>OZ018375.1:0-2790000 GCA_963969555.1 Polydrusus pterygomalis
CGAACAAACCCGAACAAACCCGAACAAACCCGAACAAACCCGAACAAACCCGAACAAACCCGAACAAACCCGAACAAACCCGAACAAACCCGAACAAACCCGAACAAACCCGAACAAACCCGAACAAACCCGAACAAACCCGAACAAACCCGAACAAACCCGAACAAACCCGAACAAACCCGAACAAACCCGAACAAACCCGAACAAACCCGAACAAACCCGAACAAACCCGAACAAACCCGAACAAACCCGAACAAACCCGAACAAACCCGAACAAACCCGAACAAACCCGAACAAACCCGAACAAACCCGAACAAACCCGAACAAACCCGAACAAACCCGAACAAACCCGAACAAACCCGAACAAACCCGAACAAACCCGAACAAACCCGAACAAACCCGAACAAACCCGAACAAACCCGAACAAACCCGAACAAACCCGAACAAACCCGAACAAACCCGAACAAACCCGAACAAACCCGAACAAACCCGAACAAACCCGAACAAACCCGAACAAACCCGAACAAACCCGAACAAACCCGAACAAACCCGAACAAACCCGAACAAACCCGAACAAACCCGAACAAACCCGAACAAACCCGAACAAACCCGAACAAACCCGAACAAACCCGAACAAACCCGAACAAACCCGAACAAACCCGAACAAACCCGAACAAACCCGAACAAACCCGAACAAACCCGAACAAACCCGAACAAACCCGAACAAACCCGAACAAACCCGAACAAACCCGAACAAACCCGAACAAACCCGAACAAACCCGAACAAACCCGAACAAACCCGAACAAACCCGAACAAACCCGAACAAACCCGAACAAACCCGAACAAACCCGAACAAACCCGAACAAACCCGAACAAACCCGAACAAACCCGAACAAACCCGAACAAACCCGAACAAACCCGAACAAACCCGAACAAACCCGAACAAACCCGAACAAACCCGAACAAACCCGAACAAACCCGAACAAACCCAAACAAACCCGAACAAACCCGAACAAACCCGAACAAACCCGAACAAACCCGAACAAACCCGAACAAACCCGAACAAACCCGAACAAACCCGAACAAACCCGAACAAACCCGAACAAACCCGAACAAACCCGAACAAACCCGAACAAACCCGAACAAACCCGAACAAACCCGAACAAACCCGAACAAACCCGAACAAACCCGAACAAACCCGAACAAACCCGAACAAACCCGAACAAACCCGAACAAACCCGAACAAACCCGAACAAACCCGAACAAACCCGAACAAACCCGAACAAACCCGAACAAACCCGAACAAACCCGAACAAACCCGAACAAACCCGAACAAACCCGAACAAACCCGAACAAACCCGAACAAACCCGAACAAACCCGAACAACTCGGGTTCCGTGTCAACTCGGTTCTGTGTCAACTCGGTTTCCTTGTCAACTCGGGTTCCGTGTCAACTCGGTTTCCATGTCAACTCGGGTTCCGTGTCAACTCGGTTTCCATGTCAATTCGGTTTCCATGTCAACTCGGGTTCCGTGTCAACTCGGTTTCCTTGTCAACTCGGGTTCCGTGTCAACTCGGTTTCCATGTCAACTCGGGTTCCGTGTCAACTCGGTTTCCATGTCAATTCGGTTTCCATGTCAACTCGGGTTCCGTGTCAACTCGGTTTCCTTGTCAACTCGGGTTCCGTGTCAACTCGGTTCTGTGTCAACTCGGGTTCCGTGTCAACTCGGTTCTGTGTCAACTCGGGTTCTGTGTTAACTCGGTTTTCATGTCAACTTGGTTCTGTGTCAACTCGGGTTCTGTGTCAACTCGGTTTCCATGTCAACTCGGTTCTGTGTCAACTCGGTTCTGTGTCAACTCGGTTTTCATGTCAACTCCAATAAATGCCTCTACAGAAAAATTTGCGACATTTTTCATTTTTTGTTACCTATATTTTTTCAAAATTCTCGTTCAAAACATTTTCCAAAACAGTTGACAGTAAATTTAGGTCCACGGAATAAGCAATTACGGTAAACCTTACTTCACCCTACGTAAATATATATAATTTAAAAAATGCCAGAACATACCTGAGACGCAGACGAGTGTCTATACAACGCACACTGCTTGCGGCATGCTCTTTCATATAACGTTCATTCGGGTCAGGGTCAGTTCGGATTGAATATAGCAGTTGAATTCGAGCGTAGCACACCCGAGTCTGACGCCTGATGGCGACGCGTGAGACGGTGACGCGTGACGGCTCACTTTAATTCAGTGCCCACAAAAAGTGCTAAACGCGCCTAAAGAAGTTTAAAATGCCCTAAAGATCGTCGGGAAATAATTCGAGTATGAAAAGAACGATAAAAACATATTTTTTATTAAATTTTATTTTTGATATTTAAAAAAAAAAAAGTTTAAAATGCACTAAACGAAAACAAAAATTTTAAAATGCACTAAAGCCGTTGGGAAATAATTCGAGTATGAAAAGAACGAAAAAAAGCATTTATTTTTTATTATATTATTTTATTTTTGATATTTTTTAAAAAAAAGATTAAAATGCACTAAGCGAAAAAAACATTTATTTTAGAATGCACTAAGGACCGTCGAAAAATAATTCGGGTATGAAAAGAACGAAAAAACATTTATTTTTTATTAAATTTTGTTTTCGATATTTAAAAAAAAAGGTTTAAAATCCACTAAACGAAAAAAAAAATTATTTTTTATTAAATTTTATTTTTGATGTTTTTTAAAAAAAGTTTAAAATGCACTAAACGAAAAAATCATTTATTTTTTATTATATTTTTTTTTGATATTTGAAAAAAGAAAGTTTAAAATGCACTAAACGAAAAAAAAAATATTTTTAAAATGCACTAAAGACCGTTGGGAAATAATTCGAGTATGAAAAGAACGAAAAAAAGCATTTATTTTTTATTATATTATTTTATTTTTGATATTTTTTTTAAAAAAGTTTAAAATGCACTAAGCGAAAAAAACATTTATTTTAGAATGCACTAAAGACCGTCGAAAAATAATTCGAGTATGAAAGAAAATTTTTTTTTTAAAAAGTTTAAAATGCACTAAACGAAAAAAAACATTTATTTTTTATTATATTTTATTTTTGATATTTTTTTAAAAAAAACTTTAAAATGCACTAAACGAAAAAAACATTTATTTTAGAATGCACTAAAGACCGTCGAAAAATAATTCGAGTATGAAAAGAACGGAAATATATATAATAATGAATAGGACTAATATACTATAAAACAAAAACTAAAAGTAATTTAAGGACATATCCATACTTAATTTTATTTAGGAAAAAAAAAAAAAGAAATAATTTTAATTTATTATTATATTGTTTTTGTTTGAAAATTTATTTCAATTAGCTTATAACCTAAAAGCCTCAAATGCTTAAACATGCAGTATTTCCTTGTCAATTATTTTAAAGAACATATAAATTTAGTTGCAAATAACACACTTTATAAACTAAATAGACAATTTCTAGGAAATAAAGCGTTTTTCTTAACGCGATCAGTGCATAGCTGAATTTCCAAAAAAAAAAAAAATACTCTAAATCCCAATTTATGACTTTGTAACCCGATTTGTGTCATCTGGTTTACCAGAAATTGCCTTATTTTGTAGTAAATTTATAAAAGAAAGCTCACAACCAATAGTGTATGTAACCTTTTATTGTTTAGTAATAATTAATATTAGATTTAAACACAAAAAAAAAATTGCTATTACCTACTCAATTTTATTAATGATTACCAAACGATATAAATTTATATTAGTCCTATTCATTATTTTTATTTAAACTATAATAATTAATTAATAATATCTTATTAAATACTTTTTATTACATTTTTCTTCAAATTCGTTAGCAAGTATTTTTTTGCTGGTTGGATAGGCAATAATGTAAAAAATAAAGTCTTAACTGCTCACACAATTTTATTTATCAGTTAAGAGAAAACTTAAAATTTCGGTTTAAATTTGATGTATTGTCTTTTAAAAGAGATGTTAAAATTGTTTGTAAAATAATTTTTGTTTGGACTATTATATTAACATACTACTGTATTCTTGACAAAACTATTTGATTTATATATAACATAAATATATAAAGAAATAATTGAATGGCAATATGTATTCTATCTCTACAAAGATATTTTTAGGAAATTAAAGAAATAATTATTTTTATCCTTATTTTGCTTTTAGTTGAAATGTAATATTTGAGGGACGATTTTCCATTGACATTTCCATGAGATTGCATATTAGTTTTGAATTTTCTTTTTGTACTTAGTTTTTTTTATAAAAAAAACATACAGTATCAATGTAGATGGATTTAAAATAATATTATTTTTAATTAACTTTTCGTAAAATATTACAAAATAAAAAATTTAGATAAGTACATTGTCTTATTATAGAGAAAATGTTGCTTTCCGTTGTTATTTTAATTAAATAATTTTGAAAAAAACGTTAAAAAGCAGATTTCATATTTTGTAGTTTTAACAAACAATTAGGTATTACAAAAAAAAGCATTTTATTCTTACACTGACTGAAGGTATATAAATTAACTGTTTTAATTATAAACAATAAATACGACTATTCAGCAGGAACTTGGGTCATCGCCTGCGAGTGTCCGATGCCACGGAAATAAATTTGTTAATACTGCTATTTATGAATGTGAATGTAAAATAATTTCTAAATTTGCAATAAAGAATATGTTTTGATTTTTTTTTTCTTAATCTAACAATATTTTAAATCTACGTAAAAAGGTTTGCTGAAATTTTAAATAAATTTACCAATTGATCTGTCTTTGTAAAGAAAAATGGGATATTCTAAGTTCGTTGTTAAATCTACAAATATTTTATTTTTGTCAATATACGGTGCGTTATTTATAACTAAGCCTAACTTTCTAAACAGAGTTGTATTCATTGCAAAACGTCCGTTAACCAATTGATTTTTATTAAGCAGTGATTCATTTGGGAATTTTAACATAACTTTTGATATTTTATTATTTGTTATTTTGTAGTCTTTTGTGATTTTGGCACTACTTATCTCATTAAAGTTATTTGATATATTATTATCTTTGACTTTTTTAAATATTGGTTTAGGCTTATTAAAATTATTAATTTCAGGGGTACAAGAGTTCATTCGGTTCCTATCATCGGGTAGTTTTTCATTACGAGTCATTGAAAATTGGGAGTTTATATTAATATAGTTTAATTCTCTTAATTTTTGGTTCAATATTGGGTCATTTTGGGAAAGCATATCCGTTTGATTCTTACAATTTAATTGAGTACTTTCGGTTACTTTTTCATCAATAAAGTTTAGTTTTAAAACAATCTGGTTTAAGTCCTTTCTCGTAAGGCCAGGTTTAAATAATATAGAGAATTGGGTATAAAATGCAGGATGCAGTCCATTTTCAAAATATTCTATAATTAACTCATCTGACATATTTGTGTCGACTAATTTGCATAAATGCACCAAATCATAATAATAACTTTTAATACTTTCGAAGTCCTGTTGTTTTCTGTCCCTTAATTTGTCCTTTAGTTTTTTAATTTCATATTCGCCCCCAAATTCATTTAGAAAATCTTTTGCAATTTTACCCCATGTTATATTTTGATTTTCTTTTAAATAATTATCATACCAGATATATGCTGCCCCATCTAAATATCTAATGAAATATACAATTTTGTGACTATCATTCCATCCATTTTTTGATGCGGATATATTAAAATTATTCAGAAATAATACACAATTCGACGTTTTTGGATCAAAAGATTCCGGTTTTATAAAATCGGGAGTAATCGAAGGTATATTGAACGACTTTGTTAAATTTTCTAGATTCATTATTGTTATAAAATTTTAAGGATTATTGAGCTAAAAAAATATAATATTCTTTCAAAATTTAAAATATCCAAAAATAATTCATTCATGCGTTTGTATGAGTAAATAAACCGTCATTGAAAAATACAGAAAATAGAATGGACAATAAAATTTAAAAAACAAAAATGCAAAATGCTCTAATTAGAAAAATGTAAGAATATTTTGTCTCAAGAATAGAAACACGGCGCCTCCACCAAGTGTCACAACTGGGATTTGTGACTGAGACTTTTTAGGTAGTCTCGGGGATCCTACTTTAATTGATTGAAACTTTGCCAACAGTAAAATAAGAAAAGTTATTTTTTGAAAACAAAATAAATATTTATTATAAACAAACAACGAAATTACATAATTTAGAATTTGGAATTACATTAGAGAATTTTGCATTTTACTCTTCAGAAAACATTGTTACGTAATAAAATAATACTTACATTATACTGGGGGTCAGCATTTGGAGGGTCACTTATAAAGTTCACATTACTGCGGCTGGGACTCGACTCCCCGACCGTTGACACGCGGCTCTATTGCCTTGTATAGCTTTTGAATAGTCAGCAATTACGTACTGTAAGTTCAGCCGTTATACAGGGCGATAAACAATTTAATGAAGAAAATGTTGGAAACGGAATTTAATTGCTTGGATAAAATTAATTCAAATTTTGGTTCGTGACAATATTTTTTAAAAAAAAGTTTAAAATGCACTAAATTTATTTTAAAATGGACTAAAGACCGTCGGGAAATAATTCGAGTATGAAAAGAACGAAAAAAAACATTTATTTTTTATTAAATTTTATTTTTGATAAGTTTTTAAAAAAAAGTTTAAAATCCACTAAACGAAAAAAAAAATTATTTTTTATTAAATTTTATTTTTGATATTTTTTTAAAAAAAGTTTAAAATGCACTAAACGAAAAAAACATTTATTTTAAAATGCACTAAAGACCGTCGGGAAATAATTCGAGTATGAAAAGAACGAAAAAAAACATTTATTTTTTATTAAATTTTATTTTTGATAAGTTTTTAAAAAAAAGTTTAAAATCCACTAAACGAAAAAAAAAAAATTTTTTATTAAATTTTATTTTTGATATTTTTAAAAAAAAATTTTAAAATGCACTAAACGGAAAAACATTTATTTTGATCGCAGACGTCCGGAAATATTTTATTTTTAATATTTAAAAAAAAAAGTTTAAAATGCACTAAACGAAAAAAACATTTATTTTTAATTATATTTTATATTAGATATTTTTAAAAAAAAGTTTAAAATGCACTAAACGAAAAAAAAAATTATTTTAAAATGCACTAAAGACCGTCGGGAAATAACTCGAGTATGAAAAGAACGAAAAAGAAATTTATTTTGATCGCAGACGTCCGTAAATATTTTATTTTTGATATTTATTAAAGAAAGTTTAAAAAGCACTAAACGAAAAAAACATTTATTTTGATCGCAGACGTCCGGAAATATTTTATTTTTGATATTTAAAAAAAAAAGTTTAAAATGCACTAAAGATCGTCGGGAAATAATTCGAGTATGAAAAGAACAAAAAAAAAATTTTTTTATTCTATTTTATTTTTGATATTTTTAAAAGAAAAGTTTAAAATGCACTAAACGAAAAAGACATTTATTTAAAAAAGGACTAAAGACCGTCGGGAAATAATTCGAGTATGAAAAGAACGAAAAAACGTTTTATTTTTTATTATATTTTTTTATTTTTGATATTTTTTTAAAAAAAGTTTAAAATGCACTAAACGAAAAAAACATTTATTTTAAAATGCACTAAAGACCGTCGAAAAATAATTCGAGTATGAAAAGAACGAAAAAAACATTTATTTTTTATTAAATTTTATTTTTGATAATTTAAAAAAAAAAAGTTTAAAATGCACTAAACGAAAAAAACATTTATTTTAAAATGCACTAAAGACCGTCGGGAAATAATTCGAGTATGAAAAGAACGAAAAAAACATTTTTTTTTATTCTATTTTATTTTTGATATTTTTTTAAAAAAAGGTTAAAATGCACTAAACGAAAAAAACATTTATTTTGATCGCAGACGTCCGGAAATATTTTATTTTTGATATTTAAAAAAAAAAGTTTAAAAAGCAATAAGATCGTCGGGAAATAATTCGAGTATGAAAAGAACGAAAAAAACATTTTTTTTTATTCTATTTTATTTTTGATATTTTTTTAAAAAAATTTTAAAATGCACTAAACGGAAAAACATTTATTTTAAAATGGACTAAAGACCGTCGGAAAATAATTTGAGTATGAAAAGAACGAAAAAAACATTTACTTTTTATTATATTATTTTATTTTTAATATTTAAAAAAAAAAAGTTTAAAATGCACTAAACAAAAAAAACATTTATTTTAAAATGCACTAAAGACCGTCGGAAAATAATTTGAGTACCTATGAAAAGAACGAAAAAAGCATTTATTTTTTATTATATTATTTTATTTTTTATTTTTTTAAAAAAAGTTTAAAATGCACTAAACGAAAAAAACATTTATTTTAAAATGCACTAAAGACCGTCGAAAAATAATTCGAGTATGAAAAGAACGAAAAAAACATTTTTTTTTATTCTATTTTATTTTTGATATTTTTTAAAAAAAATTTTAAAATGCACTAAACGGAAAAACATTTATTTTAAAATGGACTAAAGACCGTCGGAAAATAATTTGAGTATGAAAAGAACGAAAAAAACATTTATTTTTTATTATATTATTTTATTTTTAATATTTAAAAAAAAAAAGTTTAAAATGCACTAAACGAAAAAACATTTATTTTAAAATGCACTAAAGACCGTCGGAAAATAATTTGAGTATGAAAAGAACGAAAAAAAACATTTATTTTTTATTATATTATTTTATTTTTGATATTTTTTTAAAAAAAGTTTAAAATGCACTAAACGAAAAAAACATTTATTTTAAAATGCACTAAAGACCGTCGGGAAATAATTCGAGTATGAAAAGGACGAAAAAAACATTTATTTTTGTTATTTAAAAAAAAAAAGTTTAAAATCCACTAAACGAAAAAAAAATTATTTTGATCGCAGACGTCCGGAAATATTTTATTTTTGATATTTAAAAAAAAAAAGTTTAAAATGCACTAAAGATCGTCGGGAAATAATTCGAGTATGAAAAGAACAAAAAAAACATTTTTTTTTATTCTATTTTATTTTTGATATTTATTAAAAAAAGTTTAAAATGCACTAAACGAAAAAAACATTTATTTTAAAATGAACTAAAGACCGTCGAAAAATAATTCGAGTATGAAAAGAACGAAAAAAACATTTATTTTTGTTATTTAAAAAAAAAAAGTTTAAAATCCACTAAACGAAAAAAAAATTATTTTGATCGCAGACGTCCGGAAATATTTTATTTTTGATATTTAAAAAAAAAAGTTTAAAATGCACTAAAGATCGTCGGGAAATAATTCGAGTATGAAAAGAACAAAAAAAACATTTTTTTTTTATTCTATTTTATTTTTGATATTTTTTAAAAAAAAGTTTAAAATGCACTAAACGAAAAAAAATTTATTTAAAAAAGGACTAAAGACCGTCGGGAAATAATTCGAGTATGAAAAGAACGAAAAAACGTTTTATTTTTTATTATATTTTTTTATTTTTGATATTTTTTTAAAAAAAGTTTAAAATGCACTAAACGAAAAAACATTTATTTTAAAATGCACTAAAGACCGTCGAAAAATAATTCGAGTATAAAAAGAACGAAAAAAACATTTATTTTTTATTAAATTTTATTTTTGATAATTTAAAAAAAAAAAGTTTAAAATTAGTGATGGGATAACTCGAGTGAAAAATAACCGATCACTCGATTTTTTCAATCACTTGAATAATTCGATTATCTTCGGAAATAACTCGAGTTACAAAATGAGTGACGAACATATGGTTTTTATTTTTCAACGCGTCTCCAAAGTTGCTGCCCGCCTGTCAATCACTCACTGCGGCCAGAGCCATCTCGTAGCGAGCGGCTACATCGAGTGGTTTTCGGTTATTATTGGCGATATTATTCATATTAAATACTGCATTACGGGTTGCCTGCGTAAGATAATAAATATGATTTATTTAGATTTAAATACTGCATTACGCGTAGGATAATAGGATTTATTATAGTGGTGAGTATTCAGTATTCATAAATAACATGAGTTATGCAATATCGTGACATCTCAAGGTCAAGTAGTCAAGTGGTTAGTTAAATTAAATTGTAAGTTGTAAGATCTGGGAACCATGCCAAAAAATCCATAAATATCTCCGCCACATTTAATAATCCGCAAAAAATCAATCGATTAAGAACACCGAGTCAGTTATTCCCAATACAAATGCTGTATATCAACGATGAACCGCCAATATTAATAATTAATATTAGGATTTGAGTGAAAAAAAATCGATTATCATTCGATTTTTTAAATAACTCGAATTCTCGGTAGTCGTTTATTAAAATAAGTCGATTTTTCCCAACACTACTTTTTTCCTAATATAGAATTCGAGTGAAAAATCGATTATAATTCGGTTTTTTAAATCACTCGAATGCTCGGTAGTCGATTATTAAAATAACTCGATTTTTCCCATCACTATTTAAAATGCACTAAACGAAAAAAAACATTTATTTTAAAATGCACTAAAGACCGTCGGGAAATAATTCGAGTATGAAAAGAACGAAAAAAACATTTTTTTTTATAGGGAAAAGAAAACCATAAAGTCTTTCTCCACAATTTTAATTCAGTAGCTAATAAGCTAGAATCGACATGTTTCGAGTGTAGAAACACTCATCATCAGGATGTTAAAGTAAAAATTATGAACAGCTGATGTTGTTAGCAAAAGAGAAAATATAATAAAGTTAAGGTGGAATTTTTTTTTATTCTATTTTATTTTTGATATTTTTTTAAAAAAGGGTTAAAATGCACTAAACGAAAAAAACATTTATTTTGATCGCAGACGTCCGGAAATATTTTATTTTTGATATTTAAAAAAAAAGTTTAAAAAGCAATAAGATCGTCGGGAAATAATTCGAGTATGAAAAGAACGAAAAAAACATTTTTTTTTATTCTATTTTATTTTTGATATTTTTTTAAAAAAATTTTAAAATGCACTAAACGGAAAAACATTTATTTTAAAATGGACTAAAGACCGTCGGAAAATAATTTGAGTATGAAAAGAACGAAAAAAACATTTATTTTTTATTATATTATTTTATTTTTAATATTTTTAAAAAAAAAGTTTAAAATGCACTAAACAAAAAAAACATTTATTTTAAAATGCACTAAAGACCGTCGGAAAATAATTTGAGTATGAAAAGAACGAAAAAACGTTTTATTTTTTATTATATTTTTTTATTTTTGATATTTTTTTAAAAAAAGTTTAAAATGCACTAAACGAAAAAAACATTTATTTTAAAATGCACTAAAGACCGTCGAAAAATAATTCGAGTATGAAAAGAACGAAAAAAACATTTATTTTTTATTAAATTTTATTTTTGATAATTTAAAAAAAAAAAGTTTAAAATGCACTAAACGAAAAAAACATTTATTTTAAAATGCACTAAAGACCTTCGGGAAATAATTCGAGTATGAAAAGAACGAAAAAAACCTTTATTTTGATCGCAGACGTCCGTAAATATTTTATTTTTGATATTTATTAAAAAAAGTTTAAAATGCACTAAACGAAAAAAACATTTATTTTGATCGCAGACGTCCGGAAATATTTTATTTTTGATATAAAAATAAAGTTTAAAATGCACTAAAGATCGTCGGGAAATAATTCGAGTATGAAAAGAACAAAAAAACATTTTTTTTAAATTCTATTTTATTTTTGATATTTAAAAAAAAAAAGTTTAAAATGCACTAAACGAAAAATACATTTATTTTAAAATGCACTAAAGACCGTCGAAAAATAATTCGAGTATGAAAAGAACGAAAAAAACAATTATTTTTTATTGAATTTTATTTTTGATATTTTAAAAAAAAAAAGTTTAAAATGCACTAAACGAAAAAAAACATTTATTTTTTATTATATTTTATTTTTGATATTTTTATAAAAAAGTTTAAAATGCACTAAACGAAAAAAAAACATTTATTTTTTATTATATTTTATTTTTGATATTTTTAAAAAAAGTTTAAAATCCACTAAACGAAAAAAAAAAACATTTTTTATTAAATTTTATTTGATATTTAAAAAAAAAAAGTTTAAAATCGACTAAACGAAAAAAAAAATTATTTTTTATTAAATTTTATTTTTGATATTTTTAAAAGAAAAGGTTAAAATGCACTAAACGAAAAAAACATTTATTTTAAAATGCACTAAAGACCGTCGGGAAATAATTCGAGTATGAAAAGAACGAAAAAAACCTTTATTTTGATCGCAGACGTCCGTAAATATTTTATTTTTGATATTTATTAAAAAAAGTTTAAAATGCACTAAACGAAAAAAACATTTATTTTGATCGCAGACGTCCGGAAATATTTTATTTTTGATATTAAAAAAAAAAGTTTAAAATGCACTAAAGATCGTCGGGAAATAATTCGAGTATGAAAAGAACAAAAAAAACATTTTTTTTTATTCTATTTTATTTTTGATGTTTAAAAAAAAAAGTTTAAAATGCACTAAAGATTGTCGGGAAATAATTCGAGTATGAAAAGAACAAAAAAAACAATTTTTTTTAATTGTATTTTATTTTTGATATTTAAAAAAAAAAAGTTTAAAATGCACTAAACGAAAAAAAAAATTATTTTAAATTGCACTAAAGACCGTCGGGAAATAATTCGAGTATGAAAAAAACGAAAAAAACCTTTATTTTGATCGCAGACGTCCGTAAATATTTTATTTTTGATATTTATTAAAAAAAGTTTAAATGCACTAAGCGAAAAAAACATTTATTTTGATCGCAGACGTCGGGAAATATTTTATTTTTGATATTTAAAAAAAAAGTTTAAAATGCACTAAAGATCGTCGGGAAATAATTCGAGTATGAAAAGAACAAAGAAAACATTTTTTTTAATTCTATTTTATTTTTGATATTTTTTTAAAAAAAGTTTAAAATGCACTAAACGAAAAAAACATTTATTTTAAAATGCACTAAAGACCGTCAAAAAATAATTCAAGTATGAAAAGAACGAAAAAAACATTTATTTTTTATTAAATTTTATTTTTGATATTTTTTTAAAAAAAAGTTTAAAATCCACTAAACGAAAAAAAAATATATTTTTTATTAAATTTTATTTTTGATATTTAAAAAAAAAATTTTAAATGCACTAAACGAAAAAAAAAAATTTTTAAATTGCACTAAAGACCGTGGGGAAATAATTCGAGTATGAAAAGAACGAAAAAAACCTTTATTTTGATCGCAGACGTTCGTAAATATTTTATTTTTAATATTTATTAAAAAAAAGTTTAAAATGCACTAAACGAAAAAAACATTTATTTTGATCGCAGACGTCCGGAAATATTTTATTTTTGATATTTAAAAAAAAAAGTTTAAAATGCACTAAAGATCGTCGGGAAATAATTCGAGTATGAAAAGAACAAAAAAAAACATTTCCTTTTATTCTATTTTATTTTTGATATTTTTTAAAAAAAAGTTTAAAATGCACTAAAGATCGTCGGGAAATAATTCGAGTATGAAAAGAACAAAAAAAAACATTTTTTTTTATTCTATTTTATTTTTGATATTTAAAAAAAAAAAGTTTAAAATGCACTAAACGAAAAAAACATTTATTTTGATCGCAGTCGTCCGGAAATATTTTATTTTTGATATTTAAAAAAAAAAGTTTAAAATGCACTAAAGATCGTCGGGAAATAATTCGAGTATGAAAAGAACAAAAAAAATATTTTTTTTAATTCTATTTTATTTTTGATATTTAAAAAAAAAATTTTAAATGCACTAAACGAAAAAATTATTATTTTAAATTGCACTAAAGACCGTCGGGAAATAATTCGAGTATGAAAAGAACGAGAAAAACCTTTATTTTGATCGCAGACGTCCGTAAATATTTTATTTTTGATATTTATTAAAAAAAAGTTTAAAATGCACTAAACGAAAAAAAAATTATTTTTTATTAAATTTTATTTTTGATATTTTAAAAAAAAAAGTTTAAAATGCACTAAACGAAAAAAACATTTGTTTTAAAATGCACTAAAGACCGTCGAGAAATAATTCGAGTATGAAAAGAACAAAAAAAAACCTTTATTTTGATCGCAGACGTCCGTAAATATTTTATTTTTGATATTAAAAAAAAAAGTTTAAAATGCACTAAAGGTCGTCGGGAAATAATTCGAGTATGAAAAGAACGAAAAAAACATTTATTTTTTATTAAATTTAATTTTTGATATTTTTTAAAAAAAAGTTTAAAATGCACTAAACGAAAAAACATTTATTTTAAAATGCACTAAAGACCGTCGGGAAATAGAGTATGAAAAGAACGAAAAAAACCTTTATTTTGATCGCAGACGTCCGTAAATATTTTATTTTTGATATTTATTAAAAAAAGTTTAAAATGCACTAAACGAAAAAAACATTTATTTTGATCGCAGACGTCCGGAAATATTTTATTTTTGATATTAAAAAAATAAAAGTTTAAAATGCACTAAAGATCGTCGGGAAATAATTCGAGTATGAAAAGATCGAAAAAACATTTATTTTTTATTATATTTTATTTTTGATATTTTGACTTGACCCCACTTGACCAGAGTTGATTCGATTAATCTAGGACAATTCTGCCGTCCTAATAAAGAAGGTGGCAATCGTCAATATCATACTTTCGAGAAAAACGCCGAAAACATTTTCGTTATCCCTCAATAGATTGGAACACCTGTTTATTTATTTATTAATATTTTATATTGATATATTTTTTAAATTGCATTTTAATCTTAACATAGTATAAAACAAAGTCGCTATCCTGTTCATGATGTGCGTAAATCTTTAAAACTACGCAACGGATTTTGAAGCGGTTTTTCCTAATAGATAGAGTGATTCAAGGGGAAGGTTTTTATGTATAATACATGCATAATATTATAGAGAAATACTGATAAATTAGAGTATGGAGAACGAACGACCCAACCTAACCGGTCCCCGGCCCGTTCAACGATCGATCCGAAGCACCGAAGCCGGAATAGACTAAGACAGACTATGTTTTATGCATGTAAATTGTGGACGGGCCGGCAAACGGTTGAGTTTGAGGTTCGCCTTATTATCTCACGTCGTATAATGACGGGCTGCAACGCTAGTATACATATAAACGTATATTTTATTTTTTTACTTTAAAATAATCCCGATATGCCTTTTATCCTAGTAAATCGTCAGAAAGTAATAAACCAATACTTAGGAAAAAGACGGTATATGTCAAAATAGGTAAGAAATACCGCCTTTTTGGCTAGTATCCTTTGATATTGCGCTATTATTTTGTATTACCGATGTAGTCATATTAAACTTACTGCCTTTTCGGCAAGTAATTTGCCTTTGTCGCCTTTCTACCTAGTATATAAGCTTAAAACTTTTAAACATTAGGTTTGTTCCTACAGCGAATTCGCGACAACTTCATGACAATTTTCAAACCAACTTTACGGCGCAAGTCTGATTTCTGACCGGTTTCAAACTCTTGTAGGAACAGGCGTTCGAAATCAACTAACTTCGGTTCGGTGTTTAAAACTGAAAAAATTTTAAACGATGGACATAGCCTCAAATCTCAAAATTGTTTATTATTATTTCGTTAATTAAACTCGTGTGGCTCGGCCCAATAAATAATCTTAAACAAAATAAGTAACTTATATTAAATAATATGTTGTAAAAAATGTTAATATCTCCTCCAAAGATTGGCACTTTTCAAATCAAAAGTATTAAGAGACTATGGGAAGTTTTAGCTCAAGAAGTAAATAAAATATTAAACACCAACCTAACAGCAGACATTTCTGAATCTTCATCAGATGACGCAATGTCGCTCATTTCTCAATTTAATAATAGAAAAAGTCTTATACAAAAGCAAAAACCGCAAAAACACGTCTAACAAAAATAGGTTATGTCATATGTTATGCTAGCGTTTAACCGCGCATGCTCCGGACATTTTACTGGCAAAAGATTCGCAAACTGCTCTGACAGTTGGCAAACTATCAGAGAAACGTGTAGGAACAGCGACTTTGGGTTTTCAGACTGTCCAAAATCTTTGTGGGAACACTTTTATATTACTGCGCAGAATCCTGACTGTCAAGGACTGTTTCTGATCGCTGTAGGAACAAACCTATTTTCGCGTTAAAAAGCAGCTTTTGAGATTATGCCGCGTTTTTTGTTAGAATACATTTTTACCGCCATTTTGTTAGAAAAATGATGACGTTTTAAAGGTACGGCTAAAAAAATTCGTGTATATTTCGAAAAAAAAAGCAATTTTTGGATTTTTCGATAAAGGACATTCTAACTAAAACATTAATATCAAAAACTCAAAATCGAAAATTTTCACTTTGCCGCCTTTTTGCTTTGGACGGCAGAATTGCTACCTTAAAATTTCACAGAAAAGTGATATGAAAATTCAATGTTCATATGTATGTACAGTTTTATTCATGAAAATTGGGTACACTAAATTTGTTATATTGTAAATCGGACTTGATTAATTTTGACTTTTTAAAAAGTAAAAGACTGTCAATGCAAAAATTTTAAAAATGCCTCGTCATTTGACAGAACTTGAAAAAGCTTAAATAATAGCCCGAATTGAAGATGGGTGTGACCACCCGTATTGACATACGGGCACTAGCAAATTTTTACGGAAAAGGCAAGAACACAATTTTAAGAGTTAAGCAACGTTGGGAGTAAGAGGCCCTATTCAAGGCTCTAAACCACTAGGAAACTAGTAGTTCATTTGTCCCGAATGTCAATTCACTATAAACTAGGGCAATCTATAGCAAATTGCCTATTCAAGGCTCCAAACCACTAGGAAACTAGTAGTTCATTTGTCACTATAAATTAAGCTTGTTTGGAAGGGAAAGGTAAGTATCTTCAATCGCCGTATCCAACAGTACACGATAGTGTTTAATAGGATTGCTAGAGGGCGCAATTTGTAATAATAACAGTTTTTTCGATTTTATCACGAAAATTCAAATCATACGGTATAACTATGACATCATAGTCAAAAAGTAGATGAAATTTGCAAGAAAAGATGTGAATACCGCAGCTCGATATCTTTGTTGGTTTCAGAGTTATTGCCAAAACAATAATTTTTAATACAAATTGCGCCCTCTAGCAATTTTATTAGAAGCTATCGTGTACCATTAGATACGACAATTGAAGGTAGGTACTTCCAAACAAGCTTAAATTTAGTAAAATCGGATAAGTCGTTTAGAAGTTACAGGATTTTAATGTTTACACTTTCAATAGCTTCTCCCACTCTTATCAAGTGAAAGTGTAAACATTAAAATCGCTGTAACTTCTAAACGACTTAATCGATTTGACTAAATTTAAGCTTTCAAAGGGTTCCCCCTCGGGTTCCTACTTTGTTATATTTTTTCAAAATTCTTGTCAAAAATTTTCCAAAACAGTAATTTTCACTTATGATCTCCCTAGCAGCAGAATTATTACCGATAATTTTTTTCAAGGTCACGAATGGTTTTGTTGATAGAAAATTATTCCGAGTCGAAGACGAGGAAAATTTTCTATCAACAAAAACATGAGAAACCGAGATAAAAATTATCGGGAATTAATTCTGTTGCGTGGAAGATTCGGTAAGAAAATTTCATAAATTGGAGTTTATTTTCATATGACGAGACCTACGACCTATTCTCAATAAAAATTATAAGTTAGCAAGAAAATGTATTTTGATTTTATTCTGAGTGACGTTTGCCAATTGATATAAAGCACTTCATTTTTGACAGAAAAATTATCACTTATTAATTTTATTAGGTTTATAGACTATCGCGATAGTATCCCGTGGCTATAAGCAACGCAAGCAAAAAGGAGCCTTCTAATTGGTTGAAAATAAATTTATTAAATTTTCCTATCAATTCGAGTATGAAAAGAACGAAAAAAACATTTATTTTGATCGCAGTCGTCCGGAAGTATTTTAAAAATGGGTCAAGAGTAAGTAAAGTACTCTTATTTTCGTTTCAGATAAAATTTTCATTTGTGAAAGTTGTTTAAAATTAAAAGTTATGTCAGAATAAGAAGTCACGGCTTTCTATTCAAAAAAAGAAAGAAAAACTTTTTTTTGTCTTACCCTGTACCTACTTATAGAGATAACATTTTTTTAAAAGTTCTTTTTAATGTTTTCTTTAGGAATATTGGTCAAACTTTAAACTTCTCATTATTTCTAATTTTTCTTAAACCATTCTGAAATCTGGTTTCATCTGAATTCATTTCCCATCCTACACGTGTTGGCTACAGTAGCACCTCTATAACGGGAACACAATAATTTTTTTCTAAAAAATTTCTTAAAAACTTTTTCCACACAATGTGTCTGCTTTGACTCTGGCGGGGTAACTGGGCCGTAAAAAGCCTGGTACCCCAACTGTTTTTACTTTTACAATAAAAGATGCTTTGACAAAAAAAAAACAATTTTTTCTTTTTCTCTTCTTTTCTTTACATCTCACCCCAACATTTTCAAATGTTTCTGACTGTGCTCAATAAAACTCAGGATGTTTCAGTAATTTATTAATACTTTTAACAGATATGTTTTTCAAAACTCCCTAATTTTTACTACCCTATCTTTTTCTGCACGACAGTGTGCTTCTACACTTAACCCTCGACTCTTCAGTATGCTGGAGTCTTGATTTTTGACCTTCTGATTTTTCAATTTTACATCTCTTGTACACCATTAAAAGCTCCATTACGGCTCAACCTCACCATTATTTTCTCTTGCTAAAAACATCAGCATTTTAATTTTCACTTTGTTTCCTGATGATGAGTGTTTCTACACTCGAAACATGTCGTCGATGTGATACTAGGTTCGCCTAGTTTTTTGATTAATAAAGATTGTGGAGAAAGACTTCGTGCTTTTCTTTTTCTGTATCATTTAACTCCACTTTGAGTATGGACTACTTCTTCAAAATTATTTTATTTTTGATATTTAAAAAAAAAAAGTTCAAAACGCCCTTTAGACCGTCAGGAAAACTGCCGTAAAAAAATAACGCGGTATCGTAGTCGGTTCTAGTTTGCGCAGATAGATAGCTAAAAGACCAGTCTATAACATATTCCGAATTTAAATTGATACCTCTGCTGAAAAATTTGCGACATTTTTTAAAAGGGTTATATTTTTTCAAAATTCTCGTCCAAAAAAATTTCCAAAACAGTAATTTTCCTATCAATTCGTGTATAAAAAGAACAGTTATTTTGATCGCAGACGTCCGGAAATATTTTATTTTTGATATTTAAAAAAAAAAGTTTAAAATGTAAGGTATAACTATTTTTTTTGAAAAAAAAATTATTAGCAACGATATTACCTTGGAAAATGCCATAAAATATGTATTTTTAGTGAGCATTTTATCATAAATGGTCTATACCTTAGAAATAGTCCTTAACTAAAATATAATTTGTCCCTACAGTTATTTCAAATAGCCTTTTCAGAATCCTGCATTAACGAAACGGCGTTAATCATCCTATACCTTTGCGCATTGTAGGGCCTTAAGGATTTGTAGATCGAAAAAAAAACCATCTGCGAACACTGGAAGGGTATTATAAAATAGTATTCTTTAAATTATAAATATTGTTTATTTTCTCATAAAAATAATCCATAAATTATAACTACACATACAATTCGCTCAGTTTAACAAAAAAAAATACTAAATCTACTTAGACAATTCTTGGCAATATTTACAATTTTTCCTATGTTAATATTACGTATATTACAAAAAATCTTGGAATTGCATGGATATTTACCAAATATTTGGCAATTCTTGCATTTTATTTTTACATAAATATAATAAATGTACTTATACTTTTAAAATTATAATTAGTGGCACTGCAAAAAAAATACACAGGAATAACAAACTATTTTGAATAATTATTTTACGGGTCATAGAATGTATGTACAATTTTTTTATAAAAAAAACATTTATCTTTTCTGGGTACTAAATAAATAAAACCATCCGTACTAATAGACAGCCAGGAAGTTTACGTGGGCATATAAATCACCATTAGAAAATCTAGTCTCTATTAGTTATGTCATAACAAATTTGACGAGAACACGTCCACCTAGAAGCATCGCTAGAAGCTAAAAAGTCGGTCCAGAGAAAGTAATTAACTTAAAAGGAAAATTACATTTATTCATCGTTCCTGTGTATTCTTAAAAATATTGAACTACTTAAATAACAAAATAATTAAATCACAGCACTATTTTGTAAAAGTAAAAAAAAATAGTTAAATAATTATTAAGAAAAAAATGTATACGCAGAGTTCCTTTTAGTTACTTTTAAATAGCATAGCAAAGCCAACTGTTAAATTGAGCTTTCCTTTTACAAGTTTAACTCAGTTCAGCAAAGATTTTATCCTCCCTCCTTGCCGCGGTTAATTAATATGTCCCTCTATACCTATTCCTCATACAACTATACGAAGTTGATCGCGAAGCGTTCCCGTAACAACTTTAGCTAAACAAAAATTTCTACTTTGTCATTCTGTTTAAAAGAAGCAAAAGGAAAGTACCCCTTGTGTTTGAGAAAAGTACTATTAACTGAAGATGAGGTTTCTTAATATACCTATTTTAGAATTCCGTACCCCTAGAAAAGCCTATTGTATTAGTATTGGCTCAGATCCCTGCAGGCAAAAAAATGTTAGGGTGTTTTAACATTAATCTGTGGGGTGCTACTAGTCGTCGTCGTCGTCCGCCTTTGAAGACAAATAAAAATCCGAACCACCAAATAAAGACTCAACATTTTTCTAATATGGCGGTTGGAAAGAAAGTTTTTTTTTTACTTCCAAAGATGGACTTGAACTTGTGGCCGCAAAGGTTATATTATTGCATTTGATACGTGACACCAGCTGTAAACTTAGAGTAGTTTATGCCGCCCCCTCTGCCTTAGACTATACCACTGATGCTCGCCCAGGACACGGTCGAAAATGTACATGTTATAGTAGTTAGTTAGTTTATAAAATGGCACCGCGCCCGATTTTGAAGGAGAAACGGTTTTAGAAATGAGGGGAACCGAGTAGCTTAAAATACCGATAAAAACGGAAATTCCTAGTATAATACGGTATCCTCGAACTGGCCTCTTCCAGAACCTACCGACTGAGTCCGGTCCAGGTCCATTTAACAAACGAGGTGACTTACAATTTCAATATTTATCGTGAAATTTTAAAACGAAGCTAAAGTCAGCTCAAAGGGGCCCCAGAAACATTGAACAAGCTTGCACTGGATGTTAGAGATCGACCGTACATCAACTAACTAGGTATTTCTTATTACGTAAGTACCTCTCCATCAAAATAATTAAAATTGTTTCGAATGATTATCAGTTTAAAAAACGGTCTATCAACTTTTATCATAATTGGAAAAATATCGACAGATATTAAAATTGTTTCAGATTTTCTCTTAACTTTACTGGCAGCATGAAATACTTGTTATTTTATTCTAAGGGGATAATAATCTGTAACAAAGGTTGTAACACTCTGTTGCATTGCACAAAGACTTTTATCATTTATCAATTTGTAACGATGACACTTGCGACAGTCCTGTTTAATCGGCGTAGGTAAAAAATTAACCTTGAACGACACAGTCAACATTTAGAGTTGGTAATATTGTTGCATAAGTTATGTAATAAAGTAACAAATATACCAATCCTAACGTTAAGTATATGCCTTACAAGTGGGGTGTGCAACAAAATCGATTATTCGATTAGAGATCATTTTTTTTCGGTTAATCGATTATTATTCGAAAAAAAAAATTATATTACGATTTTTTGATTATTCAATTTGTAAGTAATCGAAAAAAAAAAAGATTTTTCAATTAATCAAAAATCAAATCAAAATCGAAAAAAAAAAACATTTTTCAATTAATCAATTGACCAAAAAAAAACTAATTTTTGATTATTCGAAAATATAGGTATGTTTTTGGATGATTGAAGTTGTTAGTTACTTATTATTGCTGTAAGTCTCTATATATATTTATTAGCAACCCTATTACCCTGAAAATCGGTTTAAAAAATATTATAGCATATTATTATTGCAAGACAATCAACGAAATGATTTGAACAAAGTTTTAATCTGTGCGCCTTTCATAAAATTAATATTCTTAACGATATTTTTAATCGACTTTTTGATTGAATTTTGATTTCAATCGATTATTTTTGATTAATCGATTATTATTTTCGATTAATCAGAAATAATCTATTATTCTCGATTAATCGATATGACTAACTATTTTCGATTAATCGATTAATAGAAACTAATCGAAAATCGATTATCTTTTTCGGTAATCGCACAGCCCTACTTACAAGATAAATTGTTTTACCTACACTGATTGCGCAAAGATTTTAAAGAATAATTAACTAACTGGAAAACTTTGACTGTGACATCAATGACATTGTCGTATATGATTTATTTGCAATCAAAATTGTCTGGTTAGTAAATCAAGAATGAAGCTAACCGAAGCACTTTTATTGTACGTCACATGATGTCATAATCAACGTTGTCTGGTTGTGCAACCCAACATTAGTGGTCTATGAATAAATAAAAACCAACAAATATATGCATGTAGTTAAGCAGTGAGGTCAGCCAGTCGCTGAACGCTTTAATCTTTACCGTAGTAACTTCGTTAGTCTAATGTTGAGTTGCACAAAGGTTTTTACAATAATTAACTGACAGAACTTTGACTGTGACATGATTAACATTGGGATACATAATTTGTTCACAATCAAAGTTGCCTAATTAGTAGATCAAGAATTAAAATAACCGTACTCACTTGAAGAAATTCATTTCTCTCAATGTAATATATGTCACAGTCGAAGTTGCTGGTTAATTAATTATTGTAAAATCCTTTTGTAACCCGACACAAAACGTTTTTTCAGCGATATTATTTTAAATTAAAAAGTTAAAGGTCGGTTTCGCTTTGCAAATGGCCTAAAAACTAGATAATAATAACTTCCAACTTAAACATGTAAAAAAATTTTTTTTCTAGTATGCACTATTTACACAATAAAAGAACAATTTTAAGAAGAACAATAAAATTTTTGTTTTTTTTTAAACCATACATCATGATAGTCCTGTATACAAAAATTAACTCAGTGTTCTTTTCAAAATTTGTACATTGCAATTTTTATAATACAATTTCTTTAAACAATCTTTGGTAATAATAAAGTCAAATTTTTATATTTAATATACATACACTTACCTACTAAAAAAAACACAAATTGAAATTACACAAGATAAATAACCTAACAATAACAAACACTACTGTAATAAGAATAAAAAATAAAGTAATACTAAATAAAAATATTTTTATGAGATCGACATTACCCAGTTCAAAATTTATGAGTATATCTTACCTAACATCGGGTTTCCTCAAATTTACAAAAACTACAACTTGTCGTAACTCTATGCAATCAATCCAAAAAATTATAATTTGATCTTAATCGGCGAAGACAAAGAATGACTTAGCCCGAGACGTGATTGGTCGACTAGGCAGACATTTTAAAAAAATGGCGGTAACCAACCAATCATCTCTAAAAGAATAGGTACGCTGTCAAATTAACGCCCATGGGGATCCGGTCTAAGGGCGAAAGGTAAACGTTTCAGAAAAATATACGACATGAAATTGACGTGAAAAAAACCTACCAGTGATTTTATTCATGGTGTTTTTTCTGCACACTATTATATGACTGTGACGACTATAAGAATGATAATATAATTTATCAAACGCCTGCAAGATATACTCACTAGTTTCTTTAGCATCCGAAAATACGCATAGCTCTCTCAAGCTGATAATAATGACGTCAGTCTATATAAAACAACATAAAGCCAAAGACAATGGACATTTTAATCTCACCCATCGGTACCTAGTTAGGGGCTGCGTTCCGATTATTCTTTAAATAATATATTGCACTTTTTAAATAATAACAGTACGGTAGGGCCCGAGCGACTGCAGATTGACTCATGTAATCGAACAGTTAAAAAAAATTGTATGTACCAAAACCAAGGGTACCGACCCAACATTTGAATAGCAATGCTCAAGCAGACCTGCAAACGCCCGAACAATGTAGATAATGTCTTTTATTAAAAAATTGGCACCATCAACAACATGTAGCTGTTGACATAAACGAGTAAATCTGCAATCCAAAAGAAATTATACGTATTCTATAATACACGTACGTCTGGCAACACAACGGTTGAGTTGGCATTTGTTTCCGAAGAAATAATCATCATCATCATGATCATATACTCAACAAGGATTGAAAGACATCAATGTTGTGGTCTCGCGCTCGACGCCCTTTTTAACACGCTTTTATTAGCTTCACCTGTATGTGTGTTTGATTATTGTTTGTATGTACGTTTGTAACCGACTTCTTTGAACCCGATTTTGACCCACTTTAAACGGTCAGATTTAATTTAAATTTTGTAGACTTATCCAGAACCGCTGACAATACAATAATCTACTGATCTAGCTCAATCTACTCAAAAAAAAATTTTCTTAACAATAACTCAAATAAAAAAATAAATATAGTTTAAAAAAATTAAAAAACACGCTTTAAAAATTAATGAAACTAAAAGGCGGAAAATACCTAAATATAGTTTAAAATAATTCTAGAAAATCTTAATATAAGCGGAAAATAATAATGAACGATAATAATAATAATAAACTTGTACTTAGTTTTAGATCAATGGCTTTGTTAATGAAAAAGAAAAAAAAATTATAACAATAAAGCGTATTTTGATTTTATTTAATTTGATAAACATTAGTATTATAGTGAAAAAAAAGCGTGGGGTCCTTTGTGCTATATTTTTCGTATATCGAGCACCCCACGCTTTTTTCACAATAATACTATAATTGGTTTATCGTTCATTATTATTTTCTGCCTATATTTCAAGAATTATTTTAAACTATATTTATTTTCCGCTTTTTAGTTTGATTAATTATTAAAGCGTGTTTTTTAGTTTTTTTTAAGTATATTTATTTAATCTATTTTCTATTTCGACCAGAAAACATTGCTTAGTCACTTATTGTGCGAACGTAATTATACCTTCGTCTGAAAGTCGATTCGTTCAGTGGCATGTGGGTAAATTATTTAAAAGGCAAAACCGTATTATAGCAACGGGCATCAGTTTCCCTTTTTTCAGTTAGTTATTATACCGGTCTTTTATTAAGGTTAATCATTAGATATGTTTATCCAAAGGCCACACACGGGGCTACAATTATTTTGATGTCAGTTCTAACGAATGAAGAATACCTTTAAATACATACCGAAAAAGTGTAATTAATATTAACACAACCCAAAATTTATATTCGACCATTTTACATTAATTTTGCATTTCTTATTTGTCCGTCCACGCTGTGAGAGTGAAAATAAGATCGTCGGTCACGTTAAATGTAGGTAATTTCAGAAGTAAAGTATGTAGAGGTTCTTTATAGTTCCTGCAAAGAGGAGTTCCAAAGGGCGAAAAAAACAGGTATTGCAAATTTAAAAAATCGTCGACCAAATGTGGCTTCTTGAGAGGGTCCTGTATGTACTAACTATATTATATATTTTTTCGTCTCATTTCGACGCTCGTAATTTGCCAACGCACAACGTCATGCATGAATTTAGCAGAAGGAATGATTACGGAAGACGAGTGGGGCGTTGCCAGACGTGACGTGATTGTTTGATCACCAGCCCCTGCATTGGCGGAGCTGCAGGTGGACGCAGCACCTCTTTAACTGTCATCAGCCAAACCGTTCTTTCACCAGAAACATGAGCTTCTTTTTTCCTTTGTACGCCACCTGAAATGTGGAAACAATTTAGATGATGATAATAATTAGGGTGAAGATATGAAGTAGTAATGGACCTTTAAACCAGAGTCGGCATGAGGACTCATTGGAAAATAATGTTTATTATTTTACAGGCATTAGTACTTACGACAAGGGGCATACATACATACATTGAGGACGCCCCTTTTTCCTCTGGTAAAGCCCAGGAAGCTGAAATTTTGGCACACCTATTATGGATTGCACAAAGGTTTTTATCAATAATTAACTAATCAGGCAACTTTGACTGTGACGGTAATGATATTGACAAACGGACAAACGTAATAAGTCACAATCAAAGTGGGATGGTTAACTTTCGTAAAAGTCTTATACAGGGTGATTGGTAATTCGATGCATTCCTCGCAGAAGGTTATAGTAGAGGTCATTTGTGATTTTTTTTTCTAATTATGACCTATTCCGAAAATGCTTGGTTTTCGAGTTATTTTAAATTTTTTTTTTTTTCAAAAACGCGTACCTTCCTGCCTAATTTATTTAATTTAAAAAAATTTAATTGATATTTACTTAGTTTTGTAATTATTTTGCAAACTAGAACTCTTAGCAATACTTTATTTTTATAAATAATTAAGTAACTGTGTCACAGATAACAAAATCACACGTTCAAACTTGAAAAATAGCAAAAATAAGCACTTCGTTGCATTTTTGTACAAATTTTATTTCAACAAATTATTACTGCACCCAGTTAACAAATCATTCTGAAAACTATTATTTTAATTACTTAAGATCTTGCTCAAAATTATGCCCCCTTCTTCTAATGCACGTACGTGCCCGTTTTCTTATTTGCGCCCGGGTTACCCTGGTCGAAAATGTTTGCCTAAGTGTTACAGCGGCTTCTTCAATGCGCTGTATTAATTCGTCCCTCGTTTGTATTTCTCGATCATAAACCAGTTCCTTCATCCAACCCCATACGTGAAAGTCTAACGGAGTTAAATCTGGACTCCTCGCAGGCCATTGTATGGGACCTCCTCTCCCGATCCACCGATTTGGAAAATTCTGATCGAGATACTCCCTTACAGTTAGTCGATAATGTGCCGGACATCCATCTTGCTGGAATATCAAGCTCTGGCGAATATTTAGCGGCACATTCTCCAGTAGAGGTGGCAGGTGATTTATAAGGAAGTCTTCGTATCCTTCGCCATTTAAAATATCTGGCAGGAAATGTGGTCCGATTACCTGATCGTTTATTACTCCAAGCCAGACATTAACACTAAACTGTATTTGGAAGTTATGGTTTTTGGTTAGATGTGGGTTTTCCTCAGCCCAGTAATGAGTATTGTGGTAGTTGATTATCCCTTCTCGATTGAACTTGGATTCGTCGGTCCACAAAATTCTTCTGAGGAAAGTTGCATCTTCCATATCGGCGTTTAAGATAAATCTACAGAAGTTCATTCTTCTTAAAGGATCATCTTCATGCAACTTTTGAACCGGTGTGTAGTGATATGGATGTTGTTCCGCTTGGTTCATTGTTACCCAAACTTTCCACTGCGACATCCCCAGACGCGGAGCTACAATGTGTGTGCTGGTTGTCGGATCTTCCTGAAAAGCTCTAAGAATATCCTCTTCATCATTAGGATCGTAACGTGGAGGAGCTCCTGCGTTATGTTGGTTGCGGTGTACCGTCCCAGATTCACTGACCATTCTATAGGTGTTCGCAAAAACACGAATATTTGGAACACGTCTGTTTGGACAGCGACGCTGGTATTCGCGACGCGCTTCAGCGCCATTTCCTTCGCAAAGTCCATAAAAGTAAAGAATATCTGCATATTCGGCATTCGAAAATGTGGCCATTTCAGCAAGTAAGATGCTCAGCAAACGTTACGTTACTCAGAATTACTTAAAAAATGCAAAATACGAAAGACTTAAGAAACTCGATATGACAGCAACGCTACCATTTTGACAAACAACAATAACGAGTGCACGGCCAACTTGCTTATTTTTGTTTAGATGCGAATAGTGAATCTGAAGACTAATAGAAAGAAGAAGTTTTTACAATGATTTGTTAACTGGGTGCAGTAATAATTTGTTGAAATAAAATTGGTACAAAAATGCAACGAAGTGCTTATTTTTGCTATTTTTCAAGTTTGAACGTGTCATTTTGTTATCTGTGACACAGTTACTTAATTATTTGTAAAAATAAAGTATTGCTAAGAGTTCTAGTTTGCAAAATAATTACAAAACTAAGTAAATATCAATTAAATTTTTTAAAATTAAATAAATTAGGCAGGAAGGTATGCGTTTTTGAAAAAAAAACAAAATTTAAAATAACTCGAAAACCAAGCATTTTCGGAATAGGTCATAATTAGAAAAAAAATCACAAATGACCTCTACTATAACCTCCTGCGAGGAATCCATCGAATTACCAATCACCCTGTATAAGTTTGTACAACTTTATACAAGTTTTTACACGTTTGTATAAGTGTGTATAAGTTTGTACAATTATGTATAAGATTGTAGTACCACCTATGTACCTACACAAGTTTGTAGAAATTTAAACACACTGGTACAAGTTTGCAAGCAGTTTATATAGATCTGTATAAACGTGTGCAACCTTGAACAAACCTGTAGAATCTTGTGTTTGTTTGAAGGTGGTAGACAATGAAGTACTTTTTTTGATACTGTAGAATCTTATACTATCATTTGTACAGACTTGTACAAACTTATAGAAGGCAAGAGCTCACCGAGTCACTTTAATTGTGAGTAAATTTATAATTACTGTCACAGTCAAAGTTACCTGATTAGTTAATTATTGTTAAAGTCCTTTGTGCAATCCAACATAAGTGTGGCAACTGCCCCTGGGAAAAGGGGCTGACGTCAATGTATCTATGCACTTTGTGGTTAGTACTATAATAGTTGTAAAAATTTTAGTCTCTCCGACTCTAGTTTAAAGGTCCTCTACCTACCTAATAATATCTGTACTATGATAATAATTATTATTATTATTATTATTATTATTATGCCACCGATAACACAATTGCATTTCTCAAATATGAAAATCGAAAATAAAGGAAAAACCACGTCATAACGACGTCAAACGTGGAGTTATAGGCGAGCTGCAAAAACCTCATAATCTCCACTGGTTTGTTTTCTTTTTAGCGGTCAATAAAAATTATCGTTAACTGTACCTTCATGTTCTCAATGAGCTGCGCAAACTGTGCGTGTCCGTCGTGCGCCAGCGCGAACGTGTCTCTGGCTCGGCCCAAGAAGTCGATAAAATCGGCGTAATGCCGCGGCGAAATGTGCGTCAGTCGGGAATGTGTGGTGTTGATATAGGCGGCGACCGCAGCTTCGAGAAGAGGACGCAGCGGGGGGCGGTCGAACGACAGCGGCTTCAGACCTAAAAGAGGAAAAAATTAATAATCTATAGAGGCTATCTACGGTATTTCGACGCCCATATAATATCTCACATTGCAACGTCACATGAGGTAGTCCAGGGGGATTCAAGGCGATAAGCTTTAATTGTTTAAACTTTAAACATTGGTGCATTTTAATATCCGTAATTATAGTAAATGCATTGCTTAGAATATAATTAGGACTAGTGAACATTACTTGTCTAAGAATATGCTTTAAATGGCGTAAAAATCATGTTATGATCCGAATGAGTTATTTTTAATACAGCAATTGTTAAATTGGGGCAAAGTTGGATAATTTGGAGCTTAAGTTAATGCTGGTGAGATATCAAGAAAATTCCTACTATTCCGGAGATATCTGAAAATAACCAAAAACTACATTTTCCGTTTTTGTTTTTTTGTGGCGTTATTTAGAAATATATTGAAAAACGGAAAGAAAGGTCTAATTTATAAATGGGCGTTTCGGTGTTCAGTGATCCCCTTTAGATCAAAATTTTTAAATACGGACCTGAAATTGAAATATTACCTTCCGAAGTATTTTGTTCCCCCAAAACATAATCACTAACATTTTGGCAAAATTTCACCGTTTTGAATCGAAAATCCATCATCAGTAACTTAAAATTATTTTGCATTCATGACAATTATTATGTCTAAAAAATATGCTGTTCTAACCAAAAGTAAAGATATTTAATAAGTAATATTTTGGTAACAAAGAAGTTTCACAGTAAGCATTACTTTTAATTAAAATAAGAAATAATGTAAGAAACCATCAAAGAAATTTCAGTTTAAAAAAAAATATGGGTAGGTACCTATTCATCTCTATTGGGTTCGTTGGGTAGTACGTATGATACGGCTTGCTTCGATAGGGAATTTATAACAATTGAATTGAACGAGCGAAGCCGCAGATACCGGCTAGTCTATTAAAAACAACTCTTAAAGTCAGACTCGGTCTTATCGTGCGGGTCTTACGATTTAACAAAGACATACTTTTAATTTTTCTTTTCTTTTATTGCGTTTAATCATACTATCCAAACAAAATCCGTAAGACAAATAATATGACAGACTTATGCAATTTTGACGTGAATGAAAAGGATAAAATACAGTGGCGTAACTAAGGACATGTGCGCCCCCCCGCAAAAGTTTGAAAGCGCCCTGCTATTTTGCACCTGTCATACCATAGTAAAAATTATTGTCATTTGTAAGCGTTGTTTAATATAGAAAGATATAGAACATTGTAGAGAACAATTTTTGTTGTAAAAATAATGTACTGCAATTTAAAAAATCAATGTTATAATTAAAACAGACCTAACAGTTCAGCTCACTGAGGTAAGAAAACAAAGTCTTAAAATATGTATGAGAGGTTATACGCGGCGCACTGCTGAAACCTATGTGACAACCAATACATCCATAAAACAATGACCCAATGTAAAAATGCGTTCCCGTTCGGCGTTCGAGTACGATTATTCATCACCCGTCAAGGCCAAACTTCGAATTTCATCTTATTGCTGCGCGCCAAAATATGAATTTTGGTGCGCGGCATTCATTTGAACATGAGATCATGAGAACAAGCTTTTATCTTAAGGTGCGTATAGACACGTACGCCGCGCGCATGCAGCTAGTTCTCTAGATTAGTAAGGTGCTCTAATTCTCTAGATTAGATTAGTAAGGTGCTTAAGGTGGCCCGATCCGTCTCCTGGCGGGCTTTCAACAAATGCTGTGTGTGTTTGTAGCGGCGCCCACGCGGGGTTTCCGGCGCGGATATTTGTACGAACCTTGATACTGTTATTGGGGTAAAATTGTTAATTATGATTTACGTTACCCCTATTTTATATAGGGGACTCATATTAGTCATATTACATTGTTTCTCATTCATTATTGTTAATTTTTAACTTTAATATTGTGATAATGAAACAATTATTTTATTATTTCTTGGTTTTTTTTTATATATAACGTCGATTTTCATTTGTTTTATTTTTTCATCGTGGACCTTGAGGGCGCCCCTGGCTTTGTTGTCTGCGGGGGCGTTAGTTACGCCACTGATAAAATATGCATTTTATTTAATTTTCAGCGATTCACAAAAGTTTGTACCTGCCACCTTTGTCTTGATTTAAAGATGTCAGTTTTGTGACTTTGACAATTAATTTAATGTGACAATATGAACGGTAAAAAGCAATTTTCTGGTTTTTTGCATCCCCAAGCAAAAAATATGGTGCTTAATTTTTAATTTGTTAAACTATTTCGAGAATGAAAGAAAAAGTGAAAATTCGCCAACACAAATATGCAGGAACCCGTAGCAAAAGCACTGGGAATTCGTTTAAGGACTGTGCAGAAAATTGTGCATGAAAGAAAGCATAATATAATACCGAAGAATACTAAAATATGTAAACGAAGTAAGCCAAAGACTAAAGATTGAGCGAAAATATTAAAATTAGGGTTCGGAACGTGATTTATGATTTATACAGATCAAACACCAATGTACCGGGTGTCCCACTAAGAATAGCTCTCGGCCGTATCTCAGAAAGGGTAGTCGTATGGCTTGCGGAAAAAAATTTTTTAGTAAAAGTGGCCATGAGAAATTGCTGGAAATTATTTCAAAGTTCCTCAATCGCCGTATCCAACAGTAGACGATAGTGTTTAATAAAATTGCTAGAGGGCGCAATTTGTAATACTAACAGTTTTTTCGATTTTATCCCGAAAATTCAAATCATACGGTATAACTATGACATCATAATCGGAAAGTAGATGAAATTTGCAAGAAAAGATGTAAAGACCGCTGTTCGATATCCCTGTTCGTTTCAGAGTTATCGCCAAAGAAATATTTATTAATACAAATAGCGCCCTCTAGCAATTTTATTAGAAACTATCGTATACCATTGGATACGACAATTGAAGGTACTTCCAAACAAGCTTAAATTTAGTAAAATCGGATAAGTCGTTTAGAAGTTACAGCGATTTTAATGTTTACACATTCAATAGCTTCCCCCACTCTTATCAAGGTCGGTACGCCAACGAGCCTTAAACCAAAATGATGCAGAATTGTCTAAGCTTTTCGATGACGTAATCAGAGTTATACCTTAATATGGGAATTTTCGGAGAAATTTAGAATTAAAAAAACAATTTTAATTGTGCCCTCTTGCGGCGAAATGAGGAACTTAAAAATAATTTCCAGCAATTTCTCATGGCCACTTTTACCAAAAAAAATTTTTTCCGCAAGCCATACGACTAACCCTTTCTGAGATACGGCCGAGAGCTATTCTTAGTGGGACACCGGACACCCGGTACCTAACTCTTCCAGTTTTAAAAGAAAATTTACAAATTCGAGGTGTTTTGGAAATCGGACTTCGAGTCGTTATCAAAATTAATAAAAAAGTTGGGTTTTCGCTATGCTGTACTGTAACCGGAGATTTTTATGTGGGCAGCCACAGATAGTGAGTCAGCATGTTCACTTTTTAAAAAAATATACGAAAAATTACAAATCACAATTTAGAAAAGTAGTATTTTTAGACGTTATGTTTCTTTTCTCCGGGTATATTAATACCTACATAATCTCACAACATTTTGATAAGCTCTGGAATTTTCAAATTGATTCATATTTATGATCGGTGACCTTTGGACCCGCATAATAAGACCAGATTTGACTATAGTACTATTTGGGTAACATAAAAAAAACGATAATATCAACTACATAACCATTCAGAAATACTAGGTAAAAATAATAATGCCTTATTATTGGAGATTGTACATGAGAACTGTATTGCAAAAAATCTTTAAGTACGGATGTTGGATTCTCGGGTTCAAAACAATAAAATTTTGGCAAAATGTTTTTGGTTTAGTTTTGGGAGAAAACAATACTGCAGAAAGTAAGTTTTAAATTTCAGGTCCGTATTTTAAAATTTTGATCTGATGGTAGATAATATCTTCAAACCAAAACGTGGTTTTCTAAATTAGAAACTACCGTTAAATGCGTCGTAATAATAAAGTGCCTGTGGTAAGGGTTTTCTGTTTTCAATGTGTTTATAAATAACGTCAAAAAAAGACAAAAACGGAAAAAGAAGTTTTCGGTCTTTTTCCGATATCTCCGAAAGTAGTCGGAATTTTCTTGATTTCTCACCAGCAACTTAAGTTCTTAATTATCCAACTTTGCCCCAATTTGACTTTTGCAGTATCTTGTATAGTTTCCCTGATCCCAATGTTGGAGCATCGAATTTGGGCCACCCTGTGCATAAATAACATTATCCGTTTGAAAAATAAACATAATTGTAATAAAATGTTTTACTGTATAATATTATTGTAATGTAAACCTAATAATGTTTTATTATTGCAAAAAAACGAATCCCACATTTAACAACACAGGTTTTAGTTTTTGCTACTTGCTTTCCTGCCAAATACGTAACAGAGTCGATAAAAATTACTAAGTTACAGTTATATAATGTTCCAGTGGGCTGTATAACTACCCGAACTGAAAATTAAACAAAAACAGCAACAGATCGAATAAAAGTAAATTGGCCCGACAAATGGCAATAATGTATGCGCCGCGGTGTTCAAATTTCGACTGCCTATTTAATTCGGTATACCGCGAATAGGTGTAAAATCAGTGGGGAGTAGTTTATGGCAAGTGCCTTTTTGCATTAATATACTCATGTAAACGGTTGATCTTCCAGAATAAAGTATTAAAAATGTATAATAATATTAGATTATTATTAGGTATCATGATAATATACAAATTAGGTCCCATTTCGAGAATAATAATAATAATAATTCAAAGTTGGTTTTTGATTGAAATCGACCGAAAAGCCTAAAATATAAGAAAATTGAAAATCCCTTTCGCCCGATAGCGCGAACTAATAAAACGATTTCAATGAAATTTTTATTAATAGAATTGATTCGGCTTTTACTTGGTGGAAATCCATTATTAATTGTGTTAAATAAATGGTAAAAACATAAAAAAATTATAATTTTACACTTTCCACAGGTTTTTATTTTGACTCGACATGTTTCGCAACACTTCTTCAAAGGAGTACTAAAAATGGTATCTTAAAAGGTATAACTTAAGTATTAACAATAAAATTGCAGGTAATTTTCAGGCTGTTTAAAATTGTTGGAAAAACCAATAATAATGTTTACAGACTAATTAAAGAGATTCAAAAGAGGTATTCGTTTAAATCAAATTGATCATTGGAATATTTAAGCCTATTTATTTCTAAGGATTCAAGCAAGCTCTTTAATTAGTCTGTAAACATTATTATTGGTTTTTCCAACAATTTTAAACAACCTGAAAATTACCTGCAATTTTATTGTTAATACCTAAGTTATACCTTTTAAGATACCATTTTTAGTACTCCTTTGAAGAAGTGTTGCGAAACATGTCGAGTCAAAATAAAAACCTGTGGAAAGTGTAAAATTAGAAATTTTTATTGTTGTTATCCAGATGCTTTCTCACCTAAACAATAAAAAAACATATTCTCACAAAAATGCGTCAGCGTCAGCATTTACCCATGGTTTTGCTGACGCAATTTAATTGCCAGTGCAACCCGCAGGCAAAATTTCACGACCGAGCAGGGTTCGGGAGATTTGTTGCGGGAGCTTTTACCCTTGGGTAAGAGCAGGGCCGAATTTACCAATAGGCAGACTAGGGCAGTTGCCTAGGGGTGCCAAGCTCCGGAGGGGCGCCGGCGCCAGCCGGGATCTGGATATACTATACTAAATAAACTACGTAAAAGGGCGGTTTTCGGCGAAGCGCTTCCGATCTTATGCGATTGTTGCAGTACTTACTTAATTGTTTTTATTACTTAATAAAATATATAAAAATTCCAAATGGATGGATTTTAGATTAACAGTGGTAGAAAAAGTATTGTACTTACTAACTAACTGTAATGACAATAATTATTTACAACAAGAAAATTTGGAACACGAGCCGTAGGCAAGTGATGTAAATTATCCAGTCGTTGAATAATATAATATTTAGTTTTATTCGTCTTTCCCACTTTTATTTACCTGGTTCTTTTTTGATTTAATTGGTTTTGTTCTATTTTTATTATAATAATCATCATATTATAGGTAATGTGGTATGGTAATAATATCTCTACCTGTTTCTTCAAATCCTTTTGTGTTATGGGTTTTTAAATTAAAAAGGATTACTTTTCGTTGGTTATTGTTTTTTTATTTTTCGTTTATGGCGTAGTGGTAATGATAAATTTTTCTGTTTACGTACCATTAAGTTGCCTTTTTAGTTAGGGACCTATAATATATTTTCACCGTTAAGCTCAGTGCTCTCCTAATGTACCTACCTTTACATACCTAAATGGAGGAAAATGAAGACCGTAGATAAGCAGGTTAAACTCCCTGCCCATGCCATGACAATACAAGATACCTTCTCCCACAGCAAGAGAAGGGACAACTAATTCTGGCTTTATATTTCTTCATTTTTTAGACAGTTTTGGAGTTAAGTGAATTGGGCGTGCTTCCAAAATTTTTTCGCCTGCGGCGCTTTGCCTGCGGCGCTTTTCCTACACGAATGCCCAAAATGGGGGCGCTTTCAATAAATGTGCCTAGGGGCGCTTTTAGTGTAAATCCGGCACTGGGTAAGGGTATTTAAGGCTAAATTATTTCTTTATTCCCGGCTAAAACTTTATTACGGGGAACATCAGAAAACTAATTGGTAAAAATAAAGTACAGATACAGAAATCGATAGAAATGAAAATTGATACAGACCTGGAGTGGCACAGCCCCTCCTGTGAGGTCCATGCTTGGGATCGGGAAGCGCGGGGCCCACCGGGCCCCCCGGCGCGGACGCTCCGCATCTGCGCAGCACATCGCTTAACACCGTAGCGCATTGGACGTTCTTGACGAGCAAAGGCACCATGTGACCCAGCTCCGTCTTGCCCAGCGAGTGGGCGAGTGCCATGGCCCAGTGGATATCGTTGATGGCGGGATGGGTATCCTGGAAAATTGAGCATGCTATTTATATACTAAATAAATTTACAGGGTCGCTTTTATGTATGGAAACGGTCGATTATTTGGTAAAGTAAGATAGCTAGCGAAGAATGTTAAATACATAACTTTTAGGGTTTTTAGAAATCTATTACACTGCACATAAACTAAGTATACAGGATCAGTCAAAAAGCCATGGAAGAACAAAGTTACTTTATTTTAAATGGAACCCCCCTGTATATTATTCAATATTTCAATTATTTACAAGATTCTAAAAAAATGTTAAGCACACCACATAGCCAATCTTAACCGTTTTCGAGATATCGAGTTTCGAATATCATTTTCAAATAAATCTAATAACAATAAAAAAAAAGACAAACTAAGTTTTAGTAAACAACAATTTGAAATCCTATTTTATAAGCTGCTCAAAGTGTCCACCGTTTACCTCCTGGCAGTAATGAATTCGGTGAACAAAATTTTGTAGCGAATCTAAAAGGATATTGGGAGCAATACTGGAAATTTCATGCATTATTCTTTGTTGCAAATCTTCCGATATTTTGTGGCCTATTTTTGTACACTAAATTTTTGATATGGCCCCACAGGAAAAAGTCAAGAGGGGTCATATCAGGAGACCTAGCAGGCCATTCAATTGCACCTCTGCGCCCAATCCATTTACCAGGAAAAGTTTCCTCTAGATATTCCCCCTCCATCCGTTCAAAATGTGGTGGAGCCCCATCTTGTTGAAACCATATTTGTTCAACCGGTAAATTGGGATTATTATCGTTCGGGAATAATCGTCTGAGCTGTGGAACAATATTCTCTTGTAAAAGTAATAAATATCGTTCAGAGTTCAAATTTCCATGTATAAAATAGGGTCCTATGACGTTTCCACCAATAATGCCACACCAAACATTGGTTTTTTGTGGTCGTTGGGTATGAACTTGTTCCATCCAATGTGGATTTTGGTCTGACCAATATCTACAGTTGTGTCGATTTACGTGCCCGTTTAAACAAAACGTTGATTCATCAGAAAATAAAATGTGGTTGACAAAGTTGACATTTCGATTCAATTTATCCATAATGATTTCGCAAAACTGAATTCTGCGATCAAAATCGTCTTCACTCAATTCTTGTAACAAATGAATTTTATATAGTTTGAATTTTTCTCTTTTGGTAATTTTTTGAATGGAATATAGACTTATATTATGATTTAAAGCCCGCTGTTGCGTCGAATTTATTGGATTTCCTACCACATCTTACATGACATTTAGAGAATTTTCCTCATTAGTAACGCTTACCGGTCTTCCACTTTTTGGTCGATCTTTCACACCTCCAGTTTTATGAAAACGCTGCAATGTTTTGGAAACAGTTGGTTTAGTTATAGGTTCCCGATCTGGATGCAATTCATTAAAAATATTCACCACTTGGGTAAAACTCCGTGTTCTATCGCCCTACCCTATCATCAATAAAATTTCAATGCGCTCGGTATCACTTAAACGTGCCATTTTTACGCGAAAATTGTTCACAAATTGTAAATGTAAGTATTTTTGGCATATCTGTTGTCAAGATGACAAAACAACATTGTTATGGAGATAAATATTTTCTAAGGTAACTTGATGGACTAGAAAATTAATGAATGTAATAATTTATTTGAAAACGATATTCGAAACTCGAAAACGGTTAAGATTGGGTATGTGGTGCGTAACATTTTTTTTAGAATCTTGTAAATAATTGAAATATTGAATAATATACAGGGGGTTCCATTTAAAATAAAGTAACTTTGTTCTTCCATGGCTTTTTGACAGATCCTGTATACTTAGTTTATGTGCAGTGTAATAGATTTCTAAAAACCCTAAAAGTTTTGTATTTAACATTCTTCGCTAGCTATCTTACTTTAGCAAATAATCGATCGTTTCCATGCATAAAAGCGACCCTGTGGTTTAAAAAAACTAAAATACACGCTTTAATAAATTAATCAAACTAAAAAGCGGAAAATAAATACCTATAGTTTAAAATAATTCTTAAAATTCTTAATATAGGCAGAAAATAATAATGAACGATAAACATTAGTATTATTGTGAAAAAAGCATGGGGTGCTCGATAGACGAAAAATATAGCACAAAGCGCCCCACGCTTTTTTCACAATAATACTAATGGAAAATTCGCTGTGGCTGTGTACACGTGGAGTAGAATTGAAGAAAAGAGTCGAGTTTGTATTACGTGTAAAAACTTTTATTTTATTAAAATCTTAGCAGAGCGCTTTCGGCTTTCGCCATCTTCAGTGCTATCTGAAAGTGAGAATTGAAAATTTTTTAAAACGGTAGGTTAAATAATAAAATTCTTTGGAAAGAATTTGTGGAATGCAAAGAATTTAAAACATTTTTATTGATTCAAAATTTGATTTTCAATACTCACTCGTCAATATACAATGATATCCTCAAGGTGGAAAGGCATTACGTCCACACAATGTTTTGAAAAAGTTATTAAAATTGTAAAAGGACAACACGAAACAAAACATAAAACATCTTTGATTTAAAAAACGTGTTGACAGTGGTAAAAGTAACGAACAAGTAAACCGAAGAAATCGAAAATTCGAGATGAGGTTACAGAATTAAAAATCTATCCTTTTATTTTTACATGAAAAGAAGGATGTAATGAGTTTTAAGGTGCTTTATTGTAAATAACGAATGCACATCCTTGACGTGTTTTGGCGGGATTTTTTGAATTTAAAATGCGTTTCGTGGAAAGCATGAACTGACTTATGAAGAAAAGATCGAAAATAAAAAGAAAAATGTGGGGGAAGTAGAAGAAGTTACGACATGATGCAAAATGTTAAATGTAAAGGGGGGGGGGGTGTAGGAGTTTTTGAATAATCGAACGTTATAATGACTGTAGAGTAATTGTGGTTGCCTATAGTGTATGCAAATTGAAGTTCTGAAAACTGAATGTTGACGACTAAATGGTGAAGTAATATTTAAATAATAAACAATTTATCGATTAAAGTTGAAAAAGATTTTTTTATAAAGTATTAGTATATGGGGGGGGGGGGATTCTATGAAAACAAAATGGATCTGCAGAGGAAGGGAGAAACTAATTATGTCAGAAAGTGACTTATTCCAGGAGACGTCTATGAAGTGGTGTAAATTGTCTGTTGAGATTTACCTGTGTATTAAGGCACAAATTATTATTTTTGAGTTCTCTATTGATTTCAATGTCTTCAAGGAAATCCAATCTATTAAAGTTCCTTGAAGAAATATTGTGTATTATTTTTGAATTGTTCTGAGGACTGAAGTTGTGTTTAAAATCCTTTAGGTGAGTGCCAAAGGCAGAAGAAGATCTATTAAGATGTTCATAAATGCGTGTCTTTAGAGCTCTGCAAGTCCTGCCTATGTAGGAACTATCACAGGACCCGCATTTTAATTTATAAATACCACTTTTTGAAAGTTTCTCTATTTTGTCCTTAGAATTAACCAATTGAGAGCCTATTTGATTTTTTGTTTTGTAGGAAACTTTTATGTCTTTGCAGTGCTCTCTAAAACATTTAGTGACCTCTTTGCAGACAGTGTCATTAATGTATGGAATGGCGATAAATTTGCATGGGGTGTTTTGTGAAGGGAATAATTCTTTTTTCATTTTTTTGAGTTTTGTTTTTTGGATAAGTTTAGGGATAATATTGGGGTCATAGTTATTGTTGTAAGCTATTTGTTTTAGAATATTTATTTCATTGTAATAATCGGTTTGTGACATGGGGATATTGATTACACGGTTGACGTAGCAGTGGAAGGCTGCCATTTTGTGTTGTACAGGGTGGTGAGAAAGTTCTGAAATAATGTGGTCAGTTACCGTTGGTTTTCTGTATATAGAAAAGGATAGATCATTGATGGTCTTTGTTATTGTTATGTCTAGAAAATTTAATTTATTGTTGGATTCGGTTTCCAATGTGAAAGATATCCTTGGGTGAATATTATTGATCTTATCAAGAAGTCCTTGGGCACCAGTTTCATTACAGTCTAAAAAGCACAAACAATCGTCAACGTATCTAAACCAATGTAGAATTTCACGGTTGTTATCTGTGACTATATGTGAGACTTCAAGATGATCCATGAAAAAATCAGCTAAAAAGGGTGATAGGCAGTTTCCCATCGCTAAACCATCAGGTTGTTGATAGTATTTATTGTTGAAGGAAAAAAAGTCTTGACAGAGGCAGAGGTCAAGTAAGGCTTTAATGTTAATTAATTTTGTTTGATCTATATTTTTTGATTTTAAAAAATCTGTTAAAATTGTTACTGTTTCGTCTTTCGGTACTGTTGTAAAAAGATTGGTTACGTCAAAAGAAACCATTAGACAATGGGGTGGTAAGTCAATATGTTTCAATTTGTTAACCAAATCCAAAGTATTGCTTACTCCATGTATTGGTTTAAAGTCAGTTATTTCCTTAATAAAATTGTAAATAAATGAAGCTAATTTGGAAGATGGTGTATTAGTAAAACTTACTACTGGCCTGATTGGAATGTTGGTCTTATGAATTTTGGGTAGACCGTAAAGTCGTGGCATGTTAGGATTGCTGGAAATAAGAGTTTTAGGAGCTTTGTTTTCCTCCAAGAAGTCACTGAAATGTTTTAAAAGGTTGTTAGTTCGCCGTATGTAGGTTTGAAAAGGGTTCTTATTAAGTAATTTAAAGTTATTGTCAATCAAAAAGGTTTCGACCTTTTCGACATAATCAGCTCTTTTTAGAATTACTAAACAGTTACCCTTGTCCGCTTTCGATATGATTAGATCTGCATTCTTTATTTTGCGTTTTAAACAATTTAATATTTTGAGATGTGAATCAGAAGAAGTATGGTTGATTTTTTTAATGTTTTTTCTAAAATTGTGTAGAATGATGTGTAAATCGTTGCGTAAAGATTGTTTATTATGAAATATATCAGAAAGTTGTTCAATGATTACATCTAGTTCCACTGCATATTCTAGAATATCACTTTCAGAAAGAGAAGATTTTAAACAATGTTTTAAGCCTAACCGCAAGAGATCCATCTCTTCATCACTGAAAAGAGTGTCTGAAAGATTTTTTACCCTGTCATGAAATTTAAAGTCAGAAAATTTGTTAGAATTTATAAGGCGGGATCTGTGATATTGGTTTTTCTGTTTTATAAGATTCTCCAATTTAGATTTAAGCTTGTTGAATTTTAGGTGTTTGTTGTAATTGACCTCATCTGAAAGATCGTTCATAAAAGAATCGGCTTGTTCGTTACCCAGATTACCTGACAAGTTGTTATACAATTGAATAAGTTTGCAATTGATAAAATCTATCCTGGCGTAGTGTTTACAAATTTCTTTCTTAATGATGCTTATCTGAAGGTCATCTATTTGTTTTTTTGGGACGTTCTTGGATGTCTTAACTCTTGCAAAAATGGGTGTAACCTGTTCCTTTATGCAATTATGTAGAAACCAAATGTCAACTTGTATGGTGGCTCTTCGTGAGGATAGCCTTCTGTATTTTTCAGCCAAATCTGCCATACTGCAGTATTATAGAAAATTCGCTGTGGCTGTGTACACGTGGAGTAGAATTGAAGAAAAGAGTCGAGTTTGTATTACGTGTAAAAACTTTTATTTTATTAAAATCTTAGCAGAGCGCTTTCGGCTTTCGCCATCTTCAGTGCTATCTGAAAGTGAGAATTGAAAATTTTTTAAAACGGTAGGTTAAATAATAAAATTCTTTGGAAAGAATTTGTGGAATGCAAAGAATTTAAAACATTTTTATTGATTCAAAATTTGATTTTCAATACTCACTCGTCAATATACAATGATATCCTCAAGGTGGAAAGGCATTACGTCCACACAATGTTTTGAAAAAGTTATTAAAATTGTAAAAGGACAACACGAAACAAAACATAAAACATCTTTGATTTAAAAAACGTGTTGACAGTGGTAAAAGTAACGAACAAGTAAACCGAAGAAATCGAAAATTCGAGATGAGGTTACAGAATTAAAAATCTATCCTTTTATTTTTACATGAAAAGAAGGATGTAATGAGTTTTAAGGTGCTTTATTGTAAACAACAAATGCACATCCTTGACGTGTTTTGGCGGGATTTTTTGAATTTAAAATGCGTTTCGTGGAAAGCATGAACTGACTTATGAAGAAAAGATCGAAAATAAAAAGAAAAATGTGGGGGAAGTAGAAGAAGTTACGACATGATGCAAAATGTTAAATGTAAAGGGGGGGGGGGGTGTAGGAGTTTTTGAATAATCGAACGTTATAATGACTGTAGAGTAATTGTGGTTGCCTATAGTGTATGCAAATTGAAGTTCTGAAAACTGAATGTTGACGACTAAATGGTGAAGTAATATTTAAATAATAAACAATTTATCGATTAAAGTTGAAAAAGATTTTTTTATAAAGTATTAGTATATGGGGGGGGGGGGGGATTCTATGAAAACAAAATGGATCTGCAGAGGAAGGGAGAAACTAATTATGTCAGAAAGTGACTTATTCCAGGAGACGTCTATGAAGTGGTGTAAATTGTCTGTTGAGATTTACCTGTGTATTAAGGCACAAATTATTATTTTTGAGTTCTCTAAGGACAAAATAGAGAAACTTTCAAAAAGTGGTATTTATAAATTAGAATGCGGCTCCTGTGATAGTTCCTACATAGGCAGGACTTGCAGAGCTCTAAAGACACGCATTTATGAACATCTTAATAGATCTTCTTCTGCCTTTGGCACTCACCTAAAGGATTTTAAACACAACTTCAGTCCTCAGAACAATTCAAAAATAATACACAATATTTCTTCAAGGAACTTTAATAGATTGGATTTCCTTGAAGACATTGAAATCAATAGAGAACTCAAAAATAATAATTTGTGCCTTAATACACAGGTAAATCTCAACAGACAATTTACACCACTTCATAGACGTCTCCTGGAATAAGTCACTTTCTGACATAATTAGTTTCTCCCTTCCTCTGCAGATCCATTTTGTTTTCATAGAATCCCCCCCCCCCATATACTAATACTTTATAAAAAAATCTTTTTCAACTTTAATCGATAAATTGTTTATTAGTTAAATATTACTTCACCATTTAGTCGTCAACATTCAGTTTTCAGAACTTCAATTTGCATACACTATAGGCAACCACAATTACTCTACAGTCATTATAACGTTCGATTATTCAAAAACTCCTACACCCCCCCCCCCCCCCCTTTACATTTAACATTTTGCATCATGTCGTAACTTCTTCTACTTCCCCCACATTTTTCTTTTTATTTTCGATCTTTTCTTCATAAGTCAGTTCATGCTTTCCACGAAACGCATTTTAAATTCAAAAAATCCCGCCAAAACACGTCAAGGATGTGCATTCGTTGTTTACAATAAAGCACCTTAAAACTCATTACATCCTTCTTTTCATGTAAAAATAAAAGGATAGATTTTTAATTCTGTAACCTCATCTCGAATTTTCGATTTCTTCGGTTTACTTGTTCGTTACTTTTACCACTGTCAACACGTTTTTTAAATCAAAGATGTTTTATGTTTTGTTTCGTGTTGTCCTTTTACAATTTTAATAACTTTTTCAAAACATTGTGTGGACGTAATGCCTTTCCACCTTGAGGATATCATTGTATATTGACGAGTGAGTATTGAAAATCAAATTTTGAATCAATAAAAATGTTTTAAATTCTTTGCATTCCACAAATTCTTTCCAAAGAATTTTATTATTTAACCTACCGTTTTAAAAAATTTTCAATTCTCACTTTCAGATAGCACTGAAGATGGCGAAAGCCGAAAGCGCTCTGCTAAGATTTTAATAAAATAAAAGTTTTTACACGTAATACAAACTCGACTCTTTTCTTCAATAATACTAATGTTTATCGTTCATTATTATTTTCTGCCTATATTAGGAATTTTAAGAATTATTTTAAACTATATTTATTTTCCGCTTTTTAGTTTGATTAATTTATTAAAGCGTGTTTTTAGTTTTTTTAAACTATATTTATTTTTCATTTTTTAGTTTGAGTTATTGTTAAAAAGAAAAAAAAATTGAGTAGATTGAGTATTATTATCTATTAGTAGATTATTGTATTGTCAGCGGTTCTTGATAAGTCTACAAAATTTAAATTAAATCTGACCGTTTAAAGTGGGTTAAAACCGGGTTCAAAGAAGTCGCTTACATACATACAAACATACAGGTGAAGCTAATAAAAGCGTGCTAAAAAAGGGGCAATTCAGAACCGTAATTTGTTATCCAGCCGATGCTGCACACCTCGGCACAATGGAAGAGGCTCCTCAAAGTCGTTAATAAATAATTTACCTGATTGTACGCCAGATGGACGTTCTTCATCGCGAGCATGCCCAGCTTGTAAGCCCTGGTCGGGTAGCCTCGATGTTCCATGTACCGGGCAATGGTGAACAGTTGCGATGACGTCATAATATGAGAAGCCGCATCGACCACAATCTGATAGGCCGTCTCGAAAGCCAACGCTTCGTTCTCGCAGAGAGTTAAGGCGTTTAAGGCACAGTTTGGTGGGTCCTGAAGGAATAAAAGGAGCACATACATTTTTAGACTTCAACCATCTTTACCCTACATTTTACACAGCCATTTAGTAAAAATCATGCGATATTTATGATTATAAACATGTTTGCAACCATCAGATTTTATAAGTAAAAATTAGATAAAATATAGATTTGATATATTATATTACCTAACTAAAAAATATGAAACTAACAAAATTACAGTAGATTGTGAATGTGGTAAAAAAATTAATAAGCAATGGTATGAAAAACATTTAAAGAGTGATAATCATAGGCGAACAATTAATAATGTAAGAAAATGTAGTTATTAGTAGTAGTAGTAGTAAAAAGATTTATTTAGCACGTGGCTACATGATACATTTTAACAATTTTATACCCTTTTTTTATTTATTTTTTGAATTAAATGACCTTTTGAAACTTTATTTGTCCTGTTGAGTTAATAAGAAAGATTTTAAACTTTTTTTAAAAGATTTTAAATTTTTTGATTTTTAATTGACTTGTTTAATTTATTAAATTCAATAAGACCCTTATGAAAAACTGATTTATATGCAATATTTTTTGAAAAATTATTGGTATTTCGTGTTAAATAATTATGTTGATCACTATTTAGAACAGTCAATTGCTTTAAATGTGGCGGTAACAAATCATTTTGAATTTTAAAAATAAATATTAGAACCAAAAATAATACTAAATTTTTTACATTTAACCATTCTAATTTTTTTAACATCACATTAATTTTTGTATATCTATCCATATTAAGTAAAATTCGCATTGCTTTATTTTGTAAAATTTGTAATCTATTTATAACACCTTCATCCGCCATAAACAAAATTGTAGAACAATAAAGAAAATGTGGTAAAATTAAAGTATTGTATACAATTTTTTTTGAATAAAATTTTAAATTTGAACCTATTCTTTTAAAATAACTAATTTTTCCCGCAATTTTGGAAATTAAATTTTCGAATTGGTTATTAAATTTTAATTTTGAATCAATCAATATACCTAAATATTTAAAAGAATTGACTATTTCTAGTTTATCACCATCAATTAAAATATTTATATTTGTATAATTATTTAAATTTACACCCATAACCATACATTTTGTTTTAGAAACATTTAATTTTAATTTTAATTGTCAAGAAGAAAAATCTTATGAAGAATTTCATAAAAATATAGATGATTATTCTTATTGGTGTAAAAGTTGTAGGGGGAAATGTACCTTTTAAAAAAATTGCTTTTTTAAAGAGACTAAAAACCGAGCTAAAAACGGACCTTAATTATTTAATAAACACTTATGCTCCTCTTTCTGATATATTATTAGAAACTATCTAGATTTAAAAGATATATTTAACCTATATACTACAACAAAAAATAAATATATGATTTTTAAATCCGATCGGATCAGAATTTCTCAAGTTAGAGAATTGTCGAATGTTATACCACAAGATGTTTCGGTATTACCGAATAATACTTTTACCTGACACGAAACGTGTTACCCAGCAACACCACGACTCCGAAGGAGGAGTGGTGTTGCTGATGGTAACTCGTTGAGTGCCAGGTAAAAGTATTAGGTAATCCCAAAACATCGAGTGGTATTCAAAAGATTATAATAATATAACGCAATTATTCATTTTTATTATTATTGTATTTTCTGGCTTCAAAGTTTTTATATTTTCATCCACTTCGGACAATAAAACACGTCCAAATCTCGTTTCGTTTGACATTTTTTTAAAATTATGTCACAATTAAATATTTGATCATGTGTTACCATGACAGTAACAATCGTTCCACCAAAAGCGATAATCCCAAAGGCTTATCACTTATTAAGCCTCTCGAGCTATATGGGAATTATGTACATTGAGTTGTATAATCGGAAGAATTCAATTGACAGATACAGAACAACGCTTCTGTGTGACTCATAATGACGTAGATCGACAGTAACAGTGCAGTTCTGCGTGATTAATTAGGTCATAATAAATTTTATTTCCTTCTAAATGGAGGTTTATGAAATTAAAGAAATATTTCTGCTTAAACTTGGTAACACTAAGAATAATTATCTTCCTGTGGTTATTAATAATCCAGATGGAGAAATAAAAAACTTTCTTTAATAGGGCTTTTCAATTTTTTTATTAAACCTGAGGTACACCATTAATTTGTTCAATTACCTCGTTTATTTTTTTGGTTAGAGACAAAAAATGGTGATGAATGGGTAGTAGATAAACAATTAATTGGGTATTATGGTTTAACCAACAGTAAGGCGCAAAGAGTTACCTATTTTGCATTAATTAACGGTGGTGAATTGGAGTAAAAACGATCGATATGTTTCTGGAATATCATTTCAAACTATAGACTCAAATTTTGTAGATGGTGATGAAATATTAACCTGTTTTAGAATTTTTGTTAAAAATACCAGCTTAATAACAAAAAATGAGCAGTATATTTCTTAAAATAGGGGTGATATTATAAATATTTATGATATATACATTTTTTTTCTTTAGAAAATCTATATTTTATCTAATTTTTACTTATAAAATCTAATGGTTGCAAACATGTTTAAAATCATAAATATCGCACGATTTTTACTAAATGGCTGTTTAAAATGTAGGGTAAAGATGGTTGAAGTCTAAATATTTTTAATTTTTATCATTTTTATCAATTTTGAGGGTTCTTTTGGTAAAAATGTGGCTATTTTTTCTGGAATTGTTTGGAATATTTAGGGTTTTTATGATTTTTCTCTCCGAGTAACTTTATTATTTTAAATGTATCTGTTAGGCGCGTAGACTATAATAAACAATACCTTGGTGGCGCACTGCAACGCTAACGTCCTCGCGCAACCACTCAGTTCTTCCTGTTGCTGAAAGCTGAGCTGCAACCTGAGCATCGTGCCACGTGACATAATTGTAGTGGCGACCGGACCAGCGGCTTCGGTGGCCGTGAAAAATTGGAACCAATTTTGCATCAGTGAAATGAGGGCGTCGAGGCCGAGCTCGACGGCGCACGTCACCAACCAACGGACCATCTCTCGTCGACGCCAATTCAGAGATGACAAAGTCATGCGCATCACCTGCAAAACATTACCAGACGTTCGAGAAGCATAAAACAGTGCGGGCACTCTACCAATTACAAACAAAGCATAAATTGAAGAGAATGAAATGATCTAGGAACAATATAAAAGGTCTTTATTATTAAATATTTACAATTTTTTCTTTCTGCTCCATCAAAACATTAAGGATCGGGGATGCCGTTTTATTCCGTACTATTTTAAAGGCATACCTGCAGTCCCAGTTCGAAAGCCACGCTCAGCAACGTCGGATGTCGGGGTCCGTTTTCGGGCGTGGCGAATCGAAATGCATCCTGAGCAAGCTTGAAGAGATGGGACGAACTGTGGATGTGCCTCTGGGACGATTCCAGTACCGTACGCAATCGCATCACTTCGCCTGGAACGTTAGATAATTATTATTGTTTTACACCGTACCACAACAAACTAAAATGCCTACGCTAAATCATCATTGGACAGCCCACACATACAGCACCCCTCTCAGGCGTGATTTCCCAAAGAAGGGGTAAAAAAGTAAGTAGGAAATTAATGCCTAACTTTTTATACTGCAAGTTATAATTAAATCCAAACCGGGTACAGTTCGACTTTAAGCCTCTCCAAGTGAAGGGTAGTTCAAACCAAAAGTAAATACAGTTATTAACTGTGGCGTCAAGTTTGACTTAAAACTACATCACAGGTTAAACTGCCGGTAAAGGTCAATACACAATTAAAAAATAAGCAATATGCAATAAGAAATAGGCAACGAGAAATAAAAAATATATATTACCTCACCCTCACCCTCAAGAAAGATCGACCAATGATTTTTGTTACCTCTATAAACCTAGCAGAACAAGGTGCTCAAAATTGAAAATTTTTGTATGGAAAATTAGGTGCTAGTTAGGTGCTAATTAGGTGCCAACTTTAAAATCTAGGTGCTCCTATGGTTTTTGAGAAAATTATATTTTTGTTTTGTTCTGCTAGATTAACGTTAAGCTAGCAGAACATTACTGTCAAATAAGCTAATCAAGAACAAAATGTAGTACCAAAATTAGGTGCTTTTTGAATATCTAAAAAAAAATGTAATTAGTTAAGGTTTTTAAAAAATACCGCCATGTTCTGCTAATTTTAAGAGGAACAAATTCCGTCTAAAAGGTATATCGGCAACCGGTTTGTTTGTTGTTATAATTTATCCAAAGTCAGTGTGATGACATTCCAATCATTCCATACGGCATACAAACGGCGGTAAACAGTCTCAAAGAGATGGAATGATTGGAATGTCATCACACTGACTTTGGATAAATTATACCAGAGCATTTTTTTTAATTCAATTTTTTCAACTAATATTATTTTATATTTTGTAATGGTTTTAAGTTTGATAAACAAGCAGATCCCCATACAGAAGCTAAGTATTGTAATTTTGAATATATTAATAAAAAATAAATATTTTTTAAGTATTTCAAAGGAATGAAATATCTAGCTCTGTACAAAACAGATGCCAAAGGAGATATCGAGTTGATAATATACTGGATATGGCAGATCCAATTTAAATTTTCGGCTAAAAGTAATCCTAAAAATTTTGTCGTTTTCGAATATTGAATATTTTCATTATTAAATGTTAAGGGGTTAATGATGGAATTTATTTTAGTTATAAACATAAAAGAAGATTTTGTAAAATTTAACGTAAGTTTATTTGATTGCAGCCAAGAAAGAAGTATTGTTAAATTATTATCAATATCAAAATGCATTTTTGCAAGAGTTTCAGCAAAATAAATAATTGTTGTATCATCTGCAAATAGCTTTATATTGCCCTTTAAGTTCAATTTGAAAACGGAATTAATGTAAATTAAGAATAACAACGGACTTAATATACCGGGTGTCTACGGACGGTGGCTCGCCCCTCTAACTTTTTCGTTTTTCAAGATAATGAAATAAAATTCGGGGGATTTGTATAAGACATAAAACTGCATTTTTTGACAGGTGACAGTGACATAAACTTTCGGTTTTTAAATGGGACACCTGGTATATTTTAACTTTTTTTGACTCCATGTGACATTCTAAATACAACGATGTGTCATCGGTTAAACCGGAAGTTCCATAATGTTGAGTCACCTGTCAAAAAATGCAGTTTTATGTCGTATACAAATCCCCCGAATTTTATTTCATTATCTTGAAAAACAAAAAAGTTAGAGGGGTGACCACCTTCCGTGGACACCCGGTTTAACAGTAGAAGTCATGGATACCAGGTGGTAAAGAATAAATGCTTAAATGTAGGTATGCCTATAAAAAAATTCGTGTTGGATCATAATATTTAAAAATCTTTTCCTTGCCTCTTTCGGCAGAAGGAAGCTGCTACTATTTGCAACAAATGTGATCAGCGCCCAAGTCTGCTGAATACTGACCTTTAGCAGCGCTCAGCATGGTGCTGCTCAGTGCACACTGCTGGCTCTCAATGTGTCCGAGCGTGAACCAGCGCGGGGGCCGGCCTGCCGCCGCGGGTGGGCCGGCCCCGTTAGAGCCCCCCGGCCCCCCATCTCCATCACTTTCTTCCAGGAGAGGCAGTCGCATCGCTCTCAGGCCTACCTCGTAGGCCAGGTCCGGGTAGTAGTTTAGTAAGGAGAGGAACAGAAATCTTGAAAATTAATAAAATGCATAATTAAAACAAAAATAAGTACTCAATGATTGAGCATTTACTTTAGGAAACTGTTTCATTACTTTCATCATAGGTATCATTATAGCTTCGATCGTACAAGCAATTGTCAACAGGTTTCAAATTTATCTCTGTGCATGCGTGTTTTTTTAACTGGTTGCGAACAGATTGGACATTTCTTGCTTTGCGATTACGTTACAATTTGGCTTCTGGGAACGCCGGATTTTCTGTCAGCGGTTTGGGATTGATTTTTCGTGTGCGAAAGCTTTTAAAACACGTTCGCGTGCGTCGTTAGTTTGCTGACGGCTTCTGACCGCTGTACGAACGAAGCTATTTTTAGAGTGTCATGTTTTCCTAATATTGCATTGTGGATTTTTTAGGAACATCAATAGGGAAATTCTTTACCTTGCAAAAGTATGCATGGGAATGGACTCTGGATGTATTCCGATCCCAAGTCCGCTAGATGGCCCGCCTTCCAGCAGAATAATCGCTTGCCTGCGCAGAACTGCCACCAAGCTGTTATCCAACTCTATTTCCTGCAGTTTGGCTATGAGCCTGTCTTCTTGCTTACAGGCTTTTTCCTGAAATAGTCACATTTAGTACACGATTTTGCTCTATGTGTACCTACTCTATACAAAACTGATGTGTACCTAGCTCTATACAAAACTGATACCAAAGGAGATATCGATTTTATAATATACTGGATATGGCCTTTCCAATTTACATTTTCGTCTAAAACTAATCCTAAAAATTTTGTCGTTTTTGAATATTGAATATTTTCATTATTAAATGTAAAGGGGTTAATGATAGAATTTATTTATTTTTAGTTATAAACATAAAAGAAGATTTTATATAATTTTACGTAAGTTTATTTGATTGAAGCCAAGAAAGAACTATTTTTAAATCATTATCAATATAAAAATACATTTCTGCGAAAGCAAAAAAAATAATTGTTGTATCATTTGCAAATAGTTTTATATTGCCCTTTAAGTTCAATTTGGAAACGGAATTAATATAAATAGAATAATGTTGGACCTAATATTGACCTTTGTGAACTCCACATACTATTTCGGTTTCCGAATTTTTTTCTTTCACCAATTTAAACAAATTGTTTATGATAGCTTAAATATATAATAATAGTAATAATAATAATAATAATAATAAATATAATACATAAATATAATATCTTTGAAGTAATTTTTGTATAATTTAAAATACTGTAGAATTTTCTTAATAAAATATCATGGTTTACGGTGGCAAAAGCCTTACACAGATCTAAAGATAGTAACCAGCATTTTTTACTGCTGTCAACATCAACTTTTGTTATATATTTTTCTCCTACAGCTATTTCTGTATCCTTAAATCTGCGAAAGCTATACTGATTAGCAAAAAGTAAATTTTAGCTTTCTATAAAGTCGCATAATAATTTATTGTTTAAGTATTGGGAACGAAGCAAAAACTAAAAGTCTTTCTCCACAAAATGTATTAGAATAAAAATATTCAACTAGGGATCTCTACATGTTTTGAACTAGTGATGGGATAACTCGAGTGAAAAATAACCTATCATTCGGTTTTTTCAATCACTTGAATTATTCAATTATCTTTGGAAATAATTCGAGTGACGAACATATGGTTTTTATTTTCCAACGCGTCTCCAAAGTTGCTGCCCGCATGTCACTCACTCACTGCGGCCAGAGCCATCTCCTAGCGAGCGGCTACACCGAGTGGTTTCGGTTATTGGCGATTATGGAGAACTAGAGGGTAGGAGGCCGATCGACAATGGCAGCATTTTTAAATTCTGTCCCGGTTTTTTGGTTAGTTCGCTATTGGCCGATAGATGCTCTCGCGTCGCAAGTGGGCTGGTGTTGTCTTCTTCTTCTTCGTTTTTTACTTTTCCTTTTGACAAATTGACATTTTATTTTCGAAATAACAAATAACGTTTGAAGTATGGAGGACTTTTGAAGACAAGACGTGACAAATAACGTTGTATTGTAATTGATTTCTATATTTATAATGAATAATGGTACAATTTACAAAAGTAGAGTTTGCTTTGTGTCGGGGTGTAAGACAGGAATATTTTTCAGAGAGGAAACGCAGCCAAATGAGTCTCTTTCCAGCTCCAAAGGTATAGCTAGAATGTTTAATACCCTGTATTTTAAAAACCAAGCATCGTTGGAACTTTATACAGGCCGAGTTTACTAATAAGTATAACAAAGTAAGTGTAAATTCATATAAAAGTCCTTATTTGTTCCTTAAAGAACTAATTTAAATAAAAATAGTTATCGCATCCATAAGAAACCATTTATTTGATAGCCCACTTTGAACACGAGCGCCATCTTACGGCGACTCGTTAAGCTGAATTACCGATGCTAATTTGGGACAGAATCCAATGCATTGCGATCGGCCTCCTACCTCAAGTCCTCCATATTGGCGATATAATTTAAATAAATACTGCATTACGGGTTACCTGTGTAAGATAATATTTATGATTTATTATTTAGATTTATATACTGCAATACGAGTTGCTTGCGTAGGATAATAGGATTTATTATTTTATTTACATTTAAATCGTCGGCGTCTACTGAAAACTTAATGTTTAGTGGTGAGTATTCAGTATTCATAAATATCATGAGTTATGCAATATCGTGACATCTCAAGGTCAAGGAGTCAAGTTGTTAAATTGTAAGATCTGGGAACTGGGAACCATGCCAAAAAATCCACAAATATCTCCGCCACATTTAATAATCCGCAAAAAATCAATCGATTAAACACCGAGTCAGTTATTCCCAATACAAATGCTGTATATCAACATGAACGATGAACCGCCAATGCCAATATTAATATTAGCATTTGAGTGAAAAATCGATTATCATTCGGTTTTTTAAATCACTCGAATTCTCGGTAGTCGATTATTAAAATAAGTCGATTTTTTCCAACACTATTTTGAACGTAAAAAAGTTCATCATCAGGAGACAGAAAAGATTTGCTGATGTTTTTAGTAGAAGAGAAAAATGGAAAAAAGGTATAAAACCTTAATGGAGCTTTATGGAATCGAAAGTGGTGTGTTAATAAGCATCTTCTTTTCAAATTATTATTTTATCCAATACTTTTGAAAAAATTGGTAAAAGATATTGGGCGATAATTGCTGCATCAATATATTTTATCAGTAGTTTTAACTATGTACTTTAGCAATTTTTATTTTTTCTGGAAAAATAGCTGTTTTTAAAGATAATTTAGTTAAATGAAATAAAATTGGAGTAATTTAATTTTTTAACACTTTACAATTTTAACCGATACATTGATTTGATAAATTCTCCTGAAATAGGATTTAATTGATGTAATAAAATTTCAAATTACCTGCGCATAGAGGCCCACGGGCATCACTCTTTGCTGGCCCAACCCGATCAAGGCAACTTCGAAGGCTAAGGTGAGGTAGGTCTCGGATCGATCCCTCGATCCGACAACAGGAATATGCTGGTATCGGGGCCGCAAATTATTGTGTCCGTCGTCCATACTAACTAAATCTGGAAGAAGAAAAATCCCCATTAACAGACCCTAAACCAATAAAAATGATGCATTAAACGACGAAATTAAATTAACAATCCATGCAACTCATGTATTTAAAGGAAAATAATAATTATATATTATTATATAATGTCCCTTACCAAGGTAGCTCGGTGTTCTAGGTCTTTGGTCATCTGGTACGGTAGAGGCGTCGGCCAGCGTGTCAAACAAACAGCCAATGGGATCGAGCGGATGTCCCACCCAACCGTCGGTATTGGCTGGTGCATTGATGCTGGTTGTCGAGCAAGAGTTGCTCATACAAGCACCCTGAAAGGGCAAAATTGAGTTTTGATTGACAACGTTCTTTAAACAAGTAACTCTAAAAGCAGCAGCTGAGCCACACTACCTGACCTACCTGACATCTGGAAGTGCATGGCTTGGGCTGCTGACTAGCTGCGCTGGATGTGCTGGCCTGCTGCTGCTGACTTTCGTGCCACTGGCGCTGCGCCTGCAGTTGTTGCTGTTTCATCGTTCGCACGACTGACACGGCCAATCGGAGAGCGGCTTCCAAGTGTCCGTGCGAGCGGAGCGAGTCCACGCGGGCCGCGCACCACTGGATGGGTTCTGCTAAAGGAAACGAGGCCTTTTCAAACACTTGACAACAATGCGGGGACATTATTTGAAAGCACATTTTTTTTGTTACTCCCAACCAACTTTACAATTTTATTACAGGGATAAATAAGTATATAAAAATAACTAACAATTATTACTGTAACTTAGTAGGTATAGATATAAAGAAAAGACAATTAAAAAAAATATATTTGTTTTGTATAAACGTGGGATTAACTCATTAAGAAATAAATTTACAATAGGAAATATTTTTTTAAATTAAATTTAAATAAGGGTAGTTTTTTTTAATGTTTTAATATTTTCGGGTAAAATATTATACAGGGTACTGCAACTCACCTCCGGTCTTCTATAGCTCACTTAGTAATTAAGTTTGAATTTTCATATTTTGCAGACCTTATCTATATCTTAGGGCGCATTTCAGAAAAATATTTTTTTTCATACAGGGTGTTCCAAAAAAGTGTGACGTCATAAGGGTGTATTTTTTTAAATTACATGCTATATATTTTCTTACTTTTTTGGGTGCCTCCTATAGTTACCTACGTACCCCTAAAATTTTATTAAAATCGATTCAGTATTATAGACGAAAAAAAAATAAAAAATAAAAATAACGCCTAGTTAATAAAATTATACAAAGGTACTTATTAAATAAGGTATAACAGTTTCGTTAACCAAGTTTGGTTAATACGAATTGTCCAAAGTTTAGTGTCAACTTTTGCAAACTTTAAAGCACTTTATTTTTCTTATTTCAAATAGGAACCCCTGTATATTTTTATGTCATTCATTCGATGCAGAACTAAAAATCAAACAGTTTTCCTAATTGCAACCCTATCGCAATTTCTAACGCATCAAGACTTATTTGCAGAAAACTAATTTTATCAACTATTCCAACAGTCATTATTATGAATAAATATCGAAGGTGGCTTTGAAAAACAATTTATTGGTATTAAAGTTTATTAAAGTGACCAGAGACCATTTTGACTTTGGTAATCTAAAAGTTTTAAATATTGTTAAATTGTTAGTAATTATTAACTGGAAATGATAATCGTGGATATGGTTATCCTTGAAAATTCGTTGAACTGTTCTTTCGATTACATCTACGGCATCAGCGACTGCTTGTTGAGTAACTGAAGGATTTTCTATAACAGATAATAGCACAGCCAATTGATTTTGTTCAGTTCGGTCCGGTTTATTTCTCACTGGTTTTGGGTAGTTTACATTTTCCGTTTGTACAAACCTCTCTAATATGTTTTGCAGGCTCCTTTTGTCTGGATGTTGTCGTTCCGGATAACGCTGTGCGTAAACTCGGCTTGCCAAAAAAGAGTTCTTTTCGCATGCTCCTAATATAAAAATCACATCTACGAGCTCTTCTTGGTTGTAGTCCATCACAAAAAACAATAATGTTATTATTGTTATAAATAATAATAATAATAATAATAATAATAATAATAATAATAAAGTAATTATAACAGCTTAAATAATTACTAACAATTTAATAATATTTGAAACTTTTAGATTACTAAAGTCAATATGGTCTCCGGTCACTTTAATAAACTTTAATACCAATAAATTGTTTTTCAAAGCTACCTTCGATATTTATTCATAATAATGACTGTTGGAATAGTTGATAAAATTAGTTTTCTGCAAATAAGTCTTAATGCGTTAGAAATTGCGGTAGGGTTGCAATTAGAAAAAATGTTTGATTTTTAATTCTGCATCGAATGACATAAAAATATACAGGGGTTCCTATTTAAAATAAGAAAAATAAATTGCTTTAAAGTTTGCAAAGTTTGACACTAAACTTTAGACACCCTGTATAATTCGTATTACTCAAACTTGGTTAACAAAACTGTTATACCTTATTTAATAAGTACCTTAGTATAATTTTATTAACGAGGCTTTATTTTTATTTTTACTTATTTTTAATACCAGTGGTGCAAAACTGATATTTTTTAGTTTTTATTTTTTTTCGTCTATAATACTGAATCGATTTTAATAAAATTTTAGGGGTATGTAGGTAGCTATATTAGGCACCCAAAAAAGTAAGAAAATATATGGCATGTAATTTAAAAAAATACACACTTATGACGTCACACTTTTTTGGAACGCCCTGTATAAAAAAAATATTTTCCTGATATGCGCCCCAAGATACAGATAAGGTCTGCAAAATATGAAAATTCTAACTAAATTACTAAGTGAGCTATAGAAGACGGGAGGTGAGGTGCAGGACCCTGTATAATATTAATCCATTATACAGGGTGATTCACGATGGATGGAACGTTAGACGTTTCTGACGAACCAGTAAAGGAATCGTTCTGAAAATTTGGTCGCTTACATAAACAAACAATGACATGCTCTACCAACCAAAAATATTTTTGATAATACAGTGATGCCGATTCCACACAAAAATAAAAGTAACTTCGATTTTTTAAATGCAAAACCATATTATATATTTTATTGTATTTTCGAAACCCCCATTAATTACTTTTCTTACAATTTTTATTAACTCTACTCTATGCTTACCTCTTACCGTTTCTAATATATAAATTAATTTCCTTTTTTTTGTCCGAAAACGTCACTTTTAAAATGCTGATAATTTTGAACTCTTAAAACACTGAAACCCTGAAATTTGGTAAATAGTTAACTAATACATAGGGCTCTTTGCCCTAGTCCCAAAGCTTAGTTGCAATATACAGGGTGGTTGAAAAATACACTTATTCTGGTAACTTGAAAAAGTGACCTTAAGTCCTTTTTTTCAAATGTAACACCCTGTATATTATTACTGATTTGAAAAGCTGCTAAAATTTCACTTAATTCTTGTATATCATACCTGTACCTAACTAACTAGTTTAACCATTTTTTTTACGTATTAAGCATGATTGGTAAAATTTTCTATACAATTCAATTTTCATTCGGTTATTAGTAAGTTAGCCATGACAAAAACTGATGTTTACGTATGTTACTATGGTCATCGTTTTGACATTTCATTAAGTTTAGATACAAAATGTTTTTTGCATGTTAATGGATAATCAATTAAATTATTTAATATACGAGGAGTCATTAAATTCGAGAAACTACGTCAATATTTTGAGGACAGATGTCGAAAATTTCGTAGATAATCTGCCACTTAAAGATGGAGCTCCTGCACATTGCACTAGAGAAGTTATTGCAGAACTTGATAGGATTTTTGACGATCGTTGGATAAGACGTTTGGGATCTTGGAATTGGCCTCCAAGGTCACCCAATCTCAATCCATTGGATTTTTACTTGTGGGGCATGTTCAAAGAAAAAGTTTACAAATCACCGGTAAATTCTAAAAAAGAGCTGCCACTTCGAGTCACCCAAGTATTTAGAGATCTAAATTCAACCGAAATTAGATCTGCAACGACAAATGCAGTCAACACCCGCATATTAAGTGTTTGGAGGTAAACGGCCAGCGTTTGGAACATCTGATAAAATTGCATTTTATTAGTTATAATTTTAGTAGTCTTTTATTATTTGACTAGCTAACATTTAGTAAAATTGTTCTGGATCCTTATGAATTTTCTGAGATTCATTGGCGGTAAATTAGAGTACATTTTGTTAAACTTTATACATGTCCTGGCGATAATTCACATTGTCCAAATAAAATAAAAAAATTCATAAGAACTGCATTTGTATAGTTTTCTTCCATGACTTTAAAGTTAATTTTTATCTTGTATCTAAACTTAATGAAATGTCAAATCGATAACCATAGTAACATACGTAAACATCAGTTTTTGCCATGGCTAACTTACTAATAACCGAATGAAAATTGAATTGTAGAGAAAATTTTACACATCATGCTTAAAAAAATCGAAGTTACTATTATTTTTGTGTGGAAGCGACATCACTGTATTATCAAAAATATTTTTGGTTGGTAGAGCATGTCCGTTTATGTAAGCGGCCAAATTTTCAGAACGATTCCTTTACTAATTCGTCAGAAACGTCTAACGTTCCATCCACCGTGAATCAACCTGAATAACAATGACCGTTTTCCAAAGTTGCTGTTTATTTTAATAGTTTGTAAGAAATTAGTTTGTCTAGAATCACGTCTGTGAAGACATGCACTTTTGTAAACGTTATGTTAGAAATTTCTTGTTTTAAAAGTAAAGAATAAATAAAATGCAAATTTTTAAATTATATAAATTATTTATGTCTAGGTACCTATTTATTCGGTTTATATAAATTTGTTAAAACAAAAGTTAAAGTTAAACATTAGCGAGTTTGCTTACTCAACTTTTAAATATTCGTCTAGGTAGGTACTTACCATGCCATAAGGGTTGTCCCTGAGAATTAAAGCTACCATTAGAATTTGAGTTATCTGGTACATGAGAACAATAAGTATCACTAGATAGTATGTTTTTCAGATGCATGTTGTCCCACGACATAGTTACAGCATCCAAAGCTCTAAAAAGGAAACATCATCACATTAATCGAATCCAAAATTATACGAAACTATTAGTCTACTTTCAAAAATTTGACCATGCTTCCTCATTATGTATAAACTGGCGCTTGTATTTATTTATAATATTTTTTTTATGTTACCACCAACATAAATATGTGGTGAATGTTTTTTCTTTTTACATTTTCCATAAATTATAATAGGATATAACGATGTCATAGCAGTTCTTTAGAAGAAATGTTGTACTTGTTCGAGAAATCTTTTTGGTGTTCTCAGATGATTTGTTTAACAAGGCGCAAGCGAGTTAAAAAAATTAGATTCTCGACGATCAACGTAGTATTTATTACGCATGAGATACAAAATTTAGTATTACAAGCCGCCCTTGAAAAAATAAAAAAATCGTTCAGGATCAGATGTGTTTGTAAGCAATATTCTGCACCCATTAATGTATCAAAGCTATGTAATGTTGAATTTTCTTTTCAATGGCATTATTAAAATAATTTGCACTTTTTTAAACGTGGAGCAAGCAATGATAAAGCGAATTATCATTCCGGAAAATGTACAGAGTGGTGCGTAGTACCTGTACACGGACACCCCCTTAACCTTTTGGTTTCGAAAATTCAAAAAACATGTTGTAAATAGGGAGTTAAAAAAGTTTAATTAATCGTCTAACCTGTGAAAAACAGTTCTCGGTAACGATGGTTTGCGTCCTTTGGAATGACCTGCTCCCGATAGTCTCAGTCTTTTTGGGCCTCTTTGACTATAGTTTTGTTGCTCATCCTCTTCGGACTCGCTGGAGCTCTCCGAGGACTCGTAATTCTAAAATGGTAATTTTATATTGTCGGAACTCGTATTAACTGTCAAAAAAATGTATCTTTGAAAATTACCGTGAATCTGTTAACATAATAGAAAATTGACCGTTTCATTTATTAGATAATATGTATATTATAATAATATCTGTATAAGTTTCTTTTAGTTCGTTTTTTCTTTCACTCTTAGATTTAGTTTAGTAATTGCCTTTTTACTAAGGTATAGCACAACATAAATGTTTAATCACTTAGGTGCTACATAATATAATACAGTGTGACCAGTAAAGTCCGCATCATATGGGATTTTTTTTTTATTAATAACTTTATTCGAAATTTGACTTTGGCATCAAGTTCTGCTTCGATCGAGATGAAAATTAAGCAAAAAATAGTAGTCACGTGATTATCTGTCAAATTTTAATTTTTTCAAAAAAATAATTCAAAAGTGGGGTTATTTATGAAAATATCGAAAAAAGTTATTAGAAAAAGTCTTTTTAAATGCAGTTTCTAGCCCACATGCAATAATTTTGATTTTTTACTCATATTTTGTAAATTGCACCAACTCAACGCAACCTACATTAAACTTCTTAGTTTTGACAATGCTTTATTTCAGATACATTTTCTTTAAAGTAGCGCCATATTAAATGTATGTTTTTCTAAAAAATCTAAATTGGGCTGTTAAAATTTGGTCGCATGTGATGCCAAGTTTATTTGTTTTTGATCCTGTAAAAGGTAACTTCATAAAATAAGTATTTTGAAAACGTGGTTTGTATCTGAAAGTAGTACACCTTAATATTAAGACAAAAAGAACACAGTGTCATCAGTAAAGTGTTCATTAATCAGGAAAATAAATTTTAGTGGTGGGTAAAAAATCTAAATTATCTTATGCAGCTGAAATTTTGCATGTGGGCTATAAACTGCATTTAAAAAACCTTTTTCCAATAACTTTTTTCGATATTTTCAGAAATAACCCCACTTTTGAATTATTTTTTGGAAAAAAAGTAAAATTTGACAGATAATAACGTGACTACTATTTTTTTTCATCTCGATCGAAGCAGAACTTGATGCCAAAGTCAAATTTCGAATAAAGCTATTATTAAAAAAAATCCCATATGATGCGGACTTTACTGGTCACACTGTATATATGCATTTAAATTGAATTAATAATTAAGGTAACTATTTGACTTATAAATCTAGTGTTTAGAATATAAATTTATTGTATCTAATCGTATAATGTATTTATTTTATAAGTAAATAAATAAATAAAATAGCAACGCGTCGAAACAAATAAAATCTCAAACATATTATATTGAATCATATATATTCCTTTAATAATTATTATTTCTACATCTACACCAATATGCTTTAACAGAACAGAACTAATGACGCATTCGTCATTTCATCTAATAATTTGAATAACTTTTAAAAATTTTGTGTAATTTTCCGACTCATGGTATGAAACAAAAAATTATTTTGTTGCCCTAGTCCGTTTTTGAAATTTTTTGGAACCACAGTGTGATCGGTCGTTAGAGCTCTTAGAGAAAAAGTAATTGTTCCATGTCATTGAATTGATGTAATAAGATAAGAAAGTTTTTAAAATAGAAAAAGAAATTTCACTTATATTTAATACAGACATGAAAAACCACAATTTCTAAAAATTAGTTTCTATGTTATGACGGAAGAGTTAGGAACATTTTTATTCACTTACACACCCAACTGCCATCATAGGAGATCGATTCAAAAAGGATGTTGGAAAAAAAATATTAAACTTGCTTTAAAACAATCAGAGGATAATAAATAGTATTTTTTTCAATTAAAGTTCATTATCACAAATTAATATCATGCATGAGCGTTTTCAAACGGTACTGTATAAGGCACAGTGCCAACGCCAACAAAGAGTAGCTATCTAGCTCACATTCAAGCAAACTATTATAAAATATTGGTTGTCGGGAGATTTTACTGCATAGATTGTTTTAATTTATTAAATGTCATCGTCAAATTTTTGTTTTAAAACAGCATTTTGTCTGCTCACTATAAATAAGGCAACTTTGTTACTGTAGTAAAAAAAAACTATTACTTACTTGTCTATTATTTCTGTCTCTTTCTCTCTCTCTTTCGCGATCCCGTCGCTCTCTTCTTTCTCTCTCCCGCTCCGAGTATCGTTCTCGATCTCTTTCGTACCAGTACCGATCGCGATCTCTGTCTCTATTGGAATACTGCAAATAGGAATTATTATAAAATTAACTTAAGCGCTCATAAAAGAAAAATAAACATAAAAAGAAAAGTGCCTAGCAGATGAAATAGTTAGGTAACGCCCATATTCTATCAATAACACGGAGTGTGTTTGTGTAAGTAAACAAAAATAGCGGTAGGGGCACTGCTGCATCTGAGTGCTTCAAATTGGCTAAAAGAACATTATTTAAAAAGCCGAAAAAAAAGTTCGGTTGGTATCAATGATCTGTTACCTAGATGGAACATGTCTTTCATAAACGCTATTAAAATGTGTTGACAACGTCGTTTGTAGGAGAGAGGAGGTGAAGAGCTGGGTGGGGCAGATAGTGGGGATTACGCCGGAGTTACCTTTGAATGTGACCTTGCTACAATAGAAGAAACCTAACCTACAAATAACCCAACTTTCTATTTACTCAACCATGAAAAGTACCTGCAGAATTATTATTTTCCGAATTCTCACATACTTGGTACTTGCGACTCATCTTACCTAATGAGCCTTCGGAAAATATCACAAAACACTAAAAACACAGCAATTACTGCACAAAACCGATAAACTGAAAAAAAAATTAAACCGCTGTCAAAGAAACACCAGACAGAAATAGGGATGTTTGATATACATCGACGCATCGAAAACATCGATATTTTCAATGCGATGTATCGAGGCCATTTGAAATTTGTCGATGCATCGATGTACTTTAATCGATGTATTAGGCCTTAATTTTAGTCGTAAAATAATTATTTTGCGGTTGTCTCGATCTTAATTATACCTTTTACCTTTACCTTTGTATGGTTTGATATTATACAACGTCTGGTGTTATGATCATGTAATGTCTTATTCTCCTGAAGTATTATGTTTGATTTTTTTCTTTTAAAATAATAGAGTGAATTAAAATACAAATTTTTAATTTATAAATGTTTTGAACGTGTAAATACCCTTTCGGTCTATATTATATGGTAATTTGTGTATGCATTTAATAACTTTATTTTGCAATTTTTGTAATGGTTTTAAGTTTGATAAACCAGCAGATCCCCATGCAGAAGCTAAGTATTGTAATTTTGAATATATTTAAGAAAAATATTTTTTTTTTAATTATTTCAAAGGAATAAAATATCTGGCTCTGTACAGAACAGATACCAAAGGAGATATCGAGTTGATAATATACTGGATATTGCATTTCCAATTTAAATTTTCGTCTAAAACTAATCCTAAAAATTTTGTCGTTTTTGAATATTAAATATTTTCATTATTAAATTTTAAGGGGTTAATGATGGAATATATTTTATTTTTAGTTATAAACATAAAAGAAGATTTTGTAAAATTTAAGTTTATTTGATTGAAGTCAAGGAAGAAGTATTTTTAAATCATTATTAATATCAAAATACATTTCTGCAAGAGTTTCAGCAAAATAATTAATTGTCGTATCATCTGCAAATAATAGCTTTATATTGCCCTTTAAGTTCAATTTGGAAACGAAATTAATGTAAATTAGGAATAATAACGGACCTAATATTGATCCTTGTGGAACTCCACATATTATTTCTTTTTCTGAAGTTTTTCTTTTCCCAATTTGAACAAATTGTTTACGATAGCTTAAATAACTTTGAAGTAGTTTGTGTGTATTTCTCCTTATCCCAATACTGTATAATTTTCTTAATAAAATATCATGGTTTACGGTGTCAAAAGCCTTACACAGACCTAAGGATAGTAAACAGCATTTTTTACTGCTGTCGACATTAGCTTGAATATTTGTTATGATATCTCCTACAGCTATTTCTGTATCCTTAGATCTGCGAAAACCATATTGGTTAGCAAAAAGTAAATTTTGGCTTTCTAGAAAGTCGCATAATTTATTATTTATTATTTTTTCTAATATTTTTGAAAAGATTGGTAAAACAGGTATTGGGCGACAATTGCTGCATTTATATCTTTTATCAGTTTTAAATACTGGAGTTATCGTAAAAAAAACTATTTAATCTATAATTTATTTAATTAATATACTCTGCGGTGGCTAAATGAGCTACGCTCAAGGCCAAAAAAAAAAAAAAAAAAAAAAAAAAAAAAATACTGGAGTTACTTTAGCAATTTTAATTTTTCTGGAAAAATACCTGTTTTTAGAGATAATTTAGTTAAATGAAATAAAATTGGAGTAATTTCATTTTTTAAACACTTTACAATTTTAACCGATATATTGTCAAATCCATTTGCGTTTTTTGTCTCAAGGTCGTCAATAATTTGTTCTATTTCGTTTTATTTAATTAATTACAGATGTTACTTGATTTTTACTTCAGAATGGAATACGATTTTGGCAATACGTGCATTTGTTATTGTTTCATCTATAGGTACCTACCAGATCATTGGTAGGTATACTTGAATTTGTAAGTACATACAGCCATAGTCACAAACAGGGGGGGAAAATCATAGTCATTTTCGTATTCATTAATTAAGGCTTACCGAGTCCCGAAATCCTCCGACCTGCTGTACCCTGAAATCGGGATCCTCAGGCGGGCATACGTCCACGCTAACCCACTTCTCTAGCAGGGTCTTCCAGTGATTCTTCTCGTGCTGGGTGCACCCCGGACTAAGCACTATGCATACCCACAGGGCGCCCAGTTGGTCCCACAATTGCCGGCACTTGTCCGTCATTGGCGTTCCCTGGCTCTTCCACAGCTGTAGCCGGGGATCGTTCAGAAATTGCTCAGTGATTAGAGTGAGCATTCGGGCGCCATTCGAATCTTGAGCGCGAAGCATTTCTCGGACCTAAAAAAGGGCATATTTACTTACACTCTCTAGCGCATATCTAGGGCATATTTACACCAGTGGCGGCTCGTCAGGTGAAGTAGGTGAAGGGGCCCTTCACCAATAAAAATAAAACCAGGAGGAAATTTTTTCGACAATATTAAATATTAAATGTACCAATACAGCTACCTTAAAAAATAATTATGTTCGAATTATAATTTAATCCGAATGTAGCTATGCATAATAGGACCACGGTTAACCCCGATGGACAATAATTCTATTATAAACACTCGTGCATTTTGGCGCACCCCAGCCGACCGCGTCCGTCGCATCGAAAGGTCAAAGCAGCAAGTGAAGAGCGGCGAAAACCCAACATACTGAACGTACAGTCAAGTGGCTTTGATTTCCACCGTCGCTATGGTTACGTGACGTCAGGTACGCGACAGCATGCGAGACGTGATTGAAGTGCATCTAAAAATAGATCAGTCATATGCACTATTGTTTTAAGTATTGGTTCGGGTATTTATTTTGAGGCTTCGCGAAACTTCCGGCTATAGATATTCTTTTTACGTGATTTATTGTGTGATTAGAAAGTTTTGTTTTTATTTTTCAGTTAATTCAGTAGACCTAAGTACTAATTTTTATTGTACGTTTTAAAAATAAACCCAATTAATGACATAGTTTGTAATTTGTTAGAAACTCCATTCAGTCGTGGGACAGATGAGGATAAGAGATACGACACGGGCGACCTACTGGAATCTTAAACATAGATTTAAAAAAAGAATTGAAAAAAAGTGGCAGGTCCTATAAGATTAATTTTAAGTGTTCCCGGTTTTTAGAGTATAATTGGCTATGTAGTAGTGCCGCCTTACAAAAATTGTTTTGTAGGTCTAAAAAATTATATTAATTATTATTGTGGTCATTTTTTTTCGTTTATAAGTAATAAAGTAATAAATTATTGAGCAAATTTGGGCGTGGTCCAAACAAATTTTCGCCTGCGGCGGGCTTTATGCCTCTGAGCACAAACTGCTACTAAGCTCTTCACCATTTTTTACAACCGCGAGCCGCCACTGATTTACACTCTCTACACTTACTAGAAAAAAGCCATTTTCGAATAAAGTGACAATTGTACTCCTTCGGGAACTATCAATCGCACAAAGAATTATTTTAATCTCACTCTTGTGTAGGTAGTTTCTTACTTTCATCAAAACGTGCAGTGCTTTCTTACCTTTGAAAATAAAGAATTAAGCTGTTTGTTGGCGTTGTAGTAGGCGCCCTGGGCTAAGTAGGACCGAACTTGCTCGCAAACTTGCGTCTCGTCCAGGTGCCACGAGTGGGCGTCGTCTGCAGCGGCGCCCGCCGTCGGGTCTGGCGCGCCAGCGATCTGAAAAACGAACAGGTTATAACATGCTGTTTTTAACAAAACACATTTTACTTGCTGATACATACGATTTAAACGGTGGGAAAACCTAAGAAAAATTGCAATAAAAGGTTGAGGCCACCATCGATCCCTGCGACTATTTATACATCTTAGAACAGCGGTTGGCAACACGCTGACTAGGCTTGCCAGAAGTACCCCTTTTGGGGATACAATACCCCTTTTTGTAATTATATTTTTTAAAGTACCCCTTTTTGAAAAACCTAAAAGGGGTACCGAAAATACCCCATTTTAGGCCGCTCGGACATTTTTATCAAGAGCAAAATTATTATTATATTTTTTATTTATATTACAATAAATAGTTAGGTATATAATTTACCATATTAAAGTAAGTTTTTAAATCCACATATTGTTTTACTTTTGCTTTAATATTTTTATTGTTTCTTCCAATTAAAGCTGAATTTTTTTTTAAAGCATTTTTATGGTTTGTTACACTGTTTTTGTGGTTTTCTTGAGGATTCTGTGTTGTGTATTTTATTTTCCTAATTAAAAATCAAGCACAAACATTGAAAAAAGGGCGTGGCACCCAAAAAATTTTCACCTGCGGCGCTATCCTCCTTTAATCCCCCCCCCCATAACTAAGAGCTGTATACACGCCTGCCTGCATGTAGATAACTAGGTACCTCTTTTTCCAAATTTATATCTGACAAACCTAACGCTGACTGTTTTGTGAATGAAAGTCTATTCGGATGTAGGTATACCTAAATGGGATTTTTCTCTAAATTTTAATTTTTACCCTACTGCATAGAGAAAGAAAAAATATAATTTTCTATGGTTTCAGTTTTTAAAATTTTGAATTATTTACTGAAAAAATTAATAAACAAGATACGGTCTTTAATAAAATCACGGGAATAAACTCACTGACGTCACAGCTGCCTCGACCCATGGGTAGCAGTAATTCAGCTGAAGGTCGAGTGCCGCGTCTACCTGAATATCGGGTTGTTGTTTATCTTTAAGCTGTTTTTGTCTATTTAATTTATTAAAATGAAGATAGCAATATGATCCGTCGAGGCTGACAAATAAAAGAATTGCGCGAAAAATGGGATGACGTAACAAGGTTTTGATGTCATGTTTTCAAACTTTCTGCTTTCGCTGCGTCTTTTAATTGTATCTAGGAAAGGTTTAAGACCCTCTAGGGACATTTTTATTATTGGGATGTATTTTCCATGGGTTCTAATTCAGGATATGTTACTGCTAAATATGATGGATTCGGTTACAGTGAAAAGGCCCGTTATAGATATATTATCAAAATTATAAACAAGTGCCTCTACCTCATTTTGCCACTATAAGTGGTCCTTGCCTGCAAAAAGGTTGCCGACCGCTGTCTTAGAACATGGGCTTCATAATGTTCATCAGTTGAGTAACCACTTTTATAGTATTTTGATACTTGTTCGCCTCATTGGCTGTTTTTTGTTTTATTTTTTGTTATACTTATGAACACAGAGCGCAAGGGAAAAATAGTAGAAGGTACACAAACCTTAATGGATCTTTCATGGAATAAAAAATGTGTTGGGGTTTTAAATAAATGATAAAGAAAAAAATGGTAATTTTTTTTTCAAAAGAAATAGGCATAATCCTGGTCTTGTGGAAATCTGTAGAGTAATAAAAAAAGAAACGATTAAAAACAGAACACTCAGACAAACAATATTTTTCTTATAGCAGCAGCCTACATAAGCTGGATCTACCCAAAAGCAACAGTACTGGGCTTACAGTAGGTATACTGACTTTCAAAGCTTTCAGCAGTGTTGTTTGGTTAACTTTGTATAATTTAATATGTTATGCAGTTGTATTTTCAAAAAAAAAAGTGTTTTTATTGTGGGAACGTTAAGATGAGTTAAGTTCATTAATTCATTATTGCGATGGATTTGGGCATATTTCACGTATTTGGCAGTCGATATCAATAAACCAGAAGTAGTAAAATGGTTTAACTACGGTAAAAATGGCGGATTTGCAAAGTTTTTGGAATGTCAAATTTCTGCAAATCATTTTGTTTCTGCAAGTCCGCCATATATTTGCAGATCTGCAAAGTTGCATTTAGGCATGTTCTGTAATCTCACCCTTACATTATAAAGTGTATATTGTTCACTCTATATTTATGATTGTAGGGGTTGTTCGATTATTGTCTTTAATGTTAAGTATTGACTCAGCCTTAATTGAGCTTTTCCGTTCCAGAACGATTTTCTTTTATTTTTTTTGTTTAAATTGACCGCCACACCAACTGTCTGTCTACTCAAACTGTCAAGTGCCATTCAATTTAGCTACAGCCCGCGTGCGCTTTGTGATTTAAAAAAAAATTTTTAGAAGTTTTGAAAATTTAATCTATTTTATACGTTCCTATAGGTATTTTCAAATTATAGTTTAAGTACTGGGGCTACTGAGTTGCAAGCAAAATTCAGTGCCTCAAAGAGCTATTTTAACTACTGATTTGCGTAAGTGCAACTTCGTAGAGTCTGAACTGTTCTGTTTTTAATCTTTTCATCTTTTCCTTTTATTACTTGTTATGTCGCGCCGTTGAGATAACTACCCGTCACTCCGGTCTCCGGCCATAGAAAAAAGAAACCAAGGTTTGGTTTATTTTTTCTATGACTCCGGCTTCGACGGTTCGTAGAACACCGGGTTCACTACAACTGACGAACTGACTACACTTTATTCTCCAAAAGACAGTTACGTTTATTAATACATATTTGCTTACAACATACGACACGTTTTTTAAACTGTTAACAATGATCTTAGACGAAACCTAAAAAACTACGTGTTCTCGTGAATTTTGTAAAAGACAAGACTATTTTCAGTATTTTCCTTAGACGAGCTATTTTCCATTTTCATGATTCCATGTTACCAACATGACAACGGTAAAAACACTATAATAATTAAAAAGAGCAGTCCAACGGCATGCAACCAGTTAAAACTGAATCTATGTAATTAGAAAAAATGCAACTTGATATAGGATCAGCAGGCGCAACGTTGCCGCTGCAACATATTATTCCTGACATTACTCTTACAGATTTCAACAAGATCAGGATTATGCCTGTCTATTCTTTTAAACGAAAATTTTTAAAAAATTCATGTTTCACTAATGTTAGGTTGCACAAAGGTTTTTAAAAATAATTAACGAACCAGCCAGTTTGGCAAGCATTATTTACTCACAATCAAAGCGCCTGATTGTTAAGGCAAAAATTACGCTAACCGGGGCGCTTTGATTGTGAGGAAATAATGCCTACCAATGTCACTTATATCACCATCCAAGTTGTTGGTTAGTTAAACCTTTGTGCAATCCAACGTTATAAGTCTTTTTGACTAATTTTTGAAAAATCTTCTTTTTATAATTTGAAGAAATAGTCCATGCTTAAAGTGGGAAAGAAAGAAAAAACCCAAAGTCTTTTTCCACAAAATTTAATAGAATAAAAATTCTCTAGGGCTCTCTACATGTTTCGAATGTAGAAACGTTCATCATCAGGAGACAGAAACATTTATTTAGTGCTGATGGTTTTAGCAGAAGAGAAAATGGTGTAGAACCTTAATGGAGCGTTTTGTCCCAACACGTGGACGTGGACAACCTTTTACCCTCTAACTTTTAAAACATGTGCAACATATTAATTAATTATATTATTGGTTTTAATTTAACCACTTGCCAGATTACTGAGCTTTAATCCTCAGTACCCCACAAAACACTTTTTGCAATGTAACTTTATTGTGATATCTTCATAATTATGACAATTTTATCCTTATAATGTCTTACAGACATAGACTTGAAAAGTTTTATAAAAAATTTAAAATAATCTTCGACACCTTCTTTTTAGAAAGGTTTTTCCTTCTTCCCCAGTTTATTTGGTTGGTTTAGATCCCCTTTAATAACTTTTTCACATACTCAGTATGGTTTAACCTTTATCAATTTTATTCATATTATGTTTCTTCTACACTTCAATTTTTTAAGTCCATAAAAGCTCCATTAAGGTTCAACACCATTTTCTCTTCTGCTAAAACCATCAGCACTAAATAAATTTTCTGTCCCCTGATGATGAACGTTTCTACGTTCAAAACATGTAGAGACCCCTAAAGAATTTTTATTCTATTAAATTTTGTGGAGGAAGACTTTTAGTTTTTTTTTCTTTCCCTTCTTTTTATAAGTTTTATTTTTTTATTTATTCCATTCAGTTGGTTGGGTTAAAATTATGTTCTAAGTGTTTACTACATATATTTTTCTACGGGCTCGGTATGATTTAAAAAAAAATTGACCATTTTTCTTCACCATTCATTTGATACCCCAACGTCATTTTTATTTTATGAAAGTTCCATTAAGGTTGTGTACCTTCTACCATTTTTTCTTTTCTGCTAACACCATCAGCTAAACCTTTTCTGAATCCTGATGATGACCGTTTCTACGTTCGAAACATGTAGATACCTCGATCGAATACTTTTATTCTATTAAACTTGTGGAGGAAGACTTTGGTTTTTCTTTCGTTTTTATACAGTGTGACCAGTAAAGTCCGCATCATATGAGATTTTGTTTTGTTAAGAGCCTTATTCGAAATTTGACTTTATCATCAGCTTCTGCTTCGATCGAGATGAAAATTAAGCAAAAAAATAGTAGTCACGTGATTCGCATTATCTGTCAAATTTTAATTTTTTCCGAAAAATAATTCAAAAGTGGGGATATTTCTGAAAAAATCGAAAAAAGTTATTAGAAAAAGTTTTTTAAATGCAGTTTCGAGCCCACATGCAAAATTTCAGCTGCATAAGATAATTTTGATTTCTTACCCATATTTTGTCGTTGTAAACGTGTTTTTGGTGCATCATTGTAACTAATTTTTTGGAAACTGCACTTAAATAATAAAAGATTATTTTTACTTTTTTTATGACATGGCTTAATAACAAATTTGAATAAAGGGGTTTTTAATTAAATCGTTGAAAATAGATAACCTTTACGTTAAGTTAAACTAAAATTTATTTTCCACTTAATGAACACTTTACTGATGACACTGTGTTCTTTTTTGTCTTAATATTAAGGTGTTTTACTTTCCGACACAAACTACGTTTTAAAAAATACTTATTTTATGAAGTTACCTTATACAGTGTCAAAAACAAACAAACTTTGCATCACATGCGACCATATTTTAATAGCCCAATTTTGATTTTGTAGAAAAACACACTTTTAATATGGCGCTACTTTAAAGAGAATATATCTGAAATAAAGCATTGTCAAAACTAAAAAGTTTTATGTAGGTTGCGTTGAGTCTTATTTTCCAAAAGTGGTGCAATTTACAAAATATGGGTAAAAAATCAAAATTATCTTATGCAGCTGAAATTTTGCATGTGAGCTAAAAACTGCATTTAAAAAAACTTTTTCTAATACCTTTTTTTGATAATTTCAGAAATAACCCCCTCATTTGAATTATTTTTTGGAAAGAATTAAAATTTGACAGATAATGCGAATCACGTGACTACTATTTTTTTACTTAATTTTCGTCTCAATCGAAGCAGAAGCTGATGATAAAGTCAAATTTCGAATAAAGCTATTAATAAAAAAAAATCCCATATGATGCGGACTTTACTGGTCACACTGTATATTATCAGGGAAGGCGCAGGCATATCTGCCAAACTAAGAGAGAATAGTTTAACTATACAGACCATTGGGACTGGTCAAAGAGGAGATAGATCGAATCAAGGTTCTTAGAGATCGAATAGCTAAACAACTTGCGCAAAGCAAAAGGAGATAAGAAAAACTTTTTTCCATCACCAAACTTGGAAGTTCCATAATAATTTTCCTAGATTTCTTGAAAGGAAAGGAGTTTTGCTGATCTCCAAGGTTGGACTAGTACACGCGCAGGGATTGGTGGTGGCCGAATAACATTCATTTTTTTTAAACAGCAATTTGATAAAACGGAAATTTTATTTAAACGAGCTATTTTCACACTCGAGACGAGCGCCACCGCCGTAGATCGAAGATACGAAATAGAATCTTACTTGATTAATTTCACTACGTTGCTGCAATATTTCGTCTGCGAGTTTCTGCGCCGTCGGCAACACTTCTGTGTGATGTTCTGCTATCAGGTACTGTACGAATTTTTGAAGTTGCTGTCGGTCCATTTGAAGAAGCGTTTCTAAAATTCATTAATAATAATAATAATGATATAACTTTCGTCGTTAGCTATACTTGTCGTTTTATTAGAGCATCTACTGGGTTGTTACTTACATTTTTTTTTATCACAAAATAGGATTATTAATGTTGAAATTCAGAAATAAAGGGGAACATGAGGATCATTATGTATGGTTAAACTAAACACCAAACTTGTAAAAATATTAACTTTATTCAGATACTTACATAAATAAACTTTACACAATAATTATTATAAATACCTACATGTAACAATAAAGAAAGAAAATATCATCGTTGGAACCTAGAGACGTAACTGTATAGTATCCAATAATAAGTGTTACTTTTTACTTATGATAGGCATCAAACTAAGCTTTCCACCCCCCTTACTAGCTTTACCCTTCCAACCGCTACTTGTGGCAGCCGCTTTTCCTTTTGGCGACGATTTTCCCCTTTTTCTTCTATACCCTTTCCTTCTCTTGGTGGTTCCCCTTTTACCACCCCAGTTCCCCTTTCTTTTTACTCCTGTCTTTGCGCCACTTCCAGAGTTTCTTTCTTGAGAACTTGACTGGTGAAAATCGCTTTGATATTCGTCGTCGTCGTCAAAGTTCTCTATCGATTTTTCGCTCGGGACGACCGTCAATGGGAGTAAAGCATCGTGTTGTTCCCGAAATTTCTGAGTTACCTTTAAAAAGAACTCTCCGTATTTGCTGTAGTTAGCATTTGTTACGTGTTGTATTTTGAGCATTTCTTCTTTCGAGTTGGGCAGCATTTCACTCATGGATTTGATGGCGGATAAGTTCATTACGGAAGACAAGGTGAGATTTCGTTCCATGGCGAGACGACGGCATTCTTCCAGAAGGTCTTCGTGACACTGCACCTAAAAAGTATTTAAAATGTTATTCCGTTAAACCTGTGATACAGTATCTATCATCTCGAGTCGCCTTCAACCAAGTAAAACAGGGAATAATAATAATATATATCTTTATTCTCAACCAACTTAAAAAAAGTTTATTACAGAGAATATAACACCAAATATGTTTAGTAACTATTAATAACTCCATCGAAATTATTCAAAAAAAAAATGTATAATAACCATTTATAAAAAAAAATATTAATTATAATAAGTTAAAGTTACTTAGTTCAGTTTTAAAAAATATTTTTTTAGTGATTTTTTAAAAGTCCATAATTTTGATATTTCTTTAATTTTTTTCGGCAAACTGTTGTAAATTGTTATTCCTTTATATATTATTGTTTTTTGGTCAAAAGTACTCTTTACCATTGGTGTTTGAATATATATATTTTGTCTCGTGATGTGAATAATGTTGGTTGAAGGAAATAATAATTATATTCAATTGTTTTTCTTTAATAATAATAGAGTGTATTAGAATGCATAGTTTTAATTTATAAAGCTTTTCTAAATTTAAATATCCATTTGGTTCATATAAATTAATAGTTGGTTCTAAAAAAGGCAGTTTATGTATGCATTTAATTATTCTGTTTTGTAGTTTTTTTTATGGCTGAATTGTAGTTAAATTTGCTGACCCCCAAATTGAAATCATATACTGGAATTTTGAATAAACCAAAGAATAATATATATTTTTTTAATATTTTAACGATATATAATTTTTAGCTTTAAATAAAATGCCAATTATTAATAATAATAATAATAATAATAAGTTTATTTAAAATTTAATAATATAATAAATATGTTTATGTTGTCCTCGATAAACTTATTCTTCAATCCCCTGAAGCTGAGCTTGTTAGGGGCAAATCTTATTTTTTGTTTTAGTATGTAAAATCATAAATCATAAATATGCATTAAAAATTAAGTTTTTTAAAGTAAAAATGTTAATTTATAGTATAAACGCAGCTTTTTTGAACAAATATATTACCTATAATAAAATTATTAATTTATAATTTTTAAGTAAAAAATATTACTTATATAAATTATTCAAAACAATAATTAATTAAAGCATTTCTAAAAATATTTTTAAATTGTCTGTTTTTAATATCCATGTTTTTATTTCGACTTTAAATTTTTTTAATGAAATCAATTTTTAATTTTTGTTGGTAAATAATCGTTTAAATAAAAACATAAATATTTGAAATTTTTTTATCCTATGGACTTATTTATTTTAGGTTTTATGGTTATTTCATTTTTATGACCTGTATTATGATTATGGTTTTTATTGGTGAGATGTAACTTCTTAAATATTCAATATGTTTTTTCCAACTTAAATTTTCATCAATATATAAACATAACACAATTTAATTGTATTAGTATATTTAAATAAATGATTATTGAAAGATAGTGAACAAATATTATTATTTTTTTAAATTTTGATTTACTTATAAACATAAAAGATTTATTAAAATTTAATAATAATTTATTAGTTTCAAGCCATTTACATAATATTATATTTAGGTCGTGGTTAATGTTATTATGAAAATATACAATAGTAGTATCATTGGCAAACAATTTTATTTTACCTTTTAAATTTAATTTTGCTATACAATTAATGTAGATTAAAAAAAAAGTAGGTCCCAAGGTTGATCCTTGCGGAACACCACAAGTTATGTTTTTTGTGAACTTTTAACATTTTCAATTTGAACAAATTGCTTTCTATTACTTAAGTAATTTTTTAACAATAAATAAATATTTCCCTGAATTCCAATATTGTATAGGCATTTAAGTAAAATGAATTTAAGTAAAGTAAGGAATTAAACCTAAATGACGTTTTCGACTACCCTGTAAGGTACACGACAACTTATTCTTACCTTAAGCTTCGATAGCTGCAATTTTCTTGCCGCCTGTAACTTAGCGGTATTTTGCTTCTGCACAGTATGCCTGACAACACCAGTTGAAGTTGAAGGTTGGGAAGTATTAACCCTGGTGGTGCAAGCCTTATCGGAAACATTTCCATTCTTAACCGCATCCACCTTAACTACTTCCCGTTTCTTGCTTTGTCCATCTGCGCAAACTGAAATGTGCAGCTTAGAATCTGAATTGAAAAACTGATAAAACTTCGGTCCCGTATTGATGTAGACTACTGGAAAGTCGCCCGTGTATGTACAGAAATCGTTAAGAATGTGCTTTATTATCAACTCCTTTAAAATTCGCTGTACGTCGTTCCTCTCCTTTGTGGCGCCAGCGCCGTATTGGGGGTGTTTATTGTGGCCCCTTTCCAGGATTTTCTTTTGTTTGGAACCCCTAAAATACAGTGATTTTTTAAAAAAATAATATCATAATGATTGGACCGATAAAACACAATATTTTCCTTCACGCGAAACGTACTTATAAACATCAGCAACATACAACATGGTGACATTTTCTCTCTCGGTGAGGTCTCTAACAAGAGCACAAAGTTCTTTGGCTTCCTTGGTAATGTCCAATTTTTTATAGTTATCCATATTCTCGCAGTTGTCGCAGGTGGTCGCCTTGTTCTGTATGCATATGCGTCTGTCGAAATGTTCGCCTAAATGTACCAATTGCAAATGGCGTCTACAATCGACGAGATTTTCCGCGAAACTGACCATCTGTTTCAGATTTTCATTGTGCGCGTCCAAATTTTTTTTATTCATGTTTCCCAATTGCATAATCCTGAAAAAGAAGAAGCACATTTCAATTCAATTATTAATTCACACCAATAATCCATATTATACTTTATTTTCGACAGACTTACTTTTGCAATCTGACGACGTCTTTATAGGAATAAAACAAATAGGAATAGGAGACCTCTCCATCTCTGCCCGCCCTACCGGACTCCTGATAAAACGCTTCCACGGATTTCGGTATGGAGTTGTGTATGACGAATCGGACGTCCGGCTTGTCGATGCCCATGCCAAAGGCTATGGTGGCCACAATTATGTGGAATCGGTCCTGCATCCATTCTCGTTGGATCACTTCTCTTACCTAAAAGCAGGAAAAAATGATAAACCTCAGTTGCATAATAAAAAATATTCTCGCACAGATAAAACATGAGGACCTTTACCCAAATTAATTTGTATAAACAGAACTACTGTTCTTTACTTGTTTTTACCTTATCCTTCATCCCAGCATGATAGGGCTTTGATTTGATGCCAGAGCTATTAAATATTTCGGCCATATTGTCACAGTCCTGTCTGCTTAAGCAATATACTATGCCCGACATTTTTGGAAATTTTGATTTGATTAGGTTTGCAATTTCTTCAGTGGCTCCTTTACCAACTTTCGGAATTACCTATAATTATAATAAAATTGTTATTATACAGGATATTAATAATAATAATAAAAGTTTATTCAAATATTATTTGACATTTAATGCTAATATATAATTTTTTTGTATAAACTATCAATTCCGAACTCAGAAGTAAAATACTTGTTTTGAGGTAAATAATATATTTTAGTCAAGAATATATTTCATAATTCAGCCACAACTAGATTATAATATAAAAGGAATATGACAATATTTTATTGGTATACGAAGATACTAATGACGTTCTTGAATATTGTTCGAGTTTGTAAATATGTTTATTTTTTATAATTATATATGTATATTATTGTTATTCCAAAGTCAGTGTGATGACATTCCATACGGCGGTAAACAGTCTCAAAGAGACCGACGTTTACCGCCGTATGGAATGATTGGAATGTCATCGCACTGACATTGGATAAATTATACACGTAAATTACTTTACGCTGGGATTAACTCAGGTAAAACAATGACTAGTCCCTTTGACGAGCGGCCGTGTTCCAGGTAACGTTTGTTTAAGGTAGTGTCAGTGTCAGTCGAAAAAGTCACCTTAAAAATTGGCATGTCGCATATCTCCCCTAATTGTGGGATTCGTCTTTTCTCAAGTGGCTACCTTTTTTACTTCTGTTTACTGTTGCAGTAATTGCCAATAGTGGGGCGACTTCCTTTTTACAGTGGACAGTTAGTAATCCACCGGGTTTTATAAATATCAATAAACACGTATTCAAGAAAAATGGGTTCCATTGACATCCACTTAAAACAGTAGGAACTCTACAAGGCGACCTATGGATGGATATGGATGGCATGGTCCTTCATTACAGTTTACTGCCTAATACACTGGTTACATCTATTATACTAGGAAATAGACCAGCAACATGATCAGGAAAGAGCGACGTCACATCGTTACAACAAAAATGTGCCATTGCCGCACAAATATATCTCTTGGATTGATTAGATAATATCCAATTTTTAATTTTATTTTTATAATTATTTAACGATTTAATTATTTTAATTGTCTGTGGTAGCATATCAAAAATATATGGATTGATGTTTAAAAAATGTTTGTGTGCTATTGTTTTGTTTACTCTATTTTTATATGTAATAGTATTTTTATGACGAGTTTCATGTGTGTGATTAATATAATTTATTATATTTTTATGTTTAAAAATATATATTAACATGTTGTAAGAAAATATTTGTTTAACATCCATTTTTTTGCTATTTTTAAATAGTTAATCAGAAGAATATTGGTGGTCTTTTTCGTAAATAATTTTTAAAATGTATATTTGAATAGTTCAATATTAATAAGATAATTCTTATTTATTTATGCCTCCCCATCCTAGTATTCCATAATTTAAATGGGTTTGTACTAAAGAATAATAAAGTATTTCTAATTCTTTTATATTTAAAAATTGTTTAAGGTATTTAAATTTTGGTAAAAGAATTCTTAGTTTTTTTATAGTGTAGTCACTATGTAAATCCCATTTTAAATATTTATCAAAAATTATTCCTAGATATTTAATATTTTCACCTTTCTTTATGTTAATATTATTATTGCATATTATTGGACCAATATTTAGAAGTTTATTTTTTTACAGGGTTCGAAAATATATATAAAAGTTGCTTATTTTTATAAAATCTTTTTCAATAGTATTTTTTAAAATATTCCAATTTAGACCTTCATAAAAAATTACCATATTATATTATGGAAAGAACTTTAATAAATCTAAACCCGCCAATATTACGAAAACAAATTGCAAAAAAATATTTTTATATGTCGCCTTTCAATAAGCAATTTTTTTTTAATTTATGGCCCGCCACGCAGGGACGTACCTAGACTTCATTTTTAGGGCGGCTGGGAAAGGATAAATGAAAATTTTTGCAAAACTAGTGTTTTTTTAGCTCTTAAGTCAAAGTAGAGGACTTTAAGAGACGCGAGAAGAATATACGAAAGTGAACTTGTATATCAGAGACCAAAAAGATATTATCCCCCTTCTGTTTGATATATATCTCGGATATTGCCCAAAACATCTCCTGCAGTATTCAGGTCTCCTCACCGAAAAATAGTTACTTATACTTAACCTGATATTTTATATTGGGCCTGTTGAAACTTCTTATAAACCGCTTAACATTCCTGAGAGCCAGAATATTAATGACATCTTGTTCCACTTGCTTGGTAGCGGTGGCCGTTAGGCAGATAATGGGGACATCCTTGTAATTCTTCCTCAGCATAGACAGCTGCTTGTAGTCGGGTCTAAAGTCGTGTCCCCACTGCGAGAGACAATGGACTTCATCAATTACGAACCGAGCAAGCTTACCTCTTTGATAGAGAGAGTGTAGGATATCGATTATAATTCTAAAAGAAGTAAATGATTATTACTACTATCTACACAAGGAAAGAAGAAAAGTATTATGTAATTGGTATTTTTTTAAAATTATTTATTTATGACTTCAAATCAGTACAGAGATACTGGCATACCTATAATAAAAATAAAAAAAACTTTTATAGGTAACAGTCGCTAAAATATAGATAGTCCACATAATCAAACATAATTACGTTAATCATTTGAAGGGTTTTAATATAATATTTAAAATTTACGTACATAATTCTTTTTGGCTTATGAAATTACAAATTTTTGCTCAACACTACATTTGATTTTAGTAATTTATTTTCCAAACAGTATATTAGTTTTTTTTATCCTAGTTCTTTTCATTGTCTGATGTTTAGGAATGTATAACGTTTATAGATATAGCTAGTTGTCATAGAAATAATACTTTAGTATTATTTTGATACCTCTGCAGCTTGTCCAACATAATATATTCGCCTGTGTTCCCCCAACATGGTAAGTATTAAGTACCTTTTAATGTGGTTCAACAAAACAATTGTATGAAAGGTATTGTGTATTTTTGTTTAATTGGTATTTCCAATAAGTAGGGAAAGTTTTTTAATGACGTGATCGCGTTGAAAGTTAAGTCATTTAAAATTATTAGGCCTAGGTATTTGTACTGTAACTTCTTTTAGAACCATGCTATTTAGCTTAATTTGCTGTTTATTTTTTTCTTTTAAAATAATATATACTATACTCTGTCTTTTGGGTATTAATAGTAAGTTTATTTTGACCCAGCCATTGACCAGAAATTTCCAATTTTAGCAAGCACACTAAACAAGTTGGTGATAAATCCAATTTGCCAAAAAAAAAACAGAAACACTTTAGATGTCATACTACAAACAAAAGAAACATAATTTTTACAATACTGAATAAGACATTATTTTTAGAACATCGTTGTTGTTGTCAAATGATGATGAATTTTTTTTTGTTTCAAAAATGAAAACAACGAAATTCAAAAACCGGAACGGCAAAAAAGTGCACTAATCCTAACACCGGATCCCTTGGGTGATTGGCCTCGTTGCGGAAAAAAGGCCGACGTAAAATAAATAAATAAAAAGAACACCGGATCCCCATGGGCGTAAAATTGACAGTGTACCTATTCTTTAAGAGGTGATTGGTTGATCACCACCATTTTTTAAAATGTCGGTCTTATCGACCAATCACGTCACACTTATGCTGTTAAATTTACGCACATGGGGGACTCAGGTTACTCTTAAACTTTCAATTTGTTTTTTTTAATTCAAGTTGCTCATATTTGAATTTTTCAGTGGGCACCAAAGAATAATGAAATACTTTATAAAACTAATAAGCACACACAGGTATTTATACCTAGGTGCTTAAAATTAAGTTTAATGTTTAATATTGTAAATTTTGTTTTGGAAAATAAATTTGATTTGATTTGAATAAGGATTATTACCTTGATGCACTTATTTTTTCAGGTGTCAAATATAACAACTTTATTGTTGGTTCCCTCGTACTCAGTTTCATATAAATTACTTCACTCTCCGCTTTTGATACATCTGAACACAAGTGAGCTGCTGCAATGTCTAAGGCATTTAATTTGTCCACCTAAAATATATATTTAAATAATAAACTATTTTATGTTACTTAATAACAAATGAAATACAAAGTTTTACTTCAACAATACCAAGAAGTAAGAAATTTTGGAAAAAATTGCCCTATTAGTTTAACAGGGTATGAAGGTACTAGAAAAAAACTAAACACTCATGAGCATTCAATTTTGTTACGTTTAGTTTTCTAATGTTAAAAAAATGTCCATTTTTAGCTTAATGTTGCTTAAAAAAACTTTCATAAAAAATGTTTTGTCTTTGAAATAATATATTCATAGTAATGGTGATCAAAAGATTTTGCTAAAAATTGTTTTCAAGTTTTAGATATTAGGTATGCCTATTGGGTCTAGAGTTAGAGGATGTAATAATAATACTAATGACCAAAGACCGGAGCTATCATCACAAAAATCTGAAAAACAAGACCCTATTTTGCCAACAAAACGCAAAAAGTACAAAAAATTTTAAAATAAGTTTTATATTCATATAGTTTATTGGTTTATTTGGTTATAGTTTTTAAGTTAGTAAAAAGGCATACAGTTATACTTTTATACAATAATTTTTTCATTGTTAATGCAGTTTCTTCAGAATGAGCTTTCATTTGGGATATCACTTTTACAATTAATTTTTAACATTAATTTTAAATATTGATTAAAATGTCTTCATTTTGTCTCGTCTCATAGTTATGAAGATTAGAAACTGGTGGATAATCTGATAAATATTTCCGAGAATATTTCTTAACGTAGATAGCCGATTCCATGATTATAAAGTAAACTTACAATTTTTTTCCTTTAAGGAATACATTATGTAACCTTAGCATAGAACTGCAGACTTCCAAATTGAATTCTTATTGGTGTGATTATCTATTTATTTATTTATCTATTTATTGGATTACTTATTCTTACTTTATATAGTGAAAATTGTAATTTCTATAACAGTTCTCATACTGTCCAAAGCTTTGTTAACAAGATGTACTTCTTATAACAATAAAGGGTATTTTGATTTGATTGATATTGTTAAATAAGACCAAAAATGGATGCTTTAAAAAACAATAATTATTGTTTGTTGTTTAAAAGTATTAACTTAGTTAATTGACTTGTCCATTACTTTGTGGCAATACAATTTAACTTTGTTAGTGCCAAGATATAGGTACTAGGCAGCACAGGAAAAACATCAAATAATTTATTTTTATACATCTACTTCATGCAGAAATCAATGTTTGTAGGGTATCAATTATTTTGAAGAAATAATTTTTGAAAATAAAAACTTTTTCAAAAACACTTCCTAATGCCCCCATATGAATGACTAGAAAAGTAAGGAATTAAAAAAGTATTAGTATTTAGTACCTATATAATATGCCCTTCTATTTCTACATCTACAAATTATAGCATCTTTCGTCCGTTAACCAGGCTGCAGCGAAACTTTAACAGCCATGACCTCGATATTCATACCACTCATTCTAAGTTTAAATTTGATCTTAAGAGAAAAATACGTAGTAGTGTATTACCACTCTGACCGACCAATACTGATTAACTCTCTGAGAATATTACCAAGTGTGGATTATTTATCTTTAAGCTACTGCTTACTAGTTTATATAATATATATAGTCTGTATCTGTATTGTTACTTTCCTTTGATTTAATGGTGTATACCGTAAATATTACAAATAAATAAATAAATAAATATTTTGCAGGTCGCAAAGATTCTTCAGTTCTATTTTAAGTGTTAATAACAACTTACTTGGTCACTGATAAGAGCTCGAAGTGGTGATATCACAATTGTTACACCTGGCATCAAGACAGCAGGTAACTGATAACATAAACTTTTTCCTCCACCGGTGGGCATCAAGACAAAACAGTCATGCTGTTTTAAACTTGCATTAATCACTTCTCTCTGATGTGGCCTAGAAAAAATAAATGCCATAAAAAAAGTTAATTAACTACAATAAAGCTTTTTGAGGCTAAAAATTAAATACTGTCAAATTAGAAAAATTACCTAAATGATCGAAGTCCAAACTTTTGATGCAACATCTCCAACATGACTTCAGAATGTTCATAAGTTCCCTTAAATTCTTCCGAATCGTCATTTCTCTCTTTAAAACCTTCAAGGATTGGTTCTTCTTCTTCTTCAAAACAATTATCATCCCAATTTAGCTTTGAAATTTCTTCCAGTAGTTCATCAGTATTCTGGTGTTCTATTTTTCTTAAAGGACTTGCTACCGATTGTGTTGGTATCTAAAAAAGCCCACTCTGTTTGTTATACAATAATTCAGGATATAAAGTTATTTTTAATGTTATACTACTAATGCTACCTTGCTGCTGGAAGCTTCTTTTCCCTTTCCATCGAATATACTTTCGTCAAATTTGTCAGCAAAACTTCCGAATCGCCTTTCAAACTCCTCATCATCCATATAATCATCACTTGTGATCTCAATTGACTGGCTGTTAGAAGCTGAATGATTTAAGTGTTGTTCGCCCTTATCAACATTCTTCTTAAGACTGCTATCATACTCCAAAGGGTGGACCACATCACCATTTCTTGACTGTCCCTCATTGATACTTGAACTTAAGTTGATTTTTGAAACACTATTTGGGTTTGAGACAAAATCATTACTTGAACTTACCAACTGTTCTCTTTCTTCCTTGTTTTTACTAAAAACATCATCAAAACTATTCTTTCTTTCAATTGAACCTAAATTTGCTGATGAGCTTGCTAAAATCTTCTTAAAAACAAATTTTTTTGGTTTAATCACAGGAGAATCCATAGTTTTACTACTACCCGAATCACTTATTGTTATCGGTTTTGAAGGATCCAAACCAATTACTAAATCTTGCTTTACATCACCAAAAAAAAAGTTATCAGTTCTGTGAAGACTACTTATCTGTCCTTCATTGATTGTATTGGTACAATTTTTCGTTTCCAAAAGTTTTTTGAAGGGAGTTAAATGAATTGATGACTTGTCAATTTTAGAACTACTGGCTGTATTTTTATGACTAAAATATTTACTAAAATTAAATGTACCTTTCGATGCGAGACTGGTGCTTCCAGACAAAATGCTTGGACTTCCATCGAGATCTATTTGTTTTAAATAATTTTTCTCTGCACCTAATGATAAGTCTGTTTCTTTTAAAACGAAGGGATTTATAATGTCATTCTTTTTTGGAGAGAGTTTTAAAGATGTCTTCTGTGAACCGGAAAGATCTACTGCTTTTTTATTGCTCAATGTGTTTTTATACAGATTGTCTAAAAATGTATCAGCTTTACCTTTATAGGATAATATACTAGTTGTATCCGGAGAACTTAGGCTTGTATGAATATTTCCTCTAATATTCTCTTTTCTTCTAAATTTAAATTTCGTTGTGGGGCTTTTAGGAGGATCTGCGAGATTTTCTGCTATATTAACAATGGATTGGTAATTAAAAGGAACTTCTGGTGATACGTCGCCGTTACGACTGTTACGAGATGGGCATGAGGTCCCAAAATGTAAAGTATTCTTCGTACTTAAGTAAACAGTATTCTGTAGTGAACCATTTCCATCATCGTCGTTTTTCAAGGGGGGTAAAGTTTCTGGTAGTTTGGCAGCTTTGGCCTTTTTGAAGTCAAACTTTTTAATACCTGAAAGGTTCCTGTGACGAAAATGTTCAAAAAAATCTTCATCTTCCATAACAAAACACTAACTATAGCACTACTTTAACCACATACGTACGACAAAGTTCCGTATTATTCGCAATGCTACTGTTTCAGCTTTATAATCGACATAAAACGAGATAACTAAAGGCATTAATTCTTAGTAAAATAAGCAAAAACTAAAAACTAAAGTCGTTTCATATTAAAATTTCACTAGGCAGCCATTTCCAATTTCATCAACGCAAACGCAAAGGAACTGACAGTTGACAGAAACAGCGTTGTCCAGTTACTCATAGTTGTACTAAAATATATGAAAATGTACAATTAACGGATTTCTCTGATTATCAGTTCAGAATTAAAAAAGAACGAGGTTATTAATTTGACCTGTGAAGTAATGGAGTTACACTTCGTTTTCCATCAACGATCAGAACTTTTTACCATATAGGCACAAAAAAGTCATCCGGTTATTATACAGTATGTCTCCGTAAGTTTGCATCATATGGAAAACTTTTTTATTATTCATTTTACGAAAAAAAGTTATTCTTCATAAAAAGCTCTGCATGGTCTAAAACCTAAAATGCAACCATCAAATATCGCAAATTTCCACTCATATACGAGGTTTGTCAAAAAATGTGAATTTTTCCAAAGAATGTAAATTTTTCCCAAGAGTAAAGTACCTTTATTTTTGACATTATCAAAAATTGTTATTAAAAAAAGTTGATCAGAACTAAAAACCACGTCTAAATATGCAATTATACGCATTTATGTTGAAAAATTATTTTATTAATTATTTAATTTTTTTAATTATTTAATTAATTTAATGCGTGGTATTGCATATTTAGACGTGGTTTTTAGTTCTGATCAACTTTTTTTAATAACAATTTTTGATAATGTCAAAAATAAAGGTACTTTACTCTTGGGAAAAATTTACATTCTTAGGAAAAATTCACATTTTTTGACAAACCTCGTATATGACTGGGAAATTTCGATATTTGATGGTTGCATTTTAGGTTTTAGACCATGCAGAGATTTTTATGAAGAATAACTTTTTTTCGTAAAATGAATAATAAAAAAGTTTTCCATATGATGCAAACTTACAGAGACATACTGTATAACATACCATGGCCGTCTCTACAATATAGTACGTGAACAGTGAACACAGAGAGAATTCTCAGGCGCCATGGCAAAGTGTGTTAGTGGCTCAGACTCTCAGACCAAGCCTTTGGTCTGAGGACTCTGAGGTTAGTGGTGTGTGGTGTGGTTTTGAGGATGAGCGAGGTTCGTTTATCATACAAAGTAAATAATTGCTTAATATGTAGATCGTGAACTCCGTAGGTTTAGGAAAGAAAACATTTTGATTTAATTTAAACAATTTAATTTTAAGCTAAATTTCCTATTAGCTAAGTACTAAATTTTTTTTAAAAGAAAACAAACTGTTGTTAGTTTTACAAGAGAACCATTCACAACGCCATTTTGTGACCGGATTTCTGTCTTCAACCAGTAAATTAGTAAAAATTCTAAAGGGTTATGGTAAATTCCTACGTGAAACTAGGTAAAGTGTATACGATCTTAGTTGAGACAGACAAAAAAACTAAAAAAAATTTGATGACAGACTTGTCAAGTCCACGTGGACTATTCATCGAACATCTGTATAGGGAGCGATTAATACAAATTTTGTTATATTTGTATTGTAGTTTCAGTGTGTGATGCAGTAAATTGATCATACCCCCAATATTTACGTTGTCTCAACTGACTTCGTATGAAGTATAGGTACTTTCCTTTTGCTTCTTTTAAACAACAAAGCAAAGTAAATAGGCGAGTTCTTTTTAATTATTTTTAAATAGCAAAGCTCCGCAAAGATCTTTTTCTCCCCCCTTGCCCTTGCCCCTCTACCCACTAAGCAAAAAACAGCTTTGGTACGTTTCGTAACGTTTTTTAAAAGTAACTTATATAACGTTTTAGTTCAAACGTTCTTTTATCATCGTTTTTACATTTTCTAGGAACGTATTTAATATTTACGTCTCTTTAACATAATCTCGTTACTGTACTTGTTTCATTGAACAAATAAACATATTAAAACCGTATATTTTATGTACTCTTTTATTAACGTCAACATGTTTCCATTAAAAGAACGCTCTTTTAATTGCGTGCTCGTTATGCTTTTTTCTAAACGTTTCAGATCAGGAACTATTTTGTTTAAACAGATAACGTTACCCCTGCACCGTTACTATAATGATTTTTTATTTTCAAACCCGTTATGTTCGGGAGATAACTGATAGATTTCGTCGCAAAAATGTAAAACAAGTTTCATGTCAGTTTCGTTTTCTGAACGCAACCCTGAACGGAACTACACCGTTGACGCCAGCCATTCACCGAACTAACCGAACCTCACTTTTTCGTGTCCCACGCGTCTGCATTTATTTGTCATCGGCTGTGCTATAATTTATTTTTTGTGGTTTTGGAGGTCTCCGAAAAGAACAAAAAATGGTTAGAAAGGTAAGTACATTGCATTAGTTTCTATAAAACAAAAGTTATTGATATATTTGCATTGTAACCTACAACCTACGCCGCTACGCCTACAGATAGGTACCTACTACCAGCGAGGCTACAAGATACATGTCTATAATTTTCTTTTAGTTTAAACTTTATGCTAGTAAATTAAGGTCTCGTTCTAAAGTGCTGCATTTATATTTGAAATTGTCTGTTTCTATGTTTGGTACAGGTCTGCAAGTAAACGTACAGGTTGGTCAATTCTAAGTGCCAAGACCCGAGACTGAAAGCCATTAAAATTCGTTAAGAATAAACCACATGTATGAATTATTGAACTTAAATAGCCCTGCCCCTATAAATATTTTTAAAACTATCTTTAAATTAATTGCTAAACATGCATATATAGTAGGTACACATGTATGGCTGAGGGTTGCTACTGTTTCCTCTTGGTCTGACCTGGAGATTTTTAATTTGATTAATGTCTAGGCTTGCCAGGGCCAAGCAATAGGTAGGTTTGACCTGGAGAAGTTGTTGCCAAATTATTCATCAATAAGTTAACATAAATTATAATAAGTTTTAATTTCCAAATATTTAGATGCAGTACAACAAGTATTCACAACCAACGACCGGGACCTAGAGTCAGGGAGTCAGTCATCATGGAGTGGTTTCGTCGCGACAATTAACGACTCAAGAGAGAAGAGGTATGTGTAGTTAGTAAGAAAGTAATATAATTTACTAATCAAACTTAAAATTATTGCTCTAATAATCCCCATTTAAAAGTACATATTTTTACTTGAACTATTAAAGAATTTTAATTTTTAGTTAAGACTTTAAAATAAAAAAAAAATACGTTTTTTTTTACCAAAATCTTATTGGCTTCAGCTGTCATACACTGGAATATTTTGTAAAATAATAAAAATATAGAATCTTGGTTGCGAAGTATTTTTTCTAAATTTTTTTATTAGTTTCTTAAAGAACCCCGCACTTCTCTTATGGAAAATGGCCCTCGGTTAAATTTTCTAAATTTTTAGTATGTTGAGAATGCCATTCTGATCAAAAGTGTTCATGGCCACAACAATATCTGCCAACCAGTTTTTGAGATCCAAGTTGCAAAATATGAATTCTCAATACATTATATTTTCCTAGTTTATAATATGAATTCGTTTTGTTTTTCTAAATTTTTTATGGCCCTGTCGTAGATAGGACAGAATACTATAAAAATAGTTAAAAAAATTTTATTATAATATACCGGGTGAGTGACGAAACATATTTAATATTTTGTGTTAAATCATTGTATTTTTGACATTAAATTAAATGTTTACAAAGTAATATTGTAGATGACATTAGCTTGGAGCAAGCTATCAGAATTTATATTATTTATATTTTTTACAGGGTAACTCAAAAAAGTTTATATTTTTTTTATTAGTTTTAAAAGAAATTTTGTAGATATTTCTTTATGTACTACTTGTCGCCTATCGTATGCTTCCAAATATATATAATTATCAAGGTTTTACAGGCTGTTTCCGTGTTTCCGATGCTAAGCGATAAAAAAATAACATAAAAATGCATTTATTTATAAATCACCCGGTATATTAAAAATGGATCGGTTAAATTTCATTATTTTTTAATATTTTTTGCATGAAGTGTCTTACTTACATGTTTGCTATTGATTTCCCTTTTCCTATGACCAGTTCTGAAGATATACAGCGTCGAACATACTCAAAACTCAAAAAATAAGCAAATAAAATAGCAATTTTTATTAATTTCAATAAAATTTGTTATGTAAGTTCATTTTATGGTTAAATATAAATATATTTAATGCTATACAGGGTGTTTCAAATAATTATGAGATTCTAACACTGTATTGCAAATAAGAAATATATATATATATTTGATGCCATTTCTTTTGTGTTGGGTATGTTATTTTTTATGATGTATTAACACAATATGAAAAATAAAGTTTATTATTATAAAAACTATGAACAATTTATTATATCCAAAAATAATAAGTAGGCCCCTAATTATTTGAAACACCCTGTATAGCATTAAATATATTTATTTTTAACCATAAAATAAACTTATATAACAAATTTTATTGAAATTTAAGAAAAAATTGTTATTTTATTTGCTTATTTTTTGAGTTTTGAGTCTGTTCGACGCTGTATATCTTAATTTTTTTGTAATGACATGAAATAAACAAATACAAATTACTAAAGAACTGGTCATAGGAAAAGGGAAATCAATAGCAAACATGTTAGCAAAACACTTCAAGCAAAGAATATTAAAAAATAACGAAATTAACCGATCTATTTTTTATATACCGGGTGATTTATAAATACTTGCAGTTTTTTGTTATTTTTCTATCGCTTATCATCGGAAACACCCTGTATAACCTTGATAATTATATATATTTGGAAGCATACGATAAGCGACAAGTAGTACATAAAGAAATATTTACAAAATTTCTTTCAAAACTAATAAAATTTTTTTTAACTTTTTTAACTTACCCTGTATAAATATAAATAATATAAATTCTGATAGCTTGCTCCAAGCTAATATCATCTACAGTATTACTTTGTAAACATTTAATTTAATGCCGAAAATACAATGATTTAACAAAAAATATTAAATAATTTTTGTCACTCACCCGGTATATAATAAAAGAGTTTAAACTATTTTTATAGTATTCTATTCTATCTACGACAGGGCCATCAAAAATTTAGTAAAACAAAACGAATTCATATTATAAACTACGAAAATATAATGTATGCAACTTGGACACCCTGTATCTGAAAAATGGTCTGCAGATATTGTTTTGGCCATAAACACTTTTGATCAGAATGGCACTCTCTGCAACATACTAAAAATTTAGAAAATTTGACCGAGGGCCATTTTCCATAAGAGAAGTGCGGGGTTCTTTTAAGCTCTTCAAATTTATTTGTAGCTGATTATATTGTAAAGTATATTAATTTATAATTTTTTTTCAGGTTCACAAGACGTTGATTTATTACTTTTTTAATTACATATTTATAACATTACATGTATATGTTTTTTAATATAATCTTTTAATCCATGATGTGCCTAATTTACTTTAGGAAATAATTACATTTAACGGTTTACAAAAATATTACATTCTCGAAGGATGAATCTAATTCGTCATCAATATAATGTTTATTGTGTCTGCATTTATTGCCTTTTTAAAACAAAATTGGTTTGTTATAGTTTCGAAACAAAAACATCTTATAAGCAACGTAATTGTAACTTTTTGAAAAGTCCTTAATATAAACATCTCAAAAACGAAACCAGTTTGTTATAGTTTTCGAATCAAACACGTTGATTTCTAAATGCAACTGCGATTTTGTTATGTTGGCGGACATTACGACCAGTACGTTTCGAAATAGCGCCGTATCAAAACCTTTTTGTACAACGTAACAATGTAACGTAAAAACATAAATTTAACGAAATTGGGTTGTTTTTTTGCTTAGTGGGTATATTTCTCATACGAATATACGAAGTTGTTCGCGAAGGATATAATAAAGGTACTAACATTATTGCAGCAGTTTAAAAGAACGCTTCGCGATCTCAAACAATTTCGTATGAGAAATATAGGGGGGCATACTGCGGCATGAGGGGAGGAAAAAATATTTGCTTGCTACTTGAAAGTAACTAAAAAGGAACTCGGCTAGTAATATAAATAATATTACTAGCCGATTAAAAAATATACATAACATACAATAACATAATTTAGTACAACGACGGATTTATCACAACCAAGCCAAGGTGACGTTGTGTACACGGCCACAGAGAATAATAAGTCTGTAACCACTCTACTTTTAGCACAGAGAAAAAGTATGCAACAAACGGATGATCTTTTAATTTAGCCAATGTTGACGCGAATTGCGAATTTTATTCTCATTGGCACAGTAAATTAGCCAATGAGAATAATATTTGCGATTCGCGTCAATATGAACTATCTCGCGTCCTCGAGTGGCTCTGCATTCTCCCTTAAAAAACGTCTAATTTTCCAATTTTGTGGAGATCATGTTTTGTATATATATATTATATATTGAGATAACTTTAATATATTATATGAAATTTAATAGTTATTTAAAGTTAAAAATATTACAAATTTTTTATAATTTGGCTTAGGAGATTAAGGAACTCTGGGTTCTTGCCACTGATATAAATAAGTACTACTAATAAAAAAGGATTAGATTCATCTGGTGAAAAAAATTATTTACACAAAAGTGGCCAACTGTGCGAGAGGTGCGTTTTGCTAGGTGACGAAAAAGAGTCGCGAAAAGTGTGAGTTAATAACAAAAGGGTCATTTAAACATGTCCATGCGTGGGGACGACGGGTCGGAAGAATTTTAAATTATAGGTTGGAGGTGCCACCTGAATCCTGAATTTAATGCAACATGCAACTTTTGGTATAAATGAAAATTGCGCCGGGAGGAATGAGGAAATACAATAAGACAAAAGAGAAAACATAGTAAATGTGTTTTTTTTTTGGAGATTTTGAAGCGGTACTCCTTTAAAAAAATTACAAAAATTGTCTGTTAGATAAGCATAATCGGGACCATAATATAATAATATTACAATGTAAACTAAACAATACTCAACATATATGACACATGACAAATACTATTCACGCTTACGCTCTATTCTTTACAGAATGAACTCTTAAATTTAAGTTTTCTTCTCGAAAATGCCAAATTATTTATATTTTGAATTATTTTTTTAATGGTGTTTGGTTAGCCAAAAGGCGCGTCTCGTCATTTTTCTTGGTAGCACGGTATCCCCTCCACCCCTCTCTCTGATAAATACATACCTATTTGCGAAAAGGAGCCTCCGACGACAACAATAATCTAAGAATTTTATGAACTAATTATACCTACCTAAACCTAAAAGACTATATTATTATACACCTATATCCTAATTATCCTATGTATATTAGGTATTGGGTGTATGGTGTATGCAAAAAACGGAGAAAACCCATAACAAAACAAAAATGTGAGGAAATCTTGAGAAAATCAGTGTGAACAAGCAACAAAAAGAGGTAGGTTGTGGTCAAGCGTAAACAAAAGCGAGATATCCAGGCAAAGGCGACGAGAAAAGGCACAGAAAAGCAAAAGTGAGCGACATTTAAAGGGGAACTGGCCTTCCGGCGCCCCGCTAAACGGTTTTAAAGCGGATAGGCCGGTCTGAGTGGGATATCTCCGAGTGCCGTGTCGAATCGATAGCTCGCTGTACCTGCTGCCGCCGCCGATGACGACGAGAATTGTCTCATTTCGGCTTTAATAGACCGATTAAAGGGATTTCTCGGGTTCTGTTGCAACAAAAATTATTGAAACAATAAGTTAGGTATTATAAATTAAAATTATAAGACATTCCATTTAATTAGGCCTTAACAGTAGTATATCTGTATCATTGAAGTTAAGGTGGACGATGCAAAATGGTAATCCATAATCGATCAGGTTGTTGGCGAAAATGATTCTGAACCTGAACGGTAACCGATTGACGACTATTCGCATGCGCAGTTCAAATAATGACGTTCGCGTTTCACAAAATTCCGAATCTTACAGTTTCGTGTTCGCGGATTCGGTTCGAGATTCATTCTGAACTGATTTCCCGGATTTAACAACAACTGACAGTTAGTTCGGACACGCCCCCTAAGGTTGTATATTTTGTTTTGAATTCTTTCGAACTCGTGCGCGAATTAATTCATTGAATTTACAGAGGCAATAATATATTTGTGCTCCTACATAGTACATGGATAATAATAATAATAATACAATCTGCATATTACATACGTAGGTGTATTATTTAGGTAATAAAGTCCTATTATTCTATTATAAGTATATTAAATGATAATGTATTTACCATCCATATACCTAATAAAATAATATAGGTATATCTACATAAATACTTATAGTAGGTATTTAAGTGTGTTCGATCATTACTCTCATTACACTGCTCTCGCTGCTCCGAAATATCACTGCGATTTTTATGAAAGCGGAGCAGGTCGTGATACTGATGTGACAAAGGCGGAGTAGTGACAAAGTAGCAGTCTGCGAAATCGCAACCCATCTCTAACAACAACAAACTGTAAGTAAAAGTATCCAAACATAATATTATACGATTTGAGTTTTACATAATAGGTAAGGAAAGTAAGTAACAACCCAGGTAAGCTATAGTAGACATCATTCACATCATTGTCTACATATTGCTCTTAGAGCGGATCTAATCGATCGGATGCAGTTTTTATTCTCTCGAAAATCTCGAATTAGAGGATGTTACGAAAATGATTTATAAAACTTATACCCATTCCTTTGAAACCCATTATTGTAGAAAAACTTCGCAAAAAATTAACGCCCACGTAACTACGTTATCACCAGTGTCATCACAAAATATACAGGTTGTTACAAATTTTACGCTCACCATTGGGATCTCGTAAACGGTAAAAGAGATACAGCTGCGCATGTTAAATTGGGGCAAATTGCGCCATTTGGACATGACTAAAAAGCCGTCGAAATTTTTTTAAAATTCCGAGTATATTAGCTACCTGGATGACCTAGATATAGATATACTTCCGAAGATAATCGAAAAAACCGAAAATTCTCGTTCCGGTTTTTATTTCTTCCTATAACTTTTTTTTTACAGAAATTCATGTCGAAAAATTAATTTTATATTTGACTGTCGCTTTTTATTTTCTATAACATATTGGTATTCATCAGGGTCCTGCACCTCACCTCCCTTATTCTATAGCTTACTTAGTAATTAAGTTAGAATTTTGATATTTTGCAGACCTTACCTGTATCTTGGGGCGCATTTCAGGAAAATATTTTTTTTCATACAGGGTGTTCCAAAAAAGTGTGACGTCATAAGGAAGTATTTTTAGATCACACGCCATATATTTTCTTACTTATTTGGGTGCCCCCTACCTACATACCCCTAAAATATTATTAAAATCGATTCAGTATTACAGGTGAAAACAAATAAAAACTAAAAAATATCAGTTTTGCACCACTGGTTTTAAAAATTAATAGAAAATAAAAATAATGCCTCGTTAATAAAATTATACAGAGGTACTTATTAAATAAAGTCTAACAGTCTCGTTAACGAAGTTTGACTAATACGAATTGTACAGGGTGTCCAAAGTTTAGTGTCAAACTTTGCAAACTTTAAAGCAATTCTTTTTTCTTATTTCAAATAGGAACCCCTGTATCTTTTTATGTCATTCGATGCAGAATTAAAAATTAAACATTTGTCCTAATTACAACCATATCGCAATTTCTAACGCATCAAGACTTATTTGCAGAAAACTCATTTTATCAACTATTCCAACAGTCATTATTATTATTATGAATAAATCGAAAACAATTTATTGGTACCTGTTTAAGTTTATTAAAGCAACAAGAGACCATTTTGACTAGTAATCTCTAAAAGTTATTTCGAATATTGTTAAATTATTGTAAGTAATTATTTAAGCTGTTATAAGTAATAATTTATAGATATTGTTTTTTGTGATGGACTAAAACCAAGAAGAGCTCGTAGATATGATTTTTATATTAGGAGCATGCGAAAAAAACTCTTTTTTGGCAAGCCGAGTTTACGCACAGCGTTATCCGGAACAACGACATCCAGACAAAAGGAGCCTGCAAAACATATTAGAGAGGTTTGTAAAACGGGAAATGTAAACTACCCAAAACCAGTGAGAAATAAACCAGCCCGAACTAAAGAAAATCAATTGGCTGTGCTATTATCTGTTATAGAAAATCCTTCCGTTAGTCAACCAGCAGTCGCTGATGCCGTAGATGTAAACGAAAGAACAGTTCAACGAATTTTAAGGGATAACCATATCCACGATTATCATTTCCAGTTAATAATTACTAACAATTTTAAAATATTTGAAACTTTTAGATTACTAAAGTCAAAATAGTATCTTATCACTTTAATACCAATAAATTGTTTTTCAATGCCACCATCAATATTTATTCACAATAATGACTGTTGGAAACGGTGGAATAGTTGATAAAACGAGTTTTCTGCAAATAAGTCTTGATGCGTTAGAAATTGCGATAGGGTTGTAATGAGGACAAATGATTGATTTTTAATTCTGCATCGAATACCATAAAAAGATACAGGGGTTCCTATTTGAAATAAGAAAAATAAATTTCTTTAAAGTTTTCAAAGTTTGACACTAAACTTTGGACACCCTGTACAATTCGTATTAGTCAAACTTGGTTAACGAGACTGTTAGACTTTATTTAATAAGTATATTTGTATAATTTTATTAACTAGGCATTATTTTAATTTTTTATTAATTTTTAAACCCACTCTGGTGCAAAACTGATATTTTTTGGTTTTTATTTTGTTCGTCTATAATACTGAATCGATTTAAATAAAATTTTAGGGGCATCCCAATAAGTAAGAAAATATATGACGTGTAATAAAAAAAAATACATCCTTATGACGTCACACTTTTTTGGAACACCCTGTATAAAAAAAAATATTTTCCTGAAATGCGCACCAAGATAGGTACAGGTAAGGTCTGCAAAATATCAAAATCCTAACTTAATTTATAAGTGAGCTATAGAAGAGGGGAGGTGAGGTGCATCAGGACCCTGTATAACATAATATCACATAATAGATATTATTATCTCCTACCGCTTACGAAGAAAAAAAATAAAAGATGTTAGTATTGGGGCCAAACGATGTAATTGTATTATTATTTTATATAGACACAAGGTATACCTATTTAAAAATACGGAATTCAGAAGTATAATATCGGAATTTCTCGACGCCATGTTCAAACTGAGCAACTTTGCCCCAGTTTAACCTAAGCTGTATCTCTTACCGTTTAAGCGATCCCAATGGTACATGACGTATGAGCGTCGAATTTGTGACACTCTGCCTATAGCATATTGTAACCTATTGTTATAATAATTGTTATCTAGACCAAGGTTCTACTTCTAACACGCTGCATAATATGCATTATCTTTTATGCTGTCGGTAAACATTTTTTTAAATTCTACATTTGACTTACCAGATATAGGAACTCTAAGGCGGACACTTTCGGCATTTCGAATTCGGTATAAGGACAGGGCCACCACGTGCTGGCACCAGAAGATGTCCCTTGTATCACATGTACACGTAACTGAGGTTATTTTACACCTTGAAAAAATAAAATAAAATTAACTTAAGAAACTTATTTTCCTCCTAGCTAAGCCGTCTAGCTTATTAGAAATAGATAATTGACACAAATTTCCTGTACCTACGCTTATTATGACGATTTCATAATAAGAATTAAGTATTCTATAATCTATACCGGGTGTTTCTAAAAAGACGTTCACCCCTATAACTTTTCTGTATTTATAGATATTGAAATGAAATTTTGAGATTATGCATAAGAGATGAGTCTGCATTTATTGGCATAATTTTCAATTTGTTAGCACTTCCGGTTTGACCGGAAGTGACCTTGACTTTGGTATTTTAAATGGGACATCTTGTATATTTTTACTTATTGGGATTAAGCATAACATTGTGATTAAAATAACACTTCACTTGTCATTTTTTGACATGTTATAACATTTTTTGTTTATTTTTTATTTTCAATCTAGAGTGCTACAATTTAATTAAATCTGTTAACTCCTAGTCAAGTAGTCATCATCATCATCATCATCATCAATCAGCCCTTTGCATCCACTGCTGGATATAGGCCTCCCCCATTTCTGCCCACTGTCCTCTATTTTAAGCGCTCTGCACCCAGTTTGTGGTAATTCTTTTAATATCGTCCGTCCATCGCGTGGGAGGTCTTCCCCTGTTTCTCTTGTCAGCCCGTGGTCTCCACTCGAGCAGCCTTTTTGTCCATCGTTCATCTCATCATCTGTCATGCGGGCCACATGTCCAGCCCAGTTCCACTTGAGCTTTGCCACCTGGTAGATAACATCCGTGACTCCTGTTCTCGCCCGTGAGCCCTCATTTCTAACGTGGTCACGAAGTGACACACCGAGCATCGATCTTTCCATCTTGCGTTGTGTTATTCTAAGCTTCTTAGCAGATGTGACTGTCAGCGTTAAAGTTTCGGCGCCGTAGGTCATAACCGGTAGAATGTAGAATGCACTGATTAAAAACCTTTCGCTTCAGACAAATTGGGAGATTACTCCTAAACACGTCCCCAAGTTTGCCATACGCAGCCCAAGAGAGCGTTATTCTTCTTTTTAATTCGCATGTTTGATTGTCTCTCGAGATTCTCACTTCATGACCAAGATATGTGTACTTATCCACCATCTCCACCTCAGAGTCTCCAATAGTAATATTTCCGCTAGGGACCAGGTTCGTCATAAATTTTGTTTTTGATATATTAATTCTTAGCCCTACCTGAGCACACACTTCCTGAAGATCTTCCAGCATTTTCCTGATATCTTGTAGGTTGTCAGACAACAACGCTATATCATCCGCGAAGCGCAGATCTGTTAGGTTGAAGCCATCTATATTCAGACCCTTTTCGCTCCATTCAAGCATTCCGAAGGCGTATTGCAGAACGGTGATAAACAGTTTGGGTGACATAGTATCACCCTGTCGTACTCATCTCCCAATTTTTATGGGGTTGGTGTTTTCGTGCTGTTTAACCATCATGGTAGCATTTTTATATATGTTATATATATTAGTTTGGTGTAACGATAGTCGACACGACATTTTTGTAAGGAGTCTAAAACTGCACTCAACTCAACAGTGTCAAAGGTCTTGTAGAAGTCCACAAAGGCAATAACAAGCGGTCTATTGTGTTCGATTGATTTTTCGATCAAGGTTTTGATGCTTTGAAGACGATCATTGATTCCAAATCCTCTGCGGAACCCGGCCTGTTCTATTGGTTGGTAAAAGTCTAGTTTGTTTTCCAGTCGTGTAGTTGTAGTAATAATTCTCGTGAAGAGTTTATAAAGGTGACTGAGAAAGCTTATTGGTCGTTACTTTTCCAGTTCGGCTGTATCTCCTTTCTTGTGAATGAAGATCACGATGGCGTTCAGTCAGTTTCGTCAAGTAGTAAGTATATGAAAATAAAAATTTTCATAATAATTGACTTTCTAAGTTTCACAAGCGTTTAAAAAATTAAATTTTGTTTTCTTGACGTTTAGTCCATTTTTCCAAATGGAACGATAGTAGTTCACTAGGCGGCTTTGAAAAACAATGGAATAGTTTTAAAACCCAATACGGTTTTAAACTAAAACTGTAATGTCATTTGTTTATTAAACTTACATTGTAAATCAGATAAAGTGGTTAGTTTTACTAGAAATGAACAAATTGATACGCTCCGGAAAAATTCTTCTGAAGCCGCAAGATTGTATGTTTTGAATGTTTTATAAACTAATGACATTACAACTTTAAATTAAAGCCATACCTACTTCTTTTCAAAACCATTCCATTGTTTTTCAAAGCCGCCTTTATATTTTTTTTAGAAAAGAGAGAGCGGCAATAATGCATAATAAGGCTTTTAAATTTGCGATTGGGATTTAAGGCAAATTTTTCAGTGTCAATTTTAAAATAGCACAGTAGCTTATGGTATCAAATTGCTGGAAAAAAAATGCTCGTTTTAAATATTCTAGTGAACGACCATCGTTCCATTTGGAAAAACGTCAAGAGAACAAAATTTCATTTTTTAAACACTTGAGAAACTTAGAAAGTCAATTATTATAACATAATTTTAATTTTCATGTAGGTACTACTTGACTATAAATTAACAGATTTAATTAATTTGTAGCACTCTAGATTGAAAATAAAAAATAAACATAAAACTGTTATAACACGTCAAAAAATTACAAGCGAGGTGTCATTTTACTCAGAATGTTATGCTGAATCCCAATAATTAAAAATATACAAGGTGTCCTATTTAAAATTCCAAGGTCACTTCCGGTCAAACCAGAAGTGCTAACAAATTATAAATTATGCCAATCAATGCAGACCCATCTCTTATGCATAATCTCAAAACTTCATTTTAATATCTTCAAATATAAAAAAGTTATAGGGGTGAACGTCTTTTGAGAAACACCCGGTATAAATAGTATGATATATGATCAAGGCCGTTCTCAGGGGGGGGGGGGGGATTCGTGGGTTTACCCCCCCCTCGAAATAGCGACGAACGGTGAAGGAACTTCGAACTTTCCACGGAATTTAACAAAAACACAATTAGAACTTATTGTTATTATTATACAACAAAATTTATTCTATTTTTTGATTTTTTTTGTACCTTGTTCGGTCAAGCTAAGGCTCTGTTATTTCATTTTAAAATAAAGACTTGAACTTGAGTGAACTTGAGAAAGATTTTTTTGCGTGCTACATTGCCTGCCTTTAAAAACTGCATATTCATTTACCCCCCCCCCTAACTCCAAGTTAGGGCCCTGTATCCTGTATCTATGGCTACTAATTATTACTAAGTATAATATTATTTAATTTACATTATATAATATGTGTTTTTCTACTTAGATTTTAATGTTTATTTAACGGATTTGCTCTTACCTATCAAAACTAACAGAAACTTTAAACTTATGAGGAGGTTCAGGTGCTCCGCAGGGTAGGGTAGCGGGAGGTGAAGTTCTAGGAGCAGTCACGATCCCGCTTAGATGAAAACCTAGAAAAAAATAAACCAAAATAAGTAAAACAAAATTTGTACGTTTTTAGTATGTAGTGGATTTTTCGGTTTTTGACCTGATGATGGGGAACAGTGAATTATTTAGGGGGTGGGCGCTCCCCTCCGAGATGTTTGCATAAACGCTTTGAAAATAATAATAATTGTATAGAAATTAATAAATTTAATTCCGTTTCAAAATATTGGCCATTTATATAATATTATGTACCTGTATTGTAGGTACCTATACTTCCTACATATTATCGTACACCTGTTCGGCTTTCGAAGGGCGCGCTCCTTTCTAATATTTTCCGCAATGTACACATTTTTAATTGAAATATCCACTAAAAAAATATCCTTGATTTTTGAGATTAAATAAATTAAAGCAAAATTTACATGGAATTTCCCATGGCCCGTCAGGCTATCTATGAAATTAAACAAAAAAACGGGAAACAGCGCTTTTCCAAGATTTTTTTCTCAAAAATGAAAATGCCGATTATTCCCCACTTATTATTAGACTTAGTGCAAATGTGATTGAGGTGTGTTTAAATACGGTGGAATATGCGCGCATGGTTCATATTAGGTATATTTTTGAAATACATTTCCATCCATATTTCTAGGTTGTGCTTTTTAGTTTTTAACCAAAGGCAAATCGGTGAAAAATAAGCCATGTGCCTCTTTCTCAGTACTTCGGTAAAATGTGACAACGTATTATAGCGGTTGGTTATCCTTGGTTCGTTTGAACGAAAATGTCCGGTCCCTACTCGGCCGCCGGCCAATTCTCACGACCCGCGAGTAGTTTTATTGCTGTTTGGAAATTACGGATTGTGCGGTAGTTTCAGTTTCCAAGAAAAAAGTTCTTATAATAATATAATATAGACCCGAAGAGTTGTTTTTTGAAAAAATAGCTAGATCTATATTATTTGTTCCGACACATGACGTGGAACGTGGGTAAACTGAACACTGAACCTATATGACAAATTGACAAATAAAAGATAAAATGAAACGGAGATATAATAAATCAGTGACGTGCCTACCCACTGCAAGTGGTGCGACAAGCGCCGAAATAACGCTGGCAGGGCTGGCAACATCTGGAAACAATGTTCAGTCAATTTCTTGTTTGCAAGATGCAACTTTAGGTGCATTAACAGAAAGATTTAAACAACTTACGTTAATAATTTTAATTTTATTAGTGACTTAGGAATGCTTCAAACGACTTCCAAAAAGGATTTTAGAAAGTTTTGTTCTGAATTAGAAAATGTATTATCTTTTAAAGACAATAAAGATATAAAAAGATGCAGATATAGATGCGGCGGTGATTCATATTACCGATGCCATCAATACTGCTGTAGCCAAAGCCTCCGCCACAAAAATATCCAGATTCTCTAAGTACGGAGTCTTATCAAATAATATCAAAGAGCAAATTAGAATAAAAAATAGACTTATGAACCGGGCGTATCGCACTGGTGATCCGCGTATAAAGGCAGAGGCGAACAGAGCTGTTCAACTCATACGTAATCTCCTCAAAGTTCAAGAATCCTCTTTATGGGAAAATAGAGTAGCTGATCTTAATATCGAAGACAATAGCATATTTAAAATGACCAAATCGCTAACAAGGGGCTGCATAAAGCCAATGTCATTTATAAGAAATACTACAACCAACAACATTGTTTCAGATCCTAGGGAAAAAGTCGAAATGTTCGCGGATAGTCTCTATGAACAGTTCAACGAAAACCCGACATCTGATCCAGTAAGGGACGCTCAGATCTCCAGGACGATACGTATTTATAAGTCTATAGAGCACCACATTCAAAATATCCGGAATATTAATATGGATGAAGTAAAAAACGTTATTTATTTATTTATTTATTTATTTATTTAGGATACAAACAGGAAATCCCATAGACAGTATCCACTAATTTTATAATAAGTAAATTATATCTATCCTACAACAATATCAGCACTTATAAGCTAATAATATCAATGATTGGATAACAATACAAAAAGAAGCATTTGCCATTATGGCAAATGCCTATGATAGGTAATAATAACAACATGAAAAAAACGAAGCATTATGATACTTATTTAATTATTCTAAAAGCCTTCGCTTTAGAGCATTTTTAATTCTATTCAAAGATGTTGAAAAGAAATCTAGATCTAGGTCCGAAAAATAGCGATTCGAGTTTCTCATCATTCGACTGATTGGTGAGTTTTGAGAACTATTTGTATGATGAAATGGAGTATAAAAAATGTAATTATTTCTTAATTGTCGCGGTGCAACATTGAACGCCATCCTTGAGACCAGATATGGAGAGTCAACCCTATTCGAGGATATTTTAAACATATAAACCAAGTCCGATAAAATTCTTCGATTCCGCAGAGACAATATACAAAAATGCAATCTTACAGTATTTATGTCGTGAAGTATATAATTTTGCTTAAATAGTAGACATCTCAAAAATCTGTTTTGCACCCTTTCCAATCTATCTATATATACAGCATACATTGGATTCCATACAACAGATGCAAAATTTAACTTGCTATACACATACGCATAATACAAGCACATCAAAGATTTAGTGTTCTTAAAGTATTTAGCCTGCCTAGTAATAAAGCCCAAAATCTGACAACAACTGGACGCCAAGGAGTTTATATGTTTATCAAACAAAAGCTTCTCATCAAGAACTACGCCAAGGTCCCTTATTTGATTCACTTTTTTAAGAACGCTTCCATTAATTAGATAGTCTTGGTTAATTAAATTTTTATTTCTAGAAAATGAGATCACGCAGCATTTATCTATATTGATAAACAAATAATTTTTTTTGCAATATGTGATAAAACGCAGGAGATCTTCTTGTACGAGGTCACAATCGACCAGTGAACGAATCTGCTTATACATTTTCAAATCGTCCGCATAAATTACAAAGTCACAATTCAAGAAGCAGCTTTTAATGTCATTTATGTAAATAATAAATAATAACGGCCCTAAATGCGATCCTTGTGGCACCCCGGAGGAAACTGGAAGAGTATCAGAATTGACTCCATTTATACATACTCTGAACTGTCGATCTGACATATACGATCTAAACCATTCCAATAGGCTACCACTCACACCGATCAATTTTAGTTTATTTAGCATGAGAACCTGATCAACTTTATCGAATGCCTTACTAAAGTCGGTGTAAATGGCATCAACCTGAACACGTTTATCCATACTTTCTTTTATGAAGTCCGTATAGATTAAAAGATTGCTTTCAATGGACCTATTAGCCATAAATCCGTGTTGCTCCAAGATGATTTGTCCTTTCACAAGATTAAAAAGATATTTATAAAGTAATTTTTCGAGTAGTTTGGCAAATATGCACAATTTACTTATCGGACGATAATTATTGGCGAGATTCCTTTGACCACCCTTAAAAATTGGTACCACATTTGACAGTTTCCATTTCTGGGGAAACAAACCGGCTTTAAGAGATTGGTTGAACAGTAAAAATAAGGGCAAAGAGAGGCCAGAAGCACAGTTCTTGGCAAAAACAGATGGAATGCCATCCGGACCAGCTCCCTTTTTGGGGTCCAGTTGTCTCAGGCCATCAAACACTTCCTGTTCAGAGAACTGAAGATGAGATAGATGATCATGCGATGGAGCAACATATCGGCCATCATTGTTATTATTCGAACTGTTGTTTTGATTGACATGTGTTGACTTAATAAACACACTTTCAAAATAATTAGCGAACATGTTGCTGATCTCAAGATGATCGTTAGCCTCTAGATTGTTATAATTCATTGATGATGGAATACCTGTATTTTTTTTGTTTAATGATACAAATTGCCAAAATTTTTTATGATTAGCCGGTATTTCATTCTCAATATAATCAACATAACTTTCGAAATCTTCACGAATTAATTGTTTAGTCCTACTCCTCAAAAGCTTAAAAGTGTTATAGTCTGTTTGATTTTTAAAAATTTTCCACTTTTTGTGAAACTTATTTTTTTCCTTTACTGCTTTTATTGTAGCCTGTGAGAAATAAGGCGGATATCTTCTATTTTTACGAATTACAGCAACCCTTTCGTGAATAATGTTATTCAGGATATTATAAAATTGAGTTATATTTTCATCCAGCGACTTGTTACTAAATAAGTTTGTCCACATTATTTTCATTAAATCACTATTGATTAGGGGATAATTTGCCCTTTTAAAGTTTAAAAAATGTTCATTAATATTATGTAAGGTTTTGGGAGAGGATAACATTAGATTAAATTCGAGTGCTGGATGGTAGAGATCTTCATTCACTGCGGGAGTGCTGCAACGCGTGATTTCCTTGACTATATTACTGTTACATAAAACAAGATCTAAAATTTTATTACTATTATTTTTTATATTATTGAATTGCATAAGACCCGCAAAAGAAAATGAATCTACAAGATCTGAGTGATCTTGACCAACATTAGTTGGTATAAGAAATATATTAGTGTCATTCATAACCCAGTTTATTGTAGGACAATTCATATCCCCACATACCAAAATTATACCATCATTCACATGTTGACTCACCCAAGTCATTCTGGAAACAAAACAGGAAAAAGCGTATTTGTCATTAGGAGGCAAATACACAGAGCACACATACAGTTTTAACTTGCCAAGTTTTAAAAGCACCCACACATCCTCAGCATCGCTAAGAAACTCTGTAACAGGGACGGCTGCTAACCGGGTACGAGTTGCTATTAAAACACCACCTCCATCTTGCTTAATTGATGCTGTCATTTCTCGATCGCGGCGAAAGACATCATAGGTACTTAAATCAAATAGTTCCGCATCCGAAATGCCCCTGTGCAGCCAGGTTTCATTCAAACATATTATGTCAAAGTTTGATGCTTGTGTGCTTAATTTAAAGTCTGTTAATTTAGTTCTTAAACCTCTTGTGTTTTGAAAATATATATTCAGCTCCATGAGGAGATTCTAATACATAAAAAAAAAATTATACCGAGCGATTATTGGCTGCTGGTTCTCACTTTATTTAAATCCAGAGAATTTTCTATTAGAATTATTTTTGACCGCTCGTCTTTTCTAAGGAAAACATTACCATTTCGGACCCAAACAAACTTGTAAAGCTTTTCCTTTGCAAGTTCTCTAACTTTTTTGTGAAGTAGCTTTTTTTCTGCAGTCAAATGCTCATTGATGAAAATAGGCTTGTCGGCAAGATCCAACAACAAGCCTGGCCCCTTTCTGTTTATAGCCGATCTCATTTTGGTTTTGACAGCTCCCAAGACTTGCTCTTTATATAGGCGCGTTGTAAATTTAACAACTATTGGCTTGGGATACTGAGGGTTACCAGATGGAATTCGATGAATAAAATCGATCTTATTTTCATCAATACGAAAGTCAATAAACTCACCGATATTCTGCAGTACCTTAATGACATTTTCATTCTTTACCTCTGGTACTCCCTGTATTTCCAAGTTATTGGCCCTAGAGAATTGTTCCAGAGAATTAACTTTGGTTTTAAGAGAAGTGACCTCGGACTTTAGTTTTTCGTTTTCTGTTTTTAAGTATTCAAAGCCCTTTAGAGACTCCGTAAATTTCTTTATTATTGTTTCAAAATCTGATATCTTATCGGAACAGAAAGTCACAGATTCCCGGAGCTTACGAAATTCTGATTCCAAGTTAGGGGAGAGCATATTACGGAAGCCAAAATCGACTTGATCCTGTGTTATACCAATGCTAGACGTACGTCTTGCGAGGCTCTGTCGTACAGGCTGCCGATCAGAATCCACCGGTTCCACATCGCCAATGCCGTTGGCGCGAATACGGCACGACTGACATGCCCACTTAGAACCAGGAGTAGATCTGAATATTTCGGCTTGTTCTCTCTTCAACTCGCAGCAAGTGGAATTTGCGTGATAAAAACACTCACAAGTACCACATTGAACACCGGGCCGATTTCGGTTCACGTTTAATGAACATTCCTGACACTTCGAAACCATTTTATTACGTTAAAATTTAACTATTTGCTTTATCCAAACACAAAAACACACGAAGTGACCCTTGAACGAATTAGAATATTAAATCCATTAAACCAAAAAAGGCTCCGGGCTTCGACGGTATAAAAAATAAAGCACTAAAGAACTTGCCTGATAACGTGATTACGGATATAGCAAACATAGCCCAAGCTATTATCGTAGTAGGACATTTCCCCCAAGTGTGGAAAAAAGCTAAAGTGGTTCTGATTCCAAAGTCTGGGCAGGATCAATCTTTAGTTACCAGCTATAGGCCCATCAGCCTATTGTCGTGTCTTGGCAAGGTTGTTGAGAAACTTATTCTTCATCGGATTAATGATTTTGTATTTAACAACAACATTTTACCACCAGAGCAGTTCGGCTTTCGATCCTCTCATTGCACGGTAAGGCAAACCACTAGACTTGCTTCTAATATACGAAATGGTTTTAATAAACGTTTCAGTACAGGAGCGGTCTTCTTCGACGTCAGCAAGGCATTTGATAAGGTCTGGCACAACGGACTCATTCTAAAGTTAATAAGGGCAGGCATGCCGAACTATTTAATAAAGGTAATTCATTCATACCTGACAGACAGGATTTTCGCGGTATCATCAGAAAATGCGATATCGACGGTGCGATATGTTAGAGCAGGAGTTCCGCAGGGTTCCCCCCTTGCGCCGACTCTGTACAATATCTATACTAGCGATATTCCTAAATTTGGTCAAACTCAACTATATCTGTTTGCTGATGATACCGCCATGACCGCCACTGCAAAACAGCCCAGGTTGATCGTCTCAAAGCTACAACGTCATATAAAGCTTATCGAGGCGTGGTTAGATAAGTGGAAAATTCGTCTTAATGACGCTAAAACACAAGCCATCTATTTTTCAAGGTCCACATGTAAATTTCCACTGACCAGATTGCAAGTCAAAAACTCCAGATTAAACTGGTGCGAAAAAGTAAAATACCTGGGTCTGAGCTTTGACAAACGGCTGGCTTGGACTGACAACGCTAACCAACGCTTAAGAAAAGCAAATGGTCAACTCAGCGCCATCTACTCACTTATCAACAGTAGAAGTAGACTAGACTTACGCACAAAGACTTTACTTTACAAGACAATTGTTAGACCCGTACTTACTTATGGTATCGCCTCCTGGTGCACAGTAAATAAGTCAACGATGAAAAAAATTCAAATTTTTCAAAATAAAGTTTTAAGAATAATAACAAATGCTCCACGATTTACGATGGTTCATACGTTGCACAATGACTTACAGATACCAACAATCACGAAACATATAGACAAATTTATTATCAACTATTACAAACGTACAGACGTATCCATGAACCCACTCATAACGCAATCACACATACACTCCAGCCCACAAAAACCGTACAGACTACCGAGAGACTGGCTCATTCCAGCCACGGCTGCTCAATAAATTAGAAGTAATTACTTTCCCGATGCCCTCTGCCCACTACCTCAACTAAAATGAAATAATTATTCAGCAGTCAACCACTTCATTCAAGATCCGCCGAAAGGCAATTCTGTACATAAATATAAATTATAGTCTGTGACTAATTTAATAAACAAATATGATCAAAAAAAAAAAAAGATATAAAAGCTACATGTACTACGTTATTTAATAGAAACTTACTTATTCTGAACTATATCCACCCAAGAATGATTTAGAATACCTACATTATTTTTATAAAACCTTTTCCTAATATAGCGGCGTACAGGGTTGCCAACCCTCCGGGTTTGACCCGGAGTCTCAGGTAATTAATTACTTTCTCTGGGCTCCGGGTTTTCACGCAATATCTCCGGGAAAATAGGTTTCCGCCTCTGAAAAAAAAAGTTCGGCAACGTCGCTAAATCATGTGGTCGCGTCGGGAGTCTCATCTGCTGATCAAATTAATCTTTTGAGATGTGCTATGAGTGCAAAAAAATACTCATTCAAAAATCAATAATTTGATCTTCTTAAATAACTACCGTCAAACGGGATTACTTTTGGGACGATATTAACATTGAAGGTTCGATAACTTTGATAAATATATGCAAATCGTTTCTAAGTCATGTCTAAAACTTAAGTCACGTCATTTGCCAACGAAAATAAATATATTTACCAGCGAAAAAAAAATACAGAGCCAAGAAAAAAAATTAATTAGTGGCTGTCCCAAGTTACCAGGCAAGTTGGGGTAAAGTGGGACATCTATGAAATATACGTAAATACTTCAGTTAGATGCTTTGTACAGCATCATGGGACTCCTAAAAATGTAGAGAAGGGGGTTGGCTGCATTAAAAATAAAAAGTTAAACGCAATTAAGAGAAAAACCAAGTTTTAAGTACAAGACTAACATATTTTTAATTTTCTGCCTTTAACAACTCAACGCTAGTAGGACATACACAACATAAAAAACATTATTTGGGTAAAAAAGAAACATAAACGTAAATAATGCTAACAAAAATAATAGGTAACAAAGTCCTAATACTTAAAAAAGATATTTGCCCCGAATAATTTCCTTGGGGATCATGACTTCTACGATGTCGTCCTTCGTTATTTCTAGAATATCATCTACTAGTGGAAATAAGTAGATGTTTCTATCTTTTGACGAATTTCTCATACATTTTATTGTATAAGAATTGTCACTTTGCCTTTCTAAAATGTTATCAATAAAAAATTTAAAATGTTCTGATTTTTTGTCTTCAGGGTATGTTAACTTTACTTTAACAAAAGTGTCAACAGCTAGACTTCTAGTGCATCTTTTAGGGAACTCGATAAAATATCCTCTTCCGGATCCTCACTGCATACTAGAGCTTGATTCAATGCTGGAATGCTGGAAGCCTTTTGTAGCTGTGTGAAGTATCTATATGTTCTTGAACCCAACTGTCGCATATTAGTATATGCGCGAAAGGGAATTGCGCCGAAATTTTGTGGGTGGCACGCCCTTTTTTGGGTAAAATAACCGTAAAGCTTAGGTAATCTGCGGCAATATGCCAGACTTTAAAACACTCTTTTAATTTAAAAGAAATTCGAAATTTGAAAGGTCGGTCGACAAAATAAATAATAAACTATTTATTTTACTAATTAACATAATGTCTCTTATATTAAGTCATAATTAATTATATTATGTAATAATAAGATGAAAAACAAAATAAGAATGAAAACGAAAAATAAACAATAAGAACAAAAAAAAAATCTGAAGTACCTATACCTACTTACTTTGTACTAAATTACAAAATCAAGTTTCCTGTTCTTAGAAGAGAAAATATTTATGATTTTGTTTACATCTACGTTTGTTATGAACCAGTAATTAATTTCAGGTAGTCAAGTCAATGTAAAAAAAAAAATATAGTTCGGACTTCAAAAATATTGTTAAAAATTAGTTTAACTTGCCGGAGTTGCCGGGGAATAAAATTGTTTTTAGTTATAAAACATTGTTCCTAATTTTTCGAACGTCTAGGCCGGGCGAGCGGGTAGCTAGCCAACGGTTAAGCAAAGAACAACGTTTATATCACGGTGGACATATAGGAAAGCCAGACCATTAAGGCGATCTGCAGCCATTGTAGCCCTTAAATACGATTAACTATTATGTTGTGTAACCACAAAGTGAGACGGGCGCACTGTATATAACTGCAGTCTCATTAATACTTATTAAAAGTCTAAAATAAATATATTTTTTTTATTTCGGGGGGGATCAATCCCCCTTGATCCCCCCCCCCTGGCTACGGCCTTGACTACTAGCAGCGCGTTTTTACCCGCTTGGAATAATTTGAATTTTGGGGCATTTTTAAATCTTTCTAGCGGTCTTTTGGGACGAAATATGTTGTTTTTTTTTGCTACCATATGTTTTATGACAATATGTAATTATGATTTATAGAATTTTTTCCCCATTTAAAATTTTTGTCAAGTTCCCTATTGTGGGGGTAACTTGGGACGTGTCCCATTTAACCCCGCATTTTACACTTTTTAAAACATTTATCAGTTGAAATAAATAAAAACAACAAAATCAAAAAAATACCTATTGCAATATAGTCGAGAACATTCAGGTTAACAATATCTAAAAGCAAACCGAGGAATTTTAAAAACATAACCTCTCTGCAAGCAACATTTTTTGCTTCATTTTTTAAATAAAAATACTTAATATTAAAAACAGTAAAAATTGCTTACCTTTTGCGGAATTTTACCAAAATGTCAACTAATATCTATTAAAATATGTACTTAAACAAAACCAGCACGCATAATAGTTTCGCAACCTGTTGTTGATAACTGTCAAAAGCATCCAGTGTTGCCAAATGTCCCAATTAACCCCTGCGTCCCAAGTAACCCCTGTTGACGGTACCTATTTTTTGGCAAATTTATTATTAATGTTATATTTTTGTCTCTAGTTCCTATTTTTTCTGGTAAATAATTAACAATGAAAGTTATGTGAGTATTGTTGTAAAAGTAACAAATAATTTTTATTTTTATATAAAAATAATTCTGGTTTAAGAAAATAATATATTATGTTGAAGTTGTTTTCCATAACTTGTAGGTATGTTTTGTACGAAGGCGTAGAAGGGAGCCACATAAATTTTATTTTTATTTCACTAAATTCCTACTTTAAACTCGGAATTTAACTAAATTCCCTACTAATGAAAAATAAATTGGCCTTGTTTTTTATCTTATTTCATTATGAATAAAATAAGTAGGTAATCATAAATTTAAAAATATTTACTAAAAATTACTGATCAAATTTTGGCGTGGTCTTAAAAAATGTTCTCCTGCGGCGCATTTCGCCTGCAGCGGGCTTTTAGTGCACCCCCAAGTTAACAATTCACGACCGCCACTGCTACTTCTAAATCTCCGGGTTAAGCCTTACTGAGAGTTGGCAACCCTGAGCGGCGATCACTTTCAGGATATTGCTAACTTTATTAACAAACCCGAACAAAAATATTGAACACCAGAGCGCAACTTGCTTCAGGAACGGCCCTGATATCAAAGAAACATGAAGTGCTATAATAGGTAGTTCGGTCTTTGCCACACGCATAAGTAAGCGATGGCAAGAATGTCTTCCTTATTATTATAATAATTAGAGACCGAATAAAAAAGCGCAAGAAAATTGAAAAAAATTGCCTAAAAAAGCATAAAAATATTAAACAAAATGGGCTTAAAAAGCACAAAATTTATCAAAAAAGCATTATATAAGCAAATTAAGCAAAAAATAAATTTATTAGCTAAGTAATGAAAAAAAATGATAATAAATAAAATTGGTATTTATTATTTATATAATAAAGTCTATCCAAACCTAATAGAATTTTTAAAGACGATGTTTCGCCACCGAAATAAATGTATCCATGGGCGTGCCGTCGAACGATAATGATGACTTTAAATTAATGCAATAAATATCATTTCTATTTCTATTTAAATATGCAATAATAAGGAGGTAAACGCAATACAGTATGGCCGTGTCTAGTGCAAAGATTATCAATTATGTATTCATTTTAAAAATTTCTACTCTTTATCATTTTTAGTAATTTTTTTTACCGGGACAGTCTCAGGAATTTTCATGTTTTTACTCCTCATAAAATTTAAAATGTCCTCCTTTTTAGTATTATTATTTGGGATTTTGTTTAATATACGCCAATGGTATGATGCATTGTCCATGACTATTACCGAGTTTGGTGGAATGTTTGGTAAGAGCTAATCGACAAACCATTTTTCAAATAAATCCCCAGTCATGTCCTCATGATAATCGGCAGAAGATGTTGATATATTTTTGGCCGACAAAAGCAATGCATTGGGCACGAAACCGTTTTCACCTCCGGCATAAAGTATTATTATGCGCTTTCCTCTTGAACACGGTGTATTTAAGCTACAATTTTGAGTTTCATCTACCCAACCGTACTGAACAACATCATGAGTATCAAACCATGTCTCGTCTAGATATACTATATACCTTTTTGTTTCGCGATATTCTTTTATTTTACGCAAATATTCTTGACGATGTTCAACGAGACTCCATTATTACCATTCGATTATTAATTTTTTTATGTTTAAATCCGCAATTTAATAAAATACCCCGAAGCGTTTCCAATGACTGATACTTATAATCAGGGTAATCGCGTAACTTATCCCAGATAATTTGTAATGTCGGTACCGTGCGTATTTTCCTTGTATGTCCATCGTCAACTTTCCGAAACTGTTGGTTATTTTTCCTTCGCTTTACCGAATGATCTGTAACATCTCCTGCCTTAATTACGCGATAAATTGTAGATATCGAAAGTAGTGTTAATTCGTTAATTCTTTTTATTATGAATTTATCTAACTGTTCGGGATTTTCTTTCTTTAAACAACCGTAAATATTTAAAATTCTTCGTTGACTTTGAACATGTAAATCTTTATTAAACTCCGAACATTTTTCGGCTAGCAATGAGGTCGTTAGCGAAGGTAATTCAACATGTAATAATTCCCGTTCATCTACATCAAACGGGCGCCAAAAAGACATTATTATAATAAAAATATACTTATCTTAACGAAAACTCGGAAACAATCGAAACACGTCCACACACGACACTGCTTTTCTAGAAACTAACCGATTGAAGATAACATCTCAATTAAATAGCATGCGATGATACTATAATATTATAAGTGGAAAAGAGACAAAGCGTTAGAAACCAGAAACCAGTCGAACGGAATGCAGACCGCGATCGTTCAACCTTTTTTAAGTAAAGAGTAAGCCTAAAATCTGACCGCCTAGCGCGTAGTATTTAGTAGTAGTGAGCAATCCTGGTATATAGTGCTGTTGGCAACGTTATTTGTAGTTTTTATTGCCATTTTAAATTTCGATGGAAACATCGTCTTTAAAAATTCTATTTGGTTTGGATAGAGTATACATTCTATTGTTTTTACAACATACCTAACTGCCATTTTTTTTAATGCTTAAAATAATGTATCACTAAGTTCCTACAAATTCCCGTGATAAAATTATGTCTTCTGTCTGTTAGAATATTTTTGTACACAGAAAAACTACGTTTTACATCTTTACTGGTTATTGGTGCATATTTAAATTTCGGTATAATTGCTGATAGTTCGATATTGTTTTTGGAACCCTTTATTATTTGAGATAGCCTAAACCAATTTGTCTCTTATTTTTTGACCAATATATATCCTGAAATACCTACTATTTGCTGAAGCTTCAAAATTTCTAATATCATTTACGGATTCCACTAACGGAAGCTGCTTTTTTCTAAAAATTGAATGCCTACTTACAAATTTAAAATTACTTTTAATGAAAGTCAAATTGTGTACAAGTTCGGGTATTTCTAAAACTTCCTGACATTCTTGAATTAATTTGCTTTTTGTACCTTCAAGTTCAAGTATCAAGCTTCTAAATTCTCTAAAACTATCGTATATACACGTAAAAAAAGTCAAAAAAGCACGAAAAGAAGAAAAAAGCATAAAACCTTAAAAAAAGTATAAAACTCTATCGCAATACATTAAGTTTTGCCTAATTCGTGTAGAAATTAAATAGTGTGCTTATAAAATTTAGCAATAAGTAGGTATAATGCTTAAAATCCGGTCTCTAATAATAATGGTCAGAAATAATATCCATAAGGCAATCGATGAGAAAAAAGTTTGGTACCCCAATACCCAATACTTCAAAATGTTCCACATCCACATCAAAAATACCATTCAAAACACTTATTATGCGATCAAATTCCTGGGATACTTAAATTTTTGTCTAAATTTTAAATAATTCTTGTCCTGTTCCCGGCTACTTCTTGCTGTGCGCGGCAACGGCGCTTCATTTTGTTACTCCGTCGAGCCTCTGGTCTAGGTCGTAGCCCCTTGCCCCCGCTTCCGTCCAGCGTGGCAGCCGCCAAGGCTGTTTTTGTTTATCTCACTATGGCACACGCACATCAGTACAACGTTGCCGTTTCTTTTTCGAAATTGCTAAACTTTCTGCACCATGTAAAATAGTTGTTAATTACTCTCACATCTATCAAGGCAACATTGCTAAAAAGTTGTCGTTTTCCCTAATAATTATTGCTCTGTTTATTTTTGTGTGTCCAACTTTTTAATCGGTAAAATACCTGTCCACCAACTACCCATTCAGTTGAGGGCTCCATCGAGGATCAGTTACTGCGCCTCGCAGTTTAAAAATAATTCAGGGTAACACATACTTATATAATAATAACTGAGAAGAAGCGAGTTTTTTACACTTGAAAACGGTTAGAGATGCTAACTAACCAAAACGTTCTATTAAGTAACAAAATAAAGACAATGGAAGTCCGACAGGTCATTTTTTTGAGAACTTTAATAGGTAAGGTAGGTACTCAAATTATTTTAAAAAATCCATTTCTTTTGTGCTGTCTTACATTATTTCGCTTATAAAAAAATGTCATTAATATCCTATCTTTCCCAACTAGCATTTATGGAATGGGATGTGTCGAAAATGTTATATCAAAAATAATCAAATGTGTTTCTTCTCTATCTTAATAAGGGCGCTGCTTGAAGATGTCAAAATGGACACAATAAGGAAACAAATAGTTCGAATTACCGGTAGGTTGTGAAATAGAAGACAAACAATATGAAGACGAAATAATTTCGCCATAATGCCTTTGTCACAACTGTATTTTATTAGCTTATAACTAGTGTCCGACCGAAACAAGATTTTTCAGCCGAAACCGAATCTTCGACCTTGGTCTCAGTTTCTGCCGAAACCGAAACTTTTTCATACATGTTAAAAATTCTATTGCATACTGAAATCTAATGTACTTTTTACACATATAGGTACGGACAGTGAACTCGTGTTAAACGAAATAAAAAACAATAATTGAAATATGTAACAAAGATATCTATTTATATAGCCTGCCACTGCACTGCCTACGAACTCACCCAAAGTTAGCCGAACGGTGCGCGACAGTTCACGAACACTGAGTTTCGGCGCACCCGAAGTTTTCGCCGATTTTTGGACGAAACCGAAACTGTCACTGAAACTAGATTTTTTGGCCGAAACCGAAATTGAATCTTCGGTTGGTCTCTACTTATAACAAAAAGCATTGCCAAAATAAATTTTATCATGTAACTTAGTAATTTAGCTTTACATATACCTATTTCTAACGCGCTCAATTTATTTGCATTTACAGAAAATATAATATTTTGCGAAAAAATAAAATTGAAAATATTTTTAAATTTGATTTAGCTTAGGTATTATTACGGCTTTTCAAAAGATGCAGGAGTTTAATTAAAACCTACTTTAACAAGGTAAAAGTTCATTTGTCAAAATGGCTTCTAGTAGGCGAGATATTATTCTGATTCAAAATGGAGTCGGGGGACATAATTTCTATAGTATTGGGTTTTTATAATGTTTCGAATATAATGCAAAACAAACGTAGCTTAAGTAAAATCGACTTACATAACCTAAAACAAAAAGAACCCACAGAAATATTTATTGTAAGTTACAACAAATAATGTAAAATTGATTAGTGATGAATGATTCAAAATAAATAAAATTAAACATATTTAATTTAAAAAATCAAACTGAAAACAATTTAAAAATTATAATTATTGAGGGTAGAAAGTCCTGGTCTTCCATCTTAAAAATATAGGTATTGTTATTATAATTTGTGCCGATCAACGAGCAGGTATAGTGAGTGTGAGTGTATGTTGCTGAAAGTTTCGAAAATTATTTTTTCGTAAATGATGGACGCCATTGTTTGGTAAATATTTCGAAGCAGAAAAATACCAATTTGTTTCGATTCACTTAAATCGAAAATGTGTCGCTACAATTTGGAATTTGGGAACGCATTATTTCCATTGTCTTTATTTATATAAACTCCTTAGTGATAGAATACATTTATTAAAATACCTCATCAAGAAAGTTTTTCCCAATATTTATTTATTGTTTACTTTACAAACATACTTAGGATACTTGCTACCTACATGACTACAAGTAAAGCAACTATAAACTTTTATAGCCCATTTTTATCCCCTCAGGGGCCGATATAAAAAAAAAACAGTTTCATTACTTATTATTGTTTAGAGTATTTATAGGTACTGAGTTTCAAGAAATTCGGATCAAAAATATTTGTTCTAATATAAACTTGTATACCCATTTTTCCGCCTCTAAGGGGCAAAGTTTCCCAATATATCAAAACACGTTTTTGCTTATTTTAACAGAGTAAGCTTAATAAGCCCATTTTCAGCAATATGGTTAAATAATAGGCAGTTGTAGGTAGGTTAACTCCTCACTCTTTTTTCAACCCCTAAGTGAATTTTGAAAAATTACTCCTTATATTTCTTAGATACAGAAATTGCTATAAAAATGTTTACTCCCGCTTTTACCCCATTTAGGGGGTGATTCTCGAAAAATCCCTTCTTAGTGGATGCATACGTTATAAGGAGAAGACATCCTTGAAATTTCACGACTCTAGGATTAGGGGTTTAGACTGGGCGTGGATGAAACACTCAGTCACTTTACAATTTTATACAATAGTATAGATAAATACCGTTCAGCAAAACACCTGAAATCCGAAGGATAAATCGCAAGTAAACGTGACAACGTCGCTCGGGGCTCGCGGTATGCGGCGGCACCGTGATGCATCCGTCGGCCACGCCACGCAATCACACATTGGCGCTACGTCATCGCGTGGGAATTTGTTGTTTACGCGTAATTCCGGAATGCACTAATAGTAACAACATTTCATTCATTCGCTTGTTTTGTTTGCTGGAGTGATGTCGTCATTAATATAAGCGAAAAATGCACATTTTCAGATCGCTTGAAATATCACTTCGTCTCGCTCTTACTCGTATTATTAGGTACGTGGGACTCACGTTTGTTTGAGCAGTTCTGCCCTGACAGAAACAAAAAAAAACATGCTATGTATGTTTGTATATAATATAATATAATATGCCATTCCAATAATACATTAGGAAAAAAATGATGATAAGATGATAGGTTCAATTATAACATAACGTTCTATGTTCTAGGTATCTAACGCTAAAACGCTATGTCAATACCTAAGTAGAGATTTAGAGATCCTACTTTAACTAAACAATTCAAAAATCAAACATAACTAATTTAACAAAATATTACACCTTCAAGTTTTGTCCCTTAATAAATATAGTTTAAAAAACTAAAAAACATGCTTTAATTAAAATTAATCACACTAAAAAGCGGAAAATAAATATATGTAGTTTAAAATAATTCTTGAAATTCTTAATACAGTGGGTCCCCGCCCTGGATGGGGTTGACAAGAAGAAAAAATCTTTATTATTGATTTTACGACGAAAAGTTATTCTTTATAAAAAATTCTGCTTGTCAAGAAAATGAATTTATCATATAAAAATTGATTGATAAATTAAGAAAATATGAAAATGCTTTTAGAGAGTCAGAGAAGTACCATTATTTATTATTTTGGACAAAATGTTTATAAAACAAAGTTGTTTATAATCCAAAATAAAGCCGAAATACAAAATTTTAAGTCTGAATTATAATTTTTGTTTTTTATTTTTTACAATAGAATTTATGAACATTCAAAATGAAAACCTGGGAGTGCTGACCTATTTATTTTATTTATTTCTAATTTGGAGAAATGTGTGCAGGTTGGAGGAGGATATGTAGAATAATAACTTTTTCCACAATTATTGTACATTTTGAATGTTTATAATATATAAATTCTATTGTAAAAAATAAAAAACAAAAATTAGAGTTCACCTTTAAAATTTTGTATTCAGGCTTTATTTTAGATTATAAACAACTGTTTCATAAACATTTTGTCTAAACTAATAAATAATGGTACTTCTCTTATAGAGTATTTTCATGTTTTTTTTAATTTATCAACACCCTGTACATCTGATCTAAAAATTTTATATGGTAAATTCATTTTCTCGGCAGGCAGAATTTTTTATAAAGAATAACTTTTCATCGTAAAATCAATAATAATAGTATATTATTTAACGAGCGTATAATGTAGGCCATAATAAAACGAGGATGAAGTTTACGGCACGAGTCAAAGGCGAGTGTTGTAAATCATCCGAGTGTATTATGGTTAATTAGACGCGAGTCAAATACTATACTTTATCTAAAACCATCCATTTATACAGTGCCTGAAAAAAAGTTGAGTTCATATGGGAAATATAATAATTACACTTGTTGTTTTATGATAATTACACTTGTTGTATTATGGATAGCATAGTTCTCTTATTATCAGAAGTATTATGCACCTATTATTAAATGGTTGTAGATAAAGATATTTTTCCTCTTGTCAACTCCATCCGGGGCACACTGTATAGGCAGAAAATAATAATGAACGATAAACATTAGTATTATTGTGAAAAAAAAAGCGTGGGGCGCTTTGTGCTATATTTTTCGTATATCGAGCACCCCACGCTTTTTTCACAATAATACTAATGTTTATCGTTCATTATTATTTTCTGCCAATATTAAAAATTTCAAGAATTATTTTAAACTATATTTATTTTCCGCTTTTTAGTTTTATTAATATTTATTAAAGCGTGTTTTTTAGTTTTTTTAAAGTGTGTTTATTTTTCATTTTTTAGTGTTTGTTTGAAGGTTGAAAACAATGATGTATCTTGAGTAATAGATGTGTTTTGGACTTCCATTGCCTTTAGTTTTTCATATCACAACGTTTCAACTGGTAAGTATCTCCAGTCGTCTTCAGGTGAATACTGAATTCACATTTATCTCTCAAACTTACAATGACGGAGTTATTCGCAAGAAATAAAAAGAACGACAAAAATTTTCAAAATAAAAAAAAAAATTGTAAAAATTTTGAAGGGTAGAATTTTTTTTACAATTTTTCACTATTCTTAGCGACAATATCTATCTATACGACCCCACGTTTGTTTTATTACTATCGGTTATTGTAATAATTCTGACATAGGTATTGACAGGTGTCAAATTTTGACAACAGAATTTTTTGCGTATTTTTTCAACTTTCCACCGTCAATACACATAGGTACGACCTTATAGTTTTTTCATTAATATAATTTTTTTTTAAACGATTTGACATATTGACAGCTGTCAAAATTTGACAGAAGAATTTTTTGCGTGTAGATTATTGTATTGTCAGCGGTTCTTGATAAGTCTACAAAATTTAAATTAAATCTGACCGTTTAAAGTGGGTCAAAATCGGGTTCAAAGAAGTCGGTTACAAACATACATGCTTACAAACATACAGGGGAAGCTAATAAAAGCGTGTTAAAAATAACACCCCCCTCCATGCACCCACGGAGGTGTCCCAAAGCCAAAGCGGTCAGCCGTTTACTAACACTAATCGACACGTAGGTCTTGGCTGACAATAATTATCTTCATTTTTCCGGACCAGTCTTTTTGACACGTTAAATTTGCTCAGTAACTATTTAGTCAATAACTACATACAAAAGTCCTCTTTTTTTAGCATACTACAAAATCGAGTAAAATATTTTTTTATTTCGTTATGGTAAAAGTCTCGGTAAAAGCAATATTTTCTTTTTACTTATTTTTCAAATAAAATTTACTTACGGCGTTATTTTTCCAATTTCTTTAATAATTTTATGTTGTACCTTGTACCTACTACAGTTTTACCGTGCGAGCAAAAATTATTTGCATCAAAGAGGGCCTTGCATCTAAGGACGTAATGCTTAGCCGTAGAGCTTAATACCTGTTGGGTGTCAGTAACTACCTGAATTAACAATCAATCAGTTATTCCGTCATCTTTGACAGTCGTTACAAGTAATTTGATTCATCGCTAATTTTTCCAATTTCTTGAACAATTCACACAATGGGCTTTACGGAACGGCACAAAACATTCATGGTTGAAGCGTATTTTCGAAATGGGGTTAGAGTAAATGGTGAGTGGCAATACAATCCGGGTTTGTGCATGGACGATTTTCACGAACATTTTCCTAACGTTGCTTTTATTGCTGGGGATTTTTAGCATTGCCTGAAAAGAACCGTGGCTGTGTTTAGGAAAACATATTCTATACAACACAAAAAAGGAGCAGGAAGACCATGTGTAAGAACAGAACTTGTTGCAAACGTTCGTGAAATAATGCAAAATACGTCAACAAATTGTATAAGACGCCTGCCCAAGAATTGGGAAGATCTTATGGAACATGCAGGACTATTCTTAAGAAGCAGCTAAATTTATTTCCTTATAAAGTGCAAGTAGGTATTCCAAGAAATACAAGCCGCAGATTTTGAAAGACGCAGGAATTACTCTCAACGGTTTACCCAAAATTTGTTGGAAATAAATGATTTATTAGACTTGACATTTTTTTCGGTTGAAGCCTGGTTCCACTTCTCCGATTATGTGAATTCTCAGAATACACGCATGTGAAGTAGTGAAAATCCCCATTTTTTTGTAGAGTCCACATTGCACCCTCAAAAAATTGGTGTCTGGTTAGCTGTTTCCCGAAAAAGAATTGTTGGTCCTATTTTTTTCCATTACACAGTTACAGCACAGCGGTATAGATACAATATTTTGAATCCATTTGTGGAGCAATTAATTGACGAACTACGTTTTGGATATTTTCAACAGGACGGTGCAGCCGCCCATACAGCCGCCGAAACTATTAACTACTTACGCAATTTTTTCGACGACATCAGATTGATCAGTTTTCGATCAGACATTGAATTCTCACATAGATCACCTTGTTTAACGGTTATGGATTACTTCGTTTTTCCTCATTTAAAGAACACTCTTTTTAAAACACCAGTTGCAAATTTAGAACAATTACAAGAAATGATTATCCAAGAATGTGGTAACATTTCTCCAAAGATGATATAGTCAACACTTTCGAAAATATGAAGAGACGTGTGAATTTATGCTTGGAGCATGGCGGTGGCCAATTTCAGCAATTTATGTAATTATTTTTCTTTTTCTTTCTGTATATTCTTACTTTGTTAATTTTGTAAACAACAAAAATAAATTTGTATTTGTCTACTTATTTTATTACTCATTAGTTTGGCATAAAATGAATTTGACAAAATTTTAACCTAGATTTGGTTAGATTTATATCGTCCCCATTTTATTGTTATGCAAATAATTTTTGCTCGCACGGTATATTAGATACATAGTATTATTATAGGTAGGTACCTACTTGACGACTTTTAGGATGTGTAAAGAAAGCAGAGCAAAATCAGTCAGTATTGATGTCCATATTTTATAATCTACAGTAAAGATGGTTGGTCCTTATTCCCACATGCGTTTTATCTCTCTTATTTCTTTTTTAAACGATAGTATAAAATGTTAATAATAATTCACCTTTTTAACTGATTACGAAACGTGTATTTATACCAAAAATGCCCATATTCAATTTTCGCCTTTCTACTTCCTTTTTCTCTATTCCTTTTCGTCCTCTTACGAAGGCTACTTGATTCCCCGATAAGGTGCAAATTAGCGAGGTCTTCTTCCGTTCAAGTGTCTGGGCGAGGCCCTGCCGCGTCAGCTGCCGCGAGAGGCGCCGCGGCGCTCTTAAAGCCGACGCGACGCTCCAACAGGGCGATCGGCTTTAAAGACCGCCGCGACGCTGCGGCGTGCCGCCAGCATATCGGAAAGGTGGATGCGATGAAGAGTGGACGACAGCAGGGACGGATTGATTAAAATGTTTATTTTTTTCTAAATGCAGCCTTAGAATTTGAATAAAATTATGTGTAGCAATATTGACCACTTTACTTTCTCCGATTGGAGAAATGTTTATAAATACAAGTCGAAATTAAATATTAGGTTATACTTTTTGGTGACTATTTAAAAGACGTCACTTCTGTAGACTACCTGCATGTTTCTAAAAGGGTAAACCCTGCCAAAGCTTAAAATTTCGCCTTTGTTAGACGACGAAGCAGCACATGAAAACATTTAGCAAATTGAACGTTCGATAATTTTAGAATTTCTTATACGCGTTAGAAGTCGAAAAAAAACTATTTTTCGATTAATCGATTATTCAAAAAAAATATAATTTTACAATTTTTTGATTAATCTATTATTAATCGAAAAAAGACGATTAAATCTTTGGCAAACTTACAAAAATGGATTTGATAAAAATTTTATATTGAACGCTGACGATCTAAAACTTCTAAATGTCACTGTAAATTTACTTAGTCCAATTCAAGAAATTTCCGAAATTCTGTCCGGCGAAAATTATGTAACCGGGTCCACCTTATTACCTATTTGTATTGAATTGGGTAAAACCAATAACCCCTCGATAACACACAGGTGGATAATAATGAAGAAACCGAAATTGAGAACGATATCGTGAGTCTGAAAAAAGAAATAGCTTTCTCAATTTTTCAAATTTTGAAAGATCCAAAGATGAAACCAGCGAACACTTGCACATTGCTGATGCTTTTATAGATCCACGATTTTAAGAAAAATTTTTGACTCTACAAAAATTAAAATTATAATCCAAAAAATAACAGAGCTCAGCAGTGAACTTGAATCTATTCCTATTTCTGTTACCAGACAAGAGATATTAGGTAAGAAGAAGAGCGGACTTACATCTATATTCAAATCCCTTAAAACCATTGGAGACACTGCTCCTACCAGTATTAGCGTTAAAGTAGAAAAATAAATTGATCAGTAGGTACATGAATATGCCAACCATCGACGTTGATGATGATCCATTAGTATGGTGGAGACATAATTGTCATGTATTTCTTCTTCTCTCCCAATGTGCGATTTTTTTTTGTGTATACAGGCATCAAGCGTACCATCTGAAAGGGTATTCAGTAAAGGAGGACACATAGTTAAGCGACGTGAGGACCTCACTAACTGGTAATCACATAAACAGCTCGTTTTCCTCACCATGAATAAAAGTTTTGTAATAAATAAAACTTCTTAAATATTATAAATTTTTATTTATTTTTGCTTGATTAGTAAATCTTTCACGTGAAATAATTTTTAACCCTACTAGTAGTCTATTTTTCGATTAATGAAGTTTTTCCGTTAATTGCCATTTTGATTTATTTTGATTACCTCAATCGAAATCAATCGATTATTTTCGATTAATCTATTATTTTTGATTAATCGATTATTCTCGATTAATCGGATATACCTATTTTCGATTAATCGATTACTTTTGATAAATCGATTATTTTCGATTAATAGGAAATAATCGATTATTTCAAATAATCGAAAATCGATTATCTTTTTCGGTAATGGCACAGCCATAGTTGTATGTTGTACCGCGCATTTTCGAATTATTTCACGTCATAAAGTAACTAGTTGTTGCATTTAAAAATACTACAATTATTTTAAATGGATTGTTCTTATTGTGAAAAATGGAACACTAGTACACCTATCTACCCCGACTTCTTAAATCTATTAAAAATATTTAAGGTAGCAAGTTGGGGCAGGTTGGTCGGGCCGGGCTACAAAAATGCAAAACACCCAATTACTTCCTCTGCACTCTCAACCTTTGCGTTACATAAAATAATTTTAAGTTTTTATTCTTGCGAATAAACCATTTCAAAAAACCAGCAGAATTTCACCGTATCTACGCTTACCTGAAAAGTTCAGCCAAAGCAGAAAACGAAAACAACATTAAACATCGCGGTGGGTGCTTCACTATCGGAACGTATTTGCTGCTATAGAGGGGGAATCCCGCTCGAACAGAAATCGGCAACGTTGAGTCTTGATCGATCTCTTTTTAATTCGCGCCTCCTTTTTGTATTAATTTCTTTACATTAAAAGCCTTAAGTTCAGGCTTGTCAGTACGGTATTGGAACGAATTGGCCCGACAAATCGAACAAACCCATGCATCCATGAGCTCAAAGCGTAGAAAGTTAAGGTATAGTGTTATCCATCTTTGGACATAAGAACTTTTTTTTTCTCCGCATACCATAAAGTTTATGTGTCCTTGTTTTTATAAATTCCCATAATTTATAACAAGCAAACCCGTAATGATCCCGTCCTGTCCTGGAAACTCTGCACCTGAGTGGGATCCCCGATTTGTCACCCGGTTGTATGTCGTCGACGTTTTGTTCCCTTTTCAGTTTCAGGTGCGCCATCAGATGGCCGGACTGACTTTGCTTTAGTTTCGTGGCTAAAATAGAACGTTTTCGAGTGAATTAGAACACTATACTATTTTCACGTCTGACCTAAATATTTATAAGAAATTAAGACGGAATTCAAAAATATCCATAGTATTAAAAAGGAAATGCAATTTGACTTTTTAGCATTAATCAATAGAAAGTTATAGTAGGTCCTATACTTAGTTTTATCTTTATCACCATATAAAAGATTGTCCGTAAGATCAACCTATAGCTTAAAATGGCCTACTAGGTTTTAAAATTAAAAAAAAAATCCCGCTACTCATCTTATGTAGGTACAGGTACACCAAATTTTGTTCAAATCTTTCAAGTAATTTTCTGATGATCTTGAATATAACATCGTTTGTGAGCGCATGTGAATAAGCTGCAGGCGTTTTTTCCCATTTTCCTCGGTCTGTCGTTCCATCTGTCTGTCGCCAGATCGCTCTGTCTACCTTTTGACCCGAAACCTCAAACAATACTTGTTGAATGGAACTGGAATGACGGACGAAGCTTGGTATGGAGATCGGATTACGCATTATTAACTCGTTCTAAACCGTATATAGATAATAATATGTATTTTTAGTTCAATAACGGGTGAGTATGTATGTACTGAAAAAAAATTTAATTATATTTTTTTCCTTGTACTTAAGGTGGCATTCTCAACGTCATTTCGCGTTGCTTTTTTTAGTTTATTATTGGATTAACTAACATTTAAATAAAATCAATATCGTCGGTAAAATATTTATAGGTATATAATAATGTTAAAAAAAATCTTACCCGATATTTTTCGCTACCTATACAATTCTCCTAAAATATTTAATGAAATTCCTTGATATTTATTTAATATGTCAATTAGGTATTACCTATAAAATATGAAGACGATAATGATTTTATTTAAATTTTGTGTAAAAGCTAGAAAAATTAAATAAATATACGCGAAATAGGTTATAGGTTGGCAAGCATGTTGATCTCTCCACTCCCACCTTAAGAAACCATTTTCTATAAAAGCTGATGTCAAAACTCAAAAAAAGTGAGGCAATATCTAAGTAAAAATATAATATATTAAATAAATGGTGAAAGGTGTTGAACTCTTTCTTATCAACATTTCTACTAATTATGAGTTCAGTTTCGCTTCAATTTATCTTTTTCTTGTGAATTTTTGACGATACCATAATAATTGTATTACTATAAGGAAATAGGAATTTATGTAATTATGTTATTTTGCAGTAAATATGGTGCATTTTACAGAAATTACTTCAAAGTATTATTTACTGTGAAGTCGTTTTCCTGAGTAGCGAGACAGTTAATAATTTTACCTTAAATATTACTACATAGTTCCATAACTTTAAAGGAATTTCAAAAGTAGGAATGGAAATGGAAAATATGCTTTTGTGAGCTAGGTCCCTAAAACGTTGACTAACAAAATATCAAAAACATTTTTTTAGAACAATAATTTCTTTTGCAAGGGAAGTCAAAATATAAATTACCTAGCAAAAGACATAGGTATCTACCTAAATTATTCGGGAATCCAGAGGTAAAATAAATTTGGTGCAACCTTATTCAAAGGTGCAACAATATGCTCCCAGGCGTCGGATTGCCAGAAATCTTATAAATTTTTATTAAAGTTTTATTCTGCGCCAGCCGGTTCACAAGAATTATTGCATAAACTTCGACTTGCCGAATTCCCGAATTGCAACTCTTGAAAGTACATGACCAGATTCCTCAGACACGTGGTAGTTTTTTTTTAAATTTAAACCGTAACAACTCCTTATACTTTATGTTTCCTACCCATGTCATACTGAAGTTTAAGACGACCGAGTGACCGAGACAACTAAATGCCTACCCTACCCTCTCTACGGGTACCTATCGTGTTTCAAAAGAAAACTTAATTTTCTCTTTTATCAATCCAGGGAGACGCCAAACGCTACTGCTACTAGTGTATCCGATTTTAAGCGGGAAATTATAATGTTTTGTGGATATTGAAAGTGTCTGCTAATCTACAGACACGCGGACCGATGCCGATGGTACAACCAGAGTCCGAGCCTGAAGGGGGATAATAATATATCACAACGTATAGTACTTAGAAGTCGAAAATTATCATGTTGCAGTAAAAAGTATTGTAACAAAAAAAAATTTGGCTTTGTTATTTATGATTTTCTTTGACATAATAATCAGTAATTTATTGGGGTGCAAAAAGCTGGGTATTTTCCTGCTCTTTTGGAAAGAGCACTTTCCCGGGCCTAAACGGCGAGCTCCACGTGATAATAAAATTTAAATTACGCTTGGGCATGCGCATTTCGCGACCATTCGGTATCGATCGCTTGCTGACGTCATAACAATTGTGAATGGTCCTACGTGGCTGCCAGATTGGCGCGTTTGAACTTATGTCTGGGAATTTCTTCGAATTTGGTAACGTCGGTGCCAATTACCTATATAATTATTAGTTACTGTTGACTCGGATGATTTCATCATTTTCATTACCCCGTGAATATTAACTTCTATCAGTGTTCGTGAATAATATGCTATACCTAAACCATAAATTTCAAATATTATGGGTTTATTTTCGGTATGGTTTTGGATATTTATGTGTTGTTCAAAACCAACACAGTATAAGAAATTTTTGTTTTATTTAACTTTACAGTAAAAAGCCTGCGAAGTTCTATCTAAAACCATATAGACCTATAATGACCAAAGCAGAAATTCAGATGGCAAACTTGGCAACTTTGCTAAAGAAAAATATTACTAGTAATTTGTGTAAACACAGAAGTGTGTCTACATGTATTATGTAGGCTGCAGGCTGTAAACGATTCTGGTCTTTGTGAACAGCCTCCGAAGAGCGAATCGAACCTGGGGTGGATTCTTGGCCTATAATTTATAAAAAGGGGGGAGAAATGTATCAGGGGTCTAAAATTTGCAGAAGGGGATCTGGTTAATAGATAAGTGAGCTTTTTTATTATTAATCAGGCTGTTAGGTTGAAGCTATATTAAAATATTTAGGTTTTGTGTATTATTTTTAAAAGCTGATGGTAATGGCATAAATGGAAAAAGCAAAATGGTGTAGAAGTAAAATAATGACAAAGTACCCAGTTCATAGGAATTTACTTCAATCGTTTCAACCTCTTGATCATGGCCTTTTACGTTGTAAGTAAAAAGTAAAGACAAATACAGAATAAGACGCAGACTTTGTGCTTCTTGACTTTTGGCATTAGTTAATATACGAGCGCTACTTCGGTCGTACATTACGAATACAATGTGTTTTCTTCCAATGATCTGGTGCCTATAGATGGCACATGTCATTCATAAACGTTATTAAAATGCGTTGACAACATCATTTGTAGGAGAGAGGCTGTGAAGAGCTGGATGGGACTGGGCCGGGAGTAGGAATTACGGTGGATTTACCTTTGCCTAACCTACAAAAAAAAAAAGAAATTTCAAACCGCTATCAAAGAAACACCAAACGGAAATAGGGAAGTTCGATATATCGTTTCTAAGCGATGCATCGAGGCGATATTTGACATTATTTGTCGATACATCGATGTATTAGACCTTTTAAATTTGGGTTCAGTTAAAGTGTGAACTTAGAATAATTAGATTGGTAATTTATTTTGCATCATGAAAACATCGATGTTTTTCCGCGATACATTTTCTGTGCGGACATCCCTAAACAGAAATGAATGATGAACGTCATTATGGCCTCAGACCAATTTCGTAGCGGTCACATTATTGCTATGTTGCCATATTGCAGACTTTTTACAATGTTTTATAAAAAGATTTAAATTTTGCATATCATGTAAATACTTTTAACAGCGTAAGTTCGGCGAACAAAGTGGAGGCTATGGAGGGGGCGCAATTTCGTTGTTGATTTACTTCAGAATGAAATACGATTTTGTCAATAGGTTAATTTGTTATTGTTTCCCTTATAGGTACCTACACTGAGAAAAAGGATTAATTCCCAATACCCAGCTATATTTCATCCAACTAAATAATCGAGTTGGTAACGAGCAACTAAATCACCGAATTCAAAGAATTACATAATTTAATTGGAATTTCAATAAAGGTTTAATTGATCCACCACTATACCAAACATGTTTAATAGGAATTAAATTGCGTAAATTATAATTTATTTGATTTTTGGATAGTGCATATTTAGCAAAATTAAAATTTTGTTGTCACAATGACGATTTAATTCATGTAATGAATAATAATCCTTTGTGGTAATTATATTTTATTATGAACAGATTTTAATATTCTTCTGACAACTATACTATAGTTTGCAAAAACGAAATCAATTTTGTTCAAAAGTAATGTGTTATTCCAAAAATAATATCATTTTATTGGCGCAATTATATCAGATTGTAAGAAATAGGACAATATGTTTTAGAAATAATGTATTATTGTGCTAAAATAAGTTAATTTAATTGTAACAATTATTTATAGATTCATTTTAAACCCTCAAGATATTTTTTATAACTAATTTATAATTGTAACAATATGTTGATTTTATTTAGCCAACTATTGCATGCATTTGAGAATAATATTATTTTATTGGCGCAATTATATCAGATTGTAAGAAATAAAACAATATGCTTTAGAAATAATCTTTATTTTTGACAAACCTCGTATACGCCTGGAAAAATTTAATATTTGATAGTTGCATTTTAGGTTTTAGACCAAGCGGAACTTTTTATGAAGAATAAGTAACTGTTTTTCGTAAAATTAATAATAAAAAAGTTTCCCATATGGGTCCAACTTTTTGCCGGACACTGTATAAGGAATAAACATTTCGGACAGCGGTTTTCACCAGTAACTGTAATATTTTGATGCTCTTCTTCCTAGAAAAAAATAAAAATACCATTTCAAATTTTTGAGAAAATCATAAAAATCTGCGACCTTGTCATAAAGCGCCACCTATACTGACACGAAAAATAACTGAACTCAAAATGTTATTATTCAAGTAGAGCACCCATAAAAGTGCTTTAAAATTAAAAAAAGTTATTTGAAATCGGTTATTCCAAAAAAAAGTTATTGACTTGTTTTCAAACCAACGTTTACCCCTTTCGCACCCTTTATTTGACAAGGTAGAGAAAAAATGTAAATACAAAAAAGTTGTGATATTTTCAGTAGGTTACAAAAGAAAAATTTCAATATAGGTTCACTTGAAACAATTTTGATTAAAACAATATTTTCTGCTCCGAGGTTGGATTTACGCCCTCTAGCGGTGGAGTTTGCTGATTTACCAATAATTTTTTTTTCTAAGGGTCGTCCGATTAACGGATCCTGAGATACCTATAGCCGGCGTCCCTTATTAATGAGCCACCCTGTATATTCTATACGGAAAATTATATTTATTTTTTAATAAAAATGCATATTATTATAGTATATTTACTTAATAGTTTCCGAGGGATTAACCCGTTTTCTATAATCTTCTAACGTTCCATTTACCGTGAAACACCCTGTACTTACTTTAATTACTATGTGCATATTTATTTTATTTTTACCATTTTCTGATTAATTGGTTAAAAAATTAAAGTTTAAATAAACGTCAAGTTTAAAACAATTATTATCATATTTATTTTGGCAGCCATATTTTATATACAATTATTTAAGACAGGATTTCTCAAACTACTTAGGTACTTATTGAAAAAAATTTGGTTTAAATTCCATTGAATATTTATAAATGCATTAATAAATGTTATTTGTAGAAAAATTGGTACGGTTATACAGCGTGCGCATTGGAAAATTTAGTCAAATTGCGCAATTCGCAACACATACATATTATAATAATGTACGCCATCTTCCCGGCGCGGCGCGGCAATTCTAGAACCATATACCTACCTACCTAGTAGATGACAACTAAAATATTAGATAATAAAATAGGTATAATAATTGATGACTTACCGACAAACACAGGTACTAACATGGGTAACCCCCAGGTTTTTAATATTTCCCCCATTTCATCCATAACTATATAATTATAATTGGACCACTTGAAGACAAACAAAAGAAAATATCGACACCCCACACAACCCGCGCGCTTCGAATTAAATGCTTCGCGTGGCGGTCGTCTTCACGTTGAGACTCGAGCCGTAATTCTGCCTAACTTGCCTACAGTAAAATTTAGTTCGCGGAACTCTGGCAAAATAAATTTATTTTGGAATATCTGTTTTATTTGCAGTATTAAATTATAATCTCTAGATTTCTTATAGCATACTATGCTAACAAATATCTGGATTCCTTGAATAAAATATTTATTAAGAAAATTATAAGTAAATAATATTAGTAAACTGTAATTGATTGTATTCAACTTTTGTTAATTTAACCATATATATTCCAATTCGATTTTTTAGTTGCCCGAATTAATCAAAAATATTTTACAAAATTATGTCAAGAGTAATTTAGTGTAGTGAACTATAATCTTATTTATCCAATTAAAAAACCAATACTAGAAATGTTAAAAATCGCTTAATTACCACCAGAAAGAAATTTTTCTCAGTGTACCAAATCATTGGATGGTTCCATTGTAAAAAAAGTTTGTTAAAAATTAAATATGACCGATACAAAATGGCATTCTACAGAGGTTGATTATACGATTTCGGCCTATACTGTTCAAGGAATTAGATGTTTCTTGCCGTATACTGCATGACACCACAGAATAATATATTATAGCCACGCAAGCTGTATTATATTCTGTGATGGCATATCGCTTTAGTAATTAGCATTAGCATGCTTGCAGGTGTCGATGTCGTGGGGTCGGGACACGGGCAGGTGCTTTGGATGCTCAAAAAATTATTTAATTATAACTGCAAACAGTTTATGGCTTTTGCGCTTATCAAATTAAAATTAGTAAATTTAATGTAGGTAGATGTGGGCTCGTTGCCAAACAAGTTTTATTTGTAGTGTTCTTTTTAGGGAAAATAAAACCTATTTGAATCATGGCTGATGGCTGTACACACAAAAATGTGAGACAGCCTAAAGTGACGGAGGGTGTCCGGCCTACAGATGGCCATATTTTTGTCGTTGGGATACCATAAACGCAGTAGAGCACCGAGAATCTTCCTCTGGGAGGGGTTCACTTAATGCGCTTATACATTCACGAACCCGACATATTTTCCAATATTTTTGAGAGGTCATTGACCAAATGACCGTACGGAACAGCCGCCCCTGATCCCCTGTTTGAATGGACCGCGCAGCACTTGCAAAATAAATTATAAAACAATATTTTCATCAAACATACCCCTTCGCGTCAGGCGGCCCTCTAATTTAATGTATGCGTGGTGTCGAGGAGGGAGAATAGAACTTGAAATATTTCAATACGTAAAAATGTGCAAGTCAGCCTGTGAACAATAATAATTATTTATTTAGAAACTGGCAAACTTTAGTTATTGTGATATACTCCGTATATGATTCCTTTGGTATAAGGGTTTATTAACCGTACCATCCCCTCCCCCCAAAAGAATATCACTTTCACTAGAGTGCAGATGTCAGGTAATGATGGACCTTTAAACCAGAGTCGGCATGAGGACTCATTTGAAAATATAATTTATTATTATAAAGAGGCTAAAATTTTACAGGAAATTACTACCGTGCGAGCAAAAATTATTTGCATTAAAGAGGGCCTTGCATCTAAGGACGTAATGCTTAGCCGTACAGCTTAATACCTGTTGGGTGTCAGTAACTACCTGAATTAACAATCAATCAGTTATTCCGTCATCTTTGACAGTGGTTACAAGTAATTTGATTCATCGCTAATTTTTCCAATTTCTTAAACAATTCACACAATGGGCTTTACGGAACAGCACAAAACATTCATGGTTGAAGCGTATTTTCGAAACGGGGTTAGAGTAAATGGTGAGTGGCAATACAATCCGGGTTTGTGCATGGACGATTTTCACGAACATTTTCCTAACGTTGCTTTTATTGCTGGGGATTTTTAGCATTGCGTGAAAAGAACCGTGGCTGTGTTTAGGGAAACATGTTCTATACAACACAAAAAAGGAGCAGGAAGACCATCCCAAGTAGCATTTTTAGAGACATTACGGTAAATGTGTCTAAACTATTGTTTCTGTTTCCGACACAAATTGGAAATTGTTGGCAACATGTATGGAAATATTTTCGAAACGTATACATTTTAAATGGCGCCTTAGCACGTGTTTCCAAGTGGTTGGTACGGGCTGTGACTTTCGCTGTTTCGACGCAAAATCGAAACTTTTATCGAAAATGTTTCGAAAATTTTTCAGAAATGTTTCGAAAATTTTTCAGAAATGTTTGGAACATGTTTCCATAAATGTGTCGATTGAGAGTTCATTTTACAAAGAGGGCGCTGAGTGTTGGAATTGTAAAATGTCAAAATGGAAACATTATTGAAACAAATAATTAGATATATAATATCTATCTCTCTGCAGGTTGTAAAATAAAAGAAAGTAAACAATATAATGACAGCATAATTTCGCCATAATGAATTTGTCACCAGAGTATTTTCTATAAGTGATACATTTTTTTCGTATGGTTTATTGCAGAGGAGATCCAAAAATCGTTGACGAAATAAATTTTATCGTGCAATTTAGTAATTTAGCTTTATATTTTTAAGACGCTCCCGGTATATTGACATTTACACACAAAATAAATACTTTTTCAAAAAATAAAATCTTAAATATTTTTAAAATTTTATTTAATTCTTCTCTCAATTGATTAAGCTAGCAAAATGGAACTAATGTAACCACTTGTTTACATTTCAAATGACGCAGGAAGTTAATTAAAGTCCATTTTAATAATATAAAAATGAATTTGTCAAAATGGCTGCCAGAAAGCGAGAATTATTCTGGTCTAAAATGGAGTCGACTCACAATTTCTAGTATTTGGTTTCTATAATGTTTCGATAATCATGTAGCTATAATTCATAGAAAATGTGTCGAAACATAAAGAATGTTTCGATATTGTACCGAAACCATGCGAAACAAACGTCGCTAAAGTAAAAAATGCATAGTCCCGTCAAGAGGAAGGTTAAGCTTAGAAGCATAAAACTTCTGTATACCGTCACGGTATACACTACCACTTTACACTTTCTGTGACATATAACCTCCAAAATTGGTTTGTACTTTGTTGAACGTTTAATAAAACTTACTTATAACTTATTCCTAAGTAATAATCTAAAACATGTACTCAATTGTCGAGACAAAGGAAAATAGTAGGTTGGTAACAAAACAAAAATGTACAATTTATAGGTTATAATCGTTATAATCGAGGTTATAATAATTGTCCGGGTGCGGTAGTATAAAGGTTTCTGGCAGTTTCGAAAATTATTTTCTGCGCAAGTTTCGTAATTAAATGGATATCATTGTTTGGTAAATATTTCAAAGCAGAAGAATACCAATTTGTTTTGAATCACTTAATTCGAAAATGTGTCGCTATAATTTGGGAGCACATGTGTCTAAACACAATTTCATAATATTATATAAAAATGTTTCGAAAAATTTTCTTTTGTGCGTTTCCTAAATGTATCGACACTGTAGTTTGGAAAGTATTTTGAAACTAACAGTTCTTAATCGTTTCTAGTAACTAAATTCGAAAATGTGTCGCAAAAGTTTCGAAACACATGTGTCTCCACACAATCTAAATAATTTTAATCGAAAATGTTTCGAAACGTTTCTCAGCACAGAATTTGTGTCCAATTTGTATCTATAATTGCTACTTGGGATGTGTAAGAACAGAAGAACTTGTTGCAAACGTTCGTGAAATAATGCAAAATACGCCAACAAATTGTATAAGACGCCTGTCCCAAGAATTGGGAAGATCTTATGGAACATGCAGGACTATTCTTAAGAAGCAGCTAAATTTATTTCCTTATAAAGTGCAAGTAGGTATTCCAAGAAATACAAGCCGCAGATTTTGAAAGACGCAGGAATTACTCTCAATGGTTTACCCAAAATGTATTGGAAATAAATGATTTATTAGACCGGACATTTTTTTCGGATGAAGCCTGGTTCCACCTCTCCGGTTATGTGAATTCTCAGAAGTAGTGAAAATCCCCATTTTTTTGTAGAGTCCACATTGCACCCTAAAAAAAATGGTGTCTGGTTAGCTGTTTCGCGAAGAAGAATTATTATTGTTGGTCCTATTTTTTTCCATGACACAGTTACAGCACAGCGGTATAGAGACAATATTTTGAATCCATTTGTGGAGCAATTACTTGACGACGACCTACGTTTTGGATATTTTCAACAGGACGGTGCAACCGCCCGTACAGCCGCCGAAACTATTAACTACTTACGCAATTTTTTCGACGACATCAGATTGATCAGTTTTCGATCAGACATTGAATTCCCACCTAGATCACCTTGTTTAACAGTTATGGATTACTTCGTTTTTCCTCATTTAAAGAACACTATTTTTAAAACACAAGTTGCAAATTTAGAACAATTACAAGAAAGGATTATCCAAGAATGTAGTAAGACGTGTGAATTTATGCTTGGAGCATGGCGGTGGCCAATTTCAGCAATTTATGTTATTATTTTTCTTTTTGTTTCTGTATATTCTTACTTTGTTAATTTTGTAAACAACAAAAATAAATTTGTATTTCTCTACTTATTTTATTAGGTACTCATTAGTTTGGCATAATATCATGTCATAATTGTCATAATATGAATTTGACAAAATTTTAACCTAGATTTGGTTAGATATCTTATCGTCCCCATATCATTATGATCTAAACCAAGCCCTACCGTTTTTTAATCCAAGTCCTCTTTGATGCAAATAATTTTAGCTCGCACGGTACTATTAGGTTTATCGCTTCGTGAATTACGATTGCTATTACTTTATATGTGAAAAATAGTATAACCAGGTTATGTTACGGGCGAAGTATATTATGTACCTCAATGAAATAGATAAATGTAAAAAAACTATTTATAATTAATATTATATTGAAATTTGAACCGAGCACTACGACAACGCTCGCATTTCTTCGGCAGCTCAAAATCGGTGACGCGGACTTGTGATGCAGCTGTGTGTGAGAGAGAAAAGAGAATATATATGTAAAGAATTTGGTTAAATTTTCAATTAAGTACCTACAAAACCTACAGGACAGCTAGTTTCTGACTTTTATAAAGTAAGACACTTTAGACTTGAATTTAACAATAATGTTCAGTAGACGTTTAAACATTTATCGATAAAAACAAACCGATGTCAACGAGTTGTCATGATTTGACGAACAAAACTAGCCTAACCTGACATTATTTAGTTGAACTTCGTGCCGCTGACCTTAAGACTCTACCTGTGGTGGATCTTACCCCTCGGAAACGCCCCCCCCCCCCCTGGAATCGTTAAAGTCCAATCCATTCTTAGTAAATGTTTACGTTATAAGAAGCCGTCCCGAATTTTTAGGGGTTTAGGCTGGGCGATGATGAATCAGTTAGTCATTTATTTTACAATTTAATATAACAGTACAGAGTATAGATAGATAGATTAGCAAATAAAAATAATAAAATATCTTTAAAAATTTTAAATACTATTCAGTCATCATCATCTAAGGTCGACAGTGGTGTGCCTCAGGGTTCAGTACTGGGGCCAATATTGTTTCTACTCTATATTAACGATCTTCCACTAATTAATATTGGAGGTCTGTTGACCATCTTTGCTGATGATACGACCATCTTATGGCATAGTGATAATGCTGACAATCTGGCTGAGCTGGTGAGCGAAGATATTGCTAAGATTAGGAAATGGTGTGACAATAACTTTTTAACTTTCAATGTCTCCAAGACGAATATACTGTGTTTTAAATGTGATATTAGTGACATTGTTATGGATAGCGAAATTATTAGAAATCAGGCATGTACTAAGTTTCTGGGGCTTCACATAGATGATAGGTTGACTTTTAAAAATCATATGTACAGCTTATCCAGCAGGCTTGCGTCAGGTTGTTTTGCACTTAGAGTGTTGGCACGTGAGCTTGATGTTTTGTCTTTAAGAAGTGTATACTTTGCTTTAATTGAATCTCATCTACGATACGGTATCTGTTTTTGGGGGGGTAGTTATCAATATTTGTTGAATCCCATTTTTGTACTGCAAAAGAGGGCAGTTCGTTTTGTATATAAGATCGGTAAGAGAGATTCCTGTAAACCCTATTTTTTAAGACATGGAATTTTGACACTGACATGTATTTTTATTTTGGAATGTGTTTGCTTAATGTATAAGAAGTTTAGGTCCGTAATGAATGATGGATCTGCCTTTAATACCAGACAGGTTATGAATATTCCTCTACCCATACCAGCCTCTTCACAAGTTCAACGCTCTTTATATTATAATGCGAAAAAAATATTTAACCACCTACCCAATAACATAAAATCTTTAACTTGTTCTAATAAATTTCGATCTGAGGTAAAAAAGAAATTATTATCCAAGGCATACTATGGGATTAAGGAGTATTTCCATGATAGATGGTGATCCGTTTTAGCTGTTCTGTTACATTTGCTAGTATTGTTTATATTGTTGATTTTATAATAGCACTGATTAGGTTTTTATTATTGATCTTTCTACGTTCTCATTGTGGTTTTTATTTTATTTTTTTATATGTATAAAGTTGTTTGTTTGAAGGTGGTAGACAATGAAGTAATATCAAAAAAATTACCTTGTCGGACTTCCATTGTCTTTATTTTGTTACTTAACACAACGTTTCGGTTAGTTAGTATCTCTAACCGTTTTCAAGTGTAAACTAAATTATAATTCTAAGGCTACTGTCTTAAATACTATCCATGTGCAATAAAGCTTGATGACTCCGCCTACGTGCTTATTGGAGTGTGAAGTTTGAGCTGTTGGTTTTGGACAAGAAGTGGCTTCCAGATATTGGGGATATCTATACTTGGTTTACTGAATATATGTGTATTTTGATTCATAAAAGCTGCTTCCTTGAATTTTCGTTTTTTCCAGTGCTGTTCCGTGTCCAAAACCCTGGCTTCTGACCACTGTATATTATGTTGGTTAGTCCATACATGTTCCGCTATACCTGATCTCGAAGTTTCACCTCTTTGAGTATGTTTCAGATGTTCTTTAACTCGTACGGGAAGAGGTCTTTTTGTTTCTCCAATGTACGATTCGCCACACTCGCAAGGGATTTGATAGATACAATTTTTTGTGTTTTCATTACTGGGGGGTTTTACTTTTGTAAGAAGGCTTCTGAGCGTATTTCCGGATTTAAAGGCTGTTTTGATATTATAGTTTTTGGTTATTCTTCTAATCTTTTCAGAAATCCCCTTGACATAAGGTATTGTAAGAAATGTTTGCTCCTCTCTAGTTTCTGTATTAGTTTTTACTTCGCGATTTTTAAATTTTGAGATGGTATTAGTTACAAACGTTTCAGGGTAACCATTTTGTTTTAAATCTCTTTTGATGTTTGAAATTTCAATATTTAGGTCTTCCGGATTGTTGCAAATGTTAGATGCTCTGTGATAAAGTGTTTGAATTATGCCCTGTTTTATGGAGTTTGAATGATTCGATCCGTGATTAAGGTATTGCCCGGTGTGAGTGGGTTTTCTGTATACTGAAGTTTTTATGTTATCAGCACTTCGTTTGACGAGAACATCGAGAAAAGGTAGAGTGGAGTGTTTTTCTGTTTCCATGGTAAATTTAATGGATTGTCTTATACTATTAATATGTTCCAAAAACCTAATTAAACCGTTACAGGGTAAGTCATCTTCTTTTGTTCAGAACTCTAATCATTTTGTAAATATTCTGAAAACCGTCAATTTAGAACCACAAGACACATTTGTTAGTTTTGATGTAGAAAGCTTATATACCAACGTCCCAATAGGGGAATCACTGCATATCATTAAACAAAAGTTACAAGATGACCCAACCCTTTCAGAACGCACTAGTTTGCCGCTGGATGGAGTGATGGAACTATTGGAGTGCTGTTTACGTAGTTCCTACTTTCAAGTAAAAGATAGGTTCTATGCCCAGGATGACGGTCTTCCAATGGGTTCATCTCTCTCTCCGGTGGTGGCTAACCTGTACATGGAATGGTTCGAGTCACACGCTATTGACACTGCCAAGATTAAACCTAAACTTTGGCTTAGATATGTTGATGATACCTTTATTATCTGGACAGACAGCAACGAAGAGCTGATACGGTTTTTGGAACATATTAATAGTATAAGACAATCCATTAAATTTACCATGGAAACAGAAAAACACTCCACTCTACCTTTTCTCGATGTTCTCGTCAAACGAAGTGCTGATAACATAAAAACTTCAGTATACAGAAAACCCACTCACACCGGGCAATACCTTAATCACGGATCGAATCATTCAAACTCCATAAAACAGGGCATAATTCAAACACTTTATCACAGAGCATCTAACATTTGCAACAATCCGGAAGACCTAAATATTGAAATTTCAAACATCAAAAGAGATTTAAAACAAAATGGTTACCCTGAAACGTTTGTAACTAATACCATCTCAAAATTTAAAAATCGCGAAGTAAAAACTAATACAGAAACTAGAGAGGAGCAAACATTTCTTACAATACCTTATGTCAAGGGGATTTCTGAAAAGATTAGAAGAATAACCAAAAACTATAATATCAAAACAGCCTTTAAATCCGGAAATACGCTCAGAAGCCTTCTTACAAAAGTAAAACCCCCCAGTAATGAAAACACAAAAAATTGTATCTATCAAATCCCTTGCGAGTGTGGCGAATCGTACATTGGAGAAACAAAAAGACCTCTTCCCGTACGAGTTAAAGAACATCTGAAACATACTCAAAGAGGTGAAACTTCGAGATCAGGTATAGCGGAACATGTATGGACTAACCAACATAATATACAGTGGTCAGAAGCCAGGGTTTTGGACACGGAACAGCACTGGAAAAAACGAAAATTCAAGGAAGCAGCTTTTATGAATCAAAATACACATATATTCAGTAAACCAAGTATAGATATCCCCAATATCTGGAAGCCACTTCTTGTCCAAAACCAACAGCTCAAACTTCACACTCCAATAAGCACGTAGGCGGAGTCATCAAGCTTTATTGCACATGGATAGTATTTAAGACAGTAGCCTTAGAATTATAATTTAGTTTACACTTGAAAACGGTTAGAGATACTAACTAACCGAAACGTTGTGTTAAGTAACAAAATAAAGACAATGGAAGTCCGACAAGGTAATTTTTTTGATGTATAAAGTTGTTAGAGTGTAGAAATGGACTTTACTGAGAATTTCTTGACTTTCTTGCTTAAACAATTTTAAAATTTAGGGCTCGCTTTGTCATGTCAACAAGATTATATCTTTCGACAATAAAGCATTTTTTGACTTTGACTTTGACTATTTAAAAATAATAATAAACAATTTAAAAAAGGTGAATTCTAACGGACTGCCAGGAAAAATGTTCTATCGTTTCCGCAGGTTTTGTACGCACTTCCACTTTTTGTGCACCATGTGGGTTGTGGGAAAATAGTTATCTTTAAATTTAACAAATCTTCTTTATGATAAGAACGATAATCTCTGTATGCATGGTTATTCTAATATAAACGTACCTATACCTACCTACAAAGCGAAAGCATTTAATAATAAAAGTTAACGTAACTGCAATAGTTCACTTTTGTTTGACGTGTGTTTGCCATCCTCCCTCCTTCTTGCTTTGCCTCTCTTCGCCTTATGGCCAGCGGAAGTGCCTTGTTAACAACAAATTTACACCGACTCGCTGGCGTAATTGCGAACAACCGCCAACAATAAAAATATAAAAAGAAAGGACGGGCAAAAGAACTAAACAATCATATTATTCATAAAAGACAAATAACGATTTTTGTAAGAAAAAAATTCATTAACGTATTTTCAGTTTCACAAAACCAGAAAAAATATTTAATAATATTTTACGGAAGTAGTCCATTATCTCAAAGTGGAGCTGTAGAGATATAGGGAAAAAACCCACAGTCGTCTCCACAAATATATTAAAAAAAGGGTCAAATTAATGTGGTGTATATGTTTCGGTACTAGAAAGTACCATCATCAGCACCGAAGGGCCCAAGTGCCACTTTCACGAAGGAATGTAAACAAATATTAAAAACATGAAATGGACAAGAACATATTATTGTAGGTATACTTGGACGAAAACAAAGTTAAAAAATTTAAAAAAGTGTTAAAAAATTAAAAATTAGTATTAAAATTCGAAAGAAAAGAGGAGGAAACTCAACAAATCAAGAGTCTTTTTAATACTGAATTTATTCCATTTAAAAATTTCACCATTTCACTCTCATCTTTGAAATGACGAAAATAGTTGTATAGCAGAACCGATTTAATGGCAACGCGTTTGAAATTAGTTTTTTCTACTGACGTTTTATAATAACCTCTTTTCGATTGTCATTATGGTTTTTTAATAACCTCCTTTTAAGCGCAGCGTGCTTAAAAAACTTTGAAGCACGTTACCAGGAGCAACGTGCTTAAAAGTAACGCAGGTAATTATTTACAATTAAAACGTAACCACAGACTAGGTATAATTTAATATTTTTTGGCAAGTGTCAATTTTTGAAAGGGGCAAATGAAACAGCTAATAATAATTAATTATTTACAAATAATTGCTATATAAACGCAGACTATAGTTTTACCTATTTATTATAAATATTAACAGTACAGTTACTTATATTATTAAAATTAATGCTGGGGTAACCTAAAACAGTACGTTGAGATATTTCTCTCTGTAAAATTGATGAGGAATTTGAACTTGAAATAGAATCTGCAACAGCAATATCAATTAAACCCATGCCACTAGTAGAGCTGGTAGAACACTCGGATTCATTAGATTTAACACGTTTATTGTTAGCGTCCAAAGATTTTTCACCAAGAATTTTTTCGGAAATTTTTCTTTTATTTTCTAAAGAATCGTCTATATACCCCTCAGCCACGGTATTTGACCGCCAACCTCCATGTCGCTTTAGCATCAATATATCCGCTCCAGAGTCAGCTAAAAAAGTTGCTGAAGATCTTCGAAAGCAGTGGCCTGTATATTCTTTAGCGTTTGGAAACTCCAAGAACTCAGCAATTTTCTTTGGTGTTGCTCCAATGGTATTAATACCCACTGGAAGTCTGGAACATTTGGAGTTTCTGTATGCGATAAAAAATCTTTCATGGGTTATGTGTGCTGGACGTAACTGCGCGTACTTTCGGAAAATATTCAAGAATTTGATGCCGTCAATAGAACCTTCGCTAATTACAATGCTTCTTGCAACATTTGTTTTAGTGTTTGGAATGGATATTTTAATTAAAGACTCCGAAATTTCGATATTATTCATATTTAAATATGTGAGTTCTTCTCTGCGACATGCTCCAGAGATTCCCACAATAAGTATGACTTTGTCCAATAAATAGTTCTTATCGTCTGCTTCTTTGACAAACCTTTCTATTTGTTCCTTAGAAAAACCTTTCGACTTTTTGGGTCTATAGCCCGTAGATTTTATTTTCAAAAATGCGATTAGATTTGTAAATGTCTTCATCTCAACATTTTTATTCAAATAAACCATCGTTCGAAGCATTGAGTAAGTACTCCACAAAGTTGATGGCTTAGAGGCATCGGATAATAGTGAAAAATATGCCAAAAATACTTTTTCTGATAAGTTTTTTACCTTTTTTTCTTCACACCTTTTTTTGAATTTTTCGTATGTGCCCTCATACAAACTTCTTGATTTTTGGGGAACAAGGTACACCATTGCCTCATTTGCGGCATTTTCAATGTCTGAGTCCTCTAAATCACTCATTTTTACTTTTATATTTGTCGCAGTTTTTGACAAAAAAAATCTTTAGAATTTTTTTTGACAACTGTCGATTTTTTTTGACATGAAAGGTTTAAATGAAACATAGGTAATAAAATGTTAGTAAAATTAAGTTTTTTATTATAAAACCTCAGCAGAAAAAATATTGTATACAATTCGTTACGAAACAATGTCTTTTAGTCACTGTGACGTGTTGTCCAACTCGGCTTTGCCTCGTTGGACAATTTTCACGTCGCGTGCCTAAAAGACACTCATTTCGCAACTTATTGTATAAATAGCTATTATACTATTACAGTGTAATCACAAAGAACAAGTTGACGTCCCATTCTATACAAACAATTTATTATTTTCCGTGCAAGCATTGGCCCGAAATTCTTTCTAATATTTTTTAAAGAAAAAGGAAACTCATGTGAAATTTTGTTCAAAAGTTTCGTTATCCTTTGGCTTCTTCTTAACGTGACTTGACTAAGCAAGATCAAAAAAGTTTCATTTCCTTTTATAAAGCGGATTGTAACCACTTCGGACAACTATAAGTATATTTACCGAAAAGTTTTGAAACTTCGACAATTTTTATCACGTTTTCTAAGGAGCAAAATATACATGGACATTCGACAGCAATTGTGATATTTTCCGAACAACTCTGCTTTTTGGAAGGAAAATCAGACATTTAACGTATTGTTTTATGAAGAAGATAGAGGTTCATTCAATAGGATATAAACCCAGCTGCTCAAGTGGTTTCCTTTTAGTAAACTCTTTGATTGAACATGTAGGTTTTTCTGATGTACCTACAAGTCATGATGGATATGAAGTGGCAAAGGTGGAGGAAAAAATATTTGCTGTGTTAAGTTCGAATTTTTAAAAGAAACACCCTGGCAGGCTTGTTATTTAGATACTTAGCAGTTTAAATAATCCAGCTGTCATTTATTGCTCCATCGACATAATTTGCTTTTGTAGTTTCTATGCCGACGCTATACACTCACTCATTGGCGTGTTATTCGTGTTCTTTTTCTTATCTTTTACACAACAAGCTAGTTAAGTATGTGAATTCAAAAACATGTAAATATACTGGTTTTCCAAAGTGTAATTTTAATATTAACGGACCATAGAGTTTACATAAATTATTTTTTTTTACGTTTTACTTAAACGACTTTCAATAATTACAATATTAACAATATGTTTATAGTAGGTATGTTAGTATGTTTCCTAAAAGAAATTATTACTTTTAAATGCGTAGGACCGCAAGAGCAATGTGCCATGAGGTTTGGGTTTTATTGAGAATGTTCATAAAATCAGGCGGTGAAAATCCCCCAAATTTGAGATAATGACGATCTTTCTATACAATTGCAGACAATTTAAGCGACTAGCGTATACAATTCATGTATTATTAATATATAAATAATTCACAGTTAATAGAAACAATATCACACCAATAAGAATACCCTGCAACATATCATCAACATATTACACTTACTCTTCTATAGGTGACGCGGCACGCAACACATTTCTATATAAATAAGTACCTACAATCTAGTTTTTCATTCTTTATTCGAAAATGTCAACTTTTAATTCAAATGGTAAAAATAATAAATTTCTTTCGGAAAAATACTGCCTGATTAGTGATTATTGCGTTATCCTAAATACATATTAAAATAATCTGAGTCCATTCAATAAAATAAGATAAGCAAGGAAAGTGCCGGGAAGAAGTATTTGCCGATTTTTAAATTTAAAATGATGTTTGAATAAAATTGAGGCATATTTCAATCGTCTCGATTCAATGATCTGGTATCTATAGATGAAACAATAACAAATGAACTCTTTGACAAAATCGTATTCCATTTTGAACTAATTCAACATCCAAATTGTGCCCCTTCACTTTGTCTGCCAAACTTACGTTGTTAAAACTATTAACTGTATTAAATAAAGTAAGTATATCTAATAAAAAAAAAAGTAAAAAAAAAGGATAGTCTTAATTTACATTTAAATTAAATAAATTTTTTATCTAAATGGCAATATGGCTTTCGAGAATCAAGTGATACATATTCTGCAGCTGTTGATTTAATTTCAGAAATTCAAATGGCTTTGATAGCGGCCAAAAAAGTACACTTGTTTCTCTAGATCTTTGCAAAGCTTTTGATACAGTAAATTTTTCTATTCTTTTACGTTGTTCTAAAAGTTGATATGATGGATATTTCGGGTGTAGTTTTTGACTTGTTTAGAATCTATTTGAATCAGCGGAAACAAAAAGTTCGTATCAAAAATAAACATAGCAAATTTCTTAATATTAAGTGTGGTGTTCCGCAAGGATCGATTTTGGCCCCGTTATTTTTCCTTATTTATATTAATTCTATATTTAAATTAAAATTGAAAGGGAAAATTAGATTGTTTGCTGATAATACAACTATTTTATACATCGCTGATTCATATGAAATTATACAAAATTTTATAAATCATGATATGAAAATCATTGAATTATGGATGTGTAGTCATAAATTAACATTAAATTTGGAAAATCCTCTTTTTTATGTGTAGGAAAGAAACCCAATTTATACCGAAATGATTTAAAATTAAAAGTCGGGCATTTAAAACAATCAAATAAAATTAATTTTTTGGGGTTGATGATGAAACTATTAATTGGAGTGAACACATTGAATATATTAAACAGAAAATAGTTGCACCAGTGGGGGATTTTTAAAAAAACTCAGTTTTTGACTTCAAATAATTATTTATGTTACGTGTTACGTCCTATTTATTTTGCTATTATTCACTCTCATTTACAATATTTAAATTTATTATTATTATTATTATTATTATTATTATTTTATCAATAGCAAGCGGAAAGTCCGATGAAGCTATTGTTTTAGTCTCTTTAATTTGTTTTTCTTTCTTTAATTGTTCATCGTGATTTAAAATGTCTAAAAGTCCGTTGGCTAGTTTAAATTACTTGTTAAATTCGTACGCGAAAGTTATTTAAACATGTACACAAATATCATTAAATATTTAAAAACGAATGTCATCAAGCACCGTAATGCACAAAGTTTTGAATTAACTGCTCGAAATTACGATCAACTTGGTTTTTAAAGGAGTTTACACTATTTGCACAGACTGTACTTTCTTCAAGCGAGTTCCATGTGTACACCACCCGATTGATGAGGAAGTTCTTTCTTGGAAATGTCGCTGATTTTTCTTTGCTTAATTTTTTTGAGTGTCCCCGAAGCTGTTGATTCTGATTTAAATGAAACAAATTTCTCAAGTTACAAGAATAGTAGTTTGTTAGTATTTTAAAAGTTTCTATTATATCACCCCTAGTTCTTCTTTGCTTCAGAGTAGTTAGCCCAAATCTTTTAAGTCTTTCGGGATAAGGTAAACCTCTCAATTCAAATGGAATTCTGGTAACCCGCCTTTGGACCCTTTCCAAAATTTCAATATCTTTGATGTAGTAGGGGTTCCAAATATTGTATCCATATTCAATTTTTGGTCTAATATAGGAAGTGTACAGTTTCTTTACAATCTGTAGAGAGTGATCTTTGAAAGTCTTTTGCACCATAAAAATAAAACTATTGGCTTTCTTTACCATCTTAATAATATGTGCTTCCCATTTTAAATTAGAAGAAATCACTAACCCCAGATCTGTTTGTTCTGTAACACTAATAAGTTGAAGATCATTTAGCAAATATGTTTCACAAGGGTTGTTTGAGCCAATATGCAATACTGTACATTTTGATACATTAAGCTTCATGCACCACTGGCTTGTCCATGACTCAATACGCCTCAGATCTCTGTCTAAGCATTGCTTTTGCAACAATGGATTACAGAATAACTTGGTATCGTCGGCAAAAAAAATTATGAATGTCTCAATATTCCATGACAAATCGCTGATGTAAACCAGAAACAGCAATGGTCCTAAAACAGATCCTTGAGGGACCCCACTTATAACTGGATGTTTATTGGATAATATACCATTGACCTTTACTTGATAAAAGCGTTTGGTGAGAAAGTCATTGATTAGACTAAGAAGCTTGCCTCTTATACCAAAATGTTCAAGCTTGTAGAGCAACAATGAATGTGGTACTTTATCAAATGCTTTCTCAAAATCCAGGTATATTACATCGGTAGGTTGCATGTCATCGAGAGCTTTGGTCCATTTATTAACGCAGCTTAAAAGGTTAGTAATTGTTGAGCGCTTAGAAATGAAACCGTGTTGTGAATCTGGTAGAACTTTGTTGTTAAGTAAGAAGTCAGTCAATTCTGTAGCTATGATTTTTTCTAGACATTTGCAAGGATTACAGGTCAAGCTGATGGGTCTATAATTTTCTGCAATATGTCTGTCACCCTTCTTATAAAGTGGAGTAACTACTGCTTGTTTCCAGATTTCTGGAATTTTTCCTGAATTCATACACTCCTGAAATAATAGCGAAAGGTGGTTGCTAATAGAGCCTTTGCACTTTTGCAGAAATATTGTTGGAAAACCATCCGGGACTGGACTGGAGTCAGACTTCATTTCACTTAAAGCTTTGATTACCTTCTCTTCTGTAAATTCTATGCTGTCTAACGTATTAGTTACTCTTGACGCGTTTGGTAAAGTTGGTGTGACGTTCTGATTTGGACTGAATACTTTATTAAATTGTACGGCGAATTGTTCCCCCATATGTTTAGGATCAGTTATCAACGCATTGTTATCGTCTTTTATCGATATAGATGATACTTTAGAGTTAAGGCTTTTTGTTACATATTTAAAAAATTGCTTTGATGTGCCATTTGTTGCTATTCCATTTTCGTATTTTTGTCGTGCTTCTGCAATTGTTTGTTTTAGTTTATTACTTTGAATCCTATAATTCTGATAGTTTTCTATCGTTCTTCTGTTGACATATTTATCCCAAAGCCGTCTTTTTTTATTAATTTCTTTAAAAATATGCCTATTAATCCATGGTTTTTGAGAATTGACTCTTACGGAAACGTTTGGTATGAACCTATCTATTGTAGAATTTAAGATATTTTCAATATCATTGTAAGTAGTGTTGGAGGGAATTATGGTTGGTGTGACATTTTGAAACTGTTCTTGCAAGTGATCATTAATACCAACGTAGTTTGCATTCCAGAAGTTACGCCTGAGTATATTTTGGGTCGGTTTAATAATATAGTTTTTATTTGCGATTTGGCAGTAATTACTAAATGATCACTTTTTCCGACTGGTGGTTTACTTTGTATATCGTAGACAGAGTTTTTTGAATTGCACAAAAAAAGGTCAAGAAGAGAGGAATTGTTGTTTCTAAATCTTGTTGGAAATGATATTAATTGATATGCGTTGATTTCGTGATACATGTCAAGAAAGTCCTGGGACTTCCTATCAGCAATTTCTAAAGAGCTGTTATTCCAATTTATATTGGGGTAGTTAAAATCGCCCATGATGAAAGTGGGTACTGGGGTAGAAAAAGCTTCTTTAATTTGGTTAATCATTTGCAAATTAATAACTTCTGAGGTTTGATTCGGTCTATATATGCATGCTAAATGTATATTGGTATCATTAATTCGGACTTCTATCCAAAGAGAATTAACTGGCAGTTCAATTTTATATTTTTGTGATATATTAGAAGCAAATATGTTGATGTTGTCTACTTTATTTTTGATATATATACATACACCTCCTCCTTTTTGATCCGCTCGATCACTTCGAAAAAGAGTATATCCATCTAGATTAATTAAGCTGTTGTTTATATTATTATGTAACCATGTTTCGGTTAACATTATGACAGTTGGGTTTGATTTTTGAACGTCTATTTTAAACTCATCTACCTTATTAACTAGTGAACACGTATTAGTATACCAAAATGAAATTTCAACCACCCCATCTGTTTTATGTAAATTTAGTTTTTTGGTTTTTCTGTTATAATAGTAGGAACTCCCCTTATATATTTAATTTTCAAATTTTGATTACCCTTTCTTTTTTCTTCTTCGAATTTCTCAATGATTTCTTTAAGGTATTTTCGCTGTAGAACTGTTTGATCGCTTTTTATGTACATACCGCTTTCTTCCACTGCTCTTCTATTCTTTAAGACTGTTAAAGCTTCTTCTTTGGATGGGAAAATTACTCTAATGGGACGCATTTTTCCGTCAACATAGCGTCCTAATCGCATTGTTTCAGAATCTCTTGGCAAATCTAGCTCCATTTTTTCAAAAATCTTTAGGATATTTTCTTTATCTTCATCTTTTCTACCTTGCAATTCTTTTTTCTTAGATTCCTCTACCCCAAATACTAAAACATTTCTGGCTCTGCTTTCCCTCTCTTTTAATTCCACTAAAGTAGGTTCCAACATACGCTCCGCAATAGGATTTGCGTGATTTGGTGTAGAACTTATGATTTCAACCTTTTCCTCTAAATTCTTAAGAACTTCAGCGTAATTTTTTTTGGGTAGACGTTCTTTAATTTCTTCGATATCTTTGCTTATTATAGCTAAATCTTCTTTAAATCGGGTGGAGGTTTCTACTTGTTCTTTCATTTGGGCGTCCAAAGAGATTTTATATGATTCTATATCAGTTCTTAACTCCATTGTGGTTTTAGAGGTTTTTTTTGAATCCGCTAATGATTTAGATAAGTCTTCTTTTAGAGTTCTTATTTCCTGTTGAGCTTTAGTGAGGTCCTGTTTCATTTTTGGAATCGCCTTAATACAATCCGGACAGAGAAATAACATAGCTCTTGATTGACTAGGGACGCAGCGAATCTCTTGGGCTTGCAATTTGACGCAATCACTGCATACTACCAGCTTACAAAAATCACATGGAAAACCGAAAAGTTTTCCTTTTTCTTCCTTTAACTGACACACAGACTTACACTTGTAGCAGTTGTGCTGCCCCATTTTAAGAGTTGCAAGTTATTTTGCCGATCCCTGTATACCTGCAGTATTTCTATTTATATCGATAAACAAGTTAATAGTTTGGTTTATAAACACACTTTTTTACTAGAGATAAGATTTATTTTAGTAGGAATTTAAATGCTTTTTTTTTCCGTTGGTAAATGAATTTTGGTATATTTAGATATATTATAATATAATGAAAAGTTAATTTTTTTAAAAAGAAAATGATTTCTTGGGAAAAATGTTATCTATGTTTAAGCACTGGTATTTAGTTGTATCACTCGCGAAAAAAGCGGATTTTTTATGTTAATTTTAAGCGTAAAAACAGCAATTTAACGGGAACGATTTAAAGCACGTCTTTCGCGAATCACGACGGAACTCGACTTCTCGACTTTAATATGGGGATCAACTTTTTAAAATTTGCTTAACCCTTTACAAGTAAAGCAATTAAAAATATATATTACTTGGATAAACAATATTCAACTAAACTTTTATATAAAAATTTTAATATTATGTCACTTAATGCAAAATATTGTTTTTGTTCACCAAATTATATCAAAAAATAAACATTCAAATATAAAGTTCAATTACAGACGTGACGTACATGATCATTTAACTAGAACAGATTCCAATATTGATTTACCTTTAATACACACTAGGGCAGGTCAGAACTCCATTTATTATCCAGGTATGAAACTTTACAACGAAATACCCCAAGAATTAAAATTTTTCAATATAAAACGTTTTAAAATGATAATTAAGAAAATACTTAAAAAAGGGGAAGCTAAATTTTAAACTAAAAAATAAGTTGGCATGAATTACAGGACCGGACTTGAAAATTATACATGTGATACCTTCTAAAACAATTTATGCAATAGCCTCATCGGTTCTACCGCTTTAATATTGCCAAATAATAAGTAATAGGTACCTAATAATTTCTTTTAAAAGTTTTGTTTTATAATTATTATAATATAAGGTAGGTAATAATAAGCATGAATTTCTATATGGTTTAAAGATAAAGTGTCAAAATAGATTTAAAAAGTTTATAATATTATAAATATCCAAACCTTAAAAATACTAAACTAACTGAAACACAACTTAAAATAGGATTCTGTCACTCATATTTAGAACAGATAACAGGTAAAATACCTACAGTTCAACATAAACTAATTGAATTCAAATTATTACATTCACTGTCAAGAAAATCTCCATATATGACTTACGTAAGGTACGTAGACCCAAATATGGTTTTTATAGAATTTGTTGGCTATGGTACGGTTACATTTCTAAACTTGTATGTGGGCTAACATTAAGTTAAAAGTTTCAATATAGCCAGGGATTTAATTTTTCTGGTGGAAACCCTACTTGAGTTTTTGACTTACATAAGGTACGTAGACCCAAAAGTGGTTTTTATGGAATTTGTTGGTTATGATACAGTTACATTCCTAAACTTGTATGTAGGCTAACATAAAGTTAAAAGCTTCAATATAGCTAGGGATTTAATTTTTCTGTCAATGGAAACCCTAATTTAACAGTTTTTGACTTAACGTAAGGTACGAAGACCCAAATACGGTTTTTATAGAATTTGTTGGTTATGATACAGTTACATTCCTAAACTTGTATGTAGGCTAACATAAAGTTAAAAGCTTTAGTTTAGCCAGGGATTAAATTTTTCTGTCAGTGGAAACCCTACTTTAACAGTTTTTGGCTTACGTAAGGTACGTAGACCCAAAAGTGGTTTTTATGGAATTTGTTTGTTAAAATGCAATTTATTGATACAGTTACATTTCTAAACTTGTATGTAGGCTAACTTTATGTTAAAAACTTTATTTTATTGTCATACAAACAATAATAATAGTAATATCAAATAATAATTTCACTTATATGTAAGGTACATAGACACAGAAAATAGAATTATATATTTGTTCGCTATCCTATTACATACTAATATGGTTAGCTATTTTAACTATTATAGTAACATAATTTTACTTACTATTACCTACAATAATAATAATAATAATAATAATAATAACAATAATAAAAATATTTCCTTCAAAATCAAATAGCTGCTTTTTAAAGGTTAATAATATGGAAAGCTGTTTTGGCATTTGGTAGAACTAGGCGATACCCGGTTTTATCAACCTACCCGGTTTTGTCCAACTCTCCCCTACCTACCTAAGTCAGGGAAATACTTAATTTCTACTTATTTTTCTTGAAACAGAAAGGGATATCTAGATAATGTAAAATGCAAAAATTATACATTAGAAACCTAACCTTAACGAACAAACATTTTAAGAACAAAAATTTTACAAGCTAACTTTTCGACAAAAACGGCGTTCAGATGAAATAAAACTTATTACTTATCGATGAAATCAACTAACGAGCAAGGCACACATTAATAATAATTATGATCCCTAATGAAAAAGAATTAAAAAATTTTAACCTTTATCTAAATTTTTGGTCAAATGAATAATAATTGTAGGTACTTACAATTATTAAATGTAACAAAAACGCAGTTTATAACTCGGTGTTTGGGCTCATTACGGTCCGCTACAAGTCTAGGTATATTATTATGTCCCAATATCAGCTGATCGATGACAAATAACCGCTGTCATCTGTTTTAAAACGAGACTATTCGTGATATTTAGTATACCGTTGCAGTTTTCTGTTTTCGTTTCCTCTACCTGCCGTTATGCTGTGATTCCCTATTTCTCATCTAACCGCTAAAAATACCACAACAAAATCCAGGTAATTACCCCCCATAATACACGATGATAGCAAAACAAAAGTGGCGAACGGGGTAAACAAGTTGACCCGGGAATCGTTCCCGTTTAACCGGGATATAATTAGCCACCCTTTAAAGGGGAACGACTGAAATGGGCGCGTCGCGACGCCGACGGAGATCAGCTTTAAGCGTCGCGGCGAGACACACCGAAATGATGATATAAACGCTGATTCGAGAAAAGATGACTACAAGAGAAAGATTGCTTGTTGATTTGTAAAAACACTTGTGCATAGAACCTTAATAAAAACAAGTAGATATCCATAGAGCCAACTTTTTCTAAAAACATATTGTTTCGACAATTAACAGTCACATGATTGTGACATTGACAGCTGATACTGGTTTCTTCCTAAAAGTTCCCAGTTCGGTAGTGGGCCGTAGCAAGCTCACGCGTCAGGTTTCAGAGACTAAATTTTATTGGTGTTTGCTATTTAAGGTGGAATTCTCAACGTCATTCCATCTATTGCCAACCTATAACCTATTTCGCGTTGATTTTTTTAGTTTATTATTTGATTAACTAACATTTAAATAAAATCAATATCGTCGGTACAATATTTAGGTAATAGGTATCTGACATATTACAAAAATATCAAATTATTTCATTGCTAATTTTGGGAGAACTGTAGGTTTAGTGAAAGAAGAACTACATAATAATGTTAAAAAAAAATCTTACCCGATATTTTTCGCTATACAATTCTTCTAAAATATTTAATGAAATTCCTTGATATTTATTTAATAATATGTCACCTATAAAATATGAAGACGATAATGGTTTCAGCTAGAAAAATTAAATAAATATACGCGAGATAGGTTATAAGTTGGCAAGCATGTTGATACTCCCACCTTAAGTTGGACGGTTAGAAGAATAAACCAGTTTAGGTTAATTAACTCTCCTATCTCCAATCCAATACCAAACATTTGATTTATTATCATTTGCTATTACCTATAAATTTAATATTATCAGTTTCCATCCATTTCAATTACGGTGCAATACGTTGCCAAACCTTGCGCTCACTTAGAGCTAATCCAGCTGTTGGTATTTAAGAACACATGGCATTTTGGCGGCTTTGTACCACGTCGCGAACGTAATGGCAACGCAGCATTGAACGCATAACATGCGCAGGCGCACCTCTTGCCGCTTGATTGGCTCAAAGCTACAACATTTGGGCAGCGAAACTCTTGTACGTTGTCAGGGTTGTACATGGCGTTTTCCATCGGTAAGTTTAGTGCATGTCAACTGTACTTCTATGTTTTACCAATGAATAACGCCATAACTTTTAATCTATCGCACGTTTTGTTCGATGTTTCAATTGTAAATAAAATTAACGCTGTATTTTTGCAAGCCATTACGCTAATAAACCATCAAGACCCCAGTACAAGTCCTGTCTCTGTCGCCAACATCTTAAAGTGAAATAGACCTATGGAGGAGTTGTCATCCATAAATAGACCAGACTTCAACAGGGTGTCATAAATGACAAGTGACTTTTAAGCATGATGCGGCGTGTTCTTAGAGAAATTTGACTTTATCTATACTATTGTATAAAATTAATTGTAAATTGACTGACTGGCTGATTTATCAACGCCCAGTCAAAATTAACGATGCTAAAAAGTCGAATTTTTTAATACATCTTTATTTTAAGCCGTATAGACACGGTAGAGGTCGATATAATTTATGTACTCTAGTATAGACGTCCGCTAAAAAGGATATTGCACAACAAACTCGCCTTGCTCTCTCGCTTGGCCACGCTGGTATAGAAAATTCCTGAAACCTGTCTTTTAACAGTAGATTTCTGCAAACACATTTGGATGTTTACTCTTTCGACCACCCCTATATCATTTTTTTTATAATACAATGACAAATTATACAATGTCGGTTGAAAATATGCAAATAGATGGATAATTTGAATTTGCGCCAGCGGTCTCGAAAAGAAATGCAAATTTTTAAAAAATTTACATTTGAAAGTGCTCCGAATTTTACAATGAAATAACACAGTGCAGTTTTAAAATACCAAACTCAGAAAGGGCCGATGACTGAATATCTTCGGTGATGACTGATAAACCATGGTTCATAGCACCGGCGTAGCTAGGAGGGGGGAGCATCGGGGCATTTGCCCCAAGAGCTATAAAAAAAATTAGCCACTCTACGGGGGTATATCTGTTAAGTGAGATTTTTTAAATAAAATAACATATTTCAACAGAAACATGTTTGGTAAAAATGCTATTTTTACGAACTTTCCAAACTTATTTAGTGTTTACACGCGTCCAGACAAAGCTTTTTTAAAAGATTAAAAAATATGCAACTTAAATTTTTGTTTTATATCCTCAACAGTGCCGTCAAAACCGACTTCTGTATCAGCAATACAAACCGAAAATCAGTTTTTTGCCTCCGATGAGGGGCGCTCCTGTAGGACATAAATAAGTCTGCAATAGCCGATCAATATGGCGGTCGAGATCGGCACGAACTTGCTCCAGGCAAATGAGATCAAACGCCGAATGAGGGGTGCAAACACAGAGGAGAAAAAATTATTTGCATACTCAAACAGTGGCGGACTGTATTATTTACAATAAGTAAGGCGCAGGTTTCGTAGATATTTCTTTTCGTTGAAGAAAGAACGTATTTTAATTCAATTGTTCCAAATTGTAGTAGACTATTTTGAATGTTCTTAAACAAACCATTCTATGACATGTCTTGGTCGCAGTTTTCAGTCAGGGCTATTAAACTGGAATGGGGTATTTCAACATGGCCCAATTCTTTAAAAGTATCACATAAATTATACTTTTAAAAACTTTCCATTATCTGATAATTTATAAGAATACATTTATTCGACACAAATAGCTGTTTTAAGAACTATTTGACACATCAAATAATTATTTATAGGGAAAAACTCACAGTCATCTCCACAAATATATTATAAGTCAGTTTATTCAGGTGCACATGTTTCGGTACTAGAAAGTACCATCATCAGCACCGAAGGGCCCAACTGCCACTTACATGAAGAAATGTAAAAATATATACAGGGTGTTCATTTGAAAACTTCCCACCTCGATTTTCCTGCTTTAAAATGAAAATGTGGAAAATCGCTCGGACCCGTCGATTTTTATTTCTAGGGGGACATCTTTTGCGTATATTATCAATCTTGTTACTTCAAGCCCCTAGGAGGGAGGGGGGGTAAGATCTAAATCTTAAATGGATACCCCTATTTTATATAATTTTTTTGGATTCTGCATAAAATTCTGAACATTTTTTAATAAAAGCATTATAAGTCTATACTTAACAGTTTCCGAGATATTTACTCTTGAAAAATGACATTTATGAACTTTGACAGCGTCTAGCTTTCTAACTGTACGTCTTAGAGCAAAACGGCTTACATGTCCCTATCTTCGATTTTTATTATCTTTCCAATAGTGTCAGCTTCCGGTCAAACCGGAAGTACTATATTTCTTACATCCGGTTTAACCGAAAGTTCACACTATTGGAAAGATAATAAAAACCGAAGATAGGGACATGTAAGCCGTTTTGCTCTAAGACGTACAGTTAGAAAGCTAGACGCTGTCAAAGTACAAAAATGTCATTTTTCAAGAGTAAATATCTCGGAAACTGTTAAGTATAGACTAATAATGCTTTTATAAAAAAATGTTCAGAATTTTATGCAGAATCCAAAAAAATTATATAAAATAGGGGTATCCATTTAAGATTTAGATCTTACCCCCCCCCCCCCCCCCCTCCCTCCTAGGGGCTTGAAGTAACAAGATTGACAATATACGCAAAAGAATAATCGACGAAATAAAAATCGACGGGTCCGAGCGATTTTTCACATTTTCATTTTAAAGCAGGAAAATCGAGATGGGAAGTTTTCAAATAAACACCCTGTATATATAAAAACAATGAAAAGGACAACATTTTGTATACTATAGATGAGTTACTACCAACCAATTTTTGAACTGTTTTCCGTAACTAAAGTTGGTAGTTTGTATTTTATTTAACGCAGTAATTTGGGCACCAATGTGATTTAAAAATACTGCGAATTATTTACTAAATATAAATTTCTACGACCTTTAGTATAACGAAAGTTTCCAGAAACGATAGGTTACAATAAAAATAGCTAATTTTTTTATTACTTTTCGTAACTAAAGTTGGTAAATTGTGGTAATTGTGATTTATGTATATTAAATGTTTCTTATGCTTCTTTTTCGAATTATTTACCAGAAAATATATATTTATATTCTTATTTAGTAAAATGAAAATTTCAGAAAATGAGAGTTTATACTAATAATAACTAACTTTTCATTACTTTGCTATACTAAAGTTGGTAATTTGTATTTTAAGGTAATAATTTCGTTATGTAGGTACCTATTTAAAATTGATATTATTCTGTCAAATACCATAAACGCCTACTTTTCTGTCAAAAGTCGCAGATACACAAGACGTTTTTTTGTTATGGTTTCTATGGTAACTAAGCGAGCGTTTTGGTTACTTTGTCGCTCGGCGAGCGACAAAATAATTAAAAACGCTAGCTCCTCGAAAAAATGCAACTTTGCGCTTTCTCTTGGAAGCGCAAATTTGTACTTTGTGCTCGGTTGTAGAAAAAATAATTTGTTTAATAAAAATGGGAAAATTACGGTACTTGGCACTTACGTAATGTTTTTGATGTTTTACTTTTTACAGTTCTGGTTGGTCTACTAGTAAGATGCCTTAGCTGGGTCTTGAATCTGAATAATTCAATACCTTTTTGACTTTCTGGTCCTAGCAACAATTAATAAATTTAATGAATTAACTGTATAGCAAAAGTTGAATGTTTTGTGAAATGAAATTACTACTTCAATACTCAACACAATCTCATCGACGACGCACGTCCAGAATTGGTCGTATTTCAAAATCCGTTCATTAACTTCTGCGCCACCCCAGAACTATCATATTATTTGTTTTTGTTGTTATCGCGTAAATAAAAAGAATATATAAATAATTTAAACATGTAACAATTTCGTTCGGCGCGTTGACGTCAAAAAGTCAGATTATTGCTAAATTAGCACTATAAATAAGAGTTATTAGAACGAAGCGAAATTAGGTGATGTATATTAATATTAATTGGTATTACGTTATAGATATTAAATCATGTATGCACTTAAATTAAAGGAACTGTATAATATAAAAATTTAATCAACGTAATCATCATAATAATTAAATAATTTAGATTGATCAAATACAGTTTGCCTATATATTTACTAAATAATAAGATATTTATTTAAATTGGGACCGACATACATTACAACGTGTCGTTGCCGATTATAACGCGGTTTGGTATAGGTAGGTACACAAGGTAAAACTAGTGTTTCACTCTCGTCGTGCTTTTTCTCGTCTCGTCTCGACGTTTCTCGCAAGACGAGACCGAGACGAGAGTGGTCCGGTCTCCTGGGAGACGAGACAATAGTTTTTTCTGTGAGAATCTCGTGAGACGAGACAAAAATAGGCGAAGGCGAGAAAGCTCGCAAAATTTTAGGATTTTGATTAGGATTAACTTTAAAAAGAATTAAGTTAGATAAAAAGCTATCTTTATTACCGATATTGCGAGGTGGCCAGGGAAAAACCGGGACACGTCGTTGCCGAAAAACAATAAAAAGAACGACCAGAAGAAAAAATTAACTTTTTTTTATAACGTTAATAATTTTTGTCGAAATGTTTGACGACACTTTCCATTATAATTTTATTGTCAAACCCCCTCAGCTTGCTGCTCCACTATTATCTCATTTTATCTCCTATTAAATATAATTTTGACAAAATTATACATGTAGGTTTTAAAAATAAAGATGGAGGATGGATTATTACATATTTTAACCTATTTTTCTGCCGAAAGTATTATTTAATAGCAAAAATCATTGATCGATTATTATAAATAGAGGGTCGCGGTCGCTGTGGTATAGAAACAGTCCATTATTTCTTAAAGTAAAATAGTTAGCGAAAATGTTAAACACACAAGGTTTAGGAGTCTTTAAAGTCTATTAAAACAAAGAAAAATAATGTATACAGGATGACTGAGGATGAGTCAAAAAGTCGTAGAAATACAAAGTTACTTTTTTCGAGCTTTTTTTCATGGAGCACCCTGTATATTACTCGATGTTTAAGTTATTTTCAAAATTAAAAAAAAAATATTATATCACACTATAATATAATATTATCTAAACTTAACCGTTTTCGAGACAACGAGTTACGAATACTTAACGAAGATTATTTAATTTTAGGATGTAACCAAAGGAAAAGGAACTTAAACATTTTCGTACTTAATAAGTTCTTTATTATTTATTAGTTTTAGAAAATAATATTCATAACTCATGAACATATTTTCACGAAATTAAACATATTTGTAATAAAATATATTTTCTGAAAAATTAACACAAAAAAGTTCATTTGCTTACCCTGCTTATTCTAAGATTAAATAATCTTCGTTAAGTTTAGATATGTAAGAAGTAGGGTGGTACCTCAATATAATATGTTTGTAGAATAATAATTTTGAAGAGAACTTTAACATCGAGTAATATATCTATACAGTGAGGACCTAAAGTCCGTCCCCCCCCCCCCCTCTAACTTCTAAACCGTTGGGTATATTTTAATGAAATTTTGAACGATAATATTTTTGAACGATAATATTTGAGCAAGTCTTACACTTTTTGACATACCAATGACAGCTTTAAATGTCAAGATGACAGCTGGGTCCGCTTTTGGAATATTTTTTTTAAATGGAACACCCTGTATATTTTTACATTTTTAAATTCCACATAAAATTATAATTATTTTTTATTAAATGCATTATTAGTCTATACTTCATAGTTTCCGAGATATTGACTCTCGAAAAGTGACATTTTTGAAATTTGACAGCTTACAACCTTCTAACAGTACGTCTTAGAGCAAAACGGCTTACATGTCCCTATCTTCAATTTTTATTATCTTCCCAAAAAAATCAACTTCCAGTTAAACCGGAACAACTATATTTCCTGCTTTCGAGTTACATCCGGTTTAACCGGAAGTTGATTTTTTTGGGAAGATAATAAAAATTGAAGATAGGGACATGTAAGCCGTTTTGCTCTAAGACGTACTGTTAGGTTATAAGCTGTCAAAGTTCAAAAATGTCACTTTTCGAGAGTCAATATCTCGGAAACTATGAAGTATAGACTAATAATGCATTTATTAAAAAATAATTATAATTTTATGTGGAATTTAAAAATGTAAAAATATACAGGGCGTTCCATTAAAAAAAAAATTCCAAAAGCGGACCCAGCTGTCATCTTGACATTTAAAGCTGTCATTGGTATGTCAAAAAGTGCAAGACTTGCTCAAATATTATCGTTCAAAATTTCATTAAAATATACCGAACGGTTTAGAAGTTAGAGGGGGGGGGGGGGGACGGACTTTAGATCCTCACTGTATATAGTGTGAGTGTTCCATTAAAAAAAAGTTACTTTGCTTTTCTATGACTTTTTGGCTCATCCTGTACCTTTATTAAATTTTAAATTATAATATACTTTAAAAACTCCTAAACTTTTCTGTTTAACATTTTCGCTAACTATCTTACGTTCAGAAATAATCGAGGAAATAATCGACTGTTTCCATACATATTATTATAATAAAAATAAACTGTTAAAACATGCAATAAAATAAAGAAAAAGGCTCAATATAACGGCCCGCCGGTGCAGAGAATAGGCCAAAAGTCCAGTGGCTTTATACAGAAGTGTGGTCGGCTAGACTGGTCTCATCATAAATTTCCCATGATTGGACTTCCTCATTGGCGGCGTGGCGGGCGCCATCTTTTTTTTCAAGACTCGACTATATAGAGGTGATTTATTAAACCTTTGACGAATAATGTAATAATATATATTTAGTGTTTTATTGCTCTGTAATTAAAGAAATATGGCTCAAGTGCTAGTCGGCATATTGTGATGTGTGTCCGCGAAAGAAGTGAACTTGAATGAATTTTGGATTTAAAATAATTGTAACTTGTTTGACCCTAAAAACCCATAAAATTTCGAACGGGCTTTTATTTATTTAATTATTTATTCCTTTATTTAGCACCTGGCCACCTGGCTAATACACAACAATTTCAGTAAAAATTTACAAATGCAATCAAGATTTAAAACAAAAAATAAAACAAGCTACATGCTAACAACAGACACTGTCAAAAAATACAATACAATAAAATTAAACCGTCAATGTGTTAACATATTTATTTGGCATAACACGAATAAAACAATCATGATTATTGAATCATTCTCCCTTTAAGTGTTTCTTTAATTTATTCTTAAATTTATTAAGGTTTCTAGCATTCTTAATGTCTTGTGGCAGGGAATTAAAACTAATTAAGCCTTTATGATAAACTGAATTTTCCGAGCTACTTTTATTCTTTGTTGTAATGTAAAAGTTCGTTTTGTTTCTCGTCGGGTATGAATGAACTGATTCTTTAGTCAGTAACCATTCTGTTCCAAAATTTAAGAAAATCTTCAATAGAAAGCCAATTTAGTCTATTTAACATATCTCTCAAAGGTGTGTCTCTTCTTTCCCTAAAAATTATCCGCATCGCCCTATTTAGCAGTTTTTGTAACCTATGAATCTCATTTTTGTTAGCCAAATACAATACAGATGAACTAAAAACAAGATGCGGCAAAACCAAAGTATTAAAAACTGTAATTTCTGATGTAGCGATCCTAGATAAAAAGTTAACATTCCTTGTTACATTGTTTATAATGCGTAGAATATGCTCTTTAAAATTAAGATAGCTGTCAACAAAAAATCCAAGATATTTGATTTTTTCCACCACTTCACTTCAATAGAATTACCACCTATTTCTACACTTAGCTTCCTCTGCTTAAATTCGCTTTGATACTTACCATTACCAATCAACATGAACTTGTTTTTTTTAGTTCAGTTTAAATGAATTTATTTTTTCTTCCTCTATGCGGTAAGGGGAAAAATCAAAATTTAGTGAAAAAGTTAATTTTTTATGATAAATATAGAATTATTTAATTGGTGTATTTCGAATACGAATAATAAGTAAGTAAAAAGGTAATTAATATTAAAGACCTCTGGATTGGTGTCAAGTTTTTAACGGCCCCGTAATCAGCATTAATGAAAGCACCTGATTGAATTGGCAATTTATTCAAATTGTACCGGAACATGGCCGGCCAGCAGGGTACAGTTAGGGCATAAAAAGTAGTTTCGGTTTACTTATGCACGGCGGAAATGCGGGATGCATTTCGGTCACTTAAAATACGGGAAATCAAGTGTTGCTGCTGCGTGTAATAAATTGCGATAATTTACCAAAAAACTCGTTTCAGTATTTAATTTCTCAGACAATGAACCCAAATCATTAACTCACTGGCTGTACCTACTTCGCCATTATATCTGTTTGTAATTTAAACTGTGCATTCGGTCTGATTTTATGCGTACTTCCTTACCCAACTTTTTAGATGGTTGAATGTTAAGAAAAAGGTATAGTAAGTAGTGTTTCTATAGAACATCCAAGAAGTTAACCATTTAAATACGTAACACCACACGCCTGTCAAAATGTAACCTGCATGTCAAAATGTAGAAAGTTTTAATTTTTAAATGTTGTTATTTCGATAGCAGTAGGTTCTAAGCAACAACGACATAGTAAGATAGACACGACATGTCATTCTCTACTAACAACGTGATAATACCGTGCGAGCCAAAATTATTTGCATCAAAGACGGCTTGGATTAAAAAACGTAGGGCTTGGTTTAGATCACAATGATATGGGGACAATAATATATTTAACCAAATCTAGGTTAAAATTTTGTCAAATTCATATTATGACATAATATGCCAAACTATTGAGTAATAAAATAAGTAGGTAGGCAAATGCAAATTTATCTTTGTTGTTTACAAAATTAACAAAGTAAGAATATACAGAAAGAAAAAGAAAAATAAGTACATAAATTGCTGAAATTGGCCACCGCCATGCTCCAAGCATAAATTCACACGTCTCTTCATATTTTCGAAAGTGTTGACCAGCATCTCTGGAGAAATGATAACACATTCTTGGATAATCCTTTAATTCTTCTAAATTTGCAACTGGTGTTTTAAAAATAGTGTTCTTTAAATGAGGAAAAACGAAGCGATCCATAACCGTTAAACAAGGTGATCTAGGTGGGAATTCAATGTCTGATCGAAAACTGATCAATCTGTCGTCGAAAAAATTGCGTAGTTTAGGCGGCTGTACAGGCGGTTGCACCGTCCTGTTGAAAATATCCAAAACGTAGTTCGTCGTCAAGTAATTGCTCCACAAATGGATTCAACATATTGTCTCTATACCGCTGTGCTGTAACTGTGTCATGGAAAAAAATAGGACTAACAATTCTTCTTCGGGAAACAGCTAACCAGACACCAATTTTTTGAGGGTGCAATGTGGACTCTACAAAAAAATGGGGATTTTCACTACTCCACTACTCCATATGCGTGTATTCTGAGAATTCACATAACCGGAGAGGTGGAACCAGGCTTCATCCGAAAAAAATGTCAGGTCCATTTACACCATTTATTCTAACCCCGTTTCGAAAGTACGCTTCAACCATGAATGTTTTGCGCTGTTCCGTAAAGCCCATTGTGTGAATTGTTCAAGAAATTGGAAAAATTAGCGATGAATCAAATTACTTGTAACGACTGTGAAGATGACGGAATAACTGATTGATTATTAATTCAGGTAGTTACTGACACCCAACAGGTATTAAGCTCTACGGCTAAGCATTACGTCCTTACCTTAGATGCAAGGCCTTCTTTGATGCAAATAATTCTTGCTCGCACGCGGTACTAGATGTCCAAGAATTGAGATTATTTTTATATAGAGGAACTTTGACCAAGCTAAGTGAAGTTTTCTATTACCTACCTAAAATTTGTTGTTTTTAAATTATTATATTCTATAAATTGTAAAATGGCATTTTCTACAATTTGACAGCTTAGAATCTTTATGGTAAAACGGGTTGCACATTAATCTTGTTTTTTTTTAATTTTCAATGAAAAATGTCTACCGGTTGAACTATCAAAATATTGGCTTCCAGTTCAACTGGTAGGTATAACTTATTTTCCAAAAAAAAAATTACAAACGAAAAAAATTCATCAAAAATTATTATTGTATGTATAAATAAATACAGTTGGTAGACCCCTGTCATCGCTCTCTGTGTTTGTCCACGAGACGTGCAGCAGAATTTTTATCTTCCGTCCCCGGTCCCTACTTGTGTTCGTCGCCTTTGTGCTCGGTCCCCTTGGAACTTTATATTATGCATCACCAAGTGTATTTTCTGCACTTGTGTTGTTATTCTCTGTCGATACGGGGGAAGTTTAAAAAATATTATGCATTGAAATATTAATGCAGATGTGAGTTTGTAACGACAGTCCAGTTTGCAGTAGCTTCAAGTTCTTCTACAAATTTTTTTATAGTTTTCTGCTTTTTTGTTTCCTAAAAACTTCGAAACAATTCTTTTACAAGAAATCCACGCAGCTAATTCAACTTAATTTTTGATCAGACTGTTGATCCCTTTGTATTTTTTTGTATTCTTCTAAAGCTTAGCATTACTTAGTTTAGGAAACATTTGTTTAAGGTATTTAAATAATGCTTCTTTATCTAATGATTAAACGACATTATTCATTTTTCCTAGTTTAATGTGTAATGGAGGTAACAGAGCTTTTTTGGGATCAACAAGAGATATATTTTTTACGTTAGCTTGACCTGGAATCTATTGATCTCTCGGAAGCCATTCTTTTACTTGGTAATGGCTTTCTGTTGCTCTACTAGCCCAAAGACAAAGAAAATAGCAATACTTCGTAAATCCAAACTGAAGCCCTAGTAAAAGTCCTATGACTTTTAGGTCACCACATATTTGCTACTTATACTTACATATCATAGCTTATTGCATTTAATATAAGTGACATACTTTTGTATGTTTCCTTCATGTCAACTGCATGTGACATGTGCAAGAGGGTCTTTTGTTGCCATTATGAAGCAGAACTTCTTTTAAACCTATTTTAGACGAATCTATAAATAAGCGCTATTCGTCCGAGTTATGTCATTCTGCAAATCCTAATTTTTTCCATAACACTATTTGGATTAACACAAACACACATTGACAGCTGTCAAATTTTGACAGGAGAATTTTTGCTTATTTTTCCCGAAGTCTCCGCATCGAATACTATAGGACCCCATAATTTGTTTCGTCAAAATCGCATCTTCGTTTTATACCTGACAGCTGTCAAAATTTGACAGGGGAATTTTTTGCGTATAGATTATTGTATTGTCAGCGGGATAAGTCTACAAAATTTAAATTAAATCTGACCGTTTAAAGTGGGTCAAAAGCGTGTAAAAAATTAACAAAAAACTGCCTTTTATATTACAGTCGCAAATTGGCTGTAAACTAGTGTTATTGTTTACGTCCAACGGCAGTCCATCTTTTGAAAATCATAATCACGCAGTGTCGAAAATGCGATTGGTTCTATCCTGTGATAATATTATGTCCATCATTCGTTTGTTTTGGCTGGCCCGAGAGGAAGTTAATATTCTTGCATGCCTGTTTGCTCATGATTTCAGTATACTTACACAGGAATAAGGAATATGATTTTTGTATGAGCAAATAGAGATAAGACTTTATCTGCTTTTAGTATCGGGCTAAATATCGTCAAATCTTAACAGTTCATAACCGCATGTTAAATAAATAAATATTTTTGGGCTCCGCTGTCGTCGAACTTGTCCGAAACCACACAACATACGATTTACTTTAATTTAAAAATATTAATAGATCCATCCTAAAACTATGTTGCTTGTAATAATACATTATAATGTAGCAGATTTTCCGATTATTCTTTCGATTTTAAAATTACTATCATTTGTGTATAAATAAACCGACTTTAAAAAATAATTTCTCCCAAAGAAAGGCTTAAATTGAAAATTTGTTCCAAGACAAACAACGTTTGGACGCTTAGCTATCCAGTGAGACCAAATTTATACATGTTTAATTAAATTTTACTGGTGATATTTGGTGATAGCCGAACACGTGCAACTATTTTTGAAATATTTATCTTAGCTCTCGTTAATAGTATAAGTAGAAGTCAAATGCACAAGCATTCCTTTATTCTTTCAAAATTTATTCCTTTAATATATTTTGAAATAAATTCGATAGGGTTTTGAGTAAATGGATAAATGCATGTAGCGAGTAAAAGCGACGATAGACACTATTTAAAGAAGTGAATAGTGGAAGTCAGAAGAATAATAATACTAATAAAGGAGTGGAGAGACCCATCTAGAAAAACCGCAGCGTTATTACAGCACAGTCGAAAGACCTAAGAAATATCACTGTCGAAGTCACCGGACATTGCCTTTTCGGTAGACATGCCGAACTTATGCAAATACAGATTATTCGAAATGATGTGGACCGGACCGATTTCGGATATTGCGCAGATTAAGGAAAATCATTAACTATAGGAAAAGTAACTATAACTATGTACTTTTATAGATGTAGGTACATACATACATAATAAATTCTAATACTTATATGTACATTAGTATGTATTCATATTCATAAATTCAAGAAAGAGGTAATTGGCACTTGTTTTAATTTTAAATTCTGTCGATTTTTGGCGGCAACAACAAAACCAACAAAACATTTCTTAGAAATTTCGGATAATGCGGATGAATAGCAAGAATTATTTCGGATAATCCGGTTCATGGGTCGTTTCGGATAATGCGGAGTTCGCATAATCGGGTTTCGGATAATCGGGAGTCTACTGTACCAGCTAATGACTGCAGAAGTTGCAGATATGAACAAGAGGAAGAGGAGGAAAGTATTCAGCATTTCCTGTCTGAATGCCCTGGCCTCGCTGAGCTACCAAGATTCTTCTACGGTCTACGTCGCGTTAACCATCAGGAAGCTGATGCGGATAGGTTCTGCGGAACACGTGTGGAACCACAACGGTCCTAGGACTACGTGAGACTGGACAGTGCCAGAAGTCTGCCACTCTAACCTAACCTAACATAGTGAGGGGGGACGAGAATGGAAAAAGCTACAGCATTGCAGACTCGCGGGATTTTTTTTTATTGCTTGCCCCTTTGAACTGTTTTTTGTTAAACTACCGTGCGAGCAAAAATTATTTGCATCAAAGAGGGCCTTGCATCTAAGGACGTAATGCTTAGCCGTAGAGCTTAATACCTGTTGGGTGTCAGTAACTACCTGAATTAACAATCAATCAGTTATTCCGTCATCTTTGACAGTCGTTACAAGTAATTTGATTCATCGCTAATTTTTCCAATTTCTTGAACAATTCACACAATGGGCTTTACCGAACGGCACAAAACATTCATGGTTGAAGCGTATTTTCGAAACGGGGTTAGAGTAAATGGTGAGTGGCAATACAATTCGGGTTTGTGCATGGATGATTTTCACGAACATTTTCCTAACGTTGCTTTTATTGCTGGGTATTTTTATCATTGCCTGAAAAGAACCGTGGCTGTGTTTAGGGAAACAGGTTCTATACAACACAAAAGGAGCAAGAAGACCATCTGTAAGAACAGAAGAACTTGTTGCAAACGTTTCGAAAATATGAAGAGACGTGTAAATTTATGCTTGAAGCATGGTGGTGGCCAATTTCAGCAATTTATATAATTATTTTTTTTTTCTGTATATTCTTACTTTGTTAATTTTGTAAATAACAAAAATAAATTTGTATTTGGCTACTTATTTTATTACTCATTAGTTTGGCATATCATGTCATAATATGAATTTGACAACATTTTAACCTAGATTTGGTTAGATATATCGTCCCCATAATATCATTGTGATCTAACCCAAGCCCTACGTTTTTTAATCCAAGCCCTCTTTGATGCAAATCATTTTTGCTGGCACGGTATCTGTTGCCGCTGTGTTGCAATAATTTCCGAACATTGGCGAAGGGCAGAAAAAATACGAGAGGTGTTTATTTGAATCAGTTATTATGTAAACACGTAAACCTAGTAAAATTAATTAAGCTGTATCTTTAGGAGGGGGGGGGGGGGGGGGGCGCGATCGCTCCTGCCCCCCCCCTAAAAACCGCTCCTGAGCTAGACAAAGAAATATAATTATAAGTTTTATATTTTGTAACGGCCCCTGCCCTATATTACTTCCTTCCTTCCATAATATTGCTCTTTCATATACATACTTACAACTAATATATAGGTATAGGATATATATGTAGATATCAAGATATCTACCATTAAACAATGTTTTCTTTGTATCACGGGTAGATTTTATAAAAATGTTAATAGTAAGGTATATTATACGATTCTATTTGTAGTGAAAATTCGTCTTTGTATAGCCATGTTGTGAATTATGTTATGAGGTATACCAAGAATTGATTAACAATGTATCATGTACCGCAGAAAATAATGAACTTAATAAAATAATTCTCCAATCAGCGAAGTCAACAGAGCAGAATACCGTCTAATTTAGAATAAAAAAGCAGAGAAAGACCGCGGCCGCCATGTTTAAAGAACAAAAGATGAGCTTATTTTAGGCAAAATGATAACAATCAAGATGGCCTAGACTATAACAGTTCATAGAAAACGCGTCATCCCGATAAATTAAATGGATCTTTGTTGTCTCTATTTGAATACATTTAATTTCCTTCAACTCCGCGCAGACTTTGCGCTGCGCAAAGTTGGCGAATTACACAAATACCTATAAATAAGCTTTTATTTTTACTTTCCTCACAAAGAAAAGGGTATAGTTTGGGGATTGCATTTTATCAGAAAAGAAAATTAAACTTTATCTATGTTTTCGGTATTAGGTTGCTTAGTTTTTACCACAAAAAAAAGTAGCATCCTTAATAGGCTGTATAAATGGCACATTATAATATCTCTGTACTAACGGGGTTTTGGTTTTTATAGGTTCCATCCACTAATTTGAGTTGGCAGCATTATTCCAACTGACTCTAACTTTGTATAGCGATCGACGCGCGCTAGTTTTGAAAATAAAGGGTTTGTTGAAAGGCCAAAAAAAATAATAACTAATAATAATATCTGTACATCATAAACAATTTAAAATATTTCTTTTCGATAATATTTCTAATATACCTATCTTAATAAAACAATGCACCTATATTGATATTCAGATTAATGACCCGTTGAAAGAGATATCCATTCTCTGCGGCACCTTTCTCACTATAACACAATTATGAACTAACCTAAGTAGCATTTTTATACACGTTTTGGTAAATGTATCGAAACCTATGTTTCTGTTTCCGACACAAAAATTAAACTGTTGGCTACAAATTAGAAAACATTTTCGAAACGTACACATAATCTAAACTTTTATGGAAAATGTGTCGAAAATGTTTCGAAACTGTTATATCAAAAATGTGTTTATCCTTAATCTTAGAGGGCACTGTTTGAAGATGTCAAAATGGACCCAATAAGAAAACAAATAATTCGAATTACCGGCAGGTAATGATTTATTTCACTTAGTTATTGCAAAAGAGAAACAAAAAGCATTGACGAAAGAAATTTTATCATGTAATTTAGCTTTATATTTTTAACGCGCTCTCAAATTATTTACCTTTACAAAAAAACATTTTGCGAAAAAATAAAATTAAAAATTAGAGACCGACCGAAGATTCGGTTTCGGTTAGTTTCGGCCAAAAAATCTAGTTTCCGTGATAGTATCGGTTTCGTTCAAAAATGCGCCGAAACTCAGTGTTCGCGACCTGAATAAAAAATAGCCTGGATTTCTTTTTGTGGGGACACCTGAAAGCATTAATGTATCAGACCCCAGTCCAGACAGAAGAGGATTTAAGAAACAGAGTCCGTCAGTCCATGAGGCGAAGACTTGATTCGTGCATTTTAGCAAGAGGCGGACATTTTCACCAGTTTTTATAATTTTGTTTTATTTTTATTTGATTAATTAATAAATTTTTTTGTTACACAGCTTTTTACTCAGCTTTATTTTGCCTATACACTTAATTTCCATCGGCTATTTTTGCAAATAAATCAAAAACGGTCACAGATACGAGAATAGTGCAAGAGACCAGAACACGCTAAACAAAGGAACAGAGAGTTCAAATTTCATGCCGGAATTCATACAGGGAGCCAAAAAAAAAAGTTCTGAAAGATAAAATTGTAGCCGATTCAAGACAATGTAACACCCTGTATACTGCGACCGACAATTTTGATACTTTATTGTAGAAATTTTAAAAAAGGGTTGATGTTCCAAATTTGAATCAATTATCGCAGAATATAAGAGAGAAAACGCAAAATACGAGAACAAAAATTAAACTTTGCCACCCTGCATAACGAATTTTAGACCATGCATATATTTGCATTTTTTTCTTATTTCGACGAGTACTATAACCCCCTGAACTACATGACATTAATTAACACCCTGTATAAGTACATACCTAAAAAATTGCAATATTTTAAAATTATATAAAAAATAGTTTATGCAAACATCTTGGGAAACATCCCCTAAAACCGCCGCTCGGTGATATTGTAGTATACAGAATTATTTAATCTGTGGTTTACCCTAGATTGGTTAGATCGAAAAGTATTGAATTGGTCCAATGTTAAATGAAAGTAAATTACCTATGTTAGCATTTTAAGGCGACCACGCTTTCTTTCTTAAAGATACGTTGACATAGAGGACTGAAATTTGGCATAAAATAACAATTCTAACAAGCGCGAGACCGAATGCAAATGTATATGGGAAAAAGCAGTTCGGAATTATATCTAAGACTATAATATACAATATTATACAAGCACATCCTCCGATCCGATTGATCCGAACATAAACCGAAGTTACCCTTCGTCATTCGATACTTTTCTGTGCCATTAGTTTTTATCGTATGTAGGTACCTACTTCCAACAGTATATTTATTTAGGTAAAAAGCTGCTGCTGTTTTCTTTTATTTTCTTTCAAATTATAGGTGCACGTCATCGAGGGGGCCTTGATAGTGACAGGTCGCAGGTAGCCTGCACGGTCGCCGCAGACTCACTTTGTGTAACCCTCAGCCATTACTATGAAGTAGAGTCCCAGAAGGATCATCTATTATGGAGGTATAAAACGGGATCAGACTGCCAAAAATGTATGTGATTTTTTTTAAAGAACAGTGGTATATTTTTGTACTAATAATGTAAGAATGTTCAAATCGTATAGGTATGGCCGGTCGCATCAAAAAAGAGTAATTTTCATAATTCTGTCATTCCTTACAACGGCGGAAAAAGAGGTGGCGGTGGAACACGCGCCTACCCATTATATAGGGAAAGAAATAGTTACTATCCTTAGTTTTCAGTAGTTTTTATTTTATTCATTAGACTAATTTTTTTTTTAATTTGTAGGTTTAATGTTTATAGTTTAAATAGTTTAAATTGAAAAACTTAGTTGTAAGTTCAGTGCTTGGTCTGAGGTTGTAAGGAGAAATAATGCCTCGCGCCATCCCCTGAATAGCTGGAGGAATGTTACCGATTTGATAAAAATATAATCCTTCCAGTTTCTTATGTCGATAGTTGCGGTTTGGACCCCTCGACACTTGTGGCTCTCGTTGTCAGGTGGTGCCCTTCCAATTCTAAATTAAAAACAACGTTGCCACATGATCTGGTATTATAGAAAACGGTAGGGCAATGTGCAGTTAGAAAGAGAGGTGAAAACTGAAAACGTACATTGTTCGCATTCAGTCAGTCGCTGTGTACGTATACTGTATATCGGGCTAGGATAATGCAATGCTATGGTTCGTAACATCTTAAAAATGATCATGCGATCAACTACCAAATCCTTAATCCTAGAGTCATGAAATTTCTTCCTTCTTCTTCTCCTTATAACGTTAGACATCAAATAAGAAGGGATTTTTCGAAAATGAACCTCTAAGGGGGTAAAAACGGGGGATGAAATTTTTATAGGAATTTCTGTATCTCGGAAACAAGAACTGGAGGATCGTAATATAATATGTTCTTTTAATAAAATACTAATAGGTAGGTACACGTGTTTCGTCATTTTTCCCAAATTCATTTAGGGGTTGAAAAAAGGGGTGTAGCCTATTTTGAGGTAGGTACCTACATACAGGGTTTTTCCGTATATTTTGGAGCACCCCTGGAGCTTTTATTTGAAGACCTAGAAAAAACTTTAAATTACCAAAGTTGCATGATTGCTCCTGAACTGCCAGAATTTGTTATCGGACAAAACAAATGAACATCGTAAATTTGTTTAATAATGCCAATGTCGATTTTTTTAAATGGAACACCCTGTATATTAATTTTTTTTTAACTCCTCACTCTTTTCTGATTTCAAATATGTATATATGTTATATGTTTGTTTCATAAATTATTATCATTATTTATATTAATTATTGTTACTGAATAAGCATTATGTTCTAGCATATTTTCCTCACACCAATATATATTTTCTAATCCGCAATATTTTGAAATGAAATTTTGCCTAAACGACTAAAGTAAACATATAACATATATACATATTTGGAATCAGAAAAGAGTGAGGAGTTAAAAAAAAATTAATATACAGGGTGTTCCATTTTAAAAAATCGACATTGGCATTATTAAACAAATTTACGATGTTCATTTGTTTTGGCCGATAACAAATTCTGGCGGTTCAGGAGAAATCATGCCACTTTGGTAATTTAAAGTTTTTTCTAGGTCTTCAAATAAAAGCTTCAGGGGTGCTCCAAAATATACGGAAAAACCCTGTACAGGGTCATTCCGTATATTTAGACAGCGTCTACTGCGTTTATTATAAGAGATAGAAAAAAACTTTAAATATAAAAGTTATAGGGTTTACCCTAAGTCGCCAGAAAATGCTACGCAAAACAACAAATAAATGTCACAAAGTTAGGAAAAAACACTAACTTGGTAAATATTTAATGGAACACCCTGTATATTGAAACAAAAATTAATAGATCTTTTTTTTCTGAATTCAAAAATATATAATATATTGACATTTGGTTTAGCCGTTTTCGAAATATTTGCATTTTAAAAATGTGAATATATTGTTTAATTAAATCGCACTTGCCATGGATAAACAAATGGCTCGAACGCCATTATTTAATAGTATTTATATGGCTGTCAGATTTCCTTTAGTCCATACGTAAAATGGGTTACACAGAAGAAGAAAAATTAAAAATAATTCTACTTTTTTACAAAAACAACAATAATGTTGCTCAAGCACAAGCAGAGTATCGGCTTATTCATCGCGAAATGCCTGTTCCTGCTAGGTCCACTTTTTATTATACCGAAAGGAGCATGAGGGAGCACAAAACCCTTCATAGGAAAAAACGCACAGTTATCGCGAATGAGGATGAAGAACTACAGATGTTATTGTATTTTGAAGGTATGAAAGAAGTATTTAATTATTTGCTCTGATTTATCAATGTGTTAATACTTATTTTTAGAAAATCCAAAGCTCTCTATTGCCGATGCTAGTAAATACTTTGAAAAATCTACAAAAAAAAATCAAACTGTTTTACACAAATATGGATATCACCCATACAAAATGTGCCGGTACAAAAATTGACAGATGATCATAAAATTAGAAGACTAGCATATTGTAATGATATGTTAGTTAGGAAAACTCAAGCCCATGATTTTTATAATAGGATTTTGTGGAGCGATGAAGCTACGTTTACTACAGCAGGAGTATATAACCGACGAAACACACACATGTGGGCATCAGAGAACCCCCACTCTTATATTGAAATTAAAAATCAGGGTCGTATGTCCTTGAATGTTTGGTGTGGTATTCTAAGAAACCGAATAATTGGCCCGGTTATATTTGATGGATCGTTAACACGAGATAGATACATCCAGTTTTTAAATAATGAAATTGAAGGTTTGTTAGAAGAACTTCCTATCAGGGAATATAATAACATAATATGGCACCAGGACGGTGCGCCACCTCATAACACAATGCTTGTGAGAATTTTTTTAAATAACCGGTTTAACGAGTGGATTGGAACTCATGGGACCGTTAACTGGCCGCCTAATAGTCCCGACCTGACCCCTTTGAACAATTTTTTATGGGGCTATCTAAAAGATGAAGTATACAAAGAAAGAAGTCAAAGTTTGGAGGACTTAATGCAAAGAATTCAAAGAAGTATAAATTCATTGAATGAAGAACATCCGGAGTATATTGGCAATGCTTTATCTAAATTAGAGAAAGATTACAGAAAATGTATCGAAAATAACGGTGGTCACATTCAACACTTGTAAATATTCATAAATTATTTTATTAAAAAATATTTTTAGGTATTTCTAATTTTTCTTCTTCTGTGTAACCCATTTTACGTATGGACTAAAGGAAATCTGACAGCCATATAAATACTATTAAATAATGGCGTTCGAGCCATTTAATTTGTTTATCCATGGCAAGTGCGATTTAATTAAACAATATATTCACACTTTTAAAATGCAAATATTTCGAAAACGGCTAAACCAAATGTCAACATATTATATATTTTTGAATTCAGAAAAAAAAGATCTAATAATTTTTGTTTCAGTATACAGGGTGTTCTATTAAAGATTTACCAAGTTAGTGTTTTTTCCTAACTTTGTGACATTCATTTGTTGTTTTGCGCAACATTTTCTGGCGACTTAGGGTAAACCCTATAACTTTTATATTTAAAGTTTTTTTCTATCTCTTATAATAACCGCAGTAGACGCTGTCTAAATATACGGAATTACCCTGTACAGTGTGACCAGTAAAGTCCGCATCATATGGGATTTTTTTAATTAATAGCTTTATTCGAAATTTGACTTTGGCATCAAGTTCTGCTTCGATCGAGATGAAAATTAAGCAAAAAATAGTAGTCACGTGATTCGCATTATCTGCCAAATTTTAATTTTTTTCAAAAAATAATTCAAAAGTGGGGTTATTTCTGAAAGTATCGAAAAAAGTTATCAGAAAAAGATTTTTTAAATGCAGTTTCTAGCTCACATGCAAAATTTTAGCTGCAGAGGATAATTTTGATTTTTTACCCATATTTTGTAAATTGCACCACTTTTGCAAAATAAGACTCAACGCAACCTACAAAAAACTTCTTAGTTTTGACAATGCTTTATTTCAGATACATTTACTTTAAAGTAGCGCCATATTAAATGTGTGTTTTTCTACAAAATCAAAATTGGGCTATTCAAATTTGGTCGCAAAGTTTATTTGTTTTTGACCCTGTATAAGGTTTCTTCATAAAATAAATATTTTTGAAAACGAAGTTTGTGTCTGAAAGTAATACACCTTAATATTAAGACAAAAAAAAACACAGTGTCATCAGTAAAGTGTTCATTAAGTGGAAAATAAATTTTAGTGGTGGGTAAAAAATCAAAAATTATCTTATGCAGCTGAAACTTTGTAAGTGGGCTAGAAACTGCATTTAAAAAAACTTTTTCTCATAATTTTTTTCAATATTTTCAGAAATAACCCCACTTTTGAATTATTTTTTGAAAAAAATTTAAATTTGACAGATAATGCAAATCACGTAACTACTATTTTTTTGCTTAATTTTCATCTCGATCGAAGCAGAACTTGATGCCAAAGTCAAATTTCGAATAAAGTTATTAATAAAAAAAAATACCATATGATGCGGACTTTACTGGTCACACTGTATAACTTTCTATAATTTTAAACTATTTTGCTGAAAATTGAAAATGGAGTGGGTACGTTTTCAACGTAACCGCTAGAGAAAAATATATAAGTAAAAAATGTTAGACAAATTCTTCCCTTGAAACAAATAAAAAAAAATTCTGTATTGACGAAAATTTTGCACCTAGACGGAGGAAAAAGGGGTCCAAATTTTTGGAAATTCAGCATTACGTTAATTAATATAAGTACAATTAATAAAACACGTATTAGGTAGGTACTTATTTTTTTTTTAAAAAGGGGGTACTTACCTATAAAAATTTCTATAAAATATTTTTTGTCATATTAGTTTCTTGAAATTTAGCAGAAATAATTTACACCACAAATAATGAAATACGTGCTTCTCATTGTTTTGGAAATCGGCCCCTAAAGGGGTGAAAAGGTGGGCATAAAAGTTCCTATTGGAAAACTATTTTTTGTCAGCTTTTTTTGGAACTTAAAATACTCTACACAAGTAGAGAAACACTATTTCTTAAGGGCTAAAAAGGAGTTATAAAAGTTTACATTGGAAAAAATATTTTTTGACGGACTAGTTCAATAAATTCTACCTCTAAGGTGCTTATTAACGCAAATTCCATGTATCTCTAAGCGTTATTAGCGATCTGTAATGAAATAGTAAATAAGAATGACGATGAATTTATGTCCATTTGGTGTTAGTTCGCCATAGCCTACCAAAGGTGATTACATTTTGGTTATTTTTAGTTTAAAAAAAATTCAATAGGTACGCAATAGAGTATTAATAAATTGATTCGCTTTCACCACTAATTGTGCCTTGCTGCTGCTGCTGCTGCTGCGACAGATACAGGCCGGTCCGTCTCTTCTTTTAAGGTTGAAGGTTGGTCATCTTCACGACGGGCAAGAGCAGCAACAACGCCACGGTGATGATGATGATGATGACTGGCGCGGTTTGATTAATGGGTCTTTGTGTACGAAGAATCCCAACAATGCGCTCGTTTTATTCTTATACGGAATTATTACTCTGATTGAGAAGCACAGGGGATGCCCTGACAAGATTAACGGCTGTTAAACCATATACGTTTATTATACAGTTTTAAGGGTATAATAATGGACGAAACTTTTTTTTAATGTATATTTAAAACATCATTCGAAAAATATCTGTTCTACGAAATAGTAAATTGATCGCAAGGTGTTTTCTCGTCTCGTGAGAGTCTAGTAGTTTCTCGTTCTCGCAATATGAGGTAATAAAAAAAATCTGCCAAAGCTCCAAACTACATACCTACAGGTTTTTATTATTATCATTACCATGTGAGTATTATAAACGCATCCTTCTGAAACGATTTTAAAAAGTGTTTCTAAAGTCAAAATCTGGCAGTTCTGGTACAGTGTTGCTAACACTTAACTCACACATAGCCAAGATAATAGTATTTTTTTCTACGAGCGTGTGAAACGTTAGACTTTTCACACCCATTTCAGTGTAAAAAGTTTTACTTTAACGCACTAGTGTGAAAAGTAAATTACTTTTCACACGCCGGGTGAGAAGTCTAACTTTTCACACGCTCGTAGAAAAAATCTTGTACTTTTCACACCCTCGTAAAAAAATCTTGTATAATATATTTACGTTAGAAAATATCTCGTTTAAGGCACTCATATGAGTTGCGAAACTCGCTTCGCTCGTTCCGCAAATTTTCATATGCGTGCCTTAAACGAGTTATTTTCACACTTAAATCATAAATAGCTATTATATTAACTAACAAATACGCATACGTCACTGAAACCGAATTTAAACGGAAACGAGCGACATCGGTGCCCTTCGTGGTTCGCGCGGTTGCGTTTAAGTTTGAATCATGTTTTTAGGGTTGCATTATGTAGGTATACAAAAATAGAATTTTAGAATATGAAAGTAAAGTAGGATAGACCTTTTTTTAATAATTTAAGGCACAAAACGCTGGTTGCCTGCACGCGGCGGAACATAATGCACGCAAGTGCAAAAATATGTCAGGCGTCAGACTTCTTAAAACACGTGTCTGTTTTGCTTCTTTTTTCTTGTAGCAAATAGGTATGTGTAATATGTTTTAAATAGTGTAATGTTGTTTTAACTGGATAATTAGTACCTAAACCGGGACGTTTCCTTGTATTTTTTTTTCCGTAAACCATTGTGGAAATTTAAGTTTTTATTGCTCGTTGTAATATTCGTTTCGGATTTGTGTGTGTACTAACCTAACAGCAAAAAACAATTTCGGTGTTATAATCAATAATCAATTAATTTGCAATAATATTATTGTCTGTATGTAAATAGTGAAAATGAAACTAGATTACTTTGATTAACAACGGCATTATTTTAAAATAATCATACCGAAAATAAGCTTGCAATGCTCCAGGATGCAAATTAAATGACCGTCGCTCCTTTTAAGAAACTTTGTCTACCTTAAAATGGCTAAAAAATGGTTAAAAGCATTTCCCAGAGACAACTGGACACCCTCAAAGTAGTAGGTAGTTTACTCCCTACATTTTGCTGAAAGTGGCGTAATATTATACTTAATTCGCGAAATCGATTATCGTTTATCAAAAGGTTCTCTGTATCAAACATTTCGACAAAAACTATAAACGTTATAAAAAAAAGGTTCATTTTTCTTTTGGTCTTTCTTTTTATTCAGAAAAAAAAAGCACGAAGTCTTTCTCCACAATATTTATTAATCGAAAAACTGGGCGAACCTAGGATCACATCGACGACATGTTTCGAGGGTAGAAACACTCATCATCAGGAAAACAAAATGAAAAGTAAAATGCTGATGTTTTTTGCAAAAGAGAAAATAAAGGTGAGAATGAGCCGTAATGGAGCTTTTAATGGTTTCTTTTTATTGTTTTTCGGCAACGTGTCCCGGTTTTTCCCGGGCCATCTTACAATATCGGTTATAAAGATAGCTTTTTTATTTATTTACTAGCGGGATTCTTTTTAAAGTTTATCGCAAATTCGAATCAAAATCTTAAGATTTTGCGAGGTTTCTTGTTCTCGTATATTTTTGTCTCGCCTCACGAGACTCTCGTAGAAAATACTCTAGTCTCGCTCGCAGGAGACCGAAACACTCTCGTCTAGTCTCGTCGAAAAAGCGAGACGAGAGTGAACCACTAAAATTGATTAGGAACAACGTCCATAAAAATTGCTAACTTTGTGAGAACTCATCACCTATGAGTCTTCGTATGATCATAATATGATGATATCACTGATTTATTATAAATAATGTGCAAATACTTACTTGCATGTTTACAAAAATATAATTCCTCAGGAGACACTTACCTGTAAAAAATAAAGTAGATTAATAATCTGTTTTACGATTACTATAAAACACAAAAAAATCATTATCTACCAGTATTCATAGTAATTTTTAATAGTCAAATCCGATTTGATTAAGATTTTATTGTTAGCCGACCTAAAAACCACTTTTAGGACTTGCAGTCGTGTGTTTGTATCCCGGATTTTCGGGATCAAAGTGACAAAATCCCGAGATTGAAATTGTAACACTAATTAAGGTAAACATTTTTATTTATAATAACTTTTGTCGTACAATGGTCAAAAACCGTCAGCAAATTAACGACGCATGCGAACGTGCTTTAAAAGCGTTCGCACACGACAAATCCCAAATCCCAAACCGCTGACAGAAAATCCGACGTTACACAGGTTGTTGTAAAAATAGTGATAAAATTTAAACGTTACTACGTGGTATGTAAACATAAAAAACAATATTACAAGACAGTACCAAGTCTGTAAAGAAAATGATTTAGTACCAGGACTATCATTTTACAAGTAAGTGTTTATAGACATGATTGTCATATGATAGAATGTCCTCTATCAACAGTGAGATATCGGCTCGGCGCAAAAGTACGTTTACGAATTAAATGTGTGGTCTATCCTTGCTTGATAGTCGTTGGATTAGGCCCTAAAAATCGTACAAAAGCTTAGTTAAGATTCCGAAAAAGCATAAAGATGTTAATCGTAACATCCCAAATCCCAGTTTGTGAACCCGAAAAAGCACCCATACGTGGCTGATATCCATTACTGGTGAATTATATATGCGCAGATACACGGACATAAACAGTAGCAGGATCCTGCAGGAATAAGATTAGATTATCCCGGAGGAAAAGCAACAGAAGGGGAGCTGACGGAGTTACGGTCGGTGCGGCATAAGGGGTTATGTAGGCGGGACTGCAGATTCTATCTGGTGCATATTTTGTAGATTAACCAGGAGCGTGACCGAGTTATTTTAAAAGGGGCCACCACATATGACGCATCACGCCCGTCACAATGCATGAAAATGTTGTTTTGGCGATAGAATTCCAAATTTTCATTTAAACCCCTCAAGTAGCATTTTTTGGACACATTTTGGGAAATGTATCGAAACCTATGTTTCTGTTTCCGACACAAAAAGGAAACTTTTGGCTACAAGTTTGGAAACACTTTCGAAACGTACCTACACATTTTAAATGGCGCTATTGCACGTGTTTCCAAATTGTTGTGCCTTTCGCTGATTCGACGCATAATCTAAACTTTTATGGAAAATGTGTCGAAAATGTTTCGAAACTGTTATATTAACTGTGTTTATTCTTAATCTTTGAGGGCGTTGTTTGAAGATGTCAAAATGGACACAATAAGGAAACAAATAATTAGAATTACCGGCAGGTTGTGAAATAGAAGAAAAACGAAGACCCAGGGTATCCATTGAACTTGGATCCCTGTGTATTCCAATATAAAAAATAGTTACACGCTTGTCCGATATGCCACTATATTTCTTTTTCTTTTAGTTATTTATAGTGTTTAATAGGATTAACAAGATAAAAAAACCCAGAAAATATCGTGTACAAATAGAATCATACTGAAGCAAAACGGGTCGAAGGGAAATGTCGTGATCAAAGCACAAATGTCGTTTAGGAGTAAAGTAAGTGTATTTGTAGTTTCATTAAACATTTTTATGAATTTATAAAACATTGACCCAAGAACTTTAAATTGTGAGAATTTAAGGGTTTATATTGAGAATCGAATGCATGCATCCTAAACGACAATAATAGTAATCATCATACCTCATTTTAAGAAAAAGCTTGTTAAATTTTCCAACACTTTAAATTGTTTTATTTTGATATTTCCGGTGTTTTCTAAACAAAGAAAACATTGAAATTTAAATCAGAATATAACTATTGAGTAAATTCCTTAAGATTAAAAATGTATTTTTTTCGTGTGTACCATGTAGATGTCGATGATGCTTGTGCAATGGCCAGAAACTCCAAAGAGTAACTAACAAGACCGGTATGCAGATGAAACATACGCCTGGCTGTTTTGCATACGAATCGGCCATGACTGACGCGATAAATTGATTCATAAAGTAAACGGCCATATTGGCCCGCTTACACTTTTTACTTATATAAATATTAATTTTGGTCGATACCAAAGGTTACAGATTTTTAAACTTTGGAGATTTAATGTATGGAATAAATTTTGTTGTGCGTTGTAGGTACCTATAATAGGTAGGTATAATAAGAGTCCAGTTTTGCAAACGGAAAATATTGCGGTGACAATTTACCTTTAGATACGTACAGCGTAGGTATCTCCTGCGCAAACAAAAGTTACGTTTTATGGGTGAAAACATACGTCCGAGCGCATGACTCGCCGGTCAGCTGCCTTCCCTCTGGGCACCTTCGGGCATGCGCACGAACCTCGTGTTATCGGCCTGTCCTACTCTATCGACATGCTTAAAATACACTCCAGAACCGGCTCGGCCGCCATTTTTGTTGTCGTGTTTTAAGGTTTCTCTGTGGATTCCTAGTAGTTTTCTTAGCTATTGTGGATTGTGGGTGTTTAATATTTACGGATTTCTAGTTTTTGTGTAGTTTAGTGAATTGTGTCTGATTGTGAGAAAATTAATTCTGTCAAAGTTGCTGGTTGGTTAATTTTTTGGTTAAAATCTGTACACCCCGACATTAAGCTTTTAGTAAAGCCAGTATTCCACGGGTTAAGTTCTCGGGCAAACACTTTTCAAATTCTTGAACAAGAAATGTTGCTTGAAAATGTTTTACACGTAACTACCCAAGTTTTTGCCAAATTGTAAAAATCAATACAAGTTAGTTATATACCAACTAATATTTGACGTGAGGTTAGGCACGCGATAACACCGTGGATTGGTTATCTAGCTGGTTATGTTTGTTTTTATATTAGATTTTATAAGACTAGTTTAATTCACTTGTTCTTGTTCTCTTCCTTTTCGTACTAAAAACACGACGACGAATCATTTTTAAACAAATTTTAAAAACAATTTTCTATCCTTAAAATCTGATAGGTTTGCTACTACTAAAAATGCCAGAAATTAAGAAGAAAGTCCAATTTTTTGAGTAAGAACTTAAATTTTAAAGCCCGGACTATTTTCCCATTCGTCAAATAATAATGTTGCAGTGCGCATGTCTAATAGTGTCTAGCTTTGTTTACATGCGCGAGGTCATAAATCTGCCACTTTCGTGATTATTGTTTGCTTATCTAAAGGTAAATTGTCTATGGGTACTTATTAGGTAGTACATTTTTTCATAATTTGTTACACTGATAGAAAAACAAAACTAGACATCGTTCGGCCTTACTCAAGTGCTATAATAAATTCGCTGCATACCGATATTACTTATAAGATCAAAGAACCAAGTTCGAAGGGTTAGATCACTTGCTAACGCTCGATATCCAATTTCCCTTCTCACAAAGTAAAATTACACTTTTAACACCAGTATTGTAAGTAACTATTTTCGACAATACTAACTTGAGAAGTCGTAATTATTTACTCCATTTCTCTAATGGAGAACTCAAATTTCTCTACCTATATACATTTATGTATAGGGAAATACCGATAATAAATAATCACCTAAGTAGATAAAAAATTAACAACTTTCGGTATAATGATGTTACTAAATGAAGAAATTCCGGAAAATCGCATCAAATTTTTAATAAAACAGGAATTTTCATCATAAATTTAGATATTTTAATAGAATCTATTTTCTACAGACTGACATTTAAAATCGCATTTCTTTAGTGTTATTTTTAGTTAGGCCACTTAATTTCAAAATATTTTCAAAATAGGCGGAAATAGCTAATATATTGATCTAAACGAATTAATATGTATTTTTTAGTGTTAGTAGTCAAAAAATTATATACAGTGTGTTTCATTAAGGGTGGCCACCGGCCACATCTCGGAAACTATACTAAGCATTGAAACTTAGAGGAAAAAAAATTATGACTAAAGTAGTAATGAGAAAATTCTGGATATTATTTTTAAGTTTCGCATTTCGCCACAAGAGGGCACAACTAAAAATTAATTTTTAAAATTAAAAATTTCTCCGAAAATTCCTATATTATGGTATATACCAATTATACCATTGGTTACATCATTAGACTAGACAATTTTGCATCATTTTGGTTTAAGGCTCATTGGCGTACCGACCTTGATAAGAGTGGGGAAGCTATTGAAAGTGTAATCATTAAAATCGCTGTAACTTCTAAATGACTTATTCGATTTTACTAAATTTAAGCTTGTTTGGAAGAGAAAGGCAAGTACTTTTAACTGTCTTATCCAACGGTACACGATAGTTTCTAATAAAGGTACTAGAGGACTCAATTTGTAATAATAACAGTTTTTCCGATTTTATCCCGAAAATTCAAACCATACCGTATAACTATGACATCATATTCGAAAAGTAGAATAAATTTGCAAGAAAAAATGTGAAGACCGCAGTTCAATATCTTTGTTGGTTTCAGAGTTATCAAATATTTAACATAGCGGTGGGTGCTTCGCTATCGGAACGTAGGTGAGTTGAGGAAAAAATCGGGGGAATGCAGCGAGAGTGGAAAGTTGGCAACGTAGTCTTGATCGATTTCTTTTTAAGTCGCGCCAGTCCATTTTTTAAGGGATTTCTGTACATTAATAGCCGCGCCCTGTAGCTTCAGGCTTGCCAGTACGGTATATTATTGGATAGTATAATAATAAATGTACCCATATTTACGATATCACGATAGACATGTCGTATATGCGGCCCGAACATCAAAAAGTGCTGCTGTGATTAAATTTCTTTGTATAAAATATAAACGTTTGCACGTGGTGTTATCCCCTATCCCCATACTATAGAATATAATACAAAATATAGGTTTTTATAAAAAAAAAACCATGGTTCGCCGTTGTCAATAGAGTATAATGTGAATGTGTCGTTTAGGATAAAATATATTTTAATTTTTTTATATGATTAAGCTGAAATAATTTTATTTTATGGGGATGATATAATATAGCAAACGACTTTCACAACAACCGTTACTATTTAGGCACCAAGACCGCAAAACCATAAAACCAATCAGCATGGCAAATTTCATGACGGATGGTTTAGGTCTGGTGAGAGGCTGTTTTACAGTTTTACCTCTTGAGGGTATTTTAACACAAATATTTTTTTAAACCAAAACTAAATATGTAGTTTTTAGGGGTGTGTTTTGCAAAATCCTCCTCTTAGAGGGTAAGTTTTGAAATATCTTTTCTTAGGGTTTTTTTTCGGGTGTAAAATGGGACAGGGGCCTACTTATACGAAAACTATAAAATTTTAGCTTTGTATTTTTAGTAGTTGGACTGTTCGGGATCTAGGCCACTCTAAAGGGTAAGATTCTAACATAAAAAAGAAGTTTTATGAAAAAAATTGACGTGGTTTGGCGAGTTTTGCAACATGCTTTCTTGGTGGATGTCTGGGGGCTGCTAAACTAAACTTGTACCTATGTAAAATTTTATCTTTCTATATTTTTGATAATTTTTGATAGGACTGCATGCGGGCCTTGATTTTTTAATTATTTACGTATATGCTTTACATGTTTTTTACAAAACCTACTACAAGGTAGGACTAAAAAATGTATATAAGCCTATTACAAAAATTAAAAGTATCTTTTCTTGGTAGGTGTCAACAGCGTAAAATAAACTTATATGCCAAATTTCCACTTTTTAGCATAATGATGCAGGTTGACGATGACAGGTATGGGCATGCGCATCCCTATCTAGTTATTAGGTTTTCTTTGTTTAGCGACATCCTCAAAATTCACTCCAGAACCGGCTCGGTGCCATTTTTTTTGTGTTCTACGTTTTCTCTGTAGATTTCTTGATATGTGTGAAGTTACCGATGTTTATGCAGCAACGTAATTTTTTTGGGGTGCGTGTCACTTCCGTCTGTAGTGTTTGTAAACGAATTTTAATTTTTTTAGTGGCGAAGATTAAAAATTCTACCATTTGGTTTTATCGTCCTTAGTAAACTACCCCAAATGGGTAAATTACCTGCTATATACGAATTTCCAGAAAACCGGAGAAAGAAGTTACAGGATAAAAACTTCGAAAAGTAGCGTTAGTAAACGAATTTTAATCATTTCAGTGGCGACGATTGAAAGTCTACCCCTATGGAGTAGATAACCAAAGACGATAAATCCAAATGGTAGAATTTCAATCTGCGCCACTAAGAAAATTAAAATTCGTTTACAAAAGTTACAGGCGGAATTGACACGTACCCCAAAAATAAGTTCATGGCTGCATAAACGGTGCTGATGAACGTTGCTAACTTCACACACATGATTTCTTGTTTTCTTTGCTTTTGTAAATATTTAATATTTATGGATTTCTAGTATTTGTGTAGTTTAGTGAATTGTGTTTGTGCCTTTAGTGACTCGGATACAATGACTAGTAACGACCGTCGACCATTGTATGATTTTATTATGCCCAAATATAGGTAGAATACCGGGTATTTCGTATTTTCAGTAAGTAAGAAATAGTGATATGTAATTTTATTTTTTATGATCAACTTAAACACATTTAACTAGGCCAAGATACTAAAGTCCGGACCTGTCTATTTTCCCATTCGTTGAACGATAATTTTGCAGTGCGCATGCCTATTCTTGTGTATTTTTGTTTACATGCGCGAGGCCATAAATTTGCCACTTTCGTGATTATTGTTAGCTTATCTAAAGGTAAATGTCTACGATTAGTACCTATGATTATTATTTTCGTGACGTCGGATGCTGTATTTAAATGGTCGATATACGTATTTTCCTATTGGAAATTTCATGGCGTGTGTATGTTTTCTTGCCAGCGTCAATGCACGCTGACGTTCATAATTTATGACAAATAATGCCAAACGTCGCAAAACGATGTGTTCATGAATAAAAGCAGTTCATTAAAAATGTAGCAGAGCCATAGATTTCTCGGAGGCCCAATAATCTAGCGAGATCTCGCAAATCGGGGCTGCAAGCGGGCAATACGCTCCTTATGGGGGTTGATGGGGCCCCGCACTGCATAGGGGTGCGCTAATTTATGGTGCACTATTGTTCCAGGACGTTGGCCCCGCTTTATTACCTCAGGCCGCTGGCTGTTAGGGCTCGTGCAAATCTGACTATATACCAAAGTGTCTTAATAGTCTTAAAGGGGTGGTTTTGTTACATTATCCAAGGAAAAAAACTGTGCGTAAAGGCATCAAACATCGTCCCAAAGTATTCTTATAGTAAAAAAATATTTGCACGAAATGACAAATACATAAAATAATTCGAGAGTAATTAAATGCGCGCGCACAGTCCAAACGAAGTTTTACACTGAGAGAAAACTGTATTAGCCGTAGCTAGAAATCCATTAGTAGTGGCAAAAAAGCTGCATTAAATAGGTGCCGAATGTCTGTTGTAGCTACTAGGTTAATTTTTTTCAAATGACTTTTTAACCTCTTCATGGTCGTTTTTTAAATATTATTTGTTTGCTGCTTAAAGACAACTCTATTGCCCTAAAAAATATATGATGCAGTGGTAAAAAATATATTTTATAAAAAATATGATTTTGTGATTAATTGAGGTCATGTAGTTAAAAAAGCATTGCCTTTTAACACGCTTTTATTGGCTTGACCTGTATGTTTGTAACCGACTTCTTTGAACCCGATTTTGACCCACTTTAAACGGTCAAATTTATTTTAAATGTTGTAGACTTATCAAGAGCCGCTGACAATACAATAATTTTATGGTTAAAAATTAACCTGTCAAATTTTGACAGCTGACAACTATAAAAAAAAAGTGCGATATTGGACGAAACAAATTATGGGGTCGTATAGTATTCCACACGGAGACTTCGGAAAAATACGCAAAAAATTCTCCTGTCAAATTTTGACAGCTGTCAGGTATAAATCGAAGATGCGATTTTGACGAAACAAATTATGTGGTCGTACCTATAGTATTCGATGCGGAGACTTCGGTAAAAATAAGAAAAAAATCTCCTGTCAAAATTTGACAGCTGTCAATAGGTCAAATCGATTAAAAAAAATAATATTAATGAAAAAACTATAAGGTCGTATGTATATTGACGATGGAAAGTTGAAAAAAATACGCAAAAAATTCTCTGGTCAAAATTTGACACATGTCAATATGTCAGAATTTTCAAAAATTTGCAAATATCGTTCTTTTCTTATAATTCGGCATAAACGATCGGGTTTGTATATATGTTTGTTTGTTTGAAACCGATTTTGACCCACTTTAAACGGTCAGATTTAATTTAAATTTTGTAGACTTACCAAGAACCGCTGACAATACAATAATCTACTAATCTAGCTCAATCTACTCAAAAAAAATTTTTTTCCTTAACAATAACTCAAACTAAAAAATGAAAAATAAATATATAGTTTAAAAAAACTAAAAAACATGCTTTAATAAATATTAATAAGACTAAAAACCGGAAAATAATAATGAACGAGAAACATTAGTAGTATTGTGAAAAAAGCGAGGGGTGCTCGATATACGAAAAATATAGCACAAAGCGGCTTTTTTCAAAATAATACTAGTAATGTTTATCGTTCATTATTATTTTCTGTCTATATTAAGAATTTCAAGAATTATTTTACACTATATTTATTATTTTCCGCTTTTTAGTCTGATTAATTATTAAAGCGTGTTTTTTAGTTTTTTTAAACTATTCATTATTCCTAAAAATAGGCTGCTAGCTATAAAAAAATAGTAGTAGTCTCTCTAGCTACTACTGAATTACCTTTTTCTGAGCTTTTTTTAGGATTGGCCCTTAGTGATGTATTCGCCATTTATTTCATTTTTTTATTAGATTTATTTACATTTCTTTAGCCAAGTATGTGGTAGTTTACTAATGACGGTAAATCCAAATGGTAGAATTTCAATCTTCGCAACTAAAAAACTTAAAATTCGTTCACAAACGCTACAGGCGGAATTGACACGTAGTCTAAAAAAAACTTCGTCGCTGCATAAACATCGCTATTGTATGCCTATACCTGTGTGGTTTTGTTTACATGCGCGAGGCCATAAATTTGCCACTTTCATGATTATCGTTTGCTTATCTAAAGGTAACTGTCTATGGTCTATACGAAATGTTTTAGAAATTAAAGGATTTCGTGTAATTTTGTGGTAACCCTTATAGTACATTAAAAAAAAAACTTGTATTGAATGGTTTTCCTTAGTGCCTCATGCTTTCATATCCACATAAAATGCGACTGACAGTTGGAGCTTGGCCAATACCGTATTTGTTTGCCCTTATAGTATACAATAATGGGTACAGCGTACCTATAAATAAAAAATATAATAAAATTTCGCTGTAAACATCCTTCAAATATATAGATGCAATAAAAATAAAGTTGTGTGTGTTTAAAATACAATTTTAGCACAAATATTTGATCAATACTAATCGAACAATAAAATAAGTTGAATAATAACGATAAATATGCATTAGGCCATTTAAGATTATTAGATAGATATTCCTGTTTCAATGCAAGGTCTTTATTTGCAAATAAATAAAATAAGTATAACTCGTCATGGCTAAATTAGGAATGTATATACAATCTTTAAGTTTATGTAATAATAATTTTTGGCATTTCTTCCGTTATTTGTCACTATTTGTAAAACATAAAGGTATCTAAATTACAGATAATAAAAAAAGTTATAATAGAAGGTAATTTTATTTCTCTACCCATTTCCAATTTCCTTATCTTAAAGGCAAATACTACATTAACATTATAATATTTAAAGTTAATATCTACTAACAAATTTACGGAATATTATTCTAAGGTTATGCATGCGAAATCGTATGGTAATTTTGTTCTTACCGAGTAGGAACGAACCAAAAAAAATCAATGAATTAAATCATTTGAGATTGTTGAAACTAATTTCCATTTTATAATGTTAATGTGATTACTGATTAACTTGAAAAACTCATGCACACGTGCTAAGAAAAAAATTATAAGAAAAAGGTCAGGACAGCAGAACTAATAAAGAAAACATGAATTACAAAGAATACTATAAGAAGATGATAAATATATTATAATGAATGGTTAATGGTAATAAAATAACTAATAATAATTGATCAGTGTCTTTTATTTTCCCTGGCACCAATTTTCAGCTGCTACGCTTTATGTTTTATCAATTTACACTTAATGCAGTTTGTTGTAAAACTATTTATCCGATGTGAAACAAAACGCAAACTGTTTGCAGATGATTCTGCCGTTCTATTATACGGTACGCATGCAGAACCCGCCATGCTTAATAAAGAAACCTAATTATTATTTTATAGGTAGGTATGTGAATAATTAAGAAATATTGTTGTATTCTATTCAAATTTCGGACATGCTTTGTACTTAGAAACAATAAGGCTTTATTATTCCGGAAACCTGAGTAACAACACAATTAAAAACCTGAAAAGCCCGTTGTCAACGAATTTAAGTATTCATGTATTCTTTTCACATATTTTCTTTCTTTATTTTTCACGTAGTTTGTATACAGTTCTTTATTTTATACGTTTAGGTAGTGCCATTTTAACCATTGGACGTAGAGGGCGCGCGCTCAACAATACTGCCGTGCTAAGACAAAAGGTAGTAACTGATCAAGTTAGTGATTTTCAGATTTTGGAATATTTGGAATGTATATAGTTAGTTCTGTCAGTATACCAAGTCCAAAAGTCGTATCTGTAGTAGAAATACTCGAAATAAGGTAACGATTTTGTCGTATTTGTCAAATATCAAGTACCTAAATACCAAGTCGAAATGTCTTATTTAATTTGTACAAAAACAAAATGTCCTATGTGTCACTTAAGACATATTGATTTGGCTTATTTAAAAAAAAATACAAAAATACAAGGTAAAAATGACTTATCTATCACATACAAAGTCGAATTGTCGTATGTTTTTCCCATACGACTTTTGGACCAAGTATGGTGGAGAAGTCTTTGAAACAAATAGGAAAGGTTTTAGACTTCGACGACTATAAAAATTGTATTCAATCATAAGGTAAAAATATGTTATGATGAGCTACAATGATTTTCTGAACGTAAAAGATTTTTCTTCCCGATTCAAATTGAATAAAACTCAACCAAAACCTTACTTTTCTAATATTTGCGAGGTAACTTTTATCAGGGGAACATTATTCTATAAGACACATTTCGAGAGCGCTCCGATTGAACTGGACTTCCTCACTTCCAAAGCATTAAAGAAAGGTGTTTCTGAGCCAGAAAAAAATAATCTCCTATAAAGGCATCAGTGTAAATAGAAATCAGAATCTGATCAAAAAACTGACAGCTATGGGTATTTCACAGAGTAGAATCATATTTTGGCAAAATTTGCCAGAAAATCATGAAGATACAAATCTTAATGAATAAAATATTTATTTTAACGTTAATGCTAGTATTTTTGAAAATTAATCTTTATTTTACATTCGAGTTGATAATGATTTAATATTATATTTGCAGTTTTTTCATTTCATTGTTTTATTTCTTCCTGAACAATGATATTTTCCTATCTCAACCCATGATAGCAATGTTTGTAACATTACATTGTAATTCACACGATATATTCCAAAATATCCTTAAGACAGTATGTCGTAAGTTGTTGTTATCATATTTATCCACAACTTTATAACACTAAGAGGATATTATGTCGTATCATGATAATCCAAATTCTAAAAGTCGTAACTGTCAAAAAGATAGGTCATTATCAATGCAAAAATCTGCATATTTTCTAAGTTTAGTCGAAATGTCGTAATTTTCAAAATATCAAATATCTCTACTAAAGTACAATTTGGGATATCAATCAACTCATAAGATATATCAGATATATTTCATTTTTCCGTTTAGTCCAAAAACATTTTGCAAATAACTAAAATATTTAAAGATTCGAATTGTCGATAATAGGTATCTCCGAATTTTATTTTTATCAGTTACGACCTTTTGTCTTAGCACGGCAGAATAAGGGGCTATCGCTATGGGTACTGCTATAGTACCTATGTAGGAACTTATTCCATGGTCGATGATGAATAACTAAACGAAATGTCGGAACCAAAGAAAAATATTACTGCGAGAACATTGTATAATCGTTCCCAAACTTGCCATAAACAAGGGCAGTATAACTGCGGTCAAGTGCGGGTCAAACCCATTCCTTCCAATGCGCTGCTGCCGAAAGTTGACGTCCCTTCCGAAATTTGAAGAATGAGAGAAAGAATATCAAAATAATTTCAGGTTTTACCGAAAAAATGTAGATAAATTTCTTGATAAAGTATCCGATAAACCCCAGCAATGCTGCAGGGTGTGAAGTTACAGTTTATATAATATTATCTCGATCCGTGAGACATTTTATAGAAAAAAGAGCTGGAGCAGCCAGATGCACCGTTAATGCTGCTTGGATGTGCTTTCAGCCGTTTCTCATTATTTTCGGTCTTTTGTTGGATCAGCTTTGCTGGAGAGATACTATTCAATAACGTTTCAAACTAACAAATAAAACCCTTACAGCGTTGTCATATTTATAAGAAATTTAAAACACTTAAGGGTAGGGTAAGGGTACTTTTGGAAATTCTCACTATGATTTAAAATAAATATATTTTTTTCGGTCACTTGCTCTTGTCTTGCTCAAATTTGAAATAAATTTTAGACCTCGTCGGTGATTGCAAATTTAAAACTATAACTGCCAAATTACAGTTCTGCATGCACGTTAAACGACCCGTAAGATGTAGGTATGTATAGCCAGTAACAGACATGCATCAGAATGAACACAGCACCAACTTATCCTACATAGTGAAAAATTTGGAAATACTAGAAATAGTGAAATTGACAATTTAAAAAATAACGCTAATTAAATATTTGCAATACTGATTGTTGATCCTCCTTACATAATTTTTGTATCATTAATAAAGCTAGATACGGGTTTTAGTGCTACCGTAAACATTTCGATAATAATATGTAACACTGGTCAAAATTTAAAAATAAACAAATTTCCACGATTTTTTAGATCAATAACGACCGATAGCTAATATTTCATTAGGTCGATGATAACTATAAGTCGATAATTTTTATTACTTACCGGTTAATCAGCACATGAAATAGAAAAAGAGCGAATTTTATACCCAGTCAGGTAGAAAGAGAAGAACCTTGTAGGTGTCTGTTTTCGAAAGCGTGCACAGTTCAGTAAAACAATCGAATAGCTTTATAGTTTTGGGCTCATTGGCGGGATATTTACGTCGGTATTAGCGAGACGTTAATTGAATAGCAAGTTTATAAATCGATGATATAGAGTTAATACATTTATGTCATGGTATTGTATTACTACGTGGTTCAAATTTTAGAATATTAAAAGTAAGATACACCCTTTTTAACTATTTAAGGCACAAAACGGAAACGCTGGTTGCCTGCAGAATCACGTGGCGGCACAGAATGTACGCAAGTGCAAAAATAGATGAGTTACCGGTGTCAGACTTCTAAAAACGCGTGTTTATCTGTCTTTTTTTGGTTAAAAAATGTGTGTAAGTTATTTTAAATATAGTGTAAATTATGTTTAATGTTGTTTCGACTGGATAATATAATAATTAATAAACCGGTACGTTTCCCTCTGTTTTCTTCTATAAATAAACCTTGATGGAAATTTAAGTTTTTAGTGGTCGTTGTAATATTCATTTTGTATGTGTGTCGATAATAGTCGGTGTTATAATATTATAGTTTGTGATAATATTATTGTCTGTATATGTAAATAGTGAAACTGAAACTAGATTGTTTTGATTGACAACGGCATTATTTTGAAATACTTGCGGTGTTCCAGAGTGCAAATCAAATTCCCATAGCTCCTTAAAACAAGGTAAGAAACTTTATCTACCTTTAAATTTCCGGCCAGTTATAATTAATGGGAAAAAAAATGGTTAAAAGCGATTCCTAGAGACAACTGGATAGTGGATACCATCAAAATAGTATGTAGTTTACTCCCTACATTTTGCTGAAACTATAACATAATATTAGGTACTGAATTCGCGACGATTATCGTTTATCAAATAGTTTCGACGAAAACTATAAACGTTATAAAAAAGAGTTTTATTTTATCTTTAAGATTGCAAGATTTCTCGTTCTCGCATATTCTTGTCTCGTCTTACGAGATTATCGCAATAAAACTCTCGTCTCGTCTTGCAGGAAACCGGACCACCCTCGTCTCGTTTCGCGAGAACGAGACGAGAAAACGCGAGACGAGAGTGAAACACTAATTTAAATAACATTTGATTCCCCACGCCCCATAAAGGCAGCAGTGCGTTTTACGCAGGGGTGGCCTCCTCGGGCAAAGAACAGGGTGGCTCTAATCCTGCTCACTCTGGCGCTTGACGAAGCTGCTTTGCCGATGCATTGTGAGTCACAGGAGGACAGAGCACAGATAAAGGGATTTTCCATCGAAACTTCGATATTTTATGAGAGGGGTCATTCTACGTTCACGCGTTACGTAGGACAATTTATATTTCACATTACAAAGTTACTGTATTACGGTGCGCAGACATTTTTTTTTTTCGTTTTTCCTTTACAAATAGTAAAAAACCAAAACTTTTTTTTAAAATTTATAACAAATCAAAGATTTAATGAAATGGAGCAACAGGAATTTATCTTTTTAACGAAATGAGTAAAAATTAAGAAGGATAAAAATTAGTATACACTAGGGGTGTGTAAAAAAATCGATTAATCGATTATTAATCGAAAAAAAACTATTTATCGATTAATCGAAAAAAAAAAAAGATTTTTCGATTAATCAAAAATCAAATCAAAATCGAAAAAAAAATTTTTTTTCGATTATCGATTAATTAGGTATCCGAAAAAAATAAAATTTACGATGTTTTGATTAATTGATTATTAATCGAGAAAAAAAAACGATTTTTCGATTATTCAATTGACCAAAAAAACTATTTTTCGATTATTCGAAAATATAGGTATGTTTTTGGATGATTGAAGTTGCTAGTTAGATATTATCGCTGTCTATATATTTATTAGCAACCCTATTACCCTAAAAATCGGTTTAAAAAATATTATAGCATATTATTACTAGGGGGTGTGCAACAAAATCGATGTATCGATGTATTCACTGCAGTAATTCAGTAATATTTGGAATTTCCTTCGGGTTGTACTTTGTACTCCGTATTTTCGAATTATTTTACGTAAGTATTTTTCATTTTATGTCGTTAACTAATTTTCATATGGTGGTTATAATGATAATAATAAAAACCCGTATGTACTTGGACCTTTTGCACATTTTTTTTTTATGACGTCATATTGAGAGAACGAGAAATTGCGAGACACTCGCGAGACGAGAAAACATCTTGCGATATGGCAATGTCAGCGAAACGAAATTTGGAAAAATCTCGTCTCGATTTGCTTTTCACCTTAAGCTAATAAAATAAAGCACTTAAAATAATTGTGGCATTTTAAATGCAATAATTAAGTAGTTAGTTGAGAACATAAAATGAAAAATACCTGCGTAAAATAATTCGAAAATGCGCAGTACAACGTACAATCCAAACGAAATCCCAAATATTACTCAAGTGCATGAAAACCTCCTGTATTTTTGTAGCAGATAAGAAATCTCATCTCACCACATCTCTTACTTACTCTCTCCATAGTCTCCATACTCACATAAAATGCCACTATAACTTGGAGTTTGCGCCAATAATAATAATAATAATAATAATAATAATAATAATAATAATAATAATAATAATAATAATAATAATAATAATAATAATAATAATAATAATAATAATAAAAAGACTTTATTTATATAATGCAGCCAGTAAACAACAATGTACAATTTCACAGAGGTGGCGAGACCTAGCATGGCTACTCATCTAACCACCTTATGAACAAATTAATTTAAAAAATAAACAACAAAACTAATATAATATTATAACGACAAAGTATAAAAAAAAAAAAAAAAAAAAACATCAAAAAGCAAATTGTACCAAAAATGAAATAAAAATGAGTTTAATAAATAACATAACTAACTAAAAAACAAATTAGTAGCAAATGTGCGACCATTAATGCTCTAGCAACGAATAGCTCAACGAGTATGATGAGATGAGTAAAAAACAATTAGAATTATCAAATGCGCAATCTGAGATAATCCTTCAATCTCTTTCAATAGAAGAGCAACTTTTGATATTTGTTGGTAAGGGATTAAAATATTTGACCGCATTAAAACTAAAAGACCTCCGAAACAATGCATGGGAACAGGGTAAAGCCCACTATGCCGGGTTAATCGATCATATACAGCAGAACCCCTCGTAAGTTTGTCAAAGAGATAACTAGGTTGCTGACATTTAATTATTTTTGAAACCAAAGTACATAAATGCAAGTGAAATCTTTGATCTTATTTCAACCAACCGAAGTCTATGAAACTCTGAAAACATGATTATACTTCCTTAACCCGTAGGAGTATCTCAAACAACCATTCTGAAGGCGCTGCAGGCTCTCTCTCTCTGTCATCCTGAACCAAGGCCGGCCGGTACACTATATTACAATATGACAGCAATGATAAAATAGTCGAGTCACACAACCTCAATTTAATCTGTGTTGAAAGTAAATCTTCAAACAAATAGGTACAGACTTCTTAATTTACAATAACTTTTTTGAAGTAAGTAGAAATGTGCCGATTAAACCTAAGCTTAGGATCAAAATGGACACCTAAATTTTTACATGATACAGAGGTAGTTATTTTATCATAATTAATTCTTATATTGAGACGATCAGAAAGTAGATTAGAGTTTTTACCAAATAGAATTAATTGAGTTTTACTTTGATTTAAAAGTACGTTATGAGCCACAGATAAAATGTAAATTGTATCTAGATCTTGATTAATATGAGTTTAAGCTATTTCAATAGCTTCTAAATTAAAACTCTTATATAATTGAAAAACATCAGCATATTGGTGAGAGATAGAATGGTTCAAAAAACTTCCAAAATCCGCCGTATATATATTGAAAACAACAAAGGACCCAAGATGCTACCTTGAGGTACACCACGCTTTAAGCTTAAAATATCAGATACAGTGTTGTTTAAGTAAACTTGTTGACTTCGGTCCAATACCTACTATATATCAGTAGACGAACACGAAAAGATGAAAGACGTCAGTACATAATATTATTATATTTATGTATGTACTAGCGTGTACCCGGCCTGCGTTGCAATGCCAGGCATTATACGCCTCTGAGATAATATTAAGGCGAGTTCACCATCACGTCAAGATTTATAAATGCAAACCCGAACAAACCTCTAAATTTATCAGTGTTTTTCTACAATATTATGCATGTATTATAAATAAAAAAAACCGCTTCCAAATCCAATGCGTAGTTTTAAAGATTTAAGCAAAATAGCTGGGGACAGACGCGACAGCGACTTTGTTTTATACTATGTTAAGACGATATTGTGACCCCTACGGGGCACGCGGCCCGCTTCCGGTCATTTTGAGCCAATTTAGTGGCGCCCCCAAACCACCGGTTATAGAGATAATTGAAGGGGCCAAGTCTGGACAATAATTATTATTACTGGGATAAAGACGACGGACACGCAACGAATTACAAAAATTTAAACCTTTTTAGAGGGATTCGTAGAACATGCACTTGTGAACTGGTTTAGAAAACTAATAAAGAGCACCGAAATTGGCTCGGACCGGCGAAGGAAGAAGGAAGGCTTAAACAGTGGCGTAGCAAGCGTGGACGACACCCTGGGCGGGTACCAACGTTATGGTCAGCAATAAAGGAAAAAGAAAGGTGAAAACTAACCCATTCAGGATGTTTTTGGCGGCAAAATTTATATTTTATTAAAAAAAAAATTTTTTCATCCAGGGCCTATTTTTGGCTATAGGATTAGAAACTTATTGTAAATTAATGTTGTCAACGATTCTAGCAAAACTACCAAAAAATAATATCTCAATACAATAATACCGTGCGAGCAAAAATTATTTGCATCAAAGAGGGCCTCGCATCTAAGGACGTAATGCTTATGCTTACCGTTTTAATACATGTTGGGTGTCAGTAACAATACGTGAATTAACAATCAATCAGTTATTCCGTCATCTTTGACAGTCGTTACAAGTAATTTGATTCATCGCTAATTTTTCCCAATTTCTTGAACAAGAATTCACAGGCAACACAATCCGGGTTTGTGCATGGACGATTTTCACGAACATTTTCCTAACGTTGCTTTTATTGCTGAGGATTTTTATCATTGCCTGAAAAGAACCGTGGCTGTGTTTAGGGAAACAGGTTATATTTCTATACAACACAAAAATTCACAGATCTTGCATCTTACGCAAGTATCATAGGCGTATTGAAAATACCTACCACATACAGTGGCGAGAAGGAAACCATTATGTCACAGCACAGATTACTCCTATCTGTGAGTATGTAACGTGCCGCTATCACGCGTTATTATGACGGCATGGATGCTCCGATTTAGTTTGAAATAATAATTAAATTATTATACTTAGAAATGTGTAAATTTGACTGTTTTGTTAAAATAAAAAATATAGGATAATCTGTATATTAGTACATATTGAAGAGAGCTCAAAACCACCTTTTCAAAAATAGCGACAAAATTATTTCTTTAGCTATACACAGCAATTTACCTGCTGGTCTTTGCACTCTTTGTTCATGAAATGTCTAAATCTTAAGTCGGCTATGAAATGTTTTGGATTGGTATATCCATTCTCCCCCGACTTTCTGTGTAATACGCCAAGACCGCCGCGCTATTTCGCTTTGTTTCAGCGACATTCACTGTTTATTTTTTTTCCAATTTTATCGAAATTGAAACAATCAAAAATGCGGTTACCATGATATCGACTAATATGGACACCTGAAAATTTTAAAAATTACGAAAACGTTATCATCAATGAAATTTAGACGAATAAAATCTATTTGCGCTATCGTAGATTAAATTTTGAATGATACACGTTTGATATGAACTTTGTTAATGAAACTTGTGCAATTAAACCACTCGGCTGACGCCTCGTGGTTTAACGTTGCACACGTTTCATTATAGTGTTCATCGAACTAGTATCATTAATAACAGTTATTAATTTAAGAATATAGAACAATATTAAAGATAATCTACTTTTTATTATGTTTAAATAAAGGTATATTCAAAATTCAAACACACAGTATAATATTTAAATAGTAATAATATTTGGTTTAAATAAACATCCTGATAAAGCCGACGCCGCTTGTGTGCAGCTGTGGCTTTTGGGAGATCCCGTAACATGGAAGTAGGTACTGGCCGATTCAATACTAACTACTATAACAAACCGTTCTCTCTCCCGGCCATATCTTAATATCAACAAATATAATAATAAATGCCGAAACCCAAAACAAAATAATATTAACACTTAGCAGATGATATCATCGATCCTGTGCTGCTCGGATATTTGTTTAGACTTCACCGCCGTGTTATTTATGTGCATGTCGCGTTCATTTTTCATAAAATATACCCGTATATACGCACCCAGTAGTATTTTCAATACTAAAAAGGAGCAGGAAGACCATCTGTAAGAACAGAAGAACTTGTTGCAAACGTTCGTAAAATAATGCAAAATACGCCAACAAATTGTATAAGACGCCTGTCCCAAGAAGTGGGAAGATCTTATGGAACATGCAGGACTATTCTTAAGAAACAGTTACATTTATTTCCTTATAAAGTACAAGTATTTCAAGAAATACAAGCCGCAGATTTTGAAAAACGTAGGAATTACTCTCAATAGTTTAACCAAAATTTATTGGAAAGAAATAATTTATTAGTCCTGACATTTTTTTCGGATGAAGCCTGGACCTGGGTCCACCTCTCCGGTTATGTGAATTCTCAGAATACACGGTGGAGTAGTGAAAATCCCCATTTTTTTGAGTCCACATTGCACCCTCAAAAAATTGGTCTGGTTAGCTGTTTCCAGAAGAAGAATTGTTGGTCCTATTTTTTTCCACGACACAGTTACAGCACAGCGGTATAGAGACAATGTTTTGAATACATTTGTGGAGCAATTACTTAACGACCGACGAACTACGTTTTGGATATTTTCAACAGGACAGCCCATACAGCCGCCGAAACTATTAACTACTTACGCAATTTTTTCGACGATAGATTGATCCGTTTTCGATCAGACATTGAATTCCCACCTAGGTCACCTTGCTTAACGGTTATGGATTGCTTTGTTTTTCCTCATTTAAAGAACACTATTTTTAAAACACCCAGTTGCAAATTTAGAACAATTACAAGAAAGGATTATCCAAGAATGTGGTAACATTTCTCCAGAGATGCTGGTCAACACTTTCGAAAATATGAAGAGACGTGTGAATTTATGCTTGGAGCATGGCGGTGGCCAATCTCAGCAATTTATGTAATTATTTTTCTTTTTCTTTCTGTATATTCTTACTTTGTTAATTTTGTAAACAACAAAAATAAATTTGTATTTGTCCACTTATTTTATTTACTCATTAGTTTGGCATATCATGTCATAATATGAATTTGACAAAATTTTACCCTAGATTTGGTTAGATATATCGTCCCCATATCATTGTGATCTAAACCAAGCCCAACGTTTTTTAATCCAAGCCCTCTTTGATGCAAATAATTTTTGCTCGCACGGTATTGTGGATTTACCTATAATAATATTAGTTTTTTTTCAGAGCTTGTTACGCCAAATAAATTAAACTTTTACTATAAAGTCCTGCTACGGTTGAGTAGAGCAGAGAGTAGGCTAGCCTTAAGGCACAGTCTATTACTGAACTACACCTTTTTTTACATTACATTCAAATATTCTATTATACCTAATAAATATTTACACTTAAACCCAATGAACTGTGGCAACTTGGACTGTGACATAAATGACATTGGCAAACATTATTTACTCACAATGAAATTTGCCTGATCCGGGCCATTCTGGTTGGGAGAAAATCGTTTCTGCCAACGTCATTTATAACGGTTAGTTAATTATTTTTTTCTACTGACGTTTTATAATAACCTCTTTTCGATTGTCATTATGGTTTTTTAATAACCTCCTTTTAAGCGCAGCGTGCTTAAAAAACTTTTAAGCACGTTACCAGGAGCAACGTGCTTAAAAGTAACGCAGGTAATTATTTACAATTAAAACGTAACCACAGACTAGGTATAATTTAATACTTTTTGGCAAGTGGCAATGAAACATAGGTAATAAAATGTTAGTAAAATTAAGTTTTTTATTATAAAACTTCAGTAGAAAAAATATTGTATACAATTCGTTACGAAACAATGTCTTTTAGTCACTTTGACGTGTTGTCCAACTCGGCTTCGCCTCGTTGCGTGCCTAAAAGACACTCATTTCGCAACTTATTGTATAAATAGCTATTTAAAATTTAGGTCCAATTAAAAAAAATTATTATTGCCATGATGATTGCGATTGGACAATTATTGGCATGGGGCCCTATATATTATAGGCACGAGCTCAAGCCTAATGCTGCACCCTCCTATCCGGAGTGGATCCCCCCCCCCCTTTGCTACGCCGCTGGGCCTTATATGCTTATGAAAATGGACCCGGGGATCGATAAGATACAAAATGTAAATTGGTGGGAATTATTTAAATTAGATTTTTAAAAATTCCTTTATGCTTGTTCGCTCATACTATTTTTTAGTTTAACCAGTTTCGTATAACTAGCCTTAGTGTTGGGGGGCATGGCCTCTGTTTCATGTAACCAGTATCGAATCTAGGGTTTTAGTCTGAGAGGGGTAGGGGGGTTTCTAGGCGTAGCAGGTCAAAAGCGTGCCCAAATCAAAAACGTTGTCAATAATTTATAGTAAATACTAACTATACTAATATTAGTCAGTTGACTAGAATAAGGAGGGGGGGTAATTTATTTTAGTTTATGAAAATTTGTTTTTAAGTTTTTCAAGTTGCGCTACTGGGTTTAACCATAGTCTATCTCTATGATTAAAGTTAACTTGCCAACTGACGACACTCAAAATATTTTTAAATTTTAGTCAGTATAGTTGATTTTTTAATGGCCAAAAACTGCAACAACTTTTGGACATGACTTTAATAATAAAATAAAACCGCAGCTACTTTTCTTTACTGTATTATTATACCGTGCGAGCAAAAATTATTTGCATCAAAGAGGGCCTTGCATCTAAGGACGTACCTAATGCTTAGCCGTAGAGCTTAATACCTGTTGGGTGTCAGTAACTACCTGAATTAACAATCAATCAGATATTCCGTCATCTTTGACAGTCGTTACAAGTAATTTAATTCATCGCTAATTTTTCCAATTTTTTGAACAATTCACACAATGGGCTTTACGGAACAGCACAAAACATTCATTGTTGAAGCGTATTTTTGAAACGGGGTTAGAGTAAATGATGAGTGGCAATACAATCCGGGTTTGTGCATGGACGATTTTCACGAACATTTTCCTAACGTTGCTTTTATTGCTGGGGATTTTTATCATTGCCTGAAAAGAACCGTGGCTGTGTTTAGAGAAACGGGTTCTATACAACACAAAAAAGGAGCAGGAAGACCATCTGTAAGAACAGAAGAACTTGTTGCAAACGTTCGTGAAATAATGCAAAATACGCCAACAAATAGAATTGAATTCCCACCTATATCACCTTGTTTAACGGTTATGGATTACTTCGTTTTTCCTCATTTAAAGAACACTATTTTTAAAATACCAGTTGCAAATTTAGAACAATTACAAGAAAGAATTATCCAAGAATCTGGTAACATTTCTCCAGAGATGCTGGTCAACACTTTCGAAAATATAAAGAGACGTGTGAATTTATGCTTGGAGCATGGCGGTGGCCAATTTCAGCAATTTATGTAATTATTTTTCTTTTTCTTTCTGTAAATTCTTACTTTGTTAATTTTGTAAACAACAAATTTGTATTTGTCTACTTATTTTATTACTTATTAGTTTGGCATATCATGTCATAATATGAATTTGACAAAATTTTAACCTAGATTTGGTTAGATATATCGTCCCCATATCATTTTGATCTAAACCAAGCCCTCTTTGATGCAAATAATATTTGCTCGCACGGTATAAATCACACAAGTCAAAGTAGAAAATATCTTATTACAATATTTGATCCACAAAATGTGTTAATATGAACAAATAGGGTAGTGAAAAATAATTACCTATAGGTCTCTTGACTTTCTTATGTAGTTTATATTTCAGATTATATAATACTTTATAATGAGTGTGTTTTTGTTTCAGGCAATAAACGTCGACACAAATAATTCTTATTTTTCTTATTGTTTTGTAATTTTTTTTTCCTAGTAAAATAAAGACATTATTTATTTATTTATACAGACGTTTTGAAAGGTATCCTAATATTTGGATATTTAAAAGCCTATAGACAAAGAAATTAGGAAATAATGATCTGGTTTGCAATACTTACATTATAAAATATTGTTAAGGACTATTCAAAATCAACATTTTAACAACTTAAAACTGGAAACAATGTCTTTGCAATCTGATGCGAATGCTGCTCTGATTATAATTATGAAGGATTTATAGTAGGGTATTGGTAGAGATTTGAATTCTTTAAAATACGTGGTTAATTACATAGCTGATTAATCAAAAATACCCTGATCACCCATATTTTATTCAATAATATGGATAAAGTGCCACTTTTTCCTAAGACAATCAAATTATATCGGGAAATTTTAACGAACTGTCACCTTAATCGGTCTAAATCGACCGATTAATAGTTCTCCGTTAGCAAACGGTACGATTAACAAACAAATTAAAAAGTTGACATGTGTGATTTTTTAGAGGCATATGCCAACTTAACGGCCGATTAACTAACGATGAGCTCACTTTTTCGTAAAAATAATTTTGACGGTCGTTAATAAGTTGTCATGGATATTAATCGGTTGCTATGGACTTTAGTCGGTCTCTAAGGAGTTAATCGGCCGGTAGGCTTGGAAAAAAGCTTTGTGCAACCGGGCATAAGTATATTAATACTGTTACTGACAAAATATATTTTAATATCATTATTAAAATAATTTAAGAACATTTTTTGTTATATTCAGTGTGACCAGTAAAGTCCGCATCATATGGGATTTATTTTTTATTAATATATAGTTTTATTCGAAATTTGACTTTGACATCAAGTTCTGCTTCGATCGAGATGAAAATTAAGCAAAAAATACCTAGTAGTCACGTGATTCGCATTATCTGTCAAATTTTAATTTTTTCCAAAAAATAATTTAAAAATAGGGTTATTTCTGAAAGTATCGAAAAAAGTTATTAGAAATAGTAATTTACGTTACAAGACCGGAAAGTAGTGTTTTTCAGGTCGAGACAAGCATTTCCAGGGCGAGCCATAGGCGAGTTCTGGAAGCTTGGAGAGACCTGGAAAACACTAATTTTCGGTCGCGTGACGTACAATATTTTTTTTAAGACCGACACTTCGATATATTTTATAATCTACGCGAAACAAGTTTGACATAAAGAACAAAATTAAAAATCAACGAACTGTCACTCGACAATACATCGAAATGTTGTTGTCAAAATAACGAAATCAAGGTATCTTAGTAGAGGGAGATGATTCCTTCTACGCCAATTCCACAGGTCCAAACTGCGCATGCCCGGGCAGCGCGCAGACGTGGGCGGTACTAATTATGACGTCACCTGTCACCTGTCACCTGTCATCTGTCACCTGTCATCTGTCACCTGTCAATGTCAATGTCAATGTCAATGTCAATGTCAATGTCAAAGTCAATGTCAATGTTAAATGTCATCTGTCATACGTCATCTGTCAAACGTCACATTGTTGGGCGTTAGCAACTTTGGGCCTTAGCTACTTGAGCGCTAGTTACATTGGGCAATAATATTCTATATATGGAATGTGTTCAGGATGATGTCATATTACGAATAGAAAAAGATGGCGGATGCCACCTGTCAATTAAGACAGCTCAAGGTCACCGATCATTTATCAATTGTTTAAGGAAAAATTTGATATATGAGTAATATATAGGATGCCCTAGTAAGTTATTATGAAAAAATCCCGAGACCCTCAGGTCGAGGTGTACTAAAGATATATGCTCGCCTACGGCTCGTTAAGGCTGTTAGGGATAATATAGCATGTGGTTCGTATTTAGGGTGAATAGCAAGTTATTTTGAAAAATCCCGAGACCGCAGGTCGAGGTGTGCTAAAAATATATGCTCACTTACCGCTCTCTAAGGTTGTTAGGGATAGCATAGCATGTGATTCGTATTTAGGATGACGAAACAAGCTATGAAAAAATTCCCGAGACCGCAGGTCGAGGTGTACTTAAGACATATATTAGCCTTCGGATCGCTAAGGTTGTTAGAAATAACGTAACATATGAATCGTATTTAGGGTGACGTAACAAGTTATTATGAAAAAATTCCGAGACCCTCAGGTCGAGGTGTACTAAAGATATATGCTAGCCTACGGCTCGCTAAGGTTGTTAGGGATAGCGCAACATACGATTCGTATTAAGGATGATGCAACAAGTAAATATGAAAAAAATCCCGAGACCGCAGGTCGAGGTGTACTAAAAACATAGACTCGCCTACAGCTCGCTAAGGTTGCTAGAAATAATGAAACATGTGAAGCGTATTTGGGGTAACGTAACAAGTTATTTAGAAAAAATCCCGAGACCGCAGGTCGAGGTGTGCTAAAAATATATGCTCACTTACCGCTCTCTAAGGTTGTTAGGGATAGCATAGCATGTGATTCGTATTTAGGATGACGAAACAAGCTATGAAAAAATTCCCGAGACCGCAGGTCGAGGTGTACTAAAGACATATGCTCGCCTACGACTCGTTAAGGTTGTTAGAAATAATGTAACATGTGATTCGTATTTAGGGTAATGCAACAAGTAAATATGAAAATCTCGAGGCCTGCAGAGGTGAGGTATACTAGAGTTATATGTTCGCTCGTTAAAGTCGCTAAGGATATGTGAATTGTATTACGGATGACGTAACAAACCATTACGAAAAACCCAGAAGTCGATGGTCTAACTGATTTGGGAGATATAGTTTTTGCGATTAGGACCCTTATGACTAAAGGTAGAGAGAGACGAAATTTGGTAAACAGGTAGATGATGGGCATACCTATCGACTAGTAAAGCAATATTTCAAAAATATCAAGTAAAAAACAGCGCTAGAGGTATAAAACCATAGAGGCCTAGCAGGAGACAAGATCATCCGGTTTGGAATTAATATAGTAGCTGCTAGAAAACTAAACGGCATGGATAAGAATAACTAAGTATTGCATCAGAAAATATGTAATTATTCCGCGAATGTAGCAAGCAATTAATATTCAATGCCAACAGGCATGGTCGAAGTAAATAAGCAATTAATATGCGTCTAAATTATGGTATATACGATAGGATTCCAAGGGGCAGAGATCGCTTATAATCGACAAACCACGAAAAATTAGTCGTTTCCGTCACTAAACGAGAGAAAAAACAGATAAAAGATAACCTATACACCACCTACTTTGGTAATACCTATAATCTATATCATGTAGTACAGTTTAAATATTAAACAAACAAAAACCTCTCTGAACGAGTAAAAAAAAAACATCCAATAATCCATTAAAGTTCCTAAAAAATAACCTTTGAACATATAAAAACCCTATTTATACAAAACAAACAACCAACAACCTTTCTGATGGGATAAAAACAGCAAATAAGCCAATAAAGTACCTAAAAAATGCCATTTGAACATATAAAACCCCCAGTATACTTATACAAGTTCCGACAGACCTATACTTGGTCTATGGGTATGCTTATTAGTGTCCTATAACCGTCCTATGATTGTCCTATAGTAGGTTTATGATTGTCCTATACTAGTCTTATAACGTTTGGGCATATAAATATACTATTGCATGATAACATATTTAACAACACCTATATACAAAATATACAACCAATAAACACTCTGATAGGATAAAAAAACATCCAATAATCCATTAAAGCACCTAAAAAAAGGACTTTGAACCCATAAAACCCTATTTAACAGTCTCTATACAAAACAAACAACCAATAGCCTTTCTGTTGGGGTAAAAAAATCAAATAATCCGCTACAGTAGCTAAAAATGGTCTATGAACCTATAAAACGGCTATTTAACAGCTCCTATTCAATAATAAGAAGCCAAAAACAGCTCTGAACTGATCGGGATCGAATAAAAACATCAGCTCTCTATCAATAGGCTAGTGACTAGCTATCATCCTATCTATAAAAGTAAAACGCAAGAACATAAACTTATGCGAATATCGGATTAGAGTCCTTATGCCTAATAAGCAGCTAATGAAAAGCTTTGAAAAGATATAAGCAGTTATGAACGTCTAGGAACAGCAAATAAGACGCTATCCAACCACCAATCAACCACTAATCATCCACTAACCAGCCATTATTAGGGCAATTAATGAACACCTTTGAACCAACAAAACGCCTATTTAGCATAATAAACAACTAAAACATCTCTGTTCTTCATAAGGCAAAAACTAAAAAACTATTAAAACAAACCACTAAAGTAGCACAAAAACAGCCTTTGAATCTATAAAACGACTATTCAACAGCTCTTAAACCAGACAAAAAACGTTTAATACACATCTAAGAACCTAATAGGTAGCTGAAGCAGCAAAAGTTCGTTTTCACACCTCGCCTACGACTCATCGGGCTCATCATCATCATATAGCCCGGTATAACACCTTAAGTCGCTAGAAAAAGCCAACGATGATTCTTCGAGCGGACGATGTTAAAGATATGAAGTCCCAAACCCCCAAAACGAGATATTCGAGACATACCAGACAGACGTTTCAGTAAAATTGAGAGGAGGGCAGGAGTCTATCATAGACGCAGAATATATTAAGTTTAATATAGTGGACCAAACCAAGCTCATAAAGATTAAGTGTTAAGGACTGATTAAGTGTAAATTAAGCGGTCAAATATAAAAAAATAGCCTACTTGGGAACATATAGCTCTAAGTGATCATATACAAAACATCGAGGTTAGACAGAGAACTTACAACACCCCATGAAAATAAATCTAAAATCTGGTATACATATCTGTTTATTTAACAACACGTCTATCAATAGAAAAACACTTAGCGTTACAGGTATGAACAGCAAATAAGACGTTATTCAACTACTAATCAACCGCTAATCATCCACTAACCCATCACTATTAGGTCAATTAATGAACACCTTTGAACCAATAAAACAGCTATTTAGCAGCTCCTATACATAATAAACAACTAAAACCTCTCTGTTCTTCATAGGATAAAAACTAAAAACTATTAAAACAAACCAATAAAGTAGCACAAAAAACAGCCTTTAAATCTATAAAAACGGATATTCAACAGCTCTTAAGCCAGACAAAAACGCTTAATAAACATCTAAGAACCTAATAGGTAGCTGAAGCAGCAAAAGTTCGTTTTCATACCTCACCTACGGATCATCGAGCATATTATCAGACTATAGTAGAATGCATGATATAACACCTTAACTCGCTAGAAAAAACCAAGGATGATCCTTAGAACGGGCGGTGTTAAAGATATGAAGACCTAAAAACCCAAAACGAAATATTTGAGTCATGTAGACACAAAGATAGGCGTTTCAGTAAAATTAGGACGAGGGTAGGAGGTTGTCATAAACGCAGAATATATCTAGTTTACTATAGTGAACTAAGCCGAATTCATAAAGATTAAGCGCTAAGGAACGATTAAGTGAAAATCAAGCGGTCAAATAACCTACATATTGCTCTAAGTAATCATATACAAAACATCGAGGTTAGACAGAGAACTCACCACACTCCCATAAAAATGAATCTAAAATCTGTTAAACATATCTGTTTATTTAACAACATGTCTATCAATAGAAAAACACTTAGCGCTATACTAAATTAGAGGGTTATAATTCTTAAAAGCAATTTGGCGGTTCCGAAATTGTGGGCATTGTTGAGGAGCAGACTTAGTAAAGATATTATATACACCAAGAGTATATAAATTAAACTAATAATGGTAGCAAATGCACAAGTGTTAGTCATGCAAATAAATAATATAACAGCAACCGACGGTTCTAGGTTAAAAACTAACTATTAATCTGAAGGCAGGGCCATTAAAGTTCCTTAACAGTCAATGTAAAATGCTGTAATACAGGGATTCGCAAGAAGTCGATTACGATCGGATAATTACGTCAAAAGACTTAGCCGAACGATCCAACTTGCTGAAATCTAGCGCAAAAGTATAGGTAAGTTATATGTTGTGTACTTAAATTCAACTGCTAAGATCAAAAACACACACCATATAAAATTATTACATAATACATTATTGCAGTGTCTTCCAAATGACTACAAAAATTCAATTAGAACAAACTACGATTGTATAGAGCAGGCACAAAAAAAAGAGATAGATAAATGTTGACAACTATTACGGTTATAACGAAGAGAAATCAATAACTAACATGCGAATCAGCTACATACAACCACCTATGATAGTACCTCACATGAAGTTAAATTATCCGCATCAATAGTAAAAAGCACCTTAAGATCAAAAAAAATTAAAAGCTTAAGAACTCGATGAAGAGTAACTAAATAAAATGAACGCCACCTACATTTAATTTGCAAATAAGTAAGAAATAATAGACTAAATAGCCGTAAATCAAAAGACATTAGAGACAACGAATAGCTGCTGGATAGATCCTTACCCACCAAAAACACCGCGATGCTAAAAAATCAGAATAAATAGGAAAAAATTAAGGTAATATTGTCTTAAAGACTCGGTAGTTCCTACAAAAGTATTTAAGTAACACGAATGCAAGGCAAACCTAACCAAACTTCTTGGGTGTGGTTATTATGTATAAAGACCAGCTAACACCAAAAAAGAGACCTGTACATCAAAAAAAGTATACATATACGATAAACCTCTAATATTAGGAATACCGAAGGATGATACTATACAACTACTAACAGGAATCAAATTAAAGCTAATCGAATGATCGTTCAAATAAATAAAATTCTCATTTAAAATGTTATGACAACTACATGAGATGAGGTTAAATGTATAAATTTGGAGACTTCAGGGCGATCAGACTCACCTAATCGATCTTACAACATATGAAAAAATAAATCAATTAATTAGATAAATGGCTTCATAGCAGGGCTTCCAATAGTCTAGTGGATAGATAACATCTAAACTATCAAAAATAAAGCACAAGAGTTGTAAAAATTATTTATCGAATCACAAAATTTGACGCATAGCACATGAGGAGAATACCTTCTAATACCAATTCGTGAATGTTCGAACACAATCGTATAACTATCAAAAGCAAATATTGGGATACGGCTCGTTAAGGCTATTTGGTAATACTTGATGATAGATGCATGTGTAGCATAGCATCACAAGACACCTAAAAAACCCAAAAACCTCATCAGACAACTAGTTGGCGAGTTACGATTAGAGCTGCTATGTCGGGAAATATGGGAAGGGAGGGGGTATAGTAAACGGCTAGAAGGTAAAAAAAGCTCCAACAACTAGTAAAAAATTATTTGAAAACCTTAAGTCATAAATGTATTAGATTCATTAATGTCTTAATGGTAGCGATAGTGAATATTTTTGCAATAGGTAGATATTAAAAAAATACCTATGGAAACGATTAAAGCCATTAAAATAATACAAGAAACATCAATGTGAGACACATAAAATACAGTTTTAAAGGGGAAAAATTCGATTATATACCAATAGAAACCGGTGTGTTAGGCATTCAAAACGACGGCCAACCAAGCTGTTTAAATAATATAAAAGTGCCACTATGAGGACGTTAAGATGATCAAGAGAGGGACAGGATGTAAATTTGCAGGAAAAATACGAGGAAATAGAGCAAATAATGCAACAAAATAATAAAGTAGTAATCTAGCAGGATAGTAAACATATTAGTAAAAAGCGCTGCAGAAAATAAAAAATATAGCAATTCTAATCAAGCATTAAAAAAATCTATTCTAAATAATATTTGTTTATACAGATAAGTAGAAAACTATCGAAACATTGAGCAAGAAGGAGTGGCGACTGCAGGTATAAAATTTAACAACTATTGGTAAAATATACGGAAAAATATCAAAAATACCATCAATTTCACCAGAATGCTATTGTCAAAACCGTAGAACTCAAATATACATTTTAAAAAATTAAGCCAGCATCAAATGTCTTATTTGTCTATGTAATTATTGAATGAGGGTTGTGTGTGTAGAATAAACTATTCATGCAAATTAACTATAACGCAAAAATCATACAAGTCTGATACAGACAGTACCCCCCATAAGAGCCAAAAGCTAGTATTCAATGTTAAAATAGCGGGTTCACTTCATATAAAGCACACCAGTCAAAAAATATGCATATGAATTGTGTGAGGCGAAGTTCTATTATAAATGTTGTCTATATCAAGCTCAATACCGTTACCATATATAAACCCAACTTGCAAGAGTAATAAAACTAATAATTAAGTGTAACTCATGAGGCAACACAATATAAAAAAATAGATGGTTGGGAAACATAGGATTCTAAGTCGCTGGCAGAACCCTGCTTAGTCAATCTCAACAATATTTCAAATGGACGGAGGGTGAGAGGTATGTATATTACATTACATATATTGGCTCTTCTGTACTCTATATAAATTTAATATAAGGTACAGGTAACAATCATCAGCCTATTTTATATCATCTAACTTTAATAGTCATTTAATAAAACACAATTTCATAATATTTTAAATAACTTTTAATTATTTTTCAGTATCTATAATATGTTGAGCTATCTAGCCATACTTCACGTCTTGCATAATTAATTGCTTCTCGTATCTCAGGATCTTCAAAATACCCGTATAAGCGCTGAACTTCTTCAAAATTCCCCAACTTGTTCATGTCGCATACAAATCTTAAGGCATCTGGTTCTTCAAAGTATCGCTCACATATATCCAAAGCTCTAACTATATTTTTCATAGCCACCGGACGAATTCCCCATTCTTCTTTACGTTTTTGAAGTGTATTATATATATCCCGAATTACATGATGTGCATCATTATTTACTATATTCTGTGCTTTATCCATGATATCTAATTGATTGCAGGTATTGCAAGTAATTAGGACAGCGGTCTGTCTTAAAATAAGCCTCAGTGCTTCTGCTGGTAGTAAATATATCAACAGGCCTAATTACTCGGTGAAACCTGAATCTATAGAGGATTATTCGGGGTTTCGGGGTTACTCGGGTTCATTAGGATTTTGAGAATGTATTTTGCTTGACGTAGTTTTTAAACACAGTCACGGCCTTCTCCCAAAATTTTGCAAATTTCGTGAGCCTTTGGCCGTGACTGTGTTTAAAAACTACGTCAAGCAAAATACATTCTCAAAATCCTAATGAACCCGAGTAACCCCGAAACCCCGAATAATCCTCTATAGATTCAGGTTTCACCGAGTAATTAGGCCTGTTGATATATTTACTACCAGCAGAAGCACTGAGGCTTATTTTAAGACAGACCGCTGTCCTAATTACTTGCAATACCTGCAATCAATTAGATATCATGGATAAAGCACAGAATATAGTAAATAATGATGCACATCATGTAATTCGGGATATATATAATACACTTCAAAAACGTAAAGAAGAATGGGGAATTCGTCCGGTGGCTATGAAAAATATAGTTAGAGCTTTGGATATATGTGAGCGATACTTTGAAGAACCAGATGCCTTAAGATTTGTATGCGACATGAACAAGTTGGGGAATTTTGAAGAAGTTCAGCGCTTATACGGGTATTTTGAAGATCCTGAGATACGAGAAGCAATTAATTATGCAAGACGTGAAGTATGGCTAGATAGCTCAACATATTATAGATACTGAAAAATAATTAAAAGTTATTTAAAATATTATGAAATTGTGTTTTATTAAATGACTATTAAAGTTAGATGATATAAAATAGGCTGATGATTGTTACCTGTACCTTATATTAAATTTATATAGAGTACAGAAGAGCCAATATATGTAATGTAATATACATACCTCTCACCCTCCGTCCATTTGAAATATTGTTGAGATTGACTAAGCAGGGTTCTGCCAGCGACTTAGAATCCTATGTTTCCCAACCATCTATTTTTTTATATTGTGTTGCCTCATGAGTTACACTTAATTATTAGTTTTATTACTCTTGCAAGTTGGGTTTATATATGGTAACGGTATTGAGCTTGATATAGACAACATTTATAATAGAACTTCGCCTCACACAATTCATATGCATATTTTTTGACTGGTGTGCTTTATATGAAGTGAACCCGCTATTTTAACATTGAATACTAGCTTTTGGCTCTTATGGGGGGTACTGTCTGTATCAGACTTGTATGATTTTTGCGTTATAGTTAATTTGCATGAATAGTTTATTCTACACACACAACCCTCATTCAATAATTACATAGACAAATAAGACATTTGATGCTGGCTTAATTTTTTAAAATGTATATTTGAGTTCTACGGTTTTGACAATAGCATTCTGGTGAAATTGATGGTATTTTTGATATTTTTCCGTATATTTTACCAATAGTTGTTAAATTTTATACCTGCAGTCGCCACTCCTTCTTGCTCAATGTTTCGATAGTTTTCTACTTATCTGTATAAACAAATATTATTTAGAATAGATTTTTTTAATGCTTGATTAGAATTGCTATATTTTTTATTTTCTGCAGCGCTTTTTACTAATATGTTTACTATCCTGCTAGATTACTACTTTATTATTTTGTTGCATTATTTGCTCTATTTCCTCGTATTTTTCCTGCAAATTTACATCCTGTCCCTCTCTTGATCATCTTAACGTCCTCATAGTGGCACTTTTATATTATTTAAACAGCTTGGTTGGCCGTCGTTTTGAATGCCTAACACACCGGTTTCTATTGGTATATAATCGAATTTTTCCCCTTTAAAACTGTATTTTATGTGTCTCACATTGATGTTTCTTGTATTATTTTAATGGCTTTAATCGTTTCCATAGGTATTTTTTTAATATCTACCTATTGCAAAAATATTCACTATCGCTACCATTAAGACATTAATGAATCTAATACATTTATGACTTAAGGTTTTCAAATAATTTTTTACTAGTTGTTGGAGCTTTTTTTACCTTCTAGCCGTTTACTATACCCCCTCCCTTCCCATATTTCCCGACATAGCAGCTCTAATCGTAACTCGCCAACTAGTTGTCTGATGAGGTTTTTGGGTTTTTTAGGTGTCTTGTGATGCTATGCTACACATGCATCTATCATCAAGTATTACCAAATAGCCTTAACGAGCCGTATCCCAATATTTGCTTTTGATAGTTATACGATTGTGTTCGAACATTCACGAATTGGTATTAGAAGGTATTCTCCTCATGTGCTATGCGTCAAATTTTGTGATTCGATAAATAATTTTTACAACTCTTGTGCTTTATTTTTGATAGTTTAGATGTTATCTATCCACTAGACTATTGGAAGCCCTGCTATGAAGCCATTTATCTAATTAATTGATTTATTTTTTCATATGTTGTAAGATCGATTAGGTGAGTCTGATCGCCCTGAAGTCTCCAAATTTATACATTTAACCTCATCTCATGTAGTTGTCATAACATTTTAAATGAGAATTTTATTTATTTGAACGATCATTCGATTAGCTTTAATTTGATTCCTGTTAGTAGTTGTATAGTATCATCCTTCGGTATTCCTAATATTAGAGGTTTATCGTATATGTATACTTTTTTTGATGTACAGGTCTCTTTTTTGGTGTTAGCTGGTCTTTATACATAATAACCACACCCAAGAAGTTTGGTTAGGTTTGCCTTGCATTCGTGTTACTTAAATACTTTTGTAGGAACTACCGAGTCTTTAAGACAATATTACCTTAATTTTTTCCTATTTATTCTGATTTTTTAGCATCGCGGTGTTTTTGGTGGGTAAGGATCTATCCAGCAGCTATTCGTTGTCTCTAATGTCTTTTGATTTACGGCTATTTAGTCTATTATTTCTTACTTATTTGCAAATTAAATGTAGGTGGCGTTCATTTTATTTAGTTACTCTTCATCGAGTTCTTAAGCTTTTAATTTTTTTTGATCTTAAGGTGCTTTTTACTATTGATGCGGATAATTTAACTTCATGTGAGGTACTATCATAGGTGGTTGTATGTAGCTGATTCGCATGTTAGTTATTGATTTCTCTTCGTTATAACCGTAATAGTTGTCAACATTTATCTATCTCTTTTTTTTGTGCCTGCTCTATACAATCGTAGTTTGTTCTAATTGAATTTTTGTAGTCATTTGGAAGACACTGCAATAATGTATTATGTAATAATTTTATATGGTGTGTGTTTTTGATCTTAGCAGTTGAATTTAAGTACACAACATATAACTTACCTATACTTTTGCGCTAGATTTCAGCAAGTTGGATCGTTCGGCTAAGTCTTTTGACGTAATTATCCGATCGTAATCGACTTCTTGCGAATCCCTGTATTACAGCATTTTACATTGACTGTTAAGGAACTTTAATGGCCCTGCCTTCAGATTAATAGTTAGTTTTTAACCTAGAACCGTCGGTTGCTGTTATATTATTTATTTGCATGACTAACACTTGTGCATTTGCTACCATTATTAGTTTAATTTATATACTCTTGGTGTATATAATATCTTTACTAAGTCTGCTCCTCAACAATGCCCACAATTTCGGAACCGCCAAATTGCTTTTAAGAATTATAACCCTCTAATTTAGTATAGCGCTAAGTGTTTTTCTATTGATAGACATGTTGTTAAATAAACAGATATGTTTAACAGATTTTAGATTCATTTTTATGGGAGTGTGGTGAGTTCTCTGTCTAACCTCGATGTTTTGTATATGATTACTTAGAGCAATATGTAGGTTATTTGACCGCTTGATTTTCACTTAATCGTTCCTTAGCGCTTAATCTTTATGAATTCGGCTTAGTTCACTATAGTAAACTAGATATATTCTGCGTTTATGACAACCTCCTACCCTCGTCCTAATTTTACTGAAACGCCTATCTTTGTGTCTACATGACTCAAATATTTCGTTTTGGGTTTTTAGGTCTTCATATCTTTAACACCGCCCGTTCTAAGGATCATCCTTGGTTTTTTCTAGCGAGTTAAGGTGTTATATCATGCATTCTACTATAGTCTGATAATATGCTCGATGATCCGTAGGTGAGGTATGAAAACGAACTTTTGCTGCTTCAGCTACCTATTAGGTTCTTAGATGTTTATTAAGCGTTTTTGTCTGGCTTAAGAGCTGTTGAATATCCGTTTTTATAGATTTAAAGGCTGTTTTTTGTGCTACTTTATTGGTTTGTTTTAATAGTTTTTAGTTTTTATCCTATGAAGAACAGAGAGGTTTTAGTTGTTTATTATGTATAGGAGCTGCTAAATAGCTGTTTTATTGGTTCAAAGGTGTTCATTAATTGACCTAATAGTGATGGGTTAGTGGATGATTAGCGGTTGATTAGTAGTTGAATAACGTCTTATTTGCTGTTCATACCTGTAACGCTAAGTGTTTTTCTATTGATAGACGTGTTGTTAAATAAACAGATATGTATACCAGATTTTAGATTTATTTTCATGGGGTGTTGTAAGTTCTCTGTCTAACCTCGATGTTTTGTATATGATCACTTAGAGCTATATGTTCCCAAGTAGGCTATTTTTTTATATTTGACCGCTTAATTTACACTTAATCAGTCCTTAACACTTAATCTTTATGAGCTTGGTTTGGTCCACTATATTAAACTTAATATATTCTGCGTCTATGATAGACTCCTGCCCTCCTCTCAATTTTACTGAAACGTCTGTCTGGTATGTCTCGAATATCTCGTTTTGGGGGTTTGGGACTTCATATCTTTAACATCGTCCGCTCGAAGAATCATCGTTGGCTTTTTCTAGCGACTTAAGGTGTTATACCGGGCTATATGATGATGATGAGCCCGATGAGTCGTAGGCGAGGTGTGAAAACGAACTTTTGCTGCTTCAGCTACCTATTAGGTTCTTAGATGTGTATTAAACGTTTTTTGTCTGGTTTAAGAGCTGTTGAATAGTCGTTTTATAGATTCAAAGGCTGTTTTTGTGCTACTTTAGTGGTTTGTTTTAATAGTTTTTTAGTTTTTGCCTTATGAAGAACAGAGATGTTTTAGTTGTTTATTATGCTAAATAGGCGTTTTGTTGGTTCAAAGGTGTTCATTAATTGCCCTAATAATGGCTGGTTAGTGGATGATTAGTGGTTGATTGGTGGTTGGATAGCGTCTTATTTGCTGTTCCTAGACGTTCATAACTGCTTATATCTTTTCAAAGCTTTTCATTAGCTGCTTATTAGGCATAAGGACTCTAATCCGATATTCGCATAAGTTTATGTTCTTGCGTTTTACTTTTATAGATAGGATGATAGCTAGTCACTAGCCTATTGATAGAGAGCTGATGTTTTTATTCGATCCCGATCAGTTCAGAGCTGTTTTTGGCTTCTTATTATTGAATAGGAGCTGTTAAATAGCCGTTTTATAGGTTCATAGACCATTTTTAGCTACTGTAGCGGATTATTTGATTTTTTTACCCCAACAGAAAGGCTATTGGTTGTTTGTTTTGTATAGAGACTGTTAAATAGGGTTTTATGGGTTCAAAGTCCTTTTTTTAGGTGCTTTAATGGATTATTGGATGTTTTTTTATCCTATCAGAGTGTTTATTGGTTGTATATTTTGTATATAGGTGTTGTTAAATATGTTATCATGCAATAGTATATTTATATGCCCAAACGTTATAAGACTAGTATAGGACAATCATAAACCTACTATAGGACAATCATAGGACGGTTATAGGACACTAATAAGCATACCCATAGACCAAGTATAGGTCTGTCGGAACTTGTATAAGTATACTGGGGGTTTTATATGTTCAAATGGCATTTTTTAGGTACTTTATTGGCTTATTTGCTGTTTTTATCCCATCAGAAAGGTTGTTGGTTGTTTGTTTTGTATAAATAGGGTTTTTATATGTTCAAAGGTTATTTTTTAGGAACTTTAATGGATTATTGGATGTTTTTTTTTTACTCGTTCAGAGAGGTTTTTGTTTGTTTAATATTTAAACTGTACTACATGATATAGATTATAGGTATTACCAAAGTAGGTGGTGTATAGGTTATCTTTTATCTGTTTTTTCTCTCGTTTAGTGACGGAAACGACTAATTTTTCGTGGTTTGTCGATTATAAGCGATCTCTGCCCCTTGGAATCCTATCGTATATACCATAATTTAGACGCATATTAATTGCTTATTTACTTCGACCATGCCTGTTGGCATTGAATATTAATTGCTTGCTACATTCGCGGAATAATTACATATTTTCTGATGCAATACTTAGTTATTCTTATCCATGCCGTTTAGTTTTCTAGCAGCTACTATATTAATTCCAAACCGGATGATCTTGTCTCCTGCTAGGCCTCTATGGTTTTATACCTCTAGCGCTGTTTTTTACTTGATATTTTTGAAATATTGCTTTACTAGTCGATAGGTATGCCCATCATCTACCTGTTTACCAAATTTCGTCTCTCTCTACCTTTAGTCATAAGGGTCCTAATCGCAAAAACTATATCTCCCAAATCAGTTAGACCATCGACTTCTGGGTTTTTCGTAATGGTTTGTTACGTCATCCGTAATACAATTCACATATCCTTAGCGACTTTAACGAGCGAACATATAACTCTAGTATACCTCACCTCTGCAGGCCTCGAGATTTTCATATTTACTTGTTGCATTACCCTAAATACGAATCACATGTTACATTATTTCTAACAACCTTAACGAGTCGTAGGCGAGCATATGTCTTTAGTACACCTCGACCTGCGGTCTCGGGAATTTTTTCATAGCTTGTTTCGTCATCCTAAATACGAATCACATGCTATGCTATCCCTAACAACCTTAGAGAGCGGTAAGTGAGCATATATTTTTAGCACACCTCGACCTGCGGTCTCGGGATTTTTTCTAAATAACTTGTTACGTTACCCCAAATACGCTTCACATGTTTCATTATTTCTAGCAACCTTAGCGAGCTGTAGGCGAGTCTATGTTTTTAGTACACCTCGACCTGCGGTCTCGGGATTTTTTTCATATTTACTTGTTGCATCATCCTTAATACGAATCGTATGTTGCGCTATCCCTAACAACCTTAGCGAGCCGTAGGCTAGCATATATCTTTAGTACACCTCGACCTGAGGGTCTCGGAATTTTTTCATAATAACTTGTTACGTCACCCTAAATACGATTCATATGTTACGTTATTTCTAACAACCTTAGCGATCCGAAGGCTAATATATGTCTTAAGTACACCTCGACCTGCGGTCTCGGGAATTTTTTCATAGCTTGTTTCGTCATCCTAAATACGAATCACATGCTATGCTATCCCTAACAACCTTAGAGAGCGGTAAGTGAGCATATATTTTTAGCACACCTCGACCTGCGGTCTCGGGATTTTTCAAAATAACTTGCTATTCACCCTAAATACGAACCACATGCTATATTATCCCTAACAGCCTTAACGAGCCGTAGGCGAGCATATATCTTTAGTACACCTCGACCTGAGGGTCTCGGGATTTTTTCATAATAACTTACTAGGGCATCCTATATATTACTCATATATCAAATTTTTCCTTAAACAATTGATAAATGATCGGTGACCTTGAGCTGTCTTAATTGACAGGTGGCATCCGCCATCTTTTTCTATTCGTAATATGACATCATCCTGAACACATTCCATATATAGAATATTATTGCCCAATGTAACTAGCGCTCAAGTAGCTAAGGCCCAAAGTTGCTAACGCCCAACAATGTGACGTTTGACAGATGACGTATGACAGATGACATTTAACATTGACATTGACTTTGACATTGACATTGACATTGACATTGACATTGACAGGTGACAGATGACAGGTGACAGATGACAGGTGACAGGTGACAGGTGACGTCATAATTAGTACCGCCCACGTCTGCGCGCTGCCCGGGCATGCGCAGTTTGGACCTGTGGAATTGGCGTAGAAGGAATCATCTCCCTCTACTTATCTTGTATTATCAAAGAGCGATTGGAAAAACAAAAAACAGGGTGACAGTGACATTAGAGACCGGAAAAGTGACATTAGAGTCCGAAAAAGATTTTTTTTTAAAACCAACCAGAAAATTTACACTTTCTGGACAATTTTTCGTCTAGATAATAACGTTTTTCCGATCGCAAGGCCGGAAAAGTGACATTAGAGACCGGAAAAATCTTTTCCGGACTCTAATGTCACTTTTCCGGTCTCTAATATCACTGTCACCCTGTTTTTTGTTTTTCCAATCGCTCTTTGATAATACTAGATACCTTGATTTCGTTATTATGACAACATTTCGATGTATTGTCGAGTGACAATTCGTTGATTTTTAATTTTGTTCTTTATGTCAAACTTGTTTCGCGTAGATTATAAAATATATCGAAGTGTCGGTCTTAAAAAAAATATTGTACGTCACGCAACCGAAAATTAGTGTTTTTCAGATCTCTCCAAGCTCCCAGAACTCGCCTATGGCTCGCCCTGGAAATGCTTGTCTCGACCTGAAAAACACTACTTTTCGGTCTTGTAACGTAAATTACTATTTCCGGTCTCTAATATCACTTTTCCGGTCTTGCGATCGGAAAAACGTTATTTTCTAGACGAAAAATTGTCCAGAAAGTGTAAATTTTCTGGTCGGTTTTAAAAAAAAGTTTTTTTTAAATGCAGTTTCTAGCCCACATGCAAAATTTCAGCTGCATAAGATAATTTTGATTTTTTATCCACCACTAAATATTATTTTCCACTTAATGAACACTTTACTGATGACACTGTGCTTTTTTGTCTTAATATTAAGGTGTATTACTTTCAGGCACAAACTACGTTTTCAAAAATACTTATTTTATGAAGTTACCTTATACAGGGTCAAAAACAAATAAACTTTGCCTCACAAGCGACCAAATTTTAATAGCCCAATTTTGATTTTGTAGAAAAACACACATTTATAATGGCGCAATTTTAAAGAAAACGTATCTGAAATAAAGCATTGTCAAAACTAAGAAGTTTTATGTAGGTTGCGTTGAGTCTTATTTTGCAAAAGTGCATGGTGCAATTTACAAAATATGAGTAAAAAATCAAAATTATCTTATGCCGCTAAAATTTTGCATGTGGGCTAAAAACTACGTTTAAAAAAACTTTTTCTAATAACTTTTTTTGATATTTTCAGAAATAACCCTTACTTTTGAATTTTACTATTTTTTTGCTTAATTTTCATCTCGATCGAAGCAGAACTTGATGCCAAAGTCAAATTTCGAATAAAGTTATTAATAAAAAAAAATCCCATATGATGCGGACTTTACTGGTCACACTGTCTATGGCAAAGAAAAAATGTTTATTTATTTCGGCATGTAGAAACTAATAATTAATTATAAATATAAAGTTGCCAAATTTAAGCTTAAATCACATCTCATCACATAACGTAAACGTGCCTAAATGGTCCAGTAGTTCTTGAGATGTTATGATGCAACCACTGAGTTTCCTCCCTCTATATTCTGTGGTTACTGTTGCATAATATGGGAATTGGAAATTCTGTGAACTCTAAAAACGCATTTGAATTAGCGAGGGCGCGCAGCTTTTTTAGTTGGCCGTACATGTAATAATATTTTCAACAAAACGGCCTCTACATGGGCCATCAAGCCTTGCACAATGGCCTTTTGATTTACGCGCGCCTGTCTGACATTTGCGTAATTGCCCTGTTCGGGCCAAACGTTACGAGGCGGCGAGCGGAGGCCCTTTTTCGAATAAGCAGCTCCAAACGACCTGTTTACAGAGATCAATACCGAACTTGGCAGGCGAACTAGAACCCTTCGGTTTCTAGTGTTCCGTACAAAAATTTGAAAAACGGAACCGACCAGGTTTTTAAATCAGTTATAGCCAAATAGTATACTCAATTAAAAAAAATTAATAGGTATTTATATAGTCCAAAACACGGCTCTTGCAGCGACTGAGAAGTACTTATGCGTTCTTATATAATTGAATGATGAACATCTACATAATTACTTGGCATGCTTATGTAGGTATACCTTTACTTTTTTGTTAACCTTCGTTAAAATTAATTTTCAGGCATTTTATCCCCCTGTCTCCTCGGACGTTGTCGCTGTGGAACCGTGCGGCGGACTCATATACAGGGCGTCTGGGAAAATGTGGGAAATCTCCCGGATATGAAAAAAAAACACCTGAAGAGAATACTACAAGTTCATATAAACTTTTTTCGTATCGGCCTCCTCTTCGTGCGCTCCCACGTGCATGGGCTCCCATGGAGTTAATTTTTTGACACATAATTATTAAACCAACAGGTATATTTTAATTTTTTTTGTTCCTATCAAATGTTCAACTTTAACCTTATGATAAAAAAAACTTCGATCTAAAATATTAAAAATTCTTACGAAGTTTTTAACTAAGCAGGTAAAGTTTAAATTTTTATTTTTTGATAAAGATGTATCTTTTATCGTAATACGCTAAATACATGATGTAAATAAAATGACGTTTCCCGAAAACGGTTAGGATTAGCGACATGAATGAAGAGTACTTAATTTTTAATCGTTAAAGGTATGTAAAAAACGTTTTCCAAAGTTTTTATCATACAGGGCGTAAAAAAAATGGGCACATTAGTGTCACAGCTAGTCCGTCCCTGCAGCTGTGAGTAATTCGCAACACTTTCTGGGATAGTAATTTGAAGGGTCTTACCTGGTATACTTACATCATATGAAAAAAAAATTGAAATATACCTGTTGGTTTAATAATTATGTGTCAAAAACTTAATTCCATGGCAGCTCTTTGGGAGCCCATATCTCCAAAGAGGAGGCCGATACCACAGAATATATAGTAGCTATATATTCTCTGCCGATACGAAAGAAGTTTATATGCTATATTTATTAATTTCCTTCTGCTTCTTTTACACAGCGAGCAAAGTAAAAATCTTAGCTTAGCTAAGTTGTTAAAGGAACGCTTCGCGAACAAATCGTATAATCGTAGGAGAAATATAGATGGGATACTTTACTTACCTATATATCTTTGGTGAGCTAAGTTAAATTAAGGAAAGCTCAACACAGCCGTTGGCTTTGCTATTTAAAAGGAACTCGGTTATTGCTGATTGTTTGATGGTTTAATATTTCGGATTTCTAGTTTTTGTGTAGTTTGTACTATAAACAATGACCGAATGTACCGAAAACTTTTTTAAATTCTTGATCAAGAAATTGTGCTTAAAAATGTTGCTTTATACGTAGGTACCCAAGTTTTTGGCAAATTGTTCAACAACTAATATTTGGCTTGAGGTTAGATTCGCGATAGCATCGAAAGTTGTTATTTTGTTTGTTGTTTATTTTGGATTTGAAAGGGTAAGTTTAATTGATTTGTTCTCTTGCTTTTCGAATTAAAAACACCACGGCGAATCATTTTAAAACAAAACATTAAAACCGATCTTCTAACCCCAAAATCTAATAGATTGGCAGCCACTAACAACGGCAGAAATCATTGCCTTAAAATAAATTGACAATTGGCCCGTGACCGAGACCGGACCTGTCTATCTTTCCATTCCTTAAATCAGAATTGTACAGTGCGCATTCCTATTCCCGTATGGCTTTGTTTCCATGCGCAAGGCCACAAATTTACCACTTTCCAGATTATTGTTTGCTGAATGATCGTTGAATACTTTTTGTATTTTAATCTAGGTAAATATCAAAAATTAAATAGGTACATCAAAACAACATTATTGAACTTTAAAACATAATGATGACTCTACTTGCGAATTTCGGATGCCCCTTAGCGAAAAACAGAACTTCTGCTTCTTCCTTCCTGCCAATTTCGCAGTCTTGGCCCCCATCTCTAAGTCCGTCACTGCCTTACAATAGGGAGGCATAATATTTGCCAACATCCATCATCCTTTAATAATTATTATCCTTTTTAATAAATATAATTAGGATTTGCTTGCGTGGCCACTCCCCCTACCGACCGTGTCCGTCATTAATATAACTCAAAAGTCCACCGACCACTCCTCTTTCATATGAGATAAAGAGGCCCGAAAAGACACAGAACTAATTTCCTTCTCTGAAAGGTTCATCAGCGGCAAGTGGCTTAAATAATATATTTTATACGATTACTGTTGGGGCAGATAAATTGCCGAAACAAAAACTCTATTCCCGACATTTCAGTTAACCAGTGACGATTTCTTTTAAAATGTGTGCACAGCTACCTACCTACCCAGCTGGTAATAGGTATATATATTCCATGGCAAGTATTGGATTACATATCAAACTGTCCATGCCATTTAGAGGTTTGTAATTTCTCTCAAATCATTTTGACTTCCTCGATGCAGCGACCAACATCATCATAATATTAGCACATCGTCTAATTTCGTTTCGTGCTATATAATATCATGGTCGAATATTCTCTCTAGATCGAAGCCACTACGATAGCTAAGGGGGGCAAAGGGGCGTTTTGCTCCCCCCCCCTTATAAGGGAGTCAAAAAGATCGTTAAATGTTAGTCGTCTTTAAAAACTAAGAGTAAAAGTATACCCATAGTATCTAGTATCTAAATCAACAATTATTATTCGCAAAATTTATATTCAACTGACACTTTGAAATTTATTGCGGCGTTTTTTCCCATGCTCTATGGGGAATATGGAGGAATGCAGATATTAAATATTTCGTTTTTATAAATTAAATAAAACTGTATAAAATGGAGTGCTAGCCTAGCAATAGTAATTATTATTAATTATGATACCTATCTCCCTTCGCCTTGAATGTAAAGTGGTAACAAATTGTTTCGACCGTGATAATGAAAAAAAATATTGTTAATTTTATTCTGATGCTAAAAGTTAAGTTGCTATTTCAATTCCGTTGTGTGATTTATTGTACTGGGTCCGCGGTCTAATTCTCTTTATCTAGAGTTGGGGATGGTCAATTGACCACAGTTATTTGACCGGTCAAATTCGGTCAAAAAATTGTAGCATTTTATTTTGGTTTTATCAATTTGCTATCAACATTATTTTAATGATCACTCCAGTTGACCTACACCCAATACCCGTCATCTAATTTATAATTACAGTATATACACTCCCGATTATCCGAAATAATGTGGACCGGACCGATTTCGGATAATGCGGAGATTGAGGAAAATCATTAACTATAGAAAAAGTAACTATATCTATGTACTTTTATATACATACATAATAAATTATAATACTTATGTATGTATTCATATTCATAAATTCAAGAAAAATGTAATTGGTACTTGTTTTAATTTTAAAGTCTGTAGATTTTTGGCCGCAATGTCCCTCCATCTCGTATTCATTATTGGTATTTGCGCCAAAAATAAAACCTATATTATGCGTAGGGTTGTTGATTGAATTGACCGCGGTCAATTGACCGATTTTGACCGGGTCAAATTAACAATATTCGAAACTTTTAGATTACTAAAGTCAAAATGGTCTCTTGTTACTTTAATAAACTTTAATACCAATAAATTGTTTTTCAATGCCACCTTGGATATTTATTCATAATAATAATAATAATGACTGTTGGAATCGTTGATAAAATGAGTTTTCTGCAAATAAGTCTTGATGCGTTAGAAATTGCGATAGGGTTGTAATGAGGACAAAAATGTTTGATTTTTAATTCTGCATCGAATGACAGAAAAAGATACAGGGGTTCCTATTTGAAATAAGAAATAAATTGCTTTCAAGTTTGCAAAGTTTGACACTAAACTTTGGACACCCTGTACAGTTCGTATTAATTAAACTTGGTTAGCGAGACTGTTAGACTTTATTTAATAAGCTACAAAAAATACATCCTTATGACGTCACACTCTTTTGGAACACCCTGTATGAAAAAAAAATATTTTCCTGAAATGCGCACCAAGATACAGGTAAGGTCTGTAAAATATCAAAATCCTAACTTAATTAATAAGTGAGCTATATAGAAGACGGGAGGTGAGGTGCAGGACCCTACAAATTCTCGTCCTTGCAACTCCAGCAGTATGAGCTTTCGAAGATGAAAATAGGAAACATATTTTTTATGGCAGAATAATAATGTAGAAAGCCAAAACGTAATAAAAGTAATTTATTTCTTCGCGATTACAATAGTTTCCTTCTTGCGCGCGATGAATCAGTTATACCTGCTGGCTTTCAATAATAATATGCATATTTTATTTATGCATCAACATTCTCTTTTAATTAGTCGTCAATTATTGCAAAACGGGCGCCTTTTCAAATATCTGAATAAAAATTTCCTAAATAAAATTCGTCTACTTTCGCCACAGTGGGTTTTCAATTCGCCCGATCAGATTCCCAAACCCGAACGAACACAGAACACATTCACTTGTGTACTTTTTCTCCATTGAAGTTCCGTTATTCTAAAGGCCTTTCGAGGTCCTTTTTAATTTTACACCACGTGAAGTTAAAATGAAAAGAGTTATTTAAAGTCTGCGGTAAAGAACAAGGAAATCAGCAAAAAGGAAACAAAAGCCAGCGATATGGGTGGGAACGCGACAGTTAAGCGTTTGACACGGTATAGTGTCTACGGGAGCGTTAATAGGAAATAACGAGGCGACGTGAACATGCTATAAGCACAGAATAATATAGCTTGCGTAGCTATATTATTCTGTGCTATCTACAGCGTGACCAGTAAAGTCCGCATAATATGGTTTTTTTTTATTAATAGCTTTATTCGAAACTTGACTTTGGCATCAAGTTCTGCTTCGATCGAAATGAAAATTAGACAAAAAAATAGTAGTCACATGATTCGCATTATCTGTCAAATTTTAGTTTTTTCCAAAAAATAACACAAAAGTGTAGTTATTTCTAAAAATATCGAAAAAAGTTAAACAGATAGCCGTGGCCAGTGGTCAAGGCTCGCTTGGACCGAATATACTATACGGGGACGTACGATAAGTACCGTTTACTTGGCAGAGCGTGGTTGTGATCTGCACACAAATATAGTATCTTCATAAGTATAGTCCGCCTTACGAGTCTATGGCTACGACGCCTGAGAAGACGAGAAGATAAAAGGCGTAAATAAGTCAAATATCATCAAACAAGAGACGCTGTTACTTTGACAAGTCACAGGCCCATAACTTGTCGATTTGTACTGGTAAAGGTATCTATGTCATCTTCGATTTTGGAAATAGTAATGTAGTCCTCTCTCGTGTCTTCGTAATATTTTTTCTGATTTTAGCAACGATATTTACAAGTACATGTGAAAAAAAAAAGTAATTCTTCTAAGATGTTCTTTTAGTGTAACGCCCATATACCTATATACAGACTGTCCGCGGATAGGGTTTACAATAGCACAAATGGATGAAAAATTTCATTTTTCGGGAAAAGTCATTCTTGATAAAAAGTTTTGCTTGTAAAAAAAAATGCAATTCACGAAGCGAAAATTTTGATTTTTTATACAGGGTTTGTAAAAACTTCAAAAATATGATTTTTCTCCAAGAGTAAACCATACCTTTATTTTTCATTTTTAACCAAAAAGAATAACGTTTGTAATTTAAATCCGAAATTTAAAATAAATCTTCGATTTGTTTAGTTTTTTTAATTTTTAGAGGTAAATGGAAATTTTGCTGCTTAATAAAAATATTAATACTTATAAAATTTTATTATACTCTATTTTCATAATGGGTGGTATGTATCTTATTATAAAATTTTAAATGCATTCCTACCATCTTTTGTAAAAACAAGGATTTTTTTTACCTTTTTATTACTTTACGTATGGGGCAAATTCGAAGTTGTCAAATAGAATTTGATGTGTTTTGAAAATAATGACCTTAGAACAAAGGGTTTATTTAGTTCAATGTTACGGTACGGGCGAAAGTGCTCACAACTTTGTTATAGAGAAATTTAATCAAAGATACCCTAACGTTTACGTCCCAAAAATGGGACTTCATAAATTATTAAGAAAATTTCAGCGAACTGGTTCGATTAGTTTCCAATTAAAAAAAAATATATATATGATCAGAATGACGCCGCTTCCCTAATCGTATTGCAGTATTTTCAGTCTGTTGCTGACAATCCTACCCTTTCATTAAGAAACCGAGCTAAAGAACTGTCATTGATAATGTATGTATTTCGACCGCTAATGCTGCTATCCAAAAAAAACTCTAAAAATTAAAAAAAACTAAAAAAATCCAAGGTTTAGATTTATTTTAAATCTCGGATTTAAATTACAAACGTTATTCTAAATAAGTTTTCTAATTGGCATTTTGGTCAAAAATAAAAAATAAATGTAGTTTACTCGAGAGAGTTTAGGTACTCTTTGACTCTTGGAGAAAAATCATGTTTTTGAAGTTTTTGCGAACCCTGTATAAAAAATCAAAATTTTTATCTTTGTAAATTGCATTTTTTTCTCAATTTTTTTTACAAGCAAAACTTTTTATCAAGAATGACATTTTCCCGAAAAATTAAATTTTTCATCCATTTGTGCTATTGTAAACCCTATCCGCGGACAGTCTGTATATAGAAAAATTGGGCTAGATCTTCAAAGGTTTTCATATTTTTCCACCGTCATTTTCTACTTTCCATTAAGAGTTTAAGAGTATCGTGACATCAACCCTTAGGCAGGCCGAATTTGTTACTGTCTGGTTTCAGAACCACAACATATTCATTAATATTCAAAATTGGGTTGAGTTCGTCATAGAATATTAGATTTTTGAGTATTTTTTTTAAAGTGTCGTTTTCTTCAAAGAGGGAATTCTCATAGATAAGCTCACAGCTTAATAAAGATTTTATTTTCCTTAGCTAAATCAAAAATATATATATCTACGCTGATGTATGTATAACGCACAAAACTGTCAATTTGGGACCGTTTTAGATTAGTTTCTTTTCGAGAAGTTTTTAAACGTGTATCTAAAAACCCATCACCTTGTCCTTTTGTTTGTTATCAGTGAAAGGAAAACTAAGTAGAGCGCAACCGAATTTTATTTCTAAAGAAAGCAAAAACTTATTTTATATAACTTGTTATTTAACATGGGCATTTCGTAGCGTAACAATAGAGTCGCCTGCGTAAAAATGCGTGCACATTAATGCAACCGAGTGAGTGTAAAAGTACTGGCCTTCATGGCAAGAAAAAAGCCTACAGAATTTATGCATTTGATCTTGACATACGACAGATCGGTGTAAGTACCTACTTACAAAGGTTTATAATTCACTATTTTGTTTCCGCAATAACATTGTTATTAAAACTCTAAGATGGCGTTTTTTTATTATGAAATGACCTATTAGTACAGCACACATTGGAACTGATTCAATATTTATTTACATTTTAATAACAATCTTTTGAATTATGGCCCTTTTTTTTTATCCGTTCGAGATATTGTTGCCTAAAATAAGAGTAAACATACGATGTGTACTGGATAGATGGATGAATATCCGAATAGACTGAAGTCTAGCTTTTTTCAATTATTGATGTTTATTAAGTAGTACCTAACATTGTTTACGAAACATTTTTACTTGTTTTACAATAACTTGTTGTTTGGCAAATAACCTGGTCCGATCTTTTCGTCAAAATTTGGACACGGCACCAATATTTCTTTGTCTGCGGGCACCAATTTTTTTTTTAGCCAATGGACGGAAATTTTAAGGTAGAGATAAAGTTCCTCACCCTGTTTAAAGGAGCTATTGTAATTTGATTTGCACCCTGGAATACTGCAAGTTTTGTTTTCGGTATGATTATTTTAAAATAATGCCGTTGTCAATCAAAACGATCTAGCTTTATTTTCACTATTTACATACAGACAATAATATTATCGCAAATAACACCACCGACATTGTTTTCAGGTCTTAGGTTATTTCACACACAAATACGAAACGAATATTACAACGAGAAATAAAAACTCAAATTTCCACAAGGGTTTATGGAAAACACACAAGGAAACGTCCCGATTTATTAATTATCCAGTTAAAACAATATTAAACTATAATTTACACTATATTTAAAACAAATTACACACATTTTTTACAAAAAAATACAGATAAACAGGACAGACGCGTGTTTTTAGAAGTCTGACGCCGTAACTGACCTATTTTTGCACTTGCGTGCATTCTGATCCGCCACGTACAGGCAACCAGCGAAACCGTTTTGTGTTAATCGTCATGAGGGAACCAAAATAAACCTCTCCAGAAAGTGAAAGAATTTTATTGAAAGAGGAATAACGTGTATTTTATATTTATTAATGTAACCCCAAAAATGACAGTTTATGTATGTGCATTTAATTTAATAAAAAATTTCCTTCCTGGGAAGTACAATTACTTAAAAAATATTAATATTATATTTTCTAATAAGAAAGATATATGTTTTCCATTTTGGTAATAAACAGATGAAATTAAACCATTTTACATAATTTGTTGTTGGTTTTCACAATATTTAGAAAATAGCTGATATACCACAAATACCTAAACTGGACATGGAAAACAACAAAATAGCAGCGATAAATCGGTATAAAACCATTTTATAACAAACTTTATTGTGCAAATTTATGGTTTAAAATTAAAATGCAGTTAAATTTATATTTTTATCAGTTTAAATATTTCAATGTTTAATGTTATTCCCTTTGGTTTGACAGTAGATAGGTATCCAGTGGCGTTGTGTGGCTTCCAGTTGAGCGGTATGTAATTTTCAGGGTAATTAAAGCAGGGTTGTGATTTTGTCCACTTTTTTTGATTTTGTCCAGGACATGGACAAAATTGGACAAAATCGGACAAAATCGGACAATATTGGACAAAATCAAATTTAATTACATTTTATTAAATTTGTTGATTTAAGCAACCGAAAATACAAGTTTGTATTGTGTATTATATAAACAATAAATACCAAATTGAAAATTCCAGAAAATGGCTATTTGTTATTTCATTATGGGGCCTTAAGGTGAATTTTCATGCGTCCGTCATCCGATGGCACGATGATCCGACGGTATCCCGTTATTGTTGTTTAAGTTTTGTTTGACACCCTAATCCTAATATAATAAAGTTTTTTAAATTTTACATGTGTTTAATTGATTTTGTACAATTTTGTCCATTTTGTCCAGAACAATTGATTTTGTCCGGACGGACATAATTGGACAAAATCGTCCAATTATGTCCACTTGGACGAATTCAACCAACCCTGAATTAAAGTCAAGGAAAACAAATTTAATAAACCTATTTCATAGTCAAAAAAGTTAATACGATGGGGGCTCAGGACTTGAGTGGTGGGGGTGAAAGGAAATCAAATACCATTTTTATTACCAAAAACACAAAAATGTCGAGTGATTTGTTGTTTTTGGGGTTGTCAATGCTGTCAATACCAATTTTGTGTAGTATATTTTACTTGGTTAAAGAGAGGGGATAATTTTTGTGCTGGCGACGTTTGACGAAATCACCTTATCGCCTCGCTTCATCGACATACATTCAATATTCAGTAATATTTGGAACTTCGTTTGGATTGTACCGTTAATTTATTTTACATATTTTCCATGTCATGTAGTTAGTTAACTAATTAATTATTATTCTTTGCATCTCCGTCCTTCTATAATACTATTGATGGTATGTCTCACTTTATGGCCAATCGACGTACTGACGAAGGAATGTATTAAGTAAACAAATAATAGCCCAGGCCCTCGGCTGCATCCTCGGCTGCATCTTACCTGAATAAGTACTCTACTCAGTAAAGTTGATTGTGTTGTCGAAAGTGAGTTTTTTGTGTGTCACACGTGTTGCAATTAGGGCTGTGCCATTACCGAAAAAGGTAATCGATTATTTTCTATTATTCGATTAATCGAAAATAATCGATTTATTAAAAATAATCGATTAATCGAAAATTAAAAATAATCGATTATTTCCGATTAATCGATAATAACCGATTATTTGAAAATAATCAATTAATCGAGAATAATAGATTATTTCTGATTAATCGAAAATAATCGATTGATTTAATCAAAATAAATCAAAAAGTCGATTCAAATATTATATCGTTAAGAATACTTTTTAATTTTATGAAAGGCGCACAGATTGAAACTTTGTTCAAATTATTTCATTGATTGTCTTGCAATACTTAATATGCTATAATATTTTTTAAACCGATTTTCAGGGTAATAGGGTTGCTAATAAATATATAGAGACTTACAGCAATAATAAGTAACTAGCAACTTCAATCATCCAAAAACATACCTATATTTTCGAATAATAGAAACATAGTTTCTTTGGTCAATTGATTAATCGAAAAATAATTTTTTTTTGATTAATCAAATCATCGTAAATTTTTTTTTTCAAATACCTAATTAATCGATTAATCGAAAAATATTTTTTTTGGTTATCAATTAAGTAAAGTAAGTACCTACTTAATCGAAAAATCATTTTTTTTTCGATTTTGATTTGATTTTTGATTAATCGAAAAATCGTTTTTTGTTCGATTACCTACTCGCCTAATAATCAATTAATAAAAAAATCGTAAAAATTTTTTTTTTCGAATAATCGATTAATCGAAAAATATTTTTTTTTCGATTAATAATCGATTAATAATCGATTAATCGATATCTCGATAAAAAAATGATCTCTAATCGAATAATCGATTTTGTTGCACACCCCTAGTTGCAATTAGTAAAATTACTAAAGTACTAAATAGAAAAAAAATTGCCGGACATCAGAAGAGACGGCCACGATCAAGAGGACCTTGGCCCGTATAGAAAATATATTTTTACCACCGAGAAGTTTCTCTGGTAAGGTTTAATAAACCTTATAAATGCAGATATTTCACCGTACTCTTACCTGAAAAATTGAGTCAAGATAGAAAACACGGGCGTTTCGCTACCCCCTCGGCTACCCCCATGATACTATTACATACTACGTGTGCTACGTGCCATGGAGGGGGGATGCAACGAAAGTGGAATGCTAATCGAGCCCGAACAGAAGTTGGGCCAAGGCAACCGGGCAACGTTCGGTTTTGATTGTCCTCTTTTAACTTGCGCCAAGTACATTTTGTATGTATTTCTTTACATTAAAAGTTCAGTTCAGGCTTGCCAATAAATAGATTTCTTGTTCATGCACAACATAGACGGAAAACCAATAAAAATTTGTTTGAACAGTTTCCACGCCGGTGAAAAACTTAAGAAAAGGTACTTTTGAAAACATTAATCAAACGGCGGGCCAGCAGCGTGGCGGTGGCGGCGTATCGGAAAACGGGATTTTTTAGATTTCCCGACGAATAAGGATTTTCTTTCGCATTGCCGAGCACGAAATTAAAAATGTTTCGGATTTTTAGGGAATATTTTCCGGAAAAGTGCTTTCCGTAGTGCTGCGGAATGTTTGAACGAAAATTCCCCATCAATTCTACTACAACTTTTAATTGAAAACCGAGTTGAAAACTGAATAGTGGTAGAATACCAGCTAAGTAGAGAAAAATATTTTGTAAGTTGGCTTTTCTTTGTTGTCGTTGTGTTTCTCCGATCGCATGTAGTGACCACGCGGAGGATTAAGTCATTTGGGGGCCCCATATAGGGCTCGATATAAGCATAACTGATAATATGGGACCCCCACCTCAAGCCTTAAGCCCTATTTATACAGTCATCCATTAATACTTGCAGCTTAATTTTTCAACGATGGCGTAATTTATTATTATTTTATATACAGGGTGTTTCATTAAGGGTGGCCACCGACCATATCTGGGAAACTACTAAGCATTGAAACTTGGGAAAAAGAATTTTATGATTAAAGTGGTCATGAGAAAATTCTGGAAATTACTTTTAAGTTCCGCATTTCGCCACAAGGGGGCACAATTGAAAATTAATTTTTAAAATTCTAAATTTCTCCGAAAATTCCTATATTATGGTATACTTCTGGTTACATCATTAAAAAGAATAGATAATTCTGCATCAATTTGGTTTAAGTCTCATTGGCGTGCCGACCTTGATAAGAGTGGTGGAAGCTATTGAAAGTGTAATCATTAAAATCGCTATAACTTCTAAATGACTTATCCGATTTTACTAAATTTAGGCTTGTTTGGAAGAGAAAGGTAAGTACTTTTAATTGCCGTATCCAATGATACACGATAGTTTCTAATAACATTGCTAGAGGGCGCAATTTGTAATAATAACAGTTTTTTCGATTTTATCCCGAAAATTCAAATCATATGGTACCTATAACTATGACATCATAATCGAAAAGTAGATTAAATTTACAAGAAAAAATGTTAATACTGCAATATCTTTGTTGGATTCAGAGTTATTGCCAAAACAATAATTTTTAACACTTTTATCGAAGAAATTATTGGTTTTATAGCTTCGTGGACACGACAGAAAAATATTTTTAAACTTTATGATTCTTTTATGTGTAGGTTTGTTACTCACTATTATACCTAATGGCCAAAAACTACTTTAGATGTAATGACATAATCATGGAAAACTTCTACTTTAGGCATATGATGTTTTAAAAAATAAATCTAGATAGCCGTGAAACAAAATCGGCAGGTTTAATTTTAGCTTCCCCCACTCTTATCAAGGTCGGTACGCCAATGAGCCTTAAGCCAAATTGATGCAGAATTGTCTATATAGTCTTTCTAATAATGTAACCAGAGGTATACCATAATATAGGAATTTTCGGAGAAATTTAGAATTTTAAAAATTAATTTTCAATTGTGCCCCCTTGTGGCGAAATGCGGAACTTAAAAATAATTTCCAGAATTTTCTCATGACCACTTTAATCATAATTTTTTTTCCCCAAGTTTCAATGCTTAGTAGTTTCCAAGATACCACCCTGTATATGTTCGGAGATCCTTTGAGGCCCCCCTAGCCGAACCGGGGCTCCATAGAGGCACTTGCCTAATTTGCCAAAGGGGCTTATTCGCCACTGACACTAGCACAGTGGGGATGTCAAACCCGTTTGTTTAAGTAGGGCAGAACGGGGAGCAAATAAAGCCATTGCGGCCATTGCCGTATTGTATTTTGGGAAAGCTAATAATACTACCCACCCATTGAGTATTTTCATTATTATATTTACCAATATTACTTACATAAACTATACCAAGTAATTTACTTGGTTGAAGTAATTATGTTAAACAGTTAAAAACACAATCAACCTCTCGATGAACTTACAGAGGTTGCTGCTAATTTTAAAGATCTTTAGGTATATGCAACCACTCGAGAGGGGAAAGCCGAGCTAGTTAGGGGGCAATGTCACCCCCTTCCGGGCCACTGTGTTTTAAGATGATATAATATTTAGAATTATTTAAGCCTATTAATTCCACGTAAGCCATGTATAACGATTTTCTACAAGTTTCGAGAAAAGTGTACCTTAGTATCTACTTATACTTAGGTAGTAAACTCGGTAGTAAAGTAATAACGGTTTTTCAGATCCCATGAATTTTAAAGTAGGTATCTATATTACGCCTATCGATAATACGGCTCTGAATTTTTACAGTTAAGCTTCAAAGGAATTGTTTATTTACATTTTATATTAATAAACAAAATACGAACGATAAAACACGTTGCGTAGGTGTCAGTCAAGATTATACCTTATTCTGCCTTGTTTATTAATATCTGACATCATAGAGCAAAGTTCAAATGAAAATAATCGCTTTTTTATTTAATCAATGAATGATAATCACTCCAGTGAGCAAATGCATTTTCGAGGAAAAGGAGCAGTAGAAATGAAGGAGTGTACCAAATATGATAATAAAAGCAGGTAAATATACGATTTAATTAAGGTGTCTTTGGAGATTAATAATGTACCAAAGTTTTGGTTATTGAATATCATCATCAGGTCAATTTTTTTAATTGACATGTAATTTTGCCGACCAGAATTTCAAACTTTAAACCCTCGTTTAAACACTTTTTAGAAAAAATTTGTATATTTTTGTTTTAAACCTTCTATAGGAACTGTGTAGTGTCACGACGATGCTTTTCAATTAAACGATATAGTGGCGCCCAACAAGGGGCTATATGGAAAATACAGTTAGTAGGTGTACCTATTCAAGTAGGCAAGGGTGTTTTGATATTTACACGCGTCCACGGAGCGTAAAAATTCCGTTTTGGACGATATTACTAAAATAAAAAATTGTCTCTCTGGGGCTATAAGTATTGCTGTATAACTTTGGAAATAAAAAAAAAACATTTTCTTATTCAAACCATGTAAAATAATTACGGACAAACAACAATCACGCGGATGATACTGTATCATGAATCAACGGAGTTGAAATTTCATCGCATATTTTCTACGAATATGCTCCACTATTGACACCATGCATTGCCATAATATAGCAGAGCAGATAAACGAAATGTATTTTTGCATTTTTATTAAAGTCGCGCTCTTTAGGTACCTACCTATTATTACCTAGGGAGGCATAAAGTTAAATTTCCACTTTTGTACAAACCGTAGCCTTGAACAAATCGACACACCCAGCGTTATAACTGGTTACATTAATTTTTATTAAAATAATTACCAGTATTGTTTAATTGTGACTGCTTACGTACAGAAAGGCGCGTGGGTACCCTTTTATTGCGATATTCTGGAAACCTGATCGCTTCCCCCACTGCATTGTTGGACAAAGATTTTGGGTCAGTAAATAATTAGGCGTTTATTAAATCGTTCAGTTTATATCGTTTGTTCAGTTTAAACACCCAAAGAGGACATACCACGAAAAAAATTTTTTTGTGGAAGGTACCTTACCTATAGGTATGTACCTATACCTCGGTACCTACTATATAGACTAAGACGGAAGGAATTAAAAGAGAAATCTTATAATGTGCGTACCTAAGTACGACCAGATCAGTTAACATTAATCAATTTCAACTGTATGATTTCGCTGAAGGTAAATTTTGGTAATCGGTGGGGTCCTTTAAGGAAACGGTGACAGGGTTTGTTCGGGAGGCACAAAGATTTTTAACATAAACAGTATAACCACCGAACTTTGACTGTGACATAAATTACATTGGCATACATTATTTAATCACAATCAAAGCCTAATAAGTAGTGATGGGATGACTCGAGTGAAAAATAACCTATCATTCGGGTTTTTCAATCACTTGAATTATTCGATTATCTTCGGAAATAATTCGAGTGACGAACATATGGTTTTTATTTTCCAACGCGTCTCCAAAGTTGCTGCCCGCCTGTCAATCACTCACTGCGGTCAGAGCCATCTCCTAGCGAGCGGCTACACCGAGTGGTTTCGGTTATTATTGGCGATATAATTCAAATTAAATACTGCATTACGGGTTACCTGTGTAAGATAATATGATTTATTATTTAGATTTAAATACTGCATTACGGGTTGCCTGCGTAGGATAATAGGATTTATTATTTTATTAAGATTTAAATCGTCGGCGTCTACTGAAAACTTAATGTTTAGTGTTGAGTATTCAGTATTCATAAATATCATGAGTTATGCAATATCGTAACATCTCAAGGTCAAGTAGTCAAGTTGTTAAATTAAATTGTAAGATCTGGGAACCATGCCAAAAAATCCACAAATATCTCCGCCACATTTAATAATCCGCAAAAAATCAATTGATTAACAACACCGAGTCAGTTATTCCCAATACAAATGCTGTATATCAACATAAAGGATGAACCGCCAATATTAATAATTAATATTAGCATTTGAGTGAAAAAAAATCGATTATATTTCGGTTTTTTAAATCACTCGAATTCTCGGTAAGTAGTCGATTATTAAAATAAGTCGATTTTTCCCAACACTACTAATAAGTAAATCAAGAATTAAGGTAACCAGGCCACTTTGAGCGTGAGAACACCATTTCTGCCAATGTCATTTGTGTCACAGTCAACGTTGCTGATGGTTAGTTAACTATTGTTTAGCGGGCTCGCATTCCAAGCAGCACTATTTCGGGATTTTGACGGATCCAGGTGGGGGGGTGGGGGGTTTCTCTAAGGGGTCAGCCCGGTCAAGTGGTGACCTACATGTCGACGGCACCGGGGCTTAACTAAATAATTTAAGGTTTGAGGTACCTAAGTCGTAAGTCTTGCTTCTCGAATCATGACTAGACTTTGATTTGTTTATTTGAGGTTAGTTTTATGACAGGACGTTGACATCGCTATATTTTAGTAGAATTGCTGTAGCTGAAGACTAAATTTCACTTTTTTTTTTAATGAATAGGCTTATATGTTGTTTCACTCCTAAAATATCAGGCCTTGATTAGTATAATATCAACTCCAATAAGCTCCTGAACGACCTGAACTATAATCGATCTACTAAGATTTTTAAACCTGATGCATGACCCCCTAAAACATTATTTCCTCGATTATTTCTTAGGACGCCAATGATTGTAACTAAAACGAATTTCTTCTTTCTCTTCCATTATTATTTAAGTTGTGTCTTTTAGAACAAATAATAGTACAATATAAGGTATGCACGTACCAACCAACGTGCTGAGATAAGTATTATTATGATTATGAATGATGATTAAATTATAACCTCTCCCTGCGCAAAGTGCAAACAAATTTACTTTTCGTAGGGCCTTTCCAAAACCAAAAAGTACCCAATACATCTTGCTTCGTCGCTGGAGTAAACCTACCTAACTGGTATTTGTATTTACATAATTGCTATATAATCAGTGAAGCCATAATTTGGTTGTTAATCCCGAACAATCCTAAAACGGATTAAATAATATCGTTTATGCAGCACGTAGGTAGTGCCTGTACCCACGCGGGTACAAGGGCAGTCCTAATGTAAAGGAAAATCGAAATTTCAAGGTGCCCGCTTCCGGGCACGATTGATTCCTGTGCGGACGGATACTCACCCACTTGAAGCACGTTCTCAACACCGCCAGTCTCCAGCAACTTCATCCCTTTGCAAAAAGCCAGACTGCCGGGTTCCTGATTGTTTTGCACCCTCGATAAACTCGAATACATGCATATATCCCTCTCGTTCCTTGGGAAACTCCAGAAAACGATCCGTCTCTGAACCGGTTCCGGAATCCGATCATATTTTTCCTCGATTCTTGCGAACGGAACGGTTTCAGCCACTTTTTTCGCAGTAATGTCCAACAAGGTGTCCGGGTTACGTGGAGGAGGCGCCCTTAGGCGTAGGGGAGCACAACAGGGGGGCAGAGCGCCCACTGGGGGGCGCCGAGGCGGTAGCGCGTCGTGCGCCATGCATCCGACGCCGTACGCGAACGATCACACACTGACAGAGCGCCGAGGCGCCCTGAAAGTGGGGGGATGTCCGATCGGGCGCGCGATGTTGCCGCTTTGTGAAACTTATCCGGAGAATTGCGTACGAAAAACGGCACTGGGATGCGTGCGACTATTGGATCTAATTGACCGATAAGTGACGGGACAAGTTTCGATTTTATTACTTTTATTAAAAGACATATTACTCAGGATACGCGTGTTTCGTTTCTATTCTAGGCGACATGAAAATAAATCAAAGCATAGCACGCAATTCGACAGTGCTGGATTTACCATTAGGCTGAGTAGGCTGGAGCCTAGGGCGGCAGATTATAGGGGGCGGCAAATTTGGCCCAAAATTTTTTTTTATCTTACAGAAATAAATGGTACAATCTTTATTCATGGTCGACGGGTAGTATTTTTTTAAATAAACTTTATTGTTGGTCGTGTCTGTTAATGGGGATAAAAAAAGGTAGTTGGAACTTTACTGGCTTTGCAGAAAGAAATTTCATTTTTAATAAAATAAGTAGGTAATCATAAATTTTAAAAATATTTACTAAAAATTATTGACCAAATTTGGGCGTAGTCTTAAAAAATTTTCGCCTGCAGCGGGTTTTACCTTTCCCGAACACTTCACCTGTTTCACAACTCACGAGCCGTCACTGGTATAGGGGCGGCAAAAATTGAATAGCCTACTAGCGGCAAATTTGTAAATCCGCCCCTGCAATTCGAAGAGAGTAAGAGAAAAATAATTCTGCCATATTTAATTAACGTCGAACTGATTCTATTTCAGTGCCTAAACGACTTGTGCTTCTCTTTTACTCTTTTTGATAACATGGCATTTTGTGTTTAAACTCGTTCTTAAAATTTACGTTACTTAATTTTGACATTCAACGTGAAGACGCGGAAATAATAGTGTTTTTAAAAAAGAGTTCAAATACCTATTTGTTTATTGTATTATAAAAACCACTCAAAAGATCTTAAAATAAGTTCAAATTCAAGATCCTATAAACCCAGTCCAGCCCAGCAGACATCCTTATCCGTAAAAAGACTTTCTTTCTTTTCAACAAAACATAATATCATTATCCTGAGGGCGCAGAGTTGCCTCTTTAGGGCACATAAAAAACTAATTTGGCAACATCGATTTTCTTCACTCGTCCCGCCCCTCCGCCCAGCTGATTACTCCCTCCAGCGACGATCATTTTTGTTTATGTCGGCCATGTGCGGGCGAAGGAAGATGCGCCTACACGGTTGCCGTTGCCAGCTAAAAGTTTCTTAAATTAGGAAAGGTGTTTTGGGTTTCTCCATTCTGAAGGAAGTTAGATTTAAAGTTAGATAAGTATAGCGCCCTTAGTTAGTAATTCGAATAAGTATAGCTGGAATGAGGGCAGGCAATGAAATGACATAATTGTATTTATCCCAACGTTTCGTTTTTTATAAAAACTTTTTCAAGGGTCTGAAAAAAGGAAAAAACAAAATTAATGCGAATAAAATTCAAATTACAAATACAGTCATAGCAAAAATTAAAATGAGGCAGTAGGTCCCTAATCAATATATAAATACATCACAACTTTGGCCATTAAATAAATAGTTGTTGTTTAAATAAAAAATACATGAAAAATATGATTTAATAACAAATACACATTAGGTACATACCAATTAATTATTTGTAATTTTGTAAATTTATTTCTTCTCTTTTCAGACCCTTGAAAAAGTTTTTATAAAAACGAAACGTTGGGATAAATACAATTGTGTCATTTCATTGCCTGCCCTTATTCCCGCTATACTTACTCAAATAAGATTTAAAGTTTTTGAAGTCAAATTTCTCTAAGATCATGCCGCATCGTGGACGCAAGTCACCTGTCATTTATGACACCCTGTTGAAATCTGGTCTATTTTACGTTAAGCTGTTGGCGATAGACAGGACTGGGTCCAGTTCTTTAACCATCGTATTCACCTTATTTTAAACTTGTATGGTGGTATTTTAATGGTTTATTAGCATAATGGCTGGCAAAAACACAGCGTTAATTTTATTTACAATTGAAACATCGAACTCAACGTGCGATAGATTAAAAGTTATGGCGTTATTCATTGGTAAAACATAGAAATACATTTGACATGTGCTAAACTTACCAATGGAAAACGCTATGAACAACCCTGACAACATACAAGAGTTTCGCGTTCGATGCTGCGTTACCATATTATAATTTACGTTCGCGGCGGCCCACTACTGAACTGGGAACTTTTAGGAAAAAACCAGTATCAGCTGTTAATCTCACATGTCGTGGGTGTCAACTGTTAAACGGTTTGTTTTTAGAAAAAGTTGACATTAATAGGTCTCCATTTCAAACAGACTTGTGGAATTCCCCGCTATTCACAATAGGTACTTAAGGATAAATAACTAAATTAAGGAATAATGATTTCTATTATATTGCTATAAACATCCTTTGTCAGACCTATTTATAATGGTACATCGTAATTTTAAGGTATTCAGTTTGATAATGTAGTAGTTGTACGAAACTGCAGTCACTAATATTTGAAATATTAATAATAATAATAAGTTTATTTAAAAAAAATTTAATAATATAATAAACATGTTTATGTTGTCTTCTATAAACTTATTCTTCAATCCCATGAAGCTGAGCTTGTTAGGGGCAAATCTTATTTTTGTTGTAGTATGTAAAATCATAAATCATAAATATGCATTAAAAATTAAGTTTTAAAGTAAAAATGTTAATTTATAGTATAAACGCATTTTTTTTGAAGAAATGTAGGTATTACGTAAGTATAATAAAATTATTAATTTACAATTTTTAAGTAAAAATATTACTTAGATATGTTATAAGTTATTCAGAACAATATTAATTAATTAATTAATTAATTAAAGCATTTCTAAAAATATTTAATTAATCAATTATCAATGTTTTTATTTCGACTTTAAAATATTTTAATGAAATCAATTTTTTAATTTTTGTTGGTTAATAATCGTTTAAATAAGAACATAAATATTTGAAATTTTTTTGTCCTATTTATTTTAGGTTTTATGGTTATTTTATTTTTATGACGTGTATTATGATTATGGTTTTTAAATTGTATAAGGTTCTAGTTTTTAAATAATTATATATTAAGATGTTATAAATGTAAAGTTGTCTTATGTTCAACTTTTTTGTTTCTGAATATAATTCTTTTGAAGGATAAAGATAATCTTTATTGAATATAATTTTTAGAAACCTTTTTTGTAATATTTCTAATTTTTTAACTAAAGTTCTATTTAAGCTATTTATTTCTCCCCAACCTACAATTCCGTAATTTAAATGAATTTTAACTAAGGCTTAATATAATATGTATTTCCATATTTACATTTCAAATTTTTTTAATGTTTTTAAAAATCGTTAGTAAACTCCTTACTTAATTTTTTAATTAAGTTTTCTAAGTGAAAATTCCAATTTAATTTACTGTCAAAAATAATTCCTAAATATTTTATTAACTAAAAATTTGAATGTCTTCCTTTATTTGAATACTATTTATATATCGTGGTAGGTTATGTAGATTTATAGTAAAAGGAATAAGTATAATTTGTTTTATTAAAATTAATTTTTAACAAATTATTGTTATCAAACCAATTTTTTATAATTTAAAAATATTTTTTAATTTTATTATTTAAGTTTTCCCAATTTGTATAGGTATAAAAAATTGTAGTAATCGGCAAACCTATGAATTTGTCCATCGCAATTTATACTAAATAAGTCTTTATAATATAAATATTAATAAATAATGGTCCTAAAATTGTTCCTCGAGTAACATCATACTTAAATACTTTTGGCTAGCTTTTTTCTTTATCTATTTGAACATAAGTTGGTCTATTTTTCAGATAATTTTTAATTAATTCTAATTGCTTTCCTCTGAATCCAATATTTTCAAACTTTTTAACAGTAAATTATGGCTAACTGTATCAAAGGCTTTTGCTAAATCTAGAAAAATTCTAATACAAGGTTTTTATTATCTAGTGCATCATATATTTGTTCTGTTAGATAGCAAATAGCGTTTTGTGTTGATTTATTTTTTGAAACCCAAACTGTTTATTAGAAATAAAAAAAGTGATATTATAACAAAGTAAACTATTCATATTGTTTTTGTAGGTATAATATAATGTGGTCGAGACACAGCCGAAGAGAATACCTACCTAGGATTTTAATTATTATTTACCACAGGCTCCATAAATTGCACAAGTGAAAACTCGATAAAATATACCATAATATAAAAATAATATGCAAATGAAATGAAATTTTAAAGCTGGAATTTCTATTACTCTACTCCTGGTGTCACAACATTCCTTTCTTTGATGCATTTGGTCGGTTTCTTCTCGAAGCGGTGCTGCATAATAAAAAGGAGAATATTGTTACGAGCATTTTGTATTAAAATTATACTACCTAATATAGTGGTTTTTCCAATGAACGTCCAGATTGATGACTCGATCGATAACATCTTTCCTGTAGATTTAACAAAACGGACATCTAAGTAGGACGATTGTCAGAAAGTTTTGCCTTTTTGGCCAAAATTATGAATTAATGAGTTAATAAATAAACATTTGGTTGAAGTGTTGTTTATGTGCGTTCGTATCCATGGCATGGCGCAGTGCATGGTTGGTCGATGATAATCGGCTAAGTTTTATTGCACTGCCTAGTCGCGGTCGGTCGTCACACAGTTAAACGGGCATTCTTCCGAAATCATCACCCAAAACTGGTTCTCTTCTTCGTTTGTTATTATTTACGATCTTCTTGTGAAGAAGAGAAGAAAGAGGGACCACATCAGCAGAGGTCGCACACGGGGCACGGCCGCCGCCTTTTTCTTTTTAGACAAAGGAACGGACCGAATAAATCTGACCATGTTTTTATTGTATGGATACAGGGTGAATCATACCCATACATTTTGTCTGGCACTTTTGTCGCTAAAACATACAGTGTTGTGCGACCAATTAGATTAGTGCGGAGGACTCGTGAGCAATGGGAACAACATCGTAGGGATCAATGCAGCCTGTACAAGTGGATATTATTACTATAGTACGAATAATTTTCCAATAATGTTGCCCGCACCGGCTGTAGAAGCTGTTTCCAATGGTGTTGATGGTAACAATTGGGGGCGACAAATTAATATTTTGTCAAGCACCACTACGAACTAATCTGATTTTTTAAGTGTCTGTGTTTGTTCGGGTTTGTTGCATGTCGTTCAGTAATTTTTAAGGCAAGTTTAAATATTATTTTTAATTTTGTAATAGACTTTTTCTTTCTTTCGTTTTATACAAGTTTTTTTTTTGTATTATAAATGGTGCGTGCTTTGAGGTCATCACTCCTCGCACTGTGATTCCAAACGCTTTATGAAGAATGGGGCGTATTTGTGAAAGGTTATTAACCTAGATTTTTACATGTGACAAGGTGCGCGCGCATTCCTCCTCCGAGGTGCTCTCACAGGGTTTTTTGGAGTGGGGGAACCTCCTCCTCCCGAGGTGCTCTCACAAATACATTACTACCCACAACTCTATAAATTAAAGCTTCCCACCCACCTTTCTATGCCGATTACAATGATGCTAATAATGTACAATTTTAATGCCTAAAGTCCTCCAGACTAATAATTTCAAATAAAATAATTTGTCTACACTTGGATTAATATAAACATAGGTATTTCCTTTATTCTTATTTTAAGTATAGAGAAAATACGCCAGTGGTAACTGTATTAGGAAGCCTTTTTATTTGCTGAAAAACTAAAGAACACGACTGCGTTTATTTTTAGTATGGCATACTTTTTTCGTGTCCTCATGAAATTTACCCCTCAGTTTGGGGTAGAAACGGCCCCCAACTTTTTTTTTCAGACGTAAAGGTATGTATTGTGATACATACCTTTACGAAGGACATAAAAAGGGAATACAACCCATTATTTACTTTTGCATCTGGGGTATGTAGACGCAATTTGTTTTATTGTAAAAATTGTTGGAAATGTTACCCATTTTCTTAACAACCCCCTAATCTTGACATTATGTACCATATCCGGGGGTTATTTGGGGAATTTCGTGTACATAAGTTGTTGCCTATAAGTTCCTCTAAATTTTCTAGTTTTGTTACGTAAACTTTGGTTTTTAGGTGACCCCAAAGGATATAATCTAGCTAGAGTATTAAGATCCGGCGATCGTGGCGGCCATTCAATGGTAGCCCTTTTCCTATCCAGCGGTTTGTAAAAACTTCACTTAACTATAACCATATTGGATCATCATGAAGGTCTACGTACTTCTGAATGGTGAGGAAATGAAGCAGTCGAAGCCACCACATTTTGGAAAAGATTCTTTCAATCCCTACAATCTACGTGCACGTAAAACAATCATCCAAAAGAATGTATTAATTGCGGTGGACAGAGCTGGCGTCCCGTTTTTCGGACTAGAGTCCTAAAATAATCGAATTGACGCATGTTACGACTAGGGAGGGTCTCGCGCGCCCGATGTCCCGGGATGTCGACATCGATCCCGATAGCTTACCCTCCAGACGTGCCAGTGCGTCCTCCCTAATCACCACATTCTGCTAATCAATTAACAATTGAAGCGCCCAATATTATACAAAAGCCACTATTTATGGTTTCTGAGAAAAACGAGTTCAAAAGTTTTAATTGTTGCTAGAAATATTATCATTATAAGATGCTATTTTTTTACCAGTGGATGCTTTGTTATTATAGAAACATTACGACATAATTTATTCGATTTTTACTACTTTGCAACGAAAAAAAAAATTAATAACAAAATGTACACTTTTTACATAGAAATTGCGAAATTCTTTTCTTGAATATACAATTAAAAACAAAATGTCAGAAACATACCAAGAATAAGGAAGCCTGGAGTAATGGATGAAGACACGCAATTAAACGTTTTACTTGCTCTTCAAGAAAATCTTATTATTCCAGTTATGTAACTTGCAAGGGAACATATACGCAATAATACGTCTGCATTCAAATGAGCGAAATCATGTCAAATGCACCCTTATAAAATGTTAATTGTACAAGAATTACTGAAAGATGATCCGAATCCGGACCGCATATTGAAAAATATGTTAGTGAATATTTTACAAACCGCTGGATAGGAAGACGATTGAATGGCCGCCACGATCGCCAGATCTTAATCCACTAAACTATTTCCTTTGGGGTCACCTAAAAACCAAAATTTACGTAACAAAACCAGAAAATACTTACTTAGGAAACGATTTATACACGAAATATATCGAGAATGAATTTAACTTTAGATTGTCAAGAAAACAATTTTTACAATAAAACAAATTGCGTCTACATTACTGAAATGCAAAAGTAAATAGTCAGTTTTTTATTTCGTTTCCAACGAGCTATTACAATACATACCTTTACATTTAAGAAAAAAATTGGGGGCGGTTTCTACCCCCAAAAGTGAGAGGTAAACTTCATGACGACACGAAAAAAGTATGCGAAATTAACTATAACTAAACGTTGCAAAAATTGTAATAGTTGACCTTCAATTTACTTCACGTGTTTCACAGCTAAAATTTGCCCCAAGTTATTGCCAGAATTTATTGACAAGAAATTGAAACTTGGAATGATTCGCCGTCGTGTTTTTAGTTAGACAAGCAAGCGAAGAACAAGTCAAGTAAACTTACCTTATGCTACCGCAAATAAAAAACAAACAAAACGGCAATCCTCGATGATATCGCGAAGCTAACCTCAAGCCAAAAAATTGGTTGAAATTACATTGAACAATTTGCCAAAAACTTGGGTACGTATAAAGCATCATTTTTAAGCACAATTTCTTGATCAAGAATTTGAAAAAGTTTTCGGTACATTCGGTCATTGTTTATAGTACAAACTACACAAAAACTAGAAATCCGAAATATTAAACACCCACAATCAACAATAACCGAGTTCCTTTTAAATAGCAAAGCCAACGGCTGTGTTGAGCTTTCCTTAATTTAACTTAGCTCAGCAAAGATATATAGGTATAGTAAAAATCTTGAATACTCTCGCAAGATGGGGGCAAAGTCACGTGACACTCTGTCAATGTTGGTCTATTAAATTTTTATAAGTTGGCATGAATTACAGGACCGGACTTGAAAATTATACATGTGATACCTTCTAAAACAATTTATGCAATAGCCTCATCGGTTCTACCGCTTTAATATTGCCAAATAATAAGTAATAGGTACCTAATAATTTATTTTGAAAGTTTTGTTTTATAATTATTATAATTTAAGGTAGGTAATAATAAGCATGAATTTCTATATGGTTTAAAGATAAAGTGTCAAAATAGATTTAAAAAGTTTATAATATTATAAATATCCAAACCTTAAAAATACTAAACTAACTGAAACACAACTTAAAATAGGATTCTGTCACTCATATTTAGAACAGATTTTTTTTTGTTTTATTTGTTCAGATTATACCTATAGGTAAAATACCTACAGTTCAACATAAACTAATTGAATTCAAGTTATTACATTCACTGTCAAGAAAATCCCCATATATGACTTACGTAAGGTACGTAGACCCAAATATGGTTTTTATAGAATTTGTTGGCTATGGTACGGTTACATTTCTAAACTTGTATGTGGGCTAACATAAAGTTAAAAGTTTCAATATAGCCAGGGATTTAATTTTTCTGGTGGAAACCCTACTTGAGTTTTTGACTTACATAAGGTACGTAGACCCAAATATGGTTTTTATAGAATTTGTTGGTTATGATACAATTATTACATTATTTCTAAACTTGTATGTGGGCTAACATAAAGTTAAAAGCTTCAATATAGTTCAATTTAACAGTTTTTGACTTAACGTAAGGTACGAAAACCCAAATACGGTTTTTATAGAATTTGTTGGTTATGATACAGTTACATTCCTAAACTTGTATGTAGGCTAATATAAAGTTAAAAGCTTTAGTTTAGCCAGGGATTAAATTTTTCTGTCAGTGGAAACCCTACTTTAACAGTTTTTGACTTACGAAAGGTACGTAGACCCAAAAGTGGTTTTTATGGAATTTGTTTGTTAAAATGCAATTTATTGATACAGTTACATTTCTAAACTTGTATGTAGGCTAACTTTATGTTAAAAACTTTATTTTATTGTCATACAAACAATAATAATAGTAATATCAAATAATAATTTCACTTATGTAAGGTACGTAGACACAGAAAATAGAATTATATATTTGTTCGCTATCCTATTACATACTAATATGGTTAGCTATTTTAACTATTATAGTAACATAATTTTACTTACTATTACCTACAATAATAATAATAATAATAACAATAATAAAAATAATTTCTTCAAAATCAAATAGCTGCTTTTTAAAGGTTAATAATATGAAAAGCTGTTTTGGCATTTGGTAGAACTAGGCGATACCCGGTTTTATCAACCTACCCGGTTTTGTCCAACTCTCCCCTACCTACCTAAGTCAGGGAAATACTTAATTTCTACTTATTTTTCTTGAAACAGAAAAGGATATCTAGATAATGTAAAATGCAAAAATTATACATTAGAAACCTAACCTTAACGAACAAACATTTTAAGAACAAAAATTTTACAAACTAACTTTTCGACAAAAACGGCGTTCAGATGAAATAAAACTTATTACTTATCGATGAAATCAACTAACGAGCAAGGCACACATTAATAATTATGATTCCTAATAAAAAGGAATTAAAAAATTTTAACCTGTATCTAAATTTTTGGTCAAATGAATAATAATTGTAGGTACTTACAATTAAATGTAACAAAAACGCAGTTTATAACTCGGTGTTTGGGCTCATTACGGTCCGCTACAAATCTAGGGATATTATTATGTCCCAATATCAGCTGATCGATGACAAATAACCGCTGTCATCTGTTTTAAAACGAGACTATTCGTGATATTTAGTATAAGTAAAGTATCCCATCTATATTCCTCATACGATTATACGATCTGTTCGCGAAGCGTTCCTTTAACAACTTAGCTAAGCAAAGATTTTTACTTTGCTATGCTGTTTAAAAGAAGCAAAAGGAAAGTACCTAATAGCAAAGAATACAACAAATCCATAGAGAAAACGTAAAAACAAAAATGGCGCCGTGCCGGTTCTGGAGTGTATTTATATAATGTCGATAAACAAGGAAACCTAATAACAAAAGAGGGTTGTGCGCATGTCCATCCCTGTTGGGCGCTAGCGGATCTGACCGGTGAGTCGTGTGTACCGGGTGAGTCAACGATTGCGCAGAGTAATTTTATGCCTTAAAGATAAGATTTGTCGATAAAGAGCTTTTGTAATAAGGTATGGTTGGATGTCTGGTACATTTTAAAAATATTTTGAATTATACAGGGTGTGCCCAAAAAGTAGGGTGTCATAAAGTTACATTTTTTTAATTGGGACACCCTATATTTGAATACATTTATTAATTCTACGTGTTATTTCATACATTTTTATTAATGGTTTAAAATGCGAAAAAGTTATAGTTTTCGACATTATGAAAATTTTGCATTTGCAAGCATATCGTTGTTGTGAAAATGCTACTTAAATTTTGACTAAAGTCAAAAATACATATTCACTCTGAAATATTTGACGTTTCATTTATAGGGTGTTTACTTTCTAGTTTAACTTCCAATTGAAAAAGATTACTTTTATTAAATGGAACACCCTATATATTTTTCTGTCATCTTATAGCCCGTCATAAACTCTTCAACTTTTGTATAGAAAGTCCTTTTCCTATCTCTAATAGTTTTTGAATAATTTTGATATTTCGAGATTTAATGTCCTCGTTATAGCATGTTTTTCAATGGATCACGCCTGTTGAATCAAACATTTCCATTAAAATTTGAAAACTTCGAGGACTAGGTGTTCGCCGCTCGGGATATTTCATCCTGTATAGTTGTTGAGCAAAAAGACACTTTTTATCCGTTTTTATTCATTTTTTGAAAAATTCATTTTGAGTACCAACTTATAAAATGACTGGACAATAAACTTTGCAGTAAAAGGGCTTAATTTTTACATTGATTTGATTCTTTATGCCATCCACTGCCATTATTTTCATTTATTTTCCATGGCTACTATGATCCATTGACAAAAACTGCTATAACGAGGACATTAAATCTCGAAATATCAAAATATTTCAAAAACTATTAGAGATAGGGAAATAACGTTCTTCGCAATAGTTGAAGAGTTTATGACGGGCTATAAGATGACAGAAAAATATATAGGGTGTTCCATTTAATAAATGTGATCAATTAGAAGTTTTCTGACTTTGGTCCTAGAAAGTAAACACCCTGTAAATGAAACGTCAAATATTTCATAGTGAATATGTATTTTTGACTTTATTTAGTAAGTATAAAAATTATTAATTGTATAGAGTCAAAATTTAGGTAGCATTTTCACAACAAGATGCTGGCAAATGCAAAATTCATTATAAGTCGAATTATCTTAAAAACCATAAGTTTTTCGCATATTAAACCATTAATAAAAATGTATGAAATACCAGGTAGAATTAATAAATGTATTCAAATATAGGGTCTCCCATTTTAAAAAAATGTAAGTTTATAAAACCCTACTTTTTGGGCGCACCCTGTATAATTCAAAATATTTTTAAAATGTGCCAGATATCCAACCATACCTTAGTACAAAAGCTCTTTATCGACAAATCTATCTTCAAGGCATAAAATTACTCCGCGCAAACGTTGACTCACCCGGTACAAACGAATTTTTTCACTCATAAAACTTAACTTTTGTTTGCGGACGAGATCAGCTATACGGATCTAATATATATATATATAGCCTCAAAAATGTTGCACGGCATAGTCGATGACGACAGCAACCTATACGAGTCTGCAAAATCTCGAGGGGCAAAAAATTATAAACTTATTGAATTGATGTATAGGTACCTACATTTTTAAATAATCATTCAAAAAATATTTTCGATTAAGTATATACAGGATGAGCATATTTTTGGAATCCATCATCTAAAAAGTTGGGTACGGACCAAAAGTCTATTTCCTTCCAAACAGCTGGGCTTATCAATCATCAGTAGCGGCGCAACATAAATTTCAAAAGACCAATAGTGAATTTTCTCGCCTGGCACTGGCGGTTCTGCGGGCAGAAAAATTATGCACAGAAACACGAGAATATCGTGGACATAATTTTTATTAGTACTTTTTCTAATACAAGAAAGACAATTTAAAAGTATTTGTTTTTTTTACTTACAATAAAACATAGAACTATATGTAATCAAAATTGGGTTTGTTCGATTGTTCCGCACCAACTTGAACTTTGAGTTTTTTTCTATGATCAGTTTTGTGCAGCACAATCGAACAGAATTTTTCATAGAAGGTATTGCCTGAACTAAGAACGAAGAAAAAAAAAGCTTGTCCATCTTTAAAAAGAAATAAAACAGCCTTACTAACTTAATTTAAATATTAGTAAGGTTTTTTTAAGATGCAAATAATGTAGTAGAAAATAATGGATGAACATTAATTTTTCGTATTTTTATTTAAACGTTTTTCATCATGACACTTTTTAAACTATGAACAATTTCTCTTTTTTCTCGGTTCCCACCTGTACATGTCATCGCATATTATACATAAGTTAAAACTGAAAACGTCCTGTAACTTCCCAATCGTTATTTACATACTTACTGAACGTTAATTTCCTATTCAAGAAATTATCGATATTCCCTGCAGAATTATTTTCGTTCATTTGATGGCGTTTTTTCTTTTCAGCAGACCAGCCGATAAGAAATGTACCGGCCGGCCGTTTCCGACGAACGGATGATTTTCACCACCTGCAACAACCACATAACGGTCAAACTAGCCTGACACAAGCCACCCACCAGCGTCGGGACATGTACAGGGTCTTCCAACGAGGACTGGACAGGGGCTCATTTTTGAGCTTCCTTGTATTTAAAGAAAAATCCAAAATAGCCAATCGATGTACTTTTTCCTGCAGAATTCAAAAATGAAACCAAAAATTTATTTGAACCAGAAACAAAAGAGTTACGATATGGATAAGGTGTTTTTTAAATGGAACATAGCTTTTTTTATACGATTTTTGGAACGAGTGATTTTTTTTTGTTCGTTCTGATTAAAATATTTAATATTGTGACAGCTATTTTTATTAAATTTTAATGTTTTATCCAGTATAATTTAACTTTAACCTGTTTGAGACATACACTAGGTAATAAAGGTATAATCACCTTTGAATCCTTCAAAGTCAAAAAATTTGACAAATTTACTATAATATTGCCGAAATGACTTTGATTGACTTGATTATACCTTTATTACCTAGTGTATGTTTCAAACAGGTTAAAGTTAAATTATACTGGATAAAACAATAAAATTTAATAAAAATAGCTGTCACAATATTAAATATTTTAATCAGAACGGACAAAAAAATCACTCGTTCCAAAAATCGTATAAAAAAAGCTATGTTCCATTTAAAAAAACACCTTATCCATAGCGTAACTCTTTTGTTTCTGGTTTAAATAAATTTTTGGTTTCATTTTTGAATTCTGCAGGAAAAAGTACATCGATTGGCTATTTTGGATTTTTCTTTAAATACAAGGAAGCTCAAAAATGAGCCCCTGTTCAGTCCTCGTTGGAAGACCCTGTACTTTTCAGCCAGCGATAAATTCATACATACTATCAATTGAATTATGAAACAAACCAGAAACAGTTATATAATAGGGGGAAAGATAGATACAGGGGGAGCAGGTAGCGTGCCGCCCTTCTAAAGTCCGTATTCTACGGGACAAGTTCTTGGTCAGGAATTTGGGTCGATCTGATCTTAAAAATAGGTTCTGTAATACAAGGTAAAGCACGGATTTGTATACAATTTATGTCACTTGTTCGTTTGGGATTCGATTTTGACTTTTACCCCCATTTCATGTTTAATAAATATAGTTTTAAAAAACTAAAAAACAGGCTTTAATAATTATTAATCAAACTAAAAAGCGGAAAATAAATATAGTTTAAAATAATTTTTCAATTCTTAATATAGGCAGAAAATAATAATGAACGATAAACATTAGTATGTGAAAAAAGCGTGGGTCGCTTTGTGCTATATTTTTCGTATATCGAGCACCCCGCTTTTTCACAATAATACTAATGTTTATCGTTCATTAATATTTTCTGCCTATATTAAGAATTTCATGAAATATTTTAAACTATATTTATTTTTTAGTTTGAGTTATTGTTAAGAATTTTTTTTTTAAGTAGATTGAGCTAGATTAGTAGATTATGGTATTGTCAGCGGTTCTTGATAAGTCTACAAAATTTAAATTAAATCTGACCGTTTAAAGTGGGTCAAAATCGGGTTCAAAGAAGTCGGTTACAAACAAACATACATACAAACCCGAACAAACGACAAAAATGTTTCTCTATTCTTAGCGACAATAGACAGTTTTCGTTGTATTGGCAAATTCAAACGGTTAACCATAACGAATACGAAGCCGCTATTTGACAGATCGTAAAAATAGTTTTCGTTCAATTCGCTTAACGTTAACGTTAAGTCGAATTCGACAGTAAACATAACAAATATAACATAACCTATCTTTAATGGTTTGTGTTCATATTTTCATATACGTTTTGTGCTATCTTTTTTGCTTGGTTTTAATTTCCTATAGTACCCAAAATTCTAAAACATCATGATGGACGAAAGGTTGCTTTTATTGGACTCATCCAGTGATTCGAATTTGGATGATGCCCTTCTCTTGGAGGTGCTTGATCGCCAGGACATTCAGTATCGTGCACAGTTGTATGGAAATTTCAATTTAGAAAACTATAATAATGCTGAATGCAAACTTTATTTCCGATTTGAAAAAAATCACTTAAAAGGACTGGCTGAAGCACTTTGGATTCCCAATAATGTAATAACAGGAAGCAACTTGCATTTTGTTAAGAAATGGTCATTACGCATGCGTTCCGTTTTCGCTATGGCTTTGTCTTCCGTCCGTTAGCTCCCGCCACTTATCCCTAACGATAACGATAAATGACAGCTCAAATGTCAAAGTTGTCAAATAGCGACTATCGGAATCGCTTTTAAACGACAACGAAAACTGTCTAATATCAATACGATCCCACGTTTGTTTCATTACTATCGGTTATTGTAATAATTCTGACATATTGACAGAATATGTCAAATTTTGACATGAGAATTTTTTGCGTATTTTTTTCAACTTTCCACCGTCAATATACATACGGCCTTATAGTTTTTTTTATTAATATAATTTTTTTTAAACGATTTGACATGTTCACAGCTGTCAAAATTTGACATGTTCACAGCTGTCAAAATTTGACATGTTCACAGCTGTCAAAATTTGACAGGATAATTTTTTGCGTGTAGATTATTGTATTGTCAGCGGTTATTGATAAGTCTACAAAATTTAAATTAAATCTGACCATTTAAAGTGGGTAAAAATAGGGTTCAAAGAAGTCGGTTACGGACAAACAAACAAACATACAGGTGAAGCTAATAAAAGCGTGTTAAAAATTGGTCAAAGAGATGTGTGGTAGTATTTTATAAAGCGGTGGCCTAAAGAAAAGCAACTTTAACATATTTTATTTCCAGTACGTAAAGGAAATAGCGAGGGAAATAGTATAATGTACCTAGATGGGTTCAAAAAATCGTAATTCATCCATTTATATTTCTACATCTCAGTTAATTTTCTTGAAAAATCAAAGAGTAGGTACTAATAAATACCCCATGAATATCTAAAAACAGGGAGGGAACGGAACTGTAACTTCAAAAACAAAACAAAAACTGATGTGATTTTAGTGATCCTGCAATATCGATCGTTTGCCAATCTAACAAAGGTCAGATTAGTTAGAATCAGCGATCCGGATCGATCTAAACCAGCGAATCGAACACGCCTCCATTTAAACGCTTTTATTGTCGTCAGTTTATAAGCGGGATAATGTGTAAAAATGTATCAGACTACGCCACTGATACGGGTGGAAGCCGCACCGAATTAAATACCCGCATATAGGTAGTGCCCGTTCGTTCCTCCCGACAATTTAAAAATTTAATGGGAAAACGACGCATTATTTATTTACATACTTTGTTCGTTTAAATTAACATTATAAATTTAATGACTTAATTGCTCTTTTGCACTTAGTTGCAGCGGCGGGCACTATTTACACCGAACACGTCACCGGGGCACCTGTATCGGTGGTCGAGTGTCCCTCTTCCTACAGGGTCGTTCAACTTCCTAGGTAGTGTGTGGCGCCGAAAACATGTTTTATCGCCCCTTAATGGGCGTATCGTTTCTAGTTTGGTATGGCCTAATAAGGGGTGCACCGCGTACCCGGCCAATTTAACCCGGTACCTACCCTACTACGAGAAAATTCATATTCAGCACCTATAAAAATACAATCTAACTGAACTAGATCGGTTACAATAATCAAGGACGGATTTAGCTTTTAGGTATTAGAAATCACGCTCCAGAAAAATGTGTTAAGAAGGGGGGGAGGGGGGGAAGTTGAGGTATACAATACAAAAATTGTGATAGTTAGAAAGCTACATTTTTTTTTAGAGAGTTGATTGAAAAACTTTCTCAAATTTTTCTGTATCTGATTGCAAAATCTATTTAATTTCCACCCTGTATAGCCTTTTAGCATGAGATATGGATTTCTTCTTTTGAGAACAAACAAACAAACACTAGTGGCTCATTCACCAGTTCGTATTTTTTTAATCAATATTTCGTTACATTTTAATTATTGTATTAAAAAATCAGCCAAATATCCATCTTCGGAGTACAGGGTTTTTCCGTATATTTTGGAGCACCCCTGAATCTTTTATTTGAAGACCTAGAAAAAACTTTAAATTACCAAAGTTGCATGATTTCTCCTGAAGTGCCAGAATTTGTTATCGGACAAAACAAATGAACATCGTAAATTTGTTTAATAAGGCCAATGTCGATTTTTTAAAATGGAACACCCTGTATATTAATTTTTTTTTAACTCCTCACTCTTTTCTGATTCCAAATATGTATATATGTTATATGTTTACTTTAGTCATTTAGGCAAAATTTCATTTCAAAATATTGCGGATTAGAAAATCTAGATTGCCCTGAGAAACAATTTGGTTGTTATTAATCGCTTATGGCAACTGACTTATGGCTCAAAAATAATATTTCATACCTTGAATGGTCTTGTCTTGGTATAATGGGTTACTCTAAAGATGAAAAATTCAATAGAATAAGTTTATCGAAGACAACATAAACATATTTATTATATTATTAAATTTTAAATAAAATTATTATTATTATTATTATTATTATTATTATTATTATTATTATTATTATTATTATTATTATTAATAATAATTATTAATAAATCGCAATATTTTGAAATGAAATTTTGCCTAAATGACTAAAGTAAACATATACCATATTATATACATATTTGGAATCAGAAAAGAGTGAGGAGTTAAAAAAAAATTAATATAATTTAAATTTTAAAAAATCGACATTGGCATTGTTAAACAAATTTACGATGTTCATTTGTTTTGTCCCATAACAAATTCTGGCAGTTCAGGAGAAATCATGCAACTTTGGTAATTTAAAGTTTTTTCTAGGTCTTCAAATAAAAGCACCAGGGGTGCTCCAAAATATACGGAAAAACCCTGTACATACACGTAGGGAAAATGTTTGTCCGCCCATCTCTTAGTAATAAGTTAGAATAGTACAAATATGAAGTATCGCAAAGCAAACAGAGGTAGGTAGATAATGTTTCCCCCGCTCCATCGTATTGCATCTCGCTCATGGCACTCGCTGGTGGCACGCCGCGCCGCTTCGATTCCATTAATATCAAATAAATATTCATTCTTTCGTACGTTGCCGCCTGAATGAAAGGATCAGGATCAAGCAAAACGCATTGAGCCAGCCAGATCTGATGCGATGGAGTGGGGGAAACATAATCTACCTATTTCTGTTTACTTTGCGGTACTTCATATTTGTACTATTCTAACTGATTACTAAGAGATGGGTGGACAAACATTTTCCCTACGTGTATACCGTGCGAGCAAAAAATTATTTGCATCAAAGAGGGCCTTGCATCTAAGGACGTAATGCTTAGCCGTAGAGCTTAATACCTGTTGGGTGTCAGTAACTACCTGAATTAACAATCAATCAGTTATTCTTTCATCTTTGACAGTCGTTACAAGTTATTTGATTCATCGCTAATTTTTCCAATTTCTTGAACAATTCACACAATGGGCTTTACGGAACAGCACAAAACATTCATGGTTGAAGCGAATTTTCGAAACGGGGTTAGAGTAAATGGTGAGTGGCAATACAATCCGAACGATGGACAATTTTCACGAACATTTTCCTAACGTTGCTTTTATTGCTGGGGATTTTTATCATTGCATGAAAAGAACCATGGCTGTGTTTAGGGAAACAAGTTCTATACAACGCAAAAAAGGAGCAGGAAGACCATCTGTAAGAACAGAAAAACTTGTTGCAAACGTTCGTGAAATAATGCAAAATACGCCAACAAATTGTATAAGACGTCTGTCCCAAGAAGTGGGAAGATCTTATGGAACATGCAGGACTAAGCAGCTAAATTTATTTCCTTATAAAGTGCAAGTATTCCAAGAAATACAAGCCGCAGATTTTGAAAGACGCAGGAATTATATTATTGGAAAGAATTATTATAGAAATTCAGCAATTTACGTAATTATTTTTCTTTTTTTTTTGTATATTCTTACTTTGTTAACTTTGTAACAGTAGCGTGTCAAATTTTTTGGGGCCCCCCCGCGAACTTTTTTTTGAGGCCCCCTATGTCACTATTATATTTTCTAAAAATAACCCATTATAGTAAATATTTATACACAATATCATTATCTAATAGTCAAAAAACACAGAGAATTTTTGAAACTAAATTTATTTCTATAAATTATTATATGTTATTATAATATAGGAGGGATGATTGAAAAGTTCAAAAAAAATGTTCCTCTAATACAAAAGAAAAACATACAACAAATATTTAAATAATAAGTACAAAGATATGGAATTAAATATGCATTATTTTAAAAACTACTTATAAAATATCCTAACGTTTGTACCTTAACGAAAGGAACTTGTCAACTATTTTATCTAAATCTACATCTTTCGCTCGTTCATTTTCTACTGAGATTATGGCCAATGAGCTAAGGCGATTTTGTACCATACTAGATCTCGTAAAGCTTTTTATTAGCTTCAACTTTGAAAAAGTCCTTTCTGGTTGAGCCGATGTAACGGGAAGTACTAGAAACAACTGGAACGCAGTGCAAATTTCAGGTATACTACTTATTAGTAATTACTAGGTTATTTGTAGAAACTAGATAGCAACAAGTTACGAATTTGTTTTATTTAATATTAATAAAGTACAACCCTTGGATCACGAGCAGTTTGTGCGTTACAATCAGCCTGCACATCCTGGCCCGTTACAGAGTATATTGGGGGCCCCACCGCGTGGCGGGGTCTGCGGGGCCGTTTGACACGCGCCTGCTTTGTAAACAACAGTCTACTTATTTTAATACTCATTAGTTTGGCATAATATCACGTCATACCTAATATGAATTTGACAAAATTTTAACCTAGATTTGGTAAGATATATCGTCCCCATATCATTGTGATCCGTTGTGATCTAAACCAAGCCCTACGTTTTTTAATCCAAGCCCTCTTTGATGCAAATAATTTTTGCTCGCACGGTATTATTAATATTATTATACAGTTTCATTGTAAAAAATTATGGATTTATTAATCCAGGTAGGTAACTGCTACACAAAGATGGGTATTTGGTCGCTTTTTGGAGAAAATTTAAAAAAATTAAATATTGATAAGCAAATGAAACTGCGAATGCGTCACTACTAAATAGCTTCTTCAACAAATCGTAAAAATCATCAGGATTAAAAAAAAATATATTTATGTACAAGATTCCTGAAATGTATTTATAAAATACCTATAAGTATGAGAAACAGCAAAAATATTTCCACATTTAAATAATAATGTCAAAAAATCATGTAGCAGGCTTTAGTAAATATGTCACACATATTTTTATATTATACTAGCTATACCCCGCGCGCGTTGCTCCGCTATTTACTAAAATAAATTTGAAGGAAAGACATTACACAAATATCCGACATTCCGGCATCCCAGCATCCGTTGCGCCACTTTTTTTATGCCGAAACCTTCCTCGGCCTGCACACAACAACTCACCAAATCCCGGCATGCGTTGCGTCACTTTTTTTTATGCCATAATTTTCCTCGGCCTGCACATAACAACTCACCAAATTTTCATCGTAATGGGATAAATGGTATAGGAACGCATACCGGACATACAGACAGACAAACATTCATTTATATATATATATAGATAGGTACCTATATAAATGGAAAATATTTTAAAATCGTATATGCAAATATCTCGGGGAGGGGTGCGCACGCCCCCTGCCTCTAGCCCCCATATCTACGCTCTTTAACAAAAAATTGCTACATGATATTTTATATGAGCTGTTTAATTTTAGTTTAGTGCAATGTCCGTCCCTTTACATAATGTACCTATATAAGTAGTCACTGTGGATCTTTATCATTTAACGATCAAGCGACAACGTGATTTACAACTCCCCATCTTTATTTGTCATAAACATAAGGGTGAATAAAAACATAACCCATCCTTTTATGGGCATTATTAATTTGCGCAATACCTCTTTACCAATAGAAGTGCTATATAACTAAATGCATGAAGGTACCTTTAAAAAATTCACATCTCACCTGTCCTCTTTTTAAACCAAAGTATCTGGCCACAGGATCACCTGCTTGTATCCTCATCAACATGTTTTCTTTTAGTTTATACCTTAAAAAATAAAAATAAAACAGTTACCTAATTGCACAAAAAATGTGAATAACTACTTTTCGTCACAGAGGTTCTTATAAAAGTAAAAATACCGTGCGAGCAAAAATTATTTGCATCAAAGAGGGCCTTGCATCTAAGGACGTAATGCTTAGCCGTAGAGCTTAATACCTGTTGGGTGTCAGTAACTACCTGAATTAATAATCAATCAGTTATTCCGTCATCTTTGACAGTCGTTACAAGTAATTTGATTCATCGCTAATTTTTCCAATTTCTTGAACAATTCACACAATGGGCTTTACGGAGCAGCACAAACCATTCATGGTTAAAGCGTATTCCAACAGGACGGTGCAACCGCCCATACAGCCGTCGAAACTATTAACTACTTACGCAATTTTTTACGACAGATTGATCAGTTTTCGATCAGACATTGAATTCCCACATAGATCACCTTGTTTAACGGTTATGGATTACTTCGTGTTTCCTCATTTAAAGAACACTATTTTTAAAACACCAGTTGCAAATTTAGAACAATTACAAGAAAGGATTATCCAAAAATGTGGTAACATTTCTCCAGAGATGCTGGTCAACACTTTCGAAAATAAAGAGACGTGTGAATTTATGGTGGCCAGTTTCAGCAATTTATGTTATTATTTTTCTTTCTCTTACTTTGTTAATTTTGTAAACAACAAAAATAAATTTGTATTTGTCTACTTATTTTATTAATCATTAGTTTGGCATATCATATAATATGAATTTGATAAAATTTTTAGATTTGGTTAGATATAATATCGTCCCCATATCATTGTGATATTGTAATCCAAACCAAGCCCTACGTTTTTTAATCCAAGCCCTCTTTGATGCAAATAATTTTTGCTCGCACGGTATTAACTGCAGTACAAACGGCAATTTTTTTTTAAACTTTAACGGCCATATTCACTTAGTGTCGACGCCAGCTTTTTGCTGCAGGGGTGGCCAAGAGGGACGCCAGACATTTTGGGGGGGGGGGGGGGCTAAATAGGTTTCTACATAAATCCCAAAATTGACCTTGAAAGAACTGTATCAGTAACATCTTACAAAAATACTTTTTTTATGAACTTATTAAATAAATTAATACTTGCAAAATAAAATAAGTTTAATATCTATAATAAACAGGCATATAATGTGGCTAATAATTTGGTTTTCGCAAAAGGCTTATTTCTTATTAGGGGGGGTAATTTTTGGGTAGTCTGGGCCACCTCTGCCCCTCCCCCCGTAGCGTCGCCCCTGTATTTACTTAGGACCAAATTCTTAATGTGCTGCTTTAGTACTATCCTAGAAGTTATCTTACAGTTAGTGTTTCCTACATACTGTTCCTAGAAATTTTTCTGTATTATTACTTTGTAAACATAACTATTTTTAAATTGCACTCCGGGATTTAAAACAATCAAATAAAATAAAATTTTTGGGCTTGGTAATAGATGAAGCTATTAATTGGAGTAAACACATTGAATATAATTAAACACAAAATAGTTGCACCAGTGAGGATTAAAAAAAAACTTTTGTATAAAAATTTTAATATTATGTCAATTAAGGATATTCACTTAACCGATATAATTATCGGTGCATCGGTATCGTGCCGATATATATCGGCATAATTAAATATTAACTATTTTATTTATTTGTACGTAGAAACATGTTTTTTACATTTTTTTCAAAAAACAGCCATAAAGGACTTTTTCCCTTTCGTTTTAATGAAATCTCCAGGGTTTTTGGGAATAACTCCTTCATCCCGTAATTGTGAACTATTTTGTTATGTTGGTTTAAAAAATGCAGATATTTTGCTTTGACTATTATCACTGTTTTTTTCCATCATATTTTTACTGAAGTAGCAATGTACTTACTGCACAATGTCATAATTCGATTTAAGAACATAAGAACTGAGCATCGCGATTGCAGCCGCCCCTGATACTTTCCGTAAAACGGGTAATTACCACGTGACGTCCGCGTTATTGAATACTTATAGATGAACTTTTAAAAATGTGGTGCCGATACCGATATATATCGGTATCGGCAATTAAAATATCGGTATCGGCCGATTATCGCGGTATCGGCAAAAAAAAACGTATCGGCCGATCACTAATTGACAGCATAAAATTGGTAGTAATTATCACAGTAACAATGAAAATTACATTCGGCAGAGTGTTTTGTGGGGTACTGAGGTTTAAGGCTCAGTAACCCCACCCCGCAAGAGGTTAATTTAAATTTGATAAAATTAATTACAAAGTTGCGCATTTTAAAAAAACTTTAGAGGTTAAAGAGGTTGTTCACGTCCACGTGCTGGGACCAAAGTGAATAAAATAACTCTGCCGAATGTAATTTTTATTGTTACTGTGATAATTACTACCAATTTTATCCTCTCAATGTCTTTTTGACAAAAACCTAAAAATGTTTTTAAAAAATTTAAATAATCTTTGACACTTTCTTTTAGAAAGATTTTTTCTTCTTCTCCAGTTTATTTGGTTGGTTTAGACCTCATTTACTGACTTCTCACATATTGCATATGTTTTAACTTTTATTAATTTCTCCATATTATGTCTCTTTTACACATCATTTTTTAGTTCCATACAAGCTCCATTAAAGTTCTACACCACTTTCTCTTTTGCTAAAACCATCAGCACCAAATATATTTTCTGTCTCCTGATGATGAACGTTTCTACGTTCGAAACATGTAGAGACCCTTAAGAATTTTATTCTATTAAATTTTCTGGAGGAAGATTTTTAGTTTTTTCTTTCTTTCCCAAACATAAAATACGTTCGTATGTAGTTAGTATCATGTTTTTGGATTAGCGAGGCGTCCACTGCGTCAAGGTGCTCTTGATGATGTCCATCTTTAGTAGCCTATGGTGAAAAATAAAACGCTGGTAGGTATACACCCCGACCTTTCTATCTATCAAAAATATTTAGAATAGTTTAGGTGTTGTGGTCAGGTTGGTCGGGTTACAAAAAAGGAAAAATGCTTACTACCTATGCACTCCCAATGGGTTTATGAAAAAACTTGCCAATAGCTTGAACCACAAAATACTTTACTGACCTAGCTAATAACTCTTGTTTCTCTTCAGGATTCATTACAACATGCTCAGGAACCAGTTCGTGTTCTGTTATGTTAATCAATAGCTCGGACTCTAAAAACTGTTCCAAAATATATTTGGGTGCCATGTCAACTAAAGATTGTTTTGCTGAAGGAGTCATACCAGCCTAAAAATAATTTATTATAATGGAAATACCAAGATCATAAATATATCTTTGTTACTAGTTATTGCATGTAGGTATTATTTTACAAGCCTTCTGTACTTTGCCCATGAGATGAGAAACCTAAAGGTTGTGAGGTTTTTGTACATTACCTGCACCACAATAATAGCCCTATGAATATTCTCATCCTGCATCCTTTGACAATAGGTTTTGATTGTCTTGATACCGATTTTTGGTTCATCAGGGAAAAAGACAAACATCTGATCTGTTGGATCGTCATTGTGAGCTACCAGTACAATTAAGTCACTTCGTGAAGGCCGCTTTTCACTGAAAGATGAATAATGTTAAAATATATTATTAGGTATCAGCAACAAGGGTTGTTTGACCAGCGAAAGCAACTTAACCTAAAAAAAAAAAAATTGTATTCTCACCTAGGTTTATCTCCGAAATGCTCTTTAAACTGTTCTAAAGTCTGATCCAATTCATCTTGCGTTACTAAATAACCCCTGTCGTGGCACAACTATGACAAAAAAAAAACAATCTCAAACCCTTTACCCGCAAGAGAGGTTGGGGTGGAAATTTATGTTACAAAACTTACTTGCATTACAGTTTTACGAATTCTCCACAATTTGTAGGTCTCAGCTTCGTCATCCATTGTATTTGGATTTTATTTTTAGGTACTATCAAAATCTTTGAGAAGAAAACACAAAACTACTTAAATCGCAGAACACGAAAAAAACGCTGTGAAATTAAAATCAAATCCATAACATAACACAAACAAAAGTTCTAACCGAGCAAATTTTTTCTGTGTTCCGAACTAACGCCAAGCAAAAACAGGGCATTCCGAACTTAGGTCAGACGGCAGTAACTACTAAGCAACAGTGAAGTAATGACCGGCACACCACAGAGGAGTGTTAGGTCGTTGCGGTTTTTTGGCTTTTCGCACATTATTTCAGAGTCTATTCTCGACATAGGCTTAAGAACATTTCAAGAGAAGTGATTAGTTTTTCTTTCATTCTTAAAACGACTATTCATTTCAATGACGATGTGAATTGTCCCTCCTCGCGAGAGCGTTCACTTCTCTTAAATTGGAGAATAGGCGTCCTGATGGTTTCCTGAAGAATAGTAATGGAAAAACTTTTCGTTCATTTTGCAGCTTAAATAATACTAAGCTGTAATATTAAATAAGGTATACTATAAGATAAAATAAAACACATGTATACTTAAAAATTAGTCATTTATTAAAAACTATTCTTCTGGTACTTCAATGCTGCCATCATTCACTTCATCTATGACATCATGGGGAGCTTTACCGTCTATCGTACAGCCTACAGACTGTGAAGTACCTGAAAAAAATTAAATAAATAAGCGGACTAAAAGCAGCAGAAATCAGAAATTTCAAGTTTCTGTCAACATACATGTATGCATAGAATATAAAACAGGCTTTTTAAAAATATTATATTTTAATAGATTGGTTTTTTGGTTTCAGTTTTAAAAAATTTAAAGTAGGTATTCATGAGAAAAGAAGTAAAATCAAAACTTAACTTACAATCTCCAAACTATAAAATTTTACACAGGAAAATAAATTCACAAACTTGTGTTTTCTTAGTATAATATTTATAGATGGAGTAGAAATTAGATTAAAACCTTAAGGTATAGTATAAAATTTTAGATTTAGAAATGTTCCACATACTACAGGTAGGTATTCTATACCTAGGTGCAGCAACATACATGTATTTAACGTCATATTTTATTTAAAAATTTGTAAGGGTTGAAGTTTGTAAAAATTCATTAAATTAATAGGAAACTTGCATGAAAATTAAATTTAAAAAATAATGCTCTTAAGCGTAAGCTAATATTATCAAAAGACCCACAGTTCACAAAAAAATGTTTTTTTAATCCTCTGGATAAAATAGAAGTGATAACAGTATTGTAAAGTCAAAGCATACTACAATACATAGCGCGAGAGCGGACTATTCATACTACATGACGTCACACGGTGAACTTTAATTATTTATAAAAAACTAAGTAGGTAGTAAGATTTAAGACTTAATATTTTGTATATTATTCTTTGGTAAGGCTGAACATATATTTATTCAATAAAAAAAATTGTGCAAGTTCCCTATTGAATTGAAATTTATCATAAGCAGATGGGTGAATTGGAAAAATACACAAAATCCGTTTGGGGGCAAAGTAGATTAATAATACCAATTTATATTGGCACTTTATAAAATGATATGCATACCCTGTTAACTTAATTTTATCAGTAAATTTGATACCATTACTATTTAAAACAGGTATTAGAATGCATTTTGGTTCTCGGGTTGAAACCTAGTTTTTTTTAATTAATCTTAAAAGCATAATTTACTAACCTAAAACTTCTCGTACTGTGCCTGACAAGTTCTTGGCCATGGAACGGGGCCTCATTTGCCTTGCAATGGCCAACACATCATCGAAAGATATATTTCCACTGTGTTTAACTGAAAAAAAATTACTAAAGCTTACATCTGAACATCTTCATAAAATATAAATAATTGATTTAAAAGTGAAATTAAAAATATATTATCATAACCTTATCTTAAAATTGTCTTTTCCCAGTAGTAACACCCTTAGTATTTCGTAAGGGTGAGTTGCAAATAAGGAATAAGTTGTTTTTGCACCTAATAACAATGACAAAAATGATAAAGTTACTTTTTGCCATATTAGTATTTAGTGCACAAATAGCTTAGCATTTATGGTGAGTTTAATCCTCGGCTTTGGCTGTTGTAGGTATGTAATTTTGAATGCTAATAAATTCATATTTGCAAGACTACAAATTAACAGCCCATTTAGGAAAACCAAAGTTTTTTATTTTGCTCTCAGCCGAGATACCTACTCTAAACTTTAAATTTATGAATACTTACTGTTCTTTTGTTTCTTACGATCCCTTGGGGGTTCTTTCAGAGCCTTGATAATCAGAGAAGCTGCAGATGGTACAACTGAAATTGTGGCCTGACGATTTTGAATCTTAAGTTGAACTGTAATTTTTAGCCCTTTCCAGTCAGCTGTACCTTTAGCAATGTCATCACCAACTTTTTTAGGAGACTACAAATATAATTAACTATATTATTCTAAAATTGACGATAACCTTTATATCAAATCAAAAAAATTCATTAATTTGATTTTATAATGACCTTAAAAGAGAACATAACCTATAATGAACCAAAACTAAAAAAAGATAAAAGTAAACAAAAATATAGAAACTTACCAAACCCAAAGGACCAATTTTAGGGGCAAGGGAAGAAGTGGCACCTACTTCTCCTCCCACACATCTTAAGTAAACTGAAAACGTCAATAAATGAGTCCAAATTGTTTGGAATACCCTTAGAAAATTAGCTATATATAAGTTATAAGCCTACATACCAAACTTAACTTCGCTAGGATCGAATTTAGGAGGCATTCTGAAGTATCCTTCTACAAATATAAATCAAACTATGGCTATTTGAAGCCGATGATTGTAGATTTCCAAAAAATATAAAGTTATCGTCAACTTGGACGATACGAAAGGAAGGCTGTCAACAACTGTCAAAATATAAACACGTGGGAATTCGGATTTCGGAAGCAGTGTTGCCGAACGTCTGACTGAGAAATCAGGAGAAAACGAATAAACGATATTCTATTGGTAGTGTCAGAGTACATATATTATTATTATACTTATCGACCTTCTTTATTATACCGTGGTAGTGTAATTACTGCCCAAAATCGGGAGATGTGAAAAATACTAGATTATTTATATATAATAAATATAAACAATAAACTTTTTCTCGCAAACAAAATATATTAACATAAAACCAAAAATAAATTAACGACAAGTACAATAAAATTACAAACCAAATTAAGCTAAAGTATTTACTTTTGGTCTTTGGGATTGTACTAATATTCTTGGACATATACCTAGCTGAAGTCATTTTTTAACTAAACCTAACATAAAATCGAAAATAAAAATTAATCGTGCCTGGTTGCCGATTTTTAAAAACTTTCTATGAATTTTTGGTTTGTTTTTCAAAATCGGTGAAATCAGGTGTATGTAGAAATACCGAAAAATCGGTAGGTTCGGCAACACTGGTGAGAAGGGAATCGTGGGGATTTCGAAAAAGATGGTTCAAAGTTAAATCGATATTTCATATCTTTGGTATCAATACAGCAAATTATTCGAAAAATAAAAAACAAATCAAAAGAAAATAATCATAAAGATATGTTGCTACGTTGCACGTTGTTAACACAGAAAAAAAGGGTTTGTTTGGTGGTGTTGCTAGTTGCCAAATATAATTTAACAAAACCATTTCTGTCTAACTTCGCGCACTACTTGTGAATTAGGTCAAAGTAATTTTGTCTTTGTCACCGAGAAACATCAAGTAAAACTCAAATACTCAAATTCAAAAACGTCAAACTCAAAATATTTCAATTCAAAGGTTAAAGTGAAAACTTCAGTGCTAATGCTAATCTAATAATTATTGTTAAAAGCTCAAAATTATTAGTGATAGTGTGCTCTCGTTATTCACAATGGAAAATAGATAGTTACAAATTGCTGTACACAGTTTATTATTTATCCTGTAAACAGCTTTATAATGAATACTTCCTTGGATCCATTATTGGGGCTCCCAAAATATCAAGGGGGTCTACATTGCGATAAGGACGCATTGACTGATATGTTTGGGTGGTTTTTACAAGTGCTTCTGGCTTGGTTGGCTTTTACATGCCTAATTGCTAAAAGGTAGAATATTATAGGTAGTTCTTTATTATCTTATACCCCCTTTTAAATCTGCAACCTGATAAAATAATAAACATCAAAAATGATTTGTTCCCAAATGTACTACTTTCATTTTATTATTTAATACAGGTTTTGTGAACCCAGACTGCACCGGAGATCCTGGCAAATATGGTTCTACGATACTTCAAAGCAAGGCATGGGGGCCATGGCCATACATTTAGCTAATGTGTGGTTAGCAGGGCAGTACCAAGGAGACCCTTGTACCTGGTATTTAATTAATTTCTTATTAGGTGTGTAAGTTTATATAAAGGAGAAACCTCGTACTATTGTGGTGTATAAATGCCTATTTTTAGTATTTTCATAAGTAACATTTTCGGTATCTGCCTATACCTACCTACATAATTATGTTTATTTATTTCTTTTAGATTCTTCATTGGGCTTGCTCATAATATTTATAGGAATAAGAACATCACAATTTTTAGCCAGGAAAAAAGGCTGGGAAGCGATAAATTTTGGAGAATATGGCAAACCTCCAAATGTGAATGCTTGGCTTGCTCAATGTTGTTTATACGTGGGCCTAATGGTCATTGTGAAGGTGTCCATTACCCTTTTCATGCAGCTCGATTTCTGGGAAAATGTTAAGGATTTTATCTTGAGCCCTATTGATAATCCAAAGGTGGAGTTAGCATTTGTCATGTTAATTATACCATTCTTTATAAATGTAAGTATACATAACAATCATAATAATATAATAGTCATGACCATTTTTTTTATTAAATAACCAATGACATAGAACATTGATTACATTTAGGTACATCAAACAAATACAGTTTGTAGAGAAATAAATTTTTTTTTAAACAACAGTACCTAGACCAAGAATAATACACGGAGGGGAAACTTGACCCTAAGAAAAATTATTTAAAAAAGTTGAGGTGGCCCAAAAGGCAAAGGTAATATTTTTTTAAACCTTAAGACCCTATTTAGGTACCTGTTTATTTCTTTAGCAGAAAGAAATTATTAAAAACATTTTATTTTTGAATTCATGTTTACCTACAGGTTTTTAGGGTACCAACTATTAATTTTTTTAAAATTTATTTTCAAGTTAACGGGCATTGCCCAATAAAATACAATCTATAAAGTTTAAATCATATACAATTTGTATACCCATGGCAATAATGTAACTTACAGTACCTAGGTACTTAAAATACAATAATTATATTATAACATTCATTGATACCATTTTAATTATTTATTTTTAAATAGCTCTTCAAACTGGCTGGAGACGTATTAAACAAATCAATATTGGCATTATTGCAGTTGTTCATCATTCTGTTGTACTCACTGTTTTGACCATATCGGGTTCGATGATATTGAGGTTCAAAAAGTCTTACTTTCTTGAAAAGATCTACGTGGAATATAAAAACAACTTGGATAGCAATTCTGGACAGTTACATAGACCGTTAATCAATTTAAAAACACAACTTCCCTGGTATTTCGCCTGCTTTCTAAAAAGCCTATATTGAGATCCTTTTCCAGTTCAGAGTAGTTAATGTTATCTACTAATATAATAATATGTCTTTTGTAAGTTACATATTTAAGAAATTTCCTCTGAACACCGTTCAACATTTGATAAATATTGTAATACAAATACAAATACAAATAATTTATTCATGTTAATACAACAAGTTTTGCTTAAAGCAGTTTTTACAGTCGGCAATACTTCCTGCAAGTTGCAATTCTCTTGCTTGTAAGCTTGCGCAGTTACTATCCAGCTGATCATATCTGCCAAACTATTAAAACTATTTTTACTTTTTTTATGACATAGCTTAATAACAAATTTTAATAAAGGGGTTGTAAATTAAATTTTTGAAAAAATAAATAAACTTTACGTTGAGTTAAACTAAAATTTATTTTCCACTTAATGAACACTTTACTGATGACACCGTCTTCTTTTTTGTCTTAATATTAAGGTGTATTACTTTCAGACACAAACTACGTTTTCAAAAATACTAATTTTATGAAGTTACCTTATACAGCGTCAAAAACAAATAAACTTTGCATCACATGCGACCAAATTTTAATAGCCCAATTTAGATTTTGTAGAAAAACCCACATTTAATATGGCGCTACTTTAAAGAAAATGTATCTGAAATAAAGCATTGTCAAAACTAAGAAGTTTTAGGTAAGTTGCGTTGAGTCTTATTTTCCAAAAGTGATGCAATTTACAAAATATGGGTAAAAAATTAAAATTATCTTATGCAGCCGAAATGTTGCTTGTAGGCTAGAAACTGCATTTAAAAAAACTTTTTCTAATAACTTTTTTCGATATTTTCAGAAATAACCCCACTTTTGGATTATTTTCTGAAAAAACATTTTTGGAAAAAATTAAAATTTGACAGATAATGCGAATCACGTGACTACTATTTTTTTGCTCATTTTCATCTCGATCGAAGCAGAACTTGATGTTAAAGTCAAATTTCGAATAAAGCTATTAATAAAAAAAAATCCCATATGATGCGGACTTTACTGGTCCTGTATATTTGATTAGTTTTGTAGTACCATTATCAGAATATGGAACTTGCATGAAAATTAAATTTGAAAAATAATGCTTTTTAGTGTAAGCTAATATCATCAAAAGATGCACACAGTTCACAAAGAAATGATTTTTTTAATCCTCTGGATTAAATAGAAGAGATTAAAGTTTGCTTGTGATGTCAAAGCGTACTAAAATACATAGTGCGAGAACGGGCTATTCATACTACGTGACGTCACACGGCAAACTTTAATTGATTAGTATGTCACTACTGAACAACAATATCATTAAATATTAAGGAAAATAAATATAGTTTAAAACAACTAAAAAACACGCTTTAATAATTAATCAAACTAAAAAGCGGAAAATATAGTTTAAAATAATGCTTCAATTCTTAATATAGGCAGAAAATAATAATGAACGATAAACATTAGTATTATTGTGAAAAAAGCGTGGGGTGCTCGATATACGAAAAATATAGCACAAAGCGCCCCACGCTTTTTTCACAATAATACTAATGTTTATTGTTCATTATTGTATTGTCAGCGGTTCTTGATAAGTCTACAAAATTTAAATTAAATCTGACTATTTAAAGTGGGTCAAAATCGGGTGCAAAGAAGTCGGTTACAAACAGACATACAAACATACAGGTGAAGCTAATAAAAGCGTGTTAAAAAGAGGATAAATTCAACATGCATATTTTTATCATGTCCTACAGTCCTACTTACAAGATGACACGAGACCTGATTCACATATTTTTAGATGTTAATGTTTTGGGTGACGGACAATTTCTTAATGTACAAAGATCCAACGAAAAGAAGACGAGACAGCTCCGAAGTTAGTTTACTTGAAAGGGCCAAGGTCAAATATAGGAAATTGAGGAAGAAAAAGTTCGATTCGGAAAGTGATATACTGTTGTCAGGTATGACACCAACTAATTATTATTTATAACTTTCAATTTTGATACCTGAGGAACTTCAGGACGAATAAATTGTCTCTGTATTAAAAAAGAGGTGGCGACAACGGTCAATAAACTAAGCTAATGTTTATCAGTTTAAAACTTAAAGCCCATTGCACAGTGGTTATCTTAACAACAATGCACTAGCAACAACTAGCTTTAGGATATAAAATTTAGTGGCTTTCTTACCTTGTTGCTGAAAGGATTCAACCTATGCCAAATTATATAGCGTACTGGCAAACTCCCAAGTTACAGTGGCATTTTATGTGAGTATGAGAGAGTAAATAGTATGTTTAGATGACCGCGATAAGGACAACAGATCAACCAGTGTTGCCGGCGTGCGGCGGCGTGAACAACGCATGACCAGGCCGGAGAGGGGATCATTTAATTTCTGCTGCAGAAATACGGGAGTTATTCACTTCAGTAATTCAGTAACATTTAGAATTTCGTTTGGGTTGTACGTTGTACCGAGCATTTTCGATTTATTTTACGTAGGTATTTTTCATTTTATGTCGTTAACTGATTTATTATTGCATTTTAAAATGCCACAATTATTTTAAATGGTTTGTTTTTATTAGCTTTTGGTGAAAAATAAAATGCTGGACTTCTGCGTGTTGGGACAGGTTGGTCGGGCTACAAAAATGCAAAACACCCAACTACTTCAACTTCCTATGCACTTTCAGCCTTCGCGTTACATAAAATAATTTTAAAGTTTTTGTTCTTGCAACCATTTCAAAACACCAGCAGAATTTCACCGTATCTAAGCTTACCTGCAAATTTTAGTCAAGATAATAATAATAATATATATCTTTATTCTCAACCAACTTAAACAAGTTTATTACAGAGAATATAACACCAAATATGTTTAGTAACTATTAATAACTCCATCGAAATTATTCAAAAAAATATATATATAATAACCATTTATAAAATTAGGAAATATTATATTCGATTGTTTTTCTTTAATAATAATATAGTGTATTAGAATACATAGTTTTAATTTATAAAGCTTTTCTAAATTTAAATACCCGTTTGGTTCATACAAATTTATAGTTGGTTCTAAAAAAGGAAGTGTATGTATGCATTTAATTATTTTGTTTTGTAGTTTTTTTTAATGGCTGAATTGTAGTTAAATTCGCTGATCCCCAGATTGAAATCATATACTGTAATTTTGAATAAACCAAAGAATAATATATATTTTTTAAATATTTTAACGATATATAATTTTTAGCTTTAAACAAAATGCCAATTAATTGGTGAGATGTAACTTCTTAAATATATTCAATATGTTTTTTCCAACTTAAATTTTCATCAATATATAAACCTAAAAATTTAATTGTATTAGTATATTTAATTAAATGATTATTGAAAGACAGAAAATATAATATAAATAGATAGAAAACGAAAACAATAAACATCGCGGTGGATGCTTTGCTATCGGAACGTATTTGCTGCTATGGAGGGGGACTGTAGCGAGAGGGGAACGGGAAGTAATCGCCCTCGAATAGAAGTTGGCAACGTTGAGTTTTGATCGATCTCTTTTCAACGTCTTAACTTAACCCTTTCGCTGCTCCGGACGAATATATTCGCCACGCCGTATACTGCTCTGGACGAGTATAGTCGTTTTGCTTATAAAAATAGGATCAGGCTGCTCTAGACAAATAATCTCGCTGGCAGAGTTTCCACGTGTTGCTTGCAGGCCGCTCGTTTCAAATTGGCGCGGGGGCGGGCGGGCGGTTGGACCGAGGTAGGGTGGGGCCGTGAATGTTTCCCGCGAAATTTCACTGATTTTGTACGTTTACAATGTAGAGTTCGCGTTTTTGGTTGTTTCGTCAAGTATTGTGTTAGAATAACCTTATATGACTGGGAAATATCTTACAGATAAACAACTTGAAGAGATATTAGCCAGAAGTGACAGCTAATATGAGGAACAAAACGTGAGTTCCGGAATCGGAGAAACCAGCCAAGCCAAGTGTGAGTCAGACTCGCTCACGAACGGTTCCGTGCCATTATCTTTACAACATTAGACACTATATAACCTTTTTTTTAGTTTCACTTGTGTCTGGGAGGTTATAATATAGTGTCTAATGTCATACTCACTTAGTTTACAGTGCTCTTAACGAGTATATTCGCAAGCGGTAAAAAAAATAGGCAATTTGGCGTGCGACTTTATCTGAGCACCGCGCAGTGAAAGGGTTAAATCCATTTTGTATTAATTTCTCTACATTACAAGCCGCTCTATAACTTCAGGCTTGCTAGTACGGTATATAACAAAACCACATAGGTTACCGTGTGCTTTAACCTACACTAAAGGGTTGGCAACACTGTTTGAAAATTACAGGATATCCCAATTTTGACACAGAACAAAATATAAATATCTTCCTTTTAGTTAAAGATACAGAAAAACTTTAGACACAATGATTTATGGGAACGGGAACCCATATACGTTTCAGAAAATGGGCCTAGTTTGTCGACAGTTGCCTCTCCGCCTCTATGGGGGTTGTGCAGAAAAAACTCCTGAAAATTTGCATTATTTACATTAAAATTCTTATCAAATATTGATACTTTGGATGTTTACAGGGTTATTCCCGTTATTCGACACGTCATAATATCGCTAAATTATTTGTTTTGGATAAAAAAAATTCGGGGTGGTTAGGGGCCTGTTAAGGGTACATTTTAAAATTATTTTTATAATGTACAGGCCGTCCCAAATACACGAAACGTATCAAAGTTGTATTTTTTTTTAATGGAATGTCCCCGTATTCAATTTCGGTTTCTATGATCAAAATAAAAATTAGTTTCATCGAGGTTTACCGTACTTAAACCATATTATGGTTTTTTTGAAATATAATATATTTTGTTCTTTGTGAAAATGTACCAACAATTTTTTGCTTTAATTCTCAACATGTATTTTTTTTTCTATATCCACACTAGAGTCTTCTAACTGAAGTTTTGTGTCGCACTTCTGAAAACTTAAAAACTTATACAGGGTGTTTCATTAAGGTCGAAGAGCGGCCATATCTCGGAAACTACTGGGCATAGAAACTCAGGAAAAGAAAAATGATAATAAAAGTGGCCATGACAAAATTCTGGAAATAATTTTCAAGTTCCGCATTTTTCCGCAAGAGGGCGTAATTGAAAAGTAAATTTTTAAATTTTACATAACTCCGAAAATTCCACATTAAGGTATATGTTTAATAACACCATTTTAAAGCTTGGACAATTATGCATCATTTTGGTCTTATGCTCATTGGCGTACCGACTTTAATAAGAGTGGGGGAAGCTGTTGAAAGTGTAATTATTTAAATCGCTGTAACTTATAAACGACTTATCCGATTTTAGCAAACTTAAGACTGTTTAGAAGAGAAATGTATGCACTTTGACCAATCGTATTTAGTTGTCCATAATAGTTCTCAAAAAAAATGCTAGAGGGCGCAATTTGCAATAACAATACATTTTTTGATTTTCCTCCGAAAAAATAAATCATACGGTATAATTATGATACCATAATCGAAAAGTAGATGAAATTTGCTAGAAAAAATATTAAAACCGCAGCTCGATATCTCCGTTCGTTTCTGAGTTATTGCCAAAACAATAATTTTTAACACAAATTGCGCCCTCTAGCAATTTTATTAGAAACTATCTTGTACCATTAGATACGACAATTGAAGGTTCTTCCAAACAAGCTTAAATTTAGTAAAATCGGATAAGTCGTTTAGAAGTTACAGCGATTTTAATGTTTAAACTTTCAATAGCTTCTCCCACTCTTATCAAGTGAAACTGTAAACATTAAAATCGCTGTAACTTCTAAACGACTTAACCAATTTTACTAAATTTAAGATTGTTTAGAAGAGAAAGGTAAGTACCTTTAATTGTCGTATCCAATGTACAAGATAGTTTCTAATAAAATTGCTAGAGGGCGCAATTTGTGTTAAAAATTATTGTTTTGGCAATAACTCAGAAACGAACGGAGATATCGAGCTGTGGTTTTAATATTTTTTCTAGCAAATTTCATCTACTTTTTATGGTATCATAATTATACCGTATGATTTATTTTTTCGGAGAAAAATCAAAAAGTGTATTGTTATTGCAAATTGCGCCCTCTAGCATTTTTTTTTGAGAACTATTATGGACAACTAAATACGATTGGTCAAAGTGCATACATTTCTCTTCCAAACAGTCTTTAGTTTGCGAAAATCGGATAAGTCGTTTATAAGTTACAGCGATTTAAATGATTACACTTTCAACAGCTTCCCCCACTTATTAAAGTCGGTACCCCAATGAGCATAAGATCAAAATGATGCATAATTATCCAAGCTTTAAAATGGTGTTATCAAACATACACCTTAATGTGGAATTTTCGGAGTTATGTAAAATTTAAAAATTTACTTTTCAATTACGCCCCAATGCCCAGTAGTTTCCGAGATATGGCCGCTCTTCGACCTTAATGAAACACCCTGTACAAGATGTCCAAGAAATACGACAAAATAATTGCAAGTTTGCAATGGTAATAACTTGTTTAATTCAAATACATATAACACCCCAGTATTTTATGTGAGTAACAGATGTAAAATCTAATTGTCTATCGAAAAGTGTCAGGCTTCCCCATAATTTTTATAAGTATTTCGTTGCAAATCGTCGTTTAGTTATAAAAGTGGTAGTTCCTGTTTTTCTCCTTTTTATTGTGTTATTTAAAATGATAATTTATCCACAAAAAAAAAATTGATATAATTTTTATTCTTGGAGAATTTATATTTCGTCTCATTTTTATTTTGATTATAGAACCAAAAATGAAATAATATACTGGGCTTTCCATTTAAAAAAAAAATACATTTTTTATACGTTTCGTGTTTTTGGGACAATCTGTGCATTATGAAAATAAATTTAAAATGTAATTCCTACTGGGCCCTATCCACACCTAATTTTTTTTTTATCCAAAACGAATAATTTAGGTATATGTCGTGTCGAATAACCATGTATGATAAATCTAAAAAGTGATATACAAATACAACAAAACTTCGAACAAACCTATATACAAAAAAAACTCAAATATTAACCAATTTAACCAAATGTTTGTTTTTAAAGGAGACGATGAACTGATAGATCCAGAACAAGTGCCTATAGTCAGAAGTTCGGTGCGTACTTGAAACAATCTCAAAACGTTGGTTTAATATTTTAAAATGATAACTTATTATCGAGATTATTTAGCAAAATTCTGTTTAAAAAAAACCGTTTAATTGTGTGATATCAATACTCAAATCTGTGGGAGGAATGTAAAACTATGTGTATATTATGTTACCACGAAATCAATATATAAGGGCGGATTGAAATGATTCTGGAATAAAAATAAAAGCAAATAAAATGAAACGTACGGTGCATTTTCTAGACGTGCAAAATATGCATGTGTAGCATGCGATTATCCTTTCTTTTAGTGATCGGCCGATACGGTTTTTTTTTACCGATATTTTAATTGCCGATACCGATATATATCGGTATCGGCACCACATTTTTAAAAGTTCATCTATAAGTATTCAATAAAGCTTAATATAAGTAAAAACTGTTAATAGTGGCAACGCCGTAAAGCACCTTTATTCTTCAAGCACAGATCCAAGTTAAATACTGGCATCGACGCCGACGTCACGTGGTAATTACCCGTTTTACGGAAAGTATCAGGGGCGGCTGCAATCGCGATGCTCAGTTCTTATGTTCTTAATTTGAATTATGACATTGTGCAGTAAGTACATTGCTACTTCAGTAAAAATATGATGGAAAAAAACAGTGATAATAGTCAAAGCAAAATATCTGCATTTTTTAAACCAACAGAACAAAATAGTTCACAATTACAGGATGAAGGAGTTATTCCCAAAACCCCTGGAGATTTCACTAAAACGAAAGGGAAAAAAAGTCCTTTATGGCAGTTTTTTGAAAAAAATGTAAAAAATAGGTTTCTACGTACAAATAAATAAAATAGTTAATATTTAATTATGCCGATATATATCGGCAAAATTTTGCCGATACCGATTATCGGCAAAAGTTGCCGATATGCCGGCACGATACCGATGCACCGATATTTATATCTGTATCGGCCGATCACTACTTTCTTTGGTCCTATATTTTTTCCTGCTAAAAACTTTTTAAGTTTTGGCAACAAGTAGAAGTCTAACGGAGTTAAATCTGGTGAATGGGATGGATGAAAATAGATTTCAAAATTAAAATTTACTATTTTCTTTTTTTTTTTTATATTTGCACTCGTCAGTTGCTGCGATGTAACGATAAATAAAATAAAACCAGCGTAGTTTATGAAAAAAAAAATCAAATAACGAATTTCGGAAACGTTTCAATCCAACCTAGGTATCGTATGCAGTTCCGGCATCCTAACTGACAATTTTTAATACCTTTGGTACATAGGTCGTGTAATTGAATTTTAACATTTTGGTAATTTTTTTTAATAATTTGTGGTGTTAGAAAAAACGAAACAGCAGGCCGCATATACAGTGTGACCAGTAAAGTTCGCATCATAATAATATGGGATTTTTTTTTATTAATAACTTTATTTGAAATTTGACTTTGGCATCAAGTTCTGCTTCGATCGAGATGAAAATTAAGCAAAAAAATAGCAGTCACGTGATTCGCATTATCCGTCAAATTTTAATTTTTTCCAAAAAATAATTTAAAAGTAGGGTTATTTCTGAAAGTATCGAAAAAAGTTATTAGAAAAAGTTTTTTTAAATGCAGTTTCTAGCCCACATGCAAAATGTTAGCTGCATAAGAAAATTTTGATTTTTAACCCATATTTTGTAAATTGCACCATTTTTGCAAAATAAGACTTAACGCAACCTACATAAAACTTCTTAGTTTTGACAATGCTTTATTTCAGATAAATTTTGTTTAAAGTAGCGCCATATTAAATGTGGGTTTTTCTACAAAATCAAAATAGGGCTATTAAAATTTGGTCGCATGTGATGCAAAGTTTATTTGTTTTTGACCCTGTATAAGGTAACTTCATAAAATAAGTATTTTTGAAAACGTAGTTTGTGTCTTAATATTAAGACAAAAACGAAAACAGTGTCCTCAGTAAAGTGTTCATTAAGTGGAAAATAAATTTTAGTGGTGGTTAAAAAATCAAAATTATCTTATGCAGCTGAAATTTTGCATGTGGGCTAGAAACTGCATTAAAAAAAACTTTTTCTAATAACTTTTTTCGATACTTTCAGAAATAACCCTACTTTTGAATTATTCTTTGGAAAAAATTAAAGTTAGGTAAGTATAGCGCCCTTAGTTAGTAATTCGAATAAGTATAGTGGGAATGAGGGCAGACAATGAAATGACACAATTGTATTTATCCCAACGTTTCGTTTTTAATAAAAACGTTTTCAAGGGTCTGAAAAGAGAAAGAGAAGACAATTACATACCTATTGTTATTTCAGAAATAACCCCACTTTTGAATTATTTTTTGGAAAAAATTAAAATTTGACAGGTAATGCGAATCACGTGACTACTATTTTTTTGCTTAATTTTCATCTCGATCGAAGCAGAACTTGATACCAAAGTCAAATTTTAAATAAAGCTATTAATAAAAAAAAATCCCATATGATGCGGACTTTACTGGTCACACTGTAGTTAATGCAGGAAAATGTGTAGTATAAAAATGGTTTAGTATGTTCTCATATTAATAACGTTTTTGCAAGATACTTGAAACATTGGATTGATGCTCCAATCAATACAATATTCTGTTGAAACAAGGTTAAACTTTGTGACGTCAAAAATAATAATCGAGACCTCATGTTAGTGAGATAAACGTCAAAGAAACGTATAGAACGCAAAATCAAGCGAAGCTAATGTTAAAAAACGAGGCCTGCAGTCTTAGCAAAAAATAATTTTATAATTATTAGATATTTAAGGAGGTTGTACCGTATAAGGTTCCTAGGCAATGTTTTCTTGATTGGAAACCAACCATAGACAGGTACCTTTAGATCAGCAAACGATAATCACGAAAGTGGCAAATTGATGGCCTCGCGCATGTAAACGAAGCCATACAGGAATAGGCATGCGCACTGCAAAATTCTCCTTTAAGGTTGAATTCTCAACATCGTTCAATTTATTGCCAACCTATAACCTATTTCGCGTTGTTTTTTCAAGTTTATTATTTTTTAAACTAACATTTAAGTAAAATCAGTATCGTCGGCACATTACTTAGGTAATATCTGATATATTACAAAAATATCAATTTATTTCATTGCTAATTTTGGGAGAATTGTATAATGAAAGAACAATGAGTGACAGTGACATAATAATGTTAAAAAAAATCTTACCCGATATTTTTCGCTATACAATTCTCCTAAAATAAGTTATGAAATTCCTTGATATTTATTAAATATGTCAATTATTACCTATAAAATATGAAGACGATAATGATTTTATTTAAATTTTGTGTAAAAGCTAGAAAAATTAAATAAATATACTTACGCGAAATAGGTTATAGGTTGGCAAGCATGTTGATACTCCTACCTTAACGAATGAAAAGATCGACAGGTCCGGGCTTTAAAATATCTTACTAAACGCTTACTGCTGAGGTGCACAGATGTGAAGCCCGTATTTCACGAGTTTTTTGATCAAGAAATTGTAATAGTGGGACCTACAATTTATTTTCACGTGTAAACAGCTAAAATTTTGTTATTGTCACATTTTATTGACAACAAATTGGCACTTGTTCTAAAGTTTTTAACAAGTTGCGGGAAAAGGTAGTGATTTATGGTGTTTTTAGTAGCTGCCAACCTATCAGATTTTTAGGTTAAAAAATCGTTTTTAATGTTTTATTTCTAAAATGTGTTTAAAAATTATTCGGCCGTCGTGTTTTTAGTTCGAAAAGCAAGAAACAAGTCAATTATATTATCAAATCGAAAATAGAAAAACAAACAAAACAGCAATATTCTATGTTATCGCGTACCTAACCTCAAACCAAATATTAGCTGGTAACATTCTGACGACATTTCTTTTTACTTTGTTAATTCAATGTAATTTTGAAATAAAGAATAAATAAATAAAAAATAAATAAAACATTTAACAATTTGCCAAAAACTTGGTTGCGTGTGAAACAACATTTTCAAGCACAATATCTTGATGAAGAATTTGAAAACGTTTTCGGTACCAGTCATTGTTTATAGCACAAACGCAATTCACTTACTACACAATACAAAAGTACACAAAAACCTGAACCCCGAAATATTAAACACCCACAATCCCCAATAACCCAGTTCCTGTTTTGTACAAGGCTAGATTTCATTTCTTTGAATTACATAAAAAATATTTTTTTTCATTAATATGTTCAAAATTACAATACTTAGCTTCTGCATGTGGATCTGCTTGTTTATCAAACTTAAAACCATTACAAAAATTGCGAAATAAAGTTATTAAATGTATACACAAATTACCACATTTAGAACCAACTGTTAATCTATATAGACCGAAAGGGTATTTATACGTTCAAAACATTTATAAATTAAAAATTTGTATTCTAATTCACTCTATTATTTAAAAAAAAATCAAACAACACTTCAGGAGAATAAGACATTACATGATCATAACACCAGACGTTGTATAAATTATCAAACTAGGTATACCAGTAAAAAGTAATTTCGGAAAAAAATCGTTTTTATATGACGGAATAATAAAATATAACAATCTTCCAAAAAATAACGGAAAAATAAAAAAATTGACAACTTTTAAAAAACAATTAAAGAGTATTTTCTAAATTAAATTATTTATACTATTTTTTTTAAATTGATTTTATTAATGAATTAACTTGGATTAACTTCCATTTTTTTTTATTGGTATTTTTTTTAATGGTTATTATTTTCTATATTACGTTGTCACCTTCCATGTAATGAACTGTAAAAGTTAGTTTGGAATAAAGACATTTTAAAAATTAAAAAAAAATAGCAAAGCCAAGCCAACGGATGTGTTGAGCTTTCCTTTTAAAAATTTAACTTAAGTAAGCAAAGATTTTTACTTTGCTATGCTGTTTAAAAGAAGCAAAAGGAAAGTACCTAATAGCAAAGAATACAAGAAATCCACAGAGAAAACGTTATAACGCCGTAATAACGTCGTGCTGGTTCTGGAGTGTATTTATATAATGTGGATAAAGAAGGAAAACGTAATATCAAAAGAGGGTTGTGCGCATGCCCATCCCTGTTGGGCAATTTGCTGGCGAGCCGTGCTTAAAGACGTATTTTCTTACCCATAAAACTTAACTTTTATTTTCTAAAGGTATATGTCTATGAAACCAACTCGTTTCCAATGAATTCAAAAATAAGTAATTTGAAAATTGTACACCTACATTTTGTGACCAATCAAATTCTGTTTAAAGATTGGAGACAATGATGTTTATTGAATGACAGAAGAGTATTGGACTTCTTCTTCTTTTAAATCCACCGTTTCAACTGGTATGTGTCTCCAGTCGTCTTCAGGTGAATACTGTATTCACATGTTGAAACTTTTTGATTTAAAACAAATCAAGACAATACAAGTCCGAAATTCAACAATCAAATTCTGTTATTCTAGAACATAACCATGATAACGAAAATTGGTAGGTACCCTGTACTGAAATTTTTTTAAAGACCGACCAGAAAATATACACTCTGGACAATTTTTCGTCCAGAAAATAACGTTTTGTCGATCAAGACCGGAAAGTGGACGTGAGGGACCGGCAAAAGATTTTTCCGGTCCCTGTTTTTTCATTTTTCCAATCGCTCTTTGATAATACAATCTACCTTGATTTCGTTACTATGATAACGACATTTCGATGTATTGTCGAGTGACAGTTCGTTGATTTTTAATTTGTTGTTTATATCAAACTTGTTTCGCGAGTGCGCAAATTTAAAAAAATATGAATTCAGATTTTGAATTATCCGACACGGAAAATGAGATTCCAGAAGAAATTTTGGAAGCAGCAAGGAAAGCGACTTACGATATATTGCCAGTAAAATCAAAAGCCCGTTACGAGAAGTCATACGACGCATTTAAAAATTGGTATCGAGAAAAAAAAAGTGAAAAATGTAAAAGAAGTTCTTTTGGCATATTTTGCTGTAAAGCCCAAAAACTGGCTTCTTCAACATTATGGAGCTTATTATTATGGTTTTAGTATTGTTATTCACTTTGTTATATAAAATAAAATAAATAATTAAATGTACCTATATCAAAGTGTCGGTCTTAAAAAAAATATTGTACCTAACACAACGTGCTCAAGAAAATGATCGTGAACTCGAAACAATTTCCGGAAGTAGTGAAAGTAAAAATTATAGCCACAAAAGAAAAATAAACGTTTATTTTGACGCCTTAGATTTTCTCTTGACGTACTTAGTAAATTTTACATATTTAAGGTGGGAGTATCAACATGCTTGCCAACCTATAACCTATTTCGCGTATGTGTATTTAATTTTTCTAGCTTTTACACAAAATTTAAATAAAATCATTATCGTCTTCATATTTTATAGGTAAAAATTGACATATTAAATAAATATCAAGGAATTTAGGAGAATTATTATATAGCGAAAAATATCGGTTAAAATTTTTTTAAACATTATTATGTCATTGTTCTTTCACTATACAATTCTCCCAAAATTAGCAATGAAATAAATTGATATTTTTGTAATATGTCAGATATTACCTAAATATTGTACCGACCATATTGATTTTTTTTAAATGTTAGTTAATCAAATAATAAACTAAAAAAAGCAACGCGAAATAGGTTATAGGTTGGCAATAGATGGAATAACGTTGAGAATTCCACCTTAAGAAATAACAATTCTTTTAACCACCATGTACGACGAATTGTATATCATACATATTATTATTATTATTATTATTATTATTGTTCCTTATGCCTAAATATTGTAAGATCATATTATATTATGTTTAAATTTTGAACTGATTGTAAAAAACTGTAAATCGTCGCATATTTTTGCGTTGTGACTGTGATCGTATCTATTCGGCCACTATTTTGTATCATGTTTGACTTAAAAATACGAATCAAATAACTATAAAGCTTAGTGCCAAAGTTTACAAAGAGATTAGAAGGATTTATCAAGTTTTGCTCAACTTTAATATTACTTCCAATACGTCTGAAATTTTAACAAATAAATACAAAAGCGGTTAAGTGCGAATCGAACTAGCTAAATAAGTTTTTTTTTTGTTACAATTTTTTATCTGTTTACGAACAAACTTCTGATTAATTTTCTTTCCAATTTACGAGAACTAGGTATTATTGTTTGTTTATTTGTATACATTTTCAATAGATATAAAATTTAAGATATTTTTGAATTCCATACTTCCATCTGCAAGTTTTTATTATTTGGCAACCCTTCAGAGAGCTTCAGAATAAAATAAAAATCATTAACTTGTTTTGTGTATCTGTCTGCATGAAAATAATAAGTGCGGAAAATTCTTATTTTCTGCTTCTGAACACTTGTAGAAAAACCTAATCTTTCTTCATATTTATTTATGTCCTATGGCGAGTTCTCCTTAGAATACTCCAAAATAATATATTATTATAATTATTTGTACTTTATTTACAATATATTTTAAAGTTTTAAAAATAATCGTTATCTCGCTCTAGTACCACACGATTCGTAGGGCCAGTGGCGTGGCCAGGGGAGAGGAAAAGGGAGGAATATGCCCCCCGCCATTACTTGCCTGTAAAATGACCCCCCAGGAGCAATATTAAATCCAATTAAACAATTCAAATTTAAAAAAATTTGAAGGAAATCGAAAATTCAGATTAAGAGCAAACTTTAGTGACGCGTTCGCCATTTTATTTTCTTATTAATATTTTGTTTATTTTGCGTTTTCTCCAAAAAGCAGCAAAATACTTGTGTTTGTTGGGCAGTTTTAAGTTAACAAAAATATTGATAAATTAATAAAAGCATAAAACGAAATGGCAAACGCCTCACCAGTGTTGGCTCTTAAGTAGTTTTAAAAAGTTTGGTATATTTTTTCGATGTAAGAGCAGATCCTTTTTAAAATTTTGGAAACCTTACTGTGCGCCCTTTTGATATTATCTCGTTATGCCACTGCGCAGGGCCTCGGGCATTTTTCTACCCTTTCTGGATAACCCAATACTCTCGCCGAACAGGCAACTAGTCCTTTTTTATTTGTGTAAAAGCCAGTTCACAGTCTTACACTACCTTTTTTGGGACACTCCACATTTGCAAAACTTTGATTACTATTATATAATATGCAGTTATAGCATTTAATACTGTAATACGATATAAAGTTATAAAAGACACTATATGTTTCAAATATAAATTCATATAATTTCATACGTCATCATATGCAGAGCGATTCACGGCGAGTGTAGATATATAAAATTTCTGTAACTAAAGTACAACTTCCGAAAACATGTTTTAACGTTTCTCCACTTTATACCGGTTAAGTTCAAGTCAAATTTAAATTATTAAATAATATAAGGCAATTTTTATTGCATTTTTTAACACGCTTTTATTCGCTTCACCTGTATGTTTGTTTGTCCATAACCGACTTCTTTGAACCCGGTTTTGACCCACTTTAAACGGTCAGATTTAATTTAAATTTTGTAGACTTATCAAGAACCGCTGACAATACAATAATTTGATAAGTTTATCAGTTTATCTCATTATCCTGATCAGGATCGCAGGAATTAAATCATTTCCTTACAGATCCTCTGTATGAGAGTGAGAGAGATAAAGCTCACCGTATGCGCATGCGTACTATCTACCTATTTTCTGGCTCGAGCACTAGGCTTAAGTGTTGGTACATTCTTTCGCTATTAGTTGGTCCGTTGGCCGAGCGGGTTTGTTCGGGTTTGTGGATCCAAAGTTATTAAACTAGCTATTTCAAAAAGTCATTGTTAAATTAGTGACAGTATTCCATCTCTACTCCGGACCTCTCTATGACTATCTCTACTCAAAAAAAAAATTTTTCTTAACAATAACTCAAGCTAAAAAGCGGAAAATAAATATAGTTTAAAATTATTCTTGAAATTCTTAATATAGGCAGAAAATAATAATAAACGATAAACATTAGTATTATAGTGAAAAAAAAAGCGTGCTATATTTTTCGTATATCGAGCACCCCACGCTTTTTTCACAATAATACTAATGTTTATCTTTCATTATTATTTTCGGCCTATATTAAGAATTTCAAGAATTATTTTAAACTATAATTATTTTTCGCTTTTTAGTTTGATTAATTATTAAAGTGTGTTTTTTAGTTTTTTTAAACTATATTTATTAATGTTCCAAACATACGTGTTATGGCAATGACTTATTATACCCTACTACTGGTTGCCCACTTCTGTTCGAGCGCAAATCAGATTCCACTGTCGCCGTCATTCCCCCTCCGTAGCAGCAAATACGTTTCGTTTTCTATCTTGGCTGAACTTTTCAGGTAATTCCAAATATTACTGAAGTACTGTATTTCTGTGGTAGAATATAAATGATCCCCTTATGCGTTGTTCACGCCGTTTGCCGTTAACACTGATTGTCTGTTGTGCTTATTGCGGACCTCTAAACATATTTACTCTCTCATACTGCCACAAAATGTCACAGTAACTTGGAGTTTGACAGTAGTGTATTTAAATGGGTGACTCGTTTGGTGTGTTATAATCCACCAGTGGCGGCGAGACATAAAATAAGTTACCTTTCTTTTTGTAAACATTTGACAAAGGGCGCTCGCCGTGAATCGCCATTTATAACCGCGCCATTTTTACGTTAATAGTGTGTTAAGTTTTAAAACTCGACGCAGTTTTACGGTTATTCCCAAAGCTCTGGTACCTATAGTATATGGCACATGTCCTTCATAAACGCTATTAAAATGTGTTGACAGCATCATTGAGGCGGTAAAGAGCTGGGTGGGGCAGGAAGTGGGGATTACGTAGGACTTACCTTTGAATGTGACCTTGCTACTATACCGGGTGTTTCTCAAAAGACGTTCACCCCTATAACTTTTCTGTATTTATAGGTATTAAAATGAAATTTTGAGATTATGCATAAGAAACGAGTCTGCATTTATTTGCATAATTTTTAATTTGTTAGCACTTCCGGTTTGACCGGAAGTGACCTTGACTTTGGTATTTTAAATGAGACATCTTGTATATTTTTACTTATTGGAATTCAGCATAACATTCTGAGTAAAATGACACCTCACCTGTCATTTTTTGACGTGTTATAACATTTTTATGTTTATTTTTTATTTTCAATCTAGAGTGCTACAAATTAATTAAATTTGTTAATTTATAGTTAACTACGTAGTACATTATGAAAATTAAAATTATGTCATAATAATTGACTTTCTAAGTTCACAAGCGTTTAAAAAATAAAATTTTGTGTTCTTGACGTTTACTCCATTTTTCCAAATGGAACGATGGTAGTTCACTAGGATATATTTTAAACGAGCATTTTTTCCCAACAATTTGATACCATACACTCCTATGCTCTTTTAAAATTGACACGAAAAAAATTGCCTTAAGTCCCAATCGCAAATTTAGAAGCGGTATGGATTATTGCCAACATTATGGTTAGTTTTACTATAAATAAACAAATTGATATGCTCCTAATTTTTGAAGTGACCAGAAAAATTCTTCTAAAGCCGCAAGATTGTATGTATTGTATGTTTTATAAAGTAATGACATTACAACGTTAAATTCAAGCCATGTTGCTTTTTAAAACCATTCCATTGTTTTTCAAAGCCGTCTTTATATTTGTTTAGAAAAGGCAAGGCAAAGGCAATAATGCATAATAACGCTTTTAAATTTGCGATTGGGATTTAAGACAAATTTTTCAGTGTCAAGTTTAAAATAGCATAGGAGTGTATGGTATCAAATTGTTGAAAAAACAATGCTCGTTTCAAATATCCTGGTGAACACCATCGTTCCATTTGGAAAAATGGAATAAACGTCAGGAAAACAAAATTTCCTTTAATAAATGCTTGTGAAACTTAGAAAGTCAATTATTATGACATAATTTTAATTTTCATATACTACCTGGCTATAAAGTAACAGATTTAATTAATTTGTAGCACTCTAGATTAAAATTAAAAAATAAACATAAAAATGTCACATCAAAAAATTACAAGTGAGGTGTCATTTCACTCATAATGTTATGCTGGACCCAAATAAGTAAAAATATACAAGATGTCCCATTTAAAATATCAAAGTCAAAGTCACTTCCGGTCAAACCGGAAGTGCTAACAAATTGAAAATTATGCCAATAAATGCAGACTCATCTCTTATGCATAATCTCAAAATTTCATTTTAATATCTATAAATATAAAAAAGTTATAGGGGTGAACTTTTTTTTTGAGAAACACCCGGTAGAACCTAACCTATAAATAACCCAACTCTCTATTTACTCACCCATGAGTAAGTAAAAAGTAACTACAGAATTATTATTTTCCGAATTCTCGCATACCTACTTGGTACTTGCAACTCATCTTGATGGGCGTTCAGTAAATATCACAAAACACTAAAAACACAGTAATTACTACACAAAACCGATAAACTGAAAAAAAATTTAAACCGCTGTGAAAGAAACCACAAAGAAACACCAAACGGAAATAGGGATGTTTGATATACAGGGTGTCCCAAATTCGAGCCTCATCATGGGGATCTCGGAAACTATAAGAGATACAGCATCGGTTAAATTGTGGCAAAGTTGCGCAATTTCGTACTGAGCAATATCGCAAAAAAATATCTGTGCTATCTTTTTTAGTTTTTGAAATTTTTGCAAAAAGCTAAAATTTTGAGTTTTTGTTTTTTTAAATTGCTCGACTTATTTTATCCGCTACAGAAAAACAAGCACAACAATGTTAAGGCAACTTTTTACGCTTCATATTGTGACGTTTTTAGAATTTCGTTACAACGTTTCGTTTTTATGGAACTATTATCAACTTTAATTTTTTAAATACGGACCTGCATTTTTTATTTTATTTTTTGATAGCCCTTTAAGCCCTGAATTCAACCATGTACCACACTTAATTATATTTAGACGTTTTGATGTCATTATTACATCTACAGAAATGATAATAATTATTTTTAAATACGGCCCTGGTGTATATTTGACTCTTGGTTTATTAAAACCACCATACTGGGCTAAATTAGTATCAAGCGTAGCAAAATAACTATAACGAGGCTGCAAGCGTTCAGGATAGTCCTGTAAATAACGGTCACAAGAAGTTTGTGAATTCCTATTGGAAGAATAATAAACTCGTAACATGTCGCGCTTTTCTAAAGCAGAAAACATAATTTTGCTGAAATATTCAGTATAAATGGTGACTGCAGTTGTCAAAATAATTAAGGTGAAAGTATCAACATGCTTGCCAACCTATAACCTATTTCGCGTATATTTATTTAATTTTTCTAGCTTTTACACAAAATTTAAATAAAATCATTATCGTCTTCATATTTTATAGGTAATAATTGACATATTAAATAAATATCAAGGAATTTCATTAAATATTTTAGGAGAATTTTATAGCGAAAAATGTCGGGTAAGATTTTTTTAACATTATTATGTCATTCTTCTTTCACTATACAATTCTCCCAAAATAATTAGCAATGAAATAAATTGATATTTTTGTAATATGTCAGCTATTACCTAAATATTGTACCGACGATATTTATTTTAGTTAAATATTAGTTAATCAAATAATAAACTAAAAAAAGCAACGCGAAATAGGTTATAGGTTGGCAATAGATGAAATGACGTTGAAAATTCCACCTTAAGCCAAACAATCAAGTAGAAGATCTTGTCATAGCAACCTTTGTTTTGTTTGGTTTTATTTTTACTTTGTTACAATTTATATAAAAACTTAAATATAGTAAATTATTTGTATAAAATTCCGGATCCATTTACATGTTGTATGTGGTACAAAGATTAAGTAGCTAACACCAGGGCCGTATTTAAAAATAATTATCACATTCCTGAAGATGTAATAATGACATCAAAACGTCTAAATATAATTAAGTGTGGTACATGGTTGAATTCAGGGCTTAAAGGGCTATCAAAAAATAAAATAAAAAATGCAGGTTTGTATTTAAAAAATTAAAGTTGATAATAGTTCCATAAAAACGAAACGTTGTAACGAAATTCTAAAAACGTCACAATATGGAGCCTAAAAAGTTGCCTTAACAATGTTGTGCTTGTTTTTCTGTGGCGGATAAAATAAGTCAAGCAGTTTAAAAAAACAAAAACTCAAAATTTTAGTTTTTTGCAAAAATTTCAAAAACTAAAAAAAATAGCTCAGATATTTTTTTGCGATATTGCTTAGTACGAAATTGCGCAACTTTGCCACAATTTAACCGATGCTGTATCTCTTATAGTTTCCGAGATCCCCATGATGAGGCTCGAATTTGGGACACCCTGTACATCGATGCATCGAAAACATCGATATTTTCAATGCGATGTGTCGTTTTTAAAGCTATACGCATCGAGGCCATTTTAAATTTATCGATGTATTAAAGCCTTAATTTTATTCGTAAAATAATTATTTTGCCGTTGCCTCTCGATCTTGATTATACCTTTTACCTTTGGTTTCAGTTAAGGTGTGAGCTTAGAATAATTACTTTTGTGATTTGTTTTGTAATTCTAAAAAAATGTTTTTTTCATTGCATCGCAAACGTCGATGTATTTCCGCGATACATTTTCTGTGAACATTCCTAAGCGGAAATGAATGAAAGAATGTCATCATGGCCTCATCTTTGGGGGCGGATCTCTTACTGCTGCGTTGCCATACTGCATACTTTATATAAGGTTTTGGACAAAAATTTAAATTTCCCACATCATGATATTAGTTTTAACAGCGTAAGTTTGGCAAGCAATGTGGAGGGGCGCAATTAGGATCTTGATTTACTTCAGAATGGAATACGATGTTGGCAATAGATTCATTTGTTAATGTTTCATCTATAGGTACCAGAATATTGGTTATTCCCACTCGGTAAGCAATAATTGTAGTCACCATTATTATTGTTATTGTGATTTTTGTAAGTTCTTGTTACCGTCATAAGAAAGTGATATTAACCTTATGTAGGCTAGGTGTGCATTTTTTTGTGCTTAATATTAGTTGTAAAGGTGCTAAAATATATTTCGACTTATATACAGAGAGTTATTTTTAAAGACTTAGTGCTGTTTACTGTATGTACAGAAGGGCGTTTTATGTATGGAACTTCCATTTACCTTCTTGTGTGAAGCCCCCTTTACTTACACGTTGTTGCTTAAGGTGGAAGTATCAACATGCTTGCCAACCTATAACCTATTTCGCGTAGATTTATTTATTTTTTCTAACTTTTACACAAAATTTAAATAAAATCAATATCGTCTTCATATTCTATAGGTAATAATTAACATGTTAAATAAATATCAAGGAATTTCATAAGTTATTTAAGAAGAATTGTATATCGAAAAATATCGGTTCGGATTTTTTTTAACATTATTATTTCATTGTTCTTTCACTATACAATTCTCCCAAAATAAGAAATAAAATAAATTGATATTTTTGTAATATATCAGATATTACCTAAATAATGTGCAGACGATATTGATTTTATTTAAATCTCAGTCAATAAAATAATAAACTAAGAAAAACAAGGCGAAATAGGGTATAGGTTGGCAATAAATTGAATGACGTTGTGGTGTGTGATAATTCCACCTTAAAGTAATAAACAAAGCATATTATTGGCTTTGCATATTATTGGCTTTGTATAATATTATCTTTGTTATAATAGGTGTATGATTAAAAATCACTTTAAAATAATGTCTTTTAAAAGAATGTTTCTTACTTAACGGTCTTAATTAAGTTAAATGGCAACACGAATCAGGAATCATTTAAGCAATCACTTGAGCTGAAGCGCTGTGGTAAATGCTTGCTTTATACCTCTCATTTAAGATTTAAGTTAATTTAAGATTTAATTTATCATTTAAACTAAGCTAAGAAATAATTTTGTTAATTTATACCTCGAAAACGTGCCACTAAATTAAATTAAATGAAGTGCAAAAAAAAGAAGATTTTTCCAGCTGTTGTTACAACAATTAAAGCAAGTAGTAAAAAACAAATCGTAGTCTTCCATTACAAATCACAAGAATTTAGATCAGTCAAAATAAATAGAGAAAAAGCACTTTATTTGTTGATAAAAATAAAAATTCCAACATAATTTTAGGTTATTGTCACCGATCAAAATATTCATCTTTCTTCCTGGCCAATCACGGACAGTTGTGGAGAACGATTTAACGCGATTTAGCACGATCTGGCACGATCTTTTACCTTAAGTTGAAAGTTGGTCAACTCTTAAATTAAATTAAATGATAAATTAGTTTAAATGAGAGGTATAAACGCATGCATAAGAAAATTAACTTTCAACTTTTAAATTCTTAGTTTAGTTTAAATCTTAAATTAAATTAAATGTTAAATGGGAGGTATAAAGCAGGCATAAGTCCATATTCCACGGGCCAAGTTCTTGCTCAAGAAATTGCCAAAGGTGACCTTCAATTTATTTTCACGCGTGAACAGCTAAAATTTGGCCCCCAAATTCTTGTCACAATTAATTATCAAAAAATTGGAACTTGTACTAATTTTTTAAACAAGTTGGGAGAAAGGATCCCCTTGCAGCTAGGGGAAATCGATATTCGATCCCTCCTGCCGCACCAAAAAATAATACCGAACGTGTTTTAAAACATCCATTTGGAAATGTTTAGTTGAATTTTGATTCTTGTTGCGACGTGATTTTGATATTATTCAACGAATATTATGTCGAAGTAGGTTACAAAGACGGCATTACTATTTAATACATAATATCACTCTTTATTTTTGTATTTCATTTTTTCAACGTATTACCAGGTTTCTTTGTTAATGTTAAAAGATAATTTAAGGGAATTAACCGTAATTGAAGCAAGGTGTGAGGCCGTTTTAATTTCAGGGTTTTTAGTTTATAGAAATATTGAAATGGATGAATACTTTATTACTAACAAGATCATTTTATACCTCTTAAGCAAACCATGTTAAAGTGAGAGTAGTAAATAAAGATATTTATTCTTATAAAATAGTTTATTTGTATCAAGTACCACTAATAAAATATGTACAAAAATTAAAATTATGTTGGGAGAACTATAAATTGTTATATTTCTAATATTAAATGGTTAACAATTTGGTGATTTTTTAAATAATGGTAAATTACATTTCTATAACAGGTATAAGTATTAAGGTTTTTATATTTACATGTTATTAAGTATATTCGGCACCAGTACATTTTCTTTGTTGCGTCGTTGTGATTAAATTACTTTACAAATGATAAGTTCAGCGCCATCTTCTTTACAGAAACTACCTATACTATCAGCCAACATTTCTGATATATAGTGTGACCAGTAAAGTCCGCATCATATGAGATTTTTTATTAATAGCTTTATTCGAAATTTGACTTTGGCATCAAGTTCTGCTTCGATCGAGATGAAAAATAAGGAAAAAAATAGTAGTCACGTGATTCGCATTACCTGTCAAGTTTACATTTTTTCCAAAAAATAATTCAAAAATGGGGTTATTTCTGAAAATATCGGAAAAAGTTATTTGAAAAAGTTTTTTTTAATGCAGTTTCTAGCCCACATGCAAAATTTCAGCTGCATAAGATAATTTTGATTTTTACATATTATGGTTTGTAAATTGCACCACTTTTGGAAAATAAGACTCAACGCAACCTACATAAAACTTCTTAGTTTTGACAATGCTTTATTTCAGATACATTTTCTTTAAAGTAGCGCCATATTAAATGTGTGTTTTTCTACAAAATCAAAATTGTGCTATTAAAATTTGGTCGCATATGATGCAAAGTTCATTTGTTTTTGACCCTGTATAAGGTAAGTTCATAAAATAAGTATTTTTGAAAACGTAGTTTGTGTCTAAACGTAATACACCTTAATATTAAGACAAAAAAAAAACACAGTGTCATCAGTAAAGTGTTCATTAAGTGAAAAATAAATGTTAGTTTAACTTAACGTACAGTTTATCTATTTTCAATGATTTAATTTAAAACCCCTTTATAAAAAATTGTTATTAAGCTATGTCATAAAAGAAGTAAAAATAATATTTTATAATTTAAGTGCAGTTTCCAAAAAATTAATTATAACGATACACCAAAAACACGTTTACAACGACTAAATATGGGTAAAAAATCAAAAATATCTTATGCAGCTGAAATTTTTTACTTGGGCTAGAAAAGGCATTTAAAAATACTTTTTAATAACTTTTTTCGATATTTTTAGAAATTACCCCACTTTTGAATTACTTTTTGGAAAAAATTAAAATTTGACAGATAATGCGAATCACGCGACTACTATTTTTTTGCTTAATTTTCATCTCGATCGAAGCAGAACCTGATGCCAAAGTCAAATTTCGAATAAAGCTATTAATAAAAAAAAAACCCATATGATGCGGACTTTACTGGTCACACTGTATATCTAAAAATATTACAATAAAAAAGCATAACTATTTGTTTGCTGGATGTAGCTTGGGAGCTTAAAAAATATAATATAACATTACATTTTGCAACAACTAAGAAGGTTTTAACTAAACTAATTTTATGAATTGTTTTTTGGGATACCTTGTATTTTTTATCGATTGATTGACTTGAATTTAGTTTACTACACTTTTTCTAGGAACCAAACTTACAAGCTATTTTTTTATACGTCTATTTTCTTTTGATGGAACTTGGCGTTAAACTTATCGATAATAGTTTATACATAATTAATTAAATGTAATATTTACAAAAATAAGTTAAAAATTACCGAATAAAATAAAAATTATTATCTATTTACTTAACATCGGCTGCCAATTAATAGGTAGGAATAATAAATTTAGAAATAATTTTTTTTTAACCGTACATTAACCCCATTCAAAACTTATCTAAGCTAATAACTTTAGAAACCCTTAAAGTATCTGTCTCGTTTTGTTGATTCGTTCGTCGTGTATATATATCAGACGCATAAAGTATAATTTATTCGCACTAGTGCAGAAAACTGGTACTACTGCATAATTTCCCCACCAAAGTGCAAATTCCCACACGCGACTGGGTGTGGAAAACACAATTTTCGGCGTGCTCGTAGGAAGATAATCTAAAGATATTTCATTTTAGTGATGACTCGCCTGCAATCTTTTTACGACCAACGGATCCCACAAACATAAACCTAACCTAAGTTATAATAAACCGATTTAGATTTATATTATTAAGGTACTTTTAAATTCTAAATAAGAATTGTGGACTGTGTAAAATAACGACTAGAAATTAAATTAACAAACTAAAACCTTATATAATTATAATTATTATGTGTCGTCTGATCAACAGATTTTGTTACAAAACGATCCTATAAAAATCAAAGGTTAAATGTTAGACCGCTTAAATTAGTCGGCTTAGCCAACCCGTGCTTGGGATGCAACCCTCTTTATTACTACAGTGGAAATGAGCACTCGTATTGATATTTTAAAACAGCATTTCTTAACATCTGTTTTATATACTTATTCAAACTATATTTTGTAAGAATGTCTTTAAATTTAGTGTTCCCTTTTTTGTCCATTATAGTCTACGTATACCCTCACCACCTCACCAGAATACTTTCTCTGCGAAGGCATAAAATAGAAATCGGCAGGCATTTGACCCCCTTTAGCTGCCCCCACTGTATGCCTATCATATTGCGTCCTAGGCAACGAAAATGTGCTTCTGTCATTTGGGGGTGGCATAATGGCGCTCCTAGGTCTCTGGAGGCTCCTAGAGTCCCCCGGAGGTGCTTGGGGAGGTACGCTAGGAGGTCGCCCTTGTGGCCTAGGTGGATGGGACCTGGGACGACTTTGAGGAGGGGGTGCCCGTCCATTTCCATTGTGCTGTTGTTTTTTAGATGGGTCTTCGCGTTCGAATGAATCGAAGGCGTAGTTAGTGTTGGTCGTGGCGGAGTAGTCCTTCCAGGCAGAGTTGGGAATAAGATGATCCTAAATAAATTTTTTAAATGTGATTTTTGTAAGAAAAGTTTTATTAATAACAGTTAAGGGTGCCGGAAAAAAAGGTATGCCCACATTAGTACATTTTCAAAAAACCAAACAAACTTTACTTTTAATATCACATAAATCTCGGCAACCACATTTTCACTATACATTTTTTTTCGCTCTGGAACAAGCTGTATAATTAAAAACTTCTGATTAATGTCCAACTTTATAAGCAACGTCCAGTCGGAAAAAGAAATATATTCTGAGTAATATGTGCAGTTCGTTAACGCTCTTGTATTATGTTATTATCTGTCAAGGATGGACGTTCCTTGCGCGACTTATTTAATTGAGAACATTATTGCATTCCACGATATCTGTGGCCTAACATTTTTGCATGGGCATCAGTAAAACTGGTTTTGAAAGTAAGTGAATGAAATATACGTAGGTACTTAAATAAAATTTGTCGGAAATACCACAAAGGAATAATAGAATGTGACATAATTATACACTCTAGTCAATTTTATCAATACCCAATTTTTCGTGCTGAGGGGTATCTATCATTATATTACACAGGGTGTAGTTTTTACATTTTTCACAAAAGAAAATTGGTGCAGTTATGACAGGAAGTGCAAACAGTTAAAACACAGAGTACCTACTTAGGCAGTCTGTGTTGTGCGTGTAATAAAGAACAATGCAATTTAAACACAATATGGCCACACAGCTACACGATTATACTTCTACTAAGTACAGTTAAAATTAAAAAAGAAGAAACAATATTATAATTTAGGTAAAAGAAAAAGCGGCCTCTTTCTAGGGATGATAGTTCGCACTATTGATTTCAATCCACCGAGAACTAAAAACAACTAGACAAGATGCATATCGTCGTTCTACTCACGTAAGGCCTATCTCACTTTTACTGATTATTTCAGGGAAACGATTTAAAGATTTTTGAGATTTTGTATTGATAGTATCTCCAAAAGTATCTTTTTAATATTTTCAATTTCTTTTGTGATTAAAGTAGTAATTATAACAAAAAAAAATTATTTGTGCATTCTAATACATAGAAAAATAATAATTGAGTAGATACACCTTTACGTGTCATAGTATATAATAATAAACATATATTATGTTTAACCAAACTCGAGATACGCCCACAAAAAAAAGATGTGTTATGTGTATTATAGAAAAGTGTTTACAAGTTGCTTGTAAATTATGTATTATTATATCCTCAATTTTTTTTTTAATAAAACGTTCATTTTGTAAGAAAATATAAACAAGAACAACAGGACTGTAGAAAAAAGGGTTCATAAGAAATGTATTCAAACTGAAAAATGTTGTTAAGTACGAGTTACAACTGAAAAAAAAATTGATAAGACTTATTTATTAGTGTACAAAATATCTAAAAAAACTGTTTATGCCTTATAATCGGTGTACCAAATTTTGTTTGGTTCCTTATTCAATCTTTTTAGATCATATTGTTGTTTGATAGCTAGTTGATTTCGTTTTAGTAACAAAGATTCATATGACTTCCTTGTGACTCACTTTATAAAACAAGCGACATGGATCTTCTTTTTTTACATTAATTTATACGGTCACACACGGTCCTTTCTACATTATTTCCTGAATCTCTGGATCTTATAGATAACATTCTTAGATCTTTTGACAACTGCTTGAAATCACGAAAGTATTTGGTATGAAGTTGTAGTTATGATGAAACATGCCTGGATATTTCCAGTGGCAGATCCAGGGGGGGTGGGCTATGGGGCCCGGGCCGCGGGCCCCCCTAAAGCCCGTTGAAACATTGAAAATTCTTTTTGTTTACCTGTTACAAAAATTTGTGTTAGGTTTTTCACAATATAAAATATAAATATACTGATTTATTTTGATTTTTTGCATACGGGCCCCCCCTTAGGAGTATTTATGGATCCGCCACTGGATATTTCCAGATCTTTTAATAGCAGAACTGAGTGAAGAAGAAGTGGGAAAGAAAGAAAAAACTAAAAGTCGTCCTCCACAAAATTTAATAGCATAAAAAAATTATTCAAGGGTCTCTACATGTTTCGAACGTAGAAACGTCCATCATCAGGAGACAGAAAAATTTTATTTTATGCTGATGGTGTTAGCAAAAGAGAAAATTAGAACCTTAATGGAGCTTTTATGGACTTAAAAAATTGAAGTGTAGAAAAGAAACATGATATGAAGAAAATTGATGGGTTAAACCGTACTGAGTATGTGAAAACGTTATTAATGGATGTCTAAACCAACCAAATAAAATGGGGAAGAAGAAAAAACCTTTCTAATAAGGTGTCGAAGAATATTTAAATTAAAAAAAAACTTATCGAACATATTATTATTATGTCTGTAAGACATTATGAGGATGAAATTGAAGGTATCACAATCTGTAAAAAATAGAAATTGAAATTAAAATCAAAGAGTGAAGTACAAAAGTTTTTGAAATATTCTAGAAATATTTTTTTAAATAAAAAAGTAAGCACTTACAAGATTACGTTCTAAAAAGCGTTTTTGGGGTAGGTACTGAGGATTAAACCTCAGTAACCCCGCGAGAGGTTCATTTAAAACCAATAAAAACAATTAAAAAGTTGCATGTTTTTCAAGTAAAAGTAAAAGTCAAAAGGTTATTCACGTCCACGTGCTAGGGCAAAAAGGCTTTTACTTTTACTTGAAAAATGTGCAACTGTTTAATTGTTTTTCTTGGTTTTAAATTAACCTCTCGCGGGGTTACTGAGGTTTAATCCTCAGTACCCCAAAAACGCTTTTTAGAACGTAATCTTGTAAGTACTTACTTTTTTATCTAAAAAAATATTTCAAAAACTTTTGTACTCTTTCACTCTTTGATTTTAATTTCAATTTTTATTTTTTACAGATTGTGATACCTTCAATGTCATCCTCATAATGTCTTACAGACACGTTGGATAAGTTTTTTTTTTTTTAATTTAAATAATCTTCGACGCCTTCTTAGAAAGGTTTTTTCTTCTTCCCCATTTTATTTGGTTGGTTTAGACCTCCATTAATAACGTTTTCACATACTCAGTATGGTTTAACCTATACATTTTCTTCATATCATGTTTCTTCTACACTTCAATTTTTTAAGTCCATAAAAGCGCCATTAAGGTTCTAATTTTCTCTTTTGCTAACACCATCAGCATAAAATAAAATTTTTCCGTTTCCTGATGATGGACGTTTCTGCGTTCGAAACATGTAGAGACCCTTGAATAATTTTTTTTTTATTAAATTTTCTGGAGGAAGACTTTGTGTTTTTCTTTCTTTTTAATACTGTCAACTCCACTTTAAGTATGGACTATTTCTTTAAATTCACCTTTGTTAAATTTATTCGGTTGACCATATACCTACTTAAGATTTTATAAATAAATACCCATATTGTACCTAATTTAATTTAATTTTTAAACCCTCTGTTAGAGTTTCCCGATATTGTAACCCTTCCACTTTTAGTTTTTTCTTTCTTTCCCATACCTCCACTTTAAGCATGGACTTCTTCTTCAAATTGAGTTAATTTGTTATAATTTTAGATACGCCCATTTTTTTCATTGCTATACCCTCATATATTGAGACAAGCCACTTCGCGAGGTTAAAGGTTGAGTTTTCTTATTATGGGGCATATCCCAATTTTCGATTTCTCTCCTCTAGTTGTTTTAGGTACTCAGAGTTTTAATCTCCAGGATCTTTTTTTTTTTACACAGGGCACAATTAACAACTTCTACAAACAAGGCTTCAAAAATATGAAATTTTATAAAGATGAAGTTATGTTTTAACAAAGGCCGCCGTTATCCAACTTCTCAGCTGTTAAAATTTTCAACTTTTAGATATAAGGTAAAAATATGTGCTTTTTGTTTAAGTATTGTTCTTCAGTGCGTCGTGCCATCAAAAGTAGCCTTTAAAAAAAATTAAGTAATCAGGAATTAGAAATTGGGTATCATTAAGAATTTGGGTAATTTAGCCCTAAGAAATTGAGATACAAACCCAACGGTATACTTTCCGCTTGTCATTTTAATAAATTTTAAGTTAGGTCAAGAAAATCGTTTTCTAATCGCTTGTGTTTAAATTGCTTTGATGGACTCACCCCACTAGGGCCAACGCGACATTCGCTTTTTCTTAGTTAGAATTACCACATCCCTCTTTGCTGGCGATGCACCCCGTTACCGTAACTGTAACCGGCGTTACCGTAACTGTAACCGGCGTTCGTATAAGAAGCGGTATCGTTACGATGAAGCGGCGGGGAACCCCAGTGGGGTTCGAAGAAGTGGGCGGGGTCTAGTTGCACGCTGTACACCCTCTGCAGGAAAAATGCCATAGTAACAAATTGGCGTTAGTATATTAGTGTAGTCTTAAAATATACCATTTTTTCTACTGTGTAATAATTTTACAATTATATGTATACCGAAAGCACTTAAGAAATATATCTTTACTAAAAAAAATTGCTTCAGGGATTTTTATAAATCCTCACTGAAAATAAATCTTCAAATTCCCTCTACTAAACAATTAATAAATATAAATGCGAGGTTAGAATATTCGAATATTCATTAACTAATTCAGTAATTAAACTTTGAATAAATTATCTTTCTAAAAACTTATTTGAGTTAAAAGTATTGAGGCTTTATTTAATGTCCACCTGTCCCCAAAGCACCCCTATAGTCTATTTGCTGAATATCAAGCTCTAAGCCATAAAACCAACTGCATTGTGTGCCAAGTACCTTTTTAATAAATAAAACGTTAATAAACTGTTTAACGATATCCAAATAAGCATCGTCCAATTTCTTATCCTAGTCTCGTCTCTTAGCTATACAGGGTGTTTCAATAAAAACTCCCAGGCCAATTATTTCGAAAACTAAAAGTGACATGTAAATTGTGTAAACGCCAGTTTATAGCTTAGCCTCTATGATTGGCTTCACAACTGTGTAAAAAATGTGTTTGAATAATACACAGGTGGCGCCACGGTGCAAAAAATTTTTTCGATGACAGGAACTTTTAAAAGTTATGGTTCTTAAAGATAATTAATTTTTGATCAAATTAGGTCCCATAAAATTTTTTGATAAATCCAACATGAACGGAGATATTCGGGGTAAAGTTTTTTTTTAAATAATTTTAACGAGTATTTTAATTATAAATATTTTTAATATCCTTTAGCAGATTTTAATTTAATTTTAGTTATGATAATTTTAGTGATAAAACGCTCGTGTAGCGCTAAATTATTACGTCCAGTGACGTCTCAGGGGGCGCCTTAACAAATAATATTGGCAAAAAATAAAACACCACTGAGTTTTTGGTAATTTTTATATTTTTTTCGGATTAAGCAACTAAAAATATCCTTTTCTTGTCTATTAAATTGTTTTCATATCTTGCTTCGTTTTCGAGAAATAAAAATAAAAACCATTTTGTTGCATATCTCTGGAAAACAAAAATTATTAAATAATTAATACGTTGTATTTTTTGTTGTTTAAAAGCAAAACATTGAAGCTTAATAGAATAAAATTAAAAGATGTTTTAAATTTTATGAAAGAACTGATGAGAAATTATACTAAATTATTAATGAAAATTAGAACAATACCAAAAACTAACTAATTGGGTCGAATGAGGTGTCCAAAATTATTGCCGTTTTCATATAGGTACACGCATAGCAAATCGATATAATAATTCGGTTCTGCAAACTCTCCATAGTGTATTTCGATTAATAGCAAAAAATACAACGTATTAATTATTTAATGATTTTTGTTTTCCAGAGATATGCAATATGTATTATTCAAACACATTTTTTACACAGTTGTGAAGCCAATCATAGAGGCTAAAAACTGGCGTTTACAGAATTTACATGTCACTTTTAGTTTTCGAAATAATTGGCCTGGGAGTTTTTATTGAAACACCCTGTATTTGGCGGCATTGGATTTTACTGGAGTGTTTCCGGGTTACAGATAGATTTAATCTGGAATCGGACATCCTTGATTGTGTCCGAATGTGTCACAATCAAATCTGTTTGGTTAGTTAATTATCGATTGAAATATTTCTGCAACCCACATAAATTTACTAGTAATATATCGTTAATAATAAATTAAAATTTAATAGCTTGGAGGTATAAACTGAGCAAATAGTCTATAACACATCTAAAGCCCCTTTTGTCTAAGACACTAAGCCCACTATAAATCCGCTCCCTTAACAACCTCGCTATAATATCCCTTAGATATCTCCCACGTACTTTTACATATTTTATTTCGCTTCCATTAGTTTCCATCTCTCTTTCACAAAGACGTTACCTTATGACGGTTCGCGTTTCGTCTGCCGGACGCCCTGTACACGGTGCACCCCGCTTGTACGAGGGCCACCAGAACCAGGGCTGCGATGCACCCCAGGACTATGTACAGTTTGGTTGACGGCATGTCGAAGAAGCCCGAGCTGATCGACGAGCTGTCCGAGTCCGAGATGATGTTTGTAGTGACTGAAAACACAAAATAAAAAGCTTTACTCTATTGAACAAAAAATGTTATTATTCATAGAAAGTATTGCTGTTACGGAGATTAATATAGCTGGTTATTACGCAGTGTTTTTTTTTAAATAAACTATTTTAAATATTTTTTAGCAAATTTTAAAAAGATATCTTACGTCAGCATCATATTCTTTAACACTTCTTCAATATCTTTATGGCATAAAGATTTTATTTATTTTATTTAGAAGAAACTAATCATAAAGAAGTTGAAAATGTAATTGATAGTTTAAAATTAAAGAAATCTCCTGGTGCCGACGGAATAACAACAGAAATATTAAAAACTTTTAAAACTACTATTTATAGACCACTAACATTTCTTATAAATAATATTTTTAAAACCAGTAGGTTTCCAGAAGCTTTCAAAATTGGTATAATAAAACCTATTTTTAAAAATGGAGATTCGAGTAAAACTAGTAATTATAGACCAATAACATTAATATCTTCGATAGCAAAAGTATTCGAAAAAGTTTTAAAATTAAGAATCGAAAATTATTTGGAAAAAATAAATTTTATTTCTAATAAACAGTTTGGGTTTTAAAAAAATAAATCAACACAAAACGCTATTTGCTATCTAACAGAACAAAAAATATATGATGCACTAGATAATAAAAAACCTTGTATTAGTATTTTTCTAGATTTAGCAAAAGCCTTTGATACAGTTAGCCATAATTTTTAATTTTAATTAGGTACGTTAAAAAAGTTTGAAAATATTGGATTCAGAGGAAAGCAATTGGAATTAATTAAAAATTATCTAAAAAATAGACCAACTTATGTTCAAATAGATAAAGAAAAAGCTATCCAAAAGTATTTAAGTATGGTGTTCCTCAAGGAACAATTTTAGGATCATTATTTTTTAATATTTATATTAACGACTTATTTCTGAATAATTTATAAATAAGTAATATTTTTAACTTAAAAATTATAAATTAATATATTTCTTTAAAAAAACTGCATTTATACTACTATAAATTAACATTTTTACTTTAAAACTTGATTTTTAATGCATATTTATGATTTATGATTTTACATACTAAAACAAAAAATAAGATTTGCCCCTAACAAGCTCAGCTTTAGGGGATTAAAGAATAAGTTTATCGAAGACAATATAAACATATTTATTATATTATTAAATTTTTAAATTATTATTATTATTATTATTATTATTATTATTATTATTATAACAAGGGTGGAATTTGGGCCATACTAAAATGTGTTTACCTAAGGCCTAGTGTCTAATGTAAATCTGGGGGCCGTAAAGTAATTATTACCATCTAATATGTTTATTTTCTATACATTTAAACAAACTTACGACTTTGTGGTTCGAATACCAAGTACTGCGGATCAACTTTCAGGTTTCCTATTCTTCCCGAACCGATACTTTCTTGAACTACTTTATGCACTTCCTCGTCCATTTCTTCACTATCAGAAGAAAGCGCTCGTCCTTTTTCAGCCATTGCTTTGTCTAACTGAAGGTTCATGATTGCTACTATGTTATTGTCTTCACTGAAAGAAATATTTAATTTTTGAGTTTCATACGATATAATAATATTATTTGCTTGTATTGTAAATTATTCGAAAATCATTTATGAAGCATCTGAAAAACTACACTACAACTTGTACTTGTACCTTTTATTATTCACGATCCGTAAAGGTAATGAATGCTATTACTTATTGGTTGCACAATAATAATAGTTTTATTGCATAATTTGTAAATAGTACCATGAACTTACTCTCTTAAATCTTCCACTACAATTCTTCGATACCCAGGCAATTTATTGAACACCGGTTGGAAATTGGTCGAAATAGAATTGGTCAAGTCTTCGTATTCTACGGTACCTGGTTTTGGAGCTACAAAGTTTTCTCCTAATTCTATCACTTTTACTTTGACGGTGTATCCCAGACCTGGGGCTTCCGTTGTTGTTTGGTATTCGTTGGCTTCGTCTGACAAATAAAAATACATTAAAATATATAGCATTCTATTATCAATACTCTACTCGAAAGTATTATTTATTTTATAAGTTTTTACCTTTAAGATTTATAGAAAGACGACTTAACCCAGAGCTGTCGCAATTACTCTTAAAAACTAATTCAATTACAATTACCCATTACCCACCGAACAAGGCATCAATTACAATTACCAATTACTAACAGTATGATAAAAATATTTAAATTACCAATTACCCACTCAAAGTAATTGATTCCTTGATCGATTACCGCATTCGAATTACTGACTTTAATTCAATTACTTTATAGTAATGAAACTACCCTAAAAGTAATTGAATTACTCTGAATCTATAAATTATAGGCATTTTTTTGGCAAATAAATTACTCTGAGTAATTTAATTACATTTTGGTAAGTAATTGAAATACATTTTGGTAAGTAATTGAATTACATTTTGGTAATTCCATTACATTTTGATAATTGAATTACATGCTGGTAATTAAATTACAGTTTGGTAATTGAATTACATTTTTAAAATTGAATTAGTAAAATATGAGCAATGGAATTACTTTTTCACATTTTACAAAAAAACAGTTGTATAGGTAAGGTATTATTTTTTTTAATAGTAGTAGGTCCTACTATCACACTTTATTATAGAAAGAAATTTAAAAAAATTCGAAATTTATAGTTAAACTTGATCTCCTAATTTTGATAAGTAGCTACTTACCTTTAACAAATCGACCAATATTAACAACTGTCTTTTTTATTTAATATGATTTATTTGTTGAAATAAAACAGACGTAATATAAGGGAAAATAAAAAATATTTTTTTCTTTCTAGAGTAAAGGAATTATGAAAATTTTTAAAGGAATTGAATTATTTTGGAGTAATTCAATTACTTTTAATCTAATTGAATATTCGGGAGTAATTAAATTACTTTTTATGTAATTGAATTATTTGGGAGTAATTCAATTACCTTTATTCTAAGTAATTGAATTATTTGGGAGTAATTAAATTACTTTTTATGTAATTGAATTATTTGGGAGTAATTCAATTACTTTTTAAAATAATTGAATTACTTTTAAATAATTCAATTATGTACCTCAGATTTCTTAAAACCAATTACAATTACTTAATCACAGCAATTGGAAAATCAATTACCTACAATTACTATTTTCAAAAAGTAATTCAATTAGGTACAGTAATTCAATTACTTAAAAGTAATTGAACACGATTTTTCAATTATTTTAATTCAATTACCGACAGCTCTGATCATAGATAACCTAATATTAGGTTATCTGTGCTTAAACGTATTTGGATTAGAAAAAAGTATAATAAAATATTAATGCTTACCGTTGCCACAAGACTTGATACAAATCCTTTCAGTACTAACGACCGGCAGTACTTCGTGTTTCCTTATTTTCTTATTGACGCTGTTGAACGCGCCCCCTTTGACAGGGAACATCATGAACAGACACTGTTCGTTTGTAAATGCCAGATCTCTTGGATCGTTGGTCTGTCGTTTTCTGGAGAAGGAGAGTGTCGTTACGCCATTGACGATACGACCTGAAAAATTAACAAAAATAAGTATTGTTGTTCTAGTACTAAAGTCAATAAATTAATATTTATAATTTCTAATATTTATACGTCAAAAAATTATCGAAGCAGAAATCAACGACAGGAACGGGCTCAAATACGTAGATAGGTATTTGTTTTCATTTCTTACCACTTGTATTATAAATATTCTGATTGGCATCCAAAAATGGCTGTGTGTATCCCGTGATCCAAGTGTCCATTAAAAATGGCCTGCCCGTTTTGTCCACCCATCCTAAAATGGTGTCCGTCTGTGACATCCTTTCGTCCTTGGAGAAGGCTATGCCGGTCCACGTATCGGTGTTGCTTGTGGTTATCGTAAATCTAAAAAATGGATTTTTTTTGTTTAAAGAAACCCGTATTTACTCCTATAAAGACATAATATATATAACTATTTAGGTAATTGGTTACTAACATTTTTAAATGTACTATCATATCTTGAGATTTTATGTGGCTGTGTCAAGTAATAATTAATTTAAAAGCAAACACTGGTGGTACAGATGGCGCACGTGGGTTGAATTTCAGGAAGATTAGGAATTTAAAATATAAATGCATATCTTTACAATATTTTATTTATTTATTTATTTATTTGCAGGTTTTTTTTTTAATAATAATATTAAAAATCAATAACATTTTTTTTTAATAAAAATAAATTCAATGAAAGCATCATTATAAAACCATAGATTAACAAATCTGTCCGATTTTGTAATGAAAAAATATACACCCATTTATATTATTAATTTTAAGCACATCATAAATATATTTAGAAAAGGAAAAATTATTAATAAGTAAGGGAGAAATTATAATAGAAAAATTGTAATATTTAGTATTATTATTATATTACGTATTATATAAGTTGGCTTACCTTTATATAATTTTGAATATTCCATGATTTTAATTTTCTTTTAAATGTCAAAAACTTATAGTTTTCAAATTAGTAGGTAAATTATATTAAAAATTTTGATGCCAACAAATAAGGCATTATTTTTTAAAAGTGTTAAATTAAAATTACCATAACGTAAACATAGATTTGTTTTTTGTCTTGTTTGGTAGGTATATACAGGGTGTCCCGAAATTAGCTGACAATATGTTAAGGGGATAAAGTACATTAAAAAATAAGACTAAAATCCTCTATTAATATACCTTCAAAAACGCTTCGCTATGGGGCTAGAGCCCCCTGCATTGAAGCTATGACAAGCAGTTCTTTTACAATATCTCAGAAACCGATTAGGGTATCAAAACAAAATTTGATACATGTTTTACCCATAGCTAGACGCAATAAATGGTTTAATTAGCTTAACTGTATTTCTTCCAGTGGCGTCCCACTGGGTAGGTTGTTGGGAGAATATTGCCCTAAGTTTTTTATTTGTAGGATTTTTTAACTTTAGGTGAAATTTTTAGAAGCCTTGAAGTCTTTTATTGAAAAAAGGTACTCTTGTTTCATTGCGGTAGGATTCACCATTTTCCAGTAAAATCGATTTAAAAATTTTCGGTTTTTTGAAATCCGGTGAAAAGGTTAAGGTTTTTTTTTGCATATCTCAGCAAAGACTTAATATTAAAACATGAAATTTATTAGAAGTTCTACTAGCGACAAATAATAATAATACATAATCAACTTGGGGATTTATTAGATAATGTGCCACTGGATTTACGTTTAGGGCACTTCTTTCAACATGATGGGGCACCAGCTCACTACGGACGTCAAGTGAGGAATTGGCTTGAAGAAAATTACCAGGTTGATTGGTAGCCATAGCCTGGCCACCAAGATCACTTGATTTAAATCCCCTTGATTATTATTTTTGGGGACACATGCCTGGTACTTGCTTAAGAAATAGTTTCCCGTGTGGTTCACAATCAAATTTGATTTGCAATTTGTTATTCTTTTTTGTTTTATTTTAAAACTCTCTTAAAATCTCCATGAAAATAAATATTTAAAAAACAAGGGAATCTAAAAATATGTTTAATTTAAAAACGTTACATTCTGTCAAATTACAACAATCGAAGGTTTGGCAATATTCTCCCAACTACCTACCCAGTGGGACGCCATTGGAAGAAATAAAGTTAAGCTAATTAAATCATTTATTGCGTCTTGTCATGGGTAAAACCTGTATCAAATTTTGTTTCGATACCCTAATCGGTTTTTGAGATATTGTGAAAAAACTGGTTATCATAGCTCCAATTCGGGGGGCTCTAGCCCCATAACGAAGCGTTTTTGAAGGTATATTAATAGAGGGTATTAGTCTTATTTTTGGATGTACTTTATCTCCTTAAAATATTGTCAGCTAATTTCGGGACACCCTGTATATGAGTAATGTTATATAATAAAGTTCTTTTAAACTCAGAATATTATTATTAACAAATAGTATTTTTGAAGGAAACAAATATTTTTTTTTTGGCTTTGGCAGATCTGCCATTCAGCCAGCAAACAAAATATGTTTATTAAATATTATTTTTAAAACATATTTTTGTATTTTTTAAGCGGTTTCAAATTCGAGTCGTATGCACTTCCCCAACCAATTATACCATAGGAAAGAATTGATTGAAAAAGTGCATAATAAAACATTAAACAAAGTTTTTGATTCACAGTATTTTTTAAAAGTCTAAATTTACATAATGTGTTTCTTAATTTTTTTGTAAGAGTGTTAATTTAATGATCCCATTTTAAATTTTGGTCAATTAATATTCCTAAAAATATTTTATAAATTCAACTTTTTTAATTTTATTTTTGCAAGAACAGTTAGCATAATTAATTTGATCTATAATATCTGTTATTTCTAAGCAATTTAAATCATGAATTTTAATTTCTTTTAAACTATTCGGCTGAGTATCTTTATAACAAGAAAAAGTCATAAATTTTGTTTTAGTTAAATTTAAGTTTAATAGGTCATAACTCAAATTATTTTTTTTTATTGAAATATCTAGTTTTGAATTTAAAATGCATTCATTCCAAGTATTAGCTGGTATTATTAATACCTACAGTATCATCTGCATATGAAAATATTTTTCTATTTAACTCTGATTTTAATATATTATTAATATAAACTAAGAATAAAATTGATCCCAAAACAGTACCTTGAGGAATGCGGAACACCACAAATCAAAGTAGTTTTTTTACTACTGAAATTATCTATTTTTACTTTCTGTTCTCCATCTGATAAGTAAGTGTTAAATAAATTATATGCGATACCGCTAACTCCATAAGATTCTAGTTTAGATAACAGGTTATCGTGTGATAGTGTATCAAATGCTTTTTGCAAATCTGAGAATATTCCAAATCCAAACTTTTTACCTTCATCTAAATAATAATAATTCAATAACAGGGCAACATTTTTGCTTACCGTATTTCGTCCTTTCTCGGGATCAACTCCCACTTAGCCGAATATTCGCAGGTATAGTTTTCCGGGACGCATCCTTTCGGCACTTTCCATTCGCCTCCGCAATCGGTGTTTTGGGCTGCACCTGTAGCTGCGTCACCAGCGGCTGGCACGGCTGCCTTGTTCCCCTCTAAAATAATAAACCAACGGTTGCCATTTTATAATGCTGTGACCAATTCAATGCAAAAATAGTTTTTTTCGAATCTGGCAAAAAACGACGAACGTGCTTAACGATTCACAATATTTTAAAATAAATAAGTTTTAAAGCAATATTTTATTTTTAATTGTTGATTTAATAATTTACGTCTTACCAAAGAAATTCAACGTTAGAACCCCTCTTTGTGAACTGTGCCCGTGATATTTCAGTTCGTCCGGTTTGTAAAAATCTTTTTCTGACGCTTGTGATGTTTCTACTCCAGATTTTGGAACGTGGACATATTTGCCTGAAAAAAAAAGTTAATGCATTTTAGAAGAAACAAACGTCGATGCAGTCTAACATAAAATATTACCTCTCCTGTGGTCGTATTTTGTTATAGAATTTCAGTTAAACGTAATATTCGCTATCGAAACAAATTATTTTCTGACAAAAATTTCTAATCTAGTCAATCACGTAAGCTTGAAAGTTTTTCATGATTTTTCATAGAACTTATTAAATTTGTATTTCGAAGTTAAACGAGGACATATTATCTACGACATTAATAAATCTATGCTGCTCGTACCTCGTTCCTGTCCTTGCGCAAAGATGACGTGCATCAAGTCTTCTTCAATGGAGTGATCCGATGGCTCTGTGGCCTCCAACTTTTTTCTAAATAGAATCGTTGTAACGCCATCCTTTTCGAATCCCATTGCTGCAGTAAGGTCGTTCTTACCGCCCCAGAAATTGTCCATGCGAGGCGTCGATCTAATAGATAACAATAAATATTTTATTATATAGTTATATAGAAATAATCATTTATTTAATTATTTAATTTTGCAAAGAGAGAGCGCACGTTTACATTTTGTAACTATTGTTACAGTAAGTTTACAACGTGTCATATTAATTGCCACAATTGAAAAAGACACATTTTAATAGTTTATTTGCGTACCTGTCCCTGGTATAATAATCACCGATCCGACTAGCAGTTCCTCTAGCTGATCCAATGACGATGTCCGTACAATCCATTGGATTAAAATCATGTCTTGGTGTGTACATATTGAGATTTTCGGTTGAGGCTGCAAATTTTGTAAACATTTTTTTAAATTTATATTTATCTAGGTAACTACTGGTAATAATATGCACTCTACACTTTAGACCTGAAACTTTACAGCACTCGCTTAATTGAATCTATATTACCATACGAGTACTATAAAATTATTACTGGCCTAGGCCAGTGCAGTAGAGTTTTTTTTCCTTGTTTTTTTTTTTATAAAAAAATTATCAGTAATTTTTTAAAGTAAGATTTTTTCTCTTTATAGCAATTTGTCTCTGAGGCTACAAAATATTAAGCTAGTAAATAGTAAATTGAATATATATTTCGAAAAATGTACTGATTTGTGGTAAAATGATGATTCCTATGCGACAAAGTGAAAATTACTGAACCGATGTAAAAAATAGTAGACGAACAACACACGTGTGATAAATGAGTCTATACCACATTTTCTAGCACAAAATCCAAAGAAAGATTGCAAAAAACGTAAACGATAACAATATAATCTTTTTTTTTTAACTTTCTGCGTTGTCAATGGTGAACATGTTAATTATTATGCAATACCATAATATGATGCACTTGTTATAGTCATTCTAACTATTTCATCGCTGAAGCGTACAGCAGCGATGTCAGTGATACGTTACAAAAGTTACTTAACTGTGTGATTCTGTAACCCATTTTACACCAAACACCAGCTTACGGTGTTCTTATAAGAATAAGTCATAGAAATAATGACACACAGTCTTCTGTCGCCGATAAGACGTCATAGCTATGTAAATGATGTTACAGAATCGTACTATTCAAATAATCTCTGTTAATGTTATTGTTGTATGATGCATTCAGTCTCAAAGTTTTTAATTGGTAAAACCGGCTTATTGTTATGTGATGCCTTCTGCAAACCAGCTAACGGATTCTTAAACGCAAATCACTTAAGTTGGGAGTATCAACATGCTTGCCAACATGTAACCTATTTCGCGTATATTTATTTAATTTTTCTAGCTTTTACACAAAATTTAAATAAAATCATTATCATCTTCATATTTTATAGGTAATAATAATTGACATATTAAATAAATATCAAGGAATTTAATGAAATATTTTAGGAGAATTGTATAGCGAAAAATATCGGGTAAGATTTTTTTTAACATTATTTTGTCATTGTTCTTTCACTATACAATTATTCCAAAATTAGCAATAAAATGAATAGATATTTTTGTTATATGTCAGATATTACCTAAATATTGTACCGACGATATTGATTTTATTTAAATGTTAGTTAACAGCAGCGGCGCTATTTTTTTTTTTTAAATTTTGGATACATGCTGGCGCCTTTGCCATCCTATAGCCCGTCACATTATATAGAGCCATTCCGTCCCTGTTAGTTAATCTAAATAAACTAAAAAAAGCAACGCGAAATAGGTTATAGGTTGGCAATAGATGGAATGACGTTGATAATTCCACCTTAAGCATAGTAACGCTAAGCCCAGCTCCAAAAACAAGCTGCAAAGAAAGGTTTTTATCGCGTTTTATTTAGAATAAACTCAGACCTTGGTCTGAGAAAATAAAGATGTGTGTGTGTGTTTAGAGTCGCGGAAATTTGCGTTTAATGAATCATTTAACGTATTCGCAAAAAGTCTCTGTTATTTGACTTTTACCTACATGCTGTTAAAATATTATTTAAAATTAATACCCATCAATATTGAACCACTGTTTTAAATTATTATTTCTCCTTATATTTCAATAAGTAGAGATCTAAAGCTGATATTAGCATTTTTCCTGAAACTAATTAGTATTTTAAGCAGTATAAATTATTGCACTTAAGAGTATACTTATGATTCTGTTTAATGTATAAAGTTTTGGTTGTGTTATTTTATTAATTTTACGTTTTACACTGATGCTCCTATATGTTGTCGACTTGTTATAATTATTAAGAGAATGATATATGTCTATCTTGCTCGTCGTCATTGCATTTATGCACCAATTGCCAATAATATATCATATTACACACTGTTATTACTTATTTATTACCTGCACTTTCTTCTTTCTTTGGTGCTGCTTCTAAATTAGCGTGCGTTTTTATACTAGGTTCCGGACTAGGTTCTGAGTTAGGCTTTGAGTTAGGTTCGGGAAGTGAATTAGGATCGGGTTCGGATTTGGGCTCAGCAGTCGGTTCGGAAGTAGGTTCGGGTTCGCTCTTAGGTTCTGCATTAGGCTCTGGTTCGGATTTAGGTTCAGAAGTTGAATCTGAGTCAGATTCAGCCATAGGTTTCGGGTTAAACTGCGCATTTCGGAATTTTGGAATAAATTTTGGTGATAACTTGGAATTAGAGTTAGGTTTTAGTTTGGGCTCCGGTTCGGAAATGGGTTCTGAGGTAGGTTCAGGTTCAGAGGTGGGTTCAGATGTGGGTTCGGATGTAGGTTCTGGTTCGGAAGTAGGTTCAGGTTCAGAGGATGGTTCAGAAGAGGGTTCAGGCTCTGATGTAGGTTCTGGTTCCGACGTAGGTTCCGGCTCTTCTTCCAAGTCTGGTTCTAAAGAAAAGGTAAAAACCGACACCATTAGTATTAGCGTAAAAGCCCTGATAAGTAAGAGCAGGGCTTTTATTTTAATTCTAATTCGGTCTATTCTATGTTAAAAATGTGTATGAGAATAATCTCATTAAAACATGTCAGATTTAAAATGCTAAATCTATGTTATTCTAAGAATCATATCTCATGCTAAGCGTTTTTACATTCAATGAATAACGTTTTTAGCTACAAAATATAGCAGGATTTAGCTTTTTTCTTAAAAAAAAATTTAAAGAAATATTTTCTAAAATTAAGTGGGTTCGCTATAACTAAACTTATCCTCAGCCACTAAGTGTTTCAGACTATATTTGTACAGAAGAATATTTTTAGTAGTGCAAGTCTATCTAGCCCATTATAATAAAAAATCAACCAGGAAAACGTCAATAATTACCATAAATGTTCCTCTTGCTTCTTCCTGAAAAAGAAAAACAACGTGTGATTTAGAACAATAAAAGAATAGGAATCGCTTGTAGACACAGCATCAAATAAAAATTTGAACAAATGCTTAAAGTGGAGTTGAAAGTATGGGAAAGAAAGAAAAAACCTAAAGTCTTCCTCCACAAAATTTAATAGAATAAAAATTTTCTAGGGATCTTTCGAACGTAGAAACGTTCATTATCAGGTGAAAAATTATTTAGTGCTGATGGTGTTAGCAGAAGAGAAAATGGTTTAGAACCTTAATGGAGCTTTTATGGAATTAAAAAAATTATGTATAGAAAAGACATAATATGAAGAAAATTGATGAAGGTTAAACCATACTGAGTATGTTAAAAAAGTTATTAAAGGGGTTCTAAACCAACCAAATAAACTGGGGAAGAAGAAAAACCTTCCTATAAAGAAGGTGTCGAGATTATTTAAAAAATTTTATAAAACTTTTCAAGTGTACTTATGTCAGGATAAAATTGTCATAATTATGATGTCTTACTGACATACACTTGAAAAGTTTTATAAAATTTTTTAAATAATCTTCGACACCTTCTTTTTAGGAGGGTTTTTTCTTCTTCCCCAGTTTATTTGGTTGGTTAGACCCCCTTTAATAACTTTTTTAACATACTCAGTATGGTTTAACCTTTATCAATTTTCTTTATATTATGTCTCTTCTACAAATCAATTTTTTAATTCCATAAAAGCTCCATTAAGGTTCTACACCATTTTTTCTTCTGCTAAAACCATCAGCACTAAATAAATTTTCTCTCTCCTGATGATGAACGTTTCTATACGTTCGAAAGACCCCTAGAGAATTTTTATTCTATTAAATTTTGTGGAGGAAGACTTTAGGTTTTTTTCTTTCTTTCCCATAATATAAAAATGCTAGTTTTGTTATTGGAAAGTTTTATAAGTGCAGTGTGAGTTTGTAATGAAAATTTTCGTGTGTGCTCCATATTAAGTTGTACATAAGTACCATCGCACATTTTAAATTTTTATTGCTTGCCATTTAAGTATAAGATAATAAACAAACAAAAAATAAATTAATTGAAAAATGAAAAAACCTCGAATCCATAGTGAATACTTTTTCGTCAATAAATGCTTAAAATCTTGTCCATTCACTATTTGGCAATTTCCTAAACGCAAGCAAAGACTCGTTTTGAACATGTCTAATTACTTCGGGAACCTACACTCATGTCTGATTTGTGCTTTCAACTTTGACACGATAAAAATTTGAAATTTTGTACTTGTATTCTTACAGATGATGATAATATAGTAATAATATATATATATAATAATAGTCAATAAAAAAACTAGGGTTGCCGTTTAAAAAAAAGATCGATATCGTCATATCTCTACTTTGGGACACACTGTATCAATATTTTTTTTATAAAAAATACCTCAATTTGTTAATACCCGTGCCCAAGTATTTTTCCAAAAAAAAACAGCATTGGATTTAAAAAGGAAAGAAATAAGCCACTTTAAGTCTTCCGCCACTGGTATATTAAAATAAATTTTAAGTTTTATTGAATGGTAAATTCTCTACATGTTTCGAATGTATATACATTCATCATCAGGAGAATATAATAAGGAAAATAAGAAATACAATAGGTGCGAACAGTCCAAACGGAGCTACAAGATGATGGAAATAACAAATAAAGTATTTGGAAAAACGTCCAACGTAATGATAGACTTAACGAGAGGCCATTCATGAAGTAATGGTAGCAACTAAAGTTATAAAGTTTTCATAGCAGTAAGCTATGTGTCATATTAGTGAGACAGCACCATAAGTGTGAGGAGAGAAGAATATTTAAAATTGGAATAGTAGATGTTGTAAAAAGTTTTTTAAATGAGGAGTAACTGAGAAGTCACATATTAGTGAACCAGTAACGTAAGTGTGAGGAGAGACGAATATTTAAAATTGGCATAAAAGATGATTTAAAATTTTTTTTTATGTCAGGTAGACATCCTGGAGTACTGGATTTACTGAAGTTATTTAAAGTTACAAACTCATACTCTATTTATAAAAATGATGCAACCCTAACAGACCTCGTCAACTTTGTGTTAACATTGAGGTTCTGTCACTGATATTATTATCTATGTGTTTGTATGACCAACAATTTTAAAATGTTGTATAACTAAAAAAATTCTGTTTGAAGGTTGGAGACAATGATGTTTCTTGAATGATGAAAGAGTTTTGGAAAAATTCTATTACTTACCCGTTTTTTTGCTAACTTGAAATGATACACTAGTCTCAACTCTATCCACGTCGCCCCTGGTAGGAGAGGCTGATCTCCTACTATAGGTCGATTTTCTCAGCTTTTCTGTAGTAGTCGGTTCGGGTTCAGAAGTCGGTTCCGGTTCACTCTAACATGAAAAAAAAATATTTTAATATAATGATAAATAAATGAAAAGTACCTAAGTAATTAAAATGCTATTTAACTAAGCAAGTGCGGAAAGCACGACTTTTCGGATGCAGGAAATGAGTTTGGCCACCGTTTATTAAAACTTTATTATACATTTTTCGGTAAGTTTTCACGTGTTTCCACACTCTAGCAGGAAAAGTAAGTAATAAAATCAGTCTAACAACTTACAACAACAAAATAAATATTCCAATTATATTTTTTAGTCTATAGTAACTACATCGACCTTCTTTCCTTTACTTGCAGAACGTTCTAATAATGACCTACAAGGGTCGAAACCTGTAGGTTGAAGTTTCCAGGTTTTCACCATTATAAGGTAAACTTAAGAAATGAAAAATATTTTCTCTTACCGATGGTTCTGGTTCACTGTTAGGCTCAGCATGCGGTTCAGACGACGGTTCAGGCTCGCCCTTTGGTTCTCCTTTCGGTTCAGGTTCGGCAGCACCTAAAATAGAAAGATTGCTGCAGTTGAAATCAATCTCGATTCCTTTTATAATGTCCCCCATTGTGTATTTCACAACCTACCTACTTCTCAAAAACGTTAAAAATATTGCAGCATTTTAAATCAATAGGTACTTTTATTTTTGAAGAAGTAGTCAATACTTAAAGTGGAGTTAAATGATATAGAAAAAAGAAAAGTACAAAGTCTTTCTCCACATTTTTTTAATTAGAAAAACTTGGCGAACCCAGAATAATTTATAATAATTCAATTCGACATGTTTCGAGTGTAGAAACACTCATCATCAGGAAAACAAAGTGAAAGGTACAATGCTGATGCTGTTAGCAATAGAGAAAATAATGGTGGAATCGAGCAGTAATGAGAACTCTTTTCATTTCAATGTAAATAAAATAAAAATACCTCCCGCTCCATTTGTTGTTCCTGCAGGTCCAATGAGAGGAAAGTTTTTGCAACTTTTGGTCAATCCTCTGGGTCTCCAACCAAGTGCCGCGTAGCTCGTCCCGTTCACCACCATGACTGCTTCCAGTTCTTTTTGCTCTTTCAAAATTCGCCAGTAAAGTTTGAAGGTGTCCGATAATTTTCTTTCCGTGTAGAGTTCAAAGTCGATTTCGGTAGTTTTAACTGCCGATTCTGGCAATAAAAATTAAATAAATATAAGTACATAATATAGGTAGAATTATTTGAACCATAAAGAATTAACGCCGGTGGGCACATTTTTTTTTTAAATTTAAAGATGTTTTATAACCCGAGAGCATCTTGGTGGACTAAAAAATATTCATTTTTTTTACTGTCAGTTATAACTAGGGCTGGGCAAAAATTCGATATATCGATATTTTTATTGATATATCGAATAACGATATGTAAAAAACAAAATATCGATATTTATCGATATTATTGATAGTATCGATATTTATCGATATATCGATATTTATCGATATTATCGACATATCGACTATATCGATATTTTTTTAAATATCGATATTCGATATTGGAATTTCAATATATATCTAGGTAGGGTATCAAAACATTTTACATATAAATTGGCTTTCTTCAAAGGAGTAAGTGAGGACTACAATTTGGATATTTCAATTAAATCCCAGAGCTCTTTAAAAAATTATTAAAAAATTATTTATTTAAAAAGCAATAAAAACTGAGGAAAGATTTGAAATACTTTACGAATGGTATTTTAAAAATTTGTTAAATTGTAGCATATTATTGCTAAATAATTCTTGTAATCTATTAATACAAGTGTAATTATAACATAAGGTCATTTAAAAATGTTAAAGAATGTAGGACGCCCGGCCACTATTTTAAAACCTAATTATTATGATCCTAAGTTTTCTTTTATACAAAAAAGGTATGTGTAAAAAATGATTGGGCTAATAGTTTAGGAAAAAAAGGATTTACACAATAACTCCTAGATGATAATTACATCATTTCATAAACTATACTTAATTGGTATGTTAAATCAAAAACCCTCGGACGGCCATAGCTTCCTTATAACACATTTAAGGACCAATATTTAATTGAATCTTTTTTCTTCATGTCTTCACGAGTGTTTTCATAATTAGAGTCTCCCCTTAAAATGAAGGTACGGAGTTTTACAGGGCACAAGAAAATATTGATATATTTATAATATAATATTTTTATGTTTTATCGATATATATTATCGATATATCAAATCACGATATTTAAAAAATAAAATATCGATAATTATCGATATTTATCGATATTGTCGATATATCGACTATATCGATATTCGATTTTGGAATTTCAATATCGCCCAGCCCTACTTATAACTACATACTTTTAATTTTTTTAAATTATAAATTTTTGTCTTAACTATACAAAAATTAACACTGTGTAGAACAGTAAATAAAATATAAACCCGTCGCATGCCAAATGCGCCAGTACCTACTTACTTTTATTACAACCGGGTCCAAACCATCCTAACTTACAGTAGCACTGCCTCCTGGGGGCCGTCGTAGCTTCGACGTCCACACACACGCCCTGGGCGCCGCAATCGCTGTTTTCCAGACATTCGTCTCGAAACTGACAGACGGATCCGTAATAGAGTCTGTCACACTTGCACCTGCCTATGAAGTTCTGTCCGTGGCCGCTGCATACTTCTTTGAAGTCTTTTCCTTAAGAAACATAAGAAATTGTTTTATTCGAAATTAAAAGTTATGATCTGATGAATGATGTAGTCAATGAATGCAACGTTATTTGTTTTTAATAATTGTTCATTTAATTAATTAATTAATTTATAGGCAAAATATTAATTTAGAGTATTTAGAGCACACCCCTTAAACATGTTTTCTGAATAAAATAACTTACTTGTCATAATATCTACGTCTGCGCATGACCAAAATTTGTAGCCGGCACCCCATTCGAGAGCCTGTCTAATCAGTCTTAAGGTACAATTGGCACATGTGAACTCAGTCGGTAACTGTACTTGAAACGTTTGAGCACTGAAACAAAAATCTTTTTAAAAAAAAAGGCTTATAGCAACGGCACAACCCAAACGAAGTTATATTACTGAATACTGAAACTGAATTTCTGTCCACGAAGCGAAGTGATTTCGTCAAACGTGGCCAGCAAAAATGAATCCCTCTCATTAAGCGAGGGATGGCCTTGCCATGCGTTGTTCACGCCGGCAACACAGTTGTGTAACTGGCGTCCTCTAGGAGGTATCTTAAAACTAATTGTGAAATCTTCTTTCTGACCATCAAAAACGTAACTACATCAAATTTGATGCATATCTGCTTAATTATTTTCAAATCATCGCCAATCTTCTAAAAATTTTTTTTATTCGGTCACCTTAGTAGATAGGCTATCTGCGTTCGGGAATCATAAGGGTAGTTTTTACATGTAAAATCCCATAAGAGAATTTAAGCTTCGATCTGCAAAAGTATGCCCATTTTAAGGCGTGGTCACTTTCCTACCCCTTGGCCCTAACCCCCACTGGCACTTACTACCCTTGGCCCTAAACCCCACTGGCACTTACTACCATTGGCACTAGTTGCCATAGGCGCCAGCTCACCTATCATATATCACTATAACCTCACCTACTAATATTTTACCTTCTGTATGGACCAAGTCTACCATCTGTGATACGCCATCTATCAGGTATTACTGTAACCTCAACCACTTAGATATTCAATTTCGGACCTAAGCCTACAAGTCGGGGCTCCACCTCTAAGAACAGGTACCGCATTTATTTCTAATGAATTTAAATTATTATTATTATTAAAAAAAGTTTCACCTACACTTTGGTTCGAACCTCCGACCTATGGATATATTTCCAACGTCCTACATACGGCGCCAGCCGAGCTTATTAGATAAACTCGATGACCAGTTGATGATATTATAGTGACGTAGTATCTTAGGAGACGGAAAAGATTTGCACTAATTTGGCTGTGGGACAACATTCGGCATTAACCTAAAAATTTGTTAACGTTATATACATGTACGGGGCGATATTGATGATTGAAATTAGGTAGGCTACCATACATACATTAGCAAGCTGCTATTTGTTGTATGTTAAAAAATATAATTTGCCACTGAGGTATAGAAAACGTATAAGAACATCTAAAAGCACTTAGCAGTGTCCCTTAAACATATGAAAACGTCTATTTAGCAGCCCTTGAACGGGTGAAATGTTTAATAACGGCATCTAAAACCTATTGGGCGGTGCGATAAAAGGCACCTTAAGCGATATATTTTATGGGTTAATACTAGAAAACTATGACTTCATTTAGCATCTATTTTAGGCACCATACCGATAGACCTTATTGACAACAAATTCTTATATCCTATAACGTAGCACAGCGATATAAGATAAACAAAGATAGCTATAATCAGGCCCCAATACAATTAGCATACTCTCAAAACGTGTTATGCCTGTTATAACTTAATGATTGTGGCCAAGTTCATGCATTAGTAATTCCCCGTGTGACGCAATAGCCCCAGTAGACTCGTGAAGAATAGGGGTAGGTTTAACCCCCGCACTAATACTTTCCTATATCAAATTAAAGGGAAAAATGGCAATAACAGGGGTTCAAATGCTATATTTCTAAACGACGGGCCGTTTAGAACCCTTGAAATAGACAATATTTTAGGTTTAAACTAATAAAGAAATAATTACATTACTTATATTCCTAGCAAAAACTATCAATAGATCAATGTCAAATATTATTGTAGAAGATCAGGCTCTTGAATTTACAATTTTAACGCACACAACAGACGTGATATGCATTAATTAAACTATTCTATAGAAAAAGACGTGCTCCAGCGAAACTAGGTGCTGAACATCTTATAATAGCAACAAAATAGGGGCCTATCGTAGTTAGCCAAATTAGGTCTGGCATATGACACCAGGCAAATACGTCGAATGAGTGTGATTAGGGTTCAGAACTACATCACATAAAAACGGGGATGATAGGACCAATAGGTACAAAGTTATGGTGATTAGCGCCATAAATACAGTAGTTAGACGATCCATGATTGATTACCGAGGAAGTCCTCGCGAAGTTCTAGGGAATACCCAACTTTGAGCGAAATAAGTTCTGCGCATGTGCGCACAATTATACAAAAAACTTTTGTTTTTTCGCTGAAATATGGCCTATCTCGGTAAGTCTTTTTCCAATTAGTATGTATGTTTCGAAAATTCATGGTATTTCACAGCTTAAACGTGCTAAATATTTCTATTTATAGGTTTTCCTTAAATTTTTTCACCGAATGTACTGTTGTAGGGTCAATTCCTTTCACTTTGAATGAAAAATTTCACGAAAGTTGCCCCGGGGTGATTCAAGGTCACCAAACCAAATTTCGTTAAAAATTCTATGGAAGGTATCACTGTCCCACCCCAAAAATGACGAAAACACGCGATGATGCAAAAAGTTGTTTCTGCGCAATGGTACTGCGCATACCCACTTAGGTACCACCCTTGAACACCCTTTAGTACTTTTTATAAGCCTAAATAGCCCAGAGGGTACAAGCGACGTTATTTTTAATACGATAACGCTATTTAATAACTCCCCGCTAACACCAACGGTATAAGTTCCCCAATAAGTTCCGTGTTAGATTAACGATCAGAGATGTCGGGACTATATTGTTTTTGGTATAATATTTTCACAATTACAATTCAAGAGAGCTGTATTGGCAGATTTTAGTGTTATCATCTTTCTATGTAATTTACCAGCCCACAGTTTCTGTACTCCAGGTAGTACATCCCCCTTTAATGCCTGTATTTCCACTATCCCAACCAAATTTTTACTGTATGGTTCCTATAGGTTATTCCTAAGAACCTATGGGGGGTATGAAGCGTTCCCACATAATGGGCCACACTTTTGGGTCTTTTGTACCCTATAGCTTTACGCCAAAAATCACGTACTTCTAAACCATGCCTCTCTCTCTCTCGCACGCATAGCAATTTTATTTAATAATTTTATTAACTTTTAGAAAACCAACGCTTTTTATGACCATTTGCTTTGTTTGTATCTAATTAATATTCAACCAAGTTTCACAATGTTAGCGAAAAGCTACATGTATGAATACTAAATAGTATGATGTAACTATTCCTCCAAGTCCGGGAACAGTTTGCTCGGGCATGGTGATGTAATATGTGTGTGAGTAGGGTGGCATGTATAAATTGACCTATTTAATAGAGAATCTTTCTAGTACATATTCGGTCTTTACTACTTTAAAAGTGCCCCAGCTAATAACGAAGAAATTCTGTTCAGTGTGTTTTAGTGTGCTGTAAAACAGGTAAGTTTTTATTTTCTATTTTCAAAAGGAATTTGGGCTACTTTGTTAACTCTAAAAATAACATAGCATCTACAAAGTGTTTTTAGATAATTTGGGGGGTTATTTACGCAAAATTTGCACGTTTTTAATGTACACTCGGTAGTGAAGCGGTTTGATTTATAATTTTGAATGGTATAATATAGGTCAGTGTTTCGAAACCTGTTTGGATTTTTAATACCAGGAAACCATTTTTAGATCAAACACTTATCAGGGCGTTATATTTGGGGGTGCTTTTAACTATAAACTGGGTCGAAATGTGGGTTGAAGGTTCAGTAGATAAGCTCAAATATTTTTAACCAGCCGGCGTCAGCCTGGAAATCGGGATTAACTATGTCAGACGGCGAATATTTTTAAACGAGTTTTATAGCAAAGTTGTTCCTTATATCCTCCTGTATCTTTCTTATACCGGAAGTTTTCTCCGCGGAACGGTTCGTTCCGAGTTACAAATTTATTTAGATTTTTATCGAAATTATTCTAAGTCCACAAGAAATTTGGAAATTCGGGATTACTATGTCAGGCAGTGAATATTTTTAAACGAGTTTTATAGCAAAGTTGTCCCTTGTCTCCTCCCGCGCCTTTCTTATACAGGAAGTTTTCTCCACGGAACGTCCCGTTCTGAGTTATAAATTTATTTTGATTTTTATCGAAATTATTCTAAGTCCACACGAATTCAGAAATTCGGGAATTACTATGTCAGGCAGTGAATATTTTTAAACGAGCTTTATAGCAAAGTTGTTCCTTATATCCTGCTGCACCTTTCTTATACAGGTGGTTTTCTCCGTGGAACGTCCCGTTCCGAGATATAAATTTATTTTGATTTTTATCGAAATTATTCTAAGTCCAATCGTAATTTTCAAAAATTCGCCCTGTCTTTCGGGGAGCCCGGAAAAATAAAATTCAAACGTAGGGTGGTTCTGTACACTCTCCCTAGGCTATCTAAACATAAATTAAGCTCCACCGAGATTATGTAAACTTTCAAACATCGTTCTCGTTCTTTCGTAAAATCCACTTGTCACAGAACTTTGCCATCGTTTTACAATAATTTTCCCTGACGATTTGACCGAAATTTTACACCAAACAGCGGTAGCAAGCGAATCTTTTTAGCGAATTTCTTTAATGCGGCTGCAGTACCTAGGCGTATAGGTAATAGAGTTAGATAAAAAGTAACAATTTTTTATTTTTCTAAATTACTTGTTTGTATTCTAGCCTATATGTAGTCACTATTAAATAGCGGCCCTAGGTATATGATTAAATCGTTAAAGTGAATCTATACAAGATATACAGGCAACCAAGATGTTTTTAGCTAATATTTTTATTTTTAAAAAGATAGTTACTGTAAAAATAGGGTAAATTTAAGATACAAAAAAAAAATATTATACCTACAGGTTGTCAATTTTAGATGTGTATTTTCAGTATTTTAGGATAGGATTTTTAGAAATGATATTTAAACATACAAGGTAACATACCAGTCATTTATATAGGAGTGTTCATGTATACAGGGGAACATTTATACAGAGGGGGGTACAGGGCGAATATTTATAACATTTATACAGGGGGGACCCCAAAAAATACAGAACCGAAGTATAATTTGGACTATAATAAAAAAAAATTAATGCGGTTTAACTTGTAGATATACAGGGTAGCCAAAAAATATTTTAGGATATTATTTCAACTTGAATATGTATATAACGATTGCTTGATGGGTGGTATATATAAAAGAGAATTAGGGGTTGACACGGATAATATTGAACTTTGTATATCCTTCTTATGTACACTAGTATTGTCTTGATATAAAGTGTTTGCAGCATATGATAATGTTTTTTTAACAGAGGGAGTATACCAAGACGTGTATCATATTTGCAAAAATTGTATTAAAATATTTGTTGAAACATAATTTTTTAGACCACTCAAGGGAGATTGGGGTTTCTCGGCAATATTTCAAGTTAGGACAAACTAGTATTAACATTGTTTTATATTATTACACGTTGTGTTTTTTTTCTTGACCTAATGGTGAACATATATTACTATGGAATCTTTTGTTTCATTATTCATACGAAAATTTGGGGTGATGTGAAATAAAACATCATATCATATAAATTCATTTATTAATACAGTTTAACAATGATTACAATATACTTTACATTGCTTAATATAATATTACATAATTTTTACTTTGTTTGATATAATATTACTTAATAAGTATTTCAATTGTTCTAAAAGAGTTAAATTTGGACAATTTATTCCAAAGAAGTTAAGAGACATTTTGCCTGAAGTTATAACCATGTTCCGAAATTCATCATACTCAAAATATGTTCCATTTTGAAGAAAGTATAAACGTCCATTTGTATATCTAAAGACACCATCTATTTGGGTTGGTATGCCATTAAATAGTTCAGATATAAGGTATGTTTCTTGTTTTTCAAAACTACTACAGTCTTTCATATACCATACCATAAATTTATTTAAAAATAAATATGTACGACCTTTGTTGGTATTTACCAGTGCTTGTATTTCTATATTTGAATTTCGATTTAGCATATTAACATTCAATACACCTTTTAACGTGAAAGTTCCATACTCAAAGTGATAAATAATATCATCGGCTATAAGTGTAATAAGGCCATTTGGTTGTTGATAAATAGCAGTAATTTTTTTAAAGTCTTCAGGTAAAAATGTCAGATAGTCTGTTATCAGAAACGGGGTACTACTTATTTCTTTGGAATTTAAATTTAACATCCATACATATTTCTCATAAAATATAAATAACTTATTTTTTACAACTAAAAATGTGCTAAGAGTTTTAAAATTTAAATCACATAAAGTAGGTACATTTTCAACTACAGTTTTCCCAGTTGAAGTAGGTGACGTCTTCCTTGTACTTGTAGGGGTTGATATATGAGTAGTCCTTCTCATTGATGTGGTAGTAGTCCATATCGTTGATATAGTGCTTGGTATGGTGGTAGTTTTTCTTGTAGCGGTAGGAGTAGTGACTGGGGTAGTTTTTCTGGTAGGGATCGTAGCAGGAGTATTGATAGGTGTATGTAAAATACTATTCCCATAGAGACGCTGTACTGCGAATATATCATCATCTGCCAATGTATTTCTATCAGTTGCATATGGATACATAATAGCATTTTGATCGGGGGAATGTTCTATACCTAAAGTATGCCCTATTTCATGAGCCAAAATACCTACTAAATTATATTTACCATTTTCTGATCTGTTGTTTAAAGACCAATTGACTTGAGAATTTACATGAATTTCTAGATTAGAGCCAACATATGGGCTAGGGAAATTGGCATGAGCTAAAACGGGGAGACTCAAATTATAAGAACAATTGACTGGGATGTTTTTATAGGTATGGGGGCCTGTTGCAAAGGAAATAGTAATATTGCTTGTTTCATAGGGTGTATAAGTAAAACGAAGATTTGATACATCTGACCACATTTTAAAAGCTTGCATTGCTACTTTTCTATAAAAATAGGGTGGCCCAGAGTATGCTGGGGGATATATATTCCATGTTAAATTAGTTCCATACCATTTTATGGGATAAAGTACATAATTGGCAATGTCTTTATTCCCACACCGGGGTGTATGCATAAGTTTAATGGTTTTTTCATCCAGAACACCCGTTATAGGTAATTCATATCGTTCCTGAAATGTCATAAGGCTTTGCGATATTGATGTTATTGCATTATTAGAATCATTTGTACTATTTATGTACCCATACTCTTCTAGGTATTGAACTGCTTGGTTGTTAGTAATTATATCGTTGTCTGTAGATTCCGATAGAACAACAGATGTAAATATTAGTAGGGAAATTAACACCACATAGAATAGAGCCATTTTTGATAAAAGTGCTTATTTCTAGACACGTCCTTCTTCTAACACGACTGACGTATGAATGATTTATTTAGAACACTTGGGTGTATTTATAATAGTATCGTGATATGTGTGAATAATGACAAAGTACGTACTATTTATAGGACAAAAAACTACTACAATTATACATATTTATTTATAAAACTCTATAATACCCAGTCTTTCAAGTTTTCTAAGAATTTTCATTATTTTATCTATATTACAATTATTTATGTTACGTTCATCTAAATATTTGAATCTGTCTACGAGTTCATTTATATTTTCACAATCATTGTCCTCTTCATCTGAACTACTGCTATCACTCTTGTCATCGATGTTTTGCAGGCTAGCACTTGGTCTGAGTACCTTCTGTTTAGCTTGTTTCCTTTGCGCATAGCTTCTTTTAGGCGGAAATAACTTGGATATAACATTTTTATATTTCCAACAGTTTATTGTCATAATTTTCCCATTTATACAGAAACCTTTCTTATGCGCACTTGTTTCAAGCAAAATTTTTTTATAATTATCCAGTTCTTGGGACATAAACTTAACAGGATGATTTGTAGCCAATAAATTAACTAAACCGTCGGTTAATGAAAATTCATTGGTACCAATTCTAAGAGTATCATTTATTATTTTTACCAGCTTATTGCCAATAAAGAGTTTTGAACCTTCCATTCGAAACCCATATTTAATATTGGGTGTTTCCAAGAGAAGATATTTAATCCTGTTTGTAAACATCTTTACACTGTGTAATCCAGAATCATACTAATTATGTTATCATGCATTGGCATATTTATATGCCCAAACGTTAAAAGACTAGTATAGGGCAATCATAAGCCTACTATAGGGCAATCAAAAGGCCTACCATAGGACACCCATAGGCCTACTATAGACCAGCCATAGGGCGGTTAAAGGGCACTAATAGGACAGTCTAGAGATTCGTATGGATTGTAGGGGTAACGTTAGTATATCAATTTCCTATTTAAACATAAATCGTATTCTGTAGAGGTGTAATTGTTTCAGCCATGAAATATTTTGAAGTAAAAGGAGATTTATTCAGCTCTTCACCGGATCAATCACTGGCACACTGTGTAGCGAGCGATTTTTACATGGGCGCGGGTATAGCAGTAGAATTTAAGAGAAGGTTTAAAAACGTTCCGTTTTTAAGAAGACAAAATAAGCGCCTGGGGGAAGTAGCGGTTTTGAGAGTTGATAATCGTAATATTTATTACTTAGTAACTAAAAAGCGGAGCTGGGACAAGTCAACTATTAAAAACTTTACAAACAGTTCAAAAGAGTTAAAAAAATTGTTACTATATAATCAGGACACGAAACTTGCTATTCCGCGCCTTGGATGCGGCCTAGATAAACTAGATTGGAACACAGTAAAACAAATCATTATTAATATTTTTTCTGATACGAATATTGAAATTCAAGTTTATTACATATAAGCAATGTAATATTAGGTAATTGATATTCAAACACACTATAGTTGTCAAAATTTATTTAATGAATATAATATACATTTTTCTTTTAAGTATAGTAGTTGGCACAGTACTTTATCCAAGCTTCGGTTTCTTATTGCTATTGGGGTAGTCGTTCTCTGGGGCGTGTTTTTGTATACACTCCTCGCATTGAAGATATACGAATGTTATTGGCTTGGGGTGATCTTGAATTTGGGATACTAATGAATCAAGTATATTTTTCTCAAACCATTCCATTAGGTCTTCTTGTATTAAAATTTTTTTCAGCACTTGTAAGGTTTTTGATTCTTGTTCAGAGTCAAAGCTAACAGTAAACAAAATAAGCGGGGTGTCTGATGTAAATCCTTTAGAGTCAGAGCGGAAACAACTTTTAAGGCGCTCTCTTATATTCTCTTCCGTTTGGGGGGCTTGTCCCCCAACCACTGCTTTGAGTATTTCAAAATATGCGTTATTATACCGGCCAATTTTTACATAATAACAACTTTTACAATAAGTTTTAAAATCATAATCTGATATTCCCTTGCGGTCTTTTTGTAGGATACCCCCTACTTCGTATCCATCCCCGTCTAAACAAATCTCACATTTTGATTTCAACTCCGGGCGACAATCGGAACAGTCACAAGGGCGCCCCCAAAAACAGTTTTTGGGCATTGTTATCGCTTCAACAAATCAACTAAGACTAATTGTTTAGGGATAATAATATAATAATATAGTAGTTTGAGAGGGTTAAAAGTGGAGGGGGTAAAATTATGATGCTTGTGCTAATTATGGGGCACCTTTACTGCATACTAACCCCTAAACATTCCCCCTAAACGTGTCCTATTTTTGAGCTTACCTTGGCCACGCCCCCAACCGAGGTTATAAATAGGGGTGCAATACAAGCTGGAGCTCATTCTGTCTTTGTACGTCGTAGAGAGCAGACGTGTTTTGAGCAATATTTCTTTTGTTCCAGAGCAAAAAAATGTCGTTCCCAAGTGAGTACGTTAAGTCAATTAGGGCCCAGATGGAGAGTGCTAATTTAACAGCTGAGACCTGCGGCAAGGTATTGCGCGAATGTACTCGCGCGATTAAGAATTTAAATCGTCTTTTGAAACGCGCTAAATCTGTTTCTGAGAAGTCCCATATTTCATCTTGCTTGGGCCAAATTAAGGGGTTTCAACACATTTTAAAAGACAAAAAGGTGGGGGGTGGAACTGGCAATCGGAGGGCTGAAACCGCTACCCATCGCGTCAAATGGTCCGATGTCAATACGGCCTTTGAATCGCGAATTAGAACGGGGGTTATTGCTAACGTACGTCATACTGATGTGATGCCGTTTTTGACTGACGCCTCGGCTCTTTTCAAGCGTAGAATTCAGAGCGCTTTGAAAAAGGATGAGGCGTTGAAGGTCAATGCGGTATTGTGTGGGGAATTTCAAATTACCAAAGCCGATAAGACTTTAGAAGAAAATAAATATCTTAATACCGCTAACGCTCCCATCTATCGCGATACCGATTTGGATGTGTGGTTTAATGAAAAAATTAAACAGCCTCTCTTAACCGAGTTAGATGAGTTCCAGGAAAGAGATTCTGGGTGGGCTTTGAGTAGGGTTGTTAATCTGATGATTTCAATTAATAAATTTAACCCCCTGCGTGCTGGAAGTTATATTGAGCTTCCTAAACCAATAGCTCGAAGGGAGGCATGCATTAATATCAAAAATGCTGACGACATGTGCTTTGCGTGGGGCGTGGTTTCTGCGCTATATCCAACTTCAATAAACACCCATAGAACATCATCGTACCCAGATCCCAAGAACGTACTTAATTTAAAAGGACTTCACTTTCCAATGACAATAGGTCAGATTCCCCGATTTGAAAAGCAAAATAATCTCTCGGTCAACGTTTTTAGGTTAGATAAATTATCAAATAAAAAATTTACTGTTGTTCCCTACTACTTGTGCAAGGATAAACATCCTAAACATGTTAATTTGTTGTTACTTCAAGATGTTTATGCTACTGAGGATAATTTAGCCGATTTAACGCCCGTAAAGTTCCATTATGTGTGGATAAAGAACATGTCCCGCTTACTTTCTTCACAGTTAAATAAAGACCACCGGCAAAAATTTATTTGCGACCGTTGTTTACACTACTTTCACTCTGAATATAAATTAAATTTGCACAACAAAGAATGTATAAAATTAAATACGGGTGGAGTTATTCCAGAAGCACCAACGGAAGCTAATAAGTGGGTTGAATTTAAAGATTTTAAGAGCAAAGAAATGGCCCCCTTTGTAATATATGCCGATACAGAGTGTTTGTTGGTTCCTGTGAATGACGATGTAAGCAAAAATACCCAAAAATTACAAAGTCATGTACCATATAGTGCGGGGTACTACGTTAAATGTAGTTATGACGATAGCTTATCATTTTATAAGTCATATACAGGGCTAGATTGTATGCAGTGGTTTGTTAAGGAGCTTCAGGAGTTTGCCCAAAATGTAGAAACGGTATTTTTATGCGATTTACCCATGGGACCGCTTACATCCGCTGAACAATTAAGTTTTTTAACCGCTACTCACTGTCATATATGCGAGAAGCCATTTACAGAAGAAGATAAAAAAGTTAGAGACCACTCTCACTTGACAGGGCGCTACCGTGGCCCTGCACATGAGTCATGTAATCTAAATTTCCAGGATTCATACACCATACCCGTCCTTTTCCATAATTTGAGTTGCTATGACGGACACATGGTCATTAAGGCTCTAGCTGAGGTGGAAGGGCAGATCGATATTCTGCCCGTCAATAAAGAAAAATACATCTCGTTCGCAAAACATATTAAAGATAATTTAGTGCAATTTCGATTTGTGGACAGCTTTCGATTTTTAGCGTCTGGATTGGATAAATTGGCTAAAGATCTCCCCAATTATCCAATTTTAAGATCTGAGTTTGCAGGTTTAACAGAGGAACAGTATTCGCTGCTTAGTAGAAAGGGGGTATTTCCGTATGATTTCGTAGATGACTGGGCCAAGCTTGAAGAGCCTAAATTACCTACCAAGGCAGAATTTTATAACAGTTTGCATGATTCATTTATTAGCGATGAAGAATATGAACATGCACAAAAAGTATGGCATATTTTTCATTGCAAGTCGGTACAAGAATATTCCGAGCTGTATATGAAAACGGATATACTGCTTTTGGCCGACATATTTGAACGTTTTAGGGCTACATCTCACAAGACGCACGGCCTAGACCCAGCATGGTCGTACACTCTGCCTGGATATTCCTGGTCTTGTATGCTTTTTCAATTACACAAATCTAATTGCGCCAAGCTCGAACTTTTGACAGATTTGGAGATGATCTATTTTATCGAGCGAGGTATTCGTGGTGGTTTAAGTCAATGTTCAAATAGGTACGCAGAGGCCAACAACAAGTACATGCCCGATTACAATCCCAATAAAGAAGAGTCCTATCTAATGTACTACGACATTAATAACCAATATGGCTGGGCAATGTCGCAATATTTGCCCTATGGGGATTTTAAGTGGCTGCCAGAAGATAAAATTGCCCAGTTGAACGTTTCAGAGATCGCAGATGACTCGGATAATGGGTACATTTTGGAAGTAGACTTGGAAATACCCCACGAACTACATGATAAATTTGCTGATCTCCCCCCTTGTCCTCAGCATGGCAAGCCTCCTGGTTCAAAGAACGAAAAGCTGTTGGCAACACTGCACAATAAGTCTGAGTACGTAATCCACTACAGGAACCTTAAACAAGCCCTTCGTTGGGAGTAAAATTAACGAAAATACATCGTGTTTTAACCTTTAAACAATCTCCATGGCTTAAATCATATATCGATTTAAACACCGGGCTTCGTCAAGCTGCAACAAATGATTTCGAGAAAAACCTGTTTAAACTCATGAATAATGCAGTCTTTGGGAAGACCATGGAAAACATTAGAAAGCATTCCAACGTAAAATTGATCATGAACTGGGATGGGCGTTACGGAGCCGAAGCTCTGGTGTCAAGACCTGAATTTAAGAGCAGCACCATAATAGGCGAAAACATGGTAATTGTCGAATTGGCCAAAACACGGGCCTATTTTAACAAGCCAATATATGTAGGCATGTGCATTTTAGACTTGGCGAAGACCACTATATACGATTTTCACTACAATTACATGCACAAAACTTTTGGCAATAACGGTCAAGTGCTTTACACAGACACCGACAGCCTCATATACAAAATTACCAACCGTGATGTATATGCTGCAATGAAGCTAGATTGCCATGAGGTTTTTGACACGTCCGATTATCCAGACCACAACAATTACGGCATTCCTAGGGTCAATAAAAAAGTTCTCGGTTTAATGAAAGACGAAAACAACGGCCGTATTATGACCCATTTTGTTGGTCTTCGGTCGAAAATGTACGCCCTTAAAGTTCTTTACTCGTCCGAAGAGATTGCGCAGGAAAAATTAAAATTGGAGAAAGCTAACAGGGAGCGTGAAGAAATAGAGAGAGCGTTAGCGAACTTGGGGATCACAAAAAAGATTAAGGGGGTTAAAAAATCCCTCATCAAAAATAAAATTACCTTTGAGGACTACGTAACATGTTTAGAAACATACACAGAAACGACAATATCCCAAAAATTAATTCGATCTACACATCATGAGCTCCACACAATACAGCAAACAAAAATTGGTCTCAGCCCTCACGACGACAAACGTCGTATCACTAAAACTTCGTGTGATACTCTGCCCTGGGGACACTATAGCATTATGGATGTTGATTAGCAGCTATGCCTGGGGGTACTTATCTTACTCACTATTATTATTATTATTATTATTATTATTATTATTATTATTATTATTATTATTATTATTATTAATATTATTATATATTACGGTGGTGGATTAGTAGTTATGGGGTTGTATTATAAGTATTCTTACTCTAGCCATATTTATAGAGATAGATAGACTAACCTATACTGCATATCATTAAAAAAGCCCATAGTAGTTATACAGTAAAAGAAGACCAAAACACACACCTTTACACACTATCCTGTATAACTTTAAAAGAGTCCATTATAGGTATGCAGTTAAAAGAAGGCAAAAAAAAAAAGAAAAAAAAAAAAAGAAAAAAAAAAAAGAAAAAGAAAAAAAAAGAAAAAAAAAAGGAAAAAAAAAAAAAAAAAAAAAAAAAAAAAAATAACCTATACTGCATATCATTAAAAAAGCCCATAGTAGTTATACAGTAAAAGAAGACCACAACACACACCTTTACACGCACATACAAACATAATGGTTTTTGTTTTGAAATTTTGTTTTCCATTCAAAAAAATCAAATGGGGTGCGCCTGGGGGACTCAGTTCACGTTCTGGCACCCTGTTGCGACCTTATTTAGCTAATTTATTAACTCATTAATACACTTTCTATATACCATAAGACTAATTATTGACTTTAGGTAAATAAGGTCAACCGGAAGTCCCCTAAATTCTTACACTTATTGGCTCTAGTGCTACATTTTTGTATGTTTTAGTTGGGCCAATATTCTCAAGACATTTAAATCAGTATACCATAACCCAAGAACTGGAACTGTACTTTTATTAATTATGTATCTAGATGGCAAGTAAGTACTTAATTAGCTTTTCTATATATTTTTCCGTGTAAACGAACGTTTTTCAGCTGTTACGTTGAGATTTATTTAATATCTCGTCTGTCAATTAGTTATACATACCCTCAATGTTTTAATTTGTTGGATGTTACAACGTGCATTTATCAGATTAACGCTAGTGTAGATGGTAGTCGTTCGCGGCAAGGGTTGACGAATTCTCAGATTACGACGGTGCTTGCCTTTTTGAGTAAGAGAGTATCAACTGATTGGCATCGGTAATTCCACCCTACAAAGGTGGTAGTTGCTTTAAGTTAGGTATATACTAGTAATATTGTGAATTTGTTGTCTAAAGACTATAAAGAACCCGCACATCCTAGTGATAATATGATTAATGTCCAACTGTTTGGCAATGCTACCAATCTAGTATAACGCCTTGTTTACTATGCTAATTAGTGCGAAATCAGTCTTGGCCCTATAATATACTATTATGGCAAGTGATACTCCTAGCTTACCCCGTATATAGGCTCAAATATTTTGGTGAAAAACAAGGTTTTTTATGTACAATCGCACGTAATTGATGCCATATGGCAGGTCTATTTTTTGGTGCGATAGGGCCCAACTTTATTGCTATCATGAGGGCAAGTATATATCCCTAGTGCACCTCGCCCTGCGGTCTCGGGATTTTTTCATAATTACTTACATCCTAAATACGAATCACATGTTTCTTTATATCAACAACTTTAACGAGCCGTAGGCGAACATATAGCCCTAGTACACCTCGCCCCTGTGGGGCTCGGAATTGTTCATAGGGACTTGCTATTCTCCTAAATACGAATCACATGTTACGTTTTCCCTAATAACCTTAGTACACCTCACCCTGAGGGGCTCGGAATTTTTCATAATAACTTGTTACGTCAACCTACACACATAACCTAGTTTTCAATTCTTTCCATCATTTGACATGTGACAGGTAGCATATGAAAGGCCTAATTTGAATACTTAACCCGTGATAACCCCCCAATTTTGGCTGGTATTTGTGTTACAACAACAAAGTCATGGTTTAATTCTATATTTGATATACTTGTACTTTGAATACATATAGTATAGGTTTAATAAACGTAGAAAAAATACATTAAATGCCACACGCCCTTCTCCCAAGATTTTACAAAATCTCGTGAGCCTTTGGTCGCGCGGCTATGTTTAAAATATGCCGTCAAGCAAAATAAATACCTGGAATCCTGGTCAAGAAGGTAGTTCAGGCACTACTAAGGCATAAATCACGCTTTATTTAAGACATTTGAGGACTTAAATTACTAGTTTTTCTTATATTAGTCTTATTTTTCAATAACATTGGGACCTATTATTCTTATTTTTCAATAATATTAGGCCCTAAACTGCATCTATTTTCTGTTTATCCTAAGCTATATGAAACGCATATTTAAGTCAAATAATACCATCGATTTTGTTGTTAATACATGCAAGATTGCAAATATTCTATTTGAACGCTACATTGATCGTTTTTGTTAGGAATATAAGTAATGTAATTATTTCTTTATTAGTTTAAACCTAAAATATTGTCTATTTCAAGGGTTCTAAACGGCCCGTCGTTTAGAAATATAGCATTTGAACCCCTGTTATTGCCATTTTTCCCTTTAATTTGATATAGGAAAGTATTAGTGCGGGGGTTAAACCTACCCCTATTCTTCACGAGTCTACTGGGGCTATTGCGTCACACGGGGAATTACTAATGCATGAACTTGGCCACAATCATTAAGTTATAACAGGCATAACACGTTTTGAGAGTATGCTAATTGTATTGGGGCCTGATTATAGCTATCTTTGTTTATCTTATATCGCTGTGCTACGTTATAGGATATAAGAATTTGTTGTCAATAAGGTCTATCGGTATGGTGCCTAAAATAGATGCTAAATGAAGTCATAGTTTTCTAGTATTAACCCATAAAATATATCGCTTAAGGTGCCTTTTATCGCACCGCCCAATAGGTTTTAGATGCCGTTATTAAACATTTCACCCGTTCAAGGGCTGCTAAATAGACGTTTTCATATGTTTAAGGGACACTGCTAAGTGCTTTTAGATGTTCTTATACGTTTTCTATACCTCAGTGGCAAATTATATTTTTTAACATACAACAAATAGCAGCTTGCTAATGTATGTATGGTAGCCTACCTAATTTCAATCATCAATATCGCCCCGTACATGTATATAACGTTAACAAATTTTTAGGTTAATGCCGAATGTTGTCCCACAGCCAAATTAGTGCAAATCTTTTCCGTCTCCTAAGATACTACGTCACTATAATATCATCAACTGGTCATCGAGTTTATCTAATAAGCTCGGCTGGCGCCGTATGTAGGACGTTGGAAATATATCCATAGGTCGGAGGTTCGAACCAAAGTGTAGGTGAAACTTTTTTTAATAATAATAATAATTTAAATTCATTAGAAATAAATGCGGTACCTGTTCTTAGAGGTGGAGCCCCGACTTGTAGGCTTAGGTCCGAAATTGAATATCTAAGTGGTTGAGGTTACAGTAATACCTGATAGATGGCGTATCACAGATGGTAGACTTGGTCCATACAGAAGGTAAAATATTAGTAGGTGAGGTTATAGTGATATATGATAGGTGAGCTGGCGCCTATGGCAACTAGTGCCAATGGTAGTAAGTGCCAGTGGGGTTTAGGGCCAAGGGTAGTAAGTGCCAGTGGGGGTTAGGGCCAAGGGGTAGGAAAGTGACCACGCCTTAAAATGGGCATACTTTTGCAGATCGAAGCTTAAATTCTCTTATGGGATTTTACATGTAAAAACTACCCTTATGATTCCCGAACGCAGATAGCCTATCTACTCACCTTGTATCTCTTTAACCACGGATCATAAGAAATTAGGCACATTTGCATATTTGCAAGTCTACTGCCTCCTGTTGGTGTATGGCCCCTTAATTAGGTATGTACCCTGAATATTAGCTAACCTAAACTATGTACCCGGTTTTGAGCAGGCTTAATGCCTATACAAAATTTCATCATTTACCGTCAAGTAGTTTTAAAGCTTTCGAGCCAACAGACCGAGCGACAGAAATAGGAAACATGTTTTTAGTAATCTAGGGACCCTAGAACGTTCATATTTGCTAATTTCTCACAAATTTGATCGCGATTACATTAATTTGCGAAGGAAATAAAACTATTAGTAATGCACGACGAAGAGTCACTGAAACGTATATACTTTTTCAATAAAAATGCAGTTATTTTGCTTAACATAAAAACCATAAAATAATAAGACAAATTAAATTAGTACAAAAATCTTTTTTAAAAATATACTTACGTTGCATCATTTGCAATAAATTCCGATCCTTGTATACTGGGAGTTAAATCTAATACTGGCCTCTCTAACTCGTCCAAGAGTTGTAGTTTGAATCCTCCCTAAAATTTAAAAAAATATGTCTCATTAATATTAACACTATATTAAAAGAGAATATTGTGGCATATCGGACAAGTGTGTAACTAATTTTTATATTGGAATACACAGAGATCCAAGTTTAATGGATACTCTGGGGCGGGTAGACCACGACGGCCGTTTCGTCCTTGTTAGGACTCTATGGGCAGCCATAACCCAAGCAATCCCGGCAACAGCGGTAATATGTATCAAAAGCAAAGCGGCCATCAATACACCGTAGCGCCATCCCAGCGGAATTAACTCCAATATAAAAGGTAGTCACACAAACCGGCCGAACCTTCGGCTGTGCCGAAACTCAGCTATATAAAATAAATTAGATTTCAGTATACAATAAATAATTAAACAAATAAGTTTCGGAAAGAAAGAAAAAACTAAAAGTCTACCTCCACAAAATTTAATAGAATATTGAAATTCTTTAGGAGTCTCTACATGTTTCGAGCGTAGAAACGTTCATCTTCAGGAGACAGAAAAAATTTATATAGTGCTGATGGTATTAGCAGAAGAGAAAATGGTATAAAACCTCAATGGAGCTTTCATGGCATTGAAAAATTGAAATATAGAAGTGACGTAGGTATATATAAAAAAGTATTAGGTAAAAATTCTGTAAAATGTGCGATTATATTACTAATTTCAGCATATTATCTAAATTAACCTCTCGAGGGGTTATTGGGCTTTAACCCCCACTACCCCAAAAACCCTTTTTTCAACTATTCTGATATGACTTCTACAGACCTAGAAATTCTTATCTTTACTGTCTTACAGACATATTAATGATTTTACAATTTATTTTTTATATAAATGATTTAAAAAATCCTCGACACCTTCTCTTTGGAAGGCCTTTTTTTCTTCTTCACTTAGTTTGGTTGTTTAGACCTCCTTTACTAACTTTCTTCACGTGTTCAGCACGTTTTAACTCTCCTCAACTTTTTTATATACGTTACTTCTATATTTCAATTTTTCAATGCCATAAAAGCTCCGTTAAGGTTTTATACCATTTTCTCTTCTGCTAATACCATCAGCACTATATAAATTTTTTCTGTCTCCTGAAGATGAACGTTTCACGTTCGAAACATGTAGAGACCCCTAAAAAATTTCTATATTCTATTAAATTTTGTGGAGGAAGACTTTTAGTTTTTTCTTTCCTTCCTATATTTTTAACTCCACTTTAAGCATGGATGGACTACTTCTTCAAATTAAATAAGTTTCGGTTTCGGCTGAAAATCTTGTTTCGGTCGGACACTAAATTTGTATTGCCTTGCGCACACATCCAACTTGTTTAATTTCATTTTAGTGTTTTTTGTTATTATGAACAAAATTGAAATATCTTATTTAACGTTTATATATTTTAACAATTTATTGGGCAATAAGGGATTTTTCCAGCCCCAATAATTCTAAAAACCGACATACCACTCAACACATTTCTGACAACAAATTTAGTTCACCTTTTGACAAAAATATTATTATTTCCCATAAATGTTGCTGTTTACAGTAACAAAACTAAAGCTATTCCAACAAAGTATTCTGTTACCATTCTTCGAAACGAAATACATGTTTGTTGTTGTAAAATTATTGTTGGGATATCTGATTTGAAATAATTAGTATTAATTAGAATAGACATCAACAATAGAAAGTTGCAAAGGCATGTTAAATCAAACAAGTGTCGTGGACGTGGACTAATTCCCTACATTTTTGCCCGTTTCGAATGTAATTTATAAACGACGGCGACGCTCGTTAAGCAAGTGTAATTGCCATTAAAATATTTTTTCCGAAGCGATTAGTGTAATCCAACGCTGTCGCTTTGCATGTGTAATGGGACACAATTGTTTTTGTAATTGACATTTTGTAACGTGCGTAATAAATTATACTCAAAGAGTGGTGTAAACTAATGGATACTTTGCTTTACCCCAGCAATAAGTGTTAACTAGGCAATTATCCTATGATGTCATAATATATTCTTAATACCAATAATTTCCAATTATTGACGAACTTATTATATTACATATTTTGAAATAAAACTTTTTAATTCAAATGTGTCTTATTGGTTTATAAAAGTTATAAAACTAGGGAGTTGTAGTCTTTTATGAAAACTTATGAAGGTACGTTGGAAATAGTACTATCATTTTATCATAGCACTGCCGTCCGTTCCGTCTCGTCTCCATGAATTCTGTGGAGCGTGACCTTACCAAATCAGCTGGATTTATTCGATGTTGGTTTTACATTTGCACGGATTTTCTGTTATGCATATTAAACAATAAGTGCATCTCCCTTGTCTATTTTATTGAATAATAAACTTCTGGTTTAGCTTTTCAAGTTTTATAGTAAAAATGCCATATTGTTGTTGTTTTCCTGGATGCAAGTCCAACTATATAAAGGCCGGTCAAAATATATCTGTTATACCTTTTAAAATGACAAGTGAATACTTATATAAATTACAGAAAAGTAGGCAGGTATTCTATGAAATAATTTGGATGTCCATAAATACATAGTTTATATGGGTAAAGAGGCCTTAAAAAGGAAGGTTTTTAAATCCTGATTAAAAACATACAAAATATTAAAAAAATAATCGAAAGGATTCATTATACATTTTCTGTTTAGGGGTTTAATTTTAATAAGGCTTAACACACATTATAATAAAATTATCTATATTGTTGGATCATCCAAAAAAAGAAAAGGCTTGTGGCAACCAGTATATTTTTACATTAGCTTATTCCCGGGCCGCTCAACAAAAAACATAAATTGAATAAGTCCAAAAAGTACCGACTTCGATAAAAAAAAAATCCCAAGAAGAGGTACAAGTTATTTTTTTGTCACTTTGAAATAAAAATACCATAATTATTATTTATTATTTATTTTATTTCACGAAATAAATCCATTTTTTTTTAATGAACCGGCCTGTATTCTGTTTCACTTATACTCCTCCATAAATCTCAGAAGGCCTTGGCCTTCTTCAATGATCTGTCATTGTTGCACAACAATAATTTTAAAAACAGTATAAATTTAATATTCAAACGATATCAATAATATACAATGTTAATATTCATCCCCATTTCCCTGGTTATTTATTGGAAATATCTCGATTACGCACGGTTCTGAATCCATCGCACCCTCATACGCTCAGATCTGTGGATCTTTAGCCAGTACAGGGTGACATCATCTCTGCAACGTTTCGGACAGAACTCACACCCCTCAGGAAATTCCGATACGACCCGAACTTTCGTGCGAGGCAGTTGTTCGCGCAACATTCCCTCGAGACTTTCCAAAAGCAACTCGCAAATTTCCTTTTTCTTCGCCACGTTTTTAAGTTTCCACTCTTGTGGTTCACAGTCTACGGTGTCACTCCAAATAGCGGTATAATCTTTTCTCCATTGCTGATTTTTCAACGCCAAAAGTTCCTCGCTCTCCTCAATGTAGTTTTGATGGAAAATCCAGGTGAATTCTTGCAATGTATCTCGTAAGTCTGTAATAGTCTCAAACAAGATACTATTCTGGGTTGCAAGGTCTTCTATTTGTAAAAAATTACCATGCGGTAAAATAACTTTAATGGAAAGTTTTTTAATATTGCTACACATGTGCAAGAGATTGTCGTATTTATTCCAAATTCTTATAATTCCCAGCTCGACAGTATCCAGTTGTTGCAATTTGGCAACAGTTTTTAAAATGGAAAAATCCTTATCCAGCCCTAAGAGCTGTAGTTTCTTTAAGTTCGGCATATTATGCTCTAACACATTAGCAAGATGCGGCATGCATTCCTTCAACACATCCGCAGTATCTTCGTAGAAAGTAAACCCAACTCCAAAGGATTTTAGGTTCCTTAGGATGTTCAGGTTTGTGGTAAAAAAACCCTTTTTAAAGTCGGCGTCTAGAAATAGATGCTCAAGCTGTTTCAATGCTTCAAAGTTACTTAAAGGTACTGAATATTTCGTAGTAATACTAAGTTCGCTTAAATTTGACAAGTTTTCGAAAAAATCTTGCGTGAACGGATTGTTATCTTCAAGGTCTCCGTAGGTCTGGGTGATTTTTAAAACATTCAAGTTTTTTAAAATACTGTTCAGCCTCTTATTAAAGTTAAAGGTACATTTGAAGAGTACCAATTCCTCTAAATTTATGGCGCTCCTAAGAACTTCTGCCTCGTAGTCTCTAAACTGGGATTCTATCACGTCAATAAGTTCCATTTTTTTGAAAAATAACACGCGTTTGTTCAACAATTGTTTATCTAAATCATATCCGCAACATCTTAAAACATACGTGGACCAAAGCGGTGCTTTCCCTACAACACACTTCCACATATCTGAAACATCTGAACAGGACGACAGGTCTTTGTGATCCAAGTACGGAAATACTTGCATTAAAATATTGTACGTCAAGGAATAGTCCGAAGATAAATTTACGTCACTTTTATAAATATTACCGGTTTCTTCTGATTCATCCATCACTTTATTAAGTAAGAATAAAGGCCCAGTTGTTATTCACTTATACTGCAAATAAAATACCTATTTTTATTTTCCGAGATAATAAAATACATCGTCACTTTATCCTGCACAGCTAATGCACTGGATCGTACTCAATCGTATAATCTCGTCAGTCTTCGACTGATGTGCATAACATATGAGTATGTTTCTACCGAGATAAATTGACGAAATATGTAGTCACGCGTGTGTTGAAAGTATAGACTTGTAGATACGTACAGTTTATCTCGTGCACAAACCAAAGTTAAGTTTTATGGGTGAAAAAAAAACGTCCGAGCGCAGGGTTCACCGGTCAGATGCCTTCTCTCTCAACGGCATTGGGAATGCGCACAAACCTCTTCTTATTGGCCTGTCCTTTAGCGACACGCTCAAAATACACTCCAGAACCGGCTCAGCGACATTTTTCTTGTTGTGTTTTAAGTTTTCTCTGTGGATTCCTTGTTGTTTATTGTGGGTGTTTAATATTAACGGATTTCTAGTTTTTGTGTAGTTTAGTGAATTGTATTTGTGCTTTTAGTGACTCGGATTGGAATATAAACAATGCCTAGTAAAAACCGTTGTATGATTTTATTATGCCCAAATAGGGGTAAAATACCGGGCATTGCGTATTTTCAGTAAGTATGGAGAAGTTGTTTGTTGTTTTGGTATATTTTATTTGCAGCCCTGCAATCGAATTAAGTATGCCTACTTTTTGGGCAATATATTGCTTTAAAAAGTTTAAAAGACACTTTTCTCTATACTTATTTTATATAAAAGAAAAAAGTAAATACCTACGTATGCTTATATTAATCCAAGGATGAACGTATTCCACGGGTAAAGTTCTCGGGCAAAAACTTTTTCAAATTCTTGAACAAGAAATTGTGCTTGAAAATATTTTACACGTACCAAATAAGTTTTTGCCAAATTGTAAAAATCAATACAAGTTAATAATATTTGACTTGAGGTTATAGGTAAGTACGCGATTACATCGAAGATTGGTTATTTTGCTGTGTTGTTTGTTTTTTATATTCGATTTTATAAGACTAGTTTAATTGACTTGTTCTCTTCCTTTTCGAACTAGAAACACGACGACGAATCATATTTAAACAAATTTTGGAAACAAAACTAAAAACAATTTTCTATCCTAAAAATCTGATAGGTTTGCAACTACAAAAAATGCCAGAAATCACTACCTTTTTTCCCAGCTTGATCAAAAATTGAAAAGAAATCCCTGATGACCTGTCTATTTTCCCATTCATCAAATGATAATGTTGCAGTGCGCATGCCTAATCCGATGTAGCTTTGTTTGCATGCTCGAGGCCATAAACTTGCCACTTTCGTGATTATTGTTAGCTTATCTAAAGGTAAATGTCTATGGTTGAAAGAAGTACAATTAGTGATTTTACGTTCGCGGTATAAATGTAGTCTAATATATTGATTTCTCTGTTGCATTTCTCGGCATCGCCTAGTTTCTGGTTTCTACTAGTGATGGGAATAACCGACTTATTTTAATAACCGACTACCGAGGATTCAAGTGATTTCAAAAACCGGATTAATTTTTCACTCGAATTCTGATATTAATATGGACGGTGGTTTATCTACAACATTAATGACTTTCCGGAAGATTCTGGAAGAACAACGCTGCCGAGAAATGTTTTGACTTCTAAAAAAAAAAGGTCGCCACTTCCGTTATATTAAAAAGCCGTTCTTTTTTCAATAAGCGGATGCATAATCGGTTATAATGCGAGTGACCTACCTATTCCTGTGCCGCCAATTATTAGTATTCGGATGAAAAACCGGTTATTATCCGGTTTGGTTTAAATTATTACGTTAGACTTCTAAAAAAAAAAAAAAGGTCGCCAGTTCGATTAATTATTACATAGAACGCTAAAAAACCGAATATTGATAAATAACCGGTTATTCAAAAAAACCTGATTATTCAGGTTTTTAAAAAAAAGCGAATTATAGGTTATTTTTCACTCGAGTTATTCCAACACTAGTTTCTACTATAAGATTGTCAGTAGCAATTAACTAGACACATTCTTTTGCGCAGATATCAATTTTTAGCATAAAATTGTTATTTCGTGCCTCCTTACCGCTGCCATTTACTTATTTAAATAAAGCCAATTCGAAATTGGGTCAAGGGCAAATTGAGCTTTTTGGCATGGAGAATAACGCACCGAAAAAATGTGTTGCGAGGGGGAGGGGTCTCTCTTTCCTGATTTCATAAATGTATAGTTTGTCTATATTAGCTCAAACCGTTTTTAAGATATATGAGCGATCAAATTTTTCAAAAAGCTATATTTATTTGAGTGTATAATACGTCTAGAATGCCTTGAAAAACAAAACCATGTTAATAATAATATGTCAAAGCCCAAAGAGTTTTTATAATACCGTGCGAGCAAAAATTATTTGCATCAAAGAGGGATTGGATTAAAAAACGTAGGGCTTGGTTTAGATCACAATGATATGGGGACGATAATATATTATTATCTAACCAAATATAGGTTCAAATTTTGTCAAATTCATATTATGACATGATATGCCAAACTAATGAGTAATAAAATAAGTAGACAAATACAAATTTATTTTTGTTGTTTACAAAATTAACAAAGTAAGAATATACAGAATGAAAAAGAAAAATAATTACATGTATTCTGAGAATTCACATAACCGGAGAGGTGGAACCATATAGGCTTCATCCGAAAAAAATGTCAGGTCTAATAAATCTTTCTTTCCAATAAATTTTGGGTAAACCATTGAGAGTAATTCCTGCGTCTTTCAAAATCTTCGGCTTGTATTTCTTAGAATACTTGCACTTTATAAGGAAATAAATTTAGCTGCTTCTTAAGAATGTTCCATAAGATCTTCCCACTTCTTGGGACAGGCGTCTTATACAATTTGTTGGCGTATTTTGCAATATTTCACGAACGTTTGCAACAAGTTCTTCTGTTCTTACAGATGGTCTTCCTGCTCCTTTTTTGTGTTGTATAGAACCTGTTTCCCTAAACACAGCCACGGTTCTCTTCAGCCAATGATAAAAATCCCCAGCAACAAAAGCAACGTTAGGAAAATGTTCGTAAAAATCGGCCATGCACAAACCCGGATTGTATTGCCACTCACCATTTACTCTAACCCCGTTTCGAAAATATGCTTCAACCATGAATTCTTTGTGCCGTTCCGTAAAGCCCATTGTGTGAATTGTCCAAGAAATTGGAAAAATTAGCGATGAATCAAATTACTTGTAACGACTGTCAAAGATGACGGAATAACTGATTGATTGTTAATTCAGTTCAGGTAGTTACTGACACCAAGTATTAAGCTCTACAGCTAAGCATTACGTCCTTAGATGCAAGGCCCTCTTTGATGCAAATAATTTTTGCTCGCACGGTATATGTATAACAATGATAATAAATACGCTCGTAAATACGTATAAGTACTAGAAATTTAACTGCAGTCTATAAAAACTATAGACTTAACAATACTCACTTTTTATTTTGTTTTCAAAGGCATTCTAGTCATACCGAAACTTTATTTTCCGACACTTTCTGTAAGATTATTTTAATGCATCGCGATTATGGGGCTTTTCTTTTCCAAGGCATTCTAGACTCAAATGAAGATCGCTTTTTAAAAATTTGATCGCTCTTCTCTCTTTAAAACGGTTTCAATTAATACAGAGAAATTATATATTTATGAAATAAGAAAATAAAGACATTTTAAAGAAATAAAAATATACAAGGCATTGAAAAAACAACAACTTTACGCCCCAGTTCCTATGTTTTAAGCCAAGTTGCTTTTTAAATGGCCATTTTAGATTCTACGGTAAAACATAAACCGAATGGCCACGGTGGTTTTAATAAAAATACAAGGAAACTCAAAAAATAGGCCACTGTTCAGTCCTGATTGGATGACCCGGGCCTATACCATAGACGGGTATTTGGCCGCGTTTTGGAGAAAACGAAATAATAATAAGCAAATGAAAATGCGTCACTATTGTATACTGCTAATGGAGGTTTTGATAACTCAAGGGCATGTGTCAAATATTTATGTATCATAAAATATATTTTATATCATTATTTATATCACATGAGACCACTCGAAAAATTTAATGTTAAAGCAAGAAAAAAACAATGAAGTTTAAGGGCTTTTAAAAGATTAAAAAATCTTTCGAACATGAAGATGAATGCAATATTTTTAAATTTTAGTTTTACTGAAATTCGTAATTGCTTAGCTTTTTTATCAAATCTTAAAAATGGCCAAGATAAAAATAACGAAGAACTACTAATAGAGACTTTTTGCACCTCTTAATTCGTCATTCCATTGTGGTTATGTTTATTCTGAGCATGCGCAATGTCAGAAAGGTGATCCGCTATGGTTAATAACCATAACGGACTCCGTTAGTTACGGAAGAATAAGGAAGAGCTTATCGTTATCCTTATGGTTATGCTTAAACGCATGGTTGCCGGAAAACATACAAAAGTTATGAAGCATCATTGCTATGAATTAAAATTGTGATAAGCAATTAATTAAAATCCAAAGCAATAGTAGCGTTACATTAAAATATACAAATTAATCAAATTATGTTAGGTTAGGTATTATATTTTGTTTAGGTGCGCCGGCGCCAAATTAATAACTACAGACAGAACGTATAGGCGCTGCAAAATCTCTGGTTTTAACAGTGGCGCTACTCGTTATGTTTAATAAAGTTAACCATAACGGAGCTAAAAACTGATATTAATTTAAGAGGTGCAAAAAGTCTCTATTATTATGTATGTAACAAGTAATTCCTGGGAGGTATTTATAAAAACTCTATATGAGAAAAAAGTAAAAATATTTTCATATTTAGTTATTAATCCCAAGAAATCAAGGGGCAGCGCTCTGATGGATATTTCAAGAAAAATAGTTAAACATTGCGGAAAATATTAGACAAGAGCACGCGCCCCCCTCCTAAAGCCGCCCCAGTTATACAATATATTATATAAGTACCTATATGTAAATGGCAAATATTTTAAAATGGTATATAATATAGCTTATGCAAATATATCGAAGGAGGGGGCGCCCCTGCGTCCCCCTAAGTCCGCTACTGGTATGAACAATATGACTCAATTATTAGTATATGAATTATTGGTACAGCTTGGATTTTTTACCTTGTGAGGATATCCCAAGTGCCACGTGGCGTTAAACTTGCTGCCAGATAAAATAGATGTCTTCACATTTCCTGAAACAAGAAAAAAGCGTTTAGAATGTGGAACACCATAGGTCAAAAAAAAATATTGTACGTACAAGATATAGGAATGTGTAAGTTAGCTTGCAGCTTGTCAAAGTGTAAATTTGACTCCTTATATGACGATGGGTTTTAGGTATGGACATGGACATGGTTTATTATTTTCGTTTTAAGCGTTTAATGGCGTCCCAGTACAATTTATGCACTTAACCTAAATTGCCATTTTTTTCCATTCCCAAAATGAAAGCATTAAAGGTCGCATTATACGCGATCGAACAAAAACTTAGTTTAACAAATATGTGCACATTTAAAGTTGAAATATTAATTCGGAATGGCTGCAATAAACGTATTACTAAATGTAGAGGAAATGGATATTACCATTTATGGCGGAAAAACAATTAATTGTAAAACAATAACCGTAACGCTGGCAACTTGTTGCTAAATTACAGCCTGCCACACTCCGTCTGCCACAAGGATTCCTTTTGCGGTTTCGTAAAATTCTATTTTATCGTAGAAATAATTTTGTGGTTAGTTTTTGTGTTTGGTTGAAATTAATGTAAGGAATTGTTTTTATTTTTAGATATTTGATATGTTATAACTTTCAAGTCTTATCCTACTTATAATGCATGTAATAGGTACGACTGAAGGTGCTAATAAGTGGAAACGTTGTGGTTTAAAGCAATAATTAAAAACATTAAAAATTAATAAAAACATTTCTATCGTCTTCGACAATGATTGGTTCCCATAATATAACGGTAAAGATTGGGCAAAGTCAGTAAACCAAATTACAAAAGTTTCAAAATGTTTAAAAACTGTTTGTTTATGAGCTTATCTATAGTGCTAAATAACATAACACCAAAAAACATAAAATTGGCATATTTAATCTATGCTAAGTATGTATTAAGTACAACATTGCAAAACGTGACTGATTCATTAACGCCCAGTCAAATTCCTTAATCCTAGTATTATGAAATTCCTTATACCGTAGGCATCCACTAAAAAGAGAGTTTTTTTAAATCAACCCCTAAGGAGGAAAACGGGATTTTTATAGGATATTATATTTATAGGATATTATTCCTATGGTATAATTGGTTGGGGAAGTGCATACGACTTGAATTTGAAACCGCTTATAACAATACAAAAATGTTTTAAAAATAATATTTAATAAACATACTTTGTTTCCTTTAAAATATTATTTGTTTATAATAATATTCTGAGTTTAAAACAACTTTATTACAAAACTTCCATTTTATATAATATAAATATACAGTATGTCTCCGTAAGTTGGAACCATATGAAAAACTTTTTTATTATTAATTTTACGAAAAAAAGTTATTCTTCATAAAAAGTTCTGCATGGTCTAAAACCTAAAATGCAACTATCAGATATTAAATTATTTTAGGCGTATACGAGGTTTGTCAATAATATGAATTTTGCCCAAGAGCAAAGTACCTTTATTTTTGACAATATCGAAAACTGTTATTAAAAAAAGTTGATCAAAACTAAAAACCACGTTTAAATAATAATATGTAATTTCACCCATTTTTTTGAAACGCATGTGTACCATAACAATGCAAATTTAAGTGTACAGTAGTTACATAATATAATCTAGGATGTATATTTTTTTATTTGCAATATAAAATGCATAATGTATTTATTACGGACTTGTTTAAATTGCAACATTGTTAGGTAAAATTAAGAAACGAAAAGGTTATCATGTTTTTAATAACTACAAGAGATAAATGTTCATTCATAATTAATTAATAAAGCAGAAAAATTAATAAAAAATAACAAAACCTATTTTTTCATCGTAAACGGGTGTAATTACATATTTGAACGTGATTTTTAGTTTTGATCAACTTTTTTTACTTTACTATAATAACTTATTAATCGAAATAATAACTTATTAAGTCTTTAATGGATATGTCTACTAAAATGTGTATGCATTATACAAGTATTCAGTAACGCAGCTCGGATTACTTAATAATCGAAGTCTTCTTTCTTGAAATCCACCATTGTCTTTCTCCACCCGCGAAGTTTTCAGGTCACTTTCGTTTATATAACAAAATCTCATTAAAAATTTAAAACATCAGTTGATTTTACGTGAATGCTCGCAAAACAATGCGTGTAGGTATGGCGCAACGTTTTCTAGCAAAATAATAAACGTTGAGTAATTTTATTAATATTAAGGAGACTTATTCCTAAATACAGAAACTAAGAAGTAAGAAAGTAAGGGCATATAGGGGTAGTGGAGGTTTCGTTAGGTCTATGATAACGCCACTCGTTATTTTTTGTTTTGCGTTTACGTTACAATTTGGCTTCTTCGAACGCCGGATTTTCTGTCAGCAGTTTGGAATTTATCGTGTGCGAATGCTGTTAAACACATGCGCATGCGTCGTTAATTTGCTGACGGTTTTTTACCGCTGTACGAACGAAGCTAATATCAATCAAATAAATATAGTTAAAAAAAAACTAAAAAACAATAATAATTATTAATCAAACTAAAAAGCGGAAAATAGTTAAATATAGTTTAAAATAATTGGTTCTTGAAATTCTTAATATAGGCAGAAAATAATATTGAACGATAAACATTAGTATTATTCCGAAAAAAGCATGGGGATATACGAAAAATATAGCACAAAGCGCCCCACGCTTTTTTAACAATAATACTAATGCTTATCGTTCATTATTATTTTCTGCCTATATTAAGAATTTCAAGAATTATTTTAAACTATATTTATTTTCCGCTTTTTAGTTTGATTGATTTATTAAAGCGTGTTTTTTTAGTTTTTTTAAACTATCTTTATTTTTCATTTTTTAGTTTGTTATTGTTAAGAAAAATTTTTTTTTGAGTAGATTGAGCTAGATTAGTAGATTATTGTATTGTCAGCGGTTCTTGATAAGTCTACAAAATTTAAATTAAATCTGACCGTTTAAAGTGGGTCAAAATCGGATTCAAAGAAGTTGGTTACAAACAAACATACATACAAACCGGAGCAAACCCGAACAAACCCAAACAAACCACAAAAATTTTCAAAATTTTATTTTGACATACAAACAAACATACAGGTGAAGCTAATAAAAGCATGTTAAAAATAAAGGATCAGACTTGGCACTACGTTTTTCGTGTAGATTTAACTTACAATTTCGCATCTTATCGTAAACATGAAAATTTTTTCAAATGTTTAACAAACAATTTAAAGTGCTTATTAAGAACCAAATCTGAATTTTTAATATCTTGTCCTTTATACGATATTAAAAAAGAAAAATTAATTTAATTGATAAATAAGAAAACCTTCTATCCATCTTTAACACTTTTTCGTCAATAAATGCTCAAAATGTTGTCCGTCACTTTTTGGCATAAAACTCGTTTTGAACATTTCTAATTACTTTGAGAAAAATTAACCTACACTCATCTCTTATTTGTGCTTTCCACTCCTCAGCATTTGACAAGGAGTAAAAATTTGAAACTTGGTAGGTACTTATGTATAACTCAATTTGCACTTTAGAAGTGGTCAATAAAAAACTAGGTTTGCCATTAAAAAAAATATCGATATCGTCATAATATCTCTCTGTATCAATATCTCTCTATAGTCTCTATAATATATTGTTTATAAAAAAGACCATAACTTAAAATGTTAATATTCGTGTCAAAGCATTTTTCCAAAAATAAAAATTGTACTGGATTTACTGAATTTATTCCGAATTACAAACTCCCACTGTATATTTTCCAACTTAACAGAAATAAATATTGTTTTTTTGCTACCTTTATAGTCCCTTTTCGGTGTCCACATAAACTTGAGCAGAAAATGCTACATATTATGAAATGAATGAAAATTAAAACGTAACTAAATTATTTTTAATGAGAAAATTTCCAAAATGTTAATTCCTACTATACTATACAGAATGTGTTGAAATTCCGAAAACAAATTCTACCACGTTTAGAATACTTTCCCTCTATAAGGCTTAAATTATTAATTTCCTGCTAACCTAACACTAACTGTAAGATAACTTCTTAGAATACCATTATTGGAACAATTATTGTTATCATGGAAGTTATACCGTGCGAGCAAAATTATTTGCATCAAAGAGGGCCTTGCATCTAAGGACGTAATGCTTAGCCGTAGAGCTTAATACTTGTTGGGTGTCAGTAACTACCTGAACTGAATTAACAATCAATCAGTTATTCCGTCATCTTTGACAGTCGTTACAAGTAATTTGATTCATCGCTAATTTTTCCAATTTCTTGAACAATTCACACAATGGGCTTTACGGAACAGCACAAAACATTCAAGGTTGACGAACGTTCGTGAAATAATGCAAAATACGCCAACAAATTGTATAAGACTGTATAAGACGCCTGTCCCACGAAGTGGGAAGATCTTATGGAACATGCAGGACTATTCTTAAGAAGCAGTTAAATTTATTTCCTTATAAAGTGCAAGTAAGACGTGTGAATTTAAGCTTAGAGCATGGCGGTGGCCCATTTCAGCAATTTATGTAATTCTTTTTCTTTTCCTTTCTGTATATTCTTACTTTGTTAATTTTGTAAACAACAAAAATAAATTTTTCTAATTTTGTCTCGAAACAGATCTATTTCGAACTCGCTAGCGCGTTCGAAACAGGTCTATTTCGAACTCCAAATTTTATTATTTAAAGGTTGGCCCTACATGACATGTTTTTTTTTACCGTTTAGCATAGCATTCTAGATAACTAATATTTTTTAGTCCAAATATGCAAAATACTACACGAACCCACGTATGTATGTTTGGTTGCCTAGATCTACAAATCTGTATGTATTGTTTTAGTTCATTAAAAAACACAAATTAAATAATAACTTTATTGACGGAGAACTATTTTGCTTTTGTAGATGCTTCAAGCTATCATTTTCTGCCAAATCCTATCCAAAATTCAATCTACTAACCTTCCAATGTCGATTTTAACTACAACTTTATTTGAATTTTCCATCTTCCCTATACTAAATTGCAATGCCGTGAGGTAAAATCACGTCTTTTGAAATTCGAAAAAAAGTAGCAAAATCGCCCGAATTTCCGAACGCTCTGTATATGTACCGAATGTACAAGGATCACACAACGTATTTCGTCCAATTTCAAATCTCATATCGCTAAAATAACTTTAGAATCTCGTGGTGAAAATGGGTCAATAAATCAAAAAATGACAGTTCGCAAAATAATTTTTGTTGCCCAGAGGCTACTATGATAAACAAATAGTATTACCAAAATAAAATTTAAACATAAAAATTTACAAAATTTGAAGGATTTATTTTCTTTTTAAATATGTGTTTTTATTAAAAAAAACTACAAATTAGAAAAAATAGTATAAAGCAGTTTTAAGCACTTGTCCCGTTATAAAACTCGCCGCAAGCGGTTCGTTTTTTAACATGGACGCGTGCTATAAAATGATGCTTTATAAAACGTGTACGTTAATATACTATTGTATTTGTCTACTTATTTTATTACACATTAGTTTGATATCATGTCATAATATGAAGTTGACCAAATTTTAACCTAGATTTGGTTAGATATATCGTCCCCATATCATTGTGATCTAAACCAAGCCCTACGTTTTTTAATCCAAGCCCTCTTTGATGCAAATAATTTTTGTTCGCACGGTACTAACGGGACATTGATAATTTGGGCTTATGCGACGCTACAGTTGAAAAGAGTTGAACAGTCAGAAAGACGAGTAACCCTTTTTATTATTGGTCATTTGAACGCCGCGCCGGTTTTTCTTTGTAACGCGTGCCATGCTCTTAATTTAGTTACTAACCCCCACTATTCTCTAAAAGTCGTTTACCAACGATGTCTAATAACTACTCTCGTTATAAATTTCATAACGACTTTCTAAACGATAATCTGAAAAATCGCATTTTGTTTCATTGTCGTTCCGACAATTCTCGTTAGCTTACTCTTTAACGACTGCGGGATGTTTGTAAAATCATAGTACTACACAAGTAATAATAATGCAAGAAATATCTACGTTTATACATACAGTGTGACCAGTAGTCCGCATCATATGGGATTTTTTTAATTAATAGCTTTATTCGAATTTTGACTTTGGCGTCAAGTTCTTCTTCGATCGAGATGAAAATTAAGCAAAAAAATAGCAGTCACTTGATTCGCATTATCGGTCAAATTTTAATTTTTTTTAAGAAATAATTTAAAAGTGGGGTTATTTCTGAAAATATCGAAAAAAGTTGTTAGAAAAAGTTTTTTTAAACATAGTTTTTAGCCCACATGCAAAATTTTAGCGGCATAAGATAATTTTGATTTTTTACTCATATTTTGTAAATTGCACCATGCACTTTTGCAAAATAAGACTTAACGCAACTTACATAAAACTTCTTAGTTTTGACAATGCTTTATTTCAGATACATTTTCTTTAAAGTAGCGCCATATTAAATGTGTGTTTTTCTACAAAATCAAAATTGGGCTATTCAAATTTGGTCGAATGTGATGCAAAGTTTATTTGTTTTTGACCCTGTATAAGGTAACTTTATAAAATAAGTATTTTTGAAATCGTAGTTTGTGTCTGAAAGTAATACACCTAATATTAAGACAAATAAGAACACAGAGTCATCAGCAAAGTCTTCATTAAGTGGGAAATAAATAATTTTAGTTTAACTTAACGTAAAGGTTATCTATTTTCAACGATTTAATTTAAATAAAAAAAAGTAATAATAGTCTTTTATTATTTAAATGCAGTTTCCAAAAAATTAATTAACAATGATGCACGAAAAACACGTTTACGACGACAAAATATGGGTAAAAAATAAAAATTATCTTATGAAGCTGAAATGCATGTGGGCTAGAAACTGCATTTAAAAAAAAACTTTTTCCAATAACTTTTTTCGATATGTTTAGAAACAACCCCACTTTTGAATTATTTTTTGGAAAAAATTAAAATCTGACAGATAAGGCGAATCACGTGACTACTATTTTTTTTGCTTAATTTTCATCTCGATCGAAGCAGAACTTGATGCCAAAGTCAAATTTTGAATAAAGCTATTATTAAAAAAAATCCCATATGATGCGGACTTTACTGGTCACACTGTATATTGGAAACAATATTTTTTGACGAACTTTTTTGACGTATTTTAATATTTATTTAAATAAATTCTACACCTGAGGTGTTTTTAAACGCAAAGTCCATGGAAAGGTTCTGTGAGCGTTATTAACCATCTGTATAATGGAATAGATATATTTTTTAATAATTATGATGAATCTATATTTCTTGTATTATTTTCATGAACATATCTAGGTATTGAAAGAGAAAAAAATAATGTAGTAAAGTACCAAAAAAATTTTTTTTTAAAACTAATATAGGTACCTATTAAAGGTTCTATGTGGTAGTATGTATGGTACCCTCCGCTGTGTTTCGATAGCGAATTTATAAAAAATTAAATTCGCGAGCAAAGTCTTGGGTACCCCCTTGTATAGTTGTAATTTTAGCTTTAGCCTTCCTCTTGTTTGCTTTACTTTAGAGAAATTTTTAACAACATATTGGGCATCGCAGCATCGTTAAGAAATTACTCGCCCAACTTACTCAAATCGCCAATTTCACCTTGTTAACTAAACCCAATTTCATAACTTTTACTTTCCGATAACTGCGTCTATTCAACTCACGTATATCCATATCGAATAATTAACATAATCATTTTCCATTATATTACACTTTTCTTTCATAACCTCGGTTTGATTGTAATCAATTTGTTATGTAATATCTTTGATTGAGTGGTATAATTTTCACATTTTATTCGTTGGTAATAAAATAATGAAGCTTTATTATAAGCCAGTGGTTGGGCTGTAACGAGAAAGGAAGTTTAAATATTACACGTTATAGTCGACCATGCGAATTTAGAGTTACATAGCTTGAGTGGGGCTAAAATGCCTAAAATCCTAGTTTTGACGATGTTTTAAAGTAATAGCTATTTACATTATAAAGTATTATTTTACACGACGAAGCAGGCAGACCTGTATTAAGGTACGAAACTCCTGAAATCATATATTATTTAAGAAAGCATTAATACAGTCCGTCCGCCTTTTTTCTGAAAACAAGGAGGAAAAAAATTACAGAATAAAAACTTCGAAAAGTAGCGTTTGTAAACGAATTTTATTTTTTTTTAGTGGCGAAGATTAAAATTCTACCCCTATGGGGTAGTTTACTAAAGACGATAAATCCAAATAATAGAATTTCAATCTTCGCCACTAAAAAAGTTAAAATTCGTTTACAAACGCTACAGGCGGAATTGACACGTACCCCAACAAAAATTTCGTCGCTGCATAAACGGTGTAGCTGAAGGTTTAGGGGCGGCTCGTGGTATTTGAAAGTGGTGAGGCACAGTTGAAAAATTTTTTTTTAGCAAGGTTACATTTTAAAGTTTAGACAAGTTTTTTAAATCGCTATAACCACATTTTGACCAAACTTTGTCGCTATATGCTATATGCAAACAGAATACACGGCCAGCAAAATAATTTCTTTACCGTTACACTACCAGTAAGCCAGTCGTACTTTTCGTACCAAGTGTTTTGAAAGCTCCGATTTGATTTCCCCACCCCACCGATAGTAACAATACGTTTACTCAAATTTGGAACAGGTCGCTTTACTTCACTATGTACAATTTATTTTCATAGGAATTACTTGAAAAATTCTGCTCATTTACTAAAAAATTAACAAGATCATAAGTAGGATTGCGAATGTTTACATTTACCTGGGGAAGTTGTGACGCTGTGCTAGGTCCCGCTGAATCCATTTGTCGCTATCAAGCACAAAACAAATAAACTATTAAGTAATAAAAGTAATGTAGTATTAATATTTTAGAAAAAACACTGCCCACTGTTGGAAAAAAAGCAAAACAAAAATCAGTACGGAAAACCACAAAAGTATTTACCGAAAACTATAATAAAATACAATGCACTATGCACTCTCTCTAAACTCAAAACTTTCAACGGACAACCTGTTAATCTAATAATAGCATTTCTCCAAATACCGTGTCGCGGCGTTCATCTTTATAGATTAGATTAGTCCCCTCGCGTTCGCATTAAATTTACGTAGAGAGTTGAGGCTGGCCTCAGAAGAATGTTTTTATGCGCTTTTTAAAGCTAGATTCGACTGGACTATTACGGGTATCATACATCACATTAGATATATTCACTAATACGCTAGACAAGGAGGCGTGAGGCCGGGCCTCTAACCATATACGACCGCATGCAGAAATGAGATGGATAATATAAGAACAAAACACGCAAGGGATCGTAAAAGACAAGGAAGCGCGAGACCGGCTTCTACCATATACGACCGCATGCAGAAATGAGATGGATGATAAATGATATTTCTAGCGAAGCGCGTTAAGATTGACGGCATTAATTCTAATGGATAATGGATATATATTTATGCAAATAGTAAAGTAATATAAATTTGTAATTTATTTAATTTGCAAAATTATTGGTGAGGCACTGCCTCACCTGCCTCATAGGAGAAGCCGCCACTGTGAAGGTTGCTAACTTCACACATATGATTTCTTGTTGTTTTCTTTGCTATTAATTGTGGATGTTTAATATTTATGGATTTCTAGTTTTTGTGTAGTTTAGTGAATTGTGTTTGTGCCTTTAGTGACTCGAATACAATGACTAGTAACAGCTGTTGTATGATTTCATTATGCCCAAATAGGGATAGAATACCGGGTATATCGTATTTTTAGTAAGTACGAAGTAGTGATAGTTCTTGATATGTAATTATTTTATTATGACCAATTTAAACACATCTAACTAAGCGTAGGCCACACAAACAAGATGTTTAAGCCCGGACCTGTCTATTGTCCCATTCGTTCAACTATAATTTTGCAGTGCGCATGCCTATTCCTGCGTGGTTCTGTTTACATACGCAAGGCCATAAATTTGCCACTTTTATTGTTGCTTATCTAAATGTAAATGTTTATGATTTGGAGCCTGCCGTCGCGAAGAACTGTGCAACCTGACATTAAATAATACCGAAGATTTGAGAACATCACTAGTTGTGCACACACAAAATGATGCGCAACAAACTTTCGTTATTGCTGCTAAGTGTTAGCACTGCTAACTATTATAAAAAGTACACAGATCACTAATCATTCAAGAATTTTTATAAAATACGACTTAGCGGAAAGTGCCGAAAATAATGAATTAGCAACATTTTCCTTCATGCAACAAATGTAAAAATCTAACCACATGACTGTTTTGTCGTATAAAAATAATCTGCCTAAAAAGATTTATTGGCCATTTAATTAACAATATAAAAACAAAATAATAGCCAAATTACTGTTAAAAAAACTTTCAAGATCATTTGAACCTGCATTAATTATGTAATTTGTAGTGGGTAATTTATCAAAAATTAAAAAATCATTTGTATGAGGCAGATGAAGGTCAACGCATTCCATTCAAAGTCTCGTACTAAATATCATAAATACTTGAAGAAGTGCCATTAACATTATTATATTTTTTGCAATACAACGGATGATTCAACAAGTTCGAATTGTAATCACCAAAATAAAATACATGTTGTCATTCTTGCTTTGAGAGCAAACGTTAGCGACGCCTTCGCTATTTCGTTTTTTTGATCAATATTTCGTTGCTTCTTCGTTTTATCAAAAAACCGGTCAAATACCCCTCTTATGAGTACAATTACCTACTGTTTTGCGTTCAAAACGATTGGATTCATAAATTAATAAAAGCATGAAAAGAAATATGGGCAAATTTGTACAAATGTCGTTTTTTGCTTTTATTAATTTATCAATTAAATTTTGTTTAACTTAAAACTGTAGGTAATCGTATTCCTAAAAGGAGAAGAAAATGAAAACTAAACGAAATATTGATCAAAAAACGAAATGGCGAATGCTCTTAAGAGTCCTACCCTACCATCGCTTTTACTCCCGACATGCATTTATACTATTTACTCAAAACCTATCAAATTGACTTCAAGATATATTTGTTTATTTAGAAATAATGCCAAAGTGCTTTTTGTACATTTGACTTCTACTATAACGATCGCCAAGATAAATACTTCAAAAATAGTTGCAGCCGTTGGGCTGTCACTAAATCTGAACAGTAAAATTTAATTAAACACAAGGTATAAATGTGGTATCACTGCGGTATGTAGTTAAAGGTTCTCATTGGTGTTTCACGAGACGAAAAATCTCCCACTTTCTCTCGTCTCGCAAGATGTTTTCTTGTCTCGTTTCGCGAGAGTCTCGTAATTTATTGTTCTCGCAATATGACGTAATAAAAAGAATTCTGCAAAAATTCCAAGTATGTACATACCTACGGGTTTTTATTATTACCGTTATCATGTGAGTATTATAAACGCATTCTTCTGAAAAGATTTTTAAAAGTGTTTCTAAAGTTAAAATCTGGCAGTTCTGGCACAGTGTTGCTAACACTCAACTCACACATGACCAAAATAATAGTATTTTTATATTACCTAACAAATACGCATGCGTCACTGTTACCTTTAAATTTGAATCAAAATTTTTGGGTTGCATATTATGTATACAAAAATAGATTTTTAGAATATTAAAGGTAAGATAGATCCTTTTTCAGTATTCAAGGCACAAAACGGAAACGCTGGTTGCCTGCACGGGACGAAATAGAATGCACGAAGTGCAAAAATAGGTCAGTTACCGGCGTCAGACTTCTTAAATGATGTGTCTGTTTTGTTTATCTGTCTTTTTTGGTAAACAAAATTATGATTTATAGAAAAAAAATATTAAATGCTATTCCCAAAGTGGCATAATATTATACTTAACTCGAGAAGACGATTATAGTTTATCACATGGTTCTCTGTATCTAACTTTTCGACAAAAACTATAAACGTTATAAAAAAAGGGTAATATTTCCTTTTGGTCCTTGTTTCTATTGTTTTTCGGCAACGTGTCCTGGTTTTTCCCTGGCCACCTTGAAATATCGGTAATAAAGATAGCTTTTTTATCGAGTGATTTGGACTATTGGACTTTTTTTAAATTTTATCGCAAATCTTAAGAGTTCGCGAGATTTCTCGTTCTCACATATTTTTGGTATCGTCTGACGAGATTCTCGCAGAAAATATCCTCATCTCGTCTCGCAGGCGACCGGAATACTCTCGTCTCGTCCTCGAGAACGAGACGAGACGAGAAAAAACGAGACGCTAGTTTAAATGTTGTTCGTCTTGAAATAGATTTTTAATTTATACCTTTCTTTCGGAGAAAATTATTTTTAAAGTTGGCATATTTAAACTAACATAGAAATTATAGCATATTTTGAAAACGAACGTGTAATCGGAAAATCTGCTACAGAAACTGAGTTTAAGGATGGGTTTTTGTTATTTTTAAATTGAAGTAAATCGTATGTGCGATTTCGGGGAAATTCCGTGACAGCGGAGGGCAAATATTGACTTTATTTTACATGCAGTAATGATTTCTTGACGGTTTTTACATTCCTAATTAGTTTTTTTTATTCTCTAACAAACTAAACATTTAATACGGTTTTTATATTAAGCTCTGATACATATTGAATGGCACATGAACAGGAAAATATAGCGGAATCTAGTTCATCATCTAAAAGCTTGTTAAACAATTTTCTTGTTTTTGATGTTATTGGGAATGTGAACTACCTGGGGATAGTTTTGCTCGCGCCTGTAGTTCCTATTCATTTGTTGCCAAGTTTTTAACACGCCTTTATTAGCTTCACCTGTAAGTTTGTTTGTAACCGACTTCTTTTAACCCACTTTAAACTGTCAGATTTAATTTAAATTTTGTAGACTTATCAAGAACCGCTGACAATACAATAATTTGATAAGTTTATCTCATTATCCTGATCAGGATCGCCGGAATTAAATAATTTCCTTTCAAATCCTCTGTATGAGAGTGAGAGAGATAGAGCTCACCGTATGCGCATGCGTACTATCTACCTACTTTCCGGCTCTAGCACTCGGCTTAATAGTGTTGGTACATTCTTTCGCTATCAGTTGGTCCGTTGGCCGAGCGGGTTTGTTCGGTTTTGTGGATCCAATGCTTTTAATCTAGCAATTTCAAAAAGTCATTGTTAAATTGGTGACAGTATTCCATTTCTACTCCGGACCTCTATATGACTATCTCTGCTCAAAAAAATTAAAATTAAATAAACTAAAAAGCGGATAATTAATATAGTTTAAAATAATTCTTGAAATTCTTAATATAGGCAGAAAATAATAATGAACGATAAACATTAGTATTATAGTGAAAAAAAGCGTGGGGCGCTTTGTGCTATATTTTTCGTATATCGAGCACCCCACGCTTTTTTCACAATAATACTAATGTTTATCGTTCATTATTATTTTCTGCCTATATTAAGAATTTCAAGAATTGTTTTAAACTATGTTGATTTTCCGCTTTTTAGTTTGATTAATTATTAAAGCGTGTTTTTTAGTTTTTTTAAACTATACTTGCTTGCGGCATTATCGATATTGTATGATTGGCACTTTTTCATTCCTTGAAAACGGCACTTTGCTTGCTTCTGATTCTCATTTCGTATCATCAAGTAAAGAAAAGCAAATTCTGACGACAATAAAAAAAATAAAGTAAGTTTCCTAAAATAGAGCAAATATCAAAAAATTCCGATGCTACTATTGCTAGACCCTCCCCCCTCCCGGTCAGAACCATAAACAAAAGGCAAAAACTTAAAGTTGCTTTTGGCCTAATGACACCACTGACGTTAATATCGAAATACCTCCAAACGAGAATTCTTTAAATTTGCCTCAAGGCTGTAAACGTGACTGGTAACTTTTAAAAATTTCCCAACCAATAATTATTAACAGCTTATTATGTGTTCCTGAAGTGATGATGACGCGTTAATGAGAACACAACTTTTTGTTTTGATTTTTGCAAAAAAAATTGGCCTTCAATTGTATTTCTATCTATTAATTTTTTTAATAAAACGTACCCGCATATTATTATCTTCTTATTAAGACTCAAAATTGATATTAATTTTCTTTATTTAATTACGCAAGGTTTAATTTTTTTCATTCTTTAGTTATGAGTAGTGCTATAAGTGGCCTATTATAAAGTACACCGATAAGCTGGGCTTTTTTGGAAATGCACTTTATCTAGTTTATAAAACGTTATCTCAAGTTGAAAAACATGATCTCACTTTACCTAAGTATACCTTATCACTAAAATAAATACTTTCCATTAAATCAATCAAAAATAGGTATTACGTTATAACTAATAATTATTTTTTACAGACTTCTGTTGCCAGTGCTCGCTTATCTAGGTACAGGTGGGACCAACATTTGGTCGTTTCTCTCAAGAAGGAAACGAGTAATCCAAAAAAATGTATTTTGTTAAACTTAGACATTTATCTAGACATAGGTCTAAAAGTTAAAAGAATTGAAAAATTTCCTTAATTAAAATCTTATTTTATGTGTGTCGTTCACTTAAACCCTTTTTGAGGAAGGTACCTATAACTGTCTATTATTTTAAAAGCTATATTATTGAAAATTGGTACAATACTTACAATTTTTTTAGTTAAATTCTTGGTTTGAGACAAATAAACATTTGTTTAGTCATTTACGAAAATTTGCCCCTGGAAAAAATATTGTTGGTCCGAATTTCTCGGATTTCAGCATAAATACTTTAAACACAAATTATGAAACACTTATTTTTTTTATCCTTTTTAGCGTTTGCCCCTAAGGGGATCAAAAGGGGTTATACGGAATTTCTTGATGTATTTCAATATAATTATATATACAGCGACCAGTACAGTCCGCATCATATCGGTTTTTTTTTATTAATAACTTTATTCGAAATTTGACTTTGGCATTAAGTTCTGCTTCGATCGAGATGAAAATTTAGCAAAAAAAATAGTAGTCACGTGATTCGCATTATCTGTCAAATTTTAATTTTTTCCAAAAAATAATTCAAAAGTAGGGTTATTTCTGAAAGTATCGAAAAAGTTATTAGAAAAAGTTTTTTTAAATGCAGCTTCTATCCCACATGCAAAATTTCAGCTGCATAAGATAATTTTGATTTTTTACCCATATTTTATAAATTGCTTTTGCTTTTGCAAAATAAGACTCAACGCAACCTATATTAAACTTCTTAGTTTTGACAATGCTTTATTTCAGATACATTCTCTTTAAAGTAGCGCCATATTAAATGTGTGTTTTTCTACAAAATCAAAATTGGGCTATTAAAACTTGGTCGCATGTTTGTTTTTTGTTTTTGACCCTGTATGGTAACTTCATAAAATAAGTATTTTTGACATTAGTGAGAATGAGGTAGTATGAATGTTTTAAAAATAAAAATATAATAGCTATTTACCTAACAAGTGCGGAAAATTAATTTTTCCGCACGTGTCAGGTACAATAGTTTTTCTACAGACGTGTGGAAATAAGTAATACATATTTCAAAGAAATTTAATAATTTTTAATTAACTATAACAATCACATACATATGTAACAGTAACTAATTCTCAGTAAAAAAGTAATAACTACAAGTTATAATTGATATATTATTGATTTTGACATAATCGTGCCGAAAAATTTTTCCGCACTAGTGTGGAAAAACCAATTTTCCGCACGGATTTTTGACATAAACGTGCCGAAAATTTTTTTCGCACGGATATCAGTGCGAAAAATTGATTTTTCCACACGTCTGTAGGAAAATTAAGTTACGGTAGTGGCTGTATGCATAATGTGCAAAGCCAAAAAATCAAAAAAAAAAAAAAAAAAAAAAAAAAAAAAAAAAAAAAAAAAGTATACGAAGTATTTTTGAATACGTAGTTTGTATCTTAATATTAAGACAAAAAAGAACACAATGTCATCAGTGAAGTGGAAAATAAATTTTAGTGGTGGGTAAAAAATCAAAATTATCTTATGCAGCTGAAATTTTGTATGTCTGCTAGAAACTGCATTTAAAAAAATCTTTTCTAATAACTTTTTTTGATATTTTCAGAAATAACCCCACTCTTAAATTATTTTTGGAAAAAATTAAAATTTGACAGATAACGTGAATCACGTGACTACTATTTTTGCTTAATTTTCATCTCGATCGAAGCAGAACTTGATGCCAAAGTCAAATTTCGAATAAAGCTATTAATTAAAAAAAATCCCATATGACGCGGACTTTACTGATCACACTGTATATCATATTTTATTGAATTCTATTGTATAGTATGTAAGGTACCTGCTGGTAGCGATTCAATAGCAAATCGATAACAATTGAATTATGCGAGCGAAGCTGCTGGTACCAACTAGTAAAATATAAAAGCAAACAAACCTTTAGCGATAATAACACACTGTCGTTAGTAGTACTTGACCATTCAAGGCAAATAGACTGGAAAGGTCGCTTATAAATCGTGTAAGTACTTAAAATTCGAATTATTTACCGTTTTGTATCGACATTGAAAATAATCTCACCTCTTGTTAGAATATTTTGTTCTCATAAATGGTTTTATTATACAATTACTGTTACATACAAAAGTATGGAACTTATTTTGGTGACCTAAAAGTCATAGGACTATTACTTGGGCTTCAGTGTGGATTTACGAAGTATTGCTATTTTCTTTGTCTTTGGGTTAGTAGTAAAATAATCGCTTCCGAGGGAGGAATAGATTCCAGGTCAAGCTAACGTAAAAAATATACCTCTTGTTGATCCCAAAAAAGTTCCGTTACCTCCATTACACATTAAACTGGGAAAATGAATAATGTCGTTAAATCATTAGATAAAGAAGGAGATGCATTAAACTTTCAAAATGCCTTTATTCCAAACTAACTTTTACAGTTCATTATAGGGAAAGTGACAACATAATATAGAAAATAATAACCATTAAAAAAATAACAATAAAAAAAATGGAAGTTAATCCAATTTAATTCATTGATAAAATCAATTTAAAAAAATAGTATAAATATTTTAATTTAGTAAAAAATATCTCTTTAATTGTATTTTAAAAGTTGCCAATTTTTTAATTTTTCTGATATTTTTGGAAGATTGCTATATTTTATTATTCCATCATATAAAAGCGATTTTTTTTTCAAAATTACTTTTAACTGGTATAGTTTGATAATTTATACAACGTCTAGTGTTATGATCATGTAATGTCTTATTCTCCTGAAGTGTTACGTTTGATTTTTTTTTCTTTTAAAATAATAGAGTGAATTAGAATACAAATTTTTAATTTATAAAGGTTTTGAACGTGTAAATACCCTTTCGGTCTATATAGATTAACACTTGGTTCTAAATGTGGTCATTTGTGTATACATTTAATAACTTTATTTTGCAATTTTTGTAATGGTTTTAAGTTTCATAAACAAGCAGATCCCGATGCAGAAGCTAAGTATTGTAATTTTGAATATATTAATGAAAAATATATATTTTTTAAGTATTTCAAAGGAATGAAATATCTAGCTCTGTACAAAACAGATACCAAAGGAGATATCAAGGATATGGCACTTCCAATTTAAATTTTCATCTAAAACTAATCCTAAAATTTTTGTCGTTTTTCAATATTGAATATTTTCATTATTGAATGTTACGGGGTTAATGATGGAATTTATTTTATTTTTAGTTATAAACATAAAAAAAGATTTTGTCAAATTTAACGTAAGTTTATATGATTGAAGCCAAGAAAGAAGTATTTTTAAATCATTATTAATATCAAAATACCTACATTTCTGCAAGAGTTTCAGCAAAATAAATAATGGTTGTATCATCTGCAAATAGCTTCATATTGCCCTTTAAGTTCAATTTGGAAACGGAATTAATGTAAACTAACAACAATAACGGACCTAATAGTGATCCTTGTGGAACTCCACATGTTATTTCTTTTTCCTTTTTCGTTTCCTTTTTTTTTCTTTTTTAAACACCTTAAACACATGTTTCCTAAAATAAGCTTAAGGAAGAAATATTTGTTGGACCATAAATTAGAAAATTACTAAGGGATTAACAGTTTGATCAAAAATTATATTGCGTGAAGTTCCTTTAAAATAATTGTTTCGGAGTTTTTGGGAAAAAAAAGCATAAAACTATGAAAAATTTGTAGAAGAACTACTTAAAAGCTACTGCAAAATAAGCTTAAAATATACTCCTTGTACTTCCATGGGGGCTGGGGAAAAATACGAATACAAATAACTCAAAGTTTATAAATTTAGTACGATTGAAAATTTAGAAAATTGCTTTTCTTAAATGCAACTTCTGCACAAAAGGTTTTACCTAGGTTTGTGAATGTATCAGCGCATTGAGTGAACCCCTTCTAGCGGAAGATTCTCTGTGCGCTACTGATTAGAGAGCCCTGTACTTAACTCACATGACAATAATACCTACACGAGTACCGAGTATATTACAAGTAGGTAAGTTAAAAATATCATAATTAACTTGAGCTGATATAATATGTATGATGCAACCGAACAAATATAGGTATTAATCAATTAAACTGTAGAATTATTGATTAAATAAATTATAAACAAGTTTACTTACTTAAAACAACCCAAAGTGGCGGTGCTTATGTTATCGAGACCGTCTTAAAAAAAGTCCATAATTCGCAAGGATGACCTAGACTCTAGACAGCTACACAATATAGTATACAGTGACTTGAGAGGGAGATAGAAACCTGTTGCGAAATAGTTATTTATACTACAATGGATGTAAGTAAATATACTTACATCCCGTGAAGTACATAACATTTTTTCTCCTCCCCGCAGAATTTATTCTTGGATTTTTATTAATTTAATTCGATACTATTCGTATGAAATATGGACAGCTTTGACCGGTTTTAGCATCATAAGCATTGTTATTTTAACAACAACGTCAACTGACAGTTTATTATCAAAAATTGAGAGAAATTGAAATTATTGATTTGTATAACAGTCAAATGTATATAGAAGAATCAGCAAATATCGCTGGTCTGCCACTGCTGCTAGAAAAATCGAGGAAGAGGTATGAAGCAACGTATCAATACTTCAAGAAATGGTGCCAAACAAAGACTGCTAATGCAGTTTCAGAAACCGTGCTTTTGGCGTACTTTCACGAAAAATCTGCTGTATTAAAGTCTCCATCAAGCTTATGGTGTGAATATTCCATGCTTAAGTCCACCCATTTCATAGAGGAAAACATAGATATTTCCAAGTATCCTAAACTTCGAGTATTTTTAAAAAGGAAAAGTGACGAATATAAACCCAAAAAATCTAATGTGTTTGACAGGGAAGAAGTAAATAAATTCCTGTTTGAAGCCCCCGTTGATATTTGTTTAATCATAAAGGTTGTAATGATAATGGGAATTGCTGGAGCGTGCCGTTCTAGTGAACTCTGTGCAATGAAAATGGAAAATGTTGAATTAAGGCATGAAGTCATATTTGTTACTATTCCTGATTGCAAAAATGGAATGGCACGTAAATTTATAGTGACTAAAAGTGACGATGAGAAGGTTTGTTATTTCAAAATAGTTCGAAATTACATTGATATAAGATCCCACATGACGAATTTTAATCCTCGCTTCTTCATGCGATATCAAAATGGAAAATGCTTAAACCAGCGGCCTGTCGGAAAAAACTCGATTTCTTCAATTTCAAGTAAAATTGGTAAATTTCTAAACTTTCATAACTTTAAAGAGTATACTGGACACTCCCTTAGAAGAACGTCGGCCACTTTATTAGCGAATACTGGAGTTGATGTCTTAGCCCTCAAGCGACATGTCGGATGGAAATCTGCAGTTATTGCGGAAAGTTATGTAGCGGGAGAGCGTCAACAATAAAAAGGAAGTTGCAAATAAAATTTTATACAATATAACGAAGCCAGAAGTCTCCTGCAGTACTTCAAGAGTAACAGAAAACTTGGTTAGAGATGGTGAAATTATGGAGTCAGAACATTTCATACAAATTGAGAAAAAACGAGAAAACATTTATCCAAATTTTGTAAATAATGTTCTTAATTATAATAATTGTACGAATAATAGGTATTCATATCACTTAAAATTACTCAATTTTTATAAATCATTGTTTTTCTATGGCATAAATTATTACCACCCAAGGGTGGTAAGTTGACTTACAACCCGTCGTCAAGGGCAATCGATACCTTTTTGGTAATTGTTACTTACGTCCGTCAAAATGCGTTGTTTACAATAATATAGGAAGAAGAAAAAATAGGTTTTTCCACTATTGCCTTTCCTACAGCACTGTTCTGCTTAATTGTTTGATAAGGATTATAGTATCTAATATCTTGTCATGCTTTTGCAGAGTGCGTTATACGTTACATTCTATCCGTGCGACAAAGTACTTTTACACTAAGGCAAGCATATTTTTGGAGTGGATTTCTAATAAATATACAAATCAGGAAAAATATAACATTATAGGACTGGCGTCCCCCCTCCCAAATCCGCCATCGAACAATAATTCGCAAACTAAAATAATACACCCGTTAGACCTGCTCGCAGGTATTTTGGAATTTTTTATTAGCACGAGCGTTCGCCATCCAACAAACTCGTTTTCTACGATATCATGATGATATAATGAACGCGACCGATTGATGAAGACTCATCAAAATCACGTTTCTTATTCAATTCTATTGAGGATCGTTAACTGTGATTCGAGACCCACGATGGAATGTGATTATTAAACATTTTTATAATGTTATTAAATGTAATATTACAAAATGTACATTTATCGGGTACCTACTTTCTTTTGTGCTAGAGGCGAATAATGAAGATAAGATATTTGTTATTGATGTACTTAACGTTGATTCTAAATATTATCTAATTGGTTTTTTTGAGTTTCTATAAATATTTATATTTTGTATATTATTAGTAAATGGGTATGTACTGTACGTAAGATGACCCACTATCCGATCTCAGAATCCGTAAGACCCTCGAAGAAAAGTTTTTTGGATTATATTTTTAAAGTATATTGTTTCCACGTCTACAGGGTGTTTAGTTTCTCATGACTAAGTACCAACTACTTTCTTATTTTAAATGAAACACCCTATATTGAATTCTACATTCAATTACAAGCAATGTTTAATACAATATTTTTTTTTTAAATTTTTAAGGGCACAGTTCTCAAGGTTAATCATGTTAAAATACCTATAAATGGTTTGAATGCAGGGGTAACTTCTGGAACCTTGCAATTATTAAAAAAAAAAAGTACCTATCTAATTTTGGAAGGGCTGTTCAGGGAGGCATTGACAAATAGTATGCCGGTGTTTTTTTTAAATGAAGGCATACCTAGAAACTTTTTAAAAAAGCAGTTTTTTGAAACCGCTAAAATTACCACAATTTACCCTTAAATCCTTGAAAGTAAACACGCCGATTTTCAGAACTAAAGTAAAAACAACAATTTTTACTGGTAACACGATATTTTTTAGTTTCTAGCAAATTTTTAAACATTTAAAATTAAAAAGAATAACATATATCCGCCTCATCGCCTTTCTACCTATACCTTCCTCCCCCACCACCTATTGTTAAAATAAGAAGTGTTAGTTAGACAAGGCTACATCTCATGCATGGTGCATGTATAAGAACCTACTTATTTTCTATTGTTCTCCTCGTGTGAAAAATATGGTTTTTATTTAATTAGTTATTATTAGTTATCTGGGCATTAAAGAAAAAAAATTGTTCAACCGATCTAATTGCAGGCTTGCAACTATAAAACTTTTATAAGATACTACCATATCTTACCCTTTTAAGCTTCAAACGTTATTCGGAAGAAATTAACCTACACTCAGGTCTTATTCGTGCTTTCAACTCCTCAACATATACCTTAAATGACCCATAAATAAAAAGGAATAAAAATTTAAAATTTGGTACTTATGTATAACTTAATATGGACTTGAAAGATAGTCAATGAAATACCAGTGTTGCCATTTAAAAAAAGTATCTATCTGAGCCAATTTCGTCAGTGTATTCTTATTAAAATCGCGCCTCTGGGAATTAGTTAAAAATAAACTACATTAAAGAAATAATTTTTGAAGGTAAAAAAAAACGGAACCATTTATTATTGCTGAAAAACTAAATTCTTATTATATTCATAGCATTGAAGAAATTGTTCAGTCAATAAATTCAGGAAATAAAGAACTATGCCAAATAGTAAATAGAAGTAATAATTTTTTCGAAGAATTCAATGAAATATCATTAAATAAATTAAAACTAGCAATTTCAAAATTAAATTCAAATAACAACTATGGAGAAATATTGAATAAAAATGTGTTAAAAGAAACATTTGGCAGCATTGATTACCCATTATTAAATTTAATAAATTCCTGTTTAAAATATGGAAATATATACCTGATGAATTAAAATGTTCTTACATTACACCAGTGCCAAAAGTAAAAAACACTAAAAAATGGGATGATATGAGGCCAGTAAATGTTTTATGGGATATTGAGAAATTATTGGAAGAAGTCGTATATAAACAGTTATTAGAATTTATTGATGCCAACAAAATTTTAGTTTCCGTTCAAGCTGGTTTTCGAAAAGGGTACTCGACAGAGACAGCCATTCAATGTGTGATTGAGACGTGGAAGAGAACCATTGATCAAGGGGGAAATGTTATAGCTGTATTTTTCGATTTTGGGCGGGCATTCGAAACAATTGACAGCCTGGCTAGATTATTGGGTAAATTGTATCAGTATGGTATTCGCGGAAACGTTTATAAATGGTTTAAAAACTATTTAAGTAACAGGTCTTAAAAAACAAAAATATCAAAAACATACTCAAATAAAAAAATAAATAATATAGGAGTTCCTCAAGGAAGTATACTAGGTCCAATATTGTTTATTTTTTACATCAACGATGTGCCTTTAGTTTTATAAATTAGTAAGTTACAAATGTTTGCTGATGACACCTTAATTTACATTAATGTTTTAAATATTTTTGCTGGTCTAAAGACTCTAAATTCCGGATTGTTTAAAAAAATGTTGTTCTTTTAATTATGACCATCATAATTATAAAACAAGAACTAATCACATTTTTTATGTGGATAGAGTGTCTAAAACATTAGTTTATAAATCAATTTTTTTATAAAGGTTTGATAGAATATAATAATTTGGAAAATTCTATTACATCTCAAAAATCATTAAAACTGTTTATAAAAACTTTAAAATTACATTCAATTAAAAAACAAATTGGTACGTATTATTTGATACAATTTACAAAATGTTTATCTTTTCTGTTTATATTATAAGAAGGTTGCGTTTTAAAATTTAAAAATAAATCTATTAAAATGTGTTAAAAAATGTAATAAAAAATATTTAATTGTAGCTTTTTGCTAAATAAAACACGTTACTACTAGTTCCACCCGTTTTCTTAATAGGATTTTTCGACAACATCAACGTACTTGCGCCAAAATTCCGTTGGCAAAAAAGATTCCGGTTAGAAAGTAAATGTATATCTATTTAGCAACTATTGGAACCGAGCCCTATTCGATGCCGTTACATTATTTGATAATAAAAATACCCGCGGCCTTTCATGCTGCCCCAAAATCCACTTTAAAAGCCGCGGGCCAAATATCACCTGCCATACCTGTTGCCTAGGCTGGTATAATAACTGCATGTGCCGACCGACGATGACGTAACTTTAGAAATTCTCACTCGGAATTTTCTCTTCGCCAATAATTCCGCGGAGGAATTTATTAACATTTTCGAGCAGTCGAGTCGTTCCTACGGTTATTTTTTGCATATAGGAATGTTACATTATGCAACGAGGAATTTATATATTTTTTAATATATTATTTTTTACTGTTACGAAACAATAATGTAATTATACATAATATATTGTACCAGCGACTTCGCTCGCGCAATTCAGTCGTTAGAATAATATGCTATCGAAACAAAGCAACGGATACCATACATACTACCCAATAGAACATTTATTTAATAGGGACCCATATTATAAATTATTATTAAAATATATTTTTGGACCACGCTTAAATTTTGCTAAATTTGCTAAATAATTTAATTTTAATGAATTATCACTTTATATCACTTATAAACGAAAAAAAAATTACCACAATTAGTTAATATAATTTTTTTGATTTTTATGACTTTTGCCACAGAATATATAGCTACGCATAGCTGTCTCTATTCTGTGCTCTTGCTAGCCATATAAAAAGTATTAGCGCGAAGAAGTAAAAATAACATCAACAGTTGATTAAGTAGGAAACCCTGTCGGTCTGTTGTCCAGTCGGTCAACGAATTTCTTTTAAGTTTTAATCATCAGAGTCGTCTCTAGCGCGGGGGTAGACGTGCCAAGTGTCTTTAAAAAAGACTATCAGTAGTTTCGTTTCATGTTAACCCGTAACCGTGCTTAGACCAGGTCAATCATTTTAATAGCAAATGATAGTAGGTATTTATTCTATGATTATTTTGACTGTTTTAAATATATGGCGTGAGGATTATTTGGCGCAGCGTTTGTAATCGGCAAATAAACAACCAAACCGTGTTGTAATTGACTTCCTGTCTTTGGGATTTTCCAATTCAATTCACCTACCCTGGAGTCGACATTAATAATCATGTACTATATTCGCTATTGGCTATTCGCAATAATAAACAATAAACTGAGTTTATTTGCGTTTACAAATTAGTTAGTTAGTTAGTTAGATTTGTAGTTAACATCACTTAAAGAAGCACCCCTTGGAGTTTGGCCATATACTTAAATAGCACCCTGTATATTTTTCATACGACTATACGAAGTTGTTCGCGAAGCGTTTCTTTAGCAATTTAACTAAACGACGATTTCTACTCTGCTTTGCTGTTTAAAAGAAGCCATATAAATATTTTAATTATGTTCTGAAGGTCATTTAAAACATCCTTAAAAACAATTTTACACTTGCTTATGTAATGTTTGCTAAAGAGTGGACGAAACTGATGTTTGTAGAAATTCAAGTTGAATTTATTGTTTGTACGAGATGTATGGTTAGTCAATTAACAAATCGCACACGAGTCAAGTAGAAAATTATTATATCTACTGGATTTAATAATTAGCACAGACTAAATTCAAGCGGAGCTTTCGTGAAGGTGCACGTTTCATCAAGGGCGTCCGAAGGGGGGGGGGGCAAGGGGGTGCGCTTGCCCCCCCATGGCCCAAGTAGATTTGAGAATATTTTATTTAACTGGGATATACATAGTTATTAAGATACAATTCAATTGACAAAATTGGTAAAACGAACTCTGGGGAATTTAAAAATCTTCACTAAATAGCGAAGGAAAAATATTAAAATAGAATAAATAAAGCTTAATTTTAATTTACACAGAAGATACATCCATGTTAGAATTACTGGAACATTGCAAGTTCTATCCAGCTATTGGTCAGGCAATTGCGATAGCAATTTGTTTACCTCCAACTACATGTAAGTCAAAAGATCATTTAGTACTCTCAGAAGAGTAAAACCTGGATTCGCTCGACTATGACTGAGTACCGATTGGACGGTTTATGTATGATGGGTGTTCATCGCAAATTTGTAAAAGAAAAAAAGACATTTAATTGAAAAAATTATTGATGAATTTGCAAAAGATTCAAGAAAATTAACATTTCTTTTCTCCAATAAATCTGAATAACTTATAAGTTTTTTGTTTAATTTTTTTTTTGTTATATTTGAACATTTTTAAATATTTTGTTTAGCTATTTTTTGTTATTTAATATAAGTATTAGGTGTTTTGCTCTATTCTTTTATTGAAGGTTTGTTGAAGTGCTAGAAACAAAAATAATTCCAATTATGATTTGCCCCCCCTTGGAAAAGTTCCTTCGGACGCCCTTGCGTTTCATCAATTTCATAAATATTATTCAAGATTATCTCAACATGTTTCAAGCGCAGCACCGCTCATCATCAGGTAATGGCGACAATGAATTGAATATATACAGGGTGGAATTTTTAACTGGAATAAATTCAGTATTAGAAAGCCTCTTTATTTGCTAAAAAAAATATAGTACTACCGTGCGAGCAAAAATTATTTGCATCAAAGAGGGCTTGGATTAAAAAACGTAGGGCTTGGTTTAGATTTCAATGATATGGGGACGATATATTATTATCTAACCAAATCTAGGTTAAAATATTGTCAAATTCATATTATGACATGATATGCCAAACTAATGAGTAATAAAATAAGTAGACAAATACAAATTTATTTTTGTTGTTTACAAAATTAACAAAGTAAGAATATACAGAAAAAAAAAAGAAAAATATTTACATAAATTGCTGAAAATGGCTGAAGTTGTCAGGTCTAATAAATCATTTCTTTCCAATAAATTTTGGGTAAACCATTGAGAGTAATTCCTGCGTTTTTCAAAATCTGCGGCTTGTATTTCTTGGAATACTTGCACTTTATAAGGAAATAAATTTAGCTGCTTCTTGAGAATAGTCTTGCATGTTCCATATAATCTTCCCACTTCGTGGGACAGGCGTCTTATACAATCTGTTGGCGTATTTTGCATTATTCCACGAACGTTTGCAATAAGTTCTTCTGTTCTTACAGATGGTCTTCCTGCTCCTTTTTTGTGTTGTATAGAACCTGTTCCCGTAAACACAGCCACGGTTCTTTTCAGGCAATGATAAAAATGCCCAGCAATATAAGCAACGTTGGGAAAATGTTCGTGAAAATCGTCCATGCACAAACCCGAATTGTATTGCCACTCACCATTTACTCTAACCCCGTTTCAAAAATACGCTTCAACCATGAATGTTTTGTGCTGTTCCGTAAAGCCCATTGTGTGAATTGTTCAAGAAATTGAAAAAATTAGCGATGAATCAAATTACTTGTAACGACTGTAAAAGATGACGGAATAATTGATTGATTGTTAATTCAGGTAGTTACTGACACCCAACAGGTATTAAGCTCTACGGCTAAGCATTACGTCCTTAGATGCAAGGCCCTCTTTGATGCAAATAATTTTTGCTCGCACGATATTAAAACCCTACACCACTCGTGCTGACTGATCGTTCGGAATCCTTGATAATAATAATAATTTAATAATTTTTCTTTGCCATATACAGTGTGACCAGTAAAATACGCATCCTATGGGATTTTTTTTATTAATAGCTTTAATCGAAATTTAACTTTGGCATCAAGTTCTGCTTCGATCGAGATGAAAATTAAGCAAAAAAAAATAGTAGTCACGTGATTCGCATTATCTGTCAAATTTTAATTTTTTCCAAAAAAATAAAAAAAGTTTTTTTAAATGCAGTTTTTAGTCCACATGCCACATGCAAAATTTCAGCTGCATAAGATAATTTTGATTTTTTACCCACCACTAAAATTTATTTTCCACTTAATGAACACTTTACTGATGACACTGTGTTCTTTTTTGTCTTAATATTAAGGTGTATTAATTTCAGACACAAACTACCTTTTCAGAAATACTTATTTTATGAAGTTACCTTATACAGGGTCAAAAACAAATAAACTTGCATCACATGCGACTAAATTTTTATAGCCCAATTTTGATTTTGTAGAAAAACACACATTTGATATGGCGCTGCTTTAAAGAAAATGTATCTGAAATAAAGCCTTGTCAAAACTGAGAAGTTTTATGTAGGTTGCGTTGAGCCTTATTTTCCAAAAGTGGTGCAAGTTACAAAATATGGGTAAAAAATCAAAATTATCTTATTATGCAGCTAAAATTTTGCATTTGGGCTTGAAACTGCACTAAAAAAAACTTTTTCTAATAACTTTTTTCGATAGTTTCAGAAATAACCCCACTTTTGAATTATTTTTTGGAAAAAAATTAAAATTTGACAGATAATGCGAATCACGTAACTACTATTTTTTGCTTAATTTTCATCTCGATCGAAGCAGTGATGCCAAAGTCAAATTTCGAATAAAGCTATTAATAAAAAAAATCCCATATGATGCGGACTTTACTGGTCACACTGTATATTGCTTTTGGTAACAGCAAAAAAGAAGAAATGAGGAAATGGTTGGTGGTAAGCAACTTTAATGGAGCTTTAGAAAAAGGTATAACGTTCGTTATTTATAAAAAAATATGATCAAAAATGAGAACATTGATAATAACAAAAGTCATGGTCGGCTGAAAGAAGATGAGCATACGTGTTCTTCGCGGAAGAAAATTTTATGCCTGAAAAGATATGAAAATCATAGAAACATTTGATTTTTGTATGGGGGATTATCATTCCATCACCAAAATAGTGACAATTTCTCTTTCATTTTAAACATTTAAATTGAAAACAAGTTTCTTGCCTTTTTTTGGTACACCGCTAGAATCTAACTACACCAAAGGATGCAAAAAGAAAAATACTTCATCAACAAGGAACGCAGTGACGCCAGGCTTGACTACATCTTTAGATTACGAAGCAGCTTGGCATGCGAGGAACTTTTCATTGACAAAGCCTACGATGCCACCAAGGCCAAAGAACCATAATGAAACACTTTAAAGAATGCCTCATGTATAAAATTCACGCTTATCAATTGAACACTCAATATTTAACCTACAACTACTTTATTACATTTTTAAAACTCTCTACCACTACATAAAACTTAATAAGGTTGGTATTGCCTGACCCGCCCCCCTCAGGAGTTGAATCCGACACTCCTCTGCTAGTATCCCACAGAGGATTAGTCTTTCGAAGATTCCTATCGAAAAAAAAAATTGTAGGTACTCTTTCGAATTATTATATTCACATATAAAAATTGATTCTTTGGGAGGCTTTATAGATAGAGCTTTGATTTGTTTAATTGTTATTGATGGCTTTTGTCAATAAAAAATAATAATACAAGGTACCTTCCTAATATAAGAATTATAATTTTTTAGTTGCATAGTAGGTGGAAGGTATGTATTCTTTTTTTCTCTATCCTGATGATTCAGAATCAACCGGCAACCTGGTCTAACGAAGGTTGTTAAGCGGTTTTCTTCGCCGTGTTGCCAAAATACTGAATAACCTATCAAAGTTTATTAATAAGTAATACTACATAAAATAAGCGATTCATAGTATTTGTTACGACAGGCCTTGTTTTTCTTATTACTATTGCTTAACTGGGACATTACATAATTTAAAGTTTTAATCTCTATTTTCTTTAGAATTGATTCGGCTTTTACTTGGTGGAAATCCATTATTAATTGTGTTAAATAAACGGTAAAAAAAATTATAATTTTGCACTTTCCACAGATTTTTATTTTGACTCGACATGTTTCGCAACACAGTTGTTTTTTCCAGGGAGTACTTAAAAAAAATGGTATTTTAAAAGGTTAAACAATTGCAGGTAATGTTCAGGTTGTTTAAATTGTTGGAAAAACCAATAATAATGTTTACAGATTAATTAAAGAGATTCAAAAGAGGTGATCCGTTTAAATCCAATTGATCATTAAGATTGTTATTTTTAAGCCTATTTATTTCTAAGGATTCAAGCAAATTCAATTTTGTACTTTTGTTTTCAATGTGCAAGATATCGTAGTTATTATTAAATGTGTGATTTGCTTCTAACAGATGGTTAGAATAATAATTAGAATCTGTTTTGTTTTTTATAAAACTAGCATGATGTTTATTCATTCGTTTTTCGAAGTTTCGACCTGTTTGTCCGATATAAACTTTAGAGCAATCATTACATTTTAATTTGTAAACACCAAATTTATTTCCTTTGTTTAATTTACTTTTATTATTTTTAATGTGTTTCCCTAGAGTATTGTTAATTTTGAAAGCAATATTAATATTCAAGTTTTCTAAAAAGTTTTTTATTTTAGTGCTAATAATATGACCCATGTAAGAAATAACTTTATAATTATTTTCATTATTGTTTGCTGTTGGAAAAACTAAGTTTATAGCCTTTTTGTATGAAGAAGCAACTGTGTTGCGAAACATGTCGAGTCAAAATTAAAAATCTGTGGAAAGTGTAAAATTATATTTTTTTAAATTTTTTTACCATTTATTTAACACAATCTCTATTTTCTTTTTGATTTTATCTTTTTTCATCAGAATATGGCCTATTTGTTTAATATTTCTTGGTATCTACAAAGGCAATACATATAATACCGTTTTAGCCAAATAGAACTTACAGCAATGGCGGATCCAAAGGGTGGGGGCAATGGGGGCAATTGGCTTCCCCCCTTGTACATTTCGATTTTTTAAAAATATTGACACAGAAAATAATAATACTATAATCAATCATTTCTCAAAATAAAATTACAACATACCAAGATTACATTTTGTATTAAAATAATTGTTAACAAAAAGATATATATATACAGGGTGTCTCACAGTGATTGTTGATTGGATTATTTTTGAAAGTAATGTATACTATGTATTTTTAATGCTGAAAATTTCTATAATGGGGTTCTTGGAGACGCTGTCTTCAAATGAAGTAATAGCTACCATATGTGACTTTTGGTTACACCGGAAGTTGTCTCAAACTTGCTTATTTTAAATGTAGCACCCTGTATAATATAGTTTTTCTGTTCCTTTCTTTATTTCCAATAACTTTTATCAAATGTTATTTTATCCTAATCTATCCGTTTCTGAAGAGGTAATACTTTGTATGTTATTACATAATCAATTAAAATGTCAAAATGCCTTAAATATACTACTTTTTAGGAATGTTGGCAGCATTGTAATTTATTCATTCTACTGGCCTGCCAAGTGGGCGGTATTATTCTCGAAGGCACATCTTGCAAACGGCTTTAAAATCGTATTGCAAAATTAAACCGTGTTTATTGCCATTTACACTCTACGTTTAAACCGACAAGATCCAATTATTATTATTATTTATTTCTTTATTAATAAAGGTATGTTTACACCTGCAAGAATGTTTGCGGTTATGCGCAATTTAAACAAATATTCATGCAAAAGGTGTTTTTCAGTATAAAAGAATCAATCCATATTGAAAAAAACCAAATATTGCTGGTAAAAAAAATTATCCTGTCAAAAAAGATATGAAAAGAAGACAAACAAGGAATTATCAAAAACATTTTTTTGTTCAGGACATAAAAGAGTAGGTATAATTTTTATTAGTAATCTCCCTAGTAGTTGAATTACTACAGTAAATATTTCCAAGAGCATGAGTTAAAAAAAAATTAATTTGTAAAAAAATTTTAATTTATCCCGAGTCGAAGACGAGGTATAATTTTCTTAGGGAGTTATTTCATGTTATTAATTCAAGAACGTGGGAGATTCGGTAAGAAAATTTCATACCAAAATAATATAAAAAATTATAGCACATATATAGACTTTTTCTTTAGAAATTCCAGAAGGAAACTAAAACTACCAAATAGGGTCTGTGTCTGTCAGTCAACAGTTAAAATATCTAACGAATTATTTGCAAAATATAGACACCGGACAAACAAAAATTATAAAAATACAGCCTTCCGTTCACTGTAGTAATACAGATTTGGCGATAGCTAATAGAATACATTATTTTTGACGAACAAAACTGTTTGCTTCATACTACTAGGAACATATCTTTTGGGTATATACCTACCTACAGTGTGACCAGTAAAAGTCCGCATCAAATGGGATTTTTTTTTATTAATAGCTTTATTCGAAATTTGACTTTGGCATCAAGTTCTGCTTCGATCGAGATGAAAATTAAGCAAAATAATAGTAGTCACGTGATTCGCATTATCTGTCAAATTTTAATTTTTTCCAAAAAAAATTCAAAAGTGGGGTTATTTTTGAAAATATCGAAATAAGTTATTAGAAAAAGTTTTTTTAATGCAGTTTCTAGCTTACATGCAAAATTTCAGCTGCATAAGATAATTTTGATTTTTTTCCCATATTTTGTAAATTGCACACTTTTGGAAAATAAGACTCAACGCAACCAACATAAAAAACTTCTTAGTTATGACAATGCTTTATTTCAGATACATTTTCTTGAAAGTAGCGCCATAATAAATGTGCGTTTTTCTACAAAATCAAAATTGGGCTATTAAAATTTGGTCGCATGTTATGCAAAGTTATAAGGTAACTTCATAAAATAAGTATTTTTGAAAACGTAGTTTGTGTCTGAAAGTAATACACCTTAATATTAAGACAAAAAAGACACAGTGTCATCAGTAAAGTGTTCATTAAGTGGAATATAAATTTTAGTTTAACTTAACGTAAAGTTTATCTATTTTCAACGATTTAATTTAAAACCCAATTATTAAAATTTGTTATTAAGCTATGTCATAAAAAAAGTAAAAATATTATTTTATTATTTAAGTGCAGTTTCCAAAAAAATAATTTCAATGATGCACCAAAAACACGTTTAAACGACAAAATATTGGTAAAAAATCAAAATTATTTTAGGCAGCTGAAATTTTGTACGTGGGCTAGAAATTGCATTTAAAAAAAACTTTTTCTAATAACTTTTTTCGATATTTTCAGAAACAACTCCACTTTTGAATTATTTTCTGGAAAAAATTAAAATTTGACAGATAATGCGAATCACGTGACTACTATTTTTTTGCTTAATTTTTATTTCGATCGAAGCAGAACTTGATGCCACAGTCAAATTTCGAATAAAGTTATTAATAAAAAAAAATCCCATATGATGCGGTCACACCGTATACAGACGCAATCGTATTATAAAATGAAAAAAATAGCCCTGCCATATTTGCAAAAAACATATTTTTGGTCAATTTTAGTAGTAAAACTTAAATTAAAATGGATTGCTAAAGATTCTGTTAATTTGTCTTTAATTATTTCATGTATTTAAAATTCAAGGAAGATGTTTCATTTATGCCATAAATATCTAAAATCTAACGAATTCTTTCAAAATATAGCTATTTATAATAATATACTTTACAACAAAAATGGAGAAAAAAGAGACAGCATAATATAAACAGAGGTACGGAAAGTATTTATTGAGCTATATTAAGATCAAAGACTAATTTATTATTTATTATTAATATTGCATTCGTGATTGTGATAATTTATTAATTTTAAACACACAGTTATTATTAACAATAGATGGCTGCTTGACAGAAAATCAAGGGTACACAGAAAAAAAAAATTCCGGAAGGTATTGTGGTTGCTATAGTAACGAGCTTCTTATTGGCTAAAAATTATAAGTGTGAAATTTTCAATAAAAAACGGTTATATTTCTTTAAACACAATAGTTTCGCAATAAATGCAATTAAATTCATTAAACCTTATTGGGCAAGTGTTTTGATTTTTACAGCAAACCGAATACCGTTTTAAGGACAAGGACATCGTATTGCATAGATTTGAAATGTGGTGCCTGGCGTGTATTTAAATCGTATTGTTGTTAGTACTGCCAATTAAAATCGAAGAATTCATTATGCCTTTAAATGACCGTTAAAGGCAAGAAGATGAGAATGATGATTTTTACGTGAAAGGAGTTGTAAAGATTGCGAAGGTCGCATCCTATATAGGACAATTATTAATATCGTTTCTGTCAGCGGTTTTGGTATTAGCCTCGAAGAAATCTTTTAAAAAATTGAAATAACGAGACCATAATACAATAATTATTGGTATGACTAGCTATTATATTAAAGGGAACAAGTATTATTCAGATAAAAACTTTGGTAGGTACATTATTACATAAAATTGTAAAGTGACAGACTAACGACATCAACGCCCAGCATAAGCCCCTAATCCTAGAATCATGAAATTTCGAGGATGTCTTTTCCTTATAACGAAGGCATTCACTATGGAGGGATTTTTCAAAAATCAACCCCTAAAGAGGTTAAATCGGAGGTTGAATTTCGGTACCCTAGAAATTAAAACTGGTGGAGGTCTAAAAATTGGAATATAAGTTAATTTATTAAAATATTGATATATGTGTTTCGTTATTTCTTTAAAATTCACTTAGGGATTGAAAAAAGGGGTGTAGTCTATTTTGAGGCGGGTACTTAATTATAACATAACTGTCAATAATTTTAAGCGATATTGCTGAAAATTGGTAATATGCTAACTCTGTTAAAATAAGCAAGTACGTGTTTTGATGTTTTGGGAAATTATGCCCCTAGGGAAAAGAAATGGAAGGGGCAATTTTCCAACGCAATCGCGCAACAATTAAATTGCGCGAGCGAAGCCACGGGTTCTCGCCAGTAATATAATAAAACTATTGTTCATTTAATTCAGAGTTTATAGATATAAATGATATTTCCAAAAAGACTCCAACTGGAGTTTAGACTATAAACTACTTACAGTGTGACCAGTAAAGTCCGCATCATATGGGATTTTTTTTTTGATTAATAGCTTTATTCGAAATTTGTCTTTGGCATCAAGTTCTGCTTCGATCGAGATGAGAATTAAGCAAAAAAAATAGTAGTCACGCGATTCGCATTATCTGTCAAATTTTAATTTTTTCCAAAAAAGAATTCAAAAGTGTGGTATTTTTGAAAATATCGAAAAAATTTATTAGAAAAAGTTTTTTTTAATGCAGGTTCTAGCCCATGTGCAAAATTTTAGCTGCATAAGATAATTTTAATTTTTTACCCACCACTTAATGAACACTTCTTTACTGATGACACTCTGTTCTTTTTTGTCTTAATATTAAGGTGTATTACTTTCAGACACAAACTACCTACGTTTTCAAAAATACTTATTTTATGAAGTCAAAAACAAATAAACTTTGCATCACATGTGACAAAATTTTAATAGCCCAATTTTGATTTTGTAGAAAAAGACACATTTAATATGGCGCTACTTTAAAGAAAATGTTTTTGAAATAAAGCATTGTCAAAACTAAGAAAATAGAAATGGCTTTTAAAAACACTTTTTTCGATACTTTCAGAAATAACCCCACTTTTGAATTATTTTTTGGAAAAAATTAAAATTTGACAGAAAATGCGAATCACGTGACTGCTATTTTTTTGCTTACTTTTCACTTATAATCTCCCTAGTGCTCGAAGAATTTCCGGATATTAATTCAAGGACGCGGAGGATTCGGTAAGAAAATTTCACACCTAAAATTTATTTGAATTATTTTATTGAAATTATCCATAATTATGGGAATACTTAAACTTAGTTATGCCAGATAAAACAATTTTTAAAATCTAGGTAGATAGTAGATACCACAGTCAAGTAGGCTTAGTCTTGTGATGTCAAAATCGTCTCTGCTATACGTCACGTCGACAGTTATTTCTTAAACGTGCTTCTTTAGTTCACAATAATTAAATCATGGCAGTAAACAATCAAGAAACTAATTTTAAGCCCTACGGTGTTTGTAAATCTTGTTCTGAAATAGGGGACATTAATATGTCTCATAAAAATTTAAAGTATTTGCAATGTTTAATGGAAAAAACTGAATTAAATCCCCACCAAGAAAACCTTTTTTCAGCTATCCAGAAGATTTTGGAGGAAGATATTCCATCCTTTTTAAGAAAAACCATAATTCAGCAGAACAAAATTGCATCCAAATATTACATCTATTATATTAAACATAGACATCTGATAGAAGTGGAAAGGGAAGATAACCATTATCCTTGTTATTCTCCATTACGAAGAGAAGAGTTCGAACCAGAATTCCAAAAATATTTAGCCTTAAGGTTGAATTCTCAACGTCATTCAATCTATTGCCAACCTATAACCTATTTCACGTTGATTTTTTAAGTTTATTATTTTAATAACTAACATTTAAAGAAAATCAATATCGTCGTTACATTATTTAGGTAGCATCTGATATATTACAAAAATATCAATTTATTTCATTGCTAATTTTGGGAGAATTGTATAGTGAAAGAACAATGAGTGACAATGACATAATAATGTTAAAAAAATCGTACCCGATATTTTTCGCTATACAATTATCCTAAAATAAGTTATGAAATTCCTTGATATTTATTAAATATGTCAATTATTACCTATAGAATATCAAGTCGATACTGATTTCCTTCAAATTTTGTATAAAAGCTAGAAAACATAAATAAATCTACGCGAAATAGGTTATAGGTTGGCAAGCATGTTGATACTCCGACCTTAATGAAAGAAATATTTGGTAAATAAATATTTGTATTTATTTAGTATCATAAAATGAATAAAAACATTAAATACCAAAATTTGATCCTGAATACTGATTTTCGGATCATATGATAGCTGTCAAGAAAAAAATTCCAATTATTAATTTTGTTCGCCTAGCTTGGCAGGAGGAGAAAAATTTCCGAAAAATTTGAAGGTTGTCATTGGTAACTGTCGAAATGAAAGTGTGTGATTGGCTTAGAATGACAGGTGTGAAATTTTCATCTCATTCGAAGCAGAACTTGATGCCAAAGTCAAATTTCAAATAAAGGTAATAAAAAAAAATCCCATATGATGCGGATTTTACTGGATTTACGTTTTATGGTACAAATGGTATATTTTGAGCGTTTAGCCAATTTTGAGTCTCTCGTGAATAAGGGCAAGTCTAGTACCTACTATGTCATCTTCAGCATGATTCTCGTGTATAAAATCAGCAAATTTCAGACAATTTTGACTATAGCGCTGACTATCTAGTGCTTCGCCCTTCGCCCCTTATCCGTCCCACGTAAGGCCTGGATATTCCCGCAGCAGAAATCGCGCAACAAACTAACATTTTGTCTGCGAATTTTGCCTTTTCTTTATATTTTACTTTGTCTGGGCAGTCTTCTATGTTCCCGGTATAAAAATCATCATTTCCCTTAATCTCTGAATTGCCTAAAGTGAAGTACCTACTTTTCATCGTCCATAACCATGATTCTCTCGTTTGCAAAATGGATCCGCCTTAATGCCCGACAACATCGTGGTATTTGTGCCAACTGGTTTGCCGTATATTTTGGACATTTATTTAATAATAATAATAATAATAATAATAATAATAATAATAATCTTTATTGCCAGCAAAATCAATCAAATCGACACAGCAACGTCACAAAGAGGACGATTTAATCGTCTGAATATAATCTTAAGATAATACATTTTGTACATTTAAACATATTAAAACCATAAATAATTTTAAAAAAGTAGTATATAACAATCATACAAAACAAAACTACAATCATAATAACATTCACCATGAATAAACTCCAATGTTATCCTAAAAAAACAATTTCGTTTTCGATATTTAAAATCATTTCTGTCCAATTTCCTCGGAACTGTGTCCTTAGAAGTGCGATATTCACGTCCCAATTTCCTCATAGATACTCCAATTCTATTTTTACCCTCCTCACCAATCTATTTGCTCTTTCTTGGGTAAACATACCTACTGTGTCTTCCACTTTTTGGCAAATTTAGGCATGGTATACCTTGTTCACATTCACATATTGTAACGATAAATAAAACGGGGCGAAATATTTTGATTTCGAGACATACGTTAATAGAATTTACAATAATTCCGTTCGGTAAAAATTATTCTTGCATATTATCGCATGTTATTTCGTAATTCCTCATCCATATGTTGGAATATTAGTAGCTTGTCGCAATTTCTACCGTTAATAATTATTTTTAATTATTATAAATGGTCGGTAGTTTACACAACTAGAGCAGGAAAAGCAATTTTAAAAATTAAACTGTCTTGCGATTTGCAATAATCCAATATTTTATTACATAGTTACAATTTATACATCTAAGTCATTAACTGCAATGATTTTGCAGGCGATTCAATAAAATTGTTGCATGCAAATTGCACTAATTTTATTATTAATAAAACTTAAAATGAATCAACCTAGATGAATAAGTAAAATCATTGTCGAGATTTTGTTCGTGATAATAACTATGATACCTACTCATCCTTTCAATGGGAGGACAAACGAAGCGTTTTTAATGTGATTGTTTTGTTTTATATTTCGAGTTTTGTGCAATTTTTGGAAACTTTTTTCATATTTTTAGGGAAATTTATAACTTGTAGTTTTAAGTGCTGTTAGTGTTAATTTTCATCAAGATTTTTATTTTTAAGTGATATTACTCTCACGTGTTTTGAACTTTTAAGGCAGCCAGCAATGGAAAATCTAAGGGTTTTAAGACTGATTATTTACCCTAAAAAATGTAGTTAAAAGTAAGTCAGAGTAAAAATCATACAGTATTTTAGGATTCTTAGGTACGCTACAGGGAAAAGTTGGCATTTGTTGATCGGGTAGAACCTTATTGGTTGAAGGTCTCTGAGTACAGTAGCTGCCTATGATATCAAAAAACATGATTATGGGTTACTTACCTTTCAGGTTTTAAGTCAAGAAATTAATCAGGAAATATGAGCTTACAACAGCTTAAAGAAGCAAAGTGTTGGACAGTCTTGATGCTGCCTAATAAAAATACCACCCTGAAACTTGGGGCCCATCTTTGGCTAAACCCCATAATACATTTTTTGATACTCCATTTTTAGACTTGACTTTCTCACACTAATTTTAAAGTTTAGTGGATTTGTCTTTAGAAAAAAAGCTGACCGTTGTCATATTATCGGCTACTTAACTAGCTACTCCCACTCCCTTTTTAAGCATACTTAGTACCGTGCGAGCAAAAATTATTTGCATCAAAGAGGGCCTTGCATCTAAGGACGTAATGCTTAGCCATAGCGCTTAATGCCTGTTGGGTGTCAGTAACTACCCGAATTAACAATCAATCAGTTATTCCGTCATCTTTGACAGTCGTTACAAGTAATTTGATTCATCGCTAATTGTTCCAATTTCTTGAACAATTCACACAATGGGCTTTACGACGGAACAGCACAAAACATTCATGGTTGAAGCGTATTTTTGAAACGGGGTTAGAGTAAATTGTGAGTGGCAATACAATTCGGGTTTGTGCATGGACGATTTTCACGAACATTTTCCCAACGTTGCTTTTATTGCTGGGCATTTTAATCATTGCCTGAAAAGAACCGTGGCTGTGTTTACGGGAACAGGTTCTATACAACACAAAAAAGGAGCAGGAAGACGATCTGTAAGAACATTATTCGTGAAATAATGCAAAATACGCCAACGATTTGTATAAGACGCCTGTCCCAAGAAGTGGGAAGATCTTATGGAACATGCAGGGCTATTCTTAAGAAGCAGATAAATTTATTTCCTTATAAAGTGCAAGTATTTCAAGAAATACCAGCCGCAGATTTTGAAAGACGCAGGAATTACTCTCAATGGTTTACCCAAACTGTATAGGAAAGAAATGATTTATTAGACCTGACATTTTTTTCGGATGAAGCCTGGTTCCACCTTTCCGGTTATGTGAATTCTCGGAATATACGCATGTGGAGTAGTGAAAATCCCCATTTTTTTGTAGAGTCCACATTGCACCCTCAAAAAATTGTTGTCTGGTTAGCTGCTTCCCGAAGAAGAATTGTTGGTCATATTTTTTTCCATGACACAGTTACAGCACTGCGGTATAGAGACAATATTTTGAATCCATTTGTGGAGCAATTACTTGACGACGAACTACGTTTTGGATATTTTTAACAGGACGGTGCAACCGCCCATAAAGCCGCCTAAACTACTTACGCAATTTTTTCGACGACTGATTGATCAGTTTTCGATCAGACATTCAATTCCCACCTAGATCACCTTATTTAACGGTTATGGATTACTTCGTTTTTCCTCATTTAAAGAACACTATTTTTAAAACACCAGTTGCAAATTTAGAACAATTACAAGAAAGGATTATCTAAGAATGTGGAAACATTTCTCGAGAGATGCTGGTCAACACTTTCGAAAATATGAAGAGACGTGAATTTATGCTTGGAGCATGGCGGTGGCCAATTTCAGCAATTTATGTAATTATTTTTCTTTTTCTTTCTGTATATTCTTACTTTGTTAATGTTGTAAACAAAAAAAATAAATTTGTATTTGTCTACTTATTTTATTACTCATTAGTTTGACGTATCATGTCATAATATGAATTTGACAAAATTTTAACTTAGATTTGGTTAGATATATAGTCCCCCTATCATTGTGATCTAAACCAAGCCTACGTTTTTTAATCCAAGCCCTCTTTGATGCAAATAATTTTTGCTCGCACGCAGTGGCGTATTTAGAATATTGCCACGGGGGGGGGGGGGGTCTATACCTTTCGTTTTACCTTTCTTTGTTTCGTTAAAAAAGCGCCGCAGGCGAAAATTTTTTCGGTGCCACGCCCTATTTTGAACTATCAAAATTTATAATTTCTATGTTTTGATAGCTGAACCCAAAAAAGGAAGAAATTAAGAAATTTTTAAATATAAACGCAATAATGGGAATATATATTTTTTAAAATATTTATGTTTAAAAATATATATTTCTACATAATATGACCGATTCCGAAAATGATTGGTTTTCAAGTTATTTTTGCCATTTTTTTTTGCCAAGTTTGGCCATGTTGTTTTGTTATCTGTGACACAGTTACTTAATTATTTGTAAAAACAAAGTATTGCTAATAGTTCTAGTTTGCAAAAAAATTGCAAAACTAAGTGAACATCATTTCAATTTTTTTAAATTAAATAAATTAGACACGCAGGTAAAAAACAAGAAAAAAATTGAAATAACTCGAAAACCAAGCATTTTCGGAATAGGTCATATTTAAGAAAAAATCACAAATTACCTCCTGCGAGAAATTAATCGAATTATCAATCACCATGTATATATTATTTTACTCACTTAAATTAGAAATTAAATGCAACAAGGCATCTGATCTGTTCTGAGTTTTTTTTAATGTTGAGCCCACGGGGGGGGGGGGGTCCAGACCCCTCGGACCCCCCCCCTAAATACGCCACTGCTCGCACGGTATAAGCGCATCACAGTACAGTATTGATTTTGCAGTGCGCCTATCTATTCCTGTGTGGTTTTGTTTACATCATCGAGGCCATAATTTTGCCACTTTCGTGATTATTGTTTGCTTATCTAAAGGTAAATGTCTATGACGCCACGTTGATTCCAAAACCGTGATCTTGTTTGCAATAATGGTACGCCGGCGCCGGAACTCTAAGATTAAGTTTATTGTTCCAACTCATGTACTTGATAGATAACTCACCATTTTACACTACTTATCTGTATTCATAGGACGATGTCCTTCGAGGTCGATTAGCATATTTAAAATATTTTTAAGGTCCGTGGGCGTTAAAAGAATTTTAATATCCATTTTATCTTACTGTTAGATCATACTAACGCTTTTAATAAAATGAACACCAACCTGTTTTGTACGGGGTCACGAATTTTACTGAATAACATTGTCAACCCAAAAATACCATTGCTTTGTAAACATGTTTATTATTAAAATTAATACACTACTGTACATCAGTCGCTTAAAGGTTCGTTCATAAGGTTCGTTCATAGTGGGAGCGTCGAGCGATGCGTCGCGTCTCTAAAAAAAACCATCTCATTTATTTAAATACAAACGTTTATAGTAAGAGCGTTCACCCTGCGTCGCGTTCAAGAGTTCAGAGAGCGTTCCGAGAGCGTCCGCGTCGTAAACCATCCAGATTGTTTTTTTGGAGCGGCGCGCTAGGCAATATGTGAAATATATATATTTTTCACAAAATTTGATGCATTTTTTTCCAAGTGGTTACCAACTTTTTCCAACAAATAATCAAAAGTGCAAATATACATTCTTAAATAATTAAAAAATCGGTCTGGATACCGTCTTAGCTGTGAGTATAAATGATGAAATTCCCCAAATTTGTGTCTCTCTCTATTAATGGGGTGAATTCTCATTCGCTTTTTTCTTAATCTTCTCAAATAATATGGAGTTTCTAGTAAAAGGAATAACCGAAGTGTTCTAGTTGGGGCCATTTTATGACCTAAATTAAAAAAAAAAAAGCCGTCCAAAACGATGCACATACTGTGCGGGACACGACTCTCGACGCTCCCACTATGAATGTCCTGGCGCAACACAACGCGACGCTCGACGCGACGCGGACGCGACACATCGCTCGACGCTCCCACTATAGGTTCGTTCAAATTTCGATGAAATGATGCGTTTTGAAGATAACTTGAAAAGTATGGGTCCTTAACTGATGTCAACGCGGTGTACGATAATCTCCTAATTATCAAATATTGCTAAATCAGGTCAGCTGTTTGTGGTATTACCAGGGATACAAGATATAATTAAGTGAAATTTTGCAATAGATGACAATATCGACAGTAAAGGACTAGCCAAAAATAATGCAAGGGCAGTAACGTACAGATTAAAAACCTTTAGTAACTACTAAACCAGTTACTTGAAATTATTTTATTCCCCTTCTAAGAACTTAGTATCGCTAATATTCTTCACATAACAGTAAAAACAGTAAAACACACTGTTCTCAATCGTTCTTAAGACAATTCCACTATTACTTATTAAACAATTTGAAACATCATAACAAGATAATAAACATTCAAACATATTACTTTCATAAAATTATGAATACGTTAGTAATGGAAAACAAACAAAATTTAAAAAAAATAGTCTTAAGAGATTGCTTGATATATGACCTCCATTTTGTTGAATACACATGTAAGCTATCTTTATTAGAGAAAATCTTAACTTTTAAAAAATATGTGGTTTCAACCTGAACTGCATTCCATTTGTTACAAACGTATTCATAATTTTATGAAAATAATAATATGTTTTAAATATTTATTACCTTGTTATGATGATTGAAATTTATTTAATAAGTAATAGTAGATTATTACATGTAGGTATAGTACGTTCTTAGAAGGGCAATAAATAATTTTATTTACCTGGTTTAGTACTACAGGTTTTTATCTGTACGCCACTGGTCCTTACATTATTTTTGGTTAGTCCTTTGCTTTCGGGTTTGTCAACTATTGCAAAGTTTTACTTAATTATATCTTGCATTCATGGTAATGCCACAACGGCTGTCTTGATTTAGCATTTAAAAATTATCAGTTAAGGACCCCATACTTTTCAATTATCTCCAAAACGCATCATTTCATCGACATTTTTTAGGAGTTAAATGATTAACTGAAAAAATATAATTCTGAAGCGCACGTTCTAAAAAATAAGGTTGGTCAGCGAATACGCGACCCCCCCCCCTATTTTGAATATTTGATATTTCTCCAACGATATAACTCTTTAAGTTGAAGCAATGTACCAAATTTGAAATTATTTTATTAAATACTCGAATTATTAAAAAAAAACAGTTTTTAATTTCAAAATTTGATATATTATTATCCTGTACTTATATCGAACATGATTGTCACAAATGAAAAAGCATTATAAATGTAATATTATTTTTGCTCAAGAAATATATGGTTAACGGATTGACCTCGTTTTTCCGGACACCCTGTATATTATAGCAATGATACTTTATAAAAAATAATTTTAAATTTTTAATTAAAATATTTTAATTCTTATCTGATCGATTAAAAAAACTAGGCCTTAGAGAAAATAATTAAGTGCTGATTTCGACAGCCAATTTTTATATTGATTAACTTTGATCAACCTTTTGACTGTTTCTATGCATGGCGGAAAGACGAATAACTGTACGTTCAAATCGTCCGATTACAATAATCAATCAGAACCAAAAGTACCAGTCTTAAGTATACTATTTTGTTAATTTTATTAAACTATTATAAAACCCGATGAGTCGTATTCCAGTTCCTAAATAATATAATAATCTTCGTTTATGTTAATAAAAAGATGAAGGTTCAAATGTCAAAAAATAAAATTAGAATTAAATTCATTGTTATATATCAATATATCAATAAGGGGATATATTTGCAGGGTTTTTAATCTAGAATTAAAAACCCAATAATTTGAAGCTGTAAGATTTTGTTTCGACGCTTAAACGCTTAAATACATCGTAATGTAACGATGTAAAAAAAAAAACAGCTATTGTAAACAACGAGCACTTGTATCTCATGACGAAATGCGATTAAGCTATTTTATGTAAAAGTCGTGTGAACAATGTTTGGCGGCAATTTCAAAATTTTTAAATATAAAATTTTAAAATATTTTCTTGATCATTTAAGTACTATGTATTAGAAAAAAGAAAAGCACAAAGTCTTTCTCCACGAGTTTATTATAATAACTGGGCGAACCTAGAATAATTCATAACAATTCGACATGTTTCGAGTTTATCATCAGGAAAACAAAGTTAATAATACCTACAATGCTGATGTTGTTAGCAATAGAGAAAATAATAAGTGGGATTGAGCCGTAATGGAGCTTTCAATGGTGTCCTCGAGGTGTAAAAAATGAATAGTCAGAAGACCGACAAGACTTCAGCATACTGGAAAGTCAAGGGCTAGTGCAAAGGCTCTGTCTTGGGCAAAAAAATTAAGAGAGCAAAAGAAAAATTAGAGAGTTTTAACAGACTTTGTGAAAATCATTTAGGTATAAGTAGTGAAAAATCTTAAGTTTCACTAAACTTTGTCGTTTTCGTTTGTTAAGATTTTTCACTACTTATACCTAAATGATTTTCACAAAGTCTGTTAAAACTCTCTAATTTTTCTTTTGCTTCTTAATTTTTCTGCCCAAGACAGGGCCTTTGCACTAGCCCTTGACTTTTCAGTATGCTGAAGTCTTGTCGGTCTTCTGACTATTCATTTTTTACACCTCGTGTACACCATTGAAAGCTCCATTACGGCTCAATCCCACTTATTATTTTCTTTATTGCTAACAACATCAGCACTGTACCATTTACTTTGTTTTCCTGATGATGAGTGTTTCTACACTCGGAACATGTCGAATTATTATGAATTATTCTGGGTTCGTTCGCCTACTCCTAGTGATTCTAATAAACTTGTGGAGAAAGACTTTGTGCTTTTCTTTTTTCTATACATTTAACTCCACTTTGAGTATGGACTACTTGTTCAAAATACTATGTATTAATTTAAATAAGAATAGGGTATGTATGTTAATGAAGTAATGAAATTTACGAAATTCTGATTTTTCGGCTAGTACCTACAAATTAGTTTTTTTGTGCTACGTTACGTAAATCTCGAGTCAATGGTAAATGTCAGCATTCCAAACATAATTTAATTTCATGGTTTAATTTTTATTGTATTAGTTTCGTTCTACTTTGGCACGCACATTCACACGAGTTATCTAGAAAACCAACGAATATTTACATAATTTTAAGCTGTTCTATACGGTTAAACTATTGTACAAATTTTACTTTACATGATCCACATGTTCATATTATTATTTATGTACAAACCTTTCATTTAGTCACATAATAATTAAAAAAAGGTTTACTCTACTTTACTAGTTATATTAATATTTTCTTTAGTTTAGTTACAGTGTCAGTTTGTAACTTGAAATAAATTCAGTACATCCAGTATAGTTTTTTTTTGGAAAATGCTTGATCACGAGTATTAACACTTTAATTTGTGGTCTTTTTTATAATAATAATATTGATACAATATGGCAACCCTAGTTTTTTATTGACTATTTTTAAAGTGCATTTTAAGTTATACATAAGTACCAAATTCCAACTTTTTATTCATTGTGGCATCAAGTTCTGCTTCGATCAAAATGAAAATTAAGCAAAAAAATAGTAGTCACGTGATTCGCATGATCTGTCAAATTTTAATTTTTTCCAAAAAATAATTCAAAAGTGGAGTTATTTCTGAAAATATCGAAAAAAGTTATTAGAAAAAGGTTTTTTTAAATGTTTGTAGCCCACATGCAAAATTTCAGCTGCATAAGATAATTTTGATTTTTTACCCACCACTAAAATTTATTTTTCACTTAATGAGCACTTTACTGATGACACTGTGTTCTTTTTTGTCTTAATATTAAGGTGTATTACTTTCAGACACAAACTACGTTTTCAAAAATACTTATTTTATGAAGTTACCTTATACAGGGTCAAAAACAAATAAACTTTTCATCACATGCGACTAAATTTTAATAGCCCAATTTTGACTTTGTAGAAAACCACACATTTAATATGGCGCCATTTACAAAATATGGGTAAAGAATCAAAATTATCTTATGCAGCTGAAATTTTGCGCGGAGAACGCGGACTAGAAACTGCATTTAAAAAAACTTTTTCCAATCACTTTTTTCGATATTTTTAGAAATATACTTTTCAATTATTTTTTGGAAAAAATTAAAATTTAACAGATAATGCGAATCACGTGACTACTATTTTTTAGCTTAATTTTCATCTCGATCGAAGCAGAACTTGATTTGATGCCAAAGTCAAATTTCGAATAAAGCTATTAATAAAAAAATTGTGTGTGCTTAAGACCACACGACAGAAGTGAAAACTTCAACAAGGTGGAATTAATAATATCAAATACAATAACATAAACTTGGAATACGGGATAATTTTACTGCATACGAAAAAAGATATTTCCTAAAATTGAACAACCCTTGAATTCTTACATCTTCAACAGAAGTCAGAAATCATAATAAATTAGGTCCACGGAATAAGCAATTACGGTAAAACTAATTACCTTACTTCACCCTACGTAAATATATAATTTAAAAAAAAAATTGTGTGTGCTTAAGACCACACGACACAAGTGAAAACTTCAACAAGGTGAAATTAATAATATCGAATAAATATATTTCCTAAAATTGAACAACCCTTGAAAAAAATGCCGGAACATACCTGAGACGCAACAAGTGTCTATCTTGTGATCTTAAACACACAAACACCGCACACTGTTTCCACGTCGATACTGAATGCGTGACGGGTGTACGCGTGACGGCTCAGTTTAATTCAGTGCCCACAAAAAGTGCTAAACGCGCCTAAAGAAGTTTTCACTTCAAAAATATCCCATATGATGCGGACTTTACTGGTCACACTGTATAAAGAATGCAAAAGGAAAAGAACTTATTTAAACGAAACTCATATTATCGCCATAAACCAAACAACAAGATCAAAAAAAATTGTTAGTGAAAGTGTGTACAAAGAATAAGAAATTTCTGCAGCGGTATGTAATATCGGTAATGCAATTTATTGATTTTTTGTTAAAGCATTTACTAAAATTTCTTCTCGTGTTGTCGGCTTCCTCAATGGCACGTGACATTAGAAAATAGACGGCTGGCTGTCATAGATATTTACCTTTAGATCCGTCGTACAGCTTATCTCGTGCGTAAACAAAAGTTACGTTTTATGGGTAACAACATGCCTTTGTACGCACAGCTTGCCAGTCACATCCCTTGCCGCCCCACAGATATGGGCATGCGCACAACCCTCTTGTTATTAGGTTTCCCTTGTTTAGCGACATTCTCAAAATACACTCCAGATCCGGCTCGGCGCCATTTTTGTTATTGTGTTTTACGTTTTCTCCGTGATTTCTTAATATGTGTGAAGTTAGCGAAGTCTATGCAGCGACGACTTTTTTTGGGGTACGTGTCAATTCCGCCTGTAGTGTTTGTAAACGAATTTTAATTTTTTTAGTGGCGAAGATTAAAATTCGACCATTTGGATTTATCGTCATTAGTAGGTACCGGACCTGTCAATTTTCCCCATTCGTTAAATTATAATTTTGTAGGGCGCATGCCTATTCTTTTGTGGTTTTGTTTACATGCGCGAGGCCATACATTTGCCACTTTCGTGATTATTGTTTGCTTATCTAAAGGTAACTGTCTATGCTTGCCTTGCGGTCAACGGCGGTCCTGGAACGTCTTCCTGGGGGGGTACTTTGAAGGACTTGCGCCGAAGGCGTAATCTTTCTTGCGCCGCAGGCGAAAATTTTTTGGGTGCCACGCCCTTTTTTGGGTAAAATAACCGTAAAGCTTAATCTGCAGCGATATGCCAGACCTTAAAACACTCTTTTAATTTAAAAGAAATTTGAAAGGGCGACAAAATAAACAAGTTTTAAAAGCTTCGAGGGCATTATCCGTAACAGATGAACTTTGTTTATACAATTATTGTACTATACATATCTGGGGGGCCCGGGCCCCCTGAGCCCCCTCGTAAATACGCCACTGATGTAGTATGTTTTAATATTGTAACATAAGTCAAAACACTAAAATAAAACAAAACCTAAATGTATATGTATAATAAAGAAATCAGAACATAAAAATAAAGCTAAAAAAAATTACAATTGTTTTTTAATATATTTTGCATTGGATGCCGCTGCTTTTAACATTTTTATTAAGTCATTAGAAAACCGGACATTCTTCGGTCCGGTTTACCAGCATTTTCGCGATATTATATCGACTTATCGATGGACTATAATAGAATATATCTTATAATATTAAGATGTTGATATTTTTATATAAAAAATGTTTTTTCAAATTTATTGGTTTTGTTTTTTATTTAAAAATAATAAATATTTATAGTTTTTTGGACATATTATTTTTAGTTTTTGCGTCCTCAACCTGGTCTCTGGGGGGGGGGTAATTACCCCCAGTACCCCCCCCCCCGTAGGACCGCCCTTGCTTGCGGTACGTTTTCTACTTTTTGCCAATAATTATTAGCTATAAAAAACGTTTTACTTCTTATAATATTTATATTAAAGAGGCACTTATAATAAGATACTTCTCAAGACTTTTTAATCTTGTAGTATTAAAAGTGGTTTAAATTTATTTGAAATGACTTTAAAGTGATTTAGAAACAAAATAATAATTTATCGACGAACTATTAGGTATTTATATCATATTATGGTAATTATAAACATGTCATAAAATTAAAATTAGTATTAGAAGATTGAATGGTCAACTGTTTGTTTTTTCCTAACTTTTAAAGGTACATAATATACTGACAAGGGCGTCGCCAGCCAGTGAGCTAGGAAGGGGCAGCATAGAAGAACTGAAGATAACATTAAGATAGAAAGTTTTAATTAAAAAAAAAATTGAAAACGAATAAATTATTTACATACAAAATCAATTTAAACATAATCGTCTAGGGTTGCTAGCGAATTTGTTGGTTACTTTGTTTATAAAATCGTCCAAGTTCTTGAAAATGCGTTGCCTGTGTACACTTATCATGGCGAGGCCATTGAGACGAGTTCCGGCCATCGTGCTCCTCAACCAGGTTTTGATTCTCCTCAAGCTACTGACTTTCAACTGTACAAGTGGTACAAGGTAAAGCAATAAGAATCCTCAAGGCCTTCTTTATCGCAGGAAAAAAATCGTCAGTTTCCTTAAGGACTTCCACAACACTTAGTTTGGTCGATTCTGGTTTTTCCTCCCATATTTTTTTCCAAAGTTCTCATTCTTGATATCCAAAATACCGTAAAAGTTTCTGAATTCCTCGCATGCTTCTTTAAGGTCTTCCAAAGATATGTTTTTCATTTGCGCAGGGTGTAGTTTTGTTATGGCAAAGGATGGTCTATTTTCTTCAGAGAACCTTATTTCGAGGGAATTTATAATTGAGTCCAAATAAGGAATTGTCATAGACCTCCGCCAGAATTCTGAATGGCTTTTTGCCGGGTGGTTGCTGCGGTGTTGTTGTCTTTCAACAGTACGGGGTATGGATTTCATATCTTCCGTCAGTCCAATTTTTTCCGCAATAGCAATCTTTGATCAGTTGTAAAATGCGACTAATATGCTGGGATGCCTGAACCGTGTCCAAGGATACTGATTGGAGCACGTTTACTGTGGGTTCTATAATACCGGAATATTTGGATATCAATACGAGGCTAAAAATAAATTAAGCTTTGGAAGCTGCCGCATGGAGCTGATACGCATGTTTCCTTGTCGCATTATTGCCATCTAGAGACAATGTTTCTAAAGCCTCCATTATAGCACAAAAATTCTCTTTAAAAACTCTGATGCTTTTGTGTTTTTCGCTCCACCTTGTTTCGCATAACCGGGAAATATTGGGTATTAATTTCCGTCTTAGAACCGATTCTCAAAAAAATGTTATTATATCCTTGATGGTCCCAACGGTATTTCTGATGTCGGGCAGGGCGTTCAGATCATTGATGATGAGATTGAGCTTATGTGACGAGCAATCTTCGCGAACCGTTGCAGTGTTGCCGTTGATTCCCGGAAATTCTCGGTTATTGTTTCGATTAGCCGGGTGCGCGTAATTTTATTTTTAATTCCAGTAAGCCGTATTTTTAAAACCTCTAGGGGGGGCAGCTGCCCCCCCTGCCCCCCTCTGGCGACGCCCTTGAATATACATATTTAGTCCTAAATAAGTGTGCTACTAAGAATTAGGAAAGCACCTGAAGGTATTTCGGTTTGATTATTAACAACATTACATTTGTTTTTTTTATGGCTTTTTTAATAGCTATTGTTTCTAGTAGATTTAGTTTTCTGCTTTTATTGTGTATGTATTTGGGTTTTATGTTGTTAGAGATTGAGTGATCGTCTTTAATGCAGTCATCAGCTAACACTGTTTTATTTTGTTTTTTTTAAAGTAGATGTTTTGTCTTCTTGTCAACATTTCTACCTGTTTGTGCAATGTAGATAGCATCGCAGTTGTCACATTCTATTTGGTAGACCCCACTTTGTAAAAGTTTGTTTTTAGTTTCTATTTTAGCATTGGATATGTGTTTGTGTAAGTTGTTTTTATTGACTTGTATAGGAATGATATTAAGGTTTTTAAGTTTTTTGTGTGTCTGATTTTTGTTGGGTAACCGTTGTTTGTGGCTATTGTTTTTATGGTATCTAATTCTTGTTTGTATTGGATGTCTGAGAGTGAGAACTATTAGGTGTTAGTCCACGTAGTATATAACTTTAAAAATCGGTAATTCCAGTCACTGACCTTGAATTTAATATATTTTTTTTAGTTGTTCATCTGCTAATAATAAACAGGCTAGGATTTGCTAAAGGTGAATGATAATGTTTAAAAAAAATTATATTTTTCTTTAAAAATACCTATATGACTTAAAAGCCAAAACAAGAGATTTGCTTTTTAATGTTAATCACCCCGTAAGTTAAAGCAAAAATTATAATTTTTTTTTATTATCGGTGAAAAATCAGGTGCATGGTCATTTTCGTCATTGCTTAAGCTGCATACAAAATTTCGTCAAGTAATTTTTAAGGCAACAATCCGCGACGGAAGCGGATGGCAAACATGCTGTTTTAAGATCTGAAAAGATCGAAAGTGATTTTTTCAAGATTTCCTTCTTTCGAGGAAAGTAAAAGTTTTGAAAACAAAATTCAGTGCAACAGTATTTGCAGGTTTGATGTTGATGGCGAAAGAAGAAACTTTGCATGTAAATCAAGGATGAATCCTGCTAAAAACCTGAAATACTTTGGGTTGGATATAATTATGTACAGTATGCATGATATGAACTTTAAATAAATTAAATTATAATGCCACTATTTTGAGAGTGAGATGCTGGTTACTCAACGTTTAAAATATAATTTTTCCAGCTTTGGATTTAAAATATTTCTTCCGTCCCGCAAGTATCCACTTCCCTGATGCTTTTTCTTTGCGAAAATAGCACTTTTCCGGCCTAGTCCGGGAAATACATAGCTTCCGGCCGGGAAGTTGGTACTTTCTGATCGGTTGCCGAAAAGATAGTGTACGCAACACGTTAGGAAACTGTTTTTTTGGACGGATAAACAGGATTCCAGGTAGGTGATTTTCCGCGACATCTACTGTCTAGGCCAGCGAGAAATTTTGAGGGGCTCAGATTGCGTTTGCTTTATAGTTCTGTGTTTACTCTTAAAATCCAGTAAAAATATTTCTGGGTAGGTTAAACCCCGTTCATCAGCCTTGGATGACATAGCATCAGCCCCAGCACAGCTGATCAGCCCAATGATAAATTTGTAAAATTTTGTGAATTAAACTAGCACAAATTGTTTTTGTTAATTAAAGTTTTCAATTTTCAAATAGATAATTATGACTATATTTTTGGATTTTTGAGGGGGGGGGGAGGTCAGAGGCACCATAACTTTCCTCTTGGGTACGGTCCTGGATAGCTAGGAAACTAAAAATGTACTGAACATTTTACATTTCCTTAGGCTGCAATGGCCTAAAATAAAAAGTTAGAAATATCCTTAGCTCCGGCACTGTATACATTCGTGATAATAAAAGAAATAATTAAAAGCACAATGTTTTTTTTATGTATTATAAAAAGCTATATTAGTAGTAATTAGTAGAGAAAATATTCAAATAATTTGGAGGATAATAATAATTATTACGATTTAAAATACCAAACATAATGAGCAGAGAGTTAAAGTAGGTAAAGAATCTTCAAAGCAATAAAAAATATGTAAAAACGCTCTATTAAAAAAAGGATCTTTCATTCATTTTTATTCAACAGAATATATTTTATTATGTGCTTTTTTAAATTTTTTAATCCTTTGCAAATTAAATGTGTATTGAACCTACTGTATTTTATTTTTATTTGTTTTAAAATTTTCAAGACAATTAAATTTACAAGTTGTCCCTTTATTTTTTGTAGCCCTGAAGAAGGTAGAAACGTTGGCAAAAATTAAATTACATTAGTAATAAAAAGCTAGTCCAAAAAGCTCAAGATTTTCTTTTTCCTAAATAATATACCTAAACGTGACTTTTCAAGAAAAAAAAGGATGTTACAGTACTTCTTGCTCTTCGATAAAAAATTTTCCTCCATTTTAGTTTTTAAAATTATAAGGATAAATTGATAAAACAAAATAAGTTCAGTAATGTGAACGGGCGTCATATTTTTTATGATTACCGTTTTGTTGATGACACCCTGTATAATTCCATATAAAGTATCCGTTACGTGTTATTCAATCGGAATTATAAGCAGCCAGTTCGCCTTCAACAATCACCGATCTACAAGAAGTAGAATGGTTCGTACCGGCCGCCATTTTTTTAACGTTCTAAATACTTATTTACATTTTTATGTTTACAAGCATTAAACTATGAAATACTTCTTTATTTTTCACAAATATTTGATGTTTTTTTAACTTGACTCTGTTCCTTTGTGCCATATTCTGGCCATATTGATGCCATTATGATATCTCTGATGCAACTGATGTTGAGTTTTATATTTTTTCTAAAATTAACTAATATTAAACCAACAGACACGATTTAAGGAGATGATGCATGTTCGTGGTAAAAAAGTGACTTGAGGAATAAGAAAAAATGTTTCGTTTTTTTTTGGCCAGTCCGTCCATTTAAAGTTGAAGAGTTTGTAACCAGTGACGTAACAAACACCCTTGCACCCCGCACCGCGGAAGGGGTTCGGCCAGCCGGGGGGCCCACACCGATGGCCCCTTCAAAATTTGCTGCCAGCTTTGCTTTTCATGGGTATTTCATTTCATAACACAGGCCTGCATTTTTTAACACTTTGAAAGTTGATTTAATAATTTTAATTGGTTTCTAGTAATTGGGTAGCGCTGATTTTAAATCTGCTTTTAGTTTTTTTTGTATCACGTAAGGTTATTTTTCAAACCAGTAAAATCCAAAAATATAGAAAAAACACGATTTATTTAATTTATAAGCTAATTTTATAATTTATTAAGGAGAAAAATACAAAAATATACAAAACTATAGAAACTATTATAAGTAGTTATTTATTCTTTACGCTTCTTAAAAAAGGTTTTTTTTTCAGAAAAATCTTCTTTTGGTTGTTTTTTGTTATATTCAGCTCTTCTTATTGTCCAACAGTAATCGGCCATCATTTTTATGTCCCAGCGCCCATGGTATCTTTTTTAATCTCTTTATAATCTTGATGAAATCTTTCACCTTGCTCTTTACTCACGTCCCCAAGATTTTCCGGGAAATAGTCCAAATGGGAATGTAAAAAGTAAATTTTATGCTCATATTGCAACCAAGAATCCTGAATTTTTCCATCATATTTTCAACCATCTTAACATAGTTTGTGTCTTTATAATCTTTCACCTTGCTCTTCACACTCACGTCCCCAAGATTTTCCGGGAAATAGTCCAATTGGGAATGTAAAAAGTAAATTTTTATGCTCATATTGCAACCAAGAATCCTGAATTTTTCCATCATATTTTCAACCATCTTAACATAGTTTGTGTCTTTATAATCTTTCACCTTGCTCTTCACACTCACGTCCCCAAGATTTTCCGGGAAATAGTCCAATTGGGAATGTAAAAAGTAAATTTTTATGCTCATATTGCAACCAAGAATCCTGAATTTTTCCAGCATATTTTCAACCATCTTAACATAGTTTGTGTCTTTATAATCTTTCACCTTGCTCTTCACACTCACGTCCCCAAGATTTTCCGGGAAATAGTCCAATTGGGAATGTAAAAAGTAAATTTTTATGCTCATATTGCAACCAAGAATCCTGAATTTTTCCATCATATTTTCAACCATCTTAACATAGTTTGTGTCTTTATAATCTTTCACCTTGCTCTTCACACTCACGTCCCCAAGATTTTCCGGGAAATAGTCCAATTGGGAATGTTAAAAGTAAATTTTTATGCTCATATTGCAACCAAGAATCCTGAATTTTTCCAGCATATTTTCAACCATCTTTTGTGTCTTTATAATTCCCTAGAAATTTATGTTCAACTTTTTAAAAGGCATGCCAAGCATGTTTTTCTTTATCTTCCATTACATTTTCAAATTCTGTATCTTTCATCAAGCTCCTAATCTACAGTCCTGCAAAGATTCCCTCCTTTAATTTTGCCTCTGACAGAGCCGGAAATGTTTGTTTAATGCCTTAACAATAATATAATAATAATAAGTCCAAGTTTTATGTGAAGTGGTTGAAGTAAAACTTTTTGAGGGTCAATAAGACTTTGGCGAATTACATTTTTGGTTCTAGGTGTTAAAGTTTCTCTTTGTGGCCAGTCCTTTTTTATTCAATGCTGTTCTCGATTCCTGCTATTCTATTCGCACAGGAAACATGGAAATTTAGTAAATCCAGACTGCTGACCTAAGAGACCTATAATTTTTAGATCCACACACACTTCCCAGTTGTGATTTTCATATTGTATTCTTAAAAGTAATTCTTCTAAATTTCCATAGTTTTCCTTTAACTTAACTGTATGGCCGACCAAAACAGAAGCAAAAACATTGTCATTTTTGAAGTCGATAAAAAGTCTCCAGTCGGAAGGTGTGTAGCACCACAGAAAATCATTTTTTATTCATCAATCATTTAGAATTTGAAGTAGTACATTCATTTTAAAATGTATTAAAACGTCTATTACGACGATCTGGTCGTTTTGTATAATACCTTCTATAGTACTTAGTGACATAATGTTTGTGCAGACTTGTTGAGTGTTCATGTGTTTTACTGTTTTCTGTCTTTTGGATTTTATGAGGCTCGATCACTGCCACCCCCGTTACTACCATACATGGTAAGCAACGTTATAAGTGGTGTTTTAAAATTTTGATTTTGCTTCATGTTTGCTGAAATATTACGTTTAATGACTTAATGTTATGTCTACCAGTCTACCTAGGATTATAAAATAAATTCGAATTGTTTGCTGTTTTAATAGTAGCTACTTAACATATAGATAGATAGAAACGTCGTTATTTTTGAACTCTGCGAAGGGCAACATTGCTGTTTACTTAACAATAAAATACAATATAATTAATTTACAATAATAATAATGATAATTACAAATTATAATTACAATTACTGATAGGTACCAGTGGCGGCGATAAGGCCCTCGCGGGGGGGCCCCGGCTTTGTGGGGGCCCCACTCTGCCTGCCTAGCTGACGTATTTATAAATTTTAGATTAATATTAAAAAAACATAAAAAACAAACATTAAAAATTAGTATTTATGTATATTATCACAAAATTTTGCGGGGGGGCCCCCAAATGTTTACCGCCGCCACTGATAGGTACATTTTTTTAAAGAGTATTGGCAGCAGTACTATGCTAGGTTATATCAAGTTGTGAATTAACTAATGATTTTTTAAATGTATTAAAATTAAACGATAATTGTAGGAATTTCTACTGAATTTAAAATGTGATACGAATTTATTAGTTTTATAGTTGTTCGAGTTCGAGCGTTAGGTTTTCATAATGTTTATTAAATAAGTAATAAAGATATAGGTATAGCTAATGTTGGAGAACCTGTTTCGAACCTCAGAGTTAAATAATTTTTAGGTGGGTTTAAGCCTAATTAAATTATTACACGATTAAGGATTCAAAAATTCATAAACCTGAACCTAATTGTAATGAAAATAAGAATTATATTTTTCATTTGTTATAGAGCCCCTGAAAACGTTTGCGGGGGGGGGGGGGGGGCGCAATCAGTTTTTGTTATGCCACTGCCTGCCAGTGGCGTAGCCATAGGGGGGGTCAGGGGGGCGGTTGACCCCCGCCCCCCTGTTTTGGCGCCCCTTTGCTACTTAAATAAAACTAAAAAATCGGTCTTATTTGAATTTTAATAAACTTAACACAAAACAACATACCATAAAATCACAGAGCCTGTAAATGTCCGTTTTAAAATAAAATAAAAGTTATTCTGTGGCCTCTCATTTGTCGGCATTTATCAAATGTTCGAGCGAAATAAAACGAGCAACGAAAAATAAGTATTTAAATTATAAAAGGATTTATTTTTGTATTATTAAAATTAAAATAGTTTAACTATGTTAAATGAAAAAAAAAACGTAATATAATATAATAATATATCACAAAAAGCATACAATGCATTTTTCACCCGATGTTGAAATCTTATGTTTTTTTAGCTGAAATTTAAAACACGTCTTAGTTTGGAAAAATATACTTCTATTGTCACTCACCAATAATTTAATAAAAAAGGCTTTAATGGTGCTTAATACCATGCATTATTTTTTTGTCAATGTTTAACTGGATCTGGATTAAAAAAAACAATATGACAAAATGTGTATTTAAAAATATAGGCCCCCCAAAAGGACTTCCCCCCCCCCCCCCCCCCGCCCCAAAATCCTGGCTACGCCACTGCTGTCTTCTTCAAATAATTGGGTTTGATTTTCTTGCATTTTTTCTAATGCACTAGGTAATACTTTCCAAAGAGAGTACCTAGGTAAATATAGACCAAGCTATTCTTACCTTTAGGCATGCCACAAGGCGCCTTGGTTCTGGAACTATCCAAGAAATCGAGATCGTATTTTCGAGCAGGTGGATATACAAGCGCCACATGTCCGTCACTGACGTTCACACAGTACAATAATACCACCAACACCGCACTACACAACACTGTCAAAGGCCTTTGGCAGAGCCGCGACGATACCACCCTTATTGAAGTCATCTTATGGAATATCTAAATATATAGGAATCGGCTAGAAATCGATCGATTCTTTTAAAATTATTGTTGTTTTGTTTATTTGAACATATTTCCTTTTAACACGCGGTACTGAACTCGGTACTCGACAAAAAGTAACAGAAAGACACCCTATTTTTACCGATTATTTTCACATATTTCACGTTTCACGTGTCGATATTAGTCTTCGAAGTACGACTTGAGAAGCTCTCGCGTATAGCTGGTACGACCTTTCGTTTGGTATACCACTCTAGGATTTCTCTTGCGGAACACCTTGTATGATTTCGTGGTGGGACTGAATAAGAGGTGCGCCGCAGCTTTGCTGCTCGAGTGTAGTACCATCGAACGTCTATAGGTACGGTGGTACCAAAGTATACGAGGCAGATTTTAAAGAAAGTATTTCACACCAGAAGGTGACAGAAAGTGACTTTTTATATACACTTGTATAGGTATATTATTTATTTTTATCAAGTGTTAAAGATTCTAGACGTGTCATATTTTGACCTAGAATTATTGATTTATATACAGGGTGTTTCATTAAGGGTGGCCACCGGCCATATCTCGGAAACTACTAAGTATTGAAACTTAGGGAAATTTTTTTATGATTAAAGTGGTCAAGAGAAAATTCTGGAAATTATTTTTAAAATCCTCATTTCGCCACAAGGGGGCACAATTGAAAATTAATTTTTAAAATTCTAAATTTCTCCGAAAATTCCTATATTATGGTATACCTTTGGTTACATCATTAGAAAGACTAGCTAGACAATTGCGCTTTGTGCTATATTTTTCGTATATCGAGCACCCTACGCTTTTTTCACAATAATACTAATGTTTAACGTTCATTATTATTTTCTGCCTATATTAAGAATTTCAAGAATTATTTTAAACTCTATTTATTTTCCGCTTTTTAGTTTGAATAATTATTATTAAAGCGTGTTTTTTAGTTTTTATAAACGATATTTATTTAATAATAGTCGTGCAAAAATCTCAAAAATGCTGGTTTTAAAGGTACGGAATCCTATACTATTAAAAAATCATGCGTAAGTATGCCTTGATCAGTTTTTTTTGACGGCCGTTCCCTATATTATCATTTTGGTGGGTCCCTACCTTAGTTAGCATCATATTTATATATTCGTAAGGGTTTTCACTCAAACCATAATGAAAATGAATAATGTATGAGTGTATAGTAATATGAAATACAAACAATAAACAATTAATTAGAATGGAAAGGAAGATGTGCGCTTGTATGGTGTAATCACCACAACAGACAATTTCTAAGAATGTTACGCGCTCTACGTGGATTTCATCACCGCCACGCGAGTGTGTGAAAAAATGCTGATTGCCAATAATACACAGGAGGACGAGTGTTTGTATGTAGTTTTTAAGATTTGTTTAAAACGGAAAGCCTATTATACTCTTTGCGTACTTAATTGTTACAAAATATTTAAAAAAAGTAAACATATTTTTTAATACAAAATTAGTAGGGGTGCCCCAAAAATTGAAAAGCAACTATTTCTTCGCAAGCGAAAATGTTCAACTTAGGATATTGGTTAAGGGGATTGAATGGGCTAGTTCACAAATATTTTTTTGCAGGTTAGAAATTTACAGCCAAATCAATCAAGCTATAGCAGTGCTGACTTCGCGCAGCAGCCACGCACAGTAAAACACGTCGAAAAAGTTTAAATCGATAAAAATAATTTTTGCGACCTGTATCGAATTTCAACGAGAATTCGATATTTTTCGACGTTTAATAACTTTTTTCCTGCACATCCTGTATATTTGAAATTTTTACACGACGTACCCCTACGATTCCTCTCTAAAACCAAAAAGTTTCAATCGTCTCACTCCAACCGTTTCCGAAAAAAAATCGCAAATGTGAAAATGTCGAAACTGACGACGACCACGCCGACAACATACCTCATCGGGGGTGGTCGAAATTTCGTGCAGAAGAGATGTATAACATATCGCAGGTGGTTTTTTCATCTATGTTTCCAGTGAACCCCAATACAAACCTATATTTCAAAATAACATAACAACATAAAACCCTTCTAAATAAATAAAAACCAAATTCTTGCATAGCTGTAAAAGGTCACTGAAACTGACTGTATAAATGCACTAAAATGCATTTCCTAAATACCACGGCCAATAACAGCCACCCTGCACTGTAGGGCGTATCACATAGCCAGGAAGAACTTAATACAATTATATAATTTGTAATTGGTATTAGGGAATGCAATGTGGAAATATAGAACAATAAAGAGATTTTAAAAGTAAAAAGTACATATCGCAGAAAGCGATATGTTAATAACAGATGCTGCCTTCCCTACCAGCAGAATTGGGCATGCGCACAAACCTACTTCTTGTTATCGGCCTGTCCTTCTTTAGCGACATGCTCAAAATACACTGCAGAACTGGCTCGGCGCCATTTTTGTTGTTGTTTTTGAGTTTTCTCTGCGAATTCCTTTTTGTCTTCTTTGCTATTGTGGATTGTGTGTGTTTAATATTTACGTATTTCTAATTTTTGTGTAGTTTAGTAAATTGTGTTTGCGTTTTTAGTGACTCGGATACTCGGATTGGAATATAAACAATGACTAGACGTTGCATGATTTTATTATGCCCAAATAGGGGTAAAATACCTGGTATTTCATATTTTCTGTAAATATGGAATAGTGATGTATCTTGATATATTATAACTTTATTATGATAAATTTAAATACACCAAGACAGATTATCCCGAGGCATGTTTTGTTTATATTTTATTTAAGGCCGTGCAATTAGTTACGCCGCCTATTTTTCGAGCAATATATTGCTTCAAAAAGTTTAAAAGGCACTTTTCTAGAGAAAATTTTTTGGAAAAAATTAAAATTTGACAAATAATGCGAATCACGTGACTACTATTTTTTTGCTTAATTTTCACCTCGATCGAAGCAAAACTTGATGCCAAAGGCAAATTTTGAATAAAGCTAATAATAAAAAAAATCCCATATGATGCGGACTTTACTGGTTTTATATTTTTATAATTCTTGGCATCTATAGGGTCAGAAATTTATTCATTTCGAATACCCAAAATCTAAAATTGTAAAATGACCAACCTCAACTCAACTCAACTCAACAAAATCTTTATTAATTACATAATATTTTGAAACTTATAGCAAGTGGCAAGTTGCAAATCAATCGTAATTTGATTACGAAACCCTTAACATAAAAAAATAATTACCGAACCTAAATCACGATTGTGTTTATCAAATTTTTGCAATCAAAAAAATCTGGGTCAAAAGCACCTGCATTATCATGAAACGAGGTACGTCCGAATGTTTAATCAAAAACAAGTTCTTTCGGCGAAAGTTACACACACACATTACAGAATGAACGCAGGGACGGGCCCCGTTGCATTATTTATTAAGAGAGTGTGTTTTTTATGGCTTCCGCAATCTAACCTGAGGCGAGAGTAACAACGAGACAAATCGGTCAAGCACAAAGAGTCGGATTTCGTTTTATTTTATTAAGGTCTCATTATAGACCTGGCTTTTTAACAAACCTTGGAGAATATTAATTGCATTAATAAACTACTTTGATTAAGCTACCCATAACATCGACAGTTATGCAAGTGAAGCGCACGAATTAAAAAAATTAATTTCTGAAAAAACTGCCATTTGAAACTTTGGTTTTATAGGAAACTAGCGTACCGTACATACCACCCAATAGGACGTTTAATAGGTACTAGGGATGTTAATTCCAAGATTCCGGATTTTTTATACACAGAGGTACAGTGTGACCATTAAAGTCCGCATCATATGGGATTTTTTTTTATAGTTTTTTTCGAAATTTGACTTTGGCATCAATTTCTGCTTCGATCGAGACGAAAATTAAGCAATAAAATAGTACTCACGTGATTCGCATTATCTGTCAAATTATAATTTTTTCCAAAAAATAATTCAGAAGTAGGGTTATTTCTGAAAGTATCGAAAAAAGTTATTAGAAAAAGTTTTTTTAAATGCAATTTGATTTTGTAAATTGCACCACTTTTGCAAAATAAGACTCAACGCAACCTACATAAAACTTCTTAGTTTTGACATTGCTTTATTTTAGATACATTTTCTTTAAAGTAGCCATATTAAAAAATGTGTGTTTTTCTACAAAATCAAAATTGGGCTATTAAAATTTGGTCGCATGTGATGCAAAGTTTATTTGTTTTTGACCCTGTCAGCGGCGCACCCAGGATTTTATGTTAGGGGGGCCCGCCAACCAGTGCTGGAAGCAAATTTTTTAATAAACTTTTAAGTTACGCATTTTTCTAGAACTTTGGAGCTTTTTTAACAGGTACTCTTGCAGGGAAGATCGCAATAGCCTAGTCATGGGAGTCGTTAAACGGTTTCTTAGGGGGGGGGGGGGGATTGGCGGCTTGTGACTTGTTAACTTGGGGGTGTACTAAAAGCCTGCCGTAGGCGAAATGCGCCGCAGGCGAAATTTTTTTAAGACCACGCCCAAATTTGGTCAATATTTATTATAGTAAATATTTTAAAAATTTATTATTACCTTCTTATTCTATTGAAAATGAAATAAGATAAAAAATAAAAAGGCTAATTTATTTTTCATTAGTGGGTACATTGTTTAAAAGTAAAGTTCATTCATCTGTTTTTATTTGCAGCAAACTTATCAATAACAATAAAGTCCCTAGATTTACACTTTGTGGTATGTATCAAGTTAATTTCGAGAGTTTAGGTCTTCCCTTAATTTTAATTTCAATTTTTTGCTCAATACTTAATAAGCTAAAATTGTTTCTCAAACATTCATAGTCGTTTTGGCATTAAAACTGTTTATTTTTATTAAAATAAGTCTTTACTACCCCAAAATAATAACAAAAATATAAAGGAAAACTCAAAATAATAAATTCATACATTCAATCAAACCATATTAAACCTCAATAAGTCAACTTCCAGGGGGGGGGGCAAATGCCCCACCTGGCCCCCCTCAAACGAGGCCCGTGAGGTAAATCTAAGAAAATTGACTTTTTAAAATACTTATCCACTTTCATAATTTTTCATTTCATTGGGGGTTTTGGGGGGGGGCCAAGGCCCCCTTGCCCCCCCCCTGGGTGCGCCACTGGACCCTGTATAAGGTAACTTCATAAAATAAGTATTTTTGAATAAGTAGTTTGTGTCTGAAAGTAATACACCTTAATATTAAGACAAAACAACAGAACACACTGTCATTAGTAAAGTGTTCATTAAGTGGAAAATAAATTTTAGTGGTGGTAAAAAATCAAATTATCCTATGCAATTGAACTTTTGCATAATGCGTACTAGAAACTGCATTTAAAAAAACTTTTTTTAATAACTTTTTTCGATATTTCTTGAAAAAAATTAAAATTTAACAGATAATGCGAATCACGTGACTACTATTTTTTTTGCTTAATTTTCATCTCGATCGAAGCAGAACTTGATGCCAAAGTCAAATTTTGAATAAAGCTATTATTAAAAAAAATCCCATATGATGCGGACGTTAATGGTCACACTGTATATTTCGCTATTTTAAAACTAATGTAATCTGAAAGATGTTTCTCTTTTTCAGGGCTTTTATGTAATAAAGTACGTTCGAGGATGTACATTGTACCAATTTTCAGCAATATAGCTTAAAATTATAGACAGTTATGGGTACCCCCTCAAAATAAGTTACACCCCTTTTTTCAACCCCTATGTGAATTTTGGAAAAAACGACGAAACACGTATGTTATTATTTTATTGAAGGAACTTATATATAGCAGCATTTTGGACCACCACGTTTAAGTTTCTGAGATACAAAAATTCTTATTAAAATGTCCATTTTTACCCCCTTGGGGGTGATTTGAAAAAAATTGTTTCTCAGTAGATGTCTATGTTATAAGGAGAAGACACCCTCGAATTTTGATGATTCTAAGCTTAGGGGTTTAGGCTTAAGTTGACGAATCAGTTACACCTGAATGCACCGTAAGCAAATTTTGTGGATTAGTTAGGCAAGCCAGGATTAGGTTAAATGTTTACATGCACCGCAAGAAAAATGTGGTTTAAGCTTCAGATTATCTAATCGGTCAATGAAGCGTGGATTAGCGATCAAAGTCAAATTTTGGCACTATTTTTTTGTAAGTGTTGGATTTTTTTGCAATTTTTTTATTATTTAGGGATAAAATGGAGTTTATAGACGACGAAATATTCATTGATGATGATCTACAACTCGACATCATCAACTTTGGTTTTCCTCGCAGAATCTACGAAAGAAGTGATTATTTTGACTCAATGGACAATTATTCATTTTTTCGAAAAATTCGCCTCACAAAACCTAGTTCTCAGCTCCTGGAAAACAAAGAAGAAGAAATTGAATTCCAAAATGACTTGCAAGTTTATAAATAGAAGGGAGTGCAATGGGACTCTTGGTGACTACTCCTGGATCTACAATAATCTTATTTGTTTTAGAAATAATTATAATAGAATAACCCCGATGAACCAGTTCCTGGCCACATTGTGTCTGTGCTCTGTGGGGGGCATCAGACTACAATTGGAGATTTTCTTGGCTGCCATCAGAGTACGATTTCCAGAATTTTAAATATAAATAGCATCGTATTGGTGCAGTGCTGTTGAATTCTTCGTGAACTCGCTTCCAAGCTTCAGATTCATCACCATTCGAAACTTTGTTTATTTTTTCGTCTTCGATGAAATTGGCATGTTTTAGCAGTATCCTCATGAGACTGCTTTTCTCCTGGGGAAAATTGGTAATTCTTTTTGCGTTTTCACTCATTTTTGAAAATCAAACAAAAAAAAACTGACAAATTTTTGACGTTTATTCCTCAACTGTCGAAAAAATTTTGCGATTCCGACGTTGTCAGATTTCTAATCCGGATTAGATAATAAAGACTGTGCATAGCTACGGACAAAAGATTAAAAAAACTGGATCGGGGAACTGGGATTACAATCCACAAACGGTGCATTCGGGTGTTGTCACTTTACATTTTGTTTAACACGCTTTTATTAGCTTCACCTGTATGTTTGTCCGTAACCGACTTCTTTGAACCCGATTTTGACCCACCTTAAACGGTCAGATTTAATTTACATTTTGTAGACTTATCAAGAACCGCTGACAATACAATAATCTACTAATCTATCTAGCTCAATCAGCCTCAATCTACTCAAAAAAAGTTTTTTCTTAACAATAACTCAAACTAAAAAATGAAAAATAAATATTGTTAAAAAAAACTAAAAAACACGCTTTAATAATTAATCAAACTAAAAAGCGGAAAATAAATATAGTTTAAAATAATTCTTGAAATTCTTAATATAGGCAGAAAATAATAATGAACGATAAACATTAGTACTATTGTGAAAATAGCGTGGGTCGCTTTGTGCTATATTTTTCGTATATCGAGCACCCCACGCTTTTTTCAGAATAATACTAATGTTTATCGTTCATTATTATTTTCTGCCTATATAAAGAATTTCAAGAATTATTTAAAACTATATTTATTTTCCGCTTTTTAGTTTGATTAAAGCGTGTTTTTTAGTTTTTTAAACTATATTATTTATTTTTTTTATAATAATATAGGTTCTAATTCATTGGATGTAGTCGCCTCTTTCTGAATTTCAATACAAAATCCACCTAAAGTTAAGAATAACTTTACGTCAGACTGAAATTTTACAAAATATTTTACGAGATAAACGTGTAAACGCAAAGTTTGAGATGAAGATGCAGAAAACAATGGAACAATCGGTGTGACTTCGAAAGGCTCGAGCGTGACGAGTCGGTACGCTCGCTGCACATGGTACTGCAATGGCCGGCGGGCGATTATCTCCCATAAGCCATTCCGAACTACCATAATAGCAGGCATTTAAAAAATAATACTCTTATTGCTGTTACAAGTTACAATTATTATTATAAGTTGTAATATATTCTTCATAATAATTTACTTAAGTATATAATATTATTATATATTCTTAGTATTTCACCCTATATTGAATTAACTCGGATTCTTCAAATATATACAGGATAATCTAATAATCAAATAGTAGATACCTATATTTCCGAAAGAAATAGTTTTGTACCTAAAAAATATTTTTTTTAATGTAAAATTTTAGGATTTACAAGAACAGTTGAATAAAGAATTTATAATAATAAATATTTTAAAACTAAGGCAGGCAAATACTCACCTTGTATAACATAACAAACCAAAGCGAGCACGCCTACATTTTGCTAAATAATTTATAGTAAATACTGGTCTACAACTAAGGTCCATTTATTTCCAAGGTAGACCATAGACATTTAGCTTTAGATAAACAAACAATAATCACGGAGGAGGCAAATTTCTGGCCTCGCGCATGTAAACAAAGCTACACCGGATTAGACATGCGCACTGCAACATTCTCATTTGACGAATGGGAAAATAGTCAGGTCCGGGCTTTAAAATTTAAGTTGGTGCTCAAGAAATTGTAAAAGTTGACCTTTAATTTATTTTTACTGATAAACAGCTAAAATTTGTCCCAAATCGTTGCCAGAAAATTGGAATATTATCTTCTCGATTTTTGATCAATTTGGGAAAAAAAGGTAGCGATATCTGGCATTTTTAGTAGTTGCAAACCTACCAGATTTTGAGGATAGAACATTGTTTGTAGGGATTTATTTCTAAAATTTGTTTGAAAATGATTTGTCGTCGTGTTTTTAGTTCAAAAAGAAAGGGAACAAGTCAATTAAACTAGTCTTATAAAATCACATCAGCTAGTTGGGAAGACCTAAGGGACCATTTTTGCACTTTTCCTTGGCTGGAAGTATGCTTTTCTTCAGATGATCCATCCGCTTGTGCTCAAGAGGTCTCCGATGTCATTCTTACTGGCATGGAAGCCTTTATTCCTTTCTCCAAGAAGCGCCCTTCTAATGGCAAGCCCTGGTTTAGCGAGAACTGCGAGCGTGCTGTCAGAGCTAAAAATCTAGCTTACCGACAATGGCGTAAAAATCCTACCGATGTGAATCGCACCATCTTTGTTACCGCTCGAAACCAGTGTAAGCAAACGATAGATCAAAACAAAGAGGCTCATAACATGAGGATCAAAAATAAACTTCTCGCCAGTCCTAACGGATCTAGGTCCTTTTGGTCAGTCGCTAAGGCCGTCAGTCAAAATTTTACCAAATCAAATATTCCACCGCTAACACGTTCTGACGGCACAATAGCAACCACGGCTGAAGATAAAGCGAACTTACTCGCCGAACTATTTGCTTCACACTCCACGGTGGACTTTCAGGGAAAAACACCCCCGAACATTCCAGCAGTTTGATCGGAAATGACTGATATCGTATTCCGTCAGCGTCCTGTCAAACGAATTCTGAAGGTGCTCGATTCCAAAAAAGCTTCTGGTCCAGATGAAATTCCTATTATAGTGCTCAAGAAATGCGCCGATGAACTCACACCAGCATTTTGTAGACTTTTTAACCTATCCTACAAAAAAGGAATATTTCCATCTTGCTGGAAAAAGGCGCGAGTCCAGCCTATACCAAAGAAAGGCAAGAAAACCCTGCCAAACAAATATCGACCAGTCGCATTGCTTTCAGTTATAGGTATCAAAGGTGATGGAGAAAGCTATTAACCAACAACTTCTAAAATACCTAGAAGGCCTTAAAATTATCAGCGACCATCAGTATGGTTTTCGTAAGTCCAGATCAACAGGAGACCTTCTAGCCTATGTCACTTATCTTTGGAGCAACGCAATCGAACATCATGGGGAGTCCCGGACTATTGCACTGGACATCTCTAAAGCCTTCGACCGTGTCTGACACGAGGGGCTCCTAAGTAAATTGCGTTCTTATGGTATGACCGGTCGATTTTGTTCATGGTTGTCTAGCTTCCTCAAGGACCGTTCTCTGCAATTGGCGATTGACGGGTTTCTCTCAGACACCTTCACCATCAATGCTGGTGTTCCTCAAGGGTCCATATTATCCCCCACTCTCTTCTTACTGTACATTAACGACCTTCTAGCGAAAACAGAAAATCCAATATATAGCTTTGCTGACGACAGCACACTTATCTCATCTTTTACTTTGAAATCTCAAACATCGGCTGCTGACGCACATCTTCGCATACAACATGAGGTATCACGCGTCAATAAAGACCTGGAAGAAATTTTGTCTTGGGGTGACAGTAACCAAGTCGAATTTAACGATCAAAAAACCCAGGCAGCAGTTTTCTCTAAGAAGGTTAACATTGCAGAACCCGATATCGTTATGGCAGGACACGCAATTCCACTGACTTCGTCTATTAATTTGCTGGATGTCAACCTGGGAGGAAATATGTCTTGGCATAATCACGTTGTGGCAATTGCAAGGGCAGCTTCTCAGAAGCTGGGTATACTTTTCCGTACCAAAAAGTTGTATACACATCAACAACTTTTGACACTCTATAAAGCCCATATTCGACCATCACTGGAATACTGCTCTCATATCTGGAGTTCTGCACCGAAGCATACCCTTCGGTTGTTGGATTCCATCCAAAGGAGAGCCGTTCGTGTAATCGGCGACCACGAGCTGACTAAGAACCTCGACAGCTTAGAACATCGAACACAGGTTGGTGATTTGACTCTCTTCTACAGATATTTCCGTGGCAAGTGTTCGACAGATATTGCCCGCTCGATTCCACCGAGAGTAATGCATAGCAGAAACACACGACGAACCACTGCCGCCCATCCCTATGTGGTTCAACTTAGTACACCCCGAACATCATTGTTTCAGAACTCTTTCATTTGGAGGACGTCATCTTTGTAGAACGGCCTTTCTGAGACCGTGTTTCCAACCGAATATAACCTCCAACGATTCAAGAAAAACGTGAATCGCTTTCTTCGCACACGCACCGTTCCCAGAGCGCCTTAGAGGATTTTTCCTATAGTGCTTGTGCTCGATCATAAAAAAAAAATCGAATATAAAAAAAGGCTTTTGCCCGAGAACTTGACTTGTGAAATACTTTCACCCTTGGCCCTTGGATTAATATAAACATACCTAGGTATTTACTTTTTTCTTTTATATAATGTAGAGAAAAGTGCCTTTTAAACTTTTTGAAGCAATATATTGCCCGAAAAATAGGCGAACCTAATTAGATTGCAGGGCTGCAAATAAAATATACCAAAACATGCATCGGGATAATCTGTTTTGGAATGTGTTTCTCTTTTTTCATACCTTGTTTGTGTAGCCTAGGCCTATATAAAGTTATATATCAAGATATATCACTACTCCATACTTACTGAAAATACGAAATACTCTACATAGCATAATAAAATCATACAACGGTTTTTACTTACTAGTCATTGTTTATCATGGGCGTCATTTGGGGGGGGGGGGGGGGGGCAGGGGGGGGCATTGCCCCCCCCTGAGTATTCATACACAAAAATCAAAAGTTGGCTTTTACAAATAAAAACACCTTTTAACTTAAATATACCTACTACGGTTTACCGCAGAAAAAATGTGTGTACATGGGAAAGCAAAATACATGTGTGTCACCATTTAAATATATCGTGGGATTCAATATCTGTAAGCTATTTTTGTGAGTGTAGGTACTTCTACAAACTAGTTGACGAATTTGCTGCAATAAGGCATCGCCGTTACCCACTAAACCATTAATTTAGGGAAAGGAGAGAAATAAGACACTTTAAGTCTTCCTCCACTGGTGTATAAAAATAAAGTTTTATTGAAGGGTAAATTCTCTACATGTTTCGAATATATATATATAGATATATAAACCGGCATTACCAATCCCGAAACGTTATACTTCACAGATGATACGAAGCCCGCGAAAGTTTTACGCAGCCCGAATCGGGCTTCCTAAAAATTATTGCGTATATAAGCGTATCAGGGGTAGGTGATTCCATCTGTTGTTATTTCGAAAAAACTAGGTGGGCTTCGTAAGTCGGTAAAATATCTAAATATATACACCTTTAGTTCGGTTGATGGCCGCCAGAGGGCCTGTATATGCACTTGCATATATTTCACGTATGATAAGAAGCCCGACATATTTTGCAGAGCTTAGGAAGCCCTTAAATTTGGCAATGTCGCAAATTCAATAGTTATTTGAATGATATATTACTCTATATCTAGGTAACGAGGGAAGATGGATCAACCAAAGGTAAATTACAGATATGCCCGAAATAAACAGTACTGAAACTAAGTTGGCGGTGTTTTTATGCGTGCGCTGTCACACTTAAGTTAGCTAGTATAGACCTGTCAAGTAAACCTCAAACAAGTAATTAGTAGGGCCTAATTGTTAAAAATGGTGTTAAGTACAGAGGAGAAAGTGTTTCTGGTAGAGCATTATTTTCGCTCATACGGAATGGGCCGACATAATGGTGCAAGTTTGCTATACGTGTCTGATCAATTCACACAACGGTTTAATAAACGTTCTCCAAGTAATGCTGTAATTTTGAAGGTTATTGAAAAGTTCAGAAATACGGGTAGTGTATTGTGCCAACGAAAAGGAAACTCGGGGCGTCCCAGGACAGTTAACAACAACAATAACCATGAACGTGTTTTTGAGCAAATCTTACAAAATCCGAAAGCCAGCCAGGCAAGGACAGCGTTACAACTTGATTTAAAAAGAACTTCCTTTCAAAGAATCCTGAAGGAGCTGGGTGCATTTTCGTATGTGATTCAGGTACATCAACAACTACATCCTCGGGATTATCGCAGTAGAGTGGAATATTGCGCCAGAATTCTCGCGTTACAGTATGAAAATCCTGAATTTTTGAAAAATGTTTGGTTTTCAGACGAAGCACACTTTCACTTGTCAGGCTATGTGAATCGTCGCACAAATCGATTTCTGGGCTTTGCCAGACCCGATGAGGTTCAAGAGGTTCCTTTACATAGTGCAAAAGTGAGTGTCTGGTGTGCTGTGTCCGGACACGGAATCATTGGTCCGTACTTCATCGAAGAGAATGGTAGGCAAGTCACACTTAATCAACAGAGGTACAGACACATTTTAACACGATTTATCCCTGATCTACGTCAATTCTGTCGTGCACGTAACTTGGCATTTCGAAACCATTTTTTTCAGCAGGACGGGGCAACTTGCCATACTGCTGCCGCAATTCGTCAATTTCTTCAAGAACATTTTCCAAGCAAATTCATTTCACGATTTACTGACTTCCCTTATCCTTCACATTCTCCAGACCTCACACCTCCAGACGCATACATTTGGGGCATGGCTAAAAATGCCGTTTTCAAACAGGCACCACAAACCATCGATGAATTAAAGGATGCCGTTAGAGTCTTCTTCGCAGCTCTGAGACAACCCTTATTCAATAACATGACCAGAAACTTAGAACATCGTTATGAAGTCTGTCTTGAACGAGGAGGTGCACATTTAGAACATATAATAAAGTGTCAATAATATGTATTTTTTAAATATATAATACGATTACAAGTTCAGTACTGTTTATTTCGGGCAATACTGTATTTAGAACCCCGAAGATATGTCCACTGTTTCCTGGTGACGTATGTACATTTAGATACGAGTATAGTATTATGGGATACAGTAAAACAAAGTTGAACTTGTAAATTTCCACTATATTAACTAAAAAAATTACATGTTTCGGTAACACTGTAGCTTCGTCAGATGACAATGATTTATTCATTGATGCTGATATTCCTCAACGCCTTTCCTCATTTAAAAGTTTGACCAAACCCATTGAACTGCAAAAACCTTGTAACCTGGGCTTAAACAATGGCTTTGTCAATACATCGGCTACCTAAAGCGTAGTTGATATCTTCTTAATATCAATAAGCCCTTCTGAGACCAGCTCTCACAAAAAAAGTGTCTTGTGCGTATATGCTTTGTTTGACGATGGAACTTTGGATTCTGCGGTAATTTTATAGCAGCTTCATTATCAACCATAAGATTAGGCACTTCTTTTAATTTAAGAATTTCTCAATAAAGACGCCTTAACCATACTTTCTCTGGTGTAGCTTCACTAGCAGCTACAATTTCTGCCTCAGTATATATGGCTACAGAAGTTTGCCTTTGACTTAACCGTGATACTTCACCAGAGGCATACATACAAATCACTCCAGTAGTGGACCGTCCTGACGATAAGTCACCAGTCACCACCATGATCAGCATCACTAAATGCTTCCAAGTTCCCTCCAGTTCCAGCGACATATTTTAATCCATAATCTAGTGTCCCTCTTAAATATCTAAATATAGGTACGTTTAACTTTAAGCCAATCTTTTTTGCTTTTTTGGATTTTTAAGTGTTCTTGAGGCAACACCAACTGCATAGGCTATGTCAGGTCTGGTTCCTGTCATTAAATAAAATATAGCTCCAACAGCCTCTCTATAGGGAAAATTTTCAGTTGCTGTACCTTTTTCCTCTATTTCTTCTCTTTCTACCTTCCCTAACTGACTATTTTCCTTAATCATTGGGGTGGAAGCTGGATTACAGTTGCTCATACCAAACTCTTTAATATTTTCTTTATATATTCTATTTAGCTTAGGCGAACTGACCCATCATTTTCTTTATCTATTTCTACACCCAAAAAATAGTCGGCTGGTTTAACTGTTCTTTGAATTATTTTTTCAACTTCTCTAAGAACTCTTGCTTCATTTCTTCATTATTTGAAACCACCAACAAATCATCTAAATAGAGTGCCATAAAAAGTAAGCTCGTGTCTTGCTTTTTGATAAACAAACACGAATCTGCTTCACTTCTTTTAAATCCAAGTGATATAATAAAGGTAGCAATTCTTTTGTTCCAACATCTAGGTGCTTGCTTTAGATCGTAAATACTTCGCTTTAAATGACACACTTTATTAATGCCGTCGTCAAAACCTTCCGGTTGCTTCATGAAAACTTCTTCTTCTAGTTCCCCATACAAGAAAGCAGTTGAAACATCAAACTGAGTAATTGACATTTTTTTATCAGCTGCAATACATACTCAATAATGACCTTATTGTCCCAGTCTTCGCTACTGGACTGAAAGTATAATTATAGTCTTCGCCTTATTTCTGTGAAAATCCTCTAACTATCAGTCTCGCCTTATATTTTTCTATGGAACCATCTCTTTTCGTTTTCACTTTGTACACCCATTTGCACGAAATTGCTTTCTTTCCTTCTGGCAACTTTTCTAGAACCCAAGTTTTATTTGCTTTAAGTGATTGTATCTCATTTTTCATTGCTTCTATCCATTTATTGTTCTTATCACTTCTTATTGCTTGTTGGTAACTTAGTGGTTCTTGGAATTCTCTCATCTTGGTTGCTGCACTCATAATAAATTCTTCATAATATCTAATAGACTCTGTCTCGTAAATTATCTGCCCCACGCATGCATTATCCTGCACAAATAAGATTATTTTTAGGTTGTATTTTTTTCTATAACATACATCGTTTGTAAAACGACTATTGAAAATAGTCTAGGAACCGAAATATCTTGTAGATTTTTATTTTTGTAGGGTAGATTGTATGTGTTTTCAAGTTGTTGTTAAATTAATATTTTTTATTTTTATGTTTGAAATAAATATTTTTTTCGTTACAATTATTACAAATCTGATGATATGTGTTATTAATTGAAATAATTCACCCCCTAAAAAAATAGGTTTTACGGCTTGGGGATATACTATGCCAACCCTGCTTCCTTCCACTACATAATATTGCAATCAGGCCTACATTTAAAAAATCGTGAAAATATAATTTTTCTAAAAGCCAATTTACATTAACATGCAGTGGCAGCCATTGCAAGTAAAAATTGCCTGAACGCATGTGCTTTGGTGACTTTCGATCAGCTGATGCAATTTTAGTTCCAAACCGCATGCCTTTAGGAAATTTTTAATTGCAATCGTAAATTGGCTTTAACACTGATAAGGCTAACTTTCATTGACAACAATAACACAATAAGATTATTTTATGTTCTTCGCGAGAAATTAAGAAAGGTAAATACTAGGCAATAGAAAAGGCAGTTGTTTATTTAGGTACTCTTAAAATTTAAAAAAAAAGCATAATTCTCTAAATGTGATTTTTTTACGATGGCAACATTCTTTTCTAATATACGAATCGAATATTTGGCGAAGAAAGTAAGACCTAAAAGCAAATGAAAAATGGCCCCAACAGACATTAAAACATTTCATTCCGAACTTTTTAAAAAACAATCTGCCACTTTTGAAATATAAAGAAAAAATGCCCGCTAAAAATTATTTATCATTATTATTGTAAAACGTTATTAATAATAATGTAAAGTAATAAATTTATATCTCATCAAAATATCTGTGACGGCAACACCGCCGGGCTTCTTAACAACTGCAAGTCGTCCTGTAGTTTACACACTAATTGATTGATTTGTATGTAATCTCCAAATATTAAAATTAAATACCGAAACCCCTTGCCTCTTAACCCGGGCTTCGCATTGCCCGTGATTTCTAGCGGGCTTCGTATCAGACGTAGGCCATATATATATATATATTCATCATCAGGAGAATAGAATAAGAAAAATAAGAAATACAATAGGTGCGAACAATCCAAACGGAGCTACAAGATGATGGAAAGGTCGAGTTAGGTATTTGGAGAAACTTCAAACATAATGATAGGCCAAGTATTTGTAATAAAGAGAGAAAAAAGCAGATTGTTGTGAAGGAGGAACAGAAAGAATTGAATAAAATGAAGGGTCGATTCAATTGACCAATTAATGGGACTAATAAAGAAATAATTTTGTGTGAGGTCACATATTAGTGAAACAGCACTGTAAGTGTGAGGAGAGAAAATTATATAGAAAATTTAAAAAGCAGTAATGTTATAAAAAAAATTTCATAGTAATAGGTAATAGTTTAAAATCTTGGCTCTCGACATTTCTTAATTAGAAATTAAAGTTTAAAAAGTTTTGAATGTGAACTGAAGCTGACAGTTCTGAAAAGGCAAGGTAAAAAAAAGATTAAAAAAAATTATTATATCAATAATTTAGTGTTTAGGTCTGAGCTTCTTTGTTTTTTTTTTAATGTATGTTTTACCAAAAAATTTGTTTTGTTTTTTATTTTTATTTTTGTTAATTTGGCATCAATGGCAAAGTGTTTTTTTTTCGTCCATAAATTTTTTTTTTGAAATTAGGTATGCCCCCCCCCCCCCCCTCCACCCCAAGAGAAATGTGAAATGACGCCCCTGTTGTTTATATTCCAATCCGAGTATCCGAGTCACTACAATTTACTAAACTACACAGAAACTAGAAAAAATCCGTAAATATTAAACGCCCACAATCCACAATAGCCAGGAAAACAACAAGGAATCCATAGAAAACTTAAAACACCACAACAAAAATGGCGCCGAGTCGGTTCTGGAGTGTCTTTTGAGCATGTCGCTAAAGAAGGACAGGCCGATAACAATAGGTTTGTGCGCATGCCCAATTATGTTGGGAGGGAAGGCATATGACCGGCGAGCCGTGCGCTCCGACGTATTTTTTTACCCATAAAACTTAACTTTTGTTTGCGCACGAGATAAGCTATACGACCCATAGACCCAGGCGATCAGGTCGTCAAGTCTCCACCAGCTTATAATATTGGCCTATAGGACATTAATTTCAATTGGGCGTGCCATATCGACGGTATTTCGCTTGCAAGCAGCATGCATCTGTTTATATTCAGTCTATTTTGGAAATAAATATACTATACTATGATTCTGTTTTGAATGTGTGGCGTGAGGTTTATTTAGAGCAGCGACTTAATTAGGCATACAAACAACCAAACCGTATTGTAATTGACTTTTTGTATTTAAATTCCGAAATCTTCCTGGATGGCTTTAAAATGCTTTAAAAATTGATTCTGCCCTGGATAAGGTCATAATCATGAAAAATCAAATTTTACAGGAAACAGTGTGTGACAAATATAATGATGTGTATAAAATGATTATTACAGACACTAATAAACCAGTGATCACGCAAGCTCGACTGCCACTTGACTGACCTTTTTTCAGTTATTAAAATAATGCATGCATAATGATTTGCTTAATTTTTTTTACTTAATTAATAACCATGAATCATTAAAAGGATTCAGTTTGGTTAAGAAGACATAAACGGTCTCGGATGACCATGAATGAAAAAGAAACCGCAATTCGAAGGCGGATGTGAACAGTTTGCACCTGCGGCGAACATCGACGGAATAATAAGAGGTATCATCATATTAACTAAAAAAAAATTTCTATTGTAGGAACAGGATAATAATTATACTTATTTAAAGGGTCAAAAAAATGTATGTATGTAATGTATTTTGCATTATTTCACGAACGTTTGCAACAAGATCTTCTGTTCTTACAGCTGGTCTTCCTGCTGCTTTTTTGTTTTTTATAGAACCTGTTTCCCTAAACACAGCCACGGTTCTTTTCAGGCAATAATAAAAATCCCCAGCAATAAAAGCTTAGGAAAATGTTCGTGAAAATCGTCTATGCACAAACCCGGATTGTATTGCCAGTCACCATTTACTCTAACCCCGTTTCGAAAATACGCTTCAACCATGAATGTTTTGTGCTGTTCCGTAAAGCTCATTGTGTGAATTGTTCAAGAAATTGGAAAAATTAGCGATGAATCAAATTACTTGTAACGACTGTCAAAGATGACGGAATAACTGATTGATTGTTAAGAATTCAGGTAGTTACTGACATCCAACAGGTATTACGCTCTACGGATAAGCATTACTTCCTTAGATGCAAGGCCCTCTTTGATGCAAATAATTTTTGCTCGCACGGTATATTATCAGATCTGTTTGTGAGCATGATCTAATGTTCTTTTCATCACAAAGTAGGTAATATTGTACATCTAACGAAAGTAAAAATATGGGGCTGGGCTATTTCTAAAATTATGGTATGTGTTTTTTTTTAATTTAAATTAAAATCGTATCCTATTATAAATCAATTCTCCATTAAACATGTGTAAGTATTTCCAAAGCAGAAACATAAAACATGCACAATGACAAATGGATGCAATAATATGCGGCCTTGTGAATGTGAGCAACAATGATCGGCATCTTGACTCAGGCTAATGAATTATCCATCAACTACACCTCGACATTTCAGAATAGTTTGCTCAACTCTGCGAGAAGTAGGCGAAGAAACAATCGATATGCTGGGCGTCTTTTGCGTGTCCAGCGTTTTTAAATGAACATAGAGGTGAGGTCGTATTCTAAAATTTATTTTAATGCTGAAAATGTTTTTTAAGTCTTCGTATTGTACGCCAAATTTGATCGTTCCAATTTAGGGTTTGGTCTTGCTGTTAATATTCTGTGGGTTTGGTTATCGTCGAAAAACTGAAACAATATAGTTAAAAAACATAATATTAAGTATGTGAAATATTTATAAAAAAATAAGCACATGTTTTGCTGCAATATACCAGCAGGTTGTCCTTAGGTGCCCGCAGAAGAATGCGAGAATACCAACTTTGATGGGTGCCTATTCTTGAGTAGTGGCGTAGATAGCTCTTTGCGATGGGGGTATATTACTTATAGGGGTAACCGAGGGAATGGTGGCCTCCGGGGTAATAGGAGCCATGCCAAATATCCCGGGATAATTTTTATTTCACAACAGGACATAGTGGCGCCATCTCTTTATGGATAGCTCAACTAGTTAACCAAGAATAGGTCGGCGATTCCTTAAATTAAAGCGGCCAGCATGACATTTCAGTTTTGGTATTAGGGATGTTACGGAATAGCTTTTTCTCGTACCTAGTTGGATCTGTACCTATTTCAGACCCGAACCTATTCAAAATACCTATTACAGGTCCAAACTATTCCAGGTCAAACTTAAACGCCGCTCCGCCGATTGGCGCTATTCCGGCTGCACGGCCGACACGAGTTTTTAAAGAAGGCCGCTAGAACTCCAGCGTGGCCAGCAGTTTCCGATTGTTCGAATTAAATTTCGTTATAAATTTTTGTAACAGATTAATATTTTTCGCACCAGACTTTTTTGGAAGATTTGATTGTAACGGAGGCCTATTATTTAAAGAAACATGAAGAATAGGCATAGGTACATCCACCATATATGTTGCCTTTTTAATTAATTCCTCATTGCTGGTTGCATATCCTACATTAAATACGCTATATTTTGTTGCCCAATAAATTATTACAATATTTTTAGAAATATTTATTATTTATTACTATTTCCCTTTATCTTTATTTAGTGAGATTATTTTAATTATTGCAATGTGCTTGTAACGGCAACGATTAAAATTTTCAACTGCAAATTCGCCATATTATATGAATTTAAAGCAAAACCTGTAGCCGTTCCATTCCCTATATCGTACCTGTACCTGACAACTTGAAAAAGGAGTAACAATAAAACCAGAGAATTGAGAGAATCAAACATGTGACAGTGCCAACGGACCTGGAATAGGTACCTGGTAATAGGTAATAGGTACGCGGAATAGGCAGATGATACCTATTCCAAAAGAACAGGTCCAGTTCCACTGTAACACCCCTATTTGGTATCGCAATATGTAAGGAACGTTGGAATTGACAAGTTCGAAATTCAGATTATTGTTTTGATTTTCCTGAAACCAATTTTTAATTGGAAAATAAAAGAGTCATTATTTGAAACATGTTTAAGGACACGTTGAGATAGTTAATACGAATAGTTAATACGAATAGTTACAAGGATGCGAATGGAACTGGCATAATATGTTTAGGGTGCGGGGAATTCGGTAAAAATGGGGAGGTTTTTTTGAGGTGTAATTCGTGTGGTAATAATTGGGCTCATAAGGCATGTACCGATATCGAAAAAAATACATACCGTCACCTTAGAGTTATACTGTGGTATGTGCAGTAAACCAAGTGTTGAGAAAAAGCGTTATGAAAAATTGGCTTTTTGTTACAGTGCTATGGACAGACCTACATTTAAGAAAATTTGTACTTAGTTAGTTTCATTATAATTATTACGGTTTTTTAGAAAAAATATACACATATACATTGTTTTTTCTATATTTTGGGCACTAGAAAAAACACATACAATTATGTAACTCTATTTTTTTATTAATTATGAAAACATACAACTCTGTAACGTTACAAAAAAACAAAATAACTACAAATAAGAATATAATCCAGAACTAGAGAAATAAATATGTTAGGCATTATCATTTTTGGGAAGTATAGCCATAATAGTATGCCTTATCCACCTCAGAAATCCACTAGCACACTAACTCAACGACCCAACCAAATAAAAACAAAGTTGTATGTGTATTATTTGTGACCATAGGAATAAAATATAAAATTACAAAGGTGTATGTGACACATATACAACTATGAGACTCTAAAAATCGCAATTCACGTTGATACAACAATGTATTTATGGTTGCCAATGACATATGGTGTAACATACAACATTGTAATTCTCTGGAAGGGAAGTTTGAGATACATACAACTTATTAACACCGAAAAGTCAATTTCAGAAAAAATGCTACATACAACAGTATAACTCTAAGGTAACGATACATATGCGATTATTGTGCTTAGAAAACTTTAAACTGGGGTAATAGTGGCCGTATGCCACCAACTAGTTGGGGTAACGATAGCCATGTAGGGTTTTCCTTTTTTTCCTGTAAAACAAGTACCTATTATGTTTTGTTTACTTTTGAAAAAAGACTTAAGTGAAAGATGACCTATTTCAATGATTTCCTTATTTTTGACGGGATTTAGAAAAAATTAACAAAAAAAACTTAAATAAAGCTTAGGGGGCCACCCCCGGCTTCCCCTACGGCTCCTGATTAGTCGGCTCGCGCGAGGCTACAAAATTAGGAATTCATAATTTTTGTAGTCTTGGGGGGGAGCACATTTTGGAGAAATAATTTACCCACAGTAGGGTCAACTTTTTCTAAAAACAAAGCGTTTCGACAGTTCTGTTGACACCTACATGTGATATTAGCGGCTGATACTGGGTTCTTCCTAAAGGTCGATTTATAAACTTGACGTTCCGTTTGCGTTCGCCGTTTGCGCTCGCCGTTTCAACTTAAAAGCACAGAGTTCCATAAGATCATTTATGTTTGACGTTGACGTCGCCGTTTGCGTCGGTCTTGCCGTTCCCTTCCTTTCAACATAAAGCTGGATTTATAAACTCGACGTTCGCCGTTGGCGCCGGCGCTGGCGTTCGCACTGGTAGTTAAACAATGGAAAGATAATGCAACTGTTTATAAACTTCGCTGGCGTTGGCGTTGTCGTTGGCGCCAGCGTTCGCAGTTGACGTTCGTAGACGGCATTTATAAACTTTGAGTTGGTCGTTGGCGTCGTTCGTGTTAACATAATAATATATATATCCATATTCACCTGTGAACTTATCGTATTGTTAATTTAAAAAAGGTAACGTTTTTAGTGAATTAGCAAGAGATGTAAAAAATATGTTTTCACTGATGGTGAAAGCCTTTGCTTTTGAAACATGTAATGTAATGTCTTAAATTAAACCAGTGGAGCAGACAGAGTGTTTTACCTTATATGCTTTTCTTATATCTCCTTCTGAACAACACTTCAACATGTCCTTTATGAGAAGTGGATGTGGCTCATCACAAACTTTAAATACATTTTCCGAATTTACTATTTCAAAACCATTGTGTGTGGACTGAAGGTTATTTAGGGCTTGTCTCATATCACCTTGGGCTGTAAAATGAAAAAAATTTATATATGTTAATTTTTTTTGCGTCGGTCTTGCCGTTCCCTTCCGTTCAACATAAACCAATTTAAAGTTCCCAGTTCAGTTAGTGGGCCGTAGCAAGCTGTGTATTATTTAAATTGAACGGTGAGTAGAATAAACCAGGTTAGGTTAATTAACTCTCCTATTTCCAATAAAAAACTTTTTATTTATCATCATTTTTGCAATTCTGAATTTAATATATTAGTTTATCCATCTTAATTACGGTACAATAAATTGCCAAACCTTGCGCTCACTTTTGTTGTACGTATTCGACCTTCCTTTTTATTTAAGATTTTAAGGGTGAAAGCCACCCCATATGCTCAAGGGCGTCCATAGGGGGGGGGGCAAAACGGGCACTTGCCCCCCCCCCCCTAGGCGTCCACATTACTATTTTATTTCATAATTCAGTATAAATCGAGGGGTAATTCACTGAGAAAAATTTGTACACCATTTTCCATATTGCCGAATTTTCTTCGTATTTTCCTTGTATTTTCTGTATTTTCCTTGTATTTTCTTAATTTTTCTCGTATTCTCTGTATTTTCCATGTATTTTCTTAATTTTTCTCGTATTTTCTCGTATTTTCTAGAACTTGTACACCATTTTCGCCAAAAAAAAAATGGCTTTACTAAACTTTTTTTTAGAAGTCAAAGCAGCGTTGTTCCAGAATCTTAAGTTGGTTATTCCCATCATTAAAACCGTCGAAAACCCGGCAGCGTTAACGACTTTACGTCATTGCCAAATTGATTGGCGCGCGTATTTTCCATATTTTCCTTATGTTGCCTGTATTTTTCTCGTATTTTCTTTGTATTTTCTTCGTATTTTCTGTATTTTCTTCGTATTTTCTGTATTTTCTTCGTATTTTCTGCATTTTCCTCTTATTTTCTGTATTTTCTTTTGTATTTTCTAGAAGTTGTACACCATTTTCGCCAGTGAATTACCCCTCGGTATAAATATTCAAGCGCGGATCCAGGGGGGGGGGGCGGTCATGGGGGTCATGACCCCCCCCAAAACAGAAAATAAATAAATGAATTTACTGTTTTGACTACCTCTGCAGCTTTTTCACAAGATTCATGACAACATTACTATACCATAAATTAGTTATATTTTTCGCCTGCGGCGCTTTTTAACTTCATTTATATCATGATGACCCCCCCCCCCCCCCCAAAGCAAAGTTCTGGATCCGCGCCTGTAAATATTGAATAGTACAGTGGTTAGTTAGTAGAGACCAACAAATCACTAAACTGATTATGATTATTTACAACAAAATAAGGAAAATTTAATAAAAAAAGTAATCAACGAGTTTGGCAAGACGTCTAGGAATTTAACATTTTTATTTTATGATGAAAACTTATAAATTGTAATTTTGTGTTTATTTTTTACGAATTCTGTAGGTTCCGTTAGGCATAAGGTACCTATATGTTAAATAATTAGTCATATGTAAAAAAATATTGTTTAAGTTTTTGCCCCCCCCTGAAAAACGCTCTATGGACGCCCTTGCATATGCTCCATAATGTTCGCGAACATTTTGAACAGTGCCTTTACAATTGCATAGAGGTTGAAGGTGGACATTTTCAACATTTACTTGATTGATACAAGCGGTAATAAATTTTATTACGTCTAAATTTCCTTTTCTTTTAGCCCTATTTCTAAGGAACTATTCACTCCATTTAAACGAGCAAGGTCGCGTTTGGAAGGCAATTCAATTCCCTTTAAAATAAGGTATCACTCGACCCCCCTTTCCATTTAAGATTTTAAGGGTAGAAGCCGCCCCGTCGCAGGGGGGTGAAAATAGCAAAAAAATATGTCCCCCCGAAAACCAAGGTTCCCGTGTTGTTCGAGCGAATTTTGATTTATTTATTAACAAGAAAATAAACCTGGGTGGAAAGTTTTGGGTGCGCCAACCTGCATGTCAACCCAACCCCCGCCCCTCCCGGGCGTTTATGAGATCTTAAATAATAATGGACCTCCTTTTATTTCCCTTTCTGAATCCTGGATGCGCCACTGGGATGATACGACCTATTTAAGAAAAAAGTGTAACACTGGGATTAAGATTATCGATAAAAAGATTTTGTCAAGGGTACTTTCTATGTATAAATACAGCAATTTTTAACAGACAAAACATTAAATGTAAATTCAGTTTTTTAGATACTTATTTTCATACTTTTGAAAGTAGCAAAAAAATGTTTCTTAATATTAACATATTATGCAGTTTAACGTTTCTATCGGTGGTTCTTGCGAACGACTATCTAGGATTTGTGGAAGTTAAGAGTATTAATAGTACTGAAACGTATTATTTATCGCTTTATGTGGTAAGATTAATAACTCTCTCACTTCTCACTCCACTTCAAAAAATACGAATCTGTTAAAGGCACTTTTATCCCTTTTTTTTGTAAACTTAATAAACCTGAAAATGACAAATAAGACTTAACATTTTTGTAAATAATGGTGTTTCATCCCGTCTCTCTTACACTCCTTTCACTCTATTGCCATATTTTAATCAAGAACCTCAAACCGAAAATATACAGGGTGTTACAAGTTAGTCTGCGTACATGGGGATGTCAAAAACGGAAAGAGATACCTACCATCATCATTAAATTGAAGTAAAGTTTCAAATACATTCGTAGAAAACCCTAAAGTTTCAGTTTCGATTTTTAATTTTGTCCGCCTTAATTTTTGACTTGCGAAAAATAAAACTTACTCTCTCACAGCCGTATTTTATGTTCTACAAGATGGCGTTATTAGTTCTCAGATTGGACGTCCTGTTTTTTTTTTAAATACCACGTTATTTTTTGAATACGGACCTGGGAATTTTAAATAAGGTTTAGGGACTTCTAGGCCTTAAAAAATTAAAACAAATAGCTAACTTTTTTTTTATTAAAGAAATTGGTACCAGTATCTTAAAAATATTTCCATTATGGTCGTGAAAATTGCATAAATTCCATAAATTACCATTTTATAATCCTCATGAAATAAAAGTACCTATAAAAATTAGAATAATTACTTCCCATGCCTTGAGTGTGGTATATCTAACTTTTGACTAAAATTTTATTGAAATAACGGCTTAGTTTTAAGTTTTTGTAATGTATGTACCTAATTAATAATTGCTAGAGATGCACTAGCAAAGAAAGTATAATTGGATATAATACTGATGATGTGTTATTTGATGACAAAACGTTAAAATAAAATAATAAGTTGGAACTGCTTTAAATTTCTAAAGCTTAGAAGTCCCCAAAACCGTATTTAAAATTCCAGGTCCGCATTTAAAAAAAAATTACTTGTCGGTGGTATCTAAAGAACAAAATGTCAAATTTGAAAAATACGGCTATAAAAAAAAATTCTTTTTGTTTTTTTCCTAAGTCAAAACTTAAGGCGTAAAAAAATAAAAACCACAACTGACAATGTCGGTTTCATAGAAATTTAACTTTAAATACGTACAGCTTATCTCGTGCGCAAACAAAAGTTCAATTTTATGCAGCAGGATTGGGCATGCGCACAAACCTCTTATTATCGGCCCGTCTTTTTTCAGCAACATGCTCAAAATACACTCCAGAACCGGCTCAGCGCCATTTTTGTTGTTGTGTTGTAAGTTTTCTCTGTGGATTTCTTGTTTTCTTTGGTATTGTGGATTGTGGGTGTTTAATATTTACGGATTTCTAGTTTTTGTGTAGTTTAGTGAAATGTGAAAAGTTTAGAAGACACTTTTTTCTTTAGTTATATTATATAAAGGAAAATGTAAATACCTACATGTAATTAATATATTAATCCAAGGGTGAAAGTATTCCACGGGTTAAGTTCTCGGGCAAAAACTTTTTAAAATTCTTGAACAAGAAATTGTGCTTGAAAGTGTTTTATACGTACCCAAGTTTTTGCCAAATTGTAAAAATCAATACAAGTTATAATTATACCAACTAATATTTGACTTGATGTTAGGTACGCGATAACATCGAAGATTGGTTATTTTGCTGGTTTTGTTTACTTTTTATATTCGATTTTATGAGTTTTATAGTTTAATTGACTGGTTCGCTTCCTTCTCGAACTAAAAACACGACGTCGAATCATTTTTAAACAAATTTTAGAAACAAAATTTTAAAAACAATTTTCTATTCTCAAATTCTGATAGATTTGCAACCAAAAATGCCACAAACCTGATAAAAAAAATTGAGAATAAATTCCAATTTTTGGCAAGAATTTGGGGCATTTTTGATGTTTGCAAGTAAAAATAAATTGAAGGTCAACTTTTACGATTTCGTGAGCAAGAACTTAAATTTTAAAGCCCGGATCTGTCTATTTTCCCATTCGTCAAATGATAATGTTGCAGTGCGCACTGCGCATGCCTAATCCGGTGTAGCTTTTTTTACATGCGCGAGGCCATAAATTTGGCACTTTCGTGATTATTTATATAATTAATTTGTGTTGGGCTACATGCTTGGTGAAACTGTTGTTCCTTTGCACAGGGAGAAAAAATAATAAGTACTTCTTATGTTTCACAAATTTAATCAGTTTCCTGACACGTGTTTCGGCCCTTTCGGGTCATTTTCAAAGGAGTAAAAGAAGATACTTTTCTGATACTTACGTGATTATTGTTTGATTATCTAAAGGTAAATGTCTATGTTTTTTTGAATATCTCGGAATATTTCCAATTTTCTTTACCAAAATATTAAGCCTTAAATAACGCAACTTTGCCTTAATTTAACCATCTTCATATTATGTGTTATCGTTTTTGAGATTCTTATTAATTTTTTTAATTTAATACATGGGGGATCCCTCGGTAACCTACTAACTTTACCACACACAACAATCATCGTTTTATGAGCTACTAAATGGTGACGAATTAACAAAATATTAAAAAAAAAACAATGAATGTATTAATGATAGATTCTACTCTTGCTAATAAAATAATCAAAATATGATGTTGAATATAACCCCCCCCCCCTTTTTTTTAAATAAGGGAATAATCTAAAAAAATTCAAAGCCGCCCACAATCGAGTCTAAATTAAAAGAAACTATCAGCAGGAATACGGATGAAATCACTTTTCTTTTTCAGTCGGCATTTGTACAAGCTTATGCCGCCTGCAAAAGATACGGATGGACACTTGCTACGGAAAAAAATCTCGAAGAAACTGCTGCCATTAATGCCACTATAATGAGCAATCCTGCAGGAACGAACGTTGATTGTAAGTTTTTTTTCAGATCTATTGTACACAGAAAGAAAACTATCGTAGTGTTATTGTCTTTAAAATGAAAATACCTATTTTATTTTTACAGCAAGAAGTGTACCTACATCAGATTTTTTAAAATTTTTTAAAGTTTAAATATGTTTTTCTAAAAATGTACGTCTGGAAATTAAGTTTCAATGGGGTTTCCTGAGTTTTAGCAAAACTCAGCGCCTCAAACAGTTTTTTAATAATTATTTAAATATACAGTGTGTCCAAGAAAGTATGCAACGTAATATGAGAAAGTTTTTATCACCGATTTCTCAAAAAAATGTATTCTTTATAAAAGTTGGTGCATGCCTTAAAACTATAAATGCATATTTCATATTTCACCTGCGGCTAATAGTAAGGGAGTAAATGCCATTTTTTCGAAATTGCCTTAAGAGTAAAGTACCTTAATTAGTAGAAATATAGCAAAATTTTATATGGAAATGTTCTTGCAAATTAGCAAGTTAGTCCAAATGCGAAATTTAAGTTAGGTGTCACAATTTTTAATTTTTTTTGGTTAATCTCTATTTTCCTTTAAACGGTACACCTTTGGTTGATTTTTTGTTTACGCAATTTTAATATATTTATTAAATAACTTAAACGAGGGTTTATAATAAAAATGAATTAAGTAGTTGCAAACTTTTTAAAACCTTTCAATGTTACGAGTTGGTTCAGATATTAGCGTGTTGAACGCCTACTTAAACACATTTTAGTCAACTTATGTTCTAAACAAAATTATGATAGAATCCAACTCTATTCATATTACTGAAAATAATTAATAATTTATTTGTCATTTTCACCCAGTACGCTGAAGTCCAAAAACCTATTTTAAAGAAATGCATATAAATAAAATTTAAAATTGACACACCTAACTCAAATTTCGTATTTGGAGTAAGTTTTCAATTTGCAAAAACATTTTCATATAAAATTTTGCTGTATTTCTAATAATTAAGGTACTTTACTCTTAAGGCAATTTCGAAAAATATCATTTGCTCCCCTACTATTAGCCGCAGGTGAAATATGAAATATGCATTTATAGTTATAAGGAATAAAATTTTCTGAGAAATCGGTGATAAAAAACTTTCCCATATGTTGCATACTTTTTGGACACACTGTATATGACTAGGCCAGAAAAATGTTACTTTCTTAAAGAAAAAGCGTCCGGAAAGAAGGTTACTTTTCTGCCGGTTGCCAAACAAATATACTTTATGATATATAAACCGAGGGGCTGCTAACTCACCAAAAAAAGTGTGCACGGATTTTAAATCAGTTTCGATTTAATCTGATTTAATATGATTTAAATAGAGAACTGTTATGCGTTATGCTGTAACGCGCCGATGTTTTACCAAATTTATGCGATTTTTTGTGGATTTAAACCAATTTAACAAATTTAAAGCAATTTTACTTGATTTAGGTATGTAATTAAAGCTGGTTAAATCGAATACATTTTTTTAAATTTAGTGATTTGGGAAAGATTTACAATGATTTAATTTGATTTAACAGCATAATATAATGTACACAGATTTAAGCGAGTTAGCAGCAGGGTTACCAGGTCCAAAAAAAATAATTCATGAGAAAACGCAACAAAAATCATGAGATTTTCAGTAAAAATCATGAAATGACTAATTTTATTAAGAATTTTTAAAAATGCACCTATTTTAATAATATGCATTTTTATTAAATTAAAAAATCACTTTTCTTAAAAAAAAAAACAAGACATAAAATATAACAGAAAAAATAAAATAAACTAAATTCAAAACATCATACCTTATTCGAAATGTCATTTGACTTGACAAGCACGTTTGCCAACTGAACAATTTTTAATAATTTTAATGTTGCCAAGCATTGATTTAAAATGACATTTTATTTGAGATGCATGATTACCAATAGTGTAACTATAAAATTTTTTATATTAATTACGTAGTCAAATGACATTTCGAATAAGTTCAATTGGTACCTACTTTCTAGGTACAAATGATAGAATTAGGGGGGTAATTGTGTATTGCGCCAAAAATCATGAGATTTTTGTTGAAAATCATGGAATCACGAGAAAAGTGTCGAAATCATGAGATCTCATGAAAAATCATAAGACCTGGCAACCCTGGTTAGCAGGACCTCAACCTAAACATATCACATACCAGAATTGACATAATATATCCTAGAATATGACATAAGATATAGAAAAATTTTATAACAAACTTTACTTAGTACCCCCTCATTCTCGGCCAAATTCTGAGGAATGTTCAATTAATTACCATTACCGTTTTAACCCTATGGGGATGGGGCAAACAAAATTTCAGTTTCATAACAAAAAAATTGATTATTATTTTTACCTTTTTATTTTTTTAGATTACTGGCTAGCAGGTATTCATCAAGCTGACGAAGAACACAAGCCCATTTGGATGTGGTTAGATTCGGCAGAGGAAATTAGTTATTCAAACTGGGAAAGTGGAGAACCCTCGACTGACTTCGGTTATTGTCTCGGCAAGGCAACCGTGCCCAATGGGCTCCAGTGGCGCGCAAAAGCGTGCATTAATGGAAACTATTTTATTTGTAAAAACATGTCGTCTGATCACGATCAGTATCTAGAGTAAAAATTTGATTTAATTTGATGTTTTGTTATTTTCATTTTACAAGAATAAAATTCAAAGAAAACTGTTTGTGCTCAATTGCTATAAATTGGCTATAAAAACAAAGCAGCGTGGACCATAAATACTACCCAACAGATCCCGTAATAAATTTGTTTGGTGCTTTCCATAGACTTCTTATAGAATAGACTAAGCAATTCATTCCTGAATAGCCCGTTTGTTTGCATCAAACATTCGTACGTGTGAAAGAAAGACAGAAGAGAGAGAGAGAGATAGCGGTAAATTTCCGATTCCGCGCGGAATTTAACGATTCGGAGCGATTAGTCAACACCAGCGGCGTAGGGTGTGGAAAGGATTTTTCATACAATAAATAAGTAATAATAGTTACTTACGATATATGTGTTGTAAAGATTCATATTACAACACGAGATGTTAAAGTTGTCAAACGAGGCGTCAGCCGAGTTTAATAAAATATCGAGCGTAGTAATATGAATTTACAACAAGAATATTGTACAAAATTTCATCTATGAATAAAAATATTTGGCAAAAGGCATTTTTAAAAATAAAAATGCACCTGCTATTACATCTATAACAGCACTAGTGCAAGAGACAATAAGAAATATTTTATTTTCTAAAATTCAATCATGTATAACCAAACTACGTATTTGTACCTACATACTTTGGTATGCTGCATATCAGTAATAGGTAAAAGTACTTTAATTGTTCAAAGAGAAATATTTTTTTTGTCATGCCAGGATATAAATAGAAGTATCATATTTTGCTTCCTGCTTTTATAAGGGATGAGGTATATGTTTTTTTCCACTTGAATGTTTCAAATTCCAAAGAAAATGAGTGAAATATACGCATAAGGTCCAAATTATTAAATTGTCCTGCTTGAACTCACATAACTAAACCAAGCAATAATATCGTGCGAGCAAAAATTATTTGCATCAAAGAGGACCTTGCATCAAAGGACGTAATGCTTAGTCGTAGAGCTTAATACCTGTTGGGTGTCAGTATATAACTACCTGAATTAACAATCAATCAGTTATTCCGTCATCTTTGACAGTCGTTACAAGTACCTAATTTGATTCATCATTCATCGCTAATTTTTCCAATTTCTTGAACAATTCACACAATGGGCTTTACGGAACAGCACAAAACATTCATGGTTAAAGCATATTTTCGAAACGGGGTTAGAGTAAATGGTGAGTGGCAATACAATCCGGGTTTGTGCATGGACAATTTTCACGAACATTTTCCTAACGTTGCTTTTATTGCTGGGGATCTTTATCATTGCCTGAAAAGAACCGTGGCTGTGTTTAGGGAAACAGGTTCTATACAACACAAAAAAGAAGCAGAAAGACCATCTGTAAGAACAGAAGAACTTGCTGCAAACGTTCGTGAAATAATGCAAAATAAGCCAACAAATTGTCTAAGACGCCTGTCCCAAGAAGTGGGAAGATCTTATGGAACATGCACGACTATTCTTAAGAAGCAGCTAAATTTATTTCCTTATAAAGTGCAAGTATTCCAAGAAATACAAGCCGCAGATTTTGAAAGACGCAGGAATTACTCTCAATGGTTTACCCAAAATTTATTGCAAAGAAATGATTTATTAGACCTGACATTTTTTTCGAATACGTAAAGCCTGGTTCCACCTCTCCGGTTATGCGAATTTTCAGAATACACGCATGTCGAGTAGTGAAACTCCCCATTTTTTTATAGAGTCCACATTGAACCCTCAAAAAATTGGTGTCTGGTTAGCTGTTTCCCGAAGAAGAATTGTTGGTCCTATTTTTTTCCATGACACAGTTACAGCACAGCGGTAAGTATAGAGACAATATTTTGAATCAATTTGTGGAGCAATTATTTGACGACGAACTACGTTTTGGATATTTTCAACAGGACGGTGCAACCGCTCATACAGCCGCCGAAACTATTAACTATTACGCAGTTTTTTCGACGACAGATTGATCAGTTTTCGATCAGACATTGAATTCCTAGATCACCTTGTTTAACGGTTATGGATTACTTCGTTTGTCCTCATTTAAAGAACACTATTTTTAAAACACCAGTTGCAAATTTAGAACAATAATTACAAGAAAGGATTATCCAAGAATGTGGTAACATTTCTCAAGAGATGCTGGTCAACACTTTCGAAAATATGAAGAGACGTGTGAATTTATGCTCGGAGCATAGCGGTGGCCAATTTCAGCAATTTATGTAATTATTTTTCTTTTTCTTTCTGTATGTTCTTACTTTGTTAATTTTGTAAACAACAAAAATAAATTTTCTCCACGACCATTACTGAATGCAATAATTCCAAAATCATTTTTGATAATAGAATGTAAAAATTCTCGCTCTTGAGTTGGAATATTTATTCTGAAACACTTGCTTCTTATGCGTTTTGCGTGTATTTTCATTCCATAACAAGATACGGAATGAATATTCTGTAATTGATATAAACGACATAGGTTGCCATGAATTTCGAAACTGTCAGTGTCAGATAAAAATGGCCGCGTTGTAATAATTATTTTCAGACAAATTTTAGTGCAAGTCAAAAAATGAGTGAAAAATCGGATGAATCAGATATGGAACTGGATGGTCGTGGAGAAAATATCGTCTGCTACTCGGTTAGAATGAAAATTAAATACTCGTGGTTCCTCACGCTCGCTACGCTTACGTTCGGAATCTTTCACTCGGATCGAATTTTTATTCCAACCTCGTTACAGAATCTACTATTCTATTTGTCTACTTATTTTATTACTCATTAGTTTGACATATCATGTCATAATATGAATTCGACAAAATTTTAACCTAGATTTGGTTAGATATATATCGTCCCCATAGCATTGTGATCTAAACCAAGCTTTACGTTTTTTAATCCAAGCATTGATGCAAATAATTTTTGCTCGCACGGTATTTGTACATACTTTGGTATGCTGCATTGCAGTAATAGGTAAAAGTACTTTAATTGTTGAAAGAGAAATATTTTTTGTTGACATGTCAAGATATAAATAGAAGTATCATTTTTTTGTTTCCTGCTTTTATAAGGCTGCCCTAGGTCTATATTATTTTCCACTTGAATGTTTCAAATTCCAAAGAGAATGAGTGAAATATATGCATAATGTCCAAATTATTAATGTCCTGCTTGAACTTACATAACTAAACCAAATAACCATGACAACAATAATTGTTCCAATATTGTATTCTTAAAAGTTATCTCACAGATAAAAATGGTAACAAGAATTATTTTTATTTACTCTATTCCTGATTACTACACCACTAAATGTGCAAGTAATACACATTATAACCTTACCTGTTAAAAGATAATTCTGGCCTACACTGACGCACCATTTTGTTAAGAATAAAATAAAAAATTCTTAAAAAAACACAAAACTTTACAAAACACGTACAACTACAAGTATTCCTACGACTAACCACGACATCGCAAAAACAAATACTACGATTACTCACAGAAAAAAAAAACTGTTTGTTCGATTACTACAGCTGTTTTTGTTGCTACCAGTGAATGGCCGATGAGTGAAAAAGGAAAGCGAGGTTGCCTCTATCATTCTAGATTTTGTCACCATGGAACTACAATAAGTACCTACCTATGTAAAATATCTTTGCGGCTGATAATTGAACCGGGGTTGAATTATTTGTATAGGATGAGGTGAAAATCTATTTGGCATTTGATTTCTTAATGAAGTGTTTGGCGTCTTTGCATTAAAATTAATGGGTGTGCTGTGCACTATTTTTTGTATTTCATCATGTCTTACTGGGTTAGGTCCTAGTCAAAATTTCGTTACTGGCAAGGCCGTAGCCAGGGGGGATCAAGGGGGATTGATCCCCCCCCCCCGAAATAAAAAAAAATATTTATTTTATACTTTTAATAAGTATTAATGAGACTGCAGTTATATACAGTGCGCCCGTCTCACTTTGTTGTTACACAACATAATAGTTAATCTTATTTACGGGCTACAATGGCTGCAGATCGCCTTAATGGTCTGGCTTTCCTATATGCCCACCGTGATATAAACGTAGATGTAAACAAAATCATAAATATTTTCTCTTCTAAGAACAGGAAACTTGATTTTGTAATTTAGTACAAAGTAAGTAGTACCTACTTCAGATATTTTTTTGTTCTTATTGTTTATTTTTCGTTTTCATTCTTATTTTGTTTTTGAACTTATTATTACATAATATAATTTATTATAATAATTATTATACTTAGATATAATTATGACATTAATATAAGAGACATGTTAATTAGTAAAATAAATAGTTTATTGTTTATTTTGTCGACCGACATTTTAAATTTCGAATTTCTTTTAAATTAAAAGAGTGTTTTAAAGTCTGGCATATTACCGCAGATTAAGCTTTACGGTTATTTTACCCAAAAAAGGGCGTGGCACCCAAAAATTTTTCGCCTGCGGCGCAGTTCCCTTTCACGCCCCACCCCTAGAACAATTATTAAATCCGCCACTGGAACAAACCCCCCCGAAATTATTTTCTGGCTACGGCCTTGGTTACTGGAATAGTTATTCGGGAAAAATGTCCCCTCCACGATTATGAGATCTTGGATAATAATGAACCTCCCATTTATTTTCCTTAAATCCTGGCTGTGCCACTGGGTAGATATGACATAATATTTAAGAAAAAAAGTGTAACACTGGGATTAAGATTATCGATAAAAAGATTTTGTCAAGGGTACTTACTGTGTATAAATACAGCAATTTTTAGCAGAGAAAACATTAAACTTAAATTCACTTTTTAAAATAAATACTTATTATTTTAAATATTGTTTTTATATTTATTACAAATAGCAAAAAAATGTTTCTTAATATTAACATATTATGCAGTTTAACCTTTCTTTCGGTGGTTCTTGCGAACGAGTATCCAGGATTTGTGGAAGTAAATAGTAACACTACTGAAAGCTATTATTTATCACTTTATGGGGTAAGATTAAATTAAGATTAATAGCTTTTTTACTTAAATTTAAAAAAATACATGGATATGATGAAGGTTAAAATAGAGGCAAAGTTGTGTATTTTAAGCTTATTAATTTCGCGAAAGAAAATTGTGAATAATATAATAAGTTTTTAATTTTTTGCACCTAAATTTTTGACGGGAGAAAAACCAAAATTACTTTCTCACAGCCGTATTTTATGTTCTTTAAGATGGCGTTATTAGTTTTTCAATTGGACGTTCCGTTATTTTTAGGTACCAGTCATTTTTTAAATACGGACCTGGAATTTCAATTCGGTTTTAGGCACTTCTAGGCCTTAAAAATTAAAACAAATCAAAGGTTTCTAAAATTGTATGTTTCGTTATAAAAGAAAACAGATTAGTACTATTAATGTTTCAAAAATTATCCTTTCTTTGGCATTACGGACTTAGCAACAATCTTAAAAGCTGAACTTTTTTTTATAAATAAATTGTTACTATAGTATTTTAAAAATATTTCCATTACGGTCCTTAAAATTTCATAAATTACCATTTTATAATAACCACTATAAAATAAATAAAAATACCTATATGAATTAGAGTTACTTTTCATGCCTTCAGTATTGCAATCTATGGTAAATCGGACTTTCGACTAGAAGTTTTTTAAAATAATATAAGTACGGCTCAGTTTAAAATTTTTTTTAATGTTTTGTAATGCAGTTTTAATTTCTAAGCCTAAAAATAATTACCAGGGCCGTAATTGCAACTATAGGATAATTTTATTGAATACTGATGATGTGTTTTTTGATGACAAAACGTTAAAGTAAAAAAAAATAACGTTTGAACTGACTTAATTTCCAAAGCTGAGCTGAGTTAAATTTTTAAGATGAACGCTCAACTTAGCCGTCGGCTTTACTATTTAAAAGAAACTAAAAGGAACTCGGGTATTATTGAGTGTTGATTGTGGGTGTCTAATATTTCGGATTTCTAGTTTTTGTGTACTTGTGTAGTTTGTACTATAAACAATGACTGGTACCGAAAACATTTTTTAAATTCTTGATCAAGAAATTGCTGTTTTTTTTTTTTTTTTTTTTATGATCGAGCACAAGCACTATAGGAAAATCCTTTAAGGCGCTCTGGGAGCGGTGCGTGTGCGAAGAAAGCGATTCACGTTTTTCTTGAATCGTTGGAGGTTATATTCGGTTGGAAACACGGTCTCAGAAAGGCCGTTCCACAAAGATGACGTCCTCCAAATGAAACAGTTCTGAAACAATGATGTTCGGGGTGTACTAAGTTGAACCACATAGGAATGGGCGGCAGTGGTTCGTCGTGTGTTTCTGCTATGCATTACTCTAGGTGGAATCGAGCGGGCAATATCTGTCAAACACTTGCCATGAAAATATCTGTAGAAGAGAGCCAAATCACCAACCTGTCTTCGATGTTCTAAGCTGTCGAGGTTCTTTGTCAGCTCGTGGTCGCCGATTAGACGAACGGCTCTCCTTTGGATGGAATCCAACAACCGAAGGGTATGCTTCGGTGCAGAACTCCAGATATGAGAGCAGTATTCCAGTGATGGTCGAATCTGGGCTTTATAGAGTGTCAAAAGTTGTTGAGGTGTATACAACTTTTTGGTACGGAAAAGTATACCGAGCTTCTGAGAAGCTGCCCTGGCGATTGCCACTACGTGATTATGCCAAGACATATTTCCTCCCAGGTTGACACCCAGCAAATTAATAGACGAAGTCAGTGGAATTGCGTGTCCTGCCATAACGATATCGGGTTCTGCAATGTTGACCTTCTTAGAGAAAACTGCAGCCTGGGTTTTTTGAGCGTTAAATTCGACTTGGTTACTGTCACCCCAAGACAAAATTTCTTCCAGGTCTTTATTGAGGCGTGATGCCTCATGTTGTCTGCGATGATGTGCGTCAGTAGCCGATGTTTGAGGTTTCAAAGTAAAAGATGAGATAAGTGTGCTGTCGTCAGCAAAGCAATATAATGGATTTTTTGTTTTCGCTAGAAGGTCGTTAATGTACAGTAAGAAGAGAGTGGGAGATAATATGGACCCTTGAGGAACACCAGCATTGATGGTGAAGGTGTCTGAGAGAAACCCGTCAATCGCCACTTGCAGAGAGCGGTCCTTGAGGAAGCTAGACAACCATGAACAAAATCGACCGGGCATACCATAAGAACGCAGTTTGCTTAGGAGCCCCTCGTGCCAGACACGGTCAAAGGCTTTAGAGATGTCCAGTGCAATAGCCCGGGACTCCCCATGATGTTCGATTGCGTTGCTCCAAAGATGAGTGACATAGGCTAGCAGGTCTCCTGTTGATCTGGACTTACGAAAACCATACTGATGGTCGCTGATAATTTTAAGGCCTTCCAGGTATTTTATAAGTTGTTGGTTAATAGCTTTCTCCATCACCTTTGATATAACTGAAAGCAGTGTTTTCTTGCCTTTCTTTGGTATAGGCTGGACTCGCGCCTTTTTCCAGCAAGATGGAAATATTCCTTTTTTGTAGGATAAGTTAAAAAGTCTACAAAATACTGGTGTGAGTTCATCGGCGTATTTCTTGAGCACTATAATAGGAATTTCATCTGGACCAGAAGCTTTTTTGGCATCGAGCCCCTTCAGAATTCGTTTGACAGGACGCTGACGGAATACGATATCAGTCATTTCCGATCGAACTGCTGGAATGTTCGGGGGTGTTTTTCCCTGAAAGTCTACCGTGGAGTGTGAAGCAAAGAGTTCTGCGAGTAAGTTCGCTTTATCTTCAGCCGTGGTTGCTATTGTGCCGTCAGAACGTGTTAGCGGTGGAATATTTGATTTGGTAAAATTTTGACTGACGGCCTTAGCGACTGACCAAAAGGACCTAGATCCGTTAGGACTGGCGAGAAGTTTATTTTTGATCCTCATGTTGTAAGCCTCTTTGTTTTGATCTATCGTTTGCTTGCACTGGTTTCGAGCGGTAACAAAGATGGTGCGATTCACATCGGTAGGATTTTTACGCCATTGTCGGTAAGCTAGATTTTTAGCTCTGACAGCACGCTCGCAGTTCTTGCTAAACCAGGGTTTGCCATTCGAAGGGCGCTTCTTGGAGAAAGGAATAAAGGCTTCCATGCCAGTAAGAATGACATCGGAGACCTCTTGAGCACAAGCGGATGGATCATCTGAAGAGAAGCATACTTCCAGCCAAGGAAAAGTGCGAAAATGGTCCCTTAGGTCTTCCCAACTAGCTGATGTGTAGTGCCAAATTTTACGAGGTTTAGGAGGTTGTTCAGAACAAATTGGCAGCTCGCTTAGAGTTGAAATAAGTTTGTGATCGGAAGATCCTAATGGAGGATGAACGGTGACTGTGTATAGGTCAGGGTTGGATGTCAAAAAGAGATCTAAAAGACTAGCAAAATCTCCATCTCGGTCTGGAATTCGCGTTGGTTCTTCCACGAGTTGAGTTAGACCAGAACTGATCGCAAAAGATTCCGCCTCACGACCCTGTTCATCGTTGGTATTTGAGTATTTGAGCCAGTTGATATTGTGGACGTTAAAGTCACCAAAGATAGCGACTTCGGCATTAGGATGGTTGGTTTGCAAGAAGTCAATTGTGTTTGCTAGTGACGAGAAGAGTGCTCTGTAATGTGTGTCACTTGGAGGACGGTAAAGGCAGCAGATAAACTTGGTGATTTTCTGCGTTGATATTTTAAACCACATTACATCAAACTCTGCTGGTTCAAGTGTGTCCTCTCGTTGGCAGCAAAGATCATCTCGGATAAAGAGACAGACCCCAAAGTTGCGTCTAAATCGGAAATGAAAATCGTATCCAGGATATAAATAGCTGACGGTGTTCGTTGACGATCTGACCTTTGTCTCGGTCAGTGCGAGCACAAGGGGCTTGGATGTTTGTAAGTGCTGGTGGACTGAATTGATGTTGGTATTAAGCCCTCTGATATTGCAGAAATCAATTTTAAAGCTGCTGTTTTTGGGTGTGTCAGCAACTGTAGGTGCCACACTATTTCTCCGTTGAGTGTTGTTAGGGGAACCCAATATATTGTCGGAGACAGTGGATGTTCGGTTAATATCGCTTGATGAGGCCACAGGATCAGCCCCCACCCGGAGATCCGATCGGGGGGCGAGTTTACCTCCGGAGTATTTTGGTCCTGGAGCTTTCATCATGCTTTTTCTTCCCACCCTGGAAACCGGGAACATGTTTGTTGTTTATTTTGGATTTAATAAGGTAGATAAGTTCAATTGACTCGTTCCCTTGCTTTTCGAACTAAAAACACGACGGCAAATCATTTAAAAAAAATAATTAGAAACAAAACATTAAAAACGCTTTTCTAACCTCAAAATCTGATAGATTGGCAGCCACTAAAATACCAGAAATAATTACCTTTTCCCGCAACTTGTTAAAAAAAAAATAGAACAAAGTTCTAATTTCTTGTCAATAAATTGTAGCAATAACTTGGGCGAAATTTTAGCTGCTTACACGTGAAAATAAATTGTAGGTCCCACTATTACAATTTCTTGATCAAGAAACTCATGAAATACGGGCTTCACATCTGTGCACCTCAGCAGTAAGCGTTTAGTAAGACATTTTAAAGCCCGGACCTGTCTATCTTTCCATTCATTAAATGAGAATTTTGCAGTGCGCATGCCTATTCCTGTATGGCTTTGTTTACATGTGCAAGGCAATAAATTTTTCCCACTTTCGTAATTACTGTTTGATGATCTAAAGGTAAATGTCTATCGATGGCTTAAAGTGCAAACCGTCTAACTCCACTTTTTATAAAAATGTCGATTTTTGTGCACATGGCTTAATGTTAGATCTATGGATACCCAAACCAGATTACTCCAAATAATTACGGTTTTCTTTAAAAACCACCGCACGTAAAGCGTCTAACTCCATGACCTACAAAAACCGGCAAAACATCTAACTCCAGCATTTCGCGCCATTTTACACGTGAAATAAAAATGGAGTTAGCTGTTTTTCAGTTATATATTATGCATTTTGTAGAAGTCAGAATCGTTTTTCGCCCTCCTGTAAAATTTCTATTTTGTGAGTTAGCCAGTTTATACTTTAAGCCATCGCTATGATGTTTTGTGGCTACCTATACTGTGTGACCAGTAAAGTCCGCATCATATGGGATTTTTTTTTATTAATATTAATGCCTTGATTCGAAATTTGACTTTGGCATCAAGTTCTGCTTCGATCGAGATGAAAGTTAAGCAAAAAAATAGTAGTCACGTGATTCGCATTATCTGCCAAATTTTAATTTTTTCCAAAAAATAATTCAAAAGTGGGGTTATTTCTGAAAATATCAAAAAGGTATTAGAAAAAGTTTTTTTTGATGCAGTTTCTAGCCCACATGCAAATTTTCAGCTGCATAAGATAATTTTGATTTTTTACCCATATTTTGTCGTTGTAAACGTGTTTTTGATGCATCATTGTAATTCATTTTTTGGAAACTGCACTTAAATAATAAAATACTATTTTTACTTTTTTTATGACATAGCTTAATAACAAATTTTAATAAAGGGGTTTTAAAATTTAAAAATAAATCAATAAAAATGTGTTAAAAAAATTTATTAAAAAATATTTAATTGTAGCTTTTTGTTAAATAAAACATGTTAGTTACTAATTAAATCGTTGAAAATAAATAAACTTTACGTTAAGTTAAATTAAAATTTATTTTCCACCTTTACTGATGATACTGTGTTCTTTTTGTCTTAATATTAAGTTGTATTACTTTCAGACACAAACTACGTTTTCAAAAATACTTATTTTATGAAGTTACCTTATACAGGGTCAAAAACAAATAAACTTTGCATCACATGCGACCAAATTTTAATAACCCAATTTTGATTTTGTAGAAAAACATACATTTAATATGGCGCTACTTTAAAAAAAATGTATCTGAAATAAAGCATTGTCAAAACTAAGCAGTTTTATGTAGGTTGCGTTGAGTCTTATTTTCCAAAAGTGGTGCAATTTACAAAATATGGGTAAAAAATCAAAATTATCTTATGCAGCTGAAATTTTGCATATGGGCTAAAAACTGCATTAAAAAAACTTTTTCAATTAACTTTTTTCGATATTTTCAAAAATAACCCTACTTTTAAATTATTTTTTGGAAAAAATTAAAATTTGACAGATAATGCGAATCACGTGACTACTTTCGCTTAATTTTCATCTCGATCGAAGCAGAACTTGATGCCAAAGTCAAATTTCAAATAAAGTTAATAATAAAAAAAATCCCATATGATGCGGACTTTACTGATCTTACTGTATATAGTTATATTTCACCTACCCTTTTTTTTATTCAATACACGGGACCACTCGGTAACCTACTTTGCCACAAACCATAATCATCGTTTTATGAGCTACTTAACGGTGAGGAGTTAAAAAATATTAAAAAAGACCCATAAATAACATATTAATGATAAAACTTACTCTTGTCAATCAAATAATCAAAATACGTTGCGCCATTATGCACAATGTTGAATATAACACCCTCCTTTTTTGAAATAAGGGAATAATCTAAAAAAATTCAAAGACGCTCAAATTCAATTCTAAATTAAAGGAAATTATTAGCAGGAATACAGACATGCCGTTTACTAGTTTTCTTTTTCAGTTGGAATTTGTACAAGCTTTTGCCGCATGCAAAAGATACGGATGGACACTTGCGACGGAAAAAAATCTCGAAGAAACTGCTGCTATTAATGCTACGTTAATAAGCAGTGGTGCAGGATTTGCCGTTAAATGTAAGTTTTTTTTTAAACGACTTTTACACAGAAAGCAAAATATGGCAGTAATATTATAGGTAGAGACCGACCGACAGTTTCGGCCAGTTTCGGCCAAAAATCTAGTTTCGGGGACAGTTTTGGTTTCGGCCATGCCGAAACTCAGTGTTCGTGAATTATCGCGCACCGTTCGGCTAACTTTGGGTGGGTTCCGTAGGCAGTGTTGTCTATATGAATAGATTTTTTCTCTTCGGTCTCGGCCGAAACTAAAAATCTTGTTTCGGTCGGACACTAATAATATAGGTAACGCCTTTGTATGTATGTTTGTAACCGACTTCTTTGAACCCGATTTCGACCAACTTTAAACTGTCAGATTTAATTTAAATTTTCTAGACTTATCAAGAACCGCTGACAATACAATAATCTACACGCAAAAAATTCTCCTGTCAAAATTTGACAGCTGTCAATATGTCAAATCGTTTAAAAAAATTATATTAATGAAAAAACTATAAGGTCCTATGTATATTGACGGTGGAAAGTTGAAAAAAATACGCAAAAAATTCTCCTGACAAAATTTGACAGCTGTCAATATGTCAAATCGTTTAAAAAAATTTTATTAATGAAAAAACTATAAGTTCATATTATTATGTATATTGACGGTGGAAAGTTAAAAAAAATACGCAAAAAATTCTCTTGTCAAAATTTGACACCTGTCAATATGTCAGAATTATTACGATAACCAATAGTAATGAAACAAACGTGGGGTCGTATAGATATTGTCGCTAAGAATAGAGAAAAATTATAAAAAAAATCTACTCGTCAAAATAAAATTTTGACAAATTTTTTTTTTTATTTTAAAAATTTTTGTCGTTTGCTCGGGTTTGTTCGAATTTGTATGTATGTTTGTTTGTAACCGACTTCTTTGAACCAGATTTTGAGCCACTTTAAACGGTCAGATTTAATTTAAATTTTGTAGACTTATCAAGAACCGCTGACAATACAATAATCTAATAGGTACAGGGTTATCCAACCAAGACTAGACAAGGCGATTTTTTGACTTTTCCTGTACTTTTATAAAAAAACTGAAATAGCCATCTTAAGTCATTTTCTTCCGCGAATTCGAATATCTTCAGCAAAAACAATTGAACATCAAACAAAAGTACTAGGGGTCACTTTGATATTTTTTTAAATGGAACACCCTGTATATTTTTACATTTTTAAATTCCACATAGAATTATAATTATTTTTTATTAAATGCACTATTAGTCTATACTTCATAGTTTCCGAGATATTGACTCTCGAAAAGTGACATTTTTGAACTTTGACAGCTTATAACTTTCTAACAGTACGTCTTAGAGCAAAACGGCTTACATGTCCCTATCTTTAAATTTTATTATCTTCCCAAAAAAATCAACTTCCGGTTAAACCGGATGTAACTCGAAAGAAGGAAATATAGTTGTTCCGGTTTAACTGGAAGTTGATTTTTTTGGGAAGATAATAAAAATTGAAGATAGGGACATGTAAGCCGTTTTGCTCTAAGACGTACGGTTAGAAAGTTATAAGCTGTCAAAGTTCAAAAATGTCACTTTTCGACAGTCAATATCTCGGAAACTATGAAGTATAGACTAATAGTGCATTTAATAAAAAATAATTATAATTTTATGTGGAATTTAAAAATGTAAAAATATACAGGGTGTTCCATTTAAAAAAATATCAAAGTGACCCCTAGTACTTTTGTTTGATGTTTAATTGTTTTTTGCTGAAGATATTCGAATTCGCGGGAGAAAATGACTTAAGATGGCTATTTCAGTTTTTTTATAAAAGTACAGGAAAAGTCAAAAAATCGCCTTGTCTAGTCTTGGTTGGATAACCCTGTACTCTAGCTCAATCTACTCAAAAAAAAAATTTTCTTAACAATAACTCAAACTAAAAAATAAATATAGTTTAAAAAAACTAAAAAACACGCTTTAATAATTAATCAAACTAAAAAGCGGAAAATAAATAATATAGTTTAAAATAATTCTTGACATTCTTAATATAGGCAGAAAATAATACTGAACGATAAACATTAGTATTATAGTAAAAAAAACGCGTGGGGCGCTTTGTGCAATATTTTTCGTATATCGAGCACCCCACGCTTTTTTCACAATAATACTATAATGTTTATGGTTCATTATTATTTTCTGCCTATATTAAGAATTTCAAGAATTATTTTAAACTATATTTATTTTCCGCTTTTTAGTTTGTTCGTTCATTATTATTAAAGCGAGTTTTTTAGTTTTTTAAAAATATATTTATTAAGTAGTTGTCTAGTTTTATTGTAAACAAACTATTTAGGTTTCTATATAAACTACAGTGATAGATTTTACATCTATCGGCACTATTATAGTGCATTTTAATTTATAACTCTCTGATGAAGGTAGCTAAACTACCTTTATCCTTTGATAGTGTTCTGTGCCTCTATACTACCCACCATGGTTTAGACAAAATATCTGGTGTTGTTTTGCAGGAATAATTAAATAAATTTTAAGCCGGCCTTGTTAAATGTTTATTGTTTACATGATCCACACAATAATGTGAACTGCGCCCATTCTCTATCCTGGTTTAGTCCTTCATCTGATTACGAGCCTGTAACATGCCATTAGTAATATAACAGTTGTTATATCTTATTACACCTTTTTATTTTTTTTAGATTACTGGATAGCAGGTATTCGCCATATTGATGGAGTATTCACTCCCGTATGGATGTGGTTAGATTTGGGAAAGGAAATAATTTATTCGAACTGGAAAAGTGGACAACCCTCGGTTAACTTCGATTATTGTCTCGCCAAAGGATCCGAGACCAATGGGCTGACGTGGTCCGCCTATGGCTGCAATGAAAAGTTGAGATTTATTTGTAAAAACACGTCGCTGGCCCAGTTTATTTATAGTAAAAATTTCATTTGATTTGATGCATTTTATTATAGGTTTGTTATTTTCAATTTACAATAACAAAATTCAAATAAAACCGGTTGTTCTGTACCATTCCTGTTTCTGTACGGGATTCACTGTATTGATCCAGAAAAGTTAAAAGAGTTATTATTATTGTCTCAAGGTTTGTGGAAAAAAATCTGGACAATAATTCAGAAAGTCGATAAATTGAGAACCATTTCCGTTTACATTGAATTTCTCCATATTGGGACATGCGATTTTCTTACGAGCCTACCATCGCTTTTACTCCCTAGACATTTACCTTCAGATACGTACAGCTTATCTTCAAGTATGGAGTAGTGATGTATCTTGATGACCTTTATTATATTATGATTAATTTAAACACATCTAACTAACTAGACCTAGGCTAAACAAACAAGGTATGAAAATTAAGAGAAACACACACCAAGACAGATTATACCGATGCATGTTTTGGTATATTTTATTTGCAGCCCTGCAATCTAATGAGGTACGCCTATTTTGTTGACTGTTGAAAATATCCAAAACGTAGTTCGTCGTCAAGTAATTGCTCCACAAATGGATTCAAAATATTGTCTCTATACGGCTGTGCTGTTACTGTGTCATGGAAAAAATATGACCAACAATTTTTCTTCGGGAAACAGCTAACCAGACACCAATTTTTTGAGGGTGCAATGTGGACTCTACAAAAAAATTGGGATTTCCACTACTCCACATGAGTGTATTCTGAGAATTCACATAACGACCGGAGAGATGAAACCAGGCTTTATCCGAAAAAAAGTCAGGTCTAACAAATTATTTCTTTCCAATAAACTTTGGGTAAACCATTGAGAGTAATTCCTGCGTCTTTCAAAATCTGCGGCTTGTATTTCTTGGAATACTTGCACTTTATAAGGAAATAAATTTAGCTGCTTCTTAAGAATAGTCCTGCATGTCCCATAAGATCTTCCCACTTCTTGGAACAGGCGTCTTATACAATTTGTTGGCGTATTTTGCATAAGTTTACGAACGTTTGCAACAAGTTCTTCTGTTCTTACAGATGGTCTTCCTGCTCCTTTTTTGTGTTGTATATAACCTGTTTCCCTAAACACAGCCACGGTTCTTTTCAGGCAACGATAAAAATCCCCAGCAATAAAAGCAACGTTAGGAAAATGTTCGTGAAAATCGTCCATGCAGAAACCCGGATTGTATTGCCACTCACCATTTACTCTAACCCCGTTTCGAAAATACGCTTCAACCATGAATGTTTTGTGCTGTTCCGTAAAGCCCATTGCGTGAATTGTTCAAGAAATTGGAAAAATTAGCGATGAATCAAATTACTTGTTTTACTGTCAAAGATGACGGAATAAAATTTCTTGAAGAAACCCCAATTTTTTGGCAAGAATTTGGGGCAAATTTTAGCTGTTCACCCGTGAAAATACAATTTTTTGATCAAGAACTTAAATTCTAAACCCCGGACCTGTCTTTTTTCCCATTCGTCAAATAATAATGTTGCAGTGCGCGTGTCTAATCGTGTGTAGCTTTATTTACATGCGCGAGGTCATAAATTTGCCATTTTGGTGATTATTGTTTGCTTATCTAAATGTAAATGTCAATATTTTACTCGCGAAATGCATTTATACCATTTACGCAATGGATATGTGTGGGATATACTCTCAGACCAAGAACCATTGTCTGAGGATATTTATACTTATTTGCCGGTTCGGTTTCGGGTCCTATGAATTTCGTTGCTGCTCCTCTCTTAGCGAGCATGTCTGCATGTCGAGGAGCCTCATTGCCCTCCAGACCCATATGTCCCGGAATCCATATTGTGTGCTGAACTAATTCATATATATAGGGGTAAGATTACAAAAGCTCTGCATTTGACGTCTACAGCTGCAAGCAGTTTACAGATGCAAATGTCAAAATTGGAATTTCAGAAAATGTTCATCATTCTTTGCGTCTGCAAATTTGCGAAGGTTTGGAAGGTCCTGTAAACTTGCAGAATGTATAAAATTTTTTAAAAACTAATCTATATTTTGTGGATTTGACGGACGATGGTTTTGGTGGTTATTTACAATTTGTATCAGACTTTTATATAAAAAAAACAAGTGAACATTAAGAGTTCATTCATTCATTATTACCATGGATTTGGGCACATTTTACTTATTTGACCGCCGATATCAATAAACCGGAGGTAGTAAAACGGTTTAACTACTTTCAAAATTGCGGATATCTAGTTTTTGAAATGTCAAATTTCTGCAAATTACGTTGCGTCCGCAAAACCGCCATATTTGCAGATCTGCAAAGTTGCAGGTATGCATTTTCTTTATTCTCACCAATAGATTGATAATATTTTCAAAACTGGTTAAGGCGTTAGGCTTTTACAAAATAGTATCAATATCAATAATATTTAATTAAACAAATAGAAATATCGAATAGCTAAACTTCGAACGTGATTTGATATGTAATATTGACTTTTAAATTTAATTGATTGAAGTGATAAAATGAACGTGTGAAGTGGGTGCCTATTGCTAATACATTATTTGAAAATGTTATTCCCCATTCAATTGTACGTTTCAAAATAAATGTATTAATTTTTTTGATTTTTTTTTATCTAATCATTTGGAAAATTAGCTAGATACAGTGGTGCAGTGAGATACGTATTATATTTTTGATCTTTATATTTTAGTTTTAGCCTCAGGAATTTGTGCTAGCGTTTTGTACAAGTATTTTGCGGACACCCTGTTTAATACTTGAAAAAATAGACTTTTTCTACAACTACAATTTTAGGTTTCCATAGTAATGGGAACAGGTATAAGAAATAATACCTTAAATAAATTATGATTTTAGATTTTTTTTCTAAACACGATAAAAAATAGTTAACAACAAACAGTTGTAGAAAAAATGTTGGTTTTATTTCGCGCGCAAAAGTGTTTTTATGGCACATTTGATTGCATTTTTAACCTCGGCCTAACGGTCTCGGTGAAAATTTACAATCTCATGTGCCATTAAAAAAAACACCTATTTTGCGCACTTAATACAAAAATAACTATTTGATTATTTTGGAACCCGTTAAAAAATAATTGACGATGCACGTCAAATTAGTGGAAATATTATGTAACATAACACATATACAATATATTAAACCAGGTAGATTTTAATGCCGGTGAAACCTATAAGAAAAAAGGTAATCCCCCCCCCCCCCCTCGGTTTATGAAATCTTGGAATATATCTGCGCCACTGGAAAAAAGTGTAATACTAGGATTAAGATTATTAATAAAAAAGATTTTGTCAAGGGTACCTCGTTACCATAAATACAGCAATTTTTAGCAAAAAACGTTAAATTATTCTATTACTTTTTAAAGTACATATTATTATTACAAATAGCAAAAAATGTTTTATTTTAACATTGTATTATGTAGTTTAACGTTTCTATCGGTGGCTCTTACGAACGACTATCCAGGATTTGTGCAAGTTAATAGTAATAGTACTGAAAAGTATTATTTATCGCTTTTTAAGGTAGAACTAACTTTTTCTTAAAACTAAGCGTTTCGACAGAAGACAACGACATTTGACATTAACAACTGATCTGGCTTCGTCGTTAAAGTTCCCAGATCAGCAGTGGGCCGTAGCAAGCTCACGCGTCAGGTTGCGTCATATTATTTTCTTCCAATTTTGGTGTTTTTTAAGTGTTTCTGTGTCTGCTCTTTGTGTAGTGTTAGTTTTGTTTTAAACGCTTTACTTTTGGATTTTATACAGTGAGGACCAGAAGTCCTGCATAAATTCGATAAAAAATTAGGGATGCATTTTTTGGAAAAAAACACTTAAATTTTTATTTTCATTTACGCATCTTTTGACGTAAAAGTTTAGTATACAGGGTGACACATGTCAAAGGTATTACATAATTCGGTGTTTTTTCTTATGGAATTTATATTTTTCGATTTTTTAATTCTAATAAACATTCTAAACATATCTGATATAACATATCCTACCCCTAAAGTGAAAGATTATCGAGAAATTTTTGATTGAATAAAAAATATTAAGATATAAAAATATTTATTTAACGGGGGGTATCAAAGATAAAAATATTAGAATTTACTCTAATCATTAATCGAGTAAATGTTCGAACTGTGCTCCATTGACTTCCTGGCAGCAAGCAAGCCGGAATTCAAACTCTTCAAAAATGTTATGTATCATTTCACGGGTTACCTATTAATTAAATTTCATATCTGATATTATTTTTTAATTCTTCGATACTGTTGGGTTTGTTCGTATGCACTTTATGTTTAAGATAGCTCCATATAGAGAAGTCCATTGGAGTTAGGTCCGGCGACCTAACAGGCCACTCTATTTGCCCCCTTCGCCCTATCTAACGACCCGGAAATATATCATTTAAATGCGCACTGCCCTAATAAAGTGTGGAGGCGCGCTATCTTGTTGAAATCAAACAAAATCTCCAGGAATACTGAGGTTGTTCGCATTTGGAAACATACGGCATAAGGCGAGGATCAATTCATTTCTTAAAAACACCAAGTAACGTTTACCTGTTAGCGTACCATCGAAGAAATACGAAATGACTCTGTCGCCCACAATACCCGTCCAAACATTAACAGACTGTTTATACTGGGTGTGAGCTTCAACAGCCCAGTGTGGATTAGTTGAAGACCAGTACCGATAGTTTTGACTGTTCATCACCCCATTCAGACAGAAAATCGACTCGTCAGAAAATATAATCCTACGTAAAAAAAATTATCATTATTGCAAATATTCATTAGTTTCGCAAAACTGTAAGCGACGATCTGGATCATCTTCGTTAAGCTCGTGGATTAATTTTATTTTATGTGGATGATAGGTATTTCTCTATTTTTAAAATTATTTTTACCGATGATTTTTCAATTTCGTTATCCAATGCTTTTAGTGGTTTTATGTGGATTTTCTTCAATGGATAGGATAGATAGATGTTTAATTTTTTATCTTCTGAAATTGAAGGCCGACCGGACCTAGGAAGATCTCGTACCTGTCCCGTTTCTCTAAATCTCTTCTCGATTCTGCTTACGTTGGACTGAGATATCTGAATGTCTTGATATTTTATATTAAATACTTCCCTTTGAGTCCAATTTAACCATTTTCAATTGTTAATTTTCAATTTTAACTCATGAAAACAATTTGAAGAACTGCTTTATACCTATTTAAATAATAAAACCCATGGTGACATTGGTGACTTTAAAAATACTACTATTCAATCAAAAATTTCTCGATAATCTTTCACTTAAGGGGAGGATATGCTATATCAGATATGTTTGGAATCTTTATTAGCATTAAAAAATCGAAAAATATACAGGGTGTTCCATAAGAAAAAATTCAGAATTATGTCATATCTTTAACATGTGTCATCCTGTATACTAAACTTTTACGTCAAAAGATGCGTAAATAAAAATAAAAATTTACGTGTTCAAGCATTTTTCCAAAAAATGCATTCCTAATTTTTTATCGAATTTATGCAGGACTTCTGGTCCTCACTGTATATTTTAGAGACAGATTTTTTAAAAGTTTATTATGTAAGTTTAATGATGAGTACAACCACCATTTTGGTTAACTCATATATTATCAAATCAATAAAGTGCCTAAAAGGCCTAGTTAAACCATTTACTTTTATTGTTATATTATACAGGATACAGGCCCGGTTCTAGACCTCCTGGCGCCCCCGGGCAAGGGTCTTATTTAGCGCCCTCTAAATTTTTTTTTCATATTTTTTTCCTTTCATTTGAAAACTTCCCACCTCGATTTTCCTGCTTTAAAATGAAAATGTGGAAAATCGCTCGGACCCGTCCATTTTTATTTCGAGGGGGACATCTTTTGCGTATATTATTGTCACTCTTGTTACTTCAAGCCCCTAGGAGGGAGGGGGGGTAAGATCTAAATCTTAAATGGATACCCCTATTTTATATATTTTTTTTGGATTCTGCATAAAATTCTGAACATTTTTTAATAAAAGCATTATTAGTCTATACTTAACAGTTTCCAAGATATTTACTCTTGAAAAATGACATTTTTGAACTTTGACAGCGTCTAGCTTTCTAACTGTACGTCTTAGAGAAAAACGGCTTACATGTCCCTATCTTCGATTTTTATTATCTTTCCAATGTGTGAACTTTCGGTTAAACCGGATTTAAGAAATATAGTACTTCCGGTTTAAGATTTAGATCTTACCCCCCTCCCTCCTAGGGGCTTGAAGTAACAAGATTGATAATATACGCAAAAGATGTTCCCCTCGAAATAAAAATCGACGGGTCCGAGCGATTTTCCACATTTTCATTTTAAAGCAGGAAAATCGAGGTGGGAAGTTTTCAAATGTATATATATATACTTATACCATCAAAAATATTTAATTTTTTTGACGTGATATTTTAAGAAGGAGAGGCTCTCTGTGCACTCTGCAGTGACTAATTTTGCAAATAATTTGCTCCATTCAATGTTTTAATTTTAGAAAAAAACAAGTCGACACGAGTCTATATCCAACTGAGCCTGCTGTTTCTTTTTTAGTCGCCGCGCCGCGCTCACCGCGTCGCGCTAAGGGCGGACTATAAATATCGAGGTTTAAAGATCATCGATGTTCCATTTTCGATGTTTTTTGGCCCCTATTAAATGGGTTAAAGGCACCCGCTTTGTTTCAGAATTTATAAAAAATACTTGGGCGCCCTTATCTTTTAAATAGTATATTATACATCGAAGGTTATACAGACACTTATTTGTTTTACCTTTGGCAATATTTTGCGCCCCCGGCGTCTGCCCGGGTTGCCCAGGCCTGCAGGATAGCTCATATTATAATAATATTATGTCATTTATGCTGAAGAGCGAACGGTTAATTTTAAATAAATTTGTTTCGTTAGAAAAGGTGTTTATTTAAATGTTTCTTGCCATCTAGCATTTAAGCGCAATTATCTCAATAACTAATTGAAATATCGAGATTAGTGAGGTACAACTTTTGGACGTATAAAAGATTCCTATTTCATAAGGTGAGTTGAAGCTGTCGGAAATGTGAGAGACAAAAAATATATGCGAGAATTACTCAAACTCATATTGTGTGGCTAGCGTTCTCTAGGAGGTATCTTAAAACTTATTATGGAATCCTTCTTCTTGTCCTCAAAAACATAACTACACCAAATTTGATTTATATTCGCAAATCATCGCCAATTTTATAAAGTAAATATTTACTTAAGTCCACTATCTCCTATTGCTGTATAGCCCCTTAGTTACGGAACACCCTATCCATATATAAAATTCCCACAAAAGTAACAGTACCAAAAGAGTTTCCAATATGGTCTTTTAATTAGACGTGCACCAAGAAGCTTACACCTCGCCAAAAATATATTATTTTTTCCTTGTATAATAAATACAGAAATACTTATTTTTGCTTTTTATAAATAAAAACTAAAAGACATAAATGTTGTTTTTCTTCCTTTAGTTTCATAATGTTTTCACATATCTACTTGTTTTGGTAGGTACGGGTTTGTCAATATTTTATTTTATAAATAATAAAATTAGTATCTACGCTATATCTTTACAAAATATTAAGACTTTTTTACAACATTTAACAGATGCGAAGCCGAAGGTAAAAGAACTTAGTCCGGTTCTGTTTCTGTAGCCAACCGCTTAACGTAAAATATACCAGACTTTATTAATGACAGGTGATGCGGCGAGTGATTAGATTAATTTGACTTTAGGTCAGATTAATTCCTTTTCTTAATGCACTTAAAAAAAAAGTTTGTTAAAACCATTTCTTCTGGTTTTAGTGACCTTAATATTCCCAAAAGTGACTTAACAATTTTGTAAATAAAGTCATTTCATTCTGTCTCACTGACACAATTTAATCAAAGTCTTAATAACTATACATAAAAACATAAATTCATCCCACGTATCCCTATCCTCAATTGTAGGACTTAAAATATTTATACAAGAACATTGTTTAACAAGAAATATTTTTTGTCGCTACCTATTATTATTTTACCTACCCTCTCTCTCTCTCTCTCTTATTCTCTTTTTAATTCAATACAGCTAGACCACCTACCTCGGGCAGGGCTGACAAGAGGGGGGAGGGGGCAAATTTACCGGGCCCACGTCTCTTTTAAGGGCCCGTGCTCGGGCTGCGCAGTTAAAAAAATATGATAAATTATATATAAAATCCCTGTTGACAAAAAATTACTTTCTAAACATTACAGGTATGTAAATTGTTAGGCGAGTTGGCGAATAACTTAATGTTCTAAAAATATCGATACATTTTGTCCTCGCCCGTCCGGCCCAATATTTGTATTAACATCGATTTAATATTCGAAGAATTTATAAAACTTTAATCTTTTTTGGAGAACCTACCCAAAAATTTTGTACATTTTAGAATTGACCAACAATGGGTTTCTTATTTAAAAATTATATTTTTGTTATTATTTTGGGGTAGTAAAGACTTATTTTAATAAAAATAAACAGTTTTAATGCCAAAACGACTATGAATGTGAAATATTTGAGAAACAATTTTAGCTCATTAAGTATTAAGCAAAAAATTTTAAAAAATTGAGGGAAGACCTAAACTCGAAATTAACTTGAAACAGCCCACAAAGTGTAAATCTAGGGACTTTATTGTTATTGATAAGTTTGCTGCAAATAAAAACAGAAGAATGAACTTTACTTTTAAACAATGTACCCACTAATGAAAAATAAATGGGCCATTTTAATTTTTTTTTTATCTTATTTCATTTTCAATAAAATAAGTAGGTAATCATAAATTTTAAAAATATTTATTAAAAATTATTGACCAAATTTGGGCGTGGTCTTAAAATTTTTTTGCCTGCAGCGGGCTTTTAGTACACCCCCAAATTATAAATCACAAGCCGCCATTGGCTAGGACCCTACCTCCCGCTTTTTAATATTTTAAATCAGGCAGCCCTAGAAATGGGCCCGAGATGCCGCACAGCCCCCGGGCCTGACCTGGCTCTCGACTGCCCTGACCTCGGGGACCTGCTTTAGCTTTACTATATACAATAAACGTTTTGTAAGCTACTAAAAGGTACTTGAGGATTCTAGAATTTACAAATATTTGAAAAAAATACCAATAACCTACTCTTCTAGATGCCGAAGAAATAATCTAAATACGTTGCTCCTTTTTTAAAGTGGGAAGGGGAAAAAATTCAAAGACGTACAAATTCGAGTTTAAATTAACAAAAATTATCAACAGGACTACATGCCGTTAATCAATTTTCTTTTTCAGTTGAAATTTGTACAAGCCTTTGCCACCTGCAAAAGATACGGATGGACACTTGCCACGGAAAAAAATCTAGAAGAAGCTGCCGCTATTAATGCCACTCTCAGTGCTGCTGCAGCTGCAGGAACTAGCGCTGGTTGTAAGTAAAATTTTAAATTCAATATTTTAATGATGATATAGGTAGAGTCAACGTTTTCTAAAAACAAAGCGTTTTTTTAATTAACTCTCCTATTTCCAATAACATACATTTCATTTATCATCATTTGCTATTGTAAATTTAATATTATTAAAAGGAAAGAAAAACACAAAGTCTTCCTTCACAAAGTTTAATAGAAAAATTATTAAATCACGGGTCTTTACATGTTTCGAACGTAGAAACGTTCATCCTCGGGAGACAGAAAATTTTATTTTGTGCTGTTGTTGTTAGCAAAAGAGAAACTTAAAAATATAACCTTAATGGAGCTTTCATAGACTCAAAAATTGAAGTTTAGAAGAAACACGATAATGAAGAAAATTGGTGATGGTCAAACCATACTGAGTATTTAAAACATTATTAAAGTGGGCGTAAACCAACCCAATGAAATGGGGAAGAAGAAAACCTTTCTAAGAAGGTGTCGAAGAATATTTAAAAACTTCTTAGAAAGGTTTTCTTCTTCCCCATTTCATTGGGTTGGTTTACGCCCACTTTAATAATGTTTTAAATAGGTACTCAGTATGGTTTGACCATCACCAATTTTCTTCATTATCGTGTTTCTTCTAAACTTCAATGTTTGAGTCCATGAAAGCTCCATTAAGGTTCTATTTTTAAGTTTCTCTTTTGCTAACAACAACAGCACAAAATAAAATTTTCTGTCCCCTGAGGATGAACGTTTCTACGTTCGAAACATGTAGAGACCCGTGATTTAATAATTTTTCTATTAAACTTTGTGGTGGAAGACTTTGTGTTTTTCTTTCCTTTTAATACTTTCAACTCCACTTTAAGTATGAACTATTTCTTCAAATTAATATTATTAGTTTATTCACTTTAATTACGATACAATAGGTTGCCAAACCTTGCGCTCACTAAAAATCATCCAGCTGTTTGTATTTCAAAACACATGGCATTTTGGTGGCTTTGTACTATGCCGCGAACGCAGCATTGAACGCGAAACATGCGCACGTGCATCGCTTGATGTTCTTCTACAATATTTGGGCATCGAAACTCGTGTATGTTGTCAGGTTTGTTCATAGAGTTTTCCATTTTTAAGTTTAGTGCATGTCAAATGTATTTTTATGTTTTACCAATGAATAACCACGTTGAATTTGATGTTTCAATTGTAATTAAAATCAACGCAAGCATTATACTAATAAACCATTAAGACCCCATTACAAGTTTAAAATATGGTGAATGCGATGGTAAAAGAACTCAGCCCAGTTCTGCTGTCTCTGTCGCCAACATCTTAACGTAAAATAGACCAGACTCAACAGGGTGCCATAAATGACAAGTGACTTAGCTACGATAAACACCTTAAATTTAGCCATTAATGCCAATAACAGGCTGCTTACTTACCGACGATTTACGAAAAATTGATTGGTTATTATTTTTTCAGATTACTGGATAGCAGGTTTTCACCAAATAGATGGAGCATTCACTTCCACATGGTTGTGGTTAGATTCGGGAGAGGAACTTAGTTATTCGAATTGGCAAAGTGGACAACCCGCGGGTAGTGACGATTGTATGACCAAGGGATCCGTGATCAATAGTCTGACGTGGTACGATAATGACTGCACTGAGGGGTTAAATTTTATTTGTAAAAAGGTGTAGTTTGACCAGTAGCGAATAATCACGGTGTGTGTTTTTGCGATGTCGTGGTTAGTCGTCGGAATACTCGTACTTGTACGTGTTTTGTGACGTTTCGTGTGTTTTTTGTAAAGGATTTGTTATTTTATTGTAGAACCCAACAAAATGGTGCGTGAGTGTCAGATATGTCTAAAATTAGATTTATTTAATCCGGAATTATTTTTTACAGCTAAGGTTATAATTTGTATTATTTGCCCATTCAGTGGTGTGCTAATCAGGAAAAAGTAAATAAAAAAATAATTCTTGTTAACATTTTTATCTGTAAGATCCTTCTATGTATGTAAGGATACCATTATTGAAACAATTATTGTTGTCATAGTAGTTAGGTATAGTTATTTATTTATTTATTTATTTATTTCAAACAAGGTCACTCAACTTGGAGCAGACCAATTATAGAGTGACACGGATTACAAAAAAATAGATTTACAAAATTCGCTAGAAGTACTTAATAGGTTTAAACAAGAGAAAAAAGGCAATTATGTATAATCAAGTAATAAATCCAAAAGAGAAATAGCAAAACAAGAGATAAGCCGAGTGATAGTAGCGCAATTCCTAATCAAACGATTATAGATATTTTTCTTCTAATAAGTTTTTTAAAGGCACATAAATTAGTATTAAACAGGTCAATGCCACTATCACCCGTTACAAGATAGTTATATGTTCTCATGCAACGTATGAGAGGAGAGTTAGAAAGGTAATTAGTTGTAAAGGCAGGGACACTAAAAGTTAACCTGCTCCGAAGTGTGTATGGGTTAGCGCTAAAAAGTACGTAGTTTATACAAAATTCATAATCGATAAGGTTATTCTTATAAACAAAGAGATATCAAAACACTGCCTTCTGGACCTCAGCGATTGCAAACCATAAAATAATAAATTCTCGTTATACGAGTAAAAGTGCCTATGTCTATTGTAACGCATTAATAAACTTTTTTTGGACACTTTCAATTCGATCTATATATTTGTGGTACATCGGATTCCAAACTGTTGACGAGTACTCCAGGACACTTCTTGCCATGCTGCAAGTGATTAAAGATGCCGGGCTCTTAAAGCCCTCGGTAGTTCTTAGGATAAATTCTAACATGCGCAACGCATTTCGAATGATATCCTCTATGTGGGACTCGAACAACAGGTTGAAGTCCAAAGTAACCCCCAAGTCTTTAACCTCAATAACACGTTTTAATTGTATATTGTTTAAACTCAAAACCATTTTAGGATTTCTTGAGAGGTTTAACTTTGAAAAGACAATATAGTGACACTTATCAATATTTAAATGCAGTCGATTCAGTGTGCAGTATTCAGAGAGTCTGTTTAAGTCCGCCTGCAGGTTCACTATATCCAAAAGCGAATTGATGACAGTTGAGATCCTAAGGTCATCAGCCTATAAATAGTACAGACTGTTTGAGTCCGGAAAACAGATATCGTATAAAAATAATACGAAAAGCAAGGGACCCAAGTGTGAACCCTGCGGGACACCAGAGTTATGTGGATTTAAGCAGGACATCAATAATTGGGACCTTATTTTACTCATTTACTATGGAATTTATAATATAATATTCAAGTGTACAATAACATATACCTAAGGCTCCCTCATAAACGCAGGAAACAAAATAATGGTACGTCTATTTATATCCTGGCATGTCAACAAAAAATTATTTTCTTTCAACAATTAAAGTACTTTTAAGTATTACTGTACTGTGTACTAGCAATAAAATATACATTCCCAGCCTAGGCTTTTTCAAAAGGTTCTTTTAATCTTCACTTAAGTAAAACTTTATTAATACTTTAATAAAAACTTTTTCAATTACTAAGAATCATTGCCACGCCCTCTACGCCGCTGGTGTTGACTAATCGCTTCGAATCCTTGAGCCATTACAATTCCGCACTGAGTCGGAAATTTGCCGCTATCTCTCTCTTCTGTCTTTGTTTTACACTTACAAATGTTTGATGCAAATAAATTTCATTCGTAAATGGATGGCTTCGTTTATCGATAGGTTTAAAATCATTTTTCCGCTTACATGAATGAATTTCTCCATACTGGGACATATACGCTTTCCTCAAGTTTCAAGATATTGGAAAACCTATTGTTTAACTGCGTTTCTCGTATAACGGACTGTCATAGTTAACTTTCATATTTGTAATATGCATCAACAGTATACCGGGTGCTTTTTTATATTTATAGATATTAAAAGAAAATTTTGGGATTATGCATAAGAGAATAGTCTGCATTTATTGGCATAATTTTCGATTTGTTAGCACTTCCGCTTTGACCGGAAGTGACCTTGACTTTGGTATTTTAAATGGGACATCTTATATATTTTTACTTATTTGGATTCAGCATAACATTCTGAGTAAAATGACACCTAACTTGTCATTTTTTGACGTGCTATACCATTTTTAAGTTTATTTTTTATTTTCAATCTAGACATCTAGAGTGCTACGAATCAATTAAATCTGTTAATTTATAGTCAAGTAGTACCTACATGAAAATTAAAATTATGTCATAATAATTGACTTTCTAAGTTTCACAAGCGTTAACAAAATGAAATTTTGGTTTCTTGACGTTTACTCCATTTTTCCAAATGGAACGATGGTGGTTCACTAGAATATTTAAAACGAGCATTTTTTTTACCAATTTGATACCATACACTCCTATGCTAATTTATAATTGACACGAAAAATTTGCCTTAATTCACATTCGCAAATAGCAAAAACAAACTTAAAAGCGTGATGTATTATTGCCGCCTTGTCCTTTCTAAAGAAATATAAAGGCGGCTTTGAAAAACAATGAAATTGTTTTGGCAGCCATAACCCAAGCAACACGCCAACAAATGACAAGTAAGGTGCCATTTTACTTAGAATGTCATGCTGAATCCAAATAAGTAAAAATATATAAGATGTCCCATTTAAAATACCAAAATCAAGGTCACTTCCGGTCAAACCGAAAGTGCTAACAAATCGAAAATTATGCCAATAAATGCAGACTCATCTCTTATGCATAATTCCAAAATGTTATTTTAATATCTATGAATACAGAAAAGTTATAGGGGTGAACGTCTTTTGAGAAACACCCGGTATAAAGACGATTATTTTCTGGTAATGAAAGTTCTAGAATTAAAAAACTATTACAAATTACGTTATACTTGTTCAATTTTAATTAATAATTGTACTGGTGATATTTATTTTGTTGCAGCCGAACGCCTGCAACTATTTTTGAAATGTTTATCTTGGCGATCGTTGATCTCTATACATCTATACCCAGTGGCGGCTCGAGGTTATTTTAAATGAGGCGTCGTTTAGTATTTTAAGCAAATACGAAAAGCGCCGAAGGCGATAAGTTTTTTGGGTGCCAGGCCCATAATAGTATATTAAAGTACACGTTTCATAAGAAGCGGTTTTAGCGCACGCATCTATTTTAAAAAACGAGCCACAAGGTGGCGAGTTTTTTTATTGACACGTGCGCTAAAACGCCTTATGAAACATGTGCTTTATACATTTTTTTCTATTTCACCTTTTATAATCAAGAAAAATACATTTTAAAAAGAAAATAAATCCTTCAAATTTTGACAATTTTTATGTCTAAATTTTATGTTGGTAATACTATTTTTTATCATAGTAGCCTCTGGACAACAAAAATTATTTTGCGAACTGTCATTTTTTGATTTATTAATCCATTTTCACCACGAGATTCTAAAGTTATTTTAGCGATATGGGATTTGAAATTGGACGGAATACGTTGTGGGATCCTTGTACATTTGGTACATATACAAAGCGTTCGGAAATTCGGGCGATTTTGCTACTTTTTTTCGAATTTCAAAAGACGTGATTTTACGTCACGGCATTGCAATTTAGTATAGGGAAGATTGATAATTCAAATAGAGTTGAAGTTAAAATCGACATTGGAAGGTTAGTAGATTGAATTTTGGATAGGATTTGGCAGAAAATGATAGCTTGAAGCATCTAAAAAAGATTAATTTATAGATTTACTAGCGTGTGCGTTGCAACCCGCTGGTATAAATACAAACCCGAACAAACCCGATATATTAGTACCCGGCATGCCACTTTCTGGAATTGCACCCGTGCGAAGCCGGGGCGGGTCGCTAGTTATACATAAAAACCTTCCTCTTGAATCACTCTATCTATTAAAAAAAAACCGCTTCAAAATCCGTTGCGTAGTTTTAAAGATTTAAGCACTTATAGGGATATAGGGACAGACGGGCGATAGCGACTTTTATACTATGTTAAGATGCAACCAACATCCATGACTGTACTTAATCCACACAGAATAAAAAAGTAGGTTATCAAGCTATTTTTTCTCTGCAAAAAATGGGTTTTCTCGTAAATCACAAAGGCCGCGCAAGTCAATGAAATAAAATATTTAAATGTTACCAACATATCAAATAAAGAAAAAACGCGTATCAAAATAGCTTCATTACGATACGCAAATGCGTATCGTACTAAGCTTATAATGAACGTGAAATAGAAAAAAGTATTTTTTGAACTATTAAAATTTCTTGTTACGTAAAAAAAAATTACAAAAATTTAGCACACTTCCTTATTTTTGTCCGTACTTGTTTCTGTAATTACTAGATTGGGTTACGGACGACAATTTGTTTTAAACATAAAACATTTATCAACATTCAACTGCGAGTATAATACTGTTTTTTAAGTCTAATATTTTGCTTAACCAACATTTTACAAAAGAAACTATTTAACATACCACTCTTAGTGCCTACTCTGAATAACTAAAAAACCTGTGCCGTGATCAAGGCTCGCTTGGACCGAATATACTACAGGGACGTACGATAAGTACCATTATGTGCAGTTTACTTGGCGGAGTGTGAAACCGAAACTAATTTATACATGTTAAAAATTCTATTGTAAGTATACTGAAATCTAATGTATTTTTTACACATATTATACTTACCGACAGTGAACTCGTATTAAATGAAATAAAAAAACAATAATTGAAATAATGTAACAAAGATATATATTTATATAGACAACACTGCCTACGAACTCACCCAAAGTTAGTCAGTCGAACATTGAGTTTCGGCGCACCCGAAACCGAAACTATCACCGAAACTAGATTTTTTGGTCGAAACTAGCCGGAACCGATAAACCGACTTCGGTCGGAGATATTTTAGAGGTAATAGTAATAATACCGAAAGAAACTAAGTTTGGCTAATAGGATGAATTTTAAACTTAATTTAAACTTAATAAAGATTAAGTTAGATAAGAAGAGAATAATTGAGGGAGGTCATTAACCAAATGACCTTATGGAAGAGCCGCCACTGTCTATATCACATAATATATAACTAGCTATATAGTCTGTACTATTATATAAAAGCCTAATATATAAAAGTTCAGATTTTAGTAAGTGGCATGTGATGATTTACGGAATTCAATCCGATAATATTTTTATATTATTAAGGTTTCGATTATTTCTGTATAACTATAAAATATCTATATACGAGACATACTCCAATTTTAATAAATTAATTCAAGATATGATTTTTTTATGGATCAATATAAAATAACCATTTCGTTTTGACGTCATCATTATTAATAATTATTATAGAAGAGAAATAATTTTAATAATTTCAAATTCGGGAAAATGTTTAAATTGGTTTGTGTTTTAACATTTCTTTCGGTGGTTCTAGCTATAGAAAAGATAGGATTTCAAAAAGCACGTGAAGACTCAAAATATTATTTCTCCGAATATTTGGTAAGATTAAAGTAGTATACCGTAATTAGGGTGGTGATCACTCACTTGTATGACTTTTTTAAATATCAAAAAACGATCCATCAAAATGAAATTTTTGAAACATACACATTGGTTTTTGTCTAACATTATAATTATTATCAGTCTCTTCAACTGTTTAATTTCAGTAGCGTTCAGTAGCGCAGCGAGAATCGTCCTCTGGGAGGGGTACGCGAGCCTAATGAATAAAAATGTAACGATCGCTTTTTATAAAATCGAAGTTATTTCTTGAAAGACAATGAATAAAAACTAAAGTAATTATTGCTTTTGCGTCCAGCGATTGCTTAAAAGTGCAAGAATTGCTTCAAGTCAATGCTTTTTTTTTAAATAGAAGCAATTGCTATCGTTTGCTTAAAATGTGATGAATAAATTAAGAAATGGCTTTTTCTAGTATAGCGATTGCTTTCAACTTTTTAAGGTAGGTCGACCCCTGCATCATTTGCTTGGTAGCAGTCAACTTTAGTTCTCCACGGCATACACTTGCGTTGCTCTTAATTTGTGTCTTCAATTATGACTGAATATATGAACGTCCGTAAAAGAAAAATCTACAGTGTTCCTACGTAAAAATTGCAGATATTATGATGATTTCAGAAAGTTATATCGATTTGACTGCGGAAATGTTGAGTGGTTGGCAAACTATTTTTTGAATGATACTGGTAAAAGGCGAGGGGGTGCACTGTCGCCTTTAAATAAGATTAAAGTCTTTCTGCGGAAATTGTCGGATCCGGGCTTTCAAAATTCTATAGGTGAAAAACTCGGTATTCACCAAACTACTGTCTGTAAGACATACTCTTCTGTAATAAATGCAGTTTTGGAGAAGGCCAATATTTTTATTAAATTTCCTACAAGTGCTGAAGCTGTTGTGGACAGTGATGGATTTACTAGTAGGCTGAGTAAGCTGGAGCCTAGGGCGACAGATTTTAGGGGGCGGCAAATTTGGCCCAAATTTTTTTTTCTCACAGAAATAAAAAAAAACATTACTAACACATTATTATATACACAAAGACGAATTGAAATTAAAATTGAGGGAAGACCTAAACCCGAAATTAACTTGACACAGACCACAAAGTGTAGATCTAGGAGCTTTATATGATTGATAAGTTTGATGCAAATAAAAACAGAAGATTGGACTTTACTTTTAAACAATGTACTTACCCACTAATAAAAAATAAATTGGCCTTTTTTATTTTTTTTATTTTATTTCATTTTCAATAAAATAAGTAGGTAATCATAAATTTTTAAAATATTTACTAAAAATTATTGACCAAATTTGGGCGTGGTCTTAAAATTTTTTCGCCTGCGGCGCATTACGCCTACCGCGGGCTTTTGGTGCACCCCTAAGTTAACAAGTCACGAGCCGCCACTGAGGGGCTGCAAAAATTGAATAGCCTACTAGCGGAAAATTTGTAAATCCGCCACTGGTTGTGGAAGCTAGTTATGCTAGGTTATGGTCACAGAGATTTACTTAATATGTTCCTTCAATTTGTGAACGAATATCAATTGCTTGTCTTTAATTTCTTCATCACTACTATCACTTTCCTCATTTTCACTGAAATCTGCCATATCATAAATATAAATTTCCTATTTTCCACAAAAACCTAACAGATATTACTATTATACTAAATAAATAGACCAACGTTGTTGTATTTACATCAACTCTTTTGCAAATTAGGCACCAAATTGAACATGAAATCTATAATCTGAAAAAGTGGATAAGCCACATCTGAACTTGTGTTGATCTAACACCTCTGTAGCAAATGCTTAGGTATTCAACAGTGTTGAATACCTAAGCATTTGCTACAGAGGTGTAAGAAAAACAGCAATTGCTTCAAAATTTTATTCATATCCAGATCTAGCAATTGCTTTTACTTATAGCCTTTGCTAGTCAAGCAATTGCTTTTACTAAAAAGTAATTGCTTAATTTTTATTCATTAGGATCAATGCTCTGATACACTCACAAACCCAGATCGCAGATAAACCCTTTTGTGCAGAAGTTGCATTTGAGAAACGCAACTTCCTGAATTTTCAGAAAAAAAAATATTGATACAGTTTGTCCCAAATTAAAGACGTGACGAGATGGATAATTTTTGCAAACTCACACTGTATAAAATTGTAAAGTGACTGACTGATTTATCATCGCCCAGTCTAAACCCCCAATCCTAGAATAATGAAATTTCGCAGATGTCTTTTTCATATAATGCAGACATCCACTAAGAAGGGATTTTTAGTAGTAAAGAGGTTAAAGCGAAAAACTAAAACTGGTGGAGGTCCAAAAATTGGTATACAGGCTGTTTGAAATTGGTGGTGACGGTATTATTGCGATCTCGGAATATAGGTTATAACTTTTTTACAAATGATCAACTTATTAACGTGTAGTTTCAGCAAGATGGTTCCCCCGCGCCTTATTCCAGACAAGTACAAACATGTTTAGCGGAGACTTTCGGTGAAAAGTTAGTATCTAACGGTGGCACCGTGCACTGGCCTGCTAGTTTTCCGGACCTTACCCCATTAGACTTTTATTTATGGGGATTTGTTAAAAATGAGGTATACGAATTTAATCTCCCTGAAAGACGCCGAGTTCTTGAGCAATGAACTCGGAATATTTTTTGTCATATTAACCGATTAGTTTGTTATTAATTATAACGTTTTCACCTTAATTAACATATTGTTATTAAGTTAACTTTATTCTTAAGTAAAAGGATCATCCGATATGTGTCGGTGTTGCCAAATATGTTCGATTTTCCCTAAAAATGTTATTTTTAGTCATTTTGAGGTTATCAATTTTTAATTTATATTATAAAAACAATTAATTTATAATAGTATCATATTATAGGAAAAATGAAGTACTTTTTGATAAATAAAAAATCCAATATGGCGGTAATAAGAAAAAGAAAATTGATGATGGTTCCAGGAAACCAAAAAGTGGCAACTAAATATTACCATGTAGGCATCTTATATGTAAAGAGTTGCTATCAAAATGTGTTTACAGATTTAAAAAATTTTGGGAAATACCTCGGGAAATACCATAGTTTCAACCGATCTAAGGAAATGCAACATTTTAGTTTATTCAAAACATCTCAAACACCAAAAGAACCAGAATCGATCCGCAAGCACTAATAAGCTGCTAACATAATTGCCTAAAACTTTTCCCATTTCTTTTCTTTTCTATCTGTTATAGTTGCCGAGATCGGGATATCGCAGCACCAATTTCGGGCACCCTGACAAGTTATTTTCATAAAATAAGAATATTCGTGTTTCGTCATTTCATTAAAATTCAGGGATTAAAAAAACGGGCGGGGCGTTGCAATGGGGCAAGTACAATATTGTGGGAAATTTTGCTCCTAGGGGGTAGAAATGGAGGGGGTAAACGGTAAATTTCCAAACACAACTGCAAGGCAAATTCTTTGCTTTTAACAGTAATTATCTTTCAAAATGTCTTTATCCAAAACTAACTTTTACAGTTCATTACATGGAAAGTGACAACATAATATAAAAAATAATAACCATTAAAAAAAATAACAATAAAAAAAAAATTGAAGTTAATCCAATTTAATTCATTAATAAAATCAATTTAAAAAAAATAGTATAAATAATTTAATTTAGTAAATATCTCTTTAATTGTTTTTAAAAGTTGCCAATTTTTTAATTTTTCTGATATTTTTTGGAAGATTGTTATATTTTATTATTCCGTCATATAAAAGCGATTTTTTTCCGAAATTACTTTTTACTGGTATAGTTTGATATTTTATACAACGTCTAGTGTTATGATCAATCATGTAATGTCTTATTCTCCTGAAGTGTTATGTTTAATTTTTTTACTTTTAAAATAATAGGGTGAATTAGAATACAAATTTTTAATTTATAAATGTTTTGAAGGTGTAAATACCCTTTCGGTCTATATAGATTAACAGTTGGTTCTAAATGTGGTAATTTGTGAATACATTTAATAACTTTATTTTGCAATTTTTGTAATGGTTTTAAGTTTGTTAAACAAGCAGATCCCCATGCAGAAGCTAAGTATTGTAATTTTGAATAGGTATATTAATGAAAAATATGTATTTTTAAAGTATTTCAAATTAATGAAATATCTAGCTCTGTACAAAACAGATACCAAAGAGATATCGAGTTGATAATATACTGGATATGGCATTTCCAATTTAAATTTTCGTCTAAAACTAATCCTAAAAATTTTGTCGTCTTTGAATATTGAATATTTTCATTATTAAATGTTAAGTGGTTAATGATAAAATTTATTTTATTTTTAGTTATAAACAAAAGAAGATTTTGTAAAATTTAACGTAAGTTTATTTGATTGAAGCCAAGAAAGAAGTATTTTTAAATCATTATTAATATCAAAATACATTTCTGCAGGAGTTTCAGCAAAATAAATAATTGTCGTATCATCTGCAAATAGCTTTATATTGCCCTTTAAGTTCAATTTGGAAACAGAATTATTAATGTAAATTAAAAATAATAACGGATCTAATATTGATCCTTGTGGAACTCCACATATTATTTCTTTTTCCGAACTTTTTCTTTCCCCAATTTGAACAAATTGTTTGCGATAGCTTAAATAAGTTTGAAGTAGTTTGTGTGTATTTCCCCTTATCCCAATACTGTATAATTTTCTTAATAAAATATCATAGTTTACACAGTTTACGGTGTCAAAAGCCTTACACATTATTAAACATGTGTTTAGGCATTTACAAAAAAAGGGGTATAAAGGTTTACATTTTTGGTCCGAATTGATTGAAAGTGTAGGAATTATTAAAATTTATTTTTAGTTGCAATTCGAAGCAGCCCGTAATGCTTGTAAAAGTAACGGATGGACATTGGCGACGGAGAAATCGACCGAAGATACTGTTGCTCTGAATACCGATATAGCACTTATGGGAAACGGTAAATATTGTAAGTAAATCCATTAAAAACAGTGGCCATGGTTTCTGCACAAAATTGCGAATTCCATTTTTTGTATTTGGTCGTTGATATTTTGGGGGATCCCATGCAATTAAATAATTCTAAGAAAATAGATTAAGCAGCAAAATTGAGAACTTATATTGTTTTTAATCATCAAAATAGTCATTTCATTTTACTTTCACTTGCTACCACTAGGAGTCAGACGTTTTGCAGAATTTATACACCAGTGTAGAATATTCCGAATGATATACCTACTGTTCCGGCTGTAAAGTTGATTGGCTGCCAGCCCTCAGGTTTTCTTGAAACGGGCATTATGCGTCGCCATAGCACTGATAAATTCCCAATAGTTACAAATTGAGTCAATTTAAGCTCAAATAAAATCCAGAAAGGGTGAGTCTTTGGATTCTTCGGCAACAGCATATTATTCTATAGAGTAAATAGATATTGGTGTATATTTTCACGTGGTTTTATTGTGGAACTCGCGAGGAACCTTGGTGAATCTTTGTATTTGACGTCTTGTCGGCTTGTTATGATAAAGAGAAGCAGATGTCTATCTCGCTCTGTCATCGTTGGTTATATATGCTGAAGATTTTCGTTACTCTCCCACGACCAAAATAGTTATTTACACTACAAGGGAGGCAGGTGATACTTACCAGTCGAGGACATAGTTTGCGCCAGAGCGATAGCGAGGGCTTGCAAAATAGTCCGAGACTGGTCAAGAATACTGCCTCCCGAGTTTTGTATTATATTTTTTCTACTCCAGTTCCCTTAAATAAAAAAAAAAATGTTTTTTAATTTTATAATTTGAGCTATCCAACTGAAATACCCTGTATGTATGACAGGTTTCCTAGTGTTGACACGTTGATTGTTGGTTGTTGGAATGTTCATAATTAAACAAACGTTCTGTCAGTGTCAGTTTTTTTAAGAAATCGAAAAAATGGATATCGATGCAGTTGCGAATGCAGCTTGCGCTGCTCTATTACCTCAGAAATCGAAGGAACCGTACAATCGGTGTTACAAGGAATTCAAGGATTGGTGCAGTATTAATGCAAGTGATGAAAGAGTCACCGAGAATTCTATGCTGGCGTACTTTGTACTTCCCTAGGGAGGTAAGTATTTACTTACCTCCCTAGGGAGGTAAAACGTACTTACCTCCCTCAAATCAGTATCAAAATGAAGTACTTACCGAATAAGGAGTAGAAAAAAAGTAATTATTTGTTTACTAGTGACGTGCTGACGTTTATTCCCAGTTTCTATCAGTGGCGTAACAAAAACTGAGTGCCCCCCCTCCCCCCCGCAAACATTTTTAGGGGCCCGCTCTCTATAACGAATGGAAAATGATAATTCTTATTTTCATTACTGTTCGGTTCAGGTTTAGGAATTATTTAAGTTCGTTAATTGTGTAATAATTTAATAAGGCTTAAACCCACATTATGTGCTAAGTATGTAGGTACTACCTATACTATTAAAATAGCAAACAATTCGAATTTATTTTATAATCATAGGTAGACTAGTAGACATAACATAGGTAGTTATTAAGTCATTATACGTAATATTCCAGCAAACATGATGCAAAATCAAAATGTTGCATTCTTAGCATGTATGTATGCATGGTAGTAACGGGGGTAGCAGTGATCGAGCCTCATAGAATCCAAAAGACAGAAAACAGTAAAACACATGAACACTCAACAAGTCTACACAAACATTATGTCACTAAGTACCTACTATGCGAGGTATTATACAAAAAGACCAGATCGTGGAGAGTTTTTTTTTTGCAAAATCGTTTATAATTTCGTCGATATTTAATGTTTTAACAAACTCGTGTTCGATACTTATTAAGGATAAATCCGAAAGGCGTTGTTGTCCCATGGTGTTACGTAAATGGGTTTTTACTATTTTAAATTTGGAAAAAGATCGTTCCGCTGATGCGACACTATTTGGTAAAGTTAGAAATAACATCACTGCACTAGATACGTCTGAAAAATTTGAAGAAACACACTGGGTTTTTATTAATAAATGATCCGGAAGTTCATACACTGTTTTTAATTTTGAAATACTATATCAAAGTCCCTTTCTGAGGCTGAAAATTTGACTAGGAAAGTCAATGGACAAGTCTTTATGGCAGATGTAACAGAAAACGAATTGATAGAGCACATATCTACATTAAAAAATAATAGTTCTCCCGGCATAGACGGAATATCTGCCCAAATGATAAAACAAAGTCACTTGCACCTTCTAAAACCTCTAAAGCACATACTTAATTAAATTTTTGAAAAGAAACGTATTCCTTCTCAGTTTAAAACGTCCATTGTCACGCCAATTCATAAAGCTGGGGATAAATCAAAAATACACAATTATAGACCAATCAGTGTTATTAATAACTTCGGAAAGATATTCGAAAAATGCTTAAAAACTCGACTAGTAGAATTTTTTAATCAAAATAATATTTTACACGAGTACCAATTTGGTTTCCGGGCTGGTAAGGCGACAACTGATGCCATGTATACAGTAATTAAGAATATTACGGAAGGCTTGGATTCAAACAATAAATGCCTTGCAGTTTTCCTAGACCTTGCCAAGGCGTTCGACACTGTTAACCACAAAAAGCTCCTTGTTGTCTTGGAACGGTGTGGAGTTCGTGGTAGGGTTTTAGATATCTTTGAAAGCTACTTAGCAAATAGGGAACAACGGGTAAAAATCAATGGTACACTCAGCGAACCCAGAGTAGTAAAAATCGGGGTTCCTCAGGGAACTGTCCTTGGCCCGATACTTTTTCTAGCTTATATAAATTCACTTTTATCTATAAAGGCCCGGGCGAAAATTGTGTCATATGCTGATGATACAGTAGCTATATTTTGCGAAAACTCCTGGAATGAAACAAAAATTGCCTGCCAACAGGGTATGGAAAAGATAAAAAATTGGCTAGAAGTAAAACTCATTATATAGCCTTTACCTTAACAGGAATTAACAAACCTGACTTTTCTAGTATTAAAATAAATAATATGGTTGATGAAATCAAAGAAACAAATGAAATAAAATACCTGGACGCAATTATTGACGAAAACTTAAAATGGAGTAATCATATAAATTATTTAACAAAGAAAGTACGAAAACTTATTTACAAATTTTATCAACTGCGTGAAACACTGTCTCGAAAATTATTAGTAACTATATACAAAACTCTAGCCGAATCACTCTTCGGTTATGGTATTCTAATATGGGGGGGAATGTATAAGAATTCACTACAAAAATTAAATATTACGCAAAATTACATATTAAAAATAATATATAAAAATACTAGGCTGTTCCCTACTAACCTACTGTATACAGAAGAAATTTGTAATATAAGAACATTGTACTTTCATAGCATTTGTATATACGCCTTTAAAAACAATTGTTTCCAAAATTATACACTATCCTCATACGACACACGTAGTAATAAACTTAGGCTTTTACCTACTTTTAGATTTAACAGGAATATGAGCCATAGATTTATAAATTACACTTTACCTAAATCCTGCAATATCTTACCATTTATATTAAACAGATAAATAACCTAAAAGTATTCTCAAGACTGTCAAAAAAATTTATCTTTGAAAATTACCGTGAATTTGTGAAAATAATAGAAAATTGACCGTTTCATTTATTAGATATGTAGGTATATAATAATATCTTTATAATTTTCTTCTAGTTAGTTTATTATTTCACTCTTAGATTTAGTTTAGTAATTGCCTTCTTACTTAGGTATAGCACAACACAAGTGTTTAATCACTTAGGTGCTACCTATAATATATATGCATTTAAATTGAATTAATAATTAAGATAACTATTTGACTTATAAATCTAGTGTTTAGAATATAAATTTAATATGTATCAATGTATTGATAAGTAAATAAATAAATAAAAATATCGTTTGTAAATTCCGGGCTTTCACGTATAATTCTTCTTCACTTAACGAAGGTAAATTCTCGGGATATAAAAAAAATTAAATAAATTATGAAATTAAATACCTCAGAAAAGCAAAGCTGGCAGCAAATTTTGAAGGGGCCGTCAATGTGCCCCCCCCTCCGGTGCGGGGTCTGCAGGGGGTTTGTTACGCCACTGGTTTCTATAAGTGTTCCGTGCTTTTGTATAAAATGGTATTCCTTGTTATCACGTGTTTATTATCGGCGTGACTTGATTTCACACGTCATTTAATAATTATTGTTTTCCTGAAGGACAGTAAAAATTGATTTATTATATTCTATCGTCGGTTCATAAACTTTCTGCGAATACTAGCCATAGACTTCTTTTAGAAAAGATCAAGCCATTCATTCAAGAATGGCATGTTTGTTTGCATCACACATTCGTACGTGTAGTAGTAGTAGTAGTAGTAGTAGTAGTAACAAGATTTATTTAGCAATGTGCTACAATTTAACAAGTTATATAAAATATTTAAACTAATTTAACAATATCATCTTTAAAAAAATTTTATCAGTCACTATTTTGTTTTTTAAATAAATAATTTTTCAATGATTTTTTAAAATTTTTCAAAGCGGTCTGTGATTTAATTAAAATATTCAAGTTATTATATTCACTTAATCCTTTATAGAAAACCGATTTATATGTCAAATGTTTTGATACCCTACCTAGACAAAAATCTTTATTATACCTGGTTGAATAGTTATGATTTTCAAAATTTTGAGTTATAAAATCTTTCAAATGAGAAGGCAGTAAATTATGTTGTATTTTAAAAATAAAAGTACAAATCAAAAGAAATACTAAATTTTTAACATTTAACCACTGAAGTTTCTTTAACATTAAATTTATTTTCGTATATTTATCCACATTTAAAATTATACGCATAGCTTTATTTTGTAAAACAAAGAAGAGAGAGATAGCGTTAAATTTCCGACTCCGTGCGGATTTGAATGGCTCAGTGATTCGGAGCCGGAGCGATTAGTCAACACCAGCGGCGTAGGGTGTGACAAGGATTTTTGATACAATAAATAAGTAATAATTAAAAAAGTTTTTATTATAGCATTAATAAATCTTTATTTAAGGGCAAATTAAAGCCTTTGAAAAAAGCCTAGGCTTAATCATGAAAACCACGTAGAGGATATTTGTACATACTCTGGTATGCTGCATTGCAGTAATAGGTAGGGCAGTGTGATTACAGAAAAAGATAATCGATTTTCGATTATTTGAAATAATCGATTAATCGAGAATAGATTACTTATTTCTGATTAATCGAAAATAATAATCGAGTAATCGAAAATAATCGATTAATTTAATCGAAATAAATCAAAAAGTCAATTAACGGAAAAACTTCATTAATCGAAAAATAGACTACTAGTAGTAGAGTTAAAAATTATTTCACGTGAAAGGTTAACTATTCAAGCAAAAATAAATAAAAATTTATATTTAAGAAGTTTTATTTATTACAAAACTTTTATTCATGGTGAGGAAAACGAGGTGTTCTATGTGATCATCACCAGTTAGTGAGGCCCTCAAGTTGCTTACTATGTGTCCTCCTTTACTGAATACCCTTTCGGATGGTACGCTTCATGCCTGTATACACAAAAAAAAATTCGCACATTGGGAGAGAAGAAGAAATACATGACAATTATGTCTCCACCATACTAATGGATCATCATCAACGTCAATCGTTGGCATATTCATGTACTGAATAATTAATTTTTTTATTTCAACGCTAATACTGGTAGGAGCAGTGTCTCCAATGGTTTTAAGGGATTTAGATGTAAGTCCGCTCTTCTTCTTACCTAATATATCTTGTCTGGTAACAGAAATAGGAATAGATTCAAGTTCACTGCTGAGTTCTGTTATTTTTTGGATTATAATTTTAATTTTTTTAGAGTCAAAAAATGTTCCTTTAAATCGTGGATCTATAAAAGCAGCAATGCGCAAGTGTTCGCTGGTTTGCCCATCGCTTTCATATCGATCTTTCAAAATTTGAAAAATTGAGAGAGCTATTTTTTTTTTCAGACGAACTCACGATATCGTTCTCAATTTCGGTTTCTTCATAATTATCCACCTGTGTTTTACCCAATTCAATACAAATAGGTAATAAGGTGGACCAGGTTACATAATTTTCGCCGGACAGAGTTTCGGAAATTTCTTGAATGAAACTAAGTTAATTTATAGTGAGATTTAGAAGTTTTAGATCGTTAGCGTTCAATATTAAATTTCTATAAAATCAATTTTTGTAAGTTTGCTAAAGATATAATCGTTTCTTTTTCGATCAATTAATCAAAAAATCGTCAAAGAATTTTTGTTTCGAATAATCGATTAATCGAAAAATATTTTTTTTTCAAATAATAATCGGTTATTCGATTAATCGATAAAAAAATTATCTCTAATCGATTGTTAATCGATTGATCGATTTTTTTGCACACTCCTAGTAATAGGTAAAAGTACTTTAATTATTTAAAGAGACATATTTTTTGTTGACATGCCAGGATTTAAATAGTAGTATAAGTTTATTGTTTCCAGCTTTTATAAGGGAGCCTAAGGTATATGTTATTTTGCATTTTTCAGTTGAATGTTTCAAATTCCATTGAAAATGAGTAAAATATAAGCAAACGCATCAGGTCCGAATTATTAATGTCCTGCTTAAACCCACACAACTATGCTTAACTACCATGACAACAATAAGAAATTATCTCACAGATAAAAATGTTAACCAGAATTGGCAAATAATATAGGTTATAACCTTACCTGTGAATTTAAAAAATCTAATTTCCCAGAAATCTGACGCACCATTTTGTTAATATAATAAAATGACAAATTCTTTACAAAAAAAAACACAAAACACGTACAAATACGAGTATTCCGACGACTAACCCCGACATCGCAAAAACAAATACTACGATTACTCACAGAAAACAGGAAGGGTTGCCGCTATCATTCTAGATTGTCATCGTGGAACTAAAAGTATGTACTAAATACAAATACCTGAAATAATCATATCTAAACCAACAAATTAAAAACTTGTTCTACCTACAGTATCTTATTAACGTTTGTAATTTATCTTAATTATACTTGTAAAACGTGTATTTGATTAACTTTATAAATCCAATAATATGTAACTTAACAGTAAGTTTGGCAACAGCTATTTTTTGATGCACGTGTTAATTATAGTGGACCATACGTGAATCATACAGCCAACCAGACAAATTGTGAAAGCGGGAATCTTTGATTTCTTTAAAACGTAAACAATGTAGTCTATTCTATAAGAAGTCTATGTATAGTACTTAGCTCATAATGGCAACGTTGCTTTGTTGAACGCGTCCACGCAGACGTTCCTTAGGTGCAAGAGGGGGATGAGATACAGCGATGCGGCCTCTGCCTACCTTTTCTCTCAACCTTTCTTTGATGTTCCAGTTTACTGGCTTGCAGGAGCCAGAGATGAAAAAAATAATTCCAAATGGATATGGGTCGACTCCGGGGAAGAATTCACCTACACACATTGGCAAGATGGCGAACCGTACTACGACACGGCGTACAATTGTCTCTTGAAACAAGCCCAGCACACTTACAAAGGATTTTGGGGCACCGACATGTGCATTGATCATTACGGGGGGTCCTATTTTATTTGTCAAGAATCATAAACATTAAATTTTAGGGAAAAGAAAAATAAACTTTGGAACGTCGAAAAGATGACGCATATTTAAGTGGTCGTCCTGTCGTTTTAAGTAAAGCCAACGTCAAAAACAAGATCTGTATTGCCAAAAAAAAATAGTTTATTGCAACTATTACTATTTCAAACAAGCCGCAATGTATAAAAGATCAGGCCCGGTTCTAGACCTCCTGGCGCCCCCGGGCAAGGGTCTCATTTAGCGCCCTCGAAATTTTTATTTCATATTTTTTTCCTGAATATATACCGGGTGTTTCTCAAAAACGTTCACCCCTATAACTTTTCTGTATTTATAGATATTAAAATGAAATTTTAAGATTATGCATAAGAGATGAGTCTGCATTTATTGGCATAATTTTCAATTTGTTAGCACTTCCGGTTTGACCGGAAGTGACCTTGACTTTGATATTTTAAATGGGACATCTTGTATATTTTTACTTATTTGGGTTCAGCTTAACATTATGAGTGAAATGACAACTCACTATTGCTTTTTAAAATCATTCCATTGTTTTTTAAAGCCGCCTTTATATTTCTTTAAAAAAGACAGAGCGGCAATAATGCATAACGCTTTTAAATTTGCGATTGGGATATAGGGCAAATTTTTCAGTGTCAATTTTAATATAGCATAAGAGTGTATGGTATCAAATTGTTGAAAAAAAAAGCTCGTTTTAAATATCCTAGTGAACCACCATTTGAAAAAATGGATCAAACGCATGGATCAAACGCCAAGAAAACAAAATTTCATTTTTTAAACGCTTGTGAAACTTAGAAAGTCAATTATTATGACATATTTTTGATTTTCATATACTACTTGATTATAAATTAACAGATTTAATTAATTTGTAGCACTTTAGATTGAAAATAAAAAATAAACATAAAAATGTTATAACACGTCAAAAAATTACAAGTGAGGTGTCATTTTACTCAGAATGTCATGCTGAATCCCAATAAGTAAAAATATACAAGGTGTCCCGTTTAAAATTCCAAAGTCAAGGTCACTTCCGGTCAAACCAGAAGTGCTAACAAATTAAAAATTATGCAAATAAATGCAGACCCATCTCTTATGCATAATCTCAAAATTTCATTTTAATATTTTCAAATATAAAAAAGTTAAAGGGGTGAACGTCTTTTGAGAAACACCCGGTATACAGGGTGATTCAAAAGTACTTTGACAAACTTCGGGAGGTAATTGCCGGCAATATTTTAAGATGAAAAGTTCTTATAAACAGTGGTCCTTGGCGACTTCGTTACGGAGATACAGGGTGTTGAAATGTTAAAAGGAATAGTAATAATTTTTAAATAACTCCTTAACGAGTTATTTTTTTTTTATAAAATTTAGTGAATTAAATAAGCATCTAAGGACACTTATTTTCAAAGTACAACACGTTCGTAAATTTAACCAGTGGCGTCGGTACAAAATGTTACTATCATATTTTTTGTGAAAACTATGCTACACCGCTGACTTTTTTATTTTAACTTTCTTCATATGAATCCCCCCATCATTTACAACAAAAAAGATCACGTGTGTTTTTTTGGTACGAGGGACGGTTTAAGGGTAAATCATTATTTTATTTGACTATACACAAAGATTAAAAAATGTGTTTTAAACTGATCAACCACTCAAATATTTATTAAAGTATTTTAACGAATTCCTACATACATACTTACTAATAAACAAATATGTATATGCCTAAGGAAGGCATCTGAGGATGATTATTTTCTAAGTATAACACATTCTCAGTGGCATACATATTTATTTATTAGTATGTTATTTTTTAATATTTTGTGTTTTGACAAGGCGGCTTTGGAAATGCTTTGTTATTATTATTGTATTTTGACAAGGCGGCTTTGGAAAAGCATTTGTCGATAAATTAAAACATATTTGACAGTTAAGTTACCATTGAGTTTTATTTCTTCAGTTTATTTATTTTCATTGGATATTGGTGGCGTAAAGCTCCCTGTTTCAGCCAAACGGCGGTGAAGATTCGTAAATGTTGCAGCAGCAGGCAGTACTCGGTTAGGATATCGCTCCTGGTAAATTCGTCTAGTTTCTCGTGTATTTCCATCGGCAAGGCCATATACAAAATGCATGTCGGCTAAATGCGCATTATTTCTTAAATAATCCATACCTTATAAACAATACTAATAATATCCAATGAAAATAACAAAACCGAAGAAATAAAACTCAATGGTAACTAACTGTCAAATATGTTTTAATTTATCGACAAATGCATTTCCAAAGCCGCCTTGTCAAAATACAAGATATTAAACAATAACATACTAATAAATAAATATGTATGCCACTGAAAACGTCTTATACTTAGAAAATAGTCATCCTCAGATGCCTTCCTCAGGCATATACATATTTGTTTATTAGTAAGTATGTATGTAGGAATTCGTTAAAATACTTTAATAAATATTTGAGTGGTTGATCAGTTTAAAACACATTTTTTAATCTTTGTGTATAGTCAAATAAAATAATGATTTACCCTTAAACCGTCCCTCGTATCAAAAAAACATACGTGATCTTTTTTGTTGTAAATGAAGGGGGGATTCATATGAAGAAAGTTAAAATTAAAAAAGTCAGTGCTGTAGCATAGTTTTCACAAAAAATATGATAGTAACATTTTGTACCGACGCCACTGGTTAAATTTACGAACGTGTTGTACTTTGAAAATAAGTGTCCTTAGATGCTTATTTAATTCACTAAATTTTATAAAAAAAAAATAACTCGTTAAGGAGTTATTTAAAAATTATTACTATTCCTTTTAACATTTCAACACCCTGTATCTCCGTAACGAAGTCGCCAAGGACCACTGTTTATAGGAACTTTTCATCTTAAAATATTGCCAGCAATTACCTCCTGAAGTTTGTCAAAGCACTTTTGAATCACCCTGTATATACTTATACCATCAAAAATATTTAATTTTTTTAACATGATTTTTAGGAAGGAGAGGCTCTCTGTGTACTCTGCAGTGACTAATTTGCAAATAATTTGCTCCCTTTAATGTTTTAATTTTAGAAAAAAACAAGTCGACACGAGTCTATCCAACTGAGTCTGCTGTTTCTTTTTTTAAGGGCGGACTATAAATATCGAGGTTTAAAGATCATCGATGTTCCATTTTCGATGTTTTTTTGGCCCCTATTAAATGGGTTAAAGGCACCCGCTTTGTTTCAGAATTTATAAAAAGTACTTGGGCACCCTTATCTTTTAAATAGTATATTATACATCGAAGGTTATACAGACGCTTATTTGTTTTACCTTTGGCAATATTTTGCGCCCCTTGGACTTTGCGCCCCCGGCGTCTGCCCGGGTTGCCCGGGCGCTGGGACCGGGCCTGAAAAGATATCCAAGCAATCTTTATAAATTTATTAACGCCATCAATCGCAAATAAATTTAGCTGCACTTGTCCCAACAATTTTTCAAGAAAAACTATTTATTATAGAGGCTCTTAGTTTTATTATAATGTTGGCCTGGACGAAAATAAGCCTGTCTATTTTCAAGTTTCACATTTTATCTTGTTGATGTTAAGGGATGTATTGCCAAAAATACCTAATACCTAATTCTTTTTCTCTATTTTCTTTTCGACGTTGCCAATTTTAACTTTTTTGCTGATAAATAATATAATCAATCAATATACAGTGTGTCCAAAAAAGTATGCAACATAATAATATGGAAAAGTTTTTATCACCGATTTCTCAGAAAATTTTATTCCTTATAAAAGTTGGTGCATTCCTTAAAGCTATAAATGCATATTTCATATTTCACCTGCGGCTAATAGTAGGGGAGCAAATGTCATTTTTTCGACATTGCCTTAAGAGTAAAGTACCTTACCTAATTATTAGAAATACAGCAAAATTTTATATGGAAATGTTTTTGCAAATTAAAAAGTTAGTCCAAATGCGAAATTTGAGTTAGGTGTGTCAATTTTTAATTTTTTTTATATGCATTTCTTTAAAATAGGTTTTTGGACTTCAGCGTACTGGGTGAAAATGACAAATAAATTATTAATTATTTCGAGTAATATGAATAGAGTTGGATTCCTTCATAATTTTGTTTAAAACATAAGTTGACTAAAATGTGTTTAAGTAGGCGTACAATACGCTAATATCTGAACCAACTCGTAACATTGAAAGGGTTTAAAAAGTTTGCAACTACTTAATCCATTTTTATTATAAACTCACGTTTAAGTTATTTAATAAATATATTAAAATTGCGTAAATAAAAAATCGACCAGAGGTGTACCTACCGTTTAGGGGAAAATGGAGATCAACCAAAAAAAATTAAAAATTGTGACACCTAACTCAAATTTCGTATTTGGACTAACTTACTAATTTGCAGGAACATTTCCATATAAAATTTTGCTGTATTTCTAATAATTAAGGTACTTCACTCTTAAGGCAATTTCGAAAAAATGGCATTTAAGTACTCCCGATAAGTACTATTAGCCGCAGGTGAAATATGCACTAATAGTTTTAAGGCATGCACCAACTTTTATAAAGAATAACATTTTCTGAGAAATCGGTGATAAAAAACTTTCCCATATGTTGCATACTTTCTTGGACACACTGTATAAACTAACAGTATAAAATGATTATTGTTGCATTTTAATTAATTACTTAAAATAATTTGAGTGTAATTACATTTTCGGCCCAATCAAAACGAAATTCCAAATATTATTGAATATTGTCTGAATAATTTCTGTCGAGCTGATTTCGCTGGCTTTTTATTCAAGGAATCGCCTCGCCATGCGTTGTTCACGCCGGTAACACTGATTGATCCGTTGTCCTTTTTGGGGGCATCTGAACATATTATTCTTTATCTCACTCACATAAAATGCTACTGTAAGTTCGAGGTATACAGGGTGTCCCAGATAAGAATGCACTCTACAGGGATCTCGTAAACCATAGGAGATACAGAGATGGTTAAATTAGAGAAAAGTTGCGCATTACTGAATCCTGTAACGTCATGTTTTCAAATTTAAAAAATTCCGAATGCTTCCGAAGATATTTGGATAAAACCGAATTTTCGCGATTTCGTTTTAATTGATTTATGATTTTATTTGAGGAGACATGTCAAAATAAATTTAACATTCTCATTGCCACTTTTTATCTCCTACAAGATTGTTTAATTACATTTTTGATCCGACGTTTCGTTTAGTCACAACCATCATTAACTTTGTTATTTTAAATAGTAAGAAAATTCTATTTTAGGCTTAATAAATTCTACGCTTTATTCTTAATCTAACGGTGTATCACACTTATTATTTTATAGACGTTTCGATATTTAAAAACACATCATCAATGAAAATAGGTACATTATCGAAAATATTTTTGTTTTTATTGTTGTATTTAAACACTAGTTGGATTTTAAAACATTTTTTTTTAAAGAAACTTATAACAAAACATAATATCTAATAAAACTTATCTGAAAAATGCAACAAGGGGGGGGGGGGGCAATAATTAATTTTAATTATTAAATACAATTATTTTTATACTTAATAAATGATTTTTTATTTTTAAAAATTCCACCCTCATTCTCCAAACATAAATAACACCGGTAAACAATTTCTTCTATAACGTTATTTAACATTTCTGGAGTTATTTTTTTTTATAACATAATAATTACTTATTACCAAATTTAAAACTAACAGGTCTCTGTAACTAAATGACAGATCTAAAGAAACTATTTAAACAATTGCGAACATCAATATCGTCAATCAATTTCACCCATATGATGCCGAATTTAAATAGTACCTACGTTATGTTTGAATATTATCATGCATTTTTTAAAAATAAAAAATATGAAATTGTATTTAATAATTAAAATTAATTATTACTTGTTGCATTTTTCAGATACGTTTTATTAGATATTATGTTTTGTTATAATTTTCTTTAAAAAAAATGTTTTAAAATCCAACTAGTGTTTAAATACAACAATAAAAACAAAAATATTTTCGATAATGTGCCTATTTTCATTGATGATGTATTTTTAAATATCGAAACGTTTAAAAAATAATAAGTGTGATACACCGTTAGATTTAGAATAAAACGTAGAATTTATTAAGCATAAAATAAAATTTTCCGACTATTTAAAATAACAAAGTTGATAATGGTTGTGACTAAACGAAACATCGGATCAAAAATGTAACTAAACCATCTTGTAGGGGAGAAAAAGTGGCAATGAGAATGTTAAATTTATTTTGACATGTCTTCTTAAATAAAATCATAAATCAATTGAAACGAAATCGCGAAAATTCAGTTTTATCCAAATATCTTCGGAAGCATTCGGAATTTTTTAAATTTGAAAACATGACGTTACAGGATTCAGTAATGCGCAACTTTTCTCTAATTTAACCATCTCTGTATCTCCTATGGTTTACGAGATCCCTGTAGAGTGCATTCTTATCTGGGACACCCTATAAATATAACCATTAATATAATATTATGTCATAAACTAGATTTCTAAGAAAAATCATTATACAGGGTGTCCGAAAATGATAAGCAAAAAATTTAGGGGATATTTCTTGTTCGAGAATAAATGCTATCTCTTCCTATAACATTTTTTTGAAAATTGATTATTAACGGAGTTACAGGGTTTTAGAGTTAAATTTTATTTGCAGTTTTAAAATACATACGTTACTAGAACAATAAATTAAACATTCAAATCAAAGGTTCAAAGTGACGTCCTTCCTCTTCAATGCATAAATTAATTCTCCTTAAAAAATTCCGACTAACTCCATGGAATATTCCTTCCTTTGCTATGCTATGTTTAAGGTTGAAAATAAATTTAAATGATTTCGTATTCATCACATGCAAAGCAATGTTATTTTAGCGTTTTTCTCGAGAACGGTTAGATTTATCGAAACAAATGTAGTATATCTTTTTTATGTCAAAAGGTTAGGAGAATCAAAATATTCAGTCAAATTGCGCATGCAGTGTAGGACAAAAAAGTTGGGACCATTCAAATTAAAGTATGGGCTCCTAGGTGGCGCCCTCTACAAAATGGGAAAATTTGTATTCCTAATCCCGAAAAAGCCCCATATACGAGATTTCGTCAAAATATTATGGGCGTGGCAAAAGGTAACTGCAAATAAAATTTAACTTTAACACCCTGTAATTCCGTTAATAACCAATTTTCAAAAAAATGTTATAGGAAGAGATAGCATTTATTTTCGGTCTAGAATTATCCCCTAAATTTTGTATTCATCATTCCCGGACACACTGTATATTATTTTATCTTAGTACAAAGATGTAACTCATTTTTGCCGTTAATTCGAAAACAAACATGTAAAAATGTATGTGTATTTTTTTTAATTTTTTTATAAATTTAATAAAAGTAGAGGGAGATGGGGGTTTCTACGCCAATTGCGCCGGTCCTTTCTGCGCATGCCCGGGCAGCGCGCAGACGTGGGCGATACTAATTATGACGTCATCTGTCATCTGTCACCTGTCATCTGTCACCTGTCACCTGTCATCTGTCATCTGTCACCCGTCATCTGTCATCTGTCATCTGTCAAAGTCAATGTCAAAGTCAATGTCAATGTCAATGTTAAATGTCATACGTCATACGTCATCTGTCAAACGTCACATTGTTGGGCGTTAGCAACTTTGGGCCTTAGCTACTTGGGCGCTAGTTACATTGGGCAATAATATTCTATATATGGAATGTGTTCAGGATGACGTCATATTACGAATAGAAAAGATGGCGGATGCCACCTTTCAATTAAGGCAGCTCAAGGTCACCTGTCACTTGTCAAATGTTAAAATTAAAATCTAACACGTGATATAGGTTCGGAGCGATCTAACAAGGCGCTTAAAAGAAGCTCGAAGTCGAACGGCTGACTGGTTCGGGAGATATAGTTTTTGCCATTATGGTCCTTATGTTCAAAGGTATAGAGGTGAAATTTGGTAAACGGGTAAAAGTCTTAAAGACCTATCGCAAACTAACCAAAAAAACATAATGGGTCAGGCGTTGTATTACACCCTGTATATGAAATGTTGATTCCTTAGTATTATACGTTCGGATTAATATAAAATATACTTAAACCTCTTATAGAATACATTTTTCAATAATACAAACTATTTCCAACTAACAATGATCGCAGCACGAGGCGAGGTTAATGAGGCAATTAATATTCAATGAGTGGCATACCACAGTAACAATATTAAAAGTCGTGGACAATTACATCATCTTGGAAATATACGACATTATAATTTTATTCAACACGAGGTAAGGACAAGCGGTAATTAATATGCAAACGACTATTTGCAGTGAGCAAGCAATTAATATTCAATGACGACGGGCGTAGCCGAAGTGAAAGGCTCTGCTATAAATACAGTGGAACCCGGGCAAGCCACATCAGTTATCATCGAGAAGTTGAAGACTATAGTACTAAAGTGTAGTGAACGATCAAAAAATTAATAAAATGTAAGTAGCTTTTAATATATTACAGTGTTAAGTTGATACAGCATGCAAGTGGATAATAAAAATTATTTTATTTGATTAAAAGTAATTTAAATACAGGTTCTGACGTGTTACGTAGTCCAATACAGGGTGTTTATGCATCGCCGTAGGTGTTTAATTGTATGATAATCGATATATTGCATTAAAATTGGGGGGCTATAAGGGACATAATACTGTTTTACTATGAAAGTTTGTTAAATTGATTTAAATACAGGTTCTAACGTGTTGTGTAAGCCAATACAGGATGCTTATGCTTCGCTGTAGATGTTTATTTGTATAATAATCGATATTGCATTAAAATTCGCGTTATAAAGACCGTAATACTGTATTACTTTTCTAGAAAATGTTTGTTTGCGATCATTGTTCCCGCTCATTCACCAGGAAGGCTGACCTCAAGCGCCATGGGGACTGTAGATCGGTGATCAAAAAATGTCAAACTTGCGGAGACAACTTTACATCGATGTGGGCTCTTCGATGCCATCGTCAAGAGAAACACCGAGCCCCAAAAAGACAAGCAACGTCTTCGCAAGTAGCCATGGCCAAGAGGGCTAGACTCGTTTCGTCAGATGGTAAGTTATTGCATCATACTGTGTAAGATTATATATTGCATCATATTACACCATATTACATCATATTGTGTAAGATTGCATCATATTGTGAAATATTACATAAGTACTAATTATTGACAATTTATTTCAGAACCATCAACTTCATCTGCGCAGCAGAAGCATTGCAATGATTGTCAAGTGGATGTGACTATCTCCCGGTGGTCCAGCCATCTAAGGACCCAAAGCCATCGGGAGAACTGCTGCTGCGTGGAGCAGGAGGAAGGGGTACAACTGGTCAAAACATCATTCCGGAGCCGAATTGCTACCTATCGACTTTCTTCAAGCCAAGACCCCACCAGCGTCCCCAGGTTCTTGGATTATCTAAGGGAAAAATTCGTAAGGCTGGTGGGAGGAATTGTTGCAAAATACGAACAACTGAAAGTCGGGGTAGAGCTTTTCGGCCGTTTCCTCCTGCAGACGAACGAGTCGTCAGAGGACAAGTCCTTCAATACCAAATATGTAATGGTGAATGGAGCGACGGACTTGGAAGAGCTGTTTCAACAGTTCACAGCCATCCTGGACCGGAAATATTCAGAGTTTTCGGAAAAGGATAGTGGTAAGTACTATTGCAAGCGTTAAAAAAAGGCTAACATATTTTTAAATCATAATACTTAGCAATGTTTCTATTGTTACAGGGTGGACTCTGCAGCAGCTCCTACATTTAGAATTAGGTATTAATAAAATCAACCCTCTAAAGGCATCGTCTTATATCCCGCTACCAAAGGAGATTGACGCAAAGAAAGCTGTTCTTAATATTCAAAACACAGACTTACAGTGCTTCAAGTGGTCAGTCTTGGCAGCCTTGCATCCAGTTCATTGGGCTCAACATGCAAATAGAGTCGTGAACTACCTGCCTTTTGAGAACGAGCTGGACTTTACAGGTATAGAATTTCCAATTAAACTTGGCGATATAACCAAATTTGAACGGCTTAATAATATTTCTATCAATGTATACGGCTTAGAAAAAGTGTTCGACAATGGTAAAAATAGTATTGAAGTCGTTGGTCCCTTATTTTTTACGACATCTCGCAAGGAGAGACATGTAAATTTGTTATTAATCAGCGATGATTACGAAAATAGTCATTACTGCTTAATAAGAAACATGTCTCGCCTGATCTCAAGTCAATTATCTAAACACAAAGAGTCAAAGTATTTATGCGATGGTTGTCTGTCTTATTTTTATTCAGAACAAAAACTAAAAGCTCATCAAGAACACGATTGCGGGCACGTTTCGGCCAAAGTACCAACAACTGATTTAAAAAAGAATAAATACGGAGAAGAGATTCCCGAGAATATTTTCAAATTCACAAACTTTGAAAAGAAATTAAAGGTACCTTTCGTTGTTTACGCCGACTTCGAGACAATCCTTGAACCCTTGGATACAGAGCAAAATGAGCAGGACCCCGATACATCCTATACTGTTAGGACACATAAACATATACCCTACTCATTTGCATACTACATTAAATGTGACTTTGACGATGCCTATTCAAAGTATCAAAGTTATAGAGGACAGGACGCACACAAAGAATTTATAAAACGATTAGAGACTGACTGCAAGTCAATCTATGATCATTTTATGAAGGAAGTGGTGCCAATGTTACCTATGACAGCGGAACAGGAGAATGCGCATCGACAAGCACCAACCTGTCACATTTGCGAAAAGCCATTTGATGTAGAGGCAAACGATAGAGTACATGACCACGATCATTTGACTGGGTTCTATCGAGGCCCCGCCCACTCTGTGTGCAATCTAAATTATAAAATTCCTCAATTTATACCCATCTTTTTCCACAACATGTCCAATTTTGATTCCCATCTTTTTGTCAAGGAGTTAGCCTGCGATGAGGAAAAGTTGGACGTTATCCCCCAAAATAAGGAAAAGTATATTTCCTTTACTAAACATGTCTTGGTGGATAACGTTGAAATTAAGGAAGGGAAACAGCGACAGGTATTTTTAAAATTACGTTTCCTCGATAGTTTTCGTTTCATGGCCACTGGGTTAGATAAACTTAGTCAAAATTTAAAACCGGAACAATGTAGAACAGTTCGAAAATATTTCGATGCTGATGCCGAATTTGAACTTATTCGACAGAAGGGTGTCTTCCCCTATAACTACGTAGATTCATTTGCAAAATTAAACGAAAACAAGCTACCATCGCATAAAAACTTTTACAACAAACTTAAAAAAGAAGACATCAGCGCAGATGATTACAAGCGTGCTTGGAAGGTATGGAATTTATTTAAATGTAAAACTTTAGGCGAGTATTCAGATATATACCTCAAATCCGACGTTCTAATTTTGACAGATGTCTTTGAAAGTTTTAGAGACGTGTGCCTGGCTACTTACGGCCTCGATCCTGCGCAGTATTTTACTGCGCCAGGTCTCTCGATGGACGCGGCTCTTAAGGCCACGTCCATCCAATTAGAATTATTAACTGATTTAGACATGGTACACTTCTTTAAGCACGGGATTCGCGGAGGAGTCAGTCAGTGTAGCGTTAGACAAGCTTTAGCGAACAATAAATTTACACCGAATTATGACGCTTCTAAACCCACCTCATACATCATGTACCTGGATGCGACCAATCTATATGGCGCAGCTATGTCTCAATATCTACCAACGGGAAATTTCAAGTGGTTAAACGAAACCGAAATTCAAAATTTAGATTATATGAATATATCGTCTGAATCACCAACAGGCTATATATTAGAAGTTGATTTGGAATACCCGGAAAACTTGCATTATTTACACAACGAACTACCCTTTTGCCCACAATCCATCGCACCACCCGGGTCTAAATTTCCAAAAATTACAAAATTGATACCAAATTTTATCAAAAAAGAAAAGTATATTATTCATATTCAAAATTTGCAACAAGCATTAAATTATGGCCTTCAGCTCACTAAAATTCACCGAGTTATATCTTTCAACCAATCTCCGTGGCTTAAAAAATACATCGATCTGAATACAGCGTTGCGAAATCAGGCTAAAAATAAGTTTGAAAAGGACTTTTTCAAGCTTATGAACAACGCTGTGTTCGGGAAAACGATGGAGAATGTGGAGAAACGGGTAGACGTAAAACTTGTTTCCCACTGGGAAAATATTGGTAGGAGGTTGGGGGCCGGAGCGTTGATCGCGAAGCCCCATTTTAAAGATCGAGTCATTTTTAACGAGAATCTGGTAGCAATCCAGATGAAGAAACAAAAAGTGGTATATAATAAGCCTATTTACGTAGGCTTTTCGATCTTGGAGGTATCCAAGACCATTATGTACGACTTTTTGTACGGGTACATTAAGCCAAAATATGGCAACAACGCGGTCTTGCTGTATACTGACACCGACTCCCTTATTTTAAAAGTAACAACACCAAATTTCTATGATGACATGACGGCTAATTTAGATAGATTCGATACATCCAATTACTCTGACGATAACCCACATAATGTTCCTGTAAACCAATCAATATTAGGCAAAATGAAAGATGAGTATGCAGGAAAGATTATTTGGGAATTTGTCGGCACCGGGGCGAAGGCGTATTGTGTTGATGTTGAAGGGGAATGTACGAAAAAGGCAAAGGGGGTCCCTGACTACGTTACCAAAAAAGAACTAACTATCGAAGATTATCGAAAAGCGGTTAACGTAGAGGGGACTCTGATTCATCGACAGATGAATACATTCCGCTCCCATCAACATGAGATGTTTGTCGAACTTAAAAATAAGGTAGCGCTGTCATACGCGGACGACAAGCGTTACCTTATACCCGGTGATTTAGAGAACACGCTTGCTTGGGGTCACAGAGATATCGCAAAATATAAGGAATCATTGGAAATTCCATGAGACAAGACTGACTAGAGCAGCTATTTTTGCGCCAATTTCTTCTGATAGCTGCTGTCTTTAGAGGGTTGTGATATTAGGTTAGGTATTTATTATTGTCTTATTTATTATTATATTATTATTATTATTATTGTATTAGTTATTTATTATAATTATTGTATTATTGTATGACTTATTGTATTAGTATAATTATTGCTGTAATAGCTGTTTAATAAACAGTAGATTGTTTGTATTTAAATCAATGTTTTATTTTACCCATCCGTTCCCTTACAATAAAGAAAACCAGCACATATCAATAAGAACTTTTATTTGGTAATTTTATAATAATCAGTGTTTAGCTTATACAATTGAAGTATATGTCTTGCAAATAATCGTATTAGCTTGTCAGTCCATCGAAACAGGTACTTGTCTGTCATGGCATCTTCAAACTTGAGACTTCGCTTCTCGTCATTTTGATGAAACACTAAAGTGTACTTGCCGATAATCAGAAAGATGTCTACCCAGTGAGTGTTGAAACAATCAAAATTACTTAGAAATTCTTCAAATTCCTTACTAGAGAAATAAATCTTGCCATAGTAACTAGTGTCCAATGTTACTTGCTTGCGTTCTTCTTCTGTAGTGCTAAATATAACGGTGATGTAATCATCGATCTCGTATACTGTGTTAGGCTTAATCTTGCACTGCACTGCATCGTCCTTCCGACATTGCGAAGGAGATTCAAACACCTTATCCCAAGCAGAGGACGTCATTGGAAGGCTTTTTAAAAGAGTAAGTTTTGAAAATAGCTCAACTAAATACTTTCTATCTTCGTAACACTGAATGGCTTTTTTCAGTTTACGTATTTGGCGCAGATGCTCTCGGAGTTTAATTCTTAAATCGACTGTCTTTGGCTTAACTCTAAAATCGACTGTCCTCGACATGAGCTCGAGACTAAATGACTAAATTCTGCTAGGGGTTGTAATTAATATAGAACAAAATGACACACAACAGATATTTTTTAATCTTTATTTGGGTATAAAACTATAAATATAATCATACAAGATATAAGCATTCCTAACACTACAAGTACAAACTTCTATACTATGATAAGAACAAGTAACTACATCTCTAGGCAGTTTGGGTACATTAACATAATCGACAATAAATTCCAAGTTAATAATATCAGGTTTATGTCTAACTATTACATCAGAATAAATCTTAACTAAAAAGTCCTTTTTCACATGCCCTTTTACGTAAATTACGTCAACATCTAGCAGGTCCTGGAGGATAATTGAATAAAGCTGGTTGTATTCGGTCTCACCATAATTATAGAAGAGTCCATGGCGGTTTCCATACAGAAATAGTGCTTGCTGTTGGCAATCATAAGATAGCTCGTGAAAGGGGACGGCTGGTTTAAACAGATAGCTCTTCATGTTTTTTCCATCATAAATAGCCAATTCCTTGGCGCAAAAGTCTGGAATTTTGAACCCTTGTATGTCTACTACCACAAACTTCATCTTGCAAGGATCAAAGTATGACTGATTACAAAAGATCCCGCACTTGACCAGTTAAAGCCTGGTATTCGAGAACACGATCATGCACGATGATACAAAAAGCACGTGACTCAACAGAAAAGTTTTCGGAGCTTTGGAATTCCAACTTGACATCAATGGTGTTGCTTTTGAGAGCTTCATTTTGCTTGGTGCAATCAATAACAAAAAGTGCTCTATTGGCGAAAGCTGTAAAATCCATCAGCGGTTCGCTGTACTGCTTGTCCAAATATGTTTTCTGAAAATCCGCATACATCTTATAGGCCTCGGTAAATTGACGGTTCTCAAAGTTCAAATTTAGTGCTTCATAGGGGTAAACCTCTGAGTTAAGGTGTAGCTTAACATCGGTGATGTTTAAATTATCGAAATAAGTGCAATCAGCCTTAAAATTATCTTTACGATTCTTCATAAAAAATACAATAACATATCTTGCTCTCTCAGACATAGTCTTGACGGTCCAAATATCTCTCTTGGTTGTTCGCAGAGCAGGTAATTCGTGTATCTCCCAATTTCTAAACGGAATAAATATCGATCTGTTCTTTGCAACTTCGTCTAAAATACGCAATTTGACTGCGTCGCTAGGATAGATGTGTCTAACCTTTAATTCAACAGTCTTTAATGTAATCGTTGCCTTCTTATCACCACTCGACTTGTAGCAGTTGTCGTCATGGCGAGCTCGAACCAGTTTAATTTTTTGTTTACCCATTAAAACATTCTTGTAGTCGGCAAATACACCAAACAAAGAGGAGAGCGGTATACGGAAATTAAATTCTTTAGAAGTTTCATCCAAGGTCTTGACAATACCAGTAGGCCAGTTCCAACCAGCAATGTCTAAAGCTCGACTTTCTGGCTCGTTTAGGCATAATATGTTCTTAACGGTGCCAACTATGCCTGGATCACGAATTTTCTCAATCTCCTTACCATTCACTTCATATGATATGTTGTCAAATAGAAAGGCGCCGGCATTATTGGTTAATGTACAATCACCGATTGCACCAGCTCGCACCTCTTCCCTAAACGTCCCTTCAATGTACAGCTGAGCTTCCCCCATATCCAAAAACACATCTTGCTGATTAATAACAATCTCAATTTCGTCGTTGTTATTAAAGGAGTTGGTGAATGGGTGATAAGTATGCCATTCTTCACGAATGATTGAGTCATCACTCTTAATTTCATTAAATAATTGAAGTTTGTCTGACATGGTAATAATATTTCTTACTTTGAGACTGTAAAAAAACTATATTTGCAAACGTGAGTGTCTCCTTCAACTTCTGAACACTTAATGAATCAGCAGAGGGTTGGAGGGTGTTTAAATAGCTTTTAAACACGAGAGCCATTTCGTCTAAGTTCTAATCTGACTACCACTTCCTCACCTCGAAAATTAACCGGCCTCGAATCTTGATCCAACAGCGTTAGAGTAATATTGTAGATATGTTTTACTTGAACTGGCAGGTAGATTAAATTCCTCGGTTCAATGTTGATGCTGTATCCAGGATCAACAGTTGGCGAAAATTCGTATAGAGTATGTGATGGATTATTGGTATAATACGACCCGGAAATAATATTACACTCTACCCTGATGGTAACGACTTGTATAATTTTGACTGGTATATCTGATTCGTGTTGCTGGTTAGACTTTAGCACTTGTGGAGAGAATCCCAACAACTGAGCAATGCTATCCTTTGGGCCGAAATTTATACTATAAGCACTCTTGAGCTCACACCTTAGGGTGTTGTTATTCGGCTTAAGCGATAAAATATTCTTCCGTTCTTCTGGAGTAGCCCCCGTCTTAGCAAGCTTATTTTGCAAAAATTGCTCAATGTCCTCCAACTCGTAGGATCCTGTGGGAATCTCCAAAACTACCTCGTTTTTGTTTTTGTCTGTGTAATAAAATTTGTTACGGCCCTGTTCAATATTTGGAATCGTGTTCCAAGTATTTAGCGAAATTAATGCTAGAGAGTAATCGTATCTGGAATCAAGCACTATTGGAGGTACAAAGTAGGCTTCAAGCAGGTGCGAACGACCCTTTAACGTGAATGTTTGAGACATGACTGATGATAGTAAAAGACATTATTGTATTTTATAAGGTTTTATTGTAGAGAAATGATAAGACCAAATGACCACAATTTGTTGTACCATAATCCTGATACTGATCATAGTTGAAATAAATTTTTGCTTTTTTCATATACTTGATAAACTCCTTTGGCGGGTTCAAGTCTCCAAAACTATCGAAATATACAACTTTGCTTCCATGTTTCTTGTAAGCTACCCAATGGGTTCCGTTCCCTGTGTTGCGATCTAAATTTACAACACCACTTTCTATATTTAGAGGTGTGTTTGGTAATGTATCCCGCATAAATACACCTCGAAAATTAGGTATTTTTAATCGGGCAACATATTTCTTGATATCTTGGTCGGATAGGGGACGGTTGGGTAGCTTTATTGGTAGTTTTTTGACATTTTACGCAGAAATAAACCATATCCTGTCTTGTGTTTCTTTAGGTATAAACCACTACCTTTTTTCCCCAATGCTATAGCCTCCATTGTTTCATTATGTCGTTTGGATTCTTTCAACTTATCCTTGGCACTCTGGGCATCGTTGACTGCTTTAGCTATGCCAGCTGCCCCTCCTGACAGCGCTCCCAAGGCAGAAAGTCCTGCGAAGATCGGAATAAGCGGCAAAATACCACCTTGTTTTGGCAGAGGGATAACTCGAGGTACGTTGATTCTTTTGACTCCGCCTATTTTCTTAACTGTTACTCTGGCTGCCTTTAGCACGTTACTTAGCGTCTTCTTTTTACCAACATCCCCCGCACCAGTATGTTTAACTTGTTTCCTAATCTTTCTCACAACTGAAGACAGACAGACAGACCTTTTTGCCTTCTTAGCACCAGCACCTAACTTGCGTTTAATCTTCATGGCGTTGGTTACTAGCCAAGCTGCTGTCTTTTCACCAAAACTTGAATCTTTGGCCTTTACACGTTCCCAAGCTCTGTTTTCCAATACTTTGTCAGCCTTATGTCTGTGCGCCAAGTCTTGACTCTCGGAATATTCGATATCGTGAGTACGACAATAACTGTCTAATTTATTCTTTGGAGGATCTCCTCGTGCTAGTCGTTCTTGAAGTTTAGTACCAGGCCCGCAATAAGAATAACCAGGCAGATGAAGTTCGACGGGGAGCTTGTTGATAATGCTATTTAACACACCTGTACCTTGCAACGTCTGCATTACTAATGAAGTCGTTGGTGAGTGCAGAGTGATACTTATAGAAACGATGCGTCAAGAAAAACAGAAACTTGGTATTAAGGTCTATAATCTCGATATGAAGCAAGACAAGTTAGTCAACAACAAACATGGCCACTTGTTACCATCCAACATAAGGGCCTTAATATGTGGTCCCAGTAATTGTGGTAAGACTGCTGTTATGATGAGCCTACTGATTGATGAAAACGGACTAACATTTGAGAACGTATACGTATATTCGAAATCTCTACAGCAAGACAAGTATAATTTTTTAAGCCATGCCTTACAACATTCAGGATTAGGATATTTTGGCTATAGCGATAATGAGGATGTTTTAGACCCGTCCAGCGTTAGACCTCATTCCATATTTATATTTGACGATGTGGCTTGCGAGAAGCAGGATAAAATACGTAATTATTTCTGTATGGGTCGCCACAATGATATTGATTCGTTCTATTTGTCGCAAACTTATTCAAAAATACCCAAACAGCTGGTTCGTGATAATGCTAATGTGCTGATATTATTCAAACAAGATGACTTAAACTTGAAACATGTCTATGATGATCATGTCAACACCGATATGTCTTTTGATGCGTTTAAACGTGTTTGTTCAGAATGCTGGAAAGATAGATATGGGTTTTTGGTAATTGTTAAAGATAATGATATAACCAAGGGGAGATATCGTAGTAATTTTGATACTTATATCACCCCCTAAGTATCCAACACTCAGTACGACAACCATCATCATAGTAGTTAGACGTGTCCGGAAGCAGGGATACGGTGTTTCAGAGCTGCTATGGCTACTCAATTTAGCAAGCTAGATAAAGACGTGAAGCGCCGAATTTTAAAAGCATCTAGAACTATAAGAAAGAAGTATCTGGCATTCAAGTTAGATCGAGGGTTGGAAGATGTATCGCTAAATAAGTTCTTAACACCTATAACCACCCCATTAAACAAGCTGGTAGAAGTTTCAGTCAAGGCAGAGTCTAAGAAACGCAAAATTAAGGCCGAGAAGAGTGAAGACGTGAAACCACAACTAAAACTCGAACAACCTTCAACGTCTCGAAATAAGAACCAGCCGGTGCGATTTCTAGCCGATGAAGCTCAGTATGGTGATGCTGTAGATGATGAAGTGTTTCAAGAAACACGTCAAGACCCTCCAGAACGATCGGTGGAAGATATTAGAGCTGAGTTTGAAGCTCTTATTAAAAATAACCCGGTGATGATGGATGAGTTTATCGCTCAATATCCTGAGATGGCTAGAGAATACGTGAGAAAATATTGGTCTCACTCTTCTCAAATAGACGCTAGAGGAGTGAGCTATGATTCTGCGATTGACTCTTGGCGAATAGGCAGCGAACCCGTAAATTTTTTACAGAATGGGGATATCCAAGTAGGTCCTATAACTTACAAGGGTACTCTGGGTTTGTACGACTTGTTGTTTTTAAAGGAACCAAAGTATCACACTAAAGACGATACAGCACAGTATGGAGACATACTTAGGAAGTCTGGCATATACAAGGGGGAGAGAGGTCAGCTAATTTCGAATAAAACACAGAAATACGCTACAATCGTTAGACCTTTACTTTCTAGAACGTCAACGAGCAAGATCCCATCTCCATCTATCGCAGTTCCCAGAACTAGATCGCAAACAAAATCCGGATCTGCTCTTATGGAATACACCAACAAGCCTAAGGAATATGTTTATTACGACAGCATTAACGAATTGGTTGAACGATTCAAAAAGTTGGAATCCTCTCAACAGGGTGGTAACAATAATAATCATAATGAAATAATGAGTATATTACACCAATTGGAAAAACTTGGGATAATTGAATTCTATAAATAAAACAGTTCAAGCTTTCTTTCTCATTATCACATTAGCCATGAATAAGTTCGGTCAGTCGTTACCCTCAGCCTCTCACCAAAAAGGCGCTAGAGTGCTGCAAGCACCTACTTCAATTGCTGTTACTAAAGATGGTGATTATAATCTTAGGGATCACAGGCTTGTTAACGTTAGCTCTCCGACAGATGGCTCTGATGGTGTAAATAAAAAATTTGTAGATGCTATTGCGGTTACACTTTCAGCTAAAATTGATAGTTCGTCAGCTGATTGCGTCTTGCAAGCACAGAAGAACCTAGATAGCCTTGAGAAGAAAATGGGCGACACCATTCTTAATACTTTGAAACAAGCAAACACTGCTGCAAATTCTAGCAAAGTCTATGCCGAGTCTATGGGTGTTGCATTAAGAGAACAAATAGATAAGTTGAAGAAAGAGCTGCTGCTTCATAAGGATTCGCTTAAGCTTATTGATGACAGGTTGTCGGAGAAGGTTACAAAATTAGACGCCCGAGTTAAAAAACAGCTAAACGAGGTTAAGTCTGCTCACCAGCAATCTGTGACCCGGTTATCATCTCGATTTGGCACTCTTGAAAATACTTTAAAGGGATATGTAGATACTTCTGTTAATAATGCTCTTAAGCCCATTATTAAAGGGTTGGAAGCTATTGATAATAATATGTCTAAATCAAAGCAATCTGGTGGTTTACCGAAATAATTCAACTAGTATAAAAATAGCTGTCCGGTTCAAATATGTTTATTATGTTTGAAATATGGCTAAGAACATTACCAAGGCTAGAGAGCAAGTTGTTAACGAGCTGCATAAACCGGCTAGAAACAAATTTAAGCGTCGTAGATTTCTTCAGTATGGTTTGGATGATACGTTTGCTTCGGATCTTGCGCAGCTCGATCAGTATGCGCGTGAGAACAAAGGATTTAAATACATATTGGTTGTAATTGATTGTTTTTCGAAATTTCTGTGGACAATGCCTCTCAAGTCCAAAAATGCTCAAGATGTAACCAATGCCATGGAGCAGATTTTTAAACAGTCTAAAAGAATACCGAAAAAGTTGGTTACCGATAATGGGAAGGAATATTACAACTCTAGCTTTCAGAATCTTATGAAAAAACATAATATTCATCATTACAGCACCTTTAGCATTTTGAAGGCTTCTATTGCAGAACGTGTTATTCGCACAATAAAGGAAAAGTTGTTTAAGCTGTTCACCTTGAACGGCAATCATAAATGGTTAGACTTGTTGGAACAAGTTACGACAAGTTACAACAACACCAAGCATCGCACAATTGGCATGAAGCCTAAGGATGTTAACAAAAAGGACGTGACCAGGTTGTTAAATTCTGTTTATAATAATCTCAAGGTTGTAGGAAGGCAGAAATTCAAAGTTGGTGATGTTGTTCGTATAAGCAAAGCTAAACATGTGTTTGAGAAAGGATATGTACCTAATTGGACCACTGAGTTATTTAAGGTTTCTAAAGTACAAATTACCAATCCTACGACTTATTTGTTGGAAGATATGCAAGGCCACCCAATTAGTGGTGGGTTTTATGAAGAAGAATTGCAAAAAACTAAACAGCCTGATGTGTTTCTTATCGAGCAGGTGTTGCGTAAGAAAGGACGGAGAATGTACGTTAAATGGCTTGGCCTTGATAAGGCCCACAACAGTTGGGTTGATATGGTCAAGGATGTGGTTTAAATTTATTCACGTCTCTGTCTTTAATTTTGTATAAAACCAGCTGGTTCTTAAACTATTGTCAGATGCCATCATGCCTTTTTGTAAAGAGTGCGACGTTAAAGTTGTGTCTCTTAGCAGACATAATAGAACCACCAAACACAAGCAGAATTGTAGTGTAGAATTTGATTATGATGTTAAACTTGTTCATACCGCTTTCAAGAACCGGATTGTTACTTATCATATATCTAGTGACTCATACTTGACTGATGTTAAGCTGTATTTAGAAGCGCTAAAAAATAAAGTTATTTGCCTGCTATCGAAGGTTTTAATTACGGATCAAAAAATAAAAGTTAACATGGAGCTATATGGCCGATATCTACTAAGTTCTACAAAAGAGCAAGAAACTAAATCTTTCAACTCTAGGTATGGTGTAATTGATCAGCATACCAATTTAGACGATTTTTATGCCGAATATCAAAATATTTTGCTCTGCAAGGCTTCAGAATTTAGAGAGGTGGGGAGCGGTTGGGCTTTATCCAAGCTTTTGTTTCTAGAACTCAACATAAATAAATTTAATCGAGGAGTGGGGGTAAATGTAATATAAGCATCCGCATATTTAACACTCTCAGTTTAATTTCAACCATGTTTGACGACGCTAGTTATATCGCTACTCCCGACTCCACTGCAGACTTTAGTGAAGTAGATGATGAGGCTTCCCGAAGTTCAACACCATACTGGGAGTATCTCGACAGTATGATTTTAAGAAGCAATGCAGAGATTAGAAGTGAAAAAAAGTTTTTAAATGAAGTTTGCTATTCTGCTGGACATTTCAAGATAGTGGTGGGACTTAGCGTCGCCAGAGGAATGCTGCCAAGTGTAAAATTAACAAATACACTCTTGAATCTACCCGAAGAGCAAGTGTCAATCTCCCTAGTCAACTTTGACTGGCTCGAGTTTTTGGAAATGGTTTCTAAGATGGTTGCCGACAACGGTTCTAATGAAGCAGTAACAACCATGATGTCTGAAGCTGAGAATTTTACCATGTCTGCTGTAGTACTTTTGGGTGAAAAAATAATTAACCTCAAATGTGATAATGTTACATTATGTTTTTGCTGTAATGATATTCATGCTATCTTACGTATTAAGCATTTAATTAATTATAGGTTAGAATTAGTTAAAAATTTAGGTTTTAGAACCGTTTATGATGATTTATTAAGATATGCTTGTTTTTATGTTACTGTAAATAATCCCATTATTGATGTTCTTAAAAGTATTTATAATTTAAACATGTCTGAACAGAATTATTATATGCTAGAGCTATTGTATGATAATCCGCAGAAGGTGGTGGATGATTTTGATAAGATATATATGTGTACTGATGACTAATAAATGTATAAATAAACACTTCTATGTTTTATTTCTTAGTATAGTTGCAACCCTTTAGCTGGAAACATGTATAGTGTAGATTGCATAGATTGCGGTGATGATGGCCTTGGCTTGATTCGAAATTTTGAAGACCGATTAGTTACATTTGTAGGCTGGCGCAATAAAGTTAGTCCTGAAGACTTAGCATATGCAGGCTTCTATTTTACACAACATTCTGACGTAGTCAAATGTGCTTTTTGCTACTGCGAATTTGATGATTGGAAGGAAGGAGACGATCCTCTTGCAGATCATTACAAGTACGCTAAACATTGTGAATTAGCTAAAATTTTATGGAAATGTAGGCAGTTTAAAGCAGCCAAGACGCCTCGCCCCGTTAAAGAAAAGACTCAAAAACCAGAACCCGTCAGCGATAGATGGCGCGGTTTGTATCTAATAGTTCTTCTGATGGTATTTATAGGAGCCCTATTTAATAGCCATGAAGCTATAAGTGCCTTGAGGAAGAGGATTTAGATCATTAATATTCCAGTCATGGCCGTGTTAAGTTCATCATACGTGCTCTTTGTAGCGTTGGTTCAAAATGTGTTTTACGTCTACACTCCCTTTAACGTTCGGAATGTGACAGTAATGATTGAGACCAGCGACTTTTCATCTAATAATACATGGTTACAGACGCATTTTGAGATGATTGATAGAAAAATTACACCTGCCTCTTACATAAAAGTCCCATCTTCGGCTGTCGAGATGCTTCGCTACAAGGTTAGGTTCCTGTTCCGAGATAATACCGTGGGTGAAACAGACTGGAAGACTTTAATCAGCGACTACAAGAACACCACTCTCTCCCAATGTAATAATTCGACATCGATGGATTATTCTGATGATTCAAGCAGCAATTATGGTTTAATTGTATTCATAGCTATAGTCTGTTTCTTATTGTTAACATTTCATGTATATAAGATTGCTAAAAGTCAATGTATAATATGGCTGAATAAATAATTATTTTATTACTTGAGTGTTTTATTTCATTAGAATGTTGTATATTTCCAAGATGATGTAATTGTCCACGACTTTTAATATTGTTACTGTGGTATGCCACTCATTGAATATTAATTGCCTCATTAACCTCGCCTCGTGCTGCGATCATTGTTAGTTGGAAATAGTTTGTATTATTGAAAAATGTATTCTATAAGAGGTTTAAGTATATTTTATATTAATCCGAACGTATAATACTAAGGAATCAACATTTCATATACAGGGTGTAATACAACGCCTGACCCATTATGTTTTTTTGGTTAGTTTGCGATAGGTCTTTAAGACTTTTACCCGTTTACCAAATTTCACCTCTATACCTTTGAACATAAGGACCATAATGGCAAAAACTATATCTCCCGAACCAGTCAGCCGTTCGACTTCGAGCTTCTTTTAAGCGCCTTGTTAGATCGCTCCGAACCTATATCACGTGTTAGATTTTAATTTTAACATTTGACAAGTGACAGGTGACCTTGAGCTGCCTTAATTGAAAGGTGGCATCCGCCATCTTTTCTATTCGTAATATGACGTCATCCTGAACACATTCCATATATAGAATATTATTGCCCAATGTAACTAGCGCCCAAGTAGCTAAGGCCCAAAGTTGCTAACGCCCAACAATGTGACGTTTGACAGATGACGTATGACGTATGACATTTAACATTGACATTGACATTGACTTTGACATTGACTTTGACAGATGACAGATGACAGATGACGGGTGACAGATGACAGATGACAGGCGACAGGTGACAGATGACAGGTGACAGATGACAGATGACGTCATAATTAGTATCGCCCACGTCTGCGCGCTGCCCGGGCATGCGCAGAAAGGACCGGCGCAATTGGCGTAGAAACCCCCATCTCCCTCTACTAATAAAATATAGGTTAATACAAAATGTTGAAAAGGTCTTGTTTTATTTTCTTACCCCCCTCGAGAGTTCGAAAGTATGTAAATAATACACTACACTACTGCAGCGAATTATGTCGTAACATATTCAATGAGTTGGAAATTTTCTAGTAGGAAAAAAGTTTTTACCTCATTTCAAACTCTATCCTTATGAATTTTCAACAAGTTTCGACCGAGTCAATTTAACTGGCAACGATTAAAAACTGTAAATGTGCATTAAGTCCTGTAATGTGTAAACTAGTACATCATTCCCTAAAAACTGGTGAAGTGCCTCAAGGAATGAAGATTGCTGACGTTAGACCAATTTTTAAGTCAGGCGATAAACAACAACTAAATAATTACTGGCCGATATCAGTGTTGCCAATAATGTCAAAAATTTTTAAAAGAATAGTAAAGGATAGTCTTAATTTACGTTTAAATTCAATAAATTTTTTATCTAAATGGCAATACGGCTTTCGAGAATCAGGTGAGATATTTTGCAGCTGTTGATTAATTTCAGAAATTCTAATGGCTTATGATAGAGGCCAAAAATGTATACTTCTTTCTCTGGATCTTTACAAAGCCTTTGATACAGTAAATGTTTCTATTATTTTAAGGATACCTTGATATGATGGGTATTTCGGGTGTAGCTTTGGACTTGTTTGGAAACTATTTTTGAATCAGCGAAAATAAAAAGTTCGTTTCAAAAATAAATATAGCAAATTTCTTAATATTAATTGTGGTGTTCCGCAAGGTTCGATTTTTGCCCCTTTATTTTTCCTTATTTATATTAATTCTATATTTAAATTAAAATTGAAAGGAAAAATTAGATTGTTTGCTGATGATACAACTATATTATACATCGCTGATTTATATGAAATTATACAAAATTTTATAAATCATGATATGAAAATCATTAAATTATGGATGTGTAGTCATAAATTAACATTAAATTTGGAAAAATCCTCTTTTTTATGTATAGGAAAGAAACCCAATTTATATAAAAGTGATTTAAAATTAAAAGTCGGGCATTTAGAACAATCAAATAAAATTAAATTTTTGGGGTTGATAATAGATGAAGCTACTAATTGCAGTGAACACATTGAATATAATATATTAAACAGAAAATAGTTGCACCAGTGGGGATTTTAAACGAACTTAGTTTTTTGACTCCAAAATTATATGTTACGTCCTACTTATTTTGCTATTATTCACTCTCATTTACAATATTTAACTTTAATATGGGGATCACCTTTTCAAAATTTGCTTAACCCCATACAAGTTTTACAAAATAAAGCAATTAAAAATAAATATTGCTTGGATAGACAATATTTAACTAAACTTTTATATAAAAATTTTAATATTATGTCAATTAAGGAAATTCACTTAATGCAAAATATTGTTTTTGTTCATCAAATTGTTATATCAAAAAATAAACATACAAATATAAAGTTCAATCACAGACGTGACATACATGATCATTTAACTAGAACTGTTTTCAATATTGATTTACCTTTAATACACACTATAATAATATAGGGCAGGTCAGAACTCCATTTATTATCAAGGTATGAAATTTTACAACGAAATACCCCAATAATTAATTTTTTTTAATATAAAGCGTTTTAAAATGATAACTAAGAAAATACTTAAAAAGGGGAAGCTTAATTTTAAACAAAAAAATATTTAAACGTGCACTTATTTTATGATTAATTATTATTTTCAAAATTATTTATAAATGATATCCAAACGATATTATTAGTTATATTATTTTATTAAAATAAATAATAATTGAATAATTTTATCCATACCTATTTAAATATTTTTATTTTTTTTATTGAATATTAACATTTAAAGTATTATTTTGAACTTTGAATCGTTGAGGCCTTTACTTGGTGAAAATTCATTATAACTCAATGAAAGACAATTTATTTTGTCAAATTTCCACTTTTATTTGAAAAACCTTTTCTTTACACGACGCGTTTCGCTACATTGTAGCTTCTTCGGATGTATGGTGCTAACTAATTTTATTTCAGTACAATAACAAAATGGTCTTGATACTTAATTAGTCAATTCAGGTATACACATTACAAGCTTAATTATTTAATTATATTTTCTTAAAACTGTTTAGGTATTGTAAACTTAAATATTATTGTCGATATAATATATCTTAATCTTATGGGAAATACAAAGAACCCTATTTAGATTATTGACAGAGATTTAGCAAAGGGGAACTATTTAGTTCTAATTAGTCTTTTAATAATGCACCGGAATTTTTCAATTGAAAACAAAGGTCAAAAACTTAATCTTTTGGAAAGTTTAGAAATAAATCGTTTGAAAAATTCCGGTGCATTATTAAACGACCAATTAGAACTAAATAGTTCCCCTTTGCTAAATCTGTGTCAATAATCTAAATAGGGTTCTTTGGATTTCCCATAAGATTAAGATATATTATACCGACAATTATTAAGTTTACAATACAAATGCCTAAACAGTTTTAAGAAAATATAAATAAATAATCAAGCTTGTAATGTGTATACCTGAATTGAGTAATTAAGTATCAAGACCATTTTGTTATTGTACTGAAATAAAATTAGTTAGCACCATACACCCGAAGAAGCTACAATAGACACTTGAAGTGATCACCGTTAACGTAGACGTAAACGCACGAATTTACACGTTTACGAGTCTTTTTGCAGCCTTGCAATGCATAGTTGAAGTACATCTTCCGATCTTCCCGTCCGTACGTGAAAATGACAAATAATGTCAGGTCCTCTTAAAATTCTAACTTCTAACCTAACATTCTTAAGACGAATCGTATCGGCTTTCTTGTGCTGTTTTTCAAATTTTCAATTATTCTGTTTGTTTATTTTGCCTTAGTATAAAAAATATAAAAATATAGGTATATCGGCTAAAAATGTATTAAAGGGCAAGTTAAATTTAATGCAACCGAAATAGAAAAAAACACAATAATATTTAAACTTTACTTACAGCCCTTCATTTAATTTAGCTTTACTTAGGTACTTCTTGACTAAATTTTGCACCCTTTCTCTAATGGTTCGAATGTTTAATGATTTGCCAGTTATCTGTATGAGATTTGCCTGTATGGTATACCATCTTTTGGGGTCTTTATAGGGGTTTTGACCATAAACCCCCCTCAATAAATGTATATCATACGTTTCGGTAAAGCGGAACCGATTTTTAAAGGTAGTGTTCTCAGCGTCTTCGCTCATATTAAAAAGCAATTATCAATCATCCAATGATACCATTAAAAGACACTAATCCATTAAAGAAAACTTGTTAATAATCTGCACAAACCGACCTTTTTAATTTAAGGTTAGAAATAGAAAATAGAACAACAAAAGGGAAACTGATGTTGGACAGTCGAGAATCGGATAGGTTCGGCAGCGAATCGGTTCGCTTCGGATAACGTTAGACGGACCGTGCAAGAACGCAAGGCTACGTAGTCCGTAGAACGCTAACAGGAATAATATTTTACTGCGGTTGCGCAGATGTCAATTTACACGTTTACGTTTACGTTAATGGCATCACTTCAAGTGTCTAATGTAGCAAAACGCGTCGTGTAACGAAAAAGTTTCTCAAATAAAAGTGGAAATTTGACAAAACAAATTATGTTTCATTGAGGGTATTATTTTGACTTTACTTGTATTTTAATTAGTTATAGTTAACAATAATTACATCTTGGATGTTGTTATTAGTAGAGAATAAACAGATGTTTTTGGAATTTTATTTGGAATAAATAAATAAATAAATAAATAAATAAATAAAATAACTAGTGACCGACCGAAGGTTCGGTTTGGGCTAGTTTCGGCAAAACACTCTAGTTTCGGTGACAGTTTCGGTTTCGGCCAAAAACCTGCCGAACCTTCGGCCATGCCGAAACTTTTTTTGTTAATAGCTTTATTCGAAATTTGACTTTGGCATCAAGTTCTGCTTTGATCGAGATAAAAATTAAGCAAAAAAATAGTAGTCACATGATTCGCACTATCTTTCAAATTTTAATTTTTTCCAAAAAATAATTCAAAAGTGAGGTTATTTCTGAAAATATCAAAAAAAGTTATAAGAAAAAGTTTTTTTTTATCCAGTTTTTAACACAGATGCAGAAATTTCAGCTGCATAGGATAATTTTGATTTTTTACCCACCACTAAAATTTATTTTCCACTTAATGAACGCTTTACTGACGACACTGTGTTCTTTTTTGTCTTAATATTAAGGTGTATTACTTTCAACCACAAACTTTTTCAAAAATACTTATTGTATAAAGTTACCTTATACAGGGTCAAAAACAAATAAACTTTGCATCACATGCGACCAAATTTTAATGGCCCAATTTTGTTTTTGTAGAAAAACACACATTTAATATGGCACTACTTTAAAGAAAATGTATTTGAAATAAAGCATTTTCAAAACTAAGAAGTTTTATGTAGGTTGCGTTGAATCTTATTTTGCAAAAGTGGTGTAATTTACAAAATATGGGTAAAAAATCAAAATTATCTTATGCACATTCATGTGGGCTAGAAACTACATTTAAAAAAACTTTTTCTAATAACTTTTTTCGATACTTTCAGAAATAACCCCACTTTTGAATTACTTTTTGAAAATAATTAAAATTTGATAGGTAATGCGAATCACGTGACTACTATTTTTTTGCTTAATTTTCTTCTCGATCGAAGCAGAACTTGATGCCAAAGTCAAATTTCAAATAAAGCTATTAAAAAAAAAAAATCCCATATGATGCGGACATTTTTTTACTGGTCACACTATACAGTGTGTGTATATAGTCTGGAAACGGCTTAATAACATCACAATTTACTGGCCGATTTAAACCAAATTTGGTATAGTTGTGTAAGAGGATTTAACGCACCGAATGACGATATTGGCGTTGTTGCCAGCTTTTTAGTTTGTCTGGAATTTGAACGAATTTTATATTTTTAAATATAACACCCTGTAACAGTACGTCTTAGAGCAAAACGGCTTACATGTCCCTATCTTCAATTTTTATTATCTTCCCAAAAAAATCAACTTCCAGTTAAACCGAAACAACTATATTTCCTGCTTTCGAGTTACATCCGGTTTAACCGGAAGTTCATTTTTTTGGGAAGATAATAAAAATTGAAGATAAACTAAAACTCACAGTGGTCCGGTATATTTAGGATACTCGACCACTGTGCGTTGATGAGATTGCAACCCACTGTACGCTATTCAGGGTCAAGTGCATTGCAATCTCAACACTTATTTGTGTATATAAACTGGGCCAACTCAAGCAACAGCATCGAAGCCTGCCGCTCGATCAATTCATCAATAGGTGACTATCCTTGACCATCGTCAAGTGCCGCACCTAAGTCTACAGTTCTACAATAGGGTGACTATCCTTGACCATCGTCAAGTGCCGCACCTACGTCTACAGTTCTACAATAGGGTGACTATCCTTGACCATCGTCAAGTGCCGCACCCAGTCTTCAGTTCTACAATAGGGTGACTATCCTTGACCACCGTCAAGTGCCGCACCCAGACCCGCCTACTATCACGATAGCCCTTTACCCGAATAAGCTACGGACATGCTGGTTTTCCTATTAGGGTAATAATCAAGAGGATACAATAAACGACCTTTTTATAGACTCCAGACTTTCCTTTCTCTACCGCTATGACCCCTACGAAGAGGAACTTCGTGACAATATGTAAGCCTTTTTGCTCTAAGACGTACTGTTAGAAAGTTAGAAGCTGTCAAAGTTCAAAAATGTCACTTTTCGAGAGTCAATATCTCGGAAACTATGAAGTATAGACTAATAATGCATTTAATAAAAAATAATTATAATTTTATGTGGAATTTAAAAATGAAAAAATATACTGGGTGTTATATTTAAAAATATAAATTTCGTTCGAATTCCAGACAAACTAAAAAGCTGGCAACAACGCCAATATCGTCATTCGGTGCGTTAGATCCTCTTACACAAGTGTACCAAATTTGGTTTAAATCGGCCAGTAAATTGTGATGTTATTAAGCCGTTTCCAGACTTTATACACACACTGTATAAATAGATTTTTTTCTATTATTTTTTTTTAAATTCTGCTGAAATTTTAAACAAACAATAAAATTTTTAACACGTATAAATAAGTTTCGGTTTCGGTTTTGGCCGAAACTGAGAGCAAGGCCGAAGATTCGGTTTCGGCTGAAAATCTTGTTTCGGTCGGACACTAAAAATAACTAAGTTACTTCATTTATAAAAAAAAACTGCCGTAACATTTTCTGATTAAAGTCCCCAATTGAATAGAATTCTACAATTATTTTAACAGCTTCCATAAGGTACAACAATTTAGTGTTTGGATTTGATTAAATTAAACTCTTTACGTACAATCAGATTTTTTTTGTGTCGTCAAATCAACTAAAAGCACGAAGGTATATAAGAATAACTACAAATATACTTTAGTCGTTATAGGTATAATAACGTGAATACCAACACAGAATAAATTGCTTCATTCATCAGAATCAATGGCTGTAATTAAGGTGGTACCAAAGGAAGACGATAAAAAGTTGAAGGTTAAAATTCAGCTTCTTCAAATATTCCGTTCCTTAAAACCATTTATTGTTTTGGCAAAGTTTACAGGTAATTAACGTGTATTTCTTAAACAACACTATTCTGTCCGACGGTACCTTTTTCGGAAGGTTTCTACAAACTTTATACAGAGAAGCACATACAGTGTGTAAGTTTGGAACTTGGAATAAATTCAATAAATCTAGTAGTTTTTTTTTGGAAAAATGCCCGGACACTGGTTATAATATACAGGGTGTCCGGAAAATACGTGTACAACGTTTGACGACAGACTCCTGACGTCAAAATAGGTCGATCTAAGCCGACTTAGTTATATCCAAAATTGTCTCGTTTAGCCGGTAGAGGGCGTAAAAAATTTGTAAAAATAGTGGTTTTTCCTAAATTACGTGAAAACCTGCTAATCGATTTTAATGATTTTTAGTATGTTGACTAACAGGGGCAGTTCTACGGGGGGGCCTGGGGGGGCCCAGGACCCCTCAACATTTCTGAAAAAAACTTTAAAATATCTCGAGAGAAATACAATCAATTTGGCAACAATGACAACCTCGCATTGCTATAGAGAAATACAATCAATTTGGCAACATACATACATATACACAGAATAATAATAAAGCAATTAGAAAAAAAATTTGCCCCTAGTCCAGGTTTCAGGCACCCTCGCATTGAAGCAAAAATCTTCGCGAAACATGTTAGGTAATCATATCCAAAACCTATGTACCTACAATGCGGCTGAGGAAAACTAAAATAATACAAATATTTTTTCGTGAAACCTAATACTCAATATAGTATATTAAAGTATACGTTTCATAAGAAGCGGTTTTAGCGCACGCGTCTATTTTAAAAAACGAGTCACAAAGTGGCGAGTTTTTTTATTGACACGTGCGCTAAAACGCCTTATGAAACATGTGCTTTATACATTTTTTTCTATTTCACCTTTTATAATCAAGAAAAATACATTTTAAAAAGAAAATAAATCCTTCAAATTTTGTAAGTTTTTATATCTAAATTTTATGTTGGTAATACTATTTTTTATCATAGTAGCCTCTGGACAACAAAATATATTTTGCAAACTGTAATTTTTTGATTTATTGTGCCATTTTCACCACAAGATTCTAAAGTTATTTTAGCGATATGAGATTTGAAATTGGACGGAATACGTTGTGTGATCCTTGTACATTCGGTACATATACAGAGCGTTCGGAAATTCGGGAGATTTTGCTACTTTTTTTTTGAATTTCATAAGACGTGATTTTATGTCACGGTATTGCAATTTAGTATAGGGAAGATGGAAAATTCAAATAAAGTTGAAGTTAAAATCGACATTGGAAGGTTAGTAGAATGAATTTTGGATAGGATTTGACAGAAAATGATAGCTTGAAGCATCTACAAAAGATTGATTTATAGATTTATGCAACCAACATACATGACTGTTATCCACACAAAATAAAATGTAGGTTATCAAGCTATTTTTCCTCTTCGAAAAATGGATTTTCTCGTAAATCACAAAGGCCGCGCAAGTCAATGAAATAAAACATTTAAATGTTACCAACATCAAATAAAGAAAAAACGCGTATCGAAATAGCTTCATTAAGGTTGAATTCTCAACGTCATTCAATCTATTGCCAACGTATAACCTATTTTGCGTTGATTTTTTTAGTTTATTATTTTAATAACTAACATTTAAAGAAAATCAATATCGTCGGTACATTATTTAGGTAGTATCTGATATACTACAAAAATATAAATTTATTTCATTGCTAATTTTGGGAGAATTGTATAGTGAAAGAACAATGAGTGACAATGACATAATAATGTTTAAAAAAATCTTACCCAATATTTTTCGCTATACAATTCTCCTAAAATAAGTTATGAAATTCCTTGATATTTATTAAATATGTCAATTATTACCTATAGAATATCAAGTCGAAGCTGATTTTCTTTAAATTTTGTATAAAAGCTAGAAAACATAAATAAATCTACGCGAAATAGGTTATAGGTTGGCAAGCATGTTGATACTCCCACCTTAATGCGTATCGTACTGAGCTTATTATGAATGTGAAATAGAAAAAATAAATTTATCGCTGATCGAATTGCTAACTACTTATGATTTTATGCCAATGATAAAAAAAAATTCGGTTGCTTTATTATTTAAGTACATAATTTAATAAAATTTGGGCGTGATCCTAAAAAAATTTGGGCTGCGGCGTTATTTGCTTGCGAAGGCTACCAAAAATTGTGGCTGCGCCAATGTGGTGCCCCCCCAATATTTTGGGTCTAGAACCGCCCCTATACTAATACTATAAAATGACGTTTTCTAGTAGTATAGTCACCGGCTGTAAATAAGTGGAAGTGTTATAAAAGTGATATAATACGTCAACATTTCTCCTCATTTTTTATATGAACGGCGTTATGACAACCCAGATATTTTTGTAGAGTGACTGGATGTATTTGGAAGCTATTTTACCTCTTTAATATTTTTCGTTGAATGAGCTGTTTTGCCAGAAGAAAATATTTACAATTACCTGCATACATCAATTATTAAGAAATTAACATTCATTTTAATTAATATTAACGTATAAGTAAGATGGCGGTCATTTTACACATTTGCTTAAGTAATGTTTTTGTTTTACTTAGTTTCTTACAATACATACTTTCAACTTTGTTGTAGGTACTTTGTTTTATTTTTATTGGTAATAATACTAAAAATCATTAAAATCGATTAGCAGGTTTTCACGTAATTTAGGAAAAACCAATATTTTTACAAATTTTTGACGCCCACTGCCGGCTAAACGAGACAATTTTGAATATAACTAAGTCGGCTTAGATCGACCTATTTTGACGCCAGGAGTCTGTCGTCAAACGTTGTACACGTATTTTCCGGACACCCTGTATATATTTTAATATTAATTTAAATTTACGATATTATATCGATGTTGTATTACCGTGCGAGCAAAAATTATTTGCATCAAAGAGGGCTTGGATTAAAAAAAACGTAGGGCTTGGTTTAGATCACAATGATATGGGGACGATATATCTTACCAGATCTAGGTAAAAATTTTGTCAAATTCATATTATGACATGATATATTATGCCAAAGTAATGAGTAATAAAATAAGTAGACAAATACAAATTTACTTTTGTTGTTTACAAAATTAACAAAGTAAGAATATACCTAATGAAAGAAAAAGAAAAATAATTACATAAATTGCTGAAGTTGGCCACCGCCATGCACCAAGCATAAATTCACACATCTCTCCATATTTTTGAAAGTGTTGACCAGCATCTCTGGAGAAATGTTACCACATTCTTGGATAATCCTTTTTTGTAATTCATCTAAAAAAAACTGGTGTTTTAAAAATAGTGTTCTTTAAATGAGGAAAAACGAAGCGATCCATAACCGTTAAACAAGGTGATCTAGGTGGGAATTCAATGTCTGATTGAAAACTGATCAATCTGTCGTCGAAAAATGCGCAAGTAGTTAATAGTTTCGGCGGCTGTATGGGCGGTTGCACCGTCCTGTTGAAAATATCCAAAACGTGGTTCGTCGTCAAGTAATTGCTCCACAAATGGATTCAAAATATTGTCTCTATACCGTTGTGCTGTAACTGTGTCATGGAAAAAAATAGGACCAACAATTCTTCTTCGGGAAACAGCTAACCAGACACCAATTTTTTGAGGGTGCAATGTGGACTCTACAAAAAAATGGGGATTTTCACTACTCCACATGCGTGTATTCTGAGAATTCACATAACCGGAGAGGTGGAACCAGGCTTCATCCGAAAAAATGTGAGGTCTAATAAATCATTTATTTCCAATAAATTTTGGGTAAACCCTTGATAGTAATTCCTGCGTCTTTCATAATCTGCGGCTTGTATTTCTTGGAATACTTGCACTTTATAAGGAAATAAATTTAGCTGCTTCATAAGAATAGTCCTGCATGTTCCATAAGATCTTCCCACTTCTTGGAACAGAGTCTTATACAATTTGTTGGCGTATTTTGCATTAGTTCACGAACGTTTACAACAAGTTCTTCTGTTTTTACAGATGGTCTTCCTGCTCCTTTTTTGTGTTGTATAGAACCTGTTTCCGACTGTCAAAGATGACGGAATAACTGATTGATTGTTAAATCAGGTAGTTACTGACACCCAACAGGTAATAAGCTCTACGGCCAAGCATTACGTTTTTAGATGCAAGGCCCTCTTTGATGCAAATAATTTTTGCTCGCACGGTAGTACAATTTGTAGAAAAACCGCTTAAATCTTTCTATCTAAGTTTAAGAAAAGTTCCAGGCAAAGGCGGTTGCAGCTTATTTATTAAACAAGTTTCAAATCAACAATAAATAATTATTTTCATATCATTTTTATTTTCGTTCTAATAAAGACTTTTTAGGCATATTTTTCTTCGACTTTAATAAATCTACTCAAAAAATAGACCATCAAGATAAGAGGAAAACTTGTGTCTATTCTTCAATTTATCTAATTTCGTATCTATTATTAACGTGGATAACTTTAAAGGCGAAATACAATGGCGATGATCGTTGGGACTTTTTTGATTGGGCGACGAATATTTTCAATACTTTGTACTACGTCGATCTGCTTGGACAGGTGATAATGGGATTTTTGTATAAATATCCAATTGTCAGTTGGTGGAATAGTTTGGCCGAGAACGATGTGTTTATGGAAAAGATGGGTAAGAAAATTCAGCCCACCAAATTACCGAATTAGTACAAAAACTATCGGTTTTTGAAATGCTGTATCGATGCTATTTTTCAGGTTTAAAGATTGACTACAAATCCTTGCAGCAAATACTTAGAGTAATGTTTCTAATAAAATTTACACTTTTTCTTACTAGAGGAACTCTAGTTTCTTTTGGAATGGATACGCTGTCGTGGATGGAGTTTTTCACTTTAACCGTCTGCTACGTTGTTATAACCTCAGCGAAACTGTTCTTTGTCTCCCTTATTTTGCATATTTACCTGAGATTTTTGGTAATAAATAAGGCTTTGGAAAATTTACCGGTGGGAAAAATAGATGTAGCCACTATAATACCTGGTAAGGATTCGTTTATCTAGACAACAATCAATAAATGGTCAGGGTAAACCAAATAAGACAAAACCGAAACCTAGGTACATCGGTACCTATAGGCCTAGGTGAAGTACGAAGCAAAGCACGCACTAGGCGTGCAGAGCGGAAATACCAGGCGAGTGGTCTAAAATTTTATACGCCTAAGGCGCGGAAACCGTAGGAACACGGGGAGTTTACTTGGTAGTCAGCTGGATCAGGGTTGAATCCGACACTACTCTGTTTTACAGGGTGGTCTTTAGATAATTATCCTCAAAAAAAATAATGATAAACTTATGTTTTTTCCTACGACCACCTATTAAAATGAGAAAAAAAAGCGTTAGAAAATGCTTTATATCACACGTGATTGCAATATTTTCTTTAAATACGTTATGTCGAAATGAAAAACAGCTGATGGCTGACGAATTTGACAGCAAAACTATTTAAAAAATAAAAACTTACGGGGCCCTTGGAGAGAAGTGGGGTACTGGTTGGGGTTAAGTACACTAGAGCATTACAGCAAAAAAAACTCTTATTTTCGTTAATTTTGGGAACCATTACACATTTTATTACGGCCCTTTCTACCCGTTACCAATTTGTAAAATTTTGACACCACACTTTGTACCGTGCGAGCAAAAATTATTTGCAGCAAAGAGGGCCTTGCATCTAAGGACGTAATGCTTAGCCGTAGAGCTTTATACCTGTTGGGTGTCAGTAACTACCTGAATTAACAATTGATCAGTTATTACGTCATCTTTGACAGTAGTTCCAAGAAATTTGATTCATCGCTAATTTTTCCAATTTCTTGAACAATTCACACAATGGGCTTTACGGAACAGCACAAAACATTCATGGTTGAAGCGTATTTTCGGAAAGGGGTTAGAGTAAATGGTGAGTTTTCAATATAATCCGGATTTGTGCATGGACGATTTTCACGAACATTTTCCTAACGTTGCTTTTATTGCTGGGGATTTTTAGCATTGCCTGAAAAGAATGGTGGCTGTGTTTAGGGAAACAGGTTCTATACAACACAAAAAAGGAGCAGGAAGACCATCTGTAAGAACAGAAGAACTTGTTGCAAACGTTTCGAAAATATGAAGAGACGTGTGAATTTATGCGTGGAGCATGCCTGTGGCCAATTTCAGCAATTTATGTAATTATTTTTCTTTTTCTTTCTGTATATTCTTACTTTGTAAACAACAAAAATAAATTTGTATTTGGCTACTTATTTTATTACTCATTAGTTTGGCATATCATGTCATAATATGAATTTGACAAAATTTTAACCTATATTTGGTTAGATATATCGTCCCCACATCATTGTGATCCAAACCAAGCCCAACGTTTTCTAATCCAAGCCCTCTTTGATGCAAATAATTTTTGCTCGCACGGTATGTACTTAAGAAATATTGCGGAAAAGGGGTAAGGGGTATTTATATACATTTTTAGGTAGGTGGTGAGCCTTTCCACCTACCTACCATTCTTTTGCAAAATTACCTTTTCTTGTTAACTATCTTATCAAACCGTAAAAATTAATAGTATTCGCTACAAATACGTCTGTAACATTTCATATTATATCAACGACAAAATTCATATTATTATGTAAAAGCAAGGGAAAAAATGACTATTCATATGAGCTAGCCTCTTTATTTGCTTCATGTAAAATATGATTACCTAATTTTTTTTCAATAGGTAACTGTGGATTAGAAGAAACATCTTTCAAACTTTCAACACTCTGCCGTGTCCACTTTAAACTTTGTCATCTGGCAAAAAGACTAAATTCGATCGCCGCCATCAAATTATTTTATATCTTCACTGCATCATTGATATCGATGCTGTTTTTCAGTTATTGTCTGTATCATAACCTCAGAGACGTCATCAGTTCAAAGGGTATGTTTCTTTGTTATTGTATTTCAACCAATCACAATTTCCTATTTTTATGTTCCAAATAATTTTTAAAAGGAAAAATTGCTTGATAGCTCTTTTCAAGCAACTTTTGATTTTTTATACAGGATTCGCAAAAACTTAAAAAACATGATTTTTCTCCAAGAGTAAACTACTTTTATTTTTCATTTTTACCAAAATGCCGATTAGAAAACTTATTTAGATCAACGTTTGTAATTGAAATCCCAGATTTAATTTAATTTTTAGAGGTGATAGTAATTTACGTTACAAGTCCGGAAAATACTGTTTTTTTGGACGAGTCGACAAAATTCTAGGACGAGCCGTAGACGAGTCCTGGAAGTCTGCAAGTCAAAAAAAACTGTTTTCGGACGTGTTGCGTACACTATTTTTTCGGCAACCGTGTAGAATAACAAATCAATGAGATACATTTCTTTATTATATTTCTTTGTAGAACAAAATCGAACATTTTAATTCTTATTTGTATTAAATATCAAAATTCGAACAGAAAATAGGTACTAACAAAAACATTCTAATTCTTATTTATATTAGAATTCGAGCAATTGCTAATATTGATGTGATTGAGCTGATACGTACTTCCCTGACTAGGCCAGAGAAATGCTACTTTCTCAAAGGAAAAGCGTCCGGGAAATGGGTACTTCCCGGACGGTTGCCGAAAAAAGAATTTTTTTTGGATAGCTGTATTAGCGGTCGAAATAAATACATTTTCAATGACAGAGGGGTATCAAAGAGTTTCAAAAACTGATTTTTGGTGTTACCAGAAATATGTATTTTTAATTTCACAAATGAAATGACCCCGGAAATAAGACAAAAAAATCCTAAAATAACAACAAATAATACTTTTATAATTTGCTATTTAAACACTTCCCCTCCATATTCAACACATTTTTCCAGCTGTAAACAAATGCGGTCAAAACTGAATTTATTCTATAGAAATTGTTTGAACAGCTTCAATAATTCGCTGTTTCAGAAGCTGTAAGTCGTTCTTAATTGGACGAGAGTACACTAATTGTTTGAGGCGCCCCCAAACATAGGCATCTGAAATAGTTAAATCGGGACTTCTTGGGGGCCACAGAACCGGACCATTCCGACCAATTTATCTGTGGCCAAATGTATTACCTATTAAGCCATTCCATCACTTTAATTGCGAAATGCGCAGGGCATCCATCTTGCTGAAAGTACATTTCGTTCCCAAATTGGAGAGGCAATTCTTCTAGGTTTTCGAAAAAGTATGGGCCAATAATGCCATAATAAGAAATCGCACACCAGACATTTACTTTTTTGTAATATTGTCTTCAGGCCTATTCTAAATCGGGGATTATTTTCGCTTCAGTATCTAATATGCGCAGAAGACACTTTCCCGTTTGTTGAAAATGTCGATTCATCGGGGAACATGATAAATTTATGAAAATTCCTGTTTTCACTTACAATTTTGTTTCCTACCCAAAGACAAAAATCCGAACGTTTCGCTTCGTCTCATTCTTCCAACGTTTGATTAAAAGTTTGCTTAAATGGGGATATTTTCTTTGCCTTTAAAATATACTGAATATAAGTTTTCTTTACTACATCAAGTTCTTGAGCTCGGTTTCTTAATAAAATTGTCAGCAACAGACTGCAATACGATAAGGGAAGCTGCGTCATTCTGATCATAGTTTTTTTTTTATTTCGAAACTGAACCAGTTCGCTTTCACCCGCACCGTAACATTGAACTAAACTAAATAAACCCCTTGTTGCCCCATACGTACGTAAATCAAAGTAGGTAATAAAAAGGTAAAAAATATCCTTGTTTTTACAATAAAATTTTGAAATAAGATACACACCACCCATTATGAAAATGGAGTCTAATAAAATTTTATATTAATATTTTTATTGAGCAGCAAAATTTCTATTTACCTCTTGAAACAAAAAAAAACTAAACAAATCGAAGATTTATTAAATCTCGGATTTAAATTACAAACGTTATTCTAAATAAGTTTTCTAATTGGCATTTTGGTCAAAAATGAAAAATAAAGGTAGTTTACTCTTGTAGAAAAATGATTTTTTTGAAGTTTTTGCGAACCCTGTAAAAAAAATCAAAATTTTCTCTTCGTGAATTGCATTTTTTTTACAAGAAAAAGTTTTTATCAAGAATGACATTTTCCCGAAAAATGAAATTTTTCATCCATTTGTGCTATTGTAAACCCTATCCGCGGACAGTCTGTATAGAATACCTACTGCCCCCTTAATCAAGAATTGCTCGGACTAGTAGAAGTTAATATTTTGAAATGCATTTTTTTAGAAAAAAAGATATTATATGGGGTGGATCATTGAAATGCTACGTGTATCAACTTCGATTCTTTTTTATGTACAGGGTTATCCAACCAAGACTAGACAAGGCGATTTTTTTACTTTTCCTGTACTTTTATAAAAAAAACTGAAATAGCCATCTTAAGTCATTTTCTCCCGCGAATTCGAATATCTTTAGCAAAAAACAATTGAACATCAAACAAAAGTAGTACTAGGGGTCACTTTGATATTTTTTTAAATGGGATGCCGTATTTTTAATGAGCTTATCCGATTTCTCATATAAATTTTGACCTAAAATGTTGGATTTTTAATTTAAAAACGCCTTTTTTCTTCAGTTTTAAATTCGGAAAATGTTCGTCTACCGTACGATTAATACCTGATAGATGGATACCCGTTTCACCTTTTCACCCTTTAACCTGCTTTAAAGTGTCCGTCAGTTAGACAAAATAATCAAGTGTCAAATTTCTATATATTTTTCAGGAATTAATTACAAATTTAGTCGTTTTTGCAAATCTATTATTGCTTACGTATAAAAAAAGTATAACATATTAGAAAAAACTATAAACTAAAGTAAATAAGCAGGGAAAGAAAGAAAAACTCAAAGTCTTCCTTCACAAAGTTTAATAGAATAAAAATATTCAACACAAGTCTCTACATGTTTCGAACGTAGAAACGTTCATCATCAGGAGACAGAAATTATACCCGGTGCTGATGGTTTTAGCAAAAGAGAAAATGGTGTCGAACCTTAATGGAGCTTTTATTTAGTAAGACTTAATGTTTTACTAAATAAAAGCTTCATTAAGGTTCGACACCATTTTCTCTTTTGCTAAAACCATCAGCACCGGGTATAATTTCTGTCTCCTGATGATGAACGTTTCTACGTTCGAAACATGTAGAGACTTGTGTTGAATATTTTTATTCTATTAAACTTTGTGGAGGAAGACTTTGAGTTTTTCTTTCTTTCCCATACTTTCAACTCCACTTTAAGCATGGACTATTTCTTCAATTTAAAGTAAATAACTTTAATTTAATTTAATTAATTCGTGAAAAATATATACAAATTTGACACTTGATTATTTTGTCTAACTGACGGACGCTTTAAAGCAGGTTAAAGGGTGAACAGGTGAAACGGGTATCCATCTATCAGGTATTAATCGTACGGTAGACGAACATTTTCCGAATTTAAAACTGAAGAAAAAAGGCGTTTTTAAATTAAAAATCCAACATTTTAGGTCAAAATTTATATGAGAAATCGGATAAGCTCATTAAAAATACGGCATCCCATTTAAAAAAATATCAAAGTGACCCCTTTTTTTTTTTTTTTTTTTTTTTTTTTTTTTTTTTTTTTATGATCGAGCACAAGCACTATAGGAAAAATCCTTTAAGGCGCTCTGGGAGCGGTGCGTGTGCGAAGAAAGCGATTCACGTTTTTCTTGAATCGTTGGAGGTTATATTCGGTTGGAAACACTGTCTCAGAAAGGCCGTTCCACAAAGATGACGTCCTCCAAATAAAAGAGTTCTGAAACAATGATGTTCGGGGTGTACTAAGTTGAACCACATAGGGATGGGCGGCAGTGGTTCGTCGTGTGTTTCTGCTATGCATTACTCTAGGTGGAATCGAGCGGGCAATATCTGTCGAACACTTGCCATGAAAATATCTGTAGAAGAGAGTCAAATCACCAACCTGTCTTCGATGTTCTAAGCTGTCGAGGTTCTTAGTCAGCTCGTGGTCGCCGATTAGACGAACGGCTCTCCTTTGGATGGAATCCAACAACCGAAGGGTATGCTTCGGTGCAGAACTCCAGATATGAGAGCAGTATTCCAGTGATGGTCGAATCTGGGCTTTATAGAGTGTCAAAAGTTGTTGAGGTGTATACAACTTTTTGGTACGGAAAAGTATACCGAGCTTCTGAGAAGCTGCCCTGGCGATTGCCACTACGTGATTATGCCAAGACATATTTTCTCCCAGGTTGACACCCAGCAAATTAATAGACGAAGTCAGTGGAATTGCGTGTCCTGCCATAACGATATCGGGTTCTGCAATATTGACCTTCTTAGAGAAAACTGCAGCCTGGGTTTTTTGAGCGTTAAATTCGACTTGGTTACTGTCACCCCAAGACAAAACTTCTTCCAGGTCTTTATTGAGGCGTGATACCTCATGTTGTCTGCGAAGATGTGCGTCAGTAGCCGATGTTTGAGGTTTCAAAGTAAAAGATGAGATAAGTGTGCTGTCGTCAGCAAAGCAATATAATGGATTTTCTGTTTTCTAGTACTTTTATTTGATGTTCAATTGTTTTTTGCTAAAGATATTCGAATTCGCGGGAGAAAATGACTTAAGATGGCTATTTCAGTTTTTTTTTATAAAAGTACAGGAAAAGTCAAAAAATCGCCTTGTCTAGTCCTGGTTGGATAACCCTGTACATATATTTTTACATTAATGCATTCATAAATCATGCCCTGTACCTACCTATATTTAACTGTTTTTGTTCTGTGCGGTACATTTTTTATTCCATATTTCAGAACGGTTACGGCATATATTAAGCAATTTTAACATAGAAAAAACTTATTTTGAACTTTTTTGCTACAAATCCGCTCTTCAATTTTAATCTACTCCTCAAGAAATAGTTCTATTAAATAACATTTAGTGCAAGTGGCAAAAATCCCTGTCTTCAACTCGAATTTTTGCAGCACTTGTTAAAGCTATTTGTTAAAAATATTATTTCGCAATGTGTTTTTTCGATTTTCTCGGAGAAGTTAGATGCACTTATGTTTATAATAATACCAACAATTTTTGGAAAATACCTTTCTTCGATATTGACCAAAGTACCTAATGTCTCATCTTTTAGGGCACTTTACAACAAAAACTGTCCTACTGGCAACGTTTGGAGCAGTGGCTCTATTGGATGAAATTGGGGAATGTGTTATGATAACCGGAAGTTGTATGCTTTTATCTACCACAGTAAGAATAATTACGTATAAAAAATAGTATTTTTTAGTTTTCGAAAAAGCAGTAATTTTTAAATGAAATGGCGTGATAAGTGTTCCACGCCAACGGCTAGAGTTTCACTTGAGACGAGACGAGACGCACGCAAAATCTTAAGATTTTATTTAGGATTTGCGATCAACTTTAAAAAGAATCAAGTTAGATAAAAAAGCTATCTTTATTACCGATATTGTAAGGTGGCCAGGGAAAAATCGGGACACGTTGCCGAAAAACAATAGAATAAAGGACCAAAAGAAAAATAGGCAGTTGAAGTGCGGTCACGAACGTTAACGTATACGTACAAATTGACAGCTACGCATGCGCAGTAATCACATTTTGACGTACTTGTTTCAAGCAGGTCAACGGGCGTACGTTACATTGCGTTGTTTTACGGGACGTGAAAGATAAACGTTCCGTTACCCGAAGGACCTCCGAATATAACCGATTATTTCTGAAATGCCGTTTTTTGACAAACAGTTCTTAACTTTTTTCTGTGGTTGTAAATGAATAACTTTTTCTAACCACAAAAGGGAATATGGTATTTTTCAAACCTAAACGACATCTTCGCTTTAATAGGTGCTATTTCATTCAGGTTAAATCGTCCGTAAAGCTCAGCTCTGTTACCCAGGTAATCATTTAAAATTTGTAGCACCATTCCATCATCTATATAATCATCTTCATTAAACTCTCCAAGAATAGCAATATCCAAAATATCTTCCATACTATCCTTTTCGCTTTCCTTCCTTCTTCATGCAATTTTCTTAACTTTTAAAAAATCACAAAAAAGGTAAAAAATAAAGATAATAATATGACAAATGTAAAATTGCATTTTTTGCAGCTTACGTTAACACACACAGAAGATAAGCACTTCCACTAAAATTCTTGCCACCGGTTTGTCACGTTAACTCCTCAACTAACGTGCGTAAATTTGCTTACGTATTTTTGTTGTACTTCAACTGCCTAATGAACCTTTTTTGTAACGTTAATGTTTGATACAGAGAACCACTTAATAAACGATAATCGTCTTCGCGAATTAAGTATAATATTATAATATGCCACTTTCAGCAAAATGTAGTGAATAAACCACATACTGTTTTGATGGTGTCCAGTTGTGTATGGGAATTGCTTTTAATCATTTTTTTTTTCTGTAAATCATAATTGACCGGAAGTACATAAAGTTGCTTACCTTGCTGTAAGGAGCTATGGATGGTAATTTCATTTACACCCTGCCTGGAATACTGCAAGTTTTGTTTACGGTACGATTATTTGTTAATTAAAACAATCTAAATAGCTTCATTTTCACAATTTACATATTATAGACAATAATATTATCGAAAATTACAATATTATAACACCGACATTGTTTTTTGCCGTTAGGTTCTAACACACACATACAAAACGAATATTACAACGAGCAATAAAAACTTAAATTTTCACAATGGTTTATGGGAAAAAACACAAGGAAACGTCCCAGTTTATTAATTATCTAGTTAAAAAAACATTAAACTATAATTAACACTGTATTTAAAACATATTACATTTTTTACAAAAAAAAAAGATAAACAAGAAGTCTGACGCCTGTAACTGACCTATTTTTGCACTTGCGTGCATTCTGTTTCGCCACGTGCAGACAACCAGCATTTCCGTTTTGTGCCTTGAATACGCAAAAAGGGTCTATCTTACTTTTAATATTTTAAAATTCTATTTTTGTGTATACATATATATGCATCCCTAAAAACATGATTCAAATATAAAAGAAACGGCGCCAACCGCGAAGACAAAACGTAATAACTTTTTAAAGTTTGACTAATACTTCATACAATTTAAGTATTAACCAAACTACGATGCGGTTTGTCCACCCGAATCCCGGATTAATTGCTGTTTTACTCAAATTTGGACGATTAATCCCAAAATATGTCGTCAGCGATCAGCGATCTATAAAATTAACTTTTAAAAATCAAATTATTAAATTTAGTAAACTTGCCCATCTTTCAACATCAACTATTATTAATGCGCCACACCACACTAAAACTGGCTTAAACCCAGGGGCGGATTTAGAGGGGGGCGCGAGTTTTACCATTTTATAATATTTACCATATAATAGTATATAGGTACTGTACAAAATATTATACAGATACTTTATAATTTAAAATAAAAACACTTTTACTTACATTAGATCACGTGGCCACAATTAAATCATTACAAAATAATATATCTTAAAATATAATAGAAAACTAACCAACTCTGACTTTACCGCGTAATTTTGAACAGCGCCACAAAGCGTTATTCTCCCTCCTTATACCTTATATAAAACAGCCGATTACAGAAGTATGTTGTGCTACTAAGCAGTAAACACAGAACGACTTGTTTACCAAGTATAGTTTTTAAGTTATTTTATTTAGTAAGTGTGAAGCTCATTTGTAAATTTATGAACGATTAATAAAGGTTGGGTTGGACAAATATTTCTAACAATAATTAACTAACCAACAACTTTGACTGTGAAGAAAGAATTAAAAGTGATGGGGCAGAGGCAGAGACTGCAGAGAGTACAGCAGATACAGCTTATACCTCCACACAAAATGCACTTGAACTTGAAATAAGTATTACAAAAAGTAGCTGTAGCGGCTGTATCCAAAGTATCGATTCCGAATCAAACTTGTTTATTTTGTCGACCTTTCAAATTTCGAATTTCTTTTAAATTAAAAGAGTGTTTTAAAGTCTGGCATATTGCCGCAGATTAAGCTTTACGGTTATTTTACCCAAAAAAGGGCGTGGCACCCAAAAAATTTTCGCCTGCAAAGACCGCCTCCGGCACAGTTCCCCTTTGCGCCCCTGCTTAAAACACGGTGGCACGCCTCCAGACCAAATCCTTAATTAGAAATTGTAAGAATAACACATTCCCATGGAATCTGCTCAGTGGCGCAACCAGGGGGGGGCTGCCGGGCTGCAGCCCCCCCCCCCCGAGCTTAGAAACTTAGCCTAAATGTATATATTCGTTTAATTGCAAACCAATTTTTCATGTCACGACTTTTACTAATATTTTATATTCAGCAACATAATTTACATCAATCATGTTATCAATAGTGAAATTATACTACGTCTGACTGAATGGACCGACCGAAATACTTCCACTGATGCATCTGGATTACTGGCCAGCATTATAAGTCCCAAATTTGTGATCGCACTAATTTGTACAGAAAGAGTATATGCCTACACACTGCCTTTAAGCAAGATTCTACACACAGTCGATTAAAACCTTTGTAAAGCATTGCAGTTAGCTAATGACCTAACAGATCAAGTTAAAGAGATAGAAGGCCTGGCAGATGATAATTTTCAAAATATTTTTAAGGAAGGTCAAGCTCTACTTTCGAAATACGATATTGAAATCAGAGTACCTAGACTACCGCCAAGACAAACACAAAGATTGGTTATAAAAACCGATTCCGCTGCTGAGTATTTTAAAATAACAATTTTTATTCCGTTTTTAGATGGCCTCATAGCAAATCTCGAGGATCGGTTTTTAAAACATCGAGAAACCATTCAAAATTTTGAATGCCTCTTTCCATATGATAATCAAGATTTTGATAGTCAATTTAAATGTTTTTTGAAACTTCACAGCTTCTACAAGAATGAGTTGCAAAGCTGAACTTGAGCTGTGGTATAAAAAATGCAAAAACAAAAACTGAAGGAAGATTTGGACAAAGTGTATTCCGAATGTGATGCCAATATATTTCCTAATATAAAAAGGCTTTTACAAATTTTTTTAACTTTGCCTATTACAACCGCCACATCTGAAAGGTCCTTTTCAAATTTAAAATATTTAAAGACATATCTGCGTAGCACCATGGAAGAGGACAGATTAAATGGTTTGGCAGTTCTTTACTTTATGCGTACCACGATATTGATATTACCGTGGAAGAAATTCTGGACGAAAAGGCAAAAACAAAACGAAGCATTTTACTTTAATATTAGTATTATTAGTGATTACTTACAACTTATTGTATAAGGTTTTTGTTTTGTTTTAGTATAAGTATGATTAATATGCGTTACTTATTTTAAATACATTTTTACTAATTAAAATGAAATCTCTAATTTTTTTTTTATAAATATTTAGTTAGTGCCAGCGGCGTATTATTGCAGAAGTTTTAGGGGGCTGTCGTTCTCGTCAATCATACGTATTTTACCCAAAAAAAGGCGTGGCACCCAAAAATTTGCGGCGCAAGGGGTTATAGCCCCCCCCCGAACTAAATTTCTGGTTGCGCCACTGAATCTGCTAAACTTCGCCTTGCCATGCTACAATAATAGTTATATATTGTATCCCGTATTATCTTAAATTAAAGTCGATGATGATGATTATTATTAAATTCGCCCCTGCCACTGACGAGCTGTGAGCTGTCACTACTCATTGTTTAATAATATCAAAAGCTGTTTTAATTTTAAAAGCCGATTCCATATAAGCTCTGCATAATAATAAACCAAACGTTTTTATTTTATAATCGTTTGACAGTTTATATAGGGCAAGGTTTGGTCGAATGGGTATACAACTATACCTACACATCGTCTGTGTTTAACTAACTTATTAATTTTAATAGTACGTAATAATTTTATGTTCTAATTTTATTTCAGGCTAACGAAACGCCAAAGTATCTTCATGAATTTAGAAACAAAATATACAATTTGAATGTTGAAAAAGTTGTAAGTTATTCCTAATCCTAATTTATAATAATAATAATAATAATAATGTGTTTAAGACTATGGCTTTATTGGCAGCTTTGCTCGGCAAGCCGCTCGACGATCATTCTAGTCGAACATAGGAAAACGCAGAGTGTTTCAGTATAAATTCAAAATTATTTTACTAACACTCGAAAGATGGACCATTGATAGTGTTGTTATTCAGAGTTTTATTTGTAAGTTCTCTCTTGCCTAATAAATATAATATGCACTTGTTTTTTGTATTGTTGTATTCACTTCCCCCCCCTCCCCCCTTAGTAAAGTTGGTCAGCCACTGCATCATAATAATTGATTAAGAAATTTTGTAGCTTCTGCCTGTAGCAATAAATCGTAAAAGATTTAAGGGTCACTAATTTTAAAATCGTACAGTGTCCAGGGTCCAATTTCAGGTCGTTTAACAGGTTAATATGGGATAACTGGTTTTTCTTCAACAGCCATTCGGCCCATTCGTACGCTCCCTTTGTCCTTTTCTTTTTGTTTTTATGGCTAATGCCTCCGCCACTACACATAAATATATTGTCTTCATAAATACATACGTAAATAATTTTCGACACCTTCTTAGCAAGGATTTTTTCTCTTCTTTCCCCATTTAGTTTGGTTGGTTTAGGCCTGCTTTAATAACGTTTTTAAATGCTCAGTATGATTCAACCATTGTCAATTTTCTTCATGCCATGTTTCTTCTACATTTAAAAATATTTTTCTAAATTTTTTACGTCCATAAAAGCTCCATTTAGGTTCTAATTATCTCTTTTGCTAACACCATGAGCATAAAATAGATTTCTGTCTCCTGATGATGAACTTTTCTACGTTCGAAACATGTAGAGACCTTTTAAACTAAAGTTTTTATTTTATTAAATTTTGTGGAGGAATACTTTGTGTTTTTCTTTCATTTTCATACTTTCAACTCCACTTTAAGTATGGACTATTTCTTCAAATTACGTAGTTTGTTGTTAAACTGGTGAACAAAACTGAAGTCTCGCGTTCGCATTTTGCTCGTTGAGCAAAGCTACCAACTTAGTCTGTGAGCTACTTTTAGGTCCATATTTTTGTTTGTTGAAATTTATGATTTGTTTAATTTTAGATTCAAAATTATTCCATACAATTCTTACATCAAAAAGTTTTATTTACTGCCTTGGGATTTTTTAATATCGACTTTAAACTGGTATATTCAGTAAGTATAATTTTTTTATTTCCAGAGTTCTTTTAGTGACATTTATATTTTTTTATGGATTTGAGATACTTTATAATATTATACAATAATCATTATAACCAATTATGTTTTTAATAATTTAATATTTTTAGATGTTCGGCACAGTGATAACGTATCTGGTGCTTTTTATCCAACACGATCAATCAATATCAATTACTTTGTCAACAGAAACTACATATAACTTTAATATGACCTCTAATTAAAATTAAAGTGCAAAAGAACTGTCAAAGAACCTAAAAGTGTAAGGATTTATCGAGTTCGGTTTTCAGCTAGCAGATGAGACTAGGGCTGGGCAAAAATTCGATATATCGATATATCAAATAACGATATTTAACAAATAAAATATCGATAAATGTCAATATTTATCGATATTATCGATTATTTCAATATTTATCGATATTATCGATATATCGACTATATCGATATTTTTTAATATCGATATTCGATATTGAAATTTCAATATCACCCAGCCCTACGCCCGGCCACTATTTTAAAGCTTAATTATTATGATCCTAAGTTATCTTTTATACAAAAAAGGTATTCGTGTAAAAAATTATTGTGCTAATAGTTTAGGAAAAAAAGGATTTATTTAAATCAATTCATAAACTATAATTGGTATGTTAAATCAAAAACCCTCGGACGGCCATAGCTTCCTTATAACACATTTAAGGACCAATATTTAATTGAATCTTTTTTCTTCATGTTTTCATAATTAGAGTCTCCCCTTAAAATGAAGGTACAGAGTTTTACAGGGCACAAGAAAATATTGATATATTTATAATATAATATTTTTATGTTCTATGGATAATATACCGATATATCGAATAACGACATTTAAAAAATAAAATATCGATATTTAGGTATCGATATTATCGATTTTTCGATATTAATCGATATTTATCGAAATCATTGATATTTACCGATAGTATCGATATTATCAATGTATCGACTATATCGATATTTTTTTAATATCGATATTCGATATTGGAATTTTAATATTGCCCAGCCCTAGATGAGACCATCAGAGCAAGAAGTTGTTTAAGATCATGTGACTACGGAGGATTCAGACCATAGATAAGCAAAGAATAATCACGAAAGTGGCCAATTTATGGCCTCGAGCATGTAAACAAAACCACACAGTAATAGGCATGCGCACTGCAACATTATCATTTGATGAATAGGAAAATAGACAGGTCCGGGCTTAAGCATCTTGTTTGTGTGGCCTAGGCCTAGTTCGATATTTAAATTGATCATAATAAAATTCCATATCAAGAACTATCACTACTTTATACTTAGAAAAAACAAACAAAATACCCGGTATTTTACCCCTATTTGGGGCACAAACAACATTCACTAAACTACACAAAATTAGAAATACATAAATATAAACACCCATAATGCACAATAGCAAAGAACACAACAAGAATTTTTTTGTGGTACGTGCCAATTCCGCCTGTAGCGTGTGTAAAGGAATTTAATTTTTTTAGTAGCGAAGATTGAAATTCTACCATTTGGATTCATCGTCTTTAGCAAACTTTAATCTTCACCACTAAAAAAAATTTAAATTGGTTTACAAACGCTACTTTTAATAACAAATTTCGTTGCTGCATATCTAAACGTTGGTGATAACTTTACAGAAATCGTAAAACACAACAACGAAAGCGCCAAGCCAGGTCTGGAGTGTCTTTTGAAGATGTCGCTAAACAAGAAAACCCCAATAACAGGAGGGTTGTGCGCATGCCCATACCTGTAGGGCGGCAAGGCATGTGACTGGCGAGCTATGCGTACAAGCGCATTTTTTCACGCATAAAATTTAACTTTTGTTTGCGCACGAGATAAGCTATATGGATGTGGGTCTATTATGATTCAGATTCCTTGACATTTACCGAACGACCTTGACAGTTTCCACTTTATTTTCTAACCTAAAAATTTTGTAAGCATTAAACATTACTAAATGATTAAAATATAATATTGTCGCATATCGGACAAGTGTGTGACTATTTTTTATATTGGAATACACAGGGATCCAAGTTTAATGGATACCCTGGGGCGGGTAGACCACGACGGCCGTTTCGTCCTTATTAGGACTCGACGGGCAGCCATAACCAAAGCAATTCCAAGAACGACGGTAAAATGTACTAAAGGCCTATTTGCAAAATCAAAGCGGCCCTCAATACACCGTAGCGCCATCCCAGCGGAATTAACTCCAATATAAAAGGCAGTCACACTGGTAAAAATCGCAAGGTAGACATCTAAATAAACCACGAAGTGCACCGCAATCCAATGTAGGGAACGCTATTTGCATTTTCACCGAAAACATCTGTCATTTTTGCCGACTAGAAAACATCAACGCTGACACTCACTAGTCACTATAATGCGCGCAATCCGTTTAAGTTTTGAGCCATAAAAATGTTTAGAAGATGATATAGTTACTATTATACTACTATATCTACTGGTGCACTTCGTGGTTTATTTACCTTTCGATTTTTACCAATGTGACTGCCTTTAATATTCGAGTTAATTCCGCTGGGATGGCGCTACGGTGTATTGAGGGCCGCTTTGATTTTGCAAAGAGGCTTTTAGTACATTTTACCGTCGTTTTTGGAATTGCTTCGGTTATGGCTGCCCGTAGAGTCCTAACAAGGACGAAACGGCCGTCGTGGTCTACCCGCCCCAGGGTATCCATTAAACTTGGATCGCTGTGTATTCCAATATAACAATTAGTTACACACTTGTCCGATATGCGACAATATTCTCTTTTAATTATTTTCGCGGACACTACATCATCTTCTAATTACCTACTAAATGATTTTAAAACTAAAAATAGTGCAGCAATAAAAATTAATTTTTCTGCAACTGCCAGAATACTGTGGCATTCACAAACTATCTATTTTTGGATGATGACGATGATGATAGCTGTGGTCGGACAATGAGCTTATTTTTCGTTCTTCAGCCTTTTAAAAACTTTCACTTAAAAATGTCCCCTGAAACATTAAACGAACGGGCGCGGAGCAATCCGACAAATCTGATGGTAAAACCAGTGACGTAACTAACGCCCCCGCAGACCCCGCATTACGGAAGGAAGGGGGGGCGCAGCAAAGCCAGGGACGCCCGCAAGTTCCTTGATGAAAAGATAAAACAAATGAAAATCGAAGTTATATATAAAAAAATCAAGAAATAATAAAATAATTGTTTCAATATCACAATATTAAAGTTAAAAATTAACAATAATGAATGAGAAACAATGTAATATGACTAATATGAGTCCCCTATATAAAATAGGGGTAACGTAAATCATAATTAACAATTTTACACCAAGTTAGCAGACTTGCTTGAACATGAATTGGCAACTAAACTCGATTTGAACAATGTTGTGAACGAATTTGCTCACTCTAAAACCCGCCGCGGTTTGCTTAGTTTGTAAGATAGTTGTATAGTAAAAATAGCAGACTTATGCATAAATAAATGTATGTTTAATACATTCCAACTTTCAAACTAAATATAATTCCCCTCTTATACATATTTTAAGACTTTGTTTTCTTACCTCAGTGAGTACACAACTGAACTTTTAAGTCTGTTTTAATTATAACATTGATTTTTTAAATTGCAGTACATTATTTTTACAACAAAATTGTTCTCTACAATGTTCTATATCTTTCTATATTAAGTGGATCCGACCGCGCTAAAATTTGCCATGTTAAATTGCTGTTCTTTTTGGCCCGAATTAAAAAAAAACTAAGAAAATTATTAGAAAAAAAAAATTACCAATGGAAAGGTAGGATCTATGTGGGTGTGCGAAAGTTATTTTTATGCAAAAAAAAAATTAGAAGAAAAAGATATTAGCCAATGAAAACCCGGAAAATAAATACTTAAGTTCATTGGATGGTTAAAAATATTGAAATTTTTTTTTGTTTAATGAAAATAACTTTCGCACATTCTGCAATATCTGTAGAGTCCAAATTTAAAAAGTTTTTAAAAATCCAATAATAAACATGGCCAGGATTCGGGCCAAGAGAACGCAATGTTTTTGGTCTCTGAAATCAAATGAAAAGATTTTGTCTTTGTTGAAAATCGACATTTGGTTTTTGCTACACGTTGTGTACATGGGATGGTACGTCTAAACATTATTTTCTAAGCACTAGTAGACTATATCCTACGCTTCGCTTGCGATGATTATGAAAAAATCAGCAAGTAGGGTGGTCGACGTTTCGAATATATTTAACTTATTACAGTTTTCAGCACGCAGTGTTATGCTAACGTGTTAAACGTTTACTCATATATTATTATGATGCTTTTAAATGTGTGGACATTTCTATAGGGTGTTCAAAAAAATATTTTGTAAGTTTTAATTTGCATTTATTTTATAAATAATTAATTTTAGATTTAGAAATAATATAACATAATCCCTCACAGTTAATTAATAATAATCTCTTATTGGAAACAAAATCTTATAATAAAAAGTTGATATAATTACATCATTATAGGCCCTTTCATATTGGCGTTCTTAGTTTTTTATTTAAATTTTAGTTTTCTGAACGCTTTTTAATCTTAAATAATACCTATGTAGGTATAGTATATCTACCCAAATTATGTAAATAAGCAACTAAAATGGGTTTATTTCTTTCTAAAATGACCATCCAAATTTTATTTTGGTATTTAGCGAGGTATTTAGTTAAATCTAAATAAAGTTAAGCTCTTAGGGTCCTAATATTAATAATTAAATTGGACAAAACCCCTTTTCTTAAACTTATTTCAAGCCCCGCACAGTATATTCTCACTATAGCACACGTATTTTACATTACATTTTATACGAATAAACTGTGTATAATGATGTATGACACTATTAGTAGTTTAAAATGCCAAATTGTAATTGTAGTATAGGCATCCATAATAATTTATGTAGTTGCATTTTTTGTTTTATCAACATTGGACCCCGCAAAACATATTTTAAAGTATATATTAACATGTAACCAACTTATTCCTGTACATAAGTACGGGTATACGATCGTTTTTTACAGAGTGTTGTTTTTTTCAGAACTCTCAGGAACAAGTCGAGTTTTATAATATGTCTAAACGGAATAGTTTTTAAGATATTAGTATTTAAAAAGTTATATTTTAGATACTTTAACAGGCTCTCACAGTCCTATTCTAAATTTGAATTTTTTCCTTAAAAAATTAACTTCCGATAAACTTTTGGATGTCCAGTTAAACTAGGGGTTATTATTATTGGAATGCGTAGACAATGAAAAACCAACATACTCATGTAAAAGCCGTTTTTCTTTAGGTTATGCCTATATAAGATACCATAGCCTGATGTCAATTGCCTAGAAGTGTAGTTTTTTAAATGCCAAAATTTCAAGAATTATTTAGTTTAGACGTATACTATACTGTTATACAACACTAAAAATATTAAATATAGGTTTCAAAAAATATGAATTTGCAATGTTTGAAGAAAATATTTTCAGTAGTTTTCTAATTCTAATTATAGATATTATAGATATTTACATATCTATAATACAACAAAAACAATATAAAAATATCTATTGTTAATGAATCCTAATTGGCATAAGCAAATCACAATCAGCCAGCTAATATTTATTATTTTCATGTCTCCATTGTCAGCAATAAACAAATTTTAACAAATTCAAACAAGCCAAAAACCAACTATATCATACTGTATGCAAAGTGCCCCCCGTTCTTTGTATTAATAAAACGTATTTTCATTTTATTATTTCATCTACAATTTCTTTAATAAAATAGGGAGGTAATTTTCAAAATAAAATTTATGTAATTTAATAACCATTGTGTTGCAAAAATTTTCATCAAGTTTGATACGTTAATATAATATACCTTTTGGAGTTTATATTGCAAAGTAACAGAATTTTTTTCCTGAAACAAACAGTTGTTCCTGAACCTGATGATAATATGGATGATTGCGGTTAAGTGTAAATTTTAATGTTGTATTGTTTGTTGTGCCATATTTTAATGGCCTCCTGTGGTGACATATTTCTAGCTGCATAAGGACATTTTACTTCAGCTATCATATTTTTGCCTGTAAGACCATCTGGAGAGGCAGCTAAAAAATGATATTGCGGATGTATAAAAAGACCCGATTCCAGGATGTCTATTTCAAGAATATGGCCAAGTTCTATTAAGGCAATCTGCTCATTTTCAACGCCATATTTTGTGCATGTATTTCCAAAAAACTGTTTGAAAATTAAGTCATGAGCAACTTTGTCTTTGTTGGTGGTGGCTTTAAGTTTAGCTATTCTTCCAAAGTTGGAAGCAGTTAGACGTTTTCTTGTTTCTGAAAACCATTTATCGCAAGACCGTTGATTACCTACCTGTTGCCTGGAACACTTGTTCAATTTCTTCTTCATTTTTAATAAGGTTCTAAAGGAAACTGTCTTTTATTTCTTGGTATTGCAGTGGGTCAATTTCTAGATTTTTGTCTGCATTAGGACCATAATTTTCATCAGATTCAATATATGCATGCTTGTTTTTTTGTGGGAAAAATAATCTTTTTCTTGACTTTAGATATCTCTTTCTAATTGCTAGACTTTTTGATACAAATGTTTTCGTATATTATGTATTCCAGGACTTCTGCCAGTTACGTTTTTGGGGACATATTTATGGAAATTTCCCTTGGTATTAAAAGATATAGCTGCAGCATTGCACCTTAATTGATAGCATCCTCTGGAGGCAAAGTTTATACGTTTTCCGCCGACAAATTTGGCCACAATTCTGTTATATTGTTCACAGAAATTATTGTTTAAATATTTTAAAAGACTTTTTGCGTGATATTTGAGGCGCAGAGTGCATGCTTCTATATCTCTTTTTAAATTTTAAATGATTAAAAATTAGGAATCCATTACATATTCCGTTCGGGTATAGTACATAGTAGGTAAATATAATGGACGACCTTTGTATTCTCTCGTTTGGATAGACCTACTATGGTAATGAAATGTCGTATTTATAAATTTTATTATGTAGAGGATGTCCGCGAATTGATGGTAAAAGCTTTTAATTTTTCACTTTTCGCAAAAAATATTAATAGGCTATAAAGAAATAAAATTTGCATCTAGTAATTTTCTCTCAGATGACCAAAAAATATGAAAGTACGTATAAAAATATATGAAAAATAAAAAAAAACGAAGATAGTATTTAAATTTTTTTAAATTCACTCAAAATCTTAAATTCGAAATTCTGAACTAAAACCTGAGGGGGTTTAGATCCCTTTAAATATGCAAGCGATGACATGCATCATAATTGTACTTTTTCAATAAATGTGCATTCTCAAACAGTGACGTAGCAAGGGGGGGGGGGGGCGAATAGGGCGACCGCCCGGGGCGCCATATTAACAGGGTGCCAAAATGGTCATTAGAAATACGGGAATTTAAAAATTTATTATGCAATTACGGCTGGAATGCTTTTGACATTTGGCAACGCCGATATTTGAAGAAAAGGCGCCGCGATTCGATTGCGTCACTATGCTACGTGAGTTGTGAGTTGCCACGACATAAGTCACACAAGTCCGAACAAGCAATTTTTCTTTTCACGAATGTTAAGTTCAAGTCTGTTAATCAGTGGCGGTTTCTCCATTGGAGCACAGGAGCACGTGCACCCCCATACTCCATAAAGAATTACCCCATAAAGAAAAAATAATGTTCAATTAAATTTATCTTCTTTATATTTTTACCGTAATAAAAGTTAGAACCCTCCCATTTTAACGTACCGTCAAACAATCGAACGAAACGTGGTGTAATAGCTCTCGCCAAGCCGGTTGTCAAGAGCAACCGTATGGCGCGTAGGAATTAATAAGTCGCACACATGCGTTACGTAGGCGGAGTTTCTGCTGTTTCTCTATGCATCTTGTACAAGAAGGTGTGGTGGGGGAAAGCGCCATTCTAACAGGAAAACTCGCACAAATTAAATGTGCGCCGTTGAGTTCATTGCTGTATGAATTTATTATTTGGAGTTTACCTTTATATTTTTGTTATTATTTTGGGGTAGTAAAGACTTATTTTAATAAAAATAAACAGCTTTAATGCCAAAACGACTATGAATGTGGAAAATTTGAGAAACAATATATTACAGTTATTCCAAACTTTAATGAAGCTGTTATTGATAAGTTTGCTGCAAATAAAAACAATAGAAGTGACTTTACTTTTAAACAATGTACCCACTAATGAAAAATAAATTGGCCTTTTTTATTTTTTTTATCTTATTTAATTTTTAATAAAATAAGTAGGTAATCATAAATTTTTAAAATATTTACTAAAAATTATTGACCAAATTTGGGCGTCTTTGGGTGGCTTTTAGTACACCCCCAAGTTTACAAATCACGAGTCGCCACTGCTGTTAAGATCTTTTTTTAAACTAAAATTTATAGATGTATAATTATAGTTTTAGGGTCTGGTAGGGCGCAGAACTACTATTCGCCCGGGGCCCCAAAATTCCTAGCTACGTCCCTGTTTTCAAATAATAAACTTCTTCGGTCTAAAATTTCTGCCAACCATTTTAATTTAGTTTTTACCTGCATAAATTGAAACCTACCCAGAATTTCAAAAATATTTTTGTTAAGAATGTTAGTGCAGATTTTACCTTTTAACAAAATTTATGTAATTTTTGTTATAAACAAAAAAATAATTTTTGGGCCAATTTTCTATTTTTTTTATTTTTATTTTTCACTCTTCGCATATTAGAACCCATTATCAGAAAATCGTTAGTTAGCTCAAGCTGATAAATACACTGATGTTAATTGACTGATGCACTATGCACTAACGAATAAACCAATATTTTTTATACAAATGATTTGCTACCTGGAAATGTCGGCGTCTTTGATTTCTGTGAAACCCAGAACACCGCGCCGCCGACTGGTTTCTTGCGATCTTCAGTAATCCGTCATCGTTCGCGTGCATTTGTTTGGTAATACCACGATATTATGTAGTAAGCGGAGGAATATGCGAAATTGCGGCTCGAGCTGGTTTTACGAAGGCGTAGAAGGGCCACATAATTTTTTTTTAAATATAGGATAGCATTTACGACAAAATTTAGACGAATTTTATAACTAAGCCCTCGATTTAAAGAAAATACCAATATAAGCTTGAACTAAGTATTTTTATTCGCATTTTTTGATTTAAAATATTAGCTACATAATGGCCATACTTTTCGGTCTCAAAATAATCTTTATACCGATATATTAAGGAATACTCTTTTGTTTGCAAACATATTTAAAGTAATATTAAAAAGATTAAGGATCAAGAGGGCTATTTGCTTTGAAAATACTAAGCGATATATATTATATTATGTAGTACCGCTCCGACAGTGAAGAGAAAGATCGCTGTTTAATATCTAAATGCGCTAAAAGAGTTAACGACGATAACCAGCAGGCTGACGAAGAAAATTTCGGATATTTTCTCGCCCCGTCGCGGCTCGTATGGCGACCTTGGAATAAGATTTCAGAAATATCGGTCGGATGCTCTTAAATAACGCTTACAAATGACAATATTTTTTACTATGGTATGACAGGTGCAAAATAGCAGGGCGCTTTCAAAATTTTGCGGGGGGGCGCACATGTCCTTAGTTACGCCACTGGGTAAAACCGAACTCGCTTACTTACTTACCACTCTTAAAATAAAGCATTGAACTTTTAATATACTAGTAGATAAGCTTCACTGATTCTAGATCAAAAACGCATGATATTTTTTTATAGAGGCTTATTCTGGATTTCAAGGCCACCGACAACCACTTCTCCCTTCACTCCAACGATCTGCTACCTGTAGATGCCACACGCCATTCATAAACGCCATTTAAATCTGCTGATAAAATCGTTTGTAGAAGAGAGGAGGTGAAGAGCACGGTGTTACCGGGAGTGGGGATTATGTTGGTCCCGTTAGAAAATTTACCTCGTTACCATGCCCTATCATATGGTCGAGCGGCGACTCGTTTCAGGGTTCACAATCAAATATAATTATCCAATCTGAAATCAAATATTTTTTTAATATTTGTGAAAAAAAGGTAGAACAGTAAAGTTTAATGTATGATTGAAAAAAGGGTCCACGGAGCAGTAAAATTTAATTTAAGTTAATTACTGCTAGTAATAATTATTATAAGGGAAACTTCGGATAGCTATAAATTGAACATTTGGTGTACTGAACTGACCTTTAACAACAACAGCAAAGATATTTACTTTGCTTAGCTGTTTAAAAGGAGCAAATGGAAAGTATTTATTGACTTGCAATGATTGACTATGGATATGGCCCGAAAATGGTACCTATTGATAACAGAAAAAAGGGTCAATTTCGGACCACGGTTTTCTGAAATTTGATCATTCAAGTGTCAAAATGCTCATTGGCATTAGAAGCCTGGTTACTGGTTTCCCTGTCACTTGTCATAATGATTTTTTTTTTTGTTAGGAATTTGTTTTCAAAATGTTTGACTGGTAATTTATTATTTTTATGCAGAAACATAATCTTAAAATAATGGTAAGTAAGTGTATTAGCATTCCTGTAAATAATCAATCTATTAAAAATTAGAGGTTATGTTTTCAACCGTGTTGGTTGGTTGGTATACAGTTAAAAATGTTGGTCTAATAGTATTAAAAGCTATAAAATTAATATTTACACACTACCAACACGGTTACATATTCATATAAAAGTAACGCATCGAAATAAAACCATAATAATAATCGTATATATCTTTATTCTCTAGTAACTATACTCTGGTACCAAAATAATTGGCAGTAACTCATTTTTACCGGGGTGTGTAGTAGGGGAACGCCAATTCCAGAGGCGTGTCAGTTTAAACAATAATAAATCAAAAAATATATGAATTTCTTGTTTATTATTATAATACATTTACATTATATAATAATTTACATTTACTAGGTATATCTAATAAATTAAACTGAAAAATAAATGAAGCTTTTACATTTGGTGATCTAATGCAGTAATAATTAGAGAAACTAAATTACGCATGTATAAAATCCAAGACGAATAATGAAGCAACGGTATAAGCTATTTTCATAAATTATTTTATCGTTAACCGTCAGTAAAGCCGTACATTATCAGGGTGATTTCCGGAAGTAAACGAACACCTTATTTTCTTGTAAAATAAAATACTTTACCTGCCGCAAAGTAGTGACTTTGACAATTTTGACATTTATTATTTAAAAATCGTCTGTCACTGTCACGCCTCTCCCTTTATAATAAAATTCGATGAGTTATACCTCATTTTTTTATATTATAAATTCTAAACGGTTGGCGATAAAATGTTCTATGCACCACGTCAGTAAAGTGTATTTATCGACTCGCCTGTTATTCGCCTCGCTCGCTTCGCTCGCTCATCTCATAATTTCAGACTCGTTCGATAAAGAATCACTTTACTGCCTTGGTACATAAATAACTATTATTGTACTACATAATAATAGAAAGATGTAATAGTGGATTAAGGGCAAAACCTAATTATTGTTACTTAATGAACACTACTTGGTAATACTTTGACAAATTATATTCCACCCCGACATTAAAAAAGTGTTATGATGATATAATATTATATACGTTACAATTTTAAATGCATTATTACCATTACAGCGATTATTCACTATCTGATGATGAAAACATTTCATTACTGTCGCTACTGCTGTCATCCGCAGGATTTATAATAATAGGTTCCACCATGACTTCAACGCGTACATCTAAGTCCCACATTTTTTTTTCTACGCCCTCGACATGTAATACGCACTTATGCCAATCCGCTGCTTGTACATTCGCTATTGCCGTTTTTAACAGTTCTTTAACATCTTTTAATTTAAATGTTCTATTTTCACGCGCCACTTCGCCTTTTATCTGTGCCCATATAATCTCGATTGGATTTAGTTCTCAATGGTAAGGCGGTAAACGAAATATTGTAACACCTCGTTCACAAGCCATTTCATCCACTACATATTTCGTATATTTTTTTTGTGAAGTCTTGCAAGATTGAGCAACTGGACTTTTAGCATTTTTTCGCCAAATGGAATATTTTTTTCTTCGAGCCAGTCAACAATCTTTCCTTGTCGCCACGCAGAAGTTGGCAAAGCTTCTACCCGACGGCTGTGGTATAGTGCATTGTCCATCACGATTACCGACCCACGTTCAATACGCGGTAAGATGGATTTAAACCAATCTTTAAACACTTTTGAGTTCATATTCTCATTATAATCACCGGTTTTACGAGATTCAAACACGTTTAACCCACCTTCAAGAAAACCAGAATCACTCCCGATGTGGGTTATAATTAACCGACGACTTTTTCCTGAAGGAGCTTTTAATCCAGTGGACAGTCCATTGATAAGGGCGTTACGTGCATCTTTAATGTTCAGATCTTGCCAAATGTAATTCACAGTATGTCCTTCATTTAACCATGTCTCGTCCGTAAAGTAAAATAGCACAGCGATATTGTTGCATTTCTTCTAGATACTTTCTACGCCACAATACGATTTCTTCCTTTTCCACCAAAATACTTTTGCGATTTCGTTTTAAGAATCGAAAATTCAATTCTCGTAGTGTACGCATTAGAACTCTTCGTGAAATTTTTTAAATTCGAAGGTTTATTTCGAAAAAAAAATGCATGCACTTTTCGGCGAATGGCTAACTTAGTTTGCTGATCAATAAAAATCTTTTTCCGTCCTCTTGTCTCCTTCTGATCGGTCACTTTAGTATTCCTGTTTTCCTTGATAGTTCTATAAACAGTACGGCAAGATGTCTTAGTCAATGTGGCACAAAGTTCTGCTGCATCAGTAAATGATATTCCACTGTGTGTACTTAGAATTCCCTCATACACATTTTTTAACATTGCACGCTCTCCAGGTTTTAAATGACGTCGTTTTTTAACTTGTTGGTTACTACCACTTAAATAACTCGCCTGCATTATAATATTTGCTGTTTTGAATAAAGCACAAAAATAATAAAACTGAATTGCTAATATCCTCTCGGTTGAAACTTGTCTACGACACTGAACGTTGATTAGATGCGATAAGAAAGCGAGCGAGAGCCTCCAAACATGGGTTTTCCCACCTGTGTTGCCAAATTAAGTAAAACAGGTACCGTAGGGTGAAAGGTACGTGCCTTAATGACATGGCGGTAAATTTTATGGAAATTTCAGTGAAATGTATTAAAACTTGGCAACATGTAATGACCTATTTATGCACAATCTTATCAAGCGGTTAGGGATGTTTTTATTTAGCTTAAAAGTGGGCAAATCAATGTTAATTATTTTCTCCGCACACTGTTAATGGTGGTTTTAACAGTTTTGCCAATTATTTTGAGACTGTAGTATAAGTATAGTTTATTACAGGAATTAACTTACATATCTAAGTAAAGGATTTGCAGGAATGCTTATAATAAAAACATATTTCATAGATTATTTTACACATGCAGAAAAGAGACATGGCCATGGAGAGAATTTGAAAATTGAAATTGTTTATGATGAATTATTTAAACATTAAGTTGCGAAAAATCTTTGCGTGCATTCAACAATTGTTTACATTTATACGTTAAATATTACAATTTTATGCCAAAAATGTAAAGTATTAATTATTTTTGCCACCTACCCACGCCTATGAATAGTTAATTCTAACCTACAAATAACCCAACTTTTTATATGTACTCACCTATGAAAAGTAACTGCAGAATTATTATATTCCGCATTCTTGCACACTTCACACCTGCGACCCATCTTAATTAGTCTTCAAAAAAATATCACAAAACACCAAAAACACAGCAATTATTACACGAAACCGATAAACCGAAACAGTTTTCTAAGAACGACCAAACTAAACCCTTTATTTCTCTGTGGACCAAACGTCAATGAAATTATGGATAAAAAAACTCACACTCTCCTCTGACCAATAGGAACGCGTCCTTCCCACTAAGCAAGGAACATACTTGGGAGGTTTTGAGCCTTTTCTAAATAGTATACTTAACAAGTAACGGCAAGAACGTTTGTTAAGTACCATAGTACCAACCTTTTTACGTATCCACTTCGTGCTTTATTTAACGTTAACAGTCAGCCGAAACTAATACGTAAATTTAAGTCGAAACTGGTACGTTTCAAATAACGGTGTAAATAAATGTTCCAAAGTACGTTATTATAACGATAATGTTGAAGATGTTAAATCCAATTGTACTTTCTCTGTTTCAGGCAAACGTAGTTATTCTATTTTGTTGGTCGGTGCTTAGTGCGTTAAAAATAACAGATAATTTACTTAACATTTCCTCATACACTTCGAAGCACTTTCATCCCAGGAACGACGCATAGATGAAACGCTTACGCCAACGGCGTATCCAGCTCATGCGTCTGGGGGGGGGTAATCGATCGGCTAGGATCAGGTACGTAGCCAGGATTTCTTCTCGGGGGGGGGGGGCGTCGGGAGCGCGCCAAAGGCGCAAAAAAAAATGCGCCGCAGGCGAAATTTTTTTGGGTGCCACGCCCTTTTTTGTATCATGGTGCTTGGTTTTTTAGTCGGAAAAATAAAAAACACAGCACAAAATCCTCAAGAAAAGCACAAAAACAAACCCGGTAATAATTGAGGTGAAGAAAATGTAATAGTGTAAGAAATGTTTAATGTGTTGCCACAGGTTTAAAGGAAATAATGCAATAATCCTTTATTAGCAACAATAAATTTAAAAATTAACATGGGCAATAGTGGTAAGATTAAAATCGAGTATTTCCTCCACGAGCCTGAATAACAGCTCTCATCCTTTCAGGCATAGATTGAATTAAAATAGCAACTGCGTCTTGGGGTATCTGCTGCCACTCGTTTGTCAGTGCCTGTGCTAGCGCCTCCAAAGTTTGAAATTCGCCGTAGTTTTGCCTAACTCTCCTTCCCAGTGTATCCCACATGTGCTCAATAGGGTTCAGATCCGGACTTCTTGAGGGCCAGTCCAATACCTGAACGCCAACATCGTTCAAATACTGCCTCGTTATTTGTGCTCTGTGTGGTGGAGCATTATCTTGCATTAATTTAAAATGTTCTCCTATAAAATGCGAATATGGTATCATATGTTCTTCTAAGCACTGTCTGATGTATTTATCAGCGTTAATACCCCCCTGAAGTGTAATGAGGTCTGTACGGGCCTCCAAAGATATGCCGCCCCATACCATCACTCCTCCGCCACCAAATTGCACTCTAGGAGAGAAACAACATTGAGAGTATCGTGCTCCAGGCCTCCTCCACACTCTTTGACGTCCGTCAGGTGAATATCGCGTAAAACGAGACTCGTCTGTAAATAGAACGTTTTGCCAGTTGTTCATGTTCCAATCTGCATGAGCTCGAGCAAATTCAAGGCGCTGCCTTCGATGACCTGCGTCTAATAGAGGTCCTGTGGCAGGTACATGAGATGTTAGATTCTGTTGTCTTAACCTTCTAAGTACAGTGTCAGATGACACCAAGGTACCATGAACATCTGCCAATCTTACAGCTAAAACCGGAGCAGAGGCTGTTCGCTCCCGAAGAGCCTGAAGACGAAGAAATCGATCTTCAACTGCATTTGTGACTCTTGGTCTTCCCTGCCTGGGTCTTCTCGAGTAAGAACCAGTTTGTCTAAATCTTTGGATCGCATCGGATATGGTACTGCGTGGATGGCCAAGCCTTTCTGCGATATACAGAATCGGACGACCATCATCTTGTAAAGCGACGGCTTGTGCCACTTCTTCTGGTCTCATATTTAATTTAAATTAATACACTTTTACGTTACCGTTTACGGAACAGCTTCAAAACATAAAACAACCAACAAATTACATTAAAAAAAAAACAACAATTTACTTAAGAAACGCTTGAAGTACAGCAATTAATAAATCTGTACATTTGTTGACAAAAATCTTCCTGACAAGCCATGGTACCATGGAAACGAGATTCAGAAAGACAAAAAAGACAAAGCCAACTACAAATTTTTAAATTTATTGTTGCTAATAAAGGATTATTGCATTATTTCCTTTAAACCTGTGTTTTTCCTTTAATAATTTAGATATCGAGATGAATCAAAAAACAAGTTGTTCAGAAAAGATGGGACTTAAAAATGCCGTACAAAAAAACATCAATCAGTTCTTCAATTTTTCCACAGGGTGTTTAGAAGTTAAGCGTAAAATGCAATTTTTTTGTCTACCCTGTATGTGAACATATCCATTTTCACTGTTCATAAAAGCGATATCAGAACATGATAAAGACGACTGCATCTGCAACGTGTCAAAAAATTATCGAATTTAATCAAAACACTTAAAAGTTATTTAAGATTGAATTGAAGCGAATTTTTTTCCATCCGGTTAATTTTGCGGTGCAGTGTATAAATAATAATTTTGCAGGTGCTTCATTGCGCACATTAACACATTTCCTTCCCCAACCGATCAACAATTCCAAGGTATCATCACCATACCTGGTTTCGACATGCGAACCAAAAGGCTTCAAAGAGAGTAAGTTTTATTTAAAATTATATGTTTTTTGGGCAATATATTGGTTTTTGCATCTGACACTAGATGGATTATTTGAACCCAGATCTAAACATCTTTGAGAAAAACCATTTGCCCATTTTGATTTTAGTTTTCAATTATCGTCAAATAAAACCATCTTTTGTTGAAACCCACAAACTTTATTAACCGGGTTAACACTGTTTTACTGGTTTGTTCGGGGTTGTTATTAACAATAACATCTTTAGAGAGAGAGAGAAAAAATGTATGGGTTTTAAACGCTTAATTTTGTCAAAGTACGATAATTGTAATGTTTCAAACGTTGGTATCTTAGAAAGGTTTAATACGAAGGTAACAATAAAAAAATTTTTAAGGTTGGCCGCAGAAAAGTGAATATAGGATATTTCTGTTGTAATATTTATTATACATTAAATACGTTTGTGTTGATTTTTGTTTATTAAAGTGTGTAAAGTTTAAAAAGTATTTTTATTTAGATATTTTTTTTTTTTTGGTACGAAATCTGTAGGTAAAGAGAAAAAAACGTTGAGTGTATACATAGCAAATAAAAGGACGTGCTTGCTACGGAATATGCACCTAGTAAAACGTGAAAAGAACATTATTAGTGCATAGTAAATACTGCAAAAGAACGTTCTTGGTACGAAACTTTCTCGTCTAGTGCGTTTTAGTATAGTTGTGCCCAAAAAGTACCTGAATAACAAATCTGTTACGTTTATAAGTATGTAATAAATACGTATCATATTTGTTCTTTTTCGTAGAACACATGTTCTTAGAACATGATAAAATAAACGTATCTAATACTTTGTTAAGATGTAGGATTTATAACGAATCTATTAACTCGAATGATTCGTTAATACTCTCTTATATGAAACGTAACATGTCAACAAGTAAACAAGAATAGGAGGAAACTATTACGTTTTTTTGCTTAGTGGGTTTTCTGCATTGCCAAACTGCATAATTTTTAAGGGAAAGGTCTATGGGTTTTAGACAAAGATTTAAAATTAACCACATATAACGTCATATTTTTTTTCTTCTGGAAAAAGGTAAAACCTATAGATTTATGGCTTTAGGGATGAATATGTTTATGGGTATTATGAAACATTATTTTTATTTTTAAAATTGTAGATTATTTGTTCTTAATAAAAGACGTTTAGTTTTATTACTAACATTATTGTGTTAATACCTACTTTTAAGAGCATACGTTTGGTAAACAAAGTGGAGGGGCACAATTGGGAACAGGACATGATACAAATCATTGTATCATGGGAACAGGAGTTATTTCAGAATGGAATACGATTTTGTCAATAGGTTCATTTGTTATTGCTTCATCTATAGCTAGCAGATCATTGCTCCACTCCTCTTCTCATTTTTCTATCAACACGAGAGAGTGGCGTCGGTAGCCTTGAACTGCAGACTGAACCTCCATAACAACAATATATTTATTGGATATGGAATCAGTGTATCGTATCTATTGCTTACTTTTATAAATTAGTCTTTAAGTGCTATTGATATTAACTATTGTAATTTTTGGTTGTATAATAACTAATTATAAATAATATATTTAATAAGTAGGTTTTTGTAAGTAGTATCCACTTATCTGTTTGTTTAAAAAAAAATGTAAAACACCTATGTTTATCTGGGTCGTTATCAATACGTGGAGTCTGAGTCTAGTATAAGTACTTGCGCTAGAAAGGGCGATTCTTTTTTTCCGTTGTCACTCAGGTATTAACAAAATGGCAAAAGCACTTTTGGGACTTGTAATTTTTTCAGTTTTCACCGGCATTATTTGTGCTCAAAATAAAGAGTCTATCCAGGCGACAACTTTCTTTGTTAACACTGATAAAGTAAGTAGGTTTTAGATAAGCTACATTTTCAAATCTTGCATCATCAATAATTGTTTAATTGTAAATTTTTTCGTGTGTCAGATTAAGCTTTTAGGGGGCCATGGGCTGGGTCGATTATTGGGTCACTTTAAGTACCTATGTTTGGGGGGGGGGGGGGGGTAAAAATGTAATAAACACTTCTTCCTTCTTTTATCTTTAAGAATATCTTCAATGATATAATCCTGAAAGTTTAATTTTTTCAAAATGCCACGTTTAATAGACATTAAATTAACCATAATGCGATCTGTTTCCTAATTTTTCAACTTTTTTCCGGCATCGCCATGCTTTTTTTTTAGTTTACTTTTTTATTATAATTAAACTATATCTGAAAAAACTTAAAAATATCACTTTTTTTACGCGTGAGCATCAAATTGACATGCTGCTAATCCCCGGAAAAGCTATAAAAAAACCGTAAAACACTTGAAATTACGGATCTGCGGAAACTATGAATATATTAACATTAATATTTGTTGCTTGTTGGATAATGTAACTAAAATTTTAATATCTTAAAACCTAATAAGTTTAGACATAGGGAAGCACAAATAAACATATTTAGAAACTTAAGATAATTTTGAAAATTAAATTTAAAAGAGGGAGTGCCATTCAAATTATTTTGTGTTTGAATGTCAAATTTTGCGGTACTGCCGGTTAAACCGGAAGTGAATTAGTTGTGACTCAATCATACGGAATACCTAAAAGGAAATAAAGAAATAATATTAAATTTTTTACTTATTCATTTGTGTTTTGTAAAAACAAAAAAACGTGTTGTTTGAGGGTGATAGACAATGAAGTACCTAGTATCAAAAAAATTACCTTGTCGGACTTCCATTGTCTTTATTTTGTTACTAAACACAACGTTTCGGTTAGTTAGTATCTCTAACCGTTTTTAAGTGTAAACTAAATTATAATTCTAAATTACCGGGTAATACCTTAATCACGGATCGAATCACTCAAACTCCATAAAACAGGGCATAATTCAAACTCTTTATCACAAAGCATCTAACGTTTTCAATAATCCGGAACACCTTAATATTTAAATTTTAAACATTAAAAAATATTTAAAACAAGGATGGTTACCCTGAAACCTTTGTAACTAATACCATCTCAAAACTTAAAAATCGGGAAGTAAAAACTAATACAGAAACGAAATTTTCTTACAATACCTTATGTCAAGGGGATCTGATTCTCTGAAAAGATTAGAAGGATAACCAAAAACTATAATATCAAAACAGCCTTCAAATCCGGAAATACGCTTAGAAGCTTTCTTACAAAAGTAAAACCCCCCAGTAATGAAAACACAAAAAATTGTATCTATCAAATCTCTTGCGAGTGTGGCGAATCGTACATTGGAGAAACTAAAAGACCTCTTCCCGTACGAGTTAAAGAACATCTGAAATATACTCAAAGAGGTGAAACTTCGAGATCAGGTATAGCGGAACATGTATGGACCAACCAACATAATATACAGTGGTCAGAAGCCAAGATTTTGGACACAGAACAGCAGTGGAGAAAACGAAAATTCAAGGAAGCAGCTTTCATGAATCAAAATACCCATATATTTAGTAAACCAAGTACCAATATCTGGAAGCCTCTTCTTGTCAAAAACCAACAGCTCAAACTTTACACTCCAATAAGCACGTAGGCAGAGTCATCAAGCTTCATTGCACATGGATAGTATTTAAGACAGTAGCCTTAGAATTATAATTTAGTTTACACTTGAAAACGGTTAGAGATACTAACTAACCGAAACGTTGTGTTAAGTAACAAAATAAAGACAATGGAAGTCCGACAAGGTAATTTTTTTGATAAAAAAACGTGTTGACAATTTCCATTTTTCTAATTATACTTAAAAAATGCACAATTGGTGGGGCGAAAAAGTTATGCATGTAAAATTTTAATAAAATCGGCAAATATTTAGCCGGATCCCCATGACCTTGATTTAATATTTTTTAAATTGATAATTATAATTTTTTTATGACTTGTTGTGAATGTGGTAAAAAGCTTTCCAAAAAAATATTTTTCTGTTCGATAGAAATTACAAATTTCTTTCCAAAAACGTTAAGTATCGTACAATGCAAATAAGAATTTTAAGGACAAATTTGTAGTTTCGTGTGACCAGAAAAATTTTATTGGAAAATATTTTTGTATAGGTACACATTCCCACATCAACAAGTCATAAAAAAATATATATACCTACTTATTATAAATTTAAAAAATATTAAAAATATAAATTTTTTATGTTCAAGGTCACGGGGCTAAATATTTACTGATTTTATAAAAATTTTACATGCATTAGCATTACTTTTAGACATAGGTACTATAGTAAACTATTTACATGTCAGCGATTTAGAATTTCCAATTTTATTCTTTCTCGACCAACCCTAGTGCACAACCTTGATTTTTAAACCTTTTTCTTGTCATTATTTGGATTCTAACAAGGTATTCCTTAATTTCCTCATAATAAATATGTACATATATACAGTGTGTCCAAAAAAGTATGCAACATAGGGGAAAGTTTTTTATTACCGATTTTTCAGAAAATTGTATTCTTGCTAAAAGTTGGTGCATGCCTTAAAACTATAAATTAATGTATATAAGTAGGCGTGCAACACGCTAGCACCTAAATCAACTCGTATATACACGGTGTTCCATATAAGAATGCACAGTACAGGGATCTCGTAAACCACAGGAGATACAGAGATGGTTAAATTAGAGAAAAGTTGCGCTTTGTTAAACCCTTCAAAGTCACGTTTCAAAATCTAAAAAAATCCGATTACTTCCGAAGATATTTAAGAAAAACCGAATTTTCCCGATTTTGCTTTTATTTTTTTCTGACTCTATTTAAAAAGATATGAATGACATAATAAATTTAACATTCTTATTGCCACTTTTTCTGCTCTACAAGATTGTTTAATTAAATTTTTGATCCGAGGTTTCTTTTAGTCGCAACCATCATCAACTTTGTTTTTTAAATAGTCGCAACATTTTTTGTTCTATCTAAAAAATTCTAATCTTAATCCTAAATCCCACGTCATATCGCTCCTTACATTTATCCGACGTTTTGGACGAAAAAATCATCATCAATATTATTTGATGATTATTACGAAGGAACGAAACGTCGGATCAAAAATCTAATTACTTTATCATGTAGAGGAGAAAAAAGTTTTTATTTTGACCCATCTTCTTTTGTTGGATAATGAGAATTATATTATATTAAGAAATTAATTGCCAGAATCTACGAATTCTTGCAATTTAAAAAAAAAATTTGAGAATTAATTTTTTTCCGTTTTCACAAAAGAAGATAGGTCAAAATAAAAACCATATTCCTATGTAATTTTTTTTCCTCTACATGATTACGTAATTAGATTTTTGTTCCAGCGTTTCGTTCCTTCGTAATAATCATCAAATAATATTGATGATGATTTTTTCATCCAAAACGTCGGATAAATGTAGGGAGCGATATGTCGTAGGATTTAGAATTAAAATTAGAAGTTTTTAGAGAGAACACAAAATTTTCAGACTATTTAAAAAAACAAAGTTGATGATGGTTGCGACTAAACGAAACGTCGAATCAAAAATTTAATTAAGCATCTTATAGAGCAGAAAAAGTGGCAATAAGAATGTGAAACTTATTTTGTTATACCCTTTTAAATAGAGTCAGAAAAAAATAAAAACGTAATCGGGAAAATTCACTTTTCCCCAAATATCTTCGGAAGTAATCGGATTTTTTAGATTTCGAAACGTGACTCTAAAGGGTGTAGCCAAGCGCAACTTTTCTCTAATTTAACCATCTATGTATCTCCTGTGGTTTGCGAGATCCCTGTACTGTGCATTCTTATATGGGACACCGTGTATACTTTAACTTTTAACTACTTATAACAGAAGGTCCAAGAATTTAGACCCAAATATTATATAAAAATATATAGGTATATATTATTGTATTAATCTTTTTAATAATGTCTTATATAATATTATACTTGCCGTCTTATCAAAATTTTTCAGGTCATGAATTCACCTTTGAAGTATAATCCTATCACCGATATTTAGGGCTAATAGATTGATTTGGTCCTGTGTTAAAAGTTTTAATATTTCTACATCATCAATTTTCTGCTCTAAAAAAAACAATACCTATAAGTGATTACAAATCACAAACTATATAAGCCACAACATAACAGTTTATTGCTTTTTTAAAAATATTTTATTATGCCAAGTGCTATAGCTATATGCGATAGCCCCCTAAACGTTGACAAAGTCATTTCTGGACACCCTGTATTTATTAATAATATATGATTTTCTTTTATTATCATTTTACTAATATAGAGAAAAAGAACCAGATTAAAAAAAAATAAGTAACTAAATTAAAAATCAATCACTGAGTTGTCCATGAAGTAATAATAAATCATAATTATTATTAACTAAAAATATAAGGTTCCAAGATCTATTAAAACGTTTTTTTCTATATCTACTTACTACTGACTACCATCAATAGATAAACCATTTTCCTCAAAGTATTAATATTTTGTCTTGGTTGGTTGCGCAGGGTTTTATCATAAAACGTTGGTCTTCCTACTATAATATTATTATGCTATTACTACAAATCATTAATCTCTTATTGGAAGACCTAAGGAACTTGTCTCAAGAGAAAAATCTTTTAATTTCGTTCTACGTGTAACAAGGGATAACTGCAGCCATTTTGCAAAATGTAGAAAACTTTTAAGAAACCTTAAAATTTCTCAAACTTTCGGTGTCAACATATAAATAAAATCATAATTTTTACATTATAACCTGTATTAGGTTTATACCTAGTCCTAAAATAAATATATACCCAATATATTAATTTTTAATGCTGATTCCATGCATCCAAAAGTACCAAAAGGATGCCTGCTTCGTTATACAAATTCTTTATTCTTACCTTCAAATACGGGCACTATAAGTGGTCTAACCGCCATGTGTTTAGTAGGACATTTACATCACTCATATCGTAATACTATACGTAAATCTATATACACTCGAACACTCACGTTTGCACAATTCTGGCGCCGGCGCCGCCACTTTAATACAACGAGTAACGACGAACAGCGAAAGCAGTGTTACCAACTGTTCAACATTGGATTTTACCAAAAGGACATTGAAATGTTATCAGAATTTTACCAAATCATTAAAAAAATATATTTTTTTATCATTATTTTTGATTTTCTTTTAGCATAAATAGTTTTAAAAAACCTTTCGTTTTGGGCGTAGGCGTAAATAATACAAATATACCTACAATCTATTAAAATCACAATTTTTACGCCCTAGGTGGTTGGAGTGCCAATAACACCACTTTTTGTTATGTTATAACAAAAAAGAGGTTATATTGGCACTCCACCTAGGGCGTAAACAATTTGGTTTTGAAAGATCGTTGGATTCCCCAATACTAGATTTAAACTTTTTAGATTTTTATTTTGAAATATTTAAATGATCAAATCTACAACAGATAATGAAAAAAAGCTTTAAAGGTCTGGTAAAAATGTCGGTCCGATTTTACCAGAAACGTCAAACGATTTTACCAGAACTTTTACTAGGTAAAACTTTGCAAAACTACGTTACCAGATGACCTATTGATTTTACCAGATCTAGTACAAAATTTACCAAGATGGCAACACTGAGCGAAAGACAAGACAAATGAAGACCGACGCGGTGCGGTGACGCGGAAGCGGGAAGTAATATGGTTTACCCCCTTCCTAAGCCACGTCGCCACATGTTCGCACGTAAGCGAGGGAAGAAAATTTTCTGTTCTCTGAAACCGAAACTTGGGGCGACAGCCAAGAGTTTTTAATTTAGCGTTGAGGAAAGTTTCTCTTTTTATAAGACCTAGCGGGATTTCATCCAAAGTATCCTAATTTTTCCTAATTTGCAACTTTCTCATAAAGAGAATCTTTCTTGGTTTAAGGTTTTGCTTGAGTTTATTTTTGATATATTTTATTTCAAGAGATTTCGACTTACGCGACGAGAAATTAAAACCAAGAGAATTAAAAAAATATATTAAGAGACACCGTTCACTAGTGACAAGACACTTTCCTTTGTTTTAAAGAAATGCCTCTTGTAATAGGAAAAATAGGAAAAAATTGGCCAAGAGAGTCAAATACATTGGGTCAAGACACCTATTTTTATCAGTGTACCCTCCCAACAAGATGGTGCACCCCACACTATGCTGCTGTGGCGAAAGAGTGGTTGGACAAAAATTATTTAAACCAATGGATTGGCAGGAGACGTACAATTGAATGACCGCCAAGATTACTTGATCTTACCCCCAGTGGCGTAACTACCGGTGTTCAATGTGTGCGAAGCACACGGGCCCGGGCTAGAAAGGGGCCCGGGAACGGAGCCACAAAAACATAAAAATGCAAAACAAAATGTTCTCATAGAAAAAAAATGCAATACTTCGGTAACGCATCCGCAAAACTACTCTACTCAATACTTTTGTAGATAGTAACTGAAATAATTACATAAAACGGCCTTAATTTTTTTTATTATTGTCTTTATTAAACCGCAATTCGCAATATCGGCATTTAGTTTAAAGGGCGGTGTTTGTGTCAAAATAACGTTAGAAAATTGACACCCACTCGATGGTCATCGAGACACGATGCATTAGAAGTTCTTCGTTTTAGATATGCCGATATTTTAAAAACACTGGCAAAAAGAATTTTAACCTCTACAAATAAAGCGGAAGTTAATGAAGCAAAGTCTTTAAGAAAATACTTGGAAAAATTTGAAACCATTTTTCTTATTGTTTTTCAAAATAAAATTTTAAAGAATATTGATGCATTGTCAAAACTTTTACAAAAAAAAGAGCAAAATATTGAAGCTGCGTCTAAAATGTTTACCACCGCCACTAATATCATAAATCAAATGAGAAATAATTTTGATGTAATTAAAACGGACTTTGTTATTTTGGCTAGGCAATACTACTCCTGAATTCGAAAACAAAAAGATATCAATACCAAAAATAATTTTTGATGATGTTAATAACCATTATCAAGTTCAAACAAGTGATGATTGGTTTAGAATAAAAAATGTGTTTTTCAAAACTATAGATACAATTAAAAAATCGTTCTGGCCTTTACAAAATTTGTTTTTATTTTCGCTTTTTGTTCCCCAACGTTGTACGAGTTCCTTCTCTTTCTGAAAAGGATATTTACGATATGAGTCAAGCCACGCATCTTTAATATCTTTTACAATAATTACTGATACAATTTCATCGCAAGTGCTTTCATTTAGAGAATGTTTTAGATAATTTAACTTCTATTTTTGATTTATTACATTTTATATTGGTATAAAATTATTATTCATCTTCCAGTTTTAGTGAAATTGTAACTGCCTGCATTTTTTTTTTGACTATCCCTATTTCGGTTGCATCAGCTAAACGGTCTTTTTCCATGTTAAAGTTAATTAAAACTTATTTGAGAAATTGCATGACCGATAAAAAGTTATCGGCTTTAGCAATTTTTTTAAAAAACTATTTTAAGGGCTCGAAATGTTTTCTATTTTGTTCTAAACAAAAATAAAGTCGATTTTAAGTTCCTCCCTAACTTATCGAGAAATGTCTCTTGAAATACTTAAACAGATAAGCCTGCTGGGTTTTGTAAACTGGTAAAATAATTTAACCCCATAAAAACAAGTCCATTGGGGTAAGCAGTGGCGGAACAACGTAGCCACGGGCCCGTGTGCGAAAGCTTTGCCGGGTCCTCATTATGATACGGAGTATTATTATTATTGATAACCATATTAATTTATGAATTTTGAGTAGGTACACAAAAAAGCAATTATTGTTATGTGCACATACTATTTTTTCTGCAATCGAAAAGAAAATAGAATTAATACAAAAATAAAATGATTGTGCCTAATCAAAAATTAATTAAAAGTCATTATTTCAGTATTGTTAACCGTTGCTACGCAGTGAGACATATAACGATACGGGAATATATTATTCCCGGCCTAGGCCGAGAATATAATATTCTCGTATCGATACATTATGGCTTATTGCTTAGCAACGGTTAACAATACTGAAATAATGACTTTTAATTAATTTTTTATTAGGCACAATCATTTTATTTTTGTATTAATTCTATTTTCTTTTCGATTGCAGAAAAAATAGTATGTGCACATAACAATAATTGCTTTTTTGTGTACCTACTCAAAATTCATAAATTAATATGGTTATCAATAACAATAATACTCCGTATCATAATGAGGACCCGGCAAAGCTTTCGCACACGGGCCCGTGGCTACGTTGTTCCGCCACTGCTTACCCCAATGGACTTGTTTTTATGGGGTTAAATTATTTTACCAGTTTACAAAACCCAGCAGGCTTATCTGTTTAAGTATTTCAAGAGACATTTCTCGATAAGTTAGGGAGGAACTTAAAATCGACTTTATTTTTGTTTAGAACAAAATAGAAAACATTTCGAGCCCTTAAAATAGTTTTTTAAAAAAAGCAAAACAAGTATTTGCATTATTGCAAAAAATAGAGAGTTTTAGCACGAGTCTTTTAATTTAGGCTTAGTACCGTGTTTAATCGTTTATGTTTATTTTTGAATTATTCCGGACAAATTTTACAAATGCCACTTTTAAAACATTTTTGCATATCTTCTTAGTGTAGAAAATATTTTGTTTGGATTGTGAGTTTTCAAACGCATAGCGTTTTGAAGTAGGTTTTATTTTTTAAATTATAAAACATTATCTGATTTTACTTTAGGCAACTTTTGTTGGAGCATGGCTAAAATGTAAAACGGAAGGATTGGAACTGGCTAGTGTGATGAGCGACGCGGAGCAGACAGCAGTGGCTACTGCTATTAATAATACTGTAACTCGAAGTGACGGTACGTTATTGTTTCTTCTTACTTTAGTGAAATTGCTGTTTGGATTTTCTTTATCTTTAAAATTATTTCATGGTAAGATAAAACTTAGTATTCGAGGTTTTTTGAGACAAATTTTTATCGGGTTTAAATTTCCATTTTACTTTTTTTATAGAAGGTTATTGGATTGGAGCCGCTGCTGAATCCCAAGAATCCAATGCCTGGTACTGGATCGACTCAAATTTAAAGTTTTCCTACATCAATTGGGGCACAAATCAACCGAATAACGCTGGAAGCGATAACCGAAAACTGTGCACGAGATTTGGCAACTTTTATAAGGTTAACGAGATAGAAAAATGGGAAAACGTCGATTGTGGCCTAGAGCTCCAGTTCGTTTGCAAAAGGACGTCGTAGCTTCTAGATAATAATTTTGATAAATAAATTTTCACACATTCATGTAGTTTTGTGCCTGAATCATAACATCATAGCCCTAACAAAAGCAATGCAAGGGAGGTAAATACTAATACGCCCATATAAATCACTGGCGGCAAGTGAAATTTTAGCAAGGTAGAGCCCAAAATGTAGTCAATATTTTATAATAAATATACTGGTAAGCCATTCGTTCAACAGAAGGACCTTGCCAAAAAAAGGAATTATAATTTGATTTGATTGAAGACTTTAGTATCTGTTTTTATAAACTTTTTCGTTTTGCTGGATTATTTCCTTAAGGTATGCAGAATTGCAGAATAAACTGTGATTGAATGTTAATTTTACTAAACATACAGAAATTATTGCTGTTGTGTATATGCGCCTTTGATTTTTTATGGGTTTTCATACGTCATACCCGCCCACTTAACTATTTTTTCTCTAAATATTTTTAATTTTCGCACACGCACTTTTTGTCCACCCTGAGATTTTTCCTTTTTTAAATTGGGTGACGGCCGCCCTTTTGCCAATTTTTGTTCCAAGCGCTCTGTAGAAAATGGATGGTTTATTAAAAACCTTTAAATTAAGAAAATTAGGTACCATGTTTACGAGCGGGAACAAAGTAAACAACACGCATTCGCGACATATGAACCAACAACTGAATAGCGCCCCCGCATGGACGCAAAAAAAGCAATTTTATTGGACGATTTGTTTGCGCGGTAATTGCCCTAAAAGTTTAAAATAAATTAATTTATCTCGAAAATGGAACATTAAATAGTACCTAAATATTACCCAACAGATCCTTTAATAAATTTCTTTGGTGCTTTCCATAGACTTCTTATAGAATAGATTGAGCCATTCATTCCTGAATAACCTGTTTGTTTGCATCAAACATTCGAACGTGTGAAACAAAGACAGACGAGAAAGAGATAGCGGTAAATTTTCGATTCCGTGCGGAATTTAACGATTCCGAGCGACTAGTCAACACCAACGGCGTAGGGTGTGGCAAGGATTTTTCATACAATAAATAACTAATAATTAAAAACATTTTTATTACAGTATTAATAAATATTTACTTAAGTGAAGATTAAAAGAGACCAATGAAAAAAGCCTATGTTGTTATTATAATGAAAGAAATTAATGAAGTTTCACGCGAGGAACAATAATAAATATTTAATTTTTATTGTATTTATTCATGACCTATAACCACGTAGAGGATATTTGTATGTTCGACCATTAAGAGAATGCATCCTCAAAGAATGTGGTCAAGTATTTACACTGTTGCGCAATATATTACCCCTCTGCAATAACATTTTTATTATTGGCTTATATGTTCAGGAATTTTTGCCTGCAACAAACCTGGAGTTGTTTTTACGCATTGCCGATTTAAACCGATCTTATTACGACCTTAATTTATTAATCCCTTTTAATTTAAAGCAATAACACATGTCTCACAAGTCAGATCGCTTGACGATCGCGCAACATCGCGTAATCTGCCGAGACTAATAGTGGACCAGCGCAAAGGATCGGAGTAAATCAATATATTATCATTGTTAAAAACATCGGCGACTCGCTGCATTTCCGCCAATTCTCGGGGACAACGCGACATCAGTAGTGGTACGTGATGGCAAGTAAAAGGCGGAAAAACAATTATAAGTAAGGCGATGAGGAGGCTAAAAATAAATGTTTTAAAAGTCCGAAAATTAAAAGAATGCATCCTCAAAGAATGTGGGCGAGTATATACACTGTTGTGCAATATATTACCCCCGGTAATAAAATTTTTATCAATGGTGTATTTGCTTAGGTAGATATTTTTGCATGATACAAACCTGGAAATATTTTTAAGCATTGATGATCTTATTACGATATTAATTTAAATTTCATAACAATAACAAAGGCTTCCCATGTCAGATGTCTTGCTGATTGCGCAACAACGCATATTCGGGCGATCCCAATAATGAACCAGCGCTAAGGATCGATGTAAATCAATATATTATCATTGTTAAAAACATCGGCGACTCGCTGCATTCCGTCCAATTCTCGCAGACAACGCGACATCAGTATAGTGATACGCGATGGCAGGTAAACGTGGAAAAACAATTACAAGTGAAGGAAAAGAAATAGTGGCAAGTGTTTTAAGTGTTTGCGATGAGGAGGCTAAAAACAAATGTTTTAAACTGCCAGTTACATCCAGTACTGCTAGAACTGCTTTGTATACTGGGGTTAGCCAAAGAACAGTGTGTACAATAAGAAAGGAGAACGAAGAACGACAAAAAAATAGCCCAGGAACACCCTTATCTTCGCCTGGCATAAAACGTCCCCGCCCCTCTATAATTGAAAAAATCGAATCGGCAGATTTTTCTATTATCAGGCGACTTATAGAAAAATTTTACTGTGAATATAATGTTGTTCCTACATGCAGTAAATTGCTTGTTAAACTGAAATCTGAAATAAATTTTCCTTATTGCAAGGAGTCGTTAAGAAAACTTTTGAAAGCAAATGGATTTTACTGGCCAAAATGTCAGAATAAACGAAAAGTCTTGGTTGAGAAGCCCCATATTCTACATTTGCGATACATATTTATGAGAAATATAAGGAAATATCGAGAAGAACAACGCCCAATTATATATTTAGATGAAACTTGGATCGATAATGACCTTACTTTTAAGAAATGTTGGCAAAGTGAGGAGGTATTTGGAGTTATCAGCAATATAAGTAGTACAGGTAAATTAAATTAAAATTAATTATCAGGCAGCTTTCTTTCTCATAATCAGTGTATCCCGGTTAGCTTTAATTCTTGATTTACTCATCAAGGAACCTTGATTGTAAGTAGATAATGTTTTTTTTATGTCAGCAGTCGACTGCGACCACATTATACAGAATATATGGTATTCCACTGCAATCGCAGTTCACAAAGGTTTTAGTACCTTGCTACGCCACAACGTGGTCAAAAATAACATAATTTTAAGAAAACTGCCCGTAAAATTAACCAAATACATTGTGGGTCTGCTCTAAAATCCACGGCATATTTCTATGTTTACATTGTTTTAGGACGATTAATTGTTGTTCACGCTGGTTCAAAAGATGGGTTTGTTTCAAATGCAAGTTTAAATTTTAAGGCAGGCCAAGCAAGTGGGGATTACCACGGCCAAATGAACCAGGAGAATTTTACTAAATGGTTGAATGAAAAGTTATTACCAAATATTCCGCCAAATAGTGTTATAGTTTTAGATAATGCTCCATATCATTCCGCCCTACAAGATAAACCTCCCAATAAGTCATCACTGAAAAGCGAAATTGTTTTATGGCTAACAAAAAAGGGTATACCACACGACCCGACTTTAAGAAAGTTTGAATTATACGAATTAGCGTGTCTCCATAAACCGCCACCTGATCAAAAAAATTACAAAATTGATAATTTGTTAAAAAGTTGGGGACACACTCCACTTAGAACACCTCCTTACATGTGCGAATTAAATCCGATTGAATTAATTTGGGCCCAGGTCAAACATTATGTAAGAAGTCATAATACCAAAGGAGAGTTTACAATAAAGAAATTAACCGAACTAACAGTTGAGGCAATAAATTCAATTTCTTCTGACAACTGGGGAAAAGTCTGTGAACATGTCATTAAAATAGAAAATAAGTATTGGGAAACTGATCAATATATGGAGGAAATACAGGAAAGAATAATAATTAATTTAGGGGAAGATGATGAAAGTGACAGTGAAGATACTTTTTCTGATATTTCCGACGATGACGATGAACCAACCAAAGAAAATTAATCATTTGTTATTGTTACCTTTTTTTTGGACAATCCATTTTCTACAATGTGTTAGGAAAAAACATTGGAAATTAAGAAATTAGGACGGCCATTACCTGATTTAAAAATGGAAAAACTCAAGACAAAAATGCGCGTGTGTGTGTGTGTGTAAGAAGTTAAAACTAAGTAGTTTGGTGTGTGTGGTTGTGATGTTTTTAATTGACTATTTTGTTTTATTCGGAGGGGAGAAAACTAGGTTTTGAAAAGGAACCGATGACCTTGTTCATATCTAAGAAAAAATTAGAACAAAACAAAAGCAAAGGTAGATACATAACGTTAATTTCTGTATGCTTGGTAAAGTTAACATTTAAACTCAGATAAATTTTGCATACCGTTACGAAATAATAAATAATCTGATTTTGCAGTTGGGTTTATTCAGCGTGTTATTCAAGTTTTTTAAACTTTTTATATTTAAAATTACAGTAAGCAAATTTTTTTGCCTGCAATATTTACGCTAAAATAATTTAATACTTAATAAAAAAGTATTTTCGTTTTTATATCATAGCTCTTGCGGACGCCTATGATTTGGCCAGTAAAACTAGAATAAAGCGGTTTTTATGCCAGAATTCCCCCTTTCGTCTCATGCAATCTTTCGCTGGGTACACATTATATAGTCTGTATGCTGCAGTGTAGTAATAGGAAAAACTACTTTAAGCCTTTACCTTAACTTTAAAAAATTACAAAGGTAATATACTCTAAATGTTTTTTTTGCCTTAAGAGGAAGTAACCCCTTTACCACAATGAAAATTGCCGAACGTTTTGCTGGTCAAACGAAAATAAAAAATAAAAATTGGTATTTAGAAAATAAATTCTACTTTAAATACCCCATCCAGAAAAGTAAATGACGATCGAAAATATTCCCAAAATTTTTTTTAGAAATTTTTTTTATTTTTAGTAATTTTGTAATATCTTAAACAATTCTTTATTGGTCAAAAGCAAAATGACTTTCCCGGGTGTAGAATGTTGTACCAAACAAATTTTCTTAAAGCCATTTTTCAATATCGGCCTTACTTTTTTCTCAAAAAGTTTGGGCGCGTAAACCCACTTTACACGCTTAAATTCACTTTACGCGCCCAAACTTTTTGAGAAAAAAGTAAGGCCGATATTGAAAAATGGCTTTAAGAAAAATTGTTTGGTACAACATTCTACACCCGGGAAAGTCATTTTGCTTTTGACCAATAAAGAATTGTTTAAGATATTACAAAATTACTAAAAATAAAAAAATTTCTAAAAAAAATTTTGGGAATATTTTCGATCGTCATTTACTTTTCTGGATGGGGTATTTAAAGTAGAATTTATTTTCTAAATACCAATTTTTATTTTTTATTTTCGTTTGACCAGCAAAACGTTCGGCAATTTTCATTGTGGTAAAGGGGGCTACTGCTCTTAAAGAATGGTTAAATTGCAAAATCAAACTTTCTTGGCATCTTTGCCATCTATTCCAACACTTGCATCCAGTGGCGGATTTACAAATATGCCGCTAGTAGGCTATTCAATTTTTGCCGCCCCTATACCAGTGACGGCTCGTGAGTTGTGAAACAAGTGAAGTGTTCGGGAAAGAAAAAGCCCGCTACACACGAAATACAACCCATACGAAAAATTTTTAAGACCACGCCCAAATTTGGTCAATAATTTTTAGTAAATATTTTAAAAATGTATGATTACCTACTTATTTTATTGAAAATGAAATTTCGTTCTGCAAAGCCAGTAAAGTTCCAACTACCTTTTTTTATCCCCATTAACAGACACGGCCAACAATAAAGTTTATTTAAAAAAATACTACCCGTCGACCATGAATAAAGATTGTAGGGGAGAGTGGGAAACAGTGGATCACTTTTTTTTCTAACCCATGCAGATTCAATGTTTATCGCTAAATTAGTGTTTTCTCAAATTAACTTGTAGGAGGAGTATTAAACCTTCATAAAAAAAGGCATTTGTTGGTGAATAATACATAAATTTGCAAAATACAGCTTTTGAAAAAAAGGTTGTATAAAGATCCACTGTGACCCAAGAATGGGTCACTTTGGATCGGCGTATGGGTAACAGTGAATCAACTGGGGCACACTGGATCTACAGAAATAAATACAGCAAGGAATTACTATTTTCATACTATAACTTATTTATTTGTAGTATAAGACAGTTTTTAATCACATATTGTAAACAGTCTTACAAAAGTTAGCAAATATTACATTTATTATAACTTAGATATCTGTCTCTCTCAGAACAAATACAACAACCTAAATCTAGTTTTGACGTAACTTGCTACATAACTAATTTTCAAACTCGGTCGTAAACTATTCATTGGTACTATACTATAACATTAGGATAGAAAAGTGTAAAAGAAACAACAAATTACGAACAAAAATACCTACTTCTTTGGTACCTAATATTTATTAAAAAAATAATCAATTCTTAAATTTAAAAACTCAAGATCAAAGTGGTACATGCCTTGTTTTCTTTTCGTATTTCCAGAAACCTTGGGTGGAGGTAAAATCATTTTTATATCGTTCGGTGCAACCATTGCAATATCTGGCACATTTGGCATAAAAAAAATATTTGTTGTTTTGTCAGATTTTCTAAGAAAACTAACTTCTGCGTCATTCTTATTGTCTCCTATGACTTTAGCTACATAATAATTTTTTCCCTTTTACCTCAAATTCAACAATGACAAAGCTACCTACCTTTGGCAGACTTTCCAGGACAGTAAAGTTATTGCAATCAACTGTCTCATATTCATCTTAGTAGATATGAAACCCGGATTCTGGGCCACCCTCCCTCTTACACCCCTGCCCACCCCCTCGTCTACCCCCCACTCTTTTCTGCTCCCCCCACCCCCTCGCCTACCCTCCCGCGACCTTGACCGCACAGGTTGCAGGTGTTAATTTGACCTTGAGAGCACATGTATGCAGGTGTTCATTTGACCTTGAGAGCACATGTATGCAGGTGTTCATTTGACCTTGACCATACACATTGGCGAGCGTATTTTTATGGTATGCAGATGTTCATTCGACCTTGAAGGATGCAACTGCTCTTTGTTAATTTGACCTTGACCATACACCTGGACGTGGATATTTTTATGTGATGCAGTTTTCTTTTATGTGACCCATTTGACCTTGACCATACACGTGGGCGAGCGTATTTTTATGGTATGCAGGTGTTCATTCGACCTTGAAGGATCCAACTGCTCTTTGTTAATTTGACCTTGACCATACACCTGGACGAGGGTATTTTTATGGTATGCAGGTGTCTTTTATGTGACTCATTTGACCTTAAATGGTGTTGCCTTGACCATAATGCACGTGGGCGAGCTGATTTTTATGGTATGCAGGTGTCCTATTATTTCTGACTCTGTTGCGTTACAGATTTTTACACCATGAAGTATTTTTATTCCCTTTATTGCAAGTCTGTTTTATTGATGTTACCTTGACCATTATTTTTTCCCAAAAGTTAGATTTGTAATATATTTATTTTTTATTTATTAAGGTATTCTCGGATTTATTTTTATAGTGGATGCAGATGTCCTTTGATGACTTTATGTAACCTTGACTAAACTTTTGAGCAGATGTTTATTTATGACATTGGGTTGGGTTTATTTTCGACCTTGGACGTGCTCGGATGCAAGTGTTTTGGTTTTTACACCTTGAAGAATTTTTATTTTTTATTGACGTAATTTTGTTGTAAAATATTGAATGAGGTGCAGGCACGTTTTATTTACGATGACCTTGTGTTGGTTCAGGGTGCAGGTGGTTTTTATGTTGTTGAGTATTGAATACTCTTTAAGCGGCTACTCCTTTTACACCTTGGAAGTATTTTTTTCTTTATTGACATCACTCTGTTCTAAAATATCGAATGGGGTACAGGTATATATCGTTCTCTACTATGGTTGTTAAAATAGGGTATGTGCTCTTTGTTATGGGATTATTTAACATTGAAAGAGTGCAAGTGTCCTTTTGTATGGGTAACTTTGGCTGCTTGCAAACATGCTTAATTTTTCTTTCTTTGCTCGTTATTTTTCTTTCTTTGATAATCTATGCTACCTCTTGTGAATGGAATCCCTTTTTATGACCAGTAGGTAAAAATTACTTAAATTTATAAGGAGCTTTTTAGTTAATGGTGATGAACTTGGGTTAATTTATCTAGACTTGGCTGTTTCGCATCCGAAATATAATAAATAAAATATTACAATCCACAAAGTTATACAATCCACTGGATGAAAATTAGATTTAAAGCATGTGTTGCCGAATATTGATGCAGATAAGAAAAATTAAAGTGCACACAAGTATTATTACTTCGTCATTGTAATTAATTTTTAAAAATCACATCCAGTAGGTAAAACGTTTTTTATGGAAAGTTTATATTTTATAACATATTTATTTATTTTTATAGTATTATTCTTGTTTGTTGTCGTATACGTATCAAAATGCGTGCTTAATTTATGTCTAAGGATTAATAAAAATGCATACTAGCGGTAAATATATTCTCTTATTTAATCAGACAACTATCCAAATAATGTTGTAGCATACATGAAAAGTTAACTTCTGATAAACCTTTCTTAAAACCCATTTTTCTCTCTCCATGTCCTATTTTGTGATAAGTGAGAGCTTTTTAGAAGAAAAAATTATAACTTAGTGCTTTTACGCATTTAAAATTAAAATTATATTATTTACAAAAAGACATTACAGCTTATTACTCCTTATATCGACGAAGATACGAAAAGTTAATGTGCAGTAAACAAGATTTTTCTCTCATCATTGTAAGTAATAAAAAAAGCAGATATACCATGTGTTTTAAAATTAAAGAAAAAGCATCTGTATGTACATGAAGAGATATTCTTTATTTATATAATCAGCTCGATTCCATCAATTTAACCAAACAATAGGAATGAGGATCAGCTATCGCCTTTGAATAGTTTCCACTCATGCACGTTTACACAAAAACTACTAAAGCCATCGAACTTATTTCAAGATAATATATTTTTTGTTTATTAAGCAAAGCAGCTGAAGCAATTTTTTGTGCATCTACCTTTTATGTTATTGATGCATGCCAAGACTATTTCAAAAATAGTTGCAAGCGATCCGCTGTGCCGTCATAAAACTAGCAAAATTTAATAAAACGTGTAAACGGTACCAGACCTAGAATTTCAAAGATTAAAAAGCTCACCCAAGATACTCCCACGTATCTTTTTATCACCACCCTCTTCGTCACATAGCATACTTTTTTTTTAATCCCATGCATTCAGCATGTGCTCTTGTATATATTAACAAAAACCACACAAAAACGAAACGACACAATCAAAGTTTTAATACAACTAGCGATAAAAACTCATTTTAGCTAAACAAACAAAAATGTTTGCTCAATACACCATCGATCGACAATTTTCGTAAGAAATATAGAAAACATGCAAATCGTAGTCTAAACAGTATAATACAAAAATATAATAATTTACGAGCATTAGTTGTTTAAATATACTATGCTAATGTAAGATATCCATATATTTAATAAAAAAAAGAAAAAGATTCCGCAAATTCGAGGTTTATTCTTTTATTAAGTTTAAAAATGGCTTCAATAATGGGGGCAGATTAACTTATCGAAAATTCGGCTATTTTGTTTTTTTCAAGAATTAAAACGGAAGGGGTCAGTTCCAATCATCGTATCCATTAAAGTATTTATTTGTGCATTCGTATAAAAAAAGGATAGGTAGTCATAATATGGAATCATCGCCGTTTAAACTTTGTTAGCTCTCACACACAGACATAAGAAAAACAACAACAATATAGACTAACTTTATCATAAATAGATATAAAATATATAGAAATTTATTTTTTAAGTTAAATTTTGATCTATACATTGTTCAAAAAATGAAGATTATAGAACCAATGTCCAGTATTCCACAAGCGTAAATTCGTTACACATTTGATATGTCAATAACTTTGTATAATATTTTTATCCTGTTTTAACGTACCTATTATCTTAAAGGCATAAGGAAGTCCTTTTTTCAAAATTCATTCTCTTGTAACTTAAATTAGTACCTTTGAAATAAAAACCATAATAAACCAAGAAAGGGAATATTAGCGACAAACATAGCTAAGGATCATTTTTACATTATTATTTTACAGTAATTCAGACATTACACATGATTAATCTTTTTGTTGAATTATGTCTATAAACCTTTTTTTTTTCATAATGCAGTATTTTAATATTATTCAAGTCAGTTATGGTATGGTGACAGGTCAGAATTGGTTGTTAAAACGGAAGGTTTACAGTGGTAAATACTCTACAACTAATTAAAATATTGTAATGGGAACAGAAGAGAGGAATGATGGACATAAAACAAAACAATTGCTTCTAACAAGGGTTTTTATACTGACTGAACACTCCCAGGTTATTATCTAAATTGTATCAACAGTCTTTCGAAAATAGTTTATTTGCATAATTTTTATTGGTAAATTTTTGACCGTAACCCAAGAAGCCAGTAAGCAGTTTTGCAGAAATTTTTCAAAAATAAAAGTCTTATAAATCCATTCTTCTCTTAGATAAATTATCATTTCAAATATTATTATTATAATAAAAAGAAAACAGAATGTACTCCTAGTAACGAAATGATGATTTGCAACTAAACACTTTGAGAAATAAGTGAAAAACAAGTAGTATTATATTATTATGCGACTTGTCAAAATACTAGATAGACTTTCAATAATTAATTCCTTTTAAAAAACGCTGGTATAATAAATTGTGTTACTGATTACAGGCCCATATCCAAAATTTCACTTATTCCTAAACTAATGGAATTTTTAGTTAAAGATTTTCTTGAGGACTGTTTTAAAAATGTTATTTTCACTAACCAGCATGGCTTCATAAAGGGAAGGTCAATAACAACAAATTTACTAGTTTATTCTGATAACATTTTTAAATCCCTAGAAAATGGTGTTGACTGTCAAATTTACGCCCATGATCCGTCACCAAGGATTTTTTTTTTAAATATTGCAAAGGTTTATAAGACACCTAAGTGTTGAAGATACTTGTGTTTTGGTTCTCTCTTTATTGCTATTGCACAACACCTCGATTTTCTTTTAAAACTGGAAGAGTTGCATTAGTTTTTGATTTGATTTACATAAATTACACTTTATAGTCTTCTTCAGTATTATATTTTCGGCTTTTTTTTTCATGCAAAAGGTTCTACACAGTCCTTAAACTGATTCCCAGTGCTTTTGCTATTATTTCTTGCATATTAGTTGGGGAATTTCAACTTACTCTTTCATTTTCCAAATAGTTAATCAATTTTTTTATGATTGTTTTTGCTTGGGGGACTCAAAGCACCAGAAAATTGCCTTTTATTATTCGAATTGACAAATTTGTCACTTCAACTTGTTAAAGTCACAAAATAAATATGTTCATCACAACTTTTTAGAACCACTAAAAGATATAAGTTTATTCCTTTTTCTCATGCTGAAATTATATACGTCGTCTATCCTACGGATTTTACCACGAACCACAAACCGAATTTTTGTTTTTGGTCAGACAAACTATGCAATGGTTCCTTTTTTTATCACCTATAATATGATCTTATTTATCGTTAACGTGTACAATACCTTATTTTTTTATTCCTAATTATTATATTTTTAGGTTTCCCTCCCTTTTCTCAAATCGCCAAATATTCGAATATTTCGTTATAGACAATAAAATAGGAAATTATGTTAGAACAAACCTAATATGAATTTTTTACCAGGTGTGTGTCTAATAAACCAATATACCTATTTTTCCGTTGATATTTTTGGCAATATTAAACAAAGGTAGACACCTCAGATTGGTCGAATGACAATAAATACAAATCCATGGTTATATATTCAAATGATAGTATACTTTTTAGGCAGGTTTGAAGAGTTCTTCGCAAATACCTTGCTTGTTATTTGGACGCAACCTTTAAATAGTATTTTACTCTTAGTAATGAATAGCATTAAACTGAATACTGTTTATAATACCATAAAATTGTATATTGTAAACGTTGAAAACTTATATTGTTAACACGATTTCTTTTACCAAGATTAACACTGTCGTTGGTATTTAGTTGAGTTTTTATATATTTGTTCTACGTCAGAGTTTTAATCGGTTATTTATTTTATTTACTAAGTGATATGGGTAAAAACGCAATTTTAAAGCAAAAAAAAAGACCATTTAAACCATATATTCAGTAACTTTTTTTTATTGTAACAAATAAATGTAGATTACATTTTACTGTTAGTAGGAAATACATATTTTATTCAATCCTTGCTAAATGACATGAAATTTAATAACTTCAATAACCTCTATTTATTATACGTACTTCGGGGGAAATATATGTTTACTTGTGTTTAACAGAGACAAAGTAAATACGACAAAATCCATTAAAAACGAAATTTTAAAGCTAAAAAACCCATTAAAACAATATATTCAGTAACTTTTTTTTATTGTAACAAATAAATGTAAACTCCCGGACAAAAAAAACCAGCACCCTGAATTTTTTACTAACTTTGATCCTTTATAACTTCTTTATCTTGAATCCGATTTTCGCAGTTTTTTTGCCATTTTATAGATAATTTAATTAGGAATCTGCTGAACTTTTTTATTTATGGGTCATGTTCGATAGGGCGATATTATACCGAGTGACCCAATGTGTGTTTTTTCGTCCTAAGTTTTAAACACTCTGTGGAGCTATTAAGGATATCATTTTTCCTACTGTCAATTTCAGAAAAAAGTTACATGTATTCCTTACATTTTCTTTTTTTGACTCATTACGATATCTCTCTTTTTAAAAGAGATACGATTTTTTAAAAGAAACTCTATTTATAAAACCTTTTTTATAAAAACAATAAATTTTAAAACAACATTAAAGTTTAAACAAAATTAGTAACGTGTATGTCCTCCTCTAGCTTCAATAACAGAGCGCATTCTGCTAGGTAATGACTGAATAAGTGTCACGATTCTTTCTTAAGGGATTACATTGTATTATTGGGAAAGTGCTATCCTCAGCTCCTGTAAAGTACCTGGTTGCATAAAGCGACGACGAACAGCTCTTTTCAACTGATCCCGAAAATGTTCAATTGGGTTCAAATCCGGACTACATGCAGGCCAATCTAACCGTCGAATACCAACCTCATCCAAATATTCATTTTATTGCAACATGTGGCCTAGCATTATCATGCATTAGTATAAATTGTTCACCGATTAATGGAGCAAATGCCTGCACTAAAAAAAATTATTCTTTATAAAAAGTTCTGCATAGTCTAAAACCTAAAATGCAACCATCAAATATCGAAATTTTTCAGTCATATACGAGGTTTGTCAAAAAATGTGAATTTTTCCCAAGAATGTAAATTTTTCCCAAGACTAAAGTACCTTTATTTTTGACATTATCAAAAATTGTTATGAAAAAAAGTTGATCAAAACTAAAAACTGCGGCTTAAAGTGCAATTATACGCATTTATGTTGAAAAATTATTTTATTGATTTATAATTTATTATTTAATTTTTTAATTATTTATTTAATTTAATGCATGTTATTGCATATTTCGACGTGGTTTTTAGTTCTGATCAACTTTTTTTAATAACAATTTTTGATAATGTCAAAAATAAAGGTAATTTACTCTTGGGAAAAATTCACATTTGTTAACAAACCTCGTAAATGAGTGGAAAATTTTTATATTTGATGGTTGCATTTTAGGTTTTAGATCATGCAGAGCTTTTTATAAAGAATTTTTTTTTTTCGTAAAATTAATAATAAAAAAGTTTCCCATTTGGTAAGAACTTCCGAATACACGCTGTACTATTTTTGAACTAAGTATTAAAATTTCTTGTTACGTAAAAAAAAATTACAAAAATTTAGTACACTTCCTTATTTTTGTCCGTACTTGTTTCTGTAATTACCAGATTGAGTTACGGTGTTACGGACGACCATTTGTTTGAAACATAAAACATTTATCAACATTCAACTACGAGTATAATACTGTTTTTAAGTCTAATATTTTGATTAACCAACATTTTACACAATCAACTATTTAACATACCACTCTTAGTACCTACTCTGAATAACTAAAAAACCCGTAATCAAGGCTCGCTTGGACCGAATATACTACAGGGACGTACGATAAGTACCATTATGTGCAGTTTACTTGGCGGAGTGTGAAACCGAAACTTATTTATACAATGTTAAAAATTATATTGTAAGTATACTGAAATCTAATGTATTTTTTACACATATACAAACAGTGAACTCGTGTTAAATGAAATAAAAAAACAATAATTGAAATAATGTAACAAAGATATATATTTATATAGACAACACTGCCTACGAACTCACCCAAAGTTAGCCAAACATTGAGTTTCGGCGCACCCGAAACCGAAACTGTCACCGAAACTAGATTTTTTGGCCGAAACTAGCCGAAACCGAATCTTCGGTCGGTCTCTAACGAGAGATATTTTAGAGGTAATAGTAATAATACCGAAAGAAACGAAGTTTGGCTAATAGGATAAATTTTAAACTTAGTAAAGTTTAAGTTAGATAAGAAGAGAATAATTGAAGGAGGTCATTAACCAAATGACCTTATGGAAGAGCCGCCACTGTCTATATCACATAATATATAACTAGCTATATAGTCTGTACTATTATATAAAAGCTATTATATAAAAATTCAGATATTAGTAAGTGGCATGTGATGATTTACAGAATTTAATCCGATAATATTTTTATATTTTTAAGAAGGTTTCGATTATTTCTGTATAACTATAAAATATCTATATACGAGACATACTCCAATTTTAATAAATTAATTCAAGATATAATTTTTGTTTGGATCAATATAAAATAACCATTTCGTTTTGACGTCATTATTATTAATAATTATTATAGAAGAAAAATAATTAGAAATAATTTTAATAATTTCAAACTCGGGAAAATGTTTAAATTGGTTTGTGTTTTAACATTTCTTTCGGTGGTTCTAGCTATAGAAAAGATAGGATTTTTAAAAGCACGTGAAGACTCAAAATATTAGTTCTCCGAATATTTGGTAAGATTAAGGTAGTATACCGTAATTAGGGTGGTGATCACTCACTTGTATGACTTTTTTAAATATCAAAAAACGATCAATCAAAATGATATTTTTGAAATATACATTGGTTTTTTGTCTAACATTATAATTATTATCAGTCTCTTCAACTGTTTAATTTCAGTAGCGTTCAGTAGTGCAGCGAGAATTGTCCTCTGGGAGGGGTACACAAGCCTAATGAATAAAAATGTAGCGATTGCTTTTTCTTATAAAATCGAAGTTATTTCTTGAAAGCCAATGAATAAAAACTAAACTAATTGCTTTTGCGTCCAGCGATCGCTTTAATGTGCAGGAATTGCTTCTAGTCAATGCTTTTTTTTTAAATTGAAGCGATTGCTATCGTTTGCTTAAAATGCGATGAATAAATTAAAAAAATGGCTTTTTCTAGTATAGCAATTGCTTTCAACTTTTTAAGGTAGATCGACCCCTGCATCCTTTGCTTGGTAGCAGTCAACTTTAGTTCTCCGCGGGATACACGTGCGTTGCTCTTAATTTGTGTCTTCAATTATGGCTGAATACATGAACGTCCGTAAAAGAAAAATCTACAGTGTACGTAAAAATTGCAGATGTGATGATTTCAGAAAGTTATATCGATTTGACTGCGAAATTATTGAGTGGTTGGCAAACTATTTTTTGACTGATACTGGTAAAAGGCGAGGGGGTGCACTGTCGCCTTTAAATAAGATTAAAGTCTTTCTGCGGAAATTGTCAGATCCGGGCTTTCAAATTCTGTAGGTGAAGAACTCTGTGTTCACCAATCAACTCTCTGTAAGATATACACTTCTGTAATGGATGCAGTTTTGGAGAAGGCCAATATTTTTATTAAATTTCCTACAAGTGCTGAAGCTGTTGTGGACAGTGATGGATTTACCAGTAGGCTGAGTATGCTGGAGCCTAGGGCGGCAGATTTTAGGGGGCGGCAAATTTGGCACACATTTTTTTTTCTCACAGAAATAAAAAAAAAACATTATTATATACACAAAGAAACGAGTGACGAATTGAAATTAAAATTGAGGGAAGACCTAAACCCAAAATTAACTTGACACAGACCACAAAGTGTAGATCTAGGAACTTTATTGTTATTGATAAGTTTGATGCAAATAAAAACAGAAGATTGGACTTTACTTTTAAACAATGTACCCACTAATAAAAAATAAATTGGCCTTTTTTATTTTTTTTTATCTTATTTCATTTTCAATAAAATAAGTAGGTAATCATACATTTTTAAAATATTTACTAAAAATTATTGACCAAATTTGGGCGTGGTCTTAAAATTTTTTCGCCTGCGGCGCATTACGCCTACAGTGGGCTTTTGGTGCACCCCTAAGTTAACAAGTCACGAGCCGCCACTGAGGGGCGGCAAAAATTGATTAGCCTACTAGCGGCAAATTTGTAAATCCGCCACTGGTTGTGGAAGCTAGTTATGCTAGGTTATGGTCAGAGAGATTTACTTATGTTCCTTCAATTTGTGAACGAATATCAATTGCTTGTCTTTAATTTCTTCATCACTACTATCACTTTTCTCATTTTCACTGAAATCTGCCATATCATAAATATAAATTTCCTATTTTCCACAAAAACCTAACAGATATTACTATTGTACTAAATAAATAGACCAACGTTGTTGTATTTACATCAACTCTTTTGCAAATTAGGCACCAAATTGAACATGAAATCTATAATCTGAACAAGTGGATAAGCCACGTCTGAACTTGTGTTGATCTTACACCTCTGTAGCAAATGCTTAGGTATTCAACAGCAGGGGTGTAAGAAAACCAGCAATAAAATTGCTTCAAAATTTTATTCATATCCAGATCTAGCAATTGCTTTTACTTATAGCCTTTGCTAGTCAAGCAATTGCTTTTACTAAAAAGTAATTGCTTAATTTTTATTCATTAGGCTCAATGCTCTGATACATTCACAAACCCAGATCGCAGATAAAACCTTTTGTGCAAAAGTTACATTTGAGAAACGCAACTTTCTGAATTTTCAGAAAAAAAATATTGATACAGTTTGTCCCAAATTAAAGATGTGACGAGATGGATAATTTTTACAAACTCACACTGTATAAAATTGTAAAGTGACTGACTGATTTATCATCGCCCAGTCTAAACCCCCAATCCTAGAATAATGAAATTTCGCAGATGTCTTCTTCATATAATGTAGACATCCACTAAGAAGGGATTTTTAGTAGTAAAGAGGTTAAAGCGAAAAACTAAAACTGGTGGAGGTCCAAAAATTGGTATACATGCTGTTTGAAATTTGTAGTGACAGTATTACGATCTCGGAATATAGGTTATAACTATTTTACAAATGATCAACTTATTAACGTGTGGTTTCAGCAAGATGGTTGCCCCGCGCCTTATTCCAGACAAGTACAAACATGTTTAGCGGAGACTTTCGGTGAAAAGGTAGTATCTAACGGTGGCACCGTGCGCTGGCCTGCTTGTTTCCCGGACCTTACCCCATTAGACTTTTATTTATGGGGATTTGTTAAAAATGAGGTATACGAATTTAATCTCCCTGAAAGACGCCGAGTTCTTGAGCAATGAACTAGGAATATTTTTTGTCATATTAACCGTAATAATATTCATTGTGCATCTAGATCTGTCGAAAAAAATGTCAGCAATGTATTGAAAAAAATGGTGGACATTTTGAACCTTACTATTAGTTTGTTATTAATTATAACGTTTTCACCTTAACTAAGAATAGTATAAACAGATATTGTTATTAAGTTAACTTTATTCTTAAGTAAAAGGATCATCCGATATGTGTCGGTGTTGCCAAATATGTTCGATTTTCCCTAAAATTGTTATTTTTAGTTATTTTGAGGTTCAATCTTTAATTTATATTATAAAAATAATTAATTTATAATAGTATCATATTATAGGAAAAATAAAGTACTTTGTAATAAATAAAATATCCAAAACGTGGCAACTAAATATTACCAGAATGACGAAAGAGTTTTGGACTTCCATTGTCTTTATTTGTTTTAAATCACGTTTCAACTGGTAAGTATCTCCAGTCGTCTTCAGGTGAATACTAAATAAGTAAAGTAACTACAGGACTATTTATACTAGCTGGGTGCACTAAAGCCTAACTGAGGTGGGTGCAGTCATGCGTTCAATTGGCACGCGATCTTATCCTAAGATTACATCTATCTAACAAAGGTTTCCAGATATTTCTTATGTCTAAGGATGGTTTACTAAAGCAGCCTGGGTTCTGGTGAATAGCAGCAGCTTCCTTGAACTTTCTTTTCCTCCAGTGTGGTTCCTTATGTAGGATTTCAGCTTCTGACCACATGATATGGTGACCATGTTTCCAGGCATGGTCAGCTGCACCTGACTTTTCGGTCTCTCCTTTTAACGTATTGTTTTTGTGTTCTTTAATCCTTATTTCTAATGGTCTTAATGTCTCACCTATATAGGATTGGCCGCATTCGCAGGGGATCTGGTAGAGACGCAGTTTTTCCTATCTTTTTGACTTGTGGGCTTCGTCTTCGTCAGGTGGCTTCTTAGGGTGTCCCTCGAGTTGAATACGGTGTTGATGTTATATCGTCTTCTTATTTTCTCAGATACTCCATTGACATACGGTGTTGGTTGTGCCTCTCTGTTTGCTTCTTGCGCGTTGGGTTGATTCTTACGATTTTCCAATATTGTGTCGACTAATCTTGTGGGGTAGCCATTTTGGTTGAGATCGGTCTTGATGTGGTCAGTTTCTTTTGTAAGTGCTTCTTCCGAGTTACAGATTGTAATTGCTCTATCTACGAGGGTTTTAACTATGCCATGTTTCGTACTGTTTGAGTGATTTGATCTAAAATTGAGATACTGACCTGTATGTGTGGGTTTTCTGTATACTGACGTTTGGATGCTGTTGCCATTTTTCTTCACGTTGACATCTAGGAACGGTTATTGGTTATTTTCTTCTTTCTCCATGGTGAATTTTATTGTTGGTGTTAAGCTATTAAGGTGATTTAGAAAATCTCTTAGTTCCTCATCGGTTCCATTCTAAATAATGAAGGTGTCATCCACATATCTCAGCCACATTTTTGGTTTCTTCTTTGCCTGTTCCATTGCTTTGGATTCAAACCATTCCATGTAAATATTGGCGATTATTGGCTCCCAGCTGATGCGCCGTTGCCCGATTTCACTTCATGGCTTGATAAGTAGAGAGGGCTGTGGTAAAACCGAACTCGCTGGCTTTCTTACTACTCTTAAAATAAAACATTGACCTTATAATCATTACAGTAGATAAGCTACACTAATTCTAGATCAAAAACGCATGGTATTTTTTTATGAATTCTGGATTCTGGATTTCAAGGCCACCGACAACCACTTCTTCCTCCACTCCTCTTCTTATTTGTCTGTCAACACGAGAGAATCGCGTCGGTGACCTTGAAATGCAGACTGAACTTCTATAAGAACAACGTAATATTTGATATGGAATCAGTGTATCGTAGTGTTGATCTAAGTCGCGATTTTTCAGTAGCAGTTGCTATCACGGCTGCTCTTATGTAATCACAGTGAATTTAAACTGCGATTTTTAACTGTGATTTCTAAGTAGATATTATTTATCTCTCTCGCTCTTCTCCGTCTCAGCAGTCTCAGTTTACGCACGCCGCACGCGCCACTTGTTTTTGGGCGGGTCGAAACGAAACAACAGGTCGATAGCGAAACAAACGAATAGCCAGTAATGGATTTACCAGTAGGCTGAGTAGGCTGGAGCCTAGGGCGGCAGATTTTTGGGGGCGGCAAATTTGGCCCAAAATTTTTCTTTATCTTACAGGAATTAAAAAAAAACATTATTATATTATACACAAAGAAACGAGTGACGAATTGAAATTAAAATTGAGGGAAGACCTAAACCCGAAATTAACTTGTGTAGATCTAGGAACTTTATTGTTATTGATAAGTTTGATGCAAATAAAAACAGTAGATTGGACTTAACTTTTAAACAATGTACCCACTAATAAAAAATAAATTGGCCTTTTTTATTTTTTTTATCTTATTTCATTTTCAATAAAATAAGTAGGTAATCATAAATTTTTAAAATATTTACTAAAAATTATTGACCAAATTTGGGCGTGGTCTTAAAAAAATTTCGCCTGCGGCGCATTACGCCTGCAGCAGGCTTTTGGTGCACCCCCAAGTTAACAAGTCACGAGCCGCCTCTGAGGGGCCGAGGGGCGGCAAAAATTGAATAGCCTACTAGCGGCAAATTTGTAAATCCGCCACTGCGAATAGCAGAGAGCGAAGTAGCGAAGCCGACAAAGCAGCTTAGCAGAGACTATGGAGAACTATAGGGTAGGAGGCCGATCGACAATGGCAGCAATTTCAAATTCTGTCCCGGTTTTTTGGTTAGTTCGCTATTGGCCGATAGATGGCTCTCGCGTCCGAAGTGGGCTGATGTTGTCTTCTTCTTCTTTGTTTTTAAAATGGAAAACTAGATCCTCCATAGTTTTTAACTTTTACTTAAACCCTTTATTTTTCTGTGCTTTTACTTTTGACAATTGACATTTTATTTTTCGAAATAACAAATAATGTTTGAAGGCAAGACAAGACAAATAACGTTGTATTGTAATTAATTTCCATATTTATAATAAATAATGGTACAATTTATAAAAGTAGAGTTTGCTTTGTGTCGGGGTGTAAGACAGGATCTTTTTCAGAGAGAAAACGCAGCCAAATAAGTCTCTTTCTAGCTCCAAAGGTAAAACCCTCTAGCTAGAATGTTCCTGTATTTTAAAAACCAAGCATCGTTGGAACTTTATACAGGCCGAGTTTACTAATAAGTATAACAAAGTAAGTGTAAATTCATATAAAAGTCCTTATTTGTTCCTTAAAGAACTAATTTAAATAAAAATAGTAATTGTGTCCATAAGAAACCATTATTTGATAGCCCACTTCGAACACGCGCGCCATCTTACAGCGACTCGTAAAGCTGAATTACCGATGCTAATTTGGGACCGAATCCAATGCATTGCGATCGGCCTCCTACCTCAAGTCCTCCATAGCAGAGACATTACGATCGCAGTTTATTTTATTGCTGGTAGCAGACTGCGATTGCGATTTTTCAATAGCAGTGATTATTTCACAGTTCGTGATTTATTGATCACCTCTAGTGTATCGTATCTACTCCTTACTTTTATAAAAATTAGTCCTAGCTTTAAGGGTTATTGATATTCATTATTGTAATTTTTGGTTTATATAATAATTAATTATAAATAATATATTTAATAAGTAGGTTTTTGTAAGTAGTATCCACTTATCTGTTTGTTTTTTTTTTAATTAAAAAATGTAAAACACCTATGTTTATATGGGTCGTTATCAATACGTGAGTCTGAGTCTACTATAAGTAGTACTTGCGCTAGAAAGGGCGATTCTTTTTTTCCGTTGTCACCAGGTATTAAGAAAATGGCAAAAGCACTTTTGGGACTTGTAATTTTTTCAGTTTTCACCGGCATTATTTGTGTTCAAAATAAAAAGTCTATCCAGGCGATAAATTTCTTTGCATCCAATGAAAAAGTAAGTAGGTATTAGATAAGATACATTTTCAAATCTTGCATCATCAATAATTGTTTAATTGTAAATTGTTTCGTTTTTCAGATTAAGCTTGGGGCCCTGGGCTGGGTCGATTAATGGGTCACTTTAAGTATGTTTAGGGGGGGGGGGGGGGTAAAAATGTAATAAACACTTTTTCCTTTTTATTCTATCTTTAACAATATCTTTAATGATATAATCCTGTAAGTTTAATTTTTTCAAAATGCCACGTTCAATACACATTAACGATAATGCGATCTGTTCACTAATTTTTCAACTGTTTTACGGCATCGCCATGTTTTGTCTTAGTTTACTTTCTCATTATAAGTGACCTATTTCTAAGAAATGCCTTTTTTTATGTGTGAGCATCAAATTGACAAGCTGCTAATCTACGGAAAAGCTTTAGAAAAAACTGTAAAACTGCAGTTCAAGTTACTAAGCAGATCTGCGGAAATCCATCCTTAGATGAAACTTTGAATAAATTAACAACATTGTTGCTTGTTGGATAATGTTGTTAAAATTTTAATTGCTTATATCTTAAAAACTAATAAGTTTAGACCTAGGGAAGCACAAATAAAAGTATTTAGAAAGTTAAGATAATTTTGAAAATTAGATTTAAAAGAGGGAGTAGGTACCATTAAAATTATTGGAGAAATTTGTGTTTGAATGTCAAATTTTGCGGTACTTTCGGTTAAACCGGAAGTGAATTAGTTGTGACTCAATCATACGGAATACCCAAAAAGAAATAAAGAGATAAATAAACTGTAAAAAAAGCTTTTATTTAAGTGACCTAAAAAGATGAAAATAAACTTTAAATTAAATCAAACTAATCAATTTAGTACTATGTATCTATTACACAATTTAAATTTTATAAAAGCTTGTCGCGAGATGTGCCTGTATCTAACTGGTTATGACACAATATTAAGTGACTTGACATAATAAGAAATAAAATGTCTCTTAGAAAATAGGCAGATAAATATAGCGACAAGCTTTTATAAAATTTAAATTGTGTAATAGGTACATAGTACTAGACCAGCAGCGAAGAGCTTTGAGCCTAAGTAGACAACGGGATAGTCGACTGTTACTACCCTGCATTTTATGAACTGTGCAAGCCCAGCATAATATAATTGGCAACATTCTTCATTCTGCAGTACCGTGGCTATATTTTGCAGGAAATTGCACAGTCTTAGGTTGAATTATATGTACACCGACTTTACCGAAGTCTATACGAACGGATGGTATGTCAGTATCGTACATCTGGGCTCTCCGGAAGCAGGGCCATATGATTTCTGTAATGTGAACAAATCCGAACAAACCCGAACAAACCTGAACAAACCCGACCAAGGCATACTTTTGTTGTGTTGAAATTCAGCAGTTGACGACTGCAAAAAACCACGGTATTTACAATTATAAATTAAAAGACAGACAGGCAGATTTATTTTTTGTCTTGGATAATCGGCCATTTTTCGTGTTCTACTTAGCAAGCCCTTTTATTTGATACCCATATTGTGGTAGTGCAGAAAAAATAACGAATCCGCCATCTTGGATTATCCGCCATATTGGATTTTGAATGACATCACATAGCTAACCATGCATTGTCATCTAAACTATGCGTGATACAAAATGTCAGCTCAATCGGTTGAAGATAACTGATGGTTCAAAATTAAGTTGCAAGATTCCACCCGGATAAACATACATCCATTGCAAGTTAAATAAAAGCTTGTAATAATAATTTTAATTTTTTTATGTATTCATTTGTGTTTTATGTAAACAAAAAATTGTGTGGTTAATTTGACAATTTCCATTTTTCTTGACAAAACTTCTTCGATAGGTATAGGATATGATACAGTAATGTTTTATGCTTATGTCAAGTTGTGTGCGCTTCCGGTTCAACAGGAAGTTCGTTTTTTTCTTATAATTCAGCATAGACAATCGGGTTTGTTCGGGTTTGTATGTGTGTTTGTTTGTAACCGTCTTCTTTGAACCCGGTTTTGACCCACTTTAAACGGTCAGATTTAATTTACATTTTGTAACTTATCAAGAACCGCTGACAATAAAATAATCTACTAATCTAGCTCAATCTACTCAAAAAAAAAATTTTTTTTCTTAACAATAACTCAAACTAAAAAATGAAAAATAAATATAGTTTAGAAAAAAAAATAAAAAACACGCTTTAATAATTAATCAAACTAAAAAGCAGAAAATAAATATAGTTTAAAATAATTCTTGAAATTCTTAATATAGGCAGAAAATAATAATGAAAGATAAACATTAGTATAATTGTGAAAAAAGCGTGGGGCGCTTTGTGCTATATTTTTCGTTTATCGATCACCCAACGCTTTTTTCACAATAATACTAATGTTTATCGTTCATTATTATTTTCTGCCTATATTAAGAATTTCAAGAATTATTTTAACCTCAAGATAACCTCCTGATCTTACCCCAATGGACTTGTTTGTATGGGGGAATTAATTGCGTCCGATAATAATTGATGCTTGTCCTTTTTCAAGTTATTCAAGAGACAATTCTCGAAAAATTAGGGTGGAACTTAAAGTCTTTTAGTTTAGGCTTAGGACCATTTTTCATCGTTTACCTTTATTTTTGAATTTTTCCGGACAAATTTTACGAAAGCCACTTTTAAAACATTTTTGATATCTTCTTAGTATTGTATAGAAAATATTTTGTTTAGATTGTAAGTTTTCAAACGCATAGCGTTTTAAAGTGGGTTTTTAGTATTGAAAATACTATTAGCATCGTGTTTACGCAAACTTTGCATTGCATGTCGATGTCTCTCATGTCGATGTCGCTCATGTCGATGTCGCTCTGCCGTCTGTCGCGGCCAACAGCGCAATATCTAGATCGGTCTTGTAACATAATACTCTGATAATAGGTACTTGGTAGAAATATAATTTATGAATCAGCGTAAAGTCGGCAAGTAAATAATGAATAATGTTTAGTTTAGTTTGTGTTTTAAAGAACGCCATAGTAACTTTGTTAAAAAGTGTTTTATTGAGATAAGTTATAACTAAGGTAAGTTCACGTTATTTAAATCGGAATATTATATCGAAAAAAAAGCGGGAGGCAAAAAGTTGGAGCACAATAATGTCATATTACAGGGTCCGCCCAAATTTGGTTAACAAATGGGATAATTTTTTTATTATTGATTTCTCCGGGAGGCAAAAAGTTGGAGCACAATAATTGCATATTACAGGGTCCGCCCAAATTTGGTTAACAAATGGGATAATTTTTTTATTATTGATTTCTCAGAAAATGTTATTATAATTTTTTTACTTGCACAAAAATTGATCATAATAATATCTTAATTTAAGAAAGAATATCCGATTCAAATATTCATTACTGACTTTAAAGGCTAATATAATTTCTATTGTACAAATGTAAAGAATTACATCAAAGTTTGCCTGTTCATACCCTACAGGAAGTTCAATAAATTATCCTAAATTATCCAAATTTTAAAAATACAGATGATCTCTTGGCAAATTATTTTAAGATTAATATATGGGAATCGGGTGCGCAGTAGCCGACCACCATTGGTTTACACGCTCATTGTCTTAATTTTTCACGCATCTCAGAGGCCAAGCTACAATAGCCGACCTGTACTAACATAACCAGACTATCTTTTATTTATTTGAAACGTGCCAAAATATTGTTGCAATAATTAAAGACTAAACGATAGTAATAGATTTTGGACAACGTCTCTTAGCAGGCTGCTTTTAAAAATATTTAGTATTTATGCTATTTAAAAATGATAGAAGGCAAATAAAAAATTGGCAGCCCTATAGTAAAGTCGCGGCCAAATTTTTTTTAATCTTTATTCTTTATTCTTCATGTATAAAAAATTCTACGTAGTTCAAGAACTATGCCAAAGTTTTTGTAAAGAATAACTACGTTAATATATGAATAATAAAACAATAATCCACATGGCTACTTTTAGTAGATAGGTACCATGTAAATCCTATAGGGCTCGCTTTTCGCCCTGCTATCGCTTTTAAATACCTTAGCATAAGAAATATTATATCGAAAAAAAAAAGAGTAGGAGGCAAAAAGTGGGAGCACAATAATTGCATAAACAGGGTTCGCCCAAATTTGGTTAACAAATGGGATAATTTTTTATTATTGTTTTCTCAGAAAATGTTATTCTACATAAAAGTTTTGCATCTTGAGTAAATCATTTTGACGTATTCAAATCTTGAAAGTGAATTTTTTTTATATTATAAAACATTATCTGATTTTACTTTAGGCAACTTTTGTTGGAGCATGGCTTATATGTAAATCGGAAGGATTGGAACTGGCCAGTGTGCTGAGCGACACGGAGCAGACAGCAATGGTTGCTGCTGTTAATAATACTCCAAGACAAAGTGACGGTACGTTATTGTTTCTTTTTACTCTAGTGAAACTGCTGTCTGGATTTTCTTAATCTTTAAAATAATTTTACGGTGAGATAAAACTTAGTATTTGAGGTTTTTTGAGATTGTACTGCTTTCACCATGTCAAAAATTTTTGTCGGCAATATTTTTTTTTATTATTAATTATGGAATTTTCTACATACCCCTCGATACCGGCTGATGATTTCTATCCTTCATGCCTTTTTAAAGCATCTACAGATGCACCAGAGTCAGCTAATCCAGGAAGACGTTCGAGCAATGTCCATTGTATAATGCTGAATTGGATAGATTTAGGAATGCTGCTATTTTTTGGGGTAGTTCTTCAAATATATTTTCACCGTCTGGCTGCATAGTACATTGATTGTTTTAATAACGAACGATAAATCTCGCATCAGGGGTCTCAGCATTTCTTAACGTAATAGGTATACTTTTGACAGATTTCACGAAAATTGATAGGTATCCATTTTGTTTTTTAGTATTTTTAATATTAATTAAAAATAAATATAGTTTAAAAAAACCAAAAAAACACGCTTTAATAATAATTAATCAAATCAAAAAGCGGAAAATAAATATAGTTTAAAATAATTCTTGAAATCCTTAATATAGGCAGAAAATAATAATGAACGATAAACATTAGTATTATTGTGAAAAAAGCGTGGGGTGCTCGCACAAGCACAAAGCGCCCCACGCTTTTTTTTTTACTATAATACTAATGTTTATCGTTCATTATTATTTTCTGCCTATATTAAAAATTTCAAGAATTATTTTAGACCATATTTTATTTTCCGCTTTTTAGTTTGAGTTATTTTTAAGAAAAAAAAAATTTGAGTAGATTGAGCTAGATTAGTAGATTATTGTATTGTTAGCGGTTCTTAATAGGTCTACAAAATTTAAATTAAATCTGACCGTTTAAAGTGGGTCAAAATCGGGTTCAAAGAAGTCGGTTACAAATAAACATAATATATACAAACCCGAACAAACAACAAAAATTTTAAAAATTAAAAAAAAAATTGTCAAAATATCTTTTTGACGAGTAGGATTTTTTTTAAAAAGTTTCTCTATTCTTAGCGACAATATCTATACGACCCCACGTTTGTTTCATTACTATTCAAACAAGTCGTTTACAAACATACAAAATAAATATACAGGTGAAGCTAATAAAGAAATAAAAGCGTGTTAATGAATGACCCAAATCAGTTACATCTTCCACCGTCAACTTACTTCTACAGGCTCCCGCGACACCAAAATTAAGGGCAACCTAAAAACAATTATATTTATGTGTACTTATTATAATACTTATCAAATTGCACAGGAAGAAGAAATAATAACTACTTGTTATATTTTACAAATTTAAATCAGTTTCTTGACACGTGTTTCGGCCCTTATACGGGTCGCGTTATGTTTTCTTCCTGTGCAATGAAACAACAGTTTCACCAAGTATGTAGCCCAACACAAATTACTTATTAAATGTTTAATAATATCACTAAGCTTAATCATTAAAAACTGGTTGTCTGTAGCATCCAATAAAAATTATTTGTCAATCTGGTTCCCTGTTAGTATCTTGGCTTGGCTTGGTCTTGTACATGAAATAATGTGCCCAAAGTGTTGAAAGAGAGAAATTCCTGTATTTCTCTGTAAAAAACACAAGTAGAGCATCTTCGTTGAATTTTTTTACTTTTCGTTCACCATAATATTTTACTTTACAAAGAGAGAGAGCGATGTTCGTTGAAAGCTTGTGTCACGAAAAGGCCATTTTTATACGAGTGTAGTAGTACTACCTTGTACTTTGTAGTTTTAAAAGTTAATTTAAAACAAAAAATTAAGTGTTTAGAAGTTTATTATGTTTGTTCCATATTGATAATAATAAAAAGACTTACTTAATTTAATTCTATGACTTTCTATATCGGGTTTAAATTTTCTTTTTACTTTTTTTTATAGAAGGTTATTGGATTGGAGGCGCTGCTGAATCCCAAGAATCCAATGCCTGGTACTGGATCGAGTCAAATTTAAAGTTTTCCTACAGCAATTGGGGTGCAAATCAACCGAATACCGCTGAAAGCGATAACCGAAAACTGTGCACGAGATTGGGCAACTTTTATAAGGTTAACGAGATAGAAAAATGGGAAAACGTCGATTGTGGCCTAGAGCTCGGGTTCATTTGCAAAAGGCCGTTGTAGCTTCTAGACAATAATTTTGATAAATAAATTTTCAAACATTCATGTAGTTTTGTACCTGAATCATAAAATCATAGCCCTAACAAGAACAGTTATTGGACAAGGGAAGTTAATAAATACTAATACGCCCATGAATCACTGACGGCAAGTGACATTTTAGTAAGGTAGAGCCAAAAATTTAGTCAATATTTTATAAAAAAAAATATACTGGTAAGCCATTCGTTCAACAGAAGGGCCTCGCCGCAAAAACGAATTGTAATTTAAATTGATTGAAGTGATTGAAGACTTAAGTACCTATCTGTTTTTATAAACTTTTCGTTTTGCTGGATTATTTCTTTAAAGTATGCAGAATTGCAGAATTAAACTGTGTTTGAATGTTAATTTTACTAAGCATTCAAAAATTAATGCTGTTGTGTATATGCGCCTTTGATTTTTCATGGGTTTTCATTTTTTTCCCAGATATGGACAGGGTCATCGGTTCCTTTTCGGGATCAAGTTTCCTCTCCTCCAAATAAAACACAGATAAAATAAAATAGCCTAATGAATACGTCATACCTGCAAACTCAACTATATTATCTATAAATATTTTTTTTTAATTTCCGCACACACACTTTTTGTCTACCCTGAGTTTTTTTTCCTTTTTTAAATCGGGTAACGGCCGCCCTAATTTCCAATTTTTGTTCCGAACACATTGTACAAAATAAATGGTTCATTTAAAACTTTTAAATTGCTCTGTTTAAGAGCGGAAACAAAGTAAACAACACGCATTCGCGACGTACGAACCAAAAACTGAATAGCGCCACCGCATGGAAGGGGCGGCACGCGTACAGCAACTGACTAAACGATTTCCATTGGTGGGAGCTTTGAACACCTGGCTCTTAAAATATTCGGTGCCTACCTATTATTCGCCAATGTAATGGGACGAAAACGACGTGGACACAGGTTATGCTGAGCTAGGCTCACGAAAACTACGTTACCGATTTACGCATCTGCGTTCCAGTTTAAATATACTTTGCTTAAAAATAAGAATATAAATTGTAAGTGTTAGGATAGGTAGGGTGTAGGGTAGGGCCATGGCACTGTGGTTCTACCTTGCGGGCCGCCACTGCCATGAATAATGAATGACAGATAGTACCTAAGTACATACCAAAATTTTCCTAATCTTTCCTACTTGCAGTAAAAAAATTCGCCCTGAGCTGCAATCTTATACTTAGTGAATTTACATCTTGTTGCATTTATAGTATACAGTGTGACCAGTAAAGTTCGCATCATCTGGGATTTTTTTTATTAATAACTTTATTCGAAATTTGACTTTGGCATCACGTGACTCGCATTATCTGTCCAATTTTAATTTTTTCCAAAAAATAATTTAAAAGTGGGATTATTTCTGAAAATATCGAAAAAAGTTATTGGAAAAAGTTTTTTTAAATGCAATTTCTAGCCCACGTGCAAAATTTCAGCTGCATAAGATAATTTTGCTTTTTTACCCATATTTTGTAAATTGCACCACTCTTGCAAAATAAGACTCAACGCAACCTACATAAAACTCCTTAGTTTTGACAATGCTTTATTTCAGATACATTTTCTTTAAAGTAGCGCCATATTAAATGTGTGTTTTTCTACAAAATTAAAATTGGGCTTATAAAATGTGGTCGCATGTGATGCAAAGTTTATTTGTTTTTGACCCTGTATAAGGTAACTTCTTAAAATAAGTATTTTTGAAAACGTAGTTTGTGTCTGAAAGTAATACACCTTAATATTAAGACAAAAAAGAACACAAGTAAAGTGTTTTTTAAGTGGAAAATAAATTTTAGTTTAACAACGTAAAGTTTATCTATTTTCAACGATTTAATTTAAAACCCCTATATTATAATTTATTATTAAGCTATATCATAATAACGTTAACGTGTATTACTTTCAGACACAAACTACGTTTTCAAAAATACTTATTTTATGAATTTACCTTATACAGGGTCTAAAACAAATAAACTTTGCATCACATGCGACCAAATTTTATAAGCCCAATTTTGATTTTGTAGAAAAACACACATTTAATATGGCGCTACTTTAAAGAAAATATATCTGAAATAAAGCATTGTCAAAACTAAGAAGTTTTATGTAGGTTGCGTTGAGTCTTATTTTGCAAAAGTGGTGCAATTTACAAAATATAGATAAAAAATCAAAATTATCTTATGCAGCTAAAATTTTGCATGTGAGCTAGAAACTGCATTTTAAAAAACTTTTTCCAATACATTCTTTCGATATTTCCAGAAATAACCCCACTTTTGAAAAATTTTTTGGAAACAATTAAAATTTTACAAATAATGCGAATCACGTGACTACTATTTTTTTGCTTAATTTTTGTCTCGATCGAAGCAGAACTTGATGCCAAAGTCAAATTTCGAATAAAGCTAAAAATCCTATATGATGCGGACTTTTTTTACTGGCCACACTGTAGATCCGCGAATCAGTCAAAAATATAAATTTTTATTGTTGTCTCCAAAAAATGTAGGTAGGTACTTGAGTAGTTTTTTTTAAGATATCACAAAAAGCAGCATGTTTCTCATTTCCGTCGGCCTGTCTGTTGACTCGAGAGCGGAAAACAACTTGACGATAGATGATAGATAGGTCGATAGCAACAAATGGTCTAATACGGTTTGGCCTCCAATATCGGCCGACATAACTCCATTTGACCTTTACTTTTGGTGTCATGGCAAGGGCGACCTCTATAGGAGGACATATATTATGCGAACTTTAAGAGAGCATTATATTTATTATAGTATAGAGTAAATCTTCTCTATAAACAAAGCATTTCGACAGTTGACAGCCATATGACATTAACATTAACAGCTGATCCTGGCTTCTTCCTAAATGTTCTCAGTTCAGTAGTGGTCTGTATAGCAACCTCACTGTCGTGCAACTGTTGATAATAGAAACTCCTAGACATTTTACTTTTAATCCAGTAATCTCCACCTTTGCCCACTACCTATATTTAATTTCTTCACTGCACTTAGGTAAAAATTATTTGTTTATTGCAAATAGGGAATATAGTAAGTTTGGTAAAATTAACGTTAAGGGGGTCCCTTCATTCGGCAACCATATTAACATCTAGTCGCTTGCGATCGAATTTCCAATAGATTACCCCGTTAGTGGGCCATGTCAGTAATTTATTGGCAAATATTTTGGTTGCCGAGCGCTAGACGGAAGGTGAAGGTTGCGACTGAAGGCAATTTACACAGATTGCCAGATGGTTGGTCTGTGAATGGACGTTGGTAACCGGGTCGCTCAATTTCCTTGTAGACTCATAACGAGGATGGAAAAAAACGCGATTGTATTAAAGAGTTAATGAAACCATCTCACGAGCGCTTTGACTATTTCTAAAATAATTGCAGGGAGATAGATGGGTGAATGACAACCAAATTTATTGAAAAGGTCTCCTAATGAATGGGCAGTTTCCGAGCAACCAAATTGCCAGGAAATTTGTAAGCAATTTGATCGGACGATTTGTTTGCACGGTAATTGCCCTACACCTAGACCTACTTGATGCAAATAAATATTTTGCAAACTGATTTAACAAACGATTTTCTATGGTAAAAGTTTAAAATAAATTGATTTATTTCGAAAATGGAACATTAAATAGTACCTAAATACTACCCAACAGATCCTTTAATAAATTTGTTTGGTGCTTTCCATAGACTTCTTATAGAATAGACCAAGTCATTCATTCATGAGTAATCCGTTTATTTGTATCAAACATTCGTACGTGCGAAACAAAGACAGAAGAGAGAGAGATAGCGGTAAATTTCCGATTCCGTGCGGAATTAACCCTTTCGCTGCGGCTTTCTCTACGACCAGCTCCATACCTGGTTGCGGCTATATTTAAAAAATTTTATTTTTATTTTTTTTGCTTGAAACTTGTCGGAAAGTAATAATAATAAATAAAAACTGTTTTATTAAGTTCAAAAAAATAAATTTTTAAATAATAAAAAAGATATAAAAATAATACAAAAAAAAATAAAAATATTATTGGACAAAAAACGCATATGCACTGTGTTTCCAAGAAACTAAAATAAATTATTTTACATTTTTAACAAAAACCAAAAAATAAATAAAAGTAAAAACAAAAATAGAAAAAAAATGAAAGAAATTAATGAAGTTTTACGCGAGGAACAATAATAAATATTTAATTTTTTTGTAGTTATTCATGACCTATAACCACGTAGAGGATATTTGTATATAGCCTGTGTGCTGCAGTGTAGTAATAGGAAAAACTACTTTAAGCCTTTACCTTAACTTTAAAAAATTACAAAGGTAATATACTCTAAATGTTTTTTTTGCCTTAAAGAATGGTTAAATTGCAAAATCAAACTTTCCTGGCATCTTTGCCATCTATTCCAACACTTCATCCGAAGATAAGTCACAACCTTAGGTCACAACAAAATTATAATATTATTACTCATTACTGACGAATTATTAGCCATCGCGGTGTAAAACCATAGACAAGGTAAATATCTATGTGTAAAACAGGTGTAAAATGGCCACTGTGGATGGATGACTATCGCGCGGAACACGTCGTAAATTTTATGTGGTTAATTAAAAAAATTGAAATTTATACAGTCTTTTTTTAATTAAAGTTATTTCTTATAATTTTTTTGGTGTATAAAATTTTAAGATTTATTTATATTGATTACAAGAAGATCCTTTCGGAGGGAGGGGGGGTTCAGACCCCCTGGACCCCTCCTAAATACTAATCCTTCCATACCTAGGCGCCATCTATGCGTATACGAATGGTTGGAAATTCTGTGAATATTTGGTATCAAGTAATCGTGTACGAATATTCGTTTCGGAGACCATCCACACGTTACACGTTTAGAACTTAATATAGTCATTTATTTATCCTTTGATGTGCCACAACCACCTTGAAAGAAGCCGTGAAACAGAAACATCGACAACATTGCTTGAAGATCCAGGTGTCACGTGATTTTTTTGAGGTTATCCATGCTTTAGTATGTAATTTACGCGCGACGTAAGTGTTAACTTTGCGGATTTTCGTATTAATTTGTATTTTTAACCCGTTTTCAATTGATATCTAATAGAAAATTTAAGTGACATGATTGCTAAGAACCTCTACAAAATATTAGTGAACATTTTTGGTGCGGATTTGCTGTAATAGCATTAATAAAGTGAAGAATCCAACAGCCTGGCCGGCCTGTACGGGTCTTATAATGGCGACAGAATTTTATTTGTTTTAATTTAAATTTTGTGTTTTTTGTATTCTAGTTAGCTCTTTGGGATAAACTTTATTGTTTTGTGGCTACAGTTAATTTATTAAATATTGAAGTGTTAATTTTACGTGAAGGTATAATTATGTGAATTAGTTTAAAAATGTCACTAGTAGAGATAGTTGGTAAGTAGGTAGGATACCTCTAGACTCTAGACTCTAGAAACTTAGGTAAGTACTATTTTTTTTTCTTTTAGTTTGTTTATTTATCAACATGCCAAACCCCTGCTGTATTCCTTGGTTTAACTCTAACTATAAAAGTGTTTTAAAAGCAGGTGAAGAGAGTGTATCAGTTTTTACTTTCCAAAAGATGAAAATCTGAAAATTCTATGGCTAAAAGCCATTAGAAAAGCTAATTGGTCGCCCACACAGTATTATGTAGTTTGTGCTAAGCATTTTGTCCCCAATGACATTATTTGTGAGTATATTTATCTTTTGCCTAATGACTACACAAAAAAAATTCAACTAAACTGAGACCTGGTGAGACTAAATTTAACAGCTGTTCCGTGCTTTTATCCCAATTTGCTGCTTACTTGTCAAAAACTGTTCTCATTTCTAGAAAAAGTCCAGCGGAGAAAAACGAGGAACAACAAGAGCGTACCTCTCAACTTAATCAAGCTTTCGAGCAATCAGATTTTATTAAAAGTTTTGACGATCTCAGTAATTATTCACAAAAAAATAATACTTCTGAATTTTGGGAAGTAAAAATTGTAAGTGACTCAAAAATATATTTTTATAGTTTAGATTTGACCAATGACTGTGTAAATATTGTTAATCAGGTTTCAGTGGACATTGATATGAAAGTTAAGGTTTTTTTTAAAGGTAATGAATTGGCTTACAATGATTTGAAATGGATTTTACCCTTTGAAATGAAACTAAGCAGGTGGTTTCAGCTTGAAAACTATTGTCTCGGTACCAATTCATACATTGTGAAAGTAACGAAGTTATCCAGATATTAGATGACTTTCTTGAGACAAGCGTAGATTTCTTAAACAAAGCCTTAAGCTTACTAAATTTCGAGACTTCAGAAGATGATAGCCAATCCTGTAATTTAAACGCAGAAGATAATAATTTGTATAATAGAATATTACTTTTGATCGATCAAATAAATCTACTCGTAGTGAAACAAAAACAGCTTGTCAACGCAATATATTATTATTATTTAATAATTAGGTAGGTTGTTCTTGTTATCCAAAACTATATTTATTACTTTTTTGTACATTTTTCAATATCAATATGGTGGCAACAGAGCCAAAAAAACACAAAAAATATCAGAAAGAATAAAAACTTGCCAGTTGCCGCGCGTCATAATAATAGCTTGTGGATCCGCAACTCCCAGCTGATGCGACGTTGCCCGATGTCACTTTATGACTTCTTTTTAAGGTGGTTGTGGATGTGCGATAGTTTACCGGCAGACGGCAAACATTCGTGTTCGGCTCAATCTCCAAATATTCGTTATCGAATACGAATTCTTTATCCACGTGCGTTTAAATGCCCGTATATCCAATATTTGTAAACGAATCAGGTAAGTTGTGGCGCCAGGATTAGAATGTTAACAAGATACCTTAATAATTTGGGCCTTGGTAATTTTAAATTTTAAATATTTTTATTTATTTTTTTCCTGATTACCACACCACTAAATGGGCAAACAATAGATATTATAACCCGTGAGAACCTAAATCCGAATTGAACGAATCTAATTTTCCACAAATCTAACACTGACGCACTATTCGCAAATATTCCGACCACTAACCACAACGTCGTTAAATACGATTACTCACAGAAAAAAGGAGTGTTTGTTCGATTATTACAGCAGTTCTTGTTGCTACCCGTAAATGGCCGATGCATGAAAAAGGAAAGCGACGTTGCCGCTATCACTCTACATTTTGCCACAATGGAACTAAGATAAGTAGGTACTAAATACAATACAATACCCGTTACTAAATACCACATATTTATATTATTAAAACCAACAAAACGAAAACCTTCTACCTACAGTATCTTATTGAATTTTGTAATTTATCTGAATTATACTTGTAGAACGTGTATTTAATTAATTTTATAAATCCAATAATATGTAACTTAACTGTAAGTTTGGCAACATTGTCTCTTTTGAGTATAGTCGACCATACAGCTAACCAAACAAATTGTGAACGCTGAAATTTTTTATTTCTTTAAAATGTAAACAATCTAAATCTTTGTCTATCTAAATGGCCAATTTATCGACTATATATTTAGGACACACTGTATATTAGAGATAGGAAGAGGAAAAAAGTTGTTTTCAATTGTTAAATAAAAAATATATTTGAATGCTTGAAGGTCGTAGACAATGATGTTTCTTGAATGATGAAAGAGTTTTGGACTTTCATTGTCTTTATTTGTATTAAATTACAACGTGGCCACCGTATCATGTGGTCAGAAGCTGAAGTCCTACATACACTGTTGCCATTGCTGGGGAAATGTCCCTAAATCTGGGGAAAATCTGCAATGAGTAGGGAAAAAGGGAAATTTTGTATAATGTAGGAAATTTTTAAGATATTAGCAACTGAAAATTTGAGACATGACTCGATTTTTTGTAGTAAACGACCCGCAGGCCATCCATGAAGCACATGGATGCACGGCAAAAAAAAAAAAAGGTCGCCACTTTCGTATCCGTCAAGTAACTAAGAGGTAGTGTGCACCAACACGCTACCAGTTTAGGAATACGGAACTGGCGACCTTTTTTTTTTTTTTAGAAGCGTTAAAAAATATGTTAAGTGATCAAAAAACCCGTTTTTTACTACTTTGCCGGCTTTTTCACTGGAATACTATTACAATAACTCCGTTTTTCCCATCACTACAATCAAAAATTCTGGGGAAAATCGGGGGAATCTGGGGAATTTTTAAAAAACTTAAAAAACTTTGGACCTGGCAACACTGCCTACATAAGGAGCCACACTGGAGGAAAAGAAAGTTTAAGGAAGCTGCTACTATTCACCAGAATCCAGGCTGCTTTAGTAGACCATCGTTAGACTTAAGAAATATCTGGTAACCTTTGTTAAATAGATGTAAGCTTAGGATAAGATCGCGTGCTAACTGAACGCATGACTGCACCCACCTCAGTTGTGCTTCAGTGCACCTAGCTAGTATAAATAGTCTTGTAGTTACTTTACTTATTTAGTATTCACCTGAAGACGACTGGAGATACTTACCAGTTTAAACGTTGTAATTTAAAAAAAATAAAGACAAAGTCCAAAACTCTTTCATCATTCAAAAAATATATTTGCTGCATATTATTCATGTATATACCTAAACCTGCGCCTGCGGTAAAAAAAGTGCTATGAATAAGATGGTACTTTTTTTACCGAACCTGCGTACTCACTTACTAATACGTACCTATCTCATATTTATAGGTATTTACTCACATCATTTCAATTTAAAAGCTTACGAATTTTTTTCTTTGTTTGTTATCATCAATGCTTAAGTGTCTACTATAAGTACTCCTACCAAATGTAATTATATTTCTATTACCCAACTAGTACTTGATATCCTGTTTTATTTTTTTTTTAATTGGTTTGCCTAGCGACAAAATGACTAGAGCACTTTTGGGACTTGTTTTTTTTTCTGTTATAAACGGGCTAATTTGTGTTACAGGCGACAAATTTTTCAGCGTCGGTGCGGATGCTAAATTTTTTGTTTCAGCTGAGTTGGTAAGTTCAGAGTTTACATAATATAGATTTTGCAATCAGATACAGAAAAATTATATCGTGTTTCAATCAACTCTTTTAATTTCTGTTTGTTTTAACATGTTGTGAAAACACTATAACAAAACAATATTATAAATTATGACAGTACCGGGCTCAGACCATGGTTCTTGGTCTGAGGTACCGAATCTGTAACGGTGGTGGATCCAGAACTTTACTACGGGGGGGGGGGGAGCACATGCCCTAAATGCTTTTAAGAAGTGAATACAATAAATTATACAAAATGTAATCTATAGTTTGATTTTGTTAAATGAATGATTGATTTTATTTTCTGTGTCAATATTTAAAAAAAAACTAAATATACAAGGAGGGAGGCAATTGTTCGCATTGCCCCCCCCCCCTCTAACGCAATAGTACCTTCATGAATGCTTGCTTGATCGTCGTTGTATTTTTCCATGGCTAACTTGGATACTTTTAGTAGGTTTCAATTATTTGTCTTTTTCGTATTTTTTTAATATTCCACACAATATCGACTTTTAAGGTACCTAATTAGTTTTTTACTATGTAGGTACATTAATGCTAAAAAAGTGTAGGTATGTCCTATGTTTGAAAATAATTGCGAAATTCAAAACTGTTTTGCAACAACCATTACATTAGGTAGTTTCTGCTACCTAAAAAATGTAAATCTATGTAAATTATACAAGTTTGCTTTAATTTGATGAAAAATGTGATTTGATTGTGGTCGAATTAAAATAATATTACACCTAAATATAAAAAAAAATCATTATACGGATTACAAAGTCAAAAAAATATTTTATGACTTTGTATTTGAACATATTTTTCAATTCTCAACGCTTTCATTTCTTTCTAACGTTTTTCTCCATTTTCTAATTTAAGGTTATTAAATGATTTTCTTATTTTATTTTTTACCCTACCTAGTGATGCCGCCGAGACGAGAAATTCTCGTGTCTCGTCTCGTCTCGTCTCGTCTCGTCTCGTCTCGTCTCGTCTCGTCTCGTCTCGTCTCGTCTCGTCTCGTCTCGTCTCGTCTCGTCTCGTCTCGTCTCGTCTCGTCTCGTCTCGTCTCGTCTCGACGAGACGAGAGTGAAATTTTTTTCTCGGGAGAAGTCACGAGACGAGACGAGAGAAGACCGTTTCTCGTCGAGAAATTTCTCGTTTTTTCTCGAATTTTCTCGAATTTTCTCGTTTGTTAGAACACTGAATAGGTATCTCCTAATATATAGACAGAAAAATAATGTGTTTAACGTTCTCACTCTATCGCATTGTGAAGGCATTTACCTTAAAACAGATATTCAAGAGAACAGAATCAAATTGTCTAGCCTCTTTCTTCTGTCTACGGTTAGTAGTTGACATTTTAAAATAATTAACCAAATCTGAAAGAAAGCATTTTCGATTGAAAACACAATATCGAAAAGGACCCCAGTCAAATTTCATTCAGGCGAAAGGCGATAGATTTTGACTAATAAAAGTGTGAATTTCATTTCATATCTCGCTTACCAGTTTTAATATTTGACATTACTTTCATAACACCCTGTATATCAACCGAAACTTTATTAGGAAATCACAGATAAAGACAACGGAGGGCCATGAAACTAGTGTTATTGAAACAATAGCATTAAGTTAATAGTCTCAATTATGACATTAGTAAATAAATTAAAAATAAAAAGTCTAATATAATAGGTAAAGTGACATTCAGTACGAATGATTCAAGTGTATGCCTTATTTTGCCTCATTTTATTACACAGGTCTCAGACATAAATTTGGCTATTGAAAATAATTATTAAGTGCGGTAAATGATACTTTTTCGCACGAGGTGGCAGTTGCACGAACGGCTCGAAGCAAGTCCGGGCATGCCACTAAGTGAGTGTGGAAACGGAACTTTTCGCACATGTTACTTACAATATTTTTCCTAATTGCGTAAAATTAAGCTTGTTCGTAATAAATTTTAGTATTTTTTGGGTAAAAGGAGCAAAAATAAAGTGAATTTTTAAATTTTGATATGTCAAATAGAGCATTTTCGGAAATACTTCTTTAAGTTCTTTCTCTTGCACTTTCTATTAATGTAATAAAAAAATTAAGGTTTTTCCCCGGATGACATTCTGGGCTGATCCCTTTATTTAGTCGAATATTTTCCAAACAAAATAAATAATAAAAGAAGGGTAGTTCCATTATGAATCAATTATTATTATTATTATAAATCGTTCTCTATTCTGTATCTTTTACCACCCCGTATATTTTGGACTGAAAATACCTCGGTGCCAAGCCAAGCCTATTACATTACGTGAATTATGTCTTATTGCCGCTTGCAATATTTTGTTGATCTAAGAAAAATAGTTTCTAAGTCACATGACTAACAAACCGACTTATATTAAACCCTTCTGCGAGACGACCAGATACTTTTAAATGTTTACCCCCTTTAAGATTCGTATAAATAAATATTTTTTATGATTCCCTACTCACGAGAAAAAACGAGACGAGACGAGACGAGACGAGACGAGACGAGACGAGACGAGACGAGACGAGACAATGGCACTCTCGAGCGAGAAAAACGCGTTTCTCGTCGAGACGAGACGAGAATGGGCCAATTCTCGTCTCGTCTCGTCTCGCGGCATCACTAACCCTACCCTGTATGGTGTTTGACTTGAAGCAACAACTCCTATAAACGGGAGGTGTTGCTTGAAGCCGTTCTAAGCTCAACTGAAATGGTTATCGGACATGACATACTTCAACTTTGGGCGATATTTAGATTTCGGTTGTGCAGTGCAACTAATAAAAAAATTCCTAATTTTGTTGCACTCAATCGACCACACTGTAATAACCGATTTATCTAAACCGATGTGTTTTAGAAAACCTTTATTGCGGCATGGATGGAATGTAAAGCATCAGGATATTTACTTGCCAGTGTGATCGATACGGATGAGGAAACTGCACTCAACAAAACTCTTTTAAACCAAAAAAGTGCAGGTAAGCTATAAAACCACAAGTGCCAGCAGACTATTTGAGAAGAGTACAAAACTCTTATTTCTTGGAGAATTTCAATTTTGTTATAGTTAATGATAATAATAGTGGATAAGTATTCCAAGGGTGTGTATATAATTCCGAGGGAAAATTCCACTATTGCCAACGTAGTATCATTTTTTGTTATTAAAGTGGCTGTGTAGAGACATTGAAACTACTTTTAATTGCTGAATGATTTAATTGGCACACGCGAAGGAATAACAATTTGAAATTTGGTACTTCTATAACTTACGCTTTACAAATAGTCTATAAAAACTCAATATTTTTTTTTATAAAAAAAGACCACAACGTAAAATGTGTCTAAGCATAATATTTTCAAAAAAAAACTGTACTAAATTTATTCTGAGTTTCAATCTCACAGTGTATAACATAGATAATATGTATTTATAGGTACCTACTTTAAATGGATATACATCTCTACATATACAGGTTGGTCCAACGAAAACTTAACACCTCGATTTTCCTGCTTTAAAATAAAAATGTAGAAAATTGCTCAGACCAGTCGATTTTTATTTCGAGGGGGACATCTTTTGCGTATATTGTCAATCTTGTTACTTCAAGCCCCTAGAATGGTGGGGGGTAAGATCTAAATCTTAAATGGATACCCCTATTTTATATAATTTTTTTGGATTCTGCATAAAATTCTGAACATTTTTTAATAAAAGCATTATTAGTCTATACTTAACAGTTTCCGAGATATTGACTCTTGAAAAATGACATTTGTGAACTTTGACAGCGTCTAGCTTTCTAACTGTACGTCGAGAGCAAAACGGCTTACATGTCCCTATATTCGATTTTTATTATCTCTCCAATAGTGTCAGCTTTTGGTTAAACCGAATGTAAGAAATATAGTACTTAATAAGTAAACTAATAATGCTTTTATTAAAAAATGTTTAGAATTTTATGCAGAATCCAAAAAAATTATATTAAATAGGGGTATCCATTTAAGATTTAGATCTTACCTCCCTTCCCTCCTAGGGGCTTGAAGTAACAAGATTGACAATATACACAAAAGATGTCCCCCTTGAAATAAAAATCGACGGATCAGAGCGATTTTCCACATTTTCATTTTAAAGCAGGAAAATCGAGGTGTTAAGTTTTCGTTGGACCACCCTGTATACACTGTGTCTACGGATATAGTTTGGAAGAGGAAAAAAAATTTATTAGTAGGAACCTATAGAAGAAAAAATCATTTGTTATAAAAACGTCTGCTTGTGCTGTAACTATAATTTCAACTATTGCATTTGCGATTACTATACAGGGTTAGTCACATACAACATTCTTAGTTTTTTGGATTTCGTTTAAAATAAATCTACGTAAGAACAAACAACTATTGTTGCTTTCTTACTTCGAATATGATTTTATATCTGGCCGAGTAACGATTTTGTTGTAAGATAACCATTTTTATTTGCCTACTTTTGAAGTATTTTTATTATTACATGTCAAATTTCTTCAATTAATTTAATCAAAAATTTTAAAACTTTTATTCAAACGTGGTACCACCGAGTTAGCGCATAGTTCAACTTGACATCTGAATTCCCGATAACAGTTCCTAATTTGCTGTATTTGGATATTTGCAATAACTACTCTTATTTTTTCTTTTAAGAGATCTAAGTTATTATTGAAATTGGTTTTATACACATGTGGCTTCAGGTATCCACATAAACCTTCCAATCCATTTGTTCCCATTTAGCCAATTATCAAAAGGAATTGAAAATTAGAATGAAAAAAAAAACTATTGTTTTTGACGAACCCTGTATAGTAATCGCAATATTCGAGTAGTTTCAGCACACTCAGACGTTTACTACTTAATACTTACCAGTTGAAACGTTGTGATTTAAAACAAATAAAGACAATGGAAGTCCAAAACTCTTTCATCATTTAAGTAAAAGCTTGTTTGATAGGTCTTTCAAAGTGCTTTATTTTGACGTTTGATTTTTTTAAATCGGTCGATTCGTTTTCGAGAAAATTAGAAAAATCTTTATTTATCTTAATTTGTTCAGATAGAAAAAAAACACGAAAATATCCCTTTTAATTTCGATAAGTGTTCAAAATGTTGCCCGTTATTGGCCAAACAATGATATAGGCGATGTTCAAATTCCTGACGGACATTTTCAAAAACATGTTGTGGGAGATCATGGCAGCTTTCGATGATGCGTCGATAAAGTTCTTCCAAACTTTCAGGTTGGGAAGTAAACACAATAGACTTCAAATGGCCACATAGAAGAAAATCTAATGGCGTCAGTAGAGTGTAAAGGCGTCAAGTCAGGAGATCTAGTAGGCCATTCTATAGGCCCTCTTCGCCCTATCCATTTATCTGGAAACTCGTCGTCTAGCCATTGCCGAACCGGAAGAACATAGTGAGGAGGAGCGCCGTCTTGCTGAAAATATATTTCAGCCTCAAGTATAAGGTTTCCGTCGTATTCTCTTCGATTTGGTTTTCAATGGTTTCAGTGATAAGCGGATAGATGGTATTTTCCAACATATCTAAATAAATGCCTCCATTTAAATTTCCATTAATAAACAATGGCCCAATCACTTTGTTTCCTAAAATGCCTGCCCATACATTAATTTTTTGGGGGTACTGAGTATGCCCTTCTATAAAAGCATGAGGATTTTTATTGCTCCAATACCCTCAGTTATGTTTATTATCAAATCCATTTAGATAAAATGTGCATTCATCACTGAAGCAGATATTCTTTAATTTTCTTTAATCGCTGCAGTCATTTGTTCACAAAAGTCAACTCGCCTATCGAAACCATCTTCGGTTAACTCTTGCAATATTTTTATTTTGAATGGATGAAATTTATGCAATTTAGTAACTGTGTGTACAGAGCCTAATGAAATACCAGTCGCATAAACAAGTGCGTGTCATAACTCCGGAAATGGTTGGAAACGCGCAAAGAGAGTTTATTGATCGTCTTGGATATTGTCAAGCCGTAAATGGCGCATATTTTCAACATTTAATTTGATTTTGTTGTGTTTTTTTTAATAAACAGGTCTTACTTATAGATATGTTCAATACAAAATTTTTCAATAACTGTTGAGTTTATGTATAGGACATGGTACATGAAACATGCTTAGAATTCAATGCAAAATTCAAAAATAAAATAAAAAACATAATTATGTTTTCATTTGAAAAAATGAAGTTGATGGTCGTAACTTATTTTTGAGCTACCCTGTATACATGAAGTTACCACAAAAAAAAACACATTGAAAAATAATAATCGACCGGTACGAGTGTTTTTTCAAAAAACCGCTGAATTTTAAATGAATTTAGACATTACTTCTGGGACTCACTGTATAGACAACACTGCCTACGAACGAGATGGCTCCATTGGACCCAATGTTCATTCGACCCAATCGTGTTCGGCTACGATCGGGCGTCGGGATACGTGAAGAAAAATATATACGATTACGATTTCATTTCGTACAATTCATTGAACAGATGACAGGGGCGATAAAAATTTGTGAAAACATTACCGCCTATTGCAAGACTTGGTAGACTTTTGTTGCCAGTTTATACAAATTATTGCAGGTGAACACAAAATTAGAATATTTTGAATAGCAGTGATAAGTATTTGCTCTTGCAGCATTAGAAAATACATAATAATATACATGCATATTTAAGTGTGTATTTTAACAATAAGCCAGTGACTTGTCTTGGTTGGCTATTGAAGTCTCTCCACCAGAGACCTAAATAGTTTTTATTATGTACCTACCTATAATACTAGCCTAAATCATCATAATGTTTTGTCCAAGAGATGTAGAGGACGATGGTTGACTGGTCTCAAAAGGAATTATCTCACAGCTAGAATCAAAGCGATTGCAGCCAACATTTTATAACAGGTAAATTGTTTTTTTTGTTAATCTAAACTACCTCCCTTATCTTAAGATATTTTTTCTTGGGTAGTTTTTACCTGTAAAAAATTATTTTCCCTATCTTTTAAGTACACAGATTATTTAAATTATAATAGATACTTTCTTTTTGCTTCTTTTAAACAGTAAAACAAATTTAACATCTTTGCTTAGCTGAGCTGTTAAAGGAACGCTTTGTGAACAACTTTGTTTGATCATACGAGAAATGTGGACATATTTAACCACGGCAGGGGGGGAGGAATAATCGTTGAGTTAAGCTACATTTTTAAATGGAATGCTTAACTTAGCCACTGGCTTTGCTTTGCTGTTTAAAAGTAAATAATAGGAACTTATATACTATAGTAATAATCTTTTAGGGCAGCTGATGGCTTCATTACAAAAAAAAATCATCCAAACGGGGTTACTATGTCATACAATGCATTGCACTCGGTGACAAGAAGAAAAACTGATGTTGGTAGGCAGCAAAAGGCAAATAACTACGAGCACATCAGGAGACAAAGAGCACTCTTCATAAAGGTACAAAATAAGTAGGTAGTTTTGTTTTAAATTTATGTTTTATGCAAACTAATAAAAATATTTAATACAGACCTACGGTTACACACACACTGCTTTGTGACTCAAAAGTTTTATTATTATTACTTAATTTACAGATCAAACAAGCAAGTGAGTTTTTTGAAGATTGTATGGATGAAGCAGACAAGCTGGTATCTCAACTCAGACAGACCTGACTATGGAGAATGAGAACTAAACTTGGACCAGTTTTGCTTAAAAAAAAGATTGAAAAGTCGCAAGATCAAGCAAACTTATAGATGTATATTACGGAGGGAATAGTTGGAAAGCAACTTTAAAAAAAATTCAGTGACAACATAACAAATGAATAAATAAGTTTCGTTTAATTGTTAACATGTATTAACACAAAGCAACAAACTGGCGAGGAGTCAATTAATTTAATAATTTGTTTTTGTATGTAATATATTTTAATATTTGTTTCAGATACATAATATACATAAATAAATGTAGTATGTCCTAGGTATGTCAAAATAGTAATATCTAATGAAATAAAGAAACATCTCCACAAAATAGGCATTATTTATTTTCCAAACAATGTTTAAAACTAACAAATAATTAAAAATGCACAAGCTGAAAAAAATTAAATTAACATAATATGTACAACCAAAGGCGTAAAACACTTTTTTTCCAAACTAAAAATTAATGTTCACATGCTAGGTCCGAAACTCCGAAATTAACTTTTTATTTAAAGTTTTTTGCAAAAATCCGTTTTGTTGTATTTACTTGTACCTAGTGAGTAGAGCCCGAACAAACCCTTTATTTTTCTGTGGAAGAGCCATGTGACATTAGCCGACTTCCTTTTAGTTTCTTTAAAATTGCAAAATAGCAAAACCAACGGTTGTTGAGCGTTCACATTCCTTTTAAAAATTTACCTCAGCTCAACAAAGATTTTTTCTTTTCCCCTTTGGCACAGCGTAGCACAGTTTGTTAAAAGGTTAGATGTAAGTCGAATCGTTCCATTTACATCTTATCTAATCAAACATTTTTACTTTGCTATGCTGTTTAAAACAGAAACTTCTATGATTTGTAATTTAAAAGAAGGGAGAGAAAACTAATTATTTTTGCCCTTCCCCCTACCTTACTTCATGCCCTGTGTTCTGTTCAGATTATTGCAATTGCTCGATATGGTTCCAGCGTCGCTGCAAAACGGTTAGGAGGTCATCCTCCCAAGGCTGAGAGATACAGCAGAATTCCTTTAAGTTTCTTTTAAAGAACAAAGGCCGTGCCAATGGCTAAGTTGAGCATTCCTTTTAAAGGTGGATAATATATATCTGCTCAGGCAGCCAAGCTGCCCTGGCGGTGCGGTAAGCAAACCCACTAAACCCAGTGTTACGTCAGTATATACTTGTTGAAGAGTGCGTAGATGCCCTGCTGCCTTTCTTTCCAAGAACCCGAAAAATGAATTTCAAATTAACAGGTGGGGTCTTCACTTGAGGAGTTGGTCACATGACACGGCGTTCTACGGAACAATGGCGGCAAACCCAAGGATGCAGACAGCAAGGATTAATTAACAGGTGCAGACGAATCCAGATTAGAGTGGGTCCTGACCAGAAACCGCCATCCTTCAATCCATTAATAAATATTCTGACTGGGCACTGTCGGCTCAGGGAAAACGCATAACGTTGATTAGGGATTATATCCAATTTGTCATTGTCTTGGAGTCTTGGGTGAGGAGAAGAAAGAGACACCGCTGCACTTTTGCTCCTGGAATGTGTAATTAAGGCTTTAAGGATTGTTCTTCGAATAGAGGAAGTATAGAGTAGTCTAGACCCTTGCCTGGAAGAACCTCCTGATTTTCATAACAAGATCGGGGACTCGGGGAGGTTATCTAGTCTAGTCTTAATTACAATGGCCACCTGTCTTAGCGACAATCAGCCAGCTGTACACTCGGGGAGGTTATAATTTTACTGTGAGAGCACAAGTATGATTAATATATAGTTGGAGGAAGATTCGGGGGTAGGCAAAAAGTTTTCCTTTGTTTATTCTTGCCAGGTTGTTGAGCGTCCCCTCAACTATATACTATGATGATATCGTATTTGTTCAAAAAATTGATATAAAAAAATTAGTCATTAATAAAAAATATCACTTTCAAAGTAAAATTTTTATATTCAATACCAATACCTACCAAATTTCACCCTCTATCTAGAACTGGAAGAACATTTCCTTTTACGTATTATATAGATAAAAAACTTAAATAAAAAACACATTAAAATATCATTTTCTCACATTTCCTAAGGGATTACAAAAAAGGTAAAATCACATTCAGTACCTAACAAATTCCTTTCGAGAATGTGTTGTACTTTGTCTGTTTATATCTGAGAGAGTACATTATTCGGCAGTATTGAGGAGAATCATGCCTGAAGGGTGCGAACGGCCCACATGCCTCTTGTTTTAAGAGGCCTCTGTGGAACGGCCTTTTTTATTGCTCCAGTACTTAGATTTTATAGGCTTACCATCATTTTTAGTCTCAACCACACACCGTTAAAAAATAAAAAAAATTCTTGAGAACAGCCAATCCACACTATCAAAATCAGACGCCTTAGAAAGGTTCAAACATACAGTCATTATACTGTTTCCCTTATTAATTGAATATAATTTTTTTTATAGCTCTATAAACTGAGCAGCGATAATAATTGTGGACTTACCCTTTTAAAAGCCATAATATTGTCAGTGAGTGCAATGACAACGTCCAGAAACCCATATAAATTATAAATAAAAAACATTATTACATCATGACACATCATTTATTTTATTAAATATGTATTAAAAACAAGTAAATAATAAAATAAAATAAATATATTGGGCAAAACAAATTAACATGTGATGAATGTGAGAATATTTTTATTTATTGTTAAACGAATGGAGGTATTTTCTTATGTGTCATCCTAGGAGGATAAGGTGATGTTTTACGAGTAATATCCTTAATTTTAAGATTACTTTTTTCTGTGTAGGTATTTACTAATTAAATGTTTATAATGACTTCCATTTTTTGATGTTTCAAGAAAGACTATGTACCTATGGATATGATATACCTATTATAAGAAAAATTATCTCTAATATAATGTATAGCACAATATTTCAGTTTTTAGATAATAATATGAAACACAGCAAAATTTTAAATATGTTATAGTACTCGTTCTCTATATAATGACTTAGTTAAAAATAACCTAAAAATAGTGAAGTGGAATCTCTGTTCAGTGCAATCCGGCAACTTCCACATACAATCACTATTGTAACAAACAGGATATCTTCATCTTAACATTGCTGGCATGGTAATAGTATCATCATTAAATAGTCAGGATGCACCGGTTGGTTCATCCCAACCTAAAAAATAATAATAATAAAGATTTATTTATTTGTGCGAAAATATAAAAATTATAAAATAAAACAACTAAAAATAACTATTTTTAACAGTAACATACTAGTTGGTACAAAAAGGTAGAATTTTGAATAGTAAAGATGTAATTTAGCCCGATTCAACTTTATGGAAAGTGTTTACTTACGACATACTATTGGAGGATGTACAATTATCGGGTCTTTATTGTCATCTTCTAACCGTGCAAATAAGGCTGCAACTTCTCCTAGGATGGGAGAAAAATTATAAATGAGTAGAGCCATCTCGTAGCCACAACGCAACACTTTGATTCACAAAATGTGGAAAAGCCAGTGACAGGTACTCAAATACAGCATCATACAAAGATTTCAGTCTACTCTCCATGAAAACATGAATAATAGGGAAAGCCTAAAACAAAAGAAAAAATTTCTTCAAATATTGCAATTTATTTATTTATTTAGGTATTATAAAGTATTTATTACAATGTATCCTGGATACTTTTCTTCAGGGCCAGATAATCGATTAGATAAGTAGGCGCTAATGAGCCTACAACCTACAAAGCCAAAGAGGCCTACAGACATCAATACAAAATTTAAAAATCGCATTTATCCTAGACATACCTAACAGTCACATAATTTTTAATTTTTTTAATTTTAAATAGTTAGAGAATATAAATAATATTTGAAAACGACTTTAACCATATGTATAACAAATGCATTTTACCTCTACTGATAACTTAGTAGATAACTAATAAAGCAAAAATAATGCATTTTAAACGATAGAAATTTAGGCAAATGACCTATACGACACCGATACCTAGACTAGGGCCTACAGTAACTTTAATCCCACCCTGCTTTGATTAATAGATTATTAATATGTTAGGTATGTATGTACATAGAAAGAAAATATTTGTATTTAAAACATATTCGATAGCTTAGTTCAACAGTGTAAAAATTTATTTATAATATTATTTATCATTCTATACTTATTTATCATAGTCGGGTATCTTTTGTATTATAATAATATACTGTCTTTCTATAACATAGTTTGCCATGAAAGAAACCAAGAGTAAAATTTTTAACACTTCTTACATTCTAGTACCTACATAATGTACTTACATGGTCCATAGAGAAAGCAAATACAGAGAATTTGGCCAAAAGTTGGTCGTCTTGGTACTGCCTCGAAATTACATCGTGTAGCTGTGCGTTCGTAGATATATTTTAAGCGGCCACGGTCCACTATACAGGCTGCACTCACTTGCTTTTTGAATTCTACACCATCTACCTCATTATCTTCCCTCGGATAGTTGTGGCGGGCATTTAATAGTACAAATTGGGCTACTCCAGCCCCGTCGAAGTCACAAACAGTCATTTTTCCCGTTGCCGACACGAATTGTCTATTACTCCGACAAACCAGAAATCTAAAATACACAGGCAGTAAGTAGGTACATATTATATTTAATAATGAAACGTTTAAAATAGGTATATTTCAGCAGCAAACATATTTTTTTATATAGGGTTTAAACACCTACCTGGCTTATTCTTCGTCCTTCGCGTAATATATAAAAATCCATTAGGTATTGGCAAAGACATTTTGATGCCTTCCCCAGTTCATTTTTGCTTCTTTACTTTATTGTCAAACTTTTAATTTATTTGTTATGAAAACAACAAATAATAAATGTTTCACTTTGCAATAAAACATTCGATCTCAAACCATTAAATTAAAACAGTTTAAGCGCGAACACAAAACATGTAAAAGTGCAAGAGCGAGAACGTAACAAAACAAAGTAACCTAACCTCAAGTTGTCACGTTGTCTTGTCACCCACTTTATATGGTTTTTGCTTAACGCGACAGATTTTCGGTCTCCTTTCGCCAATACAAAGTTGTATCACATCATCTCTCTCTTTCGTGTTCCCGAAGAGGCCACTTCGGGTTTTGGGCCAAATGGACATTGGGTCGAGTGTGGTTCTCCCCCTACGAACTCACCCAAAGTTAGCCGAACGGTGCGCGACAATTCACGAACACTGAGTTTCGGCGCACCCGAAGATTCCGCCGATTTTTGGCCGAAACCGAAACTGTCACCGAAACTAGATTTTTTGACCGAAATTATCTTTGGTCGGTCTCTACTTTTCTTACATAGAATTAAAAGGCCCTGAGCAGATGCTAGGGGGGGGGGGGGAAGGGGCATACGGGTACATTTTTTATACAACACAGAAGAAAAATTGAATCATAAACCTTCCCATTTTTTTTTGAATCTCATATTATAGGTAACAAGAAAGAGAAAAATAGTGAAAATTTATTTTCTGCAGGAAATACACAATGACATTTTTTATAGTGGGTTACTGGATTGGGGGCCTTTTCGAGTATCCGGGATTAAACCACTGGTACTGGCTCTATCCATACGTGAAGTTGTCCTACGCCAATTGGGGATCTAATCAACCGAATTTTGACGAAACCAACACCAGGAGACAGTGCATTCGAGTGGGCAACTTTTATAAAGCCAACGAGGCCGACCGATGGGAAAACGTCGATTGCGGTTTGGAACTCCCATACGTGTGCAAAAGATCTTCTTAGCTTATAAAGTTTTTTGACCATTTTATTAAATAAATATATGAAACAATTTGTCGTTTTGTGCCTAAATCGTATTGTCATACCAAAAAACTCATGATTGTTCTTTCTGTTCTGTGATATAAAACACCATCTGTTCAAAATTCATGTTGACAAGCACTTAAGTAGATGGAGATGATATGTTCTGCATCAATTTGTTCCGGTTCCTTCTGAAACCTTTGAAACATTACTTCATCGCTAAGAATTGTTAGACATGAAATATATTACAGAAATACTAATTAACTTGACTTCGTTATACGAAGACAAATTCGGCAAAACTGAACTATCGCGCATTTAGTACAGACATCTATTTAGTAAGGGACCAGCAGGTTGTTATTTTTATGGATAATAATAGCGCAGTTGCGCGTCGTTGCCGATGACGCATCGCGAGAAAATATGGCAAATCACAATAATTCGATCTTTTTTATGAAATATGCGCGTGGTGCATTTAATAATAATAATAAATTTATTTAAAATTTAATAATATAATAAATATGTTTATGTTGTCTTTGATAAACTTATTATTCAATCCCCTAAAGATGAGCTTGTTAGAGGCAAACTAAAAATGTTAATTTATAGTATAAACGCAGCTTTTTTAAAGAAATATATTATCTATATTAAAATTATTAATTTATAATTCTTAAGTAAAAAATATTTCTTATACAGTGACCGGCAGAAAGTGAGCAGCATAATATGGAAAGATTTTTTATCTTTAAGTTTAGAAAATTAATTTTATTTTAGATAGGTTCTGCATGTTCTCAAACCAAAATAACACCCATTCAATCCGGTAAAAGTCTTATGGTATACGATGTAGGATCCAAAATTTGAAATTCCGCTAAGAGTAAAGTACCTCCATCTTTTATTTTAGAATATTTTTTTTAATAAGAATTTTTGTTTTAGTTTCCAAGTTATACTCAAATTCCAAATTTTGCTTATTTTGGAGAAAAAAATGGATTTAATCGTGTTTTCTGAATAACCCTCTATAAAAAATAAATGGCAACCGAACAGTACAAAAATAAGAATTTCTGCAGACTTTGTTAGAGATTACCGTCGATCATAAGTCCGATTAGTTTGTTTTCATAATATTATGGCTTTTTAAAATAAAAACATAAAAATATTAAATATTTTTGCTGCACACCGTATTTTATTTTCTGAAGGAACAAGTTAATTTCATCTAACTGATATTTTTTGATTTACATTGACTTAAAACATCTCCTAAATAGTTTTTTATACATTGAAGTATGCATAGAGTTTTCCTTATTTTGCGAGACGAATAAAATCCGTTAAAAATATATTTTTAATTTAAATTTTTTTCTTTATAAATCAAAAGGAAACTTTCTCTGCATACTTCAATGCATAAAAACTATTTAGGAGATGCTTTAAGTCAATGTAAATCAAAAATATCAGTTAGAGAAAGTTAACCTGTTCTCTCAGAAAATAAAATACGGTGTGCAGCAAAAATATTTAATATTTTTAGGTTTTTTTTTTTAAAAACCCATAATATTATGAAAACAAACTAATCGGACTTTGATCGACGGTTATCTCTAACAAAGTCTGCAGAAAATCTTATTTTTGTACTGTTCGGTTGCCATTCATTTTTTATACAGGGTTATTCGGAAAACACGATTAAATTCATTTTTTGTCCGAAATAAGCGAAATTTGGAATTTGAGTATAACTTGGAAACTAAAACAATAATTCTTATTTAAAAAAATATTCTAAAATAAAAGATGGAGGTACTTTACTCTTAGCGGAATTTCAAATTTTGGATCCTACATCGTATACCATAAGACTTTTACCGGATTTAATGGGTGTTATTTTGGTTTGAGAACATGCAGAATCTATCTAAAATAAATTTAATTTTCTAAACTTAAAGATAAAAAAACTTTCCCATGCTGCGCACTTTCTGCCGGTCACTGTATAAATTATTTAGAACAATATTAATCAATTAAAGCATTTAAAAAATATTTTCAAATTGTCTGTTTTTAATATCCATGTTTTTATTTCGACTTTAAATTTTTTTAATGAAATCAATTTTTTTATTTTTGTTGGTAAATATTCGTTTAAATAAAAACATAAATATCTGAAATTTTTTTGCCCTATGGACTTATTTATTTTAGGTTTTATGGTTATTTCATTTTTATGACGTGTATTATAAGTAAGGTTTTTAAATTGTATTAGGTTTTTATTTTTAAATATGTATATTAAGATGTTATAAAAAATGTAAAGTTGTCTTATGTTCAACTTTTTTGTTTCTGAATAGGTATAATTCTTTTGAAGGATTAAGATAATCTTTATTGAATATAATTTTTAGAAACCTTTTTATAATATTTATAATTTTTTAACTAAAGTTCTATTTATTCCTCCCCAACCTAAAATTCCGTAATTTAAATGAGTTTTAACTAACGCGTAATATAATATTTCCATATGTCAAACATTTAAAAAAATTTTTATGTTTTTAAAAATCGGTAGTAAACTTTTTAATTTTTTAATTAAGTATTCTATGTGAAAATTCCAATTTAATTTACTGTCAAAAATAGTTCCTAAATATTTTATTTTATTATCTTTAAAAATTTGAATGTCTTTATTTATTTGAATACTATTCATATTTTGTGGTAGGTTATTTAGGTTTAATGTAAACGAAATATAATTTGTTTTATTAAAATAAATTGTTAATAAATTGTTATCAAACCAATTTTTTATAATTTTAAAATATTTTTTAATTTTATTATTTAAGTTTTACCAATTTGTATCGGCATAAAAAATTAAAATATCATCTGCAAATCTATGAATTTGTCTATCGCAATTTATACTAAATAAATCGTTAATATAAATATTAAAAAATAATGGTCCTAAAATTGTTTCTTGAGGAACACCATACCTAAATACCCGTGGATAGATTTTTTTCTTTATCTATTTGAACATAAGTTGGTCTATTTTTCAGATAATTTTTAATTAATTCTAAGTGCTTTCTTTCCAATATTTTCAAACTTTTTTAACAGTAAATTATGGCTAACTGTATCAAAGGCTTTTGCTAAATCTAGAAAAATACTAATACAAGGTTTTTTATTATCTAGTGCATCAGCATCATATATTTGTTCTGTTAGATAGCAAATTTACAATTACACATTTCTGCATGGCCTTAATTTCAGTAGAAAAACCAATGAACATCATTTTCTCAAAATGCAGCCAACTTTTTGTTCAATCTCATTTTTATTAATAATAGAATAAATATACAAAAACACGGTAGGTATATTACAGACTAAATTAGTTATCGGTACAGGGATGCAAGAGGTGACCTGTCGAAATAATCCTGTTGATGTTAAACTAAGTAATCCAAATTAATGTAAAACTCGATTTTCTAGTCCAGGCTGTTATTTTATTACCAACATCACAACTTTTAGCTTCTTGACATAATATGTCGTAGCTACATGAAACGTTACACAAAACTGGTTACAAAAATTATTAGAATCTCAAAAACTGTTCGAGATTATTTTGCCTATTTCCGTGCGGGTCTACAGGAAAAATAATCATCTTCTATTACTGATCGTAAATTTGGGTTCCACTTCATAATATCTTCAAAATTATCGGCTGAAACTATTATACCACCGTTCGCTGCGGCCGACTGAATAATATACCTAAAAAAGTTATTTCCGAATAATAAATAAATTAATATAGTTTTAAAAATTAAAAAACACGCTTTAATAATTAATCAAACTAAAAAGCGATATACGAAAAATATAGCACAAAGCGCCCCACGCTTTTTTTACAATAATACTAATGTTTATCGTTCATTATTATTTTTTGCCTATATCAAGAATTTCAAGAATTATTTTAAACTATATTTATTTTCCGCTTTTTAGTTTGATTAATTATTAAAGCGTGTTTTTTAGTTTTTTTAAATTACATTTATTTTTCATTTTTTAGTTTGAGTTATTGTTAAGAAAATTTTTTTTTTTTGAGTAGAGATAGTCATAGAAAGGTCCGGAGTAGAGATGGAATACTGTCATTAATTTAACAAGGACTTTTTGAAATGGCTAGATTTAAAGCGTTGATCCATTTTTTTTAATGTCTAGATTTAAAGCATTGGATCCTCAAACCCGCTTCGCCAACGGACCAACTGATAGCGAAAGAATGTACCAACACTATTAAGCCGAGTGCTCGAGCCGAAAAGTAGGTAGATAGTACGCATGCGCATATAGTGAGCTCCATCTCTCTCACTCTCATACAGAGGATCTGTAATGAAATGATTTAATTCCGGCGATTCTGATCAGGATAATGAGATAACCTTATCAAATTATTGTATTGTCAGCGGTTCTTGATAAGTCTACAAAATTTAAATTAAATCTGACCGTTTAAAGTGGGTCAAAATCGGGTTCAAAGAAGTCGGTTACGGACAAACAAACAAGCAAACATACAGGTGAAGCTAATAAAAGCGTGTTAAAAACAAGTTTTCTATCTACATAAGCGATCATCATAATCATAACAATTGGATCTACGACGTGTATGTCACTGCATTAAATTCATTATTTCCATTAATACGGTAATACCAGTATCGGCAGTAGGCATACCCACGAGCTCAAGCCTAATGATGATGACACCCCACCTGAAGCGAACCGTCCCCCCCCCCCCCCCCTTCCTTCGCCGCTTGGTATCACACGTTATATATGTAAAGAAAAATAGCGGGGTTGGAGGCACTGCCACATTGGCAGTATTAAGGTAAAAAATTATCAATGATTTATCATTTCCGCTTATTAACTTAAATAGACATTTTTTTAAAACTTTTAACAGTCGCCATTTTGAAATAGCTTGACAGAATCGCGCCAAAATTTATGAGCATAGGAAATTCTTCTCATCGTAGCAAGAAATTTTTAAGAAACGTAAAACGTATAAAAAGCTCGTCCATATTTTTGTTTTTTTTTTGTCTGTTATTATTTATAGCAATAGGTAGCATTTTTAGTACGTCTTCTTTCATGACTTTAAAAGAATAAGAGTTTTGATTTTACTTCTATTTTTCATTCAGAGTAGAGTTATTATTATAATTTACAGGCAGTTGATGATACGCATGTACTATTAATGTGAGCATATTTAAGTTACTTAAGCTAGGAACAATAGTGAAACTATTAAAAATTAGGTTTTTTTAATAAATTTTGTTTTTAATTTTTCCTACTTGAAAACCACGCACCATCATTGAAAAAAGGGCGTGGCACCCAAAAAATTTTCGCCTGTTTTCTTCTCCAATTATTTTCTGGTTGCGCCCCCCCCCCCTGCAAAAATTTCTGGCTACGCACTTGTATGTATCACAAGCTGTATGTCTCCATTAAAAAAAAAGATTGATGTCGTCATATCTTTGCCAAATGATAGGTTATTTTTCACCCGAGTGATCCCAACAGTTACATTCCCATGAGAACGGTCTAATCTGCAAAATAAGCAGAATCGTTATCTCTTTTCTTAGATTTTTTACGTCTAGTCCCATGATGAATCAGCATTGTGAATGTTATAAATATATGTAAGAAACGCAAAAAGCTTAGTTCTATTGTATCACGCTTTGCTTAAAATAAAATTTTTAAAAAACTAACTTCTCTTTTTTGAGTTGTTAACTGGCGCAGTCGGGTCGGATTTTGTTAGCGGTTCTGCGCATCGTGCGTGTAAATCGTCTTCGTTTCAACGATTAATAACAAAAACGAACAATTTTATTAAAGTGCCGTGCAATAAGCTTACCGACCAGGGAAAAACGGGAACAAGCATCGTCCTACGTCCTATTGGTGCGAGAATAGGGAACAAGCATCGTCCCGACGCTCATAAGTAATCCAGAGGGAGGACAGCATCGCCGAGCCTTTTGGAAACCTAGTTAAGGAATGAAAACAACAAGAATCATCGCTTTATTGTTAGTGCATCCTTTTAAAAAATATCCTTTCAATTTTTACCATTTTGAATATTGAGTTGTCTCTGAATAACGTCTGTCTGTAGGTTTGTACGTACGTTATATATAAATCAATTTATTTCTAAGGAACAGCTTTCGTCTGATCTTATTTTTAGAATAGTGTATTGTATATTTTATTTTTTCTTTTTCATTTATAACACTGGAAAACCCTTTACAAGACTTTTTGAATTTTATCGACATGGCACAGCCAAATTATCAATTGATTAGATATCAAGCTGATAATATTCCCAATTTTGACAGGAACGCGAAACAAATTAATCATTTTATTAATTCTTGCGAAAACTTTTTCGAAAATCTTAGATAGGACAAATAATGGGACACCCAATAACATATGTCTTTTCGACACCGTTTTAAATAAACTTGTAGGGCGAGCAGCAGATTTAATTGCCTCCAGAGTTGAACTAAATACCTGGCCTTTATTAAAAGTAGCAATTGTTAGCACATTCTCAGATCAAAGATCAATTGATTGTGTTTTACAGGATATTATTACCTTAAAACCGGAACGCAATGAAAATCCGCAACAATTCGGCCTGCGTCCAAGGGCGGATCCAGGGGGGGGGGGGGGTCATGGGGGTCATGACCCCCCCCCTGGGCAGTTTACATTTCAACATACGTAAAAACTATTGTGGAGCGCGCGAAGTGTTAACCAATCAAATTAGCAATATCCACCTGTTCGTCTTGGAACCGCTCGCTGTTGCCGTTATCGTTTGGATTGGATTGGAACCAGGCGCAGCAAGCAAAAACTTTTCGGGGCACCCTTGTCAGTGTGGGTAGGCGAAAAGCCCGAACATTTTTTTTAACTATACGTCCAACTTTTAACAAATTTGGTCAATGTTTATGTGTTTTGTATTTCATATTTTTTTGGACAACAAATTAAAATTTTATAAAATTTTTACTTAGAACGAATTCTTTGGAAGGTAAAATCACAAAAATTAACCCCCTCCTAAATGCACCGGATTGTTTTTGTAATTTTGTTTTGTATTTTTTCTTTTTCCCACTTGAAAACCAAGCACCATGATTCAAAAAAGGGCGTGGCACCCAAAAAAATTTTCGCCTGCGGCGCTATTTTTGCGCCTTCGGCGCTGTTTGCCCCCCCCCCCCCCCCACAGTTAATTTCTGGATCCGCCCTTGCCTGCGTCTACAAGATGCGCGTAGCTTACTATTTTCAAAAATTAACATGTCACAAGATACACCTGAAATAAAATTACTAAAAATCAAAGAATACGACAATTTAGTATTAAAAACTTTTATAAACGGTTTGAGCTACCATATGCAGCTCGTAGTACGTTTAAAAAATCCAAAAACCCTTGAAGAAGCCATGAATCACGCGTCGGAAGAAGAAAACTTCCTTTATTATAAAAACCGAGGAAATTTTAGTACTACTAAAACAACACCAAATTTAAATAATTCAAAAAATACCCAAAATGTACCCCAAAAAATGCATTATTCTGCTAATGCATCACAACCACAACGATTTATTCCTCAAACGAGTCAAAACTTTTATAGACCACCATTAAATAACCCAAATCCATATAAACCCCAATTCATGGGCTACGGTCAATTTAGGCAACCCTCGAATATTTTTTGACAAGGACCACCAAATCAAAATTTTCAAAGACTAAACTATCCAAACCAAAATTTTGTAAATTAACCCAATTTTAACCCCAGACCATATAATCCGATTATGCAAAAAACTGTAATGTCTAAATTTAGGAAACCGGAACCAATGGATACATCATCTCTGGTTATATACCAAACCCTTAACATAATCAAAATACGCAACCAAGACGCGACATGATCGTCGAAGAATTATTTAACCAATCTGTCGAAGATGTAAATAATTCCAATAACCCTGATAATCAATATTATGAAAACCCTGAAGATTACTCTCAATATTATTCCGAACAAAACGAAACGTCGTATTACTATGACCAACAAAATTACTCCGCAGGAGAAACCGAACAATTATATGAAAACGACTTCTATGAACGCGATCCTAACTTTCAAAATAAAAATTTTCACCAAGACCAGAATTTCGACAAAATAACGTAATTTGTTTAAATAATTATACAAATTCAAATTTACCCGCCATTATCATACATATAAATTTCTTATAGACACTGGCAGCGGTAAAAGTTTTATAAAACCTGACCTTGCTTATCAATTATACCCAAATTCTATTTTCTCAGAACCTTTTTCAGTAAGATCTGCGCATGCGACTTCTTTTCATAACGAAATAATAAATATACCCATATTCCCATCATTTAATTGTTCAGGAGATCATAAATTTTACTTATTTGATTCTCGCCGAAATATGACGGATTAATAGGAATGGACTTTTTAGAATACGTCGACGCGAATATCGCCGTTAAATCACGTAAACTAAAAACACCATATGCAATTTTACCCCTATGTAAAGAAAACAATGAACAAACCTTAAATAACATAGAAACACGGACGGTAGAAATAATTATACCCCCTCGTACATGTCAAAAAGTAAAACTACCCGTTAAACAATCAAACGGTATAGGTATTTTAAAATATCAAGATTTTGGCAGTTCTGAAATGCCAGAAGCCGTAGTCAAAGTTATCGAATCCTTTGCAACAACCCTCGTAACTAAAACCCGCGAAAACCCAATAAAAATCACTATTAATAAACCTTTCTATATTGAAATTTTAAACGAAACAGAAATAAATTTTATCGACAAAATGGAAACAGATACCGAATTAAATGAGTATCTAGATAACCTTCAAAAACAAAATTTAAAAAATTTGCGCTTATCGCATTGTAACGACGAAGAATATAAAGCAATTCGAAAATTGTGTTTTGAATATCGAGATATTTTTTATAGAAAAGGTACCCCGTTAACTTTTACTAATCAAATTAAACATAAAATAAATCTTACAGATGAAACACCCATTTTTACTAAAACTTATCGGTACCCGGAAATACACAAAAACGAAGTAAAAACGCAAATTAATAAAAGGCTCGAAAACGGAATTATTCAACATTCAACTTCACCGTGGAGTAGTCCAATTTGGATAGTACCCAAAAAATTAGACGCATCGGGCGTGCGCAAATGGCGTATCGTTATCGATTATCGTAAAATTAACGATAAATCAATACCAGATAAATTCCCACTTCCTAATATAAGCGATATACTAGACAAGCTAGGAAAAGCTCAATATTTTTCAACGTTAGATCTCGCGACGATAGAAGTGGAACCGAGCAACGTTCAAAAAACCGCATTTTCAACAGACACGGGACATTTTGAATTTAAAAGAACGCCCTTCGGACTCAAAAATGCCCCCTCCACATTTCAAAGGGTCATGAATAACGTCCTACGCGGTCTCCAAAACGAAATTTGTTCAGTATATTTAGATGACATCATTATATTTTCCACCTCTTTACAAGAACATATCGATAGACTAAGAGCAGTATTCGATAGATTACGTCAATCAAATTTTAAAGTTCAACTAGACAAGTCAGAATTTTTACACAAAGAAGTTGCTTACTTAGGTCACAAAATAACAAAAAACGGAGTAAAACCTAACCCCGATAAAGCAGATGCCGTCAAGAATTTACCAATACCAAAACCGCCAAAAGATATTAAATCATTCTTAGGCCTCGCCGGATATCACTGTAGGTTCATTAAAGATTTTGCAAAAATCACAAAGCCACAACATTATGTCTAAAAAAGGGAGCAAAAGTTGAGCATACACCCGCTTTTATTAAATCCTTTAACCAGCCCAAAGAATTACTAATAAATGCCCCCATACTTAAATACCCTGATTTTGAAAAACCCTTCACCCTTACAACGGACGCATCAAATATAGCCCTTGGAGCTGTACTCTCGCAGTCTCCAAATGACCACCCTGTAGCTTTCGCATCCCGTACTTTAAATGACACGAAACAAAGATATTCCACGATAGAAAAGGAGCTTTTAGGCATTGTTTGGGCATGCAAATATTTTAGGCCATATTTATATGGTAGGAAATTTTAAATCTACACAGATCATAGACCCCTTGTTTGGCTATTTAATTTAAAAGAACCAAATTCTAAACTTGTACGCTGAAGACTTAAACTTGAAGAATATGACTACAAAATAATATACAAAAAAGGTAAACAAAATACCAACGCAGACGCACTAAGTCGTATTTCCCTCCATGCTATCGAATCCGAATCAATCATCAATAACCCAGGTGATATAAGTCAAGATATCGACAAATTCTTAGAACAAAGTTATAGCCAATTTAATCCTGAAAATTTAGATCCCAACGACGCAAGTCGACAGCTTGAAAATAAACAAAAAACCCGCAAAATAAACATCGTGGAAAATATACAAATTAAACCTCCAGAAAAAATACCCATTCCCTCAACAAGCACAAACCCCACCAATCTTGTCAACCCTGTAAATATTATCGAAAATCGTATCGACGACGATAATACAAACAACAGTACAGTAATATGAGTATATTAGACGATATTATTAATAACAAGCCACACCAAATTATTATTAAAAAATCACCCTATGACGCGTATATCAAAACAAACCACGAAAATTTTGATGACCATCAACCCTTATTTTCAACAAGCCATGAACAACCATTTTAAGAATTTAAAACTTATAGAGTGTTCAAAATTATTAAATAACGTGGCACCAGAAGAACGAGAATTAATGATTAAATACCGACACGAAAGTAAAACCAATCATCGCGGAATCGAAGAAACATGTAGATTTTTGAAAGCCAATTATTATTGGAAATCATTAAAATCCGATGTAACAAAATATATAAATAATTGTGAAATATGTCAACGATCGAAATATAATCGTAAACCACCCGATCAACCCTTAGTTTTAACAGAAACCATTTGAAATAATTCATATAGATACCTTTATAGTCGGAAACAAAAATTCTTAACAATCACTGACAAATTTTCAAAATACGCACAAGCGTTACCTTACAGCGGAAACGCAGTTTCATGTTGTGGCCAACTAATAAATTTCTTTTCATTCTTACGTGTACCAAAACAAATTGTTTCAGACAACGGATCAGAATTTCAAAACGAAGTAGTAAAAGGCTTATTAAACACACATAATATAAAAATCCATTTTACTACCCCTTATCATCATGAGTCCAATTCCCCCGTAGAAAGGTTACATTCAACCCTAATCGAACATATTCGAATTTTACGCGAATCAGACCCAAATGCTGACGTAACAAAATTAATGCCATATGCAATTATTGCTTATAACAATACAATCCATACAAGTACAAATTTCACCCCTTACGAACTCGTGTTTGAACACCGATTCTAGAGATCCTATGGTTTTAATACCATCTCATGTATATACCGAATATCTAAACAAGCATAAAAATAATACACAAGTCTTATACGAAAAAATCACGGAACACACGAAAGAACTTAAACTAAAATCTATAGACCGGGCAAATAAAAACAAAAACCCTATAGAACCCAAGTCTATAAAAAATCAGATAACCGATCAAGCAAAATTAAAAAGAAATTTTTAGGCCCATATGTGTTAACACGTGTCCTAGAAAATAATAAAATCGAAATCGAAAATCCTAAAACAAAACGCAAAGAAACAATTCATATTAACGAAACTAAAATTATGCCCCTTGTTCCAGATGGAGCTGGACAATAGTCACAGGAACAGTAAAATTCCATGACCTTAACAACCACCCTGGAATGCTACCCTTTAAACTAGGAATTGCACAACTTGAATCTAACAAATGGTCCTTTATTCAAAATTTTGACTTAGCCCCTTTAATACTTAAATTTGAAACTATTAAAAACCAAACCGAAAAGCTAACTTTTAGTATTAAAAATAAAACCCAATATTATAACGGCTATCACAATTCATTAAACCCAGTTCATGCGCTCGAACTAAAAATAGAAGATTTGATCGAACAAATTTTACCATTTAAAAATACCCATAGAAGTAAAAGAGGAATATTTTATCCCTTAGGCACCTTTATTAAAAGTATAACAGGAAACCTAGACCAAAACGATGCAGAGCAAATCGATGCGAGAATAAGAAAAATCGAAAACAACCAAAATAAATTAAGAATTGATGCTATCAATCAAATCACACTTTTGGATTCTACGATCAATAAATTATAATCGATAATATCCAATATTACGCACAATGAATTGATATTAAAAGGTCATATCATACAAATAGAGGAGACAATTAAAAATGTTGAAATAAGCCAAACCAACATAAATCAATACTTTCTAATCCATATTATACTTAATCAAATTACATTACGATATCAATCAATTTATAATATGCTCGATAAAATCGGAGTGGCGACTACTTTTGCTAAAATGAACATTCTTCATAATTCAATTATTAACCCAAATGAACTCTTACAAGAAATACAAAATATTAAAAATCACTTAAATGCGGACAAGCTTCCCTTAGAAACTAACATTCAAAACATACTTAATTTCGAAAAAATAATAACAATTAAAAGCTTTATAAAGGGATACAATGTTGTATTTATATTAGAACTACCCCTTGTGGAATCAGAGACATATCAATATTTCAAATTATTCCCTTCACCAATCCCCGATAACCAATCATTTTTCGTCAACATACCCTATAAACCCTACCTAGCACTTGAGTAGTGATAGAAGAGGGGTTCACCATCCACAGGTCCACAGGTCCTTCTGCGCATGCCCGAGCAGCTCACAGACGTGGGCGACATTAATTATGACGTCACCTGTCATCTGTCATCTGTCACCTGTCATCTGTCACCTGTCATCTGTCACCTGTCACCTGTCATCTGTCACCTGACATCTGTCATATGTCATTTGTCAATGTCAATGTCAATGTCAATGTCAATGTCAATGCCAAATGTCATCTGTCAAATGACATCTGTCCAATGTCATCTGTCAAATGTCATCTGTCATACGTCATCTGTCAAACGTCATATTGTTGGACGCTATCTACATTAGGCCCTAGGTACTTGGGGGATGCTAGATACATGCTTAGGATGACGTAATGAGTTATTATGAACCATCCCGAGACCCGCAGGTCGAGGTATACTATCCCGAGCCCCGCAGGGCGAGGTTCACTTAGGATATATGCTCACCTACGGCTCATTATAGTTGGCGAGATAAAGAAACATATGATTCGTATTTAGGCAGTCAACAAGTCATTATGAACAATTCCGAGCCCCGCAGGGCGAGGTTCACTAAGAATGTATGTTCGCCTACGGTTCATTATAGTTGACGAGATAAAGAAACACATGATTCCTATTTAGGTAGACAACAATACATTATGATCAATTCCGAGCCTGCAGGGCGAGGTTTACTAAGAATGTAAGTTCGCCTACGGCTCGTCAAGGCTGCTAGAGGTAATGCAGCATGTGTGTTATATTAAGAACGATATACCAAGCTATTTTAAAAATATTCCAAGTCCTCGCAGGACAAGATGCGAAAAAAGTATCAAAAAGACATAATGAGTCGAGTATTATAATACACCCTGTATATAAAAGATAGATATCTGTTTAAAATCACCGATTCCTTATTATACGCTCAAACTAATATAAAAATATATTTTTAATAATACAACAAATGATCTAATTACGACTCGAGAACAATAGATGATTATTATGCAAATTACCATCGGTAGCTGAAGAATTTTTAAAGTCACGATTCCATCGAGTAATCCTATCGGGAAAAACATGCTTCATTTATTCAAAGAGCGGTAGGAAATAAAACATTCAAGTAATAAAAGAATTATTTATTTAACCATATTATACACATATTTTTTGCAATCTTATATAAATGTAAAGTTAACAATAAAAAACATGTTATAGCTATAAATACAATTAAACCATAATTGTTTGTTGAGTCATCCAAATAATCCATCGACGTTGTATTATCGCAATAGGGGAACGTAGTGTTCTTGTATGCACTGATTAAAGTCTTCCAGTCTGTTTCACCCACAGTGTTATCTCGGAACAGGAACCTAACCTTGTAGCGAAGTAGCTCGGCAGCCGAAGTTGGGACTTTTATGTAAGAGGCAGGTGTAATTTTTCTATCAATCATCTCAAAATACGTCTGTAACGATGTATTATTAGATGAAAAGTCGCTGGTCTCAATCATTACTGACACGTTTCGAACGTTAAAGGGTGTGTAGACGTAAAACACATTTTGAACCAGCGCTACTAGGAGCACATATGACGAACTTAACACAGCCATGCCTGGGTTATTAATGATCTAAATCCTCTTCTTCAAGATACTTATAGCTTCATAACTATTTAGGGTAGGGTTGAGTAAGCGTTTCTACTCCACCATGGATTTGGATCGCAGACACCCCCACCACCACACCCAAACCTACCAATACAACACTCCCCCCACTCCTCCCCCCACTCCTACCCCCACTCCTACCCCCACTCCTACCCCCACTCCTACCACCACACCCAAACCTACCAGTACAACATTCCCCCCACCACCACACCCAAACCGATGGGTAAATTGCAATCCTCCTTCCACCACACCCAAACCTACCAATACAACACTCCCCCCAACACCACACCCCACTTTGTTGTTGTAAAAAGCAGTCGTTGTTCAGTTTAAAAAATAATAGTTAATAGTAATTTTCGTACAGTATTGTTAAGACCAGTTACACAAGATGTATCAGTGCAGCGATTGCAATAAAACATTCAACCATCAATCAAACGTGTATAGACATAAGAAGGAAACTTGTCCTAATAGATCACCCCATATTAAAAGGAAGAATAACATGCAATTATGTGACGATTGCAATAAAACATTCAGTCATCAATCAAACGTATATAGACATAAGAAGGAATCTTGTCCTAATAGATCATACCATATTAAAAGGAAGAATAACATGCAATTATGTAAGATACCAACAAAGAAACTTAAAATAGAGGAACCCCAAAAATCAGAACATCAACCATCAATTCCTAAACTTATTCTATCACGATGTAAGGAAATAATTATTGCTGTCCTTCTGTGGTTATTATATTGGCACATATAGAGAGAAAAATTTAGGCGACCTTTCCAGTGATGAATTAAAAAATGTCAGCTTTGAAAAATATTTAATAAAACATTCAACTTCCTATGAACTTCTAAAAATATGGGGAAAAATTACCTAGTGCCTATAAAAATAACATCAGTTTACAAATTTCCCTACCATGCTTTATTTACTACAATAGACTGGATTTTAATGGGTTCGCTCAAAGTCAATGAAAATGCACGTGTTGCAATAAAATAAATTATATCTAATATACTTAAAAGTTGAATTTATGTATTATGTTAAATAAAACCTTGGATTGATAAATGATAACCCAACTCTGTAGAAATAAAAGTAGGTAACTTTTTGTAACAAGGTTTTGTTATTTTAATGTTTAATATAAGTTTTTGATAAAATAATATTAGATAAATAATTTTTACTCACATAAGTTTGAAAATTAAATAATATCCATTCAAAGTCATTAACACATTTCATTGAACTCACGACAACCGGTGCTAACTCGATAGACCCCTAGGCAAAACAAGTTTTATTTCCGTACTTCATTTAAAAATTACAAAATTCAGAGAGGTATTAGATATAAGCTAATTTATACTAACATTAAACTTAGTAACATAGAAAAAAACACACCCTATTATAACTATTTCCTTGTTAGAAGCGATATGAAATCATAATAATATAATATCTTAAAGATGTTGATAATGACCGGTTTTATTATACGAACGTGTTTGTTAGTCGGTTAAGTAGAAACTGGGACAATAAAAATAAAGAATGAATGAAAGAAGAATACAGTTTGATTTTTTTTTACACTGTTGTCAATACTTCCTTAATTTCGCATAGCTCAAATTATTATAAACAAATAAAATTAAATACTCTCCTGCATGAAACGATTGCAAATTATTCAATGCATTTCCTAGTTCATTATCTGATCACCGCAGCGAGTTGTATTTTTTAATAAATACATACAACTTCCCAGTTCATTGGATGGTCAATCGGCCAACTCAGTTCAACTACTGCATTTTTTCGCAAAGTCATTAACACATTTCATTGAACTCGCAACGACCACTGCTAACTCGATAGGCCCCTAAGCAAAACAAGTTTTATTTCCGTACTTCATTTAAAAATTACAAAATTCAGAGAGGTATTAGATATAAGCTAATTTATACTAACATTAAACTTAGTAACATAGAAAAAAACACACCCTATTATAACTATTTCCTTGTTAGAAGCGATATGAAATCATAATAATATAATATCTTAAAGATGTTGATAATGATTGGTTTTATTATACGAATGTGTTTGTTAGTCGGTTAAATAGAAACTAAAATAAAGTATGAATGAAGAATACAGTTTGATTTTTTACACTGTTGTCAATCCTTTATAGCTCAAATTATTATAAACAAATAAAATTAAATACCCTCCTGTATGAAACGATTACAAATTATTCAATGCATTTCCTAGTTCATTATCCGATCACCGCAGCGAGTTGTATTTTTTAATAAATACATACAACTTCCCAGTTCATTGGATGGTCAATCGGCCAACTCAGTTCATCAACTACTACATTTTTTGACTTTGATTAAAATATATAAGCTGGTTGGATTTGCTTCCGAAACATTCACAATCTCTAGCTCGCCTAGAGAGTATAAATATATATATAATTCACCGTTACAAATTAATTTTTTAAATGTCGCGAAAACCAAATATCACAATATTAAAAAATATTATAGTTAAATCAAAAGATGCTTTTGAAGACGTTGTTCCCAAACCAAAAATGGAGTTTTATTTTGATCGTCCAAGTACACCCGAAGAATTTAAAACTCCTATTAATTCTCCGTCGCTGTCTGAAACCCATCAAGCAACAACAAATCTACAAGATTATTTAAATGGAGAGGAAGAGGATTGGGAAACGCTACTTCAACCCTTTTCTCCGGACACACAAGTTCCTGAGATGCAAGCAGCCGAGACGCAAGCAGCCGAGACGCAAGCAGCCGAGACGCAAGCAGTCGAGACTCAAGCATCTGAGACGCAAATTCCAATAGTTCCAGACGATTCAATCACTCCAATGGATCAAGTCGAACCTTATCAACCAGAAGAGAGAAATCATAGATGGATGATTCACCTCAAAAAAACCAACGAAGTTAACAAACTAATTCAGGAAGTAGAAAAAAAGAAAACCTTGGCTAAAGAACAAATCGAAGATTATGAAAATCTCTTATCAATATTTAAACAAAGAAAAACGGCAATGGTTTTAGACTATGTAAACAATACTAAACAAAACAATTTAATACATCAAATTTCAAAAAGAAGAAAATTATTTTAAAAATAATTTGTAACGGTAAAATATATATATAAATAAATAAATAAATCTCTATACGAGTTAGAGATTTTGAAACAAAGTTATTGTTTTATTTATTAATCTAATATAGTTCTCCGTATAAAATTAACAGAACGTAGAATCATATTAAGACAAAACCTTAGGTATTTATTAAAAATATAATTATATAGTGCGTTTTCCCTAGTAAGATACATCCTAAAATCAAATGTTATTGATTTGCAGCAACAAATAATATTCAGAATTTAGATAGAGAAAGTTAAAAGAATAGGTGAATCAAGTTAGTTGTTAACTTAAATCAGTAGCGACTCATGATACTTAAAATAGGTGAGATCCAAAAAAAGGCATACATTTTGTTATTTTTGATATTGGTCGACTATCCAAAAATTTATCGCTTTTCCACTTCAGTGCGTCTCGAAAAAAGGAGTTTCAAGTAAAGAGGAAATTAATATTATCAGAGGGTTTTATTTTTTATTTATCTAGACAGAACACACAAAACAACTATTTTATTACCTTAAAAAGCGAGCATTTGACAACATGTATGTTGCTTTTAACAATGTAAGGTTGTTATATATATATATATATATTTTTGTATAAAAGTGAGAGTTTTTGAGATATTACAAATTACATTTTTTCGCTTTGTTAGACTATAGCATGTTAACGAATCATGAATTTAAAAAAACTGGTTTTAGTATGTCTTAGTTTTTAATCATGGTGGACATTGAAACTAAAATATACTCCCACTCTTAAAAAATTGATAGGAACCAAATATTAAACTATATAACTTTTGGATTAAAGCTTAATTCTCTAGTTCTAGTACATAACCTTACTCGCTGAAAGATGAAGGATTTACAGGAAAAAGGGGAAATGTAAATTTTTGATATTTTTAAGTTTGGCAACGCTGCATGTTCTTTTCAATGCATTCTTATTTGCTATCTACGCTAAATTGCAATAAGGCGAATGGACAAGATTTTATTGAGCTTCTAATAAACACCTTACAACGGTAAAAGGGAGACCGTTACAGCGAAACAGCGAAAGAAGGGAGGATGTCTTCGATGTATTATCATTATATTATTATTATAATTACGTAATGTTGCAAGCCGTTTAACTAATGACTATTAAGGAAACTGGCATGTATGAGATAGAAGAGGATAGAATTAATTAGAACATTAATAAGACGTCTATAATAATATAGGAGGTAGTGACAGATACACAGGATATAGATGTGTAGGTCTTAAAAAAAATATAGAACCTTGACTTTGTTATTGTTATATAAATAATTTGTGGTATCTGTCGATTAAGCATTATAAAAGACGTATTACATTAAAAAGATAGTCGTTGGTAATACTGTGGCAAGAAAATGTGTATGAAAATCAATTCTAAATAGAAAATAACCTTATAACTACCTCACCGTTTTATTTGTATGTTAGACATCTAACACTTCATATTAGCAATACAATTGTGGCCCCTATTATAGGTTAGTTAACCAAGGGTCCGTCCTATGGCATCTGTCACCTATCAAAAACGACTGAGGATACAGTAACTAGATAATATTAAAATGTCACGAGACATGAATAATTATGTATTGCAACAGAAATATATAAAAATTATCCTTATTTCCAAAAAAAAAAAAAAAAATATGATATCTGATACATGCGAATATAAGATAGAAAAGGACAACACTAACTAAATATCAACCCAATTAGCACACTTAGAAAAAACCAATGTTGATCGGCCAGCAAGGTTAAAAGTTATAGTTTCACCATTAACATTCATATATCTAAAGGGGAAAGACGAGATTGGGAAAAAAATGAGTAGACAATAAAACAACCTTAGTAAAAAAATAATCTCTAACAAGTTAGAGACTTAAAAATTATAGGTATTATGTTTAAATTATGATAACATTCCTATGACAAGGGATCGCTTATAATAGACAAACTACGAAAAATTGGTTGCCCCCCCTTCCCTAAACGAGAGAACAATAGATAAAAATTAACCTAAACATATCTATAAATAAAACAAATTTGTTAATACCTATACAATCTACAGCAGGTATGGTTTAAAGATCGCCGAGCTGTTAGTGAGAAAAATCTAATAAACAACCAAAAACTACAAAAAATGACCATTGAATCCATAAAATTGCTATTTAACAGTCCTTAAGAAAGGTATAAAACGTTAAATACAACACTAAAATAACACAAAAACGGTCTTTGAATTCATAAAAAAAGTCTATTAAACAGCTCATAAAACAAGGTAAAAATATACATATTAAATAACTAATCAAACCAAAAAGCAGCTTTTGAATATATAAAAACTACTAATGAACGGTTGATAACTACTAATAAACGGAAAACTCTAAAAAAAAAATACTCAAAACGAGATATTTGACACGTATCAGATAGTAGTTTCAGTAAAATTAAGAGGAGAGAAGGAGGTTATCATAGATACAGATGTGGTATCTGATTAATATATATACGCGAATATAAGATAGAAAAGGACAACACTAACTAAATATCAACCCAATTAGCACACTTAGAAAAACCGTTGTCGATCATTCAGCAGGGTTTAAAAGTTATAGTTTCATCATTAGGATCCATATGTCTAAAGGGGAAAGACGAGATTGAGAAAAAATGGGTAGGCAATAAAACAACCTTAGTAAAAAAATAATCTCTAACAAGTTAGAGACTTAAAAATTATAGGTATTATGTTTAAATTATGATAACATTCCTATGACAAGGGATCGCTTATAATAGACAAACTACGAAAAATTGGTTGCCCCCCCTTCCCTAAACGAGAGAACAATAGATAAAAATTAACCTAAACATATCTATAAATAAAACAAATTTGTTAATACCTATACAATCTACAGCAGGTATGGTTTAAAGATCGCCGAGCTGTTAGTGAGAAAAATCTAATAAACCACCAAAAACTACAAAAATGACCATTGAATCCATAAAATAGCTATTTAACAGTCCTTAAGAAAGGTATAAAACGTTAAATACAACACTAAAATAACACAAAAACGGTCTTTGAATTCATAAAAAAGTCTATTAAACAGCTCATAAAACAAGGTAAAAATATACATATTAAATAACTAATCAAACCAAAAAGCAGCTTTTGAATATATGAAAACTACTAATGAACGGTTGATAACTACTAATAAACGGAAAACTCTAAAAAAAATACTCAAAACGAGATATTTGACACGTATCAGATAGTAGTTTCAGTAAAATTAAGAGGAGAGAAGGAGGTTATCATAGATACAGATGTGGTATCTGATTAATATATATACGCGAATATAAGATAGAAAAGGACAACACTAACTAAATATCAACCCAATTAGCACACTTAGAAAAACCGTTGTCGATCGGTCAGCAGGGTTTAAAAGTTATAGTTTCATCATTAGGATCCATATGTCTAAAGGGGAAAGACGAGATTGGGAAAAAATGGGTAGGCAATAAAACAACCTTAGTAAAAAAATAATCTTTATCAAGTTAGAGATTTAAAATTATAGGTATTATGTTTAAATTATTATATACCCCCACTCCACCACTTTTCCACTATTATAAAAAGATCTAACCAAAGATGTTAATTTTGTTAATGTTAAAAAATTGAAAAAGCTAACTATTTTTAGGAAATATTGCACCAAACCTATCTTCGAACTTAATGAACAACCAAGTTTACTAAAATCGATACCTAAATGTCGTTTTCATTATAATTCACCATCTATGTGTACACTTTCCAATGTATTTTATTTGTGTGATAATTTTTCATGAATGAATAAACAGATTTATTTAATTTATTATTGTTTTATTTCATTATATTTTAATTTTAATACATTTACATCATCATATAATTCTAATTTAACTAATTCTGTCACTAACTTTAAAAAGTTTTTAGTCTTTAAATAGTCTAAACAAACTTTGACTGCTTTTTTACATAAAAGCGAATGTTCACTATAGTTTATAAACAGCGATAAATCTTGAGCATCATTGTTCGTTTCAGTTAAATAAGTATGATATCGTGAACAAGCTTCTGAAATAATAAAGTCTTCACACATCTCACGAACTATGGTCTCCATATTTACACACAATCACTATCAGAATCTCCAGTGTGTTCTATATCATTTTCTGCAAATTTAATTATGAGCAATGCATCCTTTTGATCCTCTGGCACATATGGTTTTAAAGAGCACTCGCTGGTCTGCTAACCATAGCACTTTTTGTATTTATATTAATTTCTTTTATGAAATTACGTTCAATTTTTTTAACAGCCTCATATAAACTTACTGCTAATATTTTTGACATTACTATTACTATTGTTTGAATGTTTGTAATAAAACTAAATATTGAACTAGCACACAATAATATATTATTATTATGAATTGGCTTTTTCCCCCTTTTTAAGTCGGGCGAGGAGACATCCCTCCAACATTCCCCCACTCCTGGAATGGGGAGGGGGGGAGGAGTGGTAGAGGAGTGGGGGAATGGTGGAGGGATGTCTCCTCGCCCGACTTAAAAAGGGGGAAAAAGCCAATTCATAATAATAATATATTATTGTGTGCTAGTTCAATATTTAGTTTTATTACAAACATTCAAACAATAGTAATAGTAATGTCAAAAATATTAGCAGTAAGTTTATATGAGGCTGTTAAAAAAATTGAACGTAATTTCATAAAAGAAATTAATATAAATACAAAAAGTGCTATGGTTAGCAGACCAGCGAGTGCTCTTTAAAACCATATGTGCCAGAGGATCAAAAGGATGCATTGCTCATAATTAAATTTGCAGAAAATGATATAGAATACACTGGAGATTCTGATAGTGATTGTGTGTAAATATGGAGACCATAGTTCGTGAGATGTGTGAAGACTTTATTATTTCAGAAGCTTGTTCACGATATCATACTTATTTAACTGAAACGAACAATGATGCTCAAGATTTATCGCTGTTTATAAACTATAGTGAACATTCGCTTTATGTAAAAAAGCAGTCAAAGTTTGTTTAGACTATTTAAAGACTAAAAACTTTTTAAAGTTAGTGACAGAATTAGTTAAATTAGAATTATATGATGATGTAAATGTATTAAAATTAAAATATAATGAAATAAAACAATAATAAATTAAATAAATCTGTTTATTCATTCATGAAAAATTATCACACAAATAAAATACATTGGAAAGTGTACACATAGATGGTGAATTATAATGAAAACGACATTTAGGTATCGATTTTAGTAAACTTGGTTGTTCATTAAGTTCGAAGATAGGTTTGGTGCAATATTTCCTAAAAATAGTTAGCTTTTTCAATTTTTTAACATTAACAAAATTAACATCTTTGGTTAGATCTTTTTATAATAGTGGAAAAGTGGTGGAGTGGGGGTATATAATAATTTAAACATAATACCTATAATTTTAAATCTCTAACTTGATAAAGATTATTTTTTTACTAAGGTTGTTTTATTGCCTACCCATTTTTTCCCAATCTCGTCTTTCCCCTTTAGACATATGGATCCTAATGATGAAACTATAACTTTTAAACCCTGCTGACCGATCGACAACGGTTTTTCTAAGTGTGCTAATTGGGTTGATATTTAGTTAGTGTTGTCCTTTTCTATCTTATATTCGCGTATATATATTAATCAGATACCACATCTGTATCTATGATAACCTCCTTCTCTCCTCTTAATTTTACTGAAACTACTATCTGATACGTGTCAAATATCTCGTTTTGAGTATTTTTTTTAGAGTTTTCCGTTTATTAGTAGTTATCAACCGTTCATTAGTAGTTTTCATATATTCAAAAGCTGCTTTTTGGTTTGATTAGTTATTTAATATGTATATTTTTACCTTGTTTTATGAGCTGTTTAATAGACTTTTTTATGAATTCAAAGACCGTTTTTGTGTTATTTTAGTGTTGTATTTAACGTTTTATACCTTTCTTAAGGACTGTTAAATAGCTATTTTATGGATTCAATGGTCATTTTTGTAGTTTTTGGTGGTTTATTAGATTTTTCTCACTAACAGCTCGGCGATCTTTAAACCATACCTGCTGTAGATTGTATAGGTATTAACAAATTTGTTTTATTTATAGATATGTTTAGGTTAATTTTTATCTATTGTTCTCTCGTTTAGGGAAGGGGGGGCAACCAATTTTTCGTAGTTTGTCTATTATAAGCGATCCCTTGTCATAGGAATGTTATCATAATTTAAACATAATACCTATAATTTTTAAGTCTCTAACTTGTTAGAGATTATTTTTTTACTAAGGTTGTTTTATTGCCTACCCATTTTTTCTCAATCTCGTCTTTCCCCTTTAGACATATGGATCCTAATGATGAAACTATAACTTTTAAACCCTGCTGAATGATCGACAACGGTTTTTCTAAGTGTGCTAATTGGGTTGATATTTAGTTAGTGTTGTCCTTTTCTATCTTATATTCGCGTATATATATTAATCAGATACCACATCTGTATCTATGATAACCTCCTTCTCTCCTCTTAATTTTACTGAAACTACTATCTGATACGTGTCAAATATCTCGTTTTGAGTATTTTTTTTTTAGAGTTTTCCGTTTATTAGTAGTTATCAACCGTTCATTAGTAGTTTTTATATATTCAAAAGCTGCTTTTTGGTTTGATTAGTTATTTAATATGTATATTTTTACCTTGTTTTATGAGCTGTTTAATAGACTTTTTTTATGAATTCAAAGACCGTTTTTGTGTTATTTTAGTGTTGTATTTAACGTTTTATACCTTTCTTAAGGACTGTTAAATAGCAATTTTATGGATTCAATGGTCATTTTTTGTAGTTTTTGGTTGTTTATTAGATTTTTCTCACTAACAGCTCGGCGATCTTTAAACCATACCTGCTGTAGATTGTATAGGTATTAACAAATTTGTTTTATTTATAGATATGTTTAGGTTAATTTTTATCTATTGTTCTCTCGTTTAGGGAAGGGGGGGCAACCAATTTTTCGTAGTTTGTCTATTATAAGCGATCCCTTGTCATAGGAATGTTATCATAATTTAAACATAATACCTATAATTTTTAAGTCTCTAACTTGTTAGAGATTATTTTTTTACTAAGGTTGTTTTATTGTCTACTCATTTTTTTCCCAATCTCGTCTTTCCCCTTTAGATATATGAATGTTAATGGTGAAACTATAACTTTTAACCTTGCTGGCCGATCAACATTGGTTTTTTCTAAGTGTGCTAATTGGGTTGATATTTAGTTAGTGTTGTCCTTTTCTATCTTATATTCGCATGTATCAGATATCATATTTTTTTTTTTTTTTTTGGAAATAAGGATAATTTTTATATATTTCTGTTGCAATACATAATTATTCATGTCTCGTGACATTTTAATATTATCTAGTTACTGTATCCTCAGTCGTTTTTGATAGGTGACAGATGCCATAGGACGGACCCTTGGTTAACTAACCTATAATAGGGGCCACAATTGTATTGCTAATATGAAGTGTTAGATGTCTAACATACAAATAAAACGGTGAGGTAGTTATAAGGTTATTTTCTATTTAGAATTGATTTTTATACACATTTTCTTGCCACAGTATTACCAACGACTATCTTTTTAATGTAATACGTCTTTTATAATGCTTAATCGACAGATACCACAAATTATTTATATAACAATAACAAAGTCAAGGTTCTATATTTTTTTTAAGACCTACACATCTATATCCTGTGTATCTGTCACTACCTCCTATATTATTATAGACGTCTTATTAATGTTCTAATTAATTCTATCCTCTTCTATCTCATACATGCCAGTTTCCTTAATAGTCATTAGTTAAACGGCTTGCAACATTACGTAATTATAATAATAATATAATGATAATACATCGAAGACATCCTCCCTTCTTTCGCTGTTTCGCTGTAACGGTCTCCCTTTTACCGTTGTAAGGTGTTTATTAGAAGCTCAATAAAATCTTGTCCATTCGCCTTATTGCAATTTAGCGTAGATAGCAAATAAGAATGCATTGAAAAGAACATGCAGCGTTGCCAAACTTAAAAATATCAAAAATTTACATTTCCCCTTTTTCCTGTAAATCCTTCATCTTTCAGCGAGTAAGGTTATGTACTAGAACTAGAGAATTAAGCTTTAATCCAAAAGTTATATAGTTTAATATTTGGTTCCTATCAATTTTTTAAGAGTGGGAGTATATTTTAGTTTCAATGTCCACCATGATTAAAAACTAAGACATACTAAAACCAGTTTTTTTAAATTCATGATTCGTTAACATGCTATAGTCTAACAAAGCGAAAAAATGTAATTTGTAATATCTCAAAAACTCTCACTTTTATACAAAAATATATATATATATATATAACAACCTTACATTGTTAAAAGCAACATACATGTTGTCAAATGCTCGCTTTTTAAGGTAATAAAATAGTTGTTTTGTGTGTTCTGTCTAGATAAATAAAAAATAAAACCCTCTGATAATATTAATTTCCTCTTTACTTGAAACTCCTTTTTTCGAGACGCACTGAAGTGGAAAAGCGATAAATTTTTGGATAGTCGACCAATATCAAAAATAACAAAATGTATGCCTTTTTTTGGATCTCACCTATTTTAAGTATCATGAGTCGCTACTGATTTAAGTTAACAACTAACTTGATTCACCTATTCTTTTAACTTTCTCTATCTAAATTCTGAATATTATTTGTTGCTGCAAATCAATAACATTTGATTTTAGGATGTATCTTACTAGGGAAAACGCACTATATAATTCTATTTTTAATAAATACCTAAGGTTTTGTCTTAATATGATTCTACGTTCTGTTAATTTTATACGGAGAACTATATTAGATTAATAAATAAAACAATAACTTTGTTTCAAAATCTCTAACTCGTATAGAGATTTATTTATTTATTTATATATATATTTTACCGTTACAAATTATTTTTAAAATAATTTTCTTCTTTTTGAAATTTGATGTATTAAATTGTTTTGTTTAGTATTGTTTACATAGTCTAAAACCATTGCCGTTTTTCTTTGTTTAAATATTGATAAGAGATTTTCATAATCTTCGATTTGTTCTTTAGCCAAGGTTTTCTTTTTTTCTACTTCCTGAATTAGTTTGTTAACTTCGTTGGTTTTTTTGAGGTGAATCATCCATCTATGATTTCTCTCTTCTGGTTGATAAGGTTCGACTTGATCCATTGGAGTGATTGAATCGTCTGGAACTATTGGAATTTGCGTCTCAGATGCTTGAGTCTCGACTGCTTGCGTCTCGGCTGCTTGCGTCTCGGCTGCTTGCGTCTCGGCTGCTTGCGTCTCGGCTGCTTGCATCTCAGGAACTTGTGTGTCCGGAGAAAAGGGTTGAAGTAGCGTTTCCCAATCCTCTTCCTCTCCATTTAAATAATCTTGTAGATTTGTTGTTGCTTGATGGGTTTCAGACAGCGACGGAGAATTAATAGGAGTTTTAAATTCTTCGGGTGTACTTGGACGATCAAAATAAAACTCCATTTTTGGTTTGGGAACAACGTCTTCAAAAGCATCTTTTGATTTAACTATAATATTTTTTAATATTGCGATATTTGGTTTTCGCGACATTTAAAAAATTAATTTGTAACGGTGAATTATATATATATTTATACTCTCTAGGCGAGCTAGAGATTGTGAATGTTTCGGAAGCAAATCCAACCAGCTTATATATTTTAATCAAAGTCAAAAAATGTAGTAGTTGATGAACTGAGTTGGCCGATTGACCATCCAATGAACTGGGAAGTTGTATGTATTTATTAAAAAATACAACTCGCTGCGGTGATCGGATAATGAACTAGGAAATGCATTGAATAATTTGTAATCGTTTCATACAGGAGGGTATTTAATTTTATTTGTTTATAATAATTTGAGCTATAAAGGATTGACAACAGTGTAAAAAATCAAACTGTATTCTTCATTCATACTTTATTTTAGTTTCTATTTAACCGACTAACAAACACATTCGTATAATAAAACCAATCATTATCAACATCTTTAAGATATTATATTATTATGATTTCATATCGCTTCTAACAAGGAAATAGTTATAATAGGGTGTGTTTTTTTCTATGTTACTAAGTTTAATGTTAGTATAAATTAGCTTATATCTAATACCTCTCTGAATTTTGTAATTTTTAAATGAAGTACGGAAATAAAACTTGTTTTGCTTAGGGGCCTATCGAGTTAGCAGTGGTCGTTGCGAGTTCAATGAAATGTGTTAATGACTTTGCGAAAAAATGCAGTAGTTGAACTGAGTTGGCCGATTGACCATCCAATGAACTGGGAAGTTGTATGTATTTATTAAAAAATACAACTCGCTGCGGTGATCAGATAATGAACTAGGAAATGCATTGAATAATTTGCAATCGTTTCATGCAGGAGAGTATTTAATTTTATTTGTTTATAATAATTTGAGCTATGCGAAATTAAGGAAGTATTGACAACAGTGTAAAAAAAAATCAAACTGTATTCTTCTTTCATTCATTCTTTATTTTTATTGTCCCAGTTTCTACTTAACCGACTAACAAACACGTTCGTATAATAAAACCGGTCATTATCAACATCTTTAAGATATTATATTATTATGATTTCATATCGCTTCTAACAAGGAAATAGTTATAATAGGGTGTGTTTTTTTCTATGTTACTAAGTTTAATGTTAGTATAAATTAGCTTATATCTAATACCTCTCTGAATTTTGTAATTTTTAAATGAAGTACGGAAATAAAACTTGTTTTGCCTAGGGGTCTATCGAGTTAGCACCGGTTGTCGTGAGTTCAATGAAATGTGTTAATGACTTTGAATGGATATTATTTAATTTTCAAACTTATGTGAGTAAAAATTATTTATCTAATATTATTTTATCAAAAACTTATATTAAACATTAAAATAACAAAACCTTGTTACAAAAAGTTACCTACTTTTATTTCTACAGAGTTGGGTTATCATTTATCAATCCAAGGTTTTATTTAACATAATACATAAATTCAACTTTTAAGTATATTAGATATAATTTATTTTATTGCAACACGTGCATTTTCATTGACTTTGAGCGAACCCATTAAAATCCAGTCTATTGTAGTAAATAAAGCATGGTACGGAAATTTGTAAACTGATGTTATTTTTATAGGCACTAGGTAATTTTTCCCCATATTTTTAGAAGTTCATAGGAAGTTGAATGTTTTATTAAATATTTTTCAAAGCTGACATTTTTTAATTCATCACTGGAAAGGTCGCCTAAATTTTTCTCTCTATATGTGCCAATATAATAACCACAGAAGGACAGCAATAATTATTTCCTTACATCGTGATAGAATAAGTTTAGGAATTGATGGTTGATGTTCTGATTTTTGGGGTTCCTCTATTTTAAGTTTCTTTGTTGGTATCTTACATAATTGCATGTTATTCTTCCTTTTAATATGGTATGATCTATTAGGACAAGATTCCTTCTTATGTCTATATACGTTTGATTGATGACTGAATGTTTTATTGCAATCGTCACATAATTGCATGTTATTCTTCCTTTTAATATGGGGTGATCTATTAGGACAAGTTTCCTTCTTATGTCTATACACGTTTGATTGATGGTTGAATGTTTTATTGCAATCGCTGCACTGATACATCTTGTGTAACTGGTCTTAACAATACTGTACGAAAATTACTATTAACTATTATTTTTTAAACTGAACAACGACTGCTTTTTACAACAACAAAGTGGGGTGTGGTGTTGGGGGGAGTGTTGTATTGGTAGGTTTGGGTGTGGTGGAAGGAGGATTGCAATTTACCCATCGGTTTGGGTGTGGTGGTGGGGGGAATGTTGTACTGGTAGGTTTGGGTGTGGTGGTAGGAGTGGGGGTAGGAGTGGGGGTAGGAGTGGGGGGAGGAGTGGGGGGAGTGTTGTATTGGTAGGTTTGGGTGTGGTGGTGGGGGTGTCTGCGATCCAAATCCATGGTGGAGTAGAAACGCTTACTCAACCCTACTAAAGACAACCCAAAAATATCATTAGAAACACCATTAGGTAAAAAACACTCCATCTATTGTTTTTAGATGTTGGCTTTCGAGTCTTCTCTTTAATAGGTCGAGGCATCTTGGTTACTTTAAGCTGCCTACATTTCCATAAAATTTTGGCTAATTCACAATGTTTGGCGTACTTGTAATGATCTGCAAGGGGGTCGTCTCCCTCCTTCCAACCATCGAATTCACAGTGACAAAAAGCACATTTGACTACGTCAGAATGTTGTGTAAAATAGAAGCCTGCATATGCTAAGTCTTCAGGACTAACTTTATTGCGCCAGCCTACAAATGTAACTAATCGGTCTTCAAAATTTCGAATCAAGCCAAGGCCATCATCGCCACAATCTATACAATCTACACTATTCATTGTATACATGTTTCTAGCTAGAGGGTTGTAACTATACTAAGAAATAAAACATAGAAGTGTTTATTTATACATTTATTAATCATCAATATACATATATATCTTATCAAAATCATCCACCACCTTTTGAGGATTATAATACAATAGCTCCAACATATAATAATTTAGCTCGGTCTTGTTTGAATCACAAACACTTTTAATAACATCGATAATAGAAGTGTTTGCAGTAACATAAAAACAAGCATATTTCAATAAATCATCATATGCGGTTCTAAAATCTAAATTTCTAACTAATTCTAACCTATAATTAATTAAATGCTTAATATCTAAGATAGCATGTATATCATTACAACAAAAACATAATGTAACATTATTAGACTTAAGGTTAATTTTTTTTTTTCACCCAAAAGTACTACAACAGACATGGAAAAATTTTCAGCTTTAGACATCATGGTTGTTGCGGTCCCATTGACTTCGCTATCGGTAGTCATCTTCGAAACCATTTCCAAAAACTCGAGCCAGTCAACGTTGTCTAGAGAGATCGAAACTTGTTCTTCGGGGAGATTCAAAAGTGTATTTGTTAATTTTACACTTGGCAGCATACCTCTGGCAACGCTAAGTCCCACCACTATTTTGAAAGGACCAGCAGGATAGCAAACTTCATTTAAAAACTTTTTTCACTTCTAATTTCTTCCCTGCTTCTTAAAATCATACTATCGAGATACTCCCAGTACGGTGTTGAACTTTGAGAGGTATCATCATCTGCTTCGCTAAAGTCTACAGTGGAGGCTGGAGTAGAGATATAACTAGCGTCGTCAAACATGATTGCAATTTAACTATGATTGCTAAACATGCAGATGCTTATATTGCATTTACCCCCACTCCTCGATTAAATTTATTTATGTTGAGTTCTAGAAACAGAAGCTTGGATAAAGCCCAACCGCTCCCCACCTCGCTAAATTCTGAAGCCTTGCAGAGCAAAATATTTTGATATTCGGTATAAAAAACGTCTAAATTAGTATGTTGATCAATAAAGCAATATTTAGAGTTAAACGATTTAATCTCCTGTTCTTTTGTCGAACCCAACAGATAACGACCATATAACTCCATATTAACTTTAATTCTGGAGGTCTCAATTAAAGCCTTTGTTAGCAAACAAACAACTTTATTCTTTATCGCTTCTAAATAAAGCTTAACATCAGTCAAGTATGAGTCACTAGATATATGATAAGTAACAATCCGGTTCTTGAAAGCCGTATGGACAAGTTTAACATTAGAGCCAAATACCACACTACAATTCTGCTTATGTTTGGTGGTGCGATTATGGCTGCTAAGAGAATCAACTTCAACAGCACAATCTTTACAAAAAGACATGATGACATCTGACAACAGTTTGAGAAACAACCGGTTTTTATACAAATTAAGGGCAGAGACATGAAAAATTTAAACCACATCCTTAGACATATCAACCCAACTGTTGTGGGTCTTATCAAGGCCAAGCCATTTAACGTACATTTTCCTGCCTTTTTTACGTAGCACCTGCTCAATAAGAAACACATCAGGCTGCTTAGTTTTTTGCAATTCTTCTTCATAAAACCCACCACTAATTGGGTGGCCTTGCATATCGTCCAGCAAATAAGTCGTAGGATTGGTTATTTGTACTTTCGAAACTTTAAATAACTCAGTGGTCCAATTAGGCACATATCCTTTTTCAAACACATGTTTAGCCTTACTGATACGAACAACATCTCCAACTTTGAATTTTTGTCTTCCCACAACCTTAAGTTTATTATAAACAGAACTTAACAACTTGGACTCGTTCTTTTTGTCAACATCCTTAGGCTTCATGCCAATTGTGCGATGCTTGGTGCTGTTGTAACTTGTCGTAACTTGTCCCAACAAGTCTAACCATTTATGATTGCCGTTCAAGGTGAACAGCTTAAACAACTTTTCCTTTATTGTGCGAATAACACGTTCTGCAATAGAAGCTTTCAAAATGCTAAAGGTGCTGTAATGATGAATATTATGTTTTTTCATAAGATTCTGAAAGCTAGAGTTGTAATATTCCTTCCCATTATCGGTAACCAACTTTTTCGGTATTCTTTTAGACTGTTTAAAAATCTGCTCCATGGCATTGGTTACATCTTGAGCATTTTTAGACTTGAGAGGCATTGTCCACAGAAATTTCGAAAAACAATCAATTACAACCAATATATATTTAAATCCTTTGTTCTCACGCGCATACTGATCGAGCTGCGCAAGATCCGAAGCAAACGTATCATCCAAACCATACTGAAGAAATCTACGACGCTTAAATTTGTTTCTAGCCGGTTTATGCAGCTCGTTAACAACTTGCTCTCTAGCCTTGGTAATGTTCTTAGCCATATTTCAAACATAATAAACATATTTGAACCGAGCAGCTATTTTTATACTAGTTGAATTATTTCGGCAAACCACCAGATTGCTTTGATTTAGACATATTATTATCAATAGCTTCCAACCCTTTAATAATGGGCTTAAGAGCATTTTTAACAGAAGTATCTACATATCCCTTTAAAGTATTTTCAAGAGTACCAAATCGAGATGATAACCGGGTTACAGATTGCTGGTGAGCAGATTTAACCTCGTTTAGCTGTTTTTTAACTCGGGCGTCTAATTTTGTAACCTTCTCCGACAACTTGTCATCAATAAGCGTAAGCGAATCCTTATGAAGCAGCAGCTCTTTCTTCAACTTATCTATTTGCTCTCTCAACGCAACACCCATAGACTCGGTATAGGCTTTGCTAGAATTTGCAGCAGTGTTTGCTTGTTTTAAACTATTAAGAATAGTGGCACCCATTTTCTTCTCAAGGCTATCTAGGTTCTTCTGTGCTTGCAAGACGCAATCAGCCGACGAGCTATCAATTTTAGCTGAAAGTGTAACCACAATAGCATCTACAAATTTTTTATTTACACCATCAGCATCATCTGTTGGAGAACTAACGTTAACAAGTCTATGATCCCGAAGATTATAATCACCATCTTTAGTAACAGCAATTGAAGTAGGTGCTTGCAGCACTCTAGCGCCTTTTTGGCGAGAGGCCGAGGGTAACGACTGACCGAACTTATTCATGGCTAATGTGATAATGAGAAAGAAGGCTTGAACTGTTTTATTTATAGAATTCAATTATCCCAAGTTTTTCCAATTGGTGTAATATACTCATTATTTCATTATGATTATTATTGTTACCACCCTGTTGAGAGGATTCCAACTTTTTGAATCGTTCAACCAATTCGTTAATGCTGTCGTAATAAACATATTCCTTAGGCTTGTTGGTGTATTCCATTAGAGCAGATCCGGATTTTGTTTGCGATCTAGTTCTGGGAACTGTGATAGATGGAGATGGGATCTTACTCGTTGACGTTCCAGAAAGTAGAGGTCTAACGATTGTAGCGTATTTTTGTGTCTTATTCGAAATTAGCTGTCCTTTCTCTCCCTTGTATATGCCAGACTTCCTAAGTATGTCTCCATACTGTGCTGTATCGTCTTTAGTGTGATACTTTGGTTCCTTTAAAAACAACAAGTCGTACAAACCCAGAGTACCCTTGTAAGTTATAGGACCTACTTGGATATCCCCATTCTGTAAAAAATTTACGGGTTCGCTGCCTATTCGCCAAGAGTCGATCGCAGAATCATAGCTCACTCCTCTAGCGTCTATTTGAGAAGAGTGAGACCAATATTTTCTCACGTATTCTCTAGCCATCTCAGGATATTGAGCGATAAACTCATCCATCATCACCGGGTTATTTTTAATAAGAGCTTCAAACTCTGCTCTAATATCTTCCACCCATCATTCTGGAGGGTCTTGACGTGTTTCTTGAAACACTTCATCATCCACAGCATCACCATACTGAGCTTCATCGGCTAGAAATTGCACCGGCTGGTTCTTATTTCGAGACGTTGAAGGTTGTTCGAGTTTTAGTTGTGGTTTCACGTCTTCACTCTTCTCGGTCTTAATTTTGCGTTTCTTAGACTCTGCCTTGACTGAAACTTCTACCAGCTTATTTAATGGGGTGGTTATAGGTGTTAAGAACTTATTTAGCGATACATCTTCCAACCCTCGATCTAACTTGAATGCCAGATACTTCTTTCTTATAGTTCTAGATGCTTGTAAAATTCGACGTTTAACGTCTTTATCAAGTTTGCTAAACTGATCGGCCATAGCAGCACAGAAACACCTAACAACCAACGACTATCTCTGTTTTGAAGCACGTCTAACTGCTAAGGTGATAGTTGGTATACTGAGTGTTGGATACTTAGGGAGTGATATAAGTATCAAAATTACTACGATATCGCCCCTTGGTTATATCATTATCTTTAACAATTACCAAAAACCCATATCTATCTTTCCAGCATTCTGAACAAACACGTTTAAACGCATCAAAGGGCATGTCGGTGTTTACATGATCATCATATACATGTTTCAAGTTTAAGTCATCTTGTTTGAATAATATCAGCACATTAGCATTATCACGAACCAGCTGTTTGGGTATTTTTGAATAAGTTTGCGACAAATAGAACGAATCAATATCATTGTGACGACCCATACAGAAATAATTACGTATTTTATCCTGCTTCTCGCATGCCACATCGTCAAATATAAATATGGAATGAGGTCTAACGCTGGAGGGGTCTAAAACATCCTCATTATCGCTATAGCCAAAATATCCTAATCCTGAATGTCGTAAGGCATGGCTTAAAAAATTATACTTGTCTTGCTGCAGAGATTTCGAATATACGTATACGTTCTCAAATGTTAGCCCGTTTTCATCAATCAGTAGACTCATCATAACAGCAGTCTTACCACAATTACTGGGACCACATATTAAGGCCCTTATGTTGGATGGTAACAAGTGGCCATGTTTGTTGTTAACTAACTTGTCTTGCTTCATATCGAGATTATATACCTTAATACCAAGTTTCTGTTTTTCTTGACGCATCGTTTCTATAAGTATCACTCTGCACTCACCAACGACTTCATTAGTAATGCAGACGTTGCAAGGTACAGGTGTGTTAAATAGCATTATCAACAAGCTCCCCGTCGAACTTCATCTGCCTGGTTATTCTTATTGCGGACCTGGTTCTAAACTTCAAGAACGACTAGCACGAGGAGATCCTCCAAAGAATAAATTAGACAGTTATTGTCGTACTCACGATATCGAATATTCCAGAAGCCAAGACTTGACGCACAGACATAAGGCTGATAAAGTATTGGAAAACAGAGCTTGGGAACGTGTAAAGGCCAAAGATTCAAGTTTTGGTGAAAAGACAGCAGCTTGGCTAGTAACCAACGCCATGAAGATTAAACGCAAGTTAGGTGCTGGTACTAAGAAGACAAAAAGACCTGTCTGTCTGTCCTCGGTGGTGAGAAAGATTAGGAAACAAGTTAAACATACTGGTGCGGGGGATGTTGGTAAAAAGAAGACGCTAAGTAAATTGCTAAAGGCGGCCAAAGTAACAGTTAAGAAAATAGGCGGAGTCAAAAGAATCAACGTACCTCGAGTTATCCCTCTGCCAAAACAAGGTGGTATTTTGCCGCTTATTCCGATCTTCGCAGGACTTTCTGCCTTGGGAGCGCTGTCGGGAGGGGCAGCTGGCATAGCTAAAGCAGTCAACGATGCCCAGAGTGCCAAGGACAAGTTGAAAGAATCCAAACGACATAATGAAACAATGGAGGCTATAGCATTGGGGAAAAAAGGTAGTGGTTTATACCTAAAGAAACACAAGACAGGATATGGTTTATTTCTGCGTAAAATGTCAAAAAACTACCAATAAAGCTACCCAACCGTCCCCTATCCGACCAAGATATCAAGAAATATGTTGCTCGATTAAAAATACCTAATTTTCGAGGTGTATTTATGCGGGATACATTACCAAACACACCTCTAAATATAGAAAGTGGTGTTGTAAATTTAGATCGCAACACAGGAAACGGAACCCATTGGGTAGCATACAAGAAACATGGGAGCAAAGTTGTATATTTCGATAGTTTTGGAGACTTGAACCCGCCAAAGGAGTTTATCAAGTATATGAAAAAAGCAAAAATTTATTTCAACTATGATCAGTATCAGGATTATGGTACAACAAATTGTGGCCATTTGACCTTATCATTTCTCTACAATAAAACTTTATAAAATACAATAATGTCTTTTACTATCATCAGTCATGTCTCAAACATTCACGTTAAAGGGTCGTTCGCACCTGCTTGAAGCCTACTTTGTACCTCCAATAGTGCTTGATTCCAGATACGATTACTCTCTAGCATTAATTTCGCTAAATACTTGGAACACGATTCCAAATATTGAACAGGGCCGTAACAAATTTTATTACACAGACAAAAACAAAAACGAGGTAGTTTTGGAGATTCCCACAGGATCCTACGAGTTGGAGGACATTGAGCAATTTTTGCAAAACAAGCTTGCTAAGACGGGGGCTACACCAGAAGACCGGAAGAATATTTTATCGCTTAAGCCTAATAACAACACCCTAAGGTGTGAGCTCAAGAGTGCTTATAGTATAAATTTCGTTCCAAAGGATAGCATTGCTCAGTTGTTGGGATTCTCTCCACAAGTGCTAAAGTCTAACCAGCAACACGAATCAGATATACCAGTCGAAATTATACAAGTCGTTACCATCAGGGTAGAGTGTAATATTATTTCCGGATCGTATTATACCAATAATCCATCACATACTCTATACGAATTTTCGCCAACTGTTGATCCTGGATACAGCATCAACATTGAGCCAAGGAATTTAATCTATCTGCCAGTTCAAGTAAAACATATCTACAATATTACCCTAACGCTGTTGGATCAAGATTCGAGGCCGGTTAATTTTCGAGGTGAGGAAGTGGTAGTCAGATTAGAACTTAGACGCAATGGTTCTCGTGTTTAAAAGTTATTTAAACACTCTCCAACCCTCTGCTGATTCATTACGTGTTCAGAAGTTGAAGGAGACACTCACGTTTGCAAATATAGTTTTTTTACAGTCTCAAAGTAAGAAATATTATTACCATGTCAGACAAACTTCAATTATTTAATGAAATTAAGAGTGATGAGTCAATCATTCGGGAAGAATGGCATACTTATCACCCATTCACCAACTCCTTTAATAACAACGACGAAATTGAGATTGTTATTAATCAGCAAGTTTGGATATGGGGGAAGCCCAGCTTTACATTGAAGGAGCGTTTAGGGAAGAGGTCCGAGCTGGCGCAATCGGCGATTGCGCATTAACCAATAATACTGGTGTCTTTCTATTTGACAACATATCATACGAAGTGAATGGCAAGGAGATTGAAAAAATTCGTGATCCTGGTATAGTTGGCACCGTTAAAAACATATTGTGTCTAAACGAAGCAGAAAGCAAAGCCTTGGATATTGCTGGTTGGAACTGGCCTAGTGGTGTTGTCAAGACCTTGGATGAAACTTCTAAAGAATTTAATTTCCGTATACCACTTGCCTCTCTGTTTGGTGTATTTGCCGACTACAAAAATGTCTTGATGGGTAAACAAAAAATTAAACTGGTTCGAGCTCGCCATGACGACAACTGCTACAAGTCAAGCGGTGATAAGAAGGCAACGATTACATTAAAGACTGTTGAATTAAAGGTTAGACACATCTATCCTAGTGACGCAGTCAAATTACGTCTTTTGGACGAAGTTGCAAAGAACAGATCGATATTTATTCCGTTTAGAAATTGGGAGATACACGAATTACCTGCTCTACGAACAACCAAGAGAGATATTTGGACCGTCAAGACCATGTCTGAGCGAGCAAGATATGTTATTGTATTTTTTATGAAGAATCGTAAAGATAATTTTAAGGCTGATTGCACTTATTTCGATAATTTAAACATCACCGATGTTAAGCTGCACCTTAACTCTGAGGTTTACCCCTATGAAGCACTAAATTTGAACTTTGAGAACCGTCAATTTACCGAGGCCTATAAGATGTATGCGGATTTTCAGAAAACATATTTGGGCAAACAGCACAGCGAACCACTGATGGATTTTACAGCTTTCGCCAATAGAGCCCTTTTCGTTATTGATTGCACCAAGCAAAATGAAGCTCTCAAAAGCACCACCATTGACGTCAAGTTGGAATTTCAAAGTTCCGAAAACTTTTCTGCCGAGTCACGTGCTTTTTGTATCATCGTGCATGATCGTGTTCTCGAGTACCAGGCTTTAACTGGGCAGGTGCGGGAGCTTTTGTAATCAGTCATACTTTAGCCTCTGCAAGATGAAGTTTGTGGTAGTAGACATACAAGGATTCAACATTCCAGAATTTTGCGCCAAGGAATTGGCTATTTATGATGGAAAAAACATGAAGAGCTATCTGTTTAAACCAGTCGTCCCCTTTTACGAGCTATCTTATGATTGTCAAAAGCAAGCACTATTTCTGTATGGAAACCGACATGGACTCTTCTATAATTATGGTGAAACCGAATACAACCAGCTTTATTCAATTATTCTCCAGGACCTGCTAGATGTTGACGTAATTTACGTAAAAGGACATGTGAAAAAGGACTTTTTAGTTAAGATTTATTCTGATGTAATAGTTAAACATAAACCAGATATTATTAACTTGGAATTTATTACCGATTATGTTAATGTACCCAAACTGCCTAGAGATGTAGTTACTTGTTCTTATCATAGTATAGAAGTTTGTACTTGTAGTGTTAGGAATGCTTATATCTTGTATAACGAAGTTATGGCTGCTCTCTAGAAGGGTCATTGTTTAGATAGTTTAAGGTGTTGGGGAAGAAAAGTCCTTTCTACCTTCTTACATATAAAATATAATTGCCTACGCGTTTCGGCTCACATAAGCCATCATCAGGGCGCAGCTGTAAGTAAAGAACATGATGTTATGTAATAAAAAATTTTGAAAATAATGAACGTCAGTAAACAAATATAAAATATGTCCTAAAACTTACAGGTATGAAAAATCACATACAGGGCTACACAGCGAGACGCACCCAGTCAACACACAAACAAATAACATCAAAACAATATAAAAGTTACGACACAATCATGATTTAAAAAAAAAAAAAATAAATACAAACTAACGTGCAGAGCAACAAAAGGTACTGAATGTTGACAGAGGAATCAGATGGTGACTGAAAAACCCAAATAAGAGCAAAAACCATCATGAGAAACGAGTTCGAAGTCCCAGAGTCGAAAAGAAAAAGGGTGGTGTATAATAAAGATCATTCCTTAAAAAGTTTAATTGCAGAAACGTAGTTACGGTAGGCGGTGTAATCTTGTTCATTAAGATTTCTTGGAGACCTTGACTGTGACACCACCAAAATAAAGGGAAAAGGTTGGACATTCTTGAGAATCTGGAGATAGCTTTGTCACAGTCAAGGTCTCCAAGAAATCTTAATGAACAAGATTACACCGCCTACCGTAACTACGTTTCTGCAATTAAACTTTTTAAGGAATGATCTTTATTATACACCACCCTTTTTCTTTTCGACTCTGGGACTTCGAACTCGTTTCTCATGATGGTTTTTGCTCTTATTTGGGTTTTTCAGTCACCATCTGATTCCTCTGTCAACATTCAGTACCTTTTGTTGCTCTGCACGTTAGTTTGTATTTATTTATTTTTTTTTTAAATCATGATTGTGTCGTAACTTTTATATTGTTTTGATGTTATTTGTTTGTGTGTTGACTGGGTGCGTCTCGCTGTGTAGCCCTGTATGTGATTTTTCATACCTGTAAGTTTTAGGACATATTTTATATTTGTTTACTGACGTTCATTATTTTCAAAAATTTTTATTACATAACATCATGTTCTTTACTTACAGCTGCGCCCTGATGATGGCTTATGTGAGCCGAAACGCGTAGGCAATTATATTTTATATGTAAGAAGGTAGAAAGGACTTTTCTTCCCCAACACCTTTAAACTATCTATATCTTGTATGATTATATTTATAGTTTTATACCCAAATAAAGATTAAAAAAAAAAAATATCTGTTGTGTGTCATTTCGTTCTATATTAATTACACCCCCTAGTAGAATTTAGTCATTTAGTCTCGAGCTCATGGCAAAGACAGTCGATATAAAAGTTAAACTCCGAGAGCATCTGCGTCAAATACGTAAACTAAAAAAAGACATCAAGTGCTACGAAGACCGCAAATTTTTAGTTAAACAGTTGTTGAAACTTACCCTTTAAACTTACCAAATGGCGGCCTCCTCCTCCGCTTGGGATAAGGTGTTTGAATCTCCTTCGCAATGTCTGAAGGATGATGCTGTAATTCATCGCAAGATCCAACCAAACACAGTATATGAGGTCGATGATTACGTCACCGTTATATTTAGTTCGTCAGAAGAAGAACGTAAACAAGTAACATTGGACACTATTGTTGTATAAAATGTATTTTTATACTTTTTTGATTTTTGAATTTTTAATTTTTTCAAAATTTTTTAGAAAATAATTTTTATTTCGAAAATTCAAATTTTCGGCAGGAAGATGCTTCGATGCCTTGCATTAACTGAGCTCCGCGAAAATTCGCGCGCGGTTTTGTTCACCAAAAGTGAGGCTCCGCCCTAAAACGGCGTTTGGGCGAATCACGAGCGTCGAAGCAACTTTACTCTTGTAAAATGCGAATTTTACCAATTTTTCACACTTAATTAAGGATTATTAATTAAGTAAGTTAGTTAGGAAAAAACTGAGTACGTACGTCGATGCGTATTTATAAAACACACAATATTCCGTTTACCGAATATTTTTAAGATTAATAATAAACTTTTTATTCCAAAAACAAAATTGAAAATGCAAGCTGCATTTCCGTGTGCAGGGGCCCGCGGAAAAAACGAGCGAAGTCGCGGCGTTTGACGTCAGACTCGCGGCCTATAAAGCTGCTGCGTGTTACGGAATCTAGTTCAGATGAATTTTGTCAGATGGCAGAGCAGGATGTATCTTCTCGCAGAATTGCGAAAATATTTCTTAAAACTTGAGCACAAAAGTTGTTGGTTTTAGCACACCCAGGGTACACTGGCTTTTCGATAAAGCCGTGCCGGGACAGTTCTACTGCCAACGCTATTCGATTTTAAATTTTAATTTCAATGTAAACTCATGTCTGTTACCATTACTTTTTATATTTTTCGGACTTAGAAAACTTTTTCTGATTTTTCAAATCTCGGCTGTCTGGGCGAATTTTTATGCATTTTTGTCAGGGGTTTTAGATCCATTTTGAGTAAAATATTCTGGGATTATTTTTTCTAAAAATAATTTTTTGAATTTAAAGTTATTGGGTTTTCGCCATTGGATTAAGGTTCGGGGGGTATTGCCTTGTCAAAAGGGGAGCACGTTACAGGAATTAAAGGGACTGGTTCGTCGGGGCGGGGCAGTTCATTATCGCGGGATTTCAGGGAAATTGCCGGATAAGTTTGACCGTGGCCGGGTCCAGGGCGCCTGAAATTGGGTATCGCGTTTCAGGGAAGACGGGAATACCGGGAACAAGGATCAGTGGGAAAAACAATAAGGAATAAGGGAATTTTTGGGAATTTTATTTTTTGCGGAAAATAAAGAGACAGCCTATTTTTGACGGGAATTTTCAGAGTTTTTATTTTGTGTCAGTAATTTTTGTGGAAAAATTATTTTGATTGTTAAATGTGTAGATTCATGTTGTAATGTAAGTTTACTGATTATTAATGCTTGTAACGTAAAACTTAGTGTTTGTATTTTTGTTGAAAAATAGATTTTGCATTTGTTTTTTAATTCTGTGATTTTTATTTGCGTGCTATGGAGCTCGGCAGTAGAGCTGAAACGACACTAGGGGGTGTGTTGGCGTTTTCTAGGGCTGGCACCGGCCTTGACCGGCCGTGCCGCTCTATTAAACCTGAGGTAGAGGTTTCAACGAATGTGTGCGGAAAACCACGAAAGTTCACAAAAAGCCAGATTAGACGTCATCAACGTAAAGTCAACGATGAGCGAAAGCGGTTGGCTAAGTTGCCTTCTGCACAGGGGTGTAGTCAGGGGTACTATACGCAGGAGGGCCTCGAAAAAGCATTAAGGGAGGTTAATGGGGATTTTTACGATGAAAATTTTAATGGGTTAAATTCGTCTGTAACTCGGTTCACCAACCCTCTTTTGAGTCCTACAAAGGTTGTAAAGTTAGGGGAGGGCCTGGAGAAGGTCTCTCGTCCCGAAATTCCGTTGGTGAACGAGCCACAGGCGAATGGTGAATTTTTTAGTTTATGGCGCGACGGCGCGCAAATGCAAGCCGCCCCGGAGTTTTTAACATTGGAAGATAGGGCCAGGGCGCGAAAAGCGAGAATATTAGATATCTTAAAACCAGAGAATTTTGCAAGTATAAACCGATCCCCGGACAAAGAGTATAATCCAGTTCCGACATGTTCTCTGTACAGTTACAAAATCGACCCTCCGAAAAAGGCACTGCCGACTTTGGATAGAGTACGGCCGACCCTGAGAGAAAGAACTGTCACCAAGAGAGATTTATTAGGAGGGGAATCTCCTCTAAGGTGTCATGGCGCCCAACTAAAGGGGCAAGTCTTCGAGGAAGATTGCCAAAGGATGATGGAAAACACTAGTGCCGCAACTAACACGGACACACCAATGTGTTCCGATCGAGAAAGTCAAACGAGGACGGATTGGCTGGATATACTGGGGACAGGGATAGCGGCGTGGCTAGACGCCAAAGTAACTGAAATACCGGAGAGAGTGACAGGCCAAGGGCCAACAAAATGGACAATACTGAGAATGGCACAAGATGTCATTTTTCAACAGAAAAAATTAAACACACTGAAGAATTTTGAAGAGGCCAAAAATCACCCAAATTTTAAACCTGATAATTGGCAGAATTTCAATGACGTCATATTTTTGCAATCAAAAGAGGAACCAGGTACATGGAGAATGGTGGTACCGGAACCAGCACGTGTGAAACTAGTTTTTGACACACACGGAAGCGCGCATTTGGAAATAAGTGCCATCATTTCCATTTTGCAACACTTTTTCTTTTGGAAAAATATGGCGGAAGAATCCAAATTCATCTTGGATCAATGCGCAGTTTGCAGAACAAGGCGACAATTAGAGCAGAATGACACGCAACTAGTTATTCCTGCTCTAGCGCCTATAGAAATAATTGTTATGGGTACAATAACAGATTTACCGAAGACACGCCACGAGAAATACTCAACAGTACTATGGTTAGTTGATGTATATTCAAAATGGCCGGAGTGCGAAGAGATGACGAGCATCAACGCAAGAAAAATAATTCACTTTATTAAGCGTAATTTGCTCAGCCGTTGGGGGGAAACCTCGAATCCTAATTGTGACGGATGATCTAGAAGAATACCTACCAGACATCCTGAGTGTAATGCCATTCACCAGGTTCCATGTGCAAAAACACTGTTTACGAATCGACATATGGAACACTATGAATGACTTAAAGAAGATGTTGCTAGGCCATCACCAGGAATGGCCAGAGGCCTTGAGTGTGTGGCTAATGTCGACACGTAATAAGAAGAACGCCATTCAAGAATCGCCCTTCAAGCTATTGACAGGCTATCCCAGACTCTTTAACGAACATAAAGATATCGGTGCCTAGCTTAATTCTTGGTTCGCGACAGCAATGGGTTTCCTTCGTGTAGTACCATGGGGGGAGATTATTTTGTTTTTTTTGACGGAAAAAACCGTCTATGTTTGTATTACTCTAAGCGTTCACAACGCAATAGAACTATACCTTTATGTTTTTTCGTTTTGCTTAAAAAGCAAGGATTGTTTATTGGAAGATACAATTTTCCAAAAGTTTTGTTATAACATTTCTGAGTAAGCCATAAAAAGCATTTGTTTTTATTGTACTCGATTTTTATGCGTGCGTGTGACGCATTTCTTGTTGTATTATTGTTTGATGTTTGTACTGCAAAACAGTATTATTTTGTTGCCTTTTTACAATTTTATTTCAAGAAAAACAGCATAGTGTTTTTCGGGTTTTTATTAGTTTACTATTGTTAACAAGTACCTAATATGTGGATCTCTTTTAGTTTGTTTATAAAATACCCAAACGGGGTAAATTTTATAAAAAGTTGTTCCTAAGAAAATGCCTAGACAGGGTAATTTTCGATTTTCAATGTTAAAAGTTAGTTTTAAGAAAACTTTGACTGATTTAGACTTAAGAAAAGATGTGTTTAGGAGTAAGGTGTCATGGTTATTATAGCAATAAGAATTTATATAATAAGATTTGTTGATATTTTTGTATAATACAAAGGTTTATAAGACTGTAAAAGACAGTGGCGTACCAAATAAGGTTTTTAGCGATAAGAATTGTGATGTTAAAAATAAGTTGTAAGAAAGGTGAAAAAATTAATTTGAACTGATTCCGATTTTTTGTTATCGATTTTCAACTCCTGTAAAATTTCATTTTTCTGGAGTCTCAATCTAAGTGGGGGAGTGTTACGGAATCTAGTTCAGATGAATTTTGTCAGATGGCAGAGCAGGATGTATCTTCTCGCAGAATTGCGAAAATATTTCTTAAAACTTGAGCACAAAAGTTGTTGGTTTTAGCACACCCAGGGTACACTGGCTTTTCGATAAAGCCGTGCCGGGACAGTTCTACTGCCAACGCTATTCGATTTTAAATTTTAATTTCAATGTAAACTCATGTCTGTTACCATTACTTTTTATATTTTTCGGACTTAGAAAACTTTTTCTGATTTTTCAAATCTCGGCTGTCTGGGCGAATTTTTATGCATTTTTGTCAGGGGTTTTAGATCCATTTTGAGTAAAATATTCTGGGATTATTTTTTCTAAAAATAATTTTTTGAATTTAAAGTTATTGGGTTTTCGCCATTGGATTAAGGTTCGGGGGGTATTGCCTTGTCAAAAGGGGAGCACGTTACAGGAATTAAAGGGACTGGTTCGTCGGGGCGGGGCAGTTCATTATCGCGGGATTTCAGGGAAATTGCCGGATAAGTTTGACCGTGGCCGGGTCCAGGGCGCCTGAAATTGGGTATCGCGTTTCAGGGAAGACGGGAATACCGGGAACAAGGATCAGTGGGAAAAACAATAAGGAATAAGGGAATTTTTGGGAATTTTATTTTTTGCGGAAAATAAAGAGACAGCCTATTTTTGACGGGAATTTTCAGAGTTTTTATTTTGTGTCAGTAATTTTTGTGGAAAAATTATTTTGATTGTTAAATGTGTAGATTCATGTTGTAATGTAAGTTTACTGATTATTAATGCTTGTAACGTAAAACTTAGTGTTTGTATTTTTGTTGAAAAATAGATTTTGCATTTGTTTTTTAATTCTGTGATTTTTATTTGCGTGCTATGGAGCTCGGCAGTAGAGCTGAAACGACACTAGGGGGTGTGTTGGCGTTTTCTAGGGCTGGCACCGGCCTTGACCGGCCGTGCCGCTCTATTAAACCTGAGGTAGAGGTTTCAACGAATGTGTGCGGAAAACCACGAAAGTTCACAAAAAGCCAGATTAGACGTCATCAACGTAAAGTCAACGATGAGCGAAAGCGGTTGGCTAAGTTGCCTTCTGCACAGGGGTGTAGTCAGGGGTACTATACGCAGGAGGGCCTCGAAAAAGCATTAAGGGAGGTTAATGGGGATTTTTACGATGAAAATTTTAATGGGTTAAATTCGTCTGTAACTCGGTTCACCAACCCTCTTTTGAGTCCTACAAAGGTTGTAAAGTTAGGGGAGGGCCTGGAGAAGGTCTCTCGTCCCGAAATTCCGTTGGTGAACGAGCCACAGGCGAATGGTGAATTTTTTAGTTTATGGCGCGACGGCGCGCAAATGCAAGCCGCCCCGGAGTTTTTAACATTGGAAGATAGGGCCAGGGCGCGAAAAGCGAGAATATTAGATATCTTAAAACCAGAGAATTTTGCAAGTATAAACCGATCCCCGGACAAAGAGTATAATCCAGTTCCGACATGTTCTCTGTACAGTTACAAAATCGACCCTCCGAAAAAGGCACTGCCGACTTTGGATAGAGTACGGCCGACCCTGAGAGAAAGAACTGTCACCAAGAGAGATTTATTAGGAGGGGAATCTCCTCTAAGGTGTCATGCGGGCAGTATAACATTAACAGAACCTCTTCAGTCGTTGCGTCATATCAACCGCGGATCGCTTTAAAAAGTAATATACACTTGCACATAGTATATGAAATTTGAAGGGATTGCTAGTCTGAGCATTACTCACGTGGGATTCTCACCTCGAAATCCCGAAGGTATGGCTCAGTGAACAAGTATCTGTTTACAAAAAATAAATCTACAGTCGTCACGGGCTAGGGAAGTTTTAATAAAAGTATAAGCTTTATGTGTGTGTCAAAAAAGGTTGAAGCAGTACAGTGTGCATTGAGTACACACTCTAAAAAATTACTCGTTTAAAGAAATTCGATCGTCAGGCCACACATATAAGTTTCGAGTTTACGCAAAAATCGCAGATCTGAAAGGTGATATTCAGTCAATAATAGTATTGCTGGTACACTCAGTAAGGTATAGAATCTTTGCCTTAAAAAACATTAATTTCTTTGAAGTCAAGTAACATTGTTTGCTTTGAAAAATCATTCATCGAAAGTTTGCTTTCTAAAACGCCCGTGATGCTCTAAACTTTTTATTTTCAAAAAGACATTTAAAATTGTTCTCCAACGACGTTCTGTTCATAAAAACATTTAATTTTTCGATTTTCTCAAAAGTGACATTTCTCAAAAAACATTAACTTATAAAGTAAGAAAGACATTTTTCGAAGTGCTTCTGAAGAGTTAATTTTCAAAAAAACATTTTTTAAAGTGCAACTTTAAACCAAGTGATAGCTAAACGTTTTATCACAAAAACATTTAAGCCTTGTTAATTTTAAACAACTTAACGCTTGTAATGCTATTGGAATCGAACAACGAATTTTAACTTTAAAAATAATACTTTCAACGTCAAAAATTCGCAGCCGAATTATATTCTTTAAAAAGTCAATTAATATTTTTTCTAAGTGTTTCACACGCAACCGTTAAAGTTCGTAACTTTTCTGAAAGCAAGAGCAAAAAGTTTAAAATTTTAATTTTAAAAAAGTCGTTATACTGGGTGCGACATTCACTGTCGAAAAATATAATCTTTTCAAAAATCAGTAACAAATTTTTTGGACATTAAAAGATGACTGATAATTAAAGGTTCTGTTCAATAAACGCCCGTTAAATAGTATAACGTACTTGTTCATTTTTAGTTTATTATAACTAAATTTAAGGAAGGTAAAAAGGTTAAAAGAGCTCTAGACTACGGACTTTTCTTAACCCTGTTAATTTGACAGACAATTTTTTGCCCAAGCCCTCCGTGTAAATAATTCTTCTTGCATATTATTTTACCTAGAGTAAAATACCCCGTGCACAAAAATACTTCAGAGTTCGATATTTTGAACCAAAAAACATTTTAAACACATTGTTGTTTAAACTCCCATCTCAAAACAAAATGTCATTAAATAACTTCAATGCAGCGTTTGACATTTCCAGTCAAGCGGTAGAGGAGGTGGGACTGCCCCTGACAAACACAAGTTTGTCTTTTTCAAAAACCCTGATAATGGACATTGACACCCCAGAAATGCAGTGGGATAACATGCATCAATACCGTAAACAAAATCATTCTTTATTAAATTATGAAAACTTATCAGAAAATTCACACAGTGTGGAATTTCAAAATTTACCAAGCAAACCGCTTAATTTCGACAAAGACATTGAGTCGGAAGGTTTTTCTGAAGACTTAATCAACTTTGAGGAGGTCACCGATTTACATGTGACTTTAAATAAAAAATTGGAAAAACAGGAAAACCTACCTACGCAATATGGCATCCCTGGTGGGGAACTTGGTTATAAAAATACTACCAATGTATACACCCCATGCAATGGGGAAACTAATTTAAAAACCGTGTTAAGTGATTTTCAATCACGAAAAAATAATAATATAAATTGTAAACCGGGTAACAGTCAGCAAACTTTGCCTGTAAATTTAAATTCAAGTCATAAAAATAATCAAGATTCGTTTTGCAAAAACTCGAACCCCCAATTAAATAAACCTTCAAATAATAATTTGGATAGAGAAATGTTTGAACGCGAATCTGCGTTTCATAGGGACACACAACTTTTAACTCAGCTTGAGATAGCTAAAACTTTAAAAAACCTTTCAATAAGTTTGGAAAATCAAACCAAAACGCGTCGCACTCCGTTGCGTTGCAATTTCGCGGGCCTTGCACACGAGGACCCCCTCATTTTTATAGATGAACTGAATCAGTGGTTCGCGCTTAATAAAACCGAAGAATCGGAAAAAGTCTACTTAGCTCGGGAAAGATTAACAGGCGCAGCCTTGAAATGGTACGAACCGTACAAAAATTATATTAGGAATTTTTTCGAGTTCGCATTAAAATTGAAAAACCGTTTCGATAACGTCGAAATCATAACCGAGTTAAAAACGTCACTGTACGGACAAGCGCAAACTAATACTGAGGTTGTCGAAGAATTTATAATTAAAAAACGAGTATTATACTCACGAGTATGCCCAGAAGGTACCGATACTGAATTTATGCAATTAATAATGACACAAGTCCGCCCGGAAATTCGTTCACGATTACGTGCGGCATATTTTGCTGATGTCGATCAGCTGATTAATTTAACGACACGCGTAGAGCGCGATTTAAAAGAAGAAACGTTGGCTCAAAAAACGAGTCTGGCATCCCTGAACAAAAACCAAAGAAATAATAATTTTTCTTATAATTCAAACAAAGAGATTGCGTTAGTGCCAAAAAGCACAGGCGGCAATAATAACAATAAATTTTCAAACAATAGTCAAAATAACAAATTTTCAAATAATAAAGGTTTTCCAAAAGCCATAGTCATGCGGCCATGCAGACACTGCAGCGGTGACCATATGGATTACAAGTGCCCAAAAAGACCACCTTTCGATAACAAAAATCAAAATTCTCAAAAGCTTTTGCAAATTACAAATACTAATGAAAATACTGAGACTCCGTCCACGAGTGGACAAACCCAAAACCAAAACGCCGCAGGCACTTCAAAAAACTAATACAGGACCGTCAACATTCACAAAAAAATAAATACAGCCCAAATACCATCATTAAGAAATCTAAATTAACACTTGACGGTCCACCAAAAGTTCAAAATTTAATAAAAAATAAGCTAAAGCAGCCTATAATTATAGGTCATTACAATAATAAAACTTATAAAGTTTTGTTTGACACCGGGGCTGATTTGAATTTAATATCAGATAAAATAGCACCTGCTAACATTGAACCAACAAGTATAAGTAATTTGCAAATGGCTTGTACCAATAATAATGCCTCCGTTTTAGGCACTTGCTTTATTAATTTAACTCTCGGAGAACGTAACTACAGCCTAGAGTGCTGGGTTATAAAAAATTTAGAATCCGATATAATATTAGGAACCCCGTTCTTAACAAACGAAAATGTAATTATCGATTTTCCACGATCATGCATTTATGTAGGTCAACAAACAAGACACACCCTTTATTGGGATAGGTCGCGGTCTGTCGCCGCAGGCGAGGTCGTGTTACCGAAATTCACTGACGCCATTCCAGAAACTCTCAAACAATTAGTTAATGAGTTTAAACAATTATTTATAGTTGGTCCGATTCAGCCTACTACCAGGGCAACGGAACATAAAATCATTTTAAATCAAGACAAAATAATAAACGAGCGCTGTTTTCCTATGGCTCCGCGAAAAAAGCAGATTCTGTATGACATGATAGATGAAATGCTTGCGGCGGGTGTCATAGAACCTTCAAATTCTCCATATTCCGTGTCGCCTATCATCGTAGAGCGACCTGACAAAAAACCAAGACTCTGTATGAACTATCAAAAATTAAATTCAATTACCGAAAGCGAATCCGCGGTTCTGCCACGAATACAGGACGCGCTCAAAGATCTTTCGCAAGCAAAAGTTTTCTCAGCGCTCGATTTAAAAAGCGGCTATTGGCAAATTCCTATGGAAGCCAATTCAAAAAAATACACGGCTTTTTCTACACCTGACGGGGCTAGTTATCAGTATAATGTAATGCCTTTCGGGGTACGCAATGGCCCAAGTTCTTTCCAAAAATTGATGGTCAACGAGGTACTCGTAGGCTTTATTCAAAAATTTGTAATAGTATATCTTGACGATATAATTATATTTAGCGACTCACAGGAGGAACATTTTGAGCACCTCCGTCTTGTGTTTGAAAGACTCAAAATCCATAACTTAAAAATTGCTGGTGAAAAGTGCCAATTTTTAACTGACAATATAGAATATTTAGGACACCACATTCAAGGTGAACACACCGTGCCTTTAAATAAACATAGAATTCAAATAAAAAATTTCGAAGAGCCCAAAACTAAAAAACAGTTGCAATCTTTCTTAGGCACGTGTAACTGGCTAAGGGAATATATACCTAATCTCGCAGAGATTACAGCCCCTCTTACCGATTTATTAAAGAAAAATATTAAATTTAAATTCTCAGAGGCTCAACATGAATCTTTTGAAAAAACCAAAAAAGCAGTAGACGCATGCGTGCCGCTGCACAGACCAAATTTTTCATATCCTTTTATAGTTCAAACCGATTCTAGCGGGATAGGCATGTCAGCCATTCTGCTACAAGAAATAAATAATAAAAAGCACATAATAGCACACGCTAGCGCTAAATTTTCAAATACAACTAAAAAATATCACATCAATGAACAGGAGTGTTTGGCTGTAGTATGGGCAATAAAAATGTTCCGTGGTTATCTAGAGGACAAACCTTTTATTGTTCGTACGGATAGTAAAGCGCTTACCTGGTTAAGTAAATTCAAAGATTCTAGATCAAAGCTAATGAGATGGGCGTTGTTATTACAGGAGTTTAATTTTAAAGTTGAACATATACCGGGCAAAGACAACGAACTTTGCGACTATTTAAGTCGAAATCCGGCTAACATGTCCTATGATGAACAACTTAATGATGACCGCTTGTTAGTGCCAGATTTAGATAGTAACATAAAAGTCAATAACATAACAATGAAAGATCTTAGTACGCTGATCGTGGCAGAGCAGCAAAAAACGCGCTACACCCGCCGCGCAATTCAGACCTTGGCGTACTTGGAAAATGAACGTAGAAACGGGCGTGAACCGCAAAACGCTGCGGCTAAACGTTTAGAAAAACTTTAACTGTCGTAAACGGCATTTTATATAAAAAAGGCGCGACACATAACAAAGTAGTTGTACCTTATCGATTAATAGACAAAGTAATTTATTTGTTTCACGATGTCGAAGAAAGCGCACATCCGGGCATCGATGAAACTTGGGAAAAAATAAAACAAAAATATTATTGGGGTTACCAGCGAGAACGCATCGTAACTTATGTAAATAAATGCACAACTTGCGCACTTTTAAAAACGCAACAAAAACAAGAACAAGCTCCATTACGGGCTAACTGTCCAAATTATCCATTTCAAATCATTTCAATAGACGTTTTAGGGCCGTACAATCCGGTAGCCACGAAAACCGGCTCTCAGTATGTATTATTATGTACCGATCTTTTCTCAAAATGGGTTGAGGCCAAGGCTTACGTCAAAATTACACCAACCGATTTAGTAAACTTTTTAAAAAATGACATCATATCGCGATATGGCAGCCCACAAATGATCATTTCCGATCAAGGCTCGGTATTTTGCAGTGAAAAACTTAGAGTACTATGTCAAGAAAACAATATAGAACATAAAATGAGCGCTATTTATCATCAACAGGCCAATCCTGTTGAAAGGCGCGTACAGGAATTCAAAAAAGTTATGAAAATTTTTCTTTTTAACAAAAATCAAAACAATTGGGAAATATATCTCAATAAAGTTTTACAAATACTGAGAAGTCGAAAATGTCGTGCTACTGGAAAGTCACCGGCTTCTATAATACTAGGGTACGAACTACCTCGAGCGGGCGAATGGGACGACCTATTCGCAAAAGCGCGGGAAAATAAATCAAAAAACGCGCGCAAACAAGAGAACAAGTTGATCGCTCGAAAACAAAAATTATATCAGCAAAAAGAATACGCTAATGAAGCGGAACCTAAAATAGATTTTAAAGTAGGAGACAGAGTTAATACGCGAATGCGATTTCGGCAAAAAGGGCCATTCGTTCCTGCATGGACCGGTCCGCATGAAATCGTAAAAAAGCTTAGCGACACTGTTTTTGAAGTACAAGTTGATGGCAAATTAGCCACCATACATTATAACGACATAAGACGTGCGCCTGAAGGCAACTTAGTACGTTTCGATGATACTGAGGACTCATCTTCAGACTACGATATTTCTGATTACGAATTTTCGGACGATCAAAGTAGAGCGGCCTCTGATTCAGAAGACTCTGATCTTGAATTAACTCGCGAGGTAAGCGGATTGAGGGATGAGCTTGAAAATGATTCTGAAAATATACCAAATAATTTAATTGAACTTGACGAGCATGCGCATATTCAAGATGACCATGCCCAGTTATTAAGCGATTTCGAACAAAATGTTCGCGTTGTTACTTTAGAGCAAGAAGATATTGTCGATACTATAGACAATTTAATACGTTTCTATAGTTATAAGAAACCATCAGATTGCGGTATACCAGAATACAAAAATTTAGATTATTTAAACCGAGCAGGCTCTAATTTAATTAATTCGGGTAAAGAATTATGTGAAGAATTAAGGGCTGGACATTTTGAAGAATCTGAATTTATTCAAAATACCAATATCATTTGTGATTTAGAGGAGCATGAGGATCATGCGTCTTCATTAAATAAATTTGAGAATGTTGACATGCCCTTAGAGGATGACGTCACATACAATATCGAAAATATCGATACTAATTTATATTTTTATAATCGGCATTTTGACCGATATTATTTATTCAAGAATTAATTTTTAGTTAAAGAATTAATTTTAAGTTCATTACAAAATGTTAATTTGTCCGTTAGCCCGTCTAAAGAGGGGGGTGTTGTATAAAATGTATTTTTATACTTTTTTGATTTTTGAATTTTTAATTTTTTCAAAATTTTTTAGAAAATAATTTTTATTTCGAAAATTCAAATTTTCGGCAGGAAGATGCTTCGATGCCTTGCATTAACTGAGCTCCGCGAAAATTCGCGCGCGGTTTTGTTCACCAAAAGTGAGGCTCCGCCCTAAAACGGCGTTTGGGCGAATCACGAGCGTCGAAGCAACTTTACTCTTGTAAAATGCGAATTTTACCAATTTTTCACACTTAATTAAGGATTATTAATTAAGTAAGTTAGTTAGGAAAAAACTGAGTACGTACGTCGATGCGTATTTATAAAACACACAATATTCCGTTTACCGAATATTTTTAAGATTAATAATAAACTTTTTATTCCAAAAACAAAATTGAAAATGCAAGCTGCATTTCCGTGTGCAGGGGCCCGCGGAAAAAACGAGCGAAGTCGCGGCGTTTGACGTCAGACTCGCGGCCTATAAAGCTGCTGCGGGCAGTATAACATTAACAGAACCTCTTCAGTCGTTGCGTCATATCAACCGCGGATCGCTTTAAAAAGTAATATACACTTGCACATAGTATATGAAATTTGAAGGGATTGCTAGTCTGAGCATTACTCACGTGGGATTCTCACCTCGAAATCCCGAAGGTATGGCTCAGTGAACAAGTATCTGTTTACAAAAAATAAATTTACAGTCGTCACGGGCTAGGGAAGTTTTAATAAAAGTATAAGCTTTATGTGTGTGTCAAAAAAGGTTGAAGCAGTACAGTGTGCATTGAGTACACACTCTAAAAAATTACTCGTTTAAAGAAATTCGATCGTCAGGCCACACATATAAGTTTCGAGTTTACGCAAAAATCGCAGATCTGAAAGGTGATATTCAGTCAATAATAGTATTGCTGGTACACTCAGTAAGGTATAGAATCTTTGCCTTAAAAAACATTAATTTCTTTGAAGTCAAGTAACATTGTTTGCTTTGAAAAATCATTCATCGAAAGTTTGCTTTCTAAAACGCCCGTGATGCTCTAAACTTTTTATTTTCAAAAAGACATTTAAAATTGTTCTCCAACGACGTTCTGTTCATAAAAACATTTAATTTTTCGATTTTCTCAAAAGTGACATTTCTCAAAAAACATTAACTTATAAAGTAAGAAAGACATTTTTCGAAGTGCTTCTGAAGAGTTAATTTTCAAAAAAACATTTTTTAAAGTGCAACTTTAAACCAAGTGATAGCTAAACGTTTTATCACAAAAACATTTAAGCCTTGTTAATTTTAAACAACTTAACGCTTGTAATGCTATTGGAATCGAACAACGAATTTTAACTTTAAAAATAATACTTTCAACGTCAAAAATTCGCAGCCGAATTATATTCTTTAAAAAGTCAATTAATATTTTTTCTAAGTGTTTCACACGCAACCGTTAAAGTTCGTAACTTTTCTGAAAGCAAGAGCAAAAAGTTTAAAATTTTAATTTTAAAAAAGTCGTTATACTGGGTGCGACATTCACTGTCGAAAAATATAATCTTTTCAAAAATCAGTAACAAATTTTTTGGACATTAAAAAATGACTGATAATTAAAGGTTCTGTTCAATAAACGCCCGTTAAATAGTATAACGTACTTGTTCATTTTTAGTTTATTATAACTAAATTTAAGGAAGGTAAAAAGGTTAAAAGAGCTCTAGACTACGGACTTTTCTTAACCCTGTTAATTTGACAGACAATTTTTTGCCCAAGCCCTCCGTGTAAATAATTCTTCTTGCATATTATTTTACCTAGAGTAAAATACCCCGTGCACAAAAATACTTCAGAGTTCGATATTTTGAACCAAAAAACATTTTAAACACATTGTTGTTTAAACTCCCATCTCAAAACAAAATGTCATTAAATAACTTCAATGCAGCGTTTGACATTTCCAGTCAAGCGGTAGAGGAGGTGGGACTGCCCCTGACAAACACAAGTTTGTCTTTTTCAAAAACCCTGATAATGGACATTGACACCCCAGAAATGCAGTGGGATAACATGCATCAATACCGTAAACAAAATCATTCTTTATTAAATTATGAAAACTTATCAGAAAATTCACACAGTGTGGAATTTCAAAATTTACCAAGCAAACCGCTTAATTTCGACAAAGACATTGAGTCGGAAGGTTTTTCTGAAGACTTAATCAACTTTGAGGAGGTCACCGATTTACATGTGACTTTAAATAAAAAATTGGAAAAACAGGAAAACCTACCTACGCAATACTATTGGATATGGAAATATTTATTTTTCAAATAGCGAATTTGAAGAATTTCTAAGTAATTTTGATTGTTTCAACACACATTGGGTGGATATTTTTATGATTATTGGACAGTACACTTTGGTGTTTCATCGTAATAATGAGAAGCGAAGTCTCAAGTTTGAAGATGCCATGACAGACAAGTACCTGTTTCGATGGACTGACAAGCTGATACGATTATTTGCAAGACATATGCATCAATTGTATAAACTAAACACTGATTATTATAAAATTACCAAATAAAAGTTTTATTGTTATGTGTTGGTTTTCTTTATTTTTTTAGGGAAAGGTTGGGTAAAATAAAACATTGATTTAAATACAAACAATCTGTTGTTTATTAAATAAACATAATACTAATACATTAGGTGATAACAATATAATAGTAATAATGATAATAATAATATTAATTATACAATAATAAATACCTAACCTAATATCACAACCCTCTATAGGTAACAGCTATCGAAAAAGATTGGCGCAAAGATAGCTGTCCTAGTCAGTCTTGGCGCATGGAATTTCCAATGATTCCTTATATTTTGCGATATCTCTATGACCCCAAGCAAGCGTGTTCTCTAAATCACCGGGTATAAGGTAACGCTTGTCGTCCGCGTATGACAGCGCTACCTTATTTTTAAGTTCGACATACATATCATGTTGATGGGAGCGGAATGTATTCATCTGACGATGAATAAGGGTTCCTTCTACGTTGACTGCTTGTCGATAATCATCTATACTAAGTTCTTTTTTAGTGACATAGTCAGGAACCCCTTTAGCTTTTTTCGTACATTCCCCTTCAACATCAACGCAATACGCCTTCGCCCCAGTGCCAACAAATTCCCAAATAATCTTTCCTGCATACTCGTCTTTCATTTTACCTAATATCGATTGGTTTACAGGAACATTATGTGGGTTTTCGTGGGAGTAATTGGACGTATCGAATCTATCTAAATTAGCCGTCATGTCATTGTAAAAATTTTCGGTAGTGACTTTTAAAATAAGGGAGTCGGTGTCAGTATACAGCAAGACCGCGTTGTTGCCATATTTAGGCTTAATATATCCGTACAAAAAGTCATACATAATCGTCTTGGATACCTCCAAGATCGAAAAGCCTACGTAGATAGGCTTATTATATGTGACTTTTTGTTTATGCATCTGGATTGCTACCAGATTCTCGTTAAAAATAACGCGATCTTTAAAATGGGGCTTCGCGATTAACGCTCCGGCCCCCAACCTCCTACCAATATTCTCCCAATGAGAAACAAGTTTTACATCTACCCGTTTCTCCACATTCTCCATCGTTTTCCCGAACACAGCGTTGTTCATCAGCTTAAAAAAGTCCTTTTCGAACTTATTTTTAGCCTTATTTCGCAACGCTGTATTCAGATCGATGTATTTTTTAAGCCACGGAGATTGATCGAAAGATATAACTCGGTGAATTTTAGTGAGCTGAAGGCCATAATTTAATGCTTGTTGTAAATTTTGAATATGAATAATGTACTTTTCTTTTTTGATGAAATTTTGTATCAATTTTGTAATTTTTGGAAATTTAGACTCTGGTGGAGCAATGGATTGTGGGCAAAAGGGTAGCTCGTTGTGTAAATAATGTAATGATTCCGGATAGTCCAAATCTACTTCTAATATATAACCTGTTGGTGATTCAGGTGCTATATTCATATAATCTAAATTTTGAATTTCGGCTTCGTCTAACCACTTGAAATTTCCCGTTGGTAAATATTGAGACATGGCTGCACCATACAGATTGGTCGCATCCAGGTACATGATGTAAGAGTTGGGTTTAGAAGCGTCATAATTCGGTGTAAATTTATTGTTCGCTAAAGCTTGTCTAACGCTGCACTGACTGACTCCTCCGCGAATCCCGTGCTTAAAGAAGTGCACCATGTCTAGATCTGTTAATAGTTCTAATTGGACGGATGTGGCCTTAAGGGCCGCGTCCATAGAGAGACCTGGCGCAGTAAAATATTACGCAGGATCGAGACCATAGGTAGCCAGGCACACGTCTCTAAAGCTTTCAAAGACATCTGTCAAAATTAGAACGTCGGATTTGAGATATATATCTGAATACTCGCCTAAAGTTTTACATTTAAATAAATTCCATACTGACCAAGCACGCTTGTAATCATCTTTGGAGATGTCTTCCTTTTTTAACTCGTTATAAAAGTTTTTATGTGATGGAAGTTTGTTTTCGTCCAATTTGGAAAAAGAATCCACGTAGTTATACGGGAAAACACCCTTTTGTCGAATAAGTTCAAATTTGTCATCATCCGCAAAATGTTTGCGTACTTCCCGGCATTGTTCTGGTTTTAAATTTTGACTAAGTGTATCTAGTTTAGAAGCCATGAAACGAAAACTATCGAGGAAACGTAATTTTAAAAATACCTGTTGTTGTTTTCCTTCCTTGATTTCGACGTTATCCACCAAGATATGTTTGGTGAAGGAAATATACTTTTCCTTATTTTGGGGGATAACGTCCAGCTTTTCCTCGTCACAAGCTAACTCCTTGACAAACAGGTGGGAATCAAAATTGGACATATTATGGAAGAAAATAGGGATAAATTGGGGAATTTTATAATTTAGATTGCACACAGAGTGCGCCGGTCCTCGATACATCCCAGTTAGATGATCGTGATCATGTACTCTATCGCCTGCCTCTACATCAAATGCCTTTTCGCAAATATGGCATGTTGGTGCTTGCCGATGTGCATTCTCTTGTTCCTCTGTCATAGGTAGCATTGGCACCACTTCCTTCATAAAATGATTATAGATTGACTTGCAGTCAGTCTCTAATCGTTTTATAAATTCTTTGTGGGCGTCCTGTCCTCTATAACTTTGGTACTTTGAATATGCATCATCAAAGTCACATTTAATGTAGTATGCAAATGAGTAGGGTACATGTTTATGTGTCCTAACAGTATAGGATGTATCAGGGTCCAACTCATTTTGCTCTGTATTCAAGGGTTCAAGGATTGTCTCGAAGTCAGCGTAAACAACGAAAGGTACCTTTAATTTCTTTTCAAAATTTGTAAATTTGAAAATATTCTCGGGGATCTCTTCTCCGTATTTGTTCTTTTTTAAATCAGTTGTCGGTAATTTAGCTGTTACGTGTCCGCAATCGTGTTTTTGATGAGCTTTTAATTTCTGCTCTGAATAAAAATAAGTTAAACAACCATCACATAAATACTTTGCCTCTTTGCGTTTAGATAATTGACTTGAGATCAGGCGAGACATGCTTCTTATTAAACAGTAATGACTATTTTCGTAATCATCACTTATTAATAACAAATTTACATGTCTTTCCTTGCGAGATTTCGTAAAAAATAAGGGACCAACGACTTCAATACTATTTTTACCATTGTCGTAGGCTTTTTCAAGCCCATAGACATTGATAGAAATATTATTTAGTCGTTCAAATTTAGATATATCGACAAGTTTAATTGGAAATTCCATACCTGTGAAGTCCAGCTCGTTCTCAAAAGACAGATAGTTCGCTTCCCTATTTGCATTTTGAGTCCAATGTACTGGGTGTAGAGCTGCCAAGACTGACCACATAAAACATTTCTGATCCGTGTTTTGGATGTTTAGAACAGCTTTCTTAGCGTCAATCTCCTTTGGTAGCGGAATGTAGGAAGATGCCTTTAGAGGGTTGATCTTGTTGATGCCTAATTCTAAATGAAGGAGCTGTTGCAGCGACCACCCTGTAACAATAGAAACATTGTTAAGTATTATGGTTTAAAAATATGTTAGACTTAACGCTTGCAATAGTACTTACCACTATCCTTTTCCGAAAACTCTGAATATTTCCGGTCTAGGATGGTAGCAAACTGTCCAAACAGCTCCTCTAGGTCCGTCGCTCCATTCACCATAACATATTTGGTGTTAAAGGACTTATCCTCTGACGACTCGTTCGACTGCAGAAGGAAACGGCCAAAAAGTTCTACCCCGACTTTCAGCTGATCGTACTTTTGAAGTATGCATCCCACCAGCCTTACAAATTTGTCCTGTAGATGTCCTAGGAACCTGGGCACGCTAGTGGGATCCTGGCTTGAAGAAAGTCGGTAGGTAGCGATTCGGCTTCGGAATGATGTTTTTATTAGCTCCACTCCTTCCTCCTGTTGCACCACACAGCAGCTCTCCCGATGCTTTTTGGTTCTTAGATGACTGGACCATCGGGAGACTGGTACGTCTAGATTACATTCAATACAATGCCTCTGCTGTGTAGTTGAACCTGAAGTTGATGGTTCTGAAATAAATTAGCAATAATTAACACTTGTACATATATAATTTCAATATTTCGCAATATGATGCAATATTTCGCAATATTTCGCAATATGATACTATATTTCGCAATATGATGCAATGTTTCGCAATATGGTGTAATATGATGTAATATGATGCAATAACTTACCATCTGTCGAATCGAGTCTCGCTCTCTTGGTCTGGGGTTCTTGTGAAGGCTTCGCTTGTCTTTTGGGGGCCCTATGTTGTTTTTCCTTTTGATGTTTTTGGAGGGCCCACCTTGATTTAAAACTATCTCCGCAAGTATTGCAGGCATGCACCGCAAGTCTGCAATCCCCATGACGTTTGAGGCTGTCCTTTCTGGCAAACGAGCGCTGACAGTGTTCGCAAACAAACATTTTCTAAAAAAGTAATACAGTATTAAGGCCTTTATAGCACTAATTTTAATGTAGTATATCCAGCGTTATAGATATACATAAGATTCTTCAAATAAACACACACGAGAATAAACACCCTGTATTAGTTTGCACAACACGTTAGAACATATATCTAAATTACTTTTAATCAAATATTTTTTAAATCGAATTAATATTGTGGATACTTACATGTTATTAATTTTTGATTGTTCTCTATTTCACAACTTTAACCTTCAGCTTCTCGATGATGACTGATGAAACGCTATCTCCTCGCGGCTATTTATAGCAGCCCGTCTCACTTCGACTACGTCCTCCAGCATTGTATATTAATTGCTTAGTCACTGCAAATATCCGTATTATTAAACCGCTAAACGCGTTGAGACTTGTTTTTGAATGCTGTATTTTTCCCGATAGGATGACTCCATGGATCGTGACTTTAAAAATTCCTCAACCGCCGATGGCAATTTGTATATTAATCATCTATTGTTCTCGAGTCGTGATTAGTTCATTTGTTGTTGTATTATTAAAAATATATTTTATATTAGTTTAAGCGTATAATAAGAAATCGGTGATTTTAAACAGATATCTATCTTTTATATACAGGGTGTATTATAATACTCGACTCATTATGTCTTTTTGATGCTTTTTTCGCATCTTGTCCTGCGAGGACTTGGAATATTTTTAAAATAGCTTGGTATATCGTTCTTAATATAACACACATGTTGCATTACCTCTAGCAGCCTTGACGAGCCGTAGGCGAACTTACATTCTTAGTGAACCTCGTCCTGCAGGCTCGAAATTGATCATAATGTCTTGTTGTCTACCTAAATAGGAATCATGTGTTTCTTTATCTCGTCAACTATAATGAACCGTAGGCGAACATACATTCTTAGTGAACCTCGCCCTGCGGGGCTCGGAATTGTTCATAATGACTTGTTGACTGCCTAAATACGAATCATATGTTTCTTTATCTCGCCAACTATAATGAGCCGTAGGTGAGCATATATCCTAAGTGAACCTCGCCCTGCGGGGCTCGGGATAGTATACCTCGACCTGCGGGTCTCGGGATGGTTCATAATAACTCATTACGTCATCCTAAGCATGTATCTAGCATCCCCCAAGTACCTAGGGCCTAATGTAGGTAGCGTCCAACAATATGACGTTTGACAGATGACGTATGACAGATGACATTTGACAGATGACATTGGACAGATGTCATTTGACAGATGACATTTGGCATTGACATTGACATTGACATTGACATTGACAAATGACATATGACAGATGTCAGGTGACAGATGACAGGTGACAGATGACAGGTGACAGATGACAGGTGACAGATGACAGATGACAGGTGACGTCATAATTAATGTCGCCCACGTCTGTGAGCTGCTCGGGCATGCGCAGAAGGACCTGTGGACCTGTGGATGGTGAACCCCTCTTCTATCACTACTCACTTGGCAATAATAAGTACACTTATATGGACGAAGAATGCATGGAACTTCAACCCCAACACCATTTGTGTAAAGAAACACGCACCTCCCTCGTGGAAGACAGCCCCTCTTGTGCAGTTCAACTTATTACGCACCATAGCAACGTCACTTCCTACCACCCTTTCAAGACGCAGTTGCACGAGCCGCAGATAATAAAAATAGTCGATGGAAAATGGTTAATCACAATTCCAAATCGCCTAATCAGTACAATCAATTGTCAAAAATCAGTTGACAACGTACCCCTGTTTGGATCCTACCTGTTAGAGTCTCCGACCAACTGTAAAACGAAAATCAAATCAATTACATTGGAAAGCTACGAGCCAAGCCGCATCAGCTACTCCGAAGTCAGCCTACCTGTATTGAACTTAAGCCTAATCGAACCACATCGATTAACATACAACCCTCCTTCCATGGACCTCAACTATGTCAACCTTAAAGCCACCAAAGATATTGAAAGTCAACTACGAGACCAGAAGAAGGACCTCGAAGAAATGACGTCAACCGTTTATATCAATCGGACAAGTTTTTGGACTATATTGATTTACATTATTTTCGCCCTGACTATAATCTTTATCATACACAAAAAATTTGTAAAGAAATCTAAGAAAATAATTCATATCAAAACTAATTCAAATGATGAAATAAATAATGCAATTATTTAACTGCATTCAAATTAATCAAAAATATTGATTTCTTTTAAAAATAATAATAATAATTAATTTTATATTTTTTTGAAATCACGCTCTTTAGAACGTGCTTTCATCTAAGAGGGGAAGAGTTACATTCCCATGAGAACGCTCTAATCTGCAAAATAAGCAGAATCGTTATCTCTTTTCTTAGATTTTCTACGTCTAGTTCCCATGCCGAATCAGCATTGTGAATGTTATAAATATATGTAAGAAACGCAAAAAGCTTAGTTCTATTGTATCACGCTTTGCTTAAAATAAAATTTTTAAAAAACTAACGTTTCTTTTTCGAGTTGTTAACTCAACACTAGTTTTTATAACAGTATTAATAAATATTTACTTAAAGATTCAAAGATACCAATGAAAAAATCCTAGGCATAATGAAAGAAATTAATGAAGTTTAACGCGAGGAACAATATTAAATATTTATTTTTTTTGTATTTATTCATGACCTATAACCACGTAGAGGATATTTGTATATAGCCTGTGTGCTGCAGTGCAGTAATAGGTAAAACTACTTTAAGCCTTTACCTTAACTTTAAAAAATTACATTTACATTACAACACAATATTTTTTTTTGCTTAAAGAATGGTTAAATTGCAAAATCAAACAAACGTAGAATTCTTCTTAGTTAAGTTGCAGAGGGGTCTTGCAATAGATGCGAAATTATAAATAAACTTTCGAAAGTAGCTACATAGACCCAAAAATTGACGAACTTTATGTACGTTGGTTGGTGTTGGAAAGTTTGTTACTGCCTGTATTTTCTCTTTTCCTGGTTTAATTCCGTCTCCACTTATTTCATGGCCCAAGTAGGAGATCGTGTTACACAGAAAATTACACTTATCAAGTCGTAACGTCATGCCCGATGCTTTTATCAGACTTAGTACTAAATATATTGCGCTTTGATTAATAATTTAATTAACGAAAGCCGCGAGAAATAAAAAGGCACTTATCTAAGTGACTAACTATTTATGACTGAAAGTAAAAAGGTAGTACAGACAAGGTGCGAATGTTTAGGTACCCACAAAAAATATAATTTATTTGTTGTGATTTGGGAACCTATTGCCGAAATTGGTAAATGAAATAATATGTTTATGGGCATATATTACACCTCTTCCCTAAATTTACAACAACCCAAACTTAAAAATACATAACATTACTTTGACCCGACAATTAAACGTTCGGGAGGTTTAATTTGGCTCCGCCGCCGTAGAACTATTTGATCACTTGACGATCGCACTTCACTATAGTAAAAATCTTGAATACTCTCGCAAGATGGGGGCAAAGTCACGTGACACTCTGTCAATTTTGGTCTATTAAATTTTTATAAGTTGGCATGAATTCCAGGACCGGACTTGAAAATTATACATGTGATACCTTCTAAAACAATTTATGCAATAGCCTCCTCGGTTCTACCGCTTTAATATTGCCAAATAATAAGTAATAGGTACCTAATAATTTCTTTTGAAAGTTTTGTTTTATAAATATTATAATTTAAGGTAGGTAATAATAAGCATGAATTTCTATATGGTTTAAAGATAAAGTGTCAAAATAGATTTAAAAAGTTTGTAATATTATAAATATCCAAACCTTAAAAATACTAAACTAACTGAAACACAACTTAAAATAGGATTCTGTCACTCATATTTAGAACAGATTTTTTTTGTTTTATTTGTTCAGATTATACTTATAGGTAAAATACCTACAGTTCAACATAAACTAATTGAATTCAAGTTATTACATTCACTGTCAAGAAAATCCCCATATATGACTTACGTAAGGTACGTAGACCCAAATATGGTTTTTATAGAATTTGTTGGCTATGGTACGGATACATTTCTAAACTTGTATGTGGGCTAACATAAAGTTAAAAGTTTCAATATAGCCAGGGATTTAATTTTTCTGGTGGAAACCCTACTTGCGAGTTTTTGACTTACATAAGGTACGTATACCCAAAAGTGGTTTTTAAGGAATTTGTTGGTTATGATACAATTACATTATTTCTAAACTTGTATGTGGGCTAACATAAAGTTAAAAGCTTTAATATAGCTAAGGATTTAATTTTTCTGTCAATGGAAACCCTAATTTAACAGTTTTTGACTTAACGTAAGATACGAAGACCCAAATACGGTTTTTATAGAATTTGTTGGTTATGATACATCAATTACATTCCTAAACTTGTATGTAGGCTAACATAAAGTTAAAAGCTTAAGTTTAGCCAGGGATTAAATTTTTCTGTCAGTGGAAACCCTACTTTAACAGTTTTTGACTTACGTAACCCTGATAGCACAAAAGGTCCGATGGACGTTTGCTTTAGGTCCATAAATGGTCCGTACGTCCAGGGACTTAAAACGAACGTTTTATGGATGTGTTTACAAAAACGTTTTAAAAATGTGCAAGAAAATACGTCCCGTAAACGTTTGTTTTAAGTACCCAAAAGTTTCATAAGTTATAGGCCATTAAACGAACGTCCAATAACCGTTCTTATGAAGTCGTTTTTAGAACGTACAAAAAAATCCATTTAATATATGTTCGTATTTAGATTATATTGAAGCCACGTCAAAAAGGGCGGAAAACAGCCGTTCAGCAGACGTTTTCACCAGAACGTTTTAATAACGTGCAAGAAAATACGTCCCGTAAACATTCGTTTTAAGTACGCAAAAATCTCATAAGTTAGGCCCTTAAACGGACGTCTAATAACCGTTCTTACGAAGTCGTTTTTTGAAAGTACGAAAAAGACGTCCAATAGTCGCTAATATATGTTATTAATTACGTCATATACCTACGCCATCCGAAACGAAAAGTAACACAAAATTCAAGCCCTTATAAATTTGTTAAATCAAGATATTATCCAAATCTTTTTTTACTAATCATTTTATAATATGTTTCCTTTATTTTTCCTATAATTTTAATAAGTCTTTGGCGTTTTCAGCAAAAAGAAACTATTTTCAGTTGCTGTTCCCATAATTACTTCCCACCGCCTACTCATGCGCCAGCCATTTTCTTTCGGTTTTGGCTTTGGCGTTGGCATGACGCTCTTTGACAAACCTGATTTTAAAAGGTTTAATAAATTAAATTGATAAGTTATTTTTCATTTTTGGGTGTAGGTGTAGGACCAAAGTAGGATGTCGTATTTTTTCAGATTTGTTGCGCCGATTTTCAGGCGACAGATGATATTCTAGTGTTTGATGTTATTGTGACAAAAGGGTACGTATTAAATAAAATTAGGTATCTAGGCCTATATTATAATTTAACCTAAAAATCGTAAAATGTACAAACAAAAGAAAGTTTCAAAGCACCAAAAATACAGATGTGCCAATGATAGATCAAAATTATTTCTTGTAGACATCCAATCTTCATTTGTACTTACATATTTTTATTTTTTAGATTGATCACCTTGCCAAAGTGGGTGAGGAAACAGTGGAGGAATTCGTAAAGAGAGCGTTAAAGAAGCTGATGACAAATGCAATGCAAACAGCATATAGCTGGCTGGGACAAAAGCAAAAGAAAAAATTTGCAGGGCTGTTTATTGCTACACTGATTACAGGTTAGTGACAGAATTAACCTTTCACCTTAGGCACAGCGCTTCAGAGGTGTCGGAACTTCATTATACCTGAAACATTTTTGTTAGAAACTCTAATTAATGGAATTGCAAATTTAAATTAATATTTTCGGGTCACGCTGTATACATATCAAGTTTAAATAGTTCATTATTTTTTAACCAAAAAGAATATTTTACACTGAATAACTTCTAACAAAGTAATACTAAAAATTAAAGTTTTCCATGTGCTGCCAACTTGTAGACACACTGTATAAAAACTAAAAATTGTTACAAAAGGTGTCAGTTACATTTTTACCAGAATTGACCTGTAATCTATTATTTTTAGGCGCTGCTTTCAAACTAGTGCCTGAATGCACTGACAAAAAAATTGAGGACAGCTTTAAAAATTATTTAAAACGAGCCTCAGAAAGAGTGAAAACCGAAAAAAAGACCTAAAAGTCAATTGTTTATGATAGCCTGAAGAAAGTTTTGTAATTTAAATAATTAACATTTGTTTCGATTCTAGTCCATGTTTTTGGTTTTAAGACATCAATAAAACATTATTTGTACTTTTAACGAAAGTATTTTCCACCTGATATAGGTAAATAGGGGGACATCATTAAAACGTTCGTCTAGCACGTCCATATAACGTTCTTTGAACGTTTACCGAATATTTTTGCACCTGATATAGGTAGAGAAGGGGGCATTATTAAAACGATCGCCTACCACGTCCATAAAACGTTCTTTTAACGTTTAAGGAATGTATTTTCCACCTGGTATAGGTAAATAAGGGGACATTATTAAAACGTTCGTCTAGCACGTCCATAAAACGTTCTGTTAACGTTTAAGGAAGGTATTTTTCACCTGATATAGGTAAATAAAGGGACATTATTAAAACGTTCGTCTAGCACGTTCATAAAACGTTCTTTGTACGTTTAATGAATGTTTTTCACCTGATTTACGTTTGTCTAATACGTCTATAAAACGATTATTGTACGATTATCAAATGTATTTTCCACCTAATAATGGGTAAAACGGGGCATTCTTAAAACGTTCGTTTAGGTCGTTTTAATGTTGTCCATGTTTGTGACATTTGTACGTTTGCCAAACGTCCATCAAACGAACTGTGTACTATAACCGTATGTTTTTTGGACGTCGGTACGTCCGGCGGCGGTCGTTTTTTTTACGTTCGTCTCACGTCCTTGTGCTATCAGGGAAGGTACGTAGACCCAAAAGTGTTTTTTATGGAATTTGTTTGTTAAAATGCAATTTATTGATACAGTTACATTTCTAAACTTGTATGTAGGCTAACTTTATGTTAAAAACTTTATTTTATTGCCATACAAACAATAATAATAGTAATATCAAATAATAATTTCACTTATGTAAGGTACGTAGACACAGAAAATAGAATTATATATTTGTTCGCTATCCTATGACATACTAATATGGTTAGCTATTTTAACTATTATAGTAACATAATTTTACTTACTATTACCTTACTATTGTCAAACAATAATAATATTTACTAATAATAATAATAAAAATAATTTCTTCAAAATCAAATAGCTGCTTTTTAAAGGTTAATAATATGGAAAGCTGTTTTGGCATTTGGTAGAACTAGGCGATACCCGGTTTTATCAACCTACTCGGTTTTGTCCAACTCCTACCTAAGTCAGGGAAATACTTAATTTCTACTTATTTTTCTTGAAACAGAAAAGGATATCTAGATAATGTAAAATGCAAAAATTATACATTAGAAACCTAACCTTAACGAACAATCATTTTAAGAACGAAAATTTTACAAACTAACTTTTCGACAAAAACGGCGTTCAGATGAAATAAAACCTATTACTTATCGATGAACTCAACTAACGAGCAAGGCACACATTAATATTTATGATCCCTAATGGCTACTTTATACCTCAATTAAATTAAACTAAACTTAATAAATTAAGAGAATTATGAAGTTAAAATACTACATTCAAACGTAACCATTTATACCTACAATTAAGGAATTAAACTAAACTAAGAAGTTGGCCAACTTTTAACTTCTTAGTTTAATTTAGTTGATTCGACATAATTCGTTGGGCGATCGGCATAATCCGTGGTTCCCGTCATGTCATTTGTCATTTCGGTGAATGTAATAAAGAACAATTTGTACACATAGCCCTAAATGCTTGTTTAATTATAAAATTATATTTTTGATATTTTGATTATTCCAAAAACTTTCATGACGGTTGTTAACGACGGTACATTGATTGAATTAGTACAACAGTTCCCATGCATTTATGATAAAACGGACAAAATCCAATAGATAGGTTAGGAGCACCTTCTTCGTCTCTTGTAGATTTATTAATTTACTTAATGTGGAGGTATAAACCATTGCCTTAATTTCTTAGTTTAATTTATTAAGTTTAGTTTAATTTAATTGAGGTATAAAGTAGCCATAATGAAAAAGAATTAAAAAATTTTAACCTGTATCTAAATTTTTGGTCAAATGAATAATAATTGTAGGTATTTGCAATTAATTGTAACAAAAACGCAATTTATAACTCGGTGTTTGGGCTCATTACGGTCCGCTACTAATCTAGGGATATTATTATGTCCCAATATCAGCTGATCGATGACAAATAACCGCTGTCATCTGTTTTAAAACGAGACTATTCGTGAAATTTAGTTTAGTATTGTTTGTTACATGCAGATCATCGACACTTCTGCACTCGGCACGGGAATTCATGTCCTTAACTAAGTCCGACCGTGGAAAAATTGAAACATCACATTTGTTTGTAGAATCACAAAAATTGCGTTTAATTTGCGTAGTGTGACGTTTCCATTGCATTCCACAATCGGTTTTTACTAAGTAGGTTCTTCTACCAAGAACCTCAGAAATTACTCCTTGACACCACGGGGTTTTATTTGCTCTAAAATCCCGAACCCAAACACGATCAGAAACATTAAAATAAATATCTTTTTGAGCGGAAAAATACTTTTTTTGATCTTGTTGTTTTTGTTCAACAACACGGGAAACCGTAGGTAACATTAAATCAAATTTACTTCTTAAATTCCTGCCCATTAATAGTTTCGCGGGTGTTTCCCCCGTTGTGGTATGAGGAGTATTTCTGTAAAGAAATAAAAATTTGTTTATAATTAAATGCATATCCATACTAGGATTTTCATGTTTGAATTTTAAAATTGCATTTTTCATAATTTTTACCGCACTCTCCGCTAAACCGTTTGTCGCGGGATGATATTGGAGCCCCTGTTAAATGTTTGACACCGCTTGCTGAAAGAAAATCCTGAAACTCTTCTGAAACAAAAGTTTAGCATTATCTGTGCAAAGTTGCAAAGGCAACCCGTATCTTGCAAAAACTTCACGAAAACATTTATTAGTTGTAGACGCGGTAATATTATTTACCTCATAGCATTCAATCCATTTGGATGTCGCGTCTATGATAACAAGAAAATTTTTATTAAACAATGGTCCAAAAAAATCTCCATGTAGGCGTGTCCAAGGACTTTTTGGCCACTCCCACACTTCTAATGCAGTATTAGAAGTATTACTAGCAAAAATTGCGTAAGTTTGACATTTCCTTGCTACGTTTTCAATATGAAAATCTATTGAAGGCCACCATACATAGGACCTTGCTAAAGACTTCATCTTAATTACTCCCATATGGGTACTATGTAAATCATTTAAGATAAACCTTTGAAAATTTTGTGGAATAATTAACCGAAACCCCCACATGAGACAACCCTGTTCAATTGTTAATTCATGTCTTTTATTAAAGTACGGTTTAATTTCGTCAGATGGACAAGAATTTGGCCAGCCATGACGTACATAAAAAATTATTTTATTTAAAACGGAATCTTTATTTGTCTCATTTTTTATTTGCCCAAAATTAACCGGTATTTGCGACTCTCTTATTAAATGTAAATATGAAATTTCAGCATAATTATCTGAAAAAAAATTCTTATTATTTTTATCATTACAAATTGTTTTTAATGGCATTCTTGATAAAAAATCGGCCGTGTTTTTATCCGAACTAACGTATTTAATTTCAAATTTGAAAGCTGATAAAATGTGTTGCAATCGGTTTGCTGCAAAAACTGGTATACCTCTCTTATCGCCAAAAATTGTCAATAAGGGTTTGTGGTCAGTTACCAACAAAAAATTTTGATTATAAATATATTGAAAAATTTTTTTTACTGCAAAAATAATTGCTAAAGCTTCCTTTTCTATTTGAGAGTAAGATATTTCGGCTTTATTTAATAAACGCGATGCGAAAGCAATAGGTTTTTCTACAGCGTTGTCGAAAATATGGCTTAAAGTTGCACCCAAAGCAAACTGGCTTGCATCAACAGTTAATTTTAGCTTAGAAGGATCGAAATGCGTTAACACATTTGCCGAAAGTAACATGGCTTTTGCCTTTTGAAAGCTTTTCACACATTCTGCTGACCAAAACCACGGTGTATCTTTTTTAAGCAAATTATAAAGTGGTTTTAAAACATACGAAGCATTTGGAAGGAATTTACAATAAAAATTTAACATGCCCAAAAATGACTTAAGTTCAGTCACATTTTGAGGAATTGGGCAATCTTTGACCGCCAAAACTCTTTCTTCGGAGGTATGAAGACCCTCTTTGTCAATTCTATGACCTAAATATGTTACCGAATTTTGAAAGAAAAAACACTTATCTTCCCTAACCTTCAAACCACATTCTTGAAGACGCTGGAAAACGTTTTCCAGGCGCTCCATATCTTCAAGATCATTTCTACCTGTGACCAATATATCGTCTAGAAAACAAACGACACCCGGCATTACGAACAGCTGATCCATAATATTTTGAAAAATGGCGGGTGTGCTTGTTATTCCGTACGGTAATCTAATATATGAAAAAAGACCCTTGTGAGTAGATATAGTCACAATTTTTCTTGATTCCTTAGTCAGCAAAATTTGCTGATATGCCTCGGACAAATCAATTTTTGAAAACTTATCTCCGCCCTGTAATTGTGTAAATAGGTACTCAATACGCGGTAACGGAAAATGTTGAGTTTCTAAATGAGGATTTAAAGTAATTTTAAAATCCCCACAAATGCGAATGCTACCATTCGCCTTTAGAACCGGCACTATGGGCGTAGCCCAATCAGAAAATTCTGTTTTGATTAAAACACCAAGGTCTACGAGACGCTCGATTTCTTTTTCAATTTTAGGTTTTAATGCAAAAGGAACCGGCCTTGCCTTACAAAATTTTGGGACTGTGTCCTTTTTAAGCCTTAAACTAACCTCAAATTTGTTAAAAGATCCAAGTCCAGACTCAAAAATATTCTTATATTTCTTTACTAACTCTGGCAGCTTGGCAGATGAAACTACTCCTACACGGCTAAAAATCATATTATTCCCTTCGTTTTAACAAAAATAGTGTTCTCCAGATGTTTCCCTTAGTCGACCTATACCTAAATCAAGCATTTGTAACCCATTACGACCAATCAGAGGTGGCCCACCATTTTTTACAACATAAGTTTTCAAAACTAAACTTTTCCCTTCAAAAAGTACCCTTAAATTTAAATACCCTAAAGGTTTAAAAGTAATTCCTACGTAATCCTTTAAAGACAAATCACTATTAAATAATTCCTTATTTTTAAAATGTTTCGCATATAGTTTTTCCGAAATAGCAGAGTGTGCAAAACCTGAATCGGCCTCAAAATCTAAAGGAATATTTTCACAATTTAATTTTACAAAATATGGCTTAACATTTCCTGAACTATCAATATTATTGATATCTAAATCTTTTATATTTAAGATAGACTCATCTATGGTATTCTGAATATTAAAATTCGTTCCATCTAACATATCTTGATTTTCATTAAAATTAAGTTCCGTATCCTGCAAATAATTTTGCTGGTTACGTCTACACTGAGGCGCTAAATGTCCCTTGATGCCACATTTGTAACAAATACAGTTTTTATACACGCAGTCAATAGCTAAATGATTATTTCTACCGCATACAAAGCACTTACTTCGAGGCTGAGTACTCTTACCACTTGCTGCTTCGTTTTGGAACCTCCCCTGCGGCCTATTGCTGCCACTGGCGATGGCAGTTGGAACTAAATGCCCCCTTCTGGCACTTTGAGGCAGTTGGCGTCCTGGATTCTGTGGTTTTTGGAAGTATACTGGCTCGGGTTTTATGCAGGTAACTCCGATATTTCTTACCTCATGCTCACGCAAGGCAGACTCTTTACCCAGAGCAATTTTTATAACTTCCTTAAAAGTGACTTTTGAAGCGTCTTCTTCAAAAAGTCTATCCAAAATTTTTCCGTCATTTATTCCTATGACAAAAATGTCCTTCATAACTGTCAGAAGCTCATTTCCAAAACCACAATTTGAAGCTAAACTTTTCACTTTTGCCTCCCAATCGGCCACTGACTCATTTGTCTCCCTTCTACAATTGTAAAATTTCAATCGTTGGGCAAAATATGATTTTACTGGAGAAAAATGCTCCTTAAGTAATTTAATCAGTTCGTCGTGACTCTTAGACTCTGGCAAATCTGGCACACACAAATTCCGGATTAGAACGTAACAGTCCTCAGAAAGAGTATTGAGCAAAATGGCTTTCTTTCGATTAACGTCGGAAATATTGTTAGCAATAAAAAATTGTTGTAGTCTTTCACTAAATACCGAAAAATCCGAAATTTTTGGATCGAAAGTGTTTAACGAACCAAGAAGTCCGACTATTTCCGTTTTTGTCTCCGTAGCGACGGCAGCACTAATATTTCCGGTTGGCGGCGCCATTTTGTAATAAAGCCAAAGGTGCACACACCGAAAATTCTACGGAGTTTTTCACAAAATAATTTCCCGGAACCCGTCGTAAAATGGTCCGTAGGCTTTTTAAGCCAGTACCTCGTCGCCAATGTTATATATTGCGCTTTGATTAATAATTTAATTAACGAAAGCCGCGAGAAATAAAAAGGCACTAATCTAAGTGACTAACTATTTATTACTGAAAGTAAAAAGGTAGTACAGACAAGGTGCGAATGTTTAGGTACCCACAAAAAATATAATTTATTTGTTGTGATTTGGGAACCTATTGCCGAAATTGGTAAATGAAATAATATGTTTATGGGCATATATTACACAACCCTCTTAGACCATCATTGACGTTCGAAGATGGGATCAAAATATCATCTATGTACGCAAGTGCTGTCGTAAAACGAAAAGATCCGAGTATTTGGTTCATCGTTCGTTGAAAAACCGCTGGCGCATTAACCAGACCGAAGGGCATGCGCAGATACTCGTAATGTCCGTCTGGTGTTATGAAAGCGGTTTTGGATATTGAGCTCTCATCTAGAGGAATTTGGTGATATCCTGAGGCTAGGTCCAGACTAGTAAAAAACTGGCATCCAGTTAGTCGGTCTAGCAAATCGTCTTTTCTTGGCAATGGGTACTTGTCTTTATGGGTCTTTCGGTTTACTGCGCGATAATCGACGCATAACCGCTGTTCTCCGTTTTTCTTTTTGACTAATAAGATGGGACTCGCGTAGGGCGAATTTGATTCTCGAATAATCTCATTTTCCAACAGTTATTGTACCACATTTCGTACTTTCTCTCGTTCCGAGTGAGATAGTCGATAGGGACGATATGTAATAGGAACATCATCTGTTAATTTTATTGTCATCTTTGTATTGTTACTTTTACCAAGTTGACTGAGTCCAGTGGCGAAGCAATCTTTGTATTTATTGAGCATCTCTAGTAAATGTTCTTGTATTTCCTTCTCTAATGTTTCGTTAAAGCGAATGTCTTTGATGTTAAGTTCTGGGTGAGTATCACGAGAAATGGATAAACACTCTAAAGTCTTTACGTTGTTCTCTGGTTGACAGGTAAACCCTCTAGCTATCACGGTATCTTTAAAATATTCCACCGGTTCGTCAGAATTGTTAAAAATGGGTAGAACGCTGTCTTCGTTAAGACTTAAAACGCATCTAGGGATTACATGAAATTTTGAAGGGCACGCTCGGTTCTGCAAATCGACAAAAACATCGCCAGAGTGGTCACTATAAAGTGATACATGTCCAATGTGGTGAGGATGTATAACACTACTTTCTTTAGCCCATAGGGTCACGCGACGAGAAGGAAGAGAATCAATTGAACTAAGATTTACCACGTTTTGGTTAAAAAGCCTTACTTGGCCACCATGCACAGTTAAAACGACGTTTTCGTTATTTACAAATGGCTGACCAATTATGACTGGTACTTGTTGCGTTTTATCAGGGACCACTAGTGACGTTACACTAGCGAAAGCTAAATCAACGCGCAAATCAATTTTGACTTGTGAGATGGCCTTGACTGAACCTCCGCCGTATCCACGCAACAATATGGATACTGGTTCTTGTATTAAATTTAAATCTCTAGCATCCGTATCACGTATTGTTACGGCACTACAACCAGTATCTACATAACCTCGTAATAAATTACCATTTACCTCGCAATCAATAAAATAACATGTGTCTGATGGATTGAACTCGTTTACGTTAGTGGACATAGTGAATGTATACTTACTCTCACCAGCTTTAGTAGTTTCTTTGTTTTTCTTCCAGCAAGCGGATACATCGTGTCCCAAAAGATGGCAGAATTTGCACTCCACTTTCGGTTTGACGCACTTTGAAGCAATGTGGCCCTTTGTACCACAGTTAAAACATTTCGTATTCAAGTCTCTCGAATTGTAGCTTCTTCTTGATTTATCGTAAAGACGATGGCGCACGTCTATCACTTTAGACAACAGAGCAGGTCTTGTGTTTTGTCTGATTGTGTCGTTCTTGGATGTTTCCTTTATTGCAGACAAATATTCCTCGTATAAGGATTCGGGTGAAGTATAACGTCCAGCACATGCACCATTTTAAAGAACTGTGTCATCTAGTCCATCTATTAAACACGAGACCGCCTCCTATTTTTTCGAAATAGTACACTGTCATGGTTTCAGTTGGCTGCTTTTTGCGATTTAGCATTTTTCTCAACAGTGCTGCGTAGTCATTATGATCTGGGAATGACTTGATAATGAGTTGCTTCCATTGGCACCAAGTATAATTGTAATTAGTAAGGCTGTGGTACCAAGATTTTGCCATTCCGATTAGTCGAGACTGCATATGGTAGACGGTCGATATGTCATCCCATTCATTAATTTCTCTCAGCTGATCGATTTTCTCCAACCATTTTGTAGAAGATAAATTTGGATTATCTGGAGAAAACTCTGGTATACAGTCGCTACGTATGGTTACTCGTGTATGTCTTTCAGCATGGTTACTTTGTCTTGATAATTTCTCCACCAAAGCTTCAAGTTTAATAATCCTTTCGGATGTATTCTCACGGTCTCGTGAATTAGAGCGTTTTGAAGTGGTAGGAGAATAGGATCGACTTCTTGAGCGAGAACAATCTGTTTCTCTAAAAGAACGTATTCTTTTGGGTTTGGGTGTATAAGATTTTTCGGCTGAATTTTTCTCGGAGATATTTTTCGTTGTGTTTTTCTTTCTATATCTTTCACTAGAACTATTGTTACTGCTGGTGCTGGTAGAACGGCTTCTATGTCTAGCGTTTCTCGACTTACTTCTGGATCTTCCCATTGCTTTTACACTACTATATTTTAGTTAAATGAGTAAGCTTGAAACGTGTTTTCAGACTTACCAAAACTAAGCTTTACAGTAACAAGAGCACTATGTTCGTTTACACTACACAGGATAGTTCACTACACATGATATTTAAGTTTGAAACGTATTTTCAAACAAACAACAATGATTATAAACCCTGTTAATAAACCCTTAAAAAATTAATGATTTGAAACGTATTTAAAAAAAAACGATATAACTATAACACAAAAGAGTATTTTCTTTAAAAACGAAACGCTGAAATTTCACAAAACTTCAATTGAAACGCGAATTACGCCACACCTGAACTGTAAACAACACGGGAAAATAATTAATGCAAGACGTATCAGAACGAGCTTATATTCAAGACTAAACATCTAACTTTTCTAAACAAAATAGCTACTTGTTGACAAATCTTAATCTCATATAAACATCCTACTAAAAATCGATACCGTCTCGCGTCTCCAGCGTTTGGGTACGTGAAGGAATGCAAGTGTTATTGCCGACTCGGGACTCTGGTACCGCATACAGGGTGTATTTTCCTTTAGGTTCTACAGTGTCAATTCCGCCTGTAGCGTGTGTAAAGGAATTTTAATTTTTTTAATAGCAAAGATTAAAATTCTGCCATATAGATTTATCGTTATTAGTAAACTACCGCATAGGGGTCAAAAACCCTGTTGTATACGCATTTCCTAAAACCCGGAAGGAAAAAAGTTACAGGATAAAAACTTCGAAAAGCAGCGTTTGTAAACGAATTTGGATTCATCGTCTTTAGCAAACTTTAATCTTTACCACTAAAATAAATTAAATTGGTTTATAAACGCTACCTACTTCTTATTACAAATTTCGTTGCTGCATAAACGTTGCTGATGACTTCACACATATCGAGAATTATACACAGAAAACGTAAAACATAACAACAAAAATGGCGCCGAGCCGGTTCTGGAGTGTATTTTGAGGATGTCGCTAAACAAGGAAAATCTAATAACAAGAGGTTTGTGCGCATGCCCATCCATGTAGTGCGGCAAGGCTTGTGATTGGCGAGCTATGCGAACAAACGAATTTGTAAAACAACGTTTGCGCACGAGATAAGCTGTGCAGATCTAAAGGTAAATGTCTATGATTCAGACGCGTTGACATTTACCGAACGACCTTGACGGTTTCGACTTTCTAACCTAAAAATTTTGTAAACATTAAACATTACTATAAATGAGTTTAAAACTAAAAATAGTGCAACAATAAAAATTATTTTTTCTGCAACTGCCAGAATATTGTGGCATTCACAAACTATCTATTTTTTGATGATGACGACGATGCGCGATGATAGCTGTGGTCGGACAATGAGCTTAATTTAAATTATTCAACCCCTAAATAAGTTTAAACTTTTAAATTTCCCGCCTTTTAAAAACTTCCACTTAAAAAAAATGTCCCCTGAAACATTAAAAAGGTAATGAATTCGCTTACAATGATTTAAAATGAATTTCACCCTTTGAAATGCAACTAAGCAGGTGGTCTCAACTTAAAAACTAGTAGGTGACTTTCTTAAAACAAGCGTAGATTTCTTAAACAAAGCCTAAAGCTTACTAAATTTTGAGATTTCAGAAGATGATAGTCAATCCTGTAATTTAAACGAAGAGGATAATAATTTGTATAATATAATATTACTTTTGATCGATCAAATAAATCTACTCGTAGTAAAACAAAAACATTACTCACCATCCACAATAGTAATGTCTTTTATATTGTTTACGCTTTCTCCCTGTGCTTATGCTCTAATGTGAGATAAATCTACCCACTAAAAGGTACTTTTAGTATCTCTCGTCACGCCAAAATGTGTCACCAAATACTTCTTCAAATACCACCGATAATGATAAAACTACAACGAACTATTTAAACATTGTTTCTAGCTCTCTATCACCTAATGAAAAAATTGTTGATTTGTTGATCGATGAAGGGTATGTTAGCAAACGGTTAGACTACAGAGGCAAAAATCTTATTGGTGTAGCTTCCAATCACAATTCTTTGGCCACCACTGTATTAGCATATTATAGGTATGATATGTTCATCTTTTGGTAACTTTTCTGAAATCGTAAAACTATGTATTACTTTTTTGTACATTTTTAATATCAATATAGTGGCAACAGAGACAAAAAACAAAAAATATTATCAGAAAGAATAAAAACCTTCGCGCGCCATAAAATAGCTTGTGGATCCACAACTCCCAGCTGATGCGGCGTTGCCCGATGTCACTTCATGGCTTGATAAGTAGAGAGGGCTGTGGTAAAACCGAACTCGCTTGCTTACTTACTACTCTTAAAATAAAACATTGACCTTATAATCATTACAGTAGATAAGCTACACTAATTCTAGATCAAAAACGCATGGTATTTTTTTATGGATTCTGGATTCTGGATTTCAAGGCCACCGACAACCACTTCTCCCTCCACTCCTCTTCTCATTTGTCTGTCAACACGAGAGAATCGCGTCGGTGACCTTGAAATGCAGACTGAACTTCCATAAGAACAACATAATATTTGATATGGAACCAGTGTATCGTAGTGTTGATCTAAGTCGCGATTTTTCAGTAGCAGTTGCTATCACGGCTGCTCTTATGTAATGTTTAACTGTGATTTCTAAGTAGATATTATTTATCTCTCTCGCTCTTCTCCGTCTCAGCAGTCTCAGTTTACGCACGCCGCACGCGCCACTTGTTTTTGGGCGGGTCGAAACGAAGCAACAGGTCGATAGCGAAACAAACGAATAGCCAGTAATGGATTTACCAGTAGGCTGAGTAGGCTGGAGCCTAGGGCGGCAGATTTTAGGGGGCGGCAAATTTGGCCCAAATTTTTTTTTTATCTTACAGGAATTTAAAAAAAACATTATTATATTATACACAAAGAAACGAGTGACGAATTGAAATTAAAATTGAGGGAAGACCTAAACCCGAAATTAACTTGACGCAGACCACAAAGTGTAGATCTAGGAACTTTATTGTTATTGATAAGTTTGAGGCAAATAAAAACAGTAGATTGGACTTAACTTTTAAACAATGTACCCACTAATAAAAAATAAATTGGCCTTTTTTATTTTTTTTATCTTATTTCATTTTCAATAAAATAAGTAGGTAATCATAAATTTTTAAAATATTTACTAAAAATTATTGACCAAATTTGGGCGTGGTCTTAAAAAAATTTCGCTTGGTGCACCCCCAAGTTAACAAAAGTCACGAGCCGCCTCTGAGGGGCCGAGGGGCGGCAAAAATTGAATAGCCTACTAGCGGCAAATTTGTAAATCCGCCACTGCGAATAGCAGAGAGCGAAGTAGCGAAGCCGACAAAGCAGCTTAGCAGAGACATTGCGATCGCAGTTTATTTTATTGCTGGTAGCAGACTGCGATTGAGTTTTTTCAATTGCAGTGATTATTTCACAGTTCGTGATTTATTGATCACCTCTAGTGTATCGTATCTACTCCTTACTTTTATAAAAATTAGTCCTAGCTTTAAGTGTTATTGATATTCACTATTGTAACTTTTGGTTTATATAATAATTAATTATAAATAATATATTTAATAAGTAGGTTTTTGTAAGTAGTATCCACTTATCTGTTTGTTTTTTTTTAATAAAAAATGTAAAACACCTATGTTTATCTGGGTCGTTATCAATACGTGAGTTTGAGTCTACTATAAGTAGTACTTGCGCTAGAAAGGGCGATTCTTTTTTTCCGTTGTTTCTATACCTATTAACAAAATGGCAAAAGCACTTTTGGGACTTGTAATTTTTTCAGTTTTCACCGGCATTATTTGTGCTCAAAATAAAGAGTCTATCCAGGCGACAGGTTTCTTTGTTAACAGTAATAAAGTAAGTAGGTATTAGATAAGCTACATTTTCAAATCTTGCATCATCAATAATTGTTTAATTGTAAATTGTTTCGTTTTTCAGATTAAGCTTGGGGCCCTGGGCTGGGTCGATTAATGGGTCACTTTAAGTATGTTTGGGGGGGGGGGGGTAAAAATGTGGGGGGGGGGTAAAAATGTAATAAACACTTTTTCCTTTTTATTCTATCTTTAACAATATCTTTAATGATATAATCCTGTAAGTGTAATTTTTTCAAAATGCCACGTTCAATACACATTAACGATAATGCGATCTGTTCACTAATTTTTCAACTGTTTTACGGCATCGCCATGTTTTGTCTTAGTTTACTTTCTCATTATAAGTGACCTATTTCTAAGAAATGCCTTTTTTTATGTGTGAGCATCAAATTGACAAGCTGCTAATCTACGGAAAAGCTATAGAAAAAACTGTAAAACTGCAGTTATAGTTACTAAGCAGATCTGCGGAAATCCATAGCTACCTTAGATGAAACTTTGAATAAATTAACAACATTGTTGCTTGTTGGATAATGTTGTTAAATTTTTAATTGCTTATATCTAAAAAACTAATAAGTTTAGACATAGGGAAGCACAAATAAAAGTATTTAGAAAGTTAAGATAATTTTGAAAATTAGATTTAAAAGAGGGAGTACCATTAAAATTATTGGAGAAATTTGTGTTTGAATGTCAAAATTTTGCGGTACTTTCGGTTAAACCGGAAGTGAATTAGTTGTGACTCAATCATACGGAATACCCAAAAAGAAATAAAGAGATAAATAAACTTTAAAAAAAACTTTTTAAAACAAGCTTTTATTTAAGTGACCTAAAAAGATGAAAATAAACTTTTAATTAAATCAAACTAATCAATTTAGTACTATGCACCTATTACACAATTTAAATTTTATAAAAGCTTGTCGCGAGATGTGCCTGTATCTAACTGGTTATAACACAATATTAAGTGACTTGAAATAATAAGAAATAAAATGTCTCTTAGAAAATAGGCAGATAAATATAGCGACAAGCTTTTATAAAATTTAAATTGTGTAATAGGTACATAGTACTAAACTGATTAGTTTGATTTAATTAAAAGTTTATTTTCATCTTTTTAGGTCACTTAAATAAAAGCTTGTTTTAAAAAGTTTTTTTACAGTTTATTTATTGTTTATTTTTTAGTTATTATTGGGCATATTTCTAAGTCTGTTCATTTCATTTAATGCGTCATTGTTACATGGTCGTTTTCCAGTTAGTTTACTACAGTCTAGTTCTTCAATTTGTAGACCCTCTAACGATTTGACCCTGCTTAAGGCCATGTATGCTTGACCAGCAGCGAAGAGCTTTGAGCCTAAGTAGACAACGGGATAGTCGACTGTTACTACCCTGCATTTTATGAACTGTGCAAGCCCAGCATAATATAATTGGCAACATTCTTCATTCTGCAGTACCGTGGCTATATTTTACAGGAAATTGCACAGTCTTAGGTTGAATTATATGTACACCGTCTTTACCGAAGTCTATACGAACGGATGGTATGTCAGTATCGTACATCTGGGCTCTCCGGAAGCAGGGCCATATGATTCCTGTAATGTGAACAAACCCGAACAAACCTGAACAAACCCGACCAAGGCATACTTTTGTTGAAATTCAGCAGTTGACTACTGCAAAAAACCACGGTATTTACAATTATAAATTAAAAATTAAATGACAGACAGGCAGATTTATTTTTGTCTTGGATAATCGGCCATAGCAGATTTAATGTGACATGTGACGTCGTACTATTTTTCGTGTTCTACTTAGCAAGCCCTTTTATTTGATACCCATATTGTGGTAGTGCAGAAAAAATAACGAATCCGCCATCTTGGATTATCCGACATATTGTATTTTGAATGACATCACATAGCTAACCATGCATTGTCATCTAAACTATGCGTGTATACAAAATGTCAGCTCCATCGGTTGAAGATAACTAATGGTTCAAAATTAAGTTGCAAGATTCCACCCGGATAAACATACATCCATTGCAAGTTAAATAAAAGCTTGTAATAATAATTTAAATTTTTTTATGTATTTATTTGTGTTTTATGTAAACAAAAAAATTGTGTGGTTAATTTTACAATTTCCATTTTTCTTGACAAAACTGTCTTCGATAGGGGTAGGATATGATACAGTAATGTTTTATGCTTATGTCAAGTTGTGTGCGCTTCCGGTTCAACAGGAAGTTCGTTTTTTTCTTATAATTCAGCATAGACGATCGGGTTTGTTCGGGTTTGTATGTGTGTTTGTTTGTAACCGTCTTCTTTAAACCCGGTTTTGACCCACTTTAAACGGTCAGATTTAATTTACATTTTGTAACTTATCACGAACCGCTGACAATACAATAATCTACTAATCTAGCTCAATCTACTCAAAAAAAAATTTTTTTTCTTAACAATAACTCAAACTAAAAAATGAAAAATAAATATAGTTTAGAAAAAACTAAAAAACACGCTTTAATAATTAATCAAACTAAAAAGCAGAAAATAAAATAAATATAGTTTAAAATAATTCTTGAAATTCTTAATATAGGCAGAAAATAATAATGAAAGATAAACATTAGTATAAATATTGTAAAAAAAGCGTGGGGCGCTTTGTGCTATATTTTTCGTATATCGATCACCCCACGCTTTTTTTACAATAATACTAATGTTTATCGTTCATTATTATTTTCTGCCTATATTAAGAATTTCAAGAATTATTTTAACCTCAAGATAACCTCCTGATCTTACCCCAATGGACTTGTTTGTATGGGGGAATTAATTGCGTCCGATAATAATTGATGCTTGTCCTTTTTCAAGTTATTCAAGAGACAATTCTCGAAAAATTAGGGTGGAACTTAAAGTCTTTTAGTTTAGGCTTAGGACCATTTTTCATCGTTTACCTTTATTTTTGAATTTTTCCGGACAAATTTTACGAAAGCCACTTTTAAAACATTTTTGATATCTTCTTAGTATAGAAAATATTTTGTTTAGATTATAAGTTTTCAAACGCATAGCGTTTTGAAGTGGGTTTTCTTTTATATTATAAAACATTATCTGATTTTACTTTAGGCAACTTTTGTTGGAGCATGGCTAGCATGCAAAATGGAAGGATTGGAACTGGCCAGTGTGCTGAACGACGCGGAGCAGATAGCAGTGGTTGCTGCTGTTAATAATGCTCCAAAACAAAGTGACGGTACGTTATTGTTTCTTCGTACTTAGTGAAACTGCTGTCTGGATTTTATTAATCTTTAAAATCATTTTACGGTAAGATAAAACTTACTATTTGAGGTTTTTTGAGATTGTACTGCTTTCACGATGTCAAAAATTTTTGTCGGCAATATTTTTTTTATTATTAATTATGGAATTTTCTACATACCCCTCGATACCGGCTGATGATTTCTATCCTTCATGCCTTTTTAAAGCATCCACAGATGCACCAGAGTCAGCTAATCCAGGAAGACGTTCGAGCAATGTCCATTGTATAATGCTGAATTGGATAGATTTAGGAATGCTGCTACTTTTTGGGGTAGTTCTTCAAATATATTTTCACCGTCTGGCTGCATAGTACATTGATTGTTTTAATAACGAACGATAAATCTCGCATCAGGGGTCTCAGCATTTCTTAAAGTCTTAGGTATACTTTTGACAGATTTCAGTAAAATTGATAGGTATCCATTTTGTTTTTTGGTATTTTTAATATTAATTAAAAATAAATATAGTTTAAAAAAACCAAAAAAAACACGCTTTAATAATAATTAATCAAATCAAAAAGCGGAAAATAAATATAGTTTAAAATAATTCTTGAAATACTTAATATAGGCAGAAAATAATAATGAACGATAAACATTAGTATTATTGTGAAAAAAGCGTGGGCAGTATGAGAGAGTAAATATGTTTAGAGGTCCGCAATAAGCACAACAGACAATCAGTGTTGCCGGCAAACGGCGTGAACAACGCATGAGGGGATCATTTATTTTCTACCACAGAAATACAGTACTTCAGTAATATTTGGAATTACCTGAAAAGTTCAGCCAAGATAGAAAACGAAACCATTAAATATCGCGGTGGGTGCTTCGCTATCGAAACGTATTTGCTGCTACGGAGGGGGAATGACAGCGACAGTGGAATGTGATTTGCGCTCGAACAGAAGTGGGCAACCAGTAGTAGGGTATAATAAGTCATTGCCATAACACGTATGTTTGGAACATTAATAAATATAGTTAAAAAAAACTAGAAAACACGCTTTAATAATTAATCAAGCTAAAAAGCGGAAAATAAATATAGTTTAAAATAATTCTTGAAATTCTTAATATAGGCAGAAAATAATAATGAACGATAAACATTAGTATTATTGTGAAAAAAGCGGGGGGTGCTCGCACAAGCACAAAGCGCCCCACGCTTTTTTTTCACTATAATACTAATGTTTATCGTTCATTATTATTTTCTGCCTATATTAAAAATTTCAAGAATTATTTTAGACCATATTTTATTTTCCGCTTTTAGTTTGATTAATTATTAAAGGGTGTTTTTTAGTTTTTTTAAACTATATTTATTTTCATTTTTTAGTTTGTTATTTTTAAGGAAAAAAAAAATTTGAGTAGATTGATCTAGATTAGTAGATTATTGTATTGTTAGCGGTTCTTAATAAGTCTACAAAATTTAAATTAAACCTGACCGTTTAAAGTGGGTCAAAATCGGGTTCAAAGAAGTCGGTTACAAACAAACATAATATATACAAACCCGAACAAACGACAAAAATTTTCAAAATTTAAAAAAAATTGTCAAAATATCTTTTTGACGAGTAGGATTTTTTTTTTAAATTTTCTCTATTCTTAGCGACAATATCTATACGACCCCACGTTTGTTTCATTACTATTCAAAGAAGTCGGTTACAAACATACAAAATAAATATACAGGTGAAGCTAATAAAGAAATAAAAGCGTGTTAATGAATGACCCAAATCAGTTACATCTTCCACCGTCAACTTACTTCTACAGGCTCCCGCGACACTAAAATTAAGGGCTACCTAAAAACAATTATATGTATGTGTACTTATTATAATACTTATCAAATTGCACAGGAAGAAGAAATAATAACTACTTGTTATGTTTTACAAATTTAAATCAGTTTCTTGACACGTGTTTCGGCCCTTATACGGGTCGCGTTATGTTTTCTTCCTGTGCAATGAAACAACAGTTTCACCAAGTATGTAGCCCAACACAAATTACTTATTAAATGTTTAATAATATCACTAAGCTTAATCATTAAAAAATGGTTGTCTGTAGCATCCAATAAAAATTATTTGTCAATCTGGTTCCCTGTTAGTATCTTGGCTTGGCTTGGTCTTGTACATGAAATAATGTGCCCAAAGTGTTGAAAGAGAGAAATTCCTGTATTTCTCTGTAAAAAACGCAAGTAGAGCATCTTCATTGAATTTTTTTACTTTTCGTTCACCGCATTATTTTACAAAGAGAGAGAGCGATGTTCGTTGAAAGCTTGTGTCACGAAAAGGCCATTTTTACACGAGTCTAGTAGTACTACCTTGTACTTTGTAGTTTTAAAAGTTAATTTAAAACAAACAATTAAGTATTTAGAAGTTTATTATGTTTGTTCCATATTGATAATAATAAATAGACTTACTTAATTTAATTCTATGACTTTCTATATCGGGTTTAAATTTTCTTTTTACTTTTTTTTATAGAAGGTTATTGGATTGGAGGCGCTGCTGAATCCCAAGAATCCAATGCCTGGTATTGGATCGAGTCAAATTTAAAGTTTTCCTACAGCAATTGGGGTGCAAATCAACCGAATAACGCTGGAAGCGATAACCGAAAACTGTGCACGAGATTGGGCAACTTTTATAAGGTTAACGAGATAGAAAAATGGGAAAACGTCGATTGTGGCCTAGAGCTCCAGTACATTTGCAAAAAGGCGTTGTAGCTTCTAGACAATAATTTTGATAAATAAATTTTCAAACATTCATGTAGTTTTGTACCTGAATCATAAAATCATAGCCCTAACAAGAACAATTATTGGACAAGGGAAGTAAATACTAATACGCCCATGAATCACCGACGGCAAGTGACATTTTAGTAAGGTAGAGCCAAAAATGTAGTCAATATTTTATAAAAAAAATATACTGGTAAGCCATTCGTTCAACGGAAGGGCCTCGCCGCAGAAACGAATTATAATTTAAATTGATTGAAGACTTAAGTACCTATCTGTTTTTATAAACTTTTCGTTTTGCTGGATTATTTCCTTAAAGTATGCAGAATTGCAGAATTAAACTGTGTTTGAATGTTAATTTTACTAAGCATTCAAAAATTAATGCTGTTGTGTATATGCGCCTTTGATTTTTCATGGGTTTTCATTTTTTTCCCAGATATGGACAGGGTCATCGGTTCCTTTTCGGGATCAAGTTTCCTCTCCTCCAAATAAAACACAGATAAAATAAAATACCCTAATGAATACGTCATACCTGCAAACTCAACTATTTTATCTATAAATATTTTTTTAAAATTTCCGCACACGCACTTTTTGCCTACCCTGAGTTTTTTTTCCTTTTTTAAATCGGGTAACGGCCGCCCTAATTTCCAATTTTTGTTCCGAACACATTGTACAAAATAAATGGTTCATTTAAAACTTTTAAATTGCTCTGTTTAAGAGCGGGAACAAAGTAAACAACAACACGCATTCGCGACGTACGAACCAAAAACTGAATAGCGCCCCCGCATGGAAGGGGCGGCATGCGTACAGCAACTGACTAAACGATTTCCATTGGTGGGAGCTTTGAACACGTGGCTCTTAAAATATTCGGTGCCTACCTATTATTCGCCAATGTAATGGGACGAAAACGACGTGGACACAGGTTATGCTGAGCTAGGCTCACGAAAACTACGTTACCGATTTACGCATCTGCGTTCCAGTTTAAATATACTTTGCTTAAAAATAAGAATATAAATTGTAAGTGGTAGGATAGGTAGGGTGTAGGGTAGGGCCATGGCACTGTGGTTCTACCTTGCGGGCCGCCACTGCCATGAATAATGAATGACAGATAGTACCTATGTACATACCAAAAATTTTCCTAATCTTTCCTACTTGCAGTAAAAAAATCCGCCCTGAGCTGCAATCTTATACTTAGTGAATTTACATCTTGTTGCATTTATAGTATACAGTGTGACCAGTAAAGTTCGCATCATATGGGATTTTTTTTTATTAATAACTTTATTCGAAATTTGACTTTGGCATCACGTGACTCGTATTATCTGTCCAATTTTAATTTTTTCCAAAAAATAATTTTAAAGTGGGATTATTTCTGAAAATATCGAAAAAAGTTATTGGAAAAAGTTTTTTTAAATGCAATTTCTAGCCCACGTGCAAAATTTCAGCTGCATAAGATAATTTTGCTTTTTTACCCATATTTTGTAAATTGCACCACTCTTGCAAAATAAGACTCAACGCAACCTACACAAAACTACTTAGTTTTGACAATGCTTTATTTCAGATACATTTTCTTTAAAGTAGCGCCATATTAAATGTGTGTTTTTCTACAAAATCAAAATTGGGCTTATAAAATTTGGTCGCATGTGATGCAAAGTTTATTTGTTTTTGACCCTGTATAAGGTAACTTCTTAAAATAAGTATTTTTGAAAAAGTAGTTTATGTCTGAAAGTAATACACCTTAATATTAAGACAAAAAAGAACACAGTGTCGTCAGTAAAGTGTTTGTTTAAGTGGAAAATAAATTTTAGTTTAACAACGTAAAGTTTATCTATTTTCAACGATTTAATTTAAAACCCCTATATTATAATTTATTATTAAGCTATATCATAATAACGTTAACCTGTATTACTTTCAGACACAAACTACGTTTTCAAAAATACTTATTTTATGAAGTTACCTTATACAGGGTCTAAAACAAATAAACTTTGCATCACATGCGACCAAATTTTATAAGCCCAATTTTGATTTTGTAGAAAAACACACATTTAATATGGCGCTACTTTAAAAAAAATGTATCTAAAATAAAGCATTGTCAAAACTAAGAAGTTTTATGTAGGTTGCGTTGAGTCTTATTTTGCAAAAGTGGTGCAATTTACAAAATATAGATAAAAAATCAAAATTATCTTATGCAGCTAAAATTTTGCATGTGAGCTAGAAACTGCATTTAAAAATACTTTTTCTAATAAATTTTTTTGATATTTCCAGAAATAACCCCACTTTTGAATAATTTTTTGGAAAAAAAAAATTTGACAAATAATGCGAATCACGTGACTACTATTTTTTTGCTTAATTTTTGTCTCGATCGAAGCAAAACTTGATGCCAAAGTCAAATTTCGAATAAAGCTAAAAATCCTATATGATGCGGACTTTTTTTACTGGCCACACTGTAGATCCGCGAATCAGTCAAAAATATTAATTTTTATTGTTGTCTCCAAAAAATGTAGGTAGGTACTTGAGTAGTTTTTTTCACAAAAAGCAGCATGTTTCTCATTTCCGTCGGTCTGTCTGTTGACTCGAGAGCGGAAAACAACTTGACGATAGATGATAGATCGGTCGATAGCAACAAATGGTCTGATACGGTTTGGCCTCCAATATCGGCCGACATAACTCCATTTGACCTTTACTTTTGGTCTCTCTATAAGAGGACATATATTATGCGAACTTCAAGAGAGCATTATATTTATTATAGTATAGAGTAAATCTTTTCTATAAACAAAGCATTTCGACAGTTGACAGCCATATGACATTAACATTAACAGCTGACGCTGGCTTCTTCCTAAATGTTCTCAGTTCAGTAGTGGTCTGTGTAGCAACCTCACTGTCGTGCAACTGTTGATAATAGAAACTCCTAGACATTTTACTTTTAATCCAGTAATCTCCACCTATGCCCACTACCTATATTCAATTTCTTCACTGCACTTAGGTAAACATTATTTGTTTATTGCAAATGGGGAATATAGTAAGTTTGGTAAAATTAACGTTAAGGGGGTCCCTTAACCTTATCTAGTCGCTTGCGATCGAATTTCCAATAGATTACCCCGTTAGGGGGCCATGTCAATAATCTATTGGCAAATATTTTGGTTGCCGAGCGCTAGACGGAAGGTGAAGGTTGCGACTGAAGGCAATTTACACAGATTGCCAGATGGTTGGTCTGTGAATGGACGTTGGTAACCGGGTCGCTCAATTTCCTTGTAGGCTCATAACGAGGATGGAAAAAAACGCGATTGTACTAAAGAATTAATGAAACCATCTCACGAGCGCTTTGACTATTTCTAAAATAATTGCAGGGAGATAGATGGGTAAATGACAACCAAATTTATTGAAAAGGTCTCCTAATGAATGGGCAGTTTCCGAGCAACCAAATTGCCAGGAAATTTGTAAGCAATTTGATCGGACGATTTGTTTGCACGGTAATTGCCCTACACCTAGACCTACTTGATGCAAATAAATATTTTGCAAACTGATTTAACAAACGATTTTCTATGGTAAAAGTTTAAAATAAATTGATTTATTTCGAAAATGGAACATTAAATAGTACCTAAATACTACCCAACAGATCCTTTAATAAATTTGTTTGGTGCTTTCCATAGACTTCTTATAGAATAGACCAAGTCATTCATTCATGAGTAATACGTTTATTTGTATCAAACATTCGTACGTGTGAAACAAAGACAGAAGAGAGAGAGATAGCGGTAAATTTCCGATTCCGTGCGGAATTAACCCTTTCGCTGCGGCTATCTTATATTAAAATAAATAATAAATAAAAATAAAAAATAAATTATAAAAATTTATTTTTATTTTTTTTGCTTGAAACTTGTCGGAAAGTAATAATAATAAATAAAAACTGTTTTATTAAGTTCAAAAAAATACATTTTTAAATAATAAAAAAAATATAAAAATAATACAAAAAAAAATAAAAATATTATTGGACAAAAAACGCATATGCACTGTGTTTCCAAGAAACTAAAATAAATTATATTACATTTTTAACAAAAAATCAAAAAATAAATAAAAATATAAACCAAAAAAAATCCTCGAAAAAATTTTAAAATTTTTAATATTTTTATTTATAAAAGAACTAAGTATCCATTTTTTGTATATCTTTATAAACTTTAAAACAAAAAACAAACTATGACTTAGTATGAATACCTACGTAAATACACTAACGATGCAAATCAGGTCGCTACGTGTCCACTTTGCCCTTCCACGTGGCCAGCCAGCGGCAGCGGCGAAGGAAAATTCCAGGGAAACAATTGCGAGACCGAATAAATACAAATAACCTTCAATACGCCATTCGGCGTAAACAGCAGTTCACGGTAAACGCAGAAAAACCAAAGGCGTCGATAGCACTGAGCAACGAATACTTACACCAGGAAGAAGACAAAAAGCATGTTAATTGGTCGAAGCAAAAATGTCATTAAAGAAATGTCAAAACTGTCAAAAAGAGCGCCACCATCGGGTCTGGCTGGAACCTCGAGGCGGGACGTTTAAACGCCCATAGTTTTGTTATTTTTTTCTGGCGTAATATTTTAAAGTAATATTTAAGCCAAAAAAACTATTCAAAATCCCGTTAGTTGATTTTATATGTAGTAAAAATCAAATAGCAGCATTCTGAATAACCTTTTCGACTAAATATCACTTTAAAATAAAATACTCTATATTGTTGTTGGTCTAGCCTCGAAGAAAATAAAAAATAAAACTCAAAAATGCACATGACATAATTTTATTAAAATATTAAATGAAAATCACAATAATTACCATTTGAGTATGTCTTATAATTTCTCGTAATCTGCTGATCAAGTTCCTCGTTAACTGGTTTTTCATTCATTCTCTACTTGAAGCTTTCTAAGCAATGTGTAGGTATTTTGAATAAGAATACATATTTCCATTGTCAGCCTGGAAAAGCGGAAAGGCCTGGGTAAAAACTTTTTATAGCTAACCTTAAGGTGAAGACAAAATCTTGTCTCCAAAATTCATTCTTTCACATAACGAACAGCTGATCTAAAACAAAAATACCACAATGTAAAAAAACCAATGATCAGATCATGGAAAAAACACTTACGAGTAGGGCTGCCAGACCTCCCGATTTAGGCGGGAGCCTCCTAATTTGTTATGGACCTCCCGCCTTTTAAACCAAGTCATCAAACTCCCGATTTTCTTTTTAACCTCTCGCATCCTCCCCTCCCGCATTCATTATAAATTTAATGAAATGTGAAAGGGCTTAAAAACCCCACTCTACTATAAAACAATATAAATATGTGAGTGAGCATTACTAAAGGCGCCTTGTTTTCGGATGGTTTTTGAGACAGAAGATGTCATTGGTTGCGATCGTTTTATATGTTTTCCTGATCCGTGCAGTAGAGGAGGTGTTGGTAGAGCGGCATAGCTTGTGTATGTTATATTCTGCATTAATTTGATAATTTAGCCAGTCGTTCAAATTCGCGGAAATTTTTAGCCGATACTTTGACTATTTTTCTTGTTTATTGAGGGTTAATATAGTTTGAATGAAATCATAATCAAAATTAGCTCTTAGGCTTCTTCGCCTAACTGATGAGACCCGGGAGGTCGAAAGCATCCATAATGCACCCTAAATATCGTTCGGTTAAGGTGAAACCCGAATCCCAGTTTACTGCTTCGAATTCATTTGACAAGAGCAAAAGAACTTTTGGGATTTCGCAAATCTCCACGAATTTTGTGGCGCGTTTGACCCTTTTGTTCAAAAGCAAAAGTCTGAGAATTCAAAGAAGCAAAAGTATTCTTTGGTTCGAAAACCTGTTAAGTTTGGATACTTGTTTCGACTTCGGTTAGTCATCTTCAGTCAGGGGGAATACCCTGATTTAGGGTGCATTATGGATGCTTTCGACCTTCCGGGTCTCATCAGTTAGGCGAAGAAGCCTAAGAGCTAATTTTGATTATGATTTTAATCTTGTTGGTTCAAGAAGTAGTTCTCAAACGCAAAGAACAAAGTTTGTTCATTTTACCAAAGACACAAAGGCTGTGCCAGTGTTCGGTATCTGCGGAGTTCTACAATTTCGAGTGACTTTTGTCTTTTGTGCTATGCACTTTTGACTTGGTCTTTACTCAAAACATTCTGTATATTTTGAATGGTTTAATTGAATGTATGAATTTATTATTTGGAGTTTTCCTTTATATTTTGTTATTATTTTGGGGTAGTAAAGACTTATTTTAATAAAAATGAACAGTTTTAATGCCAAAACGACTATGAATGTGGAATATTTGAGAAACAATTTTAGCTCATTAAGTATTGAGCAAAAAATTGAAACTAAAATTGATGGAAGACCTAAACTCGAAATTAACTTGACACAGACCACAAAGTGTAAATCTAGGGACTTTATTGTTAAGTTTGCTGCAAATAAAAACAGAAGAATGAACTTTACTTCTAAACAATGTGCCCAATAATGAAAAATAAATTGGCCTTTTTTATATTTTTTATCTTATTTCTTTTTCAATAAAATAAGTAGGTAATCATAAATAAAATATTTATTAAAAATTATTGACCAAATTTGGGCGTGGCCTTAAAAAATTTTCGCATTTCGCCTGCAGCGGGCTTTTACTGCACCCCAAGTTAATAAGTCACAAGCCGCCACTGGCTAGGACCCTACCTCCCGCTTTTTAATATTTTAAATCTGGCAGCCCTACTTCCGAGTGGGTTAAAATAAAATTATTTCCACTTGAGTTTAGTAGGCAGAGAATCTACAAAAGGTTTAAAAAAGATCAAAAAAATAGATCGTATAATATACATACATAGTAAGCAAGAATCAGCAAGATTTAAATTAGTATCGTAGGGTTTAGTAATTAAAATATGCGTGGGTATTTATACATTTACCAAAATTTAGGAGAAAATAATCAAACAAGTGTTGGCACATTTTGGTTAATAGGTATTCAGTTTATGTTATGGTTTTGATTTGTATAATCATAGAAATAATTAATCAAAGTTAGCAAACTCACCTTTAGCAGAATGAAATGTATACAGGTTCGTGTTCATGAACAATATTAATAGAAAAGATCAAGTTAATAAGTTACACAAACTCTTTCATAAACTTTGTCGGCCATTATCATTTTATTTTATAAAGGCGAGGTTGGGCTGGGCGATTCCATTATTTGTGGCCGAGTCCAAGAAGACACTGAACGTTTAAAAATAATTTAATGGCTCGGGTAATTTGTAGCATAGATCTGTCTCGGTCTGCATCAAGTTACCTTCGCTATATATAAAGAGAGACAAGTATAGCTCGAACGAAGAAAGGTCGCGTTTCTTAGTAAACACATTCAGTTTAAACAAATAACGACGTAGGAGTTAAATTAACCAGTGGCGTATTTAGAATATTGCCACGGGGGGGGGGGGGGGGGTCTATACCTTTCGTTTTATCTTTTTTTCTTTCTTTCTTTCTTTCTTTCTTTCTTTAAAAAAGCGCCGCAGGCGAAAAAATTTTCGGTGCCACGCCTTATTTTGAACTATCAAAATTTATAATTTCTATGTTTTGATAGCTGAACCCAAAAAAAAATTTTAAATATAAACGCAATAATGGGAATATATATTTTTTTAAATATTTATGTTTAAAAATATATATTTCTATATAATATGACCGATTCCGAAAATGATTGGTTTTCAAGTTATTTTTGCCATTTTTTTTTGCCAAGTTTGGCCATGTTGTTTTGTTATCTGTGACACAGTTACTTAATTATTTGTAAAAACAAAGTATTGCTAATAGTTCTAGTTTGCAAAAAAATTACAAAACTAAGTGAACATCATTTCAATTTTTTAATAATAATTTTATTTAATAATAATAATAATAATAATAATAATAATAATAATAATAAAGGTCTTTATTTCTTTATTCAAAAATTGTAAAATAGAAAATTATTACATTTTGTTATCGGGCGAGGTTCAGTTCACCCTGTCTAAATTAAATGCAACAAGGCATCTGATATGTTCTGAGTTTTTTTTAATGTTGAGCCCACGGGGGGGGGGGTCCAGACCCCTCGGACCCCCCCTAAATACGCCACTGATATTAACTCATAAATGATGAGGACCTTAGACAAGGATAGACGACAAGGATGGGGACGGTAAACGTAGGGCGGTTCTATTGACAATTGTCTGGCATGTGACGTCACACTCTGACGTCACATGTTTCCATTCCGCCAATCTTTGTCTCACCGGGCTGGCACTGAGGGCACGAAATCTTGGAGACGCCAATTGGCGTCAATAGCAGCGAAAGGGTTAAAATGGGTGAATGATTCAGAGCGATTAGTCAACACCAGTAGGGTATGGCAAGGATTTTTCATACAATAAATAAGTAATAGTTAAAAACGTTTTCATTACATAATGAAATATAATAAATAAATAATATTTAGTTAAGTGAAGATTTAAAGAGGCCAATGAAAATGCCTAGGCTGTTATTATAATGAAAGAAATTAATAAAGTTTTACGCGAGGAACAATAATAAATATTTAATTTTTTTTGTAGTTATTCATGACCTATAACCACGTAGAGGATATTTGTATATAGCCTGTGTGCTGCAGTGTAGTAATAGGAAAAACTACTTTAAGCCTTTACCTTAACTTTAAAAAATTACAAAGGTAATTATATTTTATTGTTTTTTTTTTTTTTATTAAAGAACGGTTAAATTGCAAAATCAAACTTTCTTGGCATCTTTGCCATCTATTCCAACACTTCATCCGAAGATAAGTCACAAGCTTAGGTCACAACAAAATTATAATATTACTCATTACTGACGAATTATTAGCGATCGCGGTGTAAAACCATAGACAGCACAATATAGTGTTTTCTTCGTATGTAGACAAGGTATATATATATATACAGGGTGTTACAAATTCGAGGGCCACCATTGGGATCTGGGAAATGGTAATAGATACGGGGAAGTTTAAATTAGGGCAAAGTTGCGCAATTCAATGCCGATCAATATACCGTCAAGAAGATTTGTCCATTCCGAGTACTTCCGAAGATATTCGATAAAATCCGAATTTAACGTTTTTCATTTATATGTTGTCCTGCGTTTATTTAAATAGATAATTGAAAATAAATTGAACTTTCTCATTGCCACTTTTTCTCTTCTATTAGACTGTGGTAACAGATTTCGAATCCGACGTTTTGTCTCTGGGCCCCATCATTAATTTATTTTTTTTAAATACGGACCTGGATTTTTTATTTTATTTTTGGAATCACCAAGGCTGATTGCATGCTATGATTGCATTATTTTGATTAGGATTCAAAAGTTTAAGCTAATAAAAAGATCTTATAATATTGTTTTTGTTTATTTTTTAATTAATGAAATTTTACATAAATTCTAGAAATAATCGGAAAATAATGGTAGGTAGGTACCTACACATTCACTAAAAAGAATCAATTTTATCTAAGACTAAGATGTTCAAAAAGATTTCCGTTTGCACTTATACATCGATTAATTTTGTTCCTTACTTTTTCAGTGGACCTTTGTATCGACCTTCTCCTTATTGACCTAAATCCTTCAATAATCCTAGCTCTAAGTTCTTCTAATGTATTACCATTATGTTTATAAATTTTATTTTTCAAAGCCCCCTACAAAAAGAAGTCCAAAGGTGTCAAATCTGGAGATCTCTCAGGCCATTCCACCTCACCTGCAACCATATCATGCAAGCAGCCTTGGTGATTCCAAAAATAAAATAAAAAATCCAGGTCCGTATTTAAAAAAAATAAATTAATGGTGTGGCCCAGAGACAAAACGTCGGATTCGAAATCTGTTACCACAGTCTAATAGAAGAGAAAAAGTGGCAATGAGAAAGTTCAATTTATTTTCAATTATCTATTTAAATAAACGCAGGAAAACATATAAATGAAAAACGTTAAATTCGGATTTTATCGAATATCTTCGGAAGTACTCGGAATGGACAAATCTTCTTGACGGTATATTGATCGGCATTGAATTGCGCAACTTTGCCCTAATTTAAACTTCCCCGTATCTATTACCATTTCCCAGATCCCAATGGTGGCCCTCGAATTTGTAACACCCTGTATATATATATATGTGTAAAACAGGTGTAAAATGGCCACTGGGGATGGATGACTATCGCGCGAAACACGTCGTAAATTTTATGTGGTTAATTAAAAAAATTTAAATTTATACAGTCTTTTTTTAATTAAAGCTATTTCTTATAATTTTTTTGGTGTATAAAATTTTAAGATTTATTTATATTGATTACAAGAAGATCCTTTCGGAGGGAGGGGGGGTTCAGACCCCCTGGACCCCTCCAAAATACTAATCCTTACATACCTAGGCGCCATCTATGCGTATACGAATGGTTGGAAATTCTGTGAATATTTGGTATCAAGTAATCGTGTACGAATATTCGTTTCGGAGACCATCCACACGTTACACTTTTAGAACTTAATATATTCATTTATTTATCCTTTGATGTGCCACAACCACCTTGAAAGAAGCCGTGAAACAGAAACATCGACAACACTGCTTGAGAATCCATGTGTCACGTGACTTTTTTGGGGTTATCCATGCTTTAATTTACGCGCGACGTAGGTGTTAACTTTGCGGATTTTCGTATTAATTTGTATTTTTAACCCGTTTTCGATTGATATCTAATAGAAAATTTAAGTGACATGATTGCTAAGAACCTCTGCAAAATATTAGTGGACATTTTTGGTGCGGATTTGCTGTAATAGCATTAATAAAGTGAAAAATCCAACAGCCTGGCTGGCCTGTACAAGTCTTATAATGGCGACAGAATTTTTTTGTTTTAATTAAAAAGTTGTGTTTTTTGTATTCTAGTTAGCTCTTTGGGATAAACTTTATTGTTTTGTGGCTACAGTTAATTTATTAAATATTAAAGTGTTAATTTAACTTGAAGGTATAATTATGTGAATTAGTTTTAAAATGTCACTAGTAGAGATAGTTGGTAAGTAGGTAGGATACCTCTAGACTCTAGACTCTAGATACTTAGGTAAGTACTATTTTTTTTCTTTTAGTTTGTTTATTTATCAACATGCCAAGCCCCTGCTGTATTCCTTGGTTTAACTCAAACTATAAAAGTGTTTTAAAAGCAGGTGAAGGTGAAGAGAGTGTGTGTGTCAGTTTTTACCTCCCAAAAGATGAAAATCTGAAAATTCTATGGGTAAAAGCCATTAGAAAAGCTAATTGGTCGCCCACACAGTATTCTGTAGTTTGTGCTAAGCATTTTGTCCCCAGTGACATTATTCGTGAGTATATTTATCTTTTGCCTGATGACTACACAAAAAAAATCCAACTAAACTGAGACCTGGTGAGACTAAATTTAACAGCTGTTCCGTGCTTTTATCCCAATTTGCCTGCTTACTTGTCAAAAACTGTTCTCATTCCTAGAAAAAGTCCAGCGGAGAAAAACGAGGAACAACAAGAGCGTACCTCTCAACTTAATCAAGCTTTCGAGCAATCAGATTTTATTAAAAGTTTTGACGATCTCAGTAATTATTCACAAAAAAATAATACTTCTGAATTTTGGGAAGTAAAAATTGTAAGTGACTCAAAAATATATTTTTATAGTTTAGATTTGACCAATGACTGTATAAATATTGTTAATCAGGTTTCAGTGGACATTGATATGAAGGTAAAGGGTTTTTTTTAAAGGTAATGAATTGGCTTACAATGATTTGAAATGGATTTTACCCTTTGAAATGAAACTAAGTAGGTGGTATCAGCTTGAAAACTTATTGTCTCGGTACCAATTCATACATTGTGAAAGTAACGAAGTTATCCAGATATTAGGTGACTTTCTTAAGACAAGCGTAGGTTTCTTCAACAAAGCTTTAACCCTACTAAATTTCGAGACTTCAGAAGATGATAGCCAATCCTGTAATTTAAACGCAGAAGATAATAATTTGTATAATAGAATATTACTTTTGATCGATCAAATAAATCTACTCGTAGTGAAACAAAAACAGCTTGTCAACGCAATATATTATTATTATTTAATAATTAGGTAGGTTGTTCTTGTTATCCAAAACTATATTTGTTACTTTTTTGTACATTTTTCAATATCAATATGGTGGCAACAGAGCCAAAAAAAAACACAAAAAATATCAGAAAGAATAAAAACTCGCCAGTTGCCGCGCGTCATAATAGCTTGTGGATCCGCAACTCCCAGCTGATGCGACGTTGCCCGATGTCACTTTATGGCTTCTTTTCAAGGTGGTTGTGGATGTGCGATAATTTACCGGCAGACGGCAAACATTCGTGTTCGGCTCAATCTCCAAATATTCGTTATCGAATACGAATTCTTTATCCACGTGCGTTTAAATGCCCGTATATTCAATATTTGTAAACGAATCAGGCAAGTTGTGGCGCCAGGATTAGAATGTTAACAAGATACCTTAATAATTTGGGCCTTGGTAATTTTTAATTTTAAATATTTTTATTTATTTTTTTCCTGATTACCACACCACTAAATGGGCAAACAATACCGAACAAACCCGTGAGAACCTAAATCCGGATTAAACGAATCTAATTTTCCACAAATCTAACACTGACGCACTATTCGCAAATATTCCGACCACTAACCACAACGTCGTTAAATACGATTACTCACAGAAAAAAGGAGTGTTGATTACTACAGCAGTTCTTGTTGCTACCCGTAAATGGCCGATGCATGAAAAAGGAAAGCGACGTTGCCGCTATCACTCTACATTTTGCCACAATGGAATTAAGATAAGTAGGTACTAAATACAATACAATACCCGTTACTAAATACCACATATTTATTTTATTAAAACCAACAAAACGAAAACCTTCTACCTACAGTATCTTATTGAATTTTATAATTTATCTGAATTATACTTGTAGAACGTGTATTTTATTAATTTTATAAATCCAATAATATGTAACTTAACTGTAAGTTTGGCAACATCGTCTCTTTTGAGTATAGTCGACCATACAGCTAACCAAACAAATTGTGAACGCTGAAATTTTTTCTTTCTTTAAAATGTAAACAATCTAAATCTTTGTCTATCTAAATGGCCAATTTATCGACTATATTTTTAGGACACACTGTATATTAGAGATAGGAAGAGGAAAAAAGTTGTTTTCGATTGTTAAATAAAAAATATATTTGAATGCTTGAAGGTCGTAGACAATGATGTTTCTTGAATGATGAAAGAGTTTTGGACTTCCATTGTCTTTATTTGTATTAAATTACAACGTTTTAACTGGTAAGTATCTCCAGTCGTCTTCAGGTGAATACTAAATAAGTAAAGTAACTACAAGACTATTTATACTAGCTAGGTGCACTGAAGCACAACTAAGGTAGGTGCAGTCATTCGTTCAGTTAGCACGGGATCTTATCCTAAGCTTAAATCTATCTAACAAAGGTTTCCAGATATTTCTTAAGTCTAACGATGGTTTACTAAAGCAGCCTGGATTCTGGTGAATAGTAGCAGCTTTCTTAAACTTTCTTTTCCTCCAGTGTGGCTCCTTATGTAGGATTTCAGCTTCTGACCACATGATATGGTGACCATGTTTCCAGGCATGGTCAGCTGCATCTGACTTTTCGGTATCTCCTTTTAACGTGTTGTTTTTGTGTTCTTTAATCCTTGTCTCGAGTGGTCTTAATGTCTCACCTATATAAGATTGGCCGCACTCGCAGTTTTTCCTATCTTTTTGAATTATAGGCTTTGTCTTCGTCAAGTGGCTTCTTAGGGTGTCTCTCGAGTTGAATACGGTGCTGATGTTGTATCGTTGTCCTAGTCTTCTTATTTTCTCAGATACTCCCTTGACATAGTTAAAACCCTCGTGGATAGAGCAATTACAATCTGTAACTCGAAAGAAGCACTTAAAAAGGAAGCTCACCACATCAAGACCGACCTCAACAAAAATGGCTACCCCACAGAATTAGTTGACACAATATTGGAAAATCACAAGAATCGACCCAACGCGCAAAAAGCAGACAGAGAGGCACAACCAACACTCAATATTCCGTATGTCAAGGGAGTATCTGAGAAAATAAGAAGACTAGGACAACGATACAACATCAGCACCGTATTCAACTCGAGAGACACCCTAAGAAACCACCTGACGAAGACAAAGCCTATAAGTCAAAAAGATAGGAAAAACTGCGTCTACCAGATCCCCTGCGAGTGCGGCCAATCTTATATAGGTGAGACATACAGACCACTCGAGACAAGGATTAAAGAACACAAAAACAACACGTTAAAAAGGAGAGACCGAAAAGTCAGGTGCAGCTGACTATGCTTGGAAACATGGCCATCATATCATGTGGTCAGAAGCTGAAATCCTACATAAGGAGCCACACTGGAGGAAAAGAAAGTTTAAGGAACCTGCTACTATTCACCAGAATCCAGGCTGCTTTAGTAAACCATCGTTAGACTTAAAAAATATCTGGAAACCTTTGTTAGATAGATGTAAGCTTAGGATAAGATCGCGTGCTAACTGAACGCATGACCGCACCCACCTCAGTTGTGCTTCAGTGCACCTAGCTAGTATAAATAGTCTTGTAGTTACTTTACTTATTTAGTATTCACCTGAAGACGACTGGAGATACTTACCAGTTGAAACGTTGTAATTTAAAACAAATAAAGACAATGGAAGTCCAAAACTCTTTCATCATTCAAAAAATATATTTGCTGCATATTATTCATGTATAGGTATACCTAAACCTGCGCCTGCGGTAAAAAAAAAGTGTTATGGTGATTTCAGTAAGGCTATGAATTAGATGGTACTTTTTTACCGAACCTGCGTACTCACTTACTAATACGTACCTATCTCATATTTATAGGTATTTACTCACATCATTTCAATTTAAAAGCTTACGAAAATTTTTCTTTGTTTGTTATCATCAATGCTTAAGTGTCTACTATAAGTACTCCTACCAAATGTAATTATATTTCTATTACCCAACTAGTACTTGATATCCTGTTTTATTTTTTTTTAATTGGTTTGCCTAGCGACAAAATGACTAGAGCACTTTTGGGACTTGTTTTTTTTTCTGTTATAAACGGGCTAATTTGTGTTACAGGCGACAAATTTTTCAGCGTCGGTGCGGATGCTAAATTTTTTGTTTCAGCTGAGTTGGTAAGTTCAAAGTTTACATAATATAGATTTTGCAATCAGATAGAGAAAAATTATATCGTGTTTTAATCAACTCTTTTAATTTCTTTTTATTTTAACATGTTGTGAAAACACTATAACAAAACAATATTATAAATTATGACAGTGCCGGGCTCAGACCATGGTTCTTGGTCTGAGGTACCGAATCTGTAACGGTGGCGGATCCAGAACTTTACTACGGGGGGGGGGGGGGGGGGGGGGAGCATATGCCCTAAATGCTTTTGAGAAATGAATGATTGATTTTATTTTCTGTGTCAATAATAAAAAAAAACTAAATATACAAGGAGGGGGGCAATTTTTGTTCTCATTGCTAACTTGGATACTTTTAGTAGGTTTCAATTATTTGATTATTTTTGATTTTTTTAATATTCCACACAATATCGACTTTTAAGGTCATTAGTTTTTACTATGTAGGTACATTAATGCTAAAAAAAGTGTAGGTATGTCCTATGTTTGAAAATAATTGCGAAATTCAAAACTGTTTTGCAACAAACATTACATTAGGTAGATGTAAATCTATGTAAATTATACAAGTTTTCTTTAATTTGATAAAAAATGTGATTTGATTGTGGTCGAATTAAAATGATATTATACCTAAATATAAAAAAAAATCATTATACGGATTACAAAGTCAAAGAAATATTTTATGACTTTGTATTAGAACATATTTTTCAATTCTCAACAATTTCTTTCTAACGTTTTTCTCCATTTTCTAATTTAAGGTTATTAAATGATTTTCTTATTTTATTTTTTACCCTACCCTGTATGGTGTTTGACTTGAAGCAACAACTCCTATAAACGGGAGGTGTTGCTTACTCCAACTTTGGGCGATATTTAGATTTCGGTTGTGCAGTGCAAGTAATAAAAAAATACTTAATTTTGTTGCACTCAATCGACCACACTAATAACCGATTTATCTGAGCCGATGTGTTTTAGAAAACCTTTATTGCGGCATGGATGGACTGCAAAGCATCAGGATTTTTACTTGCCAGTGTGACCGATACGGATGAGGAAACTGCACTCAACAAAACTCTTTTAAACCAAAAAAGTGCAGGTAAGCTATAAAACTACGAGTGCCAGCAGACTATTTCAGAAGAGTACAAAACTCTTATTTCTAGGAGAATTTCAATTTTGTTATAGTTAATGCTAATAGTGGAAAAGTATTCCAAGGGTGTTAAAGTATATCGTTTAATCCCGAGGGAAAATTCCACTATTGCCAACGTAATATCATTTTTTTTTTGTAAAAGTGGCTGTGTAGAGGCATTGAAACTACGTTTAATTGCTGAATGATTTAATTGACGCACGCGAAGGAATAACAATTTGAAATTTGGTACTTCTATAACTTACGCTTTACAAATAGTCTATAAAAACGCAATATTTTTTTTTAAAAAAGACCACAACGTAAAATTAATACCCAAGTCCAAGCATATTTTCAAAAAAAACTGTACTAAATAATAAATATATTCTGAGTTACAATCTCACAGTGTATAACATAGATATTATGCCTAGGTATAGTCGGCTTCCACTTAACTAGGCGCGTTATGAACTTATCATAGAGAAACTTATATTGTGTTGTCTTGCTCAAACCAAGGTTAAAACGGCATTATAAAGATACCCGTAATATAAACGCGATAAACCAATTGGTTGTTTATGAATCTGAGTCTAAATTTCAGTAATTATCAAAATGTTTCGAAGAACACTACCGTATTATATAATGTCGTAAATAAGCTCCCTAGTTTTGACAAATGTGTCATTATTAAAAATATTGTGACATAAAATGTTTTGGAAATAGGTCCCAGGTCATTGTCAGCGCTCATTAAAAGCTTAGGATTTCGTTATAGAAAGGACTGCAACAGAAGATATTTGTGCGAATTACCAAGAATTGCAAGCGAACGAGTAAAGTTTCTGAAAAAATATGTTGAAAATTATAAATTTAGAAAAGCAGTTTTCTTAGATGAACTTGGGTATTCTCGAATGGAAGTGGGTCTAAATCATCTTGTGACTTGTCTATAAAAGTGTAAACATAGATATTATATGTATTGGCACCAATAAGTTATTTGTACCTATTCGCAATAATATATATACATCAGTTTGGTTAAAATAAATTTACACAAAAATATTCAAAATTATATACAATATAAAATGCACACAAATTCTGATGTTCTAATTTTTATTTATAAAACAATCACGTACCCCTATTTACGGACCAACAGTTGATTCCCAAGGGTGGTCGCTAGTCAGAGGTTTTACTGTAGGTATATTGTTTATCTAATTTTCCATCAATTTAGTTATTAAATTTTTGAAATATAAAACTATTTTGTCAACCGTGTGCAACAACACGAACGCACCCCTGGGAAATTAATTTTGGAACGAGACCCGTCACTGTTATTATATCATTTTTATTATGACTGATAGTTTCAAATTAATTGTTAAAATATTATTATTCAATTTTATGGAAAATCAGCTGTCCATTAAGTCCATATGCCGCCATATTGGTTTTTATATTTTGAAACATTTTTGAACCTCTGATTTAACTGATTTGATTCAGGAGGTGACGTGCGCCTAGTTAAGTGGAAGCCGACTATGCCTACTTTAAATGGATGTACCATATACACTGTGTCCATGTATAGGGTTTGGAAGAGGAAAACATTTTTATTAGTGGGTATAGAAGAAAAAATCATTTATAAAAACGTCTGCTTGTGCTGTAACTACAATTTTAAATATCCAATTTGCGATTACTATACAGGGTTCGTCAAAAACAACATTTTTACTTTTTGGGGATTTTTTTTTTATTCTAATTTTGAATTCCTTGATTTATATGAATTTTGCTAGTGTTAAAACTACAATTTCAACTATTACATTTGCGAGTACTATACAGGGTTAGTCACACGCAACATTCTTAGTTTTTTGGATTTCGTTTAAAATAAACTTATGTAAGATCAAACAACTATTGTTGCTTTCTTACTTCGAATATGATTTTATATCTGGCCTAGTAAAGATTTTGTTGTAAGAAAACCATTTTTTATTTTACTACTTTTGAAGTATTTTTATTATTACATGTCAAATTTCTTCAATTCATTCAATCATAAATTATAAAACTTTTATTCAAACGTGGTACCACCAAGTTAGCGCATAGTTCAACTCGACATCTGAATTCCCGATAACAGTTCCTAACTTGCTGTATTTGGATATTTGCAATAACTAGTCTTATTTTTTCTTTCAAGAGATCTAAGTTATTATTGAAATTGGTTATATACACATGTGGCTTCATATATCCCTATATACCTTCCAATCCATTTGTTCCCATTTAGCCAATCATCAAAAGGAATTGAAAATTAGAATGAAAAAAAAAAAAAAACTGTTGTTTTTGACGAACCCTGTATAGTAATCGCAATATTCGAGTATTTTCAGCACACTCACACGTTTTTATAAAGAATGACTTTTTCTTCTATACCTGGTAATAAAAACTCTATCCTTGGATACACTGTATATAACTTATATAATAAGTGCTTATGAACCTTCTTTACGTTTCTAAAAAAAATGTATTACAATGAATCCAACACAAATATTCTTTTAAAATCCTATCTTACAATAAACGTTTTAGTTTCTTTTATCACATAATATCAGAAAAATATATTCAATACACCATACAAAACATGAATATCTAATCTAACACTTTTGAGTTTATTGTTCTTTAACCTGGCTCAAGCGGAATAACCATCAACTGATAAAGACAAATTAGCGACATGAGTGTTTGTCACTATTTGTTTATAAATTATTTAATTTACAACCAAACAAATAAATTTGTACAGATTATCAAAATTCTGTATATAAAAATATAAGATAATTGTAGCATTCCGTAAATAATAACTGTGCCTGTTACGAATAATTCAGGGTGCCATAATGCCTTCCATATTTTTAATTCGCTAAACCTGTTAGGGGGTGATACGCACGGAGTTTTTGTAGCGCAAATCAAATCTACATCAAATTTTACTGCAATTGAATATTCCTTTATTTTAAACAACAAAAATAAATACATTCAATCATTTAACCATAATATAAACACATACAGTAGAGTCACACACCAGTAAAGTCCGCATCATATGTTTTTTTTTATTAATAGCTTTATTCGAAATTTGACTTTGGCATCAAGTTCTGCTTCGATCGAGATGAAAATTAAGCAAAACAATGGTATCACGTGATTTGCATTATCTGTGAAATTTTAATTTTTTTCAAAAAATAATTCAAAAGTGGGGTTATTTCTGAAAACATCTAAAAAAGTTATTAGACAAAGTTTTTTTTTAAATGCAGTTTCTAGCCCACATGCAAAATTTCAGCTGCATAAGATAATTTTGATTATTTACCCACCACTAAAATTTATTTTCCATTTAATGAACACTTTACTGATGACACTGTGTTATTTTTTTTCTTAATGTTAAGGTGTATCTCTTTCATACACAAACTACGTTTTCAAAAATATTTATTTTATGAAGTTACCTTATACAGGGTCAAAAACAAATAACAAACTTTACATCACAAGCGACCAAATTTTAATAGCCCAATTTTGATTTTGTAGAAAAACACACATTTAATATGGCGCTACTTTAGAGAAAATGTATCTGAAATAAAGCATTGTCAAAACTAAGAAGTTTTATGTAGGTTGCGTTGAGTCTTATTTTGCAAAAGCAATTTACAAAATATGGGTAAAAAATCAAAATTATTTTACGCAGCTGAAATTTAGGTGTGGGTTAGAAACTGCATTAAAAAAAACTTTTTCTTAATAACTTTTTTCGATACTTTCAGAAATAACCCCACTTTTGAATCATTTTAAAAAAAATTAAAATTTGGCAGATAATGCGAATCACGTGACTACTATTTTTTTGCTTAATTTTCATCTCGATCGAAGCAGAACTTGATGCCAAAGTCAAATTTCGAGTAAAGCTATTAATAAAAAAATCCCATATGATGCGGACTTTACTGGCCACACTGTATATATATATCTGTCTATATAAGTGAAAACAAAAATATCTCGGCTTAGCGGACTTAAAGAGTGTGTAAAAACCTGTTTTTTGCATTGAAGTACACAGGGTTCCAAAACAATGGATTCCCTGGGGCCGAGTAGACGTTGACAGCTGTTTCGCCCTTGGTAGGAGCTCGTCAGAATGCCACAACCCGAAGCAACTCCATGGGCTTGGCCCCAGGGAATCCATTGTTTTGGAACCCTGTGTATTTCAATGCAAAAAACAGGTTTTTACACACTTTTTAAGTCCGCTAAGCCGAGATATTTTTGTTTTCACTTATGAATGATACGGACTAGATTAACAACCTTTTTTCTGTCTATACCTATATATGTATTATTTTTTTACATATAATAAAGGCCTTGAGCAGATGCTAGGGGGGGCGATACAGGTACATGTTTTATACATCACAGAAGAAAAATTGAATCATAAGCCTTCCCATTTTTTTTTTAAATCTAATATTATAGGTAACAAGAAAAATAAATTAGTGAAAATGTATTTTCTGCAGCAAATACACAATGACATGTCTGTTAATTATTTTTTATACTTAGTGGGTTACTGGATTGGAGGCCTTTCCGATTCTCCGGGATCGAGCAACTGGTACTGGCTCGATTCCCTCTACAACTTGCAGTCCTACACCAATTGGGGATCTACTCAACCAAATTTTGACGAAACCAACACCAGGAGACAGTGCATTCGAGTGGGCAACTTTTATAAAGCCAACGAAGTCGACCGATGGGAGAACGTCGATTGCGGTTTGGAACTTCCATACGTGTGCAAAATATCTTCTTAGCTTATAAAGTTTTTTGACTATTTTATTAAATAAATATATGAAACAATTTGTCGTTTTGTGTCTAAATCATGTTGCCATACCAAAAACGCATGTTATTTCTATTCTGTGATATAGAACACCATCTGTTCAAAATTCATGTTGACAAGCACTTAAGTAGATGGAGATGATATGTTCTGCATCAATTTGTTGCGGTCCCTTCTGAAACCTTTGAAACCTTACTTCATCGCTAAGAATTGTTAGACATGAAATATATTACAGAAATACTAATTAACTTGACTTCGAAGACAAATTCGGCAAAACTGAACTATCGCACATTTAGTACGAGACCAGCAGGTTGTTATTTTTCGTTTTTGTCGATGACGCATCGCGAGAAAATATGGCAAATCACAATAATTCGATCTTTTTTTTTATGAAATACTAGCTATAGGTACCCTGCGCGCGTTGCTACGCCCATAATAATAAGGCGGGTTCACCATCGCGTCAACAAACATTTTATATTATTATTTATTAGTACCCGGCATACGTTGCGCCATTTTTTTTATGCCTTAACCTTCCTCGCCTGTACATAACAACTCACCAAATTTTCATCGTAATCGGATAAATGGTATGGGAACGCATACGGGACATAGAGACAAACATTCATTTTTATATACAGTGTGTCCACGGATGGACCTAACTATACTTGTAAAAAACTTTATTTTCAATTTTTCGAAAAAAAGTCATTCTTCATAATTTCTTTAGCTTATTAAATAAATATAATTCACTTAAGAAAATTTCCATTTTTTTATACAGGGTGCACAAAAAATGTAAAAATGTAGATTTGCAAAATTAAAAATTTTTGATCCAACTTTTTTAAATGATCAAAATAAAAGAGATTGGAAAGAGAATTCGAAAAGCCGAATAAAGTTTTGAGATATGACCTGTGGTAACTACGATATTTTATATTAAAGTTAAATAAATTATTGATATTTTCCTTCAGATTAAAGTTTTAATATAAAATATCGTAGTTACCACAGGTCATATCTCAAAACTTTATTCGGCTTTTCGAATTCTCTTTCCAATCTCTTTTATTTTGATCATTCAAAAAAGTTGGATCAAAAATTTTTAATTTTGCAAATCTACATTTTTACATTTTTTGTGCACCCTGTATAAAAAAATGGAAATTTTCTTACGTGAATTATATTTAGTTAATAAGCAAAAGAAATGATGAAGAACGACTTTTTTTCGAAAAATTGAAAATAAAGTTTTTTACAAGTATAGTTAGGTCCATCCGTGGACACACTGTATATAGATGCGCGTGGTGCATTTAATAATAATAAGTTTATTAAACATTTAATAATATAATAAATATGTTTGTTGTCTTCTATAAACTTATTCTTCAATCCCCTGAAGCTGAGTTTGTTAGGGGCAAATCTTATTTTTTGTTTTAGTATTTAAAATCATAAATCAGAAATACTCATTAAAGATCAAGTTTTAAAGTAAAAATGTTAATTTGAAAATTATGAAGAAATATAATATTATCTATAATAAAATTATTAATTTATAATTTTTTAGTAAAAAATATTACTTATATAAATTATTCAGAACAATATTAATTAATTAAAGCATTTATAAAAATATATTATATTGTCTGTTTTTAATATCCATGTTTTTATTTCGACTTTAAATTTTTTTAATGAAATCAATTTTTTAATTTTTGTTGGTAAATAATCGTTTACAAACATAAATATAAATATAAATATAAATATTTGAAATTTTTTTGTCCTATGGACTTATTTATTTTAGGTTTTATGGTTATTTCATTTTTAAGACGTGTATTATGATTATGGTTTTTAAATTGTATAAGGTTTTTATTTTTAAATCTATATATTATTATTAAGATGTTATGAATGTAAAGTTGTCTTATGTTCAACTTTTTTGTTTCTGAATATAATTCTTTTGTAGGATAAAGATAATCTTTATTGAATATAATTTTTAGAAACCTTTTTTGTAATATTTCTAATTTTTTAACTAAAGTTCTATTTATTCCTCCCCAACCTAAAATTCCGTAATTTAAATTAGTTTTAACTAACGCGTAATATAATATTTCCATGTCTTACATTTAAAAAAATTTTAATGTTTTTAAAAATCGGTAGTAAACTTCTTAATTTTTTAATTAAGTATTCTATTTGAAAATTCCAATTTAATTTACTGTCAAAAATAATTCCTAAATATTTTATTTTATTAACTTTTTAAATACTATTCATATTTTGTGGTAGGTTATTTAGGTTTAAAGTAAAAGGAATATAATTTATTTTATTAAGATTAACTGTTAATAAATTGTTATCAATCCAATTTTTTATAATTTTAAAATCTTTTTTAATTTTATTATTTAAGTTTTCCCAATTTGTATCGGTATACAAAATTGTATACTATGAATACTATGAATTTGTCCATCGCAATTTATACTAAATAAGTCATTAATATAAATATTAAAAAATAATGGTCCTAAAATTGTTCCTTACCCATACCTAAATACATTTATGCCCGAAATAAACAGTACTGAAACTAAGTTGGCGGTGTTTTTATGCGTGCGCTGTCACACTCAAGTTAGCTAGTATAGACCTGTCAAGTAAACCTCAAACAAGTAATTAGTAGGGTCTAATTGTTAAAAATGGTGTTAAGTACAGAGGAGAAAGTGTTTCTGGTAGAGCATTATTTTTGCTCATACGGAATGGGCCGACATAATGGTGCAAGTTTGCTATACGTGTCTGATCAATTCACACAACGGTTTAATAAACGTTCTCCAAGTAATGCTGTAATTTTGAAGGTTATTGAAAAGTTCAGAAATACGGGTAGTGTATTGTGCCAACGAAAAGGAAACTCGGGGCGTCCCAGGACAGTTAACAACAACAATAACCATGAACGTGTTTTGAGCAAATCTTACAAAATCCGAAAGCCAGCCAGGCAAGGACAGCGTAACAACTTGATTTAAAAAGAACTTCCTTTCAAAGAATCCTGAAGGAGCTGGGTGCATTTTCGTATGTGATTCAGGTACATCAACAACTACATCCTCGGGATTATCGCAGTAGAGTGGAATATTGCGCCAGAATTCTCGCGTTACAGTATGAAAATCCTGAATTTTTGAAAAATGACGAAGCACACTTTCACTTGTCAGGCTATGTGAATCGTCGCACAAATCGATTTCTGGGCTTTGCCAGACCCGATGAGGTTCAAGAGGTTCCTTTACATAGTGCAAAAGTGAGTGTCTGGTGTGCTGTGTCCGGACACGGAATCATTGGTCCGTACTTCATCGAAGAGAATGGTAGGCAAGTCACACTTAATCAACAGAGGTACAGACACATTTTAACACGATTTATCCCTGATCTACGTCAATTCTGTCGTGCACGTAACTTGGCATTTCGAAACCAATTTTTTCAGCAGGACGGGGCAACTTGCCATACTGCTGCCGCAATTCGTCAATTTCTTCAAGAACATTTTCCAAGCAAATTCATTTCACGATTTACTGACTTCCCTTATCCTTCACATTTTCCAGACCTCACACCTCCAGACGCATACATTTGGGGCATGGCTAAAAATGCCGTTTTCAAACAGGCACCACAAACCATCGATGAATTAAAGGATGCCGTTAGAGTCTTCTTCGCAGCTCTGAGACAACCCTTATTCAATAACATGACCAGAAACTTAGAACATCGTTATGAAGTCTGTCTTGAACGAGGAGGTGCACATTTAGAACATATAATAAAGTGTCAATAATATGTATTTTTTAAATATATAATACGATTACAAGTTTAGTACTGTTTATTTCGGGCAATACTGTACCTTTGGATAGCCTTTTCTTTATCTATTTTAACATAAGTTATATTTTCCTCTAAATCCAATATTTTCCAACTTTTTTAACAGTAAATTATGGCTAACTGTATCAAAGGTTTTTGCTAAATCTAGAAAAACACTAATACAAGGTTTTTTATTATCTAGTGCAAGTGCATCATATATTTGTTCTGTTAGATAGCAAATTTACAATTACACATTTCTGCATGGCCTTAATTTCAGTAGAAAAACCAATGAACATCATTTTCTCAAAATGCAGCCAACTTTTGTTCAATCTCATTTTTATTAATAATAGAATAAATATACAGAAACACGGTAGGTATATTATAGACTAAATTAGTTATCGGTACAGGGATGCACGAGGTGACATGTCGAAATAATCCTGTTGATATTAAACTTCCAAATTAATGTAAAACTCGATTTTCTAGTCCAGGCTGTTATTTTATGACCAAGAGAGACATCACAGCTTTTAGCTTCTTGACATGAAACGTTACACAGAACTGGTTACAAAAATTGTTAGAATCTCAAAAACTGTTCGAGATTATTTTGCCTATTTCCGTGCGGGTCTACAGGAAAAATAAGCATGTCGTCCACGAAAGTCGGCACTAGTCTACACTCTTCTATTACTGATCGTAAATTCGGGTTCCACTTCATAATATCTTCAAAATTATCGGCTGAAACTATTATACCACCGTTCGCTGCGGCTGACTGAATAATATACCTAAAAAAGTTATTTCCGAAAAATAAATAAATATAGTTAAAAAAACTAAAAAACACGCTTTAATAATTAATCAAACTAAAAAGCGAAAAATAAATATAGTTTAAAATAATTCTTGAAATTCTTAATATAGGTAGGCAGAAAATAATAATAATGAACGATAAACATTATTATTATTGTGAAAAAGCGTGGGGTGCTCGATATACGAAAAATATAGCAAAAAGCGTTTTAAAGCGTATTTTAATTATAAATATTTTTAATATCGTTTATTAGATTTTAATTTAATTTTGGTAATGATAACTTTAGTGATAAAACGCTCGTGTAGCGCTAAATTATTACGTCCAGTGACGTCTCGGGGGGCGCCTTAACAAATAATATTGGCAAAAAATAAGACGCCAATGAGTTTTTCGTAATTTTTATATTTTTTTCGGATTAAGCAACTAAAAATATCCTTTTCCTACGAGCGTGCGCAAAGTAGTACTTTGCGCACGCATTTTTGTGTGCAAAGTTACACTTTTCCGCACTAGTGCGGATAAGACTTTTATCCGCACTGGGTGCGGAAAAGTAAAAAGCCACCCACTGAATGAGCTTACTGGATCGGCTATCACTTTGCAGAATGTGAGTAATTGCTCTTTTGTTATAAATGTTATAAACAAATAATTTAGTTTCCTATTATTTTTTTTATTGTTATGTAATTTTTTAATTTTCTATTATTTTTTTTTGTTATGTAATTTTTAGTTGTAAGTATATTATAGTTCTTTCTTTAAAGTCGAATTAAAAATTATTAAATAAATTATCATATTTTTATTTTTGTTGTTATCTGATATGAAGCTCGTAGGAAAAATGTTGTTCCTAACAAGTGCGCAAAGTGCTTTTCCGCACGCAAGAACTTATCCGAACTCCGCTTCGCGTCGTTCGTCCAACTGTACTTGCGTGCGGAAAAGTATCACTTTGCGCACTTGTTAGGAAAATAACTATTTCTTGTCAGTTAAATTGTTTTCTTATCTTGCTTGGTTTTCGAGAAATAAAAACAATTTTATTGCATATCTCTGGAAAACAAAAATCATTAAATAATTAATACGTTGTATCTTTTGCTATTATTAATCGAAATACACTATTGAGAGAACAGAATTATTATATCGATTTGCTATGCGTGTACCTATATGAAGACGGCAATAATTTAAACACCTCATTCGACCCCATTAAATAGTTTTTGGTATTGTTCTAATTTTCATTATTAATTTTGTATAATTTCTCATCACTTCTTTCATAAAATTTAAAACATCTTTTAATTTTATTTTATAATACTTTATTGTTTTAATGTTTTTAAACAACAAAAAATACAATGTATTAATTATTTAATGATTTTTGTTTTCCGAAGATATGCAATAAAATCCTTTTTATTTTTATTTCTCGAAAACCAAGCAAGATAAGAAAACAATTTAATAGACAAGAAAAGGATATTTTTAGTTGCTTAATCCGAAAAAATATAAAAATTACGAAAAACTCATTGGCGTCTCATTTTTTGCCAATATTATTTGTTAAGGCGCCCCCTGAGACGTCACTGGACGTAATAATTTAGCGCTACACGAGTATCACAAAATTAAATTAAAATCTGATAAAGGATATTAAAAATATTTATAATGTTTCTTAAGGGTTATTTGGGCCAATATGCAATACTGTACATTGTACATTTTGATACATTAAGCTTCATTTGCTTCATGCACCACTGGCTTGTCTATGACTCAATAACCTAAATTTTTATTATTAAAATACTGGTTAAAATTATTTTAAAAAAAACTTAACCCCAAATATCTCCTTTCATGTTGGATTTATCAAAATTTTTTATGGGACATAATTTGACCAAAAATTAATTATCTTTAAAAACGACAACATTTAAAATTTCCTGTCAGCGAAAAGTTTCTTTACACCGTGGCGCCATCTACATCTTGTAATATTCAAACAAATTTTTTACACCGTTGTGAAGCCAATCATAAAGGCTAAAAACTGGCGTTTACAGAATTTACATGTCGCTTTTAGTTTTCGAAATAATTGGCCTGGGAGTTTTTATTGAAACACCCTGTATATCAATTTTTTTTTTGAATAATTTCGATGGGGTTATTAATAGTTACTAAACATGGTTTTTATTATTTTTGAATTTATACATTGTATATTTGGTGGTATATTCTCTGTAATATACTTTTTTAAGTTGGTTGAGAATAATAAATAAAATAAACTTAAACTTAAACTTAAAATCCGAATTTAGTGAAAAAGCCCATTGCGGGGGAACCGACAAAGATACGTTTGTAATAATAATTGAACAAATTTATTTGGCTGTTTGGCCAGCCAACAGGACTGATTCATCCCTCCTCTTTTCAACATCCCTTCGAACGCCTCTACTATACCCCACTGCCCTCCGAAACTAATGTTTTTTTTGCGGCCTATTATCTCTTACCAGTCATCATAAGGACTCCTTCGCTGATTCTGAATATACAAGGTGGGGGTGGTTATCACCAATTTACTGTTTACAAGTTGGTGAAGCAAATGGTGATCGGTAGTCTCACCTTTTCTTAACCTGAAATTCGGTACGAAAGCTTTCACTTGGTGCCCCCTTTTGCGAAAGTAATCGATGCAAATCTTCAACCCTTCCACTGAGAATCGTTCGTTTTGACCATGACTAAAAACAAAAAATAATGTTTGAACTGAAAAAATTCGCTAAAGAGAATTTACATCCATTTCTTGAAAATTTCCTAAAAAAGGGGTAATAACTGTAGTAGTCCCGGTGGATCTTTACTTGTGCGTCATTATTTAACGATCAAGCGACAACGTGATTTACAACCTCATCCTCTTCATAGTATTAAGGTAAAAAATTATCAGTGATTTATCATTTCCGCTTATTTACTTAAATAGAGATTTTTTAAAAACTTTTAACAGTCGCCATTTTGAAATAGCTTGACAAAATCGCGCCAAAATTTATGAGCATACTCTACGAGATATTAGCTTTCAAATGATGTATCATGAGCTGTATGTTTCCATTAAAAAAAAGATTGATGTCGTCATATCTTTGCCAAAAACACAACAAACGAATAACGTCAAAATGTGAGCATATTATTATACAGTGACCGGTAGAAAGTACGCACCAAAGGGGATTTTTTTAATTTCAAAACTTACCAAATTTTTTTGGCGGTGGAAAAGTTTTGCATGTTCTTAAACAAAAAAGATCATAGACAAAACTAGTAAGTATTGCGCTGTGTACGAGGGAGAGCAGCGGCGCACCCAGGATTTTATGTTAGGGGGGGCCCGCCAACCAGTGCTGGAAGCAAATTTTTTAATAAACTTTTAAGTTACGCATTTTCAAGTACTTTATTTTTCGAGACTTTGACTTTCAATGCATAATAAAACAAATAAAATACATACTTAACTAATTATTTAATAAGATGTTCAAACAACCCTCCCTTTGCTGCTAGACAGTACCCTAGACGATCATAAAATTAATTTCGAACATTTCTTAATTGATACACGGACAGTCTTTCACACTCTAAAGTAATAGCATTATTTAAATCCTCCAGCGTCTCGTATTTAAAATTTTTGTAAAAGGTTGTTTTTAGGTGTCCCCATAAGGAAAAGTCATGAAAAAGTCATTTGGCGAAAGATCGGGAGACCTAGCTGGCCAATTAATTATGTAATTTAGTCCCTACAAAACCATTTTCTAAATACTCCCTAATAGCCCGGGAGCCAGTAGCAGATTGAAGTCGATCATGTCATCTCGACCGATAATTTGTGGAATGATTCAGGCAGTTGTGTCATGAAGCCTCGTGCACGTCAGCTGCGGCACCAGCGGTGGGTGGGCCAACGGCAGCCGCAAAATCACGTTAAAAAAAAAAAAATTTATTTCATCCCGGTGGAAAGTTCGTGAGTCAATAGTTATTATAATACTGAAGTGAAAAAAAAACGTCAGCTGGCTGTAACGCGGTGGATTATACGTCAGCTGCTCATACAACCATGAAAAAAAAAGTATTTTTGGTGATTTCATCCCGATTGAAAATTTGTCAGATGATAGTTTACATAATTCTTTGAATAAAAAAAATCGTCAGCTGTATATATGTCGGTGGAAAAACCGTCAGCTGACGCAGTGAAATGTGTGGCGCGATATGTAGCTGTGAGTTCCGCGCGTCTATTAAAACACATCAGCTGACGAATTTACCCCCGGCATACAGTCAGCTGATTTATTTGTTTACTTCAGCTACTATGTCCTATGTCGACTATTATCTGACAATATTTCAATCGGGATGAAATAACTTAACAAAAGTTATTTGATATAACTCTCATTGCACGCGCAGAAATAACATATATTTTAGAATTATACAAATTATATTTTCTATATTTCAAGCAATGTATGTATATATACCGGGTGTTCACGGAAGGTGGCTCGCCCCTCTAACTTTTTTGTTTTTCAAGATAATGGAATTAAATTTGGAGGATTTGTTGGTACGACATAAAACTGCATTTTTTGACAGGACACAACATTATGGATCTTCTGGTTTAACCGGAAGTAACATAAACTTTTGATTTTTAAATGGGACACCTGGTATATTTTTCCTTTTTTTTGACTCTATATGACATTCTAAATACAACGATGTGTCACTTTTTGTCACCAAGAAAATATTTTTTTTCCAAATTTTTTGTTTTATCTATGAATACCTTAAAATCACTTATTTCAGTTCTTTAATCCTGGGAAAGATACGATTTTACTATTTTTGGTCCAATGCTATGTGCTATGTAAAATTTAATCTTTAAAGTTGTATAATTCATTTTTTTTAAATGGCAACATGGTGGCTCGTCGGGTTAAGAAAAAATAGGATTTTATTACGATTATTTTGATACCATACACTATTAGGTTTTAGAAAAGCTGTCATTAGAAAACTTTAAAAAGTTAACTTAGAACTTTCCTAAAATGAAGCATCTTTTGAGAATAAATTTAGGTTTAAATGCACCAAGTAGCCTGTGACCAGCAAAACTGATAAAACAAAATCATGCCTTGAAGAAAATTGAAATGCCAACAGCTTCTGCCAAAATAAATTAGTTTCTTGTCTAAAAAGCATGGAAAATAATAGTTTTACAAGGAGTGAAAAAGTTGATGTTGATATATTAGTGTTTGGAGAAGGTAGAAATAATTCAACCGATACTGCACGCACAATAGCTATTTACCTAACAAGTGCGGAAAATGAATTTTTCCGCACAAGTCTGCCAAGCAGCCGAGTGCAGGAAAAACATTTTTCGCACGTGTCAGGTATAATAGTTTTCCTACAGACGTGTGGAAACAAGTAACACATATTTCAAAGAAATTTAATAATTTTTAATTGACTATAACAATCACATACATATGTAACAGTAACTAATTCTGAGAAAAAAAGTAATAACTACAAGTTATAATTGATATATTATTGATTTTGACATAATCGTGCCGAAAAATTTTTCCACATTAGTGTGGAAAAACCAATTTTCCGCACGGATTTTTGACATAATCGTGCCGAAAAAATATTTCCGCACTAGTGTGGAAAAACCAATTTCCCGCACGGATATCAGTGCAGAAAATTGATTTTTCCACACGTCTGTAGGAAAAGATATTTTAATCGGCGTCATTCAACCCGGCACTATTAGGTACCCAAAACTGGTTCCGAAAATGCGAAATGAGCCTGACAATAATAACATATTATCAACTTTTTCACTCCTTGTAAAACTATTATTTTCCATGTTTTTTAAACAACAAACTAATTTACTTTGGCAGAAGCTGTGGGCATTTCAATTTTCTTTAAGGCATGATTTTGTTTTTTCAGTTTTGCTGGTCACAGGCTACTTGATGCATTTAAATCTAAATTTATTCTCGAAAGATGCTTCATTTTAGGAAAGTTCTAAGTTAACTTTTTAAAGTTTTTTTAATCGCAGCTTTTCTAAAACCTAATAGTGTATGGTATCAAAACAATCGTAATAAAATCCTCTTTTTTCTTAACCCGACGAGCCACCATGTTGCCATTTAAAAAAAATGAATTATATAACTTTAAAGATTAAATTTTACATAGCACATAGCATTGGACCAAAAATAGTAAAATCGTTGTATTTAGAATGTCATATAGAGTCAAAAAAAGGAAAAATATACCAGGTGTTCCATTTAAAAATCGAAAGTTTATGTCACTTCCGGTTAAACGGAAGTTCCATAATGTTGAGTCACCTGTCAAAAAATGCAGTTTTATGTCGTATACAAATCCTCCAAATTTAATTCCATTATCTTGAAAAACAAAAAAGTTAGAGGGGCGAGCCACCTTCCGTGGACACCCGGTATATATACATACATTGCTTGAAATATAGAATATATAATTTGGTTTAATAAGTGATAAAACCGTACAATTCTAAAATATATGTTATTTATGCTCGTGCAACGAGAGTTATGTCAAATAACTTTTGTTGTTTGATTTATTGATTGAAATATTGTCAGATAATAGTCGACATAGGAGCTGAAGTAAACAAATAAATCAGCTGACTGTATGCCGGGGGGAAATTCGTCAGCTGATGTGTTTTAATAGACGAGCGAAACTCACAGCTACATATCGCACCACACATTTCACTGCGTCAGCTGACGGTTTTTCCACCGACATATACACAGCTGACGATTTTTTTTATTCAAAGAATTATGTAAACTATCATCTGACAAATTTTCAATCGGGATGAAATCACAAAAAACACTTTTTTTTTATGGTCGTATGAGAAGCTGACGTATAATCCACCGCGTTACAGCCAGCTGACGTTTTTTTTTTCACTTCAGTATTATAATAACTATTGACTCACGAACTTTCAACCGGGATGAAATAAAAAAAATTGTTTTTTTTTAACGTGATTTTGCGGCTGCCGTTGGCCCACCCACCGCTGGTGCCGCAGCTGACGTGCACGAGGCTTCATGACACAACTACCTGAATCATTCGACAAATTATCGGTCGAGATGAAATTGGTCGCACAAATCTGTTAGTAGCTCCCGGACTATAACTACTGCGGAGTTATAAGCTGGGCACTGGGCAGCCATCCATCTGGAACCAAATTTTTTGATTTTCTTGAACCACTTCATGCAACGCAGGCGTAATTTCATTTGGAAGCAGTTCAAGAAAATATTGTGCGATTAAATTTTGATTTAAAAAGAGTGGTCCAATGATATGATGTCCCAAAATGCCAGCCCATACGTTAACTTTTTGGGGATACTTGTTTCAATAAACCGAAATTCCTTTTTTTGGCTCCAGTATCGTAAATTTTGTAAATTTGGTTCGTTATTCAAGGTAAAAGTACATTCGTCGGTGAAACAAATATTTTGCAAAAATTTCCTGTCATTGTTTGCCCTCTCCATCATATTAAAACAAAAATCAGCCCTTCGAATCATGTCCCCATCTCTTAATTCTTGAACTCTATGGTATTTATACGGATAATATTTATGTTTATGTACTTAATACTCGTAAAACGGTTGTATGATGTTTCCCCGCTTCGTCTCCAATATGCCTAGTACTTATAATTCCCTTATTTTCTTCCACACTTAACAAAATATTTAAATCTTTATCATTATCTGCATGATTATTACCTGCGTCTTCTCTTTCGCATTTACATTTATTGAGAAGCATTCCACTATTTTCAAATTTGTTAATTATTCCGATTACGGTGGATATTGCTGGAATTGGCCTCTCTGGATAATGTACTGCAAACATATCGGATACATTTCTGCTGCTGTTTCCCGCATAATACCACTTAACTATAGCAATCTTTTCAGACGTAGAATAGTTCATAACGAAATAATATTTATGGTTAAAAAAAATTGTCAAACTTGGTTTAAATTTGACACTGACATAATCAATCAAAATATCGTCATTAAAATTCAGACCCGTATTATCCATTTTAGGATAATAAAAGATAACATTATTTTTTAAATAATTGGATAGACTGCATGAAAATTATTAAAATTTTGCAACTGAGTTTAGTTCATTGAATTCTTTAAAAAGTTTAGATAAGCTTTTGCTCTAAAATAAATTGGAGAGCCAATATTTTACCATCTCAAAATTTGCATGGGATTTCCTATGTTGCGCGGATGGATGCACCGCCCATACATAGATAAAAAGTAAAAACATTGGTTTTATTCTAAAATTTAAATATTTTAGTAATCCGTACTGCGGAACGCTAGACACGTCTATTATGATATTTATGAAAGTAGACAGTTAAATACAAAAAAATGGTTCCCAGATTTTTTCAAGAAATGGATGGATTCTTTGTTATCCAATTTATGCTCACCCTGTCTTTTATCGACATGTTATTAGTGTTGTTTTTACCTGTAGAGGGCGACTCGTGTAAAGTACCTACCTATAAGCGACATTACTTCCATCAATATAAATCGGTCTTAACCCCTTTTTCTGTTTTATCGAAGGGCAGTAGAAGTTGCCCCCGTACCTCGTCAAAGCGTCCAGTTTTTTGTGGTACTCCTTATTATAGGCGTCGTCGGTACCAGCATCGGTACTCTTACACCCATCGTCACTTTTTTCCGGACGGTCACAACTTTTTTCTCTTTTACGCTGACGCTGCTGACATTTTCGTTGTCTCGAATTTCTTCTTCTCTTAGTCACCTTTTTTCTTCTGTTCTTCGACGATTTAGATCTTTTCTGAATCCTTACCCTCTTGACACTGCATGTCCTTTCTCTTGTCTGTCCTCTTCTTTTTTTTGCTTTTCTTGTCGGACAGTCCGAGTCCGACGAGCTAAAAGTACGCGCCCTGGAACAGCCTTTGCTGGACGCAGTGCTGGCTGAAGTCGACGACCTAATCACGTTTTTATTGTCGTCATCTTTTTTTTCTTCTGAAAATTGTAATCGCAAAAAGTTAATAAACGAAAATAGTCATCCTATACAGGGTCCTGCACCTTACCTCCCGTTTTCTATAGCTTACTTAGTAATTAAGTTAGAATTTTGATATTTTGCAGACCTTACCTGTATCTTGGGGCGCATTTCAGGAAAATATTTTTTTTTATACAGGGTGTTTTAAAAAAGTGTGACGTCATAAAGATGTAGTTATTTAGATTACAGGCCACATATTTTCTTACTTATTTGGGTGCCTCCTATAAGTACCTACATACCCCTATAATTTTATTAAAATCGATCAGTACATAATCCTAAAATTTTATTAAAATCGTTTTAGTATTATAGGCAAAAAAAAATAAAAACTGAAAAATATCAGTTTTGCACCACTGGTTTTAAAAATTAATAAAAAATAAAAATAATGCCTCGTTAATAAAATTATACAAATATACTTATTAAATAAAGTCGAACAGTCTCGTTAACCAAGTTTCACTAATACGAATTGTACAGGGTGTCCAAAGTTTAGTGTCAAACTATGCAAATTTTAGAGCAATTTATTTTTCTTATTTCAAATAGGAATCCCGGTATCTTTTTATGTCATTCGATGCAAAATTAAAAATCAAACATTTTTCCTTATTGCAACCCTATCGCAATTTCTAACGCATCAAGACTTATTTGCAGAAAACTCATTTTATCAACTATTCCAACAGTCATTATTATGAATAAATAACGAAGGTGGCTTTGAAAAACAATTTATTTGTATTAAAGTTTATTAAAGTAACAAGAGGCTATTTTCACTTTAGCAATCTAAAAGTTTCGAATATTGTTAATATTTATGTAAGTAATTATTTAAGCTGTTATAAGTAATTTATATTGTTTTTGGTGATGGACTAAAACCAAGAAGAGCTCGTAGATATGATTTTTATATTGGGAGCATGCGAAAAGAACTCTTTTTTGGCAAGCCGAGTTTACGCACAGCGTTATCCGGAACGACATCCAGACAAAAGGAGCCTGCAGAACATATTAGCGAGGTTTATACAAACGGGAAATGTAAACTACCCAAAACCAGTGAGAAATAAACCGGTCCGAACTAAAGAAAATCAATTGGCTGTGCTATTATCTGTTATAGAAAATCCTTCAGTTAGTCAACCAGCAGTCGCTGACGCCGTAGATGTAAACGAAAGAACAGTTCAACGAATTTTAAAGGATAACCATATTATCCATGATTATCATTTCCAGTTAATAATTACTAACAATTTAAAAATATTTGAAACAGGGGTTCCCATTTGAAATAAGAAAAAAAAATTGCTTTAAAGATTGCAAAGTTTGACACTAAACTTTGGACACCCTGTACAATTCGTATTAGTCAAACTTGGTTAACGAAACTGTTAGACTTTATTTAATAAGTATCTTTGTATAATTTTATAAACGAGGCATTATTTTTATGTTTTATTAATTTTTAAAACCAGTGCCAGTGGTGCAAAACTAAGTTTTTATTTTTTTTTCGCCTATAACACTGAATCGAGTTCAATAAAATTTTAGGGATATGTAGGTAACTATAAGAGGCACCCAAATAAGTAAGAAAATATATGGCATGTAATCTAAAAAAATACATCCTTATGACGTCACACTTTTTTGGAACACCCTGTATGAAAAAAAATATTTCCTTAAATGCGCCCCAAGATACAGGTAAGGTCTGTAAAATATCAAAATCCTAACTTAATTACTAAGTGAGCTATAGAAGACGGGAGGTGAGGTGCAGGACCCTGTATACACTGCTCAATAAAATTAAAGGAACACTTTTGGATAACCCTGTAACTTTTCGGCTTGCTGTTATTAATAAATGAAAATTATATTTTCATAATTGATTTGCATTTTGTTTTAGGGATTTGTTAAAAAAATAAACGTGTTTATGCTCATTTATTTATTAAGTTTAATGTTCCATGAGAAAGAAGTCGCTCGTGCTATAGCTTTAATTGAAAATGGTGTAAAAATTCGACAAGTAGCAAAAAAGCAGTCATCAAACATGTGGATGATCGCTAAGAGAGACTGGACGATATAAAAGACGAACCGGACAAGGTCGAAAGCGAAAAACTACACAAATTCAGGACCGATATTTAGTAGTTTCTTCTTTGCGAAAACGAATAGCGACAGCAAAAGACCTTCAAAGTATACTTTGGATGGCTCATCAGGTAACCATTTTTGACCAGACTGTTAGAAACAGGTTACGGGAAGCAGAGTTAAAACCAAGAAGACCGGTACGAAAACCTGTTTTAACTCGACATCATAAAACTATGCAATTAAACTTTGCTCGTGATCATTTGCGATGGCAACTTCGACAATGGAGATCAGTACTTTTTACAGACGAATCAAGATTTCGTCTCACTCGTTGTGATGGCCGGGTGCGTGTGTATACCCGTCCCAATGAACGATACTCCGCTGCTGCTGTACAAGAAGTATCCAGATTTGGAGATGGTTCGGTAATGGTCTGGGGTGGAATAGGTTTGGAGGAAAAAACCGATCTTGTAGTGATACCAGGAAGTCTTACAGCTGCAAGATATATTGATATCATTCTCATCAGATCACGCTATTCCTGCAGCATATGGTATAGGCCCTGATTTTATTTTCATGCAGGATAATGGAAGGCTACGTACTGCTGCGATTACTATAGATTTTCTTAACGAGCATGAAATTCGTAAAATGGATTGGCCAGCGATAAGCCCTGACCTTAATCCAATTGAACACTTATGGGATATATTGGACAGACGTATTCGACGTCGTCCAAATCCACCTCAAACCCTTCAGGAACTAACAGAATCCCTAGTCGAAGAGTGGGACAGTATACCACAGGAAGAGATTGGAAGGCTCGTGAGAAGCATGTGAAGAAGATGCCAAGAAGTAATACGTGCTGCTGGAGGGCACGCACACGCGATACTAAAACACATTGGTTTTCAGATTGCCATTAAAAAATATTTTCTTTTCATATTCGCACTTTTTTTTAAATTGTTAATCTTAGTTAACGAATAAAGGATTATAGTTGAAAGTTCTATTAATCGATTTATTAGAAGAAAATATGTGTCTTTCGGAATATAAATGTTTATCTGCATATAACTATCACTTACTAAGTTACAGGGTTATCCAAAAGTGTTCCTTTAATGTTTTTGAGCAGTGTATATTACTGTTCCGTAAAAGCGTACGAAGGGTTTGTAGTGGAGGGGTGAGGAAGATGCGAAATTTTTTCAACATAAATTTTTCATAAATGTGAAACGTTTTTAAATGGAAAGATTGGATTTTTTTAGAGTTAGAGTTGTAACTAATTAACTTTTTTTTCCCATGAAAATATTTGAGATAAAAATTTGATACTATCAGGAAATGGTAATGTTGATGGAAGGAATCGAATTCAATAAAAAAAAAAGAGTAGTGTTACATTAAAAAAAAAACATTCTTTAAGTTACAGAAAAAACTTAAAAACCTGGCAACGTCGCAATTGTCAATTATCAATTCAATTTTTTAAGTTATCCACCTGTACCAAAATTCATTGATTTAGCCTTGGTAGTTTTGAAGAAAATTAGCCGTTCCAGTTATTTCAACTAACCCTGTATATATTATACAGTGAGGACCTAAAGTCTGCCCCCCCCCCCTCTAACTTCTAAACCGTTCGGTATATTTTAATGAAATTTTGAACGATAATATTTGAGCAAGTTTTGCACTTTTTGACATACCAATGACAGCTTTAAATGTCAAGATGACAGCTGGGTCCGCTTTTGGAATATTTTTTAAAATGGAACACCCTGTATATTTTTACATTTTTAAATTCCACATAAAATTATAATTATTTTTTATTAAATGCATTATTAGTCTATACTTCATAGTTTCCGAGATATTGACTCCCGAAAAGTGACATTTTTGAACTTTGACAGCTTATAACCTTCTAACAGTACGTCTTAGAGCAAAACGGCTTACGTCCCTATCTTCAATTTTTATTATCTTCCCAAAAAAATCAACTTCCGGTTAAACCGGATGTAACTCGAAAGCAGGAAATATAGTTGTACCGGTTTAACTGGAAGTTGATTTTTTTGGGAAGATAATAAAAATTGAAGATAGGGACATGTAAGCCGTTTTGCTCTAAGACGTACTGTTAGAAGGTTATAAGCTGTCAAAGTTCAAAAATGTCACTTTTCGAGAGTCAATATCTCGGAAACTATGAAGTATAGACTAATAATGCATTTAATAAAAAATAATTATAATTTTATGTGGAATTTAAAAATATAAAAATATACAGGGTGTTCCATTTAAAAAAAATATTCCAAAAGCGGACCCAGCTGTCATCTTGACATTTAAAGCTGTTATTGGTATGTCAAAAAGTGCAAGACTTGCTCAAATATTATCGTTTAAAATTTCATTAAAATATACCGAACGGTTTAGAAGTTAGAGGGGGGGGACGGACTTTAGGTTCTCACTGTATAACCCGTATGATGTGCAACCAGGATATTGAAAAGTAAGGCCATGCGGCTCGTTACCGGGATAGTGAGCATGCGTAATATGTAGTATAAACAATAAAATATGTTAATCAGCTGTTTCTTCGACGCGAACAAAACCGGTCGCTTATTATTGAAGTGAAAACTTCTTTAGGCGCGTTTAGCACTTTTTGTGGGCACTGAATTAAACTGAGCCGTCACGCGTCAGACTCGGGTGTGCTACGCTCGAATTCAACTGCTATATTCAATCCGAACTGACCCTGACCCGAATGAACGTTATATGAAAGAGCATGCCGCCATCGGTCGCATTCAGTATCGATGTATCGACGTGGAAACAGTTAGTGGTGCGTTGTCTAGACGCTCGTCTGCGCCGAACAATTGTATTTGATATTATTAATTTTACCTTGTTGAAGTTTTCACTTATGTCGTGTGGTCTTAAGCACACTCAATTTTTTTTTTCATTTTATGTCTTACTGCCGTTTTACACAGACGTAATTTTAACACAAATTTTGTGATAAAATTTATGATAAATTTTATTAGTAAAAATGTATAACAAAAATATGTACAAAATTACTTGGAATTTTAATGTGTATGACACAGTAACAAATTTGGATGCAATTTTTGCAAGAAATCATGCGCACTAAAGACCAGTGACGCATTGTTAAATGTCAATGTCAAATTATATCTAACCCAGCTTTTCGGTAAATAAAAATAAAGTAATTTAGGAAATAGCAAATATAACCTCCGAATGCCAATTTCAATCAAACGTTACCTTTCTCTTTTGGCTTTTCTTAAAAGATTTTGACAAGTGTTATTTTAAATTACCGCGCATATTTTGGCGCACTTTTATTAATTTTTTTGATAAAATATAGAAATGTTTCTATATTTTCGTAAAATATTACCTATAATATTTTTCTAATAAACTTTGTAAGTGTGTATTACACGTTAAAATTTAGTTGTAATCAAATTTCTGCTTAAATTTATCGTCAAATTTGCTACTGTGTAAAACGATAGAAGGCGTTTGTGTGATTTTTAAGTGTTGTATCGTGTTGTTTACTTTATAATAGAGACACTATAATAGTGCCTTTTAATTTGCAACTCTGATAAAGGTACCCAAACTACCGTTGCCATTCTATGTAATAAAGTAACGTTTCTAAAATTTAGCACCAAAAAATAGTTAACATTCAAGTCCCTGTTCAGTGTTTACACGATCTACAAAATATTGTAAACTGCGCAAACTCTGTATCCCGCTTTAGTCCTCCGTAGGGGTAACAATCTTGTAACATGCCATTAGCAATATTATACCTACTGATTAATATACCGTGCGAGCAAAAATTATTTGCATCAAAGAGGGCCTTGCATCTAAGGACGTAATGCTTAGCCGTAGAGCTTAATACTTGTTGGGTGTCAGTAAGTACCTGAATTAACAATTAATCAGTTATTCCGTCATCTTTGACAATCGTTACAAGTAATTTAATTCATCGCTAATTTTTCCAATTTTTTGAACAATGCACACAATGGGCTTTACGGAACAGCACAAAACATTCATGGTTGAAGCGTATTTTCGAAACGGGGTTAAAGTAAATGGTAAGTGGCAATACAATCCGGGTTTGTGCATGGACGATTTTCACGAACATTTTCCTAACGTTGCTTTTATTGCTGGGGATTTTTATCATTGCCTGAAACGAACCGTGGCTGTGTTTAGGGAAACAGGTTCTATACAACACAAAAAAGGAGCAGGAAGACCATCTGTAAGAACAGAAGAACTTGTTGCAAACGTTCGTGAAATAATGCAAAATACGCCAACAAATTGTATAAGACGCCTGTCCCAAGAAGTGGGAAGATCTTATGGAATATGCAGGACTATTCTTAAGAAGCTGCTAAATTTATCTCCTTATAAAGTGCAAGTATTCCAAGAATGTGGTAACATTTTCCAGAGATGCCGGTCAACACTTTCGAAAATATGAAGAGACGTGTGAATTTATGCTTGGAGCCAAAGCCTTGTGGCCAATTTCAGCGATTTATGTAATTATTTTTCTTTTTCTTTCTGTATATTCTTACTTTGTTAATTTTGCAAACAACAAAAATAAATTTGTATTTGTCTACTTATTTTATTACTCATAAGTTTGGCATATCATGTCATAATATGAATTTGACAAAATTTTCAACTAGATTTGGTTAGATATATCGTCCCCATATCATTGTGATCTAAATCAAGCCCCACATTTTTTAATCCAAGCCCTCTTTGATGCAAATAATTTTTGCTCGCACGGTATGTGGGTAGACTTTTACATTTGACGTCTTGTCGGCTCGTTGTGATAAAGACAATGAGATGGCTATCTTGCTTTGTCATCGTAGCAATTGACCATTTAAATAAAAATATTTGCCTCCTATTAAAATGTCAATAAGTTTCTGAATAAGCACCTGCCTCTTGTGCAATTATTTATAAATAAAAGTACTTTGGCAACCTTTTAAGTTAATAGAAATGGTTAAAGAATGTTTATCCATAAATGCCGTTATGACTCTATTAGGGGTTTAATTTTGAAAAGTCCCTACTCAGTGAGTCTCGTTATATAAAATAAAACTATACCGACCAAATTTCATATTTACAGCTTCAGCGGTTTCACCGAGTCAGACGAAATATTTTTTTGATAATACGACAGTTCAAACAGGCGTAAATATTGAATATATTATTATGTATATCATATTATTGAGCCATTTCTCCCGTACATTAGTTTTGCACAAATAGCTCGGGCATCTATTCGTATTTTTTTAATATAGGTATACCTGCTCCGCCTTTCGATGTTCCCGAAGTAGACTGGTTCCCTTGTTTTCCCTCAATATATTGTTTAAGTTTCTCTTTTTCAGCTTTGAGTTCCTTTGTTTCTATTCCTCTGTCCATATTTTTGTGAATATGTATTAGACTTCTTTACTGATAATTTTTGGTTATTGTTCTAGCCCGAAAGGAAAATAATATTGCGGTATAAAACTAACAAAAAACTTTAATGACATTTGTAAAAACTGATGCTGTCCAAATAACAATGTTGACTGGTGTTTTTAGGTAACCCATTTGGCCACAAGAAATAAATATAGGTATATATAGGTATGGGCTATGACTGTGGTAAACTTTGTACCGTGCGAGCAAAAACTATTTGCATCAAAGAGGGCTTGGATTAAATAACGTGGGGCTTGGTTTAGATCACAATGATATGGGGACGATATATATCTAACCAAATCTAGGGTAAAATTTTGTCAATTTGACATGTCGTCTAATGAGTAATAAAATAAGTAGACAAATACAAATTTATTTTTGTTGTTTACAAAATTAACAAAGTAAGAATATACAGAAAGAAAAAAAAATAATTACATAAATTGCTGAAAGCATAAATTCACACGTCTTCATATTTTCGAAAGTGTTGACCAGCATCTCTGGAGAAATGTTACCACATTCTTGGATAATCCTTTCTTGTAATTGTTCTAAATTTGCAACTGGTGTTTTAAAAATAGTGTTCTTTAAATGAGGAAAAACGAAGAAATCCATAACCGTTAAACAAGGTGATCTAGGTGGGAATTCAATATCTGATCGAAAACTGATCAACCTGTCGTCGAAAAAATGCGTAAGTAGTTAATAGTTTCGGCGGCTGTATGGGCGATTGCACCGTTCTGTTGAAAATATCTAAAACGTAGTTCGTCGTCAAGTAATTGCTCTACAAATGGATTCAAAATATTGTCTCTATACCGCTGTACTGTAACTGTGTCATAGAAAAAAATAGGACCAACAATTCTTCTTCGGGAAACAGCTAACCAGACACCAATTTTTTGAGGGTGGAATGTGGACTCTACAAAAAATGGGGATTGTCACTACTCCACATGCGTTTATTCTGCGAATTCACATGGAAAGGAGAGGTGGAACCAGGCTTTATCCGAAAAATATTTCAGGTCTAATAAATAATTTCTTTCCAATAAATTTTGGGTAAACCATTGAGAGTAATTCCTGCGTCTTTCGAAATCTGCGCCTTGTATTTCTTGGAACATTTGCACTTTATAAGGAAATAAATTTAGCTGCTTCTTAAGAATAGTCCTGCATGTTCCATATAATAAGATCTTCCCACTTCTTGGGATAGGCGTCTTATACAATTTGTTGGCGTATTTTGCATTATTTCACGAACCTTTGCAACAAGTTCTTTTATTATTACAGATGGTCTTCCTGCTCCTTGTTTGTGTTGTATAGAACCTGTTTCCCTAAACACAGCCACGGTTCTTTTTAGGCAATGATAAAAATCCCCAGCAATAAAAGCAACGTTAGAAAAATGTTCGTGAAAATCGTCCATGCACTAACCAGGCTTGTATTGCCAGTCACCATTTACTTTAACCCCGTTTCGAAAATACGCTTCAAATGTTTTTTGCTGTTCCGTAAAGCCCATTGTGTGAATTGTTCAAGAAATTGGAAAAATTAGCGATGAATTAAATTACTTGTAGCGACTGTCAAAGATGACGGAATAACTGATTAATTGTTTATTCAGGTAGTTACTGACACCCAACAGGTATTAAGCTCTACGGCTAAGCATTAGGTACGTCCTTCGATGCAAGGCCCTCTTTGATGCAAATAATTTTTGCTCGCACGGTAACACAGGCTTATAAAAAAAAAGTAAAGTGTCTAATAGGCTGCATGAATGCCACACTATAATATCTCTGTGCTGCTTGGTTTTTATAGGTTGACATTTACTAATTTGAGTTTTAAGTATCGAACAAAGTTTATTATAAAACAGTTTTATTTTTATTTTTTTAAGGTTGGTAATACAATATTATTAAACAAATGTTTTATTCTGTTGACTTCTGGCATGGCCTCTCGTGATCCATGAGAAGACCCATATTTGGCATGGCGGATACAAATAAAGGCTAATATGATAAATAGTGTAATAGTATTACCAATATAAAGTTTAGACATAAAAATTTACAAAATTTAAAAGGCTTATTTTACTTTTAAATATTATTTCTAATTTTTATTGAAAAAAATACAAGATAAAAAAAATAGTATAAAGTTAGAGCACTAAACTTGTCCCGTTATAATATTTCTAACATGGACGCGTGCTATAAAATGATGCTCTATATCGACAAGAAAAAACAGGTATAGGATTCCTACAATCTCGCTAAACAATTAAACAACAATGATATTTGACAATATTATCGAGACAAAAAAAAATAATACAATAAGCTCATAAACGATACAAAGATAAATTATATAAAAACGGGATAGAAAACTCTACAAATTAGTCCAAGGAAATATGGAACATAGTAAACACAGAACTTAATAGAAATCGACAAACCAAACCAATGACATGACAGTGATGATGGCTCAATTATCTTTTAGCAGGTAGATAAGAAATATCGTGATTCGCTGAAAATATTCCGCCTTTCTTGTCTAGAACATATAAATTTCTAATTGCGTTTGTCTTAGTACCATTCACAGATTGGGAGACAGTGTTCGAGACATGCATAAATTATGCACGATTGCCAGTTCTACCAAATTTTCGGGTTTGTTAATATAATATATAAGTATACGAGAAACAATTGTTTGTTAATTAGTTGTTTTTAACAATGAAAACCCTTTTTATTTTAATTTTAATTTTTTTTCTTTTAAATAACATTTCTTAAGGACTAAAAAACCTATAATAATATTAATGTTCTTCTTTCTTTCACACTCAAAACTTCTTAGTTTAAAGTGTATTTGTAAACTAGCTTTCAAAGAGAGTTACTGACTAACAATTGAATACTGATATAAAAAGAACATTTTTAATAAAAAGAACGTAAAGAATTTAAAAAAATAGATCTGACAACCCTGGTTGTGAGGTCGGTCTCTTTGGAGCTTGTTAAACGCGTTTTTATGTCGTCAAACTGAGTTTGGATAAATTATACATTCTTTCGCTATCAGTTAGTCCGTTGGCCGAGCGGGTTTGTTCGAGTTTGTGGATCCAATGCTTTGAATCTAGCCTTTTAATTTAAAAAATGGATCCACTGCTTTAAATCTAGCCATTTCAAAAGTCATTGTAAAATTAGTGACTGTATTCCATCTCTACTCCGGACCTCTCTATGACTATCTCTACTAAAAAAACAAATTTTTCTTAACACTAACTCAAACTAAAAAATGAAAAATAAATATTATGTAGTTTAAAAAAACTAAAAAACACGTTTTAATAATTAATCGAACTAAAAAGCGGAAAATAAATATAGCTTAAAATAATTCTTGAAATTCTTAATATAGGCAGAAAATAATGAACGATAAACATTAGTATTATTGTGAAAAAAGCGTGGGGCGCTTTGTGCTATTTTTTTTTTCGTATATCGAACACCCTGACCCTACGCTTTTTTCACAATAATACGAATGTTTATCGTTCATTATTATTTTCTGCCTATATTAAGAATTTCAAGAATTATTTTAAACTATATTTATTTTTCGCTATTTAGTTTGATTAATTATTAAAGCGTGTTTTTTAGTTTTTTTAAACTATATTTTTTTGGTTATTTATAATTCGATATATTTCTTTAAAGTGCTAAGTACCTATATGTTTTTAAAATTAAGAAATCGGAGTTTATTTTATACACTTTAAAAATCACTCAATAAAACATACAATCTTATTGTATACATACAATATATTGTTAATACAAACAGCAGCACAATGTTAAAATGCCCCCAGCAAGAGCAAACACTATAATATAATATAGTTTGGTACTTCATTATAGGAAATGTTTCCTGGGTTTTCGGTCAATTTTTATTTAAAATTCTTTTTAATTAGTTTATGTTTAGGTTTATTATACAGCCATATTCAGAACTACAAAAAAAACTAATGGTAGTTTTAATTTTAAATTTTTAAAGAAAGTTATTACAAATCAATTATTTTTAACTAAATAACATACCTTTTGATTACACAGTGGAAGTCAATTGACTATTCTAAAAATTATAATTATTTGTATCGATATAAGTACAGACAAGGGCATACTTAACCGCGGCAACAGGGGAGGAAAAATCTATGCCGTGCCGTTGGCTTTGTTATTTAAAAGCAACTAAAAGCAACTCGGTTATTCTTGATTGTGGGTTTTTAATATTTCGGATTTCTAGTTTTTGTGTACTTGTGTGTGTGTTGTTTGTGCTAGAGCCCTGCACGGGCCGGAATTTTACCACCCAACCCGACCCGGCCCGGGAACCAAGACATTGACGCGGCCCGAAAAAATTATTAACTAAGAGCAAAAAAGCCTGGCCGGCTCGAAAAGCCCGGTCGGCCCGAAAAACCCATCCGGCTGGAAAGGTAATTTACCTTGACATTTATGACATCTACACAAGAGAATAAACGTCACACGTTTTTCAAGTGACGTTTAATCTATTGTTTAACTGATAAACATACCATACATGAAACATAATGATATACTATAACATAAAACATGAAGCCTAAATCAGAATCTATGATGTATTGTCTTCGGCTTATCAGCTGTTGCGTATTATCTACGTATAAAACGTAAAAAGCCCAGCCAGCCCGAAAACATTTATTAGGGCCCGACGCGAAGGCCCGAACCCGAGAGTCGGGCCGCGTAAAGGACCGAGATGAAAACCCGGCCCGTGCGCAAGGCTCTAGTTTGTGCTATAAACAATGACCCAGGTAGCAAGGTGACGTATTTAAGACGTCGATTATTGGTCATCAGCGACGTCATAAATTACGTAAATAAAACGTTAAAAAGGCGTGCTTAAGTCACAGACCAATGACGTCTTTTTTTGACGTAAAAAATACGTCATCTTAGGACGTCTTTTTAGGTGTAGAAAACGTCAATAAACGTCATAATTTACGAAAAACGAACATTTACTAAAAACTTCCTAAAATAATACATAATAGGGGTAAAAAATACATATAAATATTTTATGTAAAAAATCCTTTTAATGATAATAAATTAACTATTACAACTTTCATGTGTATGCAGAATTGGAAAAATGCTAAGGAATCCTTTAATGGCGGCTAAAATACTTCTTTTTTTCGGGGCGTCACCCAGTTTGAGTGCACAACGGCTACTCCCCCGCCGTCAATTGCCTCGAACTCGATAACCTGGTACATTTATATTCGTTTATAACACAAAATATATAGAAACCATGATAGAAACTAAATCAAAATCACCATAAACTTTCCACTTTCACTTTTGCCGAACTGTCGACTGCCTGACTGCTAGCGAACAACAGAATACCAATGCGTTCTGCGTTCTGTCAGACAAGTCAGACTGCCAATGTCATAAAACGGAGCGCGGGTAATTTAAATTTGATATTCGCAGACTTTTAATGACAAAATATTCGCTTTTGCAAATTTTACATACATGAATGGTTAATTTGAAATGGTAATATTTTAAAAGTTTTATGATACGTACGTGCCTTTAACTATAAGAAAAAGCTATTCTCAGGCATTTTACTTATTTAAAAGTCTGTCCCACTATATTTTCAAAAAACTTGGTCATTTAGATACTTTTTAATGATACGTATAATTCAATAAAATGACTAAAAATGGACGTTTTTATTACGTAAAATTATGACGTATAATACACGTGTTAAAAACTACGTTATTTTGACGTCATCTTGCGACCAAAAGACGTCAAGTGACTAAAAATCCCCAATATTCGACGTCATAAAGACGTCATCCTGCTACCTGGGGACTGGTATCGAAAACTTTTTCAAATTCTTGTTCAAAAAATGATGCTTCAAAATGTTGTTTTACACGTACCCCAATTGTTCAATATTACCAGCTAACAGGGTTGCCAAATATCATGATATTTATATAAATATCCAAATATCCGATATATCTACACAGTGTGTCCCCGGATGGAGTTGACAAGAGGAAAAATATCTTTATTACTGATTTTACGACGAAAAGTTATTCTTTATAAAAAATTCTGCGTGTCGAGAAAATGAATCTATCATATAAAAATTTAAGATCAGATGTACAGGGTGTTGATAAATAAGGAAAACATGAAAATGCTTTAAGAGAGTAGTACCATTATTTATTATTTTAGACAAAATGTTTATTAAACAAAGTTGTTTATAATCCAAAATAAAGCCTAATTACAAAATTTGAAATCTGAATTCTAATTTTTGTTTTTTATTTATTACAATAGAAATAATGAACATTCAAAATGAAAACCTGAGAGTGCTGACATATTTATTTAATTTATTCCTAAATTGGAAAATTGTGTGCATGTTGGAGGAGGAGGATACGTAGAACAATAACCATTTTCCACAATTGTACATTGTGATTGTAAAAAAAAAATTAGAATTCTGATTTCAAATTTTGTATTTATGCTATTTTGGATTATAAACAACTTTATTTTATAAACATTTTGTCTACAATAATAAATAATGGTACTTCTCTCTTAAAGCATTTTCATGTTTTCTTAATTTATCAACACTCTGTACATCTGATCTAAAAATTTTATATGGTAAATTAAATTCATTTTCTCGACAAGCGGAATTTTTTATAACGAATAACTTTTCGTCGTAAAATCAATAATAAAGATATTTTTCCTCTTGTCAACTCCATCCGGGGACACACGTATGTATATCCAAATTTGGATATTTATTTATATTTTTAATTATTTTTAAATTATTTCATCTATTTTCTGTAAAGATATATTTAAAAAAATCAAAATCACTTAATTTAATATAAACATGTTATAAACCTGTAAATTTGTATTTTAATTCTATTCAATTATAGTTGCTATCACTAGTTTTTTTAGTACTCCTATGTTTGGTATTGTAAAATTTTTATTTCATAAAACAACAGCAAAATATTGCTCGGTTCGATTGAAATCGGAACTACTTAAATAAAAATGCCACGCGGCAAAGAACAGGTGGTCAACGTCTCGGAAAGATGGGGAATCACCGCATCGTAAGCAGCATAATACGCTGTTGCCGGCTCAGCGGCAGCGGGGCCATATTTTTATACTGATGAATAGAATTTTAGAAAAAAAATATTGATATATATCAGGATAAATTTAATATCGTCGCATAAATATCATGATATTTATCAAGATATATATCAGGATATTTATCACGGATATCCTGCCAACCTTGCTAGCTAATATTGAAGCTAGGTACGCGATATCATCGACGATTGCTGTTTTGTTTGTTTTTTATTTTAGACTTGAGAAGGTAAGTTGAATTGACTTGTTCGCTTACTTCGCTTGCTTTTCGAACTAGCAACACGACGGCAAATAATTTTTAAGCAAACTTTAGAAACAAATTATTAAAAACAATTTTAATCTCAATCTTATAGATTTGAAGCCACTAAAAACACCAGAAATCACTACCTTTTTCCGCAACTTGGTAAAAAAAATTGGAACAATTTCCAATTTCTTTTAATAAATAAAAAAAAACGCTGAAAGTCACTTTTATTACATGTGCTAGAAAATTAATTTTAAAGTTTAAAACATAAGTTCGAAATCATGCAATTTAAATTTTAAATCAAATTGTTAGTCACCAATGAGTTATCGGTGAAAATGATAACCGTGTTCTTAGACCGTTATGCGTTATGATTTTTCTATTTTCCTTTTTTTTATTATTATTTGATCGAAAGATCACAAAAAAAGTGACAAAAACGCTGTACCTATGTCATGAAAAAACAGCAAAAACGATGCAAGTTCAAAATAAAATTTTATAACATTTTTTTTTATTTAAGAATGATTATTTATTATTACAAAAGGATGAACACAAAATAAACATTAATAGTAAGGAAATAACGTCATAAAAAAATTATCTCCTATTTTATTTTTTCTTATTCGCCTTTTTTTGCAGCTTTTTTCGTTGAACTAGCAACTTTTGTATTCTTTTTTATCACGTTCTTTTTGTTTCCTGTTTTTCTTTTGATCTGCTTCTTAGCAGAAGCGCAGCAACTCGAACCACACACGTGCATGCGACTGGTGCGAAAGGCGACTGCTCTGTCCAATCGTACAGCGACCGCACAGACACATCATTATTTGTTTCATGAATAACTTTACGACGTTCAGCGATATTGCCAAGCTCATATCGGGCCACTCGATTCTACTTTTTACACCCATTTTTTTGGTAGTAATATCGTCTTTCACCATAAAAATGGACTTTCAGCGTTTTTGCCGTGCAGGCTTCAGTCGTGAATAAAAATTTCTCGACTAAGAACTTGGCCCGTGAAAGACGAGTTTAAAATCTATTCATTCCGACATTAAGCGTTTAGTAAGACATTTTAAAGCCCGGACCTGTCTATTCCTGTCTTCGCTCCAGGTACAGGGTTACCCAACCAAGACTAGACAAGGCGATTTTTTGACTTTTCCTGTACTTTTATAAAAAAAACTGAAATAGCCATCTTAAGTCATTTTCTCCCGCGAATTCGAATATCTTCAGCAAAAAACAATTGAACATCAAACAAAAGTACTAGGGGTCACTTTGATATTTTTTTAAATGGAACACCCTGTATATTTTTACATTTTTAAATTCCACAAAAAATTATAATTATTTTTTATTAAATGCACTATTAGTCTATACTTCATAGTTTCCGAGATATTGACTCTCGAAAAGTGACATTTTTGAACTTTGACAGCTTATAACTTTCTAACAGTACGTCTTAGAGCAAAACGGCTTACATGTCCCTATCTTCAATTTTTATTATCTTCCCAAAAAAATCAACTTCCAGTTAAACCGGAACAGCTATATTTCCTTCTTTCGAGTTACATCCGGTTTAACCGGAAGTTGATTTTTTTTGGGAAGATAATAAAAATTGAAGATAGGGATATGTAAGCCGTTTTGCTCTAAGACGTACTGTTAGAAAGTTATAAGCTGTCAAAGTTCAAAAATGTCACTTTTCGAGAGTCAATATCTCGGAAACTATGAAGTATAGACTAATAGTGCATTTATTAAAAAATAATTATAATTTTATGTGGAATTTAAAAATGTAAAAATATACAGTGTGTTCCATTAAAAAAAAATATCAAAGTGACCCCTAGTACTTTTGTTTGATGTTCAATTGTTTTTTGCTGAAGATATTCGAATTCGCGGGAGAAAATGACTTAAGATGGCTATTTCAGTTTTTTTTATAAAAGTACAGGAAAAGTCAAAAAATCGCCTTGTCTAGTCTTGGTTGGATAACCCTGTACATACAAGTACTTTTCAGTTGTATTTCTATTTAAATTGGGTGAGTTATTGTCTTGCAAGTTAGTGGTACGAATAAACGAAATATAGGTTAAAAAAATAAGTCGAACTTTTATTGCTCCTTAACTTTCAACTCGTGTAACTATTGAAGCTCCTTAACAAACATTATTACCAAAAATAATACTGACAGGAAAGCTTAAACCAGCGGGGAGCCCCAAAAGAAAGAGATAAACCCCTCCCCCCCTCCCGTTATCAACTTTCTAGACCCGCCCCTGGCTTAAACAGAGGTGAATATTAGTGTCCTATTATCATCCTTAAAACTACTGTCACTGTTGCTGTTATCTCTATCTTGTTTTTCGCGTTTTTCCTTCGCCCTTATTCTCTCTCTGATGCACCCTCTGCACCTCAACTTCGACGGGGGCGGCCCATCTATATGTATCGTATCGTCGTCCCGGTTATAATGTTCTAAGCATGGCAGATGGCTCTGGATTTCTTCGTCGTTCTTAATCGGTTCCGGAAGATCGTCCCATATTTTTGTTAAGGTGAATGTCGAGATGCTTTTAAGTAAATAATGCTGTAAAATTTAAAATACATAAGTATACAGGGTGTTACAAATTCGACATACCAGCATTGGAATCTCGGAAACCATAGAAGTTAGAGAAACGGTTAAATGGGGGCAAAGTTGCGCAATTCGGTGCTGATTATAATCATAGACAATTTACCTTTAGATACCTACAGCTTATCTCCTGCGCAAACGTCAAAAAGTTACGTTTTATGGGTGAAAAAATACGTCCGAGCGCATGACTCGTCGGTCAGCTGTCTTCATTCGGGGAACCTTCGTGCATGCGCACAAACCTCGTGTTATCGGCCGTCCTACTTTATCGACAATAATCGGCCCGCTCAAGAATACTCTCCAGAACCGGCTCGGCCGCCATTTTTGTTGTTGTGTTTTAAGGTTTCTCTTATCTGCGGATTACTTGTAGTTTTCTAAAGTTTTCAGCTATCGGATCGGCTATCGTGGATTGTGGGACTGGTGTTTAATATTTATGGATTTCTGGTTTTTGTGTAGTTTAGTTAGTGAATTGTGTTTGTGCTTTTAGTGACTCGGATTGTAATATAAACAATGACTAGTACTAGTTGCAGCCGTTGTATAATTGTATTATGCCCAAATAGGGGTAAAATAAACCCTCTATGGTGGCATATGAGCAAGAATTTAAATTTTATAGCCCGGACCTGTCTATTTTCCCATTCGTCAAACGATAATGTTGCAGTGCACATGTCTAATAGTTCCCAGTTTTGTTTACATGCGCGAGGCCATAAAACTGCCACATTCGTGATTATTATTTGTTTATCTAAAGGTAAATTGTCTATGATTATAATGCCGCTTTAAAAGTTTTCAAATTCCGAATACTTCCAATTTTATTCGAAGAAAACCGAAATTTTGCAAAATCGTTTTTATTTTTTCCTGAGCTCATTTGACTAGCTATTTAAAAATAAATGACACTTTGTCATTGCCACTTTTTCTCCTCTACAAAATGACGTTACTAAACTAAAGATCCGCCGTTTCGTCTCCGAGCGGCCATCACCAACTTTACTTTTTTAAATACGGACCTGGATTTTTTTTAACCGATTTTTAAACCCTCCTACCCTCAAAATGTAATGGCGATATTACTTTCTCCTAATGATGAATAATTGTTCCTGCTTATTTTTTAAATTCATATTTTTTACACTTCTTGTCAGTCCGGTCCTGGCAACGAATCACAATATTAATTAAAAAGTTGATTTTATTGAAAACCTTTACAAATAAGTTTCATGAAAAAGCTTGTGTAAAGTTCATGTGAGGTATTTAAGTGTAATACCCAAAAAGAATTTTGACTATTTGAACATTTTGAAAATTAGGATTTATAATTATTGGTAAATTCAGAATTATTAGAAAATTCTTAGAAAATAAATTATATAACTTATGTATGAATGTTTTAAATAAAATTTTTTAATTAATATTGTGATTCGTTGCCAGGACCGGACTGACAAGAAGTGTAAAAAAAATGAATTTAAAAAAATAAGTAAGGACAATTATTCATCATTATGAGAAAGTAATGTCGCCAGTACATTTTGAGGGTAGGAGGGTTTAAAAATCGGTTAAAAAATTCCAGGTCCGTATTTAAAAAAGTAAAGTTGGTGACGGCAGCTCGGAGACGAAACGGAGGATCTTTAGTTTAGTAACGTCATTTTGTAGAGGAGAAAAAGTGGCAATGACAAAGTGTTATTTATTTTTAAATAGCTAGTCAAATGAGCTCCGGAAAAAATAAAAACGATTTTGCAAAACTTCGGTTTTCTTCGAATAAAATCGGAAGTATTCGGAAATTGAAAACTTTTAAAGCGGCATTATAATCAGCACCGAATTGCGCAACTTTGCCCCCATTTAACCGTTTCTCTAGGCCCTATGGTTTCCGAGATACCAATGCTGGTATGTCGAATTTGTAACACCCTGTATAGGTACAGGGTGTTATTTAAGTATGTGGCTAATCTCCAAGGGGTGATAAGTAATTTTAAGAAGGAAAGTTCATATAAACATGGGTCCGAAAATGCATAGTTTTTACGATACAGGGTGCCAAATTTAAAAAAAAAAATCGGATCCCAGGTAGCAGGATGACGTCTTTATGACGTCGAATATTGGTGATTTTTAGTCACTTGACGTCTTTTGGTCGCAAGATGACGTCAAAATAACGTAGTTTTTAACACGTGTATTATACGTCATAATTTTACGTAATAAAAACGTCAATTTTTAGTCATTTTATTGAATTATACGTATCATTAAAAGGTATCTAAGTGACCAAGTTTTTTGAAAATATAGTGGGACAGACTTTTAAATAAGTAAAACGCCTGAGAATAGCTTTTTCTTATAGTTAAAGGCACGTACGTATAATAAAACTTTTAAAATATTACCATTTCAAATGAACCATTCATGTATGTAAAATTTGCAAAAGCGAAAACCCATTTTGTCATTAAAAGTCTGCGAATATCAAATTTAAATTACCCGCGCTCCGTTTTATGACATTGGCAGTCTGACAGAACGCAGAAGTATGTTGTTGGCGCTAGCAGTTAGGCAGTCGACAGTTCGGCAAAAATGAAAGTGAAAATTGTATGGTGATTTTGATTTAGTTTCTATCATGGTTTCTATATATTTTGTGTTATAAACGAATATAAATGTACCAGGTTATCGAGTTCGAGGCATTGACGGCGGGGGAGTAGCCGTTGTGCCCTCATACTGGGTGACGTCCCGAAAAAAAGAAGTATTTTGGCCGCCATTAAAGGATTCCTTAGCATTTTTCCAATTCTGCGTACTCATGAAAGTTGTAATAGTTAATTTATTTTCATTAAAAGGATTTTTTACATAAAATATTTATATGTATTTTTTTACCCCTATTATGTATTATTTTAGGAAGTTTTTCGTTTTTCGTAAATTATGACGTTTATTGACGTTTTCTACACCTAAAAAGACGTCTTAGGATGACGTTTTTTTTACGTCAAAAAAGACGTCATTGGTCTGTGACTTACGCACGTCTTTTAAACGTTTCATTTACGTAATTTATGACGTCGCTGATGACCAATAATCGACGTCTTAAAGACGTCATCCTGCTACCTGGGATGTTCGTAAATATCTCAATAATATTCGATTTTGTTGAAATTTGATAATTCGGTTTGTAATAATAAGTGGATAATTTAGCCTCAATTAGATTAAAATTATTAAGTCCAGTAGCGTCCCGGAAGACAGTCCAACAAATATTTTTGACAAAAAAATTGCGCGCCTCTGACTTTTTTTAATATTATGTATTTTTCTCGAATTAAGCAACTACAAATAAAACTATTTTATCTCATGAGTTTTTTTTCATATCTTGCTTTGTTTTCGAGAAAAAAAAAAAACACTTTATTGCATGTCCCCGGGACAAGAGTAAAAAATTTAAACTTTAAATCCTTTAGATTTTGTCCTTAGAGGGCATTTAAAGGCTCTCGTTTACAAAACTCCACTCAACACTGAAGAAGAACCAACCCAAAGGATACAGGATTCATGTGATCAGACATACGACGGGAATATTTCAACGAGTTCGGCAATTAATGTTAAGACGAGCCAATGCTTGCATTGAAGTTGAAGGGGGGCATTTTCAGCAACTATTATAACTTTCGTCTTATTTTATGTTAAATACATAATTAAACATTGGAACATTGCAGTAATAAATTATTACATTATGCGATTATTTTATATTAATAGCTTTTATCAAAAACAGTTTTAATCTGTGCGAAAAAAATCAAAAGAGGACTTTCGTGTAATTTTAATTGCTTAATAGTTTGGTATAAGTAGTTTAATTTTTTTACTCTTGTTGTCCCGGGGACATGCAATAAAGTGGTTTTTATTTTTTTTCTCGAAAACAAAGCAAGATATGAAAAAAAGTCATGAGATAAAATAGTAGTATTTGTAGTTGCTTAATTCGAAAAAAATACATAATTTTAAAAAAAGTCAGTGGCGCGCAATTTTTTTCTCAAAAATATTAGTTGGACTGTCTTCCGGGACGCCACTGGACTTAATAATTTAATTCTAATTGAGGCTAAATTATCCTCTTGTTATTACAAACAGAATTGCCAAATTTTAACAAATCGAATAAAAGAGTATTGATTGAGATAGTTACGAATATCCGATTTTTTTTAAAGTTTGACACCCTGTATCGTAAAAATTATGCATATTCGGATCCATGTTTATATGAACTTTTCTTCTTAATAGTAATTTAACAAACTAGTGTAATAATAAGGGCGATTAATAATCGAGACAAGACGTTAATTTGTTGAGATTATTAATCGCTATTTAATATACGCGTTAGTTACAATATTTTTCCGTCGATTGTATTGTTAATAGATTATATTTTTTTTTATTTAGAACCAAACTACATATTATAACAAATTTTTGAATTTCAAACTTATTGACATCGACAGAAACTATGGCAACGCCATTATGTACGCGGCAGTGCGTGCTTTGTAGTATGTTTGGTTGCCTAAAATCGTTTATTTATAAAAAAAAATCATGCATCAATAGGGGCCATTAATGTATGACTTTTTATACATTAATTAAGGTTGTAAATACACGGTCGACGGAAAAATCACTTAAAGAAGCACGCCTGCGGCGCATTTCGCCTACAACAGGCTTTTAGTACACCCCCAAGTCACAAGCCGCCAATGCCCCCCCCCCCCCCTAAGAAACCGTTTAACGACTCCCATGACTAGGCTATTGCGATCTTCCCTGCAAGAGTACCTGTTAAAAAAGCTCCAAAGTTCTAGAAAAATGCGTAACTTAAAAGTTTATTAAAAAATTTGCTTCCAGCACTGGTTGGCGGACCCCCCCTAACATAAAATCCTGGGTGCGCCGCTGATGTGAGTATGAGAGAGTAAATAATATGTTTAGATGAATGCAATAAGGATAACAGATCAATTAGTGTTATCGGCGTGAACAACGCATGGCGAAACCATCTGTCGGTTAAAGAGAGGGGATCATTTTTCTAATTAAAGACTATGGTACTGCAAGAGAAATTGTTCCCTTTACCCTCCCCCCTTGCCGTTGAATACGTCACTGACGAGTACTGAGTATGGAAAATTTCAGAAATAAATTCCAATAACTATATTGTTAGCAGTGATGCCAGGTCTGGGGAAATTTGATTGTAGTTGAGGACTGGGGAAATACACAGTAATTAATAATCATTAATTATTAAAGATTTCTTAATTATAAAAAATCATAATTCTAAATGGAAAGATTGAAAATAATAAGTAATTTCCGCACAGGGGCCCGGGGAACTACAGCAAATTTTTAGTGCTGTTGATTTAAACCAAACAGAAATCGAAACAGATTGTGTACTGAAACTCTGGAAGGTATGCATTGAAAAAATATTTTAAAAGCTCAAAATGAAACTTTTAATTTTGATATAAACAAGGAATCAAACATAAAAATATTCAATGCCATATATTATTTTTGTATAACAATAATAATAATATGTATGTTTACTATTGTTATTATTGTTACAATTTTCTAAGACTAATAATTTTAAGAACGCGGCAATAACGCTGATTGTAAGATAACACAAGTTCGCCTAAATTAATTCCCCACACCTTTTGTTCCAGAGACAAAAAAAAATGCGGCTCAAGATTAAAAAATAATAATTCAATATATTTAGATTATGAACTACAGTTCTAAGTATTAAATAAGAGATAATATTTTATTTGTTCCATATAGATACTGTCATCATTTTGTAAATACTTATAAACCATTTTTATCATGGAATTTTAGATATATGGCGCCGTGACAAAAATACTTATTTTATCAAAAAAAAAACTGTTAACGCCATAGTAGGTAGGTAGATAACCTATTATTGTACTGGCAGAACAAACTTTTGAGATATTTTAAGATCCCTAGATCACGAAAAACATGTTCTCCATTTCCGTCGGTGTGTCTCTTTGTTAACTTGAAAGCTTATAAACGGCTGTACAGGGAATGACAAATTTTAAATATGTCTTAGGTATTGACCCTGCTGGAAACCGAGTAGAGTTTAATTTTGCTATATACAGGGTGTTTTTTTAAGGTCGACGAGCGGCCATATCTCGGAAACTACTGGGCATAGAAACTCAGGAAAAGAAAAATGATAATTAAAGTGGCCATGAGAAAATTCTGGAAATAATTTTTAAGTTCCGCATTTTGCCGCAAGAGGGCGTAATTGAAAAGTAAATTTTAAAATTTTACATAACTCCGAAAATTCCACATTAAGGTATATTATGTTTGATAACACGATTTTAAAGCTTGGACAATTATGCATCATTTTGGTCTTATGCTCATTGGCGTACCGACTTTAATAAGAGTGGGGGAAGCTGTTGAAAGTGTAATCATTTAAATCGCTGAAACTTATAAACGACTTATCCGATTTTAGCAAACTAAAGACTGTTTGGAAGAGAAATGTATGCACTTTCACCATTCGTATTTAGTTATCCATAATAGTTCTCAAAAAAATGCTAGAGGGCGCAATTTGCAATAACAATACATTTTTTGATTTTACTCCGAAAAAATAAATCATACGGTATAATTATGATACCATAATCGAAAAGTAGATGAAATTTGCTAGAAAAAATATTAAAACCGTAGCTCGATATCTCCGTTCGTTTCAGCGTTATCGCCAATAGAATAATTTTTAAAACTTTAAATGAAGAAGCGATTGTTTTCATAGTTTTGTGGTCAAGCATCCCATCACAAAAAACATTTTTAAACTTTATGGCTTTATAGGTTTGTCTCTCATTATTCTAATTGCCAAAAAACCACTCTAGAATTAATGGCATAATCATCGAAAACGTGTAATTTAGGCGCAACTCTATTAATATGATATTTAAAAAAATAAATCTAGATAGCAGTAAAATAAAATCGGAAAGTTTCCATGGAGATAAAACAAATGCAAATAGTTTGTCAACTAATTTAATTTCGAAAGCTGTTGGCAAAAGTTTATCCGTAATTCGTCTTGAATTTCTTGATAGAAAATTGTGCTACATTGACATGGCTTATACCAATGCCGAGGCTTACGATATGCTAGCCGTATATTTTGAATGTTTTCAAAATGCGCCCATAGCGGAACACGAATGTGCTGCCAGATACCCTGAACGAAGACACTATGGCAGAGCAGTATTTCGGCGAATGGCAGTATTCTTAAGACAAACAGGAAGTATAAGACGCATTCCAGTTCCTATCAAAACACGTCCAGTAAGGAATGAAGACATTATTATAAACGTTCTTGCGTACGTGGAGGCCGATCCTCATTTAAGCATAAGAGAAATTTCGTTAGTGTTCCAAATTCTAAGGGATTTTAAGCTGCATCCGTATCATGTAGTTTTACATCAGGCCCATTCAGAAAGTGATTATGACAGACGACTCGACTATTGCTATTGGCTAAGAGGTAAGAGGGATGTGTAACGAGAATCCTCAATTCCTCTCCCAAGTTTTATGGACTGATGAAGCCAGTTTCAGTAGCTGTGGCAGAGTTAATTTACATAATATACACTATTGGTCACGAACAAATCCTCACTGGATGCGCGAAGTGGATCACCAAAACAGGTGGCGTGTTAACGTGTGGTTGTGGTGCGGAGTGTTATTAGGACACAGAATTATCGAACCACACGAGAAAACATGATTGAGCAAATTGTAAATGCAATGAATTCAATTTCACAAGCTAAAATTAAAACAGCTGTCTCTAGTTCTAGAAGAAGAATAATTAATAGTTGTATTTTGCACAACGGAGGTCATTTTGAACATTTTTAACGTATTTCAATTGTTTTTAAGAAGCTTTCCATGACTATTATATCAATTTTCCCTTTAATAGTTTCCCATAATTATTTCAATACTGTTTTATGGCCCGTTGGCATTGAAACACGCTCCAAATTTTATCTTTTACATGATTTGGACTAGTCCTAAGCCTAGATAAAGTGTGAAGGAAGGCACGGAATATAACAAATCAAAACCCATAACACTAAATCAACCTACCCATCTACGAAACTATGAAAACAATCGCTTCTTCATTTAAAGTTTTAAAAATTATTCTATTCGCGATAACGCTGAAACGAACGGAGATATCGAGCTACGGTTTTAATATTTTTTCTAGCAAATTTCATCTACTTTTCAATTATGGTATCATAATTATACCGTATGATTTATTTTTTCGGAGTAAAATCAAAAAATGTATTGTTATTGCAAATTGCGCCCTCTAGCATTTTTTTTTAGAACTATTATGGAGAACTAAATACGATTGGTGAAAGTGCATAGATTTCTCTTCCAAACAGTCTTTAGTTTGCTAAAATCGGATAAGTCGTTTATAAGTTACAGCGATTTAAATGATTACACTTTCAACAGCTTCCCCCACTCTTATTAAAGTCGGTACGCCAATGAGCATAAGACCAAAATGATGCATAATTGTCTCCAAGCTTTAAAATAGTGTTATCAAACATATACCTTAATGTGGAATTTTCGGAGTTATGTAAAATTTTAAAGTTTCTATGCCCAGTAGTTTCCGAGATATGGCCGCTCGTCGACCTTAAAAAAACACCCTGTACAGGGTGTTATTTAGGTATGTGGCCAAACTGCAAGGGGTGCTTCTTTAAGTGATTTTAAGAAGAAAAGTTCATATAAACATGGGTCCGAAAATGCATACTTTTTACGATACAGGGTGTCAAACTTTAAAAAAAAAATCGGATGTTCGTATATATCTCAATACTCTTTTATTCGATTTTGTTGAGATTTGGCAATTCTGTTTGTAATAACAAGAGGATAATTTAGCCTTAATTAGATTAAAATTATTAAGTCCAGTGGCGTCCTGGAAGACAATCCAACTAATATTTTTGACCAAAAATTGCGCGCCACTGACCTTTTTTAAAATTATGTATTTTTTTCGAATTCATCAACTACAAATAATACAACTATTTTATCTCTCGAGTTTTTTTCATATCTTGCTTTGTTTGCGAGAAAAAAAAATAATAACCACTTTATTGCATGTCCCCGGGACAATAAAAGTAAAAAATTTAAGTACCAAACTATTAAGCAATTAAAATTACACGAAAGTCCTGTTATGAATTTTAATATTTTAAAATTTACGCGAAAATATTCAAAAGAGGGCTTTCGTGTAATTTTAATTGTTTGGTAAGTACCTAGTTTAAATTTTTTACTTTTATTGTCCCGGGGACATGCAATAAAGTGGTTATTATTTTTTTTTTCTCGAAAATAAAGTAAGATATGAAAAAAACTCAAGAGATAAAATAGTTGTATTTGTAGTTGCTTAATTCGAAAAAAATACATAATTTTAGAAAAGTCAGTGGCGCGCAATTTTTTTGTCAAAAATATTAGTTGGACTGTCTTCCGGGACGCCACTGGACTTAATAATTTTATTCTAATCGAGGCTAAATTATCCTCTTGTTTTTACAAACAGAATTGCCAAATTTCAACAAAATCGAATTAAAGAGTAGGTATTGAGATATTTACGAACATCCGATTTTTTTTTAAGTTTGACACCCTGTATCGTAAAAATTATGCATTCTGATTCGGACCCATGTTTCTGTGAACTTTTCTTCTTAAAATCACTTAAATAAGCACTTTTTGGAGTTTGGCTTCATACTTAAATAACACCCTTTATATAATAATATAACCTTAAGGTAATTTGGCCTATGACCCATCTAATTAATTTATTTTTTAAAATATAAAAAATGCAAAAGTTCGAAAGTGTCATGCGAAAACTTCCCAATATAGACCGTATTTTAAGTTGACCTAAAGGATTTATATCAAATAGAAGTTTACATAAATGAATTGGAAAACTAAGATCGGAACAAACATACGCGCTCGCCGGCCGTCGATTTCGCTTGATCTCGGGTTATTTCGTGCTCGGTCGAAGGCGGATCAATAGGCATCTATGGAAACACAGTCGAACCACTCCGTAAATAATTATTATTGCAAGCAAAACTTTGTGTTAGACAAGGAATAACTGCTAAAATGTTTTAAGACCCGATATCAAAAGCACGATTTGTAATATTTTTCAACAAACCTTTTTACACAAATAATTACATTAAATGTCACCCAAGAAAAAATCCCTGTGTTTAGTTTTCGATGGGCCACCCTGTACATTCAAGAACAAACCTATTTTGTTGACTTACCTTCGGCAAAACTTGAACGTGAGCCCTCGTCCAATCTCTAGGTTCAATTGAAAGTGCTTCTGTAATTAAATCCAATTTCTCTTCAGGAGAATAGTTTTCAAGTTTTGGCGTAGACATATTTTTACTTAAAATAAACAAAAACAGGGTCCGCGATATTGAATACAAGTTTATTTCGACATATTTATATGTGCATAGATTTTTTTTAATCTTATCTATTATCACTGTAATACTAGGCGCGGCTCTCTACAATGAAATAAGCTTATATGCGTTGTTATATTATACAAATACTCCAGTCTTACCGTTTAGTAATGATCGGAACAGTGGCGTATTTAGGGGGGGGTCCGAGGGGTCTGGACCCCCCCCCGTAGGCTCAACATTAAAAAAACTCAGAACAGATCAGATGCCTTGTTGCGTTTAATGTAGACAGGGTGAACTGAACCTCGCAAAAAATATTACAGACTACAAAAGATAATATGTGGCATTTTGAAGTATTGATTCTGGACAGTGGCGTATATAATGTGTTTGGGGATTCCCGCAGTCTTATTTAAATTGTAAAATTTTATTGTTTGGCGCCCGTGTTTTCTAATTTAAGTGTGTAAAATAATATATACATGGTGATTGATAATTCGATTAATTCCTCGCAGGAGGTAATTTGTGATTTTTTCTTAAATATGACCTATTCCGAAAATGCTTGGTTTTCGAGTTATTTCAATTTTTTACCTGCGTGTCTAATTTATTTAATTTTAAAAAATTAAAATGATGTTCACTTAGTTTTGTAATTTTTTTGCAAACTAAAACTATTAGCAATACTTTGTTTTTACAAATAATTAAGTAACTGTGTCACAGATAACAAAACAACATGGCCAAACTTGGCAAAAAAAAAATGGCAAAAATAACTTGAAAATCAATCATTTTCGGAATCGGTCATATTATGTAGAAATATATATTTTTAAACATAAATATTTAAAAAAATATATATTCCTATTATTGCGTTTATATTTAAAAATTTCTTAATTTCTTCCTTTTTTGGGTTCAGCTATCGAAACATAGAAATTATAACTTTTGATAGTTCAAAATAGGGCGTGGCACCGAAAAAATTTTCGCCTGCGGCGCTTTTTTAAAGAAAAAAAGAAAGAAAAAACAAAAGGTATAGACCCCCCCCGTGGCAATATTCTAAATACGCCACTGGATCGGAATCACCTAAATTACCGAAATGGATTCTTAGGAAATTATGCACAATATCCTATGTTTATGTTTTGATAGTTATAATGAAAATCAAACGTCACAACTTTAGTGACTGCATTCAGGACTGACTGCATTTTATACAGTGCGCGAGTTTGTAACTTAAAATAAAGTTAGTAGATCCAGTACAGTTTTTTTTTTTGGAAAAAGGGTTGGACACGGGTTCGGGTATTAACATTTTAAGTTGAGGTATTTTTTATAAAACAAATATTGATACAGTCTACCTATCCCAAATTAAAGACATAACAATGACCGTTTTTCAAAGTTACTGTTTATCTTAAGGTGGGAGTATCAACATGCTTGCCAACCTATAACCTATTGCGCGTAGATTTATTTATCTTTTCTAGCTTTTATACAAAATGTAAAGAAAATCAGTATCGACTTGATATTCTATAGGTAATAATTGACATAGGACAAGGAATTTCATAACTTATTTTAGGAGAATTGTATAGCGAAAAATATCGGGTAAGATATTTTTTTCCATTATTATGTCATTGTCACTAATTGTTCTTTCACTATACAATTCTCCCAAAATTAGCAATGAAATAAATAATTGATCTTTTTGTAATATATCAGATACTACCTAAATAACGTACCGACGATATTGATTTTATTTTATTTAAATGTTAGGTAGTTAATCAAATAATAAAGTAAAAAAATCAACGCGAAATAGGTTATAGGTTGGCAATAGATTGAATGACGTTGAGAATTCAACCTTAATCGTTTTCAAAAAGTTAGTTTTTGTCTAAAGTCTTTTTAACACGCTTTTATTAGCTTCACCTGTATGTGTGTTTGATTGTTTGTATGTATGTTTGTAACCGACTTCTTTGAACCCGATTTTGACCCACTTTAAACGGTCAGATTTAATTTAAATTTTGTATACTTATCAAGAACCGCTGACAATACAATAATCTATACGCCAAAAATTCTCCTGTCAAAATTTGACAGCTGTCAATATGTTAAATCGTTTAAAAAAAATTATATTAATAAAAAAACGATAAGGTCGTATGTATATTAACGGTGGAAAGTTGAAAAAAATACGCAAAAAATTCTCCTGTCAAATTTTGACAGCTGTCAGGTATACAACGAAGAAGCGATTTTGACGAAACAAATTATGGGGTCGTATAGTATTCGATGCGAAAACTTCAAGAAAAAAAAGCAAAAAATTCTCCTGTCAAAATTTTACAGCTGTCCATATGTCAAATCGTTAAAAAAATGATATTAATGAAAAACTATAAGGTCGTATGTATATTGACGGTGGAAAGTTGAAAAAAATACGCAAAAATCCTCTTGTCAAAATTTGACACCTGTCATATGTCAGAATTATTACAATAACCGATAGTAATGAAACAAGCGTGGGGCCGTATAGATATTGTCGCTAAGAATAGAGAAAAATTAAAAAAAAATTCTACCCGTCAAAATAACGTTTTGACAAATTTTTTTTTATTTTGAAAATTTTTATCGTTTGTTTGTGTGGTTCTTTGAACCCGATTTTGACCCACTTTAAACGGTCAGATTTAATTTAAATTTTGTAGACTTATCAAGAACCGCTGACAATACAATAATCTATACGCCAAAAATTCTCCTGTCAAATTTTGACAGCTGTCAGCTCAGGTATAAAACGAAGATGCGATTTTGACGAAACAAATTATGGGGTCGTATAGTATTCGATGCGGAGAGTTCGGAAAAAATAAGCAAAAAATTCTCCTGTCAAAATTTGACAGCTGTTAATATGTTAAATCGTTTAAAAAAATTATATTAATAAAAAAACTATAAGGTCGTATGTATATTGACGGTGGAAAGTTGAAAAAAATACGCAAAAAATTCTCCTGTCAAATTTTGACAGCTGTCAGGTATACAACGAAGAAGCGATTTTGACGAAACAAATTATGGGGTCGTATAGTATTCGATGCGAAAACTTCAAGAAAAAAAAGCAAAAAATTCTCCTGTCAAAATTTTACAGCTGTCAATATGTCAAATCTTTAAAAAAATTTTATTAATGAAAAACTATAAGGTCGTATGTATATTGACGGTGGAAAGTTGAAAAAAATACGCAAAAATCCTCTTGTCAAAATTTGACACCTGTCATATGTCAGAATTATTACAATAACCGATAGTAATGAAACAAGCGTGGGGTCGTATAGATATTGTCGCTAAGAATAGAGAAAAATTAAAAAAAAAATTCTATCCGTCAAAATAAAGTTTTGACAATTTTTTTTTTTTAATTTTGAAAATTTTTATCGTTTGTTTTTGTGGTTCTTTGAACCCGATTTTGACGCACTTTAAACGGTCAGATTTAATTTAAATTTTGTAGACTTATCAAGAACCGCTGACATACAATAATCTACTAATCTAGCTCAATCTACTCAAAAAAAAAATTCTTAACAATAACTCAAACTAAAAAATAAATATAGTTTAAAAAAACTAAAAAACACGCTTTAATGATTAATCGAACTAAAAAGCGGAAAATAAATATAGTTTAAAATAATTCTTGAAATTCTTAATATAGACAGAAAATAATAATGAACGATAAATATTAGTATTATAGTGAAAAAAAAGCGTGGGGCGCTTTGTGCTCTATTTTTCGTATATAGAACAACCCACGTTTATTATTATGTTCTGCCTATATTAAGAATTTCAATAATTATTTTAAACTATATTTATTTTCTGCTTTTTAGTTTGATTAATTATTAAAGCGTGTTTTTTAGTTATCATAAACTATATTTATTTAAAACAAATATTCATACATTGTATCCCAAATTAGAGATATTAGATATTATTATACAGTATGTCTTCCGTAAGTTGGAACCATATGGAAAACTTTTTTATTATTAATTTTACGAAAAAAAGTTATTCTTCATAAAAAGTTCTGCATGGCCTAAAACCTAAATTGCAACTATCAGATATTAAGTTCTTCTAGGCGTATACGAGGTTTGTCAAAAAATATAAATGTTGACCAAGAGCAAAGTACATACCTACCTTTATTTTTGACAATATCGAAAATTGCTATTGAAAAAAGTTGATTAGAACTAAAAACCACGTTCAAATATGTAATTACACCGATTTACAATGAAAAAATAGGTTTTGTTATTTTTTAATAATGTTTCGGCATTATTAATTAATTATGAATGAACATTTATCTCTTGTAATTATTAAAAACATGATAACCTTTTCGTTTCTTAATTTCATCTAACAATGTTGCAATTTAAACACGTCCGTAATGAATGCATATGCATTTATATTGCAAATAAGAAAACACAATAACATACAAATAATAAATTGTGTAACTAACACAATAATAATACTAGAAATAATTAGAAGTTTAATTTTAACTCATTGCACTAATGCCTCTACATGGCAATACATTTAGTCGTTCTATTGGCAAATTTTCTTAATACTTTTCTTATCATTTCTGGAGAAATTTCCCGGCATGATTGTGTAATTATCCTCTCCAAATGATTAACATCATGAAAAGGCCATTGCTGGTAAACTTTTGGTTTTAAGTAACCCCATAAGAAGTAATCTAGAGGGTCAGGGGATCTAGCAGGCCAAAAAATATCACTAAAATCACTATTACTGCTTTTACCCTCATACGACCTTTACACTTATCTTATTGTGTCCATAGACATTTACATTTAGAACCGTACACTTTATCTCGTGCACAAACAAAAGTTAAGTTTTAAAAATTTGTTTGTTGGCCTAGCTCGCCAGTCACAAGCCTTGCCGCACTACAGAGATAACCATGCGCACAACCATCTTCTTATTAGGTTTTCCTTCTTTAGCGACATCCTTAAAATGTACTCCTGAACCGGCCCGGCGCCATTTTCATTGTTGTGTTTTACGTTTTCTCTGTGGATTTCTTGATATGTGTAAAGTTAGCAATGTTTATCAACGAAATTTTTTTGGGATACGTGTGTCGTTTTCGCCTGTAGCGTTTATAAACGAATTTTAATTTTTTAGTGACGAAGATTGATTTTTTTAAAAGTTTTCTTTATAGATTGTTTTTAACACGCTTATACATAAAGTTGCCACAGCGGATCTTTGCCCGTGCGTCATCAATCAACGATCAGGACTCGACGTGGTTAATAACTCTGCATCCTTGTTTATTATAGTAACAAGTTTGAATAAAAGCATAAAAGAACGTCTCCAAAATTCCGCAATAATATAACGTGCTAGACAAGGATAAAACTATAAACGTCAGTTAATTACCTTCTTTATTTGTTTAGTTGACAACCGTTGTATTTTAGAACGTCATTGTCAACCTTATTTTGATCTGCCAATCTAATTCGTATTTTGTAAATCTGTGTACCTTAGAACTGTTCCTGTTTCTAAAAATAGTTCTTTTTAGAGGTAATTATACCCACCATCTGTTTTGGCGGTAAGTATTTATGGATTTTTATAATAACTAATTTATTTATTTTAAATATTCTAACCGTGAAAGTTCTTTGAAACGTTTACGGCAGTGGCTAAATTCCCTTAAATAAAAGGATGTTAAAAATTTGACTTTTGCGATTTTAATAGTCAATAAAACACCAAACTTTTGTAGATTTTAAGCTTTAAAAATAGTATTAAATGTATAAACATTTGTTTGTCAATTTCTTTTAGATAATAGAGAATGCCGGGCAAAACTTAAAATAAATAATAATTTTTCGTGATATTATGTAGGTACGTCAAACGGTAGGCAGGCACGTCCATTTTATGAACTTAACTTAGTTTTGACTTTTTTCGTCTCGTAATTTTGATTTGATTCATACGATTTTGATGACGTAAAAGTGATGACGCACGGGAAAAGAACTACTGTGGCGACTTTATATTAGCTTCACCTGTATGTTTGCTTGTCCGTAACCGACTTCTTTGAACCCGATTTTGATCCACTTTAAACGGTCAGAATTAATTTAAATTTTGTAGACTTATCAAGAACCGCTGACAATAAAATAATTTGATAAGTTTATCTCATTTCGTGTTTGTTTTGTAGACATTGGGTTTGTTCGGGTTTGTGGATCCAATGCTTTGAATCTAGGCATTTAAAAAAAATGGATCCACTGCTTTAAATCAAGCCATTCCAAAAAGTCGTTGTTAAATTAGTGACAGTATTCCATCTCTACTCCGGACCTCTCTATGACTAGCTCTACTAAAAAAAAATTCTTAACAATAACTCAAACTAAAAAATGAAAAATTACTATAGTTTAAAAAAACACGCTTTACTAATAATTAATCAAACTAAAAAAACGGAAAATAAATAAATATAGTTTAGGGGTGCTCGATATACGAAAAATATAGCACAAAGCGACCCACGCTTTTTTCACAATAATCCTAATGTTTATCGTTCATTATTATTTTCTGCCTATATTAAGAATTTCAAGAATTATTTTAAACTATATTTATTTTCCGCTTTTTAGTTTGATTAATTAGGTACTAAAGCGTGTTTTTTAGTTTTTTTTAAACTATATTTATTTGATTTGATATTTTTGGCCCACAGGCCTAACTTTACGGGCCCGTGTTTTGGCCCTACCTGTTTCAATTGTCACGAGCCGCCACGTAGGGCCTCCATAAAGTAATATTTTTATAGAAGTTTGTATCTTCTGCACCAAGTATAGGTAGGCAATGATATTATGTAAAAATAATTTGAATTAAACAATCTTAAAATTTCAAAATATTCATATATTTATTTAATCTTTTTCCTTAATGACGAACCAGTTTCACTATCTTCACCGTCAGCTGGAGGTTTCTTCAATTTACTTTTTCGAATATTTTCAACATAATCCCGCAATTTCGTCAATTCTCCATCGCACTGAACAATTCTCATATTTTCCACGGAAATTAATGGATTAATATGTGGATTATGCAATTCCGTAATCTGAGTGGAGGATGCGGCGGCAGAATCCCCGCTACTTCCAAGTTTCCCGTTCCAAAATTCGTTTCCTGGTAGTGCGTTCCCGTCCCATGCGTACGACACTACTAGTAATTTTCCTGCCAAAAAATATAATTTTAATACTAAATTAAGGTTGAATTCTCCACGTCATTCAATCTATTGCCAACCTATAACCTATTTCGCGTTGATTTTTTGAGTTAATTATTTTTATAACTAACATTTAAAGAAAATCAATATCGTCGGTACATTATTTAGGTAGTGTTTGATATATTACAAAAATATCAATTTATTTCATTGCTAATTTTGGGAGAATTGTATAGTGAAAGAACAATGAGTGACAATGACATAATAATGTTAAAAAAAATCTTACCCGATATTTTTCGCTATACAATTCTCCTAAAATAAGTTATGAAATTCCTTGATATTTATTAAATAAGTCAATTATTACCTATAGAATATCAAGTCGATACTGATTTTCTTTAAATTTTGTATAAAAGCTAGAAAACATAAATAAATCTACGCGAAATAGGTTATAGGTTGGCAAGCATGTTGATACTCCTACCTTAATACCCAATCCATTTTATCTCGAGGAAGAAAGCCCAGTTTACACTGGACGCGTCCTTTTACGACAAATTTCAAAAAGTTTTACATCTGTCAGATAAATAAAGAATACATATTCTGAGGTTATGTTACGACAGAAAAGAAAATGGTTTGTCTGCAGTTGAACAGAGAGATAATAGGTAAAAGATGGAAGGGTATTAAATTATTTTTAAAGCATTTAGTTATAAAAAAAATATTGATACACAAATTATGATAAATTTCTGCTGCTGATTGCCTTATATCTACCACCTGTGTTTGAAAACAAAGGTTATATAAATTATATTAGATGCATTTGTCATGTGTACCTATTAAGTAAAAATATTATACTAAATATGTGTTTTTAAATTTTCTACTATGTCAAGTTATAATTATTTATCGTTTCCCAATGATATAATATTATAATGATTTAGGGAAATTACAACGGAAACGCTATACGGACGTATTACTACGAACGACGCAGAATTTTTAATAGGTATTCAATGTAGACCGATTTCAGGAAATTAACTTTTACACACATGATTAATGACACACTGATAATAGTGCGTTTCTCTTATGTCGACACTGTTTTTAGACTTTTAAAGCCTAACGCCCTGAAGATGGTCTTTTAAGGCTGAAACGAGTGTCACCAGTAATAAAGTCCGCATCATATGAGATTTTTTTATTAATAGCTTTATTCAAAATTTGACTTTGGCATCAAGTTCTGCTTCGATCGAGATGAAAATTAAGCAAAAAAATAGTAGTCACGTGATTCGCATTATCTGTCAAATTTTAATTATTTCCAAAAAATAATTCAAAAGTGGGGTTATTTCTGAAAATATCGAAAAAAGTTATTAAAAAAAGTTTTTTTAAATGCAGTTTCTAGCCCAAATGCAAAATTTCAGCTACATAAGATAATTTTGATTTTTTACCTATATTTTGTAAATTGCACCACTTTTGCAAAATAAGACTCAACGCAACCTACATAAAACTTCTTAGTGTTGACAATGCTTTATTTCAGATACATTTTCTTTAAAGTAGCGCCATATTAAATGTGTGTTTTTTTACAAAATCAAAATTGGGCCATTAAAATTTGGTCGCATGTGATGCAAAGTTTATTTCCTTTTGACCCTGTATAAGGTAACTTCATAAAATAAGTATTTTTGAAAACGTAGTTTCTACACGTTAACGTTATTATGACATAGTTTAATAATAAATTATAATATAGGGGTTTTAAATTAAATCGTTGAAAATAGATAAACTTTACGTTGATAAACTAAAATTTATTTTCCACTTAAAAAACACTTTACTGAAGACACTGTGTTCTTTTTTTGTCTTAATATTAAGGTGTATTACTTTCAGACACAAACTACGTTTTCAAAAATACTTATTTTATGAAGTTACCTTTTACAGAATCAAAAACAAATAAACTTTGCATCACATGTGACCAAATCTTAATAGCCCAATTTTGATTTTGTAGAAAAACACACATTTAATATGGCCCTACTTTCAAGAAAATGTATCTGAAATAAAGCATTGTCAAAACTAAAAAGTTTTATGTAAGTTGCGTTGAGTCTTATTTTGCAAAAGTGGTGCAATTTACAAAATATAGGTAAAAAATCAAAATTATCTTATGTAGCTGAAAAGCATATGGGCTAGAAACTGCATTTAAAAAAACTTTTTCTAACAACTTTTTTCGATATTTTCAGAAATAACCCCACTTTTGAATTATTTTTTGGAAAAAATTAAAATTTGACAGATAATGCGAATCAAGTGACTACTATTTTTTTGCTTAATTTTCATCTCGATCGAAGCAAAACTTGATGCCAAGGTCAAATTTTGAATAAAGCTATTAATAAAAAAAAATCCCATATGATGTGGACTTTACTGGTGACACATGACTATGAGAAAAAAGCCCGCATCGACTTGTACCTATCTTAATAATTAATTATGTCTCTTCTGAAAAGCAGACAAAAATACTTACCTTGATTTTCATTATAAAGTTTTTCATGCGGTTGTCGATCGAAAATATGAATTTTTATTCCTTTCGAAGGGTGCCCTTTAACAGGAATAGTTTCCCCATTTTTGTAGTCTCCACAAGACTCTTGTTTAATGTAAGAGAAGCATATATCGCTCACCGATGGTAATTTTTCGCTTAACGCCCTAAAAAAATGGTATAATAATGTTTGTATATCGCTTGCTGAGAACCATAGTGGCGAAAGTGGAAATAAGTGCTTTCGAGATAATCGCCTATAAAGTTTTGATTATAATTGGAAGAAGAATACTAGGCTTTAAATAGAACTTTGTAAAAACAAAATTGTTTTTTAAAGCTTGTTTTTTTGTGCTCTAACTATATTTATCAATGTGAAAGTACAGAAGTGGATGAGCCAAATTTTGAGTATGTTCTTTCGCCATTGTGGCACAAATATAGCGTATTTTTGTCCCACATTTTAGTTCAACAGTGACTTAGGTAGGGAATAAAAACAAAATAATCAAAATTATTATTTATTAAACTCCAAAAAATATTAATTTATAAACAATAAGTCTCTTATAAAACTAATGGGCAAAATCGAGGCCAATAACGCCTTGTCGGATCGTCTGGTCTAAAAAATAGAGTAGTAGGGACATACCCAGAATTTTAGTTTTTGTCGTGATTCAGATTTTCGTAGAATGGTGCATGAACGCGGGGAATGGATCTGTTTTTGACAAGAGATTGGAGGTCGTCGAATTTTTTTTTCCAATGGGGATGGTTTGCGAATAAGCGGGCAATAATTCAAAACCCTTTACGATTTTTAAAGCCGATTTCCTAGTCTTCGTCTCATTAATGACAATAACATATCGAAACTGTTGCATTTTTATGCAACAACGACGAATCATCTGTTTCGCCACTTCAAATAAAAAACGGCTAACGTTTCACTCGAACACTTGACATAACACTGGATTCGCCGCTCTTGCGCGCAGTTTGTTGACCATTCTGCACCATTTTCTGCACTGCCATAACGACTGGTGGTGCCCTCTCTTGAATAGTTAAAGAGTTATCGTTTCGCCGATATTATACTTAAAAAAGGGCGTAATTTAGAATATTTTAGTAGTCTTTTCTCATTTTTGGAATTTTTGCAGTTTCGCCACTATGGTTCTCAGCAAGCGATATGACAATTGGAAAAAATAAGAGAATATTTAATGAAATTCCCGACATTTTTTTTAACGAAATTAATATCTACTTACAAAATGCGTTCGTAGAAACCCTGCATAAAACATTTGTCTTGGTGATCAGAAATTCTCCAAACTCCCAGCCCAAATCCTACAACGTGAACGTAGGCGCTTTTGCCAGCCTGTTTAGCTCTGAAGTTGGCTTCCAATAACAGGCAATCGAAAACTATCGACATTCTTTTGTGGTAGACTTGGTTGTCAAAAACGGCACCCTTTGGGCTTTTGATGTCTACGTATCTGCAGGATGGATTTTCTGATTTTCTAAAGATTAAATTAGGAAGTAAGGTTGAGTTATTCTAATAGGTTGCAGCATAAACTAAGTAAACCCACGTAAATAGTCGAGGTCGCGATGTAAATTACAAGCAGCAAAGTGCCTTTAGACGGATATACTCGTTTGTAGTGTTGGGAAAAATCGACTTATTTTAATAATCGACTACCGAGAATTCGAGTGATTTAAAAAATCGAATGATAATCGATTTTTTTTCACTCAAATGCTAATATTAATTATTAATATTGGCGGTTCATCGTTCATGTTGATATACAGCATTTGTATTGGGAATAACTGACTCGGTGTTGTTAATCGATTGATTTTTTGCGGATTATTAAATGTGGCGGAGATATTTGTGGATTTTTTGGCATGGTTCCCAAATCTTACAACTTACAATTTAATTTAACTAACCACTTGACTACTTGATCTTGAGGTGTCACGATATTGCATTACTCATGATATTTATGAATACTGAATACTCACCACTATAATAAATCCTATTAGCCTACGCAGGCAACCCGTAATGCAGTATTTAATATGAATAATATCGCCAATAATAACCGAAAACCACTCGGTGTAGCAGCTCGCTACGAGATGGCTCTGGCCGCAGTGAGTGATTGACAGGCGGGCAGCAACTTTGGAGACGCGTTGAAAAATAAAAACCATATGTTCGTCACTCGAGTTATTTCCGAAGATAATCGAATAATTCAAGTGATTGAAAAAATCGAGTGATCGGTTATTTTTCACTCGAGTGATCCCATCACTACTCGTTTGCTAAATGTTTATCACAGGTACTACGTACGTCGTACAAAATGCTGAGCGGTAAAATATTTTCATTGGATAGTTTCTCCTGGGTTTGTTTCTCTATGGTAGAAGCTAAGTAAACTTTTATATAGTAATGCTATGTTCATAAAGCATTTCTCTAATAAATTGTTATACAATAGGTATGTATAATTTTAAGTTTAATGATTTTGTAAAGTCCGTCGCACGGTTCTGGAACTACTAAAAGTGTGCCGATTTATTTTTATTTTATGTTTTTTGCAAAAAAAAATCCCAAAAACAAATAGGTACAGTGTGACCATGTATATAAAATCCGCATCATATGGGATTTTTTTTATTAATAGCTTTATTCGAAATTTGACTTTGGCATCAAGTTCTGCTTCCATCGAGATAAAAATTAAGCAAAAAAATAATAGTCACGTGATTCGCATTATCTGTCAACTTTTAATATTTTTCCAAAAAAATAATTCAAAAGTAGGGTTATTTCTGAAAATACCGAAAAAAGTTATTAGAAAAAGTTTTTTTAAATACAGTTTCTAGTCCACGACTTGCAAAATTTCCGCTATATAAGATAATTTTGATTTTTTACCTATATTTTGTCGTTGTAAACATGTTTTTGGTGCATCATTGTAATTAATTTCTTGGAAACTGCACTTAATTATAATAAAAAAACTATTCTTACTTTTTTTATGACTTAGCTTAATAACAAATTTTAATAAAAAGGTTTTAAATTAAATTGTTGAAAATAGATAAATTTTACGTTAAGTTAAACTAAAATTTATTTTCCTCTTAATGAACACTTGTTCTTTTTTGTCTTAATATTAAGGTGTATTACTTTCAAACACAAACTATGTTTTCAAAAATACTTATTTTAGGAAGTTACCTTATACAGGGTCTTATGTAAGTTGCGATGAGTCTTATTTTCCAAAAGTGGTGCAATTTACAAAATATTGGTAAAAAATCAAAATTATCTTCTGCAGCTGAAATTTTGCATATGGGCTAGAAACTGGATTTAAAAAAACTTTCTCTAATAACTTTTTTTGATATTTTCATAAATAACCCCACTTTTGAATTATTTTTTGGGAAAAATTAAAATTTAACAGATCCTACTGCGAATCACGTGACTACTATTTTTTTGCTAATTTTCATCTCGATCGAAGCAGAACTTGATGCCAAAGTCAAATTTCGAATAAAGCTATTAATAAAAAAAAATCCCATATGATGCGGACTTTACTGGTCACACGGTAGTTTATTTATTATTAATATAAGTAATTAATTAAAAATACAAGGTAAATCAATAAAAATAAATATTTAAAACTAAAATAATACTTTAAATGTTAATATCCAAATCAAAAAAATTGAAATATTTAAATATTTGTATTTAACTCAATTACTTATTTTATTGTAATTAATAAAAGTATTAAATATTGTTTAGATTTTGTTTTAAAATATTTTTTAAAAGAAAAAGAAGAAATAAAAAAATTGCATATTTAATTATTTTTTAGTTTAAAATTTGGCTTCCCCTTTTTTTAGTATTTTCTTAATTACCATTTTTTTAAATGTTTTGTATTTAAAAAAATTAAATTCTTGGGGTATTTCGTTGTAAAATTCCATACCTTGATACTAAATGGAGTTCTGACCTGCCCTAGTTCGTATTAAGGGTAAGTCAATATTCAAAACAGTTCTAGTTAAATGGTTATGTACCTACGTCACGTCTGTAATTGAGCTGTATATTTGAGTGTTTATTTTTGATATAATTTGGTGAACAAAAACAATATTTTGGGTTAAATGAATATCCTTAATTGACATAATATTAAAAATTTTATACAAAAGTTTAGTTGAATATAGTCTATTCAAGGAATATATTTATATTTTTAATTGCTTTATTTTGTAAAACTTGTAAAGGATTAAGTAAATTTTGAAAAGTTGATCCCCATATTAAAGTTTAATATTGTATGAGTATGAGAATGAATAATAGCAAAATAAATAGGACGTAACATATAATTTGGAGTCAAAAAACTGAGCTTTTCTAAAATCCCCACTGGTGCAACTATTTTCTGTTTAATATATTCAATGTGTTCACTCCAATTAATAGCTTTATCTATTACCAACCCCAAAAATATAATTTTTTTTGATTATTTTAAATCCCCGACTTGTAATTTTAAATCACTTTTGTATAAACCGTTTTTTTTTCTATACCTACATAAAAAAGAGGATTTTTCTAAGTTTAATGTAAATTTATGACTACACATCCATAGTTTAATCAGTTTCATGACATGATTTATAAAATTTCGTATAATTTTATTCGAATCAGCAATGTATAAAATAGTTGTATCATCAGCAAAAACACATAACTTTTCCTTTCAATTTTAAATTAAATATAGAATTAATATAAATTGGAAAAAATAAAGGGGTTAAAATCGAACCTTGCGGAACACCACAATTAACATTAAGAAATTTACTATATATATATTTATTTTTAATACGAACTTTTTGTTTTCACTGATTCAAATAGTTTCTAAACAAGTCAAAAACTAGACCCGAAATACCCAATACAAGTTTCCTTAAAATAATAGAAAATTTACTGTATCAAAGGCTTTGCAAAGATCTAGAGAAACAAGTGTACATTTTTGGCCTCACAAAGTGGGTGAATTAATGAGTTTTGAATAAAAAACAGTTATCCCATATATTAACCTGTTAAAATGCTAAAGAGCTGAAACGGGACCCGGCACATCGGTTTAATTTATTTACAAATGAATTACTAATCCTACTGTACCTACTCCTTTAAAATGAGTAACTACTCTTATCATCAAACAAAACCGAAGTGAAAACATGATGTATTCTTCAATTTACTGTGTTATATATATACAGACTGTCCGCGGATAGGGTTTACTATAGAACAAATGGATGAAAAATTTCATTTTTCGGGATAAAGTCATTCTTGATCAAAAGGTTTGCTTGTAAAAAAATGCAATTCACGAAGAGAAAATTTTGATTTTTTATACAGAGTTCGCAAAAACTTCAGAAACATGATTTTTCTCCAAAAATACACTACCTTTATTTTTCATTTCGGACCAAAATGCCAATTAGAAAACTTATTGAGAATAACGTTTATAAAATAAATCTTATTTAATTTTTAGAGGTAAAATAATTTTTTTTTTGGATAGTAGCATTAGCGGTCGAAATACATACATTATCAATGACAGAGGGGTATCAAAAAGTTTCAAAAACTGATTTTTGGTGTTACCAGAAATATGTTTTTTTTTTTAAATTTTACAAATGAAATTATCCCGGAAATAACACAAAAAAATCTTTAAATAATAATTTTATAATTTGCTATTCAAACACTCCCCCTCCATATTCAACACATTTTTCCAGCTGTAAACGAATGTGGTCAAAACTTCTTCGAATTGCTTCAATGGAAATTGTTTGAACAGCTCAGTGGCGGCTCGCGGTTGTAAAAAATGGTGAAGAGCTTAGTAGAAGTTTGTGCTCAGAGGCATAAAGCCCGCCCCACGCCCAAATTTGGTCAATAATTTATTACTTTATTACTTATAAACGAAAAAAAATGACCACAATAATAATTAATATAATTTTTTAGACCTACAAAACAATTTTTGTAAGGCGGCACTACTAATACATAGCCAATTATACTCTAAAAACCAGGAACACTTAAAATTATAATCTTATAGGATCTGCCACTTTTTTTCGATTCTTTTTTTAAATCTATGTTTAAGATTCCAGTAGGTCGCCCGTGTACTAAAACGTATCTTATCCTCATCTGTCCCACGACTGAATGGAGTTTCTAACAAATTACAAACTATGTCATTAATTGGGTTTATTTTTAAAACGTACAATAAAAATTAGTACTTAGGTCTACTGAATTAACTGAAAAATAAAAACAAAACTTTCTAATCACACAATAAATAACGTAAAAAGGATATCTATAGCCGTAAGTTTCGCGAAGCCTCAAAATAAATACCCGAACCAATACTTAAAACAATAGTGCATATGACTGATCTATTTTTAGATGCACTTCAATTACGTCTCACATGCTGTCGCGTACCTGACGTCACGTAACCATAGCGACGGTGGAAATCAAAGCCACTTGACTGTACGTTCAGTATGTTGGGTTTTCGCCGCTCTTCACTTGCTGCTTTGACCTTTCGACGGCAACGGACGCGGTCGGCTGGGGCGCGCCAAAATGCACGAGTGTTTATAATAAAATTATTGTCCATCGGAGTTAACCGTGGTCCTATTATGCATAGCTACATTTGGATTAAATTAATATTATTAATTCGAACATAATTATTTTTTAAGGTAGCTGTATTGGTACGTTTAATATTTAATATTGTCGAAAAAAACTTCCTCCTGGTTTTATTTTTATTGGTGAAGGGCCCCTTCACCTACTTCACCTGACGAGCCGCCACTGGAACAGCTTCAACAATTCGCTGTTTTAGAAGCTGTACGTCGTTCTCAATTGGACGGGAGTACACTAATTGTGCGCCCCCAAAGATAGGTATCTGAAATAGTTAAATCGGGACTTCTTGGGGGCCACAAAGCCGGACCATTTCGACCAATCCATCTGTGGCCAAATGCATTATTAAGCCATTCCCTCACTTCAATTGCAAAATGCGCAGGGCATCCATCTTGTTAAAAGTACATTTCGTTCCTAAATTGGAGAGGCAATTCTTCTAGGTTGTCAGAAAGGACTGTTTCCAACATTTCTAGGTTACACGTGTTTTCGAAAAAGTATGGGCCAATAATGCCATAATAAGAAATCGCACACCAGACATTTACTTTTTTGTAATATTGTCTTCTTGCAGGATTCTAAAACGGGGATTATTTTCGCTCCACGCTCCAGTATCTAATATGCACAGAAGACATTTTCCCGTTCATTGAAACCTGTTACCTGATTACCTCTAAAAATTAAAAAAACTAAAAAAATCGAAGATTTATCTTTGATTTAAATTACAAACGTTATTCTAAATAAATTTTCTAATTGGCATTTTTGGTCAAAAATGAAAAATAAAGGTAGTTTAATCTTGGAGAAAAATCATATTTTTGAAGTTTTTGCGAACCCTGTATAAAAAAATTAAAATTTTCTCTTCGTGAATTGCATTTTTCTTACAAGCAAAACTTTTTATCAAAAATTACTATTTCCCGAAAAATTAAATTTTTCATCCATTTGTGCTATTGTAAACCATATCCGCGGACAGTCTGTATATATACACTTACTTTTTACTAAGTGTACTAAACAATGTACTTTCTTCGCCGTAAAACTCGGCCATTAATTTATGAATGGAATCTTGTCCACCGTACCCATTCGATTCTTTGTTTTGCTTGGCAGTAACGACCATCTCCTGGAAATCCATGACCTCCATTTTCTTTAATCGGGGGCCGATCATCCCCGCGATAATCCCCTCCTCTTCGATTTTGCTTCTGTCTTCGCTGTACGCCGCCATGTTTTTTCTCTCTCCTCTATTTACGAAATGGGTATATGAGCTGGCGTAGAGAAAAGCCGACAGTTTTATTTCGTCGTAGCTGAGGCACTTTTGGAGGGTAAGGGGAGGATTCTCTTGACTGGTACCTACAGATAAATATTTTTTAAGGTTATATATAATTAGCGGGTAATACCCGAATATCGAATTGTTAAAAATTCGCTATCGAAACAAAGCAGTTGGTACCATACATACTACACTACCCAACCCCAACAGATTCTTTAATAGGAACCAATATTATTTTTTTTAATAATTTTCTTTGGTGCTTTTTTGCATTATTTCTTTCTTTTTTAATAAAAAAGTCATTTAATTATCTCCTAGGTTTGTTTATGAAAATAATACCAAAAATATAGATTCCTCATCATTATTAAAAATATACCTATCTATTTCATTACATCGTTTATAATTATAACACTCACAGAGCCTTTACCAGGCACGTAGATAAGGGGGGTACTGTCCCCCAGTACTAACGAACTAGCACTTCTTATGTGGGGGACCGACATACTTAGGGGGTAATCAGCCTGACCTGTTACATGACACTTAATAAAATACATTATGTAAAGCCTGTTCAATGACCGCTGACCGTTACGTCACGACTAGTGCTTATCTTTCTAACGTTCGTGAACTAGGTGAGATAGTAAATTTGCGTCAATAGTGAATGTCGTATAATTTTACCAGTCAAAAAAGTTTTATTATCATTTTTGACAGTGACATTTTCAATCAACGTTATTTCAAAATATGTCACGGTATTGTGGAAAAGAGAAAGCATTGATTTTAAAATTATTTGATTATTTTCAAAGAGGAAGTGATGCCGAATACCCTTTAACGCAGTTTACGAGGTAAGTAGATATAATACAGTAGGAATTGTAAAAACATAAATAATATTTAAACATAAAAAATATATGACAATGTTTTTATAAATATCTATCTATTTTGAGATCCAACGAATTAAGGCAAAGGGGATAGAGAAGGGTGTAGATTTTAAAAATCGCAATAATATATAGCTATTTTGTCATCCCGTGGTCGACGATAACATCATGAAATTCATGAACATACCATAAGAGAGCGTATTTATGGGATGTATAGATCAGATGAACACGTTACCATTCGCTCAGACGCTCAATACAACTAAACCATAAAATCATTGATGGTGTTGAAATTGTTACCAAACTTGGAAGAACCGTCGCTTATTATTATGGACAACGCCATCTGGGCTAATAGGGAACTTGCACAATTTTTTTATTGCATAAATATATTCAGCCACAACAAAAAATAACATAATATACAAAATATTACTTCTTAAATATTACTCCTTTATTTTTTATAAATAATTAAAGTTCGTCGTGTGACGTCACGTAGTATGAACAGCCCGCTCTCGCGCTATGTATTGGGGTACGCTTTGACGTCACAAGCAAAATTTTATCGCTTCTATTTAATTCAGAGGATTAAAAAAAAAGCTTTTCTTTGCGAGCTGTGGGTTTTTTGATATTAGCTTACGCTGAAGAGCATTAGTTTTCAAATTTAATTTTCATGCAAGTTTCCTATTGAAAAAATTTTAAATACAAGTCGGTCAAAAAGAACTAATAAAATTATAAATGATGTGTGCAAGAACGGAAAAGATTTATCGACGCTTCAAATACTCTTCCCCTTATTATTAACTTGGTCGAATCTGATGGTGATGATCCTTGCGGAGATGATTTATTTTAATTATTAAAAACTGTATTTTGTTGTGTTGTCATTTTTTATTATATTTTCTTCTTTATGATTTTATAAATAAGATGAAAATATTTGAAACTAAATTTATAGACTGATGCACTAGACAAAAATATACGATTAATTTTTAAATTTTATAAATGAATTTTAATTATTTTTCAGTAAATTCAGAGCAATTAAAAAGTATATTTTGAAAAAATAACAAAACATGAATATTCTTGTTTTATTAAAAAAAAATTAATCAATTTGTTTATAGTTAAATTTCATTATTATTGCTTAGGATAACCAATGAGACAGTGCACACAGCTTTATTAATACTTTAGGTATCTAAAATGGGACGAGCAACAATAAGAAGCCCCCCTTTGGCACCAACAAGCTTTAGTAAATGTCTTGATTTACAAAGGCATTCGTGTGGAATGGTGCAACTTTTCACACGCAAAATTTGTAAAACTTTTACTTACCTATACTTTCCCAATTTTTGGAACCCCTCTCGCCACTTATCAAAATATACTTGTCATCTTTCCCCATGAACATGACAGCTCGCTTTCTGATTAGGCGATCGATAAAATTGGCTAAACTCACATTTTTGTAAAATTCCTTTTCAACTGAACTTCCATGGTTCCGTTTTAAAATAAGGAATTTGGCGAATAGATTTAAAACGTTCTCATGTATGAACGGGTAAGCCGAGTTGATGCATTTTTGAAGATATTCTTCACTTACATGTTTCTAAAAAACAATATTTTATGTAGGTAGATAACTATACGTATATCAACCTGTCTAATACAAAAATTACTTTTTCTAAGACCGTGCGAGCGAAAATTATTTGCATCAAAGAGGGCTTGGATTAAAAAACATGGGGCTTGGTTTAGATCACAATGATATGGGGACGATATATCTAACCAAATCTAGGTTAAAATTTTGTCAAATTCATATTATGACATGATATTATGCCAAACTAATGAGTAATAAAATAAGTAGACAAATACAAATTTATTTTTGTTGTTTACAAAATTAACAAAGTAAGAATATACTTACAGAAAGAAAATGAAAAATAATTACATAAACTGCTGAAATTGGCCACCAAGCATAAATTCACACGTCTCTTCATATTTTCGAAAGTGTTGACCAGCATCTCTGGAGAAATGTTACCACATTCTTGGATAATCCTTTCTTGTAATTGTTCTAAATTTGCAATTGATGGTGTTTTAAAAATAGTGTTCTTTAAATGAGGAAAAACGAAGTAATCTATAACCGTTAAACAATGTGATCTAGGTGGGAATTCAATGTCTAATCGAAAACTGATCAATCTGTCGTCGAAAAAATTGCGTAAGTAGTTAATAGTTTCGGCGGCTGTATGGGCGATTGCACCGCGTCCTGTTGATAATATCTAAAACGTAGTTCGTCGTCAAGTAATTGCTCCACAAATGGATTCAAAATATTGTCTCTATACCGCTGTGCTGTAACTGTGTCATGGAAAAAAATAGGACCAACAATTCTTGCTCGGGAAGCAGCTAAACCAGACAAAAAAATTTTGAGGGTGCAATGTGGACTCTACAAAAAAAAATGGGGATTTTCACTACTCCACATGCGTGTATTCTGAGAATTCACATAACCGGAGAGGTGGAACCAAGCTTCATCCGAAAAAAATGTCAGGTCTAATAAATCATTTCATTCCAATAAATTTTGGGTAAACCATTGAGAGTAATTCCTGCGTCTTTCAAAATCTGCGGCTTGTATTTCTTAGAATACTTGCACTTTATAAGGAAATAAATTTAGCTGCTTCTTAAGAATAGTCCTGCATGTTCCATAAGATCTTCCCACTTTTTGGGACAGGCGTCTTATACAATTTGTTGGAGTATTTTGCATTATTTCACGAACGTTTGCAACAAGTTCTTCTGTTCTTACAGATGGTCTTCCTGCTCCTTTTTTGTGTTGTATAGAACCCGTTTCCCTAAACACAGAAACGGTTCTTTTCGGGCAATGATAAAAATCCCCAGCAATAAAAGCAACGTTAGGAGAATGTTCGTGAAAATCGTCCATGCACAAACCCGGATTGTATTGCCACTCACCATTTACTCTAAGTCTAACCCCGTTTCGAAAATACGCTTCAACCATAAATGTTTTGTGCTGTTCCGTAAAGCCCATTGTGTGAATTGTTCAAGAAATTGGAAAAATTAGCGATGAATCAAATTACTTGTAAACGACTGTCAAAGATGACGGAATTGATTGTTAACTCAGGTAGTTACTGACACCCAACAGGTATTAAGCTCTACGGCTAAGCATTACGTCCTTACGGTCCTTAGATGCAAGGCCCTCTTTGATGCAAATAATTTTTGCTCGCACGCATTATAAAGGAGAATATTAAAATAGTTAAATTTGTATTTGTATTATTTACGGTCGGAGAAAAAGTAGAGTGTGTAAAACGTGCGTGAAGGCTTTTATACACTCATGTGATAAACACATAGACAATTTACCTTTAGATACCTACAGCTTATCTCCTGCGCAAACAAAAGTTACGTTTTATGGGTGAAAAAATACGTCCGAGCGCATGACTCGTCGATCAGCTGTCTTCATTCGGGGAACCTTCGTGCATGCGCACAAACCTCGTGTTATCGGCCGTCCTACTTTATCGACAGTAATCGACGCGCTCAAAAATACTCTCCAGAACCGGCTCGGCCGCCATTTTTGTTGTTGTGTTTTGAGGTTTCTCTTATCTGCGGATTCCTTGTAGTTTTCTAAAGTTTTCAGCTATCGTGGATTGTGGGACTGGTGTTTAATATTTATGGATTTCTGGTTTTTGTGTAGTTTAGTTAGTGAATTGTGTTTGTGCTTTTAGTGACTCGGATTGTAATATAAACAATGACTAGTACTAGTTGCAGCCGTTGTATAATTGTATTATGCCCAAATAGGGGTAAAATAAACCCTCTATCGTGGCATATGAGCAAGAATTTAAATTTTAAAGCCCGGACCTGTCTATTTTCCCATTCGTCAAACGATAATGTTGCAGTGCGCATGTCTAATAGTTCCCAGTTTTGTTTACATGCGCGAGGCCATAAAACTGCCACATTCGTGATTATTGTTTGTTTATCTAAAGGTAAATTGTCTATGGATAAACATCACATGACTGTATAAAAGTTGACTTCACGCACTAAATACACAATGTACTAGTTTATAACACCCTGTCTGTTGTGGCAGGTAGAATGAAAAATAATAATTTATTTCTACCTTATCCTTAATCGTTTTTAATCGGCCAGAATCAACTGGAAACTTCATCGGATGGTTTTCGCTATTTGCCATTATTTCTTCAATGGTAACTAGTTTAGGGTCGCTTCCGCTCAGGTCGAGTTGCGACAGCAACGCTAAACAGTCGTTTGACCATTCTGGGGATTTGAAAGACCATTGGGACATGGTGAGATTGGTCTGGTGCATGAAATAAACTAGAAAAAAAAAATTTTACAACACTGTTTTTTGAATTTTTACTCTAATCCCACCCAAACGTTACAAGTAATCTGGAAAGCGCTATTTATTTTATTTTTTAATTAAAATTTTAAAAAATTTAAAATTTAAAATACAAGTTTGGTCAAAAAGACTACTTATTGCATGGTTAGAACAAGGACATATTCCGGTTTCACCATTTGCAATGAAGGATCAGATCTGGATAATAGTGAAGCAGCATATCCCATCCAAATGTTGCAAGTAATTTGGAAAGCGCTATTTATTTTATTTTTTAATTATTTCAATTTTATTGATATATGTAAGCGCTTTTATGATGCAAAAATAAGTTCTGTGCATCCTGTAACAAATGACGTAGTTTTGGGTCTGTGAAATGAAGCCATAGAAAATGTAACAGTGGAAAAATGGAAAAGTTATGTAACACACACCAATAAAATTATAAATGATGTGTGGGAACGGGAAAGATTTATCGAAGCTTCAGATACTCTTCTCTTATTATTTACTTGGACGAATCAGATGATGATGATGATCCTTGCGGAGATTATTTATTTTAATTATTAAAAAACTGTATTTTTTGTTGTGTTATCATTTTTTATTTTATTTTCTTCCTTATAATTTTAGAAATAAAAGATGAAATGTTTTAAAACTTATAGACTGATGCAGATAATGATTCAATTTTAAGTTTTATACTTAAATGAGTTTCATTTATTTTTCAGTAATTTTAAATTAATTATGAATTTTATACTGATTTTCATACCATATATGTACTTATTCTTATTACCCTAAATAAACTACTTATTTCTGACATTAGTAGGTAGTATAAAAATAATAATTTAAAATAAAAAAAAAACCGCTTCTAATTTACATGATCCTTTCTCTCTTTATGTAGATCAAGCCTAAGAAAAATCATAACCTTATTTACCAATTATTTACCACCGGTAAGTCAAACTGACTGAATTAAGTTACGATTATGGAGGACTTGAGGTAGGAGACCGATCGCAATGCATTGGATTCGGTCCCAAATTAGCATCGGTAATTCAGCTTTACGAGTCGCTGTAAGATGGCGCGCGTGTTCGAAGTGGGCTATCAAATAATGGTTTCTTATGGACGCAATAACTATTTTTATTTAAATTAGTTCTTTAAGGAACAAATAAGGACTTTTATATGAATTCACACTTACTTTGTTATACTTATTAGTAAACTCGGCCTGTATAAAGTTCCAACGATGCTTGGTTTTTAAAATACAGGGTATTAAACATTCTAGCTATACCTTTGGAGCTAGAAAGATACTTGTTTGGCTGCGTTTCCTCTCTGAAAAATATCCTGTCTTACACCCCGACACAAAGCAAACTCTACTTTTATAAATTGTACCATTATTTATTATAAATATGGAAATTAATTACAATACAACGTTATTTGTCTTGTCTTTCCTTCAAACATTATTTGTTATTTCGAAAAATAAAATGTCAATTGTCAAAAGTAAAAGCACAGAAAAATAAAGGGTTTAAGTAAAAGTTAAAAACTATGGAGGATCTAGTTTTCCATATTAAAAACGAAGAAGAAGAAGACAACATCAGCCCACTTCGGACGCGAGAGCCATCTATCGGCCAATAGCGAACTAACCAAAAAACCGGGACAGAATTTGAAAATGCTGCCATTGTCGATCGGCCTCCTACCCTATAGTTCTCCATAGTTACGATGTACCTACCGCAAATATGGAGAATATGACCTAACGGTCAGCGGTCATTGAACAGACTTTACATAATATAATGTAATAATAAAATAATGTAGAGAAACAGTTTTTAAATTTTAATATATCTAACTATAGCACCATGCATTTACCAACCACCTCCAAAATATTATTTAGTTTCGAATACAATAAACAAATAACACCATAATAGATAACATTATAAACAATCACTTACCTTGAGTACTGCGTGTAAACAATAATTTTACATATTGTTCGGATCTCTCAGACCAAAGACGACAGATCGAGCAACTGTGGTCGTTTCCTCACACCACTCTCAGACACAGATTTCAACTGTATTATTCTGACTTCTGAGTAAGTTGCTGTCATCACAAAACAAAACACCAACACTTTGGACAGGCTATAACTTGGGTTGTCACTGTTGTCAGTTGTTATTGAATTATTAAATGTACAGTTTCTTACAAATTGTACATTGTACGAATCAATCAAGGAAAGCTTTATTTGTGTTCTGTGAATAGAAGTGGTATAAACGCCTAGCGAAGAAATCACACTGTTCAACGTGAAAGAAAAAGTGCTTTATTTTAGTACAAAATGATATTTTATAACATTTCTATACTCGTCAAACGAAGTGCTGAAAACATAAAAACTTCAGTGTACAGGAAACCCGCTCACACGGGACAATACCTTAATCACGGATCGAATCGTTCAAACTCCATAAAACAAGGCATAATTCAAACTCTTTATCACAGTCACAGAGCATCTAACGTTTGCAACAATCCGGAAAACCTTAATATTTAAATTTCAAACATTAAAATCGATTTAAAACAGAATGGAACCTTTGTAGCTAATACCATCTCACAACTTAAAAATCACGAAGTAAAAACTAATACAGAAACGAAAGAGGAGCAAGCATTTCTTACAATACCTTATGTCAAGGGAATTTCTGAAAAGATTAGAAGGATAACCAAAAACTATAATATCAAAACAGCCTTCAAATCCGGAAATACGCTTAGAAGCTTTCTTACAAAAGTAAAACCCCCCGTAATGAGAACACAAAAAAGTGTATCTATCAAATCCCTTATTGCGAGTGTGGCGAATCGTACATTGGAGAAACAAAAAGACCTCTTCCCGTACGAGTTAAAGAACATCTGAGACATACTCAAAGAGGTGAAACTTCGACATCAGGTATAGCGGAACATGGACCAACCAGCATAATATACAGTGTTCCGAAGCCAAGGTTTTCGACACGGAACAGCACTGGAGAAAACGAAAATTCAAAGAAGCAGCTTTCATGAATCAAAGACCCATACATTGTGTGTATAAAGTCTGGAAACGGCTTAATAACATCACAATTTACTGGCCGATTTAAACCAAATTTGGTACAGTTGTGTAAGAGGATCTAACGCACCGAATGACGATATTGGCGTTGTTGCCAGCTTTTTAGTTTGTTTGGAATTCGAACGAATTTTATATTTTTAAATATAACACCCAGTATATTTTTACATTTTTAAATTCCACATAAAATTATAATTATTTTTTAGTAAATGCATTATTAGTCTATACTTCATAGTTTCCGAGATATTGACTCTTAAAAAGTGACATTTTTGAACTTTGACAGCTTATAACTTTCTAACAGTACGTCTTAGAGCAAAACGGCTTACATCGCTATCTTCAATTTTTATTATCTTCTAAAAAAAATAAACTTCTAGTTAAACCGGAACAACTATATTTCCTGCTTTCGAGTTACATCCGGTTTAACCGGAAGTTGATTTTTTTGGGAAGATAATAAAAATTGAAGATAGGGACATGTAAGCCGTTTTGCTCTAAGACGTACTGTTAGAAAGTTATAAGCTGTCAAAGTTCAAAAATGTCACTTTTCGAGAGTCAATATCTCGGAAACTATGAAGTATAGACTAATAATGCATTTACTAAAAAATAATTATAATTTTATGTGGAATTTAAAAATGTAAAAATATACCGGGTGTTATATTTAAAAATATAAAATTCGTTCGAATTCCAGACAAACTAAAAAGCTGGCAACAACGCCAATATCGTCATTCGGTGCGTTAGATCCTCTTACACAACTGTACCAAATTTGGTTTAAATCGGCCAGTAAATTGTGATGTTATTAAGCCGTTTCCAGACTTTATACACACACTGTATATTTAGTAAACCAAGTATAGATATCCCCAATATCTGAAAGCCTCTTCTTCTCTTCTTCTGCTTCGTTTGAGTGGCCTTAGTGGTAAAACTATCCGGCCTCTTCTTGTCCAAAACCAACAGCTCAAACTTCACACTCCAATAAGCACGTAGGCGGAGTCATCAAGCTTCATTGCACATTGATAGTATTTAAGACAGTACCTATAGCCTTAGAATTATAAGTAACAAAATAAAGACAGGGGAAATCCGACAAGGTAATTCTTTTGGTATATAACTTTATTGTCTACTACCTTCAAACAACATTTCTATTGATATAAAATCACCACCATTGTTCTTAATCCGCTGTCACTAAAGGGACATATTTATGTGATAATTTAAAGAAATTTGAAAACGCATCACATTCAGTTTTTCTCACTTTTCAATAAATGTCGGGGGCCTTGCTTTATACTTTATTAACATGATCAGCGCATATAAAATTTTGCCCTTGATACAGAATTTTTTCTCCAAAATATTATTATACCCCTTAAATCAAATTCCTGATCCTACTGGTTACAAAAAAAGAAAATTGGAGTCGATATATTTTTATAAATAACTGCATGAATTGTACACATTTATGTACAATGTACAAACCTGTAATAATATATATAATCGATCAAATACATTTTTTTTAGTTCCATGATAAACTTCGATGCAATGCAATGTTGCCAAATGGAATTTCAATTGGTTTGGTCACTGACGTTTGAGGGAATACCCAACTTTCTTGAATTTGATGGACGCCGGGAGATGTAACATTGTGCAATATTATTTTTTGTGCCTTTCACTTTTTCTGCTTTTTATCTCTGTTAATTCTCTAATGAAAACTCGTCTGATTTTGTTTTTCACTCACCGCGATGATTGCAGTAATAGGTTTTTATTAGGTATACAGGGTGTTTCATTAACGGTGGCCACCGGCCATATCTCGGAAACTACCTACTATAAGCATTGAAACTTGGGGAAAAAATTTCATTTCATGAGAAAATTCTGGTATCTGATCTCACGTTTTCTACCTTTTTGTTTTCGCGGCATGGCTCTAGATTTACAACGTCTGAAGAAGCAGGGGGATAAAATGTATAAAAAGAAGCTTATTTAATTAACCCTGTTTCATTAAGTAAAAAGTAAAACAGTTAGTCTAGCAACGATTTAGGTGTTCATTAGAAGCGTTCAATTATACAGTGTGTGTATAAAGTCTGGAAACGGCTTAATAACATCACAATTTACTGGCCGATTTAAACCAAATTTGGTACAGTTGTGTAAGAGGATCTAACGCACCGAATGACGATATTGGCGTTGTTGCCAGCTTTTTAGTTTGTCTGGAATTCGAACAAATTTTATATTTTTAAATATAACACCCAGTATATTTTTACATTTTTAAATTCCACATAAAATTATAATTATTTTTTATTAAATCCATTATTAGTCTATACTTCATAGTTTCCGAGATATTGACTCTTGAAAAGTGACATTTTTGAACTTTGACAGCTTATAACTTTCTAACAGTACGTCTTAGAGCAAAACGGCTTACATGTCCCTATCTTCAATTTTTATTATCTTCCCAAAAAAATCAACTTCCAGTTAAACCGGAACAACTATATTTCCTGCTTTCGAGTTACATCCGGTTTAACCGGAAGTTGATTTTTTTGGGAAGATAATAAAAATTGAAGATAGGGACATGTAAGCCGTTTTGCTCTAAGACGTACTGTTAGAAAGTTATAAGCTGTCAAAGTTCAAAAATGTCACTTTTCAAGAGTCAATATCTCGGAAACTATGAAGTATAGACTAATAATGCATTTAATAAAAAATAATTATAATTTTATGTGGAATTTAAAAATGTAAAAATATACTGGGTGTTATATTTAAAAATATAAAATTCGTTCGAATTATATCTAAATAAAAAATACGCTTAAGGTTGAATTCTCAACGTCGTTCAATTTATTGCCAACCTATAACCTATTTCGCTTTGTTTTTTCAAGTCTATTATTTTTTAAACTAACATTTAAATAAAATCAGTATCGTCGGCACATTACTTAGGTAATATATTCTGATATATATTACAAAAATATCAATTTATTTCATTGCTAATTTTGGGAGAATTGTATAGTGAAAGAACTATGAGTGACAATGACATAATAATGTTAAAAAAATCATATCCGATATTTTTCGCTATACAATTCTCCTAAAATAATCTATGAAATTCCTTGATATTTATTAAATATGTCAATTATTACCTATAGAATATCAAGTCGATACTGATTTTCTTTAAATTTTGTATAAAAGCTAGAAAGCATAAATAAATCTTAGCGAAATAGGTTATAGGTTGGCAAGCATGTTGATACTCCCACCTTAACAATAGACATTTTTATTTAATATAACCAGTCACTAGGCTAAACGGCTGATTATCTAAAGCCCTTTTTACAGTCGGCAATACTATTTGCAACTCAATTGCCGCAATGCATTGCAGGCGCAAGACATTGCCTGAAATTTGTCTTGCAGGATGTTTTACAGCTGGCAATTCTATTTTCATTGAAAAGGATCGCCAACATTACCAAATTAAATGCCTCTGTTGTTAATCTGTCAATGCGAAAACAACCGAATAACAATAAACACAAAACAAACCGAATAAGCGCAAAGAAACAGTAAACTCACAACAAAAGAGAAACAACCCAAACTCTGACAAAAGTCAAACTCAGCTTGAGCGCGTCCTCTCTAGGAACTTTCGTTTTTGTTGGCCACAATGAAAATGCATATAAATCCACCAGAATTGCAAACGCACTTGCAACAAAAATCGATCACGACCGATTTTTCGCAATAGCAAGAGAATTGCCAAATCCGATCAGCTGGTTCTCTACTGCGCATGCTTCCCAGATAACACATTTGGTACATTGCTAATGCAAAGAATATTCCCTCTTCATTCTTATTCGCATATTCGTTTAATAATATTCTTTTCATGTGTCTGGAATCTACCAGTAAATACAAGCATAAAAGGTAAATGAAATGAATGTATTTAGCATATTCCAAAAAGTAACTCGATTCCAGAAGGTGATATGTATATTATATTCATGTGCTGTATCCTACTTATTTTTAGGACTATTGAGGAACATTCCTTGAACGTTCTATTCTGGTTCCAAATGTAAGCGCGGTTTCATTACGTGTAAAGATAGTGATATTCTCGTACCTGCCTGTCCGATATGTAAGAAGAGAAATAGAAAAAAAAGAATAAAATATAATCAGTTATTTAACCTATAAAATTTGGTCGCGCAAAGTGCAAAATTCGTTAGCATCTGAGAACGAAAGTTATCTCGTCGGTTCTCTGGATTCTTTATTGTGTTTTGTAAAAAAATAACGGGAACTATTTAGATTAAAGGACTTCAAACTTTTACTTTGGGTGGCAATCATTTTATGAGAGCGACCCTAAAGAAACATGTGCGACCCAACTGTACTTTTAGTACCTACGTATAAAAATCTTCCTGACCTGCAATAACTATACAAAGGAGCTTTTGGGAAAAGACAGTACCGAACATCGTATGTATCGACTCTAGGTTTTTATTTCACCATATATTTCAGTTTAATTATTTAACTTCTGAACTTTTGCGGATCGGGTGTTTAATTTTTAACGTCGAGTCTTTTGCATATATTTAGTGAGGTTTGTTGTAGTGCTGATCAGAAAATAAAATAAAGTAAGTATAGTTTAATTTATTTACCCTCTAGCATTTACAAATAATTCATTCCATAGTGATCAACAAGTGTTTTTACTTACCTATTTACCTTATAAAACTTGATTTTTTTGTAAACTTAAGTAAAAATATTTTGGCATAATTATGTACCTAAGTATTATGAATATCTATTTACAGATGGTATAATATGTTACGGATACAATCTGCATGTTCCTAATATTTGTTCTTGATTTGTGTTTCTGGGCCCGTTTGTGGTTTTGGTTAATTTTAATTAGATATGGAAAGCATTCAACTATTACTTGGGAAATGCCAACATTACGCATATACGTACACTTTAAGAGCTAACACTAGTGACGCCTCCGCCATTTTGTCTTTTGATCAATATTTCGGTCCTTTTATCGTTTTATCCAAAATTCGGCCAAATACCCCTCTTAGGAGAACAATTACCTATTTTTTACGTTAAAAAAGGTTGGATTTATAAATTAATAAAAGCATAAAAAGAAATATGGGCAAATTTGACAAACTTTCGTTTTATGCTTTAATTAATTTTTCAATTAAACTTTTTTTAACTTAAAACTGTCGGTAATTGTACTCCAAAGAGGGGTATTTGGTCGACTTTTGGATGAAACGAAGAAGTTACGAAATATTGTTCAGAAAACGAAATGGCGATGGCGTCACTAGGTTTGCTCTTAATGCAATCACTAATGGTAAATACCAAGTAGACAGGTTTTAAAAATAAATTGCATAACAATAACTTAAAAAAGGTAATACTAAAATTATTTTAATTTTTATTTCTATCTTCAAAATTACGGACAATAAGTGATAATTGATTGTAAAATCCCCTGTCAATATTTTCAAAGATAATTAGGGTTGGGTGTAAAAATTTGCATTTTATTGTTTTATTAAGTTGTTATTTATAAACATAAATAAGATTGTCTGTATCAGCTCCAAAATTAAGGGTATTTTTGGTTTTTTTAATGTAAATCATTTCTTTCATACTTCGTTTTTTATAATTAATTTCGTAATCAAGAATCGATCTGAACGTTGTTAAAGTTGAAATTATGAGTTTTGTCAAAATAAACCGAAATGCAAACAAATAAAAAGAATTTCTATTAACAATTGACCTAAAACCCAGGAAAAAGTTACTATACATTACAAATATGTTTTTGAGGCTGATCATTTTTTATAGCTGACACTTTTTTATAGCTTTGTTGAAAACTCTCGTGGAAGAAATGTCTCTATTGCATTTAAAAATTGATGCCGTTATGGAAAAATTATCGGCAATACCTAAAATTGTATCTTTACAATCAGCCAGTATTCCATCAATTAATGATCAAACTATTAAAAGTTTATATGAACATATTCCTGTACATACAGAGGAAGACCTTTCATTGTTGGAAAATTGGTTAGACACTAAGAACAATTACAAAGTAATGGTAAGTAATAATATTTTTTTATAACCAACCAAATTAATTTTGTAAACCAATTAATTAATTCTGGTGTACTTTAGGTTTAGTTGCCTGTACATATTTGGATAAATATAAAATCTTTAAGTTTCTCTGTTTTTTAAATCCAACTAAGAAAATGAATATTTAAGATTAAATTATGTTGAATAATAGTTGTATTGATTTTTGAAAAAAAATATTATGTCGGTTCCAGGCTATTTAGCAACAACATTATTGTATTTTGGGATAAAACTAAAATATACAAAATTTCACTCAACTTCTTATTTACAGTTAGAATTTATGCTATAGGTACCTAATCTGAAATTGTAGCTCTCAAATTAATGTAAACTTTACTATACTATAAAATTATATTACTTTTACTAAGTTTCGTATATTTTAGATTTAAATCAAGCGTGATGGCAAAATACGATTTTTAAATTTGAAAAGATAACTTTTGGTGTGTCCTTTCAGTCTATATACATATTCTGGGGGACACGCATATACCCCAAGTGTATTGTCAAATTTTATTTTTAGATATTGGAATTGAATCACAGTCATGTCACAGTCCATAAGAAAAAAATTATATAAAGTGGTTTCTAATGAAGTGGCTCAACATTATTCCTGGGATGGCGCAAAACAAAAGAGAAGTTTTAAAAAGCTGAAACTGTCAAATTCTATTCTAGGTACTTACTTTCTACCTATATACATACCTAGCTAATAAGTTGAAATTAAAATCATCATTTAAATTTTTTTATATAAGTTCATTGTTTTAGATGCGGTGAAGATTCAGTTTAGAGAGGCTACAGAAACCGAAGTCATAAATGTTAATAATATTTGGTTTGTTAAAGCCAAAGAAAGAATGAAGAATAATAAGGAGGTTAGATTTTGAGATAACTTTGTAGACATCTATTAACACTTTTGTGATTCTGCCCATACGGTAGTTAATACTTTTTTTAAATATTTTTATAATAAAGATATAATTAATTCTAATTCAGAAGTCGAAGTTGCTTTTATATTAAAGTAATTAATTTGTTTCAGATGCCCGCAGAAAATACAAAAGAAGATGATATTTTATAAACAAATACCATAATAATATCATGATTTTAAATAATTTGTTAAATAAAAAAGAAAATGAATAAGAACCATATTTTGCTATACTGCTGCATTTGCTGGAAAAGCAAACAGCTTTAATAACAATTAATAAAATATTACAAAAAAATAAGAAAAGTTCTTTCAGTTTAGATGACACCAACCAGAATTTAGGCGTGACTGATGATCTGTATCTATCTGTAAAAATGTCAAACTATCGAAAAGTGTTTTAAGTTACGTGTTAAGTTATTACGTTTTAGATTTTGGAAAATATAGATTTTGCAGCTGCAGGCAACTTTCTAAAATAGCCTGTTTACGTTAGGTGCAATGACTGCATGCAACTTCATGCGATGCAATTAAATAGTCGTTTTTAAATGGATAAATTGAAACTGATTGAAAAGTCATCAAAGCGCATGCTTACAGGCAATTTTACTTGCAATTGCACCTAATGTAAACAGACTTTTTTAAAAGTGAACTGTTAATGCTGTTTTCATATACAATTATCTAAAGAATAAGAGATATACTCGAAACAACAGCCGGGGGCGGATCCAGAATAAGTATGTAAACGAAGCGAGGGGGGGGGGAGGTCGATAATAAAAAATAGCTAAGAAAGTACAAAATCATATCAAATTTAAATAGTAAGCATAAGCTTTTTAACCAACTTTTAAGGCACTGGGGCGGGGGGGGGGGGGTGCAGGGAGCCCCTCCCCCCTAGATCTTTCACCGCTTACATCTGACATGTAAAGAATATGCTAGGAATATTATGCATGTTCATAATATATGAAAGGAATATCATGCTAAAAATTAACCTTGTCCTAGAACATGCTAAGAAGGTGCTAAGCATGTCTTTGCTTTAGGCACGTTTTTCGCATGTGATTAGAATATCTTTAATTACGTGAATATCACTTCTTCAGCACATGAAGAGGGTGGAACGTAATCTATTCCTAGAACATTCCTGACACGTGCGCAATGAAAAAAAATGATATTCCTGTCATGTGCCGTGTACCTTAAGTTATATTCATAGTACATGATAAGGATGTAAAAATGTTATCTGGGTTATAAGCAAGACAATTGCAACTAGTATTGCCGACTGTAAAAAGGCCTTTAAGGTTTAAGGCAATCATTTCGCCGATGGCATAATGAATTATTGTGGTCCTTAAATCGGTAATGGAGTACTTAGGGGAGACTAGGGAGGGTTGATACACTTAATATTAAAATTAAAAAATCACGATATAAATAGGGTTTTATAAATATTATATGTGGTGCCCTATATAGCAAACTAACTTGCAATTAATTAGGCGCCAATAAAATTAAACAATTTAAGATATGGTAGGAAATATTGAATTTAAAAAAAAAACTGTCAAGTGTATCGGACCTCCCTTAGTAAAGGAGGTTTGATACAGTGTACGGGAGAGTTGATACAAAATGTGACAGACGACGAAATACGTTTAAAACATTTATTGTCAATACAGTTATAATAAAAGGAAAATATTACGAAATTACGAACTAACATTGTCAAATTTTTCAAATTTTACAGGAAAAGCCAATTTTCTTGTGGATCTGGCAGTTCCACCAACAAAATGCGGAGGCGGCAACTTCATAATATCGTCTGCGGGCACTAGAGATTGATCTTCTACGTCAGGATAAACAAAATGGTATCCAGGTTTCTTCCTTCGCATAAAATTTATCAGATATTCTCCCTTTATTGTTTGTAAAACTTTTCCGACATAGTGTCTCACAGTTTTTTTTGTCATAAATCGAACCAGTACATAATCATTTACATTTGCAAGCCCTGCTACAAAACTTTCTTCTGCTTTTTCATTTTCTATTTGATCTTCTATATCAGTTAATTCATCAGACGAGGATGGGTCGTACAAAGAACTCTCAGATTCAGAGTCTTCTTCAATAAGTTTTGATTGCTTTCTCTTCTTTTTAGTATTAACTGTTTCGGTTGATTTTTGGCCCGATAGGTTTCTCTTAAATTGTTTCTTGTTCCTCTGCTCTTCTCTTTTTTCGTGTTCATTTTTAATTTCTTCCATGTTCGGTGTGTCCGTTAAAATTTTTGTCTTTACAGGTTTCCTTCCCGATGTTTGTTGTTTTCTTGGTGGGGCCTGGGGAAGTGCTTTTATTTCTTCGGGAGTCTTATAGGAGCATGAAGGTTTAGAATAATATTCTGGTGTACGAACTCCATCGGCAGTAGGGGTTTCATCGTTTGTACGCTCTCGCTGATTAAGGTCAGATCGGTCGGGAGTCTTATTAGAGCTTGAAGGTTTAAAAATATATTCTGGTGTGCGAACTCCATCGGCAGTAGAGGTTGCATCAGGTGTACGCTCTCGTTGATTAGGGTCAGGTCGGTCGGTAATCTTCGCAGTGAGGAAGTCCTGGTCAGTAAACAGGTGTGAATTAAAGGGGTATATGCCAGTTTTAGAAAATCCTTTAGTAATATTTATTGGGGTAAAAGCCCGCTGGTATGCGATACCAACAAGCTTTGCAATATCTTTTAAGCAAATGGTTTGACCAGGATTTTGTACCATAAAATCGTCGCAAGTTTCATTAAAGTATCCTTTAAATGGTCCATATACAGCCACATCCAGTGGTTGTAATCGATGGCTTGTATGTGGGGGTATTGTTAATAAAACTATCCCATTTTGCTTGCAAATATCCAGACCATTAGGAGATATATGGCTATTGTGATTATCTAATATTAGTAAAACTTTTTAATCTTTACTACATTTTACAAACTTTATGAAATGCGAGAGATACAATTCGAAGTTGTCAGCCGTCATCCATCCACTTATGTGCGTCACAGCTTTGGATCCTGGTGGTGCTCCAATCGTCATGTAGTCTTGTTCGCGAACACGCGGAAAAACGAATAAAGGTGGAATTGAATTACCTATGGCACTTATGGTACACAAAACTGTGACTGTTTGTCCTCTTTCACCTGATGTAGCTTTAGCAACTTGTTTTTGCCCTTTCCTTGAAATTATTTTGCCAGGTTTGTGGACAGTCTGCACCCCCGTTTCATCACAGTTATAAATAGAATCTGGTTCAAAGTGCTCTCGACTTAATACGTCTCGAAGTAAATTATAAAATTCCCCAACTGTGTGTCTGTTAAAAGCGGTTCCACGGGAAAGACTTGTTGGTTCCGGGGTTCGAAGTGACAATTCCTTATTTCTGTCCATGAAGCCTCGAAGCCATTCATATGAAGCTATTTTATTTTTTGACAAGTTTTGAGGAATTTGCTTTTTATTTTCCGTAGCATACAAATACGCAAATTTTCTAGTCTCTTTCGATGTGAACCCATAATTCATTCTAGCCGCAGTTAGCAAATATTCTGCTAGACTCTTCTCTTCTTCGGAACAAAAAATTTATGAACTTGCAAAATTTGGAATGAACTTTGTCTCCTCCCCTTTTTCTCTGAACTTCGCAACATACCTTCTCAAGGTCATTTTGTCAACGTTGTATTTTTTAGCCGAAGTTCTCAGTTTGCATCCCTCTACAACTTCCTGCACAGCTTTTTTCATTCGTTCAGGTGAAGCCGGCACCCTGTTCGTCTTTTTTTTCCACTTGAAGGTCATCCTGAAAATATAAAGGAAACAAACGCTTTAAGAAAACACAATAAATAATAAATACGGGAGGTTTGATACATGTATCAAGTCTCCCAAATCAAGATGTATCATTTCTCCCGAATATGACACATTTTATAAAACTTCGAATTTTCAGAATCTAACCTAACATTACGGCAACAATTTCTATATCAAAAACTAGCTAAAACTCACCACTACCGCAGGCATATTTAATAAAGATGATAATCTTAACCAATTATCAATAAAATGCTTACACTCACCTTGAATAAATATACAAATTTTACACTACAATCAACTTTTGTGCGGTAAAATGTTTAACACTACTTCAAGCGATGCTAAACAAACGTCAAATGTTCTATCCACCCCAAAACATTCCATTGTTGCCAAATCTCGTAAGCAGTCGACGCTTTAGGTGGCAAATTTGAAAACGTATCAAACCTCCCATGGTATCAACCCTCCCTAGTCTCCCCTACTTATTTTTAACAGCAAAACTATCTTTTTTGGTTTAGCTACGTTAGTTTCCCTAACATGTGGCTCCTGTGAACTGCCTGCAACTGATACTGAATTGATATGCATTTTATATACACGGGGATGTTTGTGTTTTAGATGGTTAACCATAGAACTATTATTAGTCGCCGCTTTTCCCACACCACCACGCGATATATTTACCGAACAAATAGCGCACACCGCTTTTGTTTAATTTTGATTCACCAAACTAAAATGTTGCCAGATCCAGGTTTTCTTTTTACCCTTTGGTTCCCTAAAGTCTTCAATGTTTACCTTATTTTATTTTAAGAACTAAAAAAAACTATAATTCAACTCGCACCTTAAAAAATAAACAAGTCCTCACAATAGATAATTCACAACAACTTTTTAAGTTTAAACAGCACTGTCAAATAAAATCCGTCGTACCAACTTTTAATAGCGTAAAACCCTAAAAATATATACAACCAACAATCCACATTGGCCGAATAATAGCCTAATATTCGGTCAACATCTTCGCCGAATATTCGTTATTTGCCCAATGGCCTAAACTACCCCCCCCCCCCCCCCGAGAAAAATTTCTGGCTACGGCCCTAAATTTGATTGAGTACCTTTCGAGAAATTAAATGGTATAAAATACGCAAAAAAGGATACAATCTTAACTAGAGGGATTTGGAATTCCACTTGTTCAGTCGAAAAAACTCGGTTTTTTTTTGACATCGATCAAATTCGTCACCCTGTTAGATTAATGATTAATCCGTATTATTCTAGAAATGAAACACAAATGTTTGATTTTTTTAGGGATTTATTTATAAAAAGATTTTTTTTTATATAAAATATGGATAGACGAACTCTCGCTGTAACTGTTTGAGTTCTAATGATTAAGACAGTAGAAATTGTTGCATTTTTATGTTCAGAATAGTAATTTACAGTTAGTGTAATGTATGTATAAAATGGACATTATTTCTTTTATTGTATTGATGAGGAAAACTATCTCTGGATATTTCCTAATTACTCAAAGAATCTAGTTTCTTCGGCAAAATAAGAAAAAAACGTTTAAGGGCGGACTTTGAGATTTTATTTCATAAATTATATGATCTCTGATCGTTTCTATAAAAATGGCGAAAAAAATGTTTTTGTTCTTCACGAAACCTATAAAAAAAATGTTTAAATAACAAAATGCTGGCAATTTCTACTGATTACTGCTCTGTAAAGTTCGTAAAGCGAAAAATAATATACCGTTAACCTTCTGTGCAGGCCTCAGGAAGCAAATATTTTACAGTACATAAATGGACGTTCAATTTTAAAACATAGGGAATATAATATCTTTTTAAAAAGCATGTAGTACGTAGGTAGCGATTAAATATTTTTATATCATCCGAAGAAAAAAATATGGACTATTTCAATACTCCTTATTATGTTCATAAAACTGAACGTCCTTTTATCGATCATCGTCGGTAAGTTCGGGGAAGAAATATCTAAACCGAACAATAACTAAAATAATAATAAAAATCACATTATATATTAAGCAAAATCAAAATAACTATATAATAGGATAACAATAAACAATAACGAGTTTCGTTACTGCTCTTATATAAACCATTCATAGGATAACTTAGCAGAGAGATTGCTAAAACTCTCTCTCAGCGAAGTGTTAAAAACCCGACATAATAATACTCGAGGCCAAAAATGCTTTCCCATTTAACCCTTTTTCCAGGATGGTACCAATTACAAGGTGTCCATTTTAACTAATCTTACAACACAGCGACGGGTGGGAAATAAACCCTTATGTTAGCACGTTGCGACGTCTTTAAAAATGAGTTAGATAATGGGCTCATTACATCCTAGTGCGTTAATGACTCTTTTGCGTAACAAACAACCCAAAACGAATGATGTAATAAACCATTATCCTGTAGGTCGTAGACATAAACATATACCTATAGACTAGATCCATACAGCTTCTTTCGTGCGCAAACCAAATTTAACTTTTTTGCTTGCTTTAATTTATGGAGTTGTGGGTAGGGCTGGGCAAAAATTCGATATATCCATATTTTTATCGATATATCGAATAAAGATATTTAAAAAATAAAATATTGATATACCGATATTGTCGATATTTATCGATAGTATAGATATTATCGATACATCGACTATATCGATATTTATTAAATATCGATATTCGATATTGGAATTTAAATATCGCCCAGCCCTAGTTGTGGGTATATTGTAAGTTCAATTTTACAGTCCGGACCTGTCTATCTTTCCAATCGGTAAATGAGAATTTTGCAGTGCGCATGGCCATGTTTGCTCGGCTTTGTTTACATGTGCAAGGCCATAAATTTGCTACTTTCGTAATTTTTCTTTGCTGATATAGATATATGTCTATGGTCGCAGATGAAATGTCTTTAGAAGAAGCATGACCTGTCAACAGAGTTGCCACATCGCTCAACATTAAATTTCCAAATAGTGTTTTTTTTTTGTCTAAAATACACGTTCTAGCTTTACTGACTATTACCATGGAATTATATAATATTAACTTTCCTTTCAAATGAAAATGCCATGTCATATGAAAGATATAATTGTACAAATATTAAAAATTTTACATTTTCTTTATACGACTTGTTCTAATTAGTTTTGTTATTAAAAAAAAATAGTTTTATTCTTATTATATCAGAAACATAATATAACAATTCGGCAACACTGTAAACGACTTTTAATTACCTCAATCACTCCTAAAAATTGCAATTCACCACCTTGCATACCGCTGTAATTGAACCGATGTTGTAACTTTTACCCATAGAAAGGGCACAGCTCAAATCGACATCAAAATACATGTATTTCTCATCATTTAAAATTAACATTTCTTTTTCCAATCGACGATTTTTTTAATGGAACCTGTCTAGCATCAAAATTCTATCACCGACCAACCTGACTTCTAAGAATTCACGCGCACTTGACTTATAGAATAAACGTTATTTTAACGCAAATTGCGTTAAAATAACGTTTATTTTAAAAATATGTTAGGTGAGTGGTCAACAAGTTCATACCCTAGACAAAAAAGTAAAAGAGAGAAGCTATAAAGCGGCCTTTCTTTTAAATTCTGATACAAGCAAATATCCAACTTGTACGAGGAGAGAATGCGAAGGTTAACACCCAGTTGAGAGGTTGGAAAGGCAGTGCGCGGTTATCCGGGCACGACCTTTCTTCTTATACTGTGACAGTCGTATGTTGTCGCCACCAAATATAAATGGCGCTGTATTTCTTTTGCTTATGAGTCTGGGGTTAACACAGTCTTAACTGGACAGTTAATCCGTGGTTGGAAAAACTTATCCTTCACCATTGGCAGGTTATCATAAATTATTCATACACAGAAAAAACAACTATTAAAATTCGTAATATAAACTGTAGAAGAAAAGAAGCATATGAAACCAACAACCAATGACGAAAATTGTTGCTTCAATAAATAGTAGGTTTATTAATACAGGTTTACTTAATATATTGTCCAGTCTGGAACCACTATTTTTATTTTTTAATGGTACCTATATGGTGTAAAATATAATATGTATCAGCATAAACTAAGTAAACCTAGATACCCCACACAAATGGTCGAAAGCGAAGTGACTCGCGTTCGCTAAATTAACGTTTATCACAGACAACATTCGGCGTAACCCGTTACAGATTTGTACGCCGTACAAAATTCTGAGCGGTAAAATGTTCACAGTGGATGGTTTCTCTTGGTTTTGTTTGTCCATGGTATCGGTTACTGTCCTTAAATATGTGTGTTTCATTGGCTGATTATTAAATGGACATACCTACATTCGATAATATTCTTTCCGTGTAAGAGTGTACTGGTTAATTGAAAAATGAAAAAAGGATGCTCGTTAAACAGTGAGTTGAAGTTAAACGTTGTAAAAAGAAAAACAGTTAGAATATATACTTCTGCAACGTCTGTCACGTGCCGCTTCGGCTTACCGTGATTGGTTAACTCGACTCGATCAGACGTTTTTCTGTAAATTTTCACGGAGTACATGGTTCACAGTACCGCAAACTTAACATTTATAAAAACCCCAGTTCATAAAAAATCAAAATAACAGTGTGGGTTATTTTCATGTGACCATACGTATATTAACAAGTGTATTTGATTGCCTTTCGAGACACAAAAATGCTGTCGCTGAATATCACCCCGGATGAGGTGTTTTCCTAACCAGTCGGTACAATAATTGAAGGGACATTAGTGGGGTCCAAAAGCCATCTGTAGCAGTTCCTTTTTGTTCACTTTTCCCATCGCATTTTTAGGTATCGAGTTGACAAACCTGTAAGAAAATATCATTCTTATAGTATATTATTACTAAAGGGTTAGAACGCTACTATTATTGACCGAGCGTCGAGTCGTCGAGGATTTAAGACGCGATGGCTTTTAGCTGTCTAAACCGTGGTTAATATAATTTTTTTCCACTACTAACATATTTACAAGACACTAATTTTTACAGTATAAATAATTAATAAAAATTTTGGGTACATATTTAAAAGATTGATTCTGTAACTTTTTTTAATCAATAAGGTACCTTATTTCAAATATTTTATTTATTTAGAAATTAAGGATACAAACAGGTAGAGCTACCCAAAAACTATATCCACTGTTTACTAGAACTAGAGTTCTTTATGCAACTATTTATCTATAATAATTCAATTTCACAAGATCTAAATATATTATATCCTAAAGTTTTAAATTATACGCTTTTCAATATTTCAATAAATAATGGTTACCACCCTAAATTAATAGATTATATTCTAAATAAAAAATGTTTTAAAAAAGCTATATCAGAAGTAGGTATATCCTCAATACAAAGAATCAAAAAATAATTGTATTATATTGTTATTATATAGGAAATTCCACCAAGAAAATTAAAACCTATTTAAATCAAAAATAAATAAATATAGCATATAAAAAAATAAAACTTTAGGTATAAAATTTAAAAACCATAAAACACAGACCAACAGTAAGAACAAATCTGGCGTCTATCAATTAAATTGCGGATCGTGTCCAAAAATTTATATAGGACAGACAGGTAGAACATTCAAAACCAGAATCGCTAAACATAAAAGAAGTTTTTTACGTCAAAAAACAGACTCAACCTATTCCAATCATATTACCGAAGAAAGCCATACAGGGTGTTTCATTAAGGTCGAAGAGCGGCCATATCTCGGAAACTACTGGGCATAGAAACTCAGGAAAAGAAAAATGATAATTAAAGTGGCCATGAGAAAATTCTGGAAATAATTTTCAAGTTCCGCATTTTGCCGCAAGAGGGCGTAATTGAGATGTAAATTTTTAAATTTTACATAACTCCGAAAATTCCACATTAAGGTATATGTTTGATAACACCATTTTAAAGCTTGGACAATTATGCATCATTTTGGTCTTATGCTCATTGGCGTACCGACTTTAATAAGAGTGGTGAAAGTGTTGAAAGTGTAATCATTTAAATCGCTGTAACTTAACGACTTATCCGATTTTAGCAAACTAAAGACTGTTTGGAAGAGAAATGTATGCACTTTGACCAATCGTATTTAGTTGTCCATAATAGTTCTCAAAAAAATGCTAGAGGGCGCAATTTGCAATAACAATACATTTTTTGATTTTCCTCCGAAAAAATAAATCATACGGTATAATTATGATACCATAATCGAGAAAGAGATGAAATTTGCTAGAAAAAATATTAAACTGCAGCTCGATATCTCCGTTCGTTTCAGAGTTATTGCCAAAACAATAATTTTTAACACAAATCGCGCCCTCTAGCAATTTTATTAGAAACTATCTTGTACATTGGATACGACAATTAAAGGTACTTACCTTTCTCTTCGAAACAAGCTTAAATTAAGTAAAATTGGTTAAGTCGTTTAGAAGTTACAGCGATTTTAATGTTTACAGTTTCACTTGATAAGAGTGGGAGAAGCTATTGAAAGTTTAAACATTAAAATCGCTGTAACTTCTAAACGACTTATCCGATTTTACTAAATTTAAGCTTGTTTGGAAGAACCTTCAATTGTCGTATCTAATGGTACAAGATAGTTTCTAATAAAATTGCTAGAGAGCGCAATTTGTGTTATTGTTGTATCATAATTATACCGTATGATTTATTTTTTCGGAGGAAAATCAAAAAATGTATTGTTATTGCAAATTGCGCCCTCTAGCATTTTTTTTGAGAACTATTATGGACAACTAAATACGATTGGTCAAAGTGCATACATTTCTCTTCCAAACAGTCTTTAGTTTGCTAAAATCGGATAAGTCGTTTATAAGTTACAGCGATTTAAATGATTACACTTTCAACAGCTTTCCCTACTCTTATTAAAGTCGGTACGCCAATGAGCATAAGACCAAAATGATGCATAATTGTCCAAGCTTTAAAATGGTGTTATCAAACATATACCTTAATGTGGAATTTTCGGAGTTATGTAAAATTTAAAAATTCACGTTTCAATTACGCCCTCTTGCGGCAACGTGCGGAACTTGAAAATTATTTCCAGAATTTTCTCATGGCCACTTTAATTATCATTTTTCTTTTCCTGAGTTTCTATGCCCAGTAGTTTCCGAAATATGGCCGCTCTTCGACCTTAATGAAACACCCTGTACATTTGCAGATATAATTCTTCATACAGAAAATAAAAGCCCTAAAGTTAATTTGTTGGTAAGTTTGGAAATTAACCGTCATAAAAACACCGGTCTACTTTTGAATGACCAAACAAATTTGAATAAATCGCCCTTATTAAACCTGTTCAATAATTGACCGTATTCTAAAAACAGCTCTGTGGGTATTTCCTTAATATAATTACTTGTTTAAGAAAAAGATAATTAGTATATAAATATTTAGGCTAAAATTATAGTACCTGCTTAGTCGATTTAAAAAATCCCTTGATAAGCTACAGTGTAGCGAAACGCGTCGGGTTATAAAATAAATATTATGTGAAAATTAGACTAAAGTCTTTATTGCAAAAACAAACAATACAATTTGAAAATATATCAGTCATTTTGTCAATAATTGTCAAAATTTTCAACATCGATTTTGAAACCCCTTCATGAAAACGCCTTCTAATATCGAATTGAATTATCGACGATTTTCCATAAACAAGAAGTAATTAGCACAGTTCCTTTTAGTTACTTCTAAACAGCATAGCAAAGCCAACGGCTAAGTCGATATTTCACTAGGACTAGTTTCTTAACGGGACCATAGACAACTCACCTCCACTCCTTCGGCATCGCGTACTTGGGCAGCTTCTGTTCCGCCCAGCTGACCAGTTCCTCCACCTTCACCGGACCCATTTCGTCCTCCTTGGGCGCCTCGCCGCCGTGCACCGTCACTATGGCGACCACCCGTTGCCCCCACTCTTCGTCGGGCACGCCGATCACCGAACAATCCTTGACCAACGGACACCCGAGCACGACCGATTCGATCTCGAGGGCGCTCACCTTGTAACCGCCGCTCTTGATTATGTCGATGTTTTTCCTGAAAAACAATTATTTTAATGAATAGGAAAGAAAAACACAAAGTCTTCCTCCACAAAATTTAATAGAATAAAAATTCTTAGATTAAAGGTCTCTACATGTTTCGAACGCAGAAGCGTTCATCATCAGGATACAGAAAAGTGTATGCTGATGGTTGTAGCAAGAGAGAAAAGGATAACCCTAATAATGGAGCTTTTATGGCATCAAAAGTTGTATTGTTGAAATTACATTATGTGAAGATATAAAATGAAAATAAGTTAACACATACGGAGTATGTGGAAAAGTAAGTTAAAAGGGGGTCTGGAGCAACCAAAAAGAGGAACGTGGAGTTAGAAAAAAACCTTCTGAAAAGAAGATGTCAAGAAGGTCTTCTTAAAAATATGTCTTGTAGACATTGTAAAATGTGGAGAATAATTTTATGTATATAAATTGTGCAATGTGGGCATCATGTATCAAATTCCGTAAAATAAAATAAAAAGAAGATTGAAATATGAGTTCTTTGTAAATGTAAAGAGAGTACTTACGAAGTATTTTTTCAAAAAGTTTGTTTGGGGCACTGAATTTTGCAGTCCAGTAACCTCAACATGTATTAATTTCAAATTAACAAAATAAAATAAAATTATTTTAATTTAAATATTCGAACGGTGGTATAAGATAATATTCATGGTCTTATTTATTTACATGCGGTGTTATGATAAAGAAACGGATCAGCCTTGTATATGGAATACCGCCCAGTTAATCAAGAATCACTCGGACCCGTCAAATTATTCCAAACTGACTTTTACAGTTTATTACATGGAAAGTGACAACATAATATAGAAAATAATAACCATTAAAAAATAAATAACGTTAGTTAATCCATTCATTAATAAAATCAATTAAAAAAAAATAATATAAATAATTTAATTTGGTAAATATCTCTTTAATTGTTTTTTAAAAGTTGCCAATTTTTTAATTTTTCTGATATTTTTTGGAAGATATTGTTATATTTTATTATTCCGTCATATAAAAGCGATTTTTTTCCCAAATTACTTTTTACTGGTATAGTTTGATACCTAATTCATACAATGTCTGGTGTTATGATCATGTAATGTCTTATTCTCCTGAAGTGTTATGTTTGATTTTTTTCTTTTAAAATAATAGAGTGAATTGGAACACAAATTTTTAATTTATAAATATTTTGAACGTGTAAATACCCTTTCGGTCTATACAGTGTGACCATCAGTAAAGTCCGCATCATATGGGATTTTTTTTTAATTAATAGCTATATTCGAAATTTGACTTTGGCATAAAGTTCTGCTTCGATCGAGATGAAAATTAAGCAAAACATAGTAGTCACGTGATTCGCATTATCTGGCAAACGTTAATTTTTTCCAGAAAATAAATCAAAAGTGGGGTTATTTCTGAAAGCATCGAAAAAAGTTATTAGAAAAATATACAAAGAAAACACTATATTGTGTTAAATTCCACTATATTCTATTATATATTTATATATATTCTATAATATAGTGGAATTTAACACAATATAGTGTTTTCTTTGTATATTAAAATGGAGTTCCACCAAGTAAAGGCAGAATCAATTCAATTATTAGAAAAAGTTTTTTTAAAAGCAGTTTCTAGCCCACATGCAAAATTTCAGTTGCATAAAATAATTTTGATTTTTTACACATATTTTGTAAATAAGACTCGACGCAACCTACATAAAATTTCTTAGTTTTGACAATGCTTTATTTCAACGTAGTTCGTGTCTGAAAGTAATACACCTTAATATTAAGACAAAAAAGAATACAGTGTCATTGGTAAAGTGTTCATTAAGTGGAAAATAAATTTTAGTGGTAGGTAAAAAATCAAAATTATCTTATGCAGCTGAAATTTTGCATGTGGGCTAGAAACTGCATTTAAAAAGTTTTTTAATAAAATTAAAATTTGACAGATAATGCGAATCACGTGACACGTGACTACTATTTTTTTGCTTAATTTTCATCTCGATCGAGGCAAAACTTGATGATAAAGTCAAATTTCGAATAAAGCTATTAATAAAAAAAAATCCCATATGATGCGGACTTTACTGATCCCACTGTACTTATAGATTAACAGTTGGTTCTAAATGTGGTAGTTTGTGTATACATTTAATAACTTTATTTTGCAATTTTTGTAATGGTTTTAAGTTTGATAAACAAGCAGATCCCCATGCAGAAGCTAAGTATTGAAATTTTGAATTTATTAATGAAAAATATATTTTTTTAAGTATTTCAAAGGATTGAAATATTTAGCTCTGTACAAAACAGATAGCAAAGGAGATATCGAGTTGACAATATACTGGATATGGCATTTCCAATTTAAATTTTCGTATAAAACTAATCCTAAAAATTTGGTCGTTTTTGAATATTGAATATTTTCATTATTAAATGTTAAAGGGTTAATGATGGAATTTATTTTATTTTTAGTTATAAACATAAAAGAAGATTTTGTAAAATTTAACGTAAGATTATTTGATTGAAGCCAAGAAAGAAGTATTTTTAAATCATTATTAATATCAAAATACATTTCTGCAAGAGTTTCAGCAAAATAAATAATTGTTGTATAATCTGCAAATAGCTTTATATTGCCCTTTAAGTTCAATTTGGAAACGGAATTAATGTAAATTAAAATTAATTTAAGATAAGATAGTATACAGGGTGGATTATAAAATTGCTACGTGTATCAACCTTATTTTTTTTTATAAACGTATTGTATATTTTTACATTCTACAATCAATTCTAGACGTTTTTCATAAGTCAGGACCTATACCTACCTATGCCTATATATCTTCAACCGTTTACGAAATATTAACTTTTAAAATAAAATAGACAAACGACAAAGTATGAAACGAAACTATTTTATAAGATGTTGAAAATGTCCTCCACAAAAAAAATCCAGAGGGTTAAGATCGGGGGATCTGAGTGGCCACTTCATTTACTTCCCTCCCCCGTCTACCTATCCACCGCCCCGGAAATATTGTTTTTAGATGAGCAACATAATGCGGGGAGCATCATCCTGTTAAAACCATAAGGTTAAACCAGAATCATTATCATCTGGAAATAGAGTGGCAAGAGCTGGAACCAGATCATGCCCTGACATTAATTTTTTCATTATACTGGGTGTCATCAGTAAAAAAATTTCTGTGACCAGTATCTGTAGTTTGGTCTATTAACCTGACCATTTAAAGACAACGTAGTTTCATCTGAAAAACAAGTTCTTTGGATAATTCGTGCGTGATTATCTGTTAGGTCACTTATTATTTCACAAATTTGCCCTCGCCTATCAGGATCATCGGTTTGAAGGGCTGAACCTTAAAAAAAAAATTTAATACGGCGTTGTGCACCTGAACTATAAATAATCTTTATGTAGTGATAATAATATGATTATTTTTCTCCTCAGGTATACCAGGAAGGGCTACCATTTTTAACACTATCGTTAACAGTACGCATTTTGGATGTAATATCAGCAGAGCAAAATTAAAATTTGATTAACATTCACTGACATATTTTGACGTCTCAAAGGTAAACAGCAAATTGTCAATGTCTTAAAGATTGTGACTTGAGTTCCGAACATTGCAAACATACCGTGCGAGCAAAAATTATTTGCATCAAAGAGGGCCATCTAAGGACGTAATGCTTAGCCGTAGGGCTTAATACCTGTTGGGTGTCAGTAACTACCTGAATTAACAATCAATCAGTTTATTCCGTCATCTTTGACAGTCGTTACCAAGTAATTTGGTTCATCGCTAATTTTTTCAATTTCTTGAACACAATGGGCTTTACGAAACACCACAAAACATTCATGGTTGAAGCGTATTTTTGAAACGGAGTTAGAGTAAATGGTGAGTGGCAATTCAATCCGGGTTTGTGCATGGACGATTTTCACGAACATTTTCCTAACGTGCTGGGGATTTTTATCATTGCCTGAAAAGAACAGTGACTGTGTTTGGGGAAACAGGTTCTATACAACACAAAAAAGGAGCAGGAAGACCATTTGTAAGAACAGAAATACTTGTTGCAAACGTTCGTGAAATAATGCAAAATACGCCAACAAATTGTATAAGACGCCTGCCCCAAGAAGTGGGAAGATCTTGTGGAACATGTAGGGCTGCACCGAGCCCTGTTTTTTTAACTTGACCGAGTACCGAGTACTCGGCTGATGGTATTGACCGAGTACCTAGTACTCGGCTGCCGAGTAATGATATTTTTCAAAAGGTCAACATCTCGGAAACTATTAAGTATGGACTAAAAATGCATTTAATAAAAAATAATTATAATTTTATATAGAATCTAAACATTTAAAAAAACACAGGGTGTTCCATTTAAAAAATGGAAAATTTTTACCGTTTCGGTTTTTTGGAGCCCCCTGTATAGTATAGACGGAATTAATTTTAAAAGAAGCATCTCTTAACCCTTAATAAGCTTTGTTAAAAGTTTTCCGCTATCCTTAATGGTACAGGAGGATTTCTTACTGTTTTTGACATGCCGAAAAGGATTGCTTCTAATATTCTACTATACTCGGCCGAGTAATGAATATAAGACCGAGCACCGAGTACTCATTACTCGGTGAAAATTCTGGCCGAGCACCGAACTACTCGGTACTCGGTGCAGCCCTAGAACATGCAGAACTATTCTTAAGAAGCACCTAAATGTATTTCCTTATAAAATGCAAGAATACTTTGTTAATTTTGTAAACAACAAAAATAAATTTGTATTTGTCTACTTATTTTATTACTCATTAGTTTGACATATCATCATATGAATTTGACAAAATTCTAACCTAGATTTGGTTAGATATATCGTCCCCATATCATTGTGATCTAAACCTAAACCAAGCCCTACGTTTCTTAATCCAAGCCCTCTTTGATGCAAATAATTTTTGCTCGCACGGTATTTATGGTGCATACCAGCATTAAAGTGTTAGGTACTATTTCGTAAACGGTTGAAGATAGGTATAGAGCATCATTTATGGAAAATGTCTAGAATTGATTGTAGAATGTAAAAATTACCAATATTTTTCGTTAAAAAAAATATAAGTTGATAAACGTAGCATTTTTACGATTCAACCTGTATAATATATTAAAAAAAAAATTGACGGGTCCGAGCGATTCTTGATTAAATGGGGGAGGGGGGGGGGGGGTATTCTACATAAAAGGCAGATAAGTTTCTTGATCATAACGCTGTATATTCGAGGCCGTATTTACCTCCCCAGCATTTTAAACTTCTTCTTGTCGATGGAATACTGACACAAATCGCCCGTCTTGAACCATCCGTCGGCGGTAAACACTTTCTTGGTCGTGTCGGGCCTCTCGTGATACTTCATGAAAATACCGTCCCCTTTCACTGAAATAAAGCGGTAAAATAAGATAAATTCAAGCCATAATAAATATAGTTTAAAAAAACTAAAAAACACGCTTTAGTAATTAATCAGACTAAAAAGCGGAAAATAGATATAGTTTAAAACAATTCTTGAAATTCTTAATATAGGCAAAAAATAATAATAAACGATAAACATTAGTATTATTGTGAAAAAAGCGTGGGGCGCTTTGTGCTATATTTTTCGTATATCAAGCACCCCTCGATTTTTTCGTAATAATACTAATGTTTATGGTTCATTATTATTTTCTGCGTATATTAAGAATTTCAAGAATTATTTTAAACTATATCTATTTTTCGCTTTTTAGTCTGATCAATTATTAAAGCGTGTTTATTAGTTTTTTTAAACTATATTTATTTTTCATTTTTTAGTTTGAGTTATTGTTAAGAAAAAAAAATGTTGTTGAGTAGATTGAGCTAGATTAGTAGATTATTGTATTGTCAGCGGTTCTTGATAAGTCTACAAAATTTAAATTAAATCTGACCGTTTAAAGTGGGTAAAAATCGGGTTCAAAGAAGTCTGTTACAAACAAACATACATACAAACCCGATCGTTTATACCGAATTATAAGAAAAGAACGATATTTGCAAATTTTTGAAAATTCTGACATATTGACAGGAGGTGTCAAATTTTGACAAGAGAATTTTTTGCGTATTTTTTTCAACTTTCCACCGTCAATATATACGACCTTATAGTTTTTTCATTAATATCATTTTTTTTAAACGATTTGACATATTGACAGCTGTCAAATATTGACAGGAGAATTTTTTGCTTATTTTCCCGAAGTCTCCGCATCGAATACTGTACGACCCCATAATTTGTTTCGTCAAAATCGCATCTTCGTTTTAGACCTGACAGCTGTCAAAATTTGACAGGAGAATTTTTTGCGTATTAGATTATTGTATTGTCAGCGGTTCTTGATAAGTCTACAAAATTTGAATTAAATCTGACCGTTTAAAGTGGGTCAAAATCGGGTTCAAAGAAGTCTGTTACAAACAAACATACATACATACAAACCCGAACAAACCCGATCGTTTATACCGAATTATAAGAAAAGAACGATATTTGCAAATTTTTGAAAATTCTGACATATTGACAGAAGGTGTCAAATTTTGACGAGAGAATTTTTTGCGTATTTTTTTCAACTTTCCACCGTCAATATACAGGGTGTTAGTGAATAAGTGCGACAAACTTCAGGGGGTGCTTCTTTAAGTGATTTTAAGAAGAAAAGTTCTTATAAACATGGGTCCGAAAATGCATAGTTTTTACGATACAGGGTGTCAAACTTTAAAAAAAAAATCGGATGTTCGTAAATATCTCGATACTCTTGTACTCAATTCTGTTGAAATTTGGTAATTCTATTTGTAATAACAAGACGATAATTTAGCCTCAATTAGATTAAAATTTTTAAGTCCAGTGGCGTCCCGGAAGACAGTCCAACTAATATTTTTGACAAAAAAAAATGCGCGCCACTGGCTTTTTTAAAAATTATGTATTTTTTTCGAATTAAGCAACTACAAATACAAATATTTTATTATTTGAGTTTTTTTCATATCTTGCTTTGTATTTGAGAAAAAAAAATAAAAACCACTTTATTGTATGTCCCCGGGACAATAACAGTAAAAATTTAAACCACTTACTATGCTATTAACCAATTAAAATTACACAAAAGTCCTCTTTCGAATTTTTCGCATAGATTTTAAAATATTAAAATTCAAAAGAGGACTTTCGTGTAATTAATTGCTTAATAGCATAGTAAGTAGTTTAAATTTTTTACTCTTATTGTCCCGGGGACATGCAATAAAGTGGTTTCTATTTTTTTTCTCAAAAACAAAGCAAGATATAAAAAAACTCAAAAAATAACATATTTGTATTTGTAGTTGCTTAATTCGAAAAAAATACATAATTTTTAAAAAAGCCAGTGGCGCGCAGTTTTGTTGTCAAAAATATTAGTTGGACTGTCTTCCGGAACGCCACTGGACTTAAAAATTTTAATCTAATTGAGGCTAAATTATCCTCTTGTTATTATAAATAAAATTACCAAATTTCAACAAAATCGAATAAAGGAATATCGAGATATTTACGAACATCCGATTTTTTTTTTAAAGTTTGACACCCTGTATCGTAAAAACTATGCATTTTCGGACCCATGTTTATATGAACTATTTTTCTTAAAATCACTTAAAGAAGCACCCCCTGAAGTTTGTCGCACTTATTTACTAACACCCTGTATACGACCTTATAGTTTTTTCATTAATATCATTTTTTTTAAAACGATTTGACATATTGACAGCTGTCAAATATTGACAGGAGAATTTTTTGCTTATTTTCCCGAAGTCTCCGCATCGAATACTATACGACCCCATAATTTGTTTCGTCAAAATCGCATCTTCGTTTTAGACCTGACAGCTGTCAAAATTTGACAGGAGAATTTTTTGCGTATTAGATTATTGTATTGTCAGCGGTTCTTGATAAGTCTACAAAATTTGAATTAAATCTGACCGTTTAAAGTGCGTCAAAATCGGGTTCAAAGAAGTCGGTTACAAACAAACAAACATACATACAGGTCAAGCTAATAAAAGCGTGTTAAAAACGAACAAATAATAATTTAAAACTGAAGAAAAAATAAAATACGGTTATGACCAAGAGTCATTTCATTGTATTTTTAAGGGTTTTTAAAGATGGTCTGTAATTTCCTGGTTTCGGGAAAGTTACCTGTTTTTAATGTTTATTAAACTTCAAAATAAGGCAAACTTGGTGTTTTCTTAGTCAGTATTTGAAATTCGTGGCACTAAGTGGACGAATGGATGGTTGTAGATAAGCATACTATTTGACTCGCGTATAATGAACCGTAATATACTAGGATGATAATCATCCTCGTTTTATACGTCCGTTAAATAATATATTATTATTATTTACCTAAGATTTCACCTATGGGGTCGTTTCCATTGGAGTCTTTATATCCGTTCTTCTGGTAGACTAAGGTGCCATCAACGTTGGTGCATTCCACCAAAGTCCTACAGAAAATAAATTATTAAATATTTCCCAACATTTCCACACAAAAACAAATCATTTTGTTGTACCTATTTAAAAAGATGAATTTATTTGGGATTGGTGCAATTTTTCTATATATTATCATGAATCATATTTTTACCCGTTATACTGTGTTATGATTATTTTCAAAAACCAACTTAAAAAGTTCATTACAGAGAATATAACACCAAATATACAATATTATAAAATCACAAATAATAAATTATTAATAACTCCATCGAAATTATTTTTTAAAAAAATATATAATAACCGTTTGCAAAAAAATAATAATAATATATAATACATTAAACTTTAGTTTTGTTTTAAAAAATATTTTTATACTTTTTTTTTAAATCCATAATTTCGATATTTCTTTAATTTTTTTCGGCAAGCTGTTGTAAAGTGTTATTCCTTTATATAAAATTGATCTTTGGCCAAAAGTACTCTTTACAATCGGTGCTTGAATATGATGGTTTTATCTCGTGTTGTGAATAATGTTGATCGGATGAAATATTATATTCGATTGTTTTTCTTTTATAATAATAGAGTGTATTAGAATGCATAGTTTTAATTTATAAAGTTTTTCTAAATTTAAATATATATCCATTTGGTTCATACAAATTTATAGTTGGTTCTAAAAAAGGCAGTTTATGTATGCATTTAATTATTTTGTTTTGTAGTTTTTTTAATGGCTGAATTGTAGTTAAATTCGCTGATCCCCAAATTGAAATCAAATACTGTAATTTTGAATAAACCAAAGAATAGTATATATTTTTAAAATATTTTTATGATATATAATTTTTAGCTTTAAACAAAATGTCAATTAATGGTGAGATGTAACTTCTTAAATATTCATTATGTTTTTTCCAACTTAAATTTTCGTCAATATATACCAAACCTAAAAATTTAATTGTTTTAGTATATTTAATTATATGTATGATTATTGAAAAATAGTGAAGCAATATTATTATTTTTTAATTTTGATTTACTTATAAACATAAAAGATGATTTATTAAAATTTAATGATAATTTATTAGTTTCAAGCCATTTAATTTACATATTATATTTAGATCGTGGTTAATGTTATTATGAATTTGAGCATAGTCTTCATGAAAATATACAATAGTAGTATCATCGGCAAACAATTTTATTTTACCTTTTCAATTTAATTTTGCTATAGTATTAATGTAGATTAAAAAAAAAAGGAGGTCCTAAGGTTGATCCTTGCGGAATACCGCAAGTTATGGTTTTTTGTGAACTTTTAACATTTTCCATTTGAACAAACTGTTTTCTATTACTTAAGTAATTTTTTAACGATAAATAAATATTATAGAGGTAAAATTTTTGATTCGCTTCTACCCAACAGATTTTCTTAAAATGGGCATTATGCGTCGGTATAGCACCAGTAAATTCCCAATAGTTTTAAATTACCCAACCCAACTTAATTTCAACTTACTTTCCTACTTTATTTTGGTCGTCATCTTCCGTAACCTCTACGATTTTTGCCGAAACTCCAGGCAGAGGCGTGCCGACGTAACCGGGTTCTCTCTCTGCGTCATACAAATTCGAGAGCGTCATACCAGATTCCGTCATGCCGTATCTGAAAGCAATAATAATTCACGATTGGAGATTTATCGTCAGAAATACGACCTCTGCTGGCAATCTAGGAAACTCTCCTGGTTGTCAACCAACGAAAAAAGTTTTCGGAGCTTTTGAAGTTATAGTTTGAGGTTAGAAAGCGTTTGTAGACATTTTATCCGGACAGTTTGACGGTCAATAGGTACCCTTGTCTATTAAACAAAGACAGTATCAAAAGTTCGAAACATTTTTCATTGGCCGGCAACTAAGGGCGTTTCAAAAAACAGCCACCAGGCGCTGGAGCATAGACAATTTACCTTTAGATACGTACAGCTTATCTCCTGCGCAAACAAAAGTTACGTTTTATGGGTGAAAAAATAGGTCTGAGCGCATCACTCGCCGGTCAGCTGCCTTCCCTCTGGGCACCTTCGGACATGCGCGCAGACCTCGTGTTATCGGCATGTCCTACTTTAGCGACATGCTCAAAATACACTCCAGAACAGGGCCGCCATTTTTGTTGTTGCGTTTTATGTTTTCTCTGCGGATTTCTTCTTGTTTTCTTTGCTATTGTGGATTGTGGGTGTTTAATATTTACGGATTTCTAGTTTTTGTGTAGTTTAGTGAATTGTGTCCGATTGTGAGAAAATTAATTCTGTCAAAGTTGCTGGTTGGTTAATTTTTTATTGAAATCTGTACACCCCGAAATTAAGCTTTTAATAAAGCCAGTATTCCACGGGTCAAGTTCTCGGGCAAACACTTTTTAAATTCTTGGACAAGAAATTTTGCTTGCAAATGTTTTACACGTACCCAAGTTTTTGTAAAAATCAATACAAGTTATATACCAACTAATATTTGACTTGAGGTTAGGCACGCGATAACACCGTAGATTGGTTATTTTGCTGGTTATGTTTGTTTTTATATTCGATTTTATAAGACTAGTTTAATTCACTTGTTCTTGTTCTCTTCCTTTTCGAACTAAAAACACGACGACGAATCATTTTTAAACAAATTTTAAAAACAAAACCTTAAAAACAATTTTCTATCCTTAAAATAGGTTTGCTACTACTAAAAATTTCAGAAATCACTACCTTTTTTCCCAACTCGATCAAAAATTGAGAAGAAAGTTCAATTTTTTGGCAAGAATTTAAATTTTAAAGCCCGGACCTGTCTGTCTATTTTCTCATTCGTCAAACGATAATGTTGCAGTAAGCATGTCTAATAGTGTCTAGCCTTGCTTACATGCGCGAGGCCATAAATCTGCCACTTTCTTGATTATTGTTTGCTTATCTAAAGGTATAGTCCGGTCAATCTAGACAAATGAAGGTACATAAATTAACAACAAGCTGAAAATCAGTATAATTGTTCAAAATATAATTATAAATATAATTTATAAGTTCCCCATCATTCCCGTGTTTGGAAAAAATTTTACTCAAGGTTAAAGGTCAAAAAAAATTTTTGCAGCAAAACGGTAAGTTTTATCATAAAAGTACCTCAGACAAAAATTGTAGAGCATAAAATTATCTAAAAAAAATTTATCAATACTTTTTTTCCTACGATCCACCGTTTCTGAGATATAACGATTCAAAAAGTTTTAAAAGTTGTTATCGTCAAAATGGAAAAATGCGTGTTTACCCGGTTGGAATGGTTTTATTGAACGTTTAACAAATAATCATATTATTATGAATTATTTTAAATCTCAAATTTCATTTTTACCATTTATTCACCAACCAGCCAGTAACTATAATACTATCTATACGACTTTACTTTGTGCATTAGAGAATGCAAAACGGTATGACCACACTGTATGCATCGTGACTTTCGACCAGCCCCTGTATGCTAAAGCTCGAAAAACCTGAGGGCTCTGAAGTATCAAAAATTATCATCAGACTCGGAGGATTTTATCTACTGCTGTCTTTTCTGGGAGCAATTGGTCATATTATGCAAGGAAGCGGCATGACAGAAGTACTCGCAGAGATCTATGCGGTAAAATCATAAGAAAAAATAACGTGTGCATATTATGACGATAACAACTTTTACAACTTTTTGAATCGTTATATTTCAGAACCGATGGCTCGTAGGAAAAAAAGTATTGATACATATTTTATAGATAATTTTATGATTTACAATTTTGTTTGGGCTATTTTTATGATAAAACGTACCGTTTTGCTGAAAATCGCGAAAAACTAATTTTTTTGACCTTTGACCTTGAGTAAATTTTTTTCCAAACACGGGAATTATGGGGTTTGGATTTATAATTATATTTTGAACAATTTTACTGATTTTCAGCTTGTTGTTAATTTATGTACCTTCAGTATGATTTTTTGGTCTAGATTGACCGGACTAGTAAATTGTCTATGCGCTGGAATCATCATTTCTAGTAATTACCAAATACATAAATTTTTCAAAAAAGAACAGGAGCAAAATAGATAAAAATAAAAAAGTTATATCAACCAATCCTAGGATTGGATTGTTTTAGCTAAAGTTTAACAGAAAAATTTACCTTTCTAATAAATTAAGTCCGGTGATTTCCTCCCACCTGCGATGTAAAGGCGCCGGTAAGGGGGCGGAACCACTCACCATTAATCTCACCTGAAAACAAAGAACAGTGACTTTTACGGTATAATCTTAATACGTATGGACCAAAGACCTCTGATAGAATAGGCCAAGACTATTTGGTTGCATCAAATATTCGAATGTGTGAAACAATGACAAAAGAGAAAAAGAGCGTATAATCGCTGTTCTTATATTTGTTTTGGCTAGTCCTTTGCATTCGGTATTGTCACCTATTGCAAAATTTTACTTAATTATATCTTGTATCCATGGTAATGCCACAACGGCAGACTGGTTTTAGCATTTGAAAATTATGAGATTACATTGGCATCAGTTAAGGACCCATACTTTTCAAATTATCTCCAAAACGCATCATTTTATCGATATTTTATAGGAGACAAAAATAATCAAAAAGAAATTTGATTACCTAAAAAAATTTAGTTCCGAAGTCACTGGCGCACGTACTTTAAAAAATAGGGGGTGGCCGGATACTATACCCCCCCCCCTCCTATTTTGAAAATTTGACAATTATTTTTGTTTTGTTTTTTTCAAAAAATGTAACTCTTTATGTTGCAGCAATATAATAAAATTTATAAATTAATATCTAATTAAATACTCGAATTCCTTCTTTCCAATTCTATATGATGTGGATAACCATAGATACTATACCATTAATATACAGGGAGTTAAAAAAACACAAATTCTAATTTTAACCCAAGTTTGGTAAGTAGAAATATTTGACTTGCATTATTTCTTACTTTTGTCTTTAACGTGTTCCTGATGTAGTCGGCCATCTTGGCGTCTTCCTTAAAAACGCGTTCGTACTCCTCCACCAGTTTCGAGTACATCGTTGGTACGCCCATGAACAGGGTGATACGTCTATCCTCTGGTCGCGCGTTCACCCCCAATAAATAGGACCTGTAAAAATATCAATTTAATCGTTAGTATCCACAAAACATAAAGATCATGAAAATAAACTGTAAAATCCGTGTAATTTCATAATTTTCCGTATTTAAAAAAACATTATACTTGGTTCGATTTTTAGTACGAAATACTATTTTTTATTTTTTTATTTATTTTTTCCAAAAAAAACCCAAATACATTAGTTTATGGGGAATTCTCTACTAATTACAACATCTTAAATAACTTAAGTTATTTAAATTAATTTAAAATAGAAGGTAAATCAATAAAAATAAATATTTGAAACTAAAATAATACTTTAAATGTTAATATCCAAATAAAAAAAATAGAAATATTTAAATATGTGTAAGTATGGTTAACTCAATTATCTATTTTAATGTACATAATTAATAACACGAATAAGTAATAAATATCGTTTAGATTTCATTTAAAAATATTTTTGAAAAGAAGCAGAAAAAAAAAGAATTGCATATTTTAATTTTTTCGTTTAAAATTTGGCTTCCCCCTTTATAAGTATTTTCTTAATTACCATTTTAAAACGTTTTGTATTTTTTAAAATGTAAATTGTTGGGGTATTTCGTTATAAAACTTCATACCTTGAAAATAAATGAAGTTCTGACCTGCCCTAGTTTGTATTAAGGGTACCTAAGTCAATATTCAAAACAGTTCTAGTTAAATAATTATGTACCGTGCGAGCAAAAATTATTTGCATCAAAGAGGGCCTTGCATCTAGGGACGTAATGCTCAGCCGTAGAGCTTAATACCTGTTGGGTGTCAGTAACTACCTGAATTACCAATCAATCAGTTATTCCGTCATCTTTGACAATCGTTACAAGTAATTTGATTCATCGCTAATTTTTCCAATTTCTTGAACAATTCACACAATGGGCTTTACGGAACAGCACAAAACATTCATGGTTGAAGCGTATTTTCGAAACGGGGTTAGAGTAAATGGTGAGTGGCAATACTGTCAACTAAAACTCACAGTGGTCCGGTATATTTTGGATACTCGACCAATGTGCGTTGTTGAGGTCGCAACCCACTGTGCGCCAATCGGGGTCAAGTGCGTTGCAACCTTATCACTTATTTGGCTATATAAACTGGACCAGCTTGAGCTGATGCATCGGTGATCATTGCCCGATCAAATTACTACCTCTACTACTTCTACCAGTGACTAGCCTTGGTTCTCGGTCAAGTGAAGCTTCCGCTCGTGCCCTAACCGAACCACGCGTTATTAAGAAAAAGACATGCCGGTTTACCTACTAGGGTAAAGAAGATTCCAATAGACGTTCTTGTTCACACTGTTTGCGGCATGCTCTTGCATATAACGTTCATTCGGGTCAGGGTCAGTTCGGATTGAATATAGCAGGTGAATTCGAGCGTTACACAGCCGAGTGTGACGCGTGACGGCTGTTTAATTCAGTGCCCACAAAAAGTGCTAAACGCGCCTAAAGAAGTTTTCACTTCAATAAAAGTAGTAAAAGTGCGATTTTTTTCGCGTTTTTTTTTACGAAGTTGAGAATTTGTGTCGACCAACAAGTTGTATTAAATTTGGAAATCATTCGATTAAGATTTTTCAGTTGAACATTTGTAGCGTTAGAAAAAACTTGGATACATTGTTAATCTTATTGTCACAACTTAAGGTCAAATTTGATGTCGTAGTACTCACACTACTCACAGAGACATTTTTATTAGAAAACACAGATATCTTGGGCATGGATGGGTACAATCTGCTATACAATGGTGGCAATATAAATAAGAACGACGGTGTGCTTGTTTATATAAGTAGTAAATTCACTTATCAGTATCAGATTAAACTTTTGTCAAATATAAAAATCCTTGATATTGACATCATCGATACTCAGAATAACTCATTTAAACTAACCGCTTTATATAGACCACCATCAACAGATGTTGATACTTTTAATACAGAAAAACAGGATCCAAACCATGTACAAAACTACTTTAACCTTTTCAGTGCAAATTAATTTATTTCTTACATCAATAATGTTTGTACTTGGGAGAGAAACCTGCAAAAATCCTGTCTAGATCACTATTTCGTAAAATCTAATTGTAGTGAAAATGTAAAGGCTTATCTGCTTAATTTCAAAATCACAGATCATTTTCCTGTAATACTAGAAATAGATAATCAACAAAATACGAACTCTAATAATTTAAAGAAATGCTATAAAGAATATATTAATTACAACCAATTAAAACAGGACTTTGAAAGAGTGAACTGGGACTCATTTCATGCTTGTCAGAATTTGGATGACATGACAAATATTTTGATATGTAATATCGTTAATATTACTCAAAAAAATACCAAAAAAGTGAAAATTAATAAAATGTTAATTTCTAGAAAAGGATGGATTACCAAGAATCTTGTTAAAACAATCAATAACAAAAATTAATTGTACCAAAATCTTAAAGCTTTTCCAAATAATTCAACAATAAATCAAAATTACAATAGATGTAAAAGGATTCTTGCTAAGTCTATTGCTGATACAAAAAAAAGTTATTTTGAAAAGTTAACAAGAAATAAACAAAATAGTAACCAACTATGGGACTCTGTCAACAAAGTTTGTAACAAAAATAAAAAAAATCAAGAAATCAGAAAAATCAAGCATGAGAACGTTGAAATAATAGATAAAAAAGAAATTGCAAATAAATTTAATCAACATTATTGCTCTTTAGGTGAAAGGCTTGCTGATAAAATTCAAAAGCCAATAAACTTTGTTGACTCGGAGTCCGAACCTGATCTCGAAAACAACATGTATTTAAGTTATACAACCGAGCAAGAAATAAAAAAGATAATTAAAAGTTTAAAATTGAAAAAATCTCCAGGTTTTGACGGCATTCGTTCCGAAGTTCTGAAAGTAATTGTTGATTCAGTCTCTCTTCCATTAAGCTTCTTGATCAATGAATGTATTTAAAAAAACTCTTTTCCAAGACCTCTTAAAGTTGGTGTGATCTCTCCGTTATTCAAAAATGGAACTAAGGAACATATTGTAAACTATAGGCCAGTTTCGCTAATATCAAATATCGGGAAAATTTTTGAGAAGATCTTGAAATATAAAATGCTAAAGTTTTTAAAAAAATACAAACTAATTTCTGAAGCTCAATTTGGTTTCATGGAGGGCAGGTCGACGGAGGACGCAATTGCTGGGCTGACATCGCAACTATATAAAAATATTGATGAAAGTAGTCCTACATTGTGTGTTTTCGTCGACTTAGCCAAAGCTTTCGATACGGTTTCATATCGGTTGTTATTGGATAAGATACAAAAATACGGTCTAAGGGGAAAAATCTTTGAAATTATAAAAAGCTATCTGAGTGATAGAATTCAATACACCAAAATCGGCGACATAATTAGCGATGCTGGTCATGTTAACTATGGCGTACCTCAGAGTTCAGTGTTGGGTCCGATTCTTTTCATCCTGTACATCAATGGACTGCTGAGGATGGAGGGTGCTGGACGGGTACTGTTCTTCGCGGACGATACTGTCGTATTATTTAAAGGTAAAACTTGGGATAATGTCATAAGACAGGCTGAACGAGATGATAAAATAAAAAAGTGGTTTAACTATAACTTGCTCACAGTAAATTTCGATAAAACCAAATGTATGTTGTTTTCTAGTCAGGAGCAAACGACAAAAGACATCCAAGGTATACTAGTTGATAACTTTTTAACACCCACCACAAAATCCATCAAATATTTAGGCATATTAATAGATTGTAACCTTCGTTGGGAATTGCATATTAAGTATATTGTTCAGAAATTGAGAGAAATCTTGCCAAAATTCAAATATTTGAAAGATTTCATGTCTACAAATCAACTGAAAAGGTTGTACTGTGCATTAGTTCAAAGTCATTTGATTTATGGAATTATTGGCTGGGGCGAAGTCCTAAACACACACCTCAAAAACTTAGAGATCATACAAAAATGGTTTCTGAAAATCATTTTTGGCAAGAACAGGCTCTTCCCAACTGACTCACTATATCGTTTAAATGGTGTGATGGATATCCGACAGCTTTTCTGTTACAGAATGGCTTTGAGGTCATTTAAAAACCCACACGAATGCTTAATTGTGAATGACAGACATTATACTTTAAGAACTATTAACAAAGTTGCAGTAACAAAATGTCATAAGGCCTGTGGACAGAGAAGCTTTCTGTACCTCACACCAAGATTTTTTAATATAGTCCCAAGTGCAATAAAATCTTGTGGAAGTTTAATAAGCTTTAAGAAAAAAATGTCGGAATGGATTTTAAAAGTGTGTTCTCGAGAAGCAATTGACAGTTTTGTGAATCAAAATCAAAGTAGATATTAGAAATTAGTGAAAAGTGGAGCATTGAAGTGGAGCAAAAAACTGCCATACAAATACGCACATTTTTTGTACATATTTCGGCAGAAGACAAGAAGGTTTATTTTTACATCTTTAATTAGTATTAATTGCTTACTTGTACATAATGAGTTTTCTATTAAATAAACGTCCAAATTAAAGGTTCTTTACTATGAATATAAACAAACTATGGACTTCGATGAATTCCGCACAATATTCGAAAATGGTCTGACCGAAAAACCATATTATCACTACTACTGGCTGACTCATGCTCCCAACAACAGAAGAGGAACTGAAAAACATAGCAGCTACTATAGACAATGCCCCAGAGCCAAGACAAAACGACGCACAGATACCGGCACCCCGACGATCATCATACACAAGCCGAGGATACCAACCGTCAAGAACAGGAGACAATAGGCCTATCTGCTACCACTGCGGCAAGCCAGGCCACTACGCAACAGAATGTAGAAGCAAACAATACCCAAACGATGGCGGAAAGCAAAATCCAATAGAATCCAAGCAAAATTTATAGTAGAAAAAATCGGTCTTATTCATGGTATGCCTAGGTCGCTACTCAACGACAGGGGAAAAACGTTTCAATCCGACCTTGTACAAGAAATCACGACCATAATGGGGACCAGAAGCCAGTTCACAACAGCATACCACCCTGCATGCAACGGGATGACAGAGAGACTGAATAAAACAATCGCCGACATGCTCGCTATGTATTGTAACACTCAACAAACGGACTGGTGCTGCTACCTACCATTTATAACTTTTGCATATAATACGGCAGTACAAGACACAACTAACTACAGGCCTTTTATGCTCACATTCGCTAGGGAACCAACACTTCCATCAGAGGCAATGCTTAGAGAAATTACATGCCAAACAGACGCAGAAGAAATACGGCAAAAAGCACTACTAATGAGAGCAATCGCAGTAGAAAACATGTCTAAGCGTCAAGAAAAAGACAAAATAATCTTCGACGCCAAACACAGAGAACTTAACTTTAAACCCGGGGATAAAGTCAAAATATTTACCCCAATAAGGAAAGTAGGAAGAAGTGAAAAGCTACTGCTAAAATGGTTTGGCCCAAACACGATAGTAGAAAAACTAGGAGAAGTAAATTATAGTATTAAGAAAGGAAAAGGAAAGTCAGATATTGTTCACGTGAGTAGGATACTTCCCTACTACGATCCATGGACGGCCCGGGAACAAATAAACGATCCAAGAGAACTAGAAAAGGGAGACGAAAGCCTGGAAGATATCGCAGAATAACCTTTTGTTTTTTATTACCTTCATAAACATGATTTTACATTACCATCATCTCTAGTCCAGGATACTACTCTTAGTCAGCTAAGGGGTACGCAGCCAACATGCAGAAATAGCATCATGGAAACCGCTACCTACTACACGCGCCTACGAGGAGCCTATACCATTAAATCACAAACCCTTCCACATACGTCATGTATAAATACCTGGCCTCTGCCATATCACGGGCTATTGGCCGTTGTAACCAACCTTAGGGATTAGAACAGAGGGTTAAAATAAAGTCAGTAGTAGAAAAACATATACAGATTTATTGATAAAAGAGAAGAGTTCAATTGGTGATGTTGGATACAGAAATGGTTATTTAGATATTAGAGGACCCAGCTTTCTTAGTTAGAATAATATACCGATTCTTACATCTTGGATAGAAGCTATGGCAACCTAGTTCCGGCCGTACCTGAACCCACCTTGCCCCCGCAAGCGGCCACGTATCAGGACTCGCACGAAGTGCGTACACCTCGAACTGGAATTTCTACAAATATTATAGTGAGGGACAAAATCATCGTACAAGAACACCAAACTTACCTTCCCCATCATCACATTTTCGTCACTGAAAGGATCTACAAGAAGCAAAATAGAATAACTGAAAGAGTCAGCCCAACTAGAAGACAAATGGATATTCCACATCCCAACAGAAAAGCAGAATGGTACCACGTGTGTGAACAGGTCCGGACTCCAGCCATTCAGTAAGAAAAGCCAAGCGGGCCATATACGGGGGAATTATGAAATATTTATTATATTAAGTGTAAAATAATTAAGATGAATCTCATTAGCAATGTACTATTAAATTGTAGAAAAAGGGAAACTAGCATGTCTAAGCATTGGGGGCCAATGCTTTTCAGAGGGGGGGCATGTGCATGGACGATTTTCACGAACATTCTCCTAACGTTGCTTTTATTGCTGGGGTTTTTATCATTGCCTGAAAAGAACCGTGGCTGTGTTCGTGAAATAATGAAAAATACGCCAACAAATTGTATAAGACGCCTATCCCAAGAAGTGGGAAGATCTTATGGAAAATGCAGGACTATTCTTAAGAAGCAGCTAAATATATTTCCTTATAAAGTGCAAGTATTCCAAGAATGTAAGAATGTGGTAACATTTCTCCAGAGATGCTGGTCAACACTTTCGAAAATATAAAGAGATGTGTGAATTTATGCTTGGAGCATGGCGGTGGCCAATTTCAGCAATTTGTGTAATTATTTTTCTTTTTTTTTCTGTATATTCTTTGTTAATTTTGTAAACAACAAAAATAAATTTGTATTTGTGTACTTATTTTATTACTCATTAGTTTGACATATCATGTCATAATATAAATTTGACAAAATTTTAACCTGGATTTGGTTAGATATATCGTCCCCATATCATTGTGATCTTAACCAAGCCCTACGTTTTTTAATCCAAGCCCTCTTTGATGCAAAAAATTTTTGCTCGCACGGTACGTCACGTCTGTAATTCAGCTGTAATATTTGAGTGTCTATTTTTTGATATAATTTGGTGAACAAATAAGAAAATATTGCTTCTCACCACACAGTATTGGCGTTGAACTTCTTCAACATCATGGTTTTGGCTCCCGCGTACAGAGGGCACAAAAGAGCGTTCACGATGCCGTGCACGTGGTGCAACGGTAGCGTGTGCAAAAGTACGTCGTCCGAGGACCACTTCCACGCGTCCAATAGAGCGCCGGCTTGGGATGACAGGTTTTTGTACGATAACACCACACCTAAAAATAATAATAAAAAAAAGTCAAGAAATGCTATATATACTCTATAAGTACTCGAAGACATTGTGCAATAAGTTGTTTAATATATTTTGCTCTTATTTATTTTACCTTTTTTCCCATTTTCATGGTATTCTGGAACATTGAAAGAATTATAACTGGATTATTGAAAATCGGTAAAGTGTTCCTAATTTGAGAGATAGAGAAAAATTGTGCCCAAGAATATCGTCTTATTTTTAATCGAGTTTTACCTTTCGGATTGGCCGTTGTCCCGCTCGTGTACAGGATCATCGCGTCGGATTTATTGTAGAACACGTCCTCCTGACCTCCCTCCAAGTCTTTTGGTTGACTAGCCTAAAAATACAAATCGTTTATTGGAATACTTTCCTTGACGTTAAGAAAATAAATAATGGAAAAAGTAAAAAAGTTATTTATGCATCAACGTTAGTGGGATTTAGTTGGCTACGAATGTCAATACAGTCGAAACTCTGCGGGTCAATAATACTTGAAACCCTTCAATTCAATAAGTCCGCTTTTTCTTAAAGTACACTAATAAATTAGGCGATATTTTCTAACACTATTCTTTAAGAAATATTATTAGACTTTATTTTTATTTATTTATTTATTTATTGTGATAGGTTGTTTACAAAAATATGCGCCTTTGAATTACAACAATATTTCTTAAAATCTAATGCCTGCTTTGCACCTAGGTGATGACACCTGTATGTGCAACTATTAAAAAATATTATAAATCGATTGATTAAGTGTTTAAGTTGGCATTTACATAAATAAAGGCTATATAAGTTTTATAACCGGCTAGATAATATGCCTTTTAGAGGATAATTTTTTGAATTATATATACTATGACATGTCGACGCTTAAGGGCCCCTATAGATTACAAAAAAAAAATGTTTCCCATTTTCGTCGGTTTGGCCGTCTGTCTGTTGTCTCGGAGGCTTCGAAACTACTTGACGGGGAATGACGAAATTTTGTAATGGATTAGGTGTTAACCCTGCTCAAACCCGGGCTGACTAGCGTGGGTTTAAAATATATACAGGGTGAGTATCGGAAAAACATTAATTTCATTGTTTTTGGTTTAATTCCAGTATTATCGCTTTGTTTAACCATATTGTGCTTAAGCTTAATAACAAGAACCACCATGCATTAAGTAATGCTAATGCAGCTAAGTACAATAGCGTTATCTAAAAACGCAAAAAATTTTTATATAGTGTCACCAGTAAAGTCCGCATCATATGGGCCTTTTTTTATTAATAGCTTTATTTGAAATTTTACTTTGACATCAAGTTCTGCTTCGATCGAGATGAAAATTAAGCCAAAAATTAGTAGTCACGTGACTCGCATTATCTGTGAAATTTTAATTTTTTCCAAAAAATAATTCAAAAGTGGGATTATTTCTGAAAGTATCGAAAAAAGTTATTAGAAAAAGTTTTTTTTAATGCAGTTTCTAGCCCACATGCAAAATTTCAGCTGCATAAGATAATTTTGATTTTTTACCTATATTTTGTAAATTGCACCACTTTTGCAAAATAAGACTCAACGCAACCTACATAAAACTTTTTAGTTTTGACAATGCTCTATTTCAGATACATTTTGTTTAAAGTAGCGCCATATTAAATGTGTGTTTTTCTACAAAATCAAAATTGGACTATTAAAATTTGGTCGCATGCAAAGTTTATTTGTTTTTGACCCTGTATAAGATAACTTTATAAAATAAGTATTTTTGAAAACGTGGTTTGTGTCTGAAAGTAGTACACCTTAATATTAAGACAACAAAGAACACAGTGTCATCAGTAAAGTGTTTTTTAAGTAGAAAATAAATTTTAGTTTAACAACGTAAAGTTTATCTATTTTCAACGATTTAAAACACGTTAAACGCCACGGCGGTCTCTAGGGCCCGCTCAGAGTATATCCTACCACGCCACCGCGGGCCGCAGGGACCGTCAGGTACCAAATTGATTTTTCGTGCCTTGTACGCCAGCGGGCCTCTATCAAACCTAGTTAATCATTATAGCCGGACCGCTGTGGCGTACAGGGAACTTGTATTCACTCGAACTTTTAATTTAATTCGAGATAAAATAAAATACCTGTGGTTAATTTAAAAAATAGATGTTTTTTTTTTTAATTAAGGCCTGGGGGCCATTTCTATAAATTTACCATGGCGTTTAACGTGTTAATTTAAAACCCCTATATCATAATTTATTAAATATACCCAATTAACCAAATATCATAAAACTTGAAATTACTTCTGATTTTACAGGTTCCTATCCTATCTCAAAAAAGTGGGGTGAATTTTTCTTTATAGTTTTTTTTTTAAATTGTAGGGACGTAGGGACCCAACCTTTAGACTAGTGATGGGATAACTCGAGTGAAAAATAACCGATCACTCGGTTTTTTCAATCACTCGAATTATTCGATTATTTTCGGAAATAATTCGAGTGACGAAATGAGTGACGAACATAATAATGGTTTTTGATAGTGATGGGATCACTCGAGTTAAAAAATAACCGATCACTCATTGCGGGGCTACACAAAGTAGGTTAGTTTATGGAAGCGACCTTCTTTTTTTTTTTTTTTTAGAAGTCTAAAAATATATGTAGTTGATTATTGAAGTGATTAAAAAAAAATTAATTTTTTACTACTTTCGCGGCCTTTGAGTGAACAATCGATTATCATTCGGTTTTTTATATCACTCGAATGCTCGGTAATCGATTATTGAAATAACTCGATTTTTCCCATCACTACTTTAGACCCATACAGCTTATTTAGTACGCAAACAAAAGTTAGGTTTTATGGGTGAAAAAATACGTTTGTGCGCACGGCTCAGCGGTCACATCTCTAGACGTAGAGCACCGATGGACATGCGCACAACCTCTTGTTATCTCTGTCCTTCTTTAGCGACGTCATCTAAATACACTCCAGAACCGGCTCGGCGCCATTTTTCTTATTACGGTTTCCTTATTATTGTGGGTGTTTATTATTTACGGATTTCTAGTTTTTGTGTAGTTTAGTGAATTGTGTTTGTGCCTTTAGTAACTCGGATACAATAACTAGTAGAAACCGTTGTATGATTTTATTATGCCCTAATAGGGGTAAAATACCGGGCATTTCGTATTTTCAGTAAGTATGGAGTAGTGATGGTCCTTGATATGTAGTTTTATTTTATTATGACCCAATTTAAATACATATAATACCTAATAGGCTACACAAACGAGATCTAAAAATAAAGAGAATTACAAAGGCTTGTTTGATATTACCCAGAAATATTAAAAAAACAGTTTCCAACTAACCTGCATCAATGTACAGTTCAACTTGAGTCTGTCGTCCAGGACGTGGAGCCTCATCGCGGAATTGCGCGCGACCCGCGTCATTAATTCCGAAAACTCCGGAACCGTAATCAGCAGCTTCGATGCGGAATCGTTGGCGTAATAGAGCAGAAGACTCTTTGGATGAAGGGGACTGACAGGAACAGCTGAAAAAATATTCATGTGAAACAGAAATATGAACGAAACTCGAAATTAGACACTTCGCTTTTGACGTGCAGTAAATCTCATCGCGGTCTAATAGCCGTCGAAAAGTAGTTAAACTGGCAGTTCTTTAGCTTTTGTAAATAGTTATAATAAGAAGTATGGCCCAATAACAATCCTTTCTGGGTGTAGTAGTAGTAACATGTTTTATTTAGCAAAAAGCTACAATTAAATATTTTTTAATAGATTTTTTTAACAACATTTTTATAGATTTATTTTTATTTTTAAAACGGAACATTCTTTTAACAAAAAACAGACAGAAAAGTTAAACATTTTGCAAATTGTATCAAATATTACGTATCATTTTGTTTTTTAAATAAATGTAATTTTAAAGTTTTTTAAAATAGTTTCAATGATATTTAAGAGAGAGAGAGAGATTTAATAGAATTTTCCAAATTATTATATTCTATCAAACCTTTATGAAAAATAGACTTATAAGCTAATGTTATAGACACTCTATCCACAAAAAAATTTTGATTCGTTCTTGTTTTATAATTATGATGGTCATGATTAAAAGAACAAAAAAGTTTTAAACAATCAGGCAATAAATTATTTTTAATTTTATATACAGGGTGATTCATTAAGGGTGGCGACCGGCCATATCTCGGAAACTACTAGGCACAGAAACTTGGAGAAAAAAAAATTATGATTAAAGCGGTCATGAGAAAATTCTGGAAATTACCTTTAAGTTTCTCATTTCGCCGCAAGGGGGCACAATTAATTTTTTTTTTTTTAATTCTAAATTTCTCCGAAAATTCCCATATTAAGGTATAACTCTGATTACATCATCGAAAAGCTTAGACAATTCTGCATCATTTTGGTTTAAGGCTCATTGGCGTACCGGCCTTGAGAAGAGTGGGGGAAGCTATTGAATGTGCAAACATTAAAATCGCTGTAACTTGTAAACGACTTATCCGATTTTACTAAATTTAAGCTTGTTTGGAAGGGAAAGGTAAGTATCTTCAATCGCCGTATCCAATAGTACACGATAGTGTTTAATAAAATTGCTAGAGGGCGCAATTTGTAATAATAACAGTTTTTTCGATTTTATCCCGGAAATTCAAATCATACGGTATAACTATGACATCATAATCGAAAAGTAGATGAAATTTGCAAGAAAAGATGTGAAGACCGCAGTTCGATATCTTTGTTCGTTTCAGAGTTATTGCCAAAACAATAATTTTTAATACAAATTGCGCCCTCTAGCAATTTTATTAGAAATTATCTCGTACCATTGGATACGACAATTGAAGGTACTTACCTTTCTCTTCCAAACAAGCTTAAATTTAGTAAAATCGGTAAAGTCGTTTAGAAGTTACAGCGATTTTAATGTTTACAGTTTCACTTCATAAGAGTGGGAGAAGCTATTGAAAGTGTAAACATTAAAATCGCTGTAACTTCTAAACGACTTATCCGATTTTACTAAATTTAAGCTTGTTTGGAAGAACCTTCAATTGTCGTATCTAATGGTACAAGATAGTTTCTAATAAAATGGGTAGAGGGCGCAATTTGTATTAAAAATTATTGTTTTGGCAATAACTCTGAAACGAACAAAGATATCGAACTGCGGTCTTCATATCTTTTCTTGCAAATTTCATCTACTTTTCAATTATGATGTCATAGTTATACCGTATGATTTGAATTTCCGGGATAAAATCGAAAAAACTGTTATTATTACAAATTGCGCCCTCTAGCACTTTTATTAAACACTATCGTGTACTGTTGGATATGGCGATTGAAGATACTTACCTTTCCCTTCCAAACAAGCTTAAATTTAGTAAAATCGGATAAGTCGTTTAGAAGTTACAGCGATTTTAATGTTTACACATTTAATAGCTTCCCCCACTCTTATCAAGGTCGGTACGCCAATGAGTCTGAAACCAAAATGATGCAGAATTGTCTAAGCTTTTCGATGATGTAATGATAGTTATACCTTAATATGGGAAATTTGGGAAAAATTTAGAATAAAAAAAAAATTTAATTGTGCCCCCTTGCGGCGAAATGAGGAACTTAAGAGTAATTTCCAGAATTTTCTCATGACCGCTTTAATCATAATTTTTTTTCTCCAAGTTCCTATGCCTAGTAGTTTCCGAGATATGGCCGGTCGCCTCCCTTAATGAATCACCCTGTATAAAGGATATACTAAATAAAAAATTAAATTTCTTACATTCAACCAATCTAAATTTTTTAACATAAAATTTATTTTTGTATATTTGTCACAATTTAAAATAAACCGCATTGCCTTATTTTGTAAAATTTGTAATTTGTCAAATATTTCCTCACTAGCACAATATAAAATGGAAGAACATTTAAAAAAATGTGGTAATATAATAGTATTAAATACAATTTTTTAAGAAAACAAACTTAAATTAGAACTGATTGTTTTAAAATAACCTTATTTTCCGGCAATCTTCGATATGATATTGTAGGTAATTGTACTCCAAAAGGGAGGTATTTTTCCGAGTTTTGGATAAAACGAAGAAATAACGAAATATTGATCAATAAACGGCATGGCGAAGGCGTCACTAATGTTTGCTTTTAAGAAAAGTCCTTTGAATTAAAAAAAATATTAAAATAATTAATGTGGAAGGGATAATGTTTATTTTATTTGGATTGGACCAAACGAGTCTAAAAATAATATGCCACGGTCAAGGTCTCGTATTAACACACCTTTAAAAATGGATTAATGAATAGATTAATATGCCAAGCCAAGATTAGTTCAAAATGCCGAATATTTATATATTATTATGTACTGGAACTATCGGGTTGTTTGGTCAATTGAGATATTTGAGGATTTGTATAAAAATGTATATTAAATTATTGCACTACATTTGGGTATAAAACAGCCTCTATGACTACTATGACTAGTATGACTATAATGATAATAATGATATTTATAATAATATTAATGCTATTTTATAATCTTTCTATAAATACTAATCCTAAGTTGAACTAGACCTTAAACTCTAAATGTATTGTTATTGTTATATATTTTGTTTAATAACGTAAAACCATCCGGTATGGGTTATACCCTGTGTCTATGATGATATGTGATTTATAACAATAATACTGTTAAACATTACTATTACTAACATTAAATATAACAATTATAGGGTGAAGGTAAAATAGGGGTGAGAACCCTTATATTTACCCTTCAATTATGTATTATATAGGGTGTCCAAGGAGCAACAGGAGATAGTAGAACTAGGTCATTATTTATACTTAATTTCTTATGATAAAATATCCACGGTTCATTTTCAAAAAATTATGTTTCGTTAAGAAAGATGTTTCTTTAAATGTTTCTTACCATCTAGCATTTAAACGCAAATATCTAAAAAACTAGTTGAAATATCGATATTAATAAAGTACAACCTTTTTACGTATCAAAGACCCCTCTTTCATAATTTGTATTGAAGTGGTCAGAAATGGGAGCGATAAAAAAATATATGCGAGAATTGAACGTATTGTGCAACTAACGTCCTCTGGGAAACTAATTATGAAATTGTCTTTCATGTCCTTAAAAACATTAAAATTTGATTCATATACCCTTAACCATTTTCAAATCATCGCCTATTTTCTAAAACAAATTTTTGTTTGATGGATCACCCTGTATCTCTTTAACAATGTATATTTCATCATAAAAAATTAGTTACGGGACACCGTGTATATGATATTTTTACATTCTATAGTTAAAAAAAGAGTTTATTTAGGTACGTTATAAGTTTAAAAATAGTTCGATATTTTATTTTGGAAAATTGGGCAAGCAAACAAAATATGATAAAAACATAGGTGCAAAACGATGTGCCAAGAAATGACACGAGGTTTACCCGTAACGAAAACACTCGAAAATATTTGTAAACATTACAGAGTCATAAGACCTATCAGATGTTGACAAAAGCGCAAAACGCAACGTTTTTATTTGAAGAATGTTCTTTAAGTCGTTTCGATACATGCCCGGTTTCTTGGTTTGACATTATCTGTCATATTTACAAAATTTGGAAAATCTGACTTTTTTACCTTAATGTAAACAGACAATGCAAATTTTCGGGGCCACGCCGAAGTTTATTAAAAATTTAGCCAATAAGAAATTTTGCCTTAAAAGGGATGAAATATAGGATTAATGTTAAAGCAAATTTGAAATAAATATAGTTTAAAAAAACTAAAAAACACGCTTTAATAATTAATCAAACTAAAAAGCGGAAAATAAATATAGTTTAAAATAATTCTCGAAATTCCTAATATAGGTAGGCAGAAAATAATAATGAACGATAAACATTAGTATTATTGTGAAAAAAGCGAGGGGTGCTCGATATACGAAAAATATAGCACAAAGCGCCCCACGCTTTTTTCAAAATAATACTAATGTTTATCGTTCATTATTATTTTCTGCCTATATTAAGAACTTCAAGAATTATTTTAAACTATATTTATTTTCCGCTTTTTAGTTTGATTAACCCAGATATGCCTATTGTCCTTTTAAAAGGACATTTTGTAACGGATTTTTTAAATAGCTTTATGGACTAATAAAGCTTCTCAACAAAAGATGGCAGTACTAACATTATTTAAGAACATTCCAAATCACATGTCTTATGATCTTACTTGGTGCTATAACGGTTTTTTAAGAGAATTAGAATATTTTAAAGTTTGTGATTTTTAGAAAATGACGCAGCCTATTGAATTGAAACTAGTAGGGTAAGTGCTAACTTGCAAAGATTTATTTTTTTTACATGTTTGTTAGGTCAAATGGTTATACGTTTGGGTTTTTACGAAAAACTGAGGTTATGATAAAAAAAAACATAATATGTATTTAGCCCAATAATTTTTAGTGTCCTTTTAAAAGGACAGAGTAGATTGAGGTAGATTAGTTGATTATTGTATTGTCAGCGGTTCTTGATAAGTCTACAAAATTTAAATTAAAACTGACCGTTTAAGGTGGGTCAAAATCGGGTTTAAAGAAGTCGGTTACAAACAAACATACATACAAACCCGATCGTTTATGCCGAATTATAATAAAAGAACGATATTTGCAAATTTTTGAAAATTCTGACATACTGACAGGTGCCAAATTTTGACAAGAGAATTTTTTGCGTATTTTTTTCAACTTTCCACCGTCAATATACATACGACCTTATAGTTTTTTAATTAATATAATTTATTTTAACGATTTGACATATTGACAACTGTCAAATTTTGACAGGAGACTTTTTTGCTTATTTTTCCCGAAGTCTCCGCATCGAATACTATACGACCCCATAATTTGTTTCGTCAAAATCGCTTCTTCGTTTTATACCTGACAGCTGTCAAAGGAGAATTTTTTGCGTGTAGATTATTGTATTGTCGGCGGTTTTTGATAAGTCTGCAAAATTTAAATTAAATCTGACCGTTTAAAGTGGGTCAAAATCGGGTTCAAAGAAGTCGGTTACAAACAAAAAACAAACATACATAAATACAGGTGAAGCTAATAAAAGAGTGTTAAAAAAATAGTTCTAGGCAAGGTTGTAGAGCATTTAAATCTGAATAAAAAAGTTTATACTCATTTTTACAATATCTCTAGTAGTTATGGCAGTCGAATCGTGAATTTTTTGGGGTTGATCGCCGTCTTCGAAACTTATTCATTTGGCAACGCGCTGCCCATTGGCCGGTTAAGACTCGACGGGGGTGTAAAATGCCGCACTTACGCTGCAACTCTACTCCAAGGACGACAGTGATGCCATATCGACATGTCAGTTCCATTTATTAAAAACCTGATCGAAAAATTGTTTTTGAAATTTGCGAACCTCTTATGGCTTATCGATTGTAGATAAGAAAATAGTAGTAATAACCTTTTAACAACAAAACAAAACTTTTTTGTCAGTTAATCTGTTCATTTTATCAAAAATTTATGTGACAAATGTTTTTATCACTTCTTAACAACTTTTAGTTTAGGTAAAAATTAATTCAAGTGATATAAAGTTGAATTATAGAATAAACTGTTTCGCAAAAACGTATTTCTTTCCTTTCGTATTTTTGATCGTTTAATCATTTTAATTGATTCAAATTCTTTAGTAATCGTGTATTGAAGATGAGTGAATATTTTGTTCTAAAATTAATCAATGAAATTTTTAAAATTCGGTATAACACGCATATTTGAACAATACTAATTGATAAAAACACAATCATTTATACTTTTATCAGTGGCGGATTTATGGGGGGGGGGGGGGGGGGTGCGTATACCAGAATTCACATAATAAAGATTTTGAAATCATATACCTACAGAAAAATAATAGTTCAAATTATTTTTCAATCAACTCTCATGTTTTGCTTTTTCCAACACTATTTTTTTGATGGAAAATCGTTACTGTATACTACCTCTACACGTCGTCCCCCCCCCCCCCCCCCCCCTCAACATTTTTTTAGCGTTACTCCCCATGAAAAAACTAAGCCGCTCTCGACTCTAGTTTATAATTTGCTTTCCCCCCCTCCCAGCCAGGAAGAGCATCAAATCAAAGCCGATAGGGGCCGTACAAATTTATATTTCATTGGGTTTTTTCGAAAATATCGGGAATGAACAATCTCAAACGTGACCCCATTAAATTCCCACTTCAACGAAATGACTAAACTTGGCAAACAAGATACACTAACAACCACTTTCATTTCTATCATAATAAATAATAATAAACAAGTTGTTATTTTCACTTCTAGGACTTCAGAAATAATGTAAAATTGTGAAATTTTATATTTTCTGCCTGAATACGACAAAACACCAACTGGTTTTAGAACACATGTAAGCCGGAGTTCCCCATGAGAGTAAATTTGACAGCGTTACAGTGTACCCATTTTCTAAGACTTGATTGGTTGATTACCGCAATTTTTTTTTAAATGTCGTTCGAATCGATCAATCACGTCACACTTACACTGTCATTTACGACCATGGGGACTCGGTCTCACGCTGGATTTATTAGTAGGGCCGCTGTAGCTACATCTAGTTGTGATCTATGTCTATACTACTACGTACATTAAATTTTAAAGTGATTGACTGATTGAGTGATTGTATGACTGATTCATCAACGCCCAGTCTAAACCCCTAATCCTAGAAACATGACATTTCCAGGATGTCTTCTCCTTATAATGTAGGCAGCCACTAAGAAGGGATTTTTCAAAAATCAACCGCTGAGGGGGCAAAAACGGAGGTTGAAATTTTTAAAGGAATTACTGTATCTTAAAAACTAAAACTAGTGGAGGTCTAAAAGTTGGTAAATAAGGTACCTACTTACTTAATAAAACAATAGTACTTACACGTGTTTAGTATTTTTTCAAAATCCACTTAGGGGCTAAAAAAAGGGGTGTAACCTATTTTGAGAGGGGTACCTATAACTGTCTAGAATTTTAAGCTATATTACTGAAAATTGGTAAGTTGGTTGTTAAAATAAGCAAGTATATTTTTTTTTAATGATCTTTTGGAAATTTTGCCCCTAGGGGTAAGAAATGGAGGGGGTAAGTTTCCTGTAAAACAGCTAGAAAATAATATATATAAGTAAAAAAATTGCAGACAAATTTTTCATGGAACAAACAAACAAACGTGTGTTTAGGCATTAAAGAAAATTTTATGCTTTTAACGTTGACCACTCTTAACAGGATCAAGGATGTAATAGATAAAGGCACATGCATATCGAATTGGGTCTTGAGTGTTCAAATCGACGACAAACTTAAGCTTAAGGACCACATTCTTGCATTGAATGGGAGACTAGCGTCTGGTTCTTACGCAGTGAGAGTTGTCTTAAGAGAATTGGGGAAGAGTGTGGGTAGAATGGTTTATTTTTCACTTGTTGAGAGTCACTTGAGGTATGGTATTGCTTTTTGGGGATTTAGTAGTAAGGGCCTACATTGGTTTTGCAAAAGAGGGCATTAAGATGCTTGTGTGGTGTTAATTGTCATACTCACTGTAAACCTTTATTTGTCAGGGAAAAGATTTTATCTTTGATTGGAATTTTTATATTGAAAACTTTTATCCATAAAAAATATAAAAATTATGCTATTAACAACTCCTATATAATGCGTACTACGGTACTGTGAATGATATTCCTCTTCCTATACTAAAAACAACTCTCACCAAAAATTCCTTGATATTTGAGAGCATCAAATCGGCAGGTGATTGATGACAGGATTTTTAAGCAAACTAAAAAGGCAACTAATTACTAGACACTACTATACTATCCAGGAATTTTACAATGATAAGATCTAGGCATTCCCTTTAATTGTTTTTTTTTTAACTTTGATTAGTGTATATTCTTGCCAGATTTTTTTGTACTATTGAGCTTGTCTTCGTCTTAGACTGATTTGTGTGTAAATTTTTGACCATGACTATTTTGTTGTCTCATAAGGTGTGATTATCTATTCATTTATTTATCTATTTATTGGATTACTTTTTCTTATTTTATATTATAGCTCGTATTATAGTGAACATTGTAATTTCCGTAACAGTTTTAATACTGGACGTCCAAAGCTTTGTTAACAAGATGTACTTCTAATAACAATAAAGTGTATTTTCTGGCGGTCACTGTTTAATTGAGATTTTAGTCTGAAGAAATCGAATTTATATACTTAGTATTGAAAACAACAAAATAACTAGGTAAAAAAAATTAAAAAAAAAATTGCATTAATAATTTTGGTACTTAATTGTTTTAAATTCACCTAAAGTAAGTAGGTCAGCGATAAAATAATAATAATAGTATAATGTAATGAAATACCAGCAGACACAACAGCATTTTAACAACAAAAACATGATTAAGATATGGATGTGTAGTAAGTATCATCGAGGTAGTTTTTATTAGGTCTATAGTAGGTAGAATCAATGCTTGGTTTACTTTAGATACAATTTTTAATGGGACGTTCATGTACCAATAATTAGACTACCTTATACAAATAAAATAATAAATATACACACCTATTTGACCAGACATCCAAATAGCCCACAATGTGATGACGTAGTGGACATCGTTGGGACACAAAAAGAGGACCCTCTCATTTGTTCTTCCGTCCAAAAGGGCGCTGATTTCCTTCGACAGTTCATTGGCACTCATAAATATGTTTGCATAAGTATATGCTGGGAAAGAAAAATACCTAAGTATACACCTAGATGTATCAAAATTAAGAGAAAAAAAAACTCATATTTTTCAGTATCTAATAACAATAGAATAAAATAAGAAATTTTGAAATTCTGGGCATGGTTTTTGATGACCTTTACCCAAGGTAGCTCACATTTACAAGGCTACCTGTAAAACTATCATATTTTAGGTATTTTACAAGCAAGGTCAAGAGTAAGGCACACCGTCCTACTTTTACAAAAACTACAAAAGCCTGTCTTGCAAGACAAGGTTTAGGCTCATTTTTTTATGTTCATGTACATTCATATATAGTTCAAAATAACAATTCTGTGAGTGTTTGAGGGAAATAAATAAAACAGGAACTATCTACCAATGAAAAGAGAATTGGGTATCTACCCTCTTACCAGCAATTCTATCCCTGATAGCAATATTTTCCGGGAACAACCTAGCATTTCTAAATACAGGCCCTACTGCCAGGTGCCCCAAAGGCTGCTGAGGATCCTTGGCTTTCGAGACTACCTTAGCCTGAGTCTGCTGGAATCTTCGGATGTAGTTTACTAGGCCGGACCTACGTAAAAACTGAGACATGGTTTTATTATATAATCTAGATAATATGGCACTGTTATTGAGTTACTGTTACTTAACGCACGTATTTAAAGTCCGTTTATTTATATTTTACACTGGTCAAGAGACTTTTTAAATGTATAATGCCAACAACCCGTTACGAAAACTTGTTTGTCTGACTTTAAAAATAGAATTCGAATCGAACGTGTAAAATTCTCTATCAAAAAAATTGTAACTTTACTTTACGTCATGGTTTGAAAGCGCCAGGCGTTGCCGATGTAAACAAATTAATCGAGCCGAACACGAGCCGATGACTGCGTAAAACTGAAAACTACGAATTTGAGCGGCCGCAAAGTACTCGGTCAATTTTATCTTGAATGAAACGAGTTTTTTTTTAAGGATTTTTTCAAGGACAGTTAGGTGCGTTAAAAAAATTAGGTTATGTAGAAAAAAAACTCTTCTTCTTATGGCTAATGCCACGACAATAGATTGAACTTGTCCAGGAGCACGAGCCAGTTTTTCAAGCAACAAATCCTAAAATCTGCAATTTTAATTCTAGTTGTCAAATCGTCAAAAGAGTTTTGGTATACTACAAAATACGTTGTCGTTACGTTAATGTAACATAAAGGGCAAATAATGATGCTGTGGTCCACGGCCGACTAGAAAGCTGTGGTCCTTTTCCTCAAGCGACTCTAGAGAGTGAGGCACAATTTATCAAATCGCTATACCTTACCTACTTCTACTTATCGTAAGCACATAAAAAAAATTGAAAATTTTTTATTTCTGATATTTTAAAATTTAAATAAAAATAATATCTGGCATCAAGACAGAAGACAGAAGTAATATGGATAGAACAGGAATTGGGGATTGGTGAAAAAAAAAAAGATTAAAAATTTATTTTTAATGAACGCCTGCTTTCTTAATGGCTGATTTATACCTCAATTAAATTAAACTAAACTAAACTAAATTAAGAAATTAAGAAGTTAAAATACCACCATCATATGGACGCATTTATACCTACAATTAAGGAATTAAATTAAATTAAATTAAACTAAGAAGTTACCGAACTTTTAACTTTCTTAGTTGAATCGACATAGTTCGTGGGGCGATCGGCATAATCCGTGATTCCCGTCATGTCATTTGTCATTTCGGTGAGTGTAATAATAATAAAGAAGAATTTGTGCACAAACAAAAAATTCTTGTTTAATTTTAGAATTATATTTTTGATATTTTGATTATTCCAAAAAGTTTCACGATGGTTGTTAACGACGGTATACATTGATTGAATTAGTAAAACAGTTCCCATGCATCAATAACAAAATAAATACATGTTTTAAAACAATAATATTTTTATTAAATAACGAAAACAAACCAATAAGATAGGTTAGGAGCACCTTCTTCTTCTCTTGTAGATTCATTAAGTGTCCTAGTTGAAAAAGTATAAACCATCGCCTTAATTTCTTAATTTAATTTTCTTAGTTTAGTTTAATTTAGTTTAATTTAATTGAGGTATAAATCAGCCATAAATGTTAATAAAGTTACATTTTTGAAACAATTTTAATATTATTTTAATACTAGCGTGTACCCGGCATGCGTTGCAAGTTGCAACCAGGGACCCGGACCGAAATGAAATACCGGTTCCGTTCCGGTTTCGATTCCAGATGAAATAAATAATTTGGGTTCCGTTACAGTTCCGGTCCCGAAATAATTATTTCGATTCTGTTCTTACCAATTTTTAGGGGTTCCGATCCGGTTCCATACAAACTAGGAAATTTCGATTCCGAAAAATCACAGGCAAATAAATAAATACCTGTTGTATTGTATAGTTGTATTCCTAGTACTTGAAGTAGCTTGAAGAAAGTAAGTTCGTAGAAAATCAAAAAAGACAAGTAAACCAACGGTAAAAATTTATTGTCAAAGACACTCATCACAGATAACAAAAAAAATTAGGTTAAGGTTAGTGTTCCCCACAGAACAGAAGTCACGAAATAAACTCAAAATTAAGCAATCCGGCCCAGGCCAAGTATCACCCTGAAAACCGAAAAAACCCCAAAAAACCGTTATATTATTTAGAGGTTCCAGTTTTGCACCTAAACTTGTTTTGATAGTAAAATATGTGCTCGGTTCCGATTCCGGTCCAAAAATAATATCTGTTCCGGTCCGGTTCTTTGCAGTTAACGGTTCCGATCCGGGTCCCTGGTTGCAACCCGCTGGTATAAATACAAACCCGAACAAACCCGATATATTAGTACCCGGCATGCCACTTTCTGAAATTGTACCCGTGCGAAGCCGAGACGGGTCGCTAATTATACATAAAAACCTTCCTCTTGAATCACTCTATCTATTAAAAAAAACCGCTTCAAAATCCGTTGCGTAGTTTTAAAGATTTAAGCACATAAGACAGGATAGCGACTTTGTTTTATACTATGTTAAGATGTTAAGATTAGAGACGCAAAATCACAAATTTGATTAAAAACATAACCTCTAATTTTGAAGAGTTCATGACAAGTTCATAATTTACAAGAATGCTCAATGTACTTGTTTAATATTTTAAGATTGTTTCTCAGTCTACAAAAAAAACAATAAATTACCGGCCAGCGGCCGAAAATTATAAAATAACTAAAAGTCACAATGACAAGTGACAGGAGGAACCACCAGGCCTTCAAAACCGGTTAAAATTTTGACTTGACACTTCGGGCACGTCATATCACTATTTTCCTAAATAACCCACAGAAATAACCTATTTTTCGGTTACCGCGTTTGTGTTCCATGTTCCATTTCAATGGTTACCGTTACTATTGGAACTTTAAAAACCACCACTCCAGTCAGTTACTTTCGGACCATACCCTAAATGTCACAAGTCATTTTTTCACTAAAAAGTAATAAACTAACAGCAGTCTGCCACGTCTACCGATTTTTGAATAGATCTACCGATTCTAGTGTAAAATCTCCCGATTTATCGAAGTTTTTAAAAATACTCATAGGTATATATTTAAATTATTATACGATTTATCCTCTGACTCATGAGCTCATTGTAAATACTCAATTGCGCCTCCCTAGTTTGTTTAAGAACATCTCTAAAAACAATCCTATATATTTAGCGACATCTAGGGGTGCCCACCCAAATCATACAATAAATAACGTCAATACAATTTCTGTTATTCCCCAATGCATCTTCGGGTATTCCCCTTTTCTGTGTTTTTTTGTAAAACACGTTTAAACGCTTGGAAGGTATTAAACGTGCATTGAAGGTTAAGGAGTAAAAGTATATTTTTTCCGATTCCGATATTAGTTTTCATCATCAGTTATGGCGCAATCCGCTAGCTACCGATTTTGGACCGCAATCTACCGATTTATTTTTTGACATATATTGGTTAGCAAGAGCGTGGCAACACTGACTAACAGTCACTTGTCAGTTGTCACTCTAGGCTTGTCAGGTGGCTTGTTGTGGCTTGTCTTGTCTCTTGTCTCAGATTAATGCGATCGTAATATGAAAAATTGGTGTTTTTGACAGTTTTTAGTGTTTAGACTAGGAGTGTTCTTTGCCAAGGTATTTTATATTTATTTTTAAAAAAATACTTTAGTGTAGTACGTACAAGAATTAAAAATTTTTAAACGTAAAATTAGCCCTAAGCTCCAAGTTTACATCAAAATAAGCTAGGTTAGCGTGAGGAATGACTGAAAGGCTCTTCGTTTAAATGCTTGTTGGTTAGTCCAATTATGCTGTTTATTATTTAGAAATCCTAAGTATTGCAAATCTGTTGCTGTAAAACTATAATAGTATGTTGACCAGTGACCACGACCACAGCCTTCTTAACTTGTTCAGGTTGTGGCTTGTGGTATGACCGACCGGTCGGTATGTAAAATTAGAATCGTCCTTTTTTTAATTGATACGTTTTCTTTAATTTTGACAGATTTTAGATATACCTAAAAATGTATTTTTGTGAAATAGACAAAAAATATGAATCTTGTTTTTGAAACGCGAAAGCCATGAAAGATTGAATATGAGAATTTAGCCAACAAGCACGAATGTTATGACAAGTTACATCTTATGACAAAAAAAAACCATACCTAACCAAAACACCAAAACTTGGCAGTGTCAGACCTCATCCCTGGTTAAAAACTGTTAAGTTAAATAGCGTTTTGTGTTAATCGGCTGCAATGCGAAAACTAACGTTCATTTTCATTTTTTGGGATCTCGACAGTACCAACTTACAATAATTTTGACAAGTCAAAAATGACAAAACGTCAAAGTTAGTCTCCCGCCATTTTGATTTGTCATTTCATTTCCCCCCAATGCCCCATTATTTCATTTGTGTTGTGTTGATTTTGATGTCGTCGATAAAATATAATATAACAGAAATGCCCAAAATTTATCAACACTAGTAGTTTGTTCACATTAGGTTTGACCAGATTTCAATGATTTTAAGTGAAGTAAAGTAAATAGAGTTTTTAAATAAATAACTAAAATAAATATTGGTATACCTAAACATTATTTTAGTAAACAAAAATGGAAGATGAATTCGAAACCCTAATCTTGCATCTAGGGCAAGATATCGGATATATGGGGCTGCGTGTACAAAAGGACATGCAAAAATGTTTAAAAGATTTGAAGACAACTAAAGATCAGAAGAGATTTTGTGATAAAGTAGCAGACATTTTGAAAAAGTTTTCAGAATTTACAGTGCAATACTCGAAGGACTTGGAAGGACGAATTACAGGTAATAAAACAATCCTACCCTAAATAGTCCCAAGATAGATAACCAAGGAGTTCTTATCAAGCTTCAGCAGGCCGGGTCTAAGAAAAATTATGACTTTATTCCTTTTATCAACTGCTTTAATATTAATAATACAACTGTTACTTTGTGTTTTAGAATATAAGAAAGAAAGAGATTTTATTGAAATCATAAAGAAGTTACAACAAATTGGTGGTGTGCAAAAAGGTGCATGTAAGGAGTGTAAAGGGAAGGGGGCAGAAACATCTAATAGTTTGGGACCCCCGGACAATAACAATGGTAAGTTGTTGTAGGTAGTTATACTATAAATTCAAAAATTATTTCAGTGTATAGCACAGTACCCACAGTTTGACATTGCGGCAGTGAATTTGACACACCTGTGTTTGCCCCGTTTATAGAGCCTCTTCCTAATCAAAGTTGAGCTTTTTTTTACTGTATGGGTAGTAATAAGTACTTATAGTATTTTTGTTTATGAAATGTAATATAGCTAATAAGCCCATTAAATTGTATTTTGTTGACATTGCCCACTACCATTGTCAGGAGCCAGGATATTATTATTATTAAGGCCCGACTTTGTTGAGAAAGGAATTTATTTGCGACAAAGACTCATCCGAGCTGGACATATTCGCGATATCACGCCGTGTAGGAAAATATTCCGTAAACAGCGATATACACTGAAATCAGAAGTCTTCACCGCGAGCGAGGCGATCGAATTCCGAGAATTTGTTATTTTCATCGATTTATTTCTAAATAAATGAAGATACATTTGACTTGATTTTATTTCCGAAACGAATTTTATTTTATAGAAAATAGGTAGGTACTTCTAAAATTAGACAAAATAATATACCTAATCCTATGGATAGTATGATTTTTATATTGTTTTGTTTTATTTTATTTTATTTTATTTTATTTTATTAATGAAATCAAAGAAAATTTGTAAGTTTCATAGGTATCTAAAAAATAAAATTTGGGATAGCAAAAAGTTTTGTGAGTAAAGATCTGTTATGATTCTAATTACCTACATATATTAGGTATTATGAATTCCCTGGAAAACTCTACCTATTTTAATGATTTAAAAGAAGGTAGGTAATAAAAGTTTTGAAATCTTGGCCCATCCTGAAACTAAAGGTGCCAACTTAAATTGTATTTAGGGGATAACTTCATACATAACAAAATGTAGAAACTGTCATTGACTCTCGTGCGTTATTTTTTCTGTCGCGTTCCGTTATATTTAATTCTTTAGAGCATTTTATTTTTGAGGAACCGTTGTGCTGCCTGCCCCTCAAAAGAGAACAAGGTAAGTAATCGTTTTACATTTGGCGACCTTTTTTTAAACAAGAAAGAAGATACCGTATCGTCACACTTACGAAAATGGAATAAAGCATTCCAGTATCCGTGTCGATTCAATACAAAGTCGCGGTATTTTGTTGCGGTATTTTTCTGGAGTTATTGCAAAAGTAATGCGACAATAGGCGGGAACTGATGGATATTCCCGTCTATATAACTGCATCATAATGAAAGCGTCAGCGAACATTTGACCATGCGGCGAAAAATCTTGTACTTACTATTTAGCTGCTAAATTGTACTTTTCGTCTAGAGAAGTAATAAAAATGTTCCTATGTTAAAAACCTAAACCGCAAAAGATCACATCTGCTACAAAAACGGGGACAGAGCATCAACAGCTATGGAATCCGAAATCATTGTAGAAGGATTTTTACAAAATAAAAAATTACGTAAAAGTACGTTACGTAAAAGCCATTCTTTATAGCAATTTCACAGGCAACAGTGCTACAAATTGGGGCAAATAGGATTTCTATAAAAAAAATTAAAGTTTAAAAAAAAAATGTCTGGCCTCTCGGTAGGTTTACCATTACGTTGAAAGATTTTCCCAGCACTTTGCTTGTTTTTCCATCATCTCGTAGCTCCGTTAGAACTGTACCTATTATATTTCTAAAGCCCTTATTGTATTCTCCTGATGCGTTCGAAACATGTAGAGAATTACCCTGTATTAAACCTTGAAACTTATGTTTTTTTAATATACCAATGGAGAAAGACTTAAAGTTTATTTATTTTCCTTTAATAATTATTTTGTTTCATATACAGAGATGACCGGTTTTGGCAAGGAAAAATGGAAGAGCAGTTAAATTTTTTTTTCAGTTGCCTTCTTCCCGAAATAATAAATTCACAATACTCAAACAAGAGAAAAACTAAAGACAATTTTCATTTATTTCTGCAATCTAATAGACTGTCATTGTTAAATCATATTTTTAATAAAAATTTACTATAATATTTATATGTGCCTTATTTAGGGTATTCAACCTAATAATACCACTTGACTGCTACATTTCAGAAGGGGGCAGCCAAAAAACCGTAAAACTTCTCCTATTAAAACCTGGCTGTAAAAAATATAGACACTGTCCCCCTCCCTGTGAACGGCCATGCCTACCAACGCAATGTCTTTTTATACTCTACATGACATACTGTCCAATTTATTAGTGGTGGGCAGAGTCGGATATTCTCATGAATGGAATAGTTAAAAATTACGTACTTTTAGAAATCGATTACTTTATTGAGTAGTGATTATCAGCTCGCAAGGGGCCAGAACTTCTAAAAAGATGGTCGTCAATGCCGTATAAACATCTTCCATTTCTTGAAAAAAAAATCCACAGATCTTGCATCTTACGCAAGTATCATAGGCATATTGAAAATACTTACCACATACAGTATATTCACTTTTGAGTTTTTTTCGGTTTTTTTTGAAATATTCTCCCCCGACTTTCTGTGTAATACGCCAAGACCGCCGCGCTATTTCGCTTTGTTTCAGCGACATTCACTGTTTAGTTTTTTCCAATTTTTTCAATTCTTTACCCCCAACTTCCTTTGTAATATTTCAAGATCGCCGCGCTATTGTTCTTAGTTCCAGAGATATGCATTTTTTAATTTTTCCAGCTTTTTTGCAATCTTCGCCCCCGACTTTATTTGTAATACGTCAAGACCGCCGCGCTATTTCGCTTTGTTTCAGAGATATTCACTTTTTAGTTTTTTCCACTTTTTATTATTTCTTTACCCCCGACTTCCTTTGTAATATTTCAAGACCGCCACGCTAATATTCTTAGTTCCAGAAATATTTACTTTTCAGTTTTTTCTGCTTTTTTGAAATCTTCACCCCTGACTTTCTGTGTAATACGCCAACACCGCCGCGCTATATCGCTTTGTTTCAGATACATTCACGGTTTAGTTTTTTTCCACTTTTTTAAATTCTTTACCCCCGTGCAACCTTGACCTACCCACACCGCCAAGCCGACGCGGTCTCTAGCGTGACGCTTGCTGATGTCGTTCATTTTTCATGAAATGGACCCGTATATACGCGACCAGTTAGTATTTTCAATACTAAAAATGGCTTCTTAAAGAATCTAAAAGAAGGTCGCCACACATAAAGATCTCCTACTCGAAAAAGGTATTTGTAATAAAAAAATCCATTCCAGAGAATTACTGATTATCATTATAATCGATTCCGAGCGGTATTCGAATCCCATCGATTTTTTTGGGAATCGAACTTCACTTCACTTCTTGTACTTGAGTACTCCCATTACTAAAATTGATGTTTAGTATAGCTTTTTAGCCGCCTTGTCAATACACAGGAATCTCGCTACACCAAAAATTGCAGCGCTGCGAGTCAATAAAAAGGCCAGATAAATATGACCGACGCCGGATTTGTGCCTCAAATGTACTATTTAGTCGTTAAACCATGGAACGCGCAGCCGAGTCGGTACATGTGTTGTTAATTGACGCAAAACACACACAAAGCAAATTATTTTATTTAATTAAAAAATTAACCTACATTTGTATTTCCAAGGCCGCCGCCTTAACAGAAACCGCGCCGAATCCATAACGTATGTCTTGTCACTGCTGCAGCAGCGTCGGCCGCCGCTTCGGCAGAAACCGCTACAAAAACGCCGTGTGTGTCATCGCCCTAACAGTTCGTTTTCTTTTTACGCTCCCGTACCAACTAAGAAAGTTCATAAATAGCTTAATTTTATTGCACCTGTGAACCTTTACCAAGGCACATGAAACTTTTAACAATTAATATAGGGTTTCCATACGTCCCGGTTTACCGAGACATATAACCAGTTTCAATGGCTTTGTCCCGATGTCTGTTGCGATCAGCTATTTAACTTTATATATTTGTTTTACTATCAAGAGACTTCACTCACTTCGAGGAAGAACGCAACATAAAAAATTAAAAATCCGATAGCCCATTTTTGATTTCAATACACAAACAAATCGGCTGCATTTCGTTTAATTTTTATCCTTTACCAATCATTAAAAACACAATTTTAAAAGTTAAAACATCATTTGTTGAAAAATTGGCGAACGCGCTTTGTAACTTTTGGTCCTGTGTCACGTTATAAACCGTTCCGGTCTAAGCCGAAAGATGTATGCTTACCCAAAATTAACAGGTACGCCTTTAGTGGAGGCGAAACGAATCACCTCCTTCCTTTACTACCTCTCTAAAATTAACGCTCCTATATTCTGTTATTGGCAGACAATACAAAAGAAAATTACAATTAGCACGAAATCATCTCCAAATTATTTAACCTATGTAACATTTTCTCAGTGTATCATGATTTTATTTAGTATCACGTCGGCAGGAAATAAATAAAGCTATAGATAGGCAACTTCTAACACATTTTAACAAAATTTACCTGAAACACGTTTCGCGCGCTGCAGGATAACGGGCTTATTACGCGATATTTAAGTCTCAATTTTTGGAATAGTAAACATAAGACATGGAAGCTCTAAGGTATAGAGCGATTTTTTTGAAAAAAAAATTATTCGCGACGGTATTAACCCTGGAAAATGCATAAAAATACGTACTTTCAGTGAGCATTTTTTCATATATTTTCTTATTTTTTTGCAAAAAGGGCTCTATACCTTAGAAATAGAAACATTCCTTTACTAAAATATGATTCGTCCCGACAGTCATTTCAAATAGGCTTTCCAGAATCCTGCAGTAGCGAAACAGTGTTAATCATCCTATAATTTTGCGCATTGTAGAGCCTTAAATACACTTTTTTGGGTTCTTTCTGAAAATATTAATGCAAAGAATTTATTATTGCAGAGGATGAATCAACTGATGAGTTAAAGAATGAAGTTTTATCACAATATAGTCTACATATAGGTAAGCAAATTGTTTTTAAAAATAAATATTTATCCTATATAAGATAATGTAACAGTCAACATAGAACTAAACATAAATATAAAAGGCTACATATAAGTACTAACATTCAAATTTATTTAGTCAAAGTTTTTAATTACTGAATATATTATATTTGAATTTATTTTCTTTTATGTTCAGATAGTGAAAATGATGAAGTTAAATCTGAACAGGTAACTCAAATTCAATCCAATCCAATTGTTCATAGTGACGGAACAACAAATGATCTCCCTGATACTTCAGGTTAGTTTCTATTTCATTTTTTATATGTGGTTAGAGGAATACAAATAAAAGTGTCGCTTCTAATAAACTGTTCAAGAATTTCTGATATATATGATAAACTAAACACTATCGACCTAACTAAAGGTGTTATTCATGGTTCAATTGATTGCCCTGAGATCCTGCCTCAATTTAATTTTTACATTCTTCCACGATCGTTGAGAGAGAACAGAATGTTTGGGCCCCAACAACACCATACTCTGCATGGACGGAATTCCCCCTTCAATCGAATAATGAAAAACATAAATAACTTAGGTGATAAAGACTTGTTTTTGAAATATAGTGATTCACTCAAAAATAAGCAGGGTTGGCAAATATATATATATATAAATATCCGAATATCCGATTAATATCCAAATTTGGATTTTTATTTTTAATTATTTTAAAATTATTTCATGTTTTCTGTAAAGATATATTCTCGGATATATTTTAAAAATTTAAAATGGCTTAATTTAATATAAACATGTAAACCTGTAAATTTGTAAGTATTTCAATTCTATTCAATGATAGTTGCTATCACAATAACAAGTTTTTTTAGTAAGTACTCCTACGTTAGGAATGTAAAATGTAGGTAAAAAATACAAGTTTATGAATATTTCAAAAAATTTTGTATCTGTAATGTACTTAACTGAAATAAATAAATAAATATGAACACATCATATATTTTTGCTTGTAACTATGGTTCAACTTAGACCCCAGAATTACTGGGCTTGTTAATTAAATCAAAATGAACCCAAACTGGATTTTTAATTTTTGGCATTGTAAAATTTTTATTTCATAAAACAAACAGCAAAATATTGCTCCGTTCAATCAGAAATCGGAACTAAATAAAAATGCCACGCGGCAAAGAACAACAGGTGGTCAACGTCTGGGAAAGATGGGGAATCACCGCATCGTAAGCAGCATAATACGCTGTTGTTTCAGCGGCAGCGGGGCCATATTTTTATACTGATGAATAGAATTTTAGAAAAGAAAATATTGATATATATTATATCAGGATAAATATCGTCGCATAAATATCATGATATTTATCAAGATATAGGTATATCAGGATATTTATCACGGATATATATCCTGCCAACCTTGAAAATAAGGTAAAAAGGGTTTTTTTGAACGTTTCTGTTTATTTTTGTATTTTATTACAGATATAATGTGTACTTAATAATATGTTTGTTTTTTAATGCTCGCAGAACTTCACATCGTCCAAAAAAAAACCCAGGACTCGTCCCACAATGCCCATACCGATGTTCATGGTTCAATTGTCAACAGTCTCAATAACGATCCCATATCAGAACAAGAAAACACCCACAATGATACTGACATTGCAAACAGCTTGGAAATATCCCATTCCGAGGAGGTATTGTCAAATGAGGATCAGGAGGAGGTGATATGTCTTTCTGACACCAATGACACTCCAAATATGGCGACTAAGGATCAATCAGAAACAGAGGAGTCTAAAGAAGGTATCGTTAAAGCAAATTATTATCAACTAGCTTGTATTGTTTTCATCCATTTCAATTTTTTTAACATCTAGGTGAGCCAGTGTCGTCCAAATCCTCTATAAAAATTATTTTGGATCTTGTACATGTATATGTATTTTAAATATATTTTAAAAATATTGTGAATCAAATACTTTGTTTAATGTTTTATTATGCACTTTTGCAATTCTTTCCTATGGTATAATTGGTTGGGGAAGTGCATACAATTCGAATTTGAAACCGCTTATAACAATTATATATTAAAATTGATATTTAACTAACATATTTCCTTCAAAAATATTATTTGTTTATAATAATATTCTGAGTTTAAAACAACTTTATTACAAAACTTCCATTTTATATATATATATATATAAAGACAAAAAACAAATCTATGTTTATGTTAATGATAATTTTAATTTAACACTTTTTTATAAAAAAATAATGCTTTATTTGTTGGCATCAAAATTTTTAATATGTTACCTACTAATTTGAAAACTATGAGTTTTTTGGCATTTAAAAGAAAGTTAAAATCATAGATTATGCAAAATTATATAAAGGTAAGCCAACTTTTATATAGGTAATAATAATACTAAATATTACATTTTTTCTATTATAATTTCTCCCTTATTTATAATTTTTTCTTATCTTTTTGATGATATATTTATGATGTAATTAAACTTAATAATCTAAATGGGTGTATATTTTTTCATTACAAAATCGGACAGTTTTTGTTAATCTATGGTTTTGTAATGATGCTTTCATTGGATTTATTTTTATTTAAAAAAAAACAATGTTATTGATTTTTAATATTATTATAAAGAAACCTGCAAATGTACAGTGTGTCCCAAATTCGATGCACACCGTTGGGATCTCGGAAACTATAAAAGATACAGCAAAGGTTAAATTGGGGCAAAGTTGAATAATTTGGAGCTTAAGTTAATTCCCTTAAGAAACGTCGTTTTTTTTTTTAAATTAGAAACGATCTTTAAATGCCGGTAGAAAGTTCTTTCCTTTTTTCAATAAATATGTTTTTAAATAACGTCACAAAAAAAACAAAAAAAATTCTTAATTTCTCACCTATACTAAATTCATCCTAAATACAAAATATTGTAAACAAATGTCCGATTAACGCTTGCCTTGCGCGTGATTGGGAAGTTGGCAACCCCGCTATTGGGCAGGAGGTTTTAGAAAGACATTGGATGACCAAGCGCGCAGACCGCACTCGATGTACATCTAACAGGGGATGGCTTTATCCAGCGTGGATTTGTTTTGACCGACTTGTGTTTGGGATCAATTTAGTGTAGTAAGTAATTTTCAAACAGTAATATCGTTAAAACTAGGGATGCCGCTGATATTCGTGAGTTCGGACATACCTATTTGCTCTGTGCTGTTATTTTAATTGGACTTGTTCCGATAAATGTAACTTTTTACTCTATTACTTGCACCTGACTTGTGCAAGTACTTTGTACAAATCACCAATAAAGAATTTAAAAAAAAAGACAAAGCAAGATAGACATCTCATTCTCTTTATCATAACAATCCGACAAGACGTCAGATGCAAAGGTTCTTTGCGAGTATGTATATCCAAATAAATTTCGATAATAGTACATTCCTTCCACAACTACTGCATATAAACAAATAATAATAAAAGTGTATTCAAATATTGTTTTGACATTTAATGCTAATATATAGTTTTTTTTTTGTATAAACTATCAATTCCGAATTCAGAAGTAAAATACTTGTTTTGAGTTAAATAATATAATATTTTTGTCCAGAATATATTTCAGAATTCAGGCACAACTAGATTATAATATGAAACGAATATGACAATATTTTATTGGTATATTTTATATCACTATAGTATACGAAGGTACAATACGTTATGTATATAATATATATATATATTTATTTATTTTATTCATTATTTATTAATGACGTTCTTGAATATATTTCTTGGATTAGATAATATCCAATTTTTAATTTTATTTCTATAATTATTTAATGATTTAATTATTTTAATTGACTGTGGTAGCATATTAAAAATATATGGATTGATGTTTAAAAAATGTTTGTGTGATATTGTTTTGTTTACTCTCTTTTTATGTGTAATAGTATTTTTTTGACGAGTTTCATGTCTGTGATTAATATAATTTATTTTATTTTTATTTAAAAATATATATTTTATTAACATGTTGTAAGAAAATATTTGTTTAATATCCATTTTTTTGCTATCTTTAAATAGTAAATCAAAAGAATATTGGTGGCCTTTTTCATAAATAATTTTCAAAATGTATTTTTGAATAGTTTCAATATTATTAAGATAATTCTTATTTATGCCTCCCTATCCTAGTATTCCATAATTTAAATGGGTTTGTACTAAAGAATAATAAAGTATTTCTAATTCTTTTATATTTAAAAATTGTTTAAGGTGTTTAAATTTTGGTATAAGAATTCTTAGTTTTTTTATAATGTAGTCACTATGTAAATCCCATTTTAAATGTTTACCAAAAATTATTCCTAGATATTTAATATTTTCACCTTCCTTTATATTAATATTATTATTGCATATTATTGGACCACTATTTGGAAGTTTATTTTTGTATGAAGTAAATGGAATGTATGTTGTTTTGTTATAATTTATATTTAATATGTTTTTATTAAACTAGTTGCTTATTTTTATAAAATCTTTTTCAATAGTATTTTTTTAAATATTCCAATTTAGACCTTCATAAAAAATTACCCTATCATCAGCAAAATTAATGTTCATGTTCGTAACAAATGTACACCCATAACTTGTTTGTAGAAATGACGCAAGAAATATTACCTGAAACCATTGAAGATGAAAAAACTGGGAAAGATAACGATCAAAATAATATGGATTCTCAAGAATCGTTCACCTTTGATATAGAAAACGAGCAAGGAGACACTGAAGGTAAGGCATTAGTCCCAGATTAAACATTTCTGGAAAAATAGAAGATTTTAGGTATTTTTTTGTAAACAAATTAATTATTGCTAACGAAGTTATGGCTGCTCTCTAAAAGGGTCAGATAGTTTTAAAGGTTGGTTGGCAAAGAAAAGTCCTTTCTACCTTCTTACATAATGAAAAGAAGTAAGAAATTCAGGTTAGTTTGTCTAAGGTTAAAATTTCGTTTTTATATATCGATACAATCGGGCCGGATACAGTTACTATTAGACCGGATATTCGGTTTGACAAGTTAGTAAAAAGTACCATCCGCGGCATCCCTATTAAACACTAAATAATAATTATAATAATAATAAGTTTATTTAAAATTTAATAATGTAATAAATATGTTTATGTTGTCTTCTATAAACTTATTCTTCAATCCCCTGAAGCTGAGCTTGTTAGGGGCAAAACTTATTTTTTGTTTTAGTATGTAAAATCATAAATCATAAATATGCATTAAAAATCAAGTTTTAAAGTAAAAATGCTAATTTAGAGTATAAACGCAATTTTTTTTGAAGAAATATATTACCAATTAAAATTATTAATTTATAATTTTTAAGTAAAAAATATTACTTATATAAATTATTTAGAACAATATTAATTAATTAAAGCATTTCTAAAAATATTTTCAAATTGTCTGTTTTTAATATCCATGTTTTTAATTCGACTTTAAATTTTTTTAATGAAATCAATTTTTTAATTTTTGTTGGTAAATAATCGTTTAAATAAAAACATAAGTATTTGAAATTTTTTTGTTCTATGGACTTATTTATTTTACGTTTTATGGTTATTTCCGAGGTTATTTCATTTTTATGACGTGTATTATGATTATGGTTTTTAAATTGTATAAGGTTTTTATTTTTAAATATATATATTAAGATGTTATAAATGTACAGTTGTCTTATGTTCAACCTTTTTATTTCTGAATATAATTCTTTTGAAGGATAAAGATAATTTTTATTGAATATAATTTTTAGAAACCTTTTTTGTAATATTTCGAATTTTTATAACTAAAGTTCTATTTATTCCTCCCCAACCTAAAAATCCGTAATTTAAATGAGTTTTAACTAAGTAACGCGTATTATAATATTTCCATAATATGTCTTACATTTAAAAAAATTTTAATGTTTTTAAAAATCGGTTCTTCTTAATTTTTTAATTAAGTATTCTAAGTGAAAATTCCAATTTAATTTACTGTCAAAAATAATTCCTACTTAAATATTTTATTTTATTATAAAAATTTGAATGTCTTCATTTATTTGAGTACTATTCATATTTCGTGGTAGGTTATTTAGGTTTAAAAAAGGAATATAATTTGTTTTATTAAAATTAATTGTTAACAAATTGTTATCAAACCAATTTTTTATAATTTTAAAATCTTTTTTAATTTTATTATTTAAGTTGTCCCATTTTGTATTTAATAATAATTATGCTTTGAGGACAAGTAAGTTGTAGACTGCCATTAAAGATAGTAATTTTGATGCAGGTACTGTGGACAATCATCCAGTAAGTTTGGACAAGGCGACTGTAGATAACGACTCCGACAAACTACACAAATATGATGTAATTCCATTACCATACAAACCCCTTTTTGATAAAGAACAAAGTGTCAATGAATCAACTAAACCGGACGATTCTGATGGGGTACAGAAAATAAACGTTATAGCATTGCCATACAAACCGCTCTTTGCAAAAGAAGAAAAATCTACTCAACCATCTACTGGTCTAGATGACGATGGAGCAAAGTCATCTAATTCAAAAGACAAATCCGTAGTTACAAATAAAGAAAATAATATATTAATGGGCGACAATGATGATGCTGACGTTGAAATAGTTTCAATCGCATCGTCGCATGAAGACAGCGACTCAGATGTTGAAATTATCGAAGATATTCCCCTTACAATAAGTGTCCCTGACCGAAGTATTGAAGATTCAACTAGCACTGTTAAATTGAAAGACGATTTCAGCGTTAAAACCGTTCATAATGATTCTCCTCTGTCGACTAAGGCTGCCGATACGCAAAATACCGATGGTGGTTGTGATTCTGATGCAGAAACGATTAAGGACGCTGCTCGTGAGGCGATAGACCATTTGGATACGTCCCTACAAGGCGCTAGCAGTGAGGAGACTATTGTTAATGAAGCTATTTTGCCTGGAGATCTTAACGTTGCTGATAACATTGACTCTGATGTTGAAACCGAAAAATTCTATTCTGATTCTAAAAGAGGAAACTGTGGAGGTGAAACGCCGGATGTTGAAGGAAACGAGGAATCGGATAATGAAACTGTTGCCAATAGATCACCGCAACGAGAAGAAGGAGCACCACAAAAAGAAACAATCGACGACCCAACATCCGAAGGAATTTATTCGGAAGAAACTAACGCCAATCATTCTCCTCCAGCTGCAGGAAGTTCAAATGATTCTGATGATACGATTATCGCATCTCCAACAAACCTAGCAGTGTTAAACGGCAAGGAAAGCGATAAAACTGCTGATGCATCTAAAAATATGGAATGTGGAGTAGACCCGACCTCGGGAGAAACCAAAGACGGTAGAACGGTTGCCGACAGCAACGACGAAGATATATACGACGAAGCTACTCAAAGAATTACTGATAGGTCTCGAAAATCCGTCGCAGAAAACAGTAATACTGATTCTGATGGAGATTTTGATGCAGCCACTCAAGTGACATCGCATAGTAAGCTTGAGTCCAGTGAAAAATCTAACAACGCGACTTCTGGCCGTTCTGTTGTTGATGCTAAAACACCGGATGATGCAACAGGGTCCATCAACAATGATTCGATTGGTGTGCCAGTGGAAAAGGTTGCATCTGAAATTGCTGGAGGATCAACTGAAGAAGAGGTATTACAGGAAGCTATCACACAAGATATAGGTAAGTAAATCCTTTATTACCGAAAAGGTTTAGGAACATTTTTGCAATAATATTGAGCATTGTAAGGTTTCTCAATGTCTTAGGATTATGTTACATTATCTGTGGCATTAAATAATATGATACAAAATAAAATTCTTTGTTAAAATTTTTAACATTTTCAGCTATCCCTGAAAATCAAGCTGTTGCCGAAAGCGTGCATGATATGGATACGCAAGAGTCGTACGTGTTTGATTTAGAAGAAAGCAACGATACTGATGGTAAGAATAATTCATAACATTTTGGTTTAGCTTATCAGATAGATCTCTGGGACACTCTATGATATTTTTTTTAATTCTTAACCAACTTAAAAAAAGTTCATTACAGAGAAAATTTCATAAATTTATTTTCAACCAATTAGAAGGCTCCTTTTTGTTTACGTTGCTTATAGCAACGGGAGAATATCGCGATAGTCTATAGCCTATTAACCTAATCAAATTAATAGGTGATAATTAAAAAATTAATCGACGATGAAAACTACAGGTTGTTATGTAATCTTGAGGAGGAGATTGTGAAATATAATTTTTCTTAGGTATAACTACTAGGACTTAATTTTAATTTAAATGTAAAGTCATTTCGAAGTGACAGGTGAGACAAACCAGCGAAATCCAATGTCTCTGTTTTAAATTCAAATATAACTTAATTTTCTTACCGACTCTCCCACGCAGCAGAATTAATTCCCGATAATTTTTTTCTCGGTTTCACTCATGTTTTTGTTGATAGAAAATTTCCCTTGTCTTCGACTCGGGATAATTTTCTATCAACAAAGCCATTCGTGACCTTAAAAAAATTATGGGTAATAATTCTGCTGCTAGGGAGATTATAAGTGAATATAACACCAAATATACAATAATACGTTAAAGTTAGTTCAGTTTTAAAAAATATTTTTTTACTGTTTTTTTAAAGCCCATATTTTTGATATTTCTTTAATTTTTTTCGACAAACTATTGTAAATCATTATTCCTTTATATAATATTGATTTTTGGCCAAAAGTACTCTTTACCATAGGTGTTTGAATATGATGGTTTTGTCTCGTGATGTGAATAATGTTGGTCGAAGGAAATATTATATTTGATTGTTTTTCTTTAATAATAATAGAGTGTATTAGAATGCATAGTTTTAATTTATAAAGCTTTTTTAAATTTAAATATAAGTTTGCTTGAAACAAATTTATAGTCGGTTCTAAAAAAGGAAGTTTATGTATGCATTTAATTATTTTGTTTTGTAGTTTTTTTAATGGCTGAATTGTAGTTAAATTCGCTGATCCCCAAATTGAAATCATATACTGTAATTTTGAATAAACCAAAGAATAATATATATTTTTTCAATATTTTAACGATATATAATTTTTAGCTTTAAATAAAATGCCAATTATTGGTGAGATGTAACTTCTTAAATATTCAATATGTTTTTTCCAACTTAAATTTTCATCAATATATAAACCTAAAAATTTAATTGTATTAGGATATTTAATTAAATGATTATTGAAAGATAGGGAAGAAATATTATTATTTTTTAATTTTGATTTACTTATAAACATAAAAGATGATTTATTAAAATTTAATGATTATTTATTAATTTAAATATTTAGGTCGTGGTTAATGTTATTATGAATTTGAGCATAGTCTTCATGAAAATATACAATAGTAGTCAAAAGTATCAATTTTATTTTACCTTTTAAATTTAATTTTGCTATAGAATTAATGTAGACTAAAAAAAAAGTCGACCATACGTCAAATGCAATGGTCCGCCGCCAGGTTCTTCGCGAATATATCCAAATAAATCTCAATAATAGTACATTCCTTCCACAACTACTGCCTATAAACAAATAATAAATAATGTTCTTGTTCGTAGAAAAGTACACTCTGATAACTTGTTTGTAGAAATGACGCAAGAAAAATTACCCGAAACCATTGAAGATGAAAAAACAGGAAAAGGAAACGATCAAAATAATATGAATTCTCAAGAATCGTTCGTCTTTGATATAGAAAAGGAGCAAGGAGACACTGAAGGTAAGGCATTAGTCTCATATTGAATATTTAAGAAGTTACATCTCACCAATAATTGGCACTTTGTTTAAAGCTAAAAATTATATCGTTAAAATATTTAAAAAATATATATTATTCTTTGGTTTATTCAAAATTACAGTATTTGATTTCAATTTGGGAATCAGCGAATTTAACTACAATTCAGCCATTAAAAAAACTACAAAACAAAATAATTAAATTTATACACAAACTTCCTTTTTTAGAACCAACTTAAAATTTGTATGAACCAAATGGATATTTAAATTTAGGAAAGCTTTATAAATTAAAACTATGCATTCTAATACACTCTATTATTATTAAAGAAAACCAATCGAATATAATATTTCCTTCGACCAACATTATTCACATCACGAGACAAAATCGTCATATTCAAACAACAATGGTAAAGAGTACTTTTGGCCAAAAATCAATATTATATAAAGGAATAACAATTTGCAACAGTTTGCCGAAAAAATTAAAGAAATATCAAAATTATGGACTTTTAAAAAAACACTAAAAAAATATTTTTTAAAAGCTAACGTATTATACAGGGTGTTCCGATGATCATGTTACAAAATTCTAGGGTAGATAAAACACACGAAAATAAGAAAAAAAGTTCATGTGAACATGGGTCCGGAAACGCTTCTTCAGGGAGCTAGGGCCCTTCGAAGATGACCTTCAAAAACTACTTTTCGTTTTATAGCTTCGGTACTACTGCAGCTATCGCAACCAATTTTGGGACATGAAATCTAGTTCGTAGGTTCATCAATTTGAGCCTTCCGGATTTTGTCACCTTTAACCAGGGGCGTACAAACCAAGGGGGTATTTGAGTAAATTTGACCCTACTCCTCTTAGGCTTTAATTTCTTACCATTTTTATATCTGATTATGATTCTCCAATGCCTTTTACATAAAAAAGGTACTCTTAGTAAAAATCGCTATCTGTCACAGTTTCCTCCGAAAATGGCTAAATCCAATCAATAATAAATTATTGGTTTTAAACCAATTATTACGTTGAAATATGAAAATGAGGTTCAGTACAGATAGTGAGCATTATAAGTTAGTCAAATCTTTTTCTTTAATGAAAATAAATTAGATTAGAGAGATTTATTGCCTTTTCGAAATTGGGGGTATAAAAAGTAAAAGGGAACGTATACAAAATATTTCAAAAAAAAAACAATTAAACAGGTTTAACGAGTGAGTCAAGGATAAGGCAGAGTAAATTTTTGTCTTGAAGATGAATTTACTAACGCTGTCGTTGACTGACCCTGTACGTACCAAAATAAATTCAAAATAACAATTGTTGAAAATGCCTGCCACCACGTTCAATACATGTATTACACCTACGTAGCATATTTAAATTGACGTCAGTAAAAACATCAGGCATGGTTTGGATCATTTCAGCCGCAACAGAAATCCTAGCCACCAAATCTTCCTCCGACTGAACTGGAGTTTCATATACAAGGCTTTTCATATGTCCCCAAAGAAAGAAATCCATAGGAGTTAAATCTGGGGACCGGGCTGGCCAGTTGACATCGCTTCCACGTCCAATCCAACGTCCTCTAAAACGATCATCGAGGTGCTCACGTACGACATGTGCAAAATGAGCGGGTGCTCCATCATGCTGGAACCATAGATTCCGACGTATGTCGAGGGACAGCTCATCCAATAACTCAGGTAAGGTGTATCTTAAAAAATTGAGGTACACCGTCCCAGTTAGTCGAGGAGGCAACATGATTGGTCCAATTAGAGATTTTATTGACAGATTTTTGACAACTATCTGTACTGAACCTCATTTTCATATTTCAACGTAATAATTGGTTTAAGACCAATAATTTATTATTGATTGGATTTAGCCATTTTCGGAGAAAACTGTGACAGATAGCGATTTTTACTAAGAGTACCTTTTTTATGTAAAAGGCATTGGAGAATCATAATCAGATATAAAAATGGTAAGAAATTAAAGCCTAAGAGGAGTAGGGTCAAATTTACTCAAATACCCCCTTGGTTTGTACGCCCCTGGTTAAAGGTGACAAAATCCGGAAGGCTCAAATTGATGAACCTACGAACTAGATTTCATGTCCCAAAATTGGTTGCGATAGCTGCAGTAGTACCGAAGCTATAAAACGAAAAGTAGTTTTTGAAGGTCATCTTCGAAGGGCCCTAGCTCCCTGAAGAAGCGTTTCCGGACCCATGTTCACATGAACTTTTTTTCTTATTTTCGTGTGTTTTATCTACCCTAGAATTTTGTAACATGATCATCGGAACACCCTGTATATTAATATTTTTTTTGTAAATGGTTGTTAATATATACAGTGTGTCCAAAAAAGTATGCAACATAATATGGGACAGTTTTTTACCACCGATTTCTCAGAAAAAATTTTTCCTTATGAACGTTGGTGCATTCCTTAAAACTGTAAATGCATATTTCATATTTCACCTGCGGCTAATAGTAGGGGAGCAAATGCCATTTTTTCGAAATTGCCTTAAGAGTAAAGTACCTTAATTTAATTATTATTTATTTATTTAGTCTTAAGTACATTTACAGGTATATAGATAACCCTATTATAAAGTACTACAAAGATTAGAAATACATACAGCAAAATTTTATATGGCAATGTTTTTGCAAATTAAAAACTTAGTCCAAATACGAAATTTAAGTTAGTTGTGTCAATTTAAAAAAATTTTTATATGCATTTCTTTAAAATAGGTTTTTGGACTTCAGCGTACCTACTGGGTGAAAATGACAAATAAATTATTAATTATTTATTTATTTATTGAATCAGCACTTACAGAGATACATTACACTCCAAATATCAATAGAATTGGATTCTATAATAATTTTGTTTAGAGCATAAGTTGGCTAAAATGTGTTTAAGTAGGCGTGCAACACGCTAATATCTAAACAAACTCGTAACATTGAAAGGTTTTAAAAAGTTTGCAACTACTTAATCCATTTTTATTATTAACCCACGTTTAAGTTATTTAATAAATATATTAAAATTGCGTATACAAAAAATTGACCAGAGGTGTACCGTTTAGGGGAAAATAGAGATTAACAAAAAAAAATTAAAAATTGTGACACCTAACTCAAATTTCGTATTTGGACTAACTTACTAATTTGCAAGAACATTTCCATATAAAATTTTGCTGTATTTCTAATAATTAAGGTACTTTACTTTTAAGGCAATTTCGAAAAAATGGCATTTACTCCCTTACTATTAACCGCACGTGAAATATGAAATATACATTTATAATTTTAAGGCATGCACCAACTTTTATAAAGAATAAAATTTTCTGAGAAGTCGGGGATAAAAAAAACTTTCCCATATGTTGCATACTTTCTTGGACACACTGTATATATTTTTTTGAATAATTTCGATGGAGTTATTAATAGTTACTAAACATGGTTTTTATTATTTGTGAATTTATATATGTATTGTATATTTGGTGGTATATTATCTGTAATAAACTTTTTTAAGTTGATTTGAAGAAATAGTCCATACTCAAAGTGGAGTTGAAAGTATGAAAAGGAAAGAAAAACACAAAGCCTTCCTCCACAAAATTTAATGGAAATGATTCCAAGTTTAAGGGTCTCTACATGTTTCGAACGCAGCAACGTTCATCTTCAGGAGACAGAAAGTTTTTTAAATTTATGCTGATGGTGTTAGCAAAAGATAAATTGAAATTTAGAACATTAATGGAGCTTTTATGGATTTAAAACCGAAGTATAGAAGAAACATGAAATAAAGGATTTGATAATGATAAAACCATAGAGTGTTTAAAACATTATGAAGGGGTGTAAACCAACCAAATAAATTGGGGAAGAAGAAAACCTATCTAAGATGTCGAAGCTTATTTAAAAACATTTAAATGAACTTATGGATATAAGACATTATTGTGAAGGTACAATCGTTGCGTTTTCACATAAAATTGTTGTAGTGAAAAGAAGTTTTGTTTTTAAATAAGCTTCGACACCTTAGATAGGTTTTCTTCTTCCCCAATTTATTTGGTTGGTTTACACCCCTTCATAATGTTTTAAACACTCTATGGTTTTACCATTATCAAATCTTTTATTTCATGTTTCTTCTGTACTCCAGTTTTAAATCCATAAAAGCTCCATTAAGGTTCTAAATTTCAATTTCTCTTTTGCTAACACCATCAGCATAAATTTGAAAAACTTTCTGTCTCCTGAAGATGAACGTTTCTGCGTTCGAAACATGTAGAGACCCTTAAACTTGGAATCCTTTCCATTAAATTTTGTGGAGGAAGACTTTGTGTTTTTCTTTCCTTTTCATTTTTTAAGTTGGTTGAGAATAATAATAAATAAAAGAAAAAAAGAAATAGATTAAACATTTCTGGGAAAATAGATATGTAACGACTCGCTCTTTTTAGTTTCACCTTTGCCTGTTGATACAATACCGGATAATTCCACATCTACTGTAGGGGATTCAGTGGCGACCCCTGTTGACCAAAATGAAAAAATATCAAAATGTGTTGATGCTCAGGAGGGCGACAAATTATCTAAATCCGAATGTGAAAGCGAAACCAACGGTTCTGATAGCGATATTGATGGTAAATATGTAGTATGTGTGAAGCTATAGCGCGAATAACATTTTTTATTCATATTCAATTGTGGGGTGTTAAATGAAAAAGCTCTTCAAATGGTACATTTCACTATTTTTAACCTAAAAATAGCGCCTCCGAAATTTGGTACAGTGTGACCAGTAAAGTCCGCAACATATGGGATTTTTTTTTATTAATAGCTTTATTCGAAATTTGACTTTGGCATCAAGTTCTGCTTCGATCGAGATGGAAATTAAACAAAAAATAGTAGTCACGTGATTCGCATTATCTGTCAAATTTAAATTTTTTCCAAAAAATAATTCAAAAGTGGGGTTATTTCTGAAAATATCCAAAAAAGTTATTAGAAAAAGTTTTTTAAATGCATTTTCTAGCCCACATGCAAAATTTCAGCTGCATAAGATAATTTTGATTTTTTACCCACCACTAAAATTTATTTTCCACTTAATGAACACTTTACTGATGACACTGTCTTCTTTTTTGTCTTAATATTAAGGTGTATTACTTTCAGACACAAACTACGTTTTCAAAAATACTTATTTTATGAAGTTACCTTATACAGGGTCAAAAACAAATAAACTTTGCATCACATGCGACCAAATTTTAATAGCCCAATTTTGATTTTGTAGAAAAACACACATTTAATATGGCGCTACTTTAAAGAAAATGTATCTGAAATAAAGCATTGTCAAAACTAAGAAGTTTTATGTAGGTTGCGTTGAGTCTTATTTTGCAAAAGTGGTGCAATTTACAAAATATGGGTAAAAAATCAAAATTATCTTATGCAGCATGTAAAAACTTTTTTCGATAGTTTCAGAAATAATGAATTATTTTTTGGAAAAATTTTAAATTTGACAGATAATGCGAATTACCTGATTACTATTTTTCTGCTTAAGTAATCTCGATCGGAGCAGAACTGGATGCCAAAGTCAACTTTCGAATAAAGTTATTAATAAAAAAATACCATTTGATGCTGACTTGATGGTCACACTGTATATCAAACAGCATTAACTGCAAAATTTCGAAAAATTTATGTAATATGGGACGAGTAGAGTACGTCTTAACCTGTTGTTTTTTCGTAATATTTTAGGAACAACACGCAAAAAATCGAAAATAAAATTAAAAGACAAAGACCGAAAATCTCTCCTCAAAGTAATAGCGGAATTCTTTTTCAAACGAAAAATGGGAAAAGAAGCGGCCAAAGAAAGTATAAAAAAGAACGAGAAAGATGACAATAAAAAGAAACCTAAGGCGACCAAGGGCAATAAACAGCGTCGCAAAAAAACACCCGTTAAATGTAAAGGAAGCGACGAAACTAAAAATCTGAACACTAAAGACAGGGTTAAAACGACGAGAGAGAGAAAAGCGCCTGCGAGCCGTGGGGGGGACAGAGAAGCAAATGAATATCTCGATTTTTTGGAAGGGTGTCGAATTGACGAAGCCAGCAATTCTTCAGCGGAGTCCGTTAAGGATGATTTAATTATTCAAGAAGATAGCTTAGAGTAAGTTATTTAACAATTCTAAATATAACCATGCGGTTGCTAAACAATTGCCATCTTCGATAACAAATTCTCTGTAGTCGCACGAAGTATTGCTACATCCATCTATTTACTCTTAAGAAAACAAAATTTTAGTAAATATGCAAGCAGCTTTTTGAAAAGGATGTTCAACAGAAACGGCAGTTCAGTATGTAATTGAAAATTGGAAGCGAAGCGTTGACAAAAATGAACTTGTATTGGCAGTATTTTTGGATTTTAAACGTGCTTTCGAAACAATTACTAGGGATAAATTATTTAAAATTTTTTATCAGTTTGGATTAAGGGGAGTTGTTTATAAATGGTTTTAAAATTATTTAAGGAATAGGCAGCAAAAAACAAAAATTGATAAAATTTTTTCTAAAAAGGAATATAATAATATTGGGGTACCACAAGGTAGCATTTTAGGTCCATTATTGTTTATTCTTTATATAAATGATATGCCTAATGTTTTGAAACAAAGTTTTATTCCAAGGTTTGCAGATGATACTTTATTGTACCTAAATAAAGGGTAAAAATATTCTTGATCGTATAGACATTTTAAATTTTGAATTAAAAACTATATCAAACTGGTTAAAGGTAAATAAATTAAAATTAAATGTTTCCAAAACAAAATTTATGGTTATTGGAAATAACGTGAATAATATAAATATTTTTATTGATGATGAAAAATTAGAAATTATACACTCTTTTAAATATTTGGGAGTAATCTTAGATTCTAAATTAAAATTTGAATTACATTTTGAAAATCTTGTGTCTAAAATTGGAAAAAAAATAATTATTTAAAAATAATTAGTCAAAATTTAATTTTATTTTCACGAAAAACAATTTACAATACCATAATTTTACCTCATTTTTTATATTGTTCAACTATTTTATACACAGCAAATGATGGAGTCTTTAATAGACTCCAAGTTTTGCAAAATAAAGCTATGCGTATAATTTTAAATGTGGATAAATATACGAAAATAAATTTATTGTTAGAGAAACTTCAGTGGTTAAATGTTAAAAATTAATATTTTTTTTGATTTGTACTTTTATTTTTAAAATACAAAATAATTTACTACCTTCCCATTTAAATGATTTTTTAACTCAAAATTTTGAAAATCATAACTATTCAACCAGATATAAAAACCATTTTTGTCTAAGTAGTGTATCAAAACATTTAACATATAAATCGGTTTTCCATAAAGGATTAAGTGAATAAAACAACTTGAATAATTCAATTAAATCACAGAGTTCTTTGAAAAATTTTAAAAAAATCATTAAAAAATTATTTATTTAAAAAACAAAATAGTGACTGATAAAAAAATTTTTAATACTTCATAGATGATATTGTTAAATAATTTTAAATATTTTCTAAAACTTGTTAAATTGTAGCACATTGCTAAAAAATAAATCTTGTTACTTGTTACTACTACATACATACATTTCTACTTTCCGTGCTTTCGTCGGATCTAGCTTTATTATAAGCCATGATGTGGCGAAACGCGTCTAATAATGGATTTGATGAAATTAGAGGAAACTCTTCTTTATTTCGGATGGTTACTTTTTTTTTAGTTCCGCCGATGTCGACAACACCCAAATTGAAAACGTTGAAAGCGATAAAACAGAAGAAGCGAGCCAGAGTGATGATGAGAACAGCGACGGCAGTGCGGAATTATTCAAACCAACACGAAAAGGTAAATTGGTATAATAAAACCTGTTTTTAAAAATGGAGATTCTAGTAAAACTAGTAATAATTATAGACCAATAACATTAATATATTCGATAGTAAAAGTATTTGAAAAAATATTAAAATTAAGAATTGAAAATTATTTCGAAAAAATACATTTTATTTCTAATAAACAGTTTGGGTTTCAAAAAAATAAATCAAAAAACGCTATTTGCTATCTAACAGAACAAATATATGATGCACTATATAATAGAAAACCTTGTATTAGTATTTTTCTAGATTTAGCAAAAGCCTTTGATACAGTTAGCCATAATTTACTGTTAAAAAGTTTGAAAATATTGAATTCAGAGAAAAGCAATTAGAATTAATTAAAAATTATCTGAAAAATAGACCAACTTATGTTGAAATACAAGCTATCCAAAAATATTTAAGTATGATGTTCCTCAAGGAACAATTTTGGGACCATTATTTTTTAATATTTATATTAACGACTTATTTAGTATAAATTGCAATGGACAAATTTATTTTTTTATACTGATACAAATTGGGACAACTTAAATAATAAAATAAAAAAGATTTTAAAATTATAAAAAATTGGTGTGATAACAATTTGTCAACAATTAATTTAAATAAAACAAATTATATTCCTTTTACTTTAAACCTAAATAACCTACCACGAAATATGAAATGTATTGAAATAAATGAATACATTCAAATTTTCAAAGTTAATAAAATAAAATATTTAGGAATTATTTTTGACAGTAAATTAAATTGGAATTTTCACATAGAATACTTAATTAAAAAATTAAGAAGTTTACTACCGATTTTTAAATTAATTTAGCAGGAACGGACTCGTCTCGAAATTCGCCCGTTCAATCGATTAGTGACTTCATAGCGCAGCTACCTTTAAAATCTAACGTGGGCTCCTCAATCAATGCCAATAACTCTGAGGACTTGGATACAGAGTTCGATGATCCGGATCTTACTCAGAAGGTCAACGATTTAAGGAAGTTGAGGCAGATCGGTAAGGAAAGCGTCGATAATGACGGCGCTACCCCACCGACGAAAGAAAGCATTGAAGAGGCGGCGGAACCTTCTGGAGGTGATGTCGAGCAGGATACACAAGCCAACCAATTAAATAAAGAAGAGAATGAGGATAGCCAAGTGGTAAGTTGAAAATTAATGCCGGATAAATTTATAAAAAAACCTCTTTTAATATTATGTCTCACTATAATATTACCTCACAGGCCTATAAAAAAAATTAGAATGCCTATGAGGCTGTACAACCATAATATCTGTAAAAAACTACCAAGAATATCAGGTCGATACTGATTTTATTTAAATTTTGTGTAAAAGCTAGAAAACATAAATAAATCTACGCGAAATAGGTTACATGTTGGCAAGCATGTTGATACTCCCACCTTAATCATAAACAATTTTAGTCAATGTCTTTATGATACTTATAATACCTGGTGTCCACGGAAGGTGGTTCACCCCTCTAACCTTTTTATTTTTCAAGATAATGGAATAAAATTTGGTTGATTGGTATAAGACATAAAACTGCATTTTTTGACAGGTGACTCAACATTATAGAACTTCCGGTTTAACCGGAAGTTCCATAAAGTTGGATCATACCTTCATGTTTTTGTTTTATCAGTTTTGCTGGTCACATACTTAACTTAAACTTGATGCATTTAAATCTAAATTTATTCTCAAAAGATGCTTTATTTTAGGAAAGTTCTAGTTAACTTTTTAAAGTTTTTTAATGGCAGCTTTTCTAAAACCTAATAGTGTATGGTATCAAAATAATCGTAATAAAATCCTCTTTTTTCTTAACCCGACGAGCCACCATGTTGCCATTTAAAAAAATGAGTTATACAACTTTAAAAATTAAATTTTACATAGCACATAGCATTGGACCAAAAATATTAAAATTTTATTTTTCCCAAGATTAAAGAACTGAAATAAGTTATTTCAAGGTATTCATAGCCCTCTAGCTAGATAAAACAATAAATTTGAAAAATAAAATATTTTCTTGGTGACAAAAAGTGACACATCGTTATATTTATAATGTCATATACCGGGTGATTCTCAAAAGACGTTTACCCCTATAACTTTTTTATATTTATAGATATTAACATGAAATTTTGCGATTATGCATAAGAGATGAGTCTGCATTTATTGGCATAATTTTTAATTTGTTAGCACTTAAGGTTTCACCGGAAATGACCTTATAATGAGATTATGCATCTCAAATTTAATTTTAATATCTATAAATACAGAAAAGTTATAGGTGTGAACGTCTTTTGAGAAACACCCGGTAGAGTAAAAAAAAAAAGAAAAATATACCAGGTGTCCCATTCAAAAATCGAAAGTTTATATCACTTCCGGTACCGGAAGTTTTATAATGTTGAGTCACCTGTCAAAAAATGCAGTTTTATGTCGTATACAAATCCCCCAAATTTTATTCCATTATCTTGAAAAACAAAGTTAGAGGGGCGAACCACCTTCCGTGGACACCCGGTATATTTTAATAAAACAATACGCCTATTGAGATTCATCACCCGTTGAAAGAGATATCCTCTGCCGCATATTTCTCACTATTAAAACAATTATGCACTAAACACTGTGGCATTGTTAATACCTATTGTTTTGAAAGTTTTATGTTTTGTTGCACAAAGGTTTTTAATAATAATTAACTAACCAGCTACTGTTATGGTGAGTAAAATGCCAATGTCACTTATGTCACCATCAAAGTTGCCGGTTAGTTAGTTAATTATTATTAAAAACTTTTGTGCTACCCAACATATATATTATAAAAATAACAACAATTTGTTCAACAAAATTAATAAACTGCCCAACAAGTTAATGACAATAGGCATTATTGGCTCGCCGTAGTTCAAAACTCGAAAAAAATTATTCCCAGTCAAGACAGCCTAGACAAAGAGTAATTACACTAATAAGAGGCGAAAGCTTTGTCGGCTTCTTTGATGTTGATGTAACCTGATATTGTGACCTTGATACCCCTAACTCACCTTAACCTCATAACCTTAACTTGCCGTTTACCAACAGATGCCATAGTATTTTTGTTGCTAGAATCTTTCAAAATTGTATCCACAAATTACCGATTAGGATCACTTAAACGTTTTTGTACTCAAAAAGTAAAAATTACAACTTTGTCTACAATTTCGTAGCCAAAACACGATTGACACTAATTGACAGTAGAATCTGACAGCAAATTTTATTGAAATACCACCAGGACCCCTATTCTCCAAATTAAGAGACGTGAAGGCTCTCTCGAGAGAAGGGACCATTCACATCATATGCTCACACCTGTCCAATACTTTCTTCGTAACATCGGGGGTCCCCCAAGGGTCACATTTGGAACCTCCTTTGTTTAATATCTTTATAAATGACATTTGTTCTTGTTTGGATATTGATCATTTATTGTCTGCTGATGACTTGAAGATGTATTCCGGGATTGAGTCACGGCAGGACCAAATCCGAATCCAAAATAATTTAAATGAAATAGATAGGTGGTGTACTCTGAATGGTATGACATTGAACACTAAAAAGTCAAGTTGTGAGATTTAGTAGACTTAAAAACAATTTCCCTATAACTTATATGTTGGGTAACGAGCTATTGAAAGAGGTATCTGTTGTGAGAGATCTCGGTGTATTTCTTGATTCAAAACTGACATTCTCTGAGCACTATGAAAAAATCATAGGCCGTGCCAATAGAATGTTAGGATTTATAAAGAGATCTTGCCATGATTTTACGAATGTAAACACATTGAACATTCTATTTGTAAGTTTTGCTAGGTCGATTCTTGAGTTTTCTAATATCATATGGTCGCCATTTTTTAATATTTACATTGATCGGCTTGAGAATGTTCAGCGTAAGTTTATAAAATTTGCGCGTTATAAACTTGGTAGAAATGGCATTTTTCTATTAGTAGAAAATACATATAAGTACTTGCAATTAAGTTTTCTGAGGAACAGAAGGGAGTATTATGATGTGTGTTTTGCTTTTAATATTATTATTAACTTTGTATGTAGTTCTGAATGTCTCTCTGCCTTGAAGTTTTATGTTCCAGGTTACATAACTCGTAATGCTCCACTGTTACATGTCCCTCAGTGTCGTACTTATTATTTTATGTTTAATCCAGTCAACAGAATTAGCCGAAATGTCAACAAATATTGTAGTCAACTTGATTTCTTTAATGTAACTAAAGATAGGTTTAAAACTTCTGCCAAGAGGGTAATTTTAGGTTAAGAAATTTTTTGTAAATTGATTTGATATCTTGTAAATGTGAATGCGTAAATAAATAAATAAATAAATAAATAAATAAATAAATAAGTATGTAAATGAATAAATAGTTTAAGTAATAAGTTTAAGTAATAAGTAATAAGTTTCAAGAATACAGTTTAAACATTTTCAAGAGAAAAAGTAGTCACTTCTCTTGAAATGATCGTTCACCTAGTTCGAGAATAGACGTCCAGAGAAACGTCAATTTCGCGCATGCGCATACAAATTTGGTTTTCGGTAAACTGCCTTCTTTCGCCTCTTATTAGTGTAATTACTCTTTGGCCTAGAGATGCTATTTTAACACTGTGTATTACCCATTCGATTAATACAATTAAACTTATGTTATTTTAATTTCCAAAGGTGAGTCCATATAAACGTAAAGTCGTTAGACCCCTGCCCAGTACACAGTCCGATGGCGAAGACGTTCTAAATAGAGAAACGGACAGTCAAGACGACGACGTGGATAATCAAGTCGTGAGTCCTTTCAAAAAGAAAAGCGTCAAGAGATTGCGCAGTTCTGACGAGAGCGATTCTGAGCCTCCGAAGAAGATTTTTGAAACGGAGGAGTCTGATGGCTTCGATGGTCCCACCCAAGAAATTGTTAAGTAAGTATACAGGGTTATGATAAAAAAAAAACTGATCAGCCTTGTACCGTGCGAGCAAAAATTATTTGCATTAAAGAGGGATTGGATTAAAAAACGCAGGGCTTTGTTTAGATCACAATGATATGGGGACGATATATCTAACCAAATCTAAGTTAAAATTTTGTCAAATTCATAGTATGACATGATGTGCCAAACTAATGAGTAATAAAATAAGTAGACAAATACAAATTTATTTTTTTGGTTTAAAAAATTAACAAAGTAAGAATATACAGAAAGAAAAAGAAAAATAATTACATTACATTGTTGAAATTGGCCACCGCCATGCTCCAAGCATAAATTCACACGTCTCTTCATATTTTCGAAAGTGTTGACCAGCATCTCTGGAGAAATGTTACCACATTCTTGGACAATCCTTTCTTGTAATTATTGTTCTAAATTTGAACTGGTGTTTTAAAAATAGTGTTCTTTAAATGAGGAAAACGAAGTAATCCATAACCGTTAAACAAGGTGATCTAGGTGGAAATTCAATGTCTGATCGAAAACTGATCAATCTGTCGTCGAAAAAATTGCGTATGTAGTTAATAGTTTCGGCGGCTGTATGGGCGGTTGCATCGTCCTGTTGAAAATATTCAAAACGTAGTTCGTCGTCAAGTAATTGCTCCACAAACGGATTTAAAATATTGTCTATACCGCTGTGCTGTAACTGTGCCCTGGAAAAAAATAGGACCAACAATTCTTCTTCGGGAAACAGCTAACCAGACACCAATTTTTTAAGGGTGCAGTGTGGACTCTACAAAAAAATGGGGATTTTCACTACTCCACATGCGTGTATTCTGAGAATTCACATAACCAGAAAGGTGGAACCAGGCTTCATCCGAAAAAAATGTCAGATGTAATAAATCATTCCTTTCCAAAAATTTTGAGTAAACCATTGAGAGTAATTCCTGCGTCTTTCAAAATCTGCGGCTTGTATTTCGTGGAATACTTGCACTTTAAAAGGAAATAAATTTAGCTGCTTCTTAAGAATAGTCCTGCATGTTCCATAATATCTTCCCACTTCTTGGGACAGGCATCTTATACAATTTGTTGGCGTATTTTGCATTATTTCACGACTATTGCAACAAGTTCTTCTGTTCTTACAGATGGTCTTCCTTCTCCTTTTTTGTGTTGTATAGCACAGCCACGATTCTTTTCAGGCAATAATAAAAATCCTCAGCAATAAAAGCAACGTTAGGAAAATGTTCGTTAAAATCGTCCATGCCCAAAACCGGATTGTATTGCCACTCACCATTTACTCTAACCCTGTTTCGAAAATATGCTTCAACCATGAATGTTTTGTGCTGTTCCGTAAAGCCAATTGTGTTAATTGTTCAAGAAATGGGAGAAATTAGCGATGAATCAAATTACTTGTAACGACTGTCAAAGATGACGGAATAACTGATTGATTGTTAATTCAGGTAGTTACTGACACCCAACAGGTATTAAGCTCTACGGCTAAGCATTACGTCCTTAGATGCAAGGCCCTCTTTGATGCAAATAACTTTTGCTTGCACGGTATATCGAATACCACGTACTTAATCAAGAATCGCTCGGACCCATCAAGTTAATTTTTTTGAAATGCATTTTTTTTTTTAGAAAAAAATTGTTATACAGGGTGGATCATTAAAATGCTACGTGTAGCAGCTTTAATTTTTTTTAATGAAACGTATTGTATATTTTTACATTTTACAATAAATTCTATATATTTTTCATAAATCATACCCTGTACCTATCTTCAACCGTTTACAAAATATTAAACAAAAGAGACAAAGGATAAAGTATGAAAAGAAACTAATTTAAGTATAAGATGTTAAAAATGTGCTCCACCAACTGTTCTGCAGTGGATCAATCGATCTAAAAATTCCTGTTGTAGGTACATGTTGTACTACTTGTGGAGACTCGTCGAATGGACTCCTTCAGCGTATCTATCGAGTTGGGTTTAGATTAACAAACTAAATTTTTACGTAGCCCTACAAAAAAAAAGTCCAGTGGGTTAAGATCGGGCCATCTGGGTGGCTATTCTATTGATCCCCGTCTACCTATCCACCGCCCGGAAAAATTGTATTTAAGTACTTCCTTTCATTCATATGATTAATACCAGCATTTAAGTGTTAATAATTTGTAAACGGTTGAAGATAGTATGTAAAAATATACAATGTTTCACAAGACTGATACGTTTCTTTATCATAACGTTATATACCATTTTTATAATCCCGGTACTATACGACCTTGCGTCAATACGGTCCTTTTTTTTCCAGGCCGTTCAAACGGTCATGCGTAAAGAGACTTCTGAGTACCGAGGATGAGGTATCTGATGCAACCCAGAAAGCATCGGACAACGAGGAGAGTGAGACGGAGCTAAGCAGAGCTAAAAGGAGAAAAGTCCAAAAACTGCCTAGTTCTGAGCGCAGCTCTTCACCGATATTGACGGCCACTCGTACGATTGAGAAAGGAGGGAAAGATTCAAGTGACGCTCAGAACGAATCTGAACAGGATCAAGGTAGGTTTGTATAGACGTAAAAGTCCTAACGCGTTTCGACCGCAGTGGTCATCACCAGGTACACAACTTTTAACAAATTATTGAAAATAATAAATAACACTATTTTTATAGAAATATCTGAAGAGAACGACCATCACAATCAACCAAGTCAATTCAAGCTAGACGACAAAGCCCGAGACGACTTTTTGAACATGTTTGATCAAGATTACTCGAATGATTCGGAGAAGGACGGCGGCGCTGAGGAACCAGTCGAGATAGAGGTAGATCAAGACAGTGAATACGAAGTTATTAACGAAGTAGAATCCGATCAGTTTAAGCTGGGAGACAGCGACAGAGATAACCTGCTCAACTTGTTGACTGATAAGGAAAACGAGGAGCGGGACGCAAGTAGCGAAAAAGGATGGGTAGATAATGCATCCAAGCTGAGGAACAGCGAGCTCAACGACGAATCGGAAAGTAAGTTATTAGAAAACAATTTTAGGGAAAAATGACAGTTTAATTTTTTTTTGTTTAAATTTGCGTCAATAGTATATTATAAGATCGTAACTTTTTATTAACGATTGGATAATAGTTATTTGTATAACAAAAATATTTTTCCAGAATCCGAGTCTAGCGAAGATCTTAATGCATTTGCAGCTGGACCATCGAACACTTCTAATAAAGGAGACGACGAGGCAGATCAGACCAGTCAGTTTAATCTGAATGCTAAAGACAGGGATGAGTTTTTGGATTTGTTAAACGGCGAACCAAGCGACAATTCTAGAGACAAAGACGATAACAGTAATAAAAAGAGACAGACCGATTCGCGTGAAAAAACTTTAAATAAAGATGGTCAATCTAGAGAAAATAAAGACAAAGAAGAGGAAGACGTTGATACGATAGAGCCTAGTCAGTTTAACCTGAATGCAAAAGATAGAGACGAGTTTTTGGATTTATTGAATGGCGAACCAAGCAATGAGTCTAGAGACAATGACTGCACACAACAGGACGACAGTGACAAAGTGCAAAAGTCCGATTCTAATGAGACAACTTTGAGTAAAGATGGTAAATCTACAGAAAATAAGGACAAAGACGTTAATACGATAGAACCTAGTCAGTTTAAACTGGATGCTAAAGCTAGAGATGAGTTTTTGGATTTATTGAATGGCGAACCAAGCAATGAGTCTACAGATAATGACGGCAAACAACACGACGACAGTGATAAAGTGCAAAAGCCCGATTCTAATGAGACAACTTTGAGTAAAGATGGTAAATCTAAAGAAAATAAGGACAAAGACGTTAATACGATAGAACCTAGTCAGTTTAAACTGGATGCTAAAGCTAGAGACGAGTTTTTGGATTTATTGAATGGCGAACCAAGCAATGAGTCTACAGATAATGACGGCAAACAACACGACGACAGTGATAAAGTGCAAAAGCCCGATTCTAATAAGACAACTTTGAGTAAAGATGGTAAATCTAAAGAAAATAAGGACAAAGACGTTAATACGATAGAACCTAGTCAGTTTAAACTGGATGCTAAAGCTAGAGACGAGTTTTTGGATTTATTGAATGGCGAACCAAGCAATGAGTCTACAGATAATGACGGCAAACAACACGACGACAGTGATAAAGTGCAAAAGCCCGATTCTAATAAGACAACTTTGAGTAAAGATGGTAAATCTAAAGAAAATAAGGACAAAGACGTTGATGATACGATAGAGCCTGGTCGGTTTAAACTGGATGCTAAAGCTAGAGACGAGTTTTTGGATTTATTGAATAGCGAACCAAGCAATGAGTCTACAGATAATGACGGCAAACAACACGACGACAGTGATAATGTGCAAAAGGCCGATTCTAGTGAGACAAGTTTGAGTAAAGATGGTAAATCTAAAGAAAATAGGGACAAAGAAAATGATACCGTTGATACAATAGAGCCTAGTCAGCAAAATTCTGGCAAAAAAGACGAAGAAAAAAATTTGGATAATACAAACACAATTAAATGTGGTTTAGATACTAACAACGAGACTTCAATAGAAAAAATTATTGAGCCTAGCGAATTTATAGATGATGATGTGCCAAGACTGGAAAATGATAATACGGATAAGTTGAAAGATACTTTAAAAGATAAAGATAACTCAGGTGATAAAGATACCTCAGCGCATAAAGATAACTCCAATGATAAGGATGAAGATGATTTTGATGATACAGGTAGAGCATTTATTGTTTTTACTAAATTGTTAGCTAAGGATTTATCTTTTATGGTGGGGCGTTTCTTATTTTATTTTGAAGCATGTGGTCATATTGTAAGGATTTTTTTAAAATAAAGAGGAGGGAGTAAAAAGGGGTAAAATGTGGCGACGTATAAATCAAGGTTGGCAGGAATATATTTTGATAAATATCATGATATTTATGCGACGATATTTATCCTGATATATCAATTTTTTTTTCTAAAATTCCATTTATCAGTATAAAAATATGGCCCCGCTGCCGCTGAGCCGGCAACAGCGTATTATGCTGCTTACGATGCTGTGATTTCCCATCTTTCCAAGACGTTGACCACTTGTTGTTCTTTGCCGCGTGGCATTTTTATTTAGTTCCAATTTCTGATGGAACGGAGCAATATTTTGCTGTTTGTTTTATGAAATAAAAATGTTACAATGCCAAAAATAAAATATTTAGTTTGGGTTCATTTAGATTTAATTAACAAGCCCAGTAATTCTGGGAACCATAGTTAAAAGCAAAAATATATGATGTGTTCATATTCATAAACTTGTATTTTTTATTTACATTTTACATTCCTAACAGGAGTACTAAAAAAACTTGTTATTGTAATAGCAACTATCATTGAATAGAATTGAAATACAAATTTACAGGTTTATACCATGTTTATATTAAATTAAGCGATTTTGAATTTTTAAAATATATCTCTACAGAAAACATGAAATAAATTAAAATTAATTAAAAATATAAATAAATATCATGATATTTGCCAACCCTGGTATAAATGGTTTTGTTACAAATGTTGGGTTGTACGGTATTCTCTGGGCTATTCAGATCAGAAAGGCCAATCTTAAACCAAAAATGTCTTTATTTAAACTAACTATTACAGTCCATTATATGGAAAATGACAAAATAATATAAAAACTATAAAAGCGAAAATCACATTTTAAGAAAACTTTTGAAGTGTTTCAAAAAAAGGTAATGGTAACTAATTTAAGTAGGGTAAACAAAGAAAATGAAATAATATATTTATCAAAATTGTTGTATCGTCCGAAACTTTTAACGTTCATAGTTTTATTCTATAGTTACAGAAAATAGTCAGGGAATCAATGATATTGACGAGTCAGATGCCGATGAAAATGAACTGAAAGAAGACGAAGAAAGTGCCGCCAAATCGTTACAATTCAAATTAGATGAGAGCGAGAGAGATGAACTGTTGAACTTGCTCAGCGATCATATTAAACAGAGGAAAGACAGCGATGCGGATAGCTCCGAGTCGGATAAGGCGAGCGACGAGGAGCATGGAGACGGCAGACGTAAAAAGAAAAGCAAGACAGTAAAGAAGGTGGACAAGAAAATGCTGCAAGAATTATTACGGGAATTTGAGGACACTATCAAAGGTAATAAAGAGTAATATGCACGTTATAAAATTATATTCATTTATAAAAAAAATAGTCACTCATTTGTCCAATATCCAGATATACCTATGTCATTGCCTGATGTTTTTCAAACCAAAATAAATAAAATGTGGACTGTTTGAAGGTCCCAGGATCAGTTTTGCCAATAATGTCAAAAGATTTTTGAAAGAATAGTAAAGGATGGTCTTGTCTTAATTTGAATTTAAATTCCATACATCTTTTAAAAATCTAAATGGCTTTTGAAAATCAAGTGATACATATTCTGCAGCTGTTGATCAATATCAGAAATTCTAATGGCTTATAGAGGCCAAAAATGTACACTTCTTTCTCTGGATCTTTGCAAAGCCTTTGATACAGTAAATTTTTCTATTATTTTAAGGAAACTTGATATGATGGGTATTTCGGGTGTAGTTTTTGACTTGTTGAGAAACTATTTGATCAGCGAAAACAAAAAGTTCTTATCAAAAATGAATACAGCAAATTTCTTAATGTCAATTGTGGTGTTCCGCAAGGTGCGATTTTAACCCCCTATACCTTGCTGATTCATATAAAATTATACAAAATTTTATAAATCATGACATGAAACTCATTGAATTATGGATGTGTAGTCATAAATTAACATTAAATTTAGAAAATTATTTTTTTATGTATAGAAAAGAAAACCAGTTTAAACAGAAGTGATTTAAAAGTCGGGGATCAACAACAATCCAATTAAATTAAATTTTTGCGTTTGGTAATAGATAAAGCTATTAATTGGAGTGAACACATTGAATATATTAAACAGGAACTGGTTTTACAAAATAAAGCAATTAAAAATATATATTACTTAATTAATAAGTTTTAATATTATGTCAAGTAAGGATATTCACTTAACCCAAAATATTGTTTTTGTTCACCACATTATATCAAAAAATAAATACTCAAATATACAGCTCAATTACAGACGTGACGTACATAATCATTTAACTAGACCTGTTTTGAATGTGACTTACTCTTAATACAAACTAGGGCATGTCAGAACTCTATTTATTATCAAGGTATGAAATTTTACAACGAAATACCCCAAGAATTAAATTTTTTTAAATACAAAACATTTAAAAAAATGGTAATTAAGAAAATACTTGAAAAAAGGGTAAGCCAAGTTTTAAACTAAAAAATATTTAAATATGCACTTCTTTTCAAAAATATTTTTAAATGAAATATAAACGATATTTATTAGTTCTATTAATTACATTAAAATAAATAATTAAGTTAACCATATACATATTTATATATTTCTATTTTTTTTTGTGTTGTGTCACACCCTGTTCCAAAGTTATGTACCGTGCGAGCAAAAATTAGTTGTATCAAAGAGGGCCTTGCATCTAAGCACGTAATGCTTAGCCGAAGAGCTTAATACCTGTTGGGTGTCAGTAACTACCTGAATTAACAATCAATCAGTTATTCTCTCATCTTTGACAGTCGTTACAACGTAATTTGATTCATCGCTAATTTTTACAATTTCTTGAACAATTCACACAATGGGCTTTACGGAACAGCACAAAACATTCATGGTTGAAGCGTATTTTTAAAACGGGGTTAGAGTAAATGGTGAGTGGCAATACAATCCGGGTTTGTGCATGGACGATTTTCACAAACATTTTCCTAACGTTGCTTTTATTGCTGGGGATTTTTATCATTGCCTAAAAAGAACCGTGGCTGTGTTTAGGGAAACAGGTTCTATACAACACAAGAAAGGAGCAGGAAGACCATCTGTAAGAACAGAAGAACTTGTTGCAAACGTTCGTGAAATAATGCAAAATACGCCAACAAATTGTATAAGACACCTGTCCTTTTTTCATTTATTTTATTTTCTTTTTCTTCCTGTATATTCTTACTTTGTTAATTTTGTAAACAACAAAAATAAATTTGTATTTGTCTATTTATTTCATTACTCATTAGTTTGGCATATCATGTCATAATATGAATTTGACAAAATTTTAACCTAGATTTGGTTATATATTATTGTGATTTAAACTATTCTAAACCAAGCCCCATGTTTTTTAATCCAAACCCTCTTTGATGCAAATAATTTTTGCTCGCACGGTATTTGATAGCAGTTTTAAACTCTGGCACACTGAGGGTGAGGTGATGAGGCGAAAAACCTTTAAATTTTGTTCCTTAAGGGGCACTTAAAGAAAATATCTGTGTTCAAAGAGTGACGGTGCCACCCCACATAATCCTAACGCATTAATGTTTCCTTAACCCTACTTTTACACTCCTGTAGATATTGCATTTTGCTTTGTTATATTAAAACTTAACTTTCATCTCAAATTTGTAGATAAAGTAGAAAATGGTGATATGGACTTTGATAATATGGATGTAGACAATGGAGACACTAAAAGCGACTTCCATGAAGGTGTGTCTTTGGTGTATGTGCGCAGTAACCTTCTTGTTTAGTTTAGTAGTTCACTTAGCATGTTTTGGTAGTTATTTTTAAACTAACACGTATTTTAGTACAAACATTGAATATCAAACTATAAGAATGGCAGCTCCGAGAAAAGTTGACAACCCCGTTTTAGACGTATTGGAGGTGGTTTCGCCGCCATTGTGGAGTTGATCGTACCTCTAACCTTAAATATGTCGTTATAATGCAGCGCGTCGGCAACAGATGTCTCAAATTCACTAATGTGATGTCGTGGTCTTGCCGCATATCGCATTTGATTGGAATTTTTAAGGACTTAAGCATTTTTAACAGACAATAAAATAGGAGGTTCCCAATTCCAGCCGACTGTATGTATGTACGTACGCTGATTACTCCGGGGTAATTGGACCGATTTTCACAATGATTTTACCGTTGCATTAGGTGTTAAATGTTAAACAAATAAAAATAGATAAAAAGCGACAGCAAAATTTTTTTTCGTCAAAAATTAATCGTTTCTGGGTTAGTTAAAATAATAACAAATAATTAAGGACAGATAGGTAATGTAATATTTAACGTAAAAAATATAAATGGGAGAGTATTATAGTATATTACATACCGAAGAGGAAAGTGTTTCATTACTGTCGAGAGATTAGTTAGTTATCCGAGATGCGAAGCGTCGAGGTTAACTTTAATCTCGTGACAGTAATGACTCTGAGGTTTGTATACTATTTTTTTACAACCACACCGTTAATTGAAAATTAGATAATCTTTGATTTTTTCAAAAAATGTAGTAAAAATGTCAAAATATGACATTTATTGTTTTGCCGCCAAACAAAAATATGCTGGTTGAATGCCAAGAATGAGGGAAATGAGTGAGGGAAGTGGAAGAGGGAAGTAGACGTAGGTAATGTGACACTTCCAAACTTTTTAAAATGTTGTAATGTCAACATTACATGTATGGTTGTAAATCTCGTGACAGTATTGAAAACTTTCCTCTGAGGTTTGTATTCTATTTTATTTACAACCACACCGTTAATTGAAAATTAGATAATATTTGATTTTTTCAAAAAATGTAGTAAAAATGTCAAAATATAACATTTATTGTTTTGACGCCAAACAAAAATATGCTGGTTGAATGACAAGAATGAGGAAAATGAGTGAGGGAAGCAGACGTAGGTAATGTGAAAACTGTCTTGATGACACTTCCAAACTTTTAAAAATGTTGTAATGTCAACATTACATGTATGGTTGTAAATAAAGTAAAATACAGTTTATTTTTATTGTTTTCTAAGATATTATTGTTAAGTAAGGTTTGGCGCCTTCGACTCCATATAAGTTTCAAGTTACACCTGTGATTATTTTTATTTTTACGATCCATTGCATCTGCCTCTCTTCTTCTACCGGAAAACGAAATAATCTTAATCCTGGGAAGGTGCGAGGCGACTTCCCACATTGAAAATAACCACACTTGTTGCCAGCCATATCGCGTCACTCAGTCTGATCCTTTTAAAATCAAAAATAAATCGTGGGCTTACAAGCGAAAGGCACTAAGTCAACTTAAAAAAAAAATGTTTTTTTAACTTCACTAAAATCAGTAATTGATGATCTATGTACAGCTAAATCGCACTAAGTCCTAAATGAGCAGCGATGAGAGCTGCTCACTAGACAAAACACACTAACTTGGTTTTGGTACAAATCGAATACATGTAAATCACATTAAGTCCCTTAGTGCTTATTACATTTTCTTATTTCTTAATAGTTACCTAGCAATAGGCACTAAGTCCCTTAGTGCGTTTTACTTGTACGCACGTTCAAACAAACTGTGTAAACAAAATTAATGCTGTGACTTAGTGTTTATGTGTTTACCGGCAAGTGCGTACCTATCTGTTGTTTTGTCGTTTTCTTTCTGTTTTGCAAGCTAAATTTAGATAAAAAATGGGTAGTCGGGGTGCGAAAATATTAGCCTTGTTGAAAAATAATGAAGAGCAAAGAGAAGCACAATCAGGTAAGCAGGTTGTTATTTATTTGAGGTTATGTTAATATTTCTAAAGATAATTTTGTTCTTAATGTTGTATAATTTTTTAAATAATTTTTAATTAAAAAGTGTCTTATCAGACCGGTGCGTCCGATGGTTGTTTATTTTCTGTAATTCGGCCGGACGTTTTTTTCATTAAGGCTGAGAGTTTTTTTTAAATAATTTTTTAAATTTTTACAAATTTTTTAGTTTCTCGCTAATGATTGATTTTAGGACAAACTGTCTTGATGACACTGCCAATGATGTTCGAGCGTGTACAGCATGAAGAAAAAAATAATATTCAAACGCCTGAAGATAAGACTATGATAATAATGGACCAAGGAATATCCGAGCTGAATAGTACCGGGTCGGCTACTTCTGTAAGCTATTTTTTTTGGTAAATTTTGGTTTTTCATTATACATAACTATTATTTTCCAGGGCAATTGTTCAACCCTGAGAAGCCCGCTAGATATAAATAACGGCGATTTAAATCTTCCAACCACCAGCACATTTGAACAATATGAAGATAATTTTAGAGATATAAATAACAGCGATTTAAATCTTCCAACCACCAGCACACTTGAACAATATGAAGATAATTTTAGAGATATAAATTACAGCGATTTAAATCTTCCAACCACCAGCACATTTGAACAATATGAAGATAATTTTAGAGATATAAATAACAGCGATTTAAATCTTCCAACCACCAGCACATTTGAACAATATGAATATAATTTAAGTGACTGTGATGATTCAATTGCCGATAAAAACTATGAACCACACATGAGTGATCTGTCGGATGCTAGCTCTAACTTTGATAAAGAACAAGAAGCAGAACATCAAACGGAATCCGAAGAAATTCAAGAAGTACAGCCTGAGAAAAAAAGCAGATGGAAAAAAGCAAGACCTGAGAGCTGGAAGCGACAAAAAAATAAAAATCTACGAAATGAATGTTTACCCTACCTAAATTCCAAAGGAATTCTTCAAGTTGCTAAGCTACCAAAGCCCGTGGATTGTTCAAAATGCAAATTAAAATGCACGGAAAAATTCTGTGAAGAAGAAAGAAAAACGATGTGTATGAAATATTGGATTTTGACTTCCTATGAGAGAAAAAAATACTTTATACTTTTCAATGTGACAAGTCATGAGCCCTCATCAAGACGCCCCCGTAAAGAAAATGCTAAAAGAAGGCTAAATTCCAAAAGGTATCATTTTAGTAAAGATACGGAAAAGGTACAGGTTTGTCAAAACTTTTTCATGAAAACGTTATGCATTTCAAATCGTGTAATCTTGTCTGCCTTTGAAGGAAAAGATGAATTGGGCCATTTTACAAATATAGACAAGAGGGGAAGAAAACCACCTGCTAATAAAACAAGACCGGAAATTATTGCAAAAGTAAGCGCTCACATAGAGAGCTTTCCAGCTATGGAGAGTCACTATACCCGCAAAGCCAGTGAAAGGAAGTACTTGGATTGCAATTTAACCATTACAAAGATGTATGATTTATATAAACAACAGCGCCAACAGGATGGTGACACAGAAATCGTCACCTTAATTACTTATCGTAGAATATTCTGCAAGAATTACAATTTTTTTTTTTCGTCCAAAAAAAGATCAATGTTTAACTTGTTCAAGATATCAGCAAGCTAGTCCTGATGAAAAACAACGACTGGAAGCGGATTATGAACACCATTTAAGAAGAAAAACGAATCCCAAGAAGCTAAAGCAGCAGACAAGGAGAGAGCAAAAGTGGATGAATCGTTCATGTCAGTAACATTCGATCTACAAAGTGTGCTGCAAATCCCGTCATCTGAGGTATCACTGACATATTACATGAGTAAACTAACAATGTACAATTTTACCGTTTATGAGGCAGCACCGCCAAAGAAAGCGTTTTGTTACTGTTGGACAGAAATAAACGGCAAAAAAGGAAGCTGCGAGATAGGAACATGCTTGTTAAAATACATCTAAACTTTGTCTCCAGAAATAAAACATTTATCTTTGTTCTCCGACCCTTGCGGCGGCCAGAATCGGAATCAGCAAATTGCCGCTTTGCTACTCTACGCGGTTCAAAATTCTCACCTGGAAGTTATTGACCAAAAGTTTTTGGAAAGCGGGCACTCATTCATGGAAGTTGACTCCATGTATAGTGCTATAGAGCAGCAGAAAAAATGTGTCTCCGTATATTGCGTCAATGATTGGATAAACATTTTTGAATTGGCTCGCTCTCAAAGAGGCAGGAATAAAAACCAACCACCGTACGAAGTAGAAGAGATAAAATTTGACCAATTTTTGGACCTTAAACAACTAGCCACCCACTTAATAAAAAATAAAACAATCGACGAAAATGGACAGAAAATAAACTGGCTTAAGGTTAAGAACTTTAAATATATAAAAGCTAAGCCAAATTACTTTCAGTACCGGTACGACTACAGTAGTGAGTATGTCGGCATCCAAATCTCAACTACCCGACGTACAAGAAGACCAGTCAAAGATCAACCGTTTCAGGATGGCTTATCCAAACTATATCACGAAAATTTAAATATTAGTAATGCCAAAAAAAAGACTTATTGACGATGTGCAATAAGGGGGTAGTTCCTGAAATCTTTCACCAGTTTTTCCAAAATATTCAATCGGATCAAGAGGTAACAGATACTTTGCCAGATGTAGACCTTCAAGAAGAATCAGGAGAAGAAACATAATAATATTTTTTTTTGTTCATTTTTCTGAATAAAAGTTAAAGATTTATAAATTCTTAATTTTTATTCTATTATTATAATATTATATTTGTATATTTCATTAATATACTATATTTTATTATTATTATTATTAATATTATTATTATTATTATTATTATTATTATTTTATAATAATGATTCCAATTGAAACTTGCTATTACAACTCTACAGGTAAAATGCACTAAGTCGATGTTTTTTTCATTTTTATTCAATTTAAAGTACTTGATTTTTTTAAAAATTAATTGTAATTGATTCATAAGTACGACACAACATATAGTTTCAAATAGCAGTAGTTGATTTTCAAATATAATTATTACAAAAGTTATTAATTATGGTTAAAAGTTAATTCTATCAATATCTCAAAATCATGTTTTATGACAGTGCCTTTCGCTTGTAAGCCCACGAAATATAATATATTTTTTCTTCAAACGTCATATAAGTGGTAACTTATGTGACGTTTCTCAATGACATTAAATGTCATATTAAATTTTTAATTGTTATATTTGTTTTGATAAATGCCAAATAAGTACGTATCCATGATAACGATACCAAAAAGGGAATATACAGTGAAATAAGTTAATAATTCAATCTTGTTATCTTCATTAAAAAAATCGTTTTATTTTATTGTTTTATCTCAAATAATATGATGCACGTTTGTGTACTAATGCCAGTGCAAGGCAATCCAGGTACCGCACCGATGCGCGTGATGGTATGGTAGTGGAGAGGATCATGCAGGAAGTCAAACAGACAGGCGGCAACAATGTTTTAATTTAGCAGTGAAAAGGCTTGTCGTTAGTGGCTGAATCAACACGCTTTATTTTTGATGACTCATTGGTGCCATCTATGAATTTAACGTAGCAGATTTAGGAAATCTGCTTGTATGGCCTTCTTATAGTTTGATATTCAATGGTACAAATAACAAAGTATAAAGTAAGTATTTAAACCGAAAACTGTAGGCAATTGCTATTTTGGATCTGGATTCGAAAAAGTAAGTAAGGTAAGTAATTGCTACCCAGGGAATGGTATGCTTTTTGGATAAAACGAAACATTGATCCAATAAGGACCGCGTCACTAGTCCTAGTTCTTGAAATAGAATTGTCAGCAAGACAGCAATACAAAACAACGTTTCGTCTCGAACTCGACACGCTTTTTACTAATTTTTATTCACGTCTTAGATTCCTGCGCCGATTCCGACCCGGTCCTGCTGGACCTCCTGAGGGAGGAGACCGTGGAGATGCCCGAGGAGGGCGGGCGACCGAAGAGGAAGCGCGACACCAACAAAGCGGCATGGACCGCGTACCAGCAGATGATGAAGGATACCGAAGGATTGTCGGACGATACGAGGTAGGAAAAATGTACATCACACGGAACAACCTAAACTTTCGTACACGGCATAAAAACGAAGTAAACAATTGAGAGATAAATAAAATTTAAACCTGCCTCTAAAATCCAAGACTGACAGAAAATGTACAACTTAATAAATAAATGAAGAAACAAATGGTTATAATATGACATGTAGATCAGATTTAAAAAAAATTCCAGCATTCGACACGTTAAACGTAATTAACAACTTAATTCGAAGAAAGCAACGGGATTTGATAATATTTCCATCAAAATTATTAAAATTCTAAAATATAATATAATTCCTATATTACCTACATCGTTTAATCACAATTTCTTTTAAAACCGGGTTAATTCCAGATAAATTAAAAATATCAAAAGTATCGCCAGTTTTTAAAAATTCAGAAAAATATTTTAGTAGTAACTATCGCCCAATTTCTGTTTTACCCACATTTTCAAAGATTTTTGAAAAATTTTTAAATAATAGAATAGTAAATTTTTAAGAAGAAAAAAAAAATACTCTCTCCATTTCAATATGGTTTTCGTAAATTTAGAGATACAGAAGCTGCAGCTGCAGATATTATCAAAGATATTCAACAAAACGTTGATAGCAACCAAAAATGCTGCCTACTGTCCCTAGATTTATGTAAAGCATTTGATACACATCACAACATTTTACTTAAATGCCTATTCAATATTGGAATTCGGGGAAATATTTATTTATTGTTAAAAAATTACTTAAGTAATAGAAAGCAGTTTGTTCAAATTAAAAATGTTAAAAGTTCACAAACAAACTTGTGGTGTTCCGCAAGGATCAACCTTACTACCTACTTTTTTTTTTAAATCTACATTAATTCTATAGCAAAATTTAATTTAAAAGGTAAAATAAAATTGTTTGCCGATGATACTACTATTGTATATTTTCCTGAAGACTATGCTCAAATTCATAATAACATTAACCACGACCTAAATATAATATGTAAATGGCTTGAAATTAATAAATTATCACTAAATTTTAATAAATCGTCTTCTATGTTTATAAGTAAATCAAAATTAAAAAATAATAATATTTCTTCACTGTCTTTCAATAATCATTTAATTAAATATACTAATACCTACAATTAAATTTTTAGGTTTATATATTGATCAAAATTTAAGTTGGAAAAAACATATTGAATATTTAAGAAGTTATATCTCACCAATAATTTTGTTTAAAGCTAAAAATTATGTATCGTTAAAATATTAAAAAAATATATATTATTCTTTGGTTTATTCAAAATTACAGTATATGATTTCAATTTGGGGATCAGCAAATTTCACTACAATTCAGCCATTAAAAAAACTACAAAACAAAATAATTCAATGCATACATAAACTTCCTTTTTTAGAACCAACTATAAATTTGTATGAATCAAACGGATATTTAAATTTAGAAAAGCTTTATAAATTATCACTGTGCATTCTAATACACTCTATTATTATTAAAGAAAAACAATTGAATATATTATTTCCTTCGACCAACATTATTCACATCACGAGACAAAACTATCATGTTCAAACACCAATGGTAAAGAGTAATTTTGGCCAAAAATCAATATTATATAAAGGAATAACAATTTACAACAGTTTAGAAATATTAAATTATGGACTTTTAAAAAAACAAATATTTTTAAAACTGAACTAACTTTAACGTATTATACAGGGTGTTTTGTAATTGAATGTCAATAATTAAGGGGGCGATTTTTGTGTTCATTTTAAAAAGAAAACTTCATATGAACGTCTGTCCTAAACGTCTTTATTTTTGATATACAGGGTGGTAAAGTTTTCAAAAATAAATAGTTTTTTAATAATATCTGTAATACCACTTTAGGTATTTTAATGAAATTTGGCAGACATGTACTATGTATCATGCATTATTTACCGTACAACAATTTTTTTTATTTCCACCAGTGGCGTTCGTACGGAATTTCACGTGCCTATTTTGGCAGACATTAATGTAACGCTACTGATTTCTCGTAAAAATAAATGTATTCCTAAAATCCCCAATCATTTCTAAACAAATTTGATCTCTTGAATTTTTTCAATCCGATGCACGGTTTTCGCTTAAAAAAAATAAAAACCTTTTCTCTGCATGATCATAACAATATCGTTAATATGACAATATCACCATGCACAGAAATAGATTTTATTTCTTAGATCAAGTTTGCTTAGAAATGAATAAGGATCGTCTGTTAATAAATCAACAACAACCTTTGTGAAAAAAAAGAACATACATAGAAACTAGATAAGTTGTTCTAAGCAAACTTGATCTAAGAAATAAAATCTATTTCTGTGCATGGTGATATTGTCATATTAACGATATTGTTATGATCATGCAGAGAAAAGGTTTTTATTTTTTTTAAGCGAAAACCGTGCATCGGATTTGAAAAAATTCAAGAGATCAAATTTGCTTAGAAATGATTGGGGATTTTAGGAATAAATTTATTTTTACGAGAAATCAGTAGCGTTACATTAATGTCTGCCAAAATAGGCAGGTGAAATTCCGTACGAACGCCACTGGTGGAAATAAAAAAAATTGTTGTACGGTAAATAATGCATCTTGATACATAGTACATGTCTGCCAAATTTTATTAAAATATCTAAAGTGGTATTACAGATATTATTAAAAACTATTGATTTTTGAAAACTTTACCACTCTGTATATCAAAAATAAAGACGTTTAGGACATACGTTCATATGAAGTTTTCTTTTTAAAATGAACACAAAAATCGCCCCCTTAATTATTGACATTCAATTACAAAACACCCTGTATATTAATATATTTTTTTTGTAAATGGTTATTATATTTTTTTTTTTAATATTTTCGATGGAGTTATTAATAGTTACTAAGCATGGTTTTTATTATTTGTGAATTTATATATTGTATATTTGGTGTTATATTCTCTGTAATAAACTTTTTTAAGTTGGTTGAGAATAAAGATATATATTAATCTATTAATTGTACTTACAATAGGTTTCATTAAAAACACATAATAAAGCTAAAATAATCCCGTCACATCAGAACCGCCATTTTAACTACTTTTCAATAACTGATAGACCTTGCCCAACTCCTTTGGAAAATCGATTGAAAAAAGAGCAGTATGGAGTGTTTCTTTAGGTCACCCAAGAAGTAAGGCGTCGTCCATTTAAATACAATAAGTCATTTCCATTTCTTTTCCAGTCCCGAAATCTCTGACATTGACATTGACGACCTGGAACTGGATCTTTCGGACCAGGAGAGAAGACAGAAAGAACGGGCCGTCAATGTCGAATTGAAAAAGAGGTTCAACATCGATAAGGAATTGAGTATAGAGCTGGAACAGGCCGACGTATCCATTTTCGACTTAAGTTCATTGTCTCGAAGGAGAGGCCAAACGTCGTCGAAAATTGACAGGTGAGCTTATATTATATTTGGCAATATAGCGTTTAATAACATACAAAATTATATGTTTGTTTTATCAAACAGTAATAATAATAATAGTAATAATAACAATAATAATAATAAAAGTTTATTCAAATATTTTTTTGACATTTAATGTTAATATATTTTTTTTTTGTATAATTTATCAATTTCGAACTCAGAAGTAAAATACTTGTTTTGAGTTAAATAATATAATATTTATTGTCAAGAAAATATTTCATAATTCAGGCACAACTAGATTATACTACTAGACTGGGTACATATCGCTATTCGTCAGCCGAGAGTGCATCTAATATTACTAAAAAAAAAATTATAATAAAAAAATACTTTTCTTTTCCTTTTCTCTATTTACTTATTGCTTTTTTTGCCTCACCTTCCTGCGGAACGTGAAGGGGAAACATATCGCCAAATTGTCATTATAACAACTGACCAAAACTAGACAATGGTGCAAAATTTCCGTTTTCATCTATAGATAGGTAGTTTTTGACGGCATCGTATAGTGTTCGACGTCCTATTTCCAATGCCGTCTCGCTCGATTCGCTACGACTTTTCGTTACTGAAATATATGATATTTAATATTATGACATTGATATTGACATTGAACCTGTCAGCACCGGCTCTTTAAAATCGCACAGCGAAGGTGTGCAATGTGGAATATACGTTCCAAGTTTGTCGTATAAAAATATGTATTCAATCAATTTAAACATAAGGAAAGAAACTATTCTTACATTGATAGCTGATGAATTGGTGATAATGTTATTGTGCCGAGTCCTTCGGGCACGGCACTGTTCGAGTTCCTTCATTTCATTTTATATTTTTGACAAAACCATTCGTTAGCAACCTCTAATTGTAAAGCATTTCAATTCGCGATAAAAAATAAATTTAGTTTCTTCACAACCCAAGTTCGTTTTTTTCGTACCGAGGATTGTCGCTGTAAGAATCCGAAATTTAACCCTTACACTGCTGAACCCGTTTTTAAAAGTTGTGCTCACTGTGCTGGAGCGGGAGACCCGTGCGTCTGCGGCCGCTTCCTGCAGTTAAATTATATATTAAAAAGTTTAATATATGCGTTTTCCGCAGCTAACTGAATACCCAGAATAAACTTTATTTACTGTTTGTTCATTTATTTATTTAATTATTAAAAGAACACAATCTGTGGCAACATCTTTATTATAAACTTTATTATAAACTATAAGTTAGTAGGTAATCTGAACATAAAAAAAAATAAACATTTATTAGTCAAAAATACATATAATATACTAATATATATATCTAAAACTTTAAGACCGTGTGGTATCTTTGGAAGCACCCAACAACACAAAGTGGAACATTACAGTTTTGGCATATGTAACTGGTTTGTTTTCTTAATTTATGTTTTGCACAGACAATTCATCTTTTGGATACAGGTTTATTTTTTTTTGCTGAGCGTACACCAATTGAAGAAAAGTGTCGTTCAAATAATCGTAATGGTGAAAGTCCAGTTTCAGGTCTATGGCTCGTAGATGCTCTTGGTTTTATCTTGTGATGTTTTTCTAGTAATTCTTTTATAAGACATCTCTGAAAGTCTAATAAGGATATCTGCTTATTTGCGTCCGCGGTCGTTTCCCGCAGTAAACCCTACCTAGTTTCCGTAAATATCAGTGACCTTATTTAAACGAAAGCCGCCGAAAACAACCGATTTCAAAGGTCGTAAATAACGGATTTTCATTTGCGTCCGCGGTCGTTTCCCGCAGTAAACCCTACCTCCTTGCCTGCGTAAATATCAGTCATCCGCACGGCCAACACGATTTTTTTTTTGCGTCTATATCGGCTTCCCGCGGTGAAAGGGTTAAGAAACTTTCAGTACCTAAATAACGATATAAAAAAATAATAAGACGCGCCTGGAATTATACCCGGGGTCATCGTGACCACAAGTCGTAACCTATTATAGGCCACCGACCACTTTGAAAATAAATTATAATAATTATAGAATATTATTGCCGTAATGGAAATGTGGGGTATCGAAAATACTCACATAAATAATTTTTTTTCCCTTGTTTTTGGTCAGACAGGAAAGAAAAAGGTCCAAAATCGGTATTTCATACATTAGATATAGATAGTCTCAGAATCTTATTATAACTGTAGAAATTGAAGTTAAAATACCTCCTGCAAGCTATTTTTATTATCAAAAGTACGGATATAAATGCGATATTTTTCCATTATTTTTGGTCAAATGCAAAAGATAAAGGTACAAGGTAGGTATTTCATACAAAAGATAGTCTTGAAATGTTCTTATTACCCTAGAAATTCAAGTTCAAAACACCCAGTTTTTCCCCCATTTCTGACACATGGTGTATCAATTCCACGTGGTGATTGCAAAGCCACCCTAGAAAAAAGTACATGGTATTAAATGAACGAAAAGTTGCCTGCCCTCGTACTGGAAAACTCGATTTTCCGCAGTGACTGCGATATGTTAACAATCTATAATTATGTTTTTAGATAAAGTATACTGACAATTTATTTTTTAATTTACACTGTATTTAATTATAGACTTTGCGACATTTCGAACGTCCTACAGAAGAGAAAGAAACATGAAAAAACAAGACCGAAAGTGAAGCTTCGGAGACTGTCGACCTCCGTTAGATCATCTGGCCGCTCCGACTCTGACAATGACTGCCTCTCGTCGTCGTCGTCCTCTCATTGGTCGGACGACTCGCTGCGCGCCAATCAGCACGCAACTAGCAAGCGGAACTCGTTCGGGTTGTCTGACGATAACGCCGAACAGGATAAGTTGGCGAACGCCCTGTGGGAGAACATTAAAAACAGGTAAGAATTATTAATTTTGTGGTTTTGCATTTATTTTATACACCCCTTTGCACTGGCGAACCATTGTAAACCTAAATCAAAACAATTTCCGTTGCACTTTATCAATCAGTCATAATTGAAAATCGGTCAGGAAACATAAGAAACTTAAATTTGGGCAAAAAATATATAAATTTCGGGCGATATTGAATGTAAAAGAAACTTAATGTATTCTTCTTTGATACTAAGCCGCTTAAAGGAAATGTTTTTTAAAATTTACTGATACTCGAAGGTATGACGGTGCAACGGAAATTATTTTGACTTTACATTAGATACATAGGCGTAGTTAGACGGTCAACACTGGGGGTGCTGAAGTCCAGTGGCGGCTCGTGACATGTTATCGTGGGGGTGCACAAAAAGCCCGCCGCAGGCCAAAAAATTTTTAAGACCACGCCCAAATTTGGTCAATAATTTTTAGTAAATATTTTAATGTGATGTTAATAGCAGGTTTAGGTCTTTCAATGTTCTTGACAATCACTTTCTCCTCCAACGGTAACTTGCTAAAAGATTTTTTCAAAAATTCCACGGTGTATTTTATATCCGACGACGCACTCATTGTTTTTTCGTGTTTATTTAACTTTAAACTTTAACTGAATTCAATAAAACGATATTAAACCTTAATAAACAAAAAAAATAGTCAAAATACCGGCTAAAAATTTCCGCGAATTTGAAGGACTATGACTGGTTAAATTTAAATTATCAAATTAATGCAGAATTGCAGAACATGACATACACAAGCTATTATGCCGCTCTCGTATTTTACGAGATTTTTATGATCATAGACCCGCTCTGACAAGTAAACTGGGCGTGAACTACACGGTACACGGAGAGAAATTTTGAACAGAATCCGCAACTACCTACATATACTTGAATTTGTACCAGAATTTGAATGCTTGAAATATTAATATGAAAAATTCATTACATATAATGTATATTATAAAAATAGGTTAGTTCTAAAATTAGCCTATATATTGTGAATTTTTTTTGGGGGTGCTAATTTAGATTTCGGGGGTGCTTAGCACCCCCAAGTACCCCCCTAACTACGCCTATGTGTAGATAGCTTATAAATAACACTAAATGGTTCTATTTCGAAAAATATTAAATATTAATCCAAAATCAGAATATGTCACATGGTTCACCAAAACTGTGCCGTTAAAAAATGAATGAACATGAAAAAATCCTAAAATTCGACGTCACGAGTAGTATAATGTAGTAAAAACTCTCGTACAGCGTTTTACACAGTGATTTCGCTGATTTCTCTCAAACATTATAGTTTGATGTCATTTGGAAATAAATTATTTTAAGAGTAGAGAATTAACTTTCAAAATGTCTTTATTCCAAACTAACCTTTACAGCTCATTACATGGAAAGTGAAAACATAATATATAAAATGAAAATAATAACCATTAAAAAAAAATAACAATAAAAAAATGGAAGTTAATCCAATTTATTTCATTAATAAAATCAATTTAAAAAAAAAATAGTATAAATAATTTAAATTAGTAAATATCAATTTAATTGCTTTTTAAAAGTTGCCAATTTTTCTGATATTTTTGGAAGATTGTTATATTTTATTATTCCGTCATATAAAAGCGATTTTTTCCGAAATTACTTTTTACTGGTATAGTTTGATAATTTATACAACGTCTGGTGTTATGATCATGTAATGTCTTATTCTTCTAAAGTGTTATGTTTGATTTTTTTTTCTTTTAAAATAATAGAGTGAATTAGAATAAAAATTTTCAATTTATAAATGTTTTGAACGTGTAAATACCCCTTCGGTCTATATAGATTAACTGTTGGTTCTAAAATGTAATAATTTGTGTATGTAATGGTTTTAAGTTTGATAAACAAGCAGATCTCCATGCAGAAGCTAAGTATTGTAATTTTGAATATATTAATGAAAAATATATATTTTTTAAGTATTTTAAAGGAATGAAATATCTAGCTCTGTACAAAACAGATACCAAAGGAGATATCGAGTTTATAATATAGTGGATATGGCATTTCCAATTTAAATTTTTGTCTAAAACTAATCCCAAAAAATGTTGTCGTTTTCGAATATTAAATATTTTCATTATCAAATGTTAAGGGGGTTAATGATGGAATTTATTTTATTTTTAGTTATAAATATAAAAAAAGATTTTGTAAAGTTTAACATACGTTTATTTGATTTAAGCCAAGAAAGAAGTATTTTTAAATCATTATTAATATCAAAATACATTTCTGCAACAGTTTCAGCAAAATAAATAATTGTTGTATCATCTGCAAATAGCTTTATATTGCCCTTTAAGTTTAATTTGGAAAAGGAATTAATGTAAATTAACAATAATAACGGACCTAATATTGATCCTTGTGGAACTCCACAAATTATTTATTTATACATATATGATATAATTAGAATCTGCTTGTTTATCAAACTTTTTATTTGTTTATTTATTTAATTTCCCAACCAACTTTACAAAAGTTTATTACAGGGAAATTTCTAATTAAAAAAAATTAAGATTAAGAGTCAAAATTATACAATAATTATAGTATCATATATAACAACAACAAAAAAAGAAAACAATAATATGTTATATTTTTAATAAATGTTTTTTAAATAAATATTTGAACTTTTTTATATTAATTGTATTTTTAATTTTTTTTGGAATATTATTATAAATTTTTATACCATCATAAAGAATTGACTTTTTTCCAAAATTAGTTTTTATTTTTACAGTTTTTAAATTTTTATTTTTTCTTGTATTGTGATCATGAAATGTTGTGCTATCAATAAATTTTATTTCAGAATTTTTAATCTTTTCATTGGTTGAGTGAATTAATATACCTACTTTCAATTTATATAAATTTTCTATATCCAAATAATTATTTGGTTTATATAAATTTACAGTAGGCTCTTTACCATTACAAAAATTGCAAGATAAAGTTATTAAATGCATACACAAATTACCACATTTAGAACCAACTGTTAATCTATAGAGACCGAAAGAGTATTTACATGTTCAAAACATGTATGAATTAAAAATTTGTATTCTAATTCACTTTATTATTTTAAAAGAAAAAAAATCAAACATAACACTTCAGAACAATAAGACATTACATGATGATTCATAACACCAGACGTTGTATAAATTATCAAACTATACCACTAAAAAGTAATTTCGGAAAAAAATCGCTTTTATATGACGGAATAATAAAATAAGAACAATCTTCCAAAAAATATCAAAAAAATTAAAAAATTGGCAACTTTTAAAAAACAATTAAAGATATATTTACTAAATTAAATTATTTCTATTTTTTTTAATTGATTTTATTAATGAATTAAATTGGATTAACTTCCATTTTTTTATTGTTATTTTTTTAATGGTTATTATTTTCTATATTTTAAGACATTTTAAAAGTTAAAATCGCAAATACATTTAGTATAATATTTTTACATACTACTTAGGTAAACGTGACAAATGCATCTAATATAAATAATGTAACCTTCGTTTTCAAACACGGCCGACAGATCTAGGGCAATCAGCAGAAATTTTCCTTCATTGATTTTTGTGAAAAACGATATGTTATCGAGACAAAATTGAACAATTTTATATTATATATCTTGGGATAACTTTAAAGCATTTTCGTTTTCTAGTTCGGATGACAACAGCGGCTGGTCAAGCGACGACGACGACACCGATAGCAGCGATGAAGATAAAAGAAAACGAAAGAAAGGCGATGGAGGAGGGGGTAAAAAAGGAAAAGGAAAGAAGGATGGAAGCGACGTTAAAGAGGAAGATGACTCGGACGTTGAAACCTCGAGCGGTGAAAAAAGTAGCGGCGAAGATGATGTCGAAGGTGAAAGTGGGGACAAGGAGAAAAAGGACAAGGACCTTAAGGTATTATTCAATGAGTTATTTATTAAACCTAACGACAATAATATATCTCTTTTACACATTGAACTATTGGGGTCATTCATCTATCTATACTATTATATAAAATTATAAAGCGACTGACTGATTCATCAACGCCCGCCCAGTCTAAACCCCCAATCCTAGAAGCATGAAATTTCGACGATGTCTTCTCCTTATAACGTAGGCATCCACCAAGAAGGGATTTTGCGAAAATAATCCCTAAGGGGGTAAATACGGGGGTTGAATTTTTGTGTATCTCCGAAACTAAAACTAGTGGAGGTCTAAAAATATATAATGTATAAGTCCCCTTAATAAAATAATAATATTCGTGTTTCGTCACTTTTTCGAACTTCTTTTAGGGGTTGATAAATGATGGGTATAGCCTATTTTGAGGGGGTACCTACCTATACCTGTATATATGTTTAAGCTATATTGCTAAATATTAATCCTATGCTTATTCTGTTAAGCAAGGACAGTTGACGACATATAAATTCGTACACTCCACCCACACATAACTTAATTACAACAAAATTGGGTAAAACGGGTTTCTCACCTTGCTGCTTATACCTGGATAGAACACCAGCTATATACATAGCTGTCAATTATTGTATGTACGATTTTTTACCATAAGTCTTAGTAATAATGGTTATTTCTAAATATTTTTGTGTTTAAATTACAGCCGCGAAATAAGAAAATTATAAAATAATACCAGGAAAACTAGAAAAGTATAAAGCCAAAAAGGGTAAATTTACTAACAAACAACAAACAAATTGCTGCGCCATTGAATTCTAACACTAATCTTAATCTTCTTGGCATTGACAATATAATACTTCTGGTGTAATCCTGAGTTAGCCCTTCCCAAATTTCTTCTATTTTATCATTAACTGTATTTCATTCTGTGGTTTAAAATTTATTTTTCCCAATCCCCAAACATTTTCAATTGAATTTCTTGAGCACCAAGGCAGATATGTTACGATTTTTTGTCTAAACCAGTTTTCTATATTTCTTGCAGTATGCACAGGGCAGTTATCCTGCTGAAATATAAAGGTATTTCCTTCAAAAACGATCGCGGCAGAAGGAAGAAAAACATTTTCCAAAATCTGAAAATATATTACTGTTTAGTGTTCCACCAATATTCCAGCATACACCTGCACCTTAAACACTTATCCATGCCCACGCATTAACGGAGAAACGTCCACTGTTTTTTTTTTTAGTATACTTCTCGTATACTCGAATCCTTCCATTATATGTAGACTGAAAAGTTTTCTCATCGGAAAAGATAACATTTTGGCAAAAAAATCATTTTCTTGTAAATATTGCATAGCAAACCCAATTCTTGGTTTCTTATCACTAGTTTTTAAAAACGGTTTGGATGCAGCTGCTCGATTTTTTAATACGGAACATTGTCTTACTCGGCGTTGCGCAGTTCTAGATAAAGCAGGGAATCCTGTTATGTGCATAGCGGATACTGCAGTTTCAAATGGATTTTGACTTAAATACTCCACCAAATGTCGGTCTTCTTTATTTAATGATTTTCTATTATTTAAACCATACCCAACAGACATCTCAAATGTTTGATGATAGCGCCATTTTTTTACAATTTCTTAAATCGTACTTCTAGGTACTCTAAAATGATCAGCTATTTTTCCATAAGACCACCATATTTCTACTAAACATATTATTCTTGCTTTTTTAATAATACTTAAATGAGGCATTTTTAAATCAAATAAAATAATGACAATACTTTGACAGATATCATGATAACAAATAATACGTTACAAAGATAATAAAGGTAAACTAAATGGATTTACAGTGTCACAGATTAGTGTAAGAAAAATATCTGTCGTCAATGTACGTGTTTTGATGTTTCCGGAAATTTTGCCCCTAGAGTGTGGAAAAAGAGTATAAAAGTTTATATTGGAAAAAATATTTTGGGTACCCATTAAAGGTTCTTATTGCTTTGTTTCTATAGCGAATTAAAAAAAGTAGCCTCTAGTAATAATATATAATCGGTAATATTGAAAACAAGTATACATGTTACTACTTACAACCGTCGATAATATTTAAAACTTTTCCAGGATGCCGACCTGGACTCGAGCGACGAAGATGATTTCGTAGGCGTCCGCAAGGGGGCGTGGAAGTACGATCCCCTCCTGAAGGGCTGCCTTACCAGCGACGAGTCCGATTTTGAGAGCGACAGCAGTGCGAAGAAGGCGCGAAGCAGGGCCAGAATTAAAAAGAAGTAAGTCGAGTTACTTTGTTCTGTCATTTTGATGTTAAAAACAACAGTAATGTCTTATTTTGGTCAATTTTTAATTTATAATTGTTTTAAACCTTCTGTACTTATACGCATTTAATAACTTCACAATGCAATTTTCGATATGGTAAGATTACATCTATTTAACAAAGGTATCCAAATATTTCTTAAATCTAATGATGGCTTACTAAAATAACCTGGGTTCTGGTGTAAAGCAGCAGCTTCCTTGAAAGTCATCTTTTTTAGTGTAGTTATTTATGCAGGATTTCGGCTTCTGATCACATGACATGATGGCCATATATGTCTAGGCATGGTCAGCTGCATCTGACTCTTCTGTCATTTAATAAACATCATTGCCTCCCAACCTTTAAACAGACACAGTCAACTTATTGTGACAAAGCAAAAAAAAATTACTCTCTCCATTTCGATATGGTTTTCGTAAATTTAGAGATACAGAAGTTGCAGCTGCAGATATTATCAAAGATATTCAACAAAACGTTGATAGCAACCAAAAATGTTGTCTACTGTCCCTTGCATTTGATACGATCACAACATTTTACTTAAATGCCTATACAATATTGGAATTGGGGGGGAAATATTTATTTATTGTTAAAAAACTACTTAAGTAATAGAAAGCAGTTTGTTCGAATTGAAAATTTTAAAAGTTCACAAAAAAAAACAACTTGTGTACATTAATTCTATAGCAAAATTAAATTTAAAAGGTAAAATAAAATTGTTTGCCGATGATACTACTATTGTATATTTTCATGAAGACTGCTCAAATTCATAATAACATTAACCACGACCTAAATATAATATGTAAATGGCTTGAAATTAATAAATTATCATTAAATTTTAATAAATCATCTTTTATGTTTACAAGAAAGTAAATCAAAATTAAAAAATAATAATATTTCTTCACTGTCTTTCAATAATCATTTCATTAAATATACTAATACAATTAAATTTTTAGGTTTATATATTGATGAAAATTTAAGTTGGAAAAAATATATTGAATATTTAAGGAGTTACATCTCACCAATAATTGGCATTTTATTTAAAGCTAAACATTATATTTATATCATTAAAATATTTAAAAGATATATATTATTCTTTGGTTTATTCAAAATTACGGTATATGATTTCATTTTGGGGATCAGCGAATTTAACTACAATTCAGCCATTAAAAAAACTACAAAACAAACTTTCCAATGTTTTTGTTTTTCAATAATATGATTTAGTTAGGCCTAAAAAAAATATTCCCCAATTATTACTCCTTAAAAATCAGTAATAACTTGGTAAAAATTCTTTAAAGTTTCGCGCTTGTCAAAAGCATTTTAAACGACCTTTTAAGCGCGCCAAGCCCAATGACGTCAGGAAGTATGACTTTTCCGTCATCCTGACCGGTGGCCGAGCTACCGAGTTTGCATTTGGATTGCCGTGTGTTATTGTTATTGTATTGTTGTTTTAAGGTGGAATTCTCAACGTCGTTCAATTTATTGCCATCCTATAACCTATTTCGTGGATGTCACACCCGAATTATACTTCTTGACGTCACGACCCGTTTTTACCCGCTTGGGATAATTTGATTTTTGGGGCATTTTTAAATCTTGCTAGCGGTCTTTTGGGACGAAATATGTTTTTTTTTTGCTGCCATATGTTTTATGACAATATATACTTATGATTTATAGAATTTTTTTCCGTTTAAAATTTTTGTCAAGTTCCCTATTAAGTGCAAAGGTTTGCCAACACTGTTTGAAATTTAATAAATATCTCAATAATTATTAGTGTCTTTATATTTTATTTTCAGGATGAAACAAATACAAGGGGACAGTGAGGGTTCAAGTGAGAAGTCCGATGCCAAAAATGATAACAATAAAACACCCACTGATAACATTGTCTCTAGTGATACTGATAGTGACGTCGAATTGTAAGTATAATACAGACTGTCCGCGGATAGGGTTTACAATGGCACAAATGGATGAAAAATTTAATTTTTCGGGAAAAAGTCATTATTGATAAAAAAATTTTGCTTGTAAAAAAAATGCAATTCACGAAGAGAAAATTTTGATTTTTTATAAAGGGTTTGCAAAAACTTCAAAAACATAATTTTTCTCCAAGAGTAAACTACCTTTATTTTTCATTTTTGACCAAAATGCCAATTAGAAAACTTATTTAGAATAACGTTTGTAATTTAAATCCGAGATTTAAAATAAATCCGAGATTTTTTTAGTTTTTTTAATTTTTAGAGGTAAAAGATTTTTTTTTTTGGATAGCAGCAGTAGCGGTCGAAATACATACATTATCAATGACAGAGGGGCATCAAAAAGTTTCAAAAACTGATTTTTGACGTTACCAGAAATATGTATTTTTAATTTCACAAATAAAATGACCCCGGAAATATCACAAAAAAATCTTAAAATAACAACAAATAATAATTTTATAATTTGCTATTCAAACACTCCACCTCCATATTCAACACATTTTTCCAGCTGTTAACGAATGTGGTAAAAAATCGGGACTTCTTGGGGGCTACAGAACCGGACCATTCCGACCAATTCATCTGTGGCCAAATGTATTATTAAGCCATTCCCTCACTTCAATTGCGAAATGCGCAGGGCATCCATCCATCTTGTTGAAAATACATTTTGTTCGTAAATTGGAGAGGCAATTCTTCTAGGTTGTCAGAAAGGAATGTTTCCAACATTTCAAGGTAACTCCTACGGTTACACGTGTTTTCGAAAAAGTATGGGCCAATAATGCCATAATAAGAAATCGCACATCAGACATTTACTTTTTTGTAATATTGTCTTCTTACAGGAATTCTAAAACGGGGATTATTTTCCCTCTAGTATCTAATATGCGCAGAAGACCCGTTTGTTGAAAATGTCGATTCATCGGAGAACATGATAAATTTATGAAAATTCCTGTTTTCACTTACAATATTGTTTTCGACCCAAAGACAAAAATCCAAACGTTTGGCTTCGTCTCCTTCTTCCAACGCTTGGTTAAAATATGGCTTAAATGGGAATATTTTGTTTGCCTTTAAAGTATACTGAATATGAGTCTTTTTACTACATCAAGTTCTTGAGCTCGGTTTCTTAATAAAAGGATAGGATTGTCGGCAACAGACTGCAATAGGAGTAGGGTATCTTTGATTACATTTCTTTATCACAAAGTTGTAAGAACTTTCGCCCGCACCGTAACATTGAACTAAATAAACCCTTTGTTCTAAGGTCAACATTTTCAAAACATCAAATTCTATTTGACAACTTCAAATTTGCCCCATACGTAAAGCAAAGTAATAAAAAGGTAAAAAAAAATCCTTGTTTTTACAAAAGATGGTAGAAATGCATTTAAAATAAGATACACACCACCCATTATGAAAATAGAGTCTGATAAAATGTTATATTAATATTTTTATTGAGCAGCAAAAATTAAAAAAAATCGAAGATTTATTTTAAATCTCGGATTTAAATTACAAACGTTATTCTAAATAAGTTTTCTAATTGGCATTTTGGTCAAAAATGAAAATAAAGGTAGTTTACTCTTGGAGAAAAGTCACGTTTTTGAAGTTTTTGCGAACCCTGTATAAAAAATGAAATTTTCTCTTCGTGAATTGCATTTTTTTACAAGCAAAACTTTTTATCAAGAATTACTTTTTCCCGAAAAATTAACTTTTTCATCCATTTGTGCTATTGTAAACCCTATCCGCGGACAGTCTGTATATAAATGTTTAGTGTTTCCTGTTTTAAAACTAAAATTTAAAGTTTGGCTATCACTAATCTCAGCTGCCATAAACTATCTTCGATTATAGTCCAATAATTTTTTTTTTTAATTTCAGCGTTATGGAAAAAAAGAAGACGCCCAAAAAGCTTATAATAATAGACGACGAGGTGGAAGACGACAGTCCGTCGAAGACAGGTAGATTTAAAAAAAAAATTGTGTTTAACCGATTAAAATATTCGTGTTTTCTTCTTTAGGTAAAGGCAGACGTAACATCCGAGCTCTGGTCGAAGACGACGAGCTGGCCGAAGCGACCAAGAAGGCGAAAAAAGAGGAGACGGAGAGGATCAAGCGTTTACAAGAGAGAGAAAGGGCCAAAGAAACTTATTCGCAGACGCAGTCGTTCGGTAGTCAACTGAGCGAAGACGAGGGCGAGCCGTTGAGTAAGTAGAGTAGGGTAGAAAGTAAACCTTTACTGTGGGAAATATGTTTAATTTCTGCCCTAGGGAAAATAATTAACTTTTAAAATGTCTTTATTCCAAAACTAACTTTTACAGTGCATTACATGGAAAGTGACAACATAATATAGAAAATAATAACCATTAGAAAAAAATGGAAGTTAATTCAATTTAATTCATTAATAAAATCAATTTAAAAAAACTAGTATACTTAAATAATTTAATTTAGTAAATATCTCTTTAATTGTGTTTTAAAAGTTGTACATTTTTTAATTTTTCTGATATTTTTTGGAAGATTGTTATATTTTATTATTCCGTCATATAAAAGCGATTTTTTTCCGAAATTACTTTTTACTGGTATAGTTGGATAATTTATACAATGTCTGGTGTTATGCTCATGTAATATCTTATTCTCCTAAAGTGTCATGTTTGATTTTTTTTTTAAATAATAGAGTGAATTAGAATAGAAATTTTTAATTTATAAATGTTTTGAACCTGTAAGTACCCTTTCGGTCTACATAGATTAACAGTTGGTTCTAAATGTGGTAATTTGTGTATGCATTTAATAACTTAATTTTGCAATTTTTGTAATGGTTTTAAGTTTGATAAACAAGCAGATCCCCATACAGAAACTAAGTATTGTAATTTTGAATATATTAATGAAAAATATATATTTTTTAAGTATTTTAAAGGAATGAAATATCTAGCTCTGTACAAAACAGATACCAAAGGAGATATCGAGTTGATAATATACTGGCAATGACATTTCCAATTTAAATTTTCGTCTAATACTAATCCTAAAAATTTTGTCGTTTTTGAATATTGAATATTTTCATTATTAAATGTTAAGGGGTTAATGATGGAATTTATTTTATTTTTAGTTGTAAACATAAAAGAGAATTTTGTAAAATGTACCGTAAGTTTATTTAATGCATCCGCATTTGAAGTAAAACAATACTACCCAACACCATAATAAAATATTCAACATTTTTGTCACGGTCTTGTACATTTTTCAGTTCTCGACGTGAACGAGGAGCTGCAAATAAAGGTCCACCCGAAAATAACGAAGAAGCTGAAACCGCACCAGCGCAGCGGGATCCAGTTCATGTGGGACTCGTGCTACGAGAGCGTGGAGCAGTTGAAGAAGGGGTACGAGGGTTCGGGCTGTATATTGGCCCACTGTATGGGTTTGGGCAAAACTTTACAGGTATATTTTTTGATGATTATTTTTTATACAGGGTCCTGCACCTCACCTCCCGTCTTCTATAGCTCACTTAATAATTAAGTTAGGATTTTGATATTTTGCGGACCTTACCTGTATCTTGGGGCGCATTTCAGGAAAATATTTTTTTTCAGACAGTTCCAAAAAAGATTGACATCATAAGGATGTATTTTTTTATTTATTTGAGTGCCTCCTATAGTTACCTACATACCCTTAGAATTTTATTGAAATCGATTCAGTATTACAGGCGAAAAAAAATAAAAACTGAAAAATATCAGTTTTACACCACTGGTTTTAAAAAATAAAAGTAATGCCTCGTTAATAAAATTATACAAAGGTACTTATTAAATTAAGTCTAACAGTCTCGTTAACCAAGTTTGATTAATACGAATTGTACAGGGTGTCCAAAGTTTAGTGTCAAACTTTGCAAAATTTAAAGCAATTTATTTTTTTCATTTCAAATAGGAACCCCTGTATCTTTTTATGTCATTCAATGCAGAATTAAAAATTAAACATTTGTCCTAATTACAACCCTATCGCAATTTCTAACGCATCAAGACTTATTTGCAGAAAACTCATTTTATCAACGATTCCAGCAGTCATTATTATGAATAAATATCGAAGGTGGCTTTAAAAAACAATTTATTGGTATTAAAGTTTATTAAAGCGACGAGACCATTTTGACTTTAGTGGAGAAGGTTATCCTTTAAAATTCGTTGAACGCATCAGCGACTGCTTGTTGACTAACTGAAGGATTTTCTATGACAGATACTCGCAAAGCCAATTGTTTTTCTTTAGTTCGGACCGGTTTATTTCTCACTGGTTTTAAGTAGTTTACATTTTCCGTTTGTACAAACCTCTCTAATATGTTTTGCAGGCTCTTTTTGTCTGGATGTCGTCGTTCCGGATAACGCTGTGCGTAAACTTGGCTTGCCAAAAAAGAGTTTTTTTCGCATACTCCTAATATAAAAATCATATCTCTTCTTGGTAGTCCATTACAAAAAAACAATATAAAGTACTTTTAACAGCTTAAATAATTACTTACAATTTAACGATATTCGAAACTTTTAGTCATCATCATCATCAAACAGCCAATCTTGTCCACTGCTGGACGTAGGCCTCCCTTTTCCATCTATTGCGGTCTTGTGCCGCGCTTAATCAGTTACTCTCTACTCTTTTGAGATCATCTGTCCATCGAGTTGGAGGTCTTCCTCGATTTCTCAGCGCCTCGTGTCGGGGACGCCACTCGATCACTCTTTTTGTCCATCTCTCGTCTCTTGTTCGTGCTAAGTGACCTGCCCAAATCCACTTCATAGTAGCTATTCTCTCGATTACATCTACGACTTTGGTTCTTTGTCTCTTAAGCTCACTCCCAGCATGGCACGCTCCATAGCTCTTTCGGCAACTCGGAGCTTTTGGGCGGATTTTTGTGTGAGTGTTGGTGTTTCAGCACCATACGTCATAAGTGGGAGTATACACTGCTCAAAAACCTTCCGTTTTAGACAGACTGGGATTTCTGCCTTAAAGACATATCTCAGTTTTCCAAAGGCAGCCAGCCAATTTCGCAGGTCTGGTTGTCGCGTCCTATTTGTATTTCATGACCAAGGTATTTATAGGATGTTACTTGTTCGATTTCACCCCCATCATATATGATATTTTGGCTTGCTACCAAATTTGTCATATAATGTGTTTTTGACGTGTTTATTTTGAGTCCAACCCGGCGTGAAGCTTCATCCAATCTGTTAATGGCATGATCTAGTCTATCTGATACCAATACGATATCATCGGCAAATCGCAAATGATTTAAGTTTTCTCCATTTATGTTTATGCCCGTACCTCCCCAGTCAATTTTCTTGAAAGCGTACTCCAGCAGAGTGATAAATAGTTTAGGTGAAATTGTATCACCCTGACGTACCCCTTTTTCTATTTTGAATCGTTCTGTCTGATCATGAAGTTTAACACTTGCTGTTGCATTTTGGTACATATGTTGAATAAGGGCTGTATATCTATGGTCTATTCTGCAGTCAGCTAGGGCTTTCAACATTTCATGGTGTTTTATACTGTCGAAAGCCTTTTCGTAGTCCACAAATACACATACAAGGGGTTTATTGTATTCAACACATTTTTCAATAATAAGAGACTTTATGACTTGTAAGTGATCGTTCGTTCCATATCCCGGACGGAAACCCGCCTGTTCTCGCGGCTGATAAAATTCCATCTTAGAATTAAAACGTTTTGCTATAATTTTAGTAAATAGTTTATGAAGATGTAACAATAGACTAATTGGTCTATAGTTTTGAAGATTCGATTCCTTTTTTATGCATTATAGTTATTACGGCATTATTCCATTTAGCGGGTGTTGTTGCAGTTGTCAGACACAAATTAAACAATTGTGTAATAGCATTCAGTAGCTTATCTCCACCTTCCTTAACAGCCTCGATAACAATCCGGTCCTCGCCCGGTGCCTTGTTATTTTTCATCTCTGATAGAGCTAGTTTAACCTCTTCTTTTGTAATGTCAGGCATATCCTCCGATCCCTGGTTTAAGACTACCGGTCTGTCATTTCCTTGAGCAGTGCCATCCTCGTCATGATACAAGTTTGTATAGAATTTTTCCACTAGTTTTAAAAGTTGTTCTTTATTTGTCACAGTTTCACCATTCATGTTTTCTAATTTACAAATATCGCTCTTTCCCGGATTTAGCTGGCGTCGTAGTACCTTCATACTTTTGTTCTCTTCTATGATTTTTGTTGTCCAGTCGGTATTATATTTTCTGATGTCCTTTCGTATTGAGTGTGAAATATCTTTATTTAGCTGTCTTAATTCTACAGAAAAAGAAAAGCACAAAGTCTTTCTTCACAATCTTTATTTATCGAAAAACTAGGCGAACCTAGTATCACAACGACATGTTTCGAGTGTAGAAACACTCATCATCAGGAAACAAAGTGAAAAGTAAAATGCTGATGTTTTTAGCAAAAGAGAAAATAATGGTGAGATTGAGCCGTAATGGAGCTTTTAATGGTGTACAACAGATGTAAGATTGAAAAATTAGAAGGTCGACAGTCAAGACTCCAGCATACTGAAGAGTCGAGGGTTAAGTGTAGAAGCACACTGTGCCGTGCAGAAAATGGTAGGGTAGTAAAAATTAGGGAGTTTTGAAAAACATATCTGTAAAAAGCCTTAATAAATTACTGAAACATCCTGAGTTTTATTAAGCCCGGTCGGAAACATGTGAAAATGTTGGGGTGAGATGTAAAGAAAAGAAAAAGAAAAAAGTTTTTTTTTTTTTTGAGTCAACGCATCTTTTGGTTAAAAAGTAAAAGCAGTTGGGGTACCAGGCTTTTTACGGCCCAGTTAACTCCACTTTGAGTATGGACTACTTCTTCAAAATGTCTTAATTCTATTTGTCTATCAATGTATTTGTTTTTCATTTCTCTTCTTCGCTTCATTAGATCTTTTGTTCTTACACTAATTTTCTGATTATTTTCTCTCTGGGTTTTACTCTGCACCTTGGTAGCCTCTTCGATTGATCTCAAAATTGTTGTGTTTAATTCGTTCACATTTTGGTCCTCCGTTATTCTTAGATGATTTTCAATAGTGCTTCTGTAGGCTTTAACGTCTTCTATTGATGACCACTTTTTGTTAGCATGGGTTTTTTCAACCAGTTTTAGACGTTCCTTGGCCAATCTTAGCACTATTTTTGCCCTTACCATTCTGTGATCACTACCAATAGAGAGTTTATTTAATACTGTAACATCTTCAACTATATGTTTCTTATCTGTAATGACAAAGTCTATTTCGTTTTTTGTTCTTCCATCTGGACTGGCCCATGTCCATTTTCGGTGTGGGGCTTTTTTAAAAAAAGTGTTCATAGCAAAAAGACTTCGTTGCAGCAGAAAGCCCAGCATCATACTGCCTCTATCGTTTCTTTCGCCTACACCGTGGGACACAAGAGATATTTCAGACTGATCCGATTTTACACCCAACTTAGCATTAAAGTCTCCAACAAGAACCGTAAAATATGTTTTGTTTCGGTCCATTGCACGTTGAATGTCATCGTAGAAGCTCTCCATCTCTTCGTCGGGGTGATCTTTTGTAGGGGCATACGCTTGAATGATTTTGATGGAATATTTTTGGTTCAGTTGTAATATCAAAGAGCAGACACGTGTACTTATATTTTCAATCTGTGTGATAGCCTTTGAGTGTTTTTGATGTATGAGAAAGCCAATACCTCCGGCGGTAGATTCTTCTTCGCCCTTGTAGTAGAATACATGTCCAGATTTTAAAGTCGTTTGTTTCTCTCCTTTTCTGCGAATTTCGCTGATACCCAATATATCCCAGTGGATGTGATTGAGCTCCTCTTCTAGCTCTAACATCTTGTCCTCCGTAGATAGAGTCCTTGCGTTGTATGTATTTATATATAGCGTTCGTCTTTTTTGGTAGCCTTTTAGTACTAAAGTTAAAATGGTCTCTTGTTACTTTAATAAACTTTAATACCAATGAATTGTTGTTTTTCAAAGCCACCTTCGATATTTATTCATAATAATGACTGTTGGAGTAGTTGATAAAATGGGTTTTCTGCAAATAAGTCTTGATGCGTTAGAAATTTCGATAGGGTTGTAATTAGGACAAATGTTTGATTTTTAATTTTAACTTTCAAAATGTCTTTATTCCAAACTAACTTTTACAGTTCATTACATGGAAAGTGACAACATAATGTAGAAAATAATAATCAATTAAAAAAAATAAAAAATAATTGAAGTTAATCCAATTTGATTCATTAATAAAATCATTAAAAAAAAATAGTGTAAATAATTTAATTTAGTAAATATCTCTTTAATTGTTTTTTAAAAGTTGCCAATTTTTTAATTTTTCTGATATTTTTTGGAAGATTGTTATATTTTATTATTCCGTCATATAAAAGCGATTTTTTTCCGAAATTACTTTTTACTGGTATAGTTTGATAATTTATACAAATGACATAAAAATATACAGGGGTTGCTATTTGAAATAAGAAAAATAAATTGCTTAAGTGCCGTTTTACACAGACGTAATTTTAACACAAATTTTGTGCTAAAATTTATGGTAAATTTTATTAGTAAAAATTTATAACAAAAATATGTACAAAATTACATGGAATTTTAATGTGTATGACACAGTAACAAATTTGGATGCATTTTTTGCAAGAAATCATGCGCACTGACGCATGTTAAAATGTCAATGTCAAATTATATCTAACCCAGCTTCTCGGTAAATAAAAATAATAGTTATTTACACTACAAGGGAGGCAGGTGATACTTACCAGTCGAGGACATAGTTTGCGCCCGAGCGATAGCGAGGGCTTGCAAAATAGTCCGAGACTGGTCAAGAATACTGCCTCCCGAATTTTGTATTATATTTTTTCTACTCCAGTTCCCTCAAATTAAAAAAAAATGTTTTTTAATTCTATAATTTGAGCTATCCAACTGAAATACCCTGTATGTAGTGATGTGAGAGGAGAATAGTCTCGAGAACGGGAATATTCTCGAGAATATTCTCTGTAAGAAAATTCTCCCGAGAATATTTTCTAGAAAAGTTTTTCTACATAATTTACACCGCCTCGATTTACACTGAAAAATTTTGCAATGATTTTTAAAATTTGGAGTTTCCCTAACCTTTTCTATAACTCTGGCAGCAGTGTTTTACGTCTGGCAACAGTGATTCAGGGAAATCCCCTAGAAGCGCGAACGTACACTCGTATGTTTTTAATAGTTAAATGTGATCTTTCTTTATTTGACGGTTTTTTTGTTTAGTTTTTAGTTATTCTTGGGAAGGTATGTTATGTTTTTTAAATAAAAATTTTATTTCTTTACGTTTTGTTTGATTAACGCCGGTTGACATTTGCCGAAAATAAGCAGAATAGGTAATTTTTAATTTCTTTTTATTGCTATTTCTAACGGTTTTCTTACCATTCTCAGAAAATTCTCTAACTTGAGAATATTCTCCAAAAGATTATTACCGAGAATTTTACATCACTACCTGTATGTATGACAGGTTTCCTAGTGTTGACACGTTGATTGCTATATAATTCATAATGTTCATATTCAAACAAACGTTCTGTCAGTGTCAGTTTTTTTAATAAATCGAAAAAATGGATATCGATGCAGTTGCGAATGCAGCTTGCGCTGCTCTATTACCTCAGAAATCGAAGGAACCGTACAATCGGTGTTACAGGGACTTCAAGGATTGGTGCAGTATTAATGCAAGTGATGAAAGAGTCACCGAGAATTCTATGCTGGCGTACTTTGTACTTCCCTAGGGAGGTAAGTATTTACTTACCTCCCTAGGGAGGTAAAACGTACTTACCTCCCTTAAATCAGTATCGAAATGAAGTACTTACAGAGTAAGGAGTAGAAAAAAGTAATTTAGGAAATAGCAAATGTAACCTCCGAATGCCAATTTCAATCAAACGTAACCTTTCTTTTTCGGCTTTTCTTAAAAGATTTTGACAAGTGTTATTTTAAGTTACTGCGCATATTTTGGCGCACTTTTATTAATTTTTTTGATAAAATATAGAAATGTTTCTATATTTTCGTAAAATATTGTATTTTTTTAATAAAATTTGTAAGTGTGTATTACACGTTAAAATTTAGTTGTAAACAAATTTCTGCTTAAATTTATCGTTAAATTTGCTACTGTGTAAAACGATACTTAAAGTTTGCAAAGTTTGACACTAAACTTTGGACACCCTGTACAATTCGTATTAATCAAACTTAATTAACAAGACTGTTATACCTTATTTAATAAGTACCTTTGTATAATTTTATAACCCAGGCATTATTTTTATTTTTTATTAATTTTTAAAACCAGTGGTGCAAAACTGATATTTTTCAGTTTTTATTTTTTTTTCGCCTATAATACTGAATCGATTTCAATAAAATTTTAGGGGTATGTAACTAAAAAAATACATCTTTATAATTTCACACTTTTTTGGAACATGAAAAAAAATATTTTCCTGAAATGCGCCCCAAGATAAAATATCAAAATCCTAACTTAATTACTACGTGGGCTATAGAAGACGGGAGGTGAGGTGCAGGACCCAGTATAGTAAGTATTTTTTTTCACGATCGAATTTTCATTTTATAAGTAGGTAAGTGTTCATTGACATGTCATATAATATGATAGAATGTCCTCTATAAACAGTGAGATGTCTTCTCGGCGCAAAACTGCCTTTATGAAAAAGATGCGTCTATCTTTGCTTCATCATCATTGGTTCCATATAATATTCTTTTTACAGTAATAATACTGGTTAAACATTCAGTTGTGTTTCTAAAGCTGTAATATAACGTGTGGTTCTAATGGAAACCCAACTTAAACAACTTAAAAATCGCTGTACTACAGTTTTTAGTGCATCTTTCTTCACGGGGACGCTCGTGAAAGAGCTGATACTTTCTGCTCTCTGGAAAGAACATGCCTACAAAAACATTTTCATTGTATTTCAGGCTTTGGGACTGATACATACTGTGTTCAATTATCGACAAGTGACCAAAGCGAAACACGTGTTGGTAGTATGTCCATTGTCCACCGTGTCCAATTGGAGGAACGAGTACAAGCTGGCCTTTAAAGACATCAGACATTGCAACATTCAGCTGTTCACTATAGAGTAAGTCGTCACGAAATAGTACATTATTCACCAGCGGTAATTACGTAATGGGAACATAGTAATACTCATTAGAGCGCGAGTAAAATACTCTTTATAAAATAAAATACTGTTTTCACAACTGTTAAATTTTTTTTTAAATTACCTTGTCGCTCTTCCATTGTCTTTATTTAATTACTTAACACAACGTTTCGGTTAGTTAGTATCTCTAACCGTTTTCAAGTGTAAACTTAATTATAATTCTAAGGCTACTGTCTTAAATACTATCCATGTGCAGTGAAGCTCGATGACACCGCCTACGTGCTTATTGGAGTGTGAAGTTTAAGCTGTTGGTTTTGGTCAAGAAGAGGCTTCCAGATATTGGGGATATCTATACTTGGTTTACTAAATATATGGGTCTTTGATTCATGAAAGCTGCTTCTTTGAATTTTCGTTTTCTTCAGTGCTCTTCCGTGTCTAAAACTTTGGCTTCTGACCACTGTGTATTATGTTCGTTGGTCCATACATGTTCCGCTATGCTATACTTGATCTCAAAGTTTCACCTCTTTGAGTATGTTTCACATGTTCTTTAACTCGTACGGGAAGAGGTTTTTTTGTGTCTCCAATTCGCCACACTCGCAAGGGATTTGATAGATACAATTTTTTATGTTTTCATTACGGGGGGGTTTACTTTTGTAAGGCTCTTTTGATATATATTTGATAGTTTTTGGTTATCCTTTTAACCTTTTCAGAAATCCCCTTGACATAAGGTATTGTAAGAAATGCTTGCTCCTCTTTCGTTTCTGTATCAGTTTTTACTTCGCGATTTTTCAGTTTTAAGATGGTATTAGTTACAAAGGTTTCAGGGTAACCATTCTGTTTTAAATCTTTTTTGATGTTTGAAATTTCCATATTAAGGTCTTCCGGATTGTTGCAAACGTTAGATGCTCTGTGATATAAAGAGTTTGAATTATGCCCTGTTTTATGGAGTTTGAACGATTCGATCCGTGATTAAGGTATTGCCCCGTGCGAGTGGGTTTCCTGTACACTGAAGTTTTTATGTTTATATGTTAAATATTTTCCGTGGCAGTTTTCAATTGATTTTTTTTCTCCTTTTAGAGACAAAAAGGTGGCGAAGCAACGGTTCAACATAGTGAACAAATGGTGGAAGAACGGCGGAATCTTGGTCATGGGCTACGAGTGCTTCGGTCTCCTGACCAATGATGAGAAGTTGGAGAAAATGGCAAAGAAGATCCTTTGTAACAAGGAGGAGATGTTGGAGGCGTTGGTTAATCCAGGTAAACTATCGGCCGATATACGAACATTTCCATTGTGGTATTACATGTCTACTCTCTTTTTTTTTCTTAATAACATAAATACATATATCTTTATTCTCAACCAACTTAAAAAAGTTTATTACAGATATTCTAACACCAAATATACAATATATAAATTCACGAATAGTAAAAATCATGTTCATATAATATAATAACCATTTACAAAAAAAAATATTAATATAAATGTATACACAAATTACCACATTTAGAACCAACTGTTAATCTATATAGACCGAAAGGGTACTTACACGTTCAAAACATTTATAAATTAAAAATTTGTATTCTAATTCACTCTATTATTTTAAAAGAAAAAAAATCAAGCATAACACTTCAGGAGAATAAGACATTACATGATCATAACACCAGACATTGTATAAATTATCAAACTATACCAGTAAAAAGTAATTTTGGAAAAAAATCGCTTTTATATGACGGAACAGTAAAATATAACAATCTTCCAGAAAATATCAGAAAAATTAAAAAATTGGCAATTTTTAAAAAACAATTAAAGAGATATTTACTAAATTAAATTATTTATACTATTTTTATTGATTTTATTAATGAATTAAATTGAATTAACTTCCATTTTTTTATTGTTATTTTTTTTATGGTTATTATTTTCTATATTATGTTGTCACTTTCCATGTCATGAACTGTAAAAGTGAGTTTGGAATAAAGACATTTTTGAAAGTTAAAATATAATACGTTAAAGTTAGTTCAGTTTTAAAAAATATTTTTTTTTAAATCCATAATTTTGATATTGCTTTAATATTTTTCGTCAAACTGTTGTAAATTGTTATTCCTTTATATAATATTGATTTTTGGCCAAAAGTACTCTTTACGATCGGTGTTTGAATATGATGGTATTGTCTCGTGATGTGAATAATGTTGGTTGAAGGAAATATTATATTCGATTGTTTTTCTTTAATAATAATAGAGTGTATTAGAATGTATAATTTTAATTTATAAAGCTTTTCTAAATTTAAATATCAATTTGGTTCATACAATATTATAGTTGGTTCTAAAAAAGGAAGTTTATATATGAATTTAATTATTTTTGGTTTGTAGTTTTTTTAATGGCTGAATTGTAGTTAAATTCGCTGATCCCCAAATTGAAATCATATACTGGAATAAACCAAAGAATAATATATGTATATTTTTTAATTATTTTAACAATTTATAATTTTTAGCAAAATGTCAATTATTGGTGAGATGTAACTTCTTAAATATTCAATATGTTTTTTTCCAACTTAAATTGTCATCAATATATAAACCCAAAAAGTTAATTGTATTAGTATATTTAATTAAATGATTATTGAAAGATAGTGAAGAAATATTATAATTTTTTAATTTTGATTTACTTATAAACATAAAAGATGATTTATTAAAATTTAATGATAATTTATTAGTTTCAAGCCATTTAATTTACATATTATATTTAGGTCGTGGTTAATGTTATTATGAATTTGAGCATTTCATGAAAATATACAATAGTAGTATCATCGGCAAACAATTTTATTTTACCTTTTAAATTTTATTTTGCTACAGAATTAATGTAGATTTAAAAAAAAGTAGGTCCTAAGGTTGACCTTTGCGGAACACTGCAGTTGTGAACTTTTAACATTTTCCATTTGAACAAAAACAATAAATAAATATTCCCCCGAATTCCAATATTGTATAGACATTTAAATAAAATATTGTGAAATGACTGTATCAAAAAATGCTTTACAAAAATCTAGTGACAGTATAGGCAGCATTTTTGGTTGCTATCAACGTTTTGTTGAATATCTTTGATAATATCTGCAGCTGCCAACTTCTGTATCTGTAAATTTACGAAAACTATATTGAAATGGAGAGAGTTTTTTTTTTTTTTCTTCTAAAAAGTTTGCTATTCTATTTAAAAAAATTTCAAAAATCTTTGAAAATGTGGGTAAAACAGAAATTGGGCGATAGTTACTACTCTAATATTTTTCTGCATTTTTAAAAACTGGTGATACTTTTGCTATTTTTAATTTCTCTGGAAATAACCTTAAATTATTAACATTATTTATTCCAGGTCCGGATCTAGTGATTTGCGATGAAGGTCATCTTTTAAGGAATAAACAAACCCAAAGAAATTTGGCATTAAATAAAGTGACAACAAAGAGGAGGATAGTGTTAACGGGAACGCCGCTGCAAAATAATTTGTTAGAATGTAAGTTTTTGTGTTTTTTTGGTTAGCTAAAAGTTAACCTAAATCAGTTACGGAGATAAAAGGGGATGAATTAGTTAATTTAGGTTTATTTTAACCGAAAATGGTTATGCTGATATCAAAACTATAAGTATTAGTATTGGGAATCGATTGTAATATCCTTAAAATAACATAATAGTACAGCCCGGGAGGCAGCGTTGCAAATGACGCAGTCATTTTAGGTCGTCTAGGGGCAAACCTATAGGCTGGCGCCTAAAAGTAAAGCAAGTTCAAATAAAATAACTTGAAACAAAGGTTATTAAAATATTGGATGATAGGTAAGTAAAGTCGCCACAGTGGATGTTTTCCCGTGCGTCATCAATCAACGATAAGGACTCAACGTGGTTAATAACTCTGCATCCTTATTTATTACAGTAACAAGTTTGAATAAAAGCATAAAAGAACGTCTCGAAGATTCCGCAATAATATAACGTGCTAGACAAGAATAAAACTATAAATGTCAATTAATTACTTTTTTTATTTGTTTAGTTGACTACCGTTGTATTTTAGAACGTCATTGTCAACCTTATTTTGATCTGCCAATCTAATTCGTATTTTGTAAACTTGTGTGCCTTAAAACTGTTCCTTTTTCTAAAAAGAGTTCTTTTTAGAGCTAATTTTACCCACCATCTGTTTTGGCGGTAAGTATTTATGGATTTTTAAAATACCTAATTTATTTATTTTAAATATTCTAACCGTGAAAGTTCTTTGAAAAGTTTACGGCAGTGGCTAAATTCCCTTAAATGAAAGGATGTCAAAAATTTGACTTTTGCGATTTTAATAGTCAATAAAACACCAAACTTTTCTAGATTTTAAGCTTTAAAAATAGTATTAAATGTATTAACATTTGTTTATCAATTTCTTTTAGAAAACAGAGAATGCCGGGCAAAACTTAAAATAAATATTAATTTTTCTGGATATTATGTAGGTACGTCAAACGGTAGGCAGGCACGTCCATTTTATAAACTTAGACTTAGTTTTGACTTTTTTCGTCTCGTAATTTTGATTTGATTCATACGATTTTGATGACGTGAAAGTGATGACGCACGGGAAAAGATCCACTGTGGCGACTTTACATAAAAATATTTGGCTTTATTAGTTACTTGTTGATCAATCATTCAATTGCATTCGCCTTGGCTTCATCAAAGCAAATTTATTGATGATTTTGTCATGATCAATATCAATTTCTTTGTGGACATTCAACAATGCCAAGCCACTAAATCTTTCCTGCAACATTGTTGAATGTAGATACGTTTTAAGGCGTTTGCTTGTTGAGAAACTTTTCTCAGGTGTTGCAGTTGTGACAGGAAGAGTGTGAGTGAATTAGCGGGAAAAAAAAATCGGTACAATACATTAACGCTTCCACTGCTGTACAAGGACGAATAATAGTTGTTTCGTCATCCCATCTTCTAAGCCAGATCACTATTTCAGCCTTAAGCTGATTTTCACTAACATTTAGGTCGGATTCATAAAACATAGCTGCTTTAACAATTTCATCTATAAGATATTTTGAAGATTTTGCAGGAATTAATCCTAATGGAGTAAATCGATTTCTAAATGGATCGAAATTCTGTAGAATCAGAATCAATATTATTTATCGTCAAAGACTATTTGTTTTGGGATAGAGGAGCAGCAGCAAATATAAATAAGTGGAGTGGCTTAAGCCCCCCCTTGGGACCGCCACTGCTCCTATAATTACCTACATACCCCTAAAATGTTATTGAAGTCGATTCAGAAATATAGGCGAAAAAAAATAAAAACTAAAAAATATCAGTTTTGCACCACTGGTTTTAAAAATATTTAAAAAATAAATATAATGCCTCGTTAATAAAATTATACAAAGGTCCTACTGTACAAATTTGTTCCAAGCGAAGAATTTGTCTAAATTATTTTACTTATATCTTTTCATTTTTTCCTGCTCGAGATACGAAAAATATAGCACAAAGCGCCCTACCCTTTTTTCACAATAATACTAATGTTTATCGTTCATTATTATTTTCTGCCTATATTAAGAATTTCAAGAATTATTTTAAACTATATTTATTTTCCGCTTTTTAGTTTGATTAATTATTAAAGCGTGTTTTTTAGTTTTTTTAAACTAAGTATATTTATTTTCCATTTTTTAGTTTGAATTATTGTTAAGAAAAAAAAATTTTTTGAGTAGATTGAGGTAGATTATTGTTTTGTCAGCGGTTCTTGATAAGTCTACAAAATTTAAATTAAATCTGACCGTTTAAAGTGGGTCAAAATCGGGTTCAAAGAAGTCGGTTACAAACAAACATACATACAAACCCGAACAAACGACTAAAAATTTCAAAATAAAAAAAAAATTACCAAAATTTTATTTTGACGGGTAGAATTTATTTTTTAATTTTTCTCTATTCTTAGCGACAATATCTATACGACCCCACGTTTGTTTCATTACTATCGGTTATTGTAATAGTTCTGACATATTGACAGGTGTCAAATTTTAACAAGAGAATTTTTTGCGTATTTTTTTCAACTTTCCACCGTCAATATCCATACGACCTTATAGTTTTTCATTAATATAATTTTTTTAAACGATTTGACATATTGGCAGCTGTCAATTTTTTTCAGGAGAATTTTTTGCTTATTTTTCCCGAAGTCTCCACATCGAATACTATACGACCCCATAAGTTGTTTCGTTAAAATCGCTTCTTCGTTTTATACCTGACAGCTGTCAAAATTTGACAAGAAAATTTTTTGCGTGTAGATTATTGTATTGTCGGCGTTTCTTGATAAGTCTACAAAATTTAAATTCAATCTGACCGTTTAAAGTGGGTCAAAATTGGGTTTAAAGAAGTCGGTTACAAACATACAAAAATACAGGTGAAGCTAATAAAAGCGTGTTAAAAAGAGAGTTCTTATTAATTAGAAATTTAGCTAATTATCCATTAAAGTCAGTATACAGTTAATGTTTTCAATCTATTTCAGTATGATTCCAAACAGAATTAAAATATTGAGAAAGTTCATAAACCACCATATGGTGAAATAAAAATATAATAATTCTAGTGTTGGAACTAGTTTTCCAACAAATTCCTATAAAAATGTCTGCGTTATAAGAAGAAGACATCCACGAAATTTAATAATTCTAAGATTAGGGGTTTAGGCTGGGCGTTGATGAATCAGTCATTTTATATAAAGTGTAGATTTTACATAGATTAGCCGTATTAATTTCTTTTTAGATTATTACATGGTCAACTTCGTTAAACCCAATCTCCTGGGTACAGAGAAAGAATTCAAGACAAATTTCATCAATCCAATCAGCAACGGCCAGTTCGAGGATTCGACCGCGGTCGACATTTTGTTTATGAAAAAGAGAACGCACGTGTTGCATAAGATATTGAATAAGACTGTGCAGGTAAGCGAGGTTTTATTGTGCCGATTCCTCCACGGTTTCATTCTATGTAGTGACGAAAAACACAATCTGACCGGGTAAAAAATACTTATACCGGGTGTTTCTCAAAAGACGTTCGTCCCTATAACTTTTCTGTATTTATAGATATTAAAATGATATTTTGAGATTATACATAAGAGATGAGTCTGCATTTATTGGCATAATTTTCAATTTGTTAGCACTTCCGGTTTGACCAAAAGTGACCTAGACTGTGGTATTTTAAATGGGACATCTTGTAAATTTTTACTTACTTGGAGTCAGCATAACATTCTGAGTAAAATGACACCTCACTTGTAATTTTTTGACATGTTATAACATTTTTATGTTTATTTTTTATTTTCAATCTAGAGTGCTACAAATTACTTAAGTCTGTTAAGTTATAGTCAAGTAGTATAATATGAAAATTAAAATGATGTCATAATCATTGACTTTCGAAGTATCACAAGCGTTTAAAAAAATGAAATTTTGATTTTTTGACGTTTACTCCATTTTTCCAAATGGAACGATGGTGGTTCACTAGGATATTTAAAACGAGCATTTTTTTCCCAATAATTTGATACCATACACTCATACGCTATTTTAAAATTGACACGAAAAAATTTGCCTTAAGTCTCAATCGCAAATTTAAAAGCGTTATGCATTAGGTACATTGCAAATTAGCTAAAATGGTTAGTTTTACTAGAAATGAACAAATCGATATGCTCCTAATTTTTGGAGTGACCAGAAAAATTCTTCTGAAGCCGCAAGATTGTATGTATTGCATGTTTTATACACTAATGACATTGCAACTTTAAATTAAAGCCATATTGCTTTTCAAAACCATTCCATTGTTTTTCAAAGTCGCCTTTATATTTCTTTAGAAAAGAGAGGGCGGCAATAATACATAACAGTTTTAAATTTGCGATGGGGATTTAAAGCACATTTTTTAGTGTCGATTGTAAAATAGCATAGAAGTGTATGGTATCAAATTGTTGGAAAAAAATGCTCATTTTAAATATCCTAGTGAACCACCATTGTTCCGTCAAGAAAACAAAATTTCATTTTTTAACCGCTTGTGAAACTTAGAAAGTCAATTATTATGACATAATTTTAATTTTCATATACTACTTGACTATAAATTAACAGATTTAATTAGTTTGTAGCACTGTAGATTGAAAATAAAACATAAAAATGTTATAACACCTCAAAAAGTGACAAGTGAGGTGTCATTTCACTCATAATGTTATGCTGAACCCAAATAAGTAAAAGTATACAAGATGTCCCATTTAAAATATCAAAGTCAAGGTCACTTCCGCTTAAACCGGAAGTGCTAACAAATTGAAAATTATGTAAATAAATGCAGGCTCATCTCTTATGCATAATTCCAAAATTTCATTTTAATATCTTTAAATATAAAAAAGTTATAGGTGTGATCGTCTTTTGAGAAACACCCGGTATATCATTACCACGGAAGATTTTTTTTTCGTACTTATTTATTGCTGAGCGAACACCGCTTTGCGTGCGGAAGAACATCACCTGTACTCGTATACCTATTGTAGAGAGTCGAAGACACTGAACTGAAACGGTACCTCCCAGAACTTGTGGACCAGGCGCTGTTCATAAGATTGAGTGATCTGCAAGTTCAGTTCTACAACACGTACCTAGACGGTGCCAACGCCCGGCCTGTGGAGTACACGGCCGCAGGAAATATCAGCAGGAAGAATTTCTTGGGCGACATACAAATATTGAGGGTGAGTTTAACTTTAACTTTCAAAATGTCTTTATTCCAAAGTAACTTTTACAGTTCATTACATGGAAGGTGACAACATAATATAGAAAACAATAACTATTAAAAAAAAAAACAATAAAAATGGAAGTTAATCCAATTTAATTCATCAATAAAATTAATTTAAAAATAGATAGTATAAATAATTTAATTTAGTAAATATCCCTAGTAATTGTTTTTTAAGAGTTGCCATTTTTTTAATTTTTCTGATATTTTTTGGAATATTGTTATTTTTTATTATTCCGTCATATAAAAGCGATTTTTTCCCGAAATTACTTTTTACTGGTATAGTTTGATAATTTATACAACGTCTGGTGTTATGATCATGTAATAAATGTCTTATTCTCCTGAAGTGTTATGTTTGATTTTTTCTTTTAAAATAATAGAGTGAATTAGAATACAAATTTTTAATTTATAAATGTTTTGAAAGTAAATACCCTTTCGGTCTGCATAGATTAACAGTTGGTTCTAAATGTGGTAATTTGTGTATACATTTAATAATTTTATTTTTGCAATTTTTGTAATGGTTTTAAGTTTGATAAATAAGCAGATCCCCAGACAGAAGCTAAGTATTGTAATTTTGAAAATATTAATGAAAACTATATATTTTTTAAGTATTTCAAAGAAATTAAATATCTAGCTCTGTACAAAACAGATACCAAAGAAGATATCGAGTTGATAATATACTGGATATGGCATTTCCAATTTAAATTTTCGTCTAAAACTAATCCTAAAAATTTTGTCGTTTTTGAATATTGAATATTTTCATTATTAAATGTTAAGGGGTTAATGATGGAATTTATTTTATTTTTAGTTATGAACATAAAAGAAGATTTTGTAAAATTTAACGTAAGTTTATTTGATTGAAGCCAAGAAAGAAGTATTTTAAAATCATTATTAATATCAAAATACATTTCTGCAAGAGTTTCAGCCAAACAAATAATTATTGTTGTATCATCTGCAAATAGCTTTATATTGCCCTTTAAGTTCAATTTGGAAACGAAATTAATGTAAATTAAGAATAATAACGGACCTAATATTGGTTAATAGTTTAAGCGTCCTTGCCATTGCTTGAAGGTATTTTTCACGCGCGCCTTTCATTTGTACAGTTTTATAGACATAAATTAAGGTAGGTTTCAAAAAACGTTTATGTGTTCCAGTACATCTGCACCCACCCCGACGTCGTCACAATCGCCAAACGGAGCGTCAAATCGAAAATCAAAGAACAGGACGTGATCGACGACATCGAGGACGCCATAGAAGATAAATTTTTCTCGAAAAGCGATTGGTTCAAAGAGCTGGTTCCGGAGAGCGGCGTCAAACAACCGGCACTGGGCACCAAGATGATGATGGCGCTGGGAATTGTGGAAGAAGCCATCGCCAACAACGATAAAGTGTGAGTAAGACAGTATGCGTTTTGTTTTAAATCACAACGTTCCAACTGATTTTCATGAAGACTATGCACAAATTCATAATAACATTAACCACGACCTAAATATAATATGTAAATGGCTTGGAATTAATAAATTATCATTACATTTTAATAAATCCTCTTTTATGTTTACAAGAAAGTAAATCAAAATTAAAAAATAATAATATTTCTTCACTATTTGAACAGCACACAGAAGAAAGGCGAAATATCAGTCTTATATGGTTTTGAGAAAAACAAATTTTAGTTTTCAAAGTCCTAGTTTGCTTAGCATATTTAAATAATTAGTGAATTATTACATCAAACCTATTCCTTAAACTGGTTTGCACCATATTAGGTCAAAAGGAAATTGGGTATCGCCAATCATGTAAAGATACTTTTAAAAACGAATTAATATTGACTTTGCCCTCGTTATATATTTTTGAAATTCTCAAATTTGTAAAACAAAATATACAGATGTTTAGAACACAAAATTTCCACCATGAATATAATACAAGGTTTGGCACTAATCTACAGCACGATCTTCATCGCCTAGAATTGTATAAATTAAACCCTTATTATATGGGTACCATTTTGTTTAATAAAATTCCAAATAACATGAGAGAGCTTAGCAACAACAAATTCTATACAACTTTAAAATGTACATTACTAAATAATGCTTTCTACAGTATTGATGAATTTTTGAACTACACTTTTTAGTCTTAGCAATATTGTTACAACAAATATCTCTTAGTTTTTAGTAGTTTAGCTTTTAAGACCTCTATGACCTGTCCTATATCCTTTATTGTGATCTTTGGATTAATAAATGCATTTCATTTCATTTCATTTCATTTTAAAAAGTTAAAAAAAAATCATTTGATTGTTCCATTATACAATGAAAAAGGTACACTCATTATTAGCATACAGTCTTTAATTTTTCTTTGTTACATTCTTTGCCTTTTTGTTTGATTTCGCTTAATCTTCTTCTCATTTTTGGGCTTTTGGTCATTTACAAAAAAAATGCGTTAAAGTTAGTTCAGTTTTAAAAAATATTTTTTTAGCGTTTTTTTAAAAGTCCATAATTTTGATATTTCTTTAATTTTTTTCGGCAAACTGTTGTAAACTGTTATTCCTTTATATGATATTGATTTTTGGTCAAAGTTCTCTTTGCCATTGGTGTTTGAATATGATGACTTTGTCTCGTGATGTGAATAATGTTGCTCGAAGGAAATATTATATTCGATTGTTTTTCTTTAATAATAATAGAGTGTATTAGAATGCATAGTTTTAATCTATCAAGCTTTTCTAAATATAAATATCCGTTTGGTTCATACAAATTTATAGTTGGTTCTAAAAAAGAAAGTTTATGTATGCATTTAATTATTTTGTTTTGTAGTTTTTCTAATGGCTGAATTGTAGTTAAATTCGCTGATCCCCAAATTGAAATCATTTACTGTAAATTTTGAATAAACCAAAGAATAATATATGCGCCCCCAGTTTTAAGGATTGGTGAAAATCCGATCTTATTTACCGAGTGTACATTTTTGGGTTAAACATGGATAGGTTTATTTCGTGGAAACCACATTGCAGGGCTATTTGTGCCAAACTGAATTTTCATTCAATATCATACCAGTTCAAAATGTTACACCCGGTACTTACTACACAACAACTTTTGACACTCTATCATGCTCAAGTGGGTAGCAGAATTTCTTATGGCGTCTGTTTCTGGGGTAGGACACCTATGGTTTCTGATGTTCTTTTGTGTCAGGAAAAAATCTTAAGAAATATTATAAATGTTCCTTCTACGCATTCCTGTAGAATCCTTTTTAGAACTTAGAATATATTAACGGTCATATCTGTGTTTATTTTTAAAATGTGTGTTTATGTATTTTTAAATAGGGCTAAGTTAAAAAAAAATTGTATGTTACAAAATTTTAACACGAGTCATAGGTCAGACTTTTATATAAGGCATCTAAACATTGCCAGAGACTTTCCAAATGTTTTAGGATCTAAGTTATTTAATATGCTTCCTGAATATTTGAAGAATTCTACTAATTTATTAGGTTTTAAAATGTGCCTAAGAAAGTACTTAGTCAGTAAGTCTATTTATAGCTTGGACAATTTTTTAAATATCTTATTTTTTAATAGTTTTTATTATTTGTGTTATTTTAAATGCAATTCAACTGACGAAATCGATACATTGTAAAATGTCTTTAGAAATATAAACATAATAGTATTATGAGATACAGTAAAACAAAGTTGAACTTGACAATCATTGTCATCTGACGAAGCTACAGTGTTAGCGAAACATGTCATTTTCTGTCTAATATAGTGAAAATTTACAAGTTCAACTTTGTTTTACTGTATCTCATAATACTATTATTATGGATTTCCACCTAGTATCGGCTGAATCAATTAAAATATAAACATTTATTATTATTATTATTATTATTATTATTATTATTATTATTATTATTATTAAAAATCAACTATCACTCTGAAATAGTATGTTGTGTAGCGGGCACGGAATGATACTAATTTGTTACGAATAGGAGCGTTTGCACCAGCGAGAAATAGTCATTTCCTGCACGCTTCCATATGAGTTCTAAATTTTATAATGGGGTAAAAAAAATTATTAATTTCGTTTTCGTTATAATTTCGCAGACTGATCTTTTCACAAACCCACGCCGAAATGGACAGCTTGGAATTCTTCCTGAAACAAAAGTTGAATTTTAAGAAGGCCATCGACTACAACCGGATGGACGGCACGATCAGTCCCGAAGTCAGGACGCACATGTGTGATACTTTCAACAATAAGAGTAATAAAAGACTGAGGTGAGTGTTGTTTTAGTATAACTGGTGGCGTATCTTCTATTATCTAAATATAGGGTGAATTTTTGAAAACTTACAATAATTATATTTTCTACACGATGGAATATATCAAATACCAATAAAAATGAGGTATTTCGCGGACTACCCTCACCTAACTGACTTTGGCAAAATTTGGCAGGAAAAATTAGAAAATAATGGTAAATGATTAAAAATTATCCCAAGTCTAAATTAAAGCACTATTGTAGTGCTTAAACTCTCTATTTTTTTTTGCAATAACGCAATTGGTTATTTTTACTCTATTTTATTAGATGCTGAAAATGATTTCTATTTTGTTGTGTAAACAGAAATAAAGTCGATTTTCAAATTCTTCCTCAAAATAGAATGTTCTAATTTTCTGAGTTTTAATAGCTTCAATTTCCATTTTTTAGGGTATTTATTATGTCCACTAAGGTAGGAGGACTGGGGTTAAATTTGACGGCCGCCAATCGCGTGATCATCATGAACGTAAACTGGAACCCCTCCTACGATACCCAGAGCGTGTTCAGAGCGTTCCGATTCGGACAAACCAAGGCCGTGTATGTTTACAGACTGATTGCAATAGTAAGTATACCGAAGAACCGAACGGTGGAATAGTAAAACCAGTTATCTGGGACCATTCTTTTTTAATATTTATATTAACGACCTATTTAGTATAAATTGCGATTTACATATTCATAGTTTTGCAGATGATACTACAATTTTTTATACCGATACAAATTGGGACAACTTAAATAATAAAATTAAAAAAGATTTTAAAATTATAAAAAATTAACTTTCAAAATGTCTTTATTCCAAACTAACTTTTACAGTTCATTACATGGAAAGTGACAATATAATATAGAAAATAATAATCATTAAAAAAAAAATAATAATAATAATAATAATAATAATAATAATAATAATAATAATAACAATAAAAACAATAACAAAAATTGAAGTTAATCCAATTTAATTCATTAATAAAATCAATTTAAAAAAAAATAGTATAAATAATTTAATTTAGTAAATATCTCTTTAATTGTTTTTTAAAAGTTGTCAGTTTTTTAATTTTTCTGATATTTTTTGGAAGATTGTTATATTTTATTATTCCGTCATATAAAAGCGACTTTTTTCCGAAATTACTTTTTACTGGTATAGTTTGATAATTTATACAACGTCTGGTGTTATGATCATGCAATGTCTTATTCTCCTGAAGTGTTATGTTTGGTTTGATAAAAATTTATTAACAATTAATATTAATAAAACAAATTATATTCCTTTTTCTTTAAACCTAAATAACCTACCACGAAATATGAACAGTATTCAAATAATTGAAGACATTCAAATTTTTAAAGTTAATAAAATTAAATATTTAGAAATTATTTTTGACAGTAAATTAAATTGGAATTTTATTAGAATACTTAATTAAAAAATTAAGAAGTTTACTACCGATTTTTAAAAACATTAAAAAAATTTTAAATGTAAGACAATCATATGGAAATATTATATTTAAAAAATTTCAAATATTTATGTTTTTATTTAAACGATTATTTGCCAACAAAAATTAAAAAATTGATTTCATTTAAAAAATTTAAAGTCGAAATAAAAACATGGATATTAAAAACAGACAATTTGAAAATATTTTTAGAAATACTTTAATTAATTAATATTGTTCTGAATAAATAATATATGTATAATAAAAGTAATATTTTTTACTTAAAAATTATAAATTAATAATTTTAATTGGTAATATATTTCTTCAAAAAAACTGCGTTTATACTATAAATTAACATTTTTACTTTAAAACTTGATTTTTAATGCATATTTATGATTTATGATTTTACATACTAAAATAAAAAATAAGATTTGCCCCTAACAAGCTCAGCTTCAGGGGATTGAAGAATAAGTTTATCGAAGACAACAAAAACATATTTATTATATTAATAAATTTTTAAATAAACTTTATTATTATTTTTATTATTATCTGCCGCGAAGTATGCGAAACTGTATCATCTAATGGACAATCGGAATGGCTGGAACTAACTCGAGGTATTTTTTAGGACACTATGGAAGAGAAAATGTACCAAAGACAAGTAACGAAGTTGGCGGTGGCGCACAGAGTGGTGGACAAACACCAGATCACCAGGCACTACAGTGCGGCGGATATTCAGGAGTTTTACTCGGTGAGGCCGACGACCGGGGGCGAGAGACCTTTGCCCAACGTACCTGAGGATCGGGTAAGAAATTATTTACTATAATAATTGTATTTTTTCTTATCATATAAGTTCTATTAATAGACATATACCTTTAGGCCCGTACAACTTATTTCGTGCGCAAACAAAGGTTAAATTTTCTGTGTGCGCACGGCTTGCCAGTTACATCTCTCGACGTAGCGTACAGATGGGCATGCGCACACCTATTTTGTTTCAGCTGTCTCTCCTTTACTACACTGCATATCATCAAGCAAAAGTTACAAGCAGACCCAACCCTTTTAAAACGCACTAGTTTGCCGCTAGATGGGGTGATGGAACTATTGAAGTGCTGTCTACGTAGTTCCTACTTTCAAGTAAAAGATAGGTTCTATGCCCAAAATCTCGATGTTCTCGTCAAACGAAGTGCTGAAAATATAAAAACTTCAGTGTACAGGAAACCCGCTCACACAAGGCAATACCACCTTAATCACGGATCGAATCATTCAAACTCCATAAAACAGGGCATAATTCAAACTCTTTATCACAGAGCATCTAACGTTTGCAACAATCCCCAAGACCTTAATATTGAAATTTCAAACAAAAAAGATTTAAAACAGAATGGTTACCCTGAAACCTTTGTAACTAATACCATCTCAAAACTTAAAAATCGCGAAGTAAAAACTGATACAGAAACGAAAGAGGAGCAAGCATTTCTTACAATACAAGTCAAGGGGATTTCTGAAAAGATTAGAAGGATAACCAAAAACTATAATATCAAAACAGCCTTCAAATCCGGAAATACACTTAGAAGCTTTCTTACAAAAGTAAAACCTCCCCTCACCGTAATGAAAACACAAAAAATTGTATCTATCAAATCCCTTGCGAGCGTGGTGAATCGTACATCAGAGAAACAAAAAGAGTTAAGAGCATCTGAAACATACTAAAGAGGTGAAACTTCGAGATCAGGTATAGCGGAACATGTATGGACCAACCAACACAATATACAGTGGTCAGAAGCCAAGATTTTGGACACGAAACAGCACTGGAGAAAATGAAAATTAAAGAAGCAGCTTTCATGAATCAAAATACCCATATATTTAATAAACCAAGTATAGATATCCCCAGTATCTGAAATGCATTCTTGTCCAAAATCAACAGCTCAAACTTCACACTACAATAAGCACGCAGACGGAGTCATCAAGCTTCATTGCACATGGATAGTATTTAAGACAGTAGCCTTAGAATTATAATTTAGTTTAAAACGGTTAGAGATACTAACTAACCGAAACGTTGTGTTAAGTAACAAAATAAAGACAATGGAAGTCCGACAAGGTAATTTCTTTGGCGAAATTATCTGAATACACTTCAGAATCGTATCATAGCCATTATTGTTTTCACGGTTTATTGTGGGTATTTAACGGATTTCTAGTTTAATTAATGATTGTGCGACTTTTTTGATTTGTATTGATTATATTTATCGATTCAATGATTTTATTTGAAATGATTAGTGTGAAGGTCTTTAGGCATTAAAATTATACATCAGCATCATTGTAATTGGCTTAGAAAGGTTAGGTTAGAAAGCCTTCAACGACTCTGCATACCAGACTTAAGTTTATAGTAAGATGATCGTTTCAAATTTTAAAGCCCGGTCCTGTCTATCTTACCATTCGTTAAATGATTATTTGCTGATCCAAAGGTATATGTCTATGGTTCTATCCGAATCATTAACAAAAAACAATAGGATCTATATGCTTAGTCATCGGGCATATTTTGATTACCCATCTATTTTTCTTACTCTATACCATTTGACGGAGAAAAATTTTGTATAATATACTATATTGATTAGACTAAAGCGTGGGTTATTAAATTTGTCGTAACATTGTGTTTTTGTGTTACAGGTTTTAGCAAAACTTATCCAAAAATTCCAGTTCCTGTACAAGTGGCACGAGCACCAGGCGTTGTTGGCGAACAGACCCGAGGAGGATTTGAACGAACAACAGAAGAATGCGGCCTGGGAGGAGTTCAACAAGAAGGCAGTTGGTAAGGGGGGTTGTTGTCGAAATATTTTTGCATTATTTCAGCTCTCTGAAAAAGCGACGTTTTTTAAACATTTTTTTGACCGACATAGGTATCTTCGTGAGACGCATGTATTCGAGGTACGTAAAGAGCACTTGACATCACGAAGCGTGCGATTTCGTTATGTTGAAAATGTTGCACAATGATGTGAAAATGTTTTACACGTACCCAAGTTTTTGCCAAATTGTAAAAATCAATACAAGTTATATACCAACTAATATTTGACTTGAAGTTAGGTAGGTACGCGATAACATCGAAGATTGGTTTAATAATAATGTATATCCTTATGCTCAACCATCATTACAGAGAATATAACACCAAATGTACAATATATAAAATCACAAATAATAAAAGTCATGTTTAGTAATTAATAATAACTCCATCGAAATTATTTTAAAAAAAATGTATATACAGTAGAACTCCAATTATCCGAATTAATGGGGACCGGGACCCATTCGGATAATCAAATATTCGGATAATCGGATTTTTTTTAAAAAAATTGCCATTGGAGAGAATAAAAGCTACGTTTTGATATTGCACTATTTTTTTATTGAATTATGTACTAAATGAAATTTTCACATGTTTTAAATAGTATAAATAAAATGTACTTATGTACAAGTTTAGAAATAAAAATCATTGTTTTTTAAACATCTCCGTCAATGTAAGCTGTTTTGCGGTCTTCAACCGTTTTCGGGCAGCCAGGTCACGCATTCGCTTGACGGTGAGCAGTTGTTTGTGATTCGGATAATCGGCGATTCGGATAGTCGGAGTTCGGATAATTGGAGTTCTACTGTAACATACAAAAAAATTATAATATATAATACGTTGAAAGTTAGTTGTAAAAAATATTTTTAGTTTTTTTTTTTAAAGTCCATAATTTTGATATTTCTTTCATTTTTTCGGCAAACTGTTGTAAATTGTTATTCCTTTATATAATATTGATCTTTGGCCAAAAGTACTCTTTACCATCGGTGTTTAAATATGATGATTTTGTCTCGTGATGTGAATAATGTTGGTTGAAAGAAATATTATATTCGATTGTTTTTCTTTAATAATAATAGAGTGTATTAGAATGCACCGTTTTAATTGATAAAGCTTTTCTAAATTTAAATATCCATTTGGTTTATACAAATTTACAGTTGGTTCTAAAAAAGAAGTAGTTTTTTTAATGGCTGCGTTGTAGTTAAATTCGCTGATTCCCAAATTGAAATCATATACTGTAATTTTGAATAAACCAATGAATAATATATATTTTTTAAATATTTTAAGCTTTAAACAAAAATGCTAATTTTTGCTGGTTTTGTTTGTTTTTATATTAGATTTTATAATACTAGTTTAATTGACTTGTTCTCTTCCTTTTCGAACTAAAAACACGACGATGAATTATTTTTAAATAAATTTTAGAAAAAAAACCTTAAAAACATTTTTCTATTTTCAAAATCTGATAGGATTGCAACTACTAAAAATGCCAGAATCACTACCCTTTTTCCCAACTTGATCAAAAAGTGAGAGGAAATTGCAATTTTTTGGCAAAAATTTAGGGCAAATTTTAGCTGAAGGTAAACTTTTACAATTTCGTGAGCAAGAACTAAAATTTTAAAGCCCGGACCTGTCTATTTTCCCATTCGTCAAATGATAATGTTGCAGTGCGCATGCCTAATCCGGTGTAGCTTTGTTTACATGCGCGAGGCCATAAATTTTCCACTTTCGTAATAATTGTTTGCTTATCTAAAGGTAAATATCTATGGGCCCATCCCGCGATTATTTCCTTCCTATAGTAAAAATCTTGAATACTCTCGCAAGATGGGGGCAAAGTCACGTGACACTCTGTCAATGTTGGTCTATTAAATTTTTATAAGTTGGCATGAATTACAGGACCGGACTTGAAAATTATACATGTGATACCTTCTAAAACAATTTATGCAATAGCCTCATCGGTTCTACCGCTTTAATATTGCCAAATAATAAGTAATAGGTACCTAATAATTTCTTTTGAAAGTTTTGTTTTATAATTATTATAATTTAAGGTAGGTAATAATAAGCATAAATTTCTATATGGTTTAAAGATAAAGTGTCAAAATAGGTAAAATACCTACAGTTCAACATAAACTAATTGAATTCAAGTTATTACATTCACTGTCAAGAAAATCCCCATATATGACTTACGTAAGGTACGTAGACCCAAATATGGTTTTTATAGAATTTGTTGGCTATGGTACCGTTACATTTCTAAACTTGTATGTGGGCTAACATAAAGTTAAAAGCTTCAATATAGCTAGGGATTTAATTTTTCTGTCAATGGAAACCCTAATTTAACAGTTTTTGACTTAACGTAAGGTACGAAAACCCAAATATGGTTTTTATAGAATTTGTTGGTTATGATACAGTTACATTCCTAAACTTGTATGTAGGCTAACATAAAGTTAAAAGCTCTAGTTTAGCCAGGGATTAAATTTTTCTGTCAGTGGAAACCCTACTTTAACAGTTTTTGACTTACGCAAGGTACGTAGACCCAAAAGTGGTTTTTATGGAATTTGTTTGTTAAAATGCAATTTATTGATACAGTTACATTTCTAAACTTGTATGTAGGCTAACTTTATGTTAAAAACTTTATTTTATTGTCATACAAACAATAATAATAGTAATATCAAATAATAATTTCACTTATGTAAGGTACGTAGACACAGAAAATAGAATTATATATTTGTTCGCTATCCTATTACATACTAATATGGTTAGCTATTTTAATTATTATAGTAATATAATTTTACTTACTATTACCTACAATAATAATAATAATAATAATAATAATAACAATAATAAAAATAATTCCTTCAAAATCAAATAGCTGCTTTTTAAAGGTTAATAATATGGAAAGCTGTTTTGGCATTTGGTAGAACTAGGCGATACCTGGTTTTATCAACCTACCCGGTTTTGTCCAACTCTCCCCTACCTACCTAAGTCGGGGAAATACTTAATTTATACTTATTTTTCTTGAACAGAAAAGGATATCTAGATAATGTAAAATGCAAAAATTATACATTAGAAACCTAACCTTAACGAACAAACATTTTAAGAACAAAAATTGTACAAACTAACTTTTCGACAAAAACGGCGTTCAGATGAAATAAAACTTATTACTTATCGATGAAATCAACTAACGAGCAAGGCACACATTAATAATAATTATAATACCTAATGAAAAAGAATTAAAAAATTTTAACCTGTATCTAAATTTTTAGTCAAATGAATAATAATTGTAGGTACTTACAATTAAATGTAACAAAACGCAGTTTATAACTCGGTGTTTGGGCTTATTACGGTCCGCTACAAATCTAGGGATATTATTATGTCCCAATATCAGCTGGTCGATGACAAATAACCGCTGTCATCTGTTTTAAAACGAGACTATTCGTGATATTTAGTATATCAATTTTGACCAATCACTGACAAAAATTCGTATATGTCATATTTAATTTTCAAGTAGAAAAATTGCATAACAGCTCCTGTCAGTAATTTTTCCGGAAAAATGTTTGATATGTACTGTCAAAATTGTCTAAATTGTAATAAGTACCCCCGAAAAAATCCCCGTTGCGAAGGGATTAAGTACCTACTTAACACTGACAGTAACTTGAGGTTTCTCGTACCAACTATGATTCCTATTTTCACAAATCCTAAAGAGACTTTATCCCAAAAACTAACCTGCTCCCCAGAATTTTAGTCTAGGAACAGGACATGATCATGCCCCTAACTAGCTCAGCTTCAGGGGATTGAAGAATAAGTTTATAGAAGACAACATAAACATATTTATTATATTATTAAATTTTTAAATAAACTTATTATTATTATTATTATTATTATGTAAATACTAAATAGTCATGTTTTAAAATTTTAGAACCTCCACCGCCAGTACCAGGCGTTGTCCCTCCCGTGCCCCAGTTCGTGAGCGTTTCGAGTATTTTGAACCAGCCGGGACCTTCGGGGATCCAAAACAGGATTAACGCCGGCTTTCCGCCACACCCTGCAAAGCCACAGCCCGCAAAGTAAGTACCTGTTATGATTTTATTTAATTTCAATAATGTAGGGCCTGCAGTTTTTGATAATAAACAAAACTGACACATGTGTGAAGAAAAATCAATTGCTCGACAGATAATAAACACGTACACGTATTGATTTTATTATACTATTGGCGATTTACTGAAGGACTACGACCTCTGGTGATGGTTTTAAAAGCTCTCTTAACCGAATGAATTATTTAATCTTTGCATGATCGTCGTGGCCTATCCTTGTCTAATCGCATTAACTTAGGACTAACAAGGACAGCATTAAAATTCATATTAAGCGTTGATTGGCAGCGGCCATCATGGTCCTAAGGTCATCTGGAATCCAATACTCCCATTCCCCATTCGTTATGTAAATCTGAATATATAGGGTATTATTAAAATGACTTATTACCTATATTTTAGTGTGTGATACTCCAATTATTCCTTTTTTTTTAAATCGACTATCTAAAAAGTTGAATAAGGAAGGACCCCTAAAATGCGGCTGTGTTTCTAGTCCGCTACAAGTGGCGCGCCATAAATTTCACAAGACGAATGGTTTATTTTCGTGTTTATTATAGCGAAGCGATATTAAAAATATTTTTCCGCGATTTGTTTTTATATTATCAGGGTATTTAATATATTATTTATACAGTGTGACCAGTAAAGTCCGCATCATATGGGATTTTTTTATTAATAACTTTATTCGAAATTTGACTTTGGCATCACGTGATTCGCATTATCTGTCAAATTTTCATTTTTTCCAAAAAATAATTCAAAAGTGGGGTTATTTCTGAAAGTATCGAAAAAAGTTATTAAAAAAAGTTTTTTTGAATGCAGTTTCTAGCCCACATTTTAGCTGCATAAGATAATTTTGATTTTTTATCCATATTTTGTAAATTGCACCACTTTTGCAAAATAAGACTCGACGCAACCTACATAAAACTTCTTAGTTCTGACAATTCTTTATTTCAGATAACATTTTCATTAAAGTAGCGCCATATTAAATGTGTGTTTTTCTACAAAATCAAAATTGGGCTATTAAAATTTGGTCGCATGTGATGCAAAGATTATTTGTTTTTGACCCTGTATAAGGTAACTTCATAAAATAAGTATTTTTGAAAACGTAGTTTGTGTCTGAAAGTAATACACCTTAATATTAAGACAAAAAAGAACACAGTGTCATCAGTAAAGTGTTCATTAAGTGGAAAATACATTTTTTTAGTGGTGGGTAAAAAATCAAAATTATCTTATGCAGCTGAAACTTTGTATGTATTATTTTCAGACAGGAAATACGTTTTTAAAAATAATTATTTTATGAAGTTACCTTATACAGGGTCAAAAACAAATAAACTTTGCATCACATGCCACCAAATTTAATAGCCTAATTTTGATTTTGTAGAAAAACACACATTTAATATGGCGCTACTTTAAACAAAATATATCTGAAATAAAGCATTGTCAGAACTAAGAAGTTTTATGTAGGTTGCGTCGAGTCTTATTTTGCAAAAGTGGTGCAATTTACAAAATATGGATAAAAAATCAAAATTATCTTATGCAGCTGAAATTTTGCATGTGGGCTAGAAACTGCATTTAAAAAAACTTTTCCTTATAAATTGTTTCGATATTTTCAGAAATAACCCCAGGTTTTTTTTTTTTTTGAAAAAAAATAAAAATTGACAGATAATGCGAATTACGTGACTACTAATTTTTTACTTAATTTTCGTCTCGATCGAAGTATAACTTGATGCCAAAGTCAAATTTCGAATAAAGCTATTAATAAAAAAAATCCCATATGATGCAGACTTTACTGGTCACACTGTGTACAATTTCGTGTTACTCTCGCAACAAAAATTGTTTAAGGCAGTTTTAGTTTATTTTTAAAGAACGATGGTGATAATTTTGTGCTAGTGTGGTAATGGTATAGTTATAATCTTTGTCAGACACGGCTCTTCGCCTTTTTATATATTGTGCACCGGTTTTTTATTGTCTTAATAAGTAATATTTGTTGGTTCATACTTTCATTTCTTTTATCTGCAATTTCTTTACCTATTGTCTGATTTGTAAGCAATTCCCCTCTTCTTATAATCGTTAACGGCCTGCGTTCGTCGTTAGTCCCAAATGCGTTTTAAAATACGTACAATAATAATTATTATGCTCTTCTCTGCAAATGCTTTATTTTCTCTAATGGTTCTGTTTACACGGCATTTGCATCGATAGTCGATTTTAGCGTAGCTCTGAAAAAATCGCTTCCTGATCCTCCTGTAGGTTTTCTCAAAGTTCGATTAGCAAAAATAGAACTGTTATTTGCATGATCATTATGTCGCCATATACAGATCGAAATTCGAATAGGTTCAACTCTATTTCTACACGTTTCGTCGGTGTTGTATATTTGCATCTTGTATGTGTCGAGACGAAAGCTCCGTAAGGTACGTTAGACTGTTCTTAGACAATTTTTAGGTAACTTAAATTTTCTTCTTTACTTTCAGCATCCAGCCGAGGGGGGCGAGGAGGAGGAGGAGTGCGCGAATCAACAAATCACACGACCCCCCAACCCAACAAACTTTGCGACAATTGTATTATCCATATGAGGTAAGTGTTTTCATATACTCAGATAACCTTGTTACTAAAACTAAACTTTCAATCGATACCATGTAACATTTCTTTCAATCGTTTATTCTACTAGTATACCAGTTGCACTTTTTAAATTATATTTTAGCCTCCAAAAAATTTACCATTACATATTACACAAACTTTCACCGGACCAAGGTTGATAATTCAAACGGACGGACAGATCCCCGCCAGGGAGATCCCCATCCGCTACGACTCGTCAATCCCTTCTCTAAGCGCAATTCATCCCGCTTTATCGGACGGCCATCCGGCAATGACAGTGTCCGTCATAGACGTGAATACGGGCAGGCAAACGTTGCCACTCGACGTGACCCTTGACGACGACGACGACGACGCGGCGAGGAAGATACAGGAGATCAACTCGTTGGTCATGGCGCAGACGACGCCAGAATTCTTTACTGGATTCGATTCAAGTAAGTTAGGTTTTATGCCGGGATCTAAACGGTAACAGTCTTAACTGAATCAGCGAAAAGAACAAGTAGTATTGGACATGAAAACACGTGTTCTCATTTGATTCAAAGAAGTAAGAACAATGTTGATATTTTATTAATCAGCAGCAGTCTCGCTGAAACGTTTTTGCTGATTCAGTAGTGTGAAGTAGTGAATCAGAGAACGCTTGTCCAGATTCGATTTAAGTAAGTTAAGACGTTGCAATTTTTTTTTAAGGCGGGTTATAAACAGTAATAGTCTGGCCGAATCATTTTCACCAAATCAGCAAAAAACTAGTAAGGACGTGACAGCGTGTTCATAGTTAATTTAAATAAATTTGGAGATTGTTAACTTTTTCTTTCAAACGGTTTCTAACGATTAAGTCTCGTTGAATCATTTTCACTGAATCAGCAAAAATTACGAGTAATTGACATAAGAACGCGTGTTCACATTTGATTCAAGTAAGTTTGAAGATTGTCGACTTTTTACTATTGAAAGCGCTATTTAAAAAGTAAGTCTCGTTGAATCATTTTCACTGAATCAGCAAAAATAACGAGTAATTGACATAAGAACGCGTGTTCACATTTGGTTCAAGTAAGTTGGGACATTGTCGTTTTTTTCTTTAACGCAGTATCTAAAAAGTAAGTCTCGCTGAATCATTTTCACTGAATTTTGCAAAAATTAATGAATAATGGATATAGAACGCGTGTTCGTTCACATTTTGTTCAATTGTCTTTTTCCTTTAAAGCAGTATCTAAAAAGTAAGTCTCGCTGAATCATTTTTACTGAATTGTGCAAAAAATAAAGAATAATGGATATAGAACGCGTGTTTGTTCACATTTGGTTGAATTGTTGTCTTTTCCTTTAAATCAGTATCTAAAAAGTAAGTCTCGTTGAATCATTTTCACTGAATTGTGCAAAAAATAACGAATAATGGATATAGAACGCGTGTTCACTTAAATTTGGTTCAATTGTTGTCTTTTTCATTTAAAGCGGTATCTAAAAAGTAAGTCCTGTTGAATCATTTTCACTGAATTGTGCAAAAAATAACGAATAATGGATATAGAACGCGTGTTCACTCAAATTTGGTTTAATTGTTGTCTTTTTCTTTTAAAGCAGTATCTAAAAAGTAAGTCTCGTTGAATCATTTTCACTGAATTGTGCAAAAAATAACGAATAATGGATATAGAACGCGTGTTCACTCAAATTTGGTTTAATTGTTGTCTTTTTCCTTTAAAGCAGTATCTAAAAAGTAAGTCTCGTTGAATCATGTTCACCGAATTGTGCAAAAAATAACGAATAATGGATATAGAACGCGTGTTCACTCAAATTTGATTAAATTGTTGTCTTTTTCCTATAAAGCAGTATCTACAAAATAAGTTTTGCTAAATCATTTTCCCTGAATTTTGCAAAAAATAACGAATAATGGATATAGAACGCGTGTTCACTCAAATTTGATTAAATTGTTGTCTTTTTCCTATAAAGCAGTATCTAAAAAATAAGTTTTGCTAAATCATTTTCCCTGAATTTTGCAAAAAAAAACGAATAATGGATATAGAACGCGTTTTCATTCACATTTGGTTCAATTGTTGTATTTTTTCTTTAAGGCGGTATCTAAAGAGTCTCATCGAGCAAAACAACGAGTAATGAACATGAGAACGCGCGTTCACATTTGATTCAAGTAATTGATGTTGTCGATACGATCCCTCCCTGACGTTAAACTTTTAAATTTTAGCCGCCCCTACCAATACTTTCGGCACGGGCATGCGCAACTCGCATGTTAGTCGCATCGACGAGATAAATTCCATAATCAGCGCCAGTCTCAGTCAGAACGACGCCATGTCGAGTCAAGAGTGGGCCGAGGACGGCATGAACAATACTCTGTTGAGTGTGGAATTACCCGCGGAGGATAGGGAGCAGTGATAGAGAGTAAACCTAGTCATTTTTTTAGATATGATGTTATTTGAATTTTTGTATTAACTTGGCGCCGTTTGCTGAGGTTAAGGAAAGTACCGACATTTTTGTTTTTGTAATTTGTTTTGCAAGCAACTTTTTTATTAGTACTCATACAATGTGACCAGTAAAGTCCGCATCATATGGGATTTTTTTTATTAATAGCTTTATTCGAAATTTGACTTTGGCATTAAGTTCTGCTTCGATCGAGATGAAAATTAAGCAAAAAAATAGTAGTCACGTGATTCGCATTATCTGTCAAATTTTTTCCAAAAAATAATTCATAATATTTCTGAAAATATCGACAAAAGTTATTAGAAAAAGTTTTTTTAAATGCAGTTTTTAGTCCACGTGCAAAATTTCAGCTGCATAAGATAATTTTGATTTTTTACCCATATTTTGTAAATTGCACCACTTTTGCAAAATAAGACTCAACGCAATCTACATAAAACTTCTTAGTTTTGACAATGCTTTATTTCAGATACATTTTTTTAAACAACATCAAATGTGGGCTATTAAAATTTGGTCGCATGTGATGCATGCTTCATAATATAAGAATTTTTGAAAACGTAGTTTGTGTCTGAAAGTAATACACCTTAATATTAAAACAAAAAAAAACACAGTGTCATCAGTACAGTGTTCATTAAGTGGAAAATAAATTTTAGTGTTGGGTAAAAAATCAAAATTATCCTATGCAGCTGAAATTTTGCATGTGAGCTAGAAACTGCATTTAAAAAAACTTTTTCTATTAACTTTTTTCAGAAATAACCCCGCTTTTGAATTATTTTTTGAAAAAAATTAAAATTTGACAGATAATGCGAATCACGTGACTACTATTTTTTTGCTTAATTTTCATCTCGAACCAAACAGAACTTGATGCCAAAGTCAAATATCGAATAAAGCTATTAATAAAAAAAATCCGATATGATGCGGACTTTACTGGTCACACTGTATATTAATATTTTTTTACTCAAATTTGAGCTCAATCATAAAAATGTCGGTCAATTCTACTAATTATTTGTTCTACATTTCTGTATATTGGAATATTTTTATTGTGAATTGTACTGTTATATAATAAACTACAGGATCATGGAGGTAGCTAGGAACTCAAAAAAAAATAGGAACTACAAAAAACAAATAAGTAAAAGTTAGGTGAAAATGAACCTACAAGTTTATAGAAAACTGAAAATATTTCAGAGACTCTGTGGACCAACGACGATTTCGTGGCAAATATGTTTTAATTTACACGTCTGGCAGGGACGACCTTTTGGGTGGGAATTTGCGTGCGAATCAGTAAATTCGAGTTATAATCGTTGTTGTTCTAGACGAAGCAGGGACAACATTGCAACAACGTTGCCGTTTACACGTAGCGGCAATGCGAAAACACGGGCTCACACTACGGTTGTCAACACCTGTTTGACTTGGAAACAATTATTACTTCTTTGCATGGAAATGCGTATCCAAGGGATATCGTTTCCCGGGCATGTTTTGTAACCTGTGATAAGTTTGGTGAGAAAGTTAATCCGACTTTATTCATACATAACATGGAATTTAAAGATACTATAAGGGTAAGATAACGACGATCAAACAATAATTTCATTATTTGAATTAAATAAAAATTCCTACACTAAGTCAGTTACTTGACAGACCTGGTACTGTCTTGTAATGTTGTTTGTCTACAACCGAGTGCAAAGTACAAATTTGCGCTTCCAAGAGAAAGCGCAAAGTTGCACTGGACATAGGACGCCATGCTTGCCGCTACTGTCAGCAAAAATAAACGAATAGTTATTTGATGTGTCAAATCGTTCTTAAAACAGCTATTTGTGTCAAATAAATTTATTCTCATAATTATCAGATAATGGAAAGTTTTGGAAAGTATAATTTATGTTCTACTAGTAAAGAATTGGGTCACCACGCCATTCCAGTTTAATATACTTAACTGCCCTAATTGAAAACTGCGACCCAGACATTGTTTAAGAAAATTCAAAAAAGTTTATTACGAATGTCGACCAAATATAATTATTTTCCCAGAAGAAGACTGGATATAATTGTTTCAAAGTATTACATATACAGACTGTCCGCGGATAGGGTTTGAAAATTTTATTTTTTGGGAAAAAGTCATTCTTGATAAAGTTTTGCTTGTAAAAAGAAATGCAATTCAGGAAGAGAAAATTTTGATTTTTTATACAGGGTTCGCAACAACTTCAAAAAGATGATTTTTCTCCCAAGAGTAAACTACCTTTAGTTTTCATTTTTGACCAAAATGCCAATTAGAAAACTTATTTAGAATAACGTTTGTAATTTAAATCCGAGATTTAAAATAAATCTTCGATTTTTTTAGTTTTTTTTAATTTTTAGAGGTAAAAGATTTTTTTTTTAATAGCAGCATTAGCGATCGAAATACATACATTATCAATGACAGAGGGATATCAAAAAGTTTCAAAGATTTTTGGTGTTACCAGAAATATGTATTTTTAATTTCACAAATGAAATGACCCCGGAAATAACACAAAAAATCTTAAAATAAAAACAAATAATAATTTCATAATTTGCTATTCAAACACTCGCCCTCCATATTCAACACATTTTTCCAGCTGTAAACGAATGTGGTCAAAACTTCTTCGAATTTCTTCAATGGAAATTGTTTGAACAGCTTCAATAGTTCGCTGTTTTAGAAGCTGTTCGTCGTTCTCAATTGGACGGGAGTACACTAATTGTTGGAGGCGCCCCCAAAGATAGGCATCTGAAATAGTTAAATCGATACTTCTTGGGGGCCACAACCGGACCATTTCGACCAATCCATCTGTGGCCAAATGCATTATTAAGCCATTCCCTCACTTCAATTGCAAAATGCGCAGGGCATCCATCTTGTTAAAAGTACATTTCGTTCCTAAATTGGAGAGGCAATTCTTCTAGGTTGTCAGAAAGGACTGTTTCCAACATTTCAAGGTTACACGTGTTTTCGAAAAAGTATGGGCCATAATAAGAAATCGCACACCAGACATTTACTTTTTTGTAATATTGTCTTCTTGCAGGAATTCTAAAACGGGGATTATTTTCGCTCCAGTATCTAATATGCGCAGAAGACACTTTCCCGTTTGTTGAAAATGTCGATTCATCGGAGAACATGATAAATTTATGAAAATTCCTGTTTTCACTTACAATTTTGTTTCCTACCCAAAGACAAAAATCCAAACGTTTGGCTTCGTCTCCTTCTTCCAACGTTTAATTAAAAGTTGGCTTAAAAAATGGGAATATTTTGTTTGCTTTTAAAATATACTGAATATGAGTTTTTTTTTACTACAAATTCTTGAGCTGGGTTTCTTAATGAAAGGGTAGGATTGTCATCAACGATTAGGGAAGCTGCGTCATTCTGATCATAGTTTTTTTAAATTGGAAACTGAGCCAGTTCGCTGAAATTTTCTTAATAATTTATGAAGTCACATTTTTGAGAGGTAAACGTTAGGGTATCTTTAATTAAATATCTCTATCACAAAGTTGTAAGAATCTCGGATTTAAATTACAAACGTTATTCTAAATAGGTTTTCTAATTATTGGCATTTTGGTCAAAAATGAAAAATAAAGGTAGTTTGCTCTTGGAGAGAAATCATGTTTTTGAAGTTTTGCGAACCCTGTATAAAAAATCAAAATTTTCTCTTCGTGAATCGCATTTTTTTTACAAGCAAGACTTTTTATCAAGAATGACTTTTTCATCCATTTGTGCTATTGTAAACCCTATCCGCGGACAGTCTGTATGTCATCAAACACAGACATTTAATACCATTTAATTCTTCGCCTTGCTTTTCACCACTAAAGAAGGAGGAAGTGTTAGAAGAATTCCAAAAATATTTGGATCTTCTATCTCGTTATACATAGATGTAAATAAGGTACGAAAGCAATTTTTATTTTGCAGAAAATACCATTTTAACAAACATTTTTACAAAAACGAATGTGTAGCGCAAAGTGCTGCTCACGTTTTGAAATCTGAACTGGCAAATTTGAGGTTATCAATAATTGTTAATTTTTACCGGTTACCGGTATGAATGAAATGATTTGTCTATTTTGTTTAATCGTCGCTGTGTTAACCTTGGATAAGTTTAGTATAGTATCGTCTAAGCTGAACGGTGCAATAGGCGCTGTTCGATGCTTGTAAGCAGAAACAGTTTCTTCTTGTTTTTTTTTGTGTTATAATTTATTATCTAGACTATATCTAGATATTGCACCGTTAAAAAGACTGAAAAATGTACTCTATGTATCTGGTTCTTTATACGTGACAAATGTGTAAAAATCAAACTAAGAGTGTTTGTATTATTTTGTATTAATATCGTTTTACACGGGATGTTATAAGAATGGTTTGTGTTGATGTTCGTCAGCACATTTCAGGATTTTTACAGACCTTTCATCCTGCTATTGGATGCATTTGCTTTGACTAAAAGCTCTGAATAATCTAGCAGTAACGTAGTCGCGAAGCTGCTTCTTATTTGAAAAATTTCTAGAATTTGAAGTCACGGGATTAAAAATATAACAAAATGTCTTTATTTGATTTTTAAAAGTTGTAAATTTTTTAATTCTTCTGATATTTTTTGGAAGATTGTTATATTTTATTATTCCGTCATATAAAAGCGATTTTTTTTCGAAATCACTTTTTACTGGTATAGTTTGATAATTTATACAATGTCTGGTGTTATGATCATGTAATGTGTTATTCTTCTAAAGTGTTATGTTTGATTGTTTTTCTTTTAAAATAATAGAGTAAATTAGGATACAAATTTTTAATTTATAAATGTTTTGATCGTGAAAATACCATTTCGGTTGATGAGGTTGTTTTGTTTACTTGATGCCGGCCGCATTCCAATGGTTACCTTATTTTCTGTGTAGAAGAAGTGAATACATCTGTTAATAACGCTCACTGAACGTTTTTAAATAACTTAGGGAAAGAATTTAAAGTCAAAAAATATTTTTTCCTATGTAATCTTGTATAACCCCTTTTCACTCCCCGAGTGGCCGGCGTTCGAAGAAATAAGAAATACATGCCTCATTATTTGCATTTAATGTATTTATACTGAGTTTCAAGAAAAGTGTCTAAACACATGGTTATTTGTTCCAAACGAAGAATTTGTCTCTGATTTTGTATTTATATCTTTTTCTCTGGCGGTTGCGTGACAAAATTACCCCCTCCATCCTCCATTTTTACCTTCTAGGTTCAAAATCAAAGCACGTACTTGCCTATTTGAACAGGGTAAGCATAGTAGTTATACAGTTGTGTCCAAGAAAGTATGCAACATATGGAAAAGTTTTTTATCACCGATTTTTCAGAAAATTTTATTCTTTATAAAAGTTGGTGCGTGCCTTAAAACTATAAATGCATATTTCATATTTCACCTGCGGCTAATAGTAAGGGAGTAAATGCCATTTTTTCGAAATTGCCTTAAGAGTAAAGTACCTTAATTATTAGAAATACAGCAAAATTTTATATGGAAATGTTCTTGCAAATTAGTAAGTTAGTCCAAATACGAAATTTGAGTTAGGTGTCACAATTTTTAATTTTTCTTTTGGTTAATCTCATTTTCCCCTAAACGGTACACCTCGGGTTGATTTTTTGTTTACGCAATTTTAATATATTTATTAAATAACTTAAACATGGGTTTATAATAAAAATGGATTAAGTAGTTGCAAACTTTTTAAAACCTTTCAATGTTACGAGTTGGTTCAGATATTAGCGTGTTGCACGCCTACTTAAACACATTTTAGCCAACTTTATATGCTCTAAACAAAATTATGATAGAATCCAACTCTATTCATATTACTGGAAATAATTAATAATTTATTTGTCATTTTCACCCAGTAAGATGAAGTCCAAAAACCTATTTTAAAGAAATGCATGTAAAAAAAAGTAAAAATTGAGACACCTAACTCAAATTTCGTATTTGGACTAAGTTTTTAATTTGCAAAAACATGTTCATATAACATTTTGCTGTATTTCTAATAATTAAGGTACTTTACTCTTAAGGCAATTTCGAAAAACTGTTATTTGCTCCCATACTATTAGCCGCAGGTGATGCATTTATAGTTTTAAGGAATGCACGACCTTTAGAAAGAATAAAATTTTCTGAGAAATCGGTGATAAAAAACTTTCCCATATGTTGCATACTTTTTTGGACACTGTATATAGTTGAAAAGTGGTTTTCAGCAATATAGCTTAAAATTATAGACAGTTATCCCCCCCTCAAAGTAGGCTACGCACCTTTTTTTAACTCATAAGTGAATTTCGAATAAATAACGTATAATATTATTATTTTACTAAAGGAACTTTTGGATCAATTTTTTAGACCTCCGCCAGTTTTAGTTTCTAAGATACAGAAATTTCTATAAAAATTTTACGTTAGAAGAAGAAGACATCCTCGATTTTTTATCATTCCTGGATTAAGGATTCGAGCTAGGCGTTGATGAATCGGTCACTTTACAATTTTATATGATACGTATAGATAGATGTCTTTACTGGGTTAGTATTAGGGTTTCCAATTTTCGTGATCGGGATCCCGTTTTGAGGTCCCGGGATTAAAAATTAAATCCCGGGATCAACCCTAATAATTAATAATATTTAATATTAAAAAATCTAATACTAGCAAGTAGCAACAGAAATAATAAAAATGCAGATATATGGCAAAAACTTTTTATTAAAAAACACAAAAATAAAAATCATTTTTATAGATTTACGTTTTATAAATAAAAAAATAAGTTATGCGTACGTACGTACGTAAAACAAAGGAAATAACTTTTTATTAAACAGCGCAAACGAAAAAATTGTTAAAAATTTACGATTTGCTTAGTAAAAATAAAATATGCTCTTAAAATCACCCACGTGTCTAAAGTTGAGTCACTTAAGCGCGATCTAAGTTTGGTCGCAAATGTGACTGCTGAAGAAAAGGCTCTTTCAGCTTCCACACTTGTAGGTGGTACTGTCAGTAAATATTCGTAACACTTTTGCAAATACAGTGTGTGTATAAAGTCTGGAAACGGCTTAATAACATCACAATTTACTGGCCGATTTAAACCAAATTTGGTACAGTTGTGTAAGAGGATCTAACGCACCGAATGACGATATTGGCGTTGTTGACAGCTTTTTAGTTTGTCTGGAATTCGAACGAATTTTATATTTTTAAGTATAACACCCAGTATATTTTTACATTTTTAAATTCCACATAAAATTATAATTATTTTTTATTAAATGCATTATTAGTCTATACTTCATAGTTTCCGAGATATTGACTCTCGAAAAGTGACATTTTTGAACTTTGACAGCTTATAACTTTCTAACAGTACGTCTTAGAGCAAAACGGCCCACATGTCCCTATCTTCAATTTTTATTATCTTCCCAAAAAAATCTACTTCCAGTTAAACCGGAACAACTATATTTCCTGCTTTCGAGTTACATCCGGTTTAACCGGAAGTTGATTTTTTTGGGAAGATAATAAAAATTGAAGATAGGGACATGTAAGCCGTTTTGCTCTAAGACTTACTGTTAAAAAGTTATAAGCTGTCAAAGTTCAAAAATGTCACTTTTCGAGAGTCAATATCTCGGAAACTATGAAGTATAGACTAATAATGCATTTAATAAAAAATAATTATAATTTTATGTGGAATTTAAAAATGTAAAAATATACTAGGTGTTATATTTAAAAATATAAAATTCGTTCGAATTCCAGACAAACTAAAAAGCTGGCAACAACGCCAATATCGTCATTCGGTGCGTTAGATCCTCTTACACAACTGTACCAAATTTGGTTTAAATCGGCCAGTAAATTGTGATGTTATTAAGCCGTTTCCAGACTTTATACACACACTGTATAAACCTCTTAATCCTCCATTTTCGAAAAGGGACATTTCTTTTTTAATCACGTTAAGACTTTTAAAATGAACTTTTGGATTTTCTGATATGATTATGAGATAACCCCCAGACATTGTAGTTCGACGTTCATTTACACGATTTGTAAGCGCTTGTTGAAAGTCTTTACTAAGTGGCGTATTTAGATTTGCAAGTTCTTGAAATAAAAATTTGAAACTTACATCAGCCGTACACAAATTGGCGACATTGTATGATATCTCTCATTATTTGAAATTCACTGTCATTTATAACTACCGGACTGTTCAGATCAATTAAACGCTTCTGAATAAAATCTTTTAGCAAAACAAACCGTTCCCACATATCAACGAGGCTATTCCATCTTATTTTGCAGTCTAATATTAGAGAAAGTTTTTTTCCATGTTTTTCCTTTACGTACGTTTGTAAAATTGGATTTTTGGTAGGAGACCGGCGAAATATCTTAACCACTTTTCGGACTTTTTTTACTATGGAATTAATATCGTGATTTGTTGTAATTTGAATTTGGTTCTACTTCATACATAATTTCCATGCCATCTGCTTCGTTATCTCTGTCCGCATTCTCATCATTTTTCAAATAGAACGCCAAGAAAGAGCAAATAAATACATGTTAAACGAGAACTATCGAGAGCAGATTGAAATTTGATCGTTTAAAAAAAAAATCGGGATTTTCGGAATTGTTATACTTCAATCCCGGGATTTTCGGGAACAAAAATCTTCCGGGATCCCGGGATTTTCGAGATCCGGGATGGAAACCCTAGTTAGTATTGGCATTAATACTAATTGTGTTGTATCTGCTATAATCTACATATTGTCTATATTTTATTGACAAAGATTTAGAAATAACAAGGGCATCCTGTATTTATGTATAGATACGTATTGGTTAGATTGTTTTGTTATAATTTTTTTGTTTAACTTTCTTCTTATTAATATTTGTTTGTAAATTAAAATTCATTTTATTACTTTTATTATTTGTTTCACTTTATAGACAAATAATTTTAGCTTAGTTTTTTTGTCCAGAGTCTTCTTGGGCTTGCCGCTATTTTTAATATTGTTATGTTCAAATAAAATTACGTTGCCTACTTCTAGTCGCTTTTTTTTTCACCGCTTTAAACTCCATTTCTATTGGTGTTAGCTGATAGCCAATAGTGAGCACCGAACTTTTGGAAAACGTGATGTAATTAACGTCCTACCAGAAGTACACAAAGTCCTGCCGGTAGACCGCCGGCGTCGTATACGTTCTGTGAAGAAAATACAGGTAAGAACATTTGAGGGGTATAGATTCAAAGTGTACAATCTCCATGTTTCATTAAAAATGAGATAGATGTCGTTTTACATAGTAATTGTAGCCCTGAATCGAAGTAACTCATAATTTCTTGTCAAAACGGGCAAGCTCCAACGGATTTTGATGGCAAAAAATATCTAGGCCAGTTTGTGAGAAAATCGTACAACGAACAGAAATGGGTGTTTCCCAATAATAGTCAAATAATAAATCTGTCCCAGTCGAGCATTTGATTTTTTAGGTATTTTTTTAAATTTATTTATTTTTTAAATTTAGTTCCAGCAATGGACACTTTGCTGACCACAATTATTCTTTGCCCAAAACCAAGTAAGTATTTGTTTTGTCGTTGCCAAAGACTACGTTTCGTTTTTAGTAATCGTTCTCATACGTCATTTGATGTAGAGAGCTGAAATTTGGCCCATGTCTAATGATTATAAAGCAAACTGAGTGCTAAAGTGCCAGAAATACAAGTTGGCACTTTAGGGGTGGATACCCCTAAAATCATACCTAATGTGCCGCACTCCACTGTTTAACTCTAGACTACCAAGTGTTTACTTGTTATTTCATTTCACTCGGCTGTGTATAGCGGTGGGCTATGAAATCATCCCCATAACACCCTGTATATGTTTATGTCTGATTCAAGAGTAATTATAATAATATAATAATAACTTTATTTAAAATTTAATAATATAATAAATATGCTTATGTTTTCTTCTAAGGGGTGATTCATTTAGACCTTTTTTTTAATTCTAAATAAAACATATAAAATGGAATTGAATGGTGGAATCTTTATTATGAGCTAAAAGAACACTCTTTGACATTTTTTTTTTAAATAATTTCATTTAAATGCTGGCCGCGACTACGCCGTCCGTGGTTCATTCGGAAGGTTCAATTTTCGATCACGCTTTCTAGCATTGCGACCGATATCTGCCGAATTACGCTAGCAATGTTGGCTTCTAAGTCCTGAATCGTAGCTGGCTTATCGACGAAGACTTTTGATTTGACATAACCCGAAAGAAAAAAGTCCAAGAGTGTGATATCACACGATCTAGGCGGCCAGTTGACAGGGTCCAAAATGCGAAATTAAAATCAGTTTGGTGAGCAGATAATTTCGCATTTTGGACCTGTCAACTGGCCGCCTAGATTGTGTGATATCACACCCTTGGACTTTTTCTTTCGGGTTATGTCCAATCAAAAGTCTTCGTCGATAAGCCAGCTACGATTTTGTACTTAGAAGCCAACATAATTCGGCAGATACCGGTCGCAATGCTAGAAAGCTTAATCGAAAATTGGACCTTCCGAATGGACCACGCACGGCGTAGTCGCGGCCAGCATTTAAATAAAATTATTTTCAAAAAATAAATGTCAAAGATTGTTCTTCCAGCTCATAATAAAGATTCCATCATTCAATTCCATTTTATATGTTTTATTTAGAATTTAAAAAAAAGGTCTAAATGAATCACCCTTTATAAACTTATTCTTCAATCCCCTGAAGCTGAGCTTGTTGGGGGCAAATCTTATTTTTTCTTTTAGTATGTAAAATCATAAATATGCATTAAAAATCAAGTTTTAAAGTAAAAATGTTAATATATTATAAACGCAGTTTTTTTTTTAAGAAATATATTACCTATTATAAAATTATTAATTTATAATTTTTAAGTAAAAAATATTACTTAAGTACCTATATAAATTATTCATAACAATATTAATTAAAAAAAGCATTTCTAAAAATATTTTCAAATTGTCTGTTTTTAATATCCATGTTTTTTATTTTGACTTAAAATTTTTTTAATGAAATCAATTTTTTAATTTTTGGTAATGGTTTAAATAAAAACATAACTATTTGAAATTTTTTTGTCCTATGGGCTTATTTATTATAGGTTTTATGGTCATTTCATTTTTATGACGTGTATTATGATTATGGTTTTTAAATTGTATAAGGTTTTTATTTTTAAATATATATACAGGGTGTCCCATAACTTATGGGCCGTAGAGTAACTGAAGATACTACACATCAAACTAAGCCGATTAAGTCATATAAGTTTTTTCGGATTGTTACTAGTTCTAGAGATACAGGGTGTTGAAATTAAAGTTTATTATTATTATTAATATTATTATTTATTTAGTTAAAAGTTTAATAAAGTGTATTGGGGTCAACGGTGGTCACTTTCAACATTTACTAAAGTGAGCTTCTTGTTTTTGTTCCACTGCTTCGAATTTATTGCGTTGTGATAATTAAAATATTAATTTAATTATGTACTATGTTTTCTTATGCTTTGGGATGTTTAAAGGAAAATATCTCGATAACCGTTAAAGATATTAAGATCAATCAAGTACACCTTTTTGACTCAGAAAATGCCCTTCTTTAAGAAACTTTAAATGAAAAACACCTAATATCGCAGGTAAGAAAAAAATCATAGATTTATGAAGCCCAGTGTATGCAACTAGCGCCCTCTAGTGTGAAACTTAAAAATTTCTACAAATTCTTATTTCTTGCTCATAAAAACATAATACTGCCAACTTTCAATTCGATTCATTAAACGGTTTTAAAATTATGGCTTATTTTCGAGAATAAACTTTTACTTTCAACACCCTGTATCTCTAGAACGAGTAACAATCCGAAAAGACTTATATGACTTAATCGGCTTAGTTTGATGTCTAGTATCTCCAGTTTCTCTACGGCCCATAAGTTATGGGACACCCTGTATATTAAGATGTTATAAATGTAAAGTTGTCTTATGTTTAACTTTTTTGTTTCTGAATATAATTCTTTTGAAGGATAAAGATAATCTTTATTGAATATAATTTTTAGAAACCTTTTTTGTAATATTTCTAATTTTTTAACTAAAGTTCTATTTATTCCTCCCCAACCTAAAATTCCGTAATTTAAATGAGTTTTAACTAACGCGTAATATAATATTTCCATATGTCTTACATTTAAAATTTTTTTAATGTTTTTAAAAATCGGTAGTAAACTTCTTAATTTTTTAATTAAGTATTTTAAGTGAAAATTCCAATTTAACTTACTGTCAAAATAATTCCTAAATATTTTATTTTATTAACTTTAAAAATTTGAATGTCTTCATTTATTTAAATACTATTCATATATTTCGTGGTAGGTTATTTAGGTTTCAAGTAAAAGGAATATAATTTGTTTTATTAAAACTAATTGTTAACAAATTGTTATCAAACCAATTTTTTATAATTTTAAAATCTGTTTTAATTTCATTATTTAAGTTGTCCGAATTTGTATCGGTATAAAAAATCGTAGTATAAAACAAAGTCGCTATCCTGTTCATGTCCCCTTATGTGCGTAAATCTTTAAAACTACGCAACGGATTTTGAAGCGTTTTTTTTTTAATAGATAGAGTGATTTAAGGGGAAGGTTTTTATGTATAATACATGCATAATATTATAGATAAACACTGATAAATTAGAGTAGGGAAAACGAACGACCCAACCTAACCGGTCCCCGGCCCGTTTAACGATCGATCCGAAGCCGGAATAGACGAAGACAGACTATGTATGCATGGAAATTGTGGACGGGCCGGCAAACGGTTGAGTCTTGCCTTATTATCTCACGTCGTATAATGACGGGCTGCAACGCATGCCGGGTACACGCTAGTCATATTATATAATAATAGCTATAACCATGCCAAATTTCAAATCTCTTCGTCAAACGGTATCTGGGAAATTTATTTGTTTTAAGTTTAGATCAGCTGGGGTCGTTGATTGTTCTAAATCCAAGCACTAACCCGATTCTTTCCTTTTCAGTCCTTTGAACTTTCGCACGTCCTCTATCGACGACTTCCATCAAATCCCGCCTCCCAAACTCCCTAACGTTCCCTGTCCGCTGTTTGTAGATGTGGACGCTCCCTTAGATTTAGACAGACATGTCCTCTTTTTTCGTGAGAAAAAGTATAAGATCTATAAACGGTAATGGATTATGCAATTTTTTTCGTCCAGTATAATTACAAGTATTATGTTAAGATAAAAAAATTATTCAATGTGTGTGACCAGTAAAATCCGCATCATGTGGGATTTTTTTTTATTAATAGCTTTATTCGAAATTTAACTTTGGCATCACGTTTTGCTTCGATCGAGTTAAAATTAAGCAAAAAAATAGTAGTCACGTGATTCGCATTAAATCAAATTTTAATTTTTTCCAAAAAATAATTCAAAAGTGGGGTTATTTCTGAAAGTTTCGAAAATAGTTATTAGAAAAAGTTTTTTAAATGCAGTTTCTAGTCGACATGAAAAATTTCAGCTGCATAAGATAATTTTGATTTTTTTACCCATATTTTGTAAATTGCACCACTTTTGCAAAATAAGACTCAACGCAACCTACATAAAACTTCTTAGTTTTGACAATGCTTTATTTCAAATACATTTTCTTTATAGTAGCGCCATATTAAATGTGTGTTTTTCTACAAAATCAAAATTGGGCTAATAAAATTTGTTCGCATAGATAAACTTTACGTTAAGTTAAACTAAAATTTATTTTCCACTTAATGAACACTTTACTGATGACACTGTGTTCTTTTTTGTCTTAATATTAAGGTGTATTATTTTCAGACACAAGCTACGTTTTCAAAAATACTTATACAGGGCCAATTTTGATTTTGTAGAAAAACACATTTAATATGGCGCTACTTTAAAGAAAATGTATATGAAATAAAGCATTGTCAAAACTAAGAAGTTTTATGTAGGTTGCGTTGTCTTATTTTGCAAAAGTGGTGCAATTTACAAAATATGGGTAAAAAAATCAAAATTATCTTATGCAGCTGAAATTTTTCATGTCGACTAGAAACTGCATTTAAAAAACTTTTTCTAATAACTATTTTCGAAACTTTCAGAAATAACCCCACTTTTGAATTATTTTGTGGAAAAAATTAAAATTTGAGTTAATGCGAATCGCGTGACTACTATTTTTTTGCTTAATTTTCATCTCGATCGAAGCAGAACTTGATGCCAAAGTCAAAGTTCGAATAAAGTTATTAATAAAAAATCCCATATGATGCGGACTTTACTGGTCACACTGTATAAGAGAAGCACCCTGTTTTGCCAAAGAAAGCAACAAGCATATAATTTTTTTTTAGTGAAAAACTTATTTACCTTGCTCAAAATCTGGTATAGTTAAGGTTTGCTACATATACAGGGTGATCCACGAAGGGTTGAGAGCGCCTGTATCTCCAAAACCATACATGCTACGACTTTAGGGTAAAAATTGAATTATGAACTGTGAGCAAAAAAAAAATCACGATCGCCGTGGTAATAAATGTAACGTTTGGATTTTTGCATTTTTTTAGATAAATAGCTAAATCTTTAGCAAAATATCATAATTTATTTTTTTTAAAAGTATGAAATTAATAAATATAATTAAAAGAGCTATTCCTGTAGGATTTTAATGCTTTAATTAAAGGAAAATTGCAAAACTTTGCTAAAAGCCGAAATAGAATTACACTCTTCCAGTATTTTTGCGATAACTTTTAAGAGAGAAGAGGAAACGACTTGCGGTTTTTGCTATTCTCTTTACTAACTAGTTAGCTATACAATGGAGTTAAAATGGTTGAATGATTGCATTCAAATTTATAAAGAAACCGAAGCTAGAAATATTTTTTTTTAAAAGTGCTCTCTATTATATTATCAACCTCACGCATTAGTTTTAATAATATCTACAGTGTGACAAGTAAAGTCCGCATCATATGGGATTTTTTTTATTAATAGCTTTATTCGAAATTTGACTTTGACATCAAGTTCTGCTTCGATCGAGATGAAAATTAAGCAAAAAAATAGTAGTCACGTGATTCGCATTACCTGTCCAATTTTAATTTTTTCCAAAAAATTATTCAAAAGTGGGGTTATTAATAGTTACTAAACATATTTGGTGTTATATTCTCTGTAATAAACTTTTTTTAAGTTGGTTGAGAATAAAGATATATATTTTATTATTTTAAAAAAATACCCTGTATATGTTTGTGTCTAATTCAAAAGTAGCTATAACCATGCCAAATTTCAAATCTCTTCGTCAAACGGTCTCTTGGAAATTTATTTATTTTAATTTTAGATCAGCCGGGGTCGCTGATTGTTCTAAATCCAAGCACTAACTCGATTCTTTCCTTTTCAGTCCTTTGAACTTTCGCACGTCCTCTATCGACGACTTCCATCAAATCCCGCCTCCCAAACTCCCTAACGTTCCCTGTCCGCTGTTTGTAGATGTAGACGCTCCCTTAGATTTAGACAGACATGTCCTCTTTTTTCGTGAGAAAAAGTACAAGATCTATAAATGGTAATGGATTATGCAGTTTATAATATGATTTTCGTCCAGTATGTTAAGAAAAAGAAAAATATATACGAGTACTTAAATAAGCACCCTGTTTTGCCAAAGAAAGCAACAAGCACATAATTTTTTTTAGTGAAAAACCTACTATAACCTTGCTCAAAATTGGATATGGTTAAGGTTTGCTACATACAGCGTGACCAGTAAAGTCCGCATCATATGGGATTTTTTTTTTATTAATAACTTTATTCGAAATTTGACTTTGGCATCAAGTTCTGCTTCGATCGAGATGAAAATTAAGCAAAAAAATAGTAGTCACGTGATTCGCATTACCTGTCAAATTTTAATTTTTTCCAAAAAATTATTCAAAAGTGGGGTTATTAATAGTTACTAAACATATTTGGTGTTATATTCTCTGTAATAAACTTTTTTTAAGTTGGTTGAGAATAAAGATATATATTTTATTATTTAAAAAAAATACCCTGTATATGTTTGTGTCTAATTCAAAAGTAGCTATAACCATGCCAAATTTCAAATCTCTTCGTCAAACGGTCTCTTGGAAATTTATTTATTTTAATTTTAGATCAGCCGGGGTCGCTGATTGTTCTAAATCCAAGCACTAACTCGATTCTTTCCTTTTCAGTCCTTTGAACTTTCGCACGTCCTCTATCGACGACTTCCATCAAATCCCGCCTCCCAAACTCCCTAACGTTCCCTGTCCGCTGTTTGTAGATGTAGACGCTCCCTTAGATTTAGACAGACATGTCCTCTTTTTTCGTGAGAAAAAGTACAAGATCTATAAATGGTAATGGATTATGCAGTTTATAATATGATTTTCGTCCAGTATGTTAAGAAAAAGAAAAATATATACGAGTACTTAAATAAGCACCCTGTTTTGCCAAAGAAAGCAACAAGCACATAATTTTTTTTAGTGAAAAACCTACTATTAACCTTGCTCAAAATTGGATATGGTTAAGGTTTGCTACATACAGCGTGACCAGTAAAGTCCGCATCATATGGGATTTTTTTTTTATTAATAACTTTATTCGAAATTTGACTTTGGCATCAAGTTCTGCTTCGATCGAGATGAAAATTAAGCAAAAAAATAGTAGTCACGTGATTCGCATTATCTGTCAAATTTTAATTTTTTCCAAAAAATAATTCAAAAGTAGGTTATTTCTGAAAATATCGAAAGTAGTTATTAGAAAAAGTTTTTTTAAATGCAGTTTCTAGCCCACATGCAAAATTTCAGCTGGATAAGATAATTTTGACTTTTTACCTATATTTTGTAAATTGCACCAATTTTGCAAAATAAGACTCAACGCAACCTACATAAAACTTCTTAGTTTTGACGATGCTTTATTTCAGATACATTTTCTGTAAAGTAGCGCCATATTAAATGTGTGTTTTTCTACAAAATCAAAATTGGGCTATTAAAATTTGGTCGCATGTGATGCAAAGTTAATTTATTTTTGACCCTGTATAAGGTTACTTCATAAAATAAGTATTTTTGAAAACGTAGTTTGTGTCTGAAAGTAAAAAAAATTAAAATAAAATAAAAGGGTTTTTAATTAAATCGTCAAAAACAGATAAACTTTACGTTAAGTTAAACTAAAATTTATTTTCCACTTAATGACACTGTGTTCTAAGGTGTATTACTTTCAGACACAAACTACGTTTTCAAAAATACTTATTTTATGAAGTTACCTTATACAGGGTTAAAAACAAATAAACTTTGCATCACATGCGACCAAATTTTAACAGACCAATTTTGATTTTGTAGAAAAACACACATTTAATATGGCGCTACTTTAAAGAAAATGTATCTGAAATAAAGAATTGTCAAAACTAAGAAGTTTTATGTAGGTTGCGTTAAGTCTTATTTTGCAAAAGTGGTGCAATTTACAAAATATGGGTAAAAAATCAAAATTATCTTATGCAGCTGAAATTTTGCATGTGGGCTTGCTTGCGAATTTTTCGAAATAAAAATAAAGTGACATATATCAAACTATAAAAGATAACTTTAAATTAACGTCGAAGAAGAAACAATATTTTTGTGAATTATTTCAAATGGATTTATTTATTAAAGATTTTCAATCAAACCAGCCAGCGCCATTGGTGAAATTTCTAGTTTTTTTGATGTGGTACAAGAGGTATATAATTACTTTTCTGCGTCCCCATATCGATGGGATTTACTCAAAAAACACGTAAAACTCTTACTTTAAAACCGTTAAGTGAAACAAGATGGGAAAGTCGCATTAATGCTATTAGACCTCTAAAATTAGAGCTAAAAAACATTATTACCGTATTAAAGGCCTTAATTGAAGATACTACCAGAGACACGAAAACAAAAATGGGTGCTAAATCAATAATTAAAAGTCTTGAAACATTTAAGTTTTTGTGTTCATTTTTAATTTGGCATGATTTATTATCAAGAATTGATGTATTGAGTAAAATGCTTCAAAATCCTAAATTAAACATCGCGGAATGCATTAAAGGCTTAGATAATCTTGAAAAATATTTAGTTTCCCAAAGATCTGACGATAATTTTAAAATATTTGTCCATTCAGCAACAACACTTGCTAGAGATTTAGGTATTGATCCCGAATTTCCCATTTGGAAGCTCAGAAAAAAAGTTAGTTTATTGGATTACGAGGGCAGTGATGAACCAGTTTTAAATCCCTTCCTGCAATTCAAAATCACTTTCTATTTTGCAGTTCTTGATTACGCGATCTCTTCGATAAATGAAAGATTTACCTTATTATCTGAGTGCTATTCAATATTCTGCTTTCTGTATGAGTTTCACACCATTTCTAATGATGACCTCATGATAGCCTGTATGGAATTAGATATTAAGTTACAGGTACAGGAGGAAGGAACTATTGTGAAAGATATAGACGGTATACAACTCTTTAATGAAATAACTTCATTTAAAGATATTTTCCAGGTAAAAAACAGCCAATTAAGATATTAGAAATTTTAGTCAAAAATGATCTCATTCCCTGTTTTCCAAATTTTGCTCTAGCAATAAGGATTTTTTTAACCTTACCTGTTTCTGTGGCTTCAGGTGAAAGAAGTTTCAGTAAATTAAAAATTATTAAAAATTACTTGAGAAATAATATGACACAAGAAAGACTTTCAGATTTGAATCCGAAATCTCTAAAAAAATTGATCTCACCGCAATTATTGACAAATTTGCGTCTCAGAAAGCCAGAAAAATTATTTTATAGTTAATTATTAGGTAGTCTTCGAGGAAGGACTGATTTATATACTTTTCGTTTCGCGAGATTTATGCTTTAGTACTTTTTGTTATTTTATATTTTCTGGTAAATACTGTTGTTTTACTTTTCTAATTATAAAATGTCTATTTTTGTTTCAAAAGTAATATTTTTGTTGGTTTATTATTTTGTTAAAGTAAAAAGAAAAAAAGGTGTCGCTAATATAACATATTAGCTGGCCCAAAAATAAAGTCTTTCCCGTAAAATTTTATTTGTAGTTTGCATTCTTATTAATGTTTAACTTTTTACTCTTATGTACATGTAGATGAGTTTATAACGTCAACGTTAAGTATTACTCAAAATAGGAAAAATTCTTTAGAGGGGCGGCATAATAAGTCCTGCACGCGGGCGGCCGACACCCTAGGATCGGCCCTGGCCAAAGTCAAATTTCGAATAGTTATTAACAAAAAAAAATCCCATATGATGTGGACTTTACTGGTCACACTGTATAATTAAAAAAGCTATTCCTGTAGGATTTCAACGTTTTAATAAAAGGAAAAATGCAAAGCTAAACGGCTAAAAGCCGAAATAGAATTACACTCTTCCAGTATTTTTGCGATAACTTTTAAGATAAAAGAGGAAACGACTTGCGGTTTTTGCCGTTCTCTTTACTAACTAGTTAGCTATAGAATAGAGTTAAAATGATCGAATGGTTACGTTCAAATTTATAAAGAAATCGAAGCTAGAAATATATTTTTTTAAAAGTGCTCTCTATTACCAACCTCGGGCATTAGTTTTAATAATATCTATATCAACGTTCAATTAAGATAAAACGTTCTTTAAAATAAGCCATAGTTTGTTAAATTTGGTTAACGCAGACCGAAGTTACAGCCTTTTAAGTACTTTTAGTCGTTACCCTTCACCACTCTATTACCATGGTAATATACAAAAAAATTGTTATTACAAAATTCATAGAGGATATTAAAGAGCATATAAAAACTTAATTTCTGACGTACATTGTATTGCAATTATTAGTAGAAATTAAGGACTTTGTATCCAGCATAGCGACTACGCACCCTGGCGGTAAAATTGGGGACATAAAATTATTTCCAGTGATCTTTTTGCTCATATTTTATAATACATTTTTTACCCCAAAGTCGTAGGGTGCATGGTTTTGGAGATACAGCCGCTCGCCACCCGGCGTGAATCACATTGTATATTATACAGGGTGGTCTGTAATGAATGCGCCATAGAGTAACCACCGATTCTACACATAAAAATAATAGATTTGAGCTAAATATGCCTTAGTAAAATGTGGGTCGTTAATCAGATACAGTTTGATCAGGAACAGTTTGAGCTATACAGACTGTCCGCGGATAGGGTCAGGCCCGGTTCTAGACCTCCTGGCGCCCCCGGGCAAGGGTCTTATTTAGCGCCCTCGAAAGTTTTATTTCATATTTTTTTCTGAATATATAATATAATTAATAATATACTTATACCATCAAAAATATTTAATTTTTTTGACGTGATTATAAAATAAACTTGGGCGCCCTTAACTTTTAAATAGTATATTATACATCGAAGGTTATACAGACGCGCCCTTTGGACTTTGTGCCCCCGGCGTCTGTCCGGGTTGCCCGGGCGCTGGAACCGGGCCTGATAGGGTTTACAATAGCACAAATGGATGAAAAATTTAATTTTTCGGGAAAAAGTCATTCTTGATAAAAAGTTTTGCTTGTAAAAAAAATGCAATTCACGAAGAGAAAATGTCGATTTTTTTATACAGGGTTCGCAAAAACTTCAAAAAGATGATTCTTCTCCAAGAGTAAACTACCTTTATTTTTCATTTTTGACCAAAATGCCAATTAGAAAACTTATTTAGAATAACGTTTGTAATTTAAATCCGAGATTTAAAATAAATCTTCGATTTTTTTAGTTTTTTTAATTTTTAGAGGTAAATGGAAATTTTGCTGCTCAATGAAAATATTAATATAAAATTTTATTAGATTATATTTTTATAATGGGTGGTGTGTATCTTTTTTATCTATTTTAAAATTTTAAATGCATTCCTACCATCTTTTGTAAAAACAAGGAATTTTTTTACCTTTTCATTACTTTGCATTACGTATTTGAAGTTGTCAAATAGAATTTGATGTGTTTTAAAAATGTTGACCTTAGAACAAAGGGTTTATTTAGTTCAATGTTATGGTGCGGGCGAAAGTTCTTTAACTTTGTGATAGAGAAATTTAATCAAAGATACCCTAACAAAAATGGGACAACATAAACTATTAAGACAATTTCAGCGAACTGGTTCAGTTTTCAATTTAAAAAAAACTATGATCAGAATGACGCAGCTTCCCTAAGCGTATTGCAGTCTATTGCTGACAATCCTACCCTTTCATTAAGAAACCGAGCTCAAGAACTTGATGTAATAAAAAAAACTCATTCGATATATTTTAGAGGCAAAGAAAATATTCTCATTTAAGCCAACTTTTAATCAAACGTTGGAAGAACGGAGACAAAGCCAAACGTTTGGATTTTTGTCTTTGGGTCGGAAACAAAATTGTAAGTGAAAACAGGAATTTTCATAAATTTATCATGTTCTCCGATGAATCGACATTTTCAACAAACGGGAAAGTGTCTTCTGCGCATATTAGATACTGGAGCGAAAATAATCCCCGTTTTAGAATTCCTGCAAGAAGACAATGTTACAAAAGAGTAAATTTTGCGGAAGTAGTCTCATTATCTCAAAGTGGAGCATGTTTTTAAAGTTTTTGCGAACCCTGTATAAAAAAATCGAAATTTTCTCTTCGTGAATTGCATTTTTTTTACAAGCAAAACTTTTTATCAAGAATGATTTTTTCACGAAAAATGAAGTTTTTCATCCATTTGTGCTATTGTAAACTCTATCCGCGGACGGTCTGTATAAAAAAATTAATATAGAAATTATTTTTAACACCCTGTATCTCATTACCGACCTACATTTTAATTAGGCATGTTTACGGTGGTTACTTTATCGCGCATTCATTACTACGGACCACCCTGTATACAGTGATAAAGTAATTATTTAATCCCAACGCACACCCTTGTCGTTACTTAGACTGTAAATTAAAGATCGGACCTGTACGTTTGTCAATTGTTTTATAGCCCCATTGTTACCCAACGCGTCAACTCAGCTGACGACTTCCGCGTGCCTCTGCCCAAATACGTGCCGCGACCACTATTCGTCGACGTCACGGCTCCCCTTGGACCACGCCCCAATCTAAGCGGGCTGCCCTCTGGACAGAAAAACCGAACTGCTGCGACAACCAGTAGTCAACCGGCTGTCAAGTCCGTGCAGAATCAACCAGCGACCAGCTCAACTCCCACGCAGGTATGTATTTTATTTATTTATTTATTTAGTTGCATGTTTGTTTTATAATAATATTAAAAATCAAAAACATTGTTTTTTTTTAATAAAGATAAATCCAATAAAAACATCATTCCAAAACCATAGATTAACAAATCTGTCCGATTTTGTAATGAAAAAATATTTACACATTTAGATTATTAATTTTTATCACATCATAAATATATTCAAAAATATTTCACCCAAAAAAAGGAAAAATTATAAATAAGGGAGAAATTATAATAGAAAAATTTTAATATTTAGTATTATATTATATTACCTATAAAGTCGCCACAGTGAATTTTTTTCCTGTGCGTCATCACTTTCACGTCATCAAAATCGTATGAATCAAATCAAAATTATGAGACGAAAAAAGTCAAAACTAAGTCTAAGTTTATAAAATGGACGTGCCTGCCTACCGTTTGACGTACCTACATAATATCCCGAAAAATTATTATTTATTTTAAGTTTTGCCCGGCATTCTCTATTATCTAAAAGAAATTGACAAACAAATGTTAATACATTTAATACTATTTTTAAAGCTTAAAATCTAGAAAAGTTTGGTGTTTTATTGACTATTAAAATCGCAAAAGTCAAATTTTTGACATCCCTTCATTTAAGGGAATTTAGCCACTGCCGTAAACTTTTCAAAGAACTTTCACGGTTAGAATATTTAAAATAAATAAATTAGGTATTATAAAAATCCATAAATACCTACTTACCGCCAAAACAGATGGAGGGTATAATTAGCTCTAAAAAGAACTATTTTTAGAAAAAGGAACAGTTTTAAGGCACACAAATTTACAAAATACGAATTAGATTGGCAGATCAAAATAAGGTTGACAATGACGTTCTAAAATACAACGGTTGTCAACTAAACAAATAAAAAAAGTAATTAATTGACGTTTATAGTTTTATTCTTGTCTAGTACGTTATATTATTGCGGAATCTTGGAGACGTTCTTTAATGCTTTTATTCAAACTTGTTACTGTAATAAATAAGGATACAGAGTTATTAACCACGTTAAGTCCTGATCGTTGATTGATGACGCACGGGAAAAGATCCACTGTGGCGACTTTATATAAGTTGGCTTACCTTTAGATAATTTTGCATAATCCATAATTTTAATTTTCTTTTAAATGTCAAAAAACTCGTAGTTTTGAAATTAGTTGGTAATATATTAAAAATTTTTATGCCAACAAATAAAGAATACTAACAATTTTTTTTATTAGTGTTGTGTCCATAACATAACAAAGAAAGGGTAGTAAAGGATGTGTACACCTTTTAAGAAATGGATGAAGGAAACTTGTGTATTAGGTGTAAAGTTTATACAGGGTGTCCGGAAATGATGAGCAAAAAATTTAGGGGCCAATTCTAGACCGAAAATAAATGCTATCTCTTCCCATAACATTTTTTCGAAAATTGATTATTAACGGAATTACAGGGTGTTAAAGTTAAATTTTATTTGCAGTTGTTTTTGCAATACCTTTTGCCACGCTTATAACGTTTCGACAAAATCTCGGCTTTTTCGGGATGAGGAATACAAATTTGCCCACCGTTTTTTCGCATTTTATAGAGGGCGCCACATAGGAGCGTATACTTTAATTTGAATGGTCCCAACTTTTTTTGTCCTACACTGTATGCGCATTTTGACTGAATATTTTTATTCTCCTAACCTTTTGATATAAAAAAGGTACCTATCTATACTACTTTTGTTTCGATAAATCTAACCGTTTTCGAGAAAAACGATAAAATAACATTGCTTTGCATGTGATGAATACGAAATCATTTAAATTTTTTTTCAACCTTAAACATAGCATAGCAAAGGAAGGAATATTCCATGGAGTTCGTCGGAATTTGTTAAGAATTTTTTTAATGTTAAACTCTAGGAAATTGTACTCCGTATTTGGCCGATTTTTGGGAAAACGAAGAAGTAACGAAATATTGATCAAAAAACGAAATTACGACAGCGTCACTATAGACCAGGGTCGATAATTTTTGAAACCAAAAAAAATAATAGTAGGATGAAACCCATTGGAAAAGGAAGAGAATATAACAAAAATGAAAGGAAAAATAATTTACGGGCGATCCGAGGTCGGGAGGTGGAAGGGGGTGAGTTTTTAAGGGTAGAAAACGATTTATCTCGATTTCCGGCAAAACTACAAGTCCTATGCAAAAACGTTAAATGGCAAAGTTGTAGGTAATAAAAAGATCTACAATTTCTGTATTCACACTTTTTTCACATAACCTCAAAATTTATGTGAAAAATTCAAATAACCAAGTTTTTGGTTTTTTATTTTTATCTTTTACAAAAAAAAAATTTTTCACGAAATTTGGTGAAAACTTACCTTTTTATGTCCCAAACACACTGTAATTTTTTTGATTTAAAATATTTATTTTTCACCTTATTTTGACTTAATATCGAAAAAGCACCCTAATTTTCAATCGAAAATTCTCACGTCAAAATATCTGCTTTTTTAAAAAAGTCGGTGGGCTTTTTGTTCGTTGAAATCTCTACTTTCTGATGGTGTAAAAAATATACATTACTATGGTAAATGTGCTCAAAAAATGCAAAATATTGTAGATATCTTATTCAATATTAACTTTATTAACTTATTTGGTTATTAATAAATATAGTAGTATATTTCGACTTGCAATTTTTTATTTATCAATGTTACATTACGTTTTTCAAGTATGTAAATAAAGTATTAATTTTAATACTCGTAAATAGCTCAAAATTGTACATAATGATTTTAAAAAATTTCTGATTCGAATTTTTTTCGTTTCTTTGCATTTTTTGAGAACATTTACCATAGTAATGTATATTTTTTTTTCGGAGACTGAGTTTGGACTTGCTTTCTAAACGCAGAATCAAGTTTGACATATATTTTTTATTTAAATTGGTGAATGGAATAATTGAATGCCCAGATCTATTACATCGAGTTAACTTTCGAGTTCCACCTAGGGACACAAGAAATCACTTTCTTTTGCACTTGACCATCATAGATGCAACTACGGCAAATCCTCTCCCATACCGAGAATCGTTAATAATGGGAACAAAATTAGTAAGACTTTTTTAACTCTTCCCTAGATTCCTTTAAGAGAAATGTTTCTAAACTTACACTGTAAGAATTTATTCTTGTCTTATTATGGAAGAGCTAATTTAAAATTCAGTTATCTTGTTTTTTTTAACTGTTATAATAATAATTATTAGTTTGTTAAGTAAAAATTGTAATTGGGTTTTGCCCGTTGATAAATAAATAAATAAAATAAGGTGAAAAAATAAATATTTTAAATCAAAAAAATTACAGTATGTTTGGGACATAAAAAGGTAAGTTTTCAACGAAGTTTTCACCAAATTTCGTGAAAAAAAAAATTTGTAAAAGATAAAAATAAAAAACTAAAAACTCGGTTATTTGAAGTTTTCACATAAATTTTGAGGTTATGTGAAAAAAGTCTAAATACAAAAGTTGTAGATCTTTTTATTACCTACAACTTTGCCATTTAACGTTTTTCCATAGGAGTTGTAGTTTTGCCGGAAATCGAGATAAATCGTTTTCTACCCTTAAAAACTCACCCTTTTCCACTTCCCGACCTCGGATCGCCCGTATATTATTTTTTCTTTCATTTTTTTTTCACTTTTTACCATTTTCAAAGGCTTCAGCCCTGGTCTATAGTGTTTGCTCTTCATTAAGTTAAGTATGTTCCGTAGGTCCGATTGGGAAGCGCAATAACCCTAACTCAGAACAGCAGCGCGAAAGCCAACCCGCCCCCGGCACACGCCCAGAAACCCTCGATTAGTATTATACCCCAACCAGCGTCCACCAGGGCGGTCTCGACCGTCGCCACAACCAAACCGCCGCCCTATGTACCCGTCAAGAGCACCGCCAGGGTGCAAAATCCGTTAAATTTGACCAAGAACGTAAACAATTTGACCTTAACTCAGAACGCGACGAAGAATTTATCAAACTCGAATAAGAACCAGCCATCGAAAGTGGCAAATATGCTTCGGAAAGCTCAAAATCTAGTGAGAAATATCGCCTCGAATGATTCAATAAGAAGTAAACACGCAAGTAAGTACGGTTTTTGTCATCTTTGTTATTTTGAGATGTTTACCTAAAAACGTACTTAAAGTGCATCTCTTTTAGTGTAATGTAATGTAATGTAATGACTTAGAGTCTGGATATCAGTGAAAGAAAGGTCCCTTTAAACCACAGATGACTCATTGGACAATATTATTGATTATTATTAAAGAAACTAAAATTTTACAGGCCATTAAGTACTTAACACAAAGTATATACAGTGTGACCAGTAAAGTCCGCATCATAATATGGGATTTCTTTTCATTAATAGCTTTATTCGAAATTTGACTTTGGCATCAAGTTCTGCTTCAATCGAGATGAAAATTCAGCAAAAAGATAGTAGTCACGTGATTCGTATTATCTGTCAAATTTTAATTTTTTCCAAAAAATAATTCAAAAGTGGGGTTATTTCTGAAAATATCGAAAAAAGTTATTAGAAAAAGTTTTTTTAAATGCAGTTTCTAGCCCACATGCAAAAGATAAACTAAAACTTCTTTTCCCCTTAATGAACACTTTACTGATGACACTGTTCTTTTTTGTCTTAATATTAAGGTGTATTACTTTTAGACACAAACTACGTTTTCAAAAATACTTATTTTATGAAGTTACCTTATACAGGGTCAAATAAACTTTGCATCACATGCGACCAAATTTTAACAGCCCAATTTTGATTTTGTAGAAAAACACACATTTAATATGGCGCTACTTTAAAGAAAATGTATCTGAAATAAAGCATTGTCAAAACTAAGAAGTTTTATGTAGGTTGCGTTGAGTCTTATATTCCAAAAGTGGGGCAATTTACAAAATATGGGTAAAAAATCAAAATTATCTTATGCAGCTGAAATTTTGCACGCGGACTAGAAACTGCATTTAAAAAAACTTTTTCCATTAAGTTTTTCGAAATATTTGAATTATTTTTTGGAAAAAATTAAAATTTGACAGATAATGCGAATCACGTGACTACTATTTTTTTTCCTTAATTTTCATCTCGATCGAAGCAGAACTTGATGCCAAAGTCAAATTTCGAATAAAGCTATTAATCATCAATATTATTACTATCCAACATAAGCGTCTGTAAAATTTCAGCTTCCTGGGCCTCATCGTTTTTGAGATATAGCTTTTTAATAATGACATTACATTAGGAGCAGCTCCCCTTGGGGAAAAAGGCCTCCGTTAATGTACAGTTGTATTCATAAAAAAAGCGTACACGAATTCGGATGAGAGGAAACCTTAACCATATTTGCGTAAAACCGGCTTATCGCATGTTAAAGGTTATTAAAAATGCAAAGCATTGGCGTTGGGCATTAGTTCAATAGAATAACAAAATTTTTTATTTTTTATTTTATAACATATCTTAACAGTTTTATAAAAATTACAATAGAAACAAAAAACGTTTAACAAAAATAAATAAAATCTAATATTTGGTCATATATCCCTGTTTTCTATTTCTTAAGCCAGTCTATTCGGAATTGACTGAATTATATTTGATACAATATTTGGATCAAGCTCTTCCCAGCACGCATGTATTATTTGCCATAAATCTTCTGAATTTTGTGGCCTAGAATTTCAATTATATATTTTTTTTACTATTATATATTGATTGTCGCTCTTCTTCGGTAAGAAACATTTTTTTCGCAGCTGGGCGACATTTTAGTTTAGATTCCTTGACTCTCCTGCTGGCGGTAGGTTGGGAGGCAGGAAATGCTGTATCAATAACAGCATCCCTTGCAGTTGCAAATGGATTATTTCCTAAATATCCCAAATAAACCAATTTTCCTCTTTAGGGATTCTTCTTGTTCCCAGCGTTGCTTAATTTTCAATATAGTTTTTTTATTTCTATTATACAACTGCGCTACAGCACGGATTGACCATCCTTTTTCGATTCTTGATACAATTTGAGCCTTTTCAACTTCAGACAACTGACGAGGCATTTGAATGTTCTTCTGTCAAAGTTTATCAAACGTTACCACCATGCAGTTTTAAAATTAATTACACCTACGCCAATGCTTTGCATTTTTGATAATCTATGACGTGTGATAACCTCCAATAAACAATCATTTAGACAAGCCGGTTTTAAGCAAATATGACGAAACTTACCTCTCATTCTAATTCTTACACGCTTTTTTTTATGAATACAACTGTAGGTATGCCTTTGTGGTAAGTAATAGAATTGCCTGTAAAATGTTAAATTCTTTCTTAAATATTAATAAATAATATTTCCCAACGAGTTCTCATGCCAACTCTGGTTTTTCGTCTTTTCACTACCTAATATCCGAACTATAACTTAAATTTGTCTTTTACGACACTGGTGTAGGATACAAATGACTTATTTTCAGCTCCTCCCCGTGCGAATAAAATCGCTCAGAAGATCATCACTCCACCGCCTCCAAGAAGAGTCGCTCCTGCTCCCCCAATACCTCCCCAACTGAACAAAATCTTGGTCCCCCCGCCATTATCTCTGTTGACCGCCCGTGGTAAGTTAGAGAAACAAAATCGAGAAATTAGCAATTTACCTTCTGCATGGGGGATCTGCTTGTTTATCAAACTTAAAACCATTACAAAAATTGCAAAATAAAGTTATCTATTAAAGGCATACACAAATTACCACATTTAGAACCAACTGTTAAATCTATATAGACCGAAAGGGTATTTACACGTTCAAACCATTTATAAATTAAAAATTTCTATTCTAATTCACTATTATTTTAAAAGAAAAAAAATCAAACATAACACTTCAGGAGAATAAGACATTACATGATCATAACACCAGACGTTGTATAAATTATCAAACTATACCAGTAAAAAGTAATTTCGGAAAAAAATCGCTTTTATATGACGGAATAATAAAATATAACAATCTTCCAAAAAATAGTAAGTTAATATTTAGCTCTCAAGTCGACAGGTTGTCAATAAGTGCAATCGATTTTTAGGATTTATTATAAGAACTAGTTTAAATTTTAATAATCCTCAAACAGTTCTAACCTTGTATTTCGCTTTTATGTATATTTAGTAAACTTAATTTTGCATCAGTTGTCTGGAACCCTCAGTTAGTGGTTTACCAGCGAAGGCTGGAAAGTATTCAAACTTTTTACGATTCTTATCACGTAAGACAGATATAGCTCTTGTCAGTAGCAATTATAAACCTATTATGAAAAAATATTCATTAATGACACTTACTGAAAGACGTATGGTTTCCGATGTTATTATGATTTACAAATTGGTGAACTGTCATGTTGATGCACCAACACGCAGATCAAAGTTAAGCTTTAATGTACCGATTAGAGATTTAAGGCTTCATAATACTTTTAATATTCCACTTAGAAATACTAATACTGGAAAGAATTCTCCTCTCTGTAGAGCGACTCGTGCCTGTGTCTTTAGGCATGGAAATGTTCGATATGTCTATAATTAGATTTAAAAAATATCTATAACAATAAATTTAGTGAAGATTTATACACGAAGTATTTTTTATAGTTCTTATAATGGATCTTCATCAAGTAACGGCTACCTCTATACAATTTTTAAAAAATAAGTAAAATCACTGCTGCGATTTTTTTTACAATTTTTATGTTAACATAAATTAATGAATTTACTTAATTTAAATAATATAAATTCGCGCTAGCTAACACCACAACGTGGATGCTAGCTCAGTGTCTGTTGTATCCCTATTTGTAATAAATAATCAAAATAAATATCAGAAAAATTAAAAAATTGACTAGTTTTAAAAATCAAATAAAGATACTTTTACTAGATTAAATAATTTAAAAGTACAATTTTTATTTTATTGATTTGATGTAATAATGGTTATTATTTTGTCAGTTTTCATATAATGAACTGTTAAAGTTAGTTTAAAATATTTGCATTTTAAAGTAAAAAAAATACGTTCATTTAATGGTAGTCATTCTGGCGAAAAATAAAAATAAAAGATGGTTATTCTCGTTCAAACTAAATTAATTAACATTCTCTACTTTTCACAGCGCCGCCAACGAGTGACCCCCTGTCGTCGGCTGCGGCGACGGCGTCCACCACCACGACGTCGGCAGCGACGCCGTCCAATCAACAATCGCCCCTGCAGAAACAAATGAGAAATTTCATGGAGCACTTGCATCAGCTCCAGCGGAAGATGAAGGATACCGAAGGTGATGGGGAGTCGAACCTGGGAGACAGCAACAACGGGCGCGTGTGGGGCTCGACGGGGAATAATAGCAAGGGTAAGTTATAGTTTCTACAGAAAATTGTTCTTCTACCGTGCGAGCAAAAATTATTTGCATCAAAGAGGGCCTTGCATCTAAGGACGTAATGCTTAGCCGTAGAGCTTAATACCTGTTGGGTGTCAGTAACTAACTGAAATAACAATCAATCAGTTATTCCGTCATCTTTGACAGTCGTTACAAGTAATTTGATTCGTCGCTAATTTTTCCAATTTCTTGAACAATTCACACAATGGGCTTTACGGAACAGCACAAAACATTCATGGTTAAAGCGTATTTTCGAAACGGGGTTAGAGTAAATGGTGAGTGGCAATACAATCCGGGTTTGTGCATGGACGATTTTTACGAACATTTTCCTAACGTTGCTTTTATTGCTGGGGATTTTTATCATTGCCTGAAAAGAACCGTGGCTGTGTTTGGGGAAACAGGTTCTATACAACACAAAAACGGAGCAGGAAGACCATCTGTAAGAACAGAAGAACTTGTTGCAAGCGTTCGTGAAATAATGCAAAATACGCCCACAAATTGTATAAGACGCCTGTCTCAAGAAGTGGGAAGATCTTATGCAGGACTATTTTTAAGAAGCAGCTAAGTTTATTTTCTTATAAAGTGCAAGTATTCCAAGAAATACAAGCCGCAGATTTTGAAAGACGCAGGAATTACTCTCAATGGTTTACCCAAAATTTATTGGAAAGAAATGATTTATTAGACCTGACATTTTTTTCGGATGACGCCTGGTTCCACCTCTCCGGTTATGTGAATTCTCAGAATAGCATGTGGAGTAGTGAAAATCCCCATTTTTTTGTAGAGTCCACATTGCACCCTCAAAAAATTGGTGTCTGGTTAGCTGTTTCCCGAAGGAGAATTGTTGGTCCTATTTTTTGATGACACAGTTACAGCACAGCGGTATAGAGACAATATTTTGAATCCATTTGTAGAGCAATTACTTGACGACGAACTACGTTTTGGATATTTTCAACAGGACCGTGCAACCGCCCATACAGCCGCCGAAACTATTAACTACTTACGCACTTTTCTCGACGACAGATTGATCAGTTTTCGATCAGACATTGAATCTCCACCTAGATCATCTTGTTTAACGGTTATGGATAACTTCGTTTTCCTCATTTAAAGAACACTATTTTTAAAACACCAGTTGCACATTTAGAACAATTACAATAAAGGATTATCCAAGAATGTGGTAACATTTCTCCAGAGATGCTGGTCAACACTTTCGAAAATATGAAGAGACGTGTGAATTTATGCTTGGTGGCCAATTTCAGCAATTTATGTAATTATTTTTCTTTTTCTTTCTGTATATTCTTACTTTGTTAATTTTGTAAACAACAAAAATAAATTTGTATTTGTCTACTTATTTTATTACTCATTAGTTTGGCATATCATGTCATAATATGAACTTGACAAAATTTTAACCTAGATTTGGTTAGATATATCGTCCCCATATCATTGTGATCTAAACCAAGCCCCACGTTTTTTAATCCAAGCCCTCTTTGATGCAAATAATTTTTGCTCGCACAGTATTAGAGTTAATAATTATAAATCAAAATTTTTCTGTTTTGATTGATTTTCATTTCTCCTATAATCGTTACTTCTCAGGAACTCCTGCAACTATGAGTATCAGTAGAGCGAACAATACAAAGACTCTCGCGTCGAATCCCCCCCTTCCTCCGCGGACCGTCGTCAGGGTCGGACCGAAACCTCTTTCGCCTGTCATTGGCGGGAAGGGCTCCGTCAATGTCACCAGACTCAATGCCGCCAGGAACCTGTCAAACATCACCAAGACGTATCAGAGAGCCAAGAATGACAACGTTGCAGGTAAGTGTCGAGATGGAATATAATAATAATAATAATAATAATATTAATAATATATATCTTTATTCTCAACCAACCTTTAAAAGTTTATTACAGAGAAAATTTTTTGACAGTTCAAACAGCCAATTAAATTTTGTTATTCTTTATCATCTTACATAAATCACCCAATCATATCAACATTTAAGTGAAAACAACACTCCGGGTAGTTTTCAATCACTATGACACCCAGGCATCATTTATTATGACACCAATACTTTGACAGTTCATATTCCAACTATATAAATTTTAAAATGTCACGTTTTGGCAATGCAAATTTTCATTGCATTAACGCGCTAGTTAATGAAACAATCCCAAAAAATACCAGAAACAGTCACAAATACACGTGGGGAATATTTATGGAGTTTTGCTGTGAACGCATATACGAGTTAAATAAACATAGAAGCGTAGAAGAGCTGGCAATGATACTGAAAGATTGGGCGGTTAATATGAAAAAAAAAAAAGATGGGACTGAATTCAAAGAAGCAACGGTAAAGACTATGTGGAACGTTTCGTGCAAAATTTTACAAGAAAAGTACTATAATGAATACTTATAAGATTATGATTGACCCGTTTAACAGCATAGTAATTAAACCAGCCCGTGATGCCCGCGATGCAACCAGAAAGAAATTACAATCAGATCCATGTAAACGTAAGACCAGTTCAGTTTCGTTAAGTCTATCTGAAGTAAACCAAATAATATTGTTCTGGAATGAAAATACCCCTGAAGGTCTTATGCGTAAATTCTACCATATTGCTGCAGTAGAATTAGCGTGGAGAGAAGGCGAAGCAGTTGCATATCTCCTGGATTTTTTTCAAATCGAAAAAAATAACGATGGTTCTCCAACAAATCGTATTGAATATAATCCAGTGTTCAGTAAAACTTGCCAAGGCGGTTCAAAAAGCTGTACAAGTAGTAAATGGTTGATTGTCAATAGTGAAAGTCAAAGATGCCCTGTACGCCTGTTTCATAAATTGATATCAAAACGAGGCGTACATATAACCTCACCACGGCTGTTCTTAAAACCAAATCGACACTGGAAAACGGAAACCGATAGTTGGTACGATAATGTCCCTGTTGGAAAAAATACTATTAATGGATGGACAAAATCATCTGCTGAAGCTATCGGCCTGAATGTAAAGGACAAAAAAATAACAAATCATTCAAACAGGTCCACTGCTGTTAGCGAATTGGCAAAAAAGGTGTGCAAGAACAACAATTGCTGAAAATCACTGGTCATAACAATCCAAATTCTATAAAACCATACTTAAACATCGACCAAGAACACCACAATAATATTATTAATACTATGCGTGGTAATGGATCTTCTATAGTAGAAAAAAATAGCGAATCAAATGTTACGTTAAATTTTAATAACTGCACCTTTACGAATTGTACTTTTAATAGATAAATAATTGTTTGGTTGCGAGAAATTTTATTTTTTTATCAAAAATTTATCAAAAAATTTTCTGACCGAATATTCCTCTCATCGTCACTTATAAAATCTGAAAAGTCCACGTCGTCTGAGTCGTCTTCGAATGGAGCAATTATCATTGGCGCTACTTCGACATCTAGTACTTGTTCTCGATCCCACCAATCCCTTATTAATATTTCTGTATGTTCCACCGATTTCTTCCAGTACTCTTGTGTAATATGATCTAACGAATCTTGCCAAACTATTTGTACTTGGTCGGATTTAAGACCATCACCTACATGTTTTTCATAATAAGACTTTGCACCAGCCCATATTAATTCTATTGCGTTAAATTGGCAATGATATGGCGGCAGTCGTAGAACCTCATGACCATATTCACACAGTATTTCATCTACCGCGTATATTTTGGGTTTTTTAAGAGACTTTGCTATTGATAGGAGTTCCGATTTAAGCATATTTGGTAAAGGATTTTGGTTGTGTTTTTCCAACCACTCATAAATATCACTTTTCCTCCAAGATGAAGTAGGCTGTTTATTTAAAATTCTTGAATGATATGTTGCATTATCTAATACAATTAAAGACGGAGCATCTAAATTTGGTATCAATTGAACTTTTAACCATTTTTCAAACATTTCGCAATTCATATTATCATGATAGTTAGCACTTTTTGATGTTGAAGAAAAAATTAAACTCGCACCTGCAACATATCCTGTTGCAGAACCGGCATGCAAAATAATAAAACGCTTTCCCGTACCGCACCCCTTTTTCCTTTTAACACTTTTTACAGACTCATCTTGCCAAGATTTTGAACCACTTCCATTCGAAAATATCCACGTTTCGTCTAAAAATACCACTTTTCTAAATTTCGATTTGTAATTGTCCGTATATTTTTTTTAAAAACTGAACACGCTGACTCACTATCTGTGGCTGCTCACATAAAAATCTTCGGTTACAGTCTTTTTATAGCGAAAACCTAAATTTTTTATTAATTTTTATAACGCTTCAAGTCCAATTTCCAAAACACCTAGAATTTTTAATGTTTTTTTGTAAAACTGGAAGAGTTACATTGGTTTTTGATTTGTATAAATCGTAAATCACATTTCGAACTCCCATTTTAATATTTTCGCTTAAATCCTCCGTCTTTGGCTTTCTTCGTTTACACTTTTTAGTATTCTTGGGTATTATGTTATGTTTTGTTTCATGCACAATTTTCTGCACAGTCCTTAAACTAATTCCCAGTGCTTTGGCTACTGTTTCCTGAATATTGGTTGGCGAATTTCCATTTTTTCTTTCATTTTCGAAATAGTTTATCAGATTAAGTACCATTTTTTTTTTGATTGGGGATGCAAAAACCCAGAAAAATGTTTCATTTTGTCACAAACTGTCAAAGTCACAAAACTGGCATATTTAAAATAAAACGTAGCTGGTGCTATTATAAGTGTCGTAGGGCACCTTAAATTGTGCCCGCTTAAGATAGTACGGCTAAAAAATTGCCGATAAGAAATGAATAATTTTTGGCTGGCCGGCCAGCAGGCATCGATAGACGAAATGTGTGAGCAGCGGAGACGAAACGATGCGAGAGAAGACGGTTTCAGTGAAAGTCGAGTTGCAAATTAAATAAAAATGTGTTTTTTTTTTACTGAACCTTTTGTCTAAACAATAAGCTAGCCGGTAAGTTCTTAGTTAATTTACTTAATTAAATGTCTCAATTAATCATTAGTTATTTAAATGGTCCTTTAAGGGTGAAAGTACATTTTTTAAGGTAATATCTTTGAACGTTTTAAATTTTTTTCCTTTACAAAAACCTACGACACGACGTTATAAGCTTTTTTAGAATCGCTGGAAAGTAAATACATATCCTTTTTTTTCATGTCAAAATGGGATAAGTCTGTCTCATTTATCTTACGTATTTTATTTAGAGGGTAAAATTAAACGCAAGTAAAGAAAACAAAAACTGAGAGTATGTCTTTCTTGAATTGTATGTCAAAGCACCCTAGATTACATGTGACTAGAGTTAAATTTGCATTGTTATTTGCAGTGTATTTGCAGATTGTTTATTTCTATAAACATTTCGACCGCGCATTCAAGTACCTTTTTTGTGCATTATCGGACATACCTCAAGACGAGTGGAGCAGCAGTCGCGTACGCGTGGTAGTTGTAAAAACGTCTATTTTACAATTATGTACTTAAACAAGGTTGTAGTTACTTTCTGGGTTTACAATAAATTAGTTAGCAGTAACAGGGTTCGTTTACATTAACACTCCGGCTTACCTTCAGTTATTCCCAGGAATATAGCATTATTGTACACATACGTTTCAAAAAAGAAAAAATATTTTTTTATCGTAAATAGGTGAAATTGCATATTTAAACGTGGTTTTTAGTTCTGATCAACTTTTTTTAATAACAATTTTCGATATTGTCAAAAATAAAGGTACTTTACTCTTATGCAAAATTCATATTTTTTGACAAACCCCGTATACAGGGTGTTACAAATTCGAAATCATAGCATTGCTATCTCGGTGACCTTAAGAGATAGAGAGTTGGTTAAATTGAGGCAAAATTGTGCATTTTTATGCTGAATAATTAACTATAAAAGAAATTAAAAAATTCCGATTACTTTCGGAGATATCCGAAAATAACTGAAAAAATCTATTCTGGTTTTTATTTATTTACGGCCTTAATACTAGTTATTTCCAAAAACCAAGAGCACTTTTTCGTTGCACTTTTTTATGCTCTTAAAAAAAATAATTTTGTTTTTTAGATGCGACGTTTAGTTTTTTAGATACCATCATCAACTTTATTTTTTTAAATACGGACCTGGATTTTTTATTCTATTTTTGAGTAGCTTTAAACGTTCCAAAACTAATGATGTATCACACTTGTCAGTATTTTGTATACTGTAGGAGTTTTTTGAAGATATTTAAATACTGAAGAGTAGGCATTGACATTGAAACATCAGAAGTAGTGTGTCTTGACTTTGACAACAGACAACAGTGTTCCTTAGATTTGATATATCTTTAATTATTCAGTTCCCTTTTAAAAATGTATTTTTCTAATGAGGAAAAACGCGATATGCTTAATATTTACTACTTATGTAACTTAAATACAAGAAATGCAGCGGAAATGTATTTTCACCAATATCCCGAACGCCGGCAACCTACCCCAGAATTGTTTTCCAGATTAGATAGGCAGTTAAGAGAGGATGGTACATTTCAAAAAAAGCGCAGGAAATATGGAAGTAAAGTTTGTGAACAAGACAAAGTTGGTTCTGGCTCAGGTATTTTAAAACTATTTAAAAAATTAAAATATTATTCTAATACGAAACATAATGCTTCAGGTAAATAACAATAACTGTGTTTCTACCCGCCAAATTGAGGTAAATTTGAATAAACCAACTATAAACCATGTAAAAGCAATGGCTACAAACCATTTAAAATCCACATATCACAGCAATTGCACCCGGGTGATGCGGAAAGAAGATTAAATTATTGCATGTGGTTAAGGGGCCAAGTCAATACAAACGATGATTTTTTGCAAAACATTGTATGGTCAGATAAATGTAAATTTACAAATTGCGGCATATTCAATCGACAAAATGAGCATGTTTGGAGCATTGAAAATCCCAGGGAAAACCGAGAAATAAGAAAACAAGTCCGATTTAGTGTTAATGTGTGGGCTGGGATATATAATGATAAAGCAATTGGACCATTTCTGTTTAAAGAAAATTTAAATGGTAACAGATATTTAGAATTCTTAAATACTCAGCTACAGGAATATTTAAGTGATATTCCCCTAGACAGACTACGCCGAATTTGGTTCCAGCAGGACGGAGCGCCCCCTCACAACACAAGGGCCGTAAGGAACTTTCTAAATGAAGAATTTCCACAAAGATGGATCGGAAATGGTGGTTATATTGCCTGGCCAGCGCGGTCTCCCGATCTTTCGCCACTAGATTTTTATTTGTGGGGCGCGTTAAAAAATTTAATTTATGAAACTGAAATAAATACCTTAGAAGAGCTAAAAATTCGCATTAGAAATGCATTTCGCATCATAACAAGGCGGAGGACAATAAATAAAATATCAACGAAAATCAACAAGTGCATACACGTAAACGGCAATCTATTTGAATATCTAGGAAAATAAACATTGTTGAAAGTTACAAATTTAATACAAAATATTTTTGTCAGTCTTTATAACTTAATTTTATAAATAAAGTTTAAATTGATGATCGGTGAAACTCGTCTGGGGATGAATCTGGTGGTGGAACGACCACACCTTTTGATTTTAAAGTTTGAGTTGTTACAGAAAGGTGACTTTTTATGAAAATCTGTTGTCAAAATCAAAGCACATTACTTCTAATGGTTCAATGTCAATGCCTACTCTACAATATTTAAAAAACTCCTACAGTATACAAAATACTGACAAGTGTGATACATCATTAGTTTTGGAACGTTAAAAGCTACTCAAAAATAGAATAAAAAATCCAGGTCCGTATTTAAAAAAATAAAGTTGATGATGGTATCTAAGAAAGGAAACGTCGCATCTAAAAAACAAAATTATTTTTTTAAGAGCATAAAAAAGTGCAATGAAAAAGTGCTCTTGGTTTTTGGAAATAACTAGTATTAAGGCCGTAAATAAATAAAAACCAGAATTGATTTTATCAGTTATCTTCGGATATCTCCGAAAGTAATCGGAATTTTTTAATTTCTTTTATAGTTAATTATTCAGCATAAAAATGCGCAACTTTGCCTCCATTTAACCAACTCTCTATCTCTTAAGGTTACCGAGATAGCAATGCTATGACTTCGAATTTGTAACACCCTGTATAATAATAATAATAATAATAATAATAATACATTAATTGTTTACTCAAATGTAAAGTACAGAAAAGATTTAGTTATTTAGTTGACAGAGAGTAAAACAATAGGCCTTAGTGTGTCAGACATCCAATCCAAGGATCGGATACTGTTCAAGCCTTACATTATTTAACATTTACAATATGTTGGTGCTGTAATAAACATATAATGTTCCAAATGCGCGGAGCTGGCAAGTAGAGATACATGAGTTGGTTCCCTAATAATTTGTGACATATTAAATGGAGAAAAAACATTCTCTAGCTGCGCGCTTGGACTGTCCTCTAAGTTAATCATGTTTATGTTAAAATCACCCAAACATATAATATTCTCATATTTAGTGTATAGATTTGATAATATGTCCTCTAAATAATTTAAAAACTGTGCAGTGTTTAAGTTTGGCGGACGGTATACGATACCTATAACAACAGTGTCACTCTTTAGCTTAAGTTTTATCCATAGGCATTCAATATAATCAAAAGATGTAGAGATTAGTGTTTCAGTGATAATATGATTCTTAACATAGACACCAACCCCACCACCACGTTTATTTATACGATTTTGACTAAAAAAATTATAAGTGTCAATACTTACAGCAGCATCAGATATTCCAGGTTGTAACCAAGTCTTACTCTATGGCCTAATAACAGTCATAAACAATTCATCCTACAAATTATGCAAACTATAATCTAATCTAAATCTCTAAAAAAATATATTTATATAACTTAGTTACAAATTTTAGCCAAAGAGAAAATAAACTCAATAAGAATTAAAAAGGAAAATAATATTCTTGAATCAACCCATTCTTCAAAGAAAAGTCAGAGTTCAGTTTTACCTTTGCATTAGTAATTAGGTAACAGATTTTGATGATAGCGCACATATATTTTAGGTCACTTAAGGTTGAATTCTCAACCTTATTCAATCTATTGCCAACCTATTTCGCGTTGATTTTTTGAGTTTATTATTTTAATAACTAACATTTAAAGGAAATCAATATCGTCGGTACATTATTTAGGTAGTATCTAATATATTACAAAAATATCAATTTATTTCATTGCTAATTTTGGGAGAATTGTAAAGTGAAAGAACAATATGTGACAATGACATAATAATGTTAAAAAAAATCTTACCCGATATTTTTCGCTATACAATTCTCCTAAAATAAGTTATGAAATTCCTTGATATTTATTAAATATGTCAATTATTACCTATAGAATATCAAGTCGATACTGATTTTCTTTAAATTTTGTATAAAAGCTAGAAAACATAAATAAATCTACGCGAAATAGGTTATAGGTTGGCAAACATGTTGATACTCCCACCTTAACCGAGCACTTAACCTTGCTAAGAGCCTCCACATCGTTAACACGGTGCACTACACCCCCGCATTTTACGTATACCGGGTGACAACGAATGTTGTTACCCCACCTATTTTTTCCGTAGTTTTAATAATACAAATTTTAAAATTTCAGGAGATTCTAAGTGTATATTTTGTTACTTTTTAGTGAAATCGTACTTTCAAAATCACTTCCGGTTTGACCGGAACTGGTATCAACTCTTTTATTTTAAATGGAAACCTATTATTTTTATTTAATATTTGAATTCTACGGCCAATTTCCTTTAAAATGACGTATCACACATTATCATTTGTTTTTAAAATGGCTTCCAGGCTAACTTTTCAAGGAAATGGCCATGGATTCGCTAATACTACATGATTCTTTGAGAGTGGGCCATGGAAGTTTTAATGTGGTCTATTTTAACCTGTTTTATGTTGAACAATTACATTCTTTGCGAAAGATGCTTCTGTCAAAAATATTTAAGATATGTCATTTTTTGAAATATGAGCTATCTCGATTATTTTTCAATTTTGGCCGCTCCTTTAAGTATAATACCATACTTATGATACATTTTAAAAAAGGTAATTTAATAAGCTATTTTTTGGCCCTAAAAATGCCTTGCTGCCATTTAAAAATATTGAGTAATTCTTCCTCATTGTTTAAAAAAATATGACATATCTTAAATATTTTTGACAGAAGCATCTTTCGCAAAGAATGTAATTGTTCAACATAAAACAGGTTAAAATAGACCACTGTAAAACTTCCATGGCCCACTCTCAAAGAATCATGTTGTATTAGCGAATCCATGGCCATCTAAGGATTTCCTTGAAAAGTTAGCCTGGAAGCCATTTTAAAAACAAATGATAATGTGTGGTACGTCATTTTAAAGGAAATTGGCCGTAGAGTTCAAATATCAAATAAAAATAATATGTTTCCATTTAAAATAAAAGGTCAAACCGGAAGTGATTTTGAAAGTACGATTTCACTAAAAAGTAACAAAATATACACTTAGAATCTCCTGAAATTTTAAAATTTGTATTAATAAAACTACGGAAAAAATAGGGGGGGGGTAACAACATTCGTTGTCACCCGGTATGTTTCCGTGTAGGGACTTTTGTATATACTTAGACGCGATTGAGTTAAATCCTCCCTGATCACCACGCCACTCTTTTTTAGAATTTTTCGATTCTTTAACAACATCATGCGCGTGTTGATGTCGCGAAACTGAACCAAGACGGCCGGTGGCTTATCAGTTACACTTTTTGTAGAGATACGGTGGCAATTTTTAATATCGGAGGGTCCAATATTTAGGTTCATTTTTATATTAAATAGGTCTGTCAGTATATTTACCAAGTTCTCGTTCGCTGTAGACTTCAAACCAAATAAACGAACATTACAAGCGCGGGAATACTGCTCCTGAGTGTCAAGACGCCTACTAAGATCCTGGTTTTCGTCCTTGAGAGCCTCAATTTCCCCACGCAGGGTGTTAATATCACCATCAATTTTTTTAAATTTTTCGAAAAACTTACTATCGATTTTCTTTAACAGGGAGTCGATTAAGCGATTTTGAAATTGATCACTTAGAATAGTTGCACTAATTTGATCTGCCACAATTTTTCGGATGTCATCAATGTCATTCCTCAACAGCACCATTGTTGCTGCTGGGTTTTTTGGAAATTTCGTGAAGAAAATGCTCCGAAAGTGGAAAAACTTGCACTCTAAACACGAGACCAAGTGTATTGTTGGATAATTCAGGCTTTAATTACCGTGTAAGACACTTTCGCTGTGAAAAATTAAATATTTTGTCGGATCGAGCGGCACACGACTTTCACTACTGTAGCGCCATCTTCTAATCACCATGTCTGGGAAAATTTAATATCTGATGCATTGTAGGTTTTAGACCATGCAGAGCTAAGAATAAAATTTTCTGAGAAATCAATAATAAAAAAGTTTTCCATATGGTGCAAACTTACGGAGACATACTGTATAATATGTTAAACTAGTTCAGTTTTAAAAAATATTTTTTTAAAGTTTTTTTAAAAGTCCATAATTTTGATATATCTTTAATTTTTTTCGGCAAACTGTTATAAATTGTTATTCCTTTATATATTATTGATTTTTGGCCAAAAGTACTCTTTACCATCGGTGTTTGAATATGATGATTTTGCCATGTGAATAATGTTGCTCGAAGGAAATATTATATTCGATTGTTTTTCTTTAATAATAATAGAGTGTATTGTGTATTAGAATGCATAGTTTTAATTTATAAAGCTTTTCTAAATTTAAATATCCATTTGGTTCATACAAATTTATAGTTGGTTCTAAAAAAGGCAGTTTATGTAAGCAACAAACTCTTTTTACTTAAAGCGACTAATTATGTAGGTTGACCTGATATGATCGGATTCTCTATGTATGCGTGGCGGGCGGGGTCCTGCGTGCTCGGCTGTTCCTATGTATTTTCGGTCTGTTCCAAAAACGTATAATATTGTTAATTAGTAGGATTATTGATGAATGAGGAAATGTGATACAAACTCTAGTTTAATACTATGGGCTTAAGTGCAGATAATTATGTAATGCAGTAATACTATTATGTAAATACTTATGAATAAAGCATTTTTGTATTTGTATTTTTTTGTATTTAATTATTTTGTTTTGTAGTTTTTTTAATGGCCGAATTGTAGTTAAATTCGCTGATCCCCAGATTGAAATCATATATACAGGGTGTCCGGGAACTTCGTTCGTATACTTTAAGGGGATATTCTACATATGAAAATATGAAAAAAAGTTCATAAGAATGTAGGCCCTTAAATGACTTATAAGGAAGCTATGGCCGTCCAAAGGTGACCTCTAAAGATTAGTTTCTTTCCATTTTATATCTATGCAACCGCTTAAGGTACCGGTGTGCTTTTTGGCACACAAACTAATATTAACAATTGCTAATTTATGATATTGAGAGTTATTATGAAATTTAGTCAGGGACGTTCTTACGGGAAGGGGGGGGGGGGGGGGGGGGGGACAACTTTTAATGTTTGAAGTAAAAATGTTTTTTAAATGTAGCGTTTCAATTAAAAATGCGTAGCTCGTAAAATAAACAAGAAAAACAGATGATTCAAAAAACAAAATGCTAGGAATACATCCAGCTTTATCGTAAATCATGTTTGAACAAGGTTCTCTGGCGTGTTTTTTCCACAGGACGTTTTAAACTTCCGACTAAAAACATCATTTTGACTTACCCTGGTATATAAACATTTAAGCAACTAAAATTACATCAGAACAAACTGCAGCGTAATTTTAATGAATATATTTATCGTCCAGTGAAAAATCCTTGCAATAAAGTCAAAAATAAAAAAGTTATGCCATATTGAAATTACTAAAAAAATTTAGGTGCCGGTTTTTTTTGTCGGTGAGTTTATATTATATATTATACAAAATAATCCGCAAATATCGTTGCCCGGCACTTTTTTCGCTGATTTATTATCCTTTAACTCACAGTATATCGTCAATCGTGTATAGCTTCGTTTACATGCGCGAGGCCATAAATTTGCCACTTTCGTGATTATCGTTTGCTTATCGAAAGGTAAATATCTATGCTTTCACTATACCTCAGGACCACATATTTTGTCAATTTATCTCGGTAGAAACATACTCAGAGTCTATTCATATCAGCCGATGACAGAGGAGATTATATGATATATATTATATATGACTTACTATTCAGTACAATAATAGCCTTTTACACGACAGTACATTAGCTTAGAAATATGTATTTTATTTGTAAAATAACAACTTAACAGCGTAAATATTTTTAATTATAGTGATGGATAAACCAAAAGACACCGTTAGAAATAATTATAAAAGTGACTTAAATTTATCTTCAGACTATTCCTTGACGTACAATATTTTAATGCACGTATTCCCGTACTTGGATCACAAAGACTTGTCGTCCTGTTCAAATGTTTCTGACATGTGGAAGTGTGTTGTAAAGGAGGCCCCGCTTTGGTCAAGACACGTGTTTAAATGTTGTGGAACTCATATCATAGAAGAAGTACTGAACAAACGAGTGTTATTTTTCAAGAAAATGGAAATGTATGACGTAGATTTAGCAGCCTTCCCAGAGGTCAACTCAGTGTTGGATATTTTTATGGAGGCTTTAAATTTAGAGGGATTGGTAGTCCATAACAGCTACTGGAGTTCTGGAATGTTCTAACTATCGTCCAAAGCTTCGAGGAAGAGCATTTCTTTGAACGAGATGCGTTTGGTCCAAGTTTATTCTTACATTTGTCAAATTTAACCGAACTTAGTATTACTACTAAATTATCAATACATTTAAAATATTTTGAAAAAGCATTTCCACGGCTTAAGCATTTATATGTAGACATGAATTTCAAACAAGGGTTTTTTACCACTGATATGTACTTCCTAAAGAAACTAAAATCCTTTGGAGTAAGGTTTACTTTCTACTCAACGAAAGAGACCAGACGGGTCGTTTGGTATGAATACATGCCGCAACTGGTTGAGGTGTTAACGCATATTCCTAACTTAAATAAGCTGAAGCTCTTTGGACTGACCATGGACGATGATTTTTTAAAGTTAGAAGTCGTTGCCAAATTACAACAATTGGATACTTTAGAGCTGGGAATTATAAAAACATATTTTATTGGCAATAATTACAGCAAGCTGTTGCAGAGGTGTAGCAATATCAAGAAACTATCTATTAAGTGTTTTTTACTACCCAGTACTTATTTATCTATAGAAGAACTGGCAAATAGTGATTTATTTGAGACCGTTAAAGAGTTGCGGGATTCATTAGAAGAATTCACCTGGATTTTCCATGCAACAGAGAATCGTGTCGCGTATAATACATGGGGCATGTCTTTAGAAACTCTTGAGGAAAGGTTGCGCCAACAAATGCCTCGCACGAAAGTTCGGGTTGTATCAGAGTTTCCTAAGAGGTGCGAGTTCTGCGAGCACGGCTCGCCGGTCGGTCATGGGGGTCATGACCCCCCCCCCCCCCCCTGGGCGGTTTACATTTCAACATACGTAAAAACTATTGTGGAGCGCGCGAAGTATTAACCAATCAAATTAGCAATATCCACCTGTTCGTCTTGGAACCGCTCGCTGTTGCCGTTATCGTTTGGATTGGAGCAAGCAAAAACTTTTCGGGGCACCCTTGTCAGTGTGGGTAGGCGATAAGCCCGAACATTTTTTTTAACTATACGTCCAAATTTTAACAAATTTGGTCAATAATTATGTGTTTTCTATTTCATATTTTTTTTGGCCAACAAATTAAAATTTTATGAAATTTTTACTTAGAACGAATTCTCTGGAAGGTAAAATGACAAAAATTAACCCCCTCCTAAATGCACCGGATTGTTTTTGTAATTTTGTTTTGTATTTTTTATTTTTCCCACTTGAAAACCAAGCACCATGATTCAAAAAAGGGCGTGGCACCCAAAAAAATTTCGCCTGCGGCGCTATTTTTGCACCTTCGGCGCTGTTTGACCCCCCCCAGAATTATTTTCTGGATCCGCCCTTGCGTTTACCACCTGTTGTTTTTGCCGCGTGGCATTTTTATTTAGTTTTGATTTCTGATTGAACGGAGCAATATTTTGCTGTTTGTTTTATGAAATAAAAATTTTACAATGCCAAAAATAAAAAATCCAGTTTGGGTTCGTTTTGATTTAATTAACAAGCCCAAGTAATTCTGGGTTTAAGTTGAACCATAGTTAAAAGCAAAAATATATTGTTACGGGCGGTGGAGTATATTATGTACCTTTGAGATAAATAAATGTGAATAAACTATGTAAAATTAATATTATAGCTTCGTTCGTACTTACAAGCAAATTGTCAACCGATTTCCAATTTATCTCTGCGCATGCGTGGTTTCTAACTGGTTGGCATTTTTTTGCTTTGCAAACACGTTAGAAACGGATCAACATCCGACAATTTGGCTTCTGAGAACGCCGGATTTTCTGCCAGCGGTTTGGGATTTGCGTGCGCGAACGCTTTTACGCACGTGCGCATGCGTCGTTAATCTGCTGACGGTTTCTGACCGCTGTACGAACGAAGCCATTATTGAAATTTGAACTGAGCACTACGACAATAATGTATATTTTTTGCCCGCATTCCGTTGCATTAACATAAAAAAAAAAGCTGCTTAAGAGTAGTTTAGGGAAAACATTTTTTTAAGGCTGTCGCAATAGGCGATGCCGAGAAATGTAACAGAAATTAATACACACAGAAACCAAAGAGCTCTGACTTTTGTAGTTTATCTCTAATGATACTTGTAAAACGTGAATTTTATTAATTTTATAAATCCAATAATATGTAACTTAACAGTAAGTTTGGCAACAGCTATTTTTTTGATGCAAGCGTTAAGTATAGTGGACCAGACAAACTGTGAACCCTGAAATCTTTAATTGCTTTAAAATGTAATTAATCTGGTCTATTTATTTTATAAGCGGTGTTTGGCATAAACTAACTACATTTATACCGTGAACCAAGGGCGTCCATAGAGCGTTTTTCAGGGGGGGGGGGGGGCAAAAACTTAAACAATATTTTTTTATATATGACTAATTATTTAACATATAGGTACCTTATGCCTAACGGAACCTACAGAATTCGTAAAAAATAAACACAAAATTACAATTTATAAGTTTTCACCATAAAATAAAAATGTTAAATTCCTAGACGTCTTGCCAAACTCGTTGATTACTTTTTTTATTAAATTTTCTTTATTTTTTTGTAAATAATCATAATCAGTTTAGTGATTTGTTGGTCTCTACTAACTAACCACTGTACTATTTAATATTTACAGGCGCGGATCCAGAACTTTGCTTTGGGGGGGTTACCATGATATAAATGAAGCTAAAAAGCGCCGCAGGCGAAAAAATTTTGCGACCACGCCCAAAAAATTTGACAGAGAATGCGCTATAGGCGAGAAAATTTTCAATAATAAACTTTACATTAAAAAGGATAATATATGCATGTAAATTAATGTTAAAGTGAATTCAAAAAAAGAAAAAATATAACTAATTTATGGTATGTTGTCATGAATCTTGTGAAAAAGCTGCAGAGGTAGTCAAAATAGTAAATTCATTTATTTATTATCTGTTTTGTGGGGGTCATGGCCCCCATGACCCCCCCCCCCCCCTGGATCCGCGCTTGAATATTTATACCGAGGGGTAATTCACTGGCGAAAATGGTGTACAACTTCTAGAAAATACAAAAGAAAATACAGAAAACAAGAGGAAAATGCAGAAAATACGAAAAAAATACAGAAAATACGAAGAAAATACAGAAAATACGAAGAAAATACGAGAAAAATACAGGCAACATAAGGAAGATATGGAAAATACGCGCGCCAATCAATTTGGCAATGACGTAAAGTCGTTAACGCTGCCGGGTTTTCAACGGTTTTAATGATGGGAATAACCAACTTAAAATTCTGGAAAAACGCTGCTTAGTTTGACTTCTAAAAAAAAATTTAGTAACCAATTTTTTTTTGGCGAAAATGGTGTACAAGTTCTAGAAGATACGAGAAAATACAAGGAAAATACAGAAAATACGAGAAAAATTAAGAAAATACATGGAAAATAAAGAAAATATGAGAAAATACAAGGAAAATACAGAAAATACGAGAAAAATTAAGAAAATATAAGGAAAATACGAAGAAAATTCGGCAATATGGAAAATGGTGTACAAATTTTTTTCAGTGAATTACCCCTCGATTTATACTGAATTATGAAATAAAATAGTAATGTGGACGCCTAGGGGGGGGGGGGGCAAGTGCCCGTTTTGCCCCCCCCCCCCCCCTATGGACGCCCTTGGCGTGAACGTAATATCAATAATTGTATGTCTTTCACTATACCGCAGGACCACCTATTTTATCAATTTATTTATCTCGGTAGAAACATACCCACTAGAGTCTATTCACATCAGCCGATGACAGACGAGATTATATGATTGAGTACTACTCGATTCAGTACAATAGCGTTTTACACGACAGTAGATTAGTGTAGATTTTCGATGATTGATACGATGTTTTTTTTGCTTGCAATGTGGTTTTATTCGATAAATTACATGTTTTTTTTTTATTGTAAATCAAAAAAAAACTTCTTAAAGTGCTGAACAGCTGATTCCTCGCGCTAATGTCGCTTCTTCTCCTCGTAGGTTGCCGGTGTGTTCGTATCGGGGTCTTCTTTAAGGGAAGGTATACCGCATGACCACCTATTTTGTCAATTTATCTCGGTAGAAACATACTCAGAGTCTATTCATATCAGACAATGACAGACGAGATTATATGATTGAGTAGGTACTTACTACTCAGTACAATAGCTTTTTACACGACAGTAGATTAGCTTAGAAATAGGTATTTTATTTGCAAAATAACAACTTAACAGCGTAAATATTTATAAATAACGTGATGGATAAACCAAAAGACACCGTTAGAAATAATTATAAAAGTGAGGTAAATTTATCATCGGACTATTCCTTGACGTACAATATTTTATTGCACGTATTCCCGTACTTGGATCACAAAGACTTGTCGTCCTGTTCAAATGTTTCTGACATGTGGAAGTGTGTTGTAAAGGAGGCCCCGTTTTGGTCTAGACACGTGTTTAAATGTTGTGGAACTCATATGAAAAAAGAAGTACTGAACAAACGGGTGTTATTTTTCAAGAAAATGGAAATGTACCTCGTCAATTTACAAGACTTAGAGTTGGATATTTTTAAGACTGCGTTAAATTTAGAGGAATTGGTAGTCTGTAACAGCTACTATAAATTTAATACAAGACTGATAAGTATTTTTACAAACTTGAATGTTCTTACTATCGTCCAAAGCTTCGAGGAAGAGGATAATAACTTTGGGCAAGATTCGTTTAGTCTAGATTTCTTCGAAAATTTGTCAAATTTAAGCGAACTTAGTATTATTACGAAATATTCAGTACCTTTAAATAATTTTGAAGCATTGAAGCAGCTTAAGCATTTATATCTAGACGTGAATTTCAAACAAGGGTTTTTTACCACTGATTTGTACTTCCTAAAGAACCTAAAATCCTTTGGAGTAGGGTTTACTTTCTACGAAACGAAAGAGACCAGATGGGTCGTTTCGGATGAATACATACCGCAACTGGCTGAGGTGTTAAAGCATATGCCTAACTTAAATCAGCTGAAGCTCTTTGGACTGACCATGGGCAATGATTTTTTGATATTAGAAGTCGTTGCCAAATTACAACAATTGGATACTTTAGATCTGGGAATTACAAAAATAAATTTTATTTGGAATGATTACAGCAAGTTGTTACAGAGGTGTAGCAATATCAAGAAACTATCTATTAAGTGTTTTTTACTACCCGATACTACTTATTTATCTATAGAAGAAGTGGCAGATTTGAATAGTGATGTATTTGCGTCTGTTAAAGAGTTGCGGGATTCATTAGAAGAATTCACCTGGATTTTCAATGCAAGATATATTGAGGAGAGCGAGAATCGTGTCGCGATTAAGGCATGGCCAATATTGAAAAAAAAAAATTTTACCGTTGTTCGGAGTAAAACCGTAGATTTTGAACCAAACAACTCGAAACTTGAAATGATATGTGACGACCTGTGCGGGTTGTTTTTAGAAACTTTTGAGGAAATGTTGTGCGAACAAATGCCTCGCACGAAAGTTCGAGTTGTATCAGAATTTCCTGAGAGGTGTCAGTTCTGTCCGAAATATTCCAGAGATAAAGCTACCCATTACCTTACAAAGGACTATAGAGTACGTCGTGGGGTGCAGTGGACTCGAGACTGGATGTATGAGCCCTACTGTATTCCATGAAATGTTTTTGTTATTTTTTTTAATCGTGTTTTTATCTATAAAAATATATAAAATTGTAAAGTGTCCGACTGACTGATTTATCAACGCCCAGTCTAAACCCCTAATCCTAGAGTCATAAAATTTCTAGGATGCCTTCTCCTTATAACGTAGGCATCCACTAAGCAGGGATTTTTCGAAAATCAACCCCTGAGGGGATAAAGAAGGGGTTTGAAATTTCTGTCGAAACTGGGGAAGGTCTAAGAATTGGTATATAAGTTCTAAACAATAATATACGTGTTTCGTCAGTTTTTCAAAAGACGCTTAGGGGTTGAAAAAAAGGGTGTAGCGTATTTTGACCTATACTATAACTGTCTATAAATTTAAGCTATATTGCTGTAAATTGGAACTGATCTTACTTTGTTAAAATAAGCAAGTACGTGTTTTGATGTTTGGTTAGTTGCCAACGCAACCGCTAGAGAAAACGATATACAAAATTTTAGACAAATTCTTTGCTTGGAACAAATAAACGTGCGTTGAGGCATTTAGGAAAATAATGTCCCTAGGAGGTGAAGAAGGGGGTTTCTATAAATTCGGCATAAATACACTACACATACTTATTTCTTATTTGTTTGAACGTCGCATCGGTCTCTATTTAATAAATCTTATTTTCGGATCTTTAAATGTGTCGTAATAATAAAGTGCCTGTACAAAGTGCTTTTTGCTTTTCAATATGTTTATAAATAACGTCACAACAAAACAAAAACGAAAAATGAAGTCTTCGGTTTTTTTCCGATATCTCCGGAAATAGTCGGAATTTACCCAAATTGTTTCGCTGGAATTAACTTAAGCTTCCATGGCTGTCCTTTTATAGTTTCCGAGATCCCAATGGTGATTGGTGAGCATCGAATTTGGGACAGCTTATATAGGTGCTGCCAAATAAAAGTTTCATCTAACTCACAGGCTAAGCGGGATTGTCATAAAAAAAGCCGCTTAATTAAAACATAATAATATGTTTAGGACGAGCTGCAAATTGTTTCTGCAGGCGCTGACGCAATAGGCGATACCGAGAAATGAATACATAGACTACATTTATACCGCGAACGTAAATCAATTATACGTCTTTCACGTCGGATCATAGACATATACAACAGCTTATCTCGTGCGCAAACAAAAGTTACTATCTTAACATAGTATAAAACAAAGTCGCTGTCGCTGTCTGTCCGTCCGTCCCTACCAGCTATATACAGGGTGTCTCAAAACTCAGTATCAAGATTTTAGGGGCGTATTTGCCAGGTCAAAATAAGCCTTTTTTTTCCTATAAGCATGTGTCCGCAAACGCTTCCTCACCGATCTACAGAGTGTTAAATTTTCAAAAATTTTTTATTTTTTCCTTCATAGCTCTTTTAGTTTTTGAGATATTAAGATAAAATTTAAAACATAGATTACGCTTTAGGGCTTACATCATCTAGTATACCGAGTGATTGTAAGAATCTACAGGGAGATATTTTTTCAGGGGTCATGCTCCCTTTTCTCCGCATAAACTTTTTTATAGTGCGCTGCTGGCGGATTCTGAAATATGCAGTACATTCTTTGTTTTGTTTATAAACTTTTTTATCTCTTATAATTTTTATGCATCTAAGATCGTTATCGAGAAAAAAATTTAAACAAATTTTTGTAATTCGCCATATTTAATTGAAATTTTTCAATGAAACAATAAAAAAAAAACAAGTGGGCTTTGACTGCTATTTTCATTTTGACGTTTACGCTTATTTTGAAGCATTTGACATTATTTAAAAGTTGGTTTATGCATTTGACATTATTTAAAAGTTGGTTTATAACTTATCGTATATTTTTTGATTTGTTTAACATTAAAATGGAAAATGGACCATATTCATTTGAACATCTGGCTGACATCCATTTCGTTTATGGTCTGGCTAATGGTAACGGGCTTAATGCTCAGAGGTTGTACGCGCTAAGATTTCCTAATCGCCGGCTTCCCAACTACAGAACTTTTATAAATTCCCATCAACACCTTCGGGAATACGGCAGATTTCAGACTCCAATGCACGATACTGGTAGACCAAGACAAGCACGCAACCCAGCAGTTGATGAAGAGATTTTAAATGTTATCGACGAAAACCCTGGTATGAGTACTCGACAAATAGCACGGCATTTGGATGTTTCCCGTTCAACTGTCTGGAGGGTTTTACACGAAAACATGCTATACCCATATCATATTCAGCGCGTCCAAGGTTTGCTTCCTCGAGACTTTCCACAGCGCTTGCAGTTCTCCAGATGGATACTGCGCAAGTGTACTGTGGATCCTGAATTTTTATCTCGTATCCTTTTTACCGACGAGGCTCAATTTACACGCGACGGAGTAGTGAATTACCACAATGTTCATATTTGGGCACTAGAAAATCCACACATGATCAGAGAATCTCGACACCAGGAACAGTTTAGCGTAAACATATGGGCAGGAATAGTAGGAGATACTTTAATTGGTCCTTTTATTTTACCGCGAATTTTACATGGTGACACATATTTAAACTTCCTACAGAATGAATTGCCTGCATTAATGGAGGATGTGCCTTTACACGTTCGTCAACAAATGTGGTTTATGCACGATGGGGCCCCCCCTCATTTTCGACTCACCGTCCGCGATTATTTAGACACAGTGTTTCCCAATCGGTGGATTGGCAGAGCAGGTCCAATTGCTTGGCCCCCACGGTCCCCAGATTGCAACTCGCTGGACTTCTTTTTATGGGGGCATGTAAAGAGTCTAGTTTATGATGCAGGACCAGTGCCTTCCATCGAAGTTCTAACTGGACGAATTATGGATGCCTTTCAAACGGTAAGAAACAATCCCGGAATATTAGAACGCGTACGGCGGTCTATGAGAAGAAGAGTAGAGGGTTGTATCGCAGAAAGAGGAGGGCATTTCCAGCATCTTTTATAAAAAGTCAAAGTTGATTAAGTTTCTTATTTTTGAGGTAATGTTTAAATAATCTTATAACAAATAAGTATAGCGTCTTTTGTTTTCATTGTGGTATTTATTCCCCCCTGTTGTTATAAATGTTAATTAAATGTAGCTAATTACAAAAATTTGTTTAAATTTTTTTCTCGATAACGATCTTAGATGCATAAAAATTATAAGAGATAAAAAAGTTTATAAACAAAACAAAGAATGTACTGCATATTTCAGAATCCGCCAGCAGCGCACTATAAAAAAGTTTATGCGGAGAAAAGGGAGCATGACCCCTGAAAAAATATCTCCCTGTAGATTCTTACAATCACTCGGTATACTAGATGATGTAAGCCCTAAAGCGTAATCTATGTTTTAAATTTTATCTTAATATCTCAAAAACTAAAAGAGCTATGAAGGAAAAAATAAAATTTTTTTGAAAATTTAACACTCTGTAGATCGGTGACGAAGCGTTTGCGGACACATGCTTATAGGAAAAAAAAGGCTTATTTTGACCTGGCAAATACGCCCCTAAAATCTTGATACTGAGTTTTGAGACACCCTGTATGCTTAAATCTTTAAAACTACGCAACGGATTTTGAAGCGGTTTTTTTTAATAGATAGAGTGATTCAAGGGGAAGGTTTTTATGTATAACTAGCGGCTTCGCACGGGTGCAATTTCAGAAAGTGGCATGCCGGGTACTAATATATCGGGTTTGTTCGGGTTTGTATTTATACCAGCGGGTTGCAACGCATACCGGATACACGCTAGTTTATTGATAAAAAAAATACATTTGTATGCACGGCTGGCCGGTCAGATCTCAAAGTCCACCGACGACGGGCATGCGCACAACCCTCTTGTTATTAGGTTTTCCTTCTTCAGCGAAGTCATATAAATACACTCCAGAACCGGTTAAGCACCTTTGCTATTGTGGGTGTTTAATATTTTGAATTACTAATTTTTTGTGTAGTTAAGTAAATTGTGTTTGTGTTATAAACAATGACGGGCACCTAAAGTTATACAGCACTTATTCCACGGGCCAAGCTCTTTCCCAAAAACTTTTTCAAATTCTTGAGAAATTGTGCTTGGAAACGTTGTTTTACAGGTACCCAAATTTTTCCAATTAATATTTAACTTGACGTTAGGTACGCTATAACATCGAAAATTACTGTTTTTTTTTTTTATTTTCGATTTGATAAGATAAGTTTAATTGACTTGTTCTCTTGCTTTTCGAACTAAAAACACGACGGCGAATCATTTTTAAACAAATTTTAGAAACAAAATTAAAAACAATTTTTTAACCTTAAAATCTGACTAAAAACACCAGAAATCACTACCTTTTCCCCCAACTTAATCAAAAAAATTAATGTAGTCCAATGTCTTGACAATAATTTGTGGCAAGAACTTGGGGCAAACTTTAGGTGTTTACACCTCACAATAAATTGAAGTTTAACTTTAAGTAAGACATTTTAAAGCCCGGACCTGTCTATCTTTCAATTCGTTATTATGAGAATTTTGCAATGCTTATGCTCATGTCTACTATCTACACCATCGCTTTTAAGTTAAAAAAAACATAACCTGGATAACCTCACTTACCGCCAAAATATTAATCGAAAAACGCAATTTATAACAGACACATCTCATCAAGGCTGTAACGTTAGATAATGAATGAATATTAGTGATGTAAAATATTTTTTTTTTTAATTTTACTTTATTCCCAACCAACTTTACAAGTTTATTACAGGGATAAGTATATAAAAATAACTAACAATTATTACTCTAACTTAATAGGTAGATATATATATATAAAAAAGGCAGTTAAAAAAAATAATTCGTTTTATATTATAAACGTATGATTAACACGTTAAGAAAAAAATTTATACTAGGAAATATTTTTTTAAATGAAATTTAAATAATCGTAGTTTTTTTAATGTTTTAATATTTTCCGGTAAAATATTATATAATATTAATCCATTATATAACAATGACCGTTTTCCAAAGTTACTGTTTATTTTAATAGTTTTTAAAAAATTAGTTTGTCTAGTATCATGTCTATGAATATCATGAACTTTTGTAAACGTTATGTTAGACATTTTTTGTTTTAAAAGTAAAGAATGAATAAATATGCAAATTTTTAAATTATATAAATTATTTATATCTAGGTATTTATTCGGTTTGTATAAATTTGTTGTTGGTTCTAAGTGCGGCAATCTATGAATACATTTAATAATTTTATTTTGTAATTTCTTTAAAGGGTTTAGTACTATTGAATTGGCTGAACCCCAAATAGAAATAAGATACTGAATTTTTGAATGCACTAATGCATGATAAATATTTTTTAAACAATTTAAAGATATACAGTGACGAATTTTAAAGAATATCCCAATTAACGGAGAAATGTAAGTTCGAATATGTTCTACGTATTTTCTCCAGCTTAAATTTTGATCAATATATAATCCTAAAAATTTTATATTATCTTTGTAATTAATATTTTCCCCATTAAATATTATTGGTTGCTTTTCCATATCTAGTCTTTGTTTGTCAATGTACATAAATGATGATTTATTAAAATTTAAAGTTAATTTATAAGATTGCAACCAGTCAAATATGATTTTTAAATCTTTTTTGATATTTAATTTGATGTCCCTAATATTTTTAGCATAATAAATAATTGTTGTGTCGTCGGCGAAAAGTTTAATTTGTCCATATAATTTTAATTTTGAAACAGAATTGATATAAATAAGAAACAATGTGGGTCCTAGAATAGAACCTTGTGGTACTCCACATCTAATTGTTTGATAGGAACTAATATTACTTCCTATTTTAACGCATTGTTTTCTATCTTTTATATAACTTTCAAACCAACGATAAATTTTTCCTCTTATTCCTATATCAAATAATTTAACTAATAATATATCATGGTTTACAGTATCAAAGGCTTTACACAAGTCTAGAGATAAAATGCCGCATTTTTTTTTGGTATATATATTTGAGTAACAGTTACAAAGTAAGCGTTACTTTTCTGGACTGAAAGTAACTAAGACCCGTTTTTTTGCTGTTTAGTTACTTTTTACTTTAGTGACGAATAACATAACGACAAACTAACTCTCAGACGTGGTTCCGTCCTTTTTTTTTAAAAGTCAATAAGATTTTTGGGACCCCCCCCATCTCTAATATGGGCTACTAAGAGTAGTGAGTAACGAGTCCTCATATCTAAAGTGACTTATCGTTACAAGTCTTTGAAGGTAACTAAACTTTATTGGTTTGGAGGTGGTAGACAATGTAGTATTATAAAAAAAGTTACCTTGTCGGCCTTCCATTGTCTTTATTGTGTTAATACAACGTTTCGATTAGTTAGTATCTCTAACCGTTTTCAAGTGTAATTCTTTTAACTTAACTTTACATCACCAATGAATATTAAAAATTCAGGGCCAGGCGTAGTAAAAACCTCGGTACAGCGTTGCCATAGTGATTTCCCTAAAACATTAACATTTTATATCATTAGGAAACTAAAAATAATTTGACTGGTAGAAAATTTAAAAAACACACTTCGTCACCTTAGAGTTATACTGTGGTATGTACAGTAAACCAAGTTTTGAGAAAAAGCGTTATGAAAAATTGGCTTTTTGTTACAGTGCTATGGACAAACCTACACTTAAGAAAATTTGTACTTAGTTAGTTTCATTATAATTATTACGGTTTTTTAGAAAAAATATACACATACATTGTTTTTTCTATATTTTGGACACTAGAAAAAACACATACAATTATGTAACTCTATTTTTTTATTAATTATGAAAACATACAACTCTGTAACGTTACAAAAAAACAAAATAACTACAAATAAGAATATAATCCAGAACTAGAGAAATAAATATGTTAGGCATTATCATTTTTGGGAAGTATAGCCATATAGTATGCCTTATCCACCTCAGGAATCCACTAGCACACTAACTCAACGACCCAACCAAATAAAAACAAAGTTGTATGTGTATTATTTGTGACCATAGGAATAAAATATAAAATTACAAAGGTGTATGTGACACATATACAACTATGATACTCTAAAAATTGCAATTCACGTTGATACAACAATGTATTTATGGTTGCCAATGACATATGGTGTAAAGTACAACATTGTAATTCTCTGGAAGGCAAGTTTGAGGTACATACAACTTATTAACACCGAGAAGTCAATTTCAGAAAAAATGCGACATACAACAGTATAACTCTAAGGTGACGACTTGTAGATAGTATAATATTTTTACTTATTAGGTACACATGACAAATGCATCTCGGCCATAAATTTGCCTCTTTTGTCATTATTGTTTGCTAATGTCAATGCAGGGTTTCGGTAGAAACATGCACATGTTTTATTCATCATATTATCAGACGACTGACGACATTGTACGACTGAGCACGATCCAGTTATAAGTACGATAGCTTTACGCAGTAGCTTAAAAATATTTTATTTGCAATAAGTGAATAACAACTCTTTGGCGTTTTTAAACAATTATTTATATTAAAAAGATGGATGAGTCAGAAGACACGGATAATAATAATTATAAAAGTGACTTAAATTTATCTTCGGACTATTACTTTACGTACAACATTTTAATGCAAATATTTCCGTACTTGGATCACAAAGACTTGTCGTCCTGTTCAAAAGTTTGTAACATGTGGAAGTCTGTTGTGGTGGAAGCGCCGCTTTGGTCCACGCACGTGTGGAGATGTTGTGGATTTCATTTGGACAAATACTTTCTGGATGATCGCGTTTTATTTTTCAAGAAAATGGAACTCATTGACGTGATAGAATACCACTTTAGGGACTACGAGGCAGAGGCAGACGTATTTAAGACTGCCATAATTTTGGAGGAATTGATTCTCCGCAATTGCAACTTTAATTTTAATAAAAGGCTAAAAAGTATTTTCCAAAACTTGAATGTTCTTAAAATTAGCCAAACTTACGCAGACGAGGAAGAGGACAATCCCTTCACGCTAAATTTTTTCGAAAACTTGTCAAATTTAAGCGAGCTTAGTATTACTACGAAATATTCAGTACCTTTAAATAATTTTGAAGCATTGAAACAGCTTGAACATCTGTTTCTAGACGCCGACTTCAAAAAAGGCTTTTTTACCACTAAACTGAACTTCCTAAGCAACCTAAAATCGTTTGGGGTTGGGTTTACTGCCTACGAAGATACCACAGATGTTTTGAAAGAGTGCATGCCGCAACTTGCTGATGTGTTGGAGCATATTATGCCGAATTTAAGGAAACTACAGCTCTTTGGGCTGGACAAGGATTTTTCCATTTTAAAAACTGTTGCCAAATTGCAACAGCTGGATACTTTAGAGCTGGGAATTATAAGAGTTTGGAGTAAGTACAGCAACCTCTTGCAGATGTGTAGCAATATTAAAAAACTTTCCATTAAATTTATTTTACCGCATGGTAATTTTCTACAAGTAGAAGACCTGGCAATCGAGAATAATATTTTGTTTGAGACCGTTACAGAGTCACTGGAAACATTACAGGAAATCGCCTGGATTGCCCATCAAAACTACATTAAGGAGAGCAAGGAACTTTTGGCGCTGAAAAGTTGCCAATGGGGAAAAGACGTTATCACAGTTTGGAGTAACACTGATGGACATTTCCAACCAAAAAACTTTAAACTTAAAAAAATGGCCGAGAAAAACGAAACTTGTGGATTATTAGAAAATCTTGAGAAATATTTGAGCGAAAAACTGCCTCGTACGAAAGTTCGGATTAAATCAAAATTTTCCGAGGGATGTGAGTTTTGTACGGAATATTGCCGAAATGATCGATTTTGCAGTCTAATCGGTCCACAGATCTGAGCGTATGGGGATGTCGTAAATTCAAATAAAGACATCGAATTACCGTTTGTGCCGAAATGTAGGTACTTTTGTGCTCTTTAAGCATAGTGCTATTTAATTTTATAAAGATGAAACTTGGGGGTAAACAGCGCCATCTAGAGAACACAGTGTACAATATAGCGGACAACGGTCAGGATCACAGTAGGATTTTTAATAAGTGTAAAAATATGTTTAAAACAAGCCTATATTTATTAAATTTGTATAAAGAATAAGAAAGATAGAGCAATCTTAAAAATATTTTACATCAATTCTTTATCGATTTAGAAAATCATTTTTCCCAAAGACTGGGATAAGGTTTGTGGTTTCTATAATGTCGTACGTCGCCGACCATAGTGGGACACCCGGTACAAAGTTTTTATTGTTTTGTTTATTATATTATACAATAATACATGTTAATAAAATAAATATTAAATTTACAGTTTTTAAAATTATTATTAATAATAAAGATAATCTTTGCCCGTTCCACTTAAACCTTGTAAGAGTTCGTTTTGTTTAAACTGTAACAAAAAAAAGTTACATCAGAAAAGAAATTAAAGTACAGCTTTGTTAGCTTAAATCGAAGTTCGTCCAGGATCTAGACATCTGGCCAAAATAAGTATTTGTGGTCTATTAGGTGTGAAGAAGTGATGTCAATGATAATAATGTTGCCGTTTACACGTAACACATGGATGCCTATTCCGCTCTTGTAACGTAAATAACTATTACAGGAATGCTTTTTGTAGGTGTGTCTTACTTTTGTTCGACCGAGGAAATTGTTACTCGTGACACATTTTGGCGTTTGAGGACATTTTCTTAAGAGCCAACACTAATGACGCTTTTGCCATTTCGTTTTAATAATAAATCATTTATTTTATTTATTGGTGTGTTCGTATCAACGATCAACTCAACGTGACATATTATTAAACATTATTAAGTTGGGACTACTTAAATAATAAAATTAAAAATGATTTTAAAATTATAAAAAATTGATTTGATAACAATTTGTTAACAATTACTTTTCCAAAAACAAATTATATTCCTTTTACTTTAGACCTAAATAACCTACCACGAAATATGAATAGTATTCAAATAAATGAAGACATTCAAATTTTCAAAGTTATTAAAATAAAATATTTAGGAATTATTTTTTACAGTAAATTAAATTGGAATTTTCACTTAGAATACTTAATTAAAAAATTAAGAAGTTTACTACCGATTTTTAAAAACATTAAAAATTTTTTAAATGTAAGACATGAACATATTATATTACGCGTTAATTACATTTCGTATAAATGACGAAATTTTAGGTTGGGGAGGAATAAATAGAACTTTAGTTAAAAAATTAGAAATATTAAAAAAAGGGTTTCTAAAAATTATATTCAATAAAGATTATCTTATCCTTAAAAATAAATATATTTAGAATCAAAAAATTTGAAGATAAGACAACTTTACATTTATAACATCTTAATATATACAGGGTGTTCTCAAAGTTGAGTCATTTATTTTACCAGGTTGTAGAACTCGTAAAAATAAGTAAATGTACCAAAAATCATTTATCTAAAAGTTGCAGAATAAAGAAGTCATTAACAATTTAAAAAATGTAAAATTTAAAAACTTAAGACCTGCTCTTTGGTATTCTCGACCACTAAAACCCGTAAAATGAATGAATGATAAGTAATTTGTATCCTACAAAAAATAAGCCATACCCAGTATCGCCAGTAAACAAAACATTGATAACGCAGTGATCGAGAATATCAAAAAAATCAGGTCTTACAGTTTTTAAATTTTACATTTTTTCAATTGTTAATAACTTCTTTATTCTGCAACTTTTATATAAATGATTTTTGGTACAATTACTTCTTTTTACGAGTTCTACAACCTGGTAAAATAAATGACTCAACTTTGAGAATATATTGAAAAATAAAAACCTTATATAATTTAAAAACCATAATCTTAATACACGTCATTAAAATGAAATAACCATAAAACCTAAAATAAATAAGTCCATAGGTCAAAAAAATTTCAAATACTTATTTATGTTTTTATTTAAACGATTATTTTACCAACAAAAATTAAAAAATTGATTTCATTAAAAAAATCGAAATAAAACAGACAATTCGAAAATATTTTTAGAAATGCTTTAATTAATTAATATTGTTCTGAATAATTTATATAAGTAATATTTTTTACTTAAAAATTATAAATTTATTATAAAAAAACTGCGTTTATACTATAAATTATCATTTTTACTTTAAAACTTGATTTTTAATGCATAGTCATGATTTATGATTTTACATACTGAAACAAAAAATAAGATTTGCCCCTAACAAGCTCAGCTTCAGGGGATTGAAGAATAAGTGTATAGAAGACAACATAAACCTATTTATTATATTAAGTATTAAATTTTAAATAAATAAACTTATAATATATGTGATAAAAAGAGACCGAATAGTAACCAGAAGAACTTAGCGCACGATATGGACAAGCCCGATACCGTGAATATAGCTGGGTTGCCAGATTCAGCAAAATTATCGGTTTCATCAATAGTTTCGAGAATACACTATTAGGTCTATCGTTTTGTGAGTTTATTTTAACCGATTAGTATTATCACAGAGAAACAAAACCGAGAGAAAAAATTTTGCCGCTCATAATTTTGTACGACGTACAAATCTGTAACGAGTTACGACGAACGTTGCCTGTGATAACCATTTAGCAAACGCGAGTGTCCGTCTAAAGTCACTTCGCTTCTCGTCATTTACATCCGCGGTCTTGCTCCTCGCTTCCTCCCCGTTAGGTGGGATGTCTAGGTTTATTTGGTTTATGGTCTTATTTTATATGTAAAAAAATATAAACAGCGTATGTTACGGGCGGAGGAGTATATTATGTACCTTAGTGAGATAAATAAATGTGAATAAACTATGTAAAATTAATATTATAGCTTCGTTCGTACAAGCAAATTGTCAACCGATCTTCAATCTTTCTCTGCGCATGCGTGGTTTCTAACTGGTTGGAATTTTTTTGCTTTGCTAAAACGTTAGAAACGGATCCACAACCGACACTTTGGCTTCTGAGAACGCCGGATTTTCTGCCAGCGGTTTGGGATTTGTCGTGCGCGAACGCTTTTAAGCACGTGCGCATGCGTCGTTAATTTGCCAACGGTTTCTGACCGCTGTACGAACGAAGCCATTATTGAAATTTGAACTGAGCACTACGACAACAATGTATATTTTTTGCCCGCATTCCGTTCTTGTTCTCTAGGTGCCGTCTCCGCTACGAAGGTTAGCAATCATCAGGGCGATTCTTATTTTTGAAACCGCAGCTCTAAATAGTTCATTGTTACTACATTCAAACCATTCCCTAAGATTCTTCAGCCCTTCCTATAGATCTCTTTCCTTGGATTTTTCCCTGCATAACGATTTGAAACATTCTATATTTTTCTCCCCTCATGACATGTCCCATATACAGTAGTTTTCTTCTTTTAATTGTTGGAATTACTTCTCTCTCTTTGTGCATACGCCTCATTACTTCAACGTTGGTTACTCTCTCCACCCATGAAATCCTCAGTATTCTCCGGTATATCCACATCTCAAATGCCTCCTCATATGCCTCAAATGCCTCCTCATATCAGCCACCCTCAGTGTCCACGACTCCATCCCATAATATAGTACAGACAGCACATAGCATCTCATCAGTCGTATTTTTAATTCAAGGTTTAGATCTCGGGAGCAGAAAAGTCTCTTCATTCTTGTAAATGTGTTTCTGGCTTGTTCGATTCTGATTCGTATTTCTTGCAAGGGCGGATCCAGAAATTAATTCTGGGGGGGGTCAAACAGCGCCGCAGGCGAAATTTTTTTGGGTGCCGCGCCCTTTTTTGAATCATGGTGCTTGGTTCTCAAGTGGGAAAAATAAAAAATACAAAACAAAATTACAAAAACAATCCGGTGCATTTAGGAGGGGGTTAATTTTTGTCATTTTACCTTCCAGAGAATTCGTTCTAAGTAAAAATTTCATAAAATTTTAATTTGTTGGCCAAAAAAAATATGAAATAGAAAACACATAATTATTGACCAAATTTGTTAAAATTTGGATGTATAGTTAAAAAAAATGTTCGGGCTTTTCGCCTACCCACACTGACAAGGGTGCCCTGAAAAGTTTTTGCTTGCTCCAATCCAAACGATAACGGCAACAACGAGCGGTTCCAAGACGAACAGGTGGATATTACTAATTTGATTGTTTAACACTTCGCGCGCTCCACAATAGTTATTACGTATGTTAAAATGTAAACCGCCCAGGGGGGGTCATGACCCCCATGACCCCCCCCCCCTGGATCCGCCCTTGTTTGGAAGCTGTCATTGTTTTCATTAATGGTTGTGTCGCATTCCGTTGCCTTCAGGGACGGAGTAATAGGGGGGCCAAAGTTATCTTAAACATCAAAAGTTGGGAAAACTTGGGTAGACAAAAATGTGTGCAGCTTATTTAACTTCCATTAGTTGCCCCGGTAAGACTGACTGTAATATATAGATAGACACTTTTGGCATTTTCAGTCATTTAAAGAGCGTCATGTATCCTACACAACCTAAGTCTTTGGAGGACCTTAAAAACAGTATTTTAGATGCTGTGCATGTTATTTCTCGTAAACATTTGCAAAACGTGCTTTCCCAATTTTCCGAGAGGATTGGACACTGTCAGGTGGCTGAAGGACGAAATTTTGAACATTTAATTAAATTAAAAGAAAAAGAAAATATAGTGGCATATCGGACAAGTGTGACATATTTTCTTTTTCTTTTAATTATTTTCGCGGACACTATATCATCTTTTGAACATTTAATTAAATTAAAAGAAAAAGAAAATATAGTGGCATATCGGACAAGTGTGACATATTTTCTTTTTCTTTTAATTATTTTCGCGGACACTATATCATCTTTTAAACATTTAATTAAATAACTTTTTTTTATATTATTGTTTATTTAAAAATTTTTACCAATTTTGTTTAAATAATAAAATGTACTACATTCATTTGCCCGTAATTCCGAAAAAGTTGAATTTAGTTATATGGTATGCTATACAAAAAATATTTTAAAGTTATTGAAAATTTAGAATATCTTAAAATATACAGGGTGTTCCATTTTAGTCCTATACCGGGTGTCTACGGAAGACGGTTCGCCCATCTAACTTTTTTGTTTTTCAAGATAATGAAATAAAATTTGGGGGATTGTATATGACATAAAACTGAATTTTTTAAAGTTGACTCAACAATATGAAACTTCCAGTTTAACCGGAAGTAACATAAATTTTCGATTTTGAAATGGAACACCTGGTATATTTTTCCTTTTTCTGACTCATATGACATTCTTAATATAACGATGTGTCACTAGTCACTTTTTGTTACCAAGAAAATATTTTTTTTCCAAATTTATTGTTTTATCTAGAAGGCTATGAATACCTTAAAATCCTTATTGCACTTCTTTAATCTTGGGAAAAATACAATTTTACTATTTTTGGTTCAATGCTATTTGCTGTGTACAATTTAATCTTTAAAGTTGTATTACTCATTTTTTTAAACTGCACATGGTGGCTCGTCGGGTTAAGAAAAAGAAGGTTTTATTACGATTATTTTGATACCACACTATTAGGTTTTAGAAAAGCTGCCATAAAAAAAACTTTAAAAAGTTACCTGAACCAGTTTGGGGTAATAGCACGCCGATTAGGATATCTTTGTACCGTCGTGCAGCATCGATCGGTTGAATTCTTTCTACATTCTCCAAACGCAAACTTTTTCGCTCCTTGTAAAACTATTATTTTCCATATTTTTTAAACAAACTAATTTACTTTGACAGAAGCTGTCAGCATGTCAATTTTCTTCAAGGCATGATTTTGTTTTATCAGTTTTACTGGCACAGCCTACATGATGCATTTAAATCTAAATTTATTCTCAAAAGATGCTTCATTTTAGGAAATGTTTCAAGTTAACTTTTTAAATTTTTTAATGGCAGCTTTTCTAAAACCTAATAGTGTATGGTATCAAAATAATTGTATTAAAATCCTCTGTTTTCTTAACCCGACGAGCCACCATGTTGCCGTTTAAAAAAAATTAGTTATACAACTTTAAAGATTAAATTGTACACAGCACATAGCATTGGACCAAAAATAGTAAAATTGTATTTTTCCCAAGATTAAAGAACTGAAATAAGTGATTTTAAGGTACCTATTCCATAGCCCTCTAGATAAAACAATAAATTTGGAAAAAAATATTTTCTTGGTAACTAAAAGTGTGACACATCGTTATATTAAGAATGTCATGTGGAGTCAGATACACGAAAAATATACCAGGTGTCCCATTTAAAAATCGAAAGTTTATGTCACTTCCAGTTAAACCGGAAGTTTCATAATGTTGAGTCAACTATCAAAAAATGCAGTTTTATGTCATATACAAATCCCCCAAATTTTATTCCATTATCTTGAAAAACAAAAAAGTTAGAGGGGGGAACCACCTTCCGTGGACACCCGGTAGACTGCCCAAAACCCGGATCAGATATCACTTTTAGTTCGCCTGTAATTAAGCCGTTCCGGAACATTTGCCCAACCTTCTATATGTTTTTTATACAGCTTATTTGATAATTATGGGTAGGTCTGAAATAAATACTTTTTGAATTGTGTTCTTTTTTTAAATATTTTATAAAGTTGGGAAATTTAGGAATTTCACCCCTCCCAAACCAGAGGCCTTCGCTACGTCCCTGGTTGCCTTATTGTAAACAAAAACTCTTCTTAAGAGTAGTTTAGGGAAAACGTTTTTTAGGCTGTCGCAATAGGCGATGCCGAGAAATGTAACAGAAATCAATACATACAGAAACCAAAGACCTCTGACTTTTGTAGTTTATCTCTAATTATACAAATCCAATAATATATAAATTAACAGTAAGTTTGGCAACAGCTATTTTTTTAAGTATAGTGGACCAGACAAATTGTGAACCCTGAAATCTTTGATTGCTTTAAAATGTAATCAATCTGGTCTATTTATAAGCCGTCTTTGGCATAAACTAACTTCATTTATACCGTGAACGTAAAATCAATAATTGTATGTCTATTTTGTCAATTTATCTCGGTAGAAACATACTCACTAGAGTCTATTCCGAGGTCTATTCATATCAGCCGATGGGAGACGAGATTATATGATTCAGTAGGTACAATACCTTTTTACACTATAGTAGATTAGCTTAGAAATAGGTATTTTATTTGCAAAATAACAACTAAACAGCGTAAATATTTATAAATAAAGTGATGGATAAACCAAAAGACACCGTCAGAAATAATTATAAAAGTGACGTAAATTTATCTTCGGACTATTCCTTGACGTACAATATTTTAATACAAGTTTTCCCGTATTTGGATCACAAAGACTTGTCGTCCTGTTTAAATGTTTCTGACATGTGGAAGTGTGTTGTAGAGGAGGCCCCGCTTTGGTCTAGACACGTGTTCAAATGTTGTGGAACTTATATGAAAAAAGAAGTACTGAACAAACGGGTGTTATTTTTCAAGAAAATGGAAATGTACCTCGTAAATTTACATGACTTAGAGGACAACTTGGATTTGGATATTTTTAGGACTGCTTTAAATTTAGAGGAATTGGTAGTCCGTAACAGCTACTATAAATTTAATACAAGGCTGATAAGTATTTTTACAAACTTGAATGTTCTAACTATCGTCCAAAGCTTTAAGGAAGGGCCCCTTGTGCAAGATTCCTTTAGTCTAGATTTCTTCGAAAACTTGTCAAATTTAAGCGAACTTAGTATTACTACTAAAGTATCAATACCTTTAAATAATTTTGAAGCATTGACACAGCTTAAGCATTTATATCTAGACATAAACTTCAAACAAGGGTTTTTTACCACTGATTTGTACTTCCTTAAGAACCTAAAATCCTTTGGAGTAGGGTTTACTTTCTACGAAAATATAGATACCAGACGACTCGTTTCGGATAAATACATACCGCAACTGGCTGAGGTGTTAAAGCATATGCCTAACTTAAATCAGCTGAAGCTCTTTGGACTGACCACGCGCGAAGATTTTTTGATATTAGAAGTCGTTGCCAAATTACAACAATTGGATACTTTAGAGCTGGGAATTATAAAAATATATTTTATTGGCAATAATTACAGCAAGCTGTTGCAGAGGTGTAGCAATATCAAGAACCTATCTATTCAGTGTTTTTACTACCACCCAGTACTGATTTATCTATAGAAGACGTGGCAGATTTGAATAGTGATTTATTTGAGACCGTTATAGAGTTGCGGGATACATTAGAAGAATTCACCTGGATTTTCCATGCAACATATATGGAGGTGAGCGAGGATCGTGCCGCATATAATACATGGGGCATGTGGAAAAAAGATTTTACCGTTGTTCGGAGTAACACCGTAGATTTTGAACCAAACAACTCGAAACTTAAAATGATATGTGACGACCTGTTCGGGTTGTTTTTAGAAACTCTTGAGGAAATGTTGTGCGATCAAATGCCTCGCACGAAAGTTCGGGTTGTATCGGAATTTCCTGAGAGGTGTGAGTTCTGTCCGAAATATTCCAGAGATAAAGCTGACCATTACCTTACAAAGTACCGGAGATTTCGCCGATGGGGGGTGCCGTGGAAACGAGACTGGAATTTTGAGCCCTACTTTATTCCATGAAATGTTTTTGTTATTTCTCTTAATCGTGTTTTTATCTATAAAAATATATAAAATTGTAAAGTGACCGAATGACTGATTTATCAACGCCCAGCCTAAACCCCTAATCCTAGAATCATGAAATTTCGAGGATGCCTTCTCCTTATAACGTAGGCATCCACTAAGCAGGGATTTTTCGAAAATCAACCCCTGAGGGGGTAAATACGGGGGTTGAAATTTTTATAATAGTATCTGTCCAAAACTGGGGGAGGTCTAAAAATTGGTATAAGAGTTCTAAACAATAATATACGTGTTTCGTCAGTTTTTTAAAATACGCTTAGGGGTTGAAAAAAGGGGTGTAGCGTATTGTGACCTTTACTATAACTGTCTATAAATTTAAGCTATTATGCTGTAAATGGGAACTGTCAACTGAGCTTACTCTGTTAAAATAAACAAGTACGCGTTTTGATGTTTTGGGAAATCTTTCCCCTAGGTGGTAAAAATGGAGGGGGGTTAGTTGCCATCGCAACCGCTAGAGAAAACGATATACAAAATTGTAGACAAATTCTTTGCTTGGGACAAATAAACGTGTGTTGAGGCATTTAGGAAAATGTTGCCCCTAGGAGGTGAAGAAAGAGATTTCTTTAAATTCGGCATAAATACACTACAAGTAACGGGACACTTATTTCTTATTTGTTTGAACGTCGCATCGGTCTCTATTTAAAAAATATTATTTTTCGGATGATTAAATGTGTCGTAATAATAAAGTGCCTGTAGAAAGTGCTTTCTGTTTTTTAATATAATTATGAATAACGTCACAACAAAACAAAAACGGAAAATGAAGTCCTCGGTTTTTTTTCGATATATCCGGCAATAGTCGGAATTTTCCCAAATTTTTTCGCTGGCATTAACTTAAGCTTTCATGACTGTCCTTTTATAGTTCCGAGATCCCATTGGTGAGCATCGAATTTGGGACACCTTATATAGGTGCTGCCAAATAAAAGTTTCATTTAACTCAGAGGCTAAGCGGGATTGCTTTAAAAAAAAAGCCACTTAAGGTGGGAGTAAGGGAGTATCAACATGCTTGCCAACATGTAACCTATTTCGCGTAGATTTATTAATGGTTTCTAGCTTTTACACAAAATTTAAATAAAATCAGTATCGACTTGATATTCTATAGGTAATAATCGACATATTTAATAAATGTCAAGGAGTTTCATAACTTATTTTAGGAGAATTGTATAGCGAAAAATATCGGGTAAGATTTTTTTAACATTATTATGTCATTGTTCTTTCACCATACAATTCTCCCAAAATTAGCAATGAAATAAATTGATATTATAATACATCAGATATTTACCTAAAGCTGTAATTACATCTGTAAAGTTCTTCGTGAATTTATTCATGAAGTCACTTCAAGGCTAACTTTGATAATGTAAATGGCCAACTTGGGCGTCAAATAAATTCGTGAATTTCTTCGTGAAGTTATTCACGAAAATGTAACATGCAAAATAATCAGCTGATGCACAGTGTAAATGCTACCGACTTCACGAATAAATTCATGAATAAATGCACGAAGAACTTCACAGGTGTAATTACAGCTTAAGTAATGTGCCGACAATACTGATTTTATTTAAATGTTACTCAATAAAATAATAAACTTGAAAAAAATAACGCGAAATAGGTTATAGGTTGGCAATAAATTGAACGACGTTGAGAATTCCACCTTTATAGGAGTTTAGGACGAGCTGCAAATTGTTTCTGCAGGCTGACGCAATAGGCGATACCGAGAAATGAATACATAGACTACATTTATACCGCGAACGTAAATCAAGTATACGTCTTTCACATCAAATCATAGACATAATACAACACCGGCGTATCCAGCTCATGCGTCTGGGGGGGGGGGTAATCGATCGGCTAGGATCAGGCACGTAGCCAGGATTTCTTTTGGGGGGGGCTATCGGGATCGCGCCGAAGGCGCAAAAAAAAAGCGCCGCAGGCGAAAAATTTTTGGGTGCCACGCCCTTTTTTGAATCATGGTGCTTGGTTTTCAAGTGGGAAAAATAAAAAACACAACACAAAATCCTCAAGAAAATCTCAAAAACAAACCTGGTAATAATTGAGGTGAAGAAAATGTAATAGTGTAGGAAATGTTTAATGTATTGCCTATGTTGCCGAAATCAGAGCTCGAGTTTCGGAGGGGGTTCAGGCCCCCTGTACCCTCCCCCCTAGCTACGTGCCTGGCTAGGATACTAGATAATAGCAGCTTTAAGGAGTAAGGACAAAAATTAAACAACGCTTAAGTAATCTTGGGGGGGGGGGGGTAATTATCCCATTACCCCCCCCCCCCTTGTATACGCCGGTGTAATACAACAGCTTATCTCGTGCGCAAACAAAAGTTACTTTTTATTGATAAAAAATACATTTGTATGCACGGCTGGCCGGTTAGATCCCGAAGTCCACCGACGATGGGCATGCGCACAACCCTCTTGCTATTAGGTTTTCCTTCTTCAGCGAAATCATATAAATACACTCCAAAACCGGTTCGGCGCCTTTGCTATTGCGGGTGTTTAATATTTTGATTTGCTAATTTTTGTGCAGTTAAGTGAATTGTGTTTGTGTTATAAATAGTGACCGACCGAAGGTTCGGTTCGGCTAGTTTCGGCCAAAAATCTAGTTTCGGTGACAGTTTCGGTTTCGGCCAAAAACCGGCCGAACCTTCGGCCATGCCGAAACTCAGTGTTCGTGAATTGTTGCGCACCGTTCGGCTAACTTTGGGTGGGTTCCGTTGCCTATATAAATAGATTTTTTTCTCTGGCGACCTTTTTTTTTGGGGGGAAGAGTTCAATCCGTTCCCAAGATCGATCTCGTCCTAAAAAATAAAATAAATTAAATTTCAGCATGCAATAAAATTTGTATCACGTATAAATAAGTTTCGGTGTCGGCCAAAACTGAGACCAAGGCCGAAGATTCGGTTTCGGCTGAAAATCTTGTTTCGGTCGGACACTAGTTGTAAATAACGACGGGCACCGAAAGTTATACAGCACTTATTCCACGGGCTAAGTTATTTCCCAAAAGCTTTTTTAAATTCTTGAGAAATTGTGCTTGGAAACGTTGTTTTACAGGTATCCAAATTTTTGGCAAATTTTAGCAATTAAATTTTGACTTGACGTTAGGTACGCTATGCCGAGAAATGTAACAGAGAAATCGATATATTAGACTACATTTATACCGCGAACGTAAAATCGATAATTATACTTCTTTCGACCATAGACATTTACCTTTAGATAAGCTAGGTTAGGTTAGATTAGGTTGAAAGTGAGTGGGTTACAGCTAACCCTCCACTGCGACCATGCGATCTATTGTGGCTCACACCTTATTTATATTTCCCCCAATAGGCCTAACTTTTTGATGAAGTTAATGATGGTATTGGGAGAGACATTTTTCATGTCGTCCGGCAGCAGAGTCGTCTCACCGAATAGAGCGAATCTGATTCTTCCTGCTGCGGGGCAGGCGCACAATACGTGTTCTGCTGTTTCTGCATCTTCCATGCAGAGCCGGCATTCATCAGTTGGGGCTAATCCAATTTTATACATATGGTGTCGCAACCTGCAGTGGCCGGTGTACAATCCTACTAGTGCTTTAAGGCATTAGATAAGCTAACAATAATCACGAAAGTGGCAAGTTTATGGCCTCGCGTATGCAAACAAAGCTACATCGGATTAGGCATGCGCACTGCAACATTATCATTTGTCGAATGGGAAAATAGACAGGTCATTAGGGATTTCTTTTCAATTTTTGATCAAGCTGGGAAAAAGGTAGTGATTTCTGGCATTTTTAGTAGTTTCAAACCTATTAGATTTTAAGGATAGAAAATTGTTTTTAAGGGTTTGCTTCTAAAATTTGTTTAAAAATGATTCGTCGTCGTGTTTTTAGTTCGAAAAGGAAGAATACAAGTCAATTAAACTAGTAATGTATAAAATCGAATATGAAAAACAAACAAAACCAGCAAAATTACCAATCTTCGATGTTATCGCGTACCTACCTATCTAACCTCAAGTCAAATGTTATTAACTTGTATTGATTTTTACAATTTGGCAAAAACTCGGGTACGTGTAAAACATTGTCAAGCACAATTTATTGTTCAAGAATTTGAAAAAGTTTTTGTCCGAGAACTTTACCCGTGGAATACGTTCACCCTTGGATTAATATAATATAAACATACGTACGTATTTACTTTTTTCTTTTATATAAAATAAGTATAGAGAAAAGTGTCTTTTAAAATTTTTAAAGCACTATATTGCCCAAAAAGTAGGCGTACTTAATTCGATTGCAGGGCTGCAAATGAAATATACCAAAACATACATCACTTCTCCATACTTACTGAAAATACGCAATGCCCGGTATTTTACCCCTATTTGGGCATAATAAAATCATGCAACGGTTTTTACTAGGCATTGTTTATATTCCAATCCGAGTCACTAAAAGCCCAAACACAATTCACTAAACTAAACAAAAACTAGAAATCCGTAAATATTAAACACCCACAATAAACAACAAGGAGTCCACAGAAAAAACTTAAAACACAACAAGAAAAATGTCGCCGAGTCGGTTCTGGAGTGTATTTTGAGCGTGTCGCTAAAGAAGGACATGCCGATAACAAGAGGTTTGTGCGCATGCCCAATTATGTTGGGAGGGAAGGCTTCTGACCGGTGAACCCTGCGCTTGGACGTATTTTTTCACCCATAAAACTTAACTATGGTTTGCGCACGAGATAAGCTGTACGTATCTACAGGTCTATACTTTCAACACACGCGGGACTACATATTTTGTCAATTAATGTCGGTAGAAACATACTCATAATGTTATGCACATCAGTCGAAGACTGACGAGATTATACGATTGAGTACGATCCATTACATTAGCTGTGCACGATAAAGTGACGATGTATTTTATTATCTCGGAAAATAAAAATAGGTATTTTATTTGCAGTAAGTGAATAACAACTGGGCCTTTATTCTTACTTAATAAAGTGATGGATGAACCAGAAGAAACCGGTAATATTTATAAAAGTGACGTAAATTTATCCTCGGACTATTACTTTACGTACAATATTTTAATGCAAGTTTTCCCGTACTTGGATCACAAAGACCTGTCGTCCTGTTCAGATGTTTCAGATATGTGGAAGTGTGTTGTAGGGGAAGCACCGCTTTGGTCTACGTATGTTTTAAGATGTTGCGGCTATGATTTAGATAAACAATTGCTGAACAAACGCGTGTTATTTTTCAAGAAAGTGGAACTCATTGACGTGATAGAATACCACTTGAGAGACTACGAGGCAGAAGTTCTTAGGAGCGCCATAAATTTAGAGGAATTGGTACTCTTCAAATGTACCTTTAACTTTAATAAGAGGCTGAACAGTATTTTAAAAAACTTGAATGTTTTAAAAATCACCCAGACCTACGGAGACCTTGAAGATAACAATCCGTTCACACAACATTTTTTCGAAAACTTGTCAAATTTAAACGAGCTTAGTATTACTACGAAATATTCAGTACCTTTAAATAATTGTGAAGCATTGAAACAGCTTGAGCATCTATTTCTAGACGCCGACTTCAAAAAGGGCTTTTTTACTACTAACATGAACTTTATAAGGAACCTAAAATCGTTTGGAGTTGGGTTTACTTTCTACGAAGATACTGGGGATGTGTTGAAAGAATGCATACCGCATCTTGCTAATGTGTTAGAGCATAATATGCCGAACTTAAAGAAACTACAGCTCTTTGGGCTGGATAAGGATTTTTCCATTTTAAAAACTGTTGCTAAATTGCAACGATTGGATACTTTAGAGCTGGGAATTATAAGAATTTGTAATAAACACGACAACCTCTTGCACATGTGTAGCGATATTAAAAAACTTTCCATTAAATTTATTTCACCGCATGGTAATTTTTTACAAATAGAAGACTTTGCAACCCAGAATAGTATCTTGTTTGAGACTATTACAGACTTACGAGATACGTTGCAAGAATTCACCTGGATTTTCCATCAACACTACGTTGAGGAGAGCGAGGAACTTTTGGCGTTGAAAAATCAGCAATGGAGAAAAGATTTTACCGCCATTTGGAGTGACACCGTAGACTGTGAACCGAAAGAGTGGAAACTTAAAAAAGTGGCGAAGAAGAAGGAAATTTGCGAGTTGCTTTTGGAAAGTCTCGAGGGAATATTACGCGAACAACTGCCTCGCACGAAAGTTCGGGTCGTATCGGAATTTCCTGAGGGGTGTGAGTTCTGTCCGAAACGTTGCAGAGATGATGTCGACTTGTACTGGCTAAAGATCCACAGATCTGAGCGTAAAAGGGTGCGATGGATTCAGAACCGTGCGCGTAATCGAGATATTTCTAATAAATAACCAGGAAAATTCTAGAAGTTTTCTAATTTACAAGTTCTCGCAACGCAACGACATATTATACATTATTTTATTATTATGTTGTTAACCATCACTAGAAGAATATTATGGATGAATATTAATATTGTATAGAAGATAATATAGTGTCCGCGAAAATAATTAAAAGCGAATATTGTGACATCTCGGACAAGTGTGTACCTAACTGTTTTTTATATTGGAATACACATGGATCTAAGCACAACGGATACCCTGGGGCGGGTAGACCACGACGGCCGTTTCGTATTTGTTAATACTCTACGGGCAGCCATAACCCAATCAATCCCGACACAGAAGGACGAAACGGCCGTCGTGGTCTACCCGCCCCAGGGTATCCATTGTGCTTGGATCCCCCTATATTCCAATATAAAAAACAGTTTCACACTTGTCCGATATGCCACAATATTCGCTTTTAATAATTAATATTGTATATTATTGATATCCTATGAATATTAAATTTAAACTGTTTTTAAAATTATTGTTGTGCAACAATGACAGATCATTGATAAGACCAAGGCCTTCTGAGATTTAAGGAGGAGTAAGTAAAACAGAATAATTTAATTAAAAAAAAAAATTAAATTCTGTCACGAAATAAAATAAATAATAAATAATTATGGTATTTTTATTTCAAAGTGACAAAAAGATAACTTGTACCTCTTCTTGGTAATTACTTCCAACGTGTCTTCATAAGTTTTTATAAAAGACTACAACTCCCTAGTTTTATAACTTTTATAAAGCAATAAGACACATTTGAATTAAACAGTGTTATTTCAAAATAATAAGTTCAGCAGACGTTTAAATATTTTAATGAAGTGAAAACACCGATTTCAACGCGTTGTCATGATTTGACAAGCAGAACTAACCTAACCTCAAATTATTTAGTTGAATTCCGTGTCACAGACTTTAAGACGCCACCTGAGGTGGATCTCACCCATCGGAGACGCGTTTTCTTAGTTTTCTAAACATCGATATTTAATAATGTTGGGAATAACAGTCTACCGAGAATTCAAGTGATTTTAAAAACCGGATAATTAATAACCGGTTTTTCACTCCTCGAATACTAATATTAATAATTGGCGGTTCATCTACACTCTACATCATGACGCTGCCCAGGAATTTTCTGGACTTCTAAAAAAAAGGTCGCCGGTTCCATACTTATTGACTTATTGAGTGAATATTCGAATTATAACATTGCATTGAACATCGAAAGGTAAACATACATCGATGTTTATGACATCTAACATCGATGTCGAACACATCGGTAACAGAACATCGATATTTCAGAAACATTGATGAACATCGCCCAGCACTACTACGCACAAGGTTCCTACATAAATAACTAACATGACTAACTAAAACTACACAGGACACAGGCCTTCTGTTGATTTTCGATTTATCGTAGTAGCGTAGAGTCGTAGAGGATGCCCATATTCTAGTTAGTGTTGGGATCACTCAAGTGGGCAGTGTATTAATTACCGATTAAAAAAACGCAAGATTATTATTAAAGCACCGGATGGATTACCGCTTTTTCATAATAATTACCGAACTGGCGACCTTTTTTTTAGAAGTCAAATATTTCTCGGCAGCGGTCTGCCAAAATCTTCCCGAAAATCATTAATAAAGTAAAGTTGTAGATGACCAACCGCCAATACGCCCTTATTAATATAATTATTAGAATTCTAGTGAAAAACCGGTTTTCATCCGGTTTTTAAAATCACTTGAAATCTCGGTAGTCGGTTATTAAAATAAGTCGGTTATTCCCATCACTAATTCTAGTCTCATTCTAGACTAGCGAATAGATTCTGGTACAGGTCAATAGGTACCAACCAATAAGCAAATCGTTAACACTTAACCTCAATATAATTTGTCACATTTGGCATGTTAAAACAAAATCCATCTGAAAGGAGAAAGGTATATCGGCAACCGGTTTGTTCGTTGTTCATCACAGCATTTTTTTTTAATTCAATTTTTTTAACTAATAATTTTTTATAAAAATAAAATTTAAATTAAATAAAATTAAAAAAAAAAAGCTCTGATGAACAACGAACAAACCGGTTGCCGATATACCTTTTAGACGGAGTTAGTTCCTCTAGTTATCGCCTCCCAATTTTCTAACCCACAATTATTAATATTTCTTAGGTACTGTATATTAGTAGTAAGTGTAAGCATAAAAACCTACGTTTAAATCTGCCGCCGTAAACTACTTTACTGTAATTGGTCGGTACCTACTGACCTGTACCAGAATCTATTCGCTAGTTCATTATAGTTATCGGCCGATGACTCGCGAGATTGTACGACTGGGTACGATCCAGTATACGTACGCTTCGCCCGATATCCGATCCGATATTATATTAGTAATATTTGTCTCGGAAAGGTTGATGAATAACAACAACTAGTCGCTAGTCGCCGTTTATTATTTCTTAATAAAGTAATGGATGAACCAGAAGACACCGTTAAGAATAAAAGTGACGTAAATTTATCCTCGGACTATTCCTTGACGTACAATATTTTAATGCAAGTCTTCCCGTACTTGGATTACAAAGACTTGTCGTCCTGTTCAGAAGTTTGTAACATGTGGAAGTGTGTTGTGGTAGAGGCGCCGCTTTGGTCTACGCATGTGTGGAGATGTTGTAATTACCATTTGAACCAAGAATTACTGGATAAATACGTATTATTTTTCAAGAAATTGGAACTCATGTGGGTGATAGCAACCGACGAACGAAATGAGTATAAAGCAGACATTTTTAAGAGCGCTATAAATTTAAAAGAATTGATGCTCTTTATATGCCACTTTAACTTTGATAAAGTGTCGAAAAGTATTTTAAAAAACGTGAATATTTTAGAAGTTACCACAGGCTACCTTACAATCGATGAAGATGAAAATCCCTTCACGCTAAATTTTTTCGAAACCTTTTCAAATGTAAGCGAACTTCATATTACTACGCCATATTCAGTAGCATTAAGTCATTTTGAAACATTGAAACAGCTTAAGCATCTATTCTTAGACGCCGACTTCGAAAAAGGCTTTTTTACCACTAACATGAACTTCCTAAAGAACTTAAAATCGTTTGGGGTTGGGTTTACTTTCTACGAAGATACCACAGATGTTTATCAGGAATTCATGCCGCAACTTGCTTATGTGTTAGAGCATATGCCGAACTTAAAGAAACTACAGCTCTTTGGGCTGGACAAGTATTTTTCCATTTTAAAAACTGTTGCCAAAACGCAACAGCTGGATACTTTAGAGCTGGGAATTATAAGAATTTGTAATAAATACGACAACCTCTTGCACATGTGTAGTAATATTAACAACTTTCCATAAAGTTTATTTTATCAAAGTTTCGATATTCTCGATCAATAGAAGACTTAGCAACACAGAACAGTTTTGTATTGGCGACCGTTGAAGAGTTTTTACCTGGATTTTTTGTGAACGCTACATCCAGGAGAGCGAGGATCGTGTGAAATATGCGATGGACAACCGGGACCGACGATGGAGAAAAGATGTTACCGCAGTTTGGAGTGATACTGCCGATTTTGAAACAAAATACCTCAAACCAGTGGCTACGAAAAGCAATATTTGCGAGTTATCTTTAGAAAATCTTGAAGAAATGTTGCGCAAACATATGCCTCACACGAAAGTTCGAGTTGTATCGGAAGCTCTGGAGAAGTGTGGCTTCTGTTGCAGAGATAGTGAAGTAGCTGAAGGTCCACAGATCTGAGCGTATGAGGGACAGTCATGCACCGCTATAAATTATTTTTTTTTGTTTTTTACAATGTAGAATATAAAATAAATTTAAACAGTCATAATTAGTACTACTTAGTATTATCGATAAAACTAGTGGGTAACCGCAACTTCGCAATGCCAGCAGAGCTGCGGGTACCGTACGTACCATATTATCCAATAGTAACAACTCTCTCTCTCTCTCTCTCTCTCTCTCTCTCTCTCTCTCTCTCTCTTCCCTAATAAAATGTCTTTGGCTTTACCAAAAATATGATTTTGATGGAATGGGTGCTTAATAAAAATGCAATGTCTTTCTTTCTACCCACTATAAATTAAAGGAGAATGTTTACTTAAAACAGAACAAATACAATGTACGTCTTTACTACAATACAATTTATAAAAAAATACCTCTGTAAATTGTACAATCTTCAAATTTTCTTTAAATCATTAAAACACCAGATTTAAAATAAAACAAACATCTGCACACAAATGTTGTGGTGGAAGGTGTGGATATATTGTCGATTTTATTTGGACAAAGAAGTACAGAATATACAGTGTGGCCAGTAAAGCCCGCATCATATATGGGATTTTTTTAAATTAATAACTTTATTTGAAATTTGACTTTGATATCAACTTCTGCTTCGATCGAGATGAAAATTAAGCAAAAAAATAGTAGTCACGTGATTCGCATTATCTGTCAAATTTTAATTTTTTCCAAAAAATAATTCAAAAGTGGGGTTATTTCTGAAAATATCGAAAAAAGTTATTAGAAAAAGTTTTTTAAAATGCAGTTTCTAGCCCACATGCAAAATTTCAGCTACATAAGACATTTTGATTTTTCACCTATATTTTGTAAATTACACCACTTTTGCAAAATAAGACTCAGTGCAACCTACATAAAACTTCTTAGTTTTGACAATGCTTTATTTCAGGTACATTTTCTTTAAAGTAGCGCCATATTAAATGTGTGTTTTCTACAAATTCAAAGTTGGGCTATTAAAATTTGGTCGCATGTGATGCAAAGTTTATTTGTTTTTGACCCTGTATAAAGTAACTTCATAAAATAAGTATTTTTGAAAACGTAGTTTGTGTCTGAAAGTAATACACCTTAATATTAAGACAAAAAAGAACACAGTGTCATCAGTAAAGTGTTCATTAAGTGGAAAATAAATTTTAGTTTAACTCAAGGTAAAGTTTATCTGTTTTCAACGATTTAATTTAATACCCCTTTACTTTGTTTTTTATTTTTTTACTTTCAGGCACTGCGTTTTCAAAAATACTTATTTTGTGAAGTTACCTTATACAGGGTCAAAAACAAATAAACTTTGCATCACATACGACCGAATTTTAATAGCCCGATTTTGATTTCGTAGAAAACACACAGTTAATATGGCGCTTTAAAGAAAATGTATCTGAAATAAAGCATTATCAAAACTAAGAAGTTTTATGTAGGTTGCACTGAGTCTTATTTTGCAAAAGTGGTGTAATTTACAAAATATAGGTAAAAAATCAAAATTATCTTATGTAGCTGAAATTTTGCATGTGGGCTAGAAACTGCATTTTAAAAAACTTCTTCTAATAACTTTTTTCGATATTTTCAGAAATATAAATATATATATATATATAAATATAATTATTTTTTGGAAAAAATTAAAATTTGACAGATAATGCGAATCACTTGACTACTATTTTTTTGCTTAATTTTCATCTCGATCGAAGCACAACTTGATGCCAAAGTCAAATTTCTGATAAAGCTATTAATAAAAAAAATCCCATATGATGCGGACTTTATTGGTGACGCTGTATAGAAAATTTTAAATTTTTATTTTAAAAATTATTTTCTTTAAGTTATGTATAATATTATGTGTTATTTTCCTGTTTTGCTGAAAAAAAAAAATTTTTCTGAGAATTTCGGGGGGGGGGTCCGGACCACCTGGTTCCCCCCCCCCCCCCTTGGCTACGTGCTTGTCGTGAAAGCACCCTAATTTTCAATCGAAAATTCTCACGTCTAAATAACTGCTTTTTCAAAAAAGTCGGTGGGCTTTTTGTTCGTTGAAATCTCTACTTTCTGATGGTGTAAAAAAATATATACATTACTATGGTAAATGTTCTCAAAAAATGCAAAGAAACGAAAAAAGCTCGAATCCGAAATATTTTTTTATTCTTATGTACAATTTTGAGCTATTTATTAAAATTTATACTTTAATTACTCGAAAAACGTAAGATTGATGTTGTTCTAAATATAATTAAAGGTAGGATTTAAAGGAGATTTTATCACATTTACCATAGTAATGTGAATTTTTTTTACACCATCAGAAAGTAGAGATTTCAACGAACAAAAAGCCCACCGACTTTTTTGAAAAAGCAGATATTTAGACGTGAGAATTTTCGATTGAAAATTAGGGTGCTTTTTCGATATTAAGTCAAAATAAGGTGAAAAAATAAATATTTTAAATCAAAAAAATTACAGTGTGTTTGGGACATAAAAAGGTAAGTTTTCACCAAATTTAGTGAAAAAATTTTTTCTTGTAAAAGATAAAAATAAAAAACCAAAAACTTGGTTTTTTGAATTTTTCACATAAATTTTAAGGTTATGTGAAAAAAGTGCAAATACAAAAGTTGTAAATCTTTTTATTACCTACAACTTTGCCATTTAACGTTTTTCCATAGGACTTGTAGTTTTGCCGGAAATCGAGATAAATCGTTTTTTACCCTTAAAAACTAACCCCTTTCCACTTCCCGACTTCGGATCGCCCGTAAATTATTTTTCCTTTCATTTTTGCTATATTCTCTTCCTTTTCCAATGGGTTTCATCCTACTATTATTTTTTTTCACTTTTTACCATTTTCAAGGCCAGCCCTGGTCTAGTAATAGAGATAGACATTTATTTGCGCACCCTGATCCGCAAAAAAATTATTCAGTACGTAAAACCCCAATATTTTTAAAATGCCGCTTTTACGCTGCAACTCTCAGTTTCCAGAACGACAGTGATGCCATATCGACATTTAAGTGGAGCTGTTGAGATATGGGGAAAAAATAAACTTAAAGTCGACTACCCAAATATATTAACGGTTAATTAATGAGGGGGTGTACATGTTTCGATGCTAGAAAGCACCATCATCAGCACCAAGTGTCACTTACATAAAGGAATTTTTTTTTTAAAATTAATAAGAACATGAAATGTTGAGAACATTTTTAAGTACTCAGACTTATACAAACGAAGTTAAAAAATAATAATAGGTGTATTCCAATTTTTTCCTTAATGTGAGTAAGACGTGGGCTCTTTAGTGCTGATGATGGTGCTTTCTAGCATCGAAACATGTACACCCCTCATTAATTAACCATTAATATATTTGTGGAGACGACTTTGAGTTTATTACCCCCCCTCTTCAAAAAATTAAGCTATGTTGCTGAAAATTCGGACCATGCTGTCAAAATTAGCAACAAGGAAAAGTCCATAGCTTTCCTACTTGAAGTGAAGCAAACATATTACTTTAAACCTATAACCTACTACGAAATATGAATCCTAGTATTCAAATAAATGAAGACATTCAAATTTTTAAAGTTAATAAAATAAAATATTTAGGAATTATTTTTGACAGTAAATTACATTGAAATTTTCACATAGAATACTTAAATAAAAAATTAAGAAGTTTACTACCGATTTTTAAAAACATTAAAAAAATTTTAAATGTAAGACATATGGAAATATTATATTACGCATTAGTTAAAACTCATTTAAATTACGGAATTTTAGGTTGGGAGGAATAAATAGAACTTTAGTTAAAAAATTAGAAATATTACAAAAAATGTTTCTAAAAATTATATACAATAAAGATTATCTTTATCCTTCAAAAGAATTATATTCAGAAACAAAAATGTTGAACATAAGACAACTTTACATTTATAACATATATTTAAAAATAAAAACCTTATACAATTTAAAAACCATAATCATAATACACGTCATAAAAATGAAATAACCATAAAACCTAAAATAAATAAGTCCATATGACAAAAAAATTGATTTCATTAAAAAGATTTAAAGCCGAAATAAAAACATGGATATTAAAAACAGACAATTTGAAAATATTTTTAGAAATGCTTTAATTAATTAATATTGTTCTGAATAATTTATATAAGTAATATTTTTTACTTAAAAATTATAAATTAATAATTTTATTATAGGTAATATATTTCTTCAAAAAAGCTGCGATTATACTGTAAATTAACAAACATTAAGATTTGCCCCTAACAAGCTCAGCTTCAGGGGATTGAAGAATAAGTTTATCGAAGACACCATAAACATATTTATTATAATATTAAATTTTAAATAAACTTATTATTATTATTATTATTATATAAAAGGCATAGAAACTGAACGTAATATTTCAAATTTTTCCAGGATCCATGGCAACGACTCCGACGACATCACAAAGCTCCTCCAAACGTCCGAACGTCCGCGTCATCGGTTCCCTTCCCGCTCCTATCACAAGCACCAACACGTTCGCCCCCGCCACCAGAGTCGTCCTGCCCAATAACATATCTTCCATAGTTCAAACCAACGGCACCAGTCCCCAAGTAGTCCGAAAAGTTATCACAAATAGTCCCAAAGGTGTCGTTAGAACCACTGTGATAAATAACGCCGGGCAAAGGCACAACGCTTCCGGAACCACTGTGATAAACCCTGTAGTCGGGCAGACGGTCAATGGAACTAGCCCGAGAGTTATCAGGAGGGCCGTTGCCCCGAGCGCCACTCGGGGAAAGCCGAGGGTGAACCCCGTGAGGATCAATGGGAACGTTGAAGTGAATGCGTTGCCCGGAGGCGTGAACGCCAGGGTTGTACCCGGAGTTTCGGCAAGAAAAAAGGTGAGTAAATAGTTTTTGTACTTTTGGTGCTACCGTTTAGGTATTCGAAAGAGCGAGAAAGTGTTTCATAGAAACCAGTATAGTATTTGCAGAATTATACCGTTGACTCTTACTGCCAAAAATAAACTACCTGATTAAACCCTATTGCATACGCCTCAACCTCTTCAAAGGGGATTAAATGAGATCAGGGTCGGCTTGAAAATGTACCTACACCACATGATTTGTTTTTATAATTTAAAATAAATCGATAGGTATTTTTAGTTTTAGGTAGGTACCTATAATAACTGTAAAATAATGATAACAATTAAGGATAATTGAAAATAATATAATTTAAAAGTATAACTATTAGGATAACAGGTACAATAAAAATTTATTAAATTCTAAAAAACTATTGATAATTTATTCAAAATTTAACTCTGTATCACTATCACTCTTTATCTAAGCCTAAACTTATAACTAAGGGTTGAACATTTTGTAATCATACAATTGTAAGAATTTTCCACCTTCAGTACATGCTGTACACAGTTTTTCCAGCTGTCTGCAGAAATTTTTCTTACTTCGTTTTTAATTAATTCTACTACAGATGCATTTAATGTAGGAGAAATATTATTTCTCCTAATATTGGATTTTAATTGGTGCCATATTAGCTCAATAGGATTGAATATACAATAGTATGGAGGAAGACGCAACACTGTATGTCCATTTTCTGCTGCAAGTTTGTCACACTCGTATTCATGATTTATTTTAAAAGCTTTTAATACTTCTAGCAGTTTTTTGTAAGTTTCTTCAAAATATAAATCATTTTCAATCATAAAATTTTGAATTTCTGCTTTTGTATTATTAGAATTGGGAATGATTTTTGCTTGCCGACTATGATAACTAGCATTGTTCATTACAATGACGCTATTTAAAGGGTATATTTTTAAGGAGTTTATGTTTAAACCAATCTTCAAAAAGTTGTGCGTCGGTATCTTGATGGTACTCTAAAGAAGAATCTGCTATGTTTTTAGCTGAAAGCAACAGACAATTTGGAACAAACCCGTTCTCTGAACCAGCATGTAATATTGTGATTCTTTTGCCTTTATTTGATGGTGCCTTGGTTTGACATTTTTTGGAAGAATCATCCCAACCTTTTCTTGGAGTGTCATGGGTATCGAACCATGTTTCGTCAAGGTAAATAATTGGACGATTTTCTTCTCTAAATTGTTTAACAACTGTTAAATATTTAAGTCTCCATTCCCGTAAACGTTGAGATTCCATTAATGTTTGTCTTTTATTAATGCTTCGGTATTTAAAACCCATTTTACGCAATATTTTTCTATGGCTTGAAAGGCAACAAGAGATATTTGTTTCGTCTTTAATCAGTGGCTCTTTGAGGGAAATCAAAGTGGGTACAGTTTGTGCCTCATACATTTGGTAAATATTTCTTCTTAATAAATCCATGTCATTTTCGTCAATGCTTTTAAATGTGCCAGAATCACTCTGATTTTTTCTAGGATTAACAGGTTTAAATCCTATGTCTCTTACCAAAGATAAAGGAGTTTTTGTCAAAGTAGACGTCTCTGCTAAAGCATCCATCGAATTAAAATTTCTACTCAACAAAGATTGATACACATTTTTAATTATTAGTTTGGCATCGGTAGATAAATGCTTTCTTTTAAAAATTACACTTGAAGATGCCCCCTATCAGCACAATTGCCAGGACGCCACATTCTACCACTAATAATCCTAACTAAAAATTACTCGCCGGAAAATCACTAAAGACTAAAATTATTAAAATTTAGTTTGTATTTATATATGAATCAGGCATAGGTATAAATTGAATTTGTACCTGGTCCGGCTCTGCTCGAAAAGGTTTTAAAATTTGGAATTTCATTATTTATTTTATGGTCAAAGGGATAATGAGGTTTTATTGCAGTCAAAAGATCAACGTTATAATTCTACAAATACTATACTTTTGGTGCTACCGTTTAGGTAGGTATTCGAAAGAGCAAGAAAGTATTTCATAGAAACCAGTACCCTACTTTTTTATTAACTATTTTTAAAGTGCATATTAAATTATACTTAAGTATTAAATTTAAATTTTTTTCCCTTGTACGAAACCTGCCAATATTGAGGAGTTGAAAGCACGAATAAGATATGACTGTAGGTTCCCGAAATAATAAAAATTGTTCAAAACGAGTATTACTTGCGTTTATGATATTGCCAAATAGTGAATGGACAACATTTTGAGCATTTATTGACGAAAAAGTATTAAAGACGGATAAAAGGTTTTTTATTTTTCAGTTAAATTACTTTTTGCCTTTTAATATCTTTTAAATGACAAGGATTTTTTTTTTATTTGGTACTTATACAGACTGTCCGCGGATAGGGTTTACAATAGCACAAATGGATGAAAAATTTAATTTTTCGGGAAAAAGTCATTCTTGATAAAAAGTTTTGCTTGTAAAAAAATGCAATTCACGAAGAGAAAATTTTGATTTTTTTATAGTTCGTAAAAACTTCAAAAACATGATTTTTCTCCACGAGTAAACTACCTTTATTTTTCATTTTTAACCGAAAAGCCAATTAGAAAACTTATTTAGAGCAACGTTTGTATTTTAAATCCGAGATTTAAAATGAATCTTCGATTTTTTAGTTTTTTTAATATTTAGAGGTAAAAGAATTTTTTTTTGACAGCAGCATTAGCGGTCGAAATGCATACATTATCAATGACAGATTGTATCAAAAAGTTTCAGAAACTGATTTTTTGTGTTACCAGAAATATGTATTTTTAATTTCACAAATGAAATGACCCCGAAATAACACAAAAAGATCTTAAAATAACAACAAATAATAATTTCATAATTTGCTATTCAAACACTCCCCCTCCAAATTCAACACATTTTTCTAGCTGTAAACGAATGTGGTCAAAACTTCTTGGAATTTCTTCAGTGTAAATTGTTTGAACAGCTTCAACAATTCGCTATTTTAAATGTTGTACGTCGGTTCTCAATTGGACGGGAGTACACTAATAATTGTTTGAGGCGCCCCCAAAGATAGGCATCTGAAATAGTTAAATCTGGACTTCTTGGGGGCCACAGAACCGGACCATTCCGACGAATCCATCTGTGACCAAATGTATTATTAAGCCATTCCCTCACTTCAATTGCGAAATGCGCAGGGCTTCCATCTTGTTGAAAGTACATTTCGTTCCTAAATTGGAGAACATGATGAATTTATGAAAATTCCTGTTTTCACTTACAATTTTGTTTCCGACCCAAAGACAAAAATCCAAACGTTTGGCTTCGTCTCCTTCTTCCAACGTTTGATTAAAAGTTGGCTTAAATGGGAATATTTTGTATGCCTTTAAAATATACTGAATATGAGTTTTTTTTTACTACATCAAGTTCTTGAGCTCGGTTTCTTAATGAAAAGGTAGGATTGTCAGTAATACGATTAGGGAAGCTGCGTCATTCTGATCATAGTTTTTTTTAAATTGGAAACTGAACCAGTTCGCTGAAATTTTCCTAATAATTTATGAAGTCCCATTTTTGAGACGTAAACTTTAGGGTATCTTTGATTAAATTTCTCCATCACAAAGTTGTAAGAACTTTCGCCCGCACCGTAACATTGAGCTAAATAAACCCTTTGTTCTAAGGTCAACATTTTTAAAACACATCAAACTCTATTTGACAACTTCAAATTTGCCCCATACGTAAAGCAAAGTAATAAAAAGGTAAAAAAAAATCCTTGTTTTTACAAAAGATGGTAGAAATGCATTTAAAATTTTAAAATAAGATACACACCACCCAATATAAAAATCGAGTCTAATAAAATTTTTAATTTAATTTAAAATCGAAGATTTATCTTAAATCTCGGATTTAAATTATAAATGTTATTCTAAATAAGTTTTCTAATTGGCATTTTGGTCAAAAATGAAAAATAAAGGTAGTTTACTCTTTGAGAAAAATCATGTTTTTGATGTTTTTGCGAACCCTGTATAAAAAATCAAAGTTTTCTCTTAGTGAATTGCATTTTTTTTACAAGCAAAACTTTTTATTAAGAATGACTTTTTCCCGAAAAATGAAATTTTTCATCCATTATTGTGCTATTGTAAACTATGCAATTTAAAAATAATCAATAAAAATCTAGGGTTACCATTTAAAAAAATTCTCGATATCATTATATCTGTAATTTGAGACATACTATAGTATGATTGTTTTTTTTTCAAACAAAACTACTGGATTTACTTGAATTTATTGCAACTTAAAAACTCACAGTGTATTGTTATATGTTTTTATTCGTGTATTTTAGATACTGATTTCTGAGAAGGAAGATGCCCGACAAGACGGCGCCAACGTTCAACCACAAATGTCTTCACAAGGAGCGGATATTTTACAGAAGAAAATGGTAATTATGATTTTCTTTGACCAATTCCCACCCCGAAAATATCCTAGTTAGATCAATGAGTGCCTGCTCCTTCATATGATTCAATAAAATTTCGCTTGATCTTTTTTACAGGATATTATTTTTTGTTTTGTTAAACAAGGTTTAGAATCTTGCATCCATCACAATATTTACACTTTTTTAGATGACCAACTTAAATAAATTATTCACGAAAAAGCTGCCGCCAAAATACGTATCTTCGCCACCGCAAAGGGTATCGAGACCGTTACCTCCCCCGCCACAAAGGAGTTTTGTTTACGGCGCTGGCATGAGGACGTACGAAGCTAGAAAGGTATTTTTTCAGTGTCAATAGTCAACTTTTCATAAAAATTTAAGTCAAAACTTTTTTGACAATTCGGCAGTTTTAACCTAAAATTTTTTTTCCAGAATACTCCGCCTGCAAGAACGAGCTCGTTGCCTTCTCTCTCCATTTCGCAGTCTGGTGTATCCGTCTCAAAAGCGAACAAAGAAAATAGAACTAACAGAAAGTAAGCAGCCATTCTTTTTTTCTCTATACATAATGGTAATTCTCGTTGAGTGACCTATTGCATTGAATATCAAACTATAAGAAGACCATATGAGCCGATTCCTAAATCTGCTACGTCAAATTCATAGATGGCACAATGAGTTCACCAACAAGAAAGCGACTAACCTTTTAACTGCTAAATTAAAACATTGTTGCCGCCTGCCTGTTTGACTTGCTGCATGAGTTTTTAAATTTATTTTTATAGCTTATCGTAAAACTTGATTTCACATAAGTACCTACACCTATCCACGTCTAGACCTAAAAATGTACCTATTTTTAATTGCTTTGTAGCATATAATATTTTCAACCTTTTGACGTCCCAATGTTAATTACATGAAAACATATTGACTGATTCTATTTCTAACAGAACTAAACGACGACTCTCACTATTCAATACCTACCTAGGCTACAACGTATATGTTGGGTAAAATATGAATGATGTGCGGTTTGTATAACTTGGTTTTTATTTGCAATTATTACTACTTTTCAAAATGGTCAAAATAACTTAAGATTTACTTTCTTACCTAAGAAACATTCAGTTTGTTTGTATTATTGTATTACGTATTTTGCTATTTTTCGACGAAATAAAACCTATTTTAGTTATACTTGCTGTCGGTTTTTATCTACTTTTATTTGTTTAACATTTAACACCTAATGCAACGATAAAATCATTATGAAAATCGGTCCAATTACCCCGGAATAATCAGCGTACATCTTATAAAAAACATACATTCGGCTGGAATTAAGAACCACCTATTTTATTGTCTGTTAAAAATGCTTAAATCCTTAAAAATTCCAATAAAAGACTATATGCGGCAACACCACGACATCACATCAGTGAATTTGAGACATCTGCTGCCGAGGCGCTGCATTATAACGACAGACACGTGACAGATTTAAGGTTAGAGTTACGATCAGCTCCACAATGGCGGCCAAACCAGCTCCAATACGTCAAAAAATGGGTTGTCAACTTTTCTCGGACATCTGCCATTCTTATATAGTTTGATATTCAATGCCGATTGGAAGATCTCGGAAACGAATAAAATTTTAGTTTTCAAAATTTGACAGCAGGAACATTGACTTTGACCTTTTCACGTTCGAATCACAAAGTACTGTCACTAGGTTGGGTAACGACGCGTAGAAAATACATTTTCTACATATGTGTAGAAAATAGCGTAGAAAATGTAGGAAATTATGTAGAAACAAGAAGAATACCATAGAATTGTTTTGTAAACAATAATTAAATTGTTTTATCATGTTACGATGTACATTTGACGACATAAATTCGTACACTCCACCCATACAAAACTCACACACACAAATATACAAATAAATCAAAACATACAAATTAACGGACAACAAATTCAACCTACGGAAACAATAAAATATTTGGGGGTAATACTGGACAAAAAGCTGACATTTAGACACAATACAAATAATATAATAACAAAATTCTTAACAACAACTCACACATTAAATAAACTACTTTATAAAAATTCTCCTCTATCACCACAAAATAAACTGTTAATATATAACCAAATAATAAAACCGACAATGACATACGCATCCCCAGTATGGTGTAGTATGGCGGATATGCACTTTCATAAAATACAAGTACAGCAAAATAAAATATTAAGGCAAGTATTAAAAGCCAATTATTACACACCAATCCGTCATCTACACCAAGCTACACAGACTCCACTAATCTTTCAATATGTACAAGACATCGCCACAACATTTTACCAAAAGCAGCCTCAAAATTCAATTTTAACACAAAATATAACTCAAATTAGACACAACGACAATCCAAAACATAAACCACTGCACTCAAGACTCCCAATCTATTTCCAATAAAAATATACAATAAAATCAAAATAAATTGAATTAATAAATTCACTACAGTAAAAGCATCATCCACAAAAATTGCATTAGGAAATTAAACTCCGCCTCTAAACTATAAGAAAACGCCCACAAATTTGTTCAAGCCAAAAGGCAACTCACGCTACCCTGTACCTGACAAAATTTAAGCTGGTTTTTCCTCATATTTTCCAGTAAACGCATAACATAACCTTTCACATTCTAAACATTCCAACAAAATGAATTCAAATTTTTTATTAAATAAATATAGACTCCTTCATGGCGGTAAAGGGTTACGGAACCGACCAATCCAAGCAGAGCTATACGTTATTAAACTTTACCAAGGGCTAACATCAACCCCACCGGCATTGCCAGTGTGATTCCTGGGCTAATACAGTGACAATTATATATATGTATATTGTATTATATTATATTATATAGTATAAAATTATGTATATAAGTGAAAATTAATAACAGGTAAAAATATTGTAGAACAATAAAGAATTTTTGAAACTGAAACTGAAACATACAAAACTCAATTACAACAAAATTGGGTAAAACGGGTTTCTCACCTTGCTGCTTATACCTGGATAGAACGCCAGCTGTATACATAGCTGTAAATTATTGTATGTACGATTTTTTACCATAAGTAATAATGGTTATTTCTAAATATTTTTGTGTTTAAATTACAGCCGCGAAATAAGAAAATTATAAAATAATACCAGGAAAACTAAAAAAATATAAAGCCAAAAAGGGTAAACATTCGTAATCTTCTTGGCATTGACAAAATAATACTTCTGGTGTAATCCGGAGTTAGCCCTTCCCGAATTTCTTATATTTTATAAAATAACTCTATTTCGTTCTGTGGTTTAAAATTTATTTTGTACCGGGTGGTCAAATAAGCGAGGACGTCGGCTTTATCTCGGAAACCATTAATCGTACAACTTTCGGAAAGATTTTTTTATAAGTAAAGTGGTCAAGAGAAATTGCTGGAAATTACTTTTAAGTTCCTCATTTCGCCGCAAGGGGGCACAATTAAAAATTGTTTTTTTTAATTCTAAATTTCTTCGAAAATTCCCATATTAAGGTATAACCCTGATTACATCATTAGAAAGCTTAGACAATTCTGCATCATTTTGGTTTAAGGCTCATTGGCGTACCGACAAACGACCTTAAGAGTGGGAGAAGCTATTGAAAGTGTAAACATTAAAATCGCTAAACGGCTTATCCGATTTTACTAAATTTAAGCTTGTTTGGAAGCAGAATAAGCATCTTCAATTGCCGTATCCAACAATACACGATAGTGTGTAATAAAATTGCTAGAGGGCGCAATTTGTAATAATAACAGTTTTTTCGATTTTATCCCGAAAATTCAAATCATACGGTATAACTATGACATCATAATCGAAAAGTAGATGAAATTTGCAAGAAAAGATATGAAGACCGCAGTTCGATATCTTTGTTCGTTTCAGAGTTATTGCCAAAACAATAATTTTTAATACAAATTGCGCCCTCTAGCAATTTTATTAGAAACTATCGTGTACCATTAGATACGACAATTGAAGGTACTTCCAAACAAGCTTAAATTTAGTAAAATCGGATAAGTCGTTTAAAAGTTACAGCGATTTTAATGTTTACACTTTCAATAGCTTCTCCCACTCTTATCAAGGTCGGTACGCCAATGAGCCTTCAACCAAAATGATGCAGAATTGTCTAAGCTTTCCAATGATGTAATCAGAGTTATACCTTATAATATGGGAATTTTCGGAGAAATTTAGAATTAAAAAAAACAATTTTTAATTGTGCCCCCTTGCGGCGAAATGAAGAACTTAAAAGTAATTTCCAGCAATTTCTCTTGACCACTTTACTTATAAAAAAATCTTTCCGAAAGTTGTACGATTAATGGTTTCCAAGATAAAGCCGACGTCCCCGCTTATTTGACCACCCGGTACATTTTTTTTACCATCAATCCCCAAACATTTTTAATTGGATTTAAGGTGGGAGTATCAACATGCTTGCCAACCTATAACCTATTTCGCGTAGATTTATTTATGTTTTCTAGCTTTTTTACAAAATTTAAAGAAAAATCAGTATCGACTTGATATTCTATAGGTAATAATTGACATATTTAATAAATATCAAGGAATTTCATAACTTATTTTAGGAGAATTGTATAGCGAAAAATATCGGGTAAGATTTTTTTTAACATTATTATGTCATTGTCACTCATTGTTCTTTCACTATACAATTCTCCCAAAATTAGCAATGAAATAAATTGATATTTTTATAATATATCAAATACTACCTTAATAATGTACTGACGATATTGATTTTCTTTAAATGTTAGTTATTAAAATAATAAACTCAAAAAATCAACGCGAAATAGGTTATAGGTTGGCAATAGATTGAATGACGTTGAGAATTCAACCTTAAATCAGGACTTCTTCAGCACCATGCAGACATGTTACGTTGTTTTGTCTAAACCAGTTTCTTATATTTCTTGCAGTATGCACAGGGCAGTTATCCTGCTGAAATATAAAGTTATTTCCTTCAAAAACTATCGCTGCAGAAGGAAGAAAAACATTTTCCAAAATCTGAAGATATATAGTTTAGTGTTCCACCAATATTCCAGCATACACCTGCGCCGTAAACACTTATTCATGCCCACACATTAACGGAGAAACGTCCACTGGTTTGCTTTTTTTGAGTATACTTCTCATCATATCGGGAATTTGGTGGTCTATATACTCAAATCCTTCCATTTTATATAGACTAAAATGTCTTCTCATCGGAAAAAATAACATTTTGCCAAAAAAATCATTTTTTGATAAATTTGCATAGCAAACCCAATTCTTTGTTCCTTATCACTATTTTTTAAAAACGGTTTGGATGCAGCTGCTCGATTTCTAAATTCGGAACATTGTCTTACGGGATTTTACCTTAAATACTCCACCAAATTTAGGTTTTCTTCATTATTTGATGATTTTCTATTATTTAAACCATACTCAACAGACCTTTCAAGTGTTTGATGATAGCGCCATTTTTTTACAATTCCTTGTAGGTACTCTAAAATATGACCAGCTATTTTTCCATAAGACCGCCCTATTTCTACTAAATATATTATTCTGCTACATCTCGCGATGTAGAAAATTAGTTAAAGTGAGAAAATATTTTTCTACGCGTAGAATATACGGCAGAATTATGTATAATTTTCTACCTACCCATCCCTGACTGTCACCCAGGTCCCCCCACCCTTATCTACGTGCATGTGCTAAGCGAATGACTCCGCTTCGCGTTTTCGAACAACGATAGTCGCGTGCGGAAACGTATCACTTTCCGCACTTGTTGGGACGACTATAGATATTATTAATCGTTTTAGATTAACCTTTGGAACTAACAACAATACAACGACCGCCAACGGTTCGACGCCAATAGATCTGTCAAATGAGGAGAACAATGGGAGCACCACGGGTGGACCGATCTCAAAGGACATGGTAAATACACTGAAGAAAAAAGGAGTGAGCATTAATTACTTAGGAAAAGGTAAGGAAGGCTCCCATGATCTCTTAAAGACCTTGTAGGTATACTGGCGTTCAGTCGAAAAGGTATATTAAAGTACAGGGTGTCCCAAATTCGAGCCTCATCATGGGGATCTCGGAAACTATAAGAGATACAGCATCGGTCAAATTGTGGCAAAGTTGCGCAATTTCGTACTGAGCAATATCGCAAAAAAATATCTGAGCTATCTTTTTTAGTTTTTGAAATTTTTGCAAAAAACTAAAATTTTGAGTTTTTGTTTTTTTAAATTGCTCGACTTATTTTATCCGCTACAGAAAAACAAGCACAACATTGTTAAGGCAACTTTTTACGCTCCATATTGTGATGTTTTTAGAATTTCGTTACAACGTTTCGTTTTTGTGGAACTATTATCAACTTTAATTTTTTAAATACGGACCTGCATTTTTTATTTTATTTTTTGATAGCACTTTAAGCCCTGAATTCAACCATGTACCACACTTAATTATATTTAGACGTTTTGATGTCATTATTACATCTTCAGGAATGTGATAATTATTTTTAAATACGGCCCTGTTGCTAGTTACTTAATCTTTTTACCACATACAACATGTAAATGGATCCGGAATTTTATACAAATAATTAACTATATTTAAGTTTTTATATAAATTGTAACAAAGTAAAAATAAAACTAAACAAAACAAAGGTGGCTATGACAAGAACTTTTACTTGATTGTTTGGCTTAATTATCTTGACAACTGCAGTCACCATTTTTACTGAATATTTCAGCAAAATTATGTTTTCTGCTTTAGAAAAGCGCGACATTTTACGAGTTTATTATTCTTCCAATAGGAATTCACAAATTTCTTCTGACCGTTATTTACAGGACTATCCTGAACGCTTGCAGCCTCATTATAGTTATTTTGCTACGCTTGATACTAATTTAGCCCAGTATGGTAGTTTTAATAAACCAAGAGTCAAATATGGTACACGAATGGAGCCGGAAGAACAACAAAATATTTTAGATTCTGTAACCCACCAAAATCCCGCTAAACGATATTTCAATCTAACAACTAACACCAGGGCCGTATTTAAAAATAATTATCACATTCCTGAAGATGTAATAATGACATCAAAACGTCTTAATATAATTAAGTGTGATACATGGTTGATTTCAGGGCTTAAAGGGCTATCAAAAAATAAAATAAAAAATGCAGGTCCGTATTTAAAAAATTAAAGTTGATAATAGTTCCACAAAAACCAAACGTTGTAACGAAATTCTAAAAACGTCACAATATGGAGCGTAAAAAGTTGCCTTAACAATGTTGTGCTTGTTTTTCTGTGGCGGATAAAATAAGTCAAGCAGTTTAAAAAAACAAAAACTCAAAATTTTAGTTTTTTGCAAAAATTTCAAAAACTAAAAAAGATAGCTCAGATATTTTTTTGCGATATTGCTCAGTACGAAATTGCGCAACTTTGCCACAATTTAACCGATGCTGTATCTCTTATAGTTTCCGAGATCCCCATGATGAGGCTCGAATTTGGGACACCCTGTACACGTTTCATAAGAAGCGGTTTTAGCGCACGCGTCTATTTTAAAAAACGAGCCACAAAGTGGCGAGTTTTTTTTTATTGACACGTGCGCTAAAACGCCTTATGAAACATGTGCTTTATACATTTTTTTCTATTTCACTTTTTATAATCAAGAAAAATACATTTTAAAAAGAAAATAAATCCTTCAAATTTTGTAAATTTTTATGTCTAAATTTTATGTTGGTAATACTATTTTTTATCATAGTAGCCTCTGGACAACAAAAATTATTTTGCAAACTGTCATTTTTTGATTTATTGACCCATTCTCACCACGAGATTATAAAGTTATTTTAGCGATATGAGATTTGAAATTGGACGGAATACGTTGTGTGATCCTTGTACATTCGGTACATATACAAAGCGTTCGGAAATTCGGGCGATTTTACTACTTTTTTCGAATTTCAAAAGACGTGATTTTACGTCACGGCATTGCAATTTAGTATAGTGAAGATGGAAAATTCAAATAAAGTTGAAGTTAAAATCGACATTGGAAGGTTAGTAGATTGAATTTTGGATAAGATTTGGCAGAAAATGATAGCTTGAAGCATCTACAAAAGATTGATTTATATATTCATGCAACCAACATACATGACTGTTATCCACACAGAATAAAAAAGTAAGTTATCAAGCTATTTTTCCTCTGCGAAAAATGGGTTTTCTTATAAATCACAAAGGCCGCCCAAGTCAATGAAATAAAACATTTAAATGTTACCAACATCAAATAAAGAAAAAACGCGTATCGAAATAGCTTCATTACGATACGCAAATGCGTATCGTACTGAGGTTATTATGAACGTGAAATAGAAAAAGTTATTTTATATACTACATTATAAAAAAACTAAGAATTCTTATACCAAAATTTAAACATCTTAAACAATTTTTAAATATAAAAGATTAGAAATACTTTATTATTCTTTAGTACAAACCCATTTAAATTATGGAATACTAGGATGGGGAGGCATAAATAAGAATTATCTTAATAATATTGAAACTATTCAAAAATACATTTTAAAACTCATTTACGAAAAAGACCGTCAATATTCTTCTGATTTACTATTTAAAAATAGCAAAAAAATGGATATTAAACAAATATTTTGTTACAACATGTTAATATGTATGTATATATTTTTAAACATAAAATTGTAATAAATTATATTAATCACACACATGAAACTCGTCATAAAAATACTATTAGAGTCGATTCACTCAGTAAACCTGCAAGATGGCCGACATGTCATATGACAAAAGTCATATTCCAGCTAAATAAAATAATTTTTTTCATTTTCAATGACTTTTGTCATATGCATGGCCATCTTGCAGGTTTACTGAGTGAATCAACTTTACATATAAAAATAGAGTAAACAAAACAATAGCAAACAAACATTTTTTAAACATCAATCCATATATTTTTGATATGCTACCACAGTCAATTAAAATAATTAAATCGTAAATAATTATAAAAATAAAATTAAAAATTGGATATTATCTAATCCAAGAGATATATTCAAGAACGTCATTAATAAATAATGAATAAAATAAATAAATATATACAGTAAGTTTGCACCATATGGCAAACTTTTTTATTATTCATTTTACGAAAAAAAGTTATTCTTCATAAAAAGCTCTGCATGGTCTAAAACCTAAAATGCAACCATCAAATATCGAAATTTTCCAGTCATATACGAGGTTTGTCAAAAAATGTGAATTTTTCCCAAGAGTAAATTTTTGATATTATCAAAAATTGTTATTAAAAAAAGTTGATCAGAACTTGCAGAACTTTTTATTAAGAATAACTTTTTTTCGTAAAATGAATAATAAAAAAGTTTGCCATATGGTGCAAACTTACGGAGACATACTGTATATTATATACATAACGTATTGTATCTTTGTATATTATACTGATATAAAATATACCAATAAGATATTGTCATATTCGTTTTATATTATAATCTAGTTGTGCCTGAATTATGAAATATATTCTTTACAATAAATATTATTTTATTATTTAACTTTAAATTTATATTTAACTTATTATTTATTTAACTCAATACAAGTATTTTACTTCTGAGTTCGGAATTGATAGTTTATCCAAAAAAAATATATTAGCATTATATGAAAAAAAAAATATTTGAATAAACTTTTATTATTATTATTATTATTGTGTAAAAATTACTAATTTTTTCATTCGTTCTTTGCGAAAGTCGACAAAATAATTATGCTAGATGTCAGTGTCGGACTGGCCCACCGAGCAAATTTTCGATGAGCCAAGTGAATGCGGTTTAGGTGAGCCATATGAGAATAATATGTTTATTAACTATACAGGGTGTCCCGAAATTAGCTAACAATATTTTAAGGAGATAAAGTACATCCAAAAATAAGACTAATACCCTATATTAATATACCTTCAAAAACGCTTCGTTATGGGGCTAGAGCCCCCCGAATTGGAGCCATGATAAGCAGTTTTTTCACAATATCTCAAAAACCGATTAGGGTATCGAAACAAAATTTGATACATGTTTTACCCATGACAAGACGTAATAAACGATTTATTAGCTTAACTTTATTTCTTTCAGTGGCGTCCCACTAGGTAGGTAGTTGGGAGAATATTGCCCTTAGTTTTTTTATTTTTAGGATTTTTTAACTTCAGGTGCAATTTTTAGAAACGTTGAAGTCTTTTGTTGAAAAAAGGTACTCTTGTTTCATTGAGGTAGGATTCACCATTTTCCAGTAAAATCGATTTTAAAATTTTCGGTTTTTTGAAATCCGGTGAAAAGTTATGGTTTTTTTTTGCATATCTTAGCAAACACTTAATATTAAAACATGAAATTTATTAGAAGTTCTACTAGCGACAAGGCGTATGTATTAAAGGATGTTACTTTAAAATATTTTTAGAGCATTAAGTAAATATTACTATTATTATTTTTTTAATTTCATAGTTTTAATGTATTTTTTTTTAATTTTAAATTTTTTGTTAATAAAACCTTCTATTATTGTAATTTGACAGAATGTAACGTTTTTAAATTCATATTTTTAGATTCCTTTGTTTTTTAAATATTTATTTTCATGGAGATTTTAAGAGAGTTTTAAAATAAAACAAAAAAGAATAACAAATTGCAAATTAAATTTGATTGTGAACCACACCGGAAACTAATTCTTAAGCAAGTACCAATCATGTGTCCCTAAAAATAATAACCAAGTGATCTTGGTGGCCAGGCTATGGCTACCAATCCACCTGGTAATTTTCTACAAGTCAATTCCCCACTTGACGTCCGTAGTGAGCTGGTGCTCCATCATGTTGAAAGAAGTGCCTTAAACTTAAATCTAGTGGCACATTATCTAATAAATCCCTAAGTTGATTATGTATTATTATTATTTGTCGCTAGTATAGAACTTCTAATAAATTTCATGTTTTAATATTAAGTGTTAACAGAAGACTTCAAGGCTTCTAAAAATTTCAAATAAAGTTAAAAAATCCTACAAATAAAAAACTTAGGGCAATATTCTCCCAACTACCTACCCAGTGGGACGCCACTGGAAGAAATACAGTTAAGCTAATAAAACCATTTATTGCGCCTAGCTATGGGTAAAACATGTATCAAATTTTGTTTTGATACCCTAATCGGTTTCTGAGATATTATAAAAAAACTGCTTGTCATAGCTCCAATTCGGGGGGCTCTAGCCCCATAGCGAAGCGTTTTTGAAGGTATATTAATATAGGATTTTAGTCTTATTTCTGAATGTACTTTATCCCCTTAAAATATTGTCAGCTAATTTCGGGACACCCTGTATAACTCAAAAATTTCGCTTGCGGCGCTATTTTTATGAAAACCTTAATCACTTGATGGCCCCTAATCCTAGAACAAATTTCGTGTATAACGCAGGCCTCCACTAAGAAGGGATTTTTCGAAAATCGGCCTTTTTGAGGTTTTGCCCGGTGGTCCAAATGGCCCTGTCTTGTTGGTTTTTATAGAATTGTGAGGCCTTTTCATAAAAAGTAAATATCAGGTGACAACGAAATTCCTACCCAGCTTGTCACGTCCTTATCTCTTTCAGGGGTAGACAATTATGCTAAATAAAAATCCTAGTGGGGCAAAGAAAAATATTTTATTATTGTACCTTTTTTTATATAAACTCATTCGTAGGCTTAAAGTGAATATAAAAATATAAAATAAAATTAAAAAAAAAACAAAATATCAAAAAATACAGGGTGGTACATTTTATCGGGAAGTGTGTGAAGTTGCGAAGGAATAACCTGGAATATCCTTAATATCAACATCACATCATAGGCAACTTATATTACACCGGTACATGAATTAAACCGCCGCCCGTTGTGGTAAAAAACATTGTGTAAGTGGTATACTTTGTGTACCAACGTCCTCTTTTCTGGATACATGTTACGTACCACTGCCCTTCAAAGAGTTATACAATAAAGCATTAGTAGGAAATTTTGATAGGTTATATGGTTGCACTGAGCGCACATTTTCACTTTCAGTGTTCCAATTTCTGAGTCACTTCCGGTGGAACCGGAAGTGCACACCCTGTATATTTTTGAAAACATATGCATTCTACGAAGAATTTATAGCATGAAAGACGTATCATATCCTATACCTATCTTAGACAGTTTCCGAGAAAATAACGTTGGAAATTGTCAAATTAGCCATACACGTTATTGTCTTTTACAAAAAAAAAATGAATGTAGGTAAGTAGCTTAATATTATTTTTTTACTTCTTTTTAGGTACCTACTCCGTATGAACGAGTCACAACTATTATAGTGCTGCAAAATTTGACGTTCCAACACAAATTTCACCAATAATTTTAATGCCACTCCTATACAATGGGCCTTTTCACTATTCTTAAATTTGATACATTTGGCATTTGAATTGTTCAGTAGGTGCTATAATAAGTGTTTTTCATCAATAAAATTATTGCTAGGTAATAACATTAATTTATTTCAGCACAGTAAAAACCGGGTAAAATTCAACCAATTTGAAAATCTCAAAACAGGCGCGACTCATGACGTAGATATGTTTAAAGCTTGCTAGAGCGCATGCGTTTAACCTCGCACACGCGTAAATGCTGATCTGTCGAACTGCCATGGGCAAATTAAGCCGCTGTTGCCATATGTAGAAAGTTTTATAGTCTTAATAATATACTTTCTTCTTAGAACTTTATTTGGATACCTTAAATAAATATAAACATAATACTGGTAAAATAATTCATTCCGCAGCTATTGAATGGAAAACTGGTATATTATAATTACTAATTGCTAGTCAATTACCATTACACTGGTACTATAATATATGATTTTTGAGAGTATCGGCAACACTGTCAAGCTGCTGATTTTGTGAATTCTTGATATTTTAAGCCAGCGACTCGGCTATTCCTATCATTCCTCTGTGCATCAATCTTCCGGCGCGATGACGTAGGGATGTTTAAGTCCGTGTTTTTATTCAAGGAGTTTTTTTATTTATTTATTTTCTCAGTTACGGCTTAAAAGTATAGAAAAGTAAAAACACAAAAAATTTTATTTTTTGTTCCTTTATACACTACTACCAAAATCAAAATTTAGTGAAAAGGCCCATTGTGTCCAAGAAATGCACCATATGGGAAAGTTTTTTATCACCGATTTCTCAGAAAAAAAATTTCTTTATAAAAGTTGGTGCATGCCTTAGAACTGTAAATGCATATTTGATATTTCACCTGCGGCTAATAGTAAGGGAGTAAATGCCATCACAGGCATGTGTAAATTAGTCCAAATACGAAATTTGAGTTAGGTGTCACAATTTTTAATTTTAATATTTTCCCCTAAACGGTACACCTCTGGTCGATTTTTTGTTTACACAATTTTAATATATTTATTAAATAACTTTACAATAAAAATGGATTAAGTAGTTGCAAACTTTTTAAAACCTTTCAATGTTACGAGTTGGTTCAGATATTAGCGTGTTGCACGCCTACTTAAACACATTTTAGCCAACTTACGTTCTAAACAAAATTATCCAATCCAGAATCCAACTCTATTCATATTACTGAAAATAATTAATAATTTATTTGTCATTTTCACCCAGTACGCTGAAGTCCAAAAACCTATTTTAAAGAAATGCACATAAAAAAATTAAAAATTGTGACACCTAACTCAAATTTCGTATTTGGACTAATTTGCAAGAACATTTCCATATACAATTTTGCTGTATTTCTAATAATTAAGGTACTTTACTCTTAAGGCAATTTCGAAAAAATGGCATTTACTCCCTTACTATTAGCCGCACGTGAAATATGAAATATACAGTTATAATTTAAAGGCATGCACCAACTTTTATAAAGAATAAAATTTTCTGAGAAGTCGGGGATAAAAAAACTTTCCCATATGTTGCATACTTTTTTGGACACAATGTATAATATATGAATAATTATTGCTTGTTGGACGATATAACTGAACTTTTAATTGCATATATCTTGAAAACTAGGATAATTTTGAAAATTAAATTTAAAAAGCGGTTGCCATTAAAATTACTGGAGAAATTTGCGTTTTAATGTTAAATTTTACAGCACTTCCGGTTAAACCGGAAGTGCTGCAAAGACGTTTGAATACTGAAAATGTGTGCACAGTGCAACTATAATATAACCTACGGACGTTTCATAATAATGTTTTATTTAGTGTCCGACCGAAACAAGATTTTCAGCCGAAACCGAATCTTCGGCCAAAACCGAAACTTATTTATACATGTTAAAAATTTTATTGTATACTGAAATATAATTTATTTTATATAGGACGAGATCGATCTTTGGAACGAATTGAACTTTTCCCACCTAAAAAAAAAGTCTACAGAAAAATTAAAGGATGAGAACCCCAAAGTTAGCCGAACGGTGCGCGACAATTCACGACCACCGAGTGAGTTTCGGCTGTCCGAAGGTTCGGCAGATTTTTGGCCCAAACCTAACCTTCGGTCGGTCTCTAGTTTTACTTTATAGCCAGCGTTACCCGGCCTGCGTTGCAATGCCAGGCATTATACGCTACCCGGCCTGCGTTGCAATGCCAGGCATTATACGCCTCTGAGATAATAATAAGGCGAGTTCACCATCACGTCAAGATTTATAAATACAAACCCGAACAAACCTCTAAATTTATCACTGTTTCTCTACAATATTATGCATGCATTATACATAAAAACATTCCTCTTGAATCACTCTATCTATTAAACCAAACCAAAACCGCTTCAAAATCCGTTGCGTAGTTTTAAAGATTTAAGCACATATAGCTGGGGACAGCGACTTCGTTTTATACTATGTTAAGATTAAGAAGACGTGACAAGCTGGGTAGTAATTTCGTTGTCACCAAAATGTTTTTGGTCGGTTTAATTTTGTTTTACATCCGCCCGTCAATTTTACGCTATAATTTAATGCCCCATTTTTCTTTCTTTCAGATGTAATCAACCTGGATTAGCTTTTGTGATTCACTTGCTGTCGAGTAATAGTGTCATTGTGGTGTAAGCGTTATTATACGCCATAAATTAGATAATTGATGTTTATAACATAACTTTAAGTTAACTATTTATTTTACACGTTTTTTCACAACCTCCAATCAAATACAAGATGTATAGAATAATGTTACATTTCTGTTATAGGTAAATTTTAAGTTATAAAAGTTCTGTTGAAGATTTAAGTGAATATTTAATTACTTTTTTTTTTAAGTATATAAGAAAGTATCCTGTTTTACACTATTAATTATTAATAAAGAGATATTGTATAATATATTTGTTTAATTTTTCCAAGAACTGTTAGGGAAATTTATATTTATTATTGTTTCTATCAAGCATATAGAAATAGCATTATTTCTATATGTATAAATAATAAAGGACCCAGTACAGATCCTTGAGGAACTCCTTTTAATACTTTCGGTGCATTTAAAACATCTTAACGAAATTTTACATACAGTGTCACCAGTAAAGTCCGCATCATATGGGATTTTTTTTTATTAATAGCTTTATTCGAAATTTGACTTTGGCATCAAGCTCTGCTTCGATCGAGATGAAAATTAAGCAAAAAAAATAGTAGTCACGTGATTCGCATTATATGTAAAATTTTAATTTTTTCAAAAAAATAATTCAAAAGTGGGGTTATTTCTGAAAATATCGGAAAAAGTTATTAGAAAAAGTTTTTCTAAATGCAGTTTCTAGTCCACATGCAAAATTTCAGCCGCATAAGATAATTTTCATTTTTTACCTATATTTTGTAAATTGCACCACTTTTGCAAAATAAGACTCAACGCAACTTACATAAAACTTCTTAGTTTTGACAACGCTTTATTTCAGATACATTTTCTTTAAAGTAGCGCCATATTAAATGTGTGTTTTTCTACAAAATCAAAATTGGGCTATTAAAATTTGGTCGCATGTGATGCAAAGTTTATTTGTTTTGGACCCTGTATAAGGTGACTTCATAAAATAAGTATTTTTGAAAAGGTGGTTTGTGTTTGAAAGTAATACACCTTAATATTAAGACAAAAAGAACACAGTGTCTTCAGTAAAGTGTTTTTTATGTGGAAAATAAATTTTAGTTTAACAACTTAAAGTTATCTATTTTCAACGATTTAATTTAAGACCCCTATATTATAATTTATTATTAAGCTATGTCATAATAACGTTAACGTGTATTACTTTCAACCACAAACTACGTTTTCAAAAATACTTATTTTATGAAGTTACCTTATACAGGGTCCAAAACAAATAAACTTTGCATCACATACGACCAATTTTTAATAGCCCAATTTTGATTTTGTAGAAAAACACACATTTAATGTGGCGCTTCTTTAAAGAAAATGTGTCTGAAATAAATCATTGTCAAAACTAAAAAGTTTTATGTAAGTAGCGTTGAGTCTTTATTTTGCAAAAGTGGTACAATTTACAAAATATAGGTAAAAAATGAAAATTATCTTATGCGGCTGAAACTGCATTTAAGGTTGAATTCTCAACGTCATTCAATTTATTGCTAACCTATAACCTATTTCGCTTTGTTTTTTTCAAGTTTATTATTTTTTAAACTAACATTTAAATAAAATCAGTATCGTCGGCACATTACTTAGGAAATATCTGATATATTACAAAAATATCAATTTATTTCATTGCTAATTTTGGGAGAATTGTATAATGAAAGAACAATGAGTGACAATGACATAATAATGTTAAAAAAAATCTTACCCGATATTTTTCGCTATACAATTCTCCTAAAATAAGTTATGAAATTCCTTGATATTTATTAAATATGTCAATTATTACCTATAGAATATCAAGTCGATACTGATTTCCTTTAAATTTTGTATAGAAGCTAGAAAACATAGATAAATCTACGCGAAATAGGTTATAGGTTGGCAAGCATGTTGATACTCCCACCTTAAAAAAACTTTTTCTAATAACTTTTTTCGATATTTTCAGAAATAACCCCACTTTTGAATTATTTTTTTGAAAAATTTAAAATTTGACAGATAATGCGAATCACGTGACTACTATTTTTTTGCTTAATTTTCATCTCGATCGAAGCAGAGCTTGATGCCAAAGTCAAATTTCGAATAAGGTTATTAATAAAAAAAAATCCCATATGATGCGGACTTTACTGGTGACACTGTATACCAAGATATAGAAAACGACAACATCGCGGTGGGTGCTTCGCTTTCGAAACGTATTTGCTGCTATGGAGGTTAATGCAGCTAGAGTGGAATGAGAAAGAATCCCGCTCGAACAGAAGTCGGCAACGTTGGATCTTGATCGATCCCTTTTTCACTCGCGCCAAATACATTTTGTATTTGTATTAATTTCTTTACATTAATTTAAATTAACTTATTATTATAATTACAGTATTGCGATAAGGGGGAATACACACAAACTACTTCAAATTGGGGAAAGAAAAAGTTCGGAAAAAGAAATAATATGCGGAGTTCCACAAGGATCAATATTAGGTCCGTTATTATTCTTAATTTACATAAATTCCGTTTCCAAATTGAACTTAAAGGGCAATATAAAGCTATTTGCAGATGATACAACAATTATTTATTTTGCTGAAACTCTTGCGGAAATGTATTTTGATATTAATAATGATTTAAAAATACTTCTTTGTTGGCTTCAATCAAATGAACTTACGTTAAATTTTACAAAATCTTCTTTTATGTTTATAACTAAAAATAAAATAAATTCCATCATTAACCCCTTAACATTTAATAATGAAAATATTCAATATTCAAAAACGACAATTTTTAGGATTAGTTTTAGACGAAAATTTAAATTGGAAATACCATATCCAGTATATTATTAACTCGATATCTCCTTTGGTATCTGTTTTGTACAGAGCTAGATATTCCATTCCTTTGAAATACTTAAAAAATATATATTTTTCATTAATACAGGGTGGCCCTTTAGTGTGGCAAAGTACAATAGCTCCGTTACTATTTCAAATACATTAAAAATATTAATACAAAAGTTGAAGGGCAGTAAGTGACTTATAACGTAAAATTATTTTTAACTCTATAGGGTGGCTCAAAAAAGCGGAACAATAAAAAACGTACTTTTTTCAAATGAAACACCCTGTATATTTTTTCATTTTTAAATTCCACATAAAATTATAATTATTTTTTATTAAATACATTATTAGTCTATACTTTATAGTTTCCGAGATATTGACTCTTGAAAAGTGACATTTTTGAACTTTGACAGCTCCTAACTTTCTAACAGTACGTCTTAGGAGCAAAACGGCTTACATGTCCCTATCTTCAATTTTTATTATCTTCCCAAAAAATCAATTTCCGGTTAAACCGGATGTTACTCGAAAGCAGGAAATATAGTTGTTCCGGTTTTTAACGGGAAGTTGATTTTTTTGGGATGATAATAAAAATTGAAGATATTGACATGTAAGCCGTTTTGTTCTAAGACGTGCTGTTAGAAAGTTAGAAGCTGTCAAAGTTCAAAAATTTCACTTTTCGAGAGTCAATATCTCGGAAACTATAAAGTATAGACTAATAATGTATTTAATAAAAAATAACTGTAATTTTATGTTGAATTTAAAAATCTAAAAATATACAGGGTGTTCTATTTGAAAAAGTACATATTTTCTTGTTCCGCTTTTTTGAGTCACCCTATAGAGATAAAAATAATTTTACGTTATAAGTCACTTACTGCCCTTCAACTTTTGTATTAATATTTTTAATGTATTTGAAATAGTAACGGAGCTATTGTACTTTGCCACACTAAAGGGCCACCCTGTATATTCAAAATTACAATACTAGCTTCTGCATGGGGATCTGCTTGTTTAACAAACTTAAAATCATTACAAAAATTGCAAAATAAAGTTATTAAATGCACACACAAATTACCACATTTAGAACCAACTGTTAATCTTACTGTTAAATTAAAAAATTTGCAACTTTTCAAAAACAATTAAATTAAATTATTTATACTATTTTTTTTAAATGGATTTTATTAATGAATTAAATTGGATTTACTTCATTTTTTTTATTGTTATTTTTTTAATGGTTATTATTTTCTATATTATATGTTGTCATTTTCCATGTAATGAATGTAAAAGTTAATTTGGAATAGACATTTTGAAAGTTAAGGCTTGCCAGTAGGGTGCTTTCCTTTTGCTTCTTTTAAACAGCAGTGGCGTGCATACAATAGAAGCATAAAAGCATCGCCTACCCTAGAAAAATTACCGAACTACATATTTTAAAATTATCTCTAAAAAGGTTTTTACAATATCTTTTTTTTTTTTTGAAAAAGATCTATAGCTGAATTCACATAAACTTTTAACGCCGTGACATTTCAGTTCTGTCATACTTGTCAAATACTGCAGCAACTCATACAATATAAATTTCTAATGGCAAAATTTAATTAGTATAATTGTACTGCACACAAAGTATGTCTATCTTGTATTATTTTATACGATTATAAAAAGGTAGAAATAAAAAGAGTTGGCCGAACAATTCCAGAAAAGAAAAAGCACTGACCAATCTCAGATGTATAAGAAATTTAGTAAGTTGGTGAAATCTAAAGTAACTAGACAATGACAAGTCTTGACATTTAACTTTATGTGAATTTAACTCTATAATACTCCCCTCACAAGCCACAACTCATAATAATATGATAAAATTATACAACTCCCGCCGCTGACTCAAGAGGTTATTTTATTTATATTTCCCTATAGCGCACCGCTCTGCCGCCTATTATGTGTAAGCATCCTATTTGAAATTAAAGCAAAGCATTTTGAGCCGAGTAATACAAATTCATACGGAGCCCAGAAGCACTGCCTTTGCCGTTTTGGCGAGCCGGGTCGACCTGACCCGACCGATAACGAGCAATATTATGCAGTAGCCAGTTCCAAGGCGTTCGCTGACAGATGATAACAATAGCAATCGACTACCGTGATTTGATTTCGCATCGAAATCGGGTTGACCTGTAAGGTATACCGGGTGTCAACGAGATTATTGTACATAGCACCACAGTGTTATGTTAAGAGATATTTTAATCAAATTTGGGATACTGTAAGGTTTGAAAGGGATCTTTATTTTTACCTAGAAACCAACTGAATTTCACTTCCGGTTTAACCGGAACTACGCCATTTATGTTTTTTTTAAATGACAACCTGTATATTATATTGCACAGTCAAATTCTCCTCAAAATTCTCTTTTCAACGACATACAACAAGTTGACATTTAGTTTCAAAATGGCGGCGTAGGACTCATTTTACCAAAAACAAAATGGTGTCTATAAAACAACGTATGCAATTGATACGGGAAAAATAGTGATAAAATCTTTTAAATTGGTCCCTTTTGTAATTCTTTAAGCGCTGACATTTAGATTTTCTTCTTTTGTTTTTAAAGGAAGGTATTTTTTTATCGTTTAAAAAAATCTTAACTTTAACCCTATTTTACAGAGTTTTTTTAAATGTTATCATATACTTTTTATTATTTAGTATGAAAGTCTAAAGTATCCTTAAGCACCTAGGGATATTTTCGAAATCAGAATGCGTTTTGCTTCAGTTTTAAACAAGAAAAAAAAACGTGCATTTTTCAATAAAAACTGAATAACTTAGTTCCACCTAAGTTGGCTTTGGATAACAAAATTGGTATTTGTCAACGCCATTATCAGACTATTAGTTTGTAATGAAAATTTTGTAGTGTATTGTGCTTTTGGTCGTGGGTCTGATTCATATTTCGTTAAATAAGAATAAAATGGTTAAGTTTACAAGAGAAGAACAAATTAATTAATTAACATGTTAATTATTTAACAATTAAATTTTTATTATTGAAGCAAAACGCATTCTGATTTCGAAAATATCCCTAGGTGCTTAAGGATACTTTAGACTTTCATACTAATTTATAAAAAGTATATGATAACATTTAAAAAAACTCTGTAAAATAGGGTTAAAGTTAAGATTTTTTTAAACAATAAAAAAATACCTTCCTTTAAAAACAAAAGAAGAAAATCTAAATGTCAGTGCTTAAAGAATTACAAAAGGGACCAATTTAAAAGATTTTATCACTATTTTTCCCGTATCAATTGCATACGTTGTTTTATAGACACCATTTTGTTTTTGGTAAAATGAGTCCTACGCCGCCATTTTGAAACTAAATGTCAACTTGTTGTATGTCGTTGAAAAGAGAATTTTGAGGAGAATTTGACTGTGCAATATAATATACAAGTTGTCATTAAAAAAAACATAAATGGCGTAGTTCCGGTTAAACCGGAAGTGAAATTCAGTTGGTTTCTAGGTAAAAATAAAGATCTCTTTTAAACCTTACAGTAACCCAAATTTGATTAAAATATCTCTTAACATAACACTGTGGTGCTATGTACAATAATCTCGTTGACACCCGGTATATAGATACTATTTTGTTTTTGTTATTGATTTTTAGACTATACAATTAAAGACAATGAGTATGGCGATACCGTGTGAGTATGTGATATTTGCCTACCCTACTGTAACTAGCATTGCACGCCACTGTTAAACAGTAAACCAAAGTAAATATCTTTGCTTTTGTCTGGATCCATATACATCCGTGATACGCATCCGTTGTGTACCACATGATTAATATGAACCAATGAAATTTTAGGGAATAAAATTTCATTGGTTCAGATTAATCATGTGGTACACAACGGATGCGTATCACGGATGTATGTGGATCCAGCCTAAGTTGTTAAAGGAACGGTTCGCGAACAACTTCGTATGATAAATATAGAGGGGCATGGCTATTTAAAAGTGATGGAAAAGGAACTCGGCTTATAAAACAATTTACGTCGTTTTTGCTCGTCGAGCAAAGCCGCAGTCTGGGGGTTCTTAACGCTCGGTGCGCTGTGCGCTAACATTTGTGCATTTTAAATTAATAATTAAAACACAGTTTAAAAAAATTGTTTATTACAACTTATCACATTGTTGTTGTACAAAAAAAATCGAAAAAAATAAACGTTTTAAAACTTCCACAGAAAGGAAATCGATTTACTTACATATAAACGTGTGATGGTCAGTCACAAATGACACAAAAACGTGTGAAAAAAGAGTAGAAAAAAAATTGTCGGTTAAACTGTTGCGTCTTCTTTCGACACGCTGAATGGGTCGGACACAGACTCTGCACCGCAATCAGCAATAACAACGTCTTTCGCTGGCCTGTCCCTGGAAACAGAATAAGTGTTACTATTGTACTGGTGAGAGACACTAGTGTTATTTCGCGCCGGTTATACAATAACCACAAAGCAAGATAGACATATTCTTTTTAAATTATTCTCAACCAACTTAAAAAAGTTTATTACAGAGAATATAACACCAAATATACAATATATAAATTCACAAATTATAAAAATCATGTTTAGTAACTATTAATAACTCCATCGAAATTATAAAAAAAAAAAATATATTATATAATGACCATTTACAAGAAAAATATTAATATTAATACGTTAAACTTAAAAAAATATTTTTTTGGTGTTTTTTTAAAAGTCCATAATTTTTTATATTTCTTAATTTTTTTTCGGCAAACTGTTGTAAATTGTTATTCCTTTATATAATATTGATTTTTGGCCAAAAGTACTCTTTACCATTGGTGTTTGAACATGATGATTTTGTCTCGTGATGTGAATAATGTTGGTCGAAGGAAATATTATATTCGATTGTTTTTCTTTAATAATAATAGAGTGTATTAGAATGCATAGTTTTAATTTATAAAACTTTTCGAAATTTAAATATCCATTTGGTTCATACAAATTTATAGTTGGTTCTAAAAAAGGAAGTTTATGCATTTAATTATTTTGTTTTGTAGTTTTTTTAATGGCTGAAGTTGTAGTTAAATTCGCTGATCCCCAAATTGAATTCATATACTGTAATTTTGAATAAACCAAATAATATATATTTTTTAAATATTTTAACGATATATAATTTTTAGCTTTAAGGTTGAATTCTCAACGTCATTCAATCTATTGCCAACCTATAACCTATTTCGCATTGATTTTTTGAGTTTATTATTTTAATAACTAACATTTAAAGAAAATCAAAATCGTCGGTACATTATTTAGGTAGTATCTGATATATTACAAAAATATCAATTTATTTCATTGCTAATTTTGGGAGAATTGTATAGTGAAAGAACAATGAGTGACAATGACATAATAATATTAAAAAAAATCTTACCCGATATTTTTCGCTGTACAATTCTCCTAAAATAAGTTATGAAATTCCTTGATATTTATTAAATATGTCAATTATTACCTATAGAATATCAAGTCGACACCGATTTTCTTTAAATTTTGTATAAAAGCTAGAAAACATTAATAAATCTACGCGAAATAGGTTATAGGTTGGCAAGCATGTTGATACTCCCACCTTAAATAAAATGCCAATTATTGGTGAGATGTAACTTCTTAAATATTCATTATGTTTTTTGTAACTTAAGTTTTCGTCAATATATAAACCTAAAAATTTAATTGTATTAGTATAGGTAATTAAATGATTATTGAAAGACAGTGAAGAAATATTATTGTTTTTTAACTTTGATTTACTTATAAACATAAAAGATGATTTATTAAAATTTAATGATAATTTAAATTAATAATAATCTCATTCTCTTTATCATAACAAGCCGACAAGAGGTCAAATGCAAAGGTTCACCAGGTTCCTCGCGAATGCTACAATAAAACCAATTTTTAATCTAGAATAATACGCTGTTGCCGAAGACTCCAAAGACTCCCCCCCCCCCCCCCCCCCTTGGGTTTTATTTGAGTTTAAACTGATTTAATTTGTAATTATTGAGAATTTACCAGCGCTATGGCGGCGCATATTGCCGGCATCGCATTACAGTATCAGAGGTCTGTAAAGTAACTGATTTAGTGCTAGATTTTTTATTTTACAAGTAAGTGTTCATAGACATGTCATATAATATGATAGAATGTCCGCCTAGGCTCGGCGCAAAAGTATATTTAATTTATGAATGATTTGATAATATTTCCATTAAAATTATACATCATTTAATCACAATTTCTTTTAAAACCGGGTTATTTCCAGATAAATTAAAACTAGCTAAAGTATCACCAGTTTTTAAATATGCAGAAAAATATTTTAGTACATAGTAACTATCGCCCAATTTCTGTTTTACCCACATTTTCAAAGATTTTTGAAAAAAATTTAAATAATAGAATAGTAATTTTTTTTAGAAGAAAAAAAAAATTACTCTCTCCATTTTAATATTATAGTTTTCGTAAATGTAGAGATACAGAAGTTGCAGCTGCACATATTATCAAAGATATTCAACAAAACGTTGATAGCAACCAAAAATGTGCCTACTGTCCCTAGATTTATGTAAAGCATTTGATACAGTCAATCACAACATTTTACTTAAATGCATAAGTATGCAATATTGGAAATCGTGATAAATATTTATTTATTGTTAAAAAATTACCTAAGTAATAGAAAGCAATTTGTTCAAATTGAAAATGTTAAAAGTTCACAAAAAACATAACTTGTGATTTTGAGTAATAGACTGTAATAACTTGTGGTGTTTCGCAAGGATCAACCTTAGGACCTACTTTTTTTAAAAATCTACATTAATTCTATAGCAAAATTAAATTTAAAAGGTAAAATAAAATTTTTTCCGATGATACTACTATTGTATATTTTCATGAAGGCTATGCTCAAATTCATAATAACATTAACCACGACCTTAATATATTATGTAAATGGCTTGAAATTAATAAATTATCATTGAATTTTAATAAATCATCTTTGATGTTTATAAGTAAACCAAAATTAAAAAATAATAATATTTCTTCACTATCTTTCAATAATCATTTAATTAAATATACTAATAATTACATTTTTAGGTTTATATATTGATGAAAATTTAAGTTGGAAAAAACATATTGAATATTTGAGAAGGTACATATCACCAATAATTGGCATTTTGTTTAAAGCTTAAAATTATAATAATATATCATTAAAATATTTTAAAAATATATATTATTCTTTGGTTTATTCAAAATTACAGTATATGATTTCAATTTGGGGATCAGCGAATTTCACTACAATTTTGCCATTAAAAAAACTACAAAACAAAATAATTAAATGCATACATAAACTGCCTTTTTTAGAACCAACTATAAATTTATATGAACCAAATGGATATTTAAATTTAGAAAACCTTTATAAATTAAAACTATGCATTCTAATACACTCTATTATTATTAAAGAAAAACAATCGAATATAAGATTTCCTTCGACCAACATTATTCACATCACAAGACAAAATCATCATATTCAAACACCTATGGTAAAGAGTACTTTTGGCCAAAAATCAATTTTATATAAAGGAATAACAATTTACAACAGTTTGCCGAAAAATATTAAAGAAATATCAAAATTAGACTTTTAAAAAAATATTTTTTAAAACTGAACTAACTTTAACGTATAATATATTAATATTTTTTTTGTAAATGGTTATTATAGGTATATATATATATACAGGGTGTCTCACGGTGACCGTCCATTAGAATATTTTGGGAAGTAATGCGATTTGAATCCGGCAAATTTGGATATTGGGGTTTAAAGAGATGCTCTTTTCAGAGGAAATAACGGCGACCTTGTGCGACTTCCGGTGATGCCGGAAGATGTCTCAAACTTGCTTATTTTAAATGAAACACCCTATATAATATACTTTTTTTGTATTCCTTTCTTCATTTCAAATAACTTTTATTAAAAATATTTTTGCCCTACTCAATCCGTTTCTGAGATAAAAATTATTTTCCTCAAATTTTGACCTTTCACAGGGTGTCACCTAAATTTTAATATCTTTTCAAAGATCAAAGAGAGAAACTCGAAATTTAGGTTGTGTCATTAGATATTATGGTGCTTGATAATGTATTGTCGGAAAATAAAATTGTATATACAGGGAAGTGGAAAAGTAACAATTTTTGATCTTTATCAAAAAATTAACAAAACTTAATTTTTTTAAATACGATGCTATGTTGTTAGTTCGTTGAATGGATAGGCGATAACATTTCCTATCTATCCACATATGATATCCCTATACCTAACTAGTATAGTTTTGAACTTATTTACGATTTTTCGCAGAATCCTCCAAATATCAAGCAGTTTTATTGATTTTTGGCAAGAAGGCCATGATAAATAAAAAAATAATACGCATCTATACAGACGCGTGTCATTGTCAGTTGCAATTATTTATTTATCTACGTTTTGATACCGAGTTTATTCCAAAGAAATATTGCTGAAAAATGGAAAATAATACGTATACAAATGCTGACATATTAAATTTATTTTTTATTCATGGCGAGTGCAACAGAATCATAAGTCGAACATGCAGAGTTTTCAACGAAAGGTATCCGAATTTAACACCAATGACCAGAACAAAATTTAGAAACATTATGAAAAACCATCTTAATTATGAAACGATTAATGCAGAAAGAATTTTACCCAGGCAATCTTTTTTTATTTATCATGGCCTTCTTGCCAAAAATCAATAAAACTGCTTGATATTTGGAGGATTCTGCGAAAAATCCTAAATAAGTTCAAAACTATACTAGTTATGTATAGGGATATCATATGTGGATAGATAGGAAATGTTATCGCCTATTCATTCAAAGAACTAACAACATAGCATCGTATTTAAAAAAATTAAGTTTTGTTAATTTTTTGATAAAGATCAAAAATTGTTACTTTTCCACTTCCCTGTATATAAAATTTTATTTTCCGACAATACATTATCAAGCACCATACTATCTAATGACACAACCTAAATTTCGAGTTTCTCTCTTTGATCTTTGAAAAGATATTAAAATTTAAGTGACACCCTGTGAAAGGTCAAAATTTGAGGAAAATTTTATATACAGGGAAGTGGAAAAGTAACAATTTTTGATCTTTATCAAAAAATTAACAAAACTTAATTTTTTTAAATACGATGCTATGTTGTTAGTTCTTTGAATGAATAGGCGATAACATTTCCTATCTATCCACATATGATATCCCTATACATAACTAGTATAGTTTTGAACTTATTTAGGATTTTTCGCAGAATCCTCCAAATATCAAGCAGTTTTATTGATTTTTGGCAAGAAGGCCATGATAAATAAAAAAAGATTGCCTGGGTAAAATTCTTTCTGCATTAATCGTTTCATAATTAAGATGGTTTTTCATAATGTTTCTAAATTTTGTTCTGGTCATTGGTGTTAAATTCGGATACCTTTCGTTGAAAACTCTGCATGTTCGACTTATGATTCTGTTGCACTCGCCATGAATAAAAAATAAATTTAATATGTCAGCATTTGTATACGTATTATTTTCCATTTTTCAGCAATATTTCTCTGGAATAAACTCGGTATCAAAACGTAGATAAATAAATAATTGCAACTGACAATGACACGCGTCTGTATAGATGCGTATTATTTTTTTATTTATCATGGCCTTCTTGCCAAAAATCAATAAAACTGCTTGATATTTGGAGGATTCTGCGAAAAATCGTAAATAAGTTCAAAACTATACTAGTTAGGTATAGGGATATCATATGTGGATAGATAGGAAATGTTATCGCCTATCCATTCAACGAACTAACAACATAGCATCGTATTTAAAAAAATTAAGTTTTGTTAATTTTTTGATAAAGATCAAAAATTGTTACTTTTCCACTTCCCTGTATATACAATTTTATTTTCCGACAATACATTATCAAGCACCATAATATCTAATGACACAACCTAAATTTCGAGTTTCTCTCTTTGATCTTTGAAAAGATATTAAAATTTAGGTGACACCCTGTGAAAGGTCAAAATTTGAGGAAAATAATTTTTATCTCAGAAACGGATTGAGTAGGGCAAAAATATTTTTAATAAAAGTTATTGGAAATAAAGAAAGGAATACAAAAAAAGTATATTATATAGGGTGTTTCATTTAAAATAAGCAAGTTTGAGACATCTTCCGGCATCACTGGAAGTCGCACAAGGTCGCCGTTATTTTCTCTGAAAAGAGCATCTCTTTAAACCCCAATATCCAAATTTGCCGGATTCAAATCGCATTACTTCCCAAAATATTCTAATGGACGGTCACCGTGAGACACCCTGTATATATATATTTTTTTTTTTTTTTTAATAATTCCGATGGAGTTATTAATAGTTACTAAACATGATTTTTATTATTTGCGAATTTATATATTGTATATTATTTGGTGTTATATTCTCTGTAATAAACTTTTTTTAAGTTGGTTGATAATAAAGATATATATTATTATTATTAAAATGAGATGCTTAGTCTATCTTTGCTTTATCCTTGTTAATGCTATTTCCCACCCCCTGCGTCTCCTCACCTGTTATCCGTCTTGGTGCTCTCGATTTTCCTGACGACGTCCATGCCCTTCAGCACTTTGCCGAAGACGACGTGACGTCCGTCCAGCCAGCTGGTCTGCTTGGTGGTGATGAAGAACTGCGAGCCGTTGGTGTCCTTGCCCGCGTTCGCCATGGACAGCCAGCCGGCGCCGTAGTGCTTCAGCTTGAAGTTCTCGTCGGCGAAGCGCTCGCCGTATATCGAACGACCTGAAAATTTAGATGTATTTTTGTATTATTTCGAACATTCACTATTCGGTGAAAATGAAATAGGTCCCTTAAGATGTCCCTATGAACTTTTATTCAAACCAAATTAAATACGATGCACCACATTGAAAATATCGATTTTTTTTCGAATCGAACATCCCTATTTCCGTTTGGTGTTTCTTCGACAGCGGTTTGAAATTTTCTTCAATTTATGGGTTTCGGAAAAATAATAATTCTGCAGTTATTTTTCATAGGTGAGTAACTAGAAAGTTGGGTAATTTGTAGGTTAAGTTTAAACTATAGTAGCAAGGTTACATTCAAAGGTAAATCCACCATAACCCCTACACCACCCATCTCTTCACCGCCCCTCTCCTACAAACGATTTTTTTTAAGACCGACCAGAAAATATACACTTTCTAGACCATTTTTCGTCCAGAAAATAACGTTTTGTCAATCAAGACCGGAAAATGGACGTGAGGGACCGGCAAAAGATTTTTCCGGTCCCTGTTTTTTGTTTTTCCAATCGCTCTTTGATAATACAAGCTACCTTGATTTCTTTACTATGATAACAACATTTCGATGTATTGTCGAGTGACAGTGCGTTGATTTTTAATTTCTTGTTTATGTGAAACTTGTTTCGCGAGTGCGCAAATTTAGAAATATGAATTCAGATTTTGAATTATCCGACACGGAAAATAAGATTCCAGAAGAAATTTTGGAAGCAGCAAGAAAAGCGACTTATGATATATTGCCAGTAAAATCAAAAGCCCGTTATGAGAAGTCATACGACGCATTTAAAAATAATATAAAATAAAATAAAGAATTAAATGTATAACGAAGTGTCGGTCTTAAAAAAATATTGTACGTCACGCAACCGAAAAACACTACTTTCCGGTCTTGTAACGTAAATTACTATTGCCAACACATTTTAATAGCGTTTATGAATGACATGTGCCATCTATAGCTACCAGATGATTGGTTCAAACTCTTTATGTTCTCCCTTACCTCCAGTTCCATCTCCCTTGGTAAAGTCTCCCCCTTGCAGCATAAAGTCTTTGATCACCCTGTGGAATTTGGAGCCTTTGTATCCCTCTCCGGCCGGCTTTAGGGCCAGTTGCTTGAAGTTCTCTACAGTTTTGGGCACGGTCTTGCCGAAGAGACCGATTTCGATGCGACCCAACGCCTCACCGTCCACGGTAATGTCAAACCATACCTAAAAAGCATAATAATTGCATGAAAAACGTTTACATAATAAAATAAATGCCACGGTTGATCCATCCAAAAATTACGAGAACCGTAAATTTCAGGATGCGACAAAAAAGACAGATAAAGTTGAAAAACCTACACTATTGATAACAATGTGGAAAACCGGAATTGGGTATGTTTAGGTAAGTGAGTACAGCACAATGTACACAGCCTTTTTTATGTTTTAATTGACTTTGGCATAGCAAATTTGAAACATTGTTAAAAAACAGACATGTGGGAAATATTTATTTCGCAGACAAAAACAGATTTATTTTTAAATTCTTTGTCAGATATGGTACAAGTGAAATTTTTAAACATGTGTTAACATCATTAAAAAAATGCGTTTTAATTTCGAAAGATGCAGGAAGTACGCCTCAATCGGCGAGTCTAAATTCTGTTTAATAAAAGTGGTATTGGTGCCAAGAAGAAACGTCACATTCTTCCAATACACAAAGGAAAATAAAGAAAAGTAAAAATATCAGACTGCATGCATTATTTTATTGAAAATAGGTATATTAAAGAGAAGTAAAACTGAATAACCTTTTCTCATAAGAGCTAACACTAGTGACGCCTTTGCCATTTCGTTTTTTTTTTAATCAATATTTCGTTTTTGTCAAAAAGCGGCCGAATAACCCTCTTTGGGTACCAATTAAAGTATTTTTCACCCTAAATGGTATCGACTTATTGACTGCAATAAAACTACCGGTTTAAGCCCATTGTTATACACAATCAACAAGCAAAAATGTACACTACAGGGTAGGACTTTAGATTATTGTATCGTAACCGTAGCACAACTTTTGAACACTTCCTAACAAAGACTGAGAGATGTTATCGCAAACACAAGATAGTTAAATATTACCTGCTATAATTACAAATTATAATCCGACCCTGACCGGCAGTTTATTTGCATTTTTATGGCCGAGCTCTTGCCGAACGTACCAGGTAGTTAAACGGTTTTTTTGTTGATGAAAAAGCATATTAATACTTAAGTACTTTCCATTTCCGTCGATCGGTACCTATTTCGCGTGAAAAAGAAAAACTACTTGACGCGGAAGAAAGAAATTTTGAATGTAGATTTTGGGCATCAACTTTCTGTTTGATACAGCATCGATGAGTAATAGTACACTATTCAAATACACAATATTACATTATGACCTTAAAATATTTCAGTTTTCCGTCAGGATGCTTTCCTTTGTGTTTTTTTCTTTATTGATATTTTTTTTTAAATCATATGTAAGTAAATACTTGTTTATTTAAAACATAATGAAACATGGCACATGCTAATTTTCATACAATGTAATATATTTTACGTTTGGTGATATGCCAAAAAACCATTGTTATCCAACAACACAACAAAAGCTAGACTTTGCCAAAACGCATTAAAAGTTATAACTTAGATATTTTAAAAAAATTTCATCATTCATTTTTTCAATTTGAAAATCCTCGATAAATCATAAAGGTATAGCATAATACTAAGTATACTATAATACTATCATAAAGGTATAGTATGAAGGTTTGCAACAAATGTACATACAGGGTGTTATGAAGATGATCCGACTTATTATCTATATATTTAAAAATGAATGTTTGTCTGTCTGTCTGTCTGTCTGTATGTTACGCATCCATTCCTATACCATTTTCGATTACGATGAAAATTTGGTGAGTTGTTGTGTGCAGACCGAGGAAGGTTTCGGCATAAAAAAAAATGGCGCAACGGATGCCGGATAGTTGTGTAATGTCTTTCCTTCAAATTTATTTTAGTAAGTAGCGTAGCAACGCGCGCAGGGTGTAGCTAGTATTAAAATATAAATCAATGGACTACCTATATAATAGGATAAGGAAAATACAGATAGACAATTTAACAGAAATAGACAAAGATATACATACAGAGTTAGATAGAGATAGACATAGTCAAAAACAGATTGACAGAGTAAGATAGAGATAGTCATAGTTAAAAGCAGATTGACAGAGTGAGATAGACAGAGTTTAACAGATACCTAGACAAAGATGTACAGAGTTAGATATATTATAGACATAGTAAAACAGAGTTAGATAGAGATAGAGGTTGACAGAGTAAGATAGAGATCGTCATAGTTAAATACAGCAATTAGACGGAGTTTAATAGAAATAGATAAAGATGTACCTACATAGATAGACGGAGTTAGACCTAATACAGAGATAAAGCCAGAAAATTGGCCCAGCGTACAGCAGGCAAGAGAAACATTAGTCCAGTAATCCCCACTATCTACTTGACTGGCGTATGGCATGATTTTTTCAAAAATCTATAAGAGTAAAGTACCCACTACCTAGTATATGACTCTAAGGTACCAGCAAGTGACTTTATTAACCCTTATTTTCTGTACCTTTTTTGGATGAGCTGGCTCAAATGTGTCCAGCGTGTCACGAACATTATACTTTAAAAAGAAATATTTCAAAACTAAGCGATTGCGAGAAAACCGGCTTACAGTAATCTGCGCTCAAAATAGGCGTTCCTAAAACAATCCTCAATTTTGGCGTGGTGTAGTTACACCAGATAATTACCGAAATGGCCAGTCCGTTCTGTTAAAATTAAAAACAAAATCATTCAAAACATAAATTTATGATTAATAGGGCTTGGCAACTTATCATTCTGTATGACGCTGGTAAAACAGAAAATAAAAATAAACACGCATTAAAAGCAGACACAAAAGCCCATCAAACCAGTTTTTCAAAAAATATCAATTATTTTCTCGAATCCTTGTGGTCAAGTGTGAGAAAGCACTTCATAAACAAAGATAATAATAATCGCACTTGAATAAATCTAACCTAGAAAACTTTCACTAACCTTATCAGTGACTTTGGGTCCCTTTTTGGCCCCATCGTCGCCCCCCGCCTTCACAACTGCGAAAAGGGCCAGAAGCCCCACGAAAAGCACCCACAACAATTTGCACATTTTAGATTGACGTTTCCAAATTCTTTGCAGTCTGACGGAGACTGAGACGGTGACACTGTCCTCTTTCATGTCATGCGAACTTTAAAATAACGTGCGACGTTGCCACGTTGAGATTGTTATTTTCTCTAAATCCTTAAACTAGATAGTGGGGCGGATTGTTCACAGTTTTGAGGTGCTAAAATATGATTCAATCTTGTTTTTACAAGAAAATGTTGTTAAAAAATACAATAGAGGTCTTTGCCGAAATAGTAGTCCGGTTAATTTGGTCACAAGATCCACTGTAATCAATCTTAGCGTTTAGAAAGTGAGATGAAATCCATTTACCGCCGTATTATATCATATATCAGTTGTCATTAATCCGATTAAAACTAGTTTACTGTTAGAAAGAACACCACTCCTTTGGTTTCTTCTTTACCAATACCTAAGTTTACAAAGCAGCCATTATGCCTTAAAGTTAACTAAGAAATATATTAAAAAATTTAATTTAGATAAAAATCTTATGGCTTATAAGAATTTTGATCGGCGTGGTGTGCGTATAATAGATAATTACCGAATTTTTGTTTAAAATGTTTCATTGTACCAAAAATGTATGCTTTCGTCGTCCAATATACGCATTTCTGAAATCGTCAATCGATAAGAAATTTCTAAGTCCGGCAACGTTGCCTTCCAGATTAAAACTTGAAATGTGGCAGATTGTCCTGGTAAAAAGAGAGGGAATGCTCAACCCATACGACAAAGAGAGGGACGGAGTATTAGATCTCCCAATCGGAGCAGGCCACGATTAATTCCAATCGTAAAGCTTCGTTGCCAACCATACTTTAAAAACTATTGAGAAATATTTTTTGATTATTCAAATTTTAAATTATGGGAGTTTAAATAAATTTGAGAGGAGAATAAAAATAACAGATACAGAGTGTTAGGATGTTAACAGTTTTTTTTCCAGTGAGCCGAAAGCATTGTTTTACCCGGTCAGTGGCGTAGCGTATAGAAAGCCAATGGGGGCGTTAAAATTTATGTATGAGACTATTTTTCTCTGTGCGAAAACTCCCCGTTGCGTTAGTCCTTTCCAACAATGTTGTCACACTTGGTGTAATATATACAAATTGATAGGAAATTCTTAATAAACCTTTTTTTGGGCCAATGAGGTTACAAGAATTAAATTTTAAAAAATGCTCTGGATAACAAGGAATAAACCGGTGGCCAATACACTTGGTTGAACTTTTCTTACTTTAGATAGATAGATAGATAGAAACGTCTTTATTTTTTAACTCGGCGAAGGGCAGCATTGCTGTTTACTTAACCGAGTATATAAAATACAATATAATAAATTTACAATAATAAAAATAATGATAATTACAAATTATAATTACAATTACTGATAGGAACATATTTTAATAGTATTGGCTATGATATTATGATATATTACATTAAGTTACGAATTAACCAAAGATCTCTACCCCATATGTATTAAAATTACACAATAATTGTAGAAATTTCTACTGAGTTGTAGATTTTGACACAAATTTAATAGTATAGTACTTGTAGGACCGTTAAGTTTTAATAATGTTTATTAAACAAGTAGGCTTTGAACTTTCTTTTAAAAGACATATAGCTAACGCTAGAGAACCTGTTTCGAACCTCAGAATTAAATAATTTGGGGATGACGTAGGAAAAGCAACGTTCGTATAGAGCAGTTCGGTGACGCGGTATATTAAGTTGATCGTTGTGGCGAGTTTCGCGTTGGTGGGTTGTAGAGCGAAATGTCAGCTTCTCCCGCAAGTATCGAGGAGTCCCGGTCAGGGCCGTTCCTAGCCCGTCTGCCGCCTTTGTGCAGAGCATCGAAAAGCCGACCCCTCGGCGGCCCGTATATTTAAAACAACTAAATTTTTTAAAGTATTATTTATTTAACTATTAAGTAATATTTAACAACCAATAAAACAAAATATGAACCAAAACTTTTATCTCTTTTTCTAATACAAAATAAAAGTAAATAAAAACTTAATACTCTATAACAAAAATATAAAGGCAAAACAAACAAAATAACAAAACTCATAATCACACTCCCAGTCTGGGTTGCTGTAGGAAAAAAAAAGAAATATCTTTCTACTTTATTAAATAAATATTTTTCTGGCTTTTATAGATGCGTACTCGTCAATAAGTTGCGAGTGATTTAACTTTTCACAGATGTCATTTTCAATCGATATTATGCCTAAATTTGTGAGTCGTTCCTGTGACATGGTAGATCTCAGATAGTTTTTTATTATTTTTAATTTTGAAAATAATCGCTCTCCGGATGCAACTGTTACTGGCAAAGTTAAAAATATTCGCAAACTTACAACTAAATTGGGAAATGACGATAATAAATTATTAGTGTAAATAAATTTTAAAATCTCGATCGGCTGCTTTACATCTGTTAAAGATTTAAATGTTGTTAATTCAAAATAAAGTTCCTCTCCAATTATATCTTTTGATTCACCTTGTGTAAATGCCAATTCAAGCTCAATGCATTTTTGTTTCAAATCGTCGCCATGTCATGAAAGCGCAATAAAAAGTTGAAAAAATTGTTACAATGCGATAAACATTGAAATCTTTCTTCTAATGATATACGGGCTCTATCTATTACAGTGTAATAGAAGTTTATTTTAAATGTCTCCTTTTCGTTAGTTAACACATCGTCTGAAGCTTCATAACTAAATTGAGTCTTTTTTCGTCTTATACGAACTTGAGGAAAAACGGACCAATTTCTTTAGCTAAAGTAGTTGAAATTTCTAAATAGGTGTCAAAGCTTTGGTCGGATCGCATTTCGTTTATGAAGGTAAATTAATATTAAAATAAATTATTAAATTAAATTGTCTGTAATGTGAAAACTATAGACTAGAAGTTTTTTTTGTCGTTTTAGGACTACTTTGTGTATGAAATTCAATTTTGTGGGTGTTTTACAGTTTCTGCCTGGCAGCCTGCGGCCTGCGGCCGCCCTTTAGTTTGGCCGCCTTTGTGCCTGCACAACCTGCACACCCCTAAGAACGGCCCTGGTCCCGGTCTCAAGCAATTTGTGCAAAAAACAAGCCAGATGCAGTTTTAGTCTGTCCGCTATATTTAGCCATTTTAAGTCACGCAATTTGTGAGTTACATGGTCTCTTAGTTTAAGGTTATAAATAAAACGAATACATGAGTTTTAAATTCTTTGCAATCTGCGTTTGGACTGAAAATCAAGGCATGGGCCATAAACAATATCTGCATAGTTGCAATGCGAGAGAACAAGAGACTCGCACAATTGCCGCTTAAGAGACGGACTCAAAATTTCCTTATTTTTGTATAAATTCCGAAGAGAAATAATTGACTTTTGAACCACCTTTGAGACCTGACCTTTAAATCTAAGATTGCTGTCCAGAAGGACTCCCAAGTTTTTGTATTCTTTTACTGCGGGGATAGTGGCATCTAACATTTTAGGATTTAGGTTCTCGTTTGCCCATTCCCTATTTGGTCCAAAGAACATAACAGCTGATTTAGACGGGTTAATTTTTAGACCATTTTTAGTAGAGTAATCGCAGACACTGTCAAGACATCGGTTCATTCTTTCAGCAACCGTGGCTGCTTCAGTGGGGGCAAAGCTAAATCGCAGCTGTGTATCATCAGCGTATCTCTGCATGATGTAGTCTGTTGCAATATTCTCCATATCAAAAGTATAAATTAGAAACAACAAAGGCCCTAAAATCGACCCTTGGGGTACACCCTTGCTGAGTACTAAGGGTTCGGATAATTTACTGTCAATAAGCACACGCTGTGAACGACCAGAGAGATAATTTTTAAAGAAAGTTATAGTATTATTTGTAAACCCGTAGTAATGGAGTTTAGCACATAAAAGACGATGGTCTAAAGTGTCGAACGCCTTACTATAGTCCAGCAGTACCAGGGCGGATGTCTCCCCGCGATCTGCTGCTTGAATAATATCGTCTAATACTTTAAGCAATACAGATGATGTGCTGTAGTGCCTGCGAAACCCAGACTGAGAATCAGGCATTAGATTGTTAGCAAGTAGATAGTTAATGGTTTGGGTGTATATTATTTTTTCAAACAGCTTAGACACCACAGATAACAAACTAATTGGTCTTAAATCAGACACTTTGCCAACATGAGGTACCTTAGGAAGGGGCAAAACTATAGCAGTTTTCCACTGCTGAGGAAACACAGAATTTTCTATACAAAAATTAAAGATGTGCGTTAGAAAAGGAACGATTACGGGACGGCACAATTTAATCATTTCAAGAGATATGCCGTCAGATCCGAATGCATTAGACCTTAACTGACCGACTGCATTAAAAACATCTATGTCCTCTACTAATTGCAGGGAGAAGTTATTACCACTACTTTGCGTTTACGTTAAAATTTGACTTCTGCGAACGCCGGATTTTCTGTCAGCGGTTTGGGATTTGTCGTGTGCGAACGCTTTTAAAACACGTTCGCATTGCTGACGGTTTCTGACCGCTGTACGAGCGAAGCTATATATTGTCTATTTAGTATTAGCATAAACTAAGTAAACCTAGACATCCCACGTAAATGGTCGAAAGCGATGGGCTTAAGACCGCGATGTAAATTCCAAGAAGCGAAGTGCCTTTATAGACGGATATTCGCGTTTGATAAATGTTTATCACAGGCAACGCGAATAATAATTAATAAATTGTTATTTAATAAATAATAATTATTAATTAATCATTTTATAAATTGATTTTTAGCACGCTTTGTAGCTTCACCTGTATGTTTGTATGTATGTTTGTTTGTAACCGACTTCTTTCAACCCGATTTTGACCCACTTTAAACGGTCAGATTTAATTTAAATTTTGTAGACTTATCAAGAACCGCTGACAATACAATAATCTACACGCAAAAAAGTCTCCTGTCAAATTTTGACAGCTGTCAGGTATAAAACGAAGAAGCGATTTTGACGAAACAAATTATGGGGTCGTATAGTATTCGATGCGGATACTTCGGAAAAAATAAGCAAAAACTTCTCGTGTAAAAAATTGACAGATGTCAATATGTCGAATCGTTTAAAAGAAATGATATTAATAAAAAAACTATAAGGTCGTATGTATATTGACGGTGGAAAGTTGAAAAAAATACGCAAAAATTCTCCTGTCAAAATTTGACACCTGTCAATATGTCAGAATTATTACAATAACCGATAATAATGAAACAAACGTGGGGTCGTATAGATATTGTCGCTAAAAATAGAGAAAAATAAAAATTCTACCCGTCAAAATAAAAGTTTGAGAAACTTTTTTTTTTAATTTTGAAAATTTTTGTCGTTTGTTTGGGTTTGTATGTATGTTTGTTTGTAACCGACTTCTTTGAAACCGATTTTGACCCACTTTAAACGGTCAGATTTAATTTGAATTTTGTAGACTTATCATTAAAAGAACCGCTGACAATACAATAATCTAGCTCAATCTACTCAAAAATTTTTTTTTCTTAACAATAAATCAAACTAAAAAATGAAAAATAAATTTAGTTTAAAAAAACTAAAAAACACGCTTCGATAATTAATCAAACTAAAAAGCGGAAAATAAATATAGTTTAAAATAATTCTTGAAATTCTTAATATAGGCAGAAAATAATAAATAATGAACGATAAACATTAGTATAATTGGGAAAAAAAAAGCGTGGGGCGCTTTGTGCTATATTTTTCGTATATCGAGCACCCCACGCTTTTTTCACAATAATACTTATGTATATCGTTCATTAAGTAACATATCGCGATTTTCGCGATATGTTATTATTATTTTCTGCCTATATTAAGAATTTCAAGAATTATTTTAAACTATTTTTATTTTCCGCTTTTTAATTTGAATAATTTTATTATTAAAGCGTGTTTTTAAGTTTTTTTAAACTATATTTATTTTTTTGTTTCTCTATGGTTTTAGATTAGCTAAGATTTTTAGGTAGAATGTAGGTACCTTTATTCCATCACGGATAATTATGTGTCTGTATAATACCCACGATCACCTCTGTAAAAATCTTTTAGGATTATTGTATTATTGATTACTTTATGATTGGCAATAATAGAAGGCGTTATCCTTGAACGTTTATTCACCTACAAGAACTCTGAACCTCCGACGAAACCACACCAGAACTGGTAATAATAAAAATGTTTTAATAAATAGTCAAACAGAAAAGTAAAGACAAGACAGCTAATAATTTATTACAACTTGGTAGGTACCTTTAACAATATTGGACGCTACAGTTAGTAGAGGTGTTATAAATGTGGCAATAGGCTTTTTTCAATGATCTGGTGCCTATAGATGACACATGTCATTCATAAACGCTATTAAAATGTGTTGACAACCTCGTTCGCAGGAGAGAGGCGGTGAAGCGCTGGGTAAGGCCGCCGGAGGTAAGGATTACGGTCGATTTACCTTTGAATGTGACCTTATTCCTACCATCAGAACTAAATTTACAATTTGAAAATTGAAAGATTGCTAAATAATGGCTTCAGGTATAAGAGATGCTCTGCCTGAACCTTCGCGCCATATTCTTATTTAAATTGATGGTAAAAAGATAGCAATTTATAGGTTAATAATAGTACCTATATTAACGTACGCGTTTTATAAAGCATCATTTTATATAGCACGCGTCCATGTTAAAAAACGAGCCGCTTGCTGCGAGTTTTATAACGGGACAAGTGCTTAAAACTGCTTTATATAACACGTACCTACGTTATACTATTTTTTCTAATTTGTAGTTTTTTCAATAAAAAACACATATTTAAAAAGAAAATAAAGCCTTCAAATTTTGTGAATTTTTATGTCTAAATTTTTTGTTGGTAATACTATTTTTTATCATAGTAGCCTCTGGACAGCAAAAATTATTTTGCGATTTGTCATTTTTTGATTTATTGACCCATTTTCACCACGAGATTCTAAAGTTATTTTAGCGATATGAGATTTGAAATTGGACGGAATACGTTGTGATCCTTGTACACTCAGTACATATACAGAGCGTTCGAAAATTTGGGCGATTTTGCTACTTTTTTCGAATTTCAAAAGACGTGATTTTACGGCACGGCATTGCATATTAGTATAGGGAAGATGGAAAATTCGTATCATAACAAATCTATAACGATAATACACATTTACGTATCGTAATGAAGCTATTTCGATAGGCGTTTTTTCTTTATTTGATGTTGGTAACATTTAAATGTTTTATTTCATTGACTTGCGCGGCCTTTGTGATTTACGAGAAAACCCATTTTTCGCAGAGGAAAAATAGCTTGATAACCTACTCTTTTATTCTGTGTGGATAACAGTCATGTATGTTGGTTGCATAAATCTATAAATCAATCTTTCTATCCAAAATTCAATCTACTTACCTTCCAATGTCGATTTTAACTTCAACTTTATTTAAAATTAGAAAAAATAATTATAAATACTACTTACATTTTCTGTATCAGTTCTAACGTTTATGATGTTTAGATATAGGTATAGTTAAATCAAAACAATTTCCGTTGCACGTCATCAATCAGCTGATAATTGAAAATCGGTCAGGAAACATAAGAAAAATAAATTTGGGCAAAAAAAAATTTCATGCGATATTGAATGTAAAAGAAAATTCGTCTTTGATACTAATAAGCCGTTTAAAGGAAATGTTTTTTAAATTTAAATATTTAAAAATTAATATCATTTGAATTTTTTGGGCTAACAGTTGGCACCAGAAGTGTCAACGCAGCGGTGATGCCAGTTTATTTCTTGGCGAATTTTGATTGGCGTTTATTGTTTTCATTTCGTGTTTTCGTGAGTTTATTTAAGTCGTTTTTAACTAAAACTGCAAATTCTTTTATAAATAGGATTAAAAACTGTTCTTTTAAGAACAACAAAGGTATACATACACATTTCTGTTGATTACGTTGTTTATCTTTATTAAAAAATGCCCAAGCATTTCCTTACTGGGGTATTTTGATTACAAACTGACAACACTGCTAATACTCGAAGGTATGACGTGCAACGGAAATTGTTTTGATTTAACTATAGGTATATATTTTTGGATAAACCTAAAAGGAAACGAAATAGCTCTTGAGAAAATAATAACATATTATATTATCTATCCAAGAAGGTACTAGGACAAAACACATAGAAAAAACTATTATTAACAATAACATTGTATATATTATATAAAAAGGTTTTAACGGTACATAATTATATAATGAATCTTACCACTATGTAAATCTGTACAAATCCAGTCGCCTATAAATTATAATAGTTTTTGTAAATATAAAATTTTATAACCCATCACAGAAAAACCCTGTAAGGATACGTCGGTACATATAAAATTGTTTAAAATAATATTATTACAAAAATACTGATAAAAATATAAGGTACCCGACTCACAGGCGCGTACTGGCCCACTGGAATATCGGGTGTTTCCCGATGGGCCTTCTTTGCTTCGAACGGACCTAAGATATAACTAAATTTAAAATTACTCATAATTGCAATATACCCCGCCGCTGAACAGCTTAACTGATAACTGCACCGATATACCTTTAGATACGTAATTAGCTTATTCACGGGCCGCTCAACAAAAAATATAAATTGAATAAGTTCAAAAAATTTCTCAAGAAGAGGTACCTACAAGTTATCTTTTTGTTACTTTGAAATAAAAATACCATAATTATTTATTATTTATTTTATTTCGTGACAGAATTTCATTTTTTTTTTAATGAACCGGCCTGTATTCCGTTTTACTTACTCCTCCTTACATCTCAGAAGGCCTTGGTTTTATCAATGATCTGTCATTGTAGCACAACAATAATTTTAAAAACAGTATAAATTTAATATTCAAACGATATCAATAATATTCAATGTTAATATTCATCCATAATTCTCTTCTAGTGATGTTTAACAACATAATAATAAATTAAATAATAAATTAAATAATAAATAATGTATAACATGTCGTCGCCTTGCGAGAACTTGTAGAATTTCCCTGGTTATTTATTAGAAATATCTCGATTACGCGCACGGTTCCATCGCAGCCTTTTACGATCAGATCTGTGGATCTTTAGCCAGTACAAGTCCACATCATCTCTGCAACGTTTCGGACAGAACTCACACTCCTTAGGAAATTCCGATACGACCCGAACTTTTGTGCGAGGCAGTTGTTCGCGTAACATTCCCTCGAGATTTTCCAAAAGCAACTCGCAAATTTCCTTTTTCTTCACCACTTTTTTAAGTTTCCAGTCTTCTGGTTCACAGTCTACGGTGTCACTCCAAATGGCGGTAAAATCTTTTCTCCATTGCTGATTCTTCAACGCCAAAAGTTCCTCGCTCTCCTTAATGTAGTTTTGATGGAAAATCCAGGTGAATTCTTGCAACGTATCTCGTAAGTCTGTAATAGTCTCAAACAAGATACTATTCTGGGTTGCAAAGTCTTCTATTTGTAAAAAATTACCATGCGGTAAAATAAATTTAATGGAAAGTTTTTTAATATCGCTACACATGTGCAAGAGGTTGCCGTATTTATTCCAAATTCTTATAATTCCCAGCTCGACAGTATCCAATTGTTGCAATTTGGCAACAGTTTTTAAAATGGAAAAATCCTTATCCAGCCCAAAGAGCTGTAGTTTTTTTAAGTTCGGCATATTATGCTCTAACACATTAGCAAGATGCGGTATGCATTCCTTCAACACATCCGCAGTATCTTCGTAGAAAGTAAACCCAACTCCAAAGGATTTCAGGTTCCTTAGGAAGTTCAGGTTTGTGGTAAAAAAGCCTTTTTTAAAGTCGGCGTCTAGAAATAGATGCTCAAGCTGTTTCAATGCTTCAAAGTTACTTAAAGGTACTGAATATTTCGTAGTAATACTAAGTTCGCTTAAATTTGACAAGTTTTCAAAAAAATTTTGCGTGAACGGGTTGTTATCTTCAAGGTCTCCGTAGGTCTGGGTGATTTTTAAAACATTTAAGTTTTTTAAAATACTGTTCAGCCTGTTATTAAAGTTAAAGGTACATTTGAAGAGTACCAATTCCTCTAAATGTATGGCGCTCCTAAGAACTTCTGCCTCGTAGTCTTTAAAGTGGTATTCTATCACCTCAATGAGTTCCAGTTTCTTGAAAAATAACACGCGTTTGTTCAGCAATTGTTTATCTAAATCATAGCCGCAACATCTTAAAACATACGTAGACCAAAGCGGTGCTTCCCCTACAACACACTTCCACATATCAGAAACATCTGAACAGGACGACAGGTCTTTGTGATCCAAGTACGGGAAAACTTGCATTAAAATATTGTACGTCAAGTAATAGTCCGAAGATAAATTTACGTCACTTTTATAAATATTACCGGTTTCTTTTGGTTCATCCATCACTTTATTAAGTAAGAATAAAGGCCCAGTTGTTATTCACTTATTGCAAATAAAATGCTTATTTTTATTTTCCGAGATAACAAAATACATCGTCACTTTATCGTGCACAGCTAATGTACTGGATCCACAGACTGGAATTGAGTATACTCAATCGTATAATCTCGTCAGTCTTCGACTGATGTGCATAACATATGAGTATGTTTCTACCGAGATAAATTGACGAAATATGTAGTCCCGCGTGTTTTGAAAGTATAGACAATTGGACATTTACCTGTAGATGTAGATATCGTGCGCAAACCAAAGTTAAGTTTTGAGTAAAAAAATACGTCCGAGCGCACGACTCGCCGGTCAGATGTCTTCCCTCCCAGCAGAATTGGGCGTTCGCACAAATCTCTTGTTATCGGCCCGTCCTTCTTTAGCGACATGCTCAATATACACTCCAGAACCGGCTCGGCGCCATTTTTGTTGTTGTGTTTTAAGTTTTCTCTGTGGATTCCTTGTTGTTTATTATGTGTGTTTAATATTTACGGATTTCTAGTTTTTTTGTAGTTTAGTGAATTGTGTTTGTGCTTTAAGTGACTCGGATACTCTGATTGGAATATAAACTAAGATAAGTAAAAACCGTTGTATGATTTTATTATGCCCAAATAGGGGTGAAATACCGGGTATTTCGTAATTTCAGTATATACCTACGTATGAAGTAGTAATGTCTTGATATATAACTTTATTTTTTTATGATCAATTTAATGCAATCTAATTAGGTAGGCCTATTTTTCGGGCATATATTGCTTCTAAAAGTTTAAAAGACACCTTTCTCTATACATTTATTATATAAAAGAAAAGAGTAAAATCCTAGGTATGTTTATAGTATTCCAAGGGTGAAATTATTCCACGGGTCAAGTTCTCCGGCAAAAACTTTTTCAAATTCTTGACCAAGATATTGTGCTTGAATAGCTATTTACCTAACAAGTGCGGAAAATGAATTTTTCCGCACGAGTCTGCCGTTCACCGAACGACGCGTAGCGGAGTTCGGTGAAGCAGCCGAGTGCAGGGAAAACATTTTCCGCACGTGTCAGGTACATTAATATTTCAAAGAAATTTAATAATTTTTAATTAACTATAACAATTACATACATATGTAACAGTAGCTAATTCTGAGAAAAAAAAGTAATAACTACAAGTTATAATTGATATATTATTGATTTAGACATAATCGTGCCGAAAAAATTTTCTGCACTAGTGTGGAAAAACCAATTTTCCGCACGGATTTTTGACATAATCGTGTCGAAAAATGTTTCCGCACTAGTGTGGAAAAATAAATTTTCCGCACGGATATCAGTGCGGAAAATTGATTTTTCCACACGTCTGTAGGAAATAGCTATTTACCTAACAAGTGCGGAAAATGAATTTTTCCGCACGAGTCTGCCGTTCACCGAACGACGCGTAGCGGAGTTCGGTTGAGCAGCCGAGTGCAGGAAAAACATTTTCCGCACGTGTCAGGTACAATAGTTTTTCTACAGACGTGTGGAAATAAGTAACACATATTTCAAAGAAATTTAATAATTTTTAATTAACTATAACAATCACATACATATGTAACAGTAAATAATTCTAAGAAAAAAAGTAATAACTACAAGTTATAATTGATATATTATTGATTTTGACATAATCGTGCCGAAAATTTTTTCCGCACTAGTGTGGAAAAACCAATTTTCCGCACGGATTTTTGACATAATCGTGCCGAAAAAAAAATCCGCACTAGTGTGAAAAAATCAATTTTCCACACGGATATCAGTGCGGAAAATTGATTTTTCCACACGTCTGTAGGAAAAATCTTTTACACCTAGGTACTCAGTTTTTTTTTTATCGAAGATTGATTGTTTTGCTGGTTTTGTTTGTTTTTTATATTCGATTTTATAAATTTTATAGTTCAATTGACTTGTTCTCTTCCTTTTCTAACTAAAAACACGACGACGATTCATTATTAAACAAATTATATAGAAACAAAACCTTAAAAACAATTTTCTATCCTCAAAATGTGATAGGTTTGCAACTACTAAAAATGCCAGAAATCACTACCTTATTTCCCAACTTGATCAAAAATTGAGAAGAAATTCCAATTTGTTTGCAAGAATTTGGGGCACATTTTAAGTGTTTACACGTAAAAATAAATTGAAGGTCAACTTTTACAATTTCTTGAGCAAGAATGTTAAATCCCGGATCTTTTTATTTTCCCATTCTTCAAATGATAATGTTGCAGTGCGCATGTCTAATAGTTCCCAGTTTTGTTTACATGCGCGAGGCCATAAATCTGCCACTTTCGTGATTATTGTTTGCTTATATATCTAAAAGTATTAAATGTCTGCAACTGACAAACAGCAAATATTATTTAATAAAGCTCCCCTACCCCTCTTTGATATTGTAACCGTATACTCCGAACAAACCGGTATTTATCTAGTACCTTTAACAAATTTGTCTATAAAGAAAAATTAAAATAAATAACCTAAAAATTTTAAGAAGAGGGGTGGGGGCGCGCACGTAAGGAAATATTTTCCCAATAAAAAAAAAAACGTTTGAATCAAATTAAGAGCATGTTTATTTTTCGTTTTATCAGTCTCTGTCCCAAAGGCTACAGAGGATTGATAAGTATTTATTTTTGATAAATTCGTGCTTATGTTAACATTTATATTATGATCTATACCTACTATTACAGTAGACTCCCGATTATCCGAAATAATGTGGACCGGATCGGTTTCGGATAATCGAAATTTCGGATAATGCGGAGATTGAGGAAAATCATTAACTATAGGAAAAGTAACTATATCGATGTACATTTATCAGTGGCGTATTTAGAATATTGCCACGGGGGGGGGGGGGTCTATACCTTTCTTTTTATCTTTCTTTCTTTTTTTCTTTCTTCCTCTAAAAAAGCGCCGCAGGCGAAAAATTTTTCGGTGCCACGCCCTATTTTGAACTATCAAAATTTATAATTTCTATGTTTTGATAGCTGAACCCAAAAAAGGAAGAAATTAAGAAATTTTTAAATATAAACGCAATAATGGGAATATATATTTTTTTAAATATTTATGTTTAAAAATATATATTTCTACATATATGACCGATTCCGAAAATGATTGGTTTTCAAGTTATTTTTGCCATTTTTTTTTGCCAAGTTTGGCCATGTTGTTTTGTTATCTGTGACACAGTTACTTAATTATTTGTAAAAACAAAGTATTGCTAATAGTTCTAGTTTGCAAAAAAATTACAAAACTAAGTGAACATCATTTCAATTTTTTTAAATTAAATAAATTAGACACGCAGGTAAAAAAACAAGAAAAAAATTGAAATAACTCGAAAACCAAGCATTTTCGGAATAGGTCATATTTAAGAAAAAATCACAAATTACCTCCTGCGAGGAATTAGTCGAATTATCAATCACCATGTATATATTATTTTACTCACTTAAATTAGAAATTAAATGCAACAAGGCATCTGATCTGTTCTTCCTTGTATTTAAAGAAAAATCCAAAATAGCCATCGATGTACTTTTTCCTGCAGAATTCAAAAATGAAACCAAAAATTTATTTGAACCAGAAACAAAAGAGTTACGCTATGGATAAGGTGTTTTTTAAATGGAACAGCTTTTTTTATACGATTTTTGGAACGAGTGATTTTTTTTGTCCGTTCTGATTAAAATATTTAATATTGTGACAGCTATTTTTATTAAATTTTAATGTTTTATCCAGTATAATTTAACTTTAACCTGTTTGAAACATACACTAGGTAATAAAGGTATAATCACCTTTGAATCCTTCAAAGTCAAAAAATTTGACAAATTTACTATAATATTGCCGAAATGAAATATGCATTAGATGAGAGATTGCAGATTGTTATCTTGTTCTACAAATGCCAAGAGAATGCAAGAGAAGCAAGGAGAAGATTTATTTATTATGTAATGTTTTATTTTCCTCAAATAGGTTTTTTTTTTTTTATTTATTTATTTTACGTCGGCCTTTTTCCGCAACGAGGCCAATCACCGACGCCAGGGAATTTGTCACACACTATCTGGTAATTTTGCCGAATCCCTCTTTGTCGAGGGTAGGGTTCTTTAACGTGCCAACATCCATGACACGGGGCCCACAGTTTAACGTCTCTTCCGAAAGACGGCGCCACCTCTTAAACCAAATTCCAAATTTAACATCGACGTTGTCGGCACCGGGAATGGAACTCGGGCCTACGATCTGTAAGGCTGCTGCGCTAACCACTAGACCACAACGTCGACCTCAAATAGGTTCTTTATCCTTAGAATAGTATTGACGGATATATTTCTGTGAAAATTTACAATAAATCTTCTCCTTGCTTCTCTTGCATTCTCTTGGCATTTGTAGAACAAGATAACAATCTGCAATCTCTCATCTAATGCATATTTCATTTCGGCAATATTATAGTAAATTTGTCAAATTTTTTGACTTTGAAGGATTCAAAGGTGATTATACCTTTATTACCTAGTGTATGTTTCAAACAGGTTAAAGTTAAATTATACTGAATAAAACATTAAAATTTAATAAAAATAGCTGTCACAATAGTAGTAGGGAAACCCCGGTTCTGGGACCTCCTCCTCCCTGTGACCTTGACCGCGCAGGTGTGCAGGTGTTAATTTGACCTTGAATTGTCCTTGACCGCACAGGTATACAGGTGTTCATTCGACCTTGAAAGATGCAACTACTCTTTGTTAATTTGACCTTGACCATACACCTGGACGAGGGTATTTTTATGGTATACAATTTTCTTTTATGTGACTCATTTGACCTTGAAGGATGGAGCTGCTCTTTGATGGTGCTACCTTGGCGTGGACGAGGGTATTTTTATGGTATGCAGGTGTTCATTTGACCTTGAAAGATGCAACTACTCTTTGTTAATTTGACCTTGACCATACACCTGGACGAGGGTATTTTTATGGTATGCAGGTGTCTTTTATGTGACTCATTTGACCTTGAAGGATGGAGCTGCTCTTTGATGGTGCTACCTTGGCGTGGACGAGGGTATTTTTATGGTATGCAGGTGCCCTTTTATTTATGACACTGTTGCATTACAAATTTTTACACCATGGAGTATTTTTATTTCTTTATTGACGTAATTTATTTGTTCGAAAATATCTAAAGGGATGCAAGTCTGTTTTATTGATGTTACCTTGACCATTATTTTTTCCCAAAAGTTAGATTTGTAATATATTTTGTGTTTTGTTATACCTTCACGTTCTTGAAGGGTGTTTATGGGATTTTCACACCTTGATGGGATTTTCACACCTTGAAAGAGCTATTATAGTCGTAACAATAGGGTCTGGGTCTCTTTGTTATCGGATTTTCACACCTTGATGGGATTTTCACACCTTGAAAAAGTGCAACTACCCTTTTGTTATGTATGATTTCGAAGGCGGCATGGACCTTTTGTTATGAGTAATATTGAGCGCTGGCTATTTTTCTTACTTTGTTCTTTATTTAGGTACTCTTGGATTTATTTTTATAGTGGATGCAGATGTCCTTTATGTAACCTTGACTACACTTTTGAGCAGATGTTTATTTATGACATTGGGTTGGGTTTATTTTCGACCTTGGACGTACTCGGACGCAAGTGTTTGGTTTTTACGCCTTGAAAATTTTTTATTTTTTATTGACGTAATTTTGTTCTAAAATATTGAATGAGGTGCAGGTACGTTTCATTTACGATGACCTTGTGTTGGTTCGGGGTGCAGGTGGTTTTTATGTTGTTGAGTTTTGTATACTCTTAAAGCGGCTACTCCTTTTACACTTTGAAGAATTTTTTTCTTTATTGACATCACTCTGTTCTAAAATATCGAATGGGATACAGGTATATATCGTTCTCTACTATGGTTGTTAAAATAGGGTATGTGCTCTTTGTTATGGGATTATTTAACATTGAAAGAGTGCAAGTGCCTTTTTGTATGGGTAACTTTGACTGCTTACAAACATGCTTAATTTTTCTTTCTTTGCTCGTTATTTTTCTTTCTTTGATAATCTATGCTACCTCTTGTGAATGAAATCCCTTTTTTGACTAGTAGGTAAAAATTACTTAAATTTATAAGGAGCTTTTTAGTTAATGGTGATGAATTTGGGTTAATTTATCTAGACTTGGCTGTTTCGCATCCGAAATAAAATATATAAAAAAAAAAAAATATTCCAATTCACAAAGTTGGATGAAAATTAGATTTAAAGCATGTGTTGCCGAATATTGATGCAGATAAGAAAAATTAAAGTGCACACAAGAATTATTACTTCATCATTGTAATTCATTTTTAAAAATCACATCCAGTAGATAATACGGGTTTTTATGGAAAATTCATATTTTATAACATATTTATTTATTTTTATAGTATTATTCTTGCTATTTCTTGTTGTCGTATACGTATCAAAATGCATGCTTAATTTATGTCTAAGGATTAATAAAAATGCATATTAGCGGTAAATATATTCTCTTATTTAATCAGACTACTATCCAAATAATGTTGTAGCATACATAAAAAGTTAACTTCTGATAAACCTTTCTTAAAATCCATTCTCCTCTCTCCATGTACTATTCTGTGATGAGTGAGAGCTTTTTAGAAGAAAAAATTATAACTTAGTGCTTTTACGCATTCAAAATTAAAATTGTATTATTTACATTTTTAGAAGAAAAAATTATAACTTAGTGCTTTTACACATTCAAAATTAAAATTATATTATTTACAAAAAGACATCACAGCTTATTACTCCTTATATCAACGAAAATACGAAAAGTTAATGTGTAGTAAACAAGATTTTTCTCTCATCATTGTAAGTAATAAAAAAAGCGGATATAGCATGTGTTTTAAAATTATAGAAAAAGCATCTGTATGTACATGAAGAGATATTCTTTATTTATATAATCAACTTGATTCCATCAATTTAACCAAACAATAGGAATGAGGATCAGCCATCGCCTTTTAATAGTTTCATGCACGTTTACACAAAAACTACTAAAGCCATCGAACTTATTTCAAGATAATATATTTTTTGTTTATTAAGCAAAGTAGCTGAAGCAATTTTTTGTGCATCTACCTTTTATGTTATTGATGCACGCCAAGACTATTTCAAAAATAGTTGCAAGCGATCTGCTGTGCCGTCATAAAACTAGCAAAATTTTATAAAACGTGTAAATTTGGATAATTCAAGGATCAAATGTTGTTTATCATGTGATTTTTAGAGCTTTTATTAAGTGAAAATATTAAAATTACTAAATACGGCATATTGGCATAAATTACTGTATATTTTGAAAATAAAAGTTAAAATCTGAAAATTCAGCTGTTTGCCTTTATTGCCCTTATAGTGAAATAAATCGATTATCTAAATTTTAAAACATTCATTCAATGTGTTTAATACTTATATTTTACATGTGGAATATGGGTGCTCTTAAATATTTTCGGACAACCTTGAAATATTTTGAAAACCTTTATGTGTTTAGTACCCGAAGCAGATAAAATCAACTGCAACACACATTATTTAGTTTAGTTTTTTTTTTTGAAAACTGTTCCCGAGTTACAATGGCTGGCCCTAGTCTGGTTGTGGACTTCCAAGCATTCAAGATAGAAAATAATAAGCTAATCCCTAATGAACTTGCTGCCTACGATGGTCATAGAATTAGTAACTATGTTTTTAAACCCCGTTTGATCTAGCCTTTCTAAGACCAGCGGCATACAAACAAACGAAATGGTTAATGCAACACTATCATTGCATTGAATGGGATTCCGGATTTACTCCATTTTACAAATTTGCCAATATTGTACGGAGCTTGACAGAAAAGGCTGATACCATTTACGTTAAGGGCAGAGAAAAAGCTGATTTTTTAAGAAAATATTCAAGCAAACCTATTATAGAGTTGGATGAGCAACCGGCCCTTAGAAAATACGTCCCTAAATGTTTCTATTATTCAAATAATGAAAATTGTGCATGTTCTTTGTTTAACGTATTTTTGTTATATGATCAACATGTAATGCAAACCTAATTTTTTAATAAACATTTAATAATACAACCAATTAGTTACTATTTAATTTATTTATATTATGTACATTATAACGCATAAAATCAACTACATGTTCATAAAAGTCTGTAATGATTGTTTTTCTGCTTGGGTTTTCCATTTCCTCTAGCAGGGTATCTGTTTTTCTAAGTGTCTGTTTTGTATTGATATATTATGTCCTGATGTGAAGTAACTTTGTCTACCTATACATTCTAATTCATGTACTCATTCATACACCTAAAAACTTCAATACATAATATCCTAATCTCCAAATATCCAGTTAGCCACTTAGCCAAATCACCAAATATTCCAATACCCAAATATTTCTACTGACTTTTACTTTTTGTAAGTGTTTTCTCTTTTGTAATGTGTGTGAGTCACTTTTTAAATCAATATCGAACCGGAGAGTTTAAAAATATGACAAAATGTATAGAAGAAGAAATAAAATGTATGTAAAAGCCAAAGAGTTACTATAATCTCTACCAGACCTAGAATTTCAAAGATTAAAAAGTTCACCCAAGATACTCCCACGTATCTTTTTATTACCACCCTCTTCGTCACAGAACATACTTTTTTTTTAATCCCATGCATTCAGCATGTACCCTTGTATATTAACAAAAACCCGAAAAACCACTCGAAGAAGAAACGACACAATCAAAGTTTTAATACAACTAGCGATAAAAACTCATTTTAGCTAAACAAACAAAAATGTTTGACACACCATCGGTCGACAATTTTCGTAAGAAATATAGAAAACATGCAAATCGTAGTCTAAACAGTATAATACAAAAATATAATGTTTTACGAGCATTAGTTGTTTAAATATACTGTAAGATATCCATGTTTTTAATAAAAAAAAAAGAAAAAGATTCCGCAAATTCGCGTTTTATTCTTTTATTAAGTTTAAAAATTACTTCAATAATGTGGGCAGATTAACTTATCAAAAATTCGGCTATTTTGTGTTTTTTCAAGAATTAAAACGGAGGGGGTCAGTTCCAATCATCGTATCCATTAAAGTATTTATTTGTGCATTCGTATAAAAAAAAGATAGGTAGTCATAATATGGACTCATCGCCGTTTAAACTTTTTCAGCTAGTGCTCTCATATACAGACATAAGAAACACAACAACAATATAGACAAACTTTATCATAAATAGATGTAAAATATATAGAAATTTATTTTTTAAGTTAAATTTTGATCTATACATTGTTCAAGAAATGAAGATTATAGAACCAATGTCCAGTATTCAACAAGCGTAAATTCAAATCGAAATTATTATATTAGAGACATTTTATAGTAGACATACCGTTGTACATTTGATATGTGAACAACTTTGTATAATATTTTTGTCCTGTTTTAACGTACCTATTATTTTAAAGGTATAAGGAAATCCTTTTTTCAAAAAATCACCCTCTTTTAACTTAAATTAGTACCTTTGAAATTATTGTAATGGGGACAGAAGAGAGAAATGATGGAAATAAAACAAAACAATTGCTTCTAACAAGAGTTTTATACTTACTGAACACTCCCAGGTTATTATCTAAATTGTATCAACAGTCTTTCGAAAATAGTTTATTCGCATAATTTTTATTGGTAAATTTTTGAGCGTAAATCCATGAAGCCAGAAGTTTTGCAACATTCTCCAAGAATAAAAGTCTTATAAATCCATTATTCTCTTAGATAAATTATCATTTCAAATATTACTATTATAAAAAGAAAACAGAATGGGCCCCTAGTAACGAAATGATGTTTGCAACTAAACACTTTGAGAAATAAGTGAAAAACAAGTATTATATTATTATCCGACTTGTCAAAATACTAGATAGACTTTCAATTATTCATTCTTTTTTAAAAACGCTGGTATAATAAATTGTGTTACTGATTACAGGCCCATATCCAAAATTTCATTTATTCCTAAACCAATGGAATTCTTAGTTAAAAATTTTCTTGAGGACTGTTTTAAAAATGTTATTTTCACTAACCAGCATGGCTTCATAAAGGGAAGGTCAATAACAACAAATTTACTAGTTTATTCTGATTACATTTTTAATTCCCTAGAAAATGGTGTTGACTGTCAAATTTACGCCCATGATCGGTCACCAAGATTTTTGTTTTATTAAATATTGCAAAGGTTTATAAGACACCTAAGTGTTGAAGATACTTGTGTTTTAGTTCTCTCTTTATTGCTATTGCACAACACCTCGATTTTCTTTTAAAACTGGAAGAGTTACATTAGTTTTTGATTTAATAAACATAAATTACACTTTATAGACTTCTTCAGTATTACATTTTCGGCTTTTTTTTTTTCATGCAAAAAGTTCTACACAATCCTTAAACTGATTCCAGTGCTTTTGCTATTATTTCTTGCATATTAGTTGGGAAATTTCAACTTACTCTTTCATTTTCCAAATAGTTAATCAAATTTTGTATGATTGTTTTTGCTTGGGGGGCTCAAAGTACCAGAAAATTGCCTTTTATTATTCGAATTGACAAATTTGTCACTTCAACTTGTTAAAGTCACAAAATAGACATAATATGTTCATCACAACTTTTTAGAACCACTAAAAATTATAAGTTTATTCCTTTTTCTCATGCTAAAATTATATACGTCGTCTATCCTACGGATTTTACCACGAACTACAAACCGAATTTTTGTTTTTGGTCAGACAAACTATGCAATGATTTCTATATCTTATTTATCGTTAACGTGTACAATACCTTCTTTTTTTATTCCTAATTATTATATTTTTATGTTTCCCTCCCGTTTCTCAAATCGCCAAATATTTGAATATTTCGTTATAGACAATAAAATACGAAATTATGTTAGAACAAACCTAATATGAATTTTTTACCAGGTGTGTATCTAATAAACCAATATACCTATTTTCCATTGATATTTTTAGCAATATTAAACAAAGGTAGACACATCAGATTGGTCGAATGACAATAAATACAAATCCATGGTTATATATTTAAATGATGGTATACTTTTTAGGCAGGTTTGAAGAGTTCTTCGCAAATACCCTGTTTGTTATTTGGACGCAACATTTAAATAGTATTTTACTCTTAGTAATGCATAGCATTAAACTGAATACTGTTTATAATACCGTAAAATTGTATATTGTAAACGTTGAAAACTTATATTGTTAACACGATTTCTTTTACCAAGATTAACACTGTCGTTGGTATTTAGTTGAGTTTTTATATATTTGATCTAAATCAAAGTTTTAATCGGTTATTTATTTTATTTACTAAGTGATATGGGTAAAAACACAATTTTAAAGCAAAAAAACCATTAAAACCATATATTCAGTAACTTTTTTTTTATTGTAACAAATTAATGTAGATTACATTTTACTGTTAGTAGGAAATACATATTTTATTCAATTCTTGATTTTTTTGTATCCGTATAACACAGAGCTTCCATTTGGTAAACATCTCCTTTTTGTAGAATTTTGTCTATACAGTTTAACTTCAGTTCTTGTGGTTACCTCATGTTCCTTTGTTCTACGAATATTCTTTGATATAATTGGTATTGGCTTGGACTCTTTAAGAATCATATCCTTAATGGTATTAAAATTAACAAGTTGTGATGCTGCATAGTTTATGGAAATACCCTTAACTTTACAAATTACTTCCTCTCTTTGCGTTTTAGTGAAATACACCTTAAAAGAGTATTTTTGGACCGCCAGAGACAAAGGATGGAATTAGAACCGTAACTATCTAATTCATCAGTCAAATCTCCAATAAACGGTCCTGCGGGTAAATCAAGTTCGCCACTTCTAGAGAGATATATTACAGAATCTGTACAGGACTAATACAGGACTCTATTATCAAGACGTTCGAGATATGAATATAACTTAAAACGTGCCCGGGCTGTGACGTAAACCGTATTCACTACATTTACTGTAGGTAGAGAATTAACAGTTTTCTTCGGTGTATTCATAATTTACCACCAATGTCTTCTCGTTAATAGCAATGTCGCTGTTTATATAAATAGCTGGATCACTAAACATAGTGAAAAATTCCGAAGGTTGGTTTAATATTTTAGTTTTTGGCTGATTTTCTCGTTGTCCAAATTTTCCACGGAAACTGTTTAATATTAACTTAGCCTAGGACCTTAAACCGAAATTGCGACAATATTGCCACGTTCTTATTTAACATCTTCCTTATCAAAAAAGTCTTCAATATAATTTAACTTTTGTTCTTCTGTTTGAAAATATGTACGCCAATCACTTGCCTCTTGTTTAATTTTAATAATCTTGTTTATCATAGCAGTAAATAAACCCTCTTGTCCAGAATGTTTGTTAAATCTCTGAACTTGATATTTCCATATTTCACGCATTTTTGTAACCTTTTTCCGCATACTTCAACACTTCCTCCAGACATTGGTGGTAAATTATGAATACACCGAAGAAAACTGTTAATTCTCTACCTACAGTAAATGTAGTGAATACGGTTTACGTCACAGCCCGGGCACGTTTTAAGTTATATTCATATCTCGAACGTCTTGATAATAGAGTCCTGTATTAGTCCTGTACAGATTCTGTAATATATCTCTCTAGAAGTGGCGAACTTGATTTACCCGCAGGACCGTTTATTGGAGATTTGACTGATGAATTAGATAGTTACGGTTCTAATTCCATCCTTTGTCTCTGGCGGTCCAAAAATACTCTTTTAAGGTGTATTTCACTAAAACGCAAAGAGAGGAAGTAATTTGTAAAGTTAAGGGTATTTCCATAAACTATGCAGCATCACAACTTGTTAATTTTAATACCATTAAGGATATGATTCTTAAAGAGTCCAAGCCAATACCAATTATATCAAAGAATATTCGTAGAACAAAGGAACATGAGGTAACCACAAGAACTGAAGTTAAACTGTATAGACAAAATTCTACAAAAAGGAGATGTTTACCAAATGGAAGCTCTGTGTTATACGGATACAAAAAAATCAAGAATTGAATAAAATATGTATTTCCTACTAACAGTAAAATGTAATCTACATTAATTTGTTACAATAAAAAAAAAGTTACTGAATATATGGTTTTAATGGTTTTTTTGCTTTAAAATTGTGTTTTTACCCATATCACTTAGTAAATAAAATAAATAACCGATTAAAACTTTGATTTAGATCAAATATATAAAAACTCAACTAAATACCAACGACAGTGTTAATCTTGGTAAAAGAAATCGTGTTAACAATATAAGTTTTCAACGTTTACAATATACAATTTTCCGGTATTATAAACAGTATTCAGTTTAATGCTATGCATTACTAAGAGTAAAATACTATTTAAATGTTGCGTCCAAATAACAAACAGGGTATTTGCGAAGAACTCTTCAAACCTGCCTAAAAAGTATACCATCATTTAAATATATAACCATGGATTTGTATTTATTGTCATTCGACCAATCTGATGTGTCTACCTTTGTTTAATATTGCTAAAAATATCAATGGAAAATAGGTATATTGGTTTATTAGATACACACCTGGTAAAAAATTCATATTAGTTTTGTTCTAACATAATTTCGTATTTTATTGTCTATAACGAAATATTCAAATATTTGGCGATTTGAGAAACGGGAGGGAAACATAAAAATATAATAATTAGGAATAAAAAAAGAAGGTATTGTACACGTTAACGATAAATAAGATATAGAAATCATTGCATAGTTTGTCTGACCAAAAACAAAAATTCGGTTTGTAGTTCGTGGTAAAATCCGTAGGATAGACGACGTATATAATTTTAGCATGAGAAAAAGGAATAAACTTATAATTTTTAGTGGTTCTAAAAAGTTGTGATGAACATATTATGTCTATTTTGTGACTTTAACAAGTTGAAGTGACAAATTTGTCAATTCGAATAATAAAAGGCAATTTTCTGGTACTTTGAGCCCCCCAAGCAAAAACAATCATACAAAATTTGATTAACTATTTGGAAAATGAAAGAGTAAGTTGAAATTTCCCAACTAATATGCAAGAAATAATAGCAAAAGCACTGGAATCAGTTTAAGGATTGTGTAGAACTTTTTGCATGAAAAAAAAAAAGCCGAAAATGTAATACTGAAGAAGTCTATAAAGTGTAATTTATGTTTATTAAATCAAAAACTAATGTAACTCTTCCAGTTTTAAAAGAAAATCGAGGTGTTGTGCAATAGCAATAAAGAGAGAACTAAAACACAAGTATCTTCAACACTTAGGTGTCTTATAAACCTTTGCAATATTTAATAAAACAAAAATCTTGGTGACCGATCATGGGCGTAAATTTGACAGTCAACACCATTTTCTAGGGAATTAAAAATGTAATCAGAATAAACTAGTAAATTTGTTGTTATTGACCTTCCCTTTATGAAGCCATGCTGGTTAGTGAAAATAACATTTTTAAAACAGTCCTCAAGAAAATTTTTAACTAAGAATTCCATTGGTTTAGGAATAAATGAAATTTTGGATATGGGCCTGTAATCAGTAACACAATTTATTATACCAGCGTTTTTAAAAAAGAATGAATAATTGAAAGTCTATCTAGTATTTTGACAAGTCGGATAATAATATAATACTTGTTTTTCACTTATTTCTCAAAGTGTTTAGTTGCAAATCATCATTTCGTTACTAGGGGCCCATTCTGTTTTCTTTTTATTATAATAATAATAGTAATATTTGAAATAATAATTTATCTAAGAGAAGAATGGATTTATAAGACTTTTATTCTTGGAGAATGTTGCAAAACTTCTGGCTTCATGGGTTTACGCTCAAAAATTTACCAATAAAAATTATGCGAATAAACTATTTTCGAAAGACTGTTGATACAATTTAGATAATAACCTGGGAGTGTTCAGTAAGTATAAAACTCTTGTTAGAAGCAATTGTTTTGTTTTATGTCCATCATTCCTCTCTTCTGTCCCCATTACGATAACTTCAAAGGTACTAATTTAAGTTAAAAGAGGGTGATTTTTTTAAAAAAGGATTTCCTTATACCTTTAAAATAATAGGTACGTTAAAACAGGACAAAAATATTATACAAAGTTGTTCACATCTCAAATGTACAACGGTATGTCTACTATAAAATGTCTCTAATATAATAATTTCGATTTGAATTTACGCTTGTTGAATACTGGACATTGGTTCTATAATCTTAATTTCTTGAACAATGTATAGATCAAAATTTAACTTAAAAAATAAATTTCTATATATTTTACATCCATTTATGATAAAGTTTGTCTATATTGTTGTTGTGTTTCTTATGTCTGTGTATGAGAGCACTAGCTGAAAAAGTTTAAACGGCGATGATTCCATATTATGACTACCTATCTTTTTTTTATACGAATGCACAAATAAATACTTTAATGGATACGATGATTGGAACTGACCCCCTCCGTTTTAATTCTTGAAAAAACACAAAATAGCCGAATTTTTGATAAGTTAATCTACCCGCATTATTGAAGTCATTTTTAAACTTAATAAAAGAATAAAACTCGAATTTGCGGAATCTTTTTCTTTTTTTTTATTAAAAACATGGATATCTTACAGTATATTTAAACAACTAATGCTCGTAAAACATTATATTTTTGTATTATACTGTTTAGACTACGATCTGCATGTTTTCTATATTTCTTACGAAAATTGTCGACCGATGGTGTGTTAAGCAAACATTTTTGTTTGTTTAGCTAAAATGAGTTTTTATCGCTAGTTGTATTAAAACTTTGATTGTGTCGTTTCTTCTTCGAGTGGTTTTTCGGGTTTTTGTTAATATACAAGGGCACATGCTGAGTGCTTGGGATTAAAAAAAAAGTATGTTCTGTGACGAAGAGGGTGGTGATAAAAAGATACGTGGGAGTATCTTGGGTGAACTTTTTAATCTTTGAAATTCTAGGTCTGGTAGAGATTATAGTAACTCTTTGGCTTTTACATACATTTTATTTCTTCTTCTATACATTTTGTCATATTTTTAAACTCTCCGGTTCGATATTGATTTAAAAAGTGACTCACACACATTACAAAAGAGAAAACACTTACAAAAAGTAAAAGTCAGTAGAAATATTTGGGTATTGGAATATTTGGTGATTTGGCTAAGTGGCTAATTGGATATTTGGAGATTAGGATATTATGTATTGAAGTTTTTAGGTGTATGAATGAGTACATGAATTAGAATGTATAGGTAGACAAAGTTACTTCACATCAGGACATAATATATCAATACAAAACAGACACTTAGAAAAACAGATACCCTGCTAGAGGAAATGGAAAACCCAAGCAGAAAAACAATCATTACAGACTTTTATGAACATGTAGTTGATTTTATGCGTTATAATGTACATAATATAAATAAATTAAATAGTAACTAATTGGTTGTATTATTAAATGTTTATTAAAAAATTAGGTTTGCATTACATGTTGATCATATAACAAAAATACGTTAAACAAAGAACATGCACAATTTTCATTATTTGAATAATAGAAACATTTAGGGACGTATTTTCTAAGGGCCGGTTGCTCATCCAACTCTATAATAGGTTTGCTTGAATATTTTCTTAAAAAATCTGCTTTTTCTCTGCCCTTAACGTAAATGGTATCAGCCTTTTCTGTCAAGCTCCGTACAATATCGGCAAATTTGTAAAATGGAGTAAATCCGGAATCCCATTCAATGCAATGATAGTGTTGCATTAACCATTTCGTTTGTTTGTATGCCGCTGGTCTTAGAAAGGCTAGATCAAACGGGGTTTAAAAACATAGTTACTAATTCTATGACCATCGTAGGCAGCAAGTTCATTAGGGATTAGCTTATTATTTTCTATCTTGAATGCTTGGAAGTCCACAACCAGACTAGGGCCAGCCATTGTAACTCGGGAACAGTTTTCAAAAAAAAAAAACTAAACTAAATAATGTGTGTTGCAGTTGATTTTATCTGCTTCGGGTACTAAACACATAAAGGTTTTCAAAATATTTCAAGGTTGTCCGAAAATATTTAAGAGCACCCATATTCCACATGTAAAATATAAGTATTAAACACATTGAATGAATGTTTTAAAATTTAGATAATCGATTTATTTCACTATAAGGGTAATAAAGGCAAACAGCTGAATTTTCAGATTTTAACTTTTATTTTCAAAATATACAGTAATTTATGCCAATATGCCGTATTTAGTAATTTTAATATTTTCACTTAATAAAAGCTCTAAAAATCACATGATAAACAACATTTGATCCTTGAATTATCCAAATTTACACGTTTTATAAAATTTTGCTAGTTTTATGACGGCACAGCAGATCGCTTGCAACTATTTTTGAAATAGTCTTGGCGTGCATCAATAACATAAAAGGTAGATGCACAAAAAATTGCTTCAGCTACTTTGCTTAATAAACAAAAAATATATTATCTTGAAATAAGTTCGATGGCTTTAGTAGTTTTTGTGTAAACGTGCATGAAACTATTAAAAGGCGATGGCTGATCCTCATTCCTATTGTTTGGTTAAATTGATGGAATCAAGTTGATTATATAAATAAAGAATATCTCTTCATGTACATACAGATGCTTTTTCTATAATTTTAAAACACATGCTATATCCGCTTTTTTTATTACTTACAATGATGAGAGAAAAATCTTGTTTACTACACATTAACTTTTCGTATTTTCGTTGATATAAGGAGTAATAAGCTGTGATGTCTTTTTGTAAATAATATAATTTTAATTTTGAATGTGTAAAAGCACTAAGTTATAATTTTTTCTTCTAAAAATGTAAATAATACAATTTTAATTTTGAATGCGTAAAAGCACTAAGTTATAATTTTTTCTTCTAAAAAGCTCTCACTCATCACAGAATAGTACATGGAGAGAGGAGAATGGATTTTAAGAAAGGTTTATCAGAAGTTAACTTTTTATGTATGCTACAACATTATTTGGATAGTAGTCTGATTAAATAAGAGAATATATTTACCGCTAATATGCATTTTTATTAATCCTTAGACATAAATTAAGCATGCATTTTGATACGTATACGACAACAAGAAATAGCAAGAATAATACTATAAAAATAAATAAATATGTTATAAAATATGAATTTTCCATAAAAACCCGTATTATCTACTGGATGTGATTTTTAAAAATGAATTACAATGATGAAGTAATAATTCTTGTGTGCACTTTAATTTTTCTTATCTGCATCAATATTCGGCAACACATGCTTTAAATCTAATTTTCATCCAACTTTGTGAATTGGAATATTTTTTTTTTTTATATATTTTATTTCGGATGCGAAACAGCCAAGTCTAGATAAATTAACCCAAATTCATCACCATTAACTAAAAAGCTCCTTATAAATTTAAGTAATTTTTACCTACTAGTCAAAAAAGGGATTTCATTCACAAGAGGTAGCATAGATTATCAAAGAAAGAAAAATAACGAGCAAAGAAAGAAAAATTAAGCATGTTTGTAAGCAGTCAAAGTTACCCATACAAAAAGGCACTTGCACTCTTTCAATGTTAAATAATCCCATAACAAAGAGCACATACCCTATTTTAACAACCATAGTAGAGAACGATATATACCTGTATCCCATTCGATATTTTAGAACAGAGTGATGTCAATAAAGAAAAAAATTCTTCAAAGTGTAAAAGGAGTAGCCGCTTTAAGAGTATACAAAACTGAACAACATAAAAACCACCTGCACCCCGAACCAACACAAGGTCATCGTAAATGAAACGTACCTGCACCTCATTCAATATTTTAGAACAAAATTACGTCAATAAAAAATAAAAAATTTTCAAGGCGTAAAAACCAAACACTTGCGTCCGAGTACGTCCAAGGTCGAAAATAAACCCAACCCAATGTCATAAATAAACATCTGCTCAAAAGTGTAGTCAAGGTTACATAAAGGACATCTGCATCCACTATAAAAATAAATCCAAGAGTACCTAAATAAAGAACAAAGTAAGAAAAATAGCCAGCGCTCAATATTACTCATAACAAAAGGTCCATGCCGCCTTCGAAATCATACATAACAAAAGGGTAGTTGCACTTTTTCAAGGTGTGAAAATCCCATCAAGGTGTGAAAATCCGATAACAAAGAGACCCAGACCCTATTGTTACGACTATAATAGCTCTTTCAAGGTGTGAAAATCCCATCAAGGTGTGAAAATCCCATAAACACCCTTCAAGAACGTGAAGGTATAACAAAACACAAAATATATTACAAATCTAACTTTTGGGAAAAAATAATGGTCAAGGTAACATCAATAAAACAGACTTGCATCCCTTTAGATATTTTCGAACAAATAAATTACGTCAATAAAGAAATAAAAATACTCCATGGTGTAAAAATTTGTAATGCAACAGTGTCATAAATAAAAGGGCACCTGCATACCATAAAAATACCCTCGTCCACGCCAAGGTAGCACCATCAAAGAGCAGCTCCATCCTTCAAGGTCAAATGAGTCACATAAAAGACACCTGCATACCATAAAAATACCCTCGTCCAGGTGTATGGTCAAGGTCAAATTAACAAAGAGTAGTTGCATCTTTCAAGGTCAAATGAACACCTGCATACCATAAAAATACCCTCGTCCACGCCAAGGTAGCACCATCAAAGAGCAGCTCCATCCTTCAAGGTCAAATGAGTCACATAAAAGAAAATTGTATACCATAAAAATACCCTCGTCCAGGTGTATGGTCAAGGTCAAATTAACAAAGAGTAGTTGCATCTTTCAAGGTCGAATGAACACCTGTATACCTGTGCGGTCAAGGACAATTCAAGGTCAAATTAACACCTGCACACCTGCGCGGTCAAGGTCACAGGGAGGAGGAGGTCCCAGAACCGGGGTTTCCCTACTACTCACAATATTAAATATTTTAATCAGAACGGACAAAAAAAAAATCACTCGTTCCAAAAATCGTATAAAAAAAGTTATGTTCCATTTAAAAAACACGTTATCCATAGCGTAACTCTTTTGTTTCTGGTTCAAATAAATTTTTGGTTTCATTTTTGAATTCTGCAGGAAAAAGTACATCGATTGCCTATTTTGGATTTTTCTTTAAATACAAGGAAGCTCAAAAATTAGTCCCTGTTCAGTCCTCGTTGGAAGACCCTGTACATTAGTACCTATGTATTCATACATTCAAAAAAGAGGTAATTGGGTAGGTACCTATACTTGTTTTAATTTTAAAGTCTGTCGATTTTTGGCCGCAACAACAAAACATTTTGAGTAATAGATGTGTTTTGGACTTCCATTGCCTTTAGTTTTTCATATCACAACGTTTCAACTGGTAAGTATCTCCAGTCGTTTTCAGGTGAATACTAAACAAGTTACAAAGCTACGAGCCTATTTATACTACCTAGGGGGGGCGGAGCTAGTGACGAATTCGGGTGCAGTCGTGAGTCATCTGCTTACGTCACCATGAATATTCATCTGCTGACGTCATCACGTTTGCATCACTACTCAATCTGAGCCTACACCTATTTAACAAGGGCTTCCAAATGTTTCTTATATCTGCAGAAGGTTTACTGAAACAGTCAGGGTTCTGGATTATGACAGCTGCTTCTTTGAATTTTCTCTTCCGCCAATGCTCTTCTTTAAGTATAATTTTTGCGTTTTCCCATTGTAAATGATGGCCGTGGGTCCAAGCGTGGTCTGCTGCACCGGATCTGTTTGTTTCTCCTTTTAGTGTGTGGTTTCGATGTTCTTTGATCCTTGTTTGGAGAGGTCGTAGAGTTTCACCAACATAGATAGGATTGTCCGCATTCGCAAGGTATTCTGTATACACAATTCTTCGTGTCCTTTTGATTTGTTGGTTTTGTCTTCGTCAGGTGGCTTCTTAAGGAATCTTTGGAGCTGAAGACTGTTCGGATGTTGTACTGTTGTCCTATTCTTCGAATTTTTTCGGATAGAGAGAAGGTAAATTCATGGTGGGTCCGGATTCATTATCTTTGTTCGTTCTAGTTTTGTGATTTTGACGCTTTTTGATGGCCTGATCGACTAGTTTCGTAGGGTAATCATTCATGCCAAGGTCTTGCTTGATGTTGACGTCAGCAGATGAATAATCATGGTGACGTAAGCAGATGACTCACGACTGCACCCGAATTCGTCACTAGCTCCGCCCCCCCTAGGTAGTATAAATAGGCTCGTAGCTTTGTAACTTGTTTAGTATTCACCTGAAGACGACTGGAGATACTTACCAGTTGAAACGTAGTGATATGAAAAACTAAAGGCAATGGAAGTCCAAAACACATCTATTACTCAAGATACATCATTGTCTACAACCTTCAAACAAACAACAAAACATTTCTTAGAAATTTCGAACAATGCAGGAAATAGCAAGGGTCATTTCGGATAATCCGGTTCATGGGTCGTTTCGGATAATGCGGAGTTCGCATAATCGAGTTTCGGATAATCGGGAGTCTACTATAAAATTGGAGAGTAACCGACTAAGCATCCATTAAGAACCCTTAAGGGGGTAAAAATAGGGGTTGGATTTTTTATAGGCATGTCTGTCTGAGATACAGACATGCCTATACAAACTATTACTGGCGGAGGTCTAAAAATTGGTATATACAGGGTGTCCGGAAAAATGAGGTCACTCCGTAAACCATATATTTCTTGAGCAAAAATAATGTGACTTTTACAAGTTGACCATCTAAGAATTTACTGTTAACCCCTCTTGGTCGGTAGTACTAGTACCGTAGTTGGTGCCTTCTGTCGCTACAATAGGGGTATTTTCTTCATTTTCTCGAGAATCGTCTTGTAACCTGGAATATTCTTCCGGAGCAGTCTTGCTTTGGAGAATCAAAGCTACCCTACAATAATTATAAAATAAGTAAGAACGAAACTAAAGTCATAAATTTTATGCAAGACGGTATTTTTCTAACCACCGGAAAATCCTTATACCATAAAGTTGTAACTCATCTAACAGAGTTAAATATTAAAATACAGATTCAGATTGCAAGGTGCTACTAAGAAATTGAAAGTTAATCATCTCATTAGGATGTCACCACCTGCAGACCGGTTTCGAACTCTTATTGCATAAGGATTTTTCAGGTGGTAAAAAAAAAATTTCTTGCAAATTTTAAATTACCACTACCTGACAAGTAGACAGTAGACTGTCTATATTATATTATTATAAAGTAAGGTCATGTTGTATTTTTTAATCTAAAATTTAAATAGGTAAACCACCTTTATATCTTACTGATTGTTTATGGTTTTTAACAAATTATGGGGAGATCACTAACTTTACCCAGTTAGTAGTAAAGTTATTCATATAATGTGAGTATAGTGTACCTATAAAGTCTGTTCAATGACCGCTGACCGTTACGTCACGACTAGTGCTTATCTTTCTAACATTCGTGATTTAGGTGAGATAGTAAATTTGCGTCAATAAAGAATGTCGTATAGTTTTACCAGTCAAAATAGTATATTAAAGTACACGTTTCATAAGAAGCGGTTTTAGCGCACGCGTCTATTTTAAAAAAACTAGCCACGAAGTGGCGAGTTTTTTAATTGACACGTGCGCTAAAACGCCTTATGAACCACGTGCTTTATACTATTTTTTCTATTTGTAGTTTTTTCAATAAAAAATACATATTTAAAAAGAAAATAAATCCTTTAAATTTTTATGTCTAAATTTTATGTTGGTAATACTATTTTTTATCAAAGTAACCTCTGGACAACAAAAATTATTTTGCGAACTGTCATTTTTTGATTTATTGACCCATTTTCACCACGAGATTCTAAAGTTATTTTAGCGATATGAGATTTGAAATTGGACGGAATACGTTGTGTGATCCTTGTACATTCGGTACATATATACAGAGCGTTCGGAAATTCGGGCGATTTTGCTCATTTTTTTTTAATTTCAAAAGACGTGATTATACGTCAATTTTTCAATTTATCAATTTTAATGTTACCAACATCAAATAAAGAAAAAACGCGTATCGAAATAGCTTCATTATGAACTTCATTTCAAGTTCATAATGAACTTATTATGAACGTCAAATAGAAAAAAGTTTTATTGTCATTTTTGACAGTGACATTTTTAATTAACATAATTTCAAAAATGACAAACATTAAATTTAAAATTTTGATTATTTTCAAAGAGAAAGTGATGCAGGAAAGACTCTTTTACCCTTTTACGCAGTTTACGAGGTAAGTAGAGATATAATAAAGCAGAAATTGTGAAAACATAAATAATAAACATGAAAAATATATGGCAATGTTTTTATAAATAGGTAGGTATGTACCTATCTGTTTTGGAGAGTTTCTGATGCTTTGGGAGTTTGGGGTTTTCCTTAAAACCTGTTTTTCTGGATGAAACCTGGAGGGGCTTTTAGGCAAAGTTGGCAAGATGATACTCTTCATACAGTTAAAAAAAATCGTCAGAGGGTGTACGGTATATTATTCTACATGCTAGTTCAGAAAATGGATTTGTGAATAATGAAAGTTTGATATTCAAGTCTGGCCTGAAATCTGGTGATTATCGTGATTCGATGAATAGTGAAAACTTTGAGAAATGGTTTGAAGAAAAACTGTTACCAAACTTGGAAGAAACATCGTTTGTTATCATGGATAACGCCACCTATCATTCTGGGCTAAATGAAAAAATTCCAAATACAAGTTGGTTAAAAAGATTAGGTACTTATTGCATGGTTAGAACAAAGACAGATTTCGGTTTCATCATTAGCAATGAAGAATCAGATCTGTATAATAGTGAAGCAGCATATCCCACCAAACGTCTCTGAAAAGCGCTTTTTATTTTATTTTAATTTCATTTTAATAGGTTGGACGAACTAGCATTGCAATATGGACATCGAGTTTTAAGACTTCCTCCATGTCATTTGACACATTAATCCTATTGAAATGGTTTGGTCGAAATGTAAGCGCTATTATGATGAAAAAATAAGTTCTATGCATCCTGTAACAAATGACGTAGTTTTGGGTCTGTGAAATGAAGCCATAGAAAATGTAACAGTGGAAAAATGGAAAAGATATGTAACACACACTAATAAAATTGTAAATCATTTGTGGAAACGGGAAAGATTTATCGATGCTTCAGATACTCCTCCCCTTTTTATTAACTTGGACGAATCTTATCATGATGATCCTTGCGGAGATGATTTATTTTAATTATTAAAAAACTATATTTTGTTTGTTGTAATTTTTTATTATATTTTCTTGTTTATGATTTTATACAGCGTGTCCAGAGAAGTTCTAGACATATGGGAATTTTCTTTATTGTTGATTTTACGAAAAAAAGTTATTCTTTATAAAAAGTTCTGCTTGATGCGCAAATAATATTGACATATCAAAACTTAAGATATCATGTACAGGGCGGCAAAAAAATATAGAAACACAGAATTACGTTAAGATGGCGATAAGTACCCTCGATTTTTATTTTAGAACAAATTATTATAAGAAAACTTTTTTATGGGACTTTTTCGGGATGAGGTATACAAATTTGCTCACCGTTTTTTCGCATTTTGTAGAGGGCGCCACATAGGGGCCTATACTTTAATTTGAATGGTTCCAACTTTTTTGTCCTACACTTTATGCGCATTTTGATTGAATATTTTATTCTCCTAACCTTTTCACATGAAAAAGGTATACTACTTTTGTTTCGATAAATCTAACCGTTTTCGAGAAAACCGCTAAAATAACATCCCTTGCATGTGATGAATACGAAATAATTTTAATTTATTTTCAACCTTAAACATAGCATAGCAAAGGAATGAATATTCAATGGAGTTCGTCGGAATTTTTTAAGAAGAGTTATTTTATGCATTGAAGAGGAAAGCAGGACGTCACTTATTTGAACCTTTTTTAATTTATTATTCTAGTATAGTCAGATCTGATCTTAACGTGCGGGTCCAAAGGTCACTGATCATATGCGTCAAATCAGACAACACAGAGGCTATCAAAATGTTGTGAGATTATTTACAAATATACCGAAGGAAGGAAAAATAGTTTCATTATTTTAGCTATCGCGAAGATAGCCACATATACCTAATATTATTAGTTTTGTAAAAATTATGTACAGGGGAGTTGAAAAAGTTACAAAAAAATTATATAATCGTTAATTATATACCTACTGTACCCTTTAATTAAAAAGGACAATAATAAACAATGCAATTTATTTTAACAATATTACTACTAAAACCTAAAAATACAATGGCATTTAGTCTCATAAACTATTTCGATAATGAAAGAAAAAGTGGAAATTCGCAAACCAATATGCAGGAAACTGTAATGAAAACACTGGGAATTAGTTTAAGGACTATGCAGAATAATGTGCATGAAAAAAAAAGCATAATATAATACCCAAGAATACTAAAAAATGTAAACGAAAAACACCGTTTATAATTATAGCCTAAAAACTCTCATCGTCACTTATAAAATCTGAAAAGTCCTCGTCGTCTGAGTCGTCTTCGAATGGAGCAGTTATCATTGGCGCTACTTCGACATCTAGTACTTGTTCTCGATCCCACCAATCCCTTATTAATATTTCTGTATGTTCCACCGATTTCTTCCAGTACTCTTGTGTAATATGATCTAAGGAATCTTGCCAAACTATTTGTACTTGCTCGGATTTAATACCATCACCTACATGTTTTTCATAATAAGACTTTGCACCAGCCCATGTTAATTCTATTGCGTTAAACTGGCAATGATATGGCGGCAGTCGTAGAACCTCATGACCATATTTACGCAGTATTTCATCTAACGCGTATATTTTGGGTTTTTTTAAGAGACTTTGCTATTGATAGGAGTTCCGATTTAAGCATATTTGGTAAAGGATTTTGGTTGTGTTTTTCCAGCCACTCATAAATATCACTTTTCCTCCAAGATGAAGTAGGCTGTTTATTTAAAATTCTTGAATGATTATATGATGCATTATCTAATACAATTAAAGACGGAGCATCCAAATTTGGTATCAATTGAACTTTTAACCATTTTTCAAACATTTCGCAATTCATATTATCATGATAGTCAGCACTTTTTGATGTTGAAGAAAAAATTAAACTCGCACCTGCAACATATCCTGTTGCAGAACCGGCATGCAAAATAATAAAACGCTTTCCCGTACCGCACCCCTTTTTCCTTTTAACACTTTTTACAGACTCATCTTGCCAAGATTTTGAACCACTTCCATTCGAAAATATCCACGTTTCGTCTAAAAATACCACTTTTCTAAATTTCGATTTGTAATTGTCCGTATATTTTTTTAAAAACTGAACACGCTGACTCACTATCTGTGGCTGCTCACATAAAAATCTTCGGTTACAGTCTTTTTTATAGCGAAAACCTAAATTTTTTATTAATTTTGATAACGCTTCAAGTCCAATTTTCAAAACACCCCGAATTTTTAATGTTTTTTGTAAAACTGGAAGAGTTACATTGGTTTTTGATTTGTATAAATCGTAAATCACATTTCGAACTCCCATTTTAATATTTTCGCTTAAATCCTCAGTCTTTGGCTTTCTTCGTTTACACTTTTTAGTATTCTTGGGTATTATGTTATGTTTTGTTTCATGCACAATTTTTTGCACAGTCCTTAAACTAATTCCCAGTGCTTGGGCTACTGTTTCCTGAATATTGGTTGACGAATTTCCACTTTTTCTTTCATTTTCGAAATAGTTTATCAGATTAAGTACAATTTTTTTTGATTGGGGATGCAAAAACCCAGAAAATTGTTTCATTTTGTCACAAACTGTCAAAGTCACAAAACTGGCATATTTAAAATAAAACGTAGCTGGTGCTATTATAAGCATTTTTAGAATCGCTGGAAAGTAAATACATATCCTTTTTTTTCATGTCAAAATGGGATAAGTCTGTCTCATTTATCTTACGTATTTTATTTAGAGGGTAAAATTAAACGCAAGTAAAGAAAACAAAAACTGAGAGTATGTCTTTCTTGAATCGTATGACCCGCACGATAAGACCAGATCCGACTATAACTTATGTATTTTAAAACTGCAAATAAAATAAAAACTTAAAAACCTTGTAACTAAGTTAATAATCAATTTTCGAAAAAATGTTATAGAAAGAGAGAGAGCTTACTATCGGTCTAAAATTATCCCCTAAATTTTTTGCTCATCATTTCCGGACACCCTGTATACTTATAGCAAACTTTTTTGATTGATAATAATTTGTCGGTATTGTTTTATGTTATTAAGTGAAATAGGCAACTTACAATAGGCACAGGCTATTCAAGGTATCTCCGCCGGCAGACACAAAATTAAAAATACCAGGATTCGTCTCGAGAGTAGAGTTATACAGGAGCGTGTAGACGGGAGATCCAACGAGACCTAAAAATGTAATAACACTGAGTACACATTGTTTTCTTAATACCCAAGGTAGGTACTCTGTAGAAACCATAGATATTTACCTTTAGATAAGCAAACAATTATCACGAAAGTGGCAGATTTATGACCTCGCGCATGTAAACAAAGCTAGACACTATTAGACATGCGCACTGCAACATTATCATTTAATGAATGGCAAGATAGACAGGTTCGGGCTTTAAAATTAAAATTCTTGCCAACAAATTGGAATTTCTTGTCAATTTTTTTGATCAGGTTGGGGATTTAGTTAAGATTTCTGCCATTCTTGGCAGTTGCAAACCTATCAGATTTTGAGGATAGAAAATTGGTTTTGTAAGGTTTTGTTTTTAAAATTTCTTTAAAAATGATTCGTCGTCGTGTTTTTAGTTCGAAAGGGAAGAGAATAAGTTAATAAAATTATAAAACTTATAACATCAAATATAAAAAACAAACAAAGCCAGCAAAATAACCAATCTTCGATGTTATCGCGTACCTAACCTCATGTCAAATGTTAGTTTTTTTGACTTTTACAATTTGGCAAAAAGTTGGATACGTGTAAAACATTTTCAAGCACAATTTCTTGTTCAAGAATTTGAAAGGGTTTTTGCCCGAGAACTTGACCCGTGGAATACTTTCACCCTTGGATTAATATAAACGTACCTAGGTATTTACTTGTGTGTCTTTTAAACTTTTTGAAGATTGCAAGGCTGTAAATAAAATATACCAAAACAAGGATCGGGATGATGAAAGAGTTTTGGACTTCCATTGTCTTTATTTGTTTCAAATCACAACGTTTCAACTGGTAAGTATCTTCAGTCGTCTTCACCTGAAGACGACTGGAGATACTTACTATACTATACTACTTACCAGTTGAAACGTTGTGATTTAAAACAAATAAAGACAATGGAAGTCCAAAACTTTTTCATCATTCAAGAAACATCATTGTCTCCAAGGATCGGGATAATCTGTCATGGTGTGTGTTTCTCTTTATTTTCATACCTTGTTTGTGTATATAGCCTAGGCATAGTTTGATGTGTTTAAATTAATCATAATTAAATAAAGTTATATATCAAGATACATCGATCACTACTCCATACTTACTGAAAATACGAAATACCCGGTATTTTACCCCTAGTTGGATTATTGTTTGCTTAATTATCTAATGGTAAATGTATATATATGATCTATCCGTGCACTAAATTCTTACCTAAAAGGTTCTGCAACATGGTGAACACAGAGAAAATTTTCGCCACTTCATCGCCATCAACCGACTTCGAGATGAGAGACTTCGTCATTGCGCTTATTGTTGTGCTGGGGATTTTCACAACAACAGCTAAAAATAAAAACCTTTTTTTGAAAATTTTAAAATGGGGTGGGGGGGGGGGGACTTGCACCCCTTCTTCCCCAAGCCGCCCACTGCACGTCGTCACTACTGGAATGTACCGTATATATATTTGATTATTCCGTAACTTACCAGCGTATATCAACCAATCGGCTTGGGCTGTTCCTTGCATTACCATTCCCACCATCGAGCTGACAAAACCGGCAAAAATCAGTATAGTCTCCTTTACTTTCAGTTTAAAGTGTACAATGTAAAGCAACACAGTTGCCCCTAAAAATAAATAGCAGCATAAGTAAAGGTATTATTGAGGTCAGAGAACACGCGGGATGATATCATTTTAAATGGTTTAGGGAAATCACAACGGAAACGTTGTACGAACGTTTTTACTACGAGTGACGCAGAATTTTTGCCATTCATTCATTATCTAACGTTACAGTGTTGACGAGCTGTGTGTGTGATCAATTGAAGTCAGTGGCGCACCAAGGGGGGGGGGGGCAAGGGGCCTTGGCCCCCCCCAAAACCCCCAATGAAATTGACTTCAACTTACTATACCCACTAACCCACTAAAAAAAACTTTAATTTCCAGCCGCGATACAAAGAACGATATAATTTTTATTACTTTTGTTCAGTATTATAAGTAGAAAATTTGCAAAGCTTTCTCAGCCTTCATTCTTCTTATGCAAATTATTCATTTTTTGAAAATTTTTATAATGAAAGCATTCTAATATGCCAATTTAAATTATGAAACGACAAGTTTACAGATAGCAAAGAAATACCCTCCGATATGTTTAAGCTATATATTCAATGTAATGGTATGATATTTCCCAATATAAAAACTTTTGCAAATTTTTGTTACCCTTCCCGTCACCGCCAGTACCTCTGAAAGGTCATTTTCCACATTAAAGTACTTAAAATCGTACTTAAGAAATTCCACCGGGCAAGTAAGACTTAATGGTTTGGCAAATTTATTTATTTATAAGAATGTTCCTGTTTCTTGTGAAGAAATTTTAAATAAACTTTCTAAGGGTCGATGAAAATTAGATTGACATATTTAACAAATGCAAAGGTGTTATAAAAAAGTTTTGGTTTCTATTATTTATAAAATATTGTTTATTGTTGTGCTTTGTACTAATTCATATTTTTAAATAAATATATTTGTGTTATGGATATGTCGTCATTACTTACCTATATTTTATTTGGTAAAAAGAGTGGTATGTTTTGTCCGGAATAATTATTAAAGTGGATATTTTAAAAAGTCAATTTTTTTAGATATTTACTTGAAACTTGAACTTGAATTGAACTAGGCTATTCCGATCTTCTGAGAATACCTGTTAAAAAGCTACAAAGTTCTAGAAAAATGCGTAACTTAAAAGTTTATTAAAAAAATTGCTTCCGGCACTGATTGGCGGCCCCCCCCTAACATAAAATCCTGGGTGCGCCGCTGATTGAAGTAAATCTTGCAAAATATATGGATTGTTTTTGACCAAAAAAAGAAACACTTGCAAATGCACTGTAAGGATAACAGCGAGTTTTTACAGCTTACAGTGAAATCCAAAAAACTAAAAATGTTGTTTGTGACGAACCCTGTATCGTTTCGAATCGTTTATAATTTCGTCGATATTTAATGTTTTAACAAACTCGTGTTCGGGATAGATCGGAACGGCGTTGTTGTCCCATGGTGTTACGTAAATGGGTTTTTACTTGACGATGGTCAAGGCTTGTCACCTATTGTTGAGCTGTAGAGTGGGTGCGGCACTTGACGATGGTCAAGGATAGTCACCCATTGATGAGTTGACCGGGCGGTAGGCTCCGATGCCTGCAGCTTGAGTTGGCCCAGATTATATACCCAAATAAGTGATGAGATTGCAACGCACTTGACCCCGATTGGCGTACAGTGGGTTGCGATCTCAACAACGCACATTGGTCGAGTATCCTAAATATACCGGACCACTGTGAGTTGTAGTTGACAATATCGTTTGTAAATTCCGTGCTTTCACGTATAATTCTTCTTCACTTAACGAAGTTAAATTCTCAGGATATAAAAAAAATAAAATTAGCTATGAAATGAAATACCTAAAAGCAAAGCTGGCAGTAAGTTTTGAAGGGGCCATCAATGTGGGCCCCCCCACTGGTCATTACAGAGCATATCTTAATTTTTTTTTTCGCTATTACAACAAGGAAAGTAAACGGTAAGAACATTGCAGTTTTTACCTTACTAAAAATAGTACCTACCTAGAATCCAGGTGGCAGTCGCTATACTGGTATACGTCGTGTACAAATGCAACGTCCAATGAAACTTTGCTCTCATAAACAGGAACATGACGCTGACGTCTCCTGCAATCATGACGAAGTACAACGCCAACGCAAATATAACCAGGAGAATGACCGCCCTGTTGTAGTGAGACCTGACCCTGAAGGTGGTTTTGAACAAGCCCGATACGTTGCGTGTATCGAAGAATCCTTTAATTCTGTTCTGGAAGAAAAAATTGAATATCACTGTAGGAATCGACTTGGAGGTACTAAAAATGTATTAGAGACGTTTCGCGAAATTTTTACAGATACTGTTATAAATAGAGTTTTAGATCAGGGTCGATAATTTTTGAAACCAAAAAAAAATAATAGTAGGATGAAACCTATTGGAAAAGGGAGAGAATATAACAAAAATGAAAGGAAAAATAATTTACGGGCGATCCGAGGTCGGGAAGTGGAAGGGGTGAGTTTTTAAGGGTAGAAAACGATTTATCTCGATTTCCGGCAAAACTACAAGTCCTATGGAAAAACGTTAAATGGCAAAGCTATAGATAATAAAAATATCTACAACTTTTATATTTACACTTTTTTCACATAAGCTCAAAATTTATGTGAAAAATTCAAATAACCAAGTTTTTGGTTTTTTATTTTTATCTTTTCCAAAATAAATTTTTTTTTACGAAATTTGGTGAAAACTTACCTTTCTATGTCCCAAACACACTGTAATTTTTTTTATTTAAAATATTTATTTTTTCACCTTATTTTGACTTAATATCGAAAAAACACCCCAATTTTCAATCGAAAATTCTCACGTCAAAATATCTGCTTTTTAAAAAAAGTCGGTGGGCTTTTTGTTCGTTGAAATCTCTACTTTCTGATGCTGTAAAAAAAATATACATTACTATGGTAAATGTTCTCAAAAAATGCAAAGAAACGAAAGAAACTCGAATCCTATTTTTTTTTTAAATCATTATGTACAATTTTGAGCTATTTATTAAAATTTATACTTTAATTACTCAAAAAACGTAAGATTCATGATGTTACATTGATAAACAAAAAAATTACAAATCGATATAACATAAAGATCGCAAAAAAACATGCGAAAATAGTTGTTCTAATTATAATTAAAGGTAGGATTTAAAGGGGATTTCATCACATTTACCATAGTAATGTAGACTTTTTTACACCATCAGAAAGTAGAGATTTCAACGAACAAAAAGCCCACCGACTTTTTTAAAAAAGCAGATATTTTGACGTGAGAATTTTCGATTGAAAATTAGAGTGCTTTTTCGATATTAAGTCAAAATAAAGTGAAAAAATAAATATTTTAAACCAAAAAAACAACAGTGTGTTTGGGACATAAAAAGGTAAGTATTCACCAAATTTCGTGAAAATTTTTTTTTTGTAAAAGATAAAAATAAAAAACCAAAAACTTGGTTATTTGAATTTTTCACATAAATTTTAAGGTTATGTAAAAAAAGTGTAAATAAAAAAGTTGTAGATCTTTTTATTACCTACAACTTTGCCATTTAACGTTTTTTCATAGGACTTGTAGTTTTGCCGGAAATCGAGATAAATCGTTTTCTACCCTTAAAAACTCACCCCTTTCCTCTTCCCGACCTCGGATAGCCCGTAAATTATTTTTCCTTTCATTTTTGTTATATTCTCTTTCTTTTCCAAAGAGTTTTATCCTACTATTATTTTTTTTCACTTTTTACCATTTTCAAAGGCCAAGTCAAAGTTTATTTAAAAATTTAATAATATAATAAATATGTTTATGTTGTCTTCGATAAACTTATTCTTCAATCCCCTGAAGCTGAGCTTGTTAGGGGCAAATCTTATTTTTTGTTTTAGTATGTAAAATCATAAATCATAAATATGCATTTAAAATCAATTTTTTTAAAGTAAAAATGTTAATTTATAGTATAAACGCAGCTTTTTTGAAGAAATATATTACCGATAATAAAATTATTAATTTATAAATTTTAAGTAAAAAATATTACTCATATAAATTATTCAAAACAATATTAATTAATTAATTAAAGCATTTCTAAAAATATTTTCAAATTGTCTTTTTTTAATATCCATGTTTTTATTTCGACTTAAAAATTTTTTAATGAAATCAATTTTTTTATTTTTGTTGGTAAATAATCGTTTAAATAAAACATAAATATTTGAAATTTTTTTGTCCTATGGACTTATTTATTTTAGGTTTTATGATTATTTCATTTTTATGACGTGTATTATGATTATGGTTTTTAAATTGTATAAGGTTTTTATTTTTAAATATATATATATTAAGATGTTATAAATGTAAAGTTGTCTAATGTTCAAGTTTTTTGTTTCTGAATATAATTCTTTTGAAGGATAAAGATAATCTTTATTGTATATAATTTTTAGAAACCTTTTTTGTAATATTTCTAATTTTTTAACTAAAGTTCTATTTATTCCTCCCCAACCTAAAATTCCGTAATTTAAATGAGTTTTAACTAACGCGTAATATAATATTTCCATATGTCTTACATTTAAAAAATTTTTAATTACAGGGTGTTCCATAAGTAAGGGACCATACAGCAACTGGAGATAATTATAGACTTGTTATGGAACACTCTGTATAGGGTATTATTATTTTTTGTGTAGCAGTAGGCATAAATGACCTAATAAAAACTGCCTGTACGCAGCATGAGAGGCACTGCCTCTATATTTACTTCGCGTGTACGGTGTGTACCTACCTCTTTTTGGCTTGGCTGGGTTTAAGAAAAACTCGACTATAAGAAGGAACGTCGTCATGTTATCTAGCAATAATTACTTACCTCCGTCTCCCTATTTTCCAACGACTCTGGAATAAAGAATATTGTGTATAGAAGTGCCGAGAAACAGCTCAGTGCCCCTAAAAAATAGACAACAACATAGTTGGTGGAGTTTAACAGATACGAACTCGACCAAGACCCAATGAAAACGGCGGCGCCCATCACTCCTTCGAACAGACCCATTCTAAAAAGGTTTCACTTGATTGTTATGTACCGGGTGAGTCAACGATGGCGCGGACTAATTTTAGGCCTTGAAGATAAGATTTGTCGATAATAAGCTTTTGTATGAAGGTATGGTTGGATATCTGGCACATTTTAAAAATATTTTGAATTATACAGGGTGCGCCCAAAAAGTAGGGTGTCATAAAGTTACATTTTTTTAAATGGGACACCCTATATTTGAATATATTTATTAATTCTACGTGTTATTTCATACATTTTTCTTACTGGTTTAATATACGAAAAAGTTCTAGTTTTTAAGATACTTAATAAGACTTATAATGAAAATTTTGCATTTGCAAGCATCTCGTTTTTGTGAAAATGCTACTTTAATTTTGACTCTAGGCCTCTAGGCGATTCATAATTTTTATACTTACTAAGGCCCAATTGTATAGGTTCGGTTTAACTAGAACGCTGGGTTTAAACTAGAGTTTATTCAAAAAACCGTTTGTATAGGTTACGTTGACCATCAAACTACAGTTGAACTATCAACTGGTGGAGGAGGCACCAGTTAAACTTCAACTGATGGTTAAATGCATGCAAAATGTCAATTTAACTGACACCGACATAACCACAAAAAATCCGAAATTCAAAATAACTATCGAGGTTGGGATTGTAGAATTGTGTAAAGAAAATGGATATTTTTTATTTTGGCCACCCCCTGTTTTAAAGATCTGCTTTTCCACCATATATTTTTTTTGTGTTTTTTTTTTAATTTCCATTTACCGCTTTTACCGTCCGTAATTCTTTTACGATACCACTTCCATTGAATTCCACTGCAAGTTGTCCCCACGCTGCCTCCTTTTCGCGCCAGGTCACAGCATCGCTCTTCTTTGATTCTATCACCATTATATAATTTTCAACAAGCTCAATGAGCAATTTAATTTCTTCTGTATTAAAGTTCACAGAACGCTTGTTCTCTATTATAGCCTCCATTTATTATGTTGATAGGCTGGCTGATACTATACTATTTCAAAATTTTAACAATAATACAACAAATCAAACTAATGAACATTTGAAAATTAAGTACGGTTAACTTTTTTGTTTACAAAATATACAAACCTAGGTTTGGCACACGTTTAGCATTTCTCTTTTTCTGGACTCCTAGACAAGAGAGATGGGAATACAGACTGGAGATTCTGAACTACTTTTTAATTCATTTCCATTATAATAATAAACAAATAAGTATTGACTTTTCAACTCGCCAGAAGTTAGCCGTAGATATAAATAACCAAAAGGTATGCAATCGGTATTTTAATGATGTTTGGTTTAAACTTGCTGTTAAACCTAAAGTTAAACTAAAGGTTAAACCTAAGTTTTACCGACACCTATACAATTGGGCCTAAATAAAGTCAAAACTACATATTTAGGTACTATGCAATATTTGACGTCTCATTTCCTGTTTTCTGACTTTCTAGGACCAAAGTCAGAAAACATCTAGTTGAAAAATATCACTTTTATTAAAATGGAACACCCTATATATTTCTTTCTCATCTTTTAGCTCGTCATAAACTCTTCAACTTTCATGAAGAACGGCCTATCTCTATATCTAATAGTTTTTAAAATATTTTGATATTTCGAGATTTAATGTCCTCGTTATAGCATCTTTTGTCAATGGATCACGCCTGTTGAATCAAACATTTCTATTAAATTTTAAAAACATCGAGGACTGAATGTTTGCCGCTCGGGATATTTCATCCTGTATAGTCGTTCAGCAAAAACACAATTTTTATCCGCCTCGCCCAGAACATAAATCAGATCGATTAATTAATTTTTTGAAAAATTCATTTTGAGTACCAACTTACAAAATGACTGGACAATAAACTTTGCAGTAAGAAGGCTTAATTTTTATATTGATCTGATTCTTAATGTTATCCACTGCCATTATTTCTAGGTTCTTCATGAAAGGTGAAGAGTTTATGACGAGCTATAAGATGACATAAAAAGGTTGTTCCATTTAATAAAAGTGATATTTTTCAATTAGAAGTCTTCTGACTTTGGTCCTAGAAAGTAAACACCCTGTAAATGAGACGTCAAATATTTCATAGTGAATATGTATTTTTTACTTTCTTTAGTAAGTATAAAAATTATGAATCGCCTAGAGTCAAAATTTAAGTAGCATTTTCACAACGATCGAGATGCTTGCAAATACAAAATTTTCATTATAAGTCGAATTATCTTAAAAACTATAACTTTTTTGTATAATAAACCATTAAGAAAAATGTAAGAAATAACACGTAGAATTAATAAATGTATTCAAATATAGGGTTTCCCATTTTAAAAAATGTAGCTTTATGACACCATACTTTTTGGGCGCATCCTGTATAATTAAAAATATTTTTAAAATGTGCCAGATATCCAACCATACCTTAATACAAAAGCTTATTATCGACAAATGTTATCTTCAAGGCATAAAATTGCTCCGCGCAATCGTTGACTCACCCCCGGTACAGCGTTGTGATAAAAAAAAACGGCCTTTTATATAGAATACCTCCCACTTAATCAATAATCTCTCGGACTCGTTATATTAATTTCTTAAAACTACCTTTAATTTTTTTAATGAAACATTGTATATTTTTACGTTTTGATGATTACATGATTTATGAAAAATATCTAGAATTAATTGTAGAATGTAAAAATATACAATAGTTTTATTAAAAAAATTAAAGCTGATACACATAGTATTATTATGATAATATAATTTGACGGGTCCGAGCGATTCTTGATTAAGTGGGCGGTATTCTATATAAAAGACTAATTCGTTTCTTTATCATAACCCTGTATAAGGAAAATATTTATAGTGGCTTCCAATTGTTATTTTTGAATTTATAAACTTATTTGATACCGAAATAATACCTTACAAATCTGGATGTAAAGTCAAAAGAGAAAAGCACAGTGGCGGCTAGTTAATGAAGGGCTCTGGGGCCTGCAATTATTTCAAACAGAATCCAAAAATACTTTACTTAAAAAACCAATAACGCAATGTTTGTAAGCAATCAATTAAAATAATTCAAACCAAACGTAGCCCTATTCTAACGGGCAGGCTATACTCATAGGCAAGCGAGTTGCGCGCTCTCAAGGTTGTATTAAGCGCGGGCGGCGGCGGGCGACCGATTATCCGTCCCGATTCAACGCGCCTTCTCGATGGGTTGTCATGACGACGGAGGCCTGACGTCACCTACACATCGCACAACGAGCGGCCACGGAGAGCTCCAATTTTCCGCGCCCTCTGTTCGCGAATCGCGATGCGACCTGTCGTCTGTCGATGCCGTTGACTCGCTGACGTTTTGTTTAAGTATTTGTTTTGAGTTATTTATTAATTACGTTATAAAAGTGGAAAATGTCGTGTAATATGAAGGTCAGTGATTTACAGAAGCTTGTGTTTAGTTATCTGAGCTTAAGTGAAAAACGTGAACTTGAAAAATGCTAGAAATTGAACATAGTACAAGTGCAATCAAAATGTTAAAGTAAGGCACAGTTTACGCGTAAGTTTGACAAAGAAATATATAATAAAAAATCCTGGATATGCGGTTGTGAGGACAAAAATTTTTTTTTTTGTTTCGTGTGTCTTCTTTTTGACGAGGATGATAATTGGACTATAAATGGGGTGCAGGACTTAAAACATCTTTCAGAGAAAATAAAAAAACATGAAAATAGTGCAAAACATCGTCATAATGTGGTAAGTTTTGAGATGTTAGGACAAACTAATATTTTAACTTGTTTAAGTAGTGCTTATGCTAATGAAATTAAAATTCACAACGAGAAAGTTAGAAAAAACCTCGGAAAAAACAGACACGTACTTTAGAAAATAATAGACATTTAAAATTTTTTTATTTAAAGCCAGCGCCCCCCCTGACTCGCTAGTCACGAGCCGCCACTAGAAAAGCACCCCCATTTTTACTAAAAAAAATGTATTAAGGTGGAATTATCAACGTCATTCAATTTATTGCCAACCTATAACCTATTTCGCCTTGTTTTTCTTAGTTTATTATTTTATTGACTAATATTTAAATAAAATCAATTTCGTCTGCACCTTATTTAGGTAATATCTGATATATTACAAAAATATTAATTTATTTCATTGCTTATTCTGGGAGAATTGTATAGTGAAAGAACAATGACATAATAATGTTTAAAAAAATCTTAACCGATATTTTTCGATATACAATTATCCTTAAATAACTTATGAAATTCCTTGATATTTATTTAACATGTTAATTATTACCTATAGAATATGAAGACAATATTGATTTTATTTAAATTTTGTGTAGAAGTTAGAAAAAATAAATAAATCTACGCGAAATAGGTTATAGGTTGGCAAGCATGTTGATACTCCCACCTTAAGAAAAATCTATTTTAGCTTCAAAATTACACCCAAATAACAACTTACTTTAAACAAGAAATGGCAATTAATGGCAATTAGGTAATCGCTTTCTGTGAATTTTTAATGTTGATGTATTGTAAGAAAAAGTTTAACAAAAAAAAAACATCCAATTCCTAGCAGTTTCCAACAATTCCGAAATCAAAACACCCAATCTTTAATATCTACCTATATCCTCTGTGCTGCTCGTCTGTCACATCTGTCAAATAGGCTAATAAAACTGTCAAAAGAGAAGCTCCGCCTCCTGTGACAATGACAGGAATCGAGCATAATATCATGTACCACGGCGATGCCGTTTCTATGGCAGAGAATATCACCATAACTAACATCATTATTGTGTAACCTGAAAAATAAAAGCGTTTTTCTAAGTTTGTTTCATATCATAGTTATTATCCCAACAAGTGCGGAAATAGACTCTTTTCCGCACGCAACTGCCGTTACGCGTCGTTCTGGTACGCAGTTGACAGCGGAAAAGTGACTTTCCGCATGAGTTAGGATCTATTCAAACTAAAATGCGCGCGGATAAACGACAAATTGCGCACGCTTGTGGGAAAAATCATTTCAATATCGTTTTCACTTTTCTGTATCGTAATACGCTTATTATAAAAGTTTTTCTATTTTTTAAAAGTTGGTAATGATGTTAATTAAATAAATAGCCGAGTTCCTTTTACGTTACTTTTAAATAATAAAAAATCATGATATTTTATTAAGAAAATTATACAGTACCTATAGGGGTAAGGGGAAATACACACAACCTACTTCAAAGTTATTTATAAGCTATCGTAAACAATTTGTTCAAATTGGGAAAAGAAAAAGTTCGGAAAAAGAAATAATATGTGGAGTTCCACAAGGATCAATATTAGGTCCGTTATTATTCTTAATTTACATTAATTCCGTTTCCAAATTGAACTTTTTTTTTATATATAAATGGCATTTGGCTAATTAGCCATGCAGCCAGTCGCAAAGTAAAACCAAATTGAACTTAAAGGGCAATATAAAGCTATTTGCAGATGATACGACAATTATTTATTTTGCTGAAACTCTTGCAGAAATGTATTTTGATATTAATAATGATTTAAAAATACTTCTTTTTTGGCTTCAATCAAATATACTTACGTTAAATTTTACAAAAATCTTCTTTTATGTTTATAACTAAAAATAAAATAAATTCCATCATTAACCCCTTAACATTTAATAATGAAAATATTCAATATTCAAAAACGACAAAATATTTAGGATTAGTTTTAGACGAAAATTTAAATTGGAAATGCCATATCCAGTTTATTATCAACTCGATATCTCCTTTGGTATCTGTTTTGTACAGAGCTAGATATTTCATTCCTTTGAAATACTTAAAAAAATAAATATTTTTCATTAATATATTCAAAATTACAATACTTAGCTTCTGTATGGGGATCTGCTTGTTTAACAAACTTAAAACCATTACAAAAATTGCAAAATAAAGTTATTAAATGTATACACAAATTACCACATTTAGAACCAACTGTTAATCTATGTAGACCGAAAGGGTATTTACACGTTCAAAACATTTATAAATTAAAAATTTATATTCTAATTCACTCTATTATTTTAAAAGAAAAAAAATCAAACATATAATAACACTTCAGGAGAATAAGACATTACAATGACATGATCATAACACCAGACATTATATAAATTATCAAACTATATCTACCAGTAAAAAATAATTTCGGAAAAAAATCGCTTTTATATATATGACGGAATAATAAAATATAACAATCTTCCAAAAAATATCAGAAAAATTAAAAAATTGACAACTTTTAAAAAACAATTAAAGGGATATTATTTAAATTAAATTATTTATACTATTTTCTTTAAATTGATTTTATTATACTTAGTTATTAATGATACTAGTTCGATATGAACACTATAACGAAAAGTGTGCAACGTTAATTGCACAAGTTTCATTAACAAAGTTCATATCGAACGTGTTCATTCAACACAATCTTCCAAAAAATATCAGAAAAATTAAAAAATTGGCAATTTTTAAAAAACAGTTAAAAAGATATTTACTAAATTAAATTATTTATACTATTTTTTTAAAATTGATTTTATTAGTGAATTAAATTGGATTCCCTTCCATTTTTTTTTATTGTTATTTTTTTTAATGGTTATTATTTTCTATATTATGTTGTCACTTTCCACGTAATGAACTGTAAAAGTTAGTTTGGAATAAAGACATTTTGAAAGTTAAATAGCAAAGCAAAGCACAACAAAGATTTTTCCCTCCCCCCTTGTCGCGGTTAAGTATGCCCCTCTATATTTCTCATGCGATTATACGAAGTTGTTGGCAAAGCGTTCCTTTAAAAACTTGGCTAAGCAAAGGTTTTTACAGCAGACATAATGCCCGGTTTTCTTTTGTCGTTAGAGTTTTGCGACAGCGGTAATAGAAATAAAGGCAGACAAAATAAATAAATATTAGAAATTTAAGCCCAGTGTTGGAACCAGTTTTCCAAGAATCGTAACATTATTTCTATGAACAAAGCTATGCGATAAATGACAATTTTATTGAAAGAGAAAGAAATAATGCAAGAAAGCATCAAAGAAAATTATTATTAACCTAAATGACGACTCTGACAGTGAAACAGAATTTGGTTTAGGTTAAACAAATTTATTAACTGTGTATTATTTTATTTGTTAGTGTTGTAGAATTAGTTACGACCACAGATCTCTTAAAAAATAGATCTGTGGTTAGGACACATGTTATTCGTATATTTTTAAGACTGTGTGAATTAAAATTAGATTTAATTTTTTTTTAATCCGTCACTGATTTCTTCTCGTAAATACCTATTATCACCTGTTGTAAATATTAAAGTTTGGCTAGAAATTTGCATTTTAACGATATCCCTTGCCTTTGAGATATACTTTCACGTGTTGAATACAGTTTCTTCAGTTTTCAGCGGTTACATTTTTAACTTCCGTCTTTATCAACTCGATCACACTACTGTTTAAAGTAGGTGTATTATTGTGAGCACGTATATTAGACTTTAATTTATGCCATATCAACTCGATCGGATTAAAAATACAATAATATGGTGGAAGCCGAATTACTTCGTGACCTGCTTCCTTTGCAATGTTGTCACAAACGTATTCCTTTGAAAAATTATAACTTTTTATAAGTTCTAACAATTGTTTAACATTATAACTTTCGTGGAAATATATGTCACGTTCGCACAAAAAGTCTTGTATGTCTCTTTTTCTATTAGTGGAACCTGGTATCTTATTTTTTTGGCGACTATGGTAGAATGCATTATCCATCACAATACAGCTATTCTGTGGTATATTCGGTATTAATTTATTTTGAAACCAATCTTCAAAAACTTCTGCGGTTGTATCGCAGTGATAATCCAGGCTGGAATCCGAAATATTCTTGGCTGCTAAAAACAGACATTCTCTTATCCATCCTTCTATCTGACCCTGCATGTAGAATAGTTATTCTTTTACCTTTATTGGACGGAGCTTTCGTGTAACATTTTTTGGAACCATCAAGCCATCCTTTACTGGGTGTATCATGGCATGGGTGTCGTACCAATAAGTCTCATCTAGATAGATTATTGTATTGTTTTCCAATCTAGCTGTATTTATTTTTTCGAGATATTCGTTTCTAAGTTTTTGCAAGCGCTGTCACTCCATTATAACTTGCCTTTTGTCTATTCTTTTGAATAAAAACCCCAAACGACGTGGGGTACGCCACAAAGTTGTAGTGGAACAATTAATCTCACCATCAGTTTCCTGGGACAGTCTTCGTGAAAGTGACAATAACGTTGGCACTTTTTGTTCTGCATACATTCCATAAAGATTGCGGCGAATTAAGTCTCCTTGAAATAAATCAATGCACTTTGGTACACCATTGTCTTTTCGTGTTTTTTTAGGAGCTATCGAATTATTCACAATTTTCCAAACTGTACTTTCAGGGACGCTCGTTAAAGCACAAGTTTCTTTCAAGGAAAAGTATTTTTCGTGACCTCGCTCTACTAACTTTAAGTATAAACACTTTTAACTATCATTTTTGCCTCAGCGGGCAAACATTTGCGCTTTTTGTTAGACATTTTAAAATACTTTTTCCTACGAGCGTGCGCAAAGTAGTACTTTGCGCACGCATTTTTGTGTGCAAAGTTACACTTTTCCGCACTAGTGCGGATAAGACTTTTATCCGCACTGGGTGCGGAAAAGTAAAACTATTCAAAAATCTCCTTGGTAGGGAATATATATAAACACTGTTAAAATGAGCAGCTCTGACGATAAATATAAATGTTATAAACAAATAATTAAGTTTCCTATTATTTTTTTTATTGTTATGTAATTTTTTAATTTTCTATTATTTTTTTTTGTTATGTAATTTTTAGTTGTAAGTATATTATAGTTCTTTCTTTAAAGTCGAATTAAAAATTATTAAATAAATTATCATATTTTTATTTTTGTTGTTATCTGATATGAAGCTCGTAGGAAAAATGTTGTTCCTAACAAGTGCGCAAAGTGCTTTTCCGCACTCAAGAACTTATCCGAACTCCGCTTCGCGTCGTTCGTCCAACTGTACTTGCGTGCGGAAAAGTATCACTTTGCGCACTTGTTAGGAAAATAACTATATCGAACTTTATAATACACACTGTTTCAAGGCTCAAGATAAACTGACAAAGACAAAGGCGTTGGGACCATACATAATCCGACCCTGTTTGGGTTAGGTATAAGGGTAGAGTCTAATGGTTATTTAACGTTTTTATTGCATCTCATAATCATAACTGGAGGCAAGTCACTTTCTTACACTGAGAATAATTAAACCATTAGAAGGTTTGTAAATCCCTAATAAGTACCCATAGCAAAATTTTTGCTTGACGTTATTAGAGTAATCATAATAATTATAAAAATATTTTCTAACCATAATAATCTCGCATATTTAATCATTTCTTTTATTCGATATAAGCCAGGTTTAGAAGTTTAGCGAATCAGTTGGCGGTGCTTATAATACAATCATATTTAAAAGTTAGCATAATACTCGCAGCGAATTGTCAAATATTTTTTATTAGAAATCTTATATTCTCAAATAACCCGATTGATATTTCTTATTCGAACGCTACCCGCTACCTGTTCGTCGGGTTCGTCCGGCTTCATCCTGTTCATTTGATTAGATGTTCTTGAAGCGGCCGCGCCGGTCGCGTCGTCACACGTGTGTTGTGGTTCCTGGGCTGTGTGCAACAGTAAGTATCCATGCATTTTTTTATTATTGCTAGGAAATTGCGAAATGATACAACAGTATCTTTTCAGATTTTAAATTTGATGAAATATCGGTAAGTATCGATTATAGGGCTGTCCCCATATTATCATTATTATTATGCTGATGACTGTCAGGCGCTAACTAGAATTTTTTTAAATCGAACTAAAGAGCATGTTTTTTGTGTAAAAATGTTAATATCATATACTATTTAATGATACAGTCACAGCAAGGAACTGGCATCTTTTATTACAAAATTATTTGGAAGATGAAGATTTATTAAATTTAAATTAACGAGGATTGTGCGGTTTTCCTCAAATAATGACCTTATGAGCCTGGGTTACTTCCAGTCATACAGGACGTAGAAATCTTTTTGTGTATTTAAATGAAATTCTCTTTTCTTTGGTACTTATGAAATTCACATTATAGACATAAAATGTAAAATGTCAGATACACTTATGTAAATTTGAAACGACTCACCTAAAACAATAGTATTTTTTTTTTAATTTAAGTAAATTTTTTTACGCATTATTAAACTGTTATTTCGAGTAGGTTGAATTGCCCCATAACTACGGTTAAATATTAGGATGGGACTGATGGAAAATAGTAAGTAGGTATTTTATAGTTTTTATCGAAATTTAAGTTTGAATATATAAAAAAAGTATTGTACAAAAGTTATAGGGTTTACCGAGGCCCTAAAAAGCGGTACTGAATAATAAAAATAAAATGAAACAAATTACCTAGTATAATTTTACACACTATTTTTCTATAGAAAAAGCATATTATATAGAAAATGTAAGAACTATACCTCATCAAGGTAGGCTATTTTCTAAAACCGTCACCGAGTTTCTAAAGCACACATAAAGCATAAATAACGAATATAATATGTTTTTTTGTTTTAGATACGTCTCTAGTAGACTCTCTAGAGACAGTCCAAAGACCCAAACATCACCACCGTCACGTGACTAGCAAATCGACCAATAGAAACACGTTTCCCGCTGACGACAGCCAATTATTTCTCTTCAAAAATATAATTCGAAAAGTTAGTTTTTTTTATATGTTTTTTTAGATATAACGTATATTTTTGTTTATAAGGTGATAAGATTAACAATAAAATTGGAGAAACCTGCTAGAACCCTTTTATAACAGTTATTACAACCTTTCTTATATATGTGTGTGAAGAAAGCAACGAAAATTAGCGGCAACGGTTTTTTTACGGTAAACCCAGCCACGAATTGAGCGCCAAATTGCTAATTGCGCCTACATATCTGGCAACGATTTTTTACAGCAGCGTCAACAGTTACATCTACTGGTAGCAACGAATTTCTTCGTTTTCTTCCAACTAGTTGAAAAAGAGTAAATGTGGCAACGAAAAGTTAAGTAATAACCTTTTTTATTTTTAAATAGGTTTTTAGCAACAAATTTGAATTTTAGTATAAAAAAATTATTATAGTACTTATTATCTACCGGAAGATTTATTAACATTAAAAAGAAAATTGCAATTAAATCCGAACCAAAAGTTTTGACACTTCCATATTTTAGAGGACGATAGCTTATACCTTTAGCTACAGTATCCACCATATGACATATTTGAAAAAATGTCGGGGAATTTGTAAAAAATTAAAAACCTTGAAATATCGCGGTATTTTTTAGAAAAATGGCAATTACATTGTAACTAAAAGTTTCGACACCTCCATATTTTAGGGGACGATAGCTTATACATTTAGCTACAGTATTCACCATATGACATATTTCAAAAAATGTCGGGGACTTTGTAAAAAATTAAAAACCTTGAAATATCGCGTTATTTTTTAGAAAAATGGCAATTACATCGTAACTAAAAGTTTCGACACCTCCATATTTTAGAGGACGATAGCTTATACCTTTAGCTATAGGATCCACCATACGACATATTCCAAAAAATGTTGGGAACTTTGGAAAAAATTAAAAACTTCGAGATGTCGCGTATATTTTAACAAAAATGGCAATTATATTGTAACTAAAAGTTTCGACACCTCCATATTTTAGAGGACGATAGCTTATACCTTTAGCTATAGTATCCTCCATATAACATATTTCAAAAAATGTCGGGGACTTTGTAAAAAATTAAAAATCTTGAAATATCGCCTTATTTTTTTAGAAAAATGGCAATTACATCGTAACTAAAAGTTTAGACACCTCCATATTTTAGAGGACGATAGCTTATACCTTTAACTATAGTATCCACCATATGACATATTCCAAAAAATGTTGGGAACTTTGGAAAAAATTAAAAACTTCGAGATGTCGCGTATATTTTAACAAAAATGGCAATTACATTGTAACTAAAAGTTTCGACACCTCCATATTTTAGGGGACGATAGCTTATACCTTTAGCTATAGTATCCACCATATGACATATTCCAAAAAATGTTGGGAACTTTGGAAAAAATTAAAAACTTCGAGATGTCGCGTATATTTTAACAAAAATGGCAATTACATTGTAACTAAAAGTTTCGACACCTCCATATTTCAGAGGACGATAGCTTATGCCTTTAGCTACAGTATTCACTATATGACATATTTGAAAAAATGTCGGGGACTATGTAAAAAATTAAAAACCTTGAAATATCGCGTATTTTTTTTTTAAAATGGCAATTACATTGTAACTAAAAGTTTCGACACCTCCATAGTTTAGGGGACGATAGCTTATACCCTTACCTACAGTATCCACCATATGACATATTTCAAAAAATGTCGGGGACTTTGTAAAAAATTAAAAACCTTGAAATATCGCGGTATTTTTTAGAAAAATGGCAATTACATTGTAACTAAAAGTTTCGACACCTCCATATTTTAGGGGACGATAGCTTATACATTTAGCTACAGTATTCACCATATGACATATTTCAAAAAATGTCGGGGACTTTGTAAAAAATTAAAAACCTTGAAATATCGCGTTATTTTTTAGAAAAATGGCAATTACATCGTAACTAAAAGTTTAGACACCTCCATATTTTAGAGGACGATAGCTTATACCTTTAACTATAGTATCCACCATATGACATATTCCAAAAAATGTTGGGAACTTTGGAAAAAATTAAAAACTTCGAGATGTCGCGTATATTTTAACAAAAATGGCAATTACATTGTAACTAAAAGTTTCGACACCTCCATATTTTAGGGGACGATAGCTTATACCTTTAGCTATAGTATCCACCATATGACATATTCCAAAAAATGTTGGGAACTTTGGAAAAAATTAAAAACTTCGAGATGTCGCGTATATTTTAACAAAAATGGCAATTACATTGTAACTAAAAGTTTCGACACCTCCATATTTCAGAGGACGATAGCTTATGCCTTTAGCTACAGTATTCACTATATGACATATTTGAAAAAATGTCGGGGACTATGTAAAAAATTAAAAACCTTGAAATATCGCGTATTTTTTTTTTAAAATGGCAATTACATTGTAACTAAAAGTTTCGACACCTCCATAGTTTAGGGGACGATAGCTTATACCCTTACCTACAGTATACACCATATGACATATTTCAAAAAATGTCGGGGACTTTGTAAAAAATTAAAAACCTTGAAATATCGCGGTATTTTTTAGAAAAATGGCAATTACATTGTAACTAAAAGTTTCGACACCTCCATATTTTAGGGGACGATAGCTTATACCTTTAGCTACAGTATTCACCATATGACATATTTCAAAAAATGTCGGGGACTTTGTAAAAAATTAAAAACCATGAAATATCGCGTTATTTTAAAAAAAAATGGCAATTACATCGTAACTAAAAGTTTCGACACCTCCATATTTTAGAGGACGATAGCTTATACCTTTAGCTATAGGATCCACCATACGACATATTCCAAAAAATGTTGGGAACTTTGGAAAAAATTAAAAACTTCGAGATGTCGCGTATATTTTAACAAAAATGGCAATTACATTGTAACTAAAAGTTTCGACACCTCCATATTTTAGGGGACGATAGCTTATACCTTTAGCTATAGTATCCTCCATATGACATATTTCAAAAAATGTCGGGGACTTTGTAAAAAATTAAAAATCTTGAAATATCGCGTTATTTTTTTAGAAAAATAGCAATTACATCGTAACTAAAAGTTTCGACACCTCCCTATTTTAGAGGACGATAGCTTATACCTTTAGCTATAGTATCCACCATACGACATATTCCAAAAAATGTTGGGAACTTTGGAAAAAATTAAAAACTTCGAGATGTCGCTTGTATTTTAACAAAAATGGCAATTACATTGTAACTAACAGTTTCGACAGCTCCATATTCTAGGGGACGACAGCTTATACCTTTAGCTACAGTATTCACCATATGACATATTTCAAAAAATGTCGGGGACTTTGTAAAAAATTAAAAACCTTGAAATATCGCGTATTTTTTTAGAAAAATGGCAATTACATCGTAACTAAAAGTTTCGACACCTCCATATTTTAGAGGACGATAGCTTATACCTTTAGCTACAGTATTCACCATATGACATATTTCAAAAAATGTCGGGGACTTTGTAAAAAATTAAAAACCTTGAAATATCGCGTATTTTTTTAGAAAAATGGCAATTACATTGTAACTAAAAGTTTCGACACCTCTATATTTTAGGGGACGATAGCTTATACCTTTAGCTATAGTATTCACCATATGACATATTTCAAAAAATGTCGGGGACTTTGTAAAAAATTAAAAACCTTGAAATATCGCGTTATTTTTTAGAAAAATGGCAATTACATCGTAACTAAATGTTTCGGCACCTCCATATTTTAGAGGACGATAGCTTATACCTCTAGCTTCAGTATCCACATTATGGCATATTTCAAAAAAATTAATAACTTTTTTTCGCGTATGCATTTAAAAAAATACAATTACATCCAAAATTTTGGTTGTTGGTTTTTATTTCCCTTTTTATTAAAGTTCCTATAGATTTGCAGCTAGAGTTCAGGTTTGTAGTTTCAGTAAGTTAATTTCGATTTTCGATGTTCTCGAATACACTTCTAGTATTTTTAACTTTAGCTCACTCCTATAACTTAACAAGCAAAAATGATTAATTTTTTTGAAATATGCCATAATGTGGATACTGAAGCTAGAGGTATAAACTATCGTCCTCTAAAATATGGAGGTGTCGAAACTTTTAGTTACGATATAATTGCCATTTTTCTTAAAAAATACGCGATATTTCAATGTTTTTAATTTTTTACAAAGTCCCCGATATTTTTTCAAATATGTGATATGGTGGATACTGTAGCTAAAGGTATAAGCTATCGTCCCCTAAAATATGGAGGTGTCGAAACTTTTAGTTATAATGTAATTGCCATTTTTGTTAAAATATACGCGACATCTCGAAGTTTTTAATTTTTTCCAAAGTTCCCAACATTTTTTGGAATATGTCGTATGGTGAATACTGTAGCTAAAGGTATAAGCTATCGTCCCCTAAAATATGGAGGTGTCGAAACTTTTAGTTACGATGTAATTGTCATTTTTCTAAAAAAATACGCGATATTTTAAGGTTTTCAATTTTTTACAAAGTCCCCGACATTTTATCAAATGTGTCATATGGTGAGTACTGTAGCTAAAGGTATAAGGTATCGTCCCCTAAAATATGGAGGTGTCGAAACTTTTAGTTACAATGTAATTGCCATTTTTGTTAAAATATACGCGACATCTCGAAGTTTTTAATTTTTTCCAACGTTCCCAACATTTTTTGGAATATGTCGTATGATGGATACTATAGCTAAAGGTATAAGCTATCGTCCTCTAAAATATGGAGGTGTCGAAACTTTTAGTTACGATGTAATTGCCATTTTTCTAAAAAATAACGCGATATTTCAAGGTTTTTAATTTTTTACAAATTCCCCGACATTTTTTGGAATATGTCGTATAAAGGATACTATAGCTAAAGGTATAAGCTATCGTCCTCTAAAATATGGAGGTGTCGAAACTTTTAGTTACGATGTAATTGCCATTTTTCTAAAAAATACCGCGATATTTCAAGATTTTTAATTTTTTACAAAGTCCCCGACATTTTTTGAAATATTTCATATGGTGAATACTGTAGCTAAAGGTATAAGCTATCGTCCCCTAAAATATGGAGGTGTCGAAACTTTTAGTTACAATGTAATTGCCATTTTTCTAAAAAATACCGCGATATTTCAAGGTTTTTAATTTTTTACAAATTCCCCGACATTTTTTGGAATATGTCGTATAAAGGATACTATAGCTAAAGGTATAAGCTATCGTCCTCTAAAATATGGAGGTGTCGAAACTTTTAGTTACGATGTAATTGCCATTTTTCTAAAAAATACCGCGATATTTCAAGGTTTTTAATTTTTTACAAAGTCCCCGACATTTTTTGAAATATGTCATATGGTGAATACTGTAGCTAAAGGTATAAGCTATCGTCCCCTAAAATATGGAGGTGTCGAAACTTTTAGTTACAATGTAATTGCCATTTTTCTAAAAAATACCGCGATATTTCAAAGTTTTTAATTTTTTACAAATTCCCAGACATTTTTTCAAATATGTCATATGGTGGATACTGTAGCTAAAGGTATAAGCTATCGTCCTCTAAAATATGGAATTGTCAAAACTTTTGGTTCGGATTTAATTGTAATTTTCTTTTTAATGTTAATAAATCTTCCGGTAGATAAGTACTATAATAATTTTTTTATACTAAAATTCAAATTTGTTGCTAAAAACCTATTTAAAAATAAAAAAGGTTATTACTTAACTTTTCGTTGCCACATTTACTCTTTTTTCAACTAGTTGGAAGAAAACGAAGAAATTCGTTGCTACCAGTAGATGTAACTGTTGACGCTGCTGTAAAAAATCGTTGCCAGATATGTAGGCGCAATTAGCAATTTGGCGCTCAATTCGTGGCTGGGTTTACCGTAAAAAAACCGTTGCCGCTAATTTTCGTTGCTTTCTTCACACACATTCTTATATTGGGTATAAACTATCTTTTACGTGAAAAAAAACAGTATTATATTCGATATTAACTATATTATCACTGGTATTAGAAATTCTTTTAAACGGTATACCGATTAGATATTGATCACTTGTAACAGTATTATAATACTTAGAACATAATTACTAAGTCCAACTATAAAGGGGATATAACTGGTATTAGAAGTAAGTTAATGCCACTATAATCACATTTTAGCAAAGCGATATTGTAACTGTTGCATACTGTCGCACTGTCCAAATACGTATGTGGAAATCTAATAATTGATATAATATTTTTTATAACAGGTATTGGATTTTTTTCTCAGTGTAGTCGTGAAAAATACTATACCTACCCAACAGACTAACCATGATAACGGGTTTCCTCCCGAACCTGTCGCTCCACGCCCCGACGAAAAGGCACAAAAGGGCGGCAGCCACAGAGTCGATGCTACTCTTCACCATGCCAACCAGGTCCGCCTTGGGTTGCACCAGCTTTTCCCACGCCCGAGTGTCGTTGCTATCGGAATTGCCGAGCAGAGAGCAATTGTATTGGTCGATGCCCATGAGAACGTAGCAGGTGCGGTAGATGATCAGGTTGGTGTTTACACTTTCTAAAAAATAATAATCGGATGTGGTAACTTTTGTAAGGCTCGAGTTAGTCTTATCCTGAATTTGGGAAAGAAAGAAAAACTAAAAGTCTTCCTCCACAAAATTTAATAGAATAAAAATTCTCTAGGGCTCTCTACATGTTTCGAACGTAGAAACGTTCATCATCAGGAGACAGAAAACATATTTGGTGCTGATGATTTTAGCAGAAGAGAAAGTGGTGTAGAACCTTAATGACGCTTGTATGGAATTAAAACTGGAAGTGTAGAAGAGACATAATATGAAGGAAATTGATGAAAATTAAAATATACTGAGTATGTGAGAAGTCAGTAAAGGGGGTCTAAACTAACCAAATAAAATGTGGATAAAGAAAAAACCTTCCCAAAAAGAAGGTGTCGAAGATTATTTAAAATTTTTAAAAGACTCTTTATAAAACATCCTTAGGTGTATGTCTGTAAGACATTGTAAGGGTAAAATTAGTCAAAATAATAAAGATATCACAATAGAATTGCATTCCAACAAAAGTGCTTTGTGGGGTATTAAGGGTTAAAGCTCAGTAGCCCCGCAACCACATTTGAGGTTGTGGTCTTTTTTATAAAACAATATTAATGCAGTGTGTCCCAAATTAGAAATATGACAATATCGATATATTTTTTAAATGGCAACCCTCGTTTTTATTGACTATTTTTAGTAGTACCAAATTTCAAATTTTTATTCCTTGTCAATAATATCTTGAATGACAAGAAATCAAATTTTGAAATTTGGTACTGAATTTATTCCAAGATACCGTGCGAGCAAAAATTATTTGCATCAAAGAGGGCCTTGCATCTTAGGATGTAATGCTTAGCCGTAGAGGTTAATACTTGTTTGGTGTCAGTAACTACCTGAATTAACAATCAATCAGTTATTCCGTCATCTTTGACAGTCGTTACAAGTAATTTAATTTGATCCATTCCATTATTTTGAACAATTCACACATGGGCTTTACGGAACAGCACAAAACATTCATGGTTGAAGCGAATCCCCATTTTTTTGTAGAGTCCACATTGCACCCTCAAAAAATTGGTGTCTGGTTAGCTGTTTCCCGAGGAAGAATTGTTGGTCCCATTTTTTTCCATTACACACCCAACTAGCAATTTTAGTCGCCGCTACGTAACCTCGACTACATAAAGAACTTTAAAGTTACTGTTACTAGTATTGGGAACCGTTTAGGCACCGTTTCTTCACCACGTTGTTACCAAAATGGGGAAAGATTTTGCAGTAACGTTTACGTGCCTGTATCGTTACCGGAACTGTAAAATTTACGTTGCGAGACCGTTTCAGGAACGTCGCGAAGCTGTAAATGTATAGTAATTTCAACCAAAATGGGACTTTTACCCATTATGCCTTTTAAACCTTGAAGATATTTATATGGTCTCTCTTTCTTTCAACTAAAATATTGTATCTTGTGTTTGCGTCTCTAAATAATATAATTTATCAACTTCCCAATATGTCCTTTAATTTATATTTTTTTGTTTACCTAATAATTTAAAATAATATATCAATATTTAGGCTTTGATTTTTCGTAAAACAAAAACGCGTAAAATTTTTCTGTGAAAATTAATTATGATAAATCTGAAAATAACAACGCCCACTTAAAATAAAGCCGCATGAACAAAAAAATACTTAAAATAGAAGAAATACTAAAATATAAAAATATTTATTTTAAGGGGTTAGCAGTTTTAAAAGGTCTCTAATAATTAGAAACCATAAAAAATAAAGGTTTTTGTTATTAAACAGATAATATAGGACGTATATTGTGTACTTTTACGCAAATCAAATGTTTCCAAAAATGGCGTCCCAATTTTTCTATAAAACATGGCGGAAGTAGCGAGTTCACAAAAAAATCTACTTTAAAGTTTATTTTACTCTATAGTAGAATTTGTTACCTAAAAATTACTTTATAGTAAGAAAACACAGAAACGCTTACGAATCGGTTACTTTACAATGTTACATAGAAGTGGCTAACTGTATGGTATTTTTATTGTCCCTATGTGGTTGTGGGTATCTTTAAAAACACTTTGTAGTCACGACGACTTAAAAGTCACATTTTTGTCGTTATGGCGACAATTATTTTTTTACTTTAAAGTTTTGGTGTTATACAAGTAGCTAAACCTTGACGCGACACGGTTCTAGCAACCCTGAAACTTACCACAAAGTAATGGCCCTATATGGTCACAAAACCAGGTAGGTGTTACGCAAATTCCACTAATTTTTCTGACTTACTAGAGGCTTAAACTTCAAAGTAAGTTATTTGGTATCAATTACTATTTTTTTACCTAAACATGGTAACAGTGTCAATCAGTGAGGGTTTCTATAACTTTCATGCTAGTTGGGCAGTTACAGCACAGCGGTATATATAGAGACAATATTTTAAATCCATTTGTGGAGCAATTACTTGACAACGAACTACGTTTTTAATATTTCCAACAGGACGGTGCAACCGCAACGCAATTTTTTCGACGAGAAATTGATCAGACATTGAATTCCCACCTAGATTACCTTGTTTAACGGTTATGGATTACTTCGTTTTTCCTCATTTGAAGAACACTATATTAAAACACCAGTTGCAAATTTAGGACAATTACAAGAAATGATTATCCAAGAATGTGGTAACATTTCTCCAGAGATTCTGGTCAACACTTTCGAAAATATGAAGGGACGTGTGAATTTATGCTTGGAGCATGGCGGTGGCCGATTTCAGCAATTGATGCAATTATTTTTCTTTTTCTTTCTGTATATTCTCACTTTGTTAATTTTGTAAACAACAAAAATAAATTTGTATTTGTCGCCACTTATTTTATTTACTCATTAGTTTGGCAAAATTTTCACCTAGATTTGGTATATATCGTCCCCATTTCCCCATATCATTGTAATCTAAACCAAGCGTTTTTTAATCCAAGCCCTCGTTGCTGCAAATAATTTTTGCTCGCACGAGTCGCACGGTACAAACTCACTGTATTTGGGAGTACATTAAAATTTGAATTGCTAGCTATAGGTTTGATAAATTTTGGATGATTAATTTGAAAAAGCAAAAAACGAAATTGAAACGTTAAAAATTAAAATAGTGTTATGGTATACCAATTTAATATTCTCTTCTAAATAGCTTTAAATTCTTTCCCGCGTTCTTTTTTTGTACCTATCAGTTGAACCCCCTTCATAGACAAAGCCAATCCTAATGGAAACATTAATGATCATATTTTACATTTCCACTTACCTGTTAGGAAAAATCCAAAAAAAGCTAGAAACATGGGTACTTCCACTGTCATTTTGAACCCCATTTTGATTCCAATAAAACTTATACTCTTTTTAGTTCGCAATTCTGGTACTGTTCGACTAAAACAAAGTAGGTATAACAATAAGTAATATAATAACCATTTGAATTAACATAATATTATAAATTGAGACCGGATTATGATTATTGTTATTTATTGCATATGCATATTACGCATATTTTTACTGATTATTGCATATTTCACCTAAAATTTAGCGGTGATGCATCCCAAGCAGCATTAAAGTAGCGGTAACCGAGATCGAAACTTCGGATAAGTCGTTGTTACGTAAATATCACTAAGAAAACACCTCCCTAGTTTTTATTATTTATTTAGACTTTTTCAACTGCAACTTGATTCTTAGTTGGTATACCACTAAAGACAAAAATGATGCCAATCTGAATCTGGTGATTATCATGATTCGAGGAATAGTGAAAACTTTGAGAAATGGTTTCAAGAAAAATTGTTACCAAACTTGGAAGAACCGTCGCTTACTATCATTCTGGGCTAAGGTACTGTCGGGTCGTAAGGCCGGGCAGGTTATAAGGCCATATCATCAAAAATCCCACAAAAATTAATTATTTTATACGCTTAGCGCCATTTATACTTGAGATGACTTCAACTGAGCCAAATAACACGTGACTGGAGAGCGACAGTCACTCCGCTTGGCAACAGTGCGCTGCCAACAAAATCCGTTGAATTTTAAGTGCTGTGGTGTAAAATTTCTGGATAAAAGGTATGTGATATTTTCATTAGTTCAATATAGTTGTGTCTATATTTTGGAGCATCTGTTTATGAGGATGTCAACAACACTTGCAGACGGTTTATTTAAATTATTTGTCTATTTGGTGAATTTATATAACCTCAAAAAGTATATTCTCACCAAACAGGTAATAAGGCCTTGGCCTTGGCCTGTTGTTTATCCATGTTTGGCCTTATTACCAACCTAGGTAGGAAATCCATTTTTTTTATTTTTATCATCTAAACGTTGGTATATTATTTTTAAGTTTCTAATTTTTAACATTTTTAGGAATACTTACACATTTTCTTTTTACTTTTTTATACGTTAAATATCAAATGTTTAGTTTGGCCTTATAACCTGCCTAGGTTGGTAATAAGGCCAATATTCATTTTTTCTTCTTCTAGTTTTTACGCGTTAATATATGTGTTTTTTAAGTTCCTGTGCCTCAATATTTTTGGAAAATAAAGAGTTTAGTTACGTTTTTTATATGCACAAAGTCGAAATTGTTTGTGTTTTTAAATAAAAAATAAATAACGTTAACCCGGCCTTATTACCCGACAGTATACCTTAATTGAAAAAATTCCAAATACAAGTTTGATCAAAAAGATTACTTATTGCATGGTTAAAACAAGAACACATTCCTGTTTCACCATTTGCAATGAAGGATCAGATATGGATAATAGCCGTGAAGCATATCCCACCCAAAACGTTACAAGTAATGTGGAAAACGCTATTTATTTAATTTTCTAATTATTTTTATTTTATTTTAATGGGTTGAACGAATTGCAACATGGACATCGAGTTTTAAGACAAACTTTCTCCATACCATTGCCACTTGAATCCTATTGAAATGGTTTGGTCGGAATTTAAGCGCTATTATGATGTAAAAATAAGTTCCATGCATCCTGTAACAAATGACGTAGTTTTGGATCTGTGAAATAAAGCCATAGAAAATGTAACAGTGGAAAAATGGAAAAATGATGTAACACACACTAATAAAATTATAAATGATGTGTGGGAGCCAGTGGCGGAACAACGTAGCCAGGGGCCCGTGTGCGAAAACTTTGCCGGGCCCCCATTATGATACGGAGTATTATTATTAATAACAATATAAAAAAATCTTTTTACTTGCTTTTACATGAGCAAAGTTTGAAATCAGATTAGAAATGTCTATTTTTTGAGCTTCCTCATTTTCGATAGAAATAATTGCTAAAGCTGATAATTATTTATCGGTCATGCAATTTCTCAAATAAGTTTTAATTCACTGTAACTTGAAAAAATACTGTTCAGTTGATGCAACCGAAATAGGGATGGTCAAAAAAATAATGCAGGCAGTTACAATTTCACTAAAACTGGAAGATGAATAATAATTTTTTACCAATATAAAATCAATAAATCAAAAATAGAAGTTAAATTATCTAAATCATTCTTAAAACATTCTCTAAATGAAAGCACTTGCGATGAAATTATATCAGCGATATCTACTAGATATTGAAGATGCAGGGCTTGACTCATATCGTAAAATATCCTTATCAGAAAGAGAAGGATCTCGTAAAACGTTGGGGAACAAAACGCGAAAATAAGAACAACTTTTGTAAAGGCCAGAACTTCGATTTTTTAATTGTGCTGTAATTATATTTATAGTTTAAAAAAACACATTTATTCTCAACCAATCATCACTTGTTTGAACATAATAATGGTTATTAACATCATCAAAAATTATTTTTGGTCTTGATATCCTTTTGTTTTCTAATTCAGGAGTAGTGCCCAGTTGCCTAGCCAAAATAACAGCGTCCGTTTTAATTATATAAAAATTATTTCTCATTTGATTTCAGTGACGGTGGTAAACATTTTAGACGCAGCTTCAATATTTTGCTTTTTTTTTGTAAAAGTTTTAACAATGCATCAATATTCTTTAAAATTTTATTTTGAAAAACAATAAGAAAAACGGTTTCAAATTTTTCCAAGTGTTTTCTTAAAGACTTTGCTTCATTAACTTCCGCTTTATTTGTAGAGGTTAAAATTATTTTTGCCAGTGTTTTTAAAATATCCACATATCTAAAACGAAGAGCTTCTAATGCATCGTGTCTTGATGACCATCGAGTGGGTGTCAATTTTTTTAAAGTTATTTTGGCATTAGTAATACTTTGCAAAAGTGCCCACCGTTTAATGCTTTGTCCAAAAAAAACATAGACACTTTCAACTAAATCGTAGAAATTCCTAATTTCTCTTATCCAACGTCAATAATCGCCGACACAAACACCGCCCTTTAAACTAAATCCCGGTATTGCGAATTGCGGTTTAATAAAAACAATAATAATAAAAATAAAGGCCGTTTTATGTGATTATTTCAGTTACTATCTATAAAAGTATTGAGTAGAGTAGTTTTGCGGATAAGTTTCCGGAGTATTGAATTTTTTTTTCGATGAGAACATTTTGTTTTGCATTTTTATGTTTTTGTGGCTCCGCTCCCGGGCCCCTTTCTAGCCCGGGCCCGTGTGCTTCGCACACATTGAACACCGGTAGTTCCGCCACTGGTGGGAACGGGAAAGATTTATCGATGTTTCAGATACTCGTCCCCTTATTATTAGCTTAATGAATCTGATGATGATAATCCTTGCGGAGATGATTCATTTTAATTATTAAAAAACTGTACCGTAAAACGAGGTTACTTTAGGACAGCCAGGTGACTTTGTGACACATGGTAGCGCGCCCACCTAATCCTTAACAGTTTGCGCATTTCTCAAGCGACCGCGGCGCGATTGTGCTCAAGGCATTCCAGAAACCTTCCAAACAAATCAATATATCAGTGAATGTTGTGACAGACGGCGGCGTGCTGTGGGTGCATAAATTTAAACAATAGGTAATTTTAATATTTTTACTTTTCCAGTACACTTTACCTTACCCAACTAAGACTATCCTATGTAGCCATCAGGATTTGAGTTTAGGTAGTGTTCTTTGTAGTTTTGGCTATCTATTGATGAATTAACATTTTAATAATTCTAATCAACAAGCATGTGACGCCATCTTTAATAAAATTTCAACAAAAAACGGGGTGATATTGTGACTTTTTTTTTAGCAATGCCACGAAAATACCAGGGACAGCCAAGGTCTCGCCATTACGTTTTTCGTGTCCCAGAAATGGATGTATACCTTCATTTAGATAAATTTAAGAATTAGTTTACCTGAACGTGTTAATTTATTGAGTTACCTTATTTATGTTTCAATTCAAGTCAGGTATAATGTTTTTGTATTTTTATTTGTATTGTTAGACAAATAAACCATTTAAGTTCAATGACATTTTTTTTGGGGGGCACTTTATGACACATCAGTTACATGTGCTCACGATTATAGAAGGGCGAATTTACGACAAATCTAATAAAAATATACAATTTGTATCTCATTTGTCACAATTTCAGCCCGCTAAACGAAGACTTTGGATATGCGTACAAATTTGTAGTTGTCACAAAGTAGGGGTGAGATTGTGACAATTATTTTTATAAATCACGGCTCTACTTTTTAAAATTTTCAAAATATCTCATTGTATTTTAAAAGGTAAATGATGTTAGTGTATCATTAAACTTCAAAAAATTGATTTTTTTCTTTTTAAATTTACAAAAATCAACCGAAACCGTAAAATTTGTCACAAAGCCACCTCGTTTTACGGTATTTTGTTGTGTTGTAATTTTTTTATATTTTCTTCTTTATGATTTTATAAATAAGATGAAAATATTTTAAACAAAATTTGCAGACTAAATTTTAAATTTTATAAATGAATTTTATTTATTTTTCAGTAATTTTAAATTAATTATGAATTTCATACTGACTTTCATACCATGATACCTTTTATTCTAAATAAACTACTTATTTCTGACTTCATTAACAGTACCTATAAAAATAATAATTAAAAATTTGAAAAATGCGCTTGTAGGTATTTTACTTGTTCACACGCATCCAGTGGCGTAGCGCTACTACCGCGAACTCCCGCAGTTGCGGGGGGGCCCGAAGGCTCCGAGGCCCGAAAGAGCCTATTGCTATGGCCCCGAAGGGGCCGAAGTCCTGGGCGAGGGGCCCTAACCAATTTTCCCGGGGGGGCCCATAATTTGTCGCTACGCCACTGCATGCATCCGTCTTTATGTAGATCAAGCATAAGAAAAATCATAACCTTTACCACCGGTAAGTTAAACTGACTGAATTAATTTACGACGTGACGCAAATATGGAGAATATGACGTAACGGTCAGCGGTCATTGAACAGACTTAATATCGCACTTCCTGTACAATTCTTACACGAACTTTTTTCTAAAACCATAAAACAGTTGTAGTTATTCTACTACCCTGTATTCTGTACAACTGAAAGTATCAAAAAGCTTGAAACTGAAGGTTTGGCGTTATGGCGTTGACTGAATAAAATCCGCCAAATGAACTCTGTATCTTCAGAGGTATTCCTGCGTACACTTAAAGAAAAGTTTGAAAAGATTTTGAACAATAACCCAGGCTTTATGAACCTGTGTCTTGTCTGTGACAGTTTTATTAATGGGATGGGTGAACTTTTGCGAGAAACAATAAGCAGCTATTCTGCTATAATATAAATTCAAATAGTTGCACAGTTAGTTATACAGTGGATGTGGCCCATAGACAATTTACCTTTAGATACCTACAGCTTATCTCCTGCGCAAACAAAAGTTACGTTTTATGGGTGAAAAAATACGTCCGAGCGCATGACTCGTCGGTCAGCTGTCTTCATTCGGGGAACCTTCGTGCATGCGCACAAACCTCGTGTTATCGGCCGTCCTACTTTATTGACAATAATCGACGCGCTCAAAAATACTCTCCAGAACCGGCTCGGCCGCCATTTTTGTTGTTGTGTTTTAAGGTTTCTCTTCTCTGCGGATTCCTTGTAGTTTTCTAAAGTTTTCAGCTATCGGATCGGCTATCGTGGATTGTGGGACTGGTGTTTAATATTTATGGATTTTTGGTTTTTGTGTAGTTTAGTTAGTGAATTGTGTTTGTGCTTTTAGTGACTCGGATTGTAATATAAACAATGACTAGTACTAGTTGCAGCCGTTGTATAATTGTATTATGCCCAAATAGGGGTAAAATAAACCCTCTATGGTGGCATATGAGCAAGAATTTAAATTTTAAAGCCCGGACCTGTCTATTTTCCCATTCGTCAAACGATAATGTTGCAGTGCGCAAGTCTAATAGTTCCCAGTTTTGTTTACATGCGCGAGGCCATAAAACTGCCACATTCGTGATTATTGTTTGTTTATCTAAAGGTAAATTGTCTATGATGTGGCCCGATCATTTTCCACTTATAAAAATATTTTGAGTGATCAAAAAGACAATCTTACTACCGAACATTTGAAATAGTAGTTAATTGTTTACGTTTATAAAAGTAAGAATAGGTTAAATAATTGTTAATTATTTAATTTACTTACCAATTGTATGCTGATTTGAAAACAAATAAACTAAAAATAAATAGATATCGGAAATCATGTAAATTAAAATCTAAACATTTGATATAAGCTAGGATCTAATGGCTCGCATTAAAATATGTTTATTTAAATTAGCTCTGGTGGCATGTGTTGGTTTTATCCAATGATCTGCTAGCTATAGATGCCGCACGCCATTCATAAACGCTATTTAAATCTGCTGCCAAAATCGTTTGTAGGAGAGAGGAGGTGAAGTCTTCCCCCCGGCCGGGAGTGGGGATTACGTTGCCGCCATTAGAATTTTACCTCGTTACTATGCGCTATCATATGGTCACAGCGGCGTCTCGTGTCAGGGTTCACAATAAAATATAATTATCCAATCTGAAATCAAATATTTTTTAACGTTTGTGAAAAAAGGGTTTGTAGAACAGTAAAGTTTAATGTATGAGAGAAAAAATGGTCCGCGGAGCAGTAAAATTTAATTTAAGTTAATAACTATTTATTGTAATAATTATTATAAGAGAAACTTTGGATAGCTATAATTATAACATTTGGTGAACTGAGCTGACCTGAAAATAATTACACTATGTATACTTAAAACACGGTTTTTACGGTTTTATTGAAATTTAAAAGAAAAGCAAAGTTCCTTTTACGTTAGGTACTTTTTAATAGCGAAAAAGCACAACAATATTTTTTTCTTCCCCCTAGCCGCGCTCAAGCAGGATGCCTCTTTTTATTTCCCATCATGCCTACGAACTATACGAAGTTGTTCGCAAAGTTCCTTTAACATAGCTAAGCAAAGATATTTACTTAGCTTAGCTGTTTAAAAGCAGCAAATGGAAAGTAAAGTCAAAATTTTGAATACTCTCGCAAGATGGAGGTAAAGTCAAGTGACACTCTTTCAATTTTGCTCTATTAAACTTTTATAAGTTGGCATGAATTCCAGGATTGGACTTGAAAATTTAACATGTGATACCTTCTAAAACAATTGATGCAATAGTCTCATCGGTTTTACCGCTTTAATATTTCCAAATAATAATAATAATTTATTTTGAAAGTTTTGTTCTATAAATATTATAATTTAAGGTAGGTAAAGTCGATTCAGCCAGTAAACCTGCAAGATGGCCGACCTGTCATATGACAAAAGTAATTGAAAATGCAAAAATCCATTTTATTTAGCTGGAATATGACTTTTGTCATATGACATGCCGGCCATCTTGCAGGTTTACTGGCTGAATCGACTTTACCTAATAATAAACATGAGTTTTTATATGGTTTAAAGATAAAGTGTCAAAATAGATTTAAAAACTATATTATATTACAATTACCTATTCAAACCTTGAAAATACTAAATTAACTGAAACGCAACTTTAAATAGGATTCTGTCACTCATATTTACAACAGAATTTTTTTTGTTTTATTTCTTCATATTATACCCAGAGAACTCAGAGCCAACTAATATTCTGTGATTATACCTATCTATAGGTAAAATACAATACCTACAGTTCAACATAAACTAATTGAATTCAGTCAGATATTACATTTTTACTGTCGAGGAAATCCCCATATATGACTTACATAAGGTACGTAGACCCAAAAGTGGTTTTTATGAAATTTGATGGTTATGATACAGTTACATTTTTAAATTTGTATGTGGGCTAACGTAAAGTTAAAAGCTTCAATTTAGCCAGGGATTTAATTTTTCTCTCAATGGAAACCCCAATTTAACAGTTTTTGACTTACGTAAGGTACGAAGACCCAAATACGGTTTTTATAGAATTTGTTGGTTATGATACAGTTACATTCCTAAACTTTTATGTGGGCTAACATAAAGTTAAAAGCTTCAATTTAGCCAGGGATTAATTTTTCTGTTAGTAAAAACTCTACTTTAACAGTTTTTGACTTATTACGTATAAGGTACGTATACCCAAAAGTGGTTTTTATGGAAATTCTTCTTTAAAATGCAATTTATTAATACGGTTATATTTCTAAACTTGTATGTCGGCTAACTTAATGTTAAAAAATTTAGAAATAAAACCAGCATATAATAATAATCATAGGTACCTAGGTAGGTATATATCTTTATTCTCAAGTAACTATAGTTTATTACAGGAATTAACTTACATATCCAAGTAAAGTATTTTTAACAAATAATAAGTAGGTTCAAGAATTAACAACTTATTAAAACAAACATTATCTAGGTACTAGATACCTACATAAATATCTAATTCAAAAAAGTTTTCTTTAAGAGACCTGATTTGAGTACAACTAATAAATTTCACAAAGTCATAGTCTCACACGAATATTTATTTTCCAAACAGGTTAGGTACATGTTTCGCTCGTAGGTACCTGAGCATCAGAACAAAATAAGCCTAACATTGGTCTGATGATGCTCAGGTATGAGCGAAACATGTAGGTAACCTGTTTGGAAAATAAATATTCGTGAGACTCTGACTGTAAATTATTATATTAATGTCCTATTCCATGAAACAAAATTATTATTTTTCCAAAATACGATATTTGTTGCCACATGCTTTTGAATAATGGGCTAAAAATAATAATATAGTGGCCGGCTAAAATTTGGCCGCATATGGAAAACTTACACAAGTATTTTGTCTGGTACCTACAACATATTATGAAATCCCATGCAAAATTGAAGAGTTAAAGGCACGAACCCACGAACGTCATAAATGACGTTTATGGTTAAAGGTGATCAAATAGTGGCTTCCTTGTTTATTTTAGACTAAGAGTGTATCTGAGTTGTTTAAAGAATTCAATAAGCCAAACCATTTGCAAAAGTTATACCTATACAGTCTATCCATAATGTTCCTTAAATAAATAATACGTTTAATAAAATAAAAATGTAAAGTTTTAATTATTTTTCCCCACCTACCCACGCCTATGAATAGTTAAACCTAACCTACAAATAACCCAACTTTTTATGTACTCACCTATGAATAGTAACTGCAGAATTATTATTATTATATTTCGCAGTCTTGCACACTTCAAACCTGTGACCCATATTAATTAGTCTTGAAAAAAATATCACAAAACACTAACAACACAGCAATTAATACACAAAACCGATAAACCGAAACAAATTTCAAACAACTTTCGAACGAAGAACGACCAAACTAAACCCTTAATTTCTCTGTGGACCATACGTCAAAGAAATTATGAATGAAAAAAGGCAGGCTCTCTTCTGACCAATAGGAACGCAACGTCTTCTGTGTTTGCCAAACTGCATAATTTTTAAGGGAAATGTCTATGGGTTTTTAGACAAAGATTTAAATTTACCACATAACGTCATATTTTTTTCTCTTCTGGAAGGTAAAACCTGTAGATTTATGGCTTTAGGGATGAATAATATGTAAAATTATTAAATAAGTGTTGTTATTATTACTTTTAAAATATTGTTATAGCCGTAATTTATATATTGGTACTCTAAGAGTGTTAATACCTACTTTTAAGAGGTACGTTTGGCAAACAAAGTGGAGGGGCGCAATTTGCCACAAAAGTTACTTCAGAATGGTATACGATTTTGGCAATAGGTTCGTTTGTTATTGCTTCATCTATAGCTAGCAGATCATTGGTTTTATCACTTATCAGAAAGAAAAAAAACGCATCCGGCAGGCGAAATTACTTTGTCATATATATCAACAACTAGGTCGGGCGGCGACAGCATGAGACCATTTCATCACATGACCAAATGACCACATCTATACGTTATCTTATTTTACGAGTTCGTCACCAGTCATCACTTGAAAAATAAACATAGTTTTAGCCAATCAAGCGAAGCGATAGACTACGCATCTCATTCATAAGCTTACTTTTCCGCCGAGCTGACATATCTAATGCACTGTTTATAGAGAGGACATTTTATCCTAATATGACATGGCTATGAACACTTACTTGTAAAATAAAGCTCCTGATACAAATCAGTTTCTTTACAGACCTGCCTTTCCTGTCTTGTAATATTGTTTTGTAAAAACGCCTAAATTTCATTCCTACTTTCACAATAACCTCACATTTTTTTATAATAATAATAATAATAATAATAATAAACGTATTTTATTATGATAAACAAAGAAACCAATTACAAAGACTAATAATAATAGGCAGACAAGCAAAAGCTGGGCCCAGTCTAGCCACAAAGGCTACTCTACTCTAAACCCCACAGTGCTTGCTAAAATAATAATAAAAAATATAATATAAAGAATTATGAATGTATAGATATTAAGGTGGGAGTATCAACATGCTTGCCAACCTATAACCTATTTCGCGTAGATTTATTTATGTTTTCTAGCTTTTATACAAAATTTAAAGAAAATCAGTTTCGACTTGATATTCTATAGGTAATAATTGACATATTTAATAAATATCAAGGAGTTTCATAACTTATTTTAGGAGAATTGTATAGCGAAAAATATCGGGTAAGATTTTTTTAAACATTATTATATCATTGTCACTCATTGTTCTTTCACTATACAATTCTCCCAAAATTAGCAATGAAATAAATTGATATTTTTGTAATATCAGATACTACATAAATAATGTACCGACGATATTGATTTTCTTTAAATGCTAGTTATTAAAATAATAAACTCAAAAAATCAACGCGAAATAGGTTATAGGTTGGCAATAGATTGAATGACGTTGAGAATTCAACCTTAAGTACCTATATAAATATCATATAAAGGAGAAATAAAAAACTAGTGGTTCAAATAGTTAACATTCTAGAAAAAATAAAAATACGCTACATTCTAACCTGATGGAGAAGACGACAAATACATGATTCGAAAAATCACCTGCAAAACATTGATAAAAATAATAATTTAACAAAAATAATTAACGCAGTTGTTCATTTTGAAAACTGAGTAGACATTTTTTATATTGCAATTTAAATTTGTTACTATCAAGGAAAACCAGTTCATTAGGTAAGGTTGTACAATTTAACAGAGTTGTAGGTAAATGATCTCTGAAACATGTCACTCTGATGCTAAAGTACCGTCAACCTATTAGGAAATCTCATGTCACGGGAATGTATAATTTCACGAAATACAAACCTACTTTTTAAAGAAAGAGGCAGAGCCGGATTATTTAGAGTTTTAACCAAAAAATTCCCCAAATGTAAAGTTCTACGGTTGTTCATTACTAACCACTTGAGATTTTTAAACTTATGAGAAATATGATTTTGGAAGTCCAAAAATAAGGCGTGACCATGTTGTATTCACATCCTATTCCTATCTGCTACATTAAGGCATGGTTCATAAATGAAATCACAGTAGTTAAAGCTGGATAAAACAAGACTCTCACACAGCATTTTACGTAATTTAAAATTTAGGACATGACGGTTGTTGTATAATACTCTTATAGTTATTAATGATACTAGTTCGATATGTACACTATAATGAAACGTGTGCAACGTTAAACGTTTAATTGCACAAGTTTCATTAACAAAGTTCATATCGAACGTGTATCATTCAAAATTTAATCTACGACAGTGCAAATAGATTTTATTCGTCTAAATTTCATTGATATCAGACAGGGCCGTAGCCAGGGGGGGTTAGGGGGGTTGTAACCCCCCCCCGAAATGTTAACAAATAATCTTATTTACGGGCTACAATGGCTGCAGATCGCCTTAATGGTCTGGCTTTCCTATATGTCCACCATGATATATAAACGTAGATGTAAACAAAATCATAAATATTTTCTCTTCCAAGAACAGGAAACTTGATTTTGTAATTTAGTACAAAGTAAGTAGGTACTTCAGATATTTTTTTTGTTTTTATTGTTTATTTTTCGTTTTTATTCTTATTTTGTTTTTGATCTTATTACTACATAATATAATTTATTATAATAATTATTATACTTAGATAATTATGACTTAATATAAGAGACATGTTAATTACTAAAATAAATAGTTTATTGTTTATTTTGCCGTCCGACCTTTCAAATTTCGAATTTCTTTTAAATTAAAAGAGTGTTTTAAAGTCTGTCATATTGCCGCAGATTAAGCTTTACGGTTATTTTACCCAAAAAAGGGCGTGGCACCCAAAAAATTTTCGCCTGCGCCGCAGTTTCGTTTCGCGCCCCCCCCCTAAAACAAATCCTAAATCCGCCACTGGAACAACCCCCCCCCCCCCCCGGAATTATTTTCTGGCTACGGCCTTGATATTAGATAACGTTTTCGTAATTTTTAAAATTTTCAGGTGTCCATATTAGTCGATATGGTAACCGCATTTTCGATTGTTTCAATTTCGATTTTGACAACGTCATTATGATCGTCTAATTTTCTATTGTATGCAAAGTGTTGGCCAAAAATAATTTAAATATGGGAGATTCTGAATCCGAAAGTGTCTCTTCGGATGTTTACAATAAATAAATGCAATCTGTTTTTCTAAGTAATAATAACAAATATATATATATAGTAATTTACGTTACAAGTCCGGAAAATACTGTTTTTTTGGATGAGTCGACAAAATTCTAGGACGAGCCGTAGGCGAGTCCTGGAAGTCTGCGAGTCCAAAAAAACGGACGTGTTGCGTACACTATTTTTCGGCAACCGTGTAGAATAACAAATCAATGAGACACATTGCTTTATTATATTTCTTTGTAGAACAAAATTTGGAACATTTTAATTCTTATTTGTATTAAATATTGAAATTCGAACAGAAGATAGGTACTAACAGAAACATCCTAATTCTTATTTATATTAATATTTATATTAAAATTCGAGCAATTGCTAATATTGATGTGATTCTTCCCGGCCTAGTCCGGGAAGTACGCACTTCCCGGACTAGGCACGTACTTCCCGGACTAGGCCGGAGAAATGCTACTTTTTCAAAGGAAAAGCGTCCGGGAAGTGGATACTTCCCGGACGGTTGCCGAAAAAATAGTTTTGCACCGACTTTATTTTGTTTTTGTATCTTAACATTTGTATGTTATTATGAATTCATAATGGCACTGAGTGCTATTATGAAATTATGAAGGTCATAATGACATCTAAATGATAATGCTAAATACGTCATAATGGCACTGTCGTAAATTAAAGACATAAAGTTGCCACAGTGGATCTTTGCCCGTGCGTCATCAATCAACGATCAGGACTCGACGTGGTTAATAACTCTGCATCCTTGTTTATTACAGTAACAAGTTTGAATAAAAGCATAAAAGAACGTCTCCAAAATTCCGCAATAATATAACGTGCTAGACAAGGATAAAACTATAAACGTCAGTTAATTACTTTCTTTATTTGTTTAGTTGACAACCGTTGTATTTTAGAACGTCATTGTGTGCCTTAGAACTGTTCCTGTTTCTAAAAATAGTTCTTTTTACAGGTAATTATACCCACCATCTGTTTTGGCGGTAAGTATTTATGGATTTTTATAATAACTAATTTATTTATTTTAAATATTCTAACCGTGAAAGTTCTTTGAAACGTTTACGGCAGTGGCTAAATTCCCTTAAATGAAAGGATGTTAAAAATTTGACTTTTGCGATTTTAATAGTCAATAAAACACCAAACTTTTCTAGATTTTAAGCTTTAAAAATAGTATTAAATGTATTAACATTTGTTTGTCAATTTCTTTTAGATAATAGAGAATGCCGGGCAAAACTTAAAATAAATAATAATTTTTCGGGATATTATGTAGGTACGTCAAACGGTAGGCAGGCACGTCCATTTTATGAACTTAACTTAGTTTTGACTTTTTTCGTCTCGTAATTTTGATTTGATTCATACGATTTTGATGACGTAAAAGTGATGACGCACGGGAAAAGAACCACTGTGGCAACTTTATATGACTTTTGAATTAGTTTTTTGACATACTCCCTAAACCTTAGTTCAGTATCCAGGATTATACCCAGATTTTTAGCTGTTTTAACTACGGGGAGCCTAACACCATCAATAACTATATTATTGATATTATCATTCAAAAAGTCAATTTTGTTCTTATTCCCAAAAAGCATCAAGGATGACTTCAATGGATTTAACCTTAGGTTGTGATCTATAGAGAAAGTTGACTTAACCTGCTTAAATCTTCGTTAAGCAAATTCGATGCGTTTATATAGTCTTGGCAGTCGAAATGAAGCCGAATGATGAATGATGAAATGCCGAAGAATCTAAAGAATCACCCCTTTTGGATTTATTTTGAGCTTACATCCACTCAATTTGCAACTATTGAGAATTTACCAGTGCTATGGCGGCCGATTAACACCGGTTTCAAGAAAAGTAAATATGAGATGCGTGAACACATGCTCACCAGTCTATGGTTTCATCATCCTTTCCTTTTCTGACTAATTTTAAAGTACATATTATATCAATTAATTGTCTTTTAAAAGAGATGTGATATATTGATTTGTCTTGTTCGATAACGTATAGGCGAGTCATTGAATCATTAAAAAAGCATCCCATCACTTTGGGGGTCAGTCAAGTTTCCCCCCCGTCAATTGATTTTTGTAAAACAAACTACATAGTCATTTTGCACACATTTTGCACAATTTTGCACACCTAATACGAAATTTTGCACAAGCTCGTAGGAGAAACTAGAGCCCTTTTTTGAATGGGGGGCTAACTTGACGGTTCCCCCCCTTACTCAAGCAAGAAACTTTTAATTGCTGTTTTATTATACCCCTTATTTTGCACAATTTTGCACACTACATTTCAAATTTTGCACACCCTCCAGAAAAAAGTTACACCCCATTCGAGAAACAAAATTTCCCCCCCATACTCAACCAATTGGACCCATTTATAGCTCATTTGAAAGGTTGAATTTTGCACAATTTTGCACAAGACATTTCAAATTTTGCACACCCTCCAGAAAAAAGTTACACCCCATTCGAGAAAAAATATGTTTGGTGTCATATTTCGCTTAAACGGTATAAACATTAAGGCTGTGAGCTTATAAACCCGATAAAGTAGGAATGTAAATTAAAATAAATAGATTTGTGTGTTAAACGAAATTTATTAACAATATCTATCTATAGTGCTTCATTCAAGGTTAGGGTGGCATTTTAAATTATGAACCCTATTAAGATCGTAACATGTCGCACTAATCTATGTCGGATTGCACAAAGATTATATTATTCCGCACACAATGAGTAAACCAACTATTTACAAAATTGTGTATTATATTACAAATTTTCACACACTGAGAGAATCTCCAGCCAAAATATTTTTACTGGAGTATTTTTGGCCATCCCAGGTAAAAAAAAAAAAAAGAACTTTAGGAATAAGTAACTTACTACCAAACGTGTTCACCCTTCTGGGAGTCTCTAACTAGACTAAAACCTTTATCCTAAGTTATATTATGTATGTTTATTTGATAATTGTTAGAATATAATGAACTATAGCCAAAACAACTTAATCAATGGGTCCTTGTTGTCTCGAATGTTACAAGGCCCAGTGTAACCAAATTATGGAGGACTTGAGGTAGGAGGCCGATCGCAATGCATTGGATTCGGTCCCAAATTAGCATCGGTAATTCAGCTTTACGAGTCGCTGTAAGATGGCGCGCGTGTTCGAAGTGGGCTATCAAATAATGGTTTCTTATGGACGCAATAACTATTTTTATTTAAATTTGTTCTTTAAGGAACAAATAAGGACTTTTATAAGAATTTACACTTACTTTGTTATACTTATTAGTAAACTCGGCCTGTATAAAGTTCCAACGATGCTTGGTTTTTAAAATACAGGGTATTAAACATTCTAGCTATACCTTTGGAGCGTTTTCTCTCTGAAAAATATCCTGTCTTACACCCCGACACAAAGCAAACTCTACTTTTATAAATTGTACCATTATTTATTATAAATATGGAAATTAATTACAATACAACGTTATTTGTCTTGTCTTGCCTTCAAACATTATTTGATATTTCGAAAAATAAAATGTCAATTGTCAAAAGTAAAAGCACAGAAAAATAAAGGGTTTAAGTAAAAGTTAAAAACTATGGAGGATCTAGTTTTCCATATTAAAAACGAAGAAGAAGAAGACAACATCAGCCCACTTCGGACGCAAGAGCCATCTATCGGCCAATAGCGAACTAACCAAAAAACCGGGACAGAATTTGAAAATGCTGCCATTGTCGATCGGCCTCCTACCCTATAGTTCTCCATAAACCAAATATATCCATATCATAAATATGTCTTTAACGATTAATATTTTACGTATAGGTATAGAGCGTTGTTAATAGGATCTTCGTAATTAAAAATGCCACCCACCCCAGCCATAAATGAAGCACTATAGTTATATAGTTTATTAGTTAATGAATTTCGTTCAAAACACAAATCTATTTATTTTAATTTACATTCCTACTTTATCGGGTTTATAAGCTCACAGCCTTAATGTTTATACCTTTTAAGCGAAATATGACACCAAACCTATTTTTTCTCGAATGGGGTGTAACTTTTTTCTGGAGGGTGTGCAAAATTTGAAATGTCTTGTGCAAAATTGTGCAAAATTCAACCTTTCAAATGAGCTATAAATGGGTCCGATTGGTTGAGTATGGGGGGGAAATTTTGTTTCTCGAATGGGGTGTAACTTTTTTCTGGAGGGTGTGCAAAATTTGAAATGTCTTGTGCAAAATTGTGCAAAATTCAACCTTTCAAATGAGCTATAAATGGGTCCGATTGGTTGAGTATGGGGGGGAAATTTTGTTTCTCGAATGGGGTGTAACTTTTTTCTGGAGGGTGTGCAAAATTTGAAATGTAGTGTGCACAATTGTGCAAAATAAGGGGTATAATAAAACAGCAATTAAAAGTTTCTTGCTTGAGTAAGGGGGGGAACCGTCAAGTTAGCCCCCCATTCAAAAAAGGGCTCTAGTTTCTCCTACGAGCTTGTGCAAAATTTCGTATTAGGTGTGCAAAATTGTGCAAAATGTGTGCAAAATGACTATGTAGTTTGTTTTACAAAAATCAATTGACGGGGGGGAAACTTGACTGACCCTCACTGGGGTCTTCTTGAAATAAACATGTAGGTATGTATACCTATATAGCGTTAGTATTAAATATACAGAAATCAATCATGTGATCACACAAAATCATAATAATAATTATTATTTAATAACATAGTCATGAATTATTTTAATCTTTATCAAATAAATAATACTCACATAAAAATCACCTTTTAAAGTACTTACAGAAACTGTCTTCTTATCACTTATCAACTATTACAAGTACTGATTGATACATACATACATTGATACGGCGACAGACGGAGTTATTAGTATTTTTTTTATGAACACCGTGTGAAAAATTGGTTTGATTATTCACTGATTAAAAATTTGCACTCATTACCCAATTATTGGAAAGTAACGATTAATTTCTGTTAAATAGTGGGGGTAGATTATAGGCTCAACATTGATATTTATTGAGCTAAATGACTTGTCAACAGTGTTTATTTCAAGGTGGGTGGAGGTGGAAACGTATATTCATGCCGGATTAAAATGTTTTAATAGCTATTGTCAGTTCTTTACAATATAACGAATACGACCTCTAGGTGTCAGTTTTAAAAGCTCTTTGCCAATTGACATGTTGACGTTTACATAACTGGTGGCGGATTTAGGGGAAGGGGGGATGCCCCCCCCAGTGGCGTAGCCATAGGGGGGTCAGGGGGGCGGTTGACTCCCCCGCTCCCTGGCTTGGCGCCCCTTTGCTACTTAAATAAAATTAAAAAATCGGTCTTATTTGAATTTTAATAAACTTAACACAGAACAAAATACCAAAAAATCACAAAGCCTTTGATTGTTTAGTACTTGTTTTTATTATAAAAGGATTTATTTTTTGTTTTATTAAAATTAAAATAGTTTAACTGTGAAAAAATGAAAAAAAAACGTAATATAATATAATAATATATCACAAAAAGCATACAATGCATTTTTTTACCCGATGTTGATATCTTATGTGTTTTAGCTAAAAATTTAAGACACGTCTTATAGTTTGGAAAAATATACTTCTATTGTCACTCGCCAATAATTTAAAAAAAGGCTTTAATGGTGCTTAATACCATGCCTTATTTTTTGTCAATGTTTAACTGAATCTGGATTAAAAAAAAAACAATATGACAAAATGTGTATTAAAAATATAGGCGCCCCAAAAGGCCTTCCCCCCCCCCCCCGCCCCAAAATTCTGGCTACGCCACTGGACCCCCCTGAGATGTTTGCATAAATGATTTGAAAATAATAATTGTCTAGAAATTAATACATCCATTTTAAAATATTACTATACTTACTGATGTGTGTCAGCCAAATGGAATAAATTCGATAATAAATACACGGGGGCGTGTCCGAAAAAACGCTCGGACACGTCGATTAGTATTTCTAGTTGCGCATTTTTTTTCAATAAAAACTTTTTATACAGGATGTGTAACAATGGCCAATACCAACTATCTTGTTTTAAATGCAGCACCTCTTTGGATCCTTCGAAAATTTTTAGACATATTTCATGTTCATGTACAATATATATCCTATACCTATCTTCAACTGTTTTGGAAATATTAAGTGTTTTCAAATTTATTGCATTTAAGCGTTTCTTTTTATTTAAAAAAAGGTGTAGCTATATAGTTTTGTTTACTTTTGTTTAAAACTCCTGACCTTAGCAAATTGTTGTTTGTCTGCAATGACAGTAGTTGTCAGTGTTATAGTCGTTTGAATTTCGTTAACTGCATATATCAGAAAAATCGTTTATTTAACAGAAATGCACAAAATAACAATTCTACAGATGATTGGTTATGGAGATAAAACACGGACACAAATAGAAGTTGCTCGCTTATTTCATGAAAAATTTCCAAATTTGCCTCCTATATAACTCAAGGGAAAACTAGTAAAATAGAAAAGCAGTTTCGCCAGCTTGGACATGTAAAGCAGATAAAAAAAAGTAGCTGCTAATGCAATAAGTGGTGATACCAAATTAGATATTATGCTCGAGTTTGAGGAAACCCCACATACTTCTAGTCGAAAAACAGCCCCAATGTTCGATGTTAGCCATTCATCGATTATTCGAACATTACAAAAAAATAAAATGTTTAATACAGCTACAAATCTGGGTATAATCTTGGATACTGAACTGAGGTTTAGGGAGTAGGTATGTCAAAAAACGAATTCAAATAAAACAACTTAAACTGCACTGTACACTGTACCACAGAATATATAGATACGCAGCTATATATATTCTGTGACTGTACATACAAAATAATAAAGGAACTGAAACAATACAGGTCAGGAAAAGTCAAGTAAATTATAAATATTGGCATGGTACATTTAGGAATAAACCTTGGAACATAGGCGTAGTTAGACGGTCAACACTGGGGGTGCTGAAGTCCAGTGGCGGCTCGTGACATGTTAACGTGGGGATGCACAAAAAGCCCGCCGCAGGCGAAATGCGCCGCAGGCTAAAAATTTTTTTAAGACCACGCCCAAATTTGGTCAATAATTTTTAGTAAATATTTTAATGTGATGTTAATAGCAGGTTTAGGTATCACTTTCTCCTCCAACGGTAACTTGCTAAAAGATTTTTTCAAAAATTCCACGGTGTATTTTATATCCGACGACGAACTCATTGTTTTTTCGTGTTTATTTAACTTTAAACTTTAACTGAATTCAATAAAACCATATTAAACCTTAATAATCAAAAAAAATTGTCAAAATACCGGCTAAAAATTTCCGCGAATTTGAACGACTACGACTCGATAAATTTAAATTATCAAATTAATGCAGAATTGCAGCATTTTACGAGATTTTTATGATCATAGACCCGCTCTGACAAGTAAACTGGGCGTGAACTACACGGTACACGGAGAAAAATTTTGAACAGAATCCGCAACTACCTAAATATACTTGAATTTGTGCCAGAATTCGAATGCTTGAAATATTAATATGAAAAATTCATTACAATAATATATTATAAAAATAGGTTAGTTCTAAAATTAGCCTATATATTGTAAATTTTTTTTGGGGGTGCTAATTTAGATTTCGGGGGTGCTTAGCACCCCCCAAGTACCCCCCTAACTACGCCTATGCCTTGGAATTAGGCATTAGCTCGTGACGTCACACACTTTCGATGGGGGGCATTACATTAAAATTAATGTGATTGTTTTGTTTATTTTTCGAGTTTTGTGCCTTTTTTGATATTTTTAGGGTTTGGATCTTTATAACATGTAGTTTTAAGTGCTGTTAGTGTTAGTTTCTATCAAGACTTATATTTTTAAGTGATATGAGATAAGTGGACCTCCTGTGCTATAGTAACCAATTTTCACGGAGAATTTTGTATTTCTAGCAATCATGTTTTTTTTTGCAGTGGTTAAAAATCTAATTAATTATAAAGGCAATTGGCAAATTTTTTCAAATTTGTACTGCGATTTTAAAGCCATCAAATTATGCAAATTTAAGTGCGGACGAAATTTACTCAAAATATGTAGTGTGTGAAAAGCATTTTGAACCCAAGTGCATTCTGCCGGCATTCAGGAACCGACGAAGTCTTAAAAAAAATGCAGTGCCTAGACACTTATACCTACCTATTTTTAAAAATAAGCGGTAAAAAAAAAATTGTGTGTGCTTAAAACCACACGACAGAAGTGAAAACTTCAACAAGGTGAAATTAACAATATCAAATACACGAGTGTCTAGACAACGCACACTGACTGTTTCCACGTCGATACGTCGATACTGAATGCGACCGATGGCGGCATGCTCTTTCATATAACGTTCATTCGGGTCAGGGTCAGTTCGGATTGAATATAGCAGTTGAATTCGAGCGTAGCACACCCGAGTCTGACGCGTGACGGCTCAGTTTAATTCAGTGCCCACAAAAAGTGCTAAACGCGCCTAAAGAAGTTTTCACTTCAAACATTTTTTAGAACCAGTTGAAATAATTGTGGTCAAATTTCCAGCGGCGTTGTCGTCGACCCATTTAAAATTTTTGCCCCCCCCCCTCTTTAACATTTCCCTTTTACTTAATTGCTATCATATACCTAAATATTTTTATCTGTTTAAATAAAGGATTTCATAATTTTGACTTGGAACTTGGAAGGTTACAAGGAAACTAGCATGCATAGTTAATACTACGTAAATTTGCTTACGTATTGGTTGTACTTCATTCAACTGCCTAATATTTTGCTGTTTAAGACACATTTTTAATAATCCCGTATCTATATTAGGTAATAAAAATATTTATTTAGGTCAGGTTCTTTATAATGTTTGCATTTAATAATAGATTTTATAATTATCCACTTCCTATCAGCGTCGGATTTACGCCTAGGCCCACTAGGCCCAGGCCTAGGGCGGCAAATTTCGTAGGGGCGGCAAATTCCAGACAATTCGAATATCACTGAGTCTTATTACACATTTTAACTACAGTTCGATTTACAAAAATGACAACCCGCGCTGCCCTCTAGCCTATTACCTAATTTTACCTAATCTAATTCAAATCCGCTCGTCTAATTTTCCGCCATCGCTGCGGATTGCAATTACCGCATGGCGACACGACTGAGCTTGCGTTCGCGTGTTGGTTTTACGTGCACGGTACCAGGAGTTGCGCCGGTTGCGCGCTGCGTTTGCTTGTGTTTATTCTTTTGTTTTAACTTGTTTTATACTTAAATTTTCCCTACAAGAAAACATATTAAAATATAATTGTACGTCGCAAACCTTTGTAAATGTGCATTTACATAACTTAAAATTAATAATTTTTACTTTTGGCTTTGCCTTTGCCTGTATGATGCTATTAATGGTACCGTAGAACGGGGATATATGGAATCCACGGGGTTATATGGAATATTTTGCTCATAAATCAAATTTCGCGCCCTGCGAGCATATGTTTGACATTTAGTGACTTTTCATTGTGGCGACCTGTTATCAACATCTCAGCCGACTTCGAATTTATCGTTGTAGTGACGGAATATTTTGGGTAAGCCAGTAAAAAAGTTGTTAATATTGCTAGAAAATTAATATTTTTTCGACATCTACTATGGAAGTTATGGATTTCTACTAGAGAAATTAATTATAGTGTATGACCCCAACAATTAGGTAGAATAGTTTTCATCGACAAATTTTTTGCCCCCGACCTTTATACATGCATATTTATAAAAAATCGTAATTTCTATGGGTTATATGGAAAAATGCCGCGCAGGCATAAACATGTCTTGGGAACATCGTATCGACGAAATTATCCTGGGGAAAATATGGAACGGGCGCTAGCGGACTACAGTAACGGTGGGTGCAGCCTGGAGGAAGCCGCAACTAGGCACGGGGTGCCGAAAGCTACCCTGTACAACAAATTTCATTTTCCACACGTTATTTATTAACCCCCTTTTGACGGCGTCCTATGGCCTACAGATGCAAGAAAAAAATGGCGCTGCGTAAATTTTTTTGTGTCCGCATGTTCCATAAAACCCCAGACGCAAGCAAACATCAAAAATTTGCATTCCTAACGGAGATTTCCATATATCCCCGACTACCGGGTTATATGGAATGACATAAAGTCAAGAAAAAAGGCATGATGGCGAGTCAAAAAACAATTTTACATATCGGAATTTGTTAGTTTAAACATTAAGCTAGCGATACTAAAAAAACGTAGTTCTAATATCTTTCATTTAAAGAAGATATCAAAGAAAATGCTCAAAAATCGTTCCATATATCCCCGTTCTACGGTATCGTCAAAGTATTGTAAACATAAAGACCATTTTATGTTATATAATGACGTAACACAGCATTCGTTTTTGAACAATTTTCATATTTGTGTCTGTGCTTTTTTGTTTCTTTGTTTGAAATATTGTTTTTTAGAAATATATGGTTAACTCAAAGAAATTGAAGAATACATTTTTTTTATTTCTTGAGGTGTTGTGTTTTTTAATATTTGTAGTAAATTGTTAAACATTTAATATGATATTCTAGGTGGGGGCGGAAGGCGCGTATTTGAGGGGGGTAATGGGGGTAGCTACCCCCCCCCCCCCCCATCCCAAAAAATGAACACTGACAAATCAGTAAAAAGAGGCGTAACACCCAAAAATTTTCGCCTGCGGCGCTACTATTCCTTTTTTCTGCTTTAAAACCAAGTCACATCGTTGAAAAAAGGGCGTGGCACCCAAAAAATTTTCACCTGCGGCGCTGTTTTTTCAACAAAATTTCGAATTTCTTTTAAATTAAAAGAGTGTTTTAAAGTCTGGCATATTGCCGCAGATTAAGCTTTACGGTTATTTTACCCAAAAAAGGGCGTGGCACCCAAAATTTTTTCGCCTGCGGCGCAATTCCCGTTCGAGCCCCCCCCCCTAGAACAAATCCTAAATCTGCCACTGGAACCCCCCCCCCCCGAAATTATTTTCTGGCTACGGCCTTGTGCACACCATTTCCATCTAGGACATCTAGGTCAAAGATTACAAGTCCTTTGATGGCAAAGATTACAAGTCCTTTGATGGAGGAGGGTAATTAAGTGTCTTGTCTATAATTTTACTTTAAAAAAATACCCAAATTGTAAAGTTCACCATTACTATATTACAGGGTGTCCCCAATCCCCATTCCCAATAGTAATACCAGCAGAGATACACAAAAATAATCTATATCTATATAGTATATAAAAATGAATGTTTGTCTGTATGTCCGGTATGCATTCCTATACCATTTATCCGATTACGATTAAAATTTGGTGAGTTGTTGTGTGCAGGCCGAGGAAAATTATAGCATAAAAAAAAGTGGCATTTTAACAACGCATGCCGGGTACTAATATATTATACAGTATGTCTCCGTAAGTTCGCATCATATATCAGATATTACCTCAGACCAAGTGGTCTGAGGATATTACATTTTCCAAGGCATATACGGGGTTTGTCAAAAAATATGAATTTTGCCCAAGAGTAAAGTACCTTTATTTTTGACAATATCGAAAAATGTTATTAGAAAAAGTTAATCAGAACTAAAAACCACGTTGAAATATGCAATTGTAGTTGATGTGGCAGCTTGGCAGAAACCTCTGATTTTCTTCCCTCGTTCCTGCTTCAGATAGCCATTGGCCCCTTCAGTGGACTGTATCTTCTTGTTTTCTTTCTACTACTTCAATTTAAACGCCAGTGCATCAATTTTAGTAGTTTTATTGAGAAAAAGCTTCCTTAAGAAAAATTACAATTCTTTTCTCTCTGACTTTTGTTGACTTCACAGACAAACCATTTCTGTTACTGTGGTAACCATAAAAAATAAACTTATCGTGGCGTGCCGCGGCGAAGAGGCGCGGGTAGGTTCGGCGCCGATTGTGTAACGGAAAGATGCGTCGAGAACCAGTGGCGTCGTGAATATATTGAATATTCAACAGTAGTCATTTACGATTACATGTAAAAACAGGTAAATTTGCATGGTTATTGCAGGCATGCACATTAAAAAAAAATTCATCGTAAATGGGTGTAATTGCATATTTAAACGTAGTTTTTAGTTCTGATCAACTTTTTCTAATGACATTTTTCGATATTGTCAAAAATATAGGTACTTTACTCTTGGGCAAAATTCATATTTTTTAGGCAAAATTCATATTTTTTGACAAACCTCGTATACGCATGAAAAAATGTAATATCTGATAGTTGCATTTTAGGTTTTAGACCATTCAGAGCTTTTTATGAAGAATAACTTTTTTTCGTTAAATTAATAATAAAAAAGTTTTCCATATGATGCGAAACTTATGTACGGAGACATACTGTATATATGTATAGCTGGGCCTGGAATTAATTTTAGGGAAAAACAAAAAAACACGTATATTTTCTTTTGTTTTTAACATGAAAAAAAGTTTAAAAAAGTATATGTCAATCTGTCAAAATTTGACAGCTGTCATAAAATCACGTGTAACTTTCTTATTTGAAGAGATAACAAATTTTTGATTTCGGATTAATTTAAGTACTAACCTAGGTGAAAAAATGGCCGTTACAAATTTGACATTGACAGCTGTCAAAATTTGACAGGAGTGATTTCAACTTCTTTTAATTGAAATATTCCATTTGGCAATATTGTAGCTACCATCCCGGACAAGAAGAAAATGAAAAAAAATTTGACACTTACCTGTCTAAATTTGATAGATCAAGAATAAATTGTTATTTTTTCATATTTTTGATATCGGATTCTTGCAGCTACGATCTTGGACAAAAAGGAAATGCAATAAAATTTGACATATTAGACCTGTCAAAATGTGACAGCAGTGATTTAAAGTCTTTTATTTACATTTTTAACCTCGCAATCTTGCAGCTATGATCTAGGAAAGGAAAAAAATGAAAAAAATTTTACACATAGGTAACATTAAATATTCCTCAAAACGTTTAAACGAGAACAAAATTTAAAAAAGTACTGGACATGAATTTTGTCCATCAATATTACCATAGTAAATTGCTCTAACTGCGATATTAAAATTGAAATTAACTCAAAAAAAGGAAATACCTAATTAGTTTTATAAAAATAACGTTATAGTTTAAAGTTTTAAACTGTTCATGTTATTGTTAAGAATTAGTTAGTAATATTTCTTGTATTGTAAAATATTCTTCAATAAAATTAAAAAAAAAATTAATTCGATCCTAGAAAAACTGTTGTGTGTAACACGTGCAAAAAGCATATTTGTGCACTCATGCTGTAAAAGTAGTTTTAGTTATAACAGAGAATTGTGGTTATAGTTATCGACGCAATTGCTATTTAGTTTTTTTATTAATATTTCGTTATACTTACCTACTCTTTCATTTTTTCCAAAAATCAGTCAAAAGTTGGTCTGCATGCAGGAAGCAAACCTAAAGTTTAATATTAAAAAACAGAAATGCTTTTATTATTAAAAGTTTTTTAGGCTTCAGGTAAACTGAATAAAAAGGGTTCCACAGACGACTATTTAGCTGAGTTTTGGATAAAACGATAATGGCAACGAAACTTTCATGGAAAAAACGAAATGCCGGATGCGCAGGCCAGCTATGCGATTATATAATTTTCTTGACCCATTGGCGAACAAAAGAAAATATTTTAAAATGTAGTTTCCTGTAACGGATTCTGTTCCTTCCCTTTAGTTTCCTGAACATGCACGGCATTCCTCCAGCACTTTATCGCTACAAACTTTATTGGACAGTTTGCGTTCTATTTCTTTCGTATTCTGTGAATAACCAGAATAACACAACAGAAGGCACAAACTTTATATAATATTGCATGCATCGCCTTAAAAACCGAGGAATTGCCACTGTGCGCCATCTATTATTTGGCAGGTAGCAATTCAACAAATTATAGGAACCTACCTGGAATGTGCCGCAGTATAACATAGAAAACTATTTTGTCAATAAAAATCTTGTGTTAACGTAATTGTATAGCAGATGGGGTAATAGAACGATGTATAAGTTTGGCGACATTAAAGAGAAGAGTGATGACAATAAATTACTAATATCACGTTTTTGTAGATTACAAATTATTGCCATCAAACATTTCCTTAAAACAACGGCCATCAATCCGTTGCATCATGTTTTAAATATCTTCTAGCAGCCAGTCCTACCTTTACCAAAGCAAGTTTTCGTAGCTTTTTCAACAAAGATTTTTTGCATAGTCGAATTTTGTTGCCCTGGAAATGCCTTGATTGGCGTATTTATGGAAGGAATTAATAATGGGTAATGGGTATTAAAATCAAAATCATAAATATTCTCAATCTACTTTATTTTATGTTCCTTTCATTCTAACAAGTTATGAAAATTTCGATAAAGTAGGATACAAATTAAAATGGTTTCTATACAAATAGATAAGAATAAAAAAACAACTCAATATCCAATATTGGGTATTTCAAGTTTTTGGTCATTATTATAAAATATGCTTACTATTATATGCGATAACAATAGTGGACGTCATTTTTTTTTTAAATTCTTTTTTGTCAAAATATGAAGAATTTACAATCATATAATATAAACTTATAAATAATAATCAAATGGATGCAGGACATAACAATCAAAATATGGCTTCACAAAATCGCAGATCTAATAATAATTGTCTTAAACATTTTGCAAAACCTTTTGGGACTTTAAAAACAAATCCAACCCAAATACTCTGCTGCCAATAAAATAAAAATATCATGCATCCCTAACAATATCTTACATAAAAAATATACAATAATCTTTGTATCATTTTTTTTTTCAATACGTTTTCTTACGCATTTTCTTTACAAAAATAATTCGTGTACCCCCTTAAGGCTTGGTAGGACCCTTGACCTACCAAACCGTTTTGTAAGAACGAGTACATCCGATCTACCGATAGTAGGTATATTTAATTATACATGTGTGTAGAGGTCCTACGACCTGCCCTAGTTGCCATAATATACAACTTAGTAGTTCAAACATAACAATGGTCATGCAAGAATAGTTCTAATGCCTTTTCTTCCGGGAGGAGTAGGTCATTCGTCTGGTGGCTCTACTGCTCCTGTCGGTGGTGCATATTCAAATAGGCAATTCGATGACTGGTCGAGGGAATTCCTCCAATGTGCATTCGTAAAAATCGGTCAGAAATTGTTCGTTTTCTGACATGGGAAACACCTCCTCGTCGGTGAGCGGTAGACTGTTGTCCCGAATGACGATGGCGCAGCTACACTGGGAGGTATCTTTGATTTTTGAGGAGGCTCCGCAATAATTTGCTAGTTTTTCGCTGGAGTCAACCTGCAACAAGGAAAATGTTTATTAGTTATGTTAATCGATAAAAAAAATGGTTTCAAAGGTATAAAATGGTCGTGTTTGTACCAGTATTAAATGCAATGAGAAAACAATGGGGTAAAACTTGCGCAAAGGACTGTATCAAGCAATGTTATATAATTAAGGTTTACGTGCTTTTCTTCACGAATAAACGAGTCGAAGAAAGTCGCAGTCAAGAATACGTATTATTGTCGAAAAATATGTTATAGTATTTTAAAAAACATTTAGTTTTCATGCGTTAAACAAATGAATCATAGACGTCACAGCTAATTAACACACTGTATTAAAAGAACAACAAGTTTCTGACAAAACCCTCCACTAAAAAATTGAAGTTATAATTTTACCAAATCTTCCTTTTCTATTGACACAATTATCATTACGAGTGATTGACCCTTTGCCGACCTTATTTGCGTACGGTTTCGTGTAATTTACGTACAAGCCTTGTCGCGAAAACAATCCGCTTCCGAACAACAGTTATAATTGATTATATAATGTGATTATAAAAACACATCATTCATTTCCCTTACTTTATATGTGCATCATAAAGTAGATTTACATAATACGTGTAAGATATGTAACTTCATATCGACCAAATTAAAAATTGTACCTATATTGTTTTTACTGCAATAGTCAATGACGTTATTAAATGATCATTAGGAAAACCTATAAAAACCCGTTTAAAAAGCGATATTCCAATTCAAGTTCTCTTTGCGTATGCGATGGGAATGCCAATTTAACAGGGAAAAATAAAAACGAACGCATAAAGTGCCGGTGGAACTGAATTGCCACATATTCAAGGAAATCCCAGATGTGTATTATACCTACTTACATACCTAGCAGGTATGAAAATAAAGTGAAAGCGGTATAAAATAATTGTTTTGACGTCAGAGACATAGCGCAATAAAAATATTCGAATGCGTTTATAATATTCCTGAACACTGCTTTTAATGTTAAAATAGTAATGCTGGCATTTGCCATTTCGTCTTGATTAAAAATTCGTCAAAATCTAAGGTCAAATCCTCGGTCTAATCCCATCTTTAAAGCACAATAATTGCCCCCGAGTTGAAAACATTTGGATTTAGGTGTAATGTAATAGAAGCGGTGAAAGAAACACACACAGGCAGTACCGGGTATTGCTTGCGTGCAATTTAAAACGTTCTTTCTTTCGCGCAATGGACCTTGGACTGAATTCCTCCCCGAATAACGTAGCGATGCAATTCGTTCGGCGTAAAAGTTTCAGCAAGCGCTTTTGTGCATATCAAGAGCAAAATGCGTCATGCAATAAATGGATTGACGTGCCCATAATACCCCCCCAAACCCACACATTTTTGTCTTTGCGAAGATTCTCGCATTCTTAATATCAAAAACATTTATTCGATAAGGATTGTTTACGAGAGTACGATAACCCACACAAACCATCGATTCGTTTCTACGGCGTATTTCAATTCTTATGGGGGGATTTATTTTTAAAATCTAAAAACAACCTTTTATTTTTCTTGTTCTCGATGTTTTAGGGGGAATGCCTGGGAAATATATTATTTAGACTAAGGTTTTAAGCAATAAGAAAATGTTCTTGTAAAGCAAGAATTGACTTCCTTTTTATTAAATATGATTTTTTTGTGTTGATTTTGACTGGATCGGTTTCCATTTGATCGATCGCTTCAAACATATTATATCAGTCATCTCTGCCGGAATGAAAATACCCAATACACTTCAATACAGCACCTTAACCTAATTATTTGTCTTTATTAGGCGATGCCGAGGTGACTCTATGGCCACCGTATTATTAAATTTATAGCTAAGGTAAAGGTTAATAGGCAGGTAAAAATTCCTTTTACGTAGGTAGGCTGAAATTACAGTGTTGACAAATTACCTACAACAATGTGTAAAATTTACACAAAGCTGTTTTAAATTACTGCATGCGGTCGTTTAAAACTCATAAAAATTCAATTTTAATAAAACTGCCTTTTCTTTTTTTACCTTTTCTATACTATTATCGTTATGGTGTAGGTACTTCAAATATCTCTCCATTTCAATACATATCATATGATATATTTCATGTTTAATATTGATGTTATGATGAATGTAGGTACTATAAGTATTTAATACTGGTAACTCTGGCAAGAACACAACTATTTGTAAATTTTGAATTAAATAAGTATTTATATTATAAATAACGGAAACCTACCTGTATGACTGGGATGCAGTTTTCGTAACAGAACGCCTGTAGCAAAACAGTCTGTATGTGAGTGGCTGCGTCCCCAGGTCTGGTAGTGGGCAGGACGCAAAGAACGACCTCGTCGGGGCTCTTTTCTAGATGTGAAATGGCTGGAAATAGTCCGCAGACCAGCCTGCGTTCCACCCTGGCTTTCGTAAGGGTAGCTCGGAGAGCTTTTCCTAGTTTACTTCTGCAATACAAAGAAAAAATAATTATTGGCAGGAATTTTATATTGGGTGGCGCTAAGAAAAATATTTTTATAGGCAGGTAGGTGTAATTTCAGGAAATACCTACCTATAGTGTTAGTAGTACCTACAAATTTTGGCAACATTGCAAATAATTTTTATATCCGATACAATAGTAAGAAAAAATTAACTAGGTAACCTCAACAATAAACTAAGTTCCCTGCTTATAGGTATTTTGTGAGATGGCCTTTTAAAGCAAAACGCATTGTCCTCGGTAGGTCAATAACCTAAACCTTTTTGGTCTAGACAGCAAATGCAAAAGTGCCCCTACATAACCCCCCACCCCATGCACCCTGTTCCCCCCAAAACTAAGTAAATTCCAGACCAGACGTAAACAAAAGAACATTTCGTTTCGATATCAAACTTTCCAAACTCTCACCCCTAAGTTCTATTTCCCTCTCTATCTGACTCGGTAAAAAGGAAAAGGAACAATATGGTCTCCCATGTTTCAACCACGTAGGGGGGAATTATCCGTGGTTATCAGGGCAACGGCGTGTAAACATCGGAGACAGCGTGCTCCACGTGACGCATACGTGCCATCAACCTTCGGTCGTTCGCCAAGGCCTTCTGTGATATGGGTCGGCTTTGAACTTTGCCCTTTTTAAATAGAGGGTGGCAACTAATAAAGGGTGCGTAGGATTGATATTAAGAGGTTTTCTTTCTTACACGTGCCGGTAAAGGTGAACCATTTTTGATTTGGAATATTTTTGTTTCTGAATTGAATACCTGCATGCACTGTACACTTTTTGAGTCTTGGGACTCTTGGGTTTAAAATAAATGTAGAGGTAGGTAAAGGTAGAACTTGTGTTGCTAAGTTAAAGGCAGATAAAAACCCTTGAACTCCTTTATCAAAAACAAGGCCAAATTCTTTACAATCAGGTACCAGGTAGCTTAAGTGGTGTTTGTTTTCTTAATTCCCGCAAATAACCTAGTAAGAACAGTTCACTGAATTTTAATTATCTTATCTAGGATGTCAGAGTTTTGGGTATCATCATATTAACTTATACCTACCTACCTAATATGAACTCAACAATTAGTCATTGCAATAAATTGTGAAATTATGGAGTACGTATATCAAAACTTGCTTTATCATTCATTTCATTATTAGGTAGAAGGTACAATATACCTACTTAATTGTATTGACATTATACGTGGTCAATATAGAATAATACCTACCTACCTATAATTTATTACTTTACCACAAATAACGATTAGAACATAATTATTTTGTAAAATCATCACCAAATTGTTATATGAATTTTAACATTTTCTATAATATAGGTAGGTTAGGTATGTAAAAAGCCGCAATGAAGTACCTACACTATTTATTAGGTGGGTAGAGGTAGGTATATAGGTATGCTGCCAAATTTTGAAACAACTTAATTCGCATATAAGCCAATAGGTAGGTAAGTAATTCATAGCCATAGAAGAGCAGTATGCACCTATATGATGGTGGCATACCTACATAACCCTAAAAAATTAAATAAATAATTACCTGTTGATCATTTTGCACTTTTCCAAAGCTCTTGCTACGCACATGTCTACGTTTGTATTGTTAACTCTGAGCGACTTGAAACTCACTGAAGCACAGGAAACTCCGTCGAAATAGAAACTTTTCCTGCTTGGTTTCACTGTTTTCACTTCAACACAACAAACGAAAGTCACAAGAATACGTCAATTGACAAAATTAAGTTCGAATTCACTGAAAAACAAGTTTCAACACGTTGATAAATTCACAAATCGCCAAAAACTTTTCTCTGGCGCAACGTTACGAAATATTAAAACGCTTAAATCCCTACAGTAGGTATAACTCGAAGCACGTTTCAATTGTTTTTGACGTTGCGCGCGGCACGATTGTTTTTATATGGAGGTGTGCGGGAGTGGGAGACGTGAATTCCACGGCTGGCGCGATGTCCTATCGACTGGCGTTCGAGGAAACCCCGTCAGGAGGAGCGTGGTTTCCACCAGTGGTTTTAAAATTTAAATAATATGGTTTGCTTGGCTTGCATAATATTATATTATTATACCTAGAGTAGAGTATTATTATTATTACAGTAAATTTGGATATTTTAAATTAGTAGGTTTGTGGAGTGTCGCTGGCGATGATAAAATAATATAATATATTTGATTTAAAATATTATTATATTACACATTGTTTCATAAAAGCGCACCATCGTTAAATTATACACTACTCAACTAAATTTATAATGTCGTGGCAGCAGGGAACGCTATACATACAGATATGACAGCCAAAAACCATCGCCAAGTCAAATTAAAAAGTTCCGCAGGCGAACATTTTTGAAGCCACGCCCAAAGTTCGACAGAGAATGCGTCACAGACAAAAAATTTTTGCAACCCTAAATATAAGAATAATAGGTAGTTAATATTAGCTTTGGTTTTGATAAATCTGCTGATGGAGGCAGAAATGCTTGAAATTTTACAGACTTGTTAATAAAAACATTACATTTCACTTAGAGTCTGTTCGATGACCGCTGACCGTTACGTCATATTCTCCATATTTGCGGTACGTCGTAAATTAATTTAATCAGTTTGACTTGAAAGGTTATGATTTTTCTTAGGCTTGATCTACATCAAGACGGATGCATGTGAACAAGTAAAATACAAGCGCGTTTTTTCAAATTTTTAATTGTTATTTTTACACTGTTAATGAGGTCAGAAATAAGTTGTATAAAAGTGGCAATGATATGGAGGAAGTCTCTAAACTCGATGTCCATGTTGCAATGCTAGTTCGTCCAACCTAATAAAATAAAAATAATTAAAAAATAAAATAAATAGCGCTTTCCAGATTACTTGTAACGTTTGGGTAGAATAATGCTGCTTCGCTATTATCCAGATCTGGATCCTTCATTACAAATGATGAAACCGGAATTTGTCCTTGTTCTAACCATGCAATAAGTAATCTTTTTGATCAACTTGTATTTGGAATTTTTTCAATTAGCCCAGAATGATAGGTGGTGTTGTTTATGTTAATAGGCGTCGGTTCTTCCAAGTGTGGAAACAAAGCATCATAAACTCTTTAAAACAGATAGGTATTTAGTAGAACATTGCCATATATTTTTCATGTTTATTATTTACGTTTTCACAATTCCTACTTTATTTTATCTACTTACCTCGTAAACTGCATTACAGGTTAAAATAAGAGTCTTTCCGGCATCACTTTCTCTTTGAAAATAATCAAAGAAGTTTAAAATTAATGCTTGTTCTTTTTCACAAAACCGTGAAATTTTTTGAAATAATGTCGATTAAAAATGTAATTGTCAAAAATGACAATAAAACTTTTTTAACTGGTAAAAGTATACAACATTCATTATTGACGCAAAATTTACTATCTCATCTAGTTCACAAATGGTAGAAATATAAGCACTAGTCGTGACGTAACGGTCAGCGGTCATTAAACGGACTTTACCATCATAAATATTATATTATGTATACGTTTTCGTATGGGTTAATGATATAATTCACAAATCACCGTATTTATTCACACTTTCTAAACAACAAATAATAATAATAATAATAATAATAATAATGAAGATATTTATTTGTGCCAAAATATAAAAAATTATGAAATATAACAACTAAAAGTTACTATTTGAAGTGGCCCGGGAAATCAACGGCGGTCCTGGAACGTCTTTCTGTCTTTCTGGGGGGGGGGGGGGGTACTTCTAAGGCGAAAATTGTTTGGGTGCCACGCCCTCTTTTGGTTAAAATAACCGTAAAGCTTAGTCTGCGGCAATATGCCAGACTTTAAAACACTCTTTTAATTTAAAAGAAATTCGAAATTTGAAAGGTCGACAAAATAAACAAGTTTTAAAAGCTTCGAGGGCATTATCAGTAACAGATGAACTTTGTTTATATAATTGCACTATACATATCTGAGAGGGGGCCGGGCCCCCTGAGCCCCCTAGTAAATACGCCACTGTAGTATGTTTTAATATTGTAACATAAGTCAAAACACTAAAATAAAACAAAACTTAAATGTATATCACTACATAGTATAAAACAAAGTCGCTGTCTGTCCGTCCTCCTATATGCTGAAATCTTTAAAACTACGCAACGGATTTTGAAGCGGTTTTTTTTAATAGATAGAGTGATTCAAGAGGAAGGTTTATATGTATAATACATGCATAATATTGTAGAGAAACACTGATAAATTTAGAGGTTTCTAATGTGATGTCGTAAATAAACACATTTTAGACCCGCGTGCGAAGCCGGGGCGGGTCGCTACTGTATAATAAAGAAATCAGAACATGAAAATAAAGGTAAAAAAATTGCAATTGTTTCTTAATATATTTTGCATTGGATGCTGCTGCTTTTAACATTTTTATTAAGTCATTAGAAAACCGGACATTCTTCGGTCCGGGCGTCGTAGCTTCCTTTTTGCCGAAGAGGGCAGCACAATGCAGGCGACCTTGTGTAGGCCTACTATAGTATTGTTCGGCCGTATTAGTTTTAAAATATTAAATGACAATATTAAACTTAACAGTTTTATTCTCTAGACAACTATTTTCAGTATTAAGTAGCAGGAATATTTTAGAATTTTTTGAAGTATCGTACAGACGCAAAAAAAAATCGTATCGAACTCGGTAGGTCGGAATCGGCCTACCAACCAACCGGCCGATCGGCCCACCGGGAATTTTCCGGTGTCCCGGTGGGTTCATCCAACCCTGACTATTGGTATGGACAGTAGGACAGTAACATACTAGTTGTCACAAAAAGGTAGGATTTTGATGAACAATTAATCAGTCTTCCAATCCGACCCTAACATAATGTGTTTTAAAATTACTTTTAAAAGTAGAATAGTTTCGTTTTTTTTTTATATCAGATTATAATTATATTGTTATATCATATTGGACTATTATACTTAAAAGAGGTTTTATTTTATTTATGGTGTATTGGTATTTCCAAATTATTTCCATTTCTAGTGTTCATGTTGTGCATGGTCAATTCTAAATTGAATTTTTCCACATGCCTCATAAACAATTGCCATAATTCCAGTGGCGGCTCGTGCCATTTTAGTGAAGTAGAGCCAGGTAAACCCTTAGCGCCGCAGGCAAAAAAAATTTGGGTGCCACGCCCTTTTTTGTTAATAGTTCTTGCTTTTGAAGTAGGAAAAATAAGCAAAAAGGCACCTAATTTAATTTATGAATTTACAATCATATCTTGAATTTAAAAAAAAATACTGTAGGTAGAGTGTACTATATAGACCGAAAGAACCACAAACCGAACGCAGTTTATAATTTGGTTTAATATGTATCTGTTTTTATCAATTTGTTCGTTTTTCTTCATTATTTCATTGTGATATGCAGAATTTAATTGAGTTTTAATGTTAATTTTACCAAGCATACTGAAATTAAATATATTGTTTACGTACCTTCGATTTTTCATGTGTCTTTATTTTTTCCCAGATATGGACCAAATCATCTGTACCTTTTTGGGACCAAGTTTGCTCCCCCATCAAATAAAACACACATAAAACAAAATAGTCTATTAGATTTATCACAACCGCACACCCAAGTATTTTTTCCATAAATATTTCTATTAAATCTCCGGCCGAACGAAAATTATTTAGTTTACAAACAACCTTACACGACACGACGCGGACAAACAACTGTTTGAATTTGAAACGTCAAACGGTCAAACGGGGTCAAAGAGCCTGGCGCTACACGGAGATGTTTTCCTGCTCGCATTCAAGGTCATTTTCCTATGTTTTTTATTGGTGTGTTATGGCAATTACGTCATAACTTCGGCCTCCCGTGTGCCTCGTCGCTTTGGCGCGAAAGCTACGTTACTGTTTTACGCATAATCGCTTCCTCAATAGATGGAAATTTGCACCCGACTGTGTTCCATTTTTAAATTATTTTGCTAATTGCTTTAAAAAGGAGAATATTAATTTTAATAGGTTTTGGTAATTTGTAAAGGGCAGGACGCTGGACAGGAGGGCAGGTAGTGCCATGGCACTGTGGCTCTACCCCACGAGCCGCCACTGCATAATTCCATGTAAATCAGGCTCAGTGAATTCGTCATTATACCATATCTCATAATAATATTATGTTGCTGTATAACCCCTTAGATAGGATAATATCGTGGGCTTGATGCAAAAACTCACTAAATCAAAATTGGTGACTTTTGAGACCTTTCTACATTTCACTAAGTCTGGCTCCATTCCACCATTTTAGAATACTTTTTATTCTAAAAACTCACTAACTCATAGAAAACGAGCATACAAAATACACCTTATGTCATTTTTATCAGTTCATAGAAACGCAAAAACTCATTAAGTAACATAGTGAATTTTGTGCGTCAGCATATTGTTGTGACAAATATGACTTAGTGAGTTTTATTTGTCAAAACAGGTTAGTTTTCTAACCTTTATTGTTTATTTGAAGTTTAAACAAACAATTGAAACAATATCGTTAAATCGTTAATAATCTGATAATCCTTATAATCTGCATTTTATTCAATAAATTTAATGCTTTCTAACTTTTTAAAAGTGTTTTTTTATTGTAATCCATTACCGAAAACCTCATTAAGCCGAACAATAATTTACAATCACGATTTTTTTTTTTTACGTCGGCCTATTTCCGCAACGAGGCCAATCAGCGACGCCAGGGAATTTGTCACACACTATCTGGTAATTTTGCCGGATCCCTCTTTGTCGAGGGTAGGGATCTTTAACGTGCCAACATCCATGACACGGGACCCACAGTTTAAGGTATCTTCAACCAAATTCCAAATTTAACATCGACGTTGCCGGCACCGGGGATCGAACCCGGGACCTTCGATCTGTGAGGCCGCTGCACTGACCACTAGACCACAACGCCGATACGAAAAAATTTAAAACTCATTAAGTCGATTTTTTTTCGTTTTTATTTTTCTTTTACGAAAAATAATAATATACAACTGTAAGAAAAAGTATTCAAAAATAATCTATCTATACAGTGTCACCAGTAGTAAAGTCCGCATTTTAATTAATAGCTTTATTCAAAATTTGACTTTGGCATCAAGTTCTGCTTCGATCAAGACGAAAATTAATCAAAAAAATATTAGTCACTTGATTCGCATTAGGTATCTGTCAAATTTTAATTTTTTCCAAAAAATAGTTCAAAAGTGGGGTTATTTCTGAAAATATCGAAAAAGGTATTAGAAAAAGTTTTTTTTTAAATGCAGTTCTAGCCAACATGCAAAATTTCAGCTGCATAAGATAATTTTGATTTTTTACCTATATTTTGTAAATTACACCACTTTTGCAAAATAAGACTCAACGCGACCTACATAAAACTTCTTAGTTTTGACAATGCTTTATTTCAGATACATTTTCTTTAAAGTAGCGCCATATTAAATGTGTTTTTTTCTGCAAAATTAAAATTGGGCTATTAAAATTTGGTCGCATATGATGCAACGTTTATTTGTTTTTGACCCTGTATAAGGTTACTTCATAAAATAAGTATTTTTGAAAATGTAGTTTGTGTCTGCATGTGGGCTAGAAACTGCATTTAAGAAAACTGTTTCTAATAACTTTTTTCGATATTTTCAGAAATAACCCCACTTTTGAATTATTTTTTGGAAAAAATTAAAATTTGACAGATAATGCGAATCACGTGACTACTATTTTTTTGCTTAATTTTCATCTCTCGTCTCGATCGAAGCAGAACTTGATGCCAAAGTCAAATTTCAAATAAAGCTATTAATTTAAAAAAATCCCATATGATGCGGACTTTACTGGTCACACTGTATATAGTTTGCACAAAAAGGTAAATAAAACAGTAATTTAAACAGTAATTAACAATTAACCAGTTTTCCAATCCGACCCTAAAGGTAGGATGTTTTACTTGCCGACACTGCGTCATGCGATAGCGACGTGCGATGAACTGTGGCCGCGTGGCGACGAGGATTGCGAGTTTGGTTCGGACCTTTTTTAGACTGAAGTGTCGCATGGTAAAACACACATTTTTCGCACTCGCAATCCTCGTCGCCACAGTTCATCGCACGTCCCTATCGCATGACGCAGTGTCGGCAAGTAAAACATTCTACCTTAAGATAATGTTTTTTAAAATTACTTTTAAAAGCCAAATGGTTTAGTTTTTTTTGATATCAGATTAATATTGTTATACTTACGTATATATTATTGGACTATTATACTTAACAGAAGTTTTATTGAAGTGAAAACTTCTTTAGGCGCGTTTAGCACTTTTTGTGGGCACTGAATTAAACTGAGCCGTCAGGCGTCAGGTTCGGCTGTGTTACGCTCGAATTCGACTCCGCTGCCGCATCAGTCGACGTGGAATCAGTGTGCGACACTTGTTGCGTCTCAGGTATGTTCTGGCATTTTTTAAATTATATATTTACGTAGGGTGAAGTAAGGTAAAGTGAAAACTTCTTTAGGCGCGTTTAGCACTTTTTTGTGGGCACTGAATTAACCTTGTTAAAGTTTTCACTTCTGTCGTGTGTCTTAAGCACACACAATTTTTTTTTTATGAAGAACATATTGCTATTTCCAAATTATTTCCATTTCTAGTATTCACGTTGTGGTTAATTCTAAATTTAATTTTTCCACATGCCTCTAAACAATTATTTCAATAATTCCGTATAAATCAGGCTCAGTGAATCCGTCATTATACCATATCTCAGATGTTGCTGTATAACTCCTTAGTTAAGATAATACAATATAATATCGATGATGTCCAAAAAGCATTGTGTCAAGCAGTATATAATATTATGTACATTTCAGCTTGGGCTCGCCAAAAATACCCATCATCGGTTATTTCTTATTAGCGTGAAAGGTTCCGACATGTTTCCTGTACTTTTATATTTCGCGGAGTTCCTTGTGGGTTCTACACGGAGTTATGTAATTTACCGGACCGAACCGAATCCGTTGTAAAACTCTGGTAGCGATTCATACGTTTTGGGAATACCTGGCGTTTGGAAAGTACGACAAGCGCCGGTCACGGTCTTTCCGTGGGGGACGGTAGAACTGTGTCAGTGTCAGTCGAGTTGTCGAAAAAAAATTCTTTTTGTCGATTATCAAAATCCCGTTAATTGAATTTTCAAGCACCTAAATTCTATTCTAGAAGGTGTTGATATTATCTATATAGAATAGAGTAAGCCATTCAGTCATGAATAGCCTGTTTGTTTACATCATACGTTCGTACGTGTGAAACAAAGACAGAAGAGCGAAATAGCGGTAAATTTCCGACTCCGTGCGCTATTGTAATGGTTCGATAAATATAAGTAATAATCGAGGTAATAATTAATAAAGTTTTCATTAAAGTATTAATAAATGTTTACTTAAGTGAAGATTTAAAAAAGCCTTTGAAAAAACCTAGGCTGTGAATGTCTAGGTATTTTATTAAAGGAAATTAATGACACTTTACAAAAACGTACAAATACGAGTATTCCGACGACTAAACCACGATATCGCAAAAACAAATACTACGATTAATCACAGAACAAAGAAGGATTTGTTCGATTACTGCAGCTGTTTTTGTTGCTACCCGTGAAAAAGGAAAGCGAGGTTGCCGCTATCATTCTAAATTCTGTCACCATGGAACTAAAATAAGTAGGTACTAAATTCAAAGACCTAAAATATTTATTTTATTTAAATTAACAAAATCTTGTTCTATCTAAAGTATTTTATTAACGTTTGTAATTTATCTGAATTATATTTGTAAATCGTGAATTTTATTAATACCGTGCGAGCAAAAATTATTTGAATCAAAGAGGGATTGGATTAAAAAACGTATATAGGGCTTGGTTTAGATTACAATAATATGGGGACGATATATCTAACCAAATCTAGGTTAAAATTTTCTCAAATTCAAATTATGACATGATATGCCAAACTAATGACTAATAAAAAAAGTAGACAAATACAAATTTATTTTTGTTGTGTACAAAATTAACAAAGTAAGAATATACAGAAAGAAAAATAATTACATAAATAGTTGAAATTGGCCACCGCCATAAATTCACACGTCTCTTCATATTTTCGTAAGTGTTGACCAGCATATCTGGAGAAATGTTACCACATTCTTGTAATTGTTCTAAATTTGCAACTGGTGTTTTAAAAATGTCAGGTCTAATAAATCATTTCTTTCCAATAAATTTTGGGTAAACCATTGAGATTAATTCCTGCGTCTTTCAAAATCTACGGCTTGTATCTCTTGAAATACTTGTGCACTTTATAAGGAAATAAATTTAGCTGCTTTTTACGAATAGTCCTGCATGTTCCATAAGATCTTCCCACTTCTTGGGACAGTCTTATAGAATTTGTTGGCGTATTTTGCATTATTTCACGAACGTTTGCAACAAGTTCTTCTGTTCTTACAGATGGTCTTCCTGCTCCTTTTTTGTGTTGTATAGAACCTGTTTCCCACAGCCACGGTTCTTTTCAGGCAATGATAAAAATCCCCAGCAATAAAAGCAACGTTAGGAAAATGTTCGTGAAAATCGTCCATCAAACCCGAACAAACCCGAACTGTATTAAGATGGTTTAAAGGTGTTGGGGAAGAAAAGTCCTTCCCCAACACCTTTAAACAATTTTAACAATGACCCTTCTCGAGAGCAGCCATAACTCCAAATTGTATTGTCACTCACAATTTACTCTAACCCCGTTTCGAAAATACGCTTCAACCATGAATGTTTTGTGCTGTTCCGTAAAGCCCATTGTGTGAATTGTTCAAGAAATTCGAAAAATTAGCGATGAATTAAATTACTTGTAACGACTGTCAAAGATGACGGAATAACTAATTGATTGTTAATTCAGGTAGTTACTGACACCCAACAGGTATTAAGCTCTACGGCTAAGCATTACGTCCTTAGATGCAAGACCCTCTTTGATGCAAATAATTTTTGCACGCACGGTATTATGAATCTAATATGTGACTTAACAGTAAGGTTGATAACAGCGCTTCTTTTGATGCATGTGTTAAGTGTAGTGGACCATACAGCTAACCAGACAAATTGTGGGCGCTGGAATCTTTGATTTCCTTAAAACATAAACAATGTCTACTCTATGGGAAGTCTACGGTACTAACGGTACAACCCATTCTGCATAGTTCAGCTAGGTCAATTTATTAGTCCAAGAGCTAGTAACACCCGTTTCATGAAGTGTTTGATGCATTTCAAAATTTTGTGTCATAGTATCTACTGGATAGATGAGCAGGTAAGCAAGTGTTGGCTAGCTCTACCTGGGGACACCAGGTACTGCGCATAGGAGAAAGGTGTCCAAAAATTTTGCCCAAAAAAAGTGTTTGTTTCAGAGGCCAACAAACAGAAATCAAAATTTAAAATGAGACAAAACACAAAAATTAATAAGGCAGACACTTTTGAGGGGGTTAACATTTAATAAAATACCCCCAAGTTTTTTTTTTTTAAATACAAAATGAAGTGTTTGATTCACGCTGACATTTTAACAGTGTCTTAATTATATGTAATAAAAAATAATTACAAAAAGGCAGACAGTTTTTTTGGGGAGATACAGGGTGTTAACATTTTAATTAAAATAATATTTTTTCATTGCCATTTTCAAACCACTCTAGATATTTTTATGAAATTTGGTACACGTCTTTTGAGCATCGAAAGGCATTTTTTGGTGTAAAATAATTTTTTTTAAATTTTTGCAGTGGCGTCCGTGCGGGGCTTGCATTTAATATTTTTGAAGAAAAAAATGGTGCGCCACTGCTTTTTCTTTAAATAAAAATTATTTTTATCATCTATCCAGTAGATACTATGACATAAAATTTTGAAGTGCATCAAACACTTCATGCAGGCACGAATATAAGGGGGGGGTTTTGGGGGGTTCAACCCCCCCCCCCCCCCCCCCCCCCCATGGGAAAATACTTATCATACTGTATTACTGCTGAAATATTAGGATTACATTAGTTCATTCCTACTTATAAGTAAAAGTGCGATAGTGTGATGTGAATCAATTCTCAGATCAATACCTACAGTCCGGCAACATTGCTTAGAGAATACGTCTGACTCGCTGATAATTTATTAAAAAAGGGCGGCGCTTTTTCTTAGGACGTTGACATATCCAACCCCCCCCCCCCCCCCCCCCCCATGTAAAAGCTATAGCTACGTCACTGACTTCATGAAACGGGTGTTACTAGCTCTATATTATTTTATCTGTCATGGTATCGCCTTTTGGCCATGGCCAGGGGAAATACGCTTCCTTTTTGGGCACGAGATTGCGGCGGGAATTTCGTCGATGTGATTTATCACCGCATGTTGTTTATTTACGTTAGTCGGTGGTTTACTCGTTCTCCCTATCGAGGGAATTTTTATATTATTTGTTATTTTTATATTCATTGATATGCAAAACAGTGGCTTAAATAATAAATTAATATTTATAATTTCGTTATCGGATCGGTAAAGTGCGTTGATAATAGTAATTAAGTAAATCACTAATCAATAACAGTATGTTTTTTGCTTAATAACCGTAAATGGGGGAATTTTCTTCCAGATTCACTTGAATGACTTTGGTGACAACACAGCAATAAACCGTGTGAAATACTATAATATTTTGTTGACAATATTATTCTGTTTTTTACCGCTGTAGAAACCAGTGGCGGATCCAGAACTTCACTAAGGGGGGGGGGGGGGGGCCACATGACCTAAATTGTTTTTAGAAGTTACTACAATAATTTTAAAACATGAATTGATTGACTCGTCCGTTACTTTGTGACAATACATTTTAACTATGTAAAATGAAACGAAAAGTATACTTTGTTATTTGTCACTAATTTTTATTTAAAAATTTGGCGTTACGGCCGTTTCGTAGTACCACTACATCTTCAAGACGCTAATCTAAACTTAACAAACTAAGGGTATTATATAGGTTCAGAGTCATAAAATTATTGGGTCTACCTTAAAGTATAATATTGTTTTTACACAATGATAATTTACATTCCTAATTATAAGGGACAGGCAGGCTAATGTTTATGAAATCTAAATGGTATAAACATGCCAGATGAAAATTATAATAATTTTAAAAGTCGGAAATTTCCGAAAATTAATTGTGTATTTAAAAAGCTTGACATTATGGTCTTTTTTATGTTTGTAAATTTCGATGTTTTCTAAAACTTATATTTTATCTTATATCTAATTTATGACCTATTTGTTCTGTATGTAATATTTGTAAGTTGTTAATATCGGGAAAAACGTGGTTTGTGTCTAAAAAATGATTCGCAAAATTGGATGTTGTTTTTTTTAGTCTAAAACATGCATTTTTATGTTCTTTAAATCTAGTATCAAAGTTTCGTCCCGTTTGTCATATACAGGGTGTTCCTTAATGACGTGCTAATATTTTAGGGTGTGATTCCTCATTTTATGAAGAAAAGTTCATATAAACATATGTCCTGAACGCCTTAAATTTTTTGCTACAGGGTGTTGAATTTTTTCTTTTTTAATGCGTTTTTGTAATATCTCCGAAAGTATTTTAGATCATATTTTTAATTTTGGCATGTGCTAATAGGACCTAAAACCACATGTTTTAGTAAAAGTTATTTTTTGTTATACCAGTGGCGTCCCTGCAAACATGTCCTCTGATATTTTTTTAGAAAAAGTGGTACACCACTAACATTTTTCCATGTGGTATCTGATTAGCCTGGTCAATTCTACATAAAAATGGTCTCTTGAGTTTCTCTCCTCAGGCACACCGTTCTTAATTAAAATAATTAAATTAAATTAGCTCTACTATTTAGTATTATTAACATTATCTTTAAATAAATTATAAAATAAATTTTGTTTTATAAAAATTGTTGGAAATAACCACCTTTACTTAATAGACATGCTTTCGCCCGTCTTTGCATCGAATAGCGCACTCGTTCAAATATTCCAGGCGAATTCCGTATTGTTTCACAGAAGGCAATTATTCGCTCCCTTAAATTTTCTAAAGTATTAATGGGAGTTTTATACACTAGAGTTTTAGAATGACCCACAAGAAAAAATATTGAGATCAGGGGATCTTGCTGGTCATTGTTGAGCTCCTCCGCGACCTACCCAACAATTCGGATAAACTGCATCTAAATGGTCGCGAACGATTACACTGAAATGAGCAGGAGCTCCATCATGCCAGTGGCGGCTCGTGCCATTTTAGTGAAGTAGGGCCAGGCAAACCCTTAGCGCCGCAGGCAAAAAAATTTTGGGTGCCACGCCCTTTTTTGTTAATAGTACTTGCTTTTGAAGTAGGAAAAATAAGCAAAAAGGCACCTAATTTAATTTATGAATTTACAATAATATCTTGAATATACCTAAACACAATAACAAGTTGAAACATACAAGCAATGTCAGTGGTTTCATCTGCGATAACAGCGATAAACGGAGAGTCCTTTATTTCTTTTATGACTTCATCATGATACACATCTAACATACAGTCCAGAAGTTCATTTTGTATGGTTTTTGATGTTCCTTTAAATACTTTCGATTTTTCAATATGATCTTTAAGAGTTTTGTCTAATTCTGAGCTGAAATTTATTAATTCACGAAATATGCCCCTATTTTCCGACGTCTCTTTTTCGTCATGACCTCTCAAAGCCAACTCATATGCACCACAAAACCGAACGCAGTTTATAATTTGGTTTAATATGTATCTGTTTTTATCAATTTGTTCGTTTTTCTTCATTATTTCATTGTGATATCCAGAATTTAATTGAGTTTTAATGTTAATTTTACCAAGCATACTGAAATTAAATATATTGTTTAAATGTACCTTCGATTTTTCATGTCTTCATTTTATCCCAGATATGGACCAAATCATCTGTACCTTTTTGGGACCAAGTTTGCTTCCCACCAAATAAAACACACATAAAACAAAATAGTCTATTAGATTCATCACAACCGCACACCCAAGTATTTTTTTCATAAATATTTCTATTAAATTAACGCAAACGCACTTTCTGTCCGCCCTGAGTTTTTTCTATATTTAAATCTGGTAACGGTCGTCCTAATTCCTTAATTTCCAATTTCTGTTTTAAGGAAATGGTAGAAAATGGAGTTTTCTTTAAAAATCTAATAGTATTAATTACTTATGTATTTCTAAAATAAAAAGTTCGTTAACCCTACATTAAATCAGCCGGCCGAACGAAAACAAAAAACAAATCGGGACGCGACGCGAACATCAGCTGTTTGAAACGTCTAACATCAAACGATCAAACGAAGAGAGCCTGGCTACGCCGTCGAGATTTTTGCCTGCTTGCATTCAAGGTAATTTTCCAATGTTTTTTTATTGAGGTGATGGCGTTTCGTCACCTCCCGTGTGCCTCGTCGCGCTTGGCACAAAAGCTACGTTACGGTTTTACGCATAATCGCTTCCTTTTAGATGGAAATTTGCACCCGACTGTGTTCCATTTTTAAATTATTTTGCTAATTGCTTTAAAAACGAGCATATTAATTTTAATAGGTTTTGGTAATTTGTAAAGGGCAGGACGCTAGACAGGAGGGCAGGTAGTGCCATGGCACTGTGGCTCTACCCCACGAGCCGCCACTGCATCATGCATGTATCACATTTGATTCCTTAGCGCATAATATGGTACATCTTCAAGTAACACAGGTACCTAGTTCTTCTTGGAGGAAATGCAGATAAGACTGCCGTTAAGGCGTTGATTATGTTTTTAAGAGCGTCACCGTTCCAGGATAACTAGATTTATGTGATCAAATATTATTCGTCAATACTGCAAAATGAAGTTAATTTAATTTAATTATTTTAATTAAGAACAGTGTGCCTGAGGAGAAAAACGCAAAAGATCATTTTTATGTAGAATTGATCAGGCTAATCAGAAATAATATCCACATGGAAAAATGTCGGTGGCGTACCACTTTTTTTCTAAAAAATATCAGAGGAAATGTTTATTGGGACGCGACTGGTGGGACAAAAAAATAACTTTTATAACTAAAACATGTGGTTTTACGTTCTATTAGCACATGCCAAAATTGAAAATGTTATCTAAAGTACTTTCGGAGATATTACAAAAAACTCATTAAAAAATAAAAAATTCAACACCTTGTAGCAAAAAATTTAAGCCGTTTACGATATATTATGTTTATGTAAACTTTCCTTCATAAAATGACTTGAGAAATCACATCCTAAAATATTATCACGTTATTAAGGAACACCCTGTATACTGTATAACAGCTAGGTATAATCAAGATTGAGAGTCAACGGCAAAATATTTTTTTTTTGAATAGGATTAAGGCCGAATACATCGATTAAAATATATCGATGCATCAACAAATATCAAATGGGCTCGATGCATCGCTTAAAAACGATGTATTGCATTGAAAATATCCCTATTTTCGTTTGGTGTTTCTTTGACAGCGGTCTGGAATTTTCTTCAGTTTATCAGTTTTTTGTAATAATTGCTGTGTTTTTACTGTTTTGTCATATTTTTGGAGACTAATCATACATACTTCCAAACTTTCAGATAAGGAGATGACTTTAAAAAACGACTTGAAAAAATGGCAACACTGTAAAAACTCGCTGTTATGTTTACCTACCGCTATTATTGGCAAGTGTATTTTTTTTAGGATCAAGAACAATCCATAAATTTTGGAACATTTACCTAAAATACCGAACTATCTACACCATTGCTTTTAAGTTAAAAAAAACATAACCTAGGTACCCATTGTGCATGGATCTCTGTGTATTCCAATATAAAAAAACAGTTACACACTTGTCCGATATGCCGCAATATTCACTTTTTAATAACCTGAATAACCTCACTTACTATACCGAAATATGAATCTGGGGTTAGAATACTCGAGTCTCTTACAATTGTAAATTATAATAAATAGCACTAAATAGTTTTAATCAAAAACGCAATTGATCACAAACACTGGTCCTCAACACTGTTGCATTAGATAATGAATGAATATCAGAAAGTCATGACCAGGCATAGTACAAACTTCGGTACAGCGATGTCTTAGTGATTTCCCTAAATTAGGAAACTATAAATAAATATAATTTGACTAGCAGAAAATTTAAAAAACACACATATACTTATTTAGTATAACATTTATAATTATAGGTACACATGACAAATGCATCTGATATAATTATAATTAATACAGTGTGAAGTGTGACCAGTAAAGTCCGCATCATATGGGTTTTTTTTTTTATTAATAACTTTATTTGAAATTTGACTTTGGCATCAAGTTCTGCTTCGATCGAGATGAAAATTAAGCAAAAAAATAGTAGTCACGTGATTCGCATTATCTGTCAAATTTTAATTTTTTCCAAAAAATAATTAAAAAGTGGGGTGTTTTCTACAAGTATCGGAAAAAGTTATTACAAAAAGTTTTTTAAATGCAGTTTCTAACCCACATGCAAAATTTTAGCTGCATAAGATAATTTTGATTTTTTACCCATATTTTGTAAATTGCACCACTTTTGCAAAATAAGACTCAACGTAGTAGTACATAGAACTTCTTAGTTTTGACAAGGCCTTATTTCAGATACATTTTCTTTAAAGTAGCGCTATATTAAATGTGTGTTTTTCTACAAAATCAAAATTGGGCTATTAAAATTTGGTCGCATGTGATGCAAAGTTTATTTGTTTTTGACTCTGTATAAGGTAGGTATAACTTCATAAAATAAGTATTTTTGAAAACGTAGTTTGTGTCTGAAAGTAATACACCTAAATATTAAGACAAAAAAGAACACAGTGAGAAAATAAATTTTAGTGGTGGGTAAAAAATCAAAATTATCTTATGCAGCTGAAATTTTGCATGTGGGCTAGAAACTGTATTTAAAAAAACTTTTTCTTATTTTTTTTGTTTTTTTCAGAAATAACCCCACTTTTGAATTATTTTTTGGAAAAAATTAAAATTTGACAGATAATGCGAATCACGTGACTACTCTTTTTAGCTTAATTTTCATCTCGATCAAAGCAGAACTTGATGTCAAAGTCAAATTTCGAATAAAACTATTAATAAAAGAAAAATCCCATATAAAATATGATGCGGACTTTACTGCATTTGTATATTAAATAACAATTTAATAGGGTTTATGAATGACATGTGCCATCTATAGATACCAGAACCGGCTCATTGGTAAACATCGATAGATAGATGATAGATGTAAAGTTAATGGAGCGATTCTGTAGCTGTAGGTAAGCTTATACTATAGGTATACAGTAACCTTCGTTGCACAAAAAATGCACAATAGGGAACTTGACAAAAATTTTAAATGGGGAAAAAATTCTATAAATCATAAGTACATATTGTCATAAAACATAATATGGCAGCAAAAAAAAACAACATATTTCGTCCCAAAAGACCGCTAGAAAGATTTAAAAATGCCCCAAAATTTAAATTATTCCAAGCGGGTAAAAACGCGTTGCTAGTAGTCGTGACGTCAAGGGGTATCATTTGTCAGATTTGTGTGTGACATCCACGAAATAGGTTATAGCTTTTCAACAAATTTGATGATTTGTCAGATTTGACATCCACGCGTCAAGCGACACGACCTTAAAACAACAATACAATAACAATAACACACGGCAATCCAAATGCAAATTGGGTCGCTCGGCACCTGTCAGGAGTGTCAGGATGACGGATGACCAAAAGTCATACCCCCTGACGTCATCGGGCTTCGCGCGCTTTAGAGATCATTTTAAATGCTTTTGACACGCGCGAAACTTTAAAGAATTTTTACCAAGTTATTTTTGATTTTTAAGGAGTAATAATAATTGGGGAATACTTTTTTCAGGCCTAACTAAATCATATTATTGAAAAAAAAAATTGGAAAGTTCCCTATTGGTCCATGTTTTTTTTACTGTGAAATTTCTCTACTTTGTTAAATTGAAATTTGCGATCATATCAGTGATTAGTTCAAATTTTCCATATTATACAATCTAATAGGTCACCACAATGTATAATAACGTGTTTTTAATGATTGTATTTTGTTGTTAATCACTGGCACTCATGCGTGCATAATGATAATTAAATCTAATGATTTGAGATGATTTGTGTAGGTATTGCATAGAATGATTTGATGATTAGTCAGCAGGACTTGTCGAGTGTTATGACTTGATAATAAATATTTTAATTAGGAGATCTTTAAATAGATATAAACTATTATTTACACTCTTTTTTAGCGTATACCGACAATAGATTATGGGTAACTAAATTTTCGGAAATAATAATATATTTAGACTAAGATAATTTAATTATATTAAATACAAACCTACATACTTACTTATGACCAATGATTTGGTACCTATAGATGGCAAATGTCATTCATAAACGGTATTAAAATGTATTGACTATTGACAACATCGTTTGTAGGGGAGAGGCGATGAAGAGCTGGGTGGGGATTACCTTTGAATGTGACCTTGCTTGTTTAAACCTAACCTACAAATAACCTAACTTTTTATTGACTCACGTATGAAAAGTAACTGCAGAATTATTATTTTCCGAATTCTCGCATACTTGACATTTGCAACTTATCTTAATTAGTCTCCAAAAAATGAAAAACACAGCAATTATTACACAAAATCGATAAACTGTAGAAAATTTCAGACCGTTGTCAAAGAAACGCCAATTGAAAACATCGATATCTTCAATGCGATACATCGATTTTAAGCGATTAATTAAATTATTGAAATAAAATGAGGCATGCATAGGTGGCTATGTGACCAATATTGTGGTTTAAGTCAATTTTAAACTTTCCTTGCACTATAACAACAATAGGAAACCCTGTAACACTTTCTACCATCAAAGATTCATTTCTCGACTGGAAACTCTATTAAAATTTGAAGAAATTGTCCATGCTTAAAGTGGAGTGGAAAGTATGGGAAAGAAAGAAAAACTAAAATTCTTCCTCTACAAAATTTATTAGAATAAAAATTGTATTTAAAGGTCTCTACATGTTTCGAACGTAGAAACGTTCATCATCAGGAGGCAGAAAAATATATTGCTGATGGATGAAAGTCTCACTTTCATCTTAACACGTGAACAAAAGACTAGCCTTTTATATTTTGTAAAAATGTTTAAATTTGTAGTTATTTTCTTGAAATTGAAATTAACGTCTGGTGGGGCTAGCCCTATACCTCCCGCTTTTAAATATTTTAAATCTGGCAGCCCTATCCCCAAACCCCCTTTTCTGAAATATCTTTTTATTTTAAATGCATAGTGCTTACTAATACCTAATTTCTATACATAAAAAATTTATATATTTTACAATGTCTTAAAGACATAATTATTTTTAATAAAAAAAAAACTCTTTTAACATCTTTTTAGAAGTGTTTTTTATGCTTCCCCGGTCTTTTTGGTTGTCTTAGACCCCTTTCAACTGACTTTTTCACATACTCAGTAGGTATGTTTTAACCTCGGTTTTAACTTATTTTAATTTCTATTTTTCCTTACATTATGTCATTTCGACAATCCAATTTTTGATACCATAAAAGCTCTATTAAGGTTTTATACCACTTATTATTTTATCTTCTGCTAAAACCATCAGCAATATATTTTTCTCTCCTGATGATGAACGTTTCTACGTCCGAAACATGTAGATACCTTGGAACAAAATTTTTATTCTATTAAATTTTGTGGAGGAAGTTTTTTTTTCCCTATTCATTTATTAAAATATTGCATTGTATGCTTATTTTAATTATTTTCTTTTAAATAAACTCAAAAGTAAATCCCGTTATAATAAAAATAAGCAAACAATCAAAAATAAACATTAAAGAAAAACTTTTATATAATATTATGGCTAGAGTACCTACACATAAATATAACTATTGTACTGGAGATTTAATAAGTACTTCGGGAAGTACTTATGTTGTAATATTACCAAATAGAGGTTGTAAATGTTGTAATAGTACATAATATGCTGTAATATTACATAATATGTATATGTGTAATATGTTGTAATAATATTACATTATAAAATTTCTAATGTTTTTGCTTTCCTTGCCGGAAAATGTATTAGGTAAAATCGCAAAAAAAAAATGAGAATATATCGGATCTCGATTTTTTGGGGTCCCTAGATAACGAAAAAACAAGTTTAAAAACTACTGGACGGGAATGACGAAATTTTGTACAGGGTTATTTTTTATATTTGCGTACCCACCTACAGGGCTTAATATAAGTGACAGAAAAAAACTTTTAATACAAAAGTTGCATAATGTTTCCCGTCATATCTTTTAGACTTATTAAAAAAAACATCTGCATATCGGAAAGTTAAAAAACAAATGAAAGTATTATTTTTTTAAATGGAATATATTTTTTACCAGGGCGAAAGATCTCTTTCTCCTGATTTCAAAAATATATAACATGTCATCATTTAATCCAGTCATTTGTGAAATATTTGAGTTTTTGATTAACTGAATTGACTATAATCTAGTCGGCGTTCCGCAAACTTCAACGTGACATATTTGTCACTTTACTTTAAATTGAAACATGCAGTAAAGAATAGTTATTTGGCTGCGCCTCGTCTATGAAACACCAGTCGCGGCATTAAATCTTGTGCTTTTCTGCCTAGTAAAACATATAATTTTTTCTCCAAATTTGTTCCAATTTCCCGAAAAATCGTATTTTTTATATTTATGTATGTTATTTATGACATTTATTGAATTGTTGTGTTTACTTGTCTTTTTAAATTTTAATTTTTAATGACACCTTTTGAGCCTGTCAGGTGTCACTAAAAGACCGCTATTAATGTCATTTGGAGAAAAAATAACTTATAATTTATAATTTATGATATAAAGTAAAGTAAATGATTTTGAGATTTTTTGCTTCATTAAATCGCTGGATAATGCGTTTGATTGTGTCAATCGATGGTACCTGTCGCCCAGGATTAATTCGACGATATTGCTGTTGAACTACAGCTATTCGGTTGTTATTAGAGTAAAAAAGACGCCCTATTTGAAGTTTGTCTTCTTCCGAATATCCCATTTTCCTTACTGAATCTTTCAATTTAAAGTAAAGTGACAAATATGTCACGTTGAAGTATGCGGAACGCCGACTAGATTATAGTCAATTCAATTAATCAAAAACTCAAATATTTCACAAACGACTGGATTAAATGATGACATGTTATATATTTTTGAAATCAGGAGAAAGAGATCTTTCGCCCTGGTAAAAACTATACAGGGTGTTCCATTTAAAAAAATATTACTTTCATTTGTTTTTTAACTTTCCGATGTGCAGATGTTTTTTTTAATAAGTCTAAAAGATATGACGGGAAACATTATGCAACTTTTGTAATAAAAGTTTTTTTCTGTCACTTACCCTGTAGGTGGGTACGCAAATATAAAAAATAACCCTGTACATGGATTAGGTATCGATCCTTCTCAAAACCAGCGGCGGATTTAGGATTTGTTTTAGGGGGGGGGGGCAAATCAATCTGCGCTAAAGCCGCTCTTTTGCGTGCCAATTTTTGGGTGCCACGCCCTTTTTTGGGTAAAATAACCGTAAAGCTTAATCTGTGGTAATATGCCAGACTTTAAAACACTCTTTTAATTTAAAAGAAATTCGAAATTTGAAAGGTCGACAAAATAAACAAGTTTGATTCGGAATCGATACTCGGCGTCCTCGGCAACAGCGTAGGTATTGTTCTGCAGTAAAAATTGGTGTAAATTTTTACGTGGTTTCACGCGTGAGGAACCTGGTGGACCTTTGCATTTGACCTCTTGTCGGCTTGTTATGATAAAAAAATTAGACGCGATCATCTAAATAATTGGGTAATCGCAAAACTTTCCAATAAAATAAGAAATATTCCACATTTCGAAAGTACAGAATATCTGGACTCACAAAAACAATCATTCTCAACAACAATAACAAGAAATTAATTACAGCCTACTTTAATTAAATAACAAATCGTCTCAATTACATTGACCTTACGAGCGTTGCAGTCGATTGTCGCGCGGACGACTTGATGACGCACCAGGCAAAACCGCGACCGCTGGCGCAAATCGACAGCGGCACGTGTTTTCTCCAAAGCCTGCCCATTCGGGTTTCAACTCGTAGTAAAAACGTCTTCTCGCAGAATCGCGCCCCCTTGATTACATTACTCATTCGAGGAATTCTGGCGTCGTTGCCAAGTGGCCGAGATAATGTAAACTTTGTGTTAAGTTAAGTAAGGATGAAACACTAGTGAGGCATTCGCCATTTCATTTTCTTATCACTATTTCGATTTCTTCAAAAAGCGGTCAAATAGCCGTTTTTGGGTGACAGTTAGTTGTCTACAGTTCCAAATAAAAAAAAATTAAGAATTAATAAAATCATAAAACGAAATGTTGTCAAATTTGCCCATATTTCTTTTTCTGCTTTGATAAATTTATAAATCCAACCTTTTTTGACGTAAAACTGTCGGTAATAATTATTGTATTTGGCCGAATCTTGGATAAAAGTATTGAAATATTCATATCTATTGATAAAAAAAAAACGAAATGGCGATGGTGTCCCAATGTTAGTCTAAAATTGCCATTTAAAAGGCAACTTCGCTTAAACAAAGGACCTGTGTAATAACCAGTGGCGTAACTAAGGACATGTGCGCCCCCCTGCAAAATTTTGAAAGCGCCCTGCTATTTTGCACCTGTCATACCATAGTAAAAAATATTGTCATTTGTAAGCGTTGTTTAATATACAGTGACCGGTAGAAAGTGCGCAGCATATGGGAAAGTTTTTTACCTTTAAGTTTAGAAAATTAATTTTATTTTAGATAGGTTCTGCATGTTCTCAAACCAAAATAACACCCATTAAATCCGGTAAAAGTCTTATGGTATACGAGGTAGGATCAAAAATTTGAAATTCCACTAAGAGTAAAGTACCACCATCTTTCATTTTAGAATATTTTTTTACAAAGAATTATTGTTTTAATTTCAAAGTTATACCCAAATTCCAAATTTCGCTTATTTTGGACAATAAAAATGGATTTAATCGTGTTTTCTCAATAACTCAGTATAAAAAATAAATGGCAACCGAACAGTACGAAAATAAGATTTTCTGCAAACTTTGTTAGATATTACCGTCGATCATAAGTCCGAGTAGTTTGTTTTCATAATATTATGCCCTTTTAAAATAAAAACATAAAAATATTAAATATTTTTGCTGCACACCGTATTTTATTTTTCATTCAACTGATATTTTTTAATTTACATTGACTTAAAGCATCTCCTAAATAGTTTTTTATACATAAGTATGCATAGAAAGTTTTCTTTTGATTTATAAAGAAAAAAATTTAAATTAAAAATATATTTTGAACGGATTTTATTCGTCACGCAAAATAAGGAAACTTTCTATGCATACTTCAATGTATAAAAAACTATTTATGAGATGCTTTAAGTCAATGTAAATCAAAAAATATCAGTTTGATGAAATTAACTTTTTCCCTCAGAAAATAAAATACGGTGTGCAACAAAAATATTTAATATTTTTTTGTTTTTATTTTAAAAAACCATAATAATATGAAAACAAACTAATCGGACCTATGATCAACGGTAATCTCTAACAAAGTCTGCAAAAAATCTTATTTTCGTACTGTTCGGTTGCCATTTATTTTTTATACAGGGTTATTGAGAAAACACGATTAAATCAATTTTTTTGTCCAAAATAAGCGAAATTTGGAATTTGGGTATAACTTTGAAATTAAAACAATAATTCTTAGTAAAAAAATATTCTAAAATGAAAGATGGTGGTACTTTACTCTTAGTGGAATTTCAAATTTTTGATCCTACCTCGTATACCATAAGACTTTTACGGGATTTAATGGGTGTTATTTTGGTTTGAGAACATGCAGAACCTATCTAAAATAAAATTAATTTTCTAAACTTAAAGGTAAAAAACTTTCCCATATGCTGCGCACTTTCTGCCGGTCACTGTAGAAAGATCTCGAGAAAGATATAGAACATTGCAGAGAACAATTTTTGTTGTAAAAATAATGTACTACTACGAATTTCAGCTTATTGCTGCGCGCCAAAATATGAATTTTGGTGCGCAGCGAGTTCTCTAGATTAGTAAGGTGCTCTAATTCTCTAGATTAGATTAGTAAGGTGCTTAAGGTGGCCCGATCCGTTTTTTCAATGGAATACCCTGTATATTTATTATTTTTATGAAAGGTATTTCTTTCCTAAACATCATAAACATAATATAGTTTGTCAATATAATAAGCTAAAAATTTGATTGCTCCCATATCTTAAAAACGGTTCCCGCTAATATACACAAACATATTTATGAAATCAGATATTATCTATAGTCAATCGTTTATCAAAACATAGATTACATTTTGTATTATAATTATTCACAAAAAGTTATAGGTACAGTGACCAGTAAAGTCCGCATCATATGGGTTTTTTTTTATTAATAGCTTTATTCGAAATTTGACTTTGGCATCAAGTTCTGCTTCGATCGAGATGAAAATTAAGCAAAAAAACAGTAGTCACGTTATTCGCATTATCCGTCAAATTTTAATTTTTTCCAAAAAATAAATCAAAAGTGGGGTTATTTCTAAAAGTTTTGAGAAAAGTTATTAGAAAAAGTTTTTTTAAATGCAGTTTCTAACCCACGTGCAAAATTTGAGCTGCACAAGATATTTTTGCTTTTTTATCCATATTTTGTAAATTGCACCACTTTTGCAAAATAAGACTCGACGCAACCTACATAAAACTTCTTAGTTTTGACAATACATTGTTTTAGATACATTTTCTTTAAAGTAGCGCCATATTAAATGTGTATTTTTCTACAAAATCAAAATTGGGCTATTAAAATTTGGTCGCATGTGATGCAAAGTTTATTTGTTTTTGACCCTATAACTTCATAAAATAAGTATTTTTGAAAACGTAGTTTGTGTCTAAAAGTAATACACCTTAATATTAAGACAAAAAGAACACAGTGTCATCAGTAAAGTGTTCATTTGGTGGAAAATAAATGTTAGTGGTGGGTAAAAAATTAAAATTATCTTATGCAGCTGAAATTTTGCATGTGGGCTGGAAACTGCATTTAAAAAAACTTTTTTTTATAACTTTTTTCGATATTTTCAGAAATAACCCCACTTTTAATTTATTTTTTGGAAATAATTAAAATTTGACAGATAATGCGAAACACGTGACTTGATGCCAAAGTCAAATTTCGAATAAAAGTTATTAATCAAAAAAAATCCGATATATGCGGACTTTACTGTTCACATTGTGTAGGTATATATCATTCTCTAACTAAATGATATCAAAAGGAATACTATATTGATTTTATTATTGGTATTTATTTAGAAAATCTATGCTGTAAGAAGGCCAGGATGTCAGGAAGGAAAAAAGGAGAAAATTGGCGTAATATTATACAATTCAAGAGTATGTAGGTATTATTTCGTGCGGGTGTCATCATGCAAAATTATTGGCGCCTTTTCAAGGTGACAAAGTCAACAACACGCGGTTAAAAGCACCGTATGCAAATAAATATCAAAATAATATATAGTACAATATATTATCTTTATCTTATCAAAAATTCGATTTGTTTTTGCAATTACGCGATACAATGTATGTATCACGACTTTCCGCCGAAATAGACCACGTAATTAAACAAGTATTTTTTTAAAGTAGGTACCTATATGGGTACTTATCTTTTGTCACCTTTAATATATGTATACCTATAAATTCATTTTATTTGCACTTATATATATAAATGTATATACAAAAATAATGGGACATGGAGGCCCTAGAAAAACACCCCATACTAGATATCAATCGACCGGCTAAAAAGTTGGGGAGGGACCACTAAGATCAGACCGAATGCGCCGCACGCCTTTATTACCCTTTACCAAAGACATTTACCTTTAGATAAACAAACAATAATCACGAAAGTGGCAAATTTATGGCCTCGCGCATCTAAACAATGCTACACACGACTAGGCATGCGCACTGCAACATTATCGTTTAACCATTGTGGAAAATAGACAGGTCCGGGCTTTAACACCTTGTTTGTGTGGCCTAGGCCTAGTTAGATGTGTTTAAATTGATTATAATAAAATTACATGTCAAGCACTATCACTACCTCATAATTATTACTGATAATACGAAATACCCGGTATTCTACCCCTATTGGTGGCTAATTTATGTTGTACTGGATTGCCATCCAGTACAACATAAATTTGCTTCTTTCTTTAGTATGATACATCGACTAGTAACATTACCTTTAAACAAAACTAATTTTCAAACTAAATTAAGTATTATTAAGCAAATTGCAGTAAATAATGGTTATTCCGCTATAACAATAGGGATACAATACTAAATAAAAAATTATACAAAAAGGCTATAAACTTAGTTTTTCCAACAGCAAACAATAATAAAAATAATTATAAAGTTATCTCTTACATAGGTCATATTAGCACTAAACTAAAAAACTTTTTAAAAAACTTAAATAAGTATTAATATTGCTTTCAAAACTAACAAATACTCTAGGGAAACAAATTAAAAATAATAAAAGTAAATTGAACAAAGGAAATAAATCTGGTGTTTACAAATAAAAATGTAATGATTGCTCTAAAGTTTATATCGGACAAACAGGTCACATGCTAGTTTTATAAAAAACAATACAGATTCTAATTATTCTAACCATCTGTTAGAAGTAAATCATACATTTAATCATAACTTTGATATCTTGCATATTGAAAACAAAAGTACAAAATTTAATTTGCTTGAATCCTTAGAAATAAATAGGCTTAAAAATAGCAATACTCTTCTTAATGATCAATTGGATTTAAACGGATCACCTCTTTTGAATCTCTTTAATTAGTCTGTAAACATTATTATTGGTTTTTCCAACAATTTTAAACAACCTGAAAATTACCTGCAATTTTATTTTTACACCTAAGTTATACCTTTTAAGATACCATTTTTAAGTACTCCCTTGAAAAAGCAACTGTGTTGCGAAACATGTCGAGTAAAAATAAAAATCGGTGGAAAGTGTAAAATTATATATTTTTTATTTTTTTACCATTTTAACACAATTAATTCTTGATATGTAATTTTATTTTATTATGACCAATTTAAACACATCCAACTAGGCCTGGGCCACAAAAACAAGATGTTAAAGCCCGGACCTGTCTATTTTCCCATTCGTTAAACGATAATTTTGCAGTGCGCATGCCGCATGCCTATTATTCCTGTGTGGTTTTGTTTACATGAGGCCGTAAATTTGCCACTTTTGTGATTATTGTTTGCTTATCCAAAGGTAAATATCTATCACCTATTTCAATACATTGTGTTTATAGACGCAAAGTCCATGGAAAGGTCCAGTGAGCGTTATTAACGATCTGTAATGCAGTGGCGCACCCAGGGGGGGGGGCAAGGGGGCCTTGGCCCCCCCAAAACCCCCAATGAAATGAAAAATTATGAAAGTGGATAAGTATTTTAAAAAGTCAATTTTCTTAGATTTACCTCACGGGCCTCGTTTGAGGGGGGCCAGGTGGGGCATTTGCCCCCCCCCTCCCCCTGGAAGTTGACTTATTGACAAAAGTTGACTTATTGAGGTTTAATATGGTTTGATTGAATGTATGAATTTATTATTTTGAGTTTTCCTTTATATTTTTGTTATTATTTTGGGGTAGTAAAGACTTATTTTAATAAAAATAAACAGTTTTAATGCCAAAACGACTATGAATGTTTGAGAAACAATTTTAGCTCATTAAGTATTGAGCAAAAAATTGAAATTAAAATTAAGGGAAAACCTAAACTCTCGAAATTAATTTGATACATACCACAAAGTGTAAATCTAGGGACTTTATTGTTATTGATAAGTTTGCTGCAAATAAAAACAGATGAATGAACTTTACTTTTAAACAATGTACCCACTAATGAAAAATAAATTAGGCTTTTTATTTTTTATCTTATTTTATTTTCAATAGAATAAGTAGGTAATCATAAATTTTTAAAATATTTACTATAATAATAATTATTGACCAAATTTGGGCGTGGTCTTAAAAAAATTTCGCCTGCCTGCAGCAGGCTTTTAGTACACCCCAAGTTAACAAGTCACAAGCCGCCAATGCCCCCCCCCCCCCCTAAGAAACCGTTTAACGACTCCCATGACTAGGCTATTGCGATCTTCCCTGCAAGAGTACCTGTTAAAAAAGCTCCAAAGTTCTAGAAAAATGCGTAACTTAAAAGTTTATTAAAAAATTTGCTTCCAGCACTGGTTGGCGGGCCCCCCCTAACATAAAATCCTGGGTGCGCCGCTGCTGTAATGAAATAGTTGCATTTTTAAGAATGATAATAGATTAATTTTTGGTATTATTTTCATAAGCAAGGCGCAAGGCTAGGACACTGAAATTTTTAATGAAAGAGAAAGAAATTTCTTTTTGCGCAAGCGAAGCCCCGGGTAGCCGCTAGCGTATAATAAAATAATGTAAAACGAACCTATTGTTTTTTAAACTGGCATGTGGTTCTCGGAACTGATAACGGTGTTGTACATTGTACCTATCAGTGATCGATGATAACGCGAGGAAAAACCAAACTAATTTCAGAGTTCAATTTACTAAATTCCAACGCTAAAATTACAGGAATTATAAAACGAGAATTTTATGCAAACAAGTAAATATAGGTACAAATGGGAGTACTGGAAATTTTCGAATGGGGAAAAACATTTCGCGTGAAATTGGCAATAATACAAGTTTTAGTAATAGTAAAAAAATATTTATAGTTGTATTAGTTTCTGTAAATTACCTAATTAGTACTAATTCGTTTAGGTAATTAAGAAACAATTTTTGTTTCTTATTTTTTGTAAATATCGTGCATTAAAAAAAAAGTTGGTTAACCTTCAGTTAATTGGGCCGGCACGTAGATAGAAGCATTAATTAATGACACAAGCGGTGGGGGGGGGGGGGGGGGTACTGCCCCTCGTCCCTATCGACACGCCTGAATTGTTTTTTTTATATATACTTATGGTACATTTTAGTATATGTTTAGGCATACCTAGTAGGAGGGTGGAGTAATACCTATATACAGTGTGTGACCAGTAAAGTCCGCATCATATGGGATTTTTTTTTATTAATAGCTTTATTCGAAATTTGACTTTGGCATCAAGTTCTGCTTCGATCGAGATGATAATTATTAAGCAAACACATAGTAGTCACGTGATTCATTATGCATTATCTGTAAAATTTTAATTTTTTACAAAAAATAATTCAAAACTGGGGTTATTTCTGAAAGTATCGAAAGAAGTTATCAGAAAAAGTTTTTTTAAATGCAGTTTCTAGCCAACATGCAAAATTTTAGCTGCATAAGATAATTTTGATTTTTTACCCATATTTTGTAAATTGCACCACTTTTGCAAAATAAGACTCAACGTTACCTATAATACATAAAACTTCTTAGTTTTGACAATGCTTTATTTCAGATACATTTTCTTAATTGTAGCGCCATATTAAATGTGTGTTTTTCTACAAAATTGGGCTATTAAAATTTGGTCGCATGTGATGCAAAGTTTATTTGTTTTTGACCCTGTATAAAGTAACTTCATAAAACAAGTATTTTTGAAAACGTAGTTTGTGTCTGAAAGTAATACACCTTAATATTAAGACAAAAAAGAACACAGTGTCATCAGTAAAGTGTAAAGTGTTCATTGAGTGGAAAATAAATTTTAGTGGTGGGTAAAAAATTGAAATTATCTTATGCAGCTGAAATTTTGAATATGCATGGGCTAGAAAATGCATTTAAAAAAACTTTTTCTAATAACTTTTTCGATATTTTCAGAAATAACCCCACTTTAAAATAATTTTTTGGAAAAAATTAAAATTCATCATGCATCACTATTTTTTTGCTTAATTTTCATCTCGATCGAAGCAGAACTTGATGCCAAAGTCAAATTTCGAAAAAAAATCCCATATGGTCACACTGTAGATTATGACATTTTTTTGTTGACCTCTGTGTGTGGAATAGTCTCCTTTTAGCTTAAAGTTAACTATCTACGCTATGTCTTTACATGGCGACGGTAAAAGAACATTAATGACAGGTGATGCGCAGAAAAATAAAGGGTTTATGTGATGCGGCAAGTTTTTAGATTAATTGAATTAATCAATTATATGTCTGTAAAAAAAATTGAAAATGTTTAATGACAAGGTTATTTTTAAAAAATTATTGGTAAAGAATATACCTAAATATGGTGGTTAAGCAACGTAGGTAATTAAATTAATAAATTCTCTATTGGCTGGAAAATAAGCGGCCGAGATCCGGCAACATCGCGTTACTCCCTTGCATTCTTGCTGGAATCTTCAAGTTCTTGCCCGACCAGCGGTTCAAGGAAGCAAACTCGGACTTTCCGAAGATCGCATAATAACGCAGATAAAAACTTGAACGCCATTCTCGTCGCCTTGACCAATTAAATTGACAAAATTCGGTCAATCGGATTTTGCAAACAAAAGTTTGAATGTTTAATTGTTGTATAATTTTTTACAAAATCGATCGGATGGAATGTCCATGATGTTCATATACTTAAGTCAGTCCACAGTTTAGAAACTGTGGGTCGTGGGCATTGGCGTAGCCTAGGGTGGGGGCAGTATTTCACTGTCGTCTCCTGCGGTGGTCCCTATTTGAGCGGTTCCCATACTTAGCGACCGGATTTTAGTCCACACTTTTGAAAAAGTAGACAAAGTATAGGTACTTTTTAACCCCATCAGTAAGATCAAAAAAGTTGTGTGTGTTTTTAGTCCGCACTTTAACTTATTACCTACACGATCATTTTCACACTTTTAAATCACTGTTTTTGTTATCTTCAGGGATGCTTTAACCAGTGGCGTATTTAGAATATTGCCACGGGGGGGGGGGGGTCTATACCTTTTGTGTTATCTTTCATTCTTTCTTTCTTCCTTTCTTTCTTTCTTTCTTTGTTCCTTTCTTTCTTCCTTTTTTTCTTTTCTTCTTTCTTTAAAAAAGCGACGCAGGCGAAAATTTTTTCGGTGCCACGCCCTATTTTGAACTATCAAAATTTATAATTTCTATGTTTTGATAGCTGAACCCAAAAAAGGAAGAAATTAAGAAATATTTAAATATACACGCAATAATGGGAATATATATTTTTTTAAATATTTATGTTTAAAAATATATATTTCTACATAATATGACCGATTCCGAAAATGATTGGTTTTCATGTTATTTTTGCCATTTTTTTTTGCCAAGTTTGGCCATGTTGTTTTGTTATCTGTGACACAGTTACTTAATTATTTGTAAAAACAAAGTAGGGTAAATGCGGGAGAGTTGCCGCGGCAGGAGAGATGCCGCATTTGTCATATTAGCCCTAATACGTAAAAAGTTAGACAACCAAGTACACCTGTGATGAGAGTCCACCCATTAGTGAATCATTAGTCATTAGTACAGCGGCAGTGTTCGTTTCTAAAAGTATCGCTTGCTATTCCGATATTTACGAAGGTAAGAATACATTTTTATTACAAAGTTTGAAGTACGGTTTTAATAAGCGTGATAATTTGAAACTATAGTTTAGGTCGCTTTATTTTATGTTTGAAAGTTTTTCCGGTATTTTGAGGTTATTGTTTACACGTATCATGATATATTTTCTAGCGTTTACAGCCGGTGACCTTGATAAGCAGGCGCGGCGTCTCCCAACAAAAAGGACAGTTGCCGCATTATCAGTAAGGAGAGACGCCGCATACTATTTTTCCAATGTTATTGTTTTTCCATGAGTTTTATTATATAAAAATGCCAAGAAAATATCAAAGGAAAGTAAATGCACGCTCAAAGGTCCCAGTGGACCGAAGAACAATTATTGCAAGAAGCAATTAACAAAGTTAGATCCGGTGAGATAACCAAAAGAGGAGCTCATAGGCATTATGGTGTGCCGCCAAAAATCCTTGTACGCAGAATGGCTAGTGGTAAATTTCGCAAAGGGAGTCTTGGACCAGAAGGTAAACTTTACTTCCGAAATGCCCGATGAAGGTCTAATAAATATTGTTATTATCATACGAAAATACTGAAACAAAAAAGTCTTGCCTTAATCCTAAAGATAAAAAGCCCAAGGTGGCAGAAAAGAAAAAAAAGCAGAAAAAAAAAACTAGAAAAAGAACAGTGGAGCGATAGCGATGAAGAGATCCTAGCAAATAAGATTATAAAAAGATGAAAACAAGGAACGCTGCGTGGAATGTTTCGAAATGTATGTAACAACAACTAAAAAAGTCGATTGGTTGCAGTGCTTTAAATGTTTAAAATGGTTCCATGTTACTTGAAGCATGTATGCTGAAGTAAACTGAAGTTTGCAACATCTGTTCCAGACTGGATCTACGCAAGAAAAATGGAAATTAGACTTTTTAAACACTGCGGCATCTCTCCTTTCTAAACGCGGCATCTCTCCTAGCGATGTGGGAGAGTCGCCGATTTTTAGAAGAAAAAATATTTTATTGTTATGTTTATATTTTTTTAGAATTAACGGTAATTTTTGCATTTTAATAATATTTAAAGTAATACCTGTGTAGTGACTTGTTTTTAAAAAGTTAACTGAAAAATTACAAAATTTATGAATTTTTTTCAAAAAGTGCGGCAACTGTCCCGCATTTACCCTATTGCTAATAGTTTTAGTTTGCAAAAAAATTACAAAACTGAGTGAACATCATTTCAATTTTTTTAAATTAAATAAATCAGACACGCAGGTAAAAAACAAGAAAAAAATTGAAAACTCAAAAACCAAGCATTTTCAACAAATTACCTCCTGCGAGGAATTAATCGAATTATCAATCACCATGTATATATTATTTTATTCACTTAAATTAGAAATTAAATGCAACAAGGCATCTGATCTGTTCTGAGTTTTTTTTTATGTTGAGCCCACGGGGGGAGTCCAGACCCCTCGGACCCCCCCCCTAAATACGCCACTGGCTTTAACACGTCTAAAACAATAAACTAACTATGTACTAAATAAGTAATTTATTATGATGCTGTTGATTAAATTAATTAAAATAATGCTTAAACAGTGTGACCATAGTAAAGTCCGCATCATGCATGCATAATAGATATGGGATTTTTTTTATTAATAGCTTTATTCGAAATTTGACTTTGACATCAAGTTCTGCTTCGATCGAGATGAAAATTAAGCAAAAGAATAGTAGTCGTAGTCACGTGATTCGCATTATCTGTCAAATTTTAATTTTTTCCAAAAAATAATTCAAAAGTGAGGTTATTTCTGAAAATATCGAAAAAAGTTATTAAAAATTTTTTTTTTCCACTTAATGAACACTTATTTACTGATGACACTGTGTTCTTTTTTGTCTTAATATTATAAGGTGTGTATTTTCAGACAAAAACTAGGTACCTTTTCAAAAATACTTATGTTATGAAGTTACCTTATACAGGGTCAAAAACAAATAAACTCTGCATCACATGCGACCAAATTTGAATAGCCCAATTTTGATTTTGTAGAAAAACACACATTTAATATGGCGCTACTTTAAAGAAAATGTATCTGAAATAAAGCATTGTCAAAACTAAGAAGTTTTATGTAGGTTGCGTTGAGTCTTATTTTGCAAAAGTGGTGCAATTTACAAAATATAAGTAAAAAATCAAAATTATCTTATGCAGCTAAAATTTTGCATGTGGGCTAGAAACTGCATTAAAAAAACTTCTTCTAATAACTTTTTTCGATAGGTACTTACTTTTAGAAATAACCCTACTTTTGAATTATTTTTTGGAAAAAATCAAAATTTGACAGATACTTAATGCGAATCACGTGACTACTATTTTTTTGCTTAATTTTCATCTCGATCGAAGCAGAACTTGATGCCAAAGTCAAATAATTTCTCCGCAACCCCCATCGAAAGTGAGGGTATGTGATTTGTGACGTAGTATAGCTATAGTGTCTAATTGAGGGTTCGGTAAGGTGGAGTTGCAGCCCAGTCATGATTACAGGGTAGCAACTTCTAGAAAATCATTTTAATAAAAAATTCCTTATTCGTAATTTCTCCATAAACCGTTCACGGAATCGTTGGGTTTCTCCGGAGGGCGAATCGCTGCCCGGAATCGCGGTCGATTCCGGTCGTTTGTCGCTCGGATTCCGGGGAACGTCGAAACCCGATTAATAATGCACGCGAAACGAATGATAGATGCAATTAAGTTTAAGCTTTACGAGTATTTTTCGTTTCAAGAGAAATATAAAATATTATTTATTTTCCTGAAAGAGAACTAAGAGAAGATAATAAAATTTCAAATTAGATTTATAAGATAGATTGAAGTGTTTTGAGAAATGGAAAAAATGTTTTTATAGTAAATTGGGCAATCCCAATCAACAATCACATAAACTCACTTGGGGGAACAAACAAACGATTTTTACTTTATTTACGTACTATCCTAATTGATTTAATCAGAAAAATAATAATAAAAAAATATAGTAGTTTTCTTATTTTAGACGTGTTAAAAAGCATCCCTGGAGATAAGAAAAAGGGTTCAAAATCAAAATGATTTGAAAGTGTTAAAATAACCGTGCACTTAATATAAGGCTTAAAAATTAAAGTGTTTGACTACTAGAACTTGCAAGTTGGTATTTTTTAACAATTTTTTGCTATTATTAGTGTTAAAAAGTAGGTACCTACTTTCTCTAGTTTTTTAAAGACTGATGTAAAGGGTGGACTGAAAGCAAGGTTACTGTTATCAGCGCCGATTTAACCATTAGGCGGACTAGGCGGTCGCCTAGGGCCCGGTAGCTTAGGGGGGCCCGGGGGGCCAAACCGAAAATCCCGAAATTCGTACCCATATACATAGGCGTAGTTAGGGGGGTATTTGGGGGTGCTAAGCACCCCCGAAATCTAAATTAGCACCCCCAAAAAAAAATTTACAATATATAGGCTACACAGAAAAAAGTAAAAGATTGAATTAACCCAAATAGGTTTGATTTAACCCAATAAATAATCAGTTTAAATAGCAACAACGCAATGATCTGGTTAAATCAACTCTATGAAATGATTAACTTGGTATGATCAAATCAATCGACTATTTGGTTGATTTAAACCACACTAAAGTTATAATATAGCAAATAATATGATTGAAGTAACAATATCATTGGGTTATTTTTACCATATCCTTGTAACCTTGTATCATTTTAAAAATTTGATATTGTTGTTACAACCCATTAAAAGGGTTAAATTTACTTTATCATTGGTTTAAATTAAAAATATGAATAGGTTAAATTTGTGATATCCGAGGTGTAATAAAAGATATATACCCGCTGTATATAGTAGTAGTTTATTATACAACGTAATGTACTGGTCAAGTTTAAACACAATCTCTTTACTTATACCTAACAGATTACAAGGGAAACAGAACGGTGCGGATCCTTGATGGAGATGGACCAGTCTGGTACAGACTGCCGGTCCGGTCGTGTTCCCACTGTTTCCAGCTGTGCCTCTTATGGTCGTCCATGCCTGCGCTTGCGCGTATGTCCGACTCTAGATACCCTCACCCCCATCGTGTTTGGAGATACCTGCCTGAGGGAGAAACCAAATTAGTGTTATGTAATTGCCATAAAACCCTTACATACTTTTCTGTAAACCAATAATAAAATAACATTATTGTTTTCCTGTTTAATATGATCGGTACATAGATCTAAAGAGCTGACAGAAAAATATATAGTTCGATCTTTAATATTCGAATACAACAAAATATGGGTTATTGTTCCACTCATAAATAAATAAATAAATAAAGTTGGTGGGACTTGACAGTCCCGTCCCGTTGGTATACACAAAGGGTTAAAACAATTAGGTTATATAGGTTAAGGTAAGCACCTATTAAGAATATTTTTTTGCTTGTAGGTAGGTACCTAAGGAAAATATTATTAGGTAAGGTAATTATTAAAAAGAGAAAACATGGATTTTTTATACCGACTAATTTTAGGTCGTATTCTATATAGACCATAAATCTCATGTCTCTTTTGACAAATTTTTACTAAAATTTACATATTTATCTTACCTAAAATTATTATCAATTGTTGGCAGGTACCACGATACACTTAAGTATACTTACCTAATAAAATAACAAATTTAATGTAGTATTTTTATAGTGCCTACATACAATTAGTAATTAGTTTAGGAATAATGAAACAGGTGACACTAAATATAGTATACTATATATAATATAATAAATTATTATCCTTACCCAAAAATGTTTCCACTAGGTGTGGAAGCCCGCAACAGCTTTTTCAATTCCATTGCACAATTTTCCTACACTTACAAAGAAAGAAAAACACGAGGAAAACCATAAATGAACTCCAGACTCCAGTGCCGCCACAAAACAGATAAGGTTATGTTGTTACTGTTGTTATGCGAATGACGAGACACTTGATGCTTTATTAGCGTCCCTAAACTGAGCTGCCATTGGTCAATTGGCGATGGCCTGACTATCTTTCAAATTTACTAAAATTAACACGTTCACATTCTAGAATCTAACCGATAGTAGGGTTAAATAGAATTTTAAACCGAAGGTTATTAAATAGGTAATATTAACAAAATGAAATGGTTGATTGAACCATACAGTATTGTTTAACACAATATAATGTTTAAAATCAACATTTTGATTAGATTGAATTAACACAGAAAAGGTATAATTAAGTATTAATATTTTTACCATTTAAATGAGCTTGTTTTTACCCAAGGAAGGTGATTCTAACAATTTAAATTGGTTAATTTAACATTTTACATTCAACCCAATCAAGTAGTAGAAATAATCGAGTAAAATTGTTTAAAAATACCCAAATTGTTTTAATTTGACCTTTTTAAAAGTAATCCAATGGACTTGCTAGATTCAACATTTTACTTTTTTCTGTGTAATTTTAGAACTAACCTATTTTTATAATTATATGTAATGAATTTTTCATATTAATATTTCAAGCATTCGAATTCTGGTACAAATTCAAGTATATTTAGGTAGTTGCGGATTCTCTTCAAAATTTCTCTCCGTGTACCGTGTAGTTCACGCCCAGTTTACTTGTCAGAGCGGGTCTATGATCATAAAAATCTCGTAAAATACGAGAGCGGCATAATAGCTTGTGTATGTCATGTTCTGCAATTCTGCATTAATTTAATAATTTAATTTTAACCAGTCGTAAAGTAGTCGTTCAAATTCGCGGAAATTTTTTGCCGGAATTTTGACTATTTTTTTCTGTTTATTAAGGTTTAATATGGTTTTATTGAATTCAGTTAAAGTTTAAAGTTTACACGAAAAAACAATGAGTGCGTCGTCGGATATAAAATACACCATGGAATTTTTGAAAAAATCTTTTAGCAAGTTACCGTTGGAGGAGAAAGTGATTGTCAAGAACATTGAAAGACCTAAACCTGCTATTAACATCACATAAAAATAGTTACTAAAAATTATTGACCAAATTTGGGCGTGGTCTTAAAAAAAATTTTATGCACCCCCACGTTAACATGTCACAAGCTGCCACTGGACTTCAGCACCCCCAGTGTTGACCGTCTAACTACGCCTATGCCCATATATCGAAAAAAAATAGGTTAACTAGACACAGTTTATAAAAATTTCTATTATTCAGTAAACTTTCGTCTTTCGTGTAGGACACACGCGGTGACGCGTCCCCAAAGGCTTTTTATATTCCATGTTCAAATCATTCCCTAAACTTGGTTATTAACTTCGCAAGTGAATCTTGTTTACACGCGAGTAACTTTTTTGGTTTTAAAAGGAAAGAAAAACACAAAGTCATCCTCCACAAAGTTTAATAGAAAAATTATTAAATCATAGGTCTCTACATGTTTCGAACGTAGAAACGTTCATCCTCAGGAGACAGAAAATTTTTTTATTTTGTGCTGTTGTTGTTAGCAAAAGAGAAACTTAAAAATATAACCTTAATTGAGCTTTTATGGACTCAAAAATTGAAGTTTAAAAGAAACACGATACGAAGAAAATTGGAGATGGTAAAACCATACTGAGTATTTAAAACATTATTAAAGTGGGCGTAAACCAACCAAGTTACATTGGGAAAAAAGGGAAAACCTTGCCAGGGGGTGTCGAAGATTATTTAAAAACTGTCTTCAGAAATCATACTTATCGAGCATAACCATTCTTTAAGACACTCTCCTTTTGCACGTGGAGGTGAATAACCTTTTGAAAGGAATTGTTGGAAAATGTTTAAATTTTTGATTTTTAACTTTATATTTTTCAAATTAACCTCTCGAGGGGTTACTGAGGTTTGATCCTCAGTACCCCAAATACTCTTTCCTACGGAATATATCAAATGTTGTTATCAAATTTTCACCTTTACAATGTCTTAAAGAATGGTTATGCTCGTTAAAGAATGGTTATGCTCGATAAGTCTGATTTCTGAAGACAGTTTTTAAATAATCTTCGACACCTCCTGGCAAGGTTTTCCCTTTTTTCCCAATGTAACTTGGTTGGTTTACGCCCACTTTAATAATGTTTTAAATACTCAGTATGGTTTTACCATCTCCAATTTTCTTCGTATCGTGTTTCTTCTAAACTTCAATTTTTGAGTCCATAAAAGCTCAATTAAGGTTCTATTTTTAAGTTTCTCTTTTGCTAACAACAGCACAAAATAAAAAAAAATTCTGTCTCCTGAGGATGAACGTTTCTACGTTCGAAACATGTAGAGACCTATGATTTAATAATTTTTCTATTAAACTTTGTGGAGGATGACTTTGTGTTTTTCTTTCCTTTTAATACTTTCAACTCCACTTTAAGTATGGACTATTTCTTCAAATTTTTTGGTTTTGTTCAAGAAATATTTGTATTTTTTTCGAGCTCTACCCATCGATGGGACCTAATGTCAAGTCGCTGCGAAATATCAGTTAAAAGAGTTATAGAAACCAGATGGTCAGCTAAATCTGATGCTCTTATTAAAGCGTTACATATTAATTATAGAATTCTTTTGTCTGTTTTATTAAATATTTCCAATGATATAGGGCTGAAGCTTCAGGTTAATTTAAAAAAATGAATAAATATGAAACAGCTCTCTTAACAATAATGTGGTCAAAACTTTTAGAACGTTATAATGCCACTAGTAAAACACTACAGGATCCAACCCTAAATCTATCCGATGCTGTTAACTTACTTAGGTCACTAGAGTTGCTTTTGTTAACAACTTTAGAAATAATTATTTTGCGTCTATTGAAAATGAAGCAGCAAATTTACTTAAAACATCGAATGCTAATGAAAATAAAAGACAATATGAAGATGAGACTGCTAGAAAAAGAAAACGAAAATTATTTTTTGACGAAAGTACAAGTCATGAAGTAATATTAAACAAAAACAAAAAACAAAAACGAAAAATTTAGGGTTGAAACCTTTAACGTTATATGCGATTTTATTATAAGGGACTTAAGTCGTAGACTAGAATCGCATGAATTAATTAAAAGTAGCTTTAACTTTTTTTTTACAAACGATCCTTCGAAGTTTAATACCTCCATAATAAAAATAAAAGAAGTCTATGAGGGCGACATTGAACCCTACAGCTTAGAAGAAGTTAAGCAGTTTAATTTGTTATGCGAAGAATTAAATAAAAATACCATTCTCAAAAAATATAACATGGTTCAAACATTAAAATCTACGTTTCCAAAATGTCTTAACGCTGTTGCAAATTCTTATTTCTTTACCTATATCCAGCGCTAGTGGTGAACGCTCCTTTTCTGCGTTGGATAGAGTAAAAAATAAACATCGGGCTTGTTTAGGACAGGAAAAGCTGGATACCTTCTCTGTCCTTTACATCGAAAGTGAGGCCTTAAATAATATTAATTATGAAGAAATTATTAATAAATTTGCAAATGACAAAGTGCGTAAAAAACATTTGTAGTTTTTAAGTTGAGTAATAATGTTAATATATTTGGTTTTTGTTTCTCTTTTAATATATTATAATGATGTTATTTTGATGTTTGTATTTGCAGTGACGGATTTACAAATTTGCCGCTAGGAGACTATTCAATTTTTGCCGCCCCTATACCAGTGACGGGTCGTGAGTTGTGAAACAGGTGAAGTGTTCGGGAAAGAAAATGCGCCGCAGGCGAAAATTTTTTAAGACCACGCCCAAATTTGGTCAATAATTTTTAGTAAATATTTTAAAAATTTATGATTACCTACTTATTTTATTGAAAATGAAATTTCTTTCTGCAAAGCCAGTAAAGTTCCAACTACCTTTTTTTATCCCCATTAACAAACACGGCCAACAATAAAGTTTATTTAAAAAAAATACTACCCTTTGGGCCAAATTTGCCGCCCCCTAAAATCTGGTAATAATGGTAAACCCAGCACTGTGTATTTGTTAGATTAATTAACGATTACCTACATTATTTTGTAGTAGGTATTATGTTTTTACTGTTTCAATGTTATTGGTATCACATTACATTAAATTATTAAATAAAAGTAATTTCAATCTTTTAACCAACACAATCCCATATCTATCCGAAATGAAATCATGAAACACCCCTTTTTTCCTCTATCCAATAATGGGTCAAGGGGGGGGGGGGGATTCACACGGCCGCCTAGGGCCCGATAAAGCATTAAACCGGCACTGACTGGTATACTGTTGTTCTTTTTTTCCAGAATGGTGAAGTTTTGTTCAGTTACTAAGGTGGGAACCACTCAAATATAGGGACAAAGTAACAACGTTGTTTATTTGCTGCATCTGTTAGCACTAAAAAACCGATTAGGATTTCTTCTTTAATTTTTGCTCTAACCTGTTCTAGAGTTCACCCAGCATTAGTCGCTAGGTAAAAAATCCCATCGTCAGTCGCGCGTGAGAGATTCTCCCATGTAAACAAATTTAGCGAATAAAATGCGTTTTTTTCATACAAATTTTTATTTTATATTGAAAAGTCATGAGTGCGGAAACAAGCAAACTTGACATAATGGTGTGTGGACTGTGTGATATCAAATTGTTGGAAAAAAATTGCTTTATCTTTTTGCCTGATTGCCTCCAAGCCAATATGTTTTCATTTAAAAAAAAATTAAGTTCTCTGGGAAAAAGCCTTTTTAAAAATTTAAAAAGTTTTAAAAAAATTTAAAAAGTTTAAAAAAATTTAAAACACAATAAAACTTGATAATTGTATTTTTTTCAAGATTTTGGTTTCAATTAAACCATTTTAAAGAGTTCATAGCGATCGCTAGATGAAAAAATAAAAAGAAAAACTATTTAAAGTGTCAAAAAAGTGAGTTTGGAATAGTGTTCTGAATCGATATAGCCAAAAACGTACAGGGTGTTCCATTTAAAATTCCAAAGTTGAGGTCATTTCCGGTTAAACCGGAAGGGAGAAAAGGGCATCCGCCATGTCATAAAATGCAAAATAATATACCTCACCAAATTTTATTTCTGTAGTTTGTTTAAACAATAAAAAGTTATATGGGGTGAGCGTTTTTCCACCCATGGTCTGACGTACAACCCAAAATGTTTTTAAATATTAAATTCATCGCTGTTCGCTGTATTGTAACGAAGTTACCTAAGTTTTACCGAATTAACGACAAGTAATTAACACCGAATTACTAGAAAGTAATTATCTCCGTAATTTTTCAATTGATTTTTTCGTTTCTTTCATGCAACCGATTTATTGAATATTTTTCTAACCGCTGGTAACAAAAGGTTTTGAATTTAATCAGAGAAATTAATTAATTACCGCTATCACAGAAACCGTCTTAATTGGCAAACCAATATATGGCATTCCGATACAGGTAAATTCAGCGTTATCTCCGGTACCGATTCGAAAAGATAGCGAACGCGCACCGTTCTTAAAATCCCCAGATCTTTGACCATTTCCGTGGTGGGAGATAAAAAGTTGAAATCCGAGATCGAACCAAAAATACGAGCCCTTCTCGATCCAGCTTTGCAGCCGACCAAAAGTGATTTTGAAAGTGCTTAGTTTTCAGCTAGTGAACCGTTTACCGTTTCATTTTTTTTATTATTCTTTTCCGCCGTCGTCGAATACCGTTATTATCTGTGGTAAGCAACACTGATTTTTTTTTATATATTTGAAAATTATTTCCTGCTAAATTTTTCCGCCGCCTTACAATCATTTTCATTTATCCGTATTTAGAACTAGATTTATTCGATAGTTTGCCGAGCTTGCTTTTGCTTAATACCGCCACGCTTTAATCATTTTTCATTTGCCTATATGCATGATTATAGTTGCTCGATAATTACCACCGCATTCACCAGTAGTTAGAACCGCCGCTGTAATACCATTTTCATACCGCCCGCTTATAAGTTTTCCGTTCTTAAAATTATTACCGGACTTCGTCTTATGTAACACCGTCGCATGAAACCCACTTTAATACCGTTTGTTTGAAATTTGTTCCACCGAAAAGCTTAACTGTAAATTACCGCCAATTTTCCGAGAAATTTTGATTTTTTTATTACTTATAGGGAAGTATTTGTAACGTGATATTGTAACCTGTACATTTGTAATTAATTTCTGTTGTTACAAAAATAAAATTATTTTACATTTCCCGACATAGGTGTGTTTTATTTCCCATAGGAACTTAGAGGCGTGAATGACTGTTATCTATATGCGCTAATAGGACTCTGTCTCCAACTGTTTAAAGGTTACCCAGGGCTCCGGGGGTTCTGATTTTCCCTAAAAATTAAAATCAGTGGCGCTCGAGTAAAACTCCGTTCATTTTTGTATATTCTCTTTAATTCCGCCCACAGAACGCTTTAGAAGTTATTCAATTCAAACCCGACCGAATTTACCGCCGAATTACCGACCGCCGAATACCCGAAATTGAATAACTTCCGCGTCTGAGGGATAACTTGATAATTGAGATTAAAATAGAGATTCTTTACAAAAAGTATTTTCTAATCCGTACAAAAATATAATTTTTATTAGCCAGATTCAAAAAGCAATTTTTATCCGCCGTTACAAAAAGTAACCGCACCAAAAAAGGTGCCCTTACAGTATCATTACTTTTGTCGCGTGCCTCCACCGCGCGTTGGCGGCAAGAATAAAGCATGTGTGAACAGTGTTGCCAGATGATTTTTTCAGAAATCAGGAGACACTGCCTTTAAAAATCAGTAGAAATCAGTAGATGACTTTAGTCACAGAATAGGAGGGATTGTGAAGCGGATTGTTAAAAAAGGTACCAAGAATACAACAAAAACATATATTTAAACCATTGTTTAAAGATAACAGGCAAAAACAGAAACAAAGTAAATGAGATCATGCGCATTCTTTAAAAACATAACTAACTCGATCGATAACTAATCAGTATCTCCGGAATCAGAATCAGAAATAATATTTTTGGCTTTTTTGTACATATTTGAGTTATGCAATTTTACAATATCTTTGTTAAAGTTTATATTGAAACAGTTTTTATCTCGGTTTTTTAAATAATGTTTTGCATGCAAATGACCCACAATGCTCGCTGAAGATAGACGGTTTTGGAGTTTCGGGTAATTCCCCTATTTAAAAACAGTAGAGGTGGGTTGCTAAATAGCAGCCTGCTTTTTTTTAACTGGCTATTTGATTCGGTATAATGCTAAATGCTACGAGCTTTAAAATTAGCTTGTAATTCTTAGCAGCTAATATTTACTTTTGACTGTGAACTGGCGCTGATAGAGCGAAATGAGAGGTTGTCAGGTTAGGTAATTTTGGTTATCTGCTATGCTATTTCGAAGTGCTATTTCGATTTACTTACTGCGAAGTAGAGATGGGTTGCTAAATAGCAGCCTGTTTTTTTAACTGCTATTTGATTTGGTATAAAGCGGTTGTCAGTAGTGCTGGGATAACTAGGACGACTTTTTTTTTTTTTTTCTTAGAAGTCAGCAGTGTGGATGTAGGTGATTTTGGTTATCAGTGCTATGCTATTTCCAACTGCTATTCAGGAAGTAGCCCCACAATTATTTTACTAAAATAGCAGCTATTTCTAACTGTTATTTTTGTTTAGCAATAGCAGAAGCAGCTGCTAAACAAAAATAGTGGGTCGGACCCATCTCTAAAAAACAGACCCAGACGTCAAAAAAGCACCTGTCTTCTGTCACGTCAAATAATAGAATTGGGGATTATTATCGATATGCAAGAGTCGATAATAATAATTTATATTCAATTATCTATAAATAAATTTGCTATTTTGATAATGTGCTATTTAATCTAATTTAAATTAAAAAATAAAATATTAATAATAAAATATCACTAATCGGACCTTTTCCCTAAAAATCAGTAGATCTGAGGTTCAAATCAGTATATCAGTAGACTAAGAGCAAAATCAGTAGATCTACTGATTTATCAGTAGATATGGTAACACTGTGTGTGAATGTGATTGTGAAGGATAAGAAGCACTTCTTTACTTATTAAAAAAAAATGCAATAGGAGTGGAAACGCTTAATTTTGAGGGCACAAGCGCCACCTTTTTATAAGTAGATCTTAATCTGTTGTAATTTTGAAGAAGAGCGCGTTTTTTCAACCACCTCATAAAAGTCGGCTTCACTATCACTTATAAAGTTACTATCGTTAAAGCAACTCAGCACCCTAACAAGAGATGTCTCTTTATACTTATTTTTCTTTTCTGAGCGAAGATGGCGCTATAATCCACAATTGCAATCGTATAAGGAAATATTCCAAAGATGTCATCACATTACATTATGACATCATTCATCCACATATTATTTTCTAGTCCAACAGCAATCGCTTGTACCTGGACAAAATTTCAATTGAAAGCCAACTTCACGACAATAAATTTATCATGGCCGCCGTTACGAAAGACCAATAAAAATCAAAACAAAACAAAAGTGAAGGATTGTCACAAAATTCTAGTCGTCAAAGCAAAAGTTTGCAAAATTTTTAGTGTAAAATACGTTTATTTCATTGCAACATGGCAGAAAATGCTGATAAGTAAGTTGTTGGGGTTACAGGACGTTTGATAGAGTGTTAATTTATATTCAAACATTACTTACATTGGCCCATATGCAGAACTCATCAATAAAAAAAACTGTTCTAACTATCGTTCTCAAATAGGTACCTTTCCATCTCTCTTACTAAATTGATCTACTTTTTAATATATAAGTAATTGATAGTGGATTCATTGTTTATAAAAAAAATTGGTTGAAATTTTGTTTGCTCCAATTATTAAATACATATTATTTGAATTATAATTCTTTCCTAATTAGGTTGCTCATATTATATGCTATTGCACAATTTAACCTTATCTCGTTATTATTTAAATTTATGATCATTTGTTTATAGTAAACTATTGTTCCCCATATTATTTTTAAGTGTTTTTTTATTATGCACAGGAATGCACCCAATTCATCAGGTGGCGAAGGCTGGTTTAATTCCTGGTTAAATGCAGCCAAAAATAAGGTAATAATAATGTTTTTTCTTGTACTTGGATGTACCCACTGTCTTAGGGTTTACCTGCAGTGACAACCATTATCTGAGATTTATTCATGATTTATTACATGTTTCAATACTTCCCAGACACTAAATAATTATGTTTATATTATTGTTCGAAGCTGGCTTGAATGCGACAATTGTTTGAAATATGAAAAATAAATGTTATAACGTAAGTCCTAAAAGTTTTGGCACAAAATATTTATCGGATTTTTTTTTAATGAAGAAATTTATTTGAACACTAACTAGTTATTATAAATTACAACTCAATACTTAACTAAACTATACCATCGAATTATGTGGAGTGGCCCATTCTGCTCTACCAGACGCAAATTTCTTCGAATGTCACTCATGAGGCCCTGGACGGAATTCAGATCAATTTCTTTTAGTTTTTCATAAATTCGCCGTCTTAATTGTTCTTTATCTTGGGCTTCCCAGCCTCCATGATAAACCTTCCTGGGCAGTAAAGCCCAAAAACCCTCTATTGGGCGAGCCTGCGGCAAGTTTGGAGGATTATCGTTTTTGGGAACAAAAGGTATTTGGTGTTGTCGAAGCCAGTTTTGGGTATCTCTTGAGTCATGGCATGATGCTAGGTCTGGCCAAAACATGATATAGTCATTAGCATGATGTTCGTGGACAAACTGAAGTAATTTGAACAGGCAATCATCAAATATACAGGGTGTCCGGAAATGACGATGAAAAATGTTAAGGTATGATTCTACATAAAAAGATATGAAAAAAAGTTCATATTAACATAGGTCCGGAAATGCTTCCAGAGGGAGCTACAGGCCCTTGAAGATGGTGTCATAAAAGTGGTTTTTATTTAATTTATTAGGATCTACTTACAATACAGAAATTAACTTCTACGTATAAGTTAGAGTGATTAGAGGTCACTCTTTGAAAATATCAGGTGATCCATAAGTGCAACCAGTGGCGTGGGAACAAAGGGGTGGTTAGTTATTTAGGGTTATATTTTTTCGCTGAGTGTATTTTCGCTATCTTTTAAACAAATTATGATTCTTTGAACATTTTTACGTAAAAAAGGTTCCCTTGGTATAAAGTCGTATAGTCGACCGTTTTCGAGATAAACGGACTTAAAAGGACGACTGCAGTGCGTAAAGGGTCCGTTACATTAGCCCCCCCCGGTGCCCATAACTGCGTAAAATTTTAGCACCATATAGACCATACCTAGCACTACCTAGCACCCAAATTATAGAGCTAGCACCATAGTCGTTACGGAGCTATTAAGCACTTTAACCGGGGGGGGCTAATGTAACGCTAGCCCCCCCCGGTGCCCATAACTGCGTAAAATTTTAGCACCATATAGACCATACCTAGCACTACCTAGCACCCAATCTATAGAGCTAGCACCATAGTCGTTACTGAGTTATTAGGCACTTTTACCGGGGGGGGCTAATGTAACGCTAGCCCCCCCCGGTGCCCATAACTGCGTAAAATTTTAGCACCATATAGAACATACCTAGCACTACCTAGCACCCAAATTATAGAGCTAGCACCATAGTCGTTACGGAGTTATTAACCTAATTTAAAAATGACATCAACAACGTTGCCGCCTCAGACCAATTACCAGAGAAAAAGCTATTTATAGTTGGCCATAAAAACACTTTTATATTAACAGTACAAGAATTTATGCACTGTAGTAGTAATATGGCTGTGATCTCACCGCGATGTTGCCGACCTGCACTAAATTATATGAAAATTATTATTTTTATCTATAAAACAGTAAACATATAAAACACCTTTTTTTAACCAGTTGGTTATTATAGTAGATATTTTAAATAGTCTCGCAAGATGGAGGCAAAGTCACGTGACACTCTGTCAAATTTGGTCTATTTAATTTTGATAGGTTGGTATGAATTCCAGAATCAGACTTGAAAATTTTGTATATATTTTAAAAATTTTATTTTGTAAATAGTATAATATTTTAAAAGAACCTAATAATAAACATACGTTTTTATGGTTAGACGATAAAGTCTCAAAACAGAGTTAAAAACTACCAATAAATAAAACACACAAACCTTACTTCTTTGTTTTTATTTATACGAAAATATAAAATACAAGTTGGTACTTCATCATCACTTTTATGCTAGAAAAAGTTAGTGGCGCATTCACCTTTTTATTTTTTGATCACAGGACATAATATTAAATCAATATAAGAAAAAATTTCTCTGGTTATCTAAATTACAGTTATTATATTTATGTTACAGGTACTAGCTGGTACCAGGAACACATTTGCTTACTTTTAGCATTCCATATTAAGTATCCTTAAAACTTCATTCTCAACAAATCGCCCGTCTGTCATATGGAAATATTAGATCCAACACTATAATGGTTAAAAAGATAAAATTTGGCATGCTTATAAAGAGCTATGCACCTAATAAAAAAAACATACTTTGTGTAAAAACATCTTATTAGCTTGTCCAGCACTTTTGCCCAATCAAAACAGAAATGAAGGCCTAACTTAATAGACAGCAATTTTTTTTTATATTAAATCTGTAAAAATGTTATACTATTAATATTGTTAGATAAAACATAGGAACAAATAGATTTTAGTACTATTATTAAAACTAACGAGAAGAGTACATATTGTATATTCCATTGTTGATTTACAAGCACAGGTCCATCATGATTTAAGGTCTGAGAAAAGAATAATAAAATTATAGCCTACAAATTTTTTGTTTGGTGAATTGTACTTACATGGGCTTTACCGTAAACACAAAAGTTAATAAACGTCGATTAAACTCAAAATAAAATCCGCTAAAACCACTAAACATTTTTTAAAAGTAATATAAAGCAGCAAAAACACAATTCCGAACGTGACAGGCTAATTACGGCTCACTATAATTTGGAAAGTTTTGATTTCCATATGTCCGCTGATCGATGACAAATAACTGCTCTCATCTGTTTTAAAACGAGAAAATTCGTGCCGTTTACTATACAAGAAGTTATTTTAAAAGTATTTACTGTCATCCTTATGGCAAAAAAACTATTATTTTCTACCCTACTCAACGTGACAACGTCGCATTTGGTACGTTGGCGATATTCCGGATGCGCACGCAGCTTATGCTATCTGAAAGTCTTCCAATTCATTCTCAAATCGCTTAGCGGCAACGTTATCGATGCCATTCTTAAATTAGGTTAATAACTCCGTAACGACTATGGTGCTAGCTCTATAATTTGGGTGCTAGGTAGTGCTAGGTATAGTCTATATAGTGCTAAAATTTTACGCAGTTATGGGCACCGGGGGGCTAACGTTACATTAGCCCCCCCCGGTAAAAATGCTTAATAACTTCGTAACGGCTATGGTGCTAGCTCTATAATTTGGGTGCTAGGTAGTGCTAGGTATGGTCTATATGGTGCTAAAATTTTACGCAGTTATGGGCACCGGGGGGGGGGGGGGGCTAGCGTTACATTAGCCCCCCCGGTAAAAGTGCCTAATAACTCAGTAACGACTATGGTGCTAGCTCTATAATTTGGATGCTAGGTAGTGCTAGGTATAGTCTATATGGTGCTAAAATTTTACGCAGTTATGGGCACCGGGGGGCTAACGTTACATTAGCCCCCCCCGGTAAAAACGCTTAATAACTTCGTAACGGCTATGGTGCTAGCTCTATAATTTGGGTGCTAGGTAGTGCTAGGTATGGTCTATATGGTGCTAAAATTTTACGCAGTTATGGGCACCGGGGGGGGCTAGCGTTACATTAGCCCCCCCCGGTAAAAGTGCTTAATAACTCCGTAACGACTATGGTGCTAGCTCTATAATTTGGGTGCTAGGTAGTGCTAGGTATGGTCTATAGGGTGCTAAAATTTTACGCAGTTATGGGCACCGGGGGGGGCTAATGTAACGGACCCGTGCGTAAATACAGTAAACAGGCTATGTAATAAAAATAAGAAGATGCTTGAATACTATTTTAAAATGTAGTTATTCTTTTACACCCATTGTCAAAAAGAAAAACGAATTTACTGGTACCTACTACATTGGGTACATTTTTAAATTCACCTGTGGATTCCACCAAAAACTTCATTTAAACCACATTTCAGTCTTAATGTGAGGGCACATTTATTAAATGAAGTTTATCCTCAGCGATGGATAGGACGAGGGGGCCCTGTAGCTTGGCCACCTCGTTCTCCAGATCTAAATCCATTATTATTTTTTATGGGGTTACCTAAACTTCTTAGTATACGAAGTACCAGTTCGCAGCGTTGAAGAATTAGAGCAGCGGGTGTTGGCTTGTTGTGAAGTTATAAGAAATAAACCTGGTATTTTTAGAAAAGTTAGAAGATCTATGAGAAAACGAGTTCGAGGATGCATTGAAATGAACGGAAATAATTTTTAACACTTATTATTAAATTTATAATAACATTGAAAAGGGATTTAAAAATTTAGGGACAGCGTTGTTTATTATTTTGTTATTGATTTGTTGGTATTTTTATTAATAAAATTATTATTCAAAAAAAAATCTGAGCATTAAAGTCCGTTTATCTCGTAAGAATGTTCAAAGAATCATAATTTATTTAAAAGATAGCGAAAATACACTCGGCGAAAAATATAACCCTAAATAACTAACCACCCCTTTGTTCCCACGCCACTGGTTGCAATTATGGGTCACCTGATATTTTCAAAGAGTGACCTACAATCACTCTAACTTATACGTAAAAGTTAATTCCTGTATTGTAAGTAGATCCTAATAAATTAAATAAAAACCACTTTTATGACACCATCTTTAACGGCCTGTAGCTCCCTCTGGAAGCATTTCCGGACCTATGTTAATATGAACTTTTTTTCATAATTTTTATGTAGCTAGTACCTTAAAATTTTTCATCGTCATTTCCGGACACCCTGTATACACTTGGTAGAAATGGCATTTTTCTCTCAGTAGAAAATACATATAAGTACTTGCAATTAAGTTTCCTGAGGAACAGAAGGGAATGATGTGTGTTTTGCTTTTACTATTATTAATAACTTTGTATGTAGTTCTGAATGTCTCTCTGCCTTGAAATTTTATGTTCCAGGTTACATAACTCGTAATGCTCCACTGTTACATGTCCCTCAGTGTCGTACTTATTATTTTATGTTTAATCCAGTCAACAGAATTAGCCGAAATGTCAACAAATATTGTAGTCAACTTGATTTCTTTAATGTAACTAAAGATAGGTTTAAAACTTCTGCCAAGAGGGCAATTTTAGGTTAAGAACTTTTTTTGTAAATTGATTTGATATCTTGTAAATGTGAATGCGTAAATAAATAAATATAGCTCTGACTATTCAAAGCTTCACCCCTCACTCTTTCCACAAAAGGTGTGCCAAAACTTTTAGGACATAAGTTAGGAATAATGAAGTGCTTAGGGTGGCACATAAATAACCTATGCCACAATGTAACCAACCCTAAATATTTACTATTCCAATATTGTTGTACAATATCTGAACCTGACAAGCTGTCAAATAATGAGGATCTGGCTTCAGAATAAAACTATGTAATGTTTTTCTTTTAGAGTACGGAAGTATTAGAATTTGTCAAAAAGGACTTGGAGGAATTTGGTACAGCTGTAAAAAATGAGGCTACCAGCGTGGTGTCTTCAGCTGGATCTGTTATGGAGAAAACGCTTAGCGTAAGTAACTGTTATTTTTGTACATGTTTGTTAAAAAATGAACAATAGGTATTTTTCGTATTGTAAAAGTTGATTAAAACATTTTTTTAGCTTGAGTCACCAGATTCTACCGTTAATAGCGTAAAAAGGAGTTTCAGTACATTTTTGGGTAAGCTACTATTTTTAAATTTTTTTTAAATAAGTAGGTAGGGGAGCCTGGGGTAATAACAATGGTCAAACATTTCAGTTAAAAAAAACTCCTATAAATAATAATAATACCTAAGTTTATTTAAAATTTAATAATAAAATAAATATGTTTATGTTGTCTTCAATAAACTTGTTCTTCAATCCCCTGAAGCTGAGCTTATTAGGGGCAAATCTTATTTTTTGTTTCAGTATGTAAAATCATAAATCATAAATATGCATTAAAAATCAAGTTTTAAAGTAAAAATGTTAATTTATAGTATAAACGCAGCTTTTTTGAAGAAATATATTACCTATACTTAATAAAATGATTATATAATTTTTAAGTAAAAAATATTACTTAAGTATATAAATTATTCAGAACAATATTAATTAAATTAATTAAAGCGTTTCTAAAAATATTTTCAAATTGTCTGTTTTTAATATCCATGTTTTTATTTTGACTCTAAATTTTTTTAATGAAATCAATTTTTAAATTTTTGTTGGTAAATAATCGTTTAAATAAAAACATAAATATTTAAAAAAATTTTGTCCTAAGGACTTATTTATTTTAGGTTTTATGGTTATTTAATTTTTATCACATGTAATATGATTAGGTATGGTTTTTAAAATGTATAAGGTTTTTATTTTTAAATATACAGTGCGATTTCTTAACGCGGGCCATAGGGATTTACATAGTAAATCTTTAAGTCTATGTTAGGCCCATTTCTATTGAGAACTACGAGTTGAAATTTTACACAAATATTTCTTGTAGTCAGTGGCGTAGCGTGGTTGAAGGGGCGGAGGGGGCGGAAACTTCAAAGGTAAGGGCGTTTTTTTTTATGGGGGTGAGGGGGTAAAATAGGTCGAAAAAAAACGCGCCGGAGGAGAAAATTTTGTGGGTGCCACGCCCTTTTTTCAATGAAGTTGCCTGATTTTCAAGTAGAAAAAATATAAAATACACAAGATCCTCAAGGAAATCACAAAAAAATTAAACAAGTAAAAAAAAGTGCTTCGTTTTCATGGTTCATTATGGATCCTATCTACGCCCTTGTTGAAAGGGCGCCTCACTGCTAATGCATAATTTCGTTTGTTTAGTAAATTTTGGCCCGAGAAATAAAGTTTTTGTTTTGTCATACAGCAAAATAACTGATAGAATACAAATTATTGGTCGTGGCAAAATATTTTTATTATAAATTAAATCAAGTAGTGAAAATAAAATAGAATCTCGAAATAGATAACAGGTTTATTTTATGTTTCTTTACTCTTAAAGTTATAAACAAATAATAACCTAATTAAAACCTGGAACTGGGAACTACTGGGAGAGTGAGAAGGGGGCGCCGTTTGGGACAGGGCTCAAAGGGCAGGGGGGGCGGTCGCCCCCCCCCCCCTGGCCCCCTGCACGCTACGCCACTGCTTGTGGTTTCATATCAAAGTTAGGACCATGTTTGTATTACTTTACTAACGCAAAAAATTGAAAAATACCATTTTAAGTTATAATATCACGCTGTTTTGCCCAGCCCTGTATATTAAGTTTACCCAGGTATATTTGACATATTATACTGGTATGTGACATTTTTATAATATTTGGCAAGTTGTACCGAAATTATACAATGTTGATGATTATTTAGTTTTTATTAAATATGTTTTATTTTAAGTAGTTTAAAATGTATTAATTTTCTTAATAATTCTAAAGCAGAACTTTTATTTCAATAAAGTTTAATAATTTAAACTAATTTCATGAAAGTCAGGAAAATACTGACAGCCGTGTCAATATTTTTCTTTATCTAAGGTAGTTAATTACATAAATTACAAGGGGGTAAAAAAGTGTAATTAAAAAAAAAAATAAAAAGAGTTTTTTTGGGTATCTATTGGAGATTTTTTGCACAGATTGTATGTTAACTTCTTCCTCCCATCTCATATTTTATCTAATCTCAAGTTTTAATATTATTTATTTCATATAAATGTGCCTAACATAGGCTTAAGGTGGGAGTATCAACATGCTTGCCAACCTATAACCTATTTCGCGTAGATTTATTTATGTTTTCTAGCTTTTATACAAAATTTAAAGAAAATCAGTATCGACTTGATATTCTATAGGTAATAATTGACATATTTAATAAATATCAAGGAACTTCATAACTTATTTTAGGAGAAATGTATAGCGAAAAATATCGGGTAAGATTTTTTTTTATATTATTATGTCATTGTCACTCATTGTTCTTTCACTATACAATTCTCCCAAAATTAGCAATGAAATAAATTGATATTTTTGTAATATATCAGATACTACCTAAATAATGTACCGACGATATTGGTTTTCTTTAAATGCTAGTTATTAAAATAATAAACTCAAAAAATTAACACGAAATAGGTTATAGGTTGGCAATAGATTGAATGACGTTGAGAATTCAACCTTAAAGATTTACCATGTAAATCCCTATGGCCCGCGTTAAAAAAAACTCAGTGTCCTATATTATTAAGATGTTATAGTAAAAATGTAAAGTTGTCTTATGTTCAACTTTTTTGTTTCTGAATATAATTCTTTTAAAGGATAGAGATAATCTTTATTGTATATATAGGTATAAATGGTTTTAAAAATATAATAGTTTATGCAACCAAAAGTATAGTTAAAAAATAATCCATACTGCTCTATTGTAGTGTTTTTGTTTGGTTAAAGACAATAAAATGCCGAGAATTATAAAAAATAGTATAGACGCTGGGGTCGCTGGGGTCCTTTCTCTAAACTTCAAATATGTAGTTTTTACTTTTCAAATAAATTAGGGATGTTTTATGAGCCAATTTTTTTTAATTGCGCGAATAATAGGTAGGAATCACCTAAAAATTCATTGCAGGATTTATTTTACCTTTATACCTAACTAATGTAAAAAGTGAAATTCTTTAAAAATATTTATATTAAAATGTTGAGATTTAAATTGTCTCAAGTTTTTTTCTTACTAACATATTTTAAAATTATGACATTAACTGTATTCTGCCTAACTACAGTTGCTGTCTATTGTTGCTACTTTTTGTTCAACAAATCGATAAATTACGGCAAACTAATAATACCGCATGGATTTGATTTGATTTGATTTGATTGATTTAGATTCGTCAATTTTTTCTTTAGTACACCACTATGAATATTTAAAAGACTAGCGATAGCAATAACGTGCTTTAATAATTTAGATTCAAAGTCAAACCATCAATTTTTTTAACCTTATTACCCCAGGCTTCCCTACTTGTGAACTAACAAAAAAGAAACGTGTTATTGTTTAGTATTCAGCTTTTAACTAATGTTTTTGTTATTTAGGTCAGGTTAATACTGTTTTAAATCCTAGTCCTGATGATGAGGATACTGAGATGCTGATAGTTGAAAATTCGGAGACTCATAAACTTAACAAATTCCAGGTACTTATCTTATAATTGTATTTATCTTGTAAGATAAAAAATCCTTATCCATAATATATTTTAAGCTAGGTGGTTTTTGAGCAATTAACTATTAGAGTGGCGAAAAATTAACCAAAACATAAAATTTTTACAAAAAATTGTTTTGGTTATTTAGATAGAAATGTCCACCGACAGTACATGTAGTACTGTACCACCACCCCCCCCCCCCCCCCCCTTCCCCCCGAAAAATGAACAAGTTTCATCGATAAAATAATATAGACTGTGAACTGTAATACAGGGTGGTCAAATAAGCGAGGACGTCGGCTTTATCTCGGAAACCATTAATCGTACAACTTTAATTGTTGTATCTAATGGTACAAGATAGTTTCTAATAAAATTGCTAGAGGGCGCAATTTGTATTAAAAATTGTTTTGGCAATAACTCTGAAACGAGCAAAGATATTGAACTGCGTTCTTCACATATTTTCTTGCAAATTTCATCTACTTTTTGATTATGATGTGATAGTTATACCGTATGATTTGAATTTTCGGGATAAAATCGAAAAAACTGTTATTATTACAAATTGTGCCCTCTAGCAATTTTATTAAACACTATCGTGTACTGTTGGATACGGCAATTGAAGATGCTTATTTTCCCCCTCCAAACATAGTAAAATCGGATAAGTCGTTTAGAAGTTACAGCGATTTTAATGTTTACACTTTCAATAGCTTCTCCCACTCTTATGAAGGTCGGTACGCCAATGAGCCTTAAACCAAAATGATGCAGAATTGTCTAAGCTTTCCAATGATGTAATCAGAGTTATACCTTAATATGGAAATTTTCGGAGAAATTTAGAAGTTAAGAAAACAATTTTTAATTGTGCCCCCTTGCGGCGAAATGAGGAACTTAAAAGTAATTTCCAGCAATTTCTCTTGACCACTTTACTCATAAAAAAATCTTTCAATTTATTGGTATTAAAGTTTCTTAAAGTGACCAGAGACCATTTTGACTTTAGTAATCTAAAGTTTTAAACACTGTTAAATTGTTAGTAATTATTTAAGCTGTTATACCTAATTACTTTATATTGTTTTTTGTGATGGACTACAACCAAGAAGAGCTCGTAGATATGATTTTTATATTAGGAGCATGCGAAAAGAACTCTTTTTTGACAAGCCGAGTTTACGCACAGTGTTATCCGGAACGACGACATCCACACAAAAGGAGCCTGCAATTCCTGCAAAACATATTAGAGAGGTTTGTACAAACGGGAAATGTAAACTACCCAAAACCAGTGAGAAATAAACCGGTCCGAACTGAACAAAATCAATTGGCTGTGCTATTATCTGTTATAGAAAATCCTTCAGTTACTCAACAAGCAGTTGCTAATGCAGTAGATGTAATCGAAAGAACAGTTCAACGAATTTTAAAGGATAACCACCTTCACGATTATCATTTCCAGTTAATAATTACTAACAATTTAACAATATTTGAAACTTTTATATTACTAAAGTCAAAATGGTCTATGGTCACTTTAATAAACTTTAATACCAATAAATTGTTTTTCAAAGCCACCTTCGATATTTATTCATAATAATGACTGTTGGAATAGTTGATAAAATTAGTTTTCTGCAAATAACTCTTGATGCGTTAGAAATTGCGATAGGGTTGCAATTAGGAAAAATGTTTGATTTTTAATTCTGCATCGAATGACATAAAAATATACAGGGGTTCCTATTTGAAATAAGACAAATAAATTGCTTTAAAGTTTGCAAAGTTTGACACTAAACTTTGGACACCCTGTACAATTCGTGTCAACCAAACTTGGTTAACGAAATTGTTATACCTTATTTAATAAGTACCTTTGTATAAATTTATTAACGAGGCATTATTTTTATTTTTTATTTATTTTTAATACCAGTGGCGCAAAACTGATAATTTTTAGTTTTTATTTTTTTTCGTCTATAATACTGAATCAATTTTAATAAAATTTTAGGGGTATGCGGGTATGTAGGTAACTATAGGAGGCACCCAAAAATGTAAGAAAATATATGGCATGTAATTTAAAAAAATACACCCTTATGACGTCACACTTTTTTGGAACACCCTGTATGGAAAAAAATATTTTTCTGAAATGCGCCCTAAGATACAGATAAGGTCTGCAAAATATGAAAATTCTAACCTAATTACTAAGTGAGCTATAGAAGACGGGAGGTGAGGTGCAGGACCCTGTATATTGTCCCCATATCATTGTGATCTATACCAAGCCCTACCTTTTTTAAGCCAAGCCCTCTTTGATGCAAATAATTTTCGCTCGCACGGTACAAGAACCTTTAAAAAAGTAATAATGTTATTTTCTTAACAGAAGGCTTTATATGATCTCCAAAAAAATCCGGAAACCTACCTTTGCGATCCAGAACCGCACCTAAGACAGCAATACGAATGTTGGCTGGAAATTTTGGAATCTGATCAGTTGTCCGATGACAGAATAGCCAAGCAGGTCAACAGCTCCGAGGTATTGAAGAAGCACTACGCCAAGCTGGTACCTGATATTTTGGACCATCAGTTATTCTGGAAAAGGTAGTTATGAGTCTTTTTTTCATAAAACGAACAGGGAAATAATTACATCAATAAAAACCAATATTGTACGTCCTCGCTCTAATTGTCGACGACGACAGATAGCAAGATATACATCTCATTCTCTTTATCATAACAAGATGACAAGGTGTTAAATGCAAAGGTCCACCGGGTTCCTCGCTAGTTTCACTATAAATCCCTTTTGGGTTTTATTTGAGCTTAAATTGGCTCAATTTGTAACTATTGGGAATTTACCAGTGCTATGGCGATGCATAATGCCGATTTCGCGTGATAACGAAAAAAATCTTACAAAACAGTACCAGTTCATAAATTTCATTTTACAAGAAAGTGTTCGTGGACATGTCATATAATAATTATAATAATAATAAGTTTATTTAAAAATTTAATAATATAATAAATATGTTTATGTTGTCTTCTATAAACTTATTCTTCAATCCCCTAAAGCTGAGCTTGTTAGGGGCAAATCTTATTTTTTGTTTTAGTATGTAAAATCATAAATCATAAATATGCATTAAAAATCAAGTTTTTTAAAGTAAAAATGTTAATTTATAGTATAAACGCGCATTTGCGTATCGTAATGAAGCTTTTTCCATACGCGTTTTTTCTTTATTTGATGTTGGTAACATTTAAATGTTTTATTTCATTCACTTGCGCGGCCTTTGTGATTTACGAGAAAACCCATTTTTCGCAGAGGAAAAATAGCTTGATAACCTACTTTTTTATTCTGTGTGGATAACAGTCATGTATGTTGGTTGCATAAATCTATAAATCAATCTTTTGTAGATGCTTCAAGCTATCATTTTCTGCCAAATCCTATCCAAAATTCAATCTACTAACCTTCCAATGTCGATTTTAACTTCAACTTTATTTGAATTTTCCATCTTCCCTATACTAAATTGCAATGCCGGCCGTGACGTAAAATCACGTCTTTTGAAATTCGAAAAAAAGTAGGAAAATCGCCCGAATTTCCGAATGTACAGATCACACAACGTATTCCGTCCAATTTCAAATCTCATATCGCTAAAATAACTTTAGAATCTCGTGGTGAAAATGGGTCAATAAATCAAAAAATTACAGTTCGCAAAATAATTTTTGTTGTCCAGAGGCTACTATGATAAAAAATAGTATTACCAACGTAAAATTTAGACATAAAAATTTACAAAATTTGAAGGATTTATTTTTATTTTAAATATGTGTTTTTATTGAAAAAACTACAAATTAGAAAAAATAGTATAACGTACGTGTTATATAAAGCAGTTTTAAGCACTTGTCCCGTTATAAAACTCGCCGCAAGCGGCTCGTTTTTTAACATGGACGCGTGCTATAAAATGATGCTTTATAAAACGTGTACGTTAATATACTATTTAATGTTTTTAAAAATGGGTAGTAAACTTCTTAATTTTTTAATTCATATTTCGTAGTAGGTTATTTAGGTTTAGGAATATAACTTGTTTTATTAAAATTAATTTTTAACAAATTGTTATCAAACCAATTTTTTATAATTTTAAAATCTTTTTTAATTTTATTATTTAAGTTGTCCCAATTTGTATCGGTATAAAAAATTGTAGTATCATCTGCAAAACTATGAATTTGCCCATCGCAATTTATACTAAATAAGTCATTAATATAAATATTAAAAAATAATGGTCCCAAAATTGTTCCTTGAGGAACACCATACCTAAATACATTTGGATAGCTTTTTTCTTTATCTATTTGAACATAAGTTGGTGTATTTTTCAGATAATTTTTAATTAATTCTAATTGCTTTCCTCTGAATCCAATATGTTCAAACTTTTTTAACAGTAAATTATGGCTACTGTATAGAAGGCTTTTGCTAAATCTAAAACAAGGTTTTTTATTATCTAGTGCATCATATATTTATATATATGATAGAATGTCTTCTATAAACTGTGAGGTGTCTGCTCGGCGCAAAAGTACGTTTACGAATGAAATGTGTGGTCTATCGTTGCTTGATAGTCGTTTTGTTTGTCTCAAATATGTCTTTATATCATTCCAGTATTCCTTAATATTGTTTTAGGTATTTGTTTAAGAAAGCTCTTTTAGAAGACGAAATTGCCCGGCAGGAGATAATGGAAAAGAGGGAACACAAGGAAAAGGAACAACTGTTAACGGAAGAAACAAAAGAAAGTGAAAAATTGAAATGGGAACAAGGTATGTGTTATCCCGCTTCTGATTTCTATTGGTGATTAATTGTAGGTAAGGAATGTGGTCTTTGGTGACAATTTTAAAATCTCTCTCGGCTGCCCACCAATGGGAAAGTCCTTAGAATTCTCCTTTGGTATGTCAATTCAAGTATTTTTGTTGGGTAAAGAGAACATTTGTAGGTTACAAATAGTGGTTAATAAATTTCGTTTTGCCCGAATTTTAATTTTTTTTTAATAAACAATTATTCTCAAAACAAGTAATTTTTTCAAATTACAAAAGCTTGATTATGTCATTTGGAATGACGTAAGATTAGTTAAATTTAACTGGTTGGAATTTTTTTGCTTTGCGCGGTTTGGGATTTGTCGTGTGCGAAAGCTTTTAAAAGACGTTTGCATGCGTCGTTAATTTGCTGACGGTTTCTTACCGCCCTGTACGAACGAAGCTATTAAAAATACCTCCCGATTAGGCATGAAAAATCATCAATAACTTAAAAACTATTTAATTTAAGCATAGGATATGTTATATTATACCATATTCTTAAAATTGATCAAGCCATCAAAAAAATTATAATAGGTATACCAATTAAAAAAAAAAAATGTTTGACACATAACTATAAAAAAAGTATAACGCTTAATAGGTTGTATTAATGGCTCTGTACTAATGGGGTTTTGGTTTTTATAAGGTTACCACTAATTTGAGTTGGCAGCATCATTCCAACTGACTTGTAACTTCGTAGCGGTCGATGCGCACCATCTTTGAAAATACAGAGTTATGTTATTGGGGTTTGTTGAAAGGTGAAAAAAAAAAAAAATAGCTAATAACATCACCAGTTTATCATAAATATTTTTTTAAATTTCTTTATGATATTTATAATATATCTTAATAAAACAATGCATCTATTGATGATATTCATTACCCGTTGAAAGAGATATCCTTTGTCGCACTTTTAACACTATTAAAACAATTATATTATTACCGGTGATTTTTAATGTCCACTTTCATTCCGGTGATGCCAAGGCCCTGGAGCTTTGCAATATTTTCTTATCTTTTGATCTATTTAAGGCTGTCAACTTTAATACAAGATTTAATGCCTGCATCGATAATGTCTTTACCAATGTTAATGAGCACACCCTAACAACTGAAGGATTGCCTCTGCACCACCTGTCAGATCATGATGCAATAAAGTGTACTTTGGAGATTAATTCCCCTAGATCCAAAAAAATTCGTGTAAGGTACAGGCCCATAACTCAGCCAGGACTGGTTAATTTTTATAATTGTATTGCTGGAGAATCTTGGAATTTCATCTCGGATAATGAAGTTAATATCAATAAAAAAATTTCTAAACTAATTAAATATCATTTAGTCTGCTATGGACAAATGTTTTCCAATAAAATCCAAACTAGTTGACGTTAATAACAAAAAACCCAACTCAAACTGGTTTAATGCTAATCTAAGCGAAATGCGGGAAAGACTACACTTTATCACTGCTCTAAATAAAATCAACCCAACTCTAATACCCTTAAACACAGTCAAAGACCTAAAAAGTAGATACCGTTTGGAAATTTGTAAAGCCAAAAAGGCTACCAATGACAATTTTATAAATTCTGCATCTAACAAACAAACAGCCATGTGGCAAGTTATCAATAATAATAAACAAAAACAAAATATCCCATCCTCAGAAACCTAAATGCAGAGGATTTTAATAACTACTTCTGCTCGATAGCTGTAAAGTGATCAGGAGTCTACCCAACTCCACTCAAGACTTAAAAGAGTATCTAAAAAAAAGCGAAAACTGTCCCAAATTAAATATTAGACCAATCACTTTTATCGAAATCCGTACAATTATCTCCAACCTAAAAAATAGTAAAAGCAAGGATCCCTTTGATGTTAATACAACAATTATAAAATCAATTAAAAATCATCTTATAAGTCCCCTAACTAAACTAATAAATATGGCTATTGCAAATGAAATTTTTCCTGATACTCTGAAAAGTGCGAAAGTTATCCCCATATTTAAAAACAAAGGCTCGATAGATGACTGTACTAACTATAGGCCAATATCAATACTTCTGATACTGTCCAAGGTTTTTGAATCGGCTTTAAAAAACCAAATAAATAGTCACTTTGAAAACAACAATCTCTTTTTCCAAAAACAATTCGGCTTTAGAAAGAAAAAATCAACAACTCTTGCAATAAACTGTCTAGTCAACTATATACAGGATAGTTTTGAGAAGGGGCTAGATACATTTGCCTCTTGTCTAGACCTGACCAAGGCATTTGACTGTGTTGGGCACGACATACTTCTACAAAAACTCTTATATTACAACATTGGCAATGGTACAGCAAACCTCCTGAAATATTATTTGTCCAATCGCTTTCAATATGTATACTACAAACAGAAAGCTTCCAGCTTTAGGAAAATATGATGTGGAGTCCCACAGGGGCTAGTGCTGGGCCCTGTGCTATTCCTCCATTTTATAAACGACCTCTCCAATTTCCAGGATGAGTGAGATGATGTTTTAAAACCTTTATCAATATTCTTCATGTTATGTCTTTTCTACACATCAATTTTTTTAATTCCATAAAGGTTCTACACCATTTTCTCTTCTGCTAAAACTTTCAGCAGTAAATAAATTTTCTGTCTCCTGATGATGAACGTTTCTACGTATGAAACATGTAGAGACCCCTAGAGAATTTTTATTCTATTAAATTTTGTGGAGGAAGACTATGTTTTTTTCTTTCTTTTCCATACTTTCAACTCCACTTTAAATATGGACTATTTCTTCAAATTAAATATTAAAAAGTTGAGTAGCTGCTTTGGAATCCCGTATTGAGAGTGGGGCGATATTATTATACAATATGATAATCAGTGTTTTTGTTTTGTCAGATTTTGCCGCCGATGTGGAACTAACAGAAGAAGAACAAATAGCGTTGCTAGAACAATACGAAAAGGAGCAAAAGAAGCGCTCTTTTACGCCCAAGAAATTCGCGAAGGATCAGTTGGACAGTGGAGACAGTAAGAAAAGGAACACGGAAAAAACTAAAGAAAGTAATGTTGAAAATATAGGTAAGCGACACGATAAGAAGTTAATGTAGACGTACCGAGAAAGTTTTATTCTTTTGAATTTTTACTTTCTTGGGGGCTCTTTCGTTTATTGTCACGCCGCAAGAAGAGAGAGAGAGGTAAATAAAAATTAAACCTGCCTCTAAAATCCAAGACTGACAGAGAATGTACAACTTAATAATAATTAACAAATCGTTATATAGTCAGATCTGGTCTTAACGTGCGGGTCCAAAGGTCACTGATCATATGCGTCAAATCAGACAATACAGAGGCTATCAAAATGTTGTGAGATTATTTACAAATATACCGAAGGAAGGAAAAATAGTTTCATTATTTTAGCTATCGCGAAGATAGCCACATATACCTAATATTATTAGTTTTGTAAAAATTATGTACAGGGGAGTTGAAAAAGTTACAAAAAAATTATATAATCGTTAATTATATACCTATTGTACCCTTTAATTAAAAACGACAATAATAAACAGTGCAATTTATTTTAACAATTTTACTACTAAAACCTAAAAATACAATGGCATTTAGTCTGATAAACTATTTCGATAATGAAAGAAAAAGTGGAAATTCGCAAACCCATATGCAGGAAACCGTAATGAAAACACTGGGAATTAGTTTAAGGACTATGCAGAATAATGTGCATGAAAAAAAAGCATAATATAATACCCAAGAATACTAAAAAATGTAAACCAAAAACACCGTTTATAATTATAGCCTAAAAACTCTCATCGTCACTTATAAAATCTGAAAAGTCCTCGTCGTCTGAGTCGTCTTTGAATGGAGCAATTATCATTGGCGCTACTTCGACATCTAGTACTTGTTCTCGATCCCACGAATCCCTTATTAATATTTCTGTATGTTCCACCTATTTCTTCCAGTACTCTTGTGTAATATGATCTAACGAATCTTGCCAAACTATTTGTACTTGGTCGGATTTAAGACCATCACCTACATGTTTTTCATAATAAGACTTTGCACCAGCCCATATTAATTCTATTGCGTTAAACTGGCAATGATATGGCGGCAGTCGTAGAACCTCATGACCATATTCACGCAGTATTTCATCTACCGCGTATATTTTGGGTTTTTAAGAGACTTTGCTATTTCCGATTTAAGCATATTTGGTAAAGGATTTTGGTTGTGTTTTTCCAGCCACTCATAAATATCACTTTTCATCCAAGATGAAGTAGGCTGTTTATTTAAAATGCTTGAATGATATGATGCATTATCTAATACAATTAAAGACGGAGCATCCAAATTTGGTATCAATTGAACTTTTAACCATTTTTCAAACATTTCGCAATTCATATTATCATGATAGTCAGCACTTTTTGATGTTGAAGAAAAAATTAAACTCGCACCTGTAACATATCCTGTTACAGAACCGGCATGCAAAATAATAAAACGCTTTCCCGTACCGCACCGCTTTTTCCTTTTAACACTTTTTACAGACTCATCTTGCCAAGATTTTGAACCACTTACATTCGAAAATATCCACGTTTCGTCTAAAAATACCACTTTTCTAAATTTCGATTTGTAATTGTCCGTATATTTTTTTAAAAACTGAACACGCTGACTCACTATCTGTGGCTGCTCACATAAAAATCTTCGGTTACAGTCTTTTTTATAGCGAAAACCTAACTTTTTTATTAATTTTGATAACGCTTCAAGTCCAATTTCCAAAACACCCCGAATTTTTAATGTTTTTTGTAAAACTGGAAGAGTTACATTGGTTTTTGATTTGTATAAATAGTAAATCACATTTCGAACTCCCATTTTAATATTTTCGCTTAACTCCTCAGTCTTTGGCTTTCTTCGTTTACACTTTTTAGTATTCTTGGGTATTATGTTATGTTTGTGCACAATTTTCTGCACAGTCCTTAAACTAATTCCCAGTGCTTTGGCTACTGTTTCCCGAATATTGGTTGGCGAATTTCCACTTTCTCTTTCATTTTCGAAATAGTTTATCAGATTAAGTACCATTTTTTTTGCTTGGGGATGCAAAAACCCAGAAAATTGTTTCATTTTGTCACAAACTGTCAAAGTCACAAAACTGGCATATTTAAAATAAAACGTAGCTGGTGCTATTATAAGCTTTTTTAGAATCGCTGGAAAGTAAATACATATCCTTTTTTTTAATATCAAAATGGAATAAGTCTGTCTCATTTATCTTACGTATTTTATTTAGACGGTAAAATTAAACGCAAGTAAAGAAAACAAAAACTGAGAGTATGTCTTTCTTGAATCATATGACCAGCACGATAAGACCAGATCCGACTATAGTAGGATCATCCTGGTCCCCCTGGTCCGAACCTCCATAAACACTGAATTTTTCTTCCGGTTTGACCCCTTTTACTCAGGAATATAATTTTTAGATAGGAAGAAAACTTGAATAAGTGCCCCTTGTACTTGTAACTTGTTGTAATTTTAAAATTGCCAGCTCCTGAAATAATCAAAATCATATTTGCAGGAGTCACGACACAACAGCCCAGCTCAACCAAAAATAAAAACGAAGACAAATCTCCGGACGCCGTCGAAAAAACCGTAGGAAAAAATAAAAACGTAGAAGTAACGAAAAAACTAAGCAAAATAGATTCGGCCGTGAGCCTGGAAACGCCCAGTAGTAGTTCTAGTACGGACGACGACTGGGAAAAAATAAGCGACGTTGAGAAGTAAACGGTTTAAAATAAATTATATAAAAGTCGCTTAACAATACGACAGGTTTTTTAGGTAACATTTTCGAGATATTATGAAGTTGTATTAAAAAAACAAAAAAACAGTAAAAAGGGGGTCAGTACTGCTTATAGAGGTTTAAAATACTGTTAGAATGGATAGCACGCACGATAGTTAGTACCTCTTACGGCATAGAACGTCCTCTACAAGTAAAATTGCAGGATTGGTAACGTTATTACACGATGTAACAATGTAACCAAATAGGGAGATTTAAAAAAAAATCTGCATAGTAAAGGTAGCATTTTTTCAATCTAATTCATTCTGGGTAACTTTTGTATTTAAATTTTTGCTCTACCTTTTTTTTTTGTTTAAGGGGGATAAATATTGTTAGGAAAACATATTCGCAACTTTGGTTTGGCTTGTCAGAATTTGACCAATTTGAACTCGCTAAATAGAGTTTGTTCTGTTTTATCGAAGTGATAAAAATGTAAGTTGGTCTAAATTCCGTTGCGACAGCTAGAGGGCGCTATGTGGCAGAATCAACGATTTCTTAATTTTTCTCAAAAATTTTAAATGCAACACTATATATTATTCAACTTAAGCCAAAAGAAGAATAAATAAAAATAATATCTGTAAAAACCACAAGCCTTTATCTTTATTTAAACCGGAGATATTGAAAATATAATTTAAAAATGAGCTCCATAGGAACAGACTAAAGTTTTAAGCAAGGTTGGCAGGATATATATCCGTGATACATATCCTGATATATATCTTGATAAATATCATGATATTTATGCGACGATATTTATCCTGATATATATCAATATTTTTTTTTCTAAAATTCTATTCATCAGTATAAAAATATGGCCCCGCTGCCGCTAAGCCGCCAACAGCGTATTATGCTGCTTACGATGCGGTGATTCCCCGTCTTTCCGAGACGTTGACCACCTGTTGTTCTTTGCCGCGTGGCATTTTTATTTAGTTCCGATTTCCAATAGTTTGCTGTTTGTTTTATGAAATTTTTACAATGTCAAAAATAAAAAATCCAGTTTGCGTTCGTTTTGATTTAATTAACAAGCCCAGTAATTCTGGGTTTTAAGTTGAACCATAGTTAAAAGCAAAAATATATGATGTGTTCATATTCATAAACTTGTATTTTTTACCTACATTTTACATTCCTAACATAGGAGTACTAAAAAAACTTGCATGCATGCATATTTCATATTTCACCTGCGGCTAATAGTAGGGAAGCAAATGTCATTTTTTCGAAATTGCCTTAACTATTAGAAATACAGCAAAATTTTATATGGAAATGTTTTTGCAAATTAAAAACTTAGTCCAAATAGAAAATTTGAGTGAGGTGTGTCAATTTTTAATTTTTTTATATGCATTTCTTTAAAATAGGTTTTTGGACCTCAGCGTACTGGGTGAAAATGACAAATATCATAATTTTGTTTGGAACTTAAGTTGGCTAAAATGTGTTTAAGTAGGCGTGCAACACGCTAATATCTGAACCAACTCGTAACATTGAAAGGTTTTAAAAAGTTTGCAACTACTTAATCCATTTTTATTATAAACCCAGGTTTAAGTTATTTAATAAATATATTAAAATTGCGTAAACAAAAAATCGACCAGAGGTGTACTGTTTAGGGGAAAATAGAGATTAACCAAAAAAATTAAAAATTGTGACACCTAACTCAAATTTCGTATTTGGACTAACTTACTAATTTGCAAGAACATTTCCATATACAATTTTGCTGTATTTCTAATAATTAAGGTACTTTACTCTTAAGGCAATTTCAAAAAAATTGCATTTACTCCCTTACTATTAGCCGCAGGTGAAATATGAAACATGCATTTATAGTTTTAAGGCATGCACCAACTTTTATAAACAATAAAATTTTCTGAGAAATCGGTGATAAAAAACTTTCCCATATGTTGCATACTTTCTTGGACACACTGTATATGATTGCATTTAACATTTTTGAGAGAAATAAATAAATAGCGCTCTCTAGCTGTCGCAATGGAATTCAAAATGACTTCGTTTTTTATTAGATTAATAAAACGAAATAATCCCTATTTAGGGAGTTCAAATTTGTCAAATTCCGATAAGCCAAACCAAAGTTGTGAATATTTTCTCATAGCAAAATCTGTCCTCTCCTCATCCCTTAAATAAAAAATTAGAGAAAAAAATTACATGAAAAATTTATCCAGAATTTTCATTAGATTAAAAAATGCTACGTTTGATATGAGGATTTTTGAGGAAATCCCGTTTTTTGGTTGGCTATTATAGTTAAGCCCCCTAGCGGCCAACCTAGAAACTTAAAACGAATTTCCAGCAATGGCTCTTAGTCAGTTTTGTAATAAATATTTTTTTCCGCCAGCCGTTCGGTAAATGGTTTCCAAGATACACATACTTTTAAGTTGTACAAGAAAAATTTAGGGTTGGCAACATTGTCTAACTATGTAGTAATATTACCAACCAAACATTTTTAGTTGTAGAGGGCGTTCTTTGCCATATTATAAGAAAAAACTGCCAGACGGGGTCCCCCAGATAAAATGACAAATTCTCATAATCGGAACGGTCCCTTATTTACTGCCATGTTTGCATTTTCTTATCCACAATAAGTTTAGCTGTATGGTTGCTAAGTATTCTTTAAAATAAAATACCCAAATTTGTCCGGTAACAGTTTTTGTTAATAATTTTATGTTTATACACTAATCTATTCCTAGTACCGATAAATACAAGTCTTTTTTTTATTAGGAGGTATGTCCGAGCTGACTAGAGATCTTAAAAGATTGTTTTTAGGGTTAATTTTAAGTTGTTTTGTTTGCTTTTTCTATTATTAAATGTTTTACTTTATATTTTACATATTTTGTAGTTAGAGTTTTATTCCGTATGTAATACAGTGATATAAATATGAGAGTAGTCGACTTGGGGTTCTTCTTATTCGAGAAATAACGGTGTGGCCAGCACGCTGAGAAGTGAATAAGTAATGAGTTAGTTCCAGTATAAATAGCAGTTCCGTAACAATTTTATTGTTAATCAGCACCCGAAGGTGCCTCTAATATTAGTAATGGGCCTTTTTACTGTAACCCAATTCAGCGTCATAGGCGTGGTTAGGGGGGTACTTGGGGGTGCTAAGCACCCCCGAAATCTAAATTAGCACCCCCCAAAAAAAATTTACAATATATAGGCTAATTTTAGAACTAACCTATTTTTATAATATACATTATATTATGTAATGAATTTTTCATATTAATATTTCAAGCATTCGAATTCTGGTACAAATTCAAGTATATTTAGGTAGTTGCGGATTCTGCTCAAAATTTCTCTCCGTGTACCGTGTAGTTCATGCCCAGTTTACTTGTCAGAGCGGGTCTATGATCATAAAAATCTCGTAAAATACGAAAGCGGCATAAAAGCTTGTGTATGTCATGTTCTGCAATTCTGCATTTATTTGATAATTTAAATTTAACCAGTCGTAGTCGTTCAAATTCGCGGAAATTTTTAGCCGGTATTTTGACTATTTTTTTTGTTTATTAAGGTTTAATATGGTTTTATTGAATTCAGTTAAAGTTTAAAGTTAAATAAACACGAAAAAACAATGAGTGCGTCGTCGGATATAAAATACACCGTGGAATTTTTGAAAAAATCTTTTAGCAAGTTACCGCTGGAGGAGAAAGTGATTGTCAAGAACATTGAAAGACCTAAACCTGCTATTAACATCAGATTAAAATATTTACTAAAAACTATTGACCAAATTTGGGCGTGGTCTTAAAATTTTTTTCGCATGGGGCGCATTTCGCCTGCGGCAGACTTTTTGTGCACCCCCACGTTAACATGTCACGAGCCGCCACTGGACTTCAGCACCCCCAGTGTTGACCGTCTAACTACGCCTATGTTCAGCGTTAACATCCTAAATTAGAACCTATTGATAATTCAACATCCCAATAACAAAAATCTTTCCAAAGGGTCACAAACCTTTCCTAGAAACAATTAAAAAGACGTCGCGAAAGCAGAAAGTTTGAAAATACGCATTCCATTATCCGCGCCATTTTTTTTTGTCAGCCTCGACAGATTATATTGCTATCTTTGTTTTAAGAAAATAAATAGACGAGAACAGCTTAAAATTATAAAACAATAAGCAAGATATTCATATACAGACTGTCCGCGGATAGGGCCTACAATAGCACAAATGGATGAAAAAAAGTCATTCTTGATAAAAAGTTTTGCTTGTAAAAAAAAGTGCAATTCACGAAGAGAAAATTTTAATTTTTTATACAGGGTTCGAAAAAACTTAAAAAACATGATTTTTCTCCAAGAGTAAACTAAACTAGCTACCTTTATTTTTCATTTTTGACCAAACCAATTAGAAAACTTATTTAGAATAACGTTTGTAATTTAAATCCGAGATTTTTTTAATTTTTAGAGGTAAAAGAATTTTTCTTTTGGATAGCAGCATTAGCGGTCGAAATACATACATTATCAATGACAGAGGGGTATCAAAAAGTTTCAAAAACTGACTTTTGGTGTTACCAGAAATATGTATTTTTAATTTCACAAATAAAATGACCCCGGAAATAACACAAAAAAATCTTAAAATAACAACAAATAATAATTTCATAATTTGCTATTCAAACACATTTCAAACACGTCCATATTCAACACATTTTTCCAGAAGTAAACAAATGTGGTCAAAACAATTTCTTCAATGGAAATTGTTTGAACACTTTCAACAATTCGCTGTTTTAGAAGCTGTACGTCGTTCTCAATTGGATGGGAGTACACTAATTGTTTGAGGCGCCCCCAAAGATAGGCATCTGAAATAGTTAAATCGGGACTTTTTGGGGGCCACAGAATCGGACCATTCCGACCAATCCATCTGTGGCCAAATGTACTATTAAGCCATTCCCTCACTTCAATTATTGCGAAATGCGCAGGGCATCCATCTTGTTGAAAGTACATTTCGTTCCTAAATTGAAGAGGCAATTCTTCTAGGTTGTCAGAAAGGAATGTTTCCAACATTTCAAGGTAACTCCTACGGTTACACGTGTTTCGACAAAGTATGAGCCAATAATGCCATGATAAGAAATCGCACACCAGGCATTTACTTTTTTGTAATATTGTCTTCTTGCAGGAATTCTAAACCGGGGATTATTTTCGCTCCAGTATCTAATATGCGCAGAAGACTTTTCCGTTTGTTGAAAATGTCGATTCATGGGAGAACATGAAAAATTTATGAAAATTCCTGTTTTCAAAGTTGTAAGAACTTTCGCCCGCACCGTAACATTGAACTAAATAAACCCTTTGTTCTAAGGCCAACATTTTCAAAACACATCAAATTCTATTTGACAACTTCAAATTTGCCCCATACGTAAAGCAAAGTAATAAAAAGGTAAAGAAATTTTACATTTACCTCTAAAAGTTAAAAAAACTAAAAAAATCGAAGATTTATTTTAAATCTCGGATTTAAATTACAAACGTTATTCTAAATAAGTTTTCTAATGGGCATTTTAGTCCAAAATGAAAAATAAAGGTAGTTTACTCATGTTTTTGAAGTTTTTGCGAACCCAGTATAAAAAATCAAAATTTTCTCTTCGTGAATTGCATTTTCTTTACAAGCAAAACTTTTTATCAAGAATTACTTTTTCCCGAAAAAGGACATTTTTCATCCAATTGTGCTATTGTAAACCCTATCCGCGGACAGTCTGTAGATGGATCCATGGCTCGAGGCGGATATAACGCCAGTCATTTTTTCAAGTGTTTTTTTTTTAAGGAGCGTATCTTGTTTATTTATTTTGTCAAGTAATAATTCGAAACTTTTTAAAAACTGAAATCGTAGAAGTTTTTTTATTATCTTTCTATGTATCGCGCTTCTACGAACTGTGGTTTGTTTTTAAATTAAGTGTCATCAACTCACGACAACAACAACGAAGGCTTATGTTTACAAATCCTTTATATTGTGCCATTATTTGTATTTCACTGAAAAGTAGACGTTTCCAATTTTCAAAAATGGACAAATTCAACGGCTAAAATGTCATTAAAATTATTATTTAGAGAAAAACGCAATTTTTATCTTGTTTTGACATAATATAATAATTATTTCTGCTGTCACATTGTCATTGTCTCTGGTATAATCTTACCCAAAGCTTGAGGTGAGATGATACATGAACATTTTAAATCCTCGTATTTTCTGCCTGTTGCAAGAAATCTTAACGTTGTTGAAAGTCTCTCGTGTGGTGTAATAGCTTGTCCTAACTGCGTGTCTTGTTCAATAATAAGAGGGGTTTCTAAGTTTAAAACAGTACAATAGGTTTCGTAATCCATCTGCAAATAACTGATCCAATCTCCTGGGCCCAATTTCAGCTCGTTTACCAGGTTTATATGGGAAAACTGGTTTATCTTCAAAAGCCCGCAGTCCTTCACCCAGTTTGTCTTTTTGTTTTGATGGCTAATGTCGCCGCCACTGCACATAAATATATTGTCTTCATAATTATAAGGTAGTTTTTTTGTTGAACTGGTGAACAAAACTGCTTGCTTTCGTCATTTTGTTCGTCGAACTGCTCGCCGAGCAAAGCTGCACGAACCCGTATAGAACAGGGTCGATAATTTTTGAAACCAAAAAAAATAATAGTGGGATGAAACCCATTGGAAAAAGAAGAGAATATAACAAAAATAAAAGGAAAATAATTTACGGGCGATCCGAGGTCGGGAAGTGGAAGGGGGTGAGTTTTTAAGGGTAGAAAACGATTTATCTCGATTTCCGCCAAAACTACAAGTCCTATGGAAAAACGTTTAATGGCAAAGTTGTAGGTAATAAAAAGATCTACAACTTTTGTATTTACATTTTTTTCACATAACCTTAAAATTTATGTGAAAAATTCAAATAACCAAGTTTTTGGTTTTTTATCTTTTACAAATTTTTTTTTTCACGAAATTTGGTGAAAAATTACCTTTTTATGTCCCACTGTAATTTTTTTGATTTAAAATTTTTATTTTTTCACCTTATTTTGACTTAATATCGAGAAAACACCCTAATTTTCAATCGAAAATTCTCAAGTCAAAATATCTGCTTTTTAAAAAAAGTCAGTGGGCTTTTTGTTCGTTGAAATTTCTACTTTCTAATGGTGTAAAAAAAATATACATTACTATGGTAAATGTTCTCAAAAATAAATATTATCTTTATTAAATATTAACTTATTTGGTTGTTAAATAGTAGTATATTTCGACTTGGCAATTTTTTGTTTATCAATGAAACATGGAATCTTACGTTTTTCGAGTAATTAAAGTATAAATTTTAATAAATAGCTCAAAATTGTACATAATGATTTAAAAAAAATTCGGATTCGAGTTTTTTTCGTTTCTTTGCATTTTTTGAAAACATTTACCATAGTAATGTATATTTTTTTACACCATCAGAAAGTAGAGATTTCAACGAACAAAAAGCCCACCGACTTTTTTAAAAAAGCTGATATTTTGACGAGAGAATTTTCGATTGAAAATTAGGGTGCTTTTTCGATATTAAGTCAAAATAAGGTGAAAAAATAAATATTTTAAATCAAAAAAATTACTGTGTGTTTGGGACATAAAATGGTAAGTTTTCACTAAATTTTGTGAAAAAAAAAACTTCTTCTAAAAGATAAAAATAAAAAACCAAAAACTTGGTTATTTTAATTTTTCACATAAATTTTGAGGTTATGTGAAAAAAGTGTAAATACAAAAGTTTTTTTATTACCTACAACTTTGCCATTTAACGTTTTTCCATAGGACTTGTAGTTTTGCCGGAAATCAAGATAAATCATTTTCTACCCTTAAAAACTCACCCCCTTCCACTTCCCGACCTCGGATCTCCCGTAAATTATTCTTCCTTTCATTTTTGTTATATTCTCTTCCTTTTCCAATAGGCTTCATCCTACTATTATTTTTTTTCACTTTTTACCATTTTCAAAGGCTTCAGCCCTGGTCTAGTAGTTTAAGGGCTACTTAAATGGTAGTTGACTAATCAACTTTCTTCTTCTTACTACTTTCCATCTAGGCCACACGTCGTAAAATAAGAAAAATCGATAAGTCGATTGTGACTTATTTGAATTTATAAAGTTTTTTTTTAATTCAAAGAAAGGGGGTATGAAAGTTTTATACCTAGTCTGAAATGTATTAAAGTAAATTATAAACTGTATTTTATAACGTTGTTCGATAATATAGAAGTTACTCAAGAGGATATTGAGTTGTTTTAATCGTATCTTAGCCCCCGTTACCGATGGGCGTAAGTGACAAAAAATTGCAAACTTAAGTACCCACAAATCGTTAAGTAGATTTTTATATTATTGCGAAAGGACGTAATAATAACAGCAATTACAGCAGTCTTCTGTATAACAGTACAACGCGTCACCAAGAGATGTAAGGTAAGTGCTATCCTGAAAATTGCAAATTGTCAGATACGTTTATGGGTAACGATATTTGTACCAAGATTAATTAGGAAAAAAACAGCGGCGGCTCTTACAGTAGGGCCACAGTGCCATGGCCCTACCTACTCTACCTGTACATCAGCTATTTATTAACACTCATAATTATTACTTAGTCTCTCTACGCTTCATTCTTTTTGTAAATGTGAATGTGAATAATTTTAAATTTAAGATATCTGATAACGTCTAACTCTGCAAACACTCCCTGAGACTGGGAAAATTCCCCGGAGATGGCCAGACAACACCTTGCTTGCGAGAGAGATAATAAACATATCGCCTTCTCTTACTGGCACATATGCCTTCGTGGCGGGCCGGATCCTTACATCAAGCCGCGATTGGTGGATTTACACGTGCTTTAGTTATCAAGAATGATGAATTGATTTGCTTCCACTACCAGATACCAGATGGCGGCTGTTTTTAATACCGTTTTCCCTGTCCAAATAAGAAGTTTACATTTTTTATTAACAGCTTATCGTTTTGACTATTTTTATTCTGTGACTTTTGTAGGTTAGGTTTAGTAGAAGGTCAGTTTGTCAGTGGGTTATATTCCGGGTTTAATTTATTCAGTTTTAAAATGAATAAAATAGGTTTTTTAAAAAATTCGCGATTTTCCTCTCTCTCATTAGAGAGTTACTTATAACAAAAACTCAAAGTGGACAAAAATCACGTGTTCGGAAATTTAATAACAGTATTTATTCAAAAAACAGTTGGTTGTGCGGGTGCGAGGAGACAAATAAAATGTTCTGTTCTGTGTTGTCGGCGGAAAAACATTTTATAAACAATATTGATAACTTTAATAATAAAGTCATTGAAACATTTTCAAATAAAAAACAAAGACGTATGGAGTTTTCTTATAAGAAAATTTAGGTGGTAAGTGAACATTTTTTTTTTGTTATTTCGTTAGAACACTGTTTATTTTATGCTGTGATTTAAGACATTTTTTTAGATGCAACATTGAATTAATCGGTAAGGTTTTTTTTGAGATTTTTTATATTCTCATTAAATATTTTTACTTTAATATTTTGGCCCCACCCGTTTCAACTATCACGAGCCGCCACTGGAAAAAAAGCGATATTTGAAAAGACACTTTTCAAAACTGACTATAAAGTTTTGAAATTTCTTACTTTGCGCAACTGATAACGAAAAGTTATTTTATGATACTAACCATCAATGAAATGGTACCAATAGATAGATGGCACATGTCATTCTTTAAATTTTACAAAATCTTCTTTTATGTTTATAACTAAAAATAAAATAAATTCCATCGTCAACCCCTTAACGAAAATATTCAATATTCGAAAACGACAAAATTTTTAGGATTAGTTTTAGACGAAAATTTAAATTGGAAATGCCATATTATCCAGTATATTATCAACTCGATATCTCCTTTGGTATCTGTTTTGTACAGAGCTAGATATTTCATTCCTTTGAAATACTTAAAAAATATATATTTTTCATTAATATATTCAAAATTACAATACTTAGCTTCTGCATGGGGATCTGCTTGTTTATCAATCTTAAAACCATTACAAAAATTGCAAAATAAAGTTACTAAATGTATACAGAAATTACCACATTTAGAACCAACTGTTAATCTATATAGACCGAAAGGATATTTACACGTTCAAAACATTTATAAATTATGAAAAGGGAAAGAAAAACACAAAGTCTTCCTCCACAAATTCTTTCCATTAAATTTGTGAGGAAGACTTTGTGTTTTTCTTTCCCTTTTCATACTTTCAACTCCACTTTAAGTATGGACTATTTCTTCAAATTTATAAATTGAAAATGTGCATTCTAATTCACTCTATTATTTTAAAAGAAAAAAAATCAAACATAACACTTCAGGAGAATAAGACATTACATGATCATAACACACCAGACGTTGTATAAATTATCAAACTATACCAGTAAAAAGTAATTTCGGAAAAAAATCGCTTTTATATGACGGAATAATAAAATATAACAATTTTCCGAAAAATATCAGAAAAATTAAAAAATTGGCAACTTTTAAAAAACAATTAAAGATATATTTACTAAATTAAATTATTTAAACTATTTTTTTTTAAATTGATTTTATTAATGAATTAATAAATTGGAATAACTTCCATTTTTTTTAATGGTTATTATTTCTATATTATGTTGTCACTTTTCATGTAATGAACTGTAAAAGTTAGTTTGGAATAAAGATATTTTGAAAGTTAAACGCTATTAAAATGGGTTGACTACATCGCTTGTGGGAGCGAGGCGGTGAAGAGCTGGGTGGTACAGGGAGTAGAATCTAACCTTCAAATAACCCAACTTTCTATTTACTCACCCAGGAAAAGTGCAGAATTATTATTTTCCGACTTTGCGCTTATTTGACACGCGACTCGTCTTAATTAGTCTCCAAAAAATATCACAAAACACTAAAACACAGCAATTATTACACAAACCAGATAAACTGAAGAAAATTTCAGACCGCTCGCTGTTAAAGAAACACCAAACGGAAATAGACATACATCGAAAACATCGATTTTTTCAATGCGATACATCGTTTTTAAGCGCTGCATCGAGGCCATTGAATATTTGTCGGTTCATCGAATTTTAATTTTTTTTTTACGTCGGCCTATTTCCGCAACGAGGCCAATCACCGACGCCAGGGAATTTGTCACACACTATCTGGCAATTTTGCCGAATCCCTCTGTCGACCAACCAACCAAATTCCAAATTTAACATCGACGTTGCCGGCACCGGGGATTGAACTCGGGACCTTCGATCTGTGAGGCCGCTGAACTGACCACTAGACCACAACGCCGATTCATCGAATTTTAATCGATGTATTAGGCCTTAATTTTATTCGTAAAATAATTATTTTGCCGTTGCCTCTCGATCTTGATTATACCTTTTACCTTTGGTTTCAGTTAAGGTGTGAGCTTAAAGTACCTAATTAGGTTTGTTTTGTAATTTAAATTCTATTAAAAACATCAATGTTTTCAGCGATACATTTTCTGTCGATATCCCTAAACGTCATCGTGGCTTCGGACCAATGTCGTGGCGATCACATCTTCGGGGGCGGATCTCTTACTGCTGCGTTGCCATACTGCAGACTTTATAAGGTTTTAGACAAAGATTTAAATTTCCCGTATCATTTTAATACGTTTAACAGCGTAAGTTTGGCAAAGCGGAGGGGCGAAATTTGTATGTTGATTTTCTTTAGAATGGAAGACGATTTTGCCGATAGGTTAATTTGTTATTGTTTCATCTACAGGAACCAGATCATTCATACTAATAACACTGTTGAAAATGAAACGCAGTATTAGTAAGAAAGTTGCTTTTTTGAAGGAGAGGATAACCTTTTTTTATATAAAAGAACACTTTAGTACTATTTTTAGTCCAGTTCTTGTACGAGGATTTAAAAAAACCTTCAAATGGAGTTGGGAATATATTTATTGGCTGTAACTCTTTCCGTTTGGTGTTTCTTTGATAGCGGTTCGAAATTTTCATTAGTTTATCGATTTTGTGTAATAATTGCTAGAAAGTTGTGTTATTTATATGTTAAGTTTATTCTATAGTAGCAAGGTCACATTTAAAGGTAAATAAATCCACCGTAATCCGTACTCCCTGCCCCAACCCCAGCTCTTCGCCGCCTCTCTCTTACAAACTATGTTGTCAACACATTTTAATAGCGTTTATGAATGACATATGTGCCATCTATAATAGGTACCAGATTATTGGTCCCGTTAAATCCCGGGAAATCTTAGTGCGCTTTTAATTTCTTGGACGGAACGGTAACGGTGCGATATTTTATAGCAGCAAGAACCGGAGGGAAGCAAAACGCGTAAAAAGGTCGGGACACACCTATCATGCACCCTTCCGATCCGACTCCGATCATACAGTCGGACGAGTGGCTGGACCTCTATTCTCCAATTTAAGAGAATAAGTGATAATGCTCTCTCGCGAGAAGGGACAATTCACATATGCCTCGGAATGCTCGAGAATACGGAATTTTTACAGTGAGAGAACGATACCAAACGATGTGAGCATATGATGTGAATTGTCCCTTCTCGCGAGAGAGCATTCACTTCTCTTAAATTGGAGAATAGAGGTTCAGACACTCGTCCGACTGTATGATCGAAGTCGGATCGGAAGGGTGCATTATAGGTGTGTCCCGACCTTAAGTGTGACCGAGTTATCGTACTCGAGAAATTAAAAATATCGTTCCGTTTCAAGAAATTAAAAGCGCCCTTACTTTTAAACATATATTTGGATTTGGATTATTAAAACAAAGTAAATTTTTTCGATGTTACAATACTTTTATTGTTTTATGTATATTTAATAACGCTAAACCATTTAATGGTTCCTTCAACATAGTCGATGGTAAATAACTTTTTAAGGTGGGAGTAGCAACATGCTTGCCAACCTATTTTGCGTAGATTTATTTGTGTTTTCTAGCTTTTATACAAGATTTAAAGAAAATCAGTATCGACTTGATATTCTATAGGTAATAATTGACATATTTAATAAATATCAAGGAATTTCATAACTTATTTTAGGAGAATTGTATAGCGAAAAATATCGGTAAGATTTTTTTTAACATTATTATGTCATTGTCACTCGTTGTTTTTTCACTATACAATTCTCCCAAAATTAGCAATGAAATAAATTGATATTTTTGTAATATATCAGATATGTCGACGTTGTGGTCTAGTGGTTAGCGCAGCAGCCTCACAGATCGTAGGCCCGGGTTCCATTCCCAGTGCCGACAACGTCGATGTTAAATTTGGAATTTGGTTTAAGAGGTGGCGCCGTCTTTCGGAAGAGACGTTAAACTGTGGGCCCCGTGTCATGGATGTTGGCACGTTAAAGAACCCTACCCTCGACAAAGAGGGATTCGGCAAAATTACCAGATAGTGTGTGACAAATTCCCTGGCGTCGGTGATTGGCCTCGTTGCGGAAAAAGGCCGACGTAAAATAAATAAATAATATATCAGATATTACCTAAGTAATGTGCCGACGATACTGATTTTATTTAAATGTTAGTTTAAAAAATAGTAAACTTGAAAAAGCAAAGCGAAATAGGTTATAGGTTGGCAATAAATTGAACGACTTTGAGAATTCAACCTTTGATTGTTGAAATATTTATTTCGATGTAGTTGTTTTGAATTAGGTAACTGCTTATTGATTGGAATTATTTAAAAAAAACATGTGAGGCAAACCTGCGGGGGAGGGGGCGGGCTGCTATGCCCCCCCCCCCCCCTGGAACCGCTACTGTTTATAAATACTGTAGAAAAATATCTATTTATACGTATCTGTGAACGATATAAAGGTGTTTTTAAGAATATTTATGCCCCGGAAATTTTTGATCTTTTTACGTGGAAAATAATAAAATAACAAAAAGTCCATAAAAATATTAATATTGATTACAGTTTTTTATTTAGATAAAATAAATTTTATTGAATGTAGATATATACAGGTACAATTAAATTATGTGTAAGTAGTTAGACGAGTGTCATAATTTAAAATCGGTGATAAGATAGAGATATATAATAAACATTAATTCTGTAAGACACATTTACATGCACACCATTTTATCAATTTTTTTCGAAAACTTGGAAACAATGCTGCATTTTTTTGAGTTCCTTTCACTGATAATTCTGGCGGGGGAGTATTATACATGCGAAGGTTAGTATTTACTATTTTTTATGGAACAATATGTATATTTATATAAATTATTGTTTTCTATTTTGTATGATTTTATTTTTTCATTAAGCAATTATTATTTTTTAAAAGGTTTTCCAAATATTGGTCTTAGGATAGTGAATGGGTCTGATGCCATGGAGGGAGAGTTTCCGTATGTGGTAAGTTTAAATACAAATGTTGACTCACGAAATGCCACATAATATTCTGTTGAAGGAAGCGGAAAATATCCATTGCCTGGCATTTTCTTCGCTAATACAGAGTGTTACGGGCAACCTCTTGGTGTCCCAAAGGGAATTTTCAATACTTTTGTTGATCCCTATTTGCTTCTGAATCATTTCCATTTTTATAACATAATATGCACACAAAAATAGTCAATGAAAACTAGGGTTACCATTTCCAAAAAAAAATTGTAATGGTTATTAAAGTTATATTTAAGAAATTAATAGTATTTTTTTTAAATCTCATAATTTTTTATACATTCACGAATTTAGTACTATTTAGTTAATATTGTTATTTATTGTTTATATTTCCTGCTAGTATATTTTTTGGTATTAAGTAAATTTTTTTTTTCGTAGGTGTCATTACGAATATGGGCCACCGACACTAGGGAGATCCATTGGTGTGGCGGATCCATTATTTCCCCTAGATTTATATTGACAGCTGGCCATTGTTTAGATGAACAGTAAGTTTGGGTATCTAAATATACTACAGCAGTGTGACCAGTAAAGTCCGCATCATATGGGATTTTTTTATTGATAGCTTTATTCAAAATTTGACTTTGGCATCAAGTTCTGCTTCGATCGAGAAGAAAATTAAGCAAAAAAATAGTAAGCACGTGATTCGCATTATCTGTCAAATTTTAATTTTCTCAAAAAAATAATTCAAAAGTGGGGTTATTTCTGAAAATACCGAAAAAAGTTATTAGAAAAAGTTTTTTTTAATGCAGTTTCTAGCCCACATGCAAAATTTCAGCTACATAAGATAATTTTGATTTTTTACCCTTCACTAAAATTTATTTTCCCCTTAATGAACACTTTACTGATGGCACTGTGTTCTTTTTTAATATCTTAATATCTTCTTAATATTAAGGTGTATTACTTTCAGACACAAACTATAAGTTTTCAATAATATTTATTTTATGAAGTTACCTTATACAGGGTCAAAAACAAATAAACTTCGCTTCACATGCGACCAAATTTTAATAGCCCAATTTTGATTCTGTAGAATAACACACATTTAATATGGCGCTACTATCAAAATTATCTTATGCAGCTGAAATTTTGCATGTGGGCTAGAAACTGCATTTAAAAAAACTTTTTCTAATAACTTTTTCGATACTTTCAAAAATAACCCTACTTTTGAATTATTTTTTGGAAAAAATTAAAATTTGGCTAATAATGCGAATCACGTGACTACTTTTTTTGCTTAATTTTCTTCTCGATCGAAGCAGAACTTGATGCCAAAGTCAAATTTTGAATATTATACATTATCAATAAAAAAAATATAATGCGCACTTTACTGGTCACACGGTATATTAGTGCCTGTATTATAACTTTAAACCTTTAACGTCATGGAATTCACCTCTCCCTTTAAAAAAAAATCCAAAACCAAGGGAAAAAAAAAAAATTTTTTAACAGTTTTTGTTGCATTTTTCGGAATTTTACCTCTCATTCCAAAGACAACATACTATAAACAAATGGCCGAAGCATGATAAATGCAACCTCGCTAATACGCATGCGGTTTTAGGAAGACAATGGATGACCAATCGCGCAGACCGTACTCGATATACCTACACAAAAAGGTGGCTTGATTCTTAATCACGCGCTAGAATACCTATTAATTTGTTGTATCTTGTTGTCCTCTATTTTACGTATTTACTTATTTTGTAGAATTATTTTTGCCAGAGTCAGCAGAGTGGACCTGGACGATTTTTCTCGAAACCACACATACAGTGTAGCGGTGAAGAAGGTTTACCTGCATCCGGACTATACGGTGGAACTAAATAGTATTAACGACCTGGCCCTTGTAGAAGTAAGTATTAAGTCTGTCATATTCATATTAGTGAAGGGTAGTTCGTGAACGAACCGTTTAAACGATATATAGTTCTCAAGTTTAGAACGAACTAGTTCGCTGTGAATTATTAAGGGAATTTTCTGAAATGTAGAACGAACTAAGGAACTAGTTCGCTGTGAACTATTAAGGTATTTCTTAAGTGTAGAACGAACTAGTCCGCTAAGGGATCGGACTGTCCGTGGACCGACCTTTTTTGGGGGTGGTGAATTGAATGATAGAGCAGACGCCGACATTTTTTTTAGAAACGAATATAGCCTTTATATTTTTTGCAGCTGGTGCACCCGTTAACGTATAATGCAACAGTTCAGCCAGTTGCTCTTCCAGAGGCGAATGCCACAATACCCTTTAACGCAAATGCGTGGATAACAGGTAATATATAATATACTACATTGTACCACCTTATGTAAAATAATCGGCGATTACCCGTCATTTTTCAAGAAAATGATGATGTTTTCCGGGAAGATTTTCAATGAAAATGACCATGTGTTTCTAGAGTTACTAACTCACCACCTGACGTCATGGCCTCTAAATATTATATTTACCGAGTCAGGGGCGGATTTAGCTCCAAATGAGAGGGGGGAGGGGGGGGGGGGGGTTAACTAAGACTAAGTTTTTTTTATAAATTGTATAAAGTCAAATCGTTTATAGCACGTCACAGATAATAATATACAGTGTGTCCACGGATAGAGTTTGGAAGAGAAAAAACTTTAAAAGGTTACTTTTCTAAGATGTGCTAGTAAAACAAAAATTTTTTTTTAAACCTTTTAATCTATTAATTTTGCATACAATGTGTATGTTTTGACTCCTGCCGGGGTAACTGGGCCATAACAAGCCTGGTACCCCAACAGCATTTTACTTCAAGCTAAATGATGCTTTGAATTTTACGAAAAACAATTTTTTCTTTCTCTCTTATTTCAATACTTTTACATGTCTCTGACAAAATTGAATAAAACTTAACTTAATATTTTTCACTAGGTATACTTATAAATGATTTTTACAAAGTCTGTTAAAACTCCCTAATTTTTCTTTTGCCCTCTTTATTTTTCTGCCCAAGGTAGGGCATTTGCTTTGCACTAACCCTTAACTTTCCAGTATGCTGAAGTCTTGTCGGTCTTCTGACTATTCATTTTTTACACCTCGTGTACACCATTGAAAGCTCCATTACGGCTCGATCCCACTTATTATTTTCTCTATTGCTAACAACATCAGCATACCATTTACTTTGTTTTCCTGATGATGAGTGTTTCTACACTCGAAACATGTCGAATTGAATTATTATGAATTATTCTAGGTTCGCCTAGTTATTCTAATATAAAATTGTGGAGAAAGACTTTGTGCTTTTCTTTTTTCTATACATTTAACTCCACTTTGAGTATGGACTACTTCTTCAAAATTGTTAAATGTTACCAACTAACATTTAACTTGTGGTTTGGTTCGCAATAGCATCGAAGATTGTTTTGTTTGTTTTTTATTTTCAATTTGATAACATGATACTTGACTTGTTTCCTTGCTATTCGAACACGACGGCGAATCATTTTTTAACAAATTGCTTATCAAAGGGTCTATGAGACGTAAATATAGATTAAAAACGAAATGGCGAAAGCGCCACTCGTGTTTGCTCTTAATTTCGATCGAATAATTGACATTGTTATTATTAATCTGATTGTCGAACACAAAAACACCCAAAAATAAAATTAGAATCGTGCCGTTTGTTTTATAGATATTTTTTTTTAATTTTAGGTTGGGGTATGGTGAACGAATCTCTTTACGAACCTTCCGACATTTTACAAAAAGTACAAGTCACACTATTCTCGGACAACTACTGTACAAGTCAGTTGAGTGACGACTACTCCAACGAAGTAAATTTGTGTGCTGGCGATACTCACAATACCAAAGGACATTGTAGTGTAAGTATTTTATCATCTACTTCACCCACATACCCCCGTAAGACCTACCGTGCGAGCAAAAATTATTTGCATCAAAGAGGGCCTTGCATCTAAGGACGTAATGCTTAGCCGTAGAGCTTAATACCTGTTGGTCGTCAGTAACTACCTGAATTAACAATCCATCAGTTATTCCGTCATCTTTGACAGTCGTTACAAGTAATTTGATTCATCGCCAATTTTTCCAATTTCTTTAACAATTCACACAATGGGCTTTACGGAACAGCATTAACGGGGTTAGAGTAAATGGTGAGTGGCAATACAATCCGGGTTTGCGCATTGACGATTTTCACGAACATCTTCCTAACGTTGCTTTTATTGCTGGGGATTTTTATCATTGCCTGAAAAGAACCGTAGCCGTGTAAAGGGAAGCAGGTTCTATACAACACAAAAAAAGAGCAGGAAGAAAATCTGTAAGAACAGAAGAACTTGTTGCAAACGTTCGTGAAATAATGCAAAATACGCCAACATAATATGTATAAGACGCCTGTCCCAAGAAGTGGGAAGATCTTATGGAACATGCAGGAAGCACCTAAATTTATTTCCTTATAAAGTGCAAGTATTCCAAGAAATACAAGCCACAGATTTTGAAAGACGCAGGAATTACTCTCAATGGTTTACCCAAAATTTATTGGAAATAAATGATCTATTAGACCTGACATTTTTTTCGGATGAAGCCTGGTTCCACCTCTCCGGTTATGTGAATTCTCAGAATACACGCATGTGGAGTAGTGAAAATCCACATTGCACCCTTAAAAAATTGGTGTCTGGTTTGCTGTTTCCCGAAGAAGAATTGTTGCTCCTATTTTTTTCCATGACACAGTTACAGCACAGCAGTATTATAGAGACAATATTTTAAATCCATTTGTGGAGCAATTACTTGACGACGAACCACGTTTTCGATATTTTTAACAGAACGGTGCAACCGCCCATACAGCCGCCGAAACTATTATCTACTTACGCAATTTTTTCGATGACAGATTGATCAGTTTTCGATCAGACATTGAATTTCCACCTAGATCACCTTGTTTAACGGTTATGGATTACTTCGTTTTTCCTCATTTAAAGAACACTATTTTTAAAAGACCAGTTGTAAATTTAGATCAATTACAAGAAAGGATTATCCAATTACAAGAAAGGATTATCCAAGAATGTGGCAACATTTCTCCAGAGATGCTGGTCAACACTTTCGAAAATATGAAGAGACGTGTGAATTTATGCTTGGAGCATGGCGGTGGCCAATTTCAGCAATTTATGTAATTATTTTTCTTTCTGTGTATTCTTACTTTGTTAATTTTATAAACAACAAATATTAATTTGTATTTGTCTACTTATTTTATTACTATCATTAGTTTGGCATATCATGTCATAATATGAATTTGACAAAATTTTAACCTAGATTTGGTCATTGTGATCTAAACCAAGCCCTACTTTTTTAATCCAAGCCCTCTTTGATGCAAATAATTTTTGCTCGCACAGTTACTATACTAGCATCTCTAGGAAAGGCTATCTTGACGGGATATGTATATTTTCTGTTTTCTCTACAATCTACTGAATGGCTAAATATAGACCATATTTTATTTTGATCTTTTCAGGGAGACTCGGGTGGTCCTTTGGTAGTGAACGGCGTCCAATATGGCGTAATCTCATGGTCTATAAAGCCCTGCATCTCGGCTCCCGGCGTATACACGAGACTGCCGAACCCGCTTTTCAGAAACTGGATACGGGAGATTGCTGGTGTGTAAATGGACAATATAGAAAATATAAAATTGTTTTTGCGTTTTTATGAACATCGTTAAAAATACGAGTAGTATTATGGTATAGGGTGTCCCTAAAATACCCGTAACTATAACCTTTGATGACAAAATCTGGACGTCGAAATAGGTCGTTTCAAGCCAAACTTAGTTATATTAATTTTCCTTAAACTTCTACTTTTTTTTATGACAGCCCATGTATTTTTATTGGGTGAACGGATGTATTTAAGACCTTGTTTACCTCTTAATATATTTTCGTTAGATAGAACAATAATTGTGACTATAAACACAGCCAGATATACATATCATTCTCTTTATCATAACAAGTCGACAAGACGTCGAATGCAAAGGTTCGCCAGGTTTCTTACGAGTTACACAATGAAACCACGTCATAATATTATACATCAATTTTTATTGTTATCTGCTGGCAGAGTATTTAGGGTAAGAAAATTAAAAGATTTTATTGAAAAACTACAGGGTGTGTCAACAAGGTGTTCGCCTTCGATAGCGCCTAAACCGTAAGAGGTTTATAAGAAAGTTTTATATAAAAGTTATAGGATTTACAATGGAGCATGGCGTCAAAATATTTTATGATATACAGGATGGCTCAAAACATTGGAACTACATAATTTTTTTTTTAAAATGAAACAATATATATTTTTTCTTTTTCTGATTCCGCTAGAAAGAAGCTCTACAGTCATATTTACTTTTTAAATTTGATTGCGACGTTGCCAAGTAATTAATTATTTTCTCGTATTTTAGAAAAATTATGGGAGTTATTAAAACAATCATAGTTTTCTATGGAATCAATAGAATTAAATAAAATTTTTACCATAAGTACCCTGAAGTACATATTATGTAACCATATCACTAGTTGTTCTATTTATTATACAGGGGTGTTCGTACAGTAGGATGGAGTGAAGTTATACGTGTTGAAAAAAAATCGTTTTTCAAATCGGAATAGCTGCAAAAACATGCTCCACTACTTAACTATGCGAAAGATGGTTTTTTTTAAATTATGTTTTGAGGTGCCCCAAGAATTTTTAAAATTAAAAAAAAATATTAGTTTTTCAAACCGGAACAGCTGCAAAAACCTGCTTCACTACTTAACTAAGTGTTATGCGAAAAATAATTTTTCAAACATTATATTTTGAGGTGCCCAAAGGTGTCTAAAAAAAAACAGGATTTTTATTAAATATATTATTCCTTTAATAAAATAATCTAGTTAAAAAGAAAACACATTTTTTGGCAAAAAAAAAGTATACAAACTAAAACAAAAATGATAATTTAAAATAAGCATTAGTTGCATAAAAAAATTAGTGTTTTTCGCGAAAATTTTCTAATTTAAAAAGGCTGGGGCACCTCGAAATATAATGACTGTTTGAAGGTTGGAGACAATGATGTTTCTTGAATGATGAAAGAGTTTTGGACTTCCATTGTCTTTATTTGTTTTAAATCACAACGTTTCAACTGGTAAGTATCTCCAGTCGTCTTCAGGTGAATACTAAATAAGTAAAGTAACTACAGGAGTATTTATACTAGCTAGGTGCACTGAAGCATACCCGAGGTGGGTGCAGTCATGCGTTCAGTTGGCACACGATCTCGAAATATAATGTTTGAAAAATTATCTTTCGCATAGCACTTGGTTAAGTACCTAGTGAAGCAGGTTTTTGCAGCTATTTCGTTTTGAAAAACTAATATTTTTTTTTCATGATCATCGATTTTTTTTTTATTTTAAAAATTCTTGGGGCACCTCAAAACATAATTTTAGAGAAACCATCTTTCTCATAGCTTTTAGGTTAGGTAGTGGAGCATGTTTTTGCAGCTATTCCGATTTGAAAAACAAAGTTTTTTTTCGACACGTATAACTTCACTCCACCCTATCGTACAATCTTGGCAAATCTCGCCAATTTAAATATGCAATATTTCAATTAAATATGCAATATTTCAATTTTTTTATATGGAACACCCTGTATTTTTTTACAGATAAGGTGTAATTTTTAAATGCCTTTATTTTTGTTAATTATGTCACGCACCTAAACCTTGTACTTTTTGAAATATTTTAAAATTTATGGTGAGCTACACGAAAATGAATAATTTTATTATTTTAATCAAGAAGGCAGATTTACACCTATTTTCTGGACCCCTGGACCCTGCATAGATCCTCCCTCTCCCACACCGACAGTACCATAAAAAATACCACCCGGTAGAAAAAAAATTGAATTCAATCAGTTCTGTTACTTCTGCATAAAACTCTATCCGCCATAATATTGTCAAGAAACGGTTTTGTCTTTTACTGGAGAATCTCCTGCTCCGCTTCAAGATCCTTGAATTTAGCTAACTTATTCACAAAATTAATTTAAATTAACTTAATCTATAAGTTGTATAGTTATTTTATTATTCAAAATAAATCGATTTATGACTAACGAATAAGTTTCTAAAAAAAATGTCCTGTTAAAAGGAACCATATTAGTATGCAAAGCCGGTGCCAACTTTAGCTCGAATTACGGACGCTTAATCCTCACACCAAAGTATTTGTTTATTAAGCGGAAAAACCCATTAAAATTGCGGTATGGACTTTTTGATTGCCAAATTTAGTTTTCAGAATTAAAACAAAAAAAATTTGATAGTCATGTTGCCATCCTTTTCTGGGAAGTGCATAAACGAGCCGCCATATCGATTTAGAAATCGACAGCGCGCATTTGGCATTATAAACATCTATATGGCATATAAAAAATTGAAAGAAAATCCGAAGACGGAATTTAATTCCAAATATAATCAAGGTTAAATAACTGAAAAACAAACACAGTCATATTTTAAAATAAATCTGCTTCATGTGGTGACGATGGTCTCTCTGCAAAGATATTCCTCACTCTTCCTGATTCTGTACTGAGGGCTCTAACAGATGCAATTAATTATTCCTGGGTTGATGGAAGGTCTTTGATTGATGGATTGTCTAAAGCTTGCAAGGGTTATTCCTGTCCATAAGCAACGCTTCGCCATATCGATTATCGGTAGCCTTTATTCGCTTCAACTATACCATTGATAACACAGTCATTAAGCAGTGTGACACTTTTAGAGACCTTGGTGTGGTTTTCGACCCAAAGCTTTCCTTTACTTTTCAGATCAGTAATATATATATATATATATATATATATACCTACACCAGTGCGATGAAGATGCTTGGATATATTCTAAGGAATTCGGCTGATTTTACAAATACTCGAACATTGAAAACTATTATAATTTCGTGCGATCCAAACTAGAGTGTGGTGTCATTATGACACCCCATTTTCCACAAATACCGTGCGAGCAAAAATTATTTGCATCAAAGAGGGCTTTGATTAAAAAACGTAGGGCTTGCATGGTTTAGATCACAATGATATGGGGACGATATATCTAACCAAATCTAGGTTAAAATTTTGTCAAATTCATATTATGAGTAGACAAATACAAACTTATTTTTGTTGTTTACAAAATTAACAAAGTAAGAATATACAGAAAGAAAAAGAAAAATAATTACATAAATTGATGAAATTGGCCACCGCCATGCTCCAAGCATGAATTCACATGTCTCCTCATATTTTTGAAAGTGTGTGTGTGACCAGCATATCTCTGGAGAAATGTTACCACATTCTTGGATAATCCTCCTTTCTTTTAATTCTAAATTTGCAACTGGTGTTTTAAAAATAGTGTTCTTTAAATGAGGAAAAACGAAGTAATCTATAACCGTTAAACAAGGTGATCTAGGTGGGAATTCAATGTCTGATCGAAAACTGATCAATCTGTCGTCGAAAAAATTGCGTAAGTAGTTAATAGTTTCGGCGGCTGTATGCATGGGCGGTTGCACCGTCCTGTTGAAAATATCCAAAATGTAGTTCGTCGTCAAGTAATTGCTCCACAAATGGATTCAAAATATTGTCTCTATACCGCTGTGCTGTAACTGTGTCATGGAAAAAAATAAGACCAACAATTCTTCTTCGGAAACAGCTAACCAGACACCAAGTTTTTGAGGGTGCAATGTGGACTCTACAAAAAAATGGGGATTTTCACTACTCCACATGCGTGTATTCTGAGAATTCACATAACCGGAGAGGTGGAACCAGGCTTCATCCGAAAAAAATGTCAGGTTTAATAAATCAGTTATTCCCAATAAATTTTGGGTAAATCATTGAGAGTAATTCCTGCATCTTTCAAAATCTGCGGCTTGTATATCTTGGAATACTTACACTTTATAAGGAAGTGAATTTAGCTGCTTCTTAAAAATAGTCCTGCATGTTCCATAAGATCTTCCCACTTCTTGGGATAGGCGTCTTATGTAATTTGTTGGCGTAGTTTGCATTATTTCACGAACGTTTGCAACAAGTTCTTCTGTTCTAACAGATGGTCTTCCTGCTCCTTTTTTATGTTGTATAGAACCTGTTTCCTTAAACACAGCCACGGTTCCTTTCAGGCAATAATAAAAATCCCCAGCAATAAAAGCAACGTTAGGAAAATGCTCGTGAAAATCGTCCATGCACAAACCCGGATTGTATTGCCACTCACCATTTACTCTAACCCTGTTTTGAAAATACGCTTTAACCATGAATGTTATGTGCTGTTCCGTAAAGCCCATTGTGTGAAAAAATAGTAGGCTCTAAGACATCAAAAGCTAAGTACTATATATTATGGTGTTCCTCAGGGTTCAGTGCTGGGTCCTCTTCTTTTCCTTATTTATATTAATTACCTTCATTAAGAACCATCGCAGGAAAAACCCTTAGAGATAGAGTAAGAAGCAGTGATATAAGAGCAACATGCAAGGTGGAGGATGTGGTTAGATGGGGAAGGAACAGAAGGATGGCATGACCATGTAGATAGGATGAACCAAAATAGACTGGCATACATCTCTAAAGACGGAAAACCAGCAGGCAGACGACCGTTAGGAAGACCACCCAAGAGATGGAAAGACAGCGGAACTCCGATTCACAGGAAAATCAATAATACTATCGAAGCCCTCGCAATTAACAGACCTCTAAGGTCTAATCAAAGATTAAGAAGAAGAAGAAGACATGCTTGCTTCTATAGACCTTGCAGGCCAGTTTACGATTTTTGCTGACGACACCACTGATGTTCTCTGGCACGATTCAAATCCCTATATATTAATGATCAAGGCTTCGTCTGATCTTAATAAAATTAGACAATGGTGTTATGCTAACCTATTGACCCTAAACTTTGACAAGACCAACATTGTGAGTTTTCGATGTGATATGGTTGGTGTGTAACTTGGAGTGGCTTCACTAACAAGAAAAGCTAACACCAAGTTTTTGGGACTTTCAATTGATGACTGTCTGAAGTTATATACACTTTTCATCTTGGGATTGCTAGGAATGTAGCTTGGGGATGCTACGCAGTGCGATTACCATCGATGGAGGTTAGAACCACTTTATAGCTAAAGGGTCTACCACTCACTGGTGGAGTCTCACTTGCGATATGGAATTGTGTTCTGGGGAAATATGTAGAAGTACCTGTTGAACTCACTGTTTATTCTGCGGAAGCGTGCTGTAAGATATCTTTGTTGTGTGTATAGCAGAGAGTCCCATAGACCGTTATTTATATCTAAGAAAAACTTTGCCATGTTCGTTTATTCTTGAAACTGCATGATATACAAGCATATTGATACCTAGATTGCCAGTGCTTGACCATGACCACTGAAAGCTCGGTGAAAATAGAATGATCAAAAAAATCATAAAACTTTGTTTCATTGTTAGGAACAAACCGCCTCTCTTCTCTCGGCTCCCTCGTACCTTAATTTGTTTGTTAATTTGTAATTTCAGAATATTTAACGTTACTTATAATACCAAACAAGAAGTGAACCACCTTTTTACATGCGACGAAAACACATTAGCATTGTCTTAACCACGTGCGTCTTTTTCTTTTTCCTCGTCTTTTAATCAGTAGGTAGGTAAACGAATAATGAAACGCGAATGAATATAAATAAAGTAAAACATTGCAGACGTGCCGTTTGGTGGGTCGTTTGTTTGTCTGGATTAACTTCTGAATGCAAATAACGCGCCTATAACATTACATGGCTCCAAAATATATTTTTCCTGCAGTAATTATCATACCAGTAATAGTTTTTTTCAATACCTGTCATGGCCTACTAACTAAAATTATATATTTTTTAATAAAACGTAAATTTCGTGCTTAATATTAAAAATAAAAATAGGGTATTATATATTTTTGAGAAGCTCGTTATGAACTGAATTATATTATTTAAAAATATATAGGATGTCCCATTAAAAAAAAAAAAAGTTTGGTATTTTTCTCGGAAACTATTGAACGTAGAAAAAATCTGAGTACGTCACTGGATTCTACGTAAAAAACTACACAAATAACATTTAGTTTCTCTTTGATAAGCTACAGGGTAACCTAAATATGTGGGGTGTCCCAAAATGTAAAATTATCAAAAACTAGGGCATCTTTTGTTTCATAAAAAAGTAGCACAGTGCCGCAAAAACCGTATCCTTCTATCTTTACTAATAACCAAGATACCCCGTAAAACCATCGAAAACTGGACACCCTGTATATATACTTTGCTTTACGTATGGGGCAAATTTGAAGTTGTCAAATAGAATTTGATGTGTTTTGAACAAAGTGTTTATTTAGTTAGTTCAATGTTACGATGCGGGCGGAAGTTCTTACAACTTTGTGATAAAGAAATTTAATCAAATTACCCTAACGTTTACGTCTCAAAAATGGGACTATTAAGAACATTTTAGCAAACTGGTTCAGTTTCCAATTTAAAAAAAACTATGATCAGAACGACGCAGCTTCCCTAATCGTATTGCAGTCTGTTGATGACAATTCTACCCTCTCATTAAGAAACCGAGCTCAAGAACTTGATGTAGTAAAAAAAACTCATATTCAGTATATTTTAAAGGCAAACAAAATTTAAGACAACTTTTAATCAAACGTTGGAAAAAGGAGACGAAGCCAAACGATTGAATTGAGAACGACGTACAGCTTCTAAAACAGCGAAATGTTGAAGCTGTTCAAACAATTTCCATTGAAGAAATTCGAAGAAGTTTTGACCACATTCGTTTACAGCTGGGAAAATGCATTGAATATGGAGGGGGAGTGTTTTAATAGCAAATTATGAAATTATTTGTTGTTATTTTAAGATTTTTTTGTGTTATTTTCGGGGTCATTAATTTCATTTCTGAAATTAAAAATATATATTTCTGGTAACACCAAAAATCCGTTTTTGATACCCCTCTGTCATTGATAATGTATGTATTTCGACCGCTAATGCTGCTATCCAAAAAATTTTTTTTTTCACCTCTAAAGTTTAAATAAACTAAAAAATTGAAGATTTATTTTAAATCTCGGATTTAAATTACAAACGTTATTCTAAATAAGTTTTCTAATTGGCATTTTGGTCAAAAATAAAAAATAAAGTTTTGCTCTTCGAGAAAAATCATGTTTTTGAAGTTTTTGCGAACCCTGTATAAAAAATCAAAATTTTCTCTTCGTGAATTGCATTTTTCTCACAAGCAAAACTTTTTATCAAGAATAACTTTTTCCCGAAAGATGAAATATTTCATCGATTTGTGCTATTGTAAATCCTATCCGCGGACAGTCTGTATATTATATAAATATATTAATTATAATTATACATCAATTTTTACTGTAGAATAAAACGCCCTCAGACCAAGTGCTTGGTCTGAGAAAAAGCCGTTGCCGAGGAATCTAAACCCCTTTTTCTGTGCTTGAACTAAAACCAATACGAAAGTTGCGGTTTACATAACATCTAACAGATGGCAGCAGCTTGGTAGTATTAGTATTAAAAATATAAGTATCGATATTAGTAAAGGTATCGATATAAAAGTATCGATAATTACTTGGAATCGACAATAAAGTATCGATTCTGTACTAGTATCGAAGTATAGTTTGTGTCCCTACATAGAAGAAATGCGATTCTCCAGAAATTATTGAATAATGTGGGTCCTGAGAGTTTGGTTTAATTTTTTCTCTATAACCCCCTTCGAGAAGTTATAGGCGTGTATGTATATACACGTCTGGATGATTCCATTCGAATACTCAATTAGCTTTAAATTAGGACTGATGACCCTCTAAAAATAAAACAAAAATATTTGTCACACTCAGCACGCTTACTTGTTACTTGAAACATGTTTTTAAACTTACCTCTGCCTATTTGATATGCAAGTACGGCTTTAAGTTAAAAGGTAAATTTAGTTTTAAATTAACTAAGTGACCGGTTAGGCTGTGTCTACCACGTGGCCCGAAACAATAGCATGTCAATTGTAATGTATGCATCAGGCAAAGTTCAAACGAATCTTGTAAAAAGGTGCTTCACTTTTACTCTATTTAATATTCCAAGCAAATAGGAACGGTTAATAATAAAGGTATATATTAATATACAAATGGTTAATAAAGTATTCTTATGAAAAAATCGGCCCGTCACTTATCTTCGCTAATACAGCGGTATGATCGCATTTTTAAAAAAACTCGTCTTTTCTCGCAAATCGAGACGAGATTTTTTCTAAATCTCGCCTCGCTAACATCTCGCAGGATGTTTTCTCGTCTCTTCTCGCGAGAGTCTTGCAATTTTTCGTTCTCGCAATATGACGTAATAAAAAAGCCTACAAAAGCTCTAAGTACATAGGGTTTTATTATTACTATTACCATGTGAGTATTATAAACGCATCCTTCTAAAACGATTTTAAGTTTTAAGTTCTTAAAGTTAACATCTGATATTTCTGACACAGTGTTGCTAACACGCAACTCACACATGACCAAAATAATAGTACTTATACAGGGTGAGTAGGGAGGAACATACTAAATTTCAGGAGCGTAATATACACGCAAAAACAATGTGAAAACACCCATATGTTCTTATTCGATAATCATTTGTTTTCAAGTTATAGCGTAATATCAAATAAAAAAAGTTCATATATTAACGGTTTCCTAATCATAGCGTTCTTTTAATATACTTAAATGTTCAAAAATACCGCCATGCATTGACTTCTAAACATTTTCTGCTTCATCTACGAAGATTGCTCTTAAAATTGGCTGCAGTATTTCTAATACATCGAATTAGTTCATCCCGAGTGTCCACTTTTACTTTGTACACTTCATTTTTAAACCAGCCCCATAAACAATAATCTAGTGCTGTGAGGTCTGGAGATCTTGGAGGTCAATCCAACGCCCAGGAAATGTTTCGTCTAAATGTTGCTTGACCTGACGAGCAAAATGTGCAGGAGCTCCATCGTGCTATGGTAATATATTTGCCTTTTGATATTTACAGGAACATCCTCTAGTAGTCCTTGTAACTCATGTTGTAAAAAATTTAGGTAGTTGTCTCCTGTGAGGCGATTCTCCAAAATGAAAGGGCGAATTAAATAGCTATCGAGCATACCACAAAACACGTTAATCGAAAACTTATGTTGAAAATTACTTTCAACTGTTGCGTGGGGATTTTCGATTGACCATACATGAGAGTTACGAGTATTATTAATACCGTCACGGGTTGCTTCATCTGTAAAAAGTATACGCGATACAACACGATGATTATTTATCCACCGACAAAATTCAATACGTTTAGCGTAATCTTCCGGTTTTAGGTGCTGTACTCTCTGTACATGGTATGGATATAAGCCTTGCTCATGGAGTGTGTTTAATACTCTTTTTTTGTGGATTGCCCAATTAAGTACCAATTCGTCGTGAGCTGGTCGTTGCATTTTCTTTTACTAAATCGAGAATATTTTCTACTTCTAGAATATCGATAAGTATCAATAATATCGATAAGTATCGATACATATCGATAATATCGATATTTTATTTTTTAAATATCGTTATTCGATATATCGATATATCGCCTTTTCCCAGCCCTATAGTTGTAGTTTGCGATATTATTGTCTGTATGCAAAGAGTGAAGCTAGATTGTTTTAATTGACAACGGCAATATTTTAAAATAATCTTACCGAAAACAAAACTTGCAGTTCCGGGGAGAAAATGAAATAACCACAGCTCATTAAATTAAAACAGGGTAAGAAACTTCATCTACCTTAAAATTTCCGACCAATTATGATTTATAGAAAAAATAATGATTAAAAGCAATTTCCAGATACAACTGGACACCTTCAAGATAGTATGTAGTTTACTGACTTTACTCCCTATATAGATTTGGCTAAAAGTGGCCTAATTTTATACTTAATTCGCGAAGACGATTATTGTTCATCAAATGATTCTCTGCATGCGTCAAACATTTTGACAAAAACTATAAACGTTATAAAAAAAAGGTTAATTTTTTCTTTTGGTCCTTTTTTCTATTGTTTTTCGGCAACGTGTCCCTATTTTTCCCTGGCCACCTTGCAATATCGGTAATAAAGATAGTATTTTTATCGAGTGATACTAGCATGGATTTTTTTTATAAAGTTTATCGCAAATCCTAATCAAAATCTTAAGTTTTTGCGAGATTTCTCGTTCTTGCATATTTTTGTCTCACCTCACGAGATTCGCGCAGAAAAAAACTCGTCTCGTCTCGCGAGAACGGGACCAGATGAGACAAGAAAAAGCGAGACTAGAGTGAAACCTAGGAATGATAAAAAAATAGTTCGGCCTTTTATATAATTATACAGCCCATTTAATTAAGAATTGCTCGGACCCGTCAAATTTATTATTTTCAAATGCTTTTTTTTTTAGAAAAAAATATTATACAGGGTAGATCATAAAAATGGTACGTGTATCAACTTTAATTTTTTTAATGTAAATTGTATATTTTTACATTTTTACATTCCTCAATAAATTCCATACAGGGTGTTTATTTGAAAACTTCCCACCTCGATTTTCCTGCTTTAAAATGAAAATGTGGAAAATCGCTCGGACCCGTCGTTTTTTATTTTGAGGGGGACATCTTTTGCGTATATTGTCAATCTTGTTACTTCAAGCCCCCAGGAGGGAGGGGAGGGGTAAGATCTAAATTTTAAATGGATACCCCTATTTTATATAATTTTTTTGGATCCTGCAGAAAATTCTGAAAATTTTTTAATGAAAGCATTATTAGTCTATACTTAACAGTTTCCGAGATATTGACTCTTGAAAAGTAACATTTTTGAAATTTGACAGCGTCTATAGCTTTCTAACTGTACGTCTTAGAGCAAAACGGTTTACATGTCCCTATCTTCGATTTTTATCATCTTTCCAATAGTGTGAACTTTCGGTTAAACCGGATGTAAGAAATATAGTACTTCCGGTTTGACCGGAAGTTGACACTATTGGAAAAATAATAAAAATCGAAGATAGGGACATGTAAGCCGTTTTGCTTTAAGACGCACAGTTAGAAAGCTAGACGCTGTCAAAGTTCAAAAATGTAATTTTTCAAGAGTCAATATCTCGGAAACTGTTAAGTATAGACTAATAATGTTCAGAATTTTATGCAGAATCCAAAAAAATTATATAAAATAGGGGTCTCCATTTAAGATTTAGATCTTACCCCCCTCCCTCCTAGGGGCTTGAAGTAACAAGATTGACAATCTACGCAAAAGATGTCCCCCCTCGAAATAAAAATCGACGGGTCCGAGCGATTTTCCACATTTTCATTTTAAAGCAGAAAAATTGAGGTGGGAAGTTTTCAAATGAACACCCTGTATATTTTTCATAAATCATACCCTGTCCCCCCCTATCTTCAACCGTTTACGAAATATTAGCTTTTAAAACAAAATAGACAAACGACAAAGTATGAAAATAAACTAATTTATAAGATGTTGAAAATGTCCTCCACCAACTATTCTGCAGTAGATCAATGTATCCAAAAATTCCTGTTGTACATTTTGTACTACTTGTGTAGTTCTCGTATTAAGTACTCGTCGAATGGACTGTCGAGTTGGGTTTAGATTTATAAACTAAATTTTTGAAGTAACCCCAAAACAAAAGTCCAGTGAGTTTAGATCGGCCGATCTGGGTGGCCACTCTATTGACCTCCATCGCACCGAAAAAAATGTATTTAAATACTCCCTTACATGAGCAGCACAATGCGGGGAGCACCATCCTGTTGAACTGAATCCTGGTTAAATTTGATAAATCAGGATCGTTATTATCTGGAAATAGAGTGGCAAGAGCTGGAACCAGATCATTTCGAACGAAATTTAGATATCATTCTCCAGTGAGGCTCTTATCGGGGGTAATATCATAAGTGCATCTAATTTTTCCGAAAAAATTTGGAAAAACGAGCTGACAAATTACTTGTCAACGAGTTATTTGAATTTTTTCATAGGAAAAATTAGATGCACAATAAAAAAAGCGTACTTATATACTAGTAATATGATAATTTAATCAATCAAAGCAACGTCCAAAGCATTTTACTGGGTACTATTACTTACTAAAGTTACAATTTACGTAAAATTTACAGTTATTGTATACTACGGGAGTGTTGTTTGATATATTGTTATGATTTTTTATAATGCTTGATAATTCAGCTAAATGCACATCATCTTCGGAGGACGTTGCAGCAGTAGTAGAGTGTTTTGGTCAGGCACGTATCTAGGATTTGGTTTCGGAGGGGGGGGGGGGTCCAGATTGAAACTAATAAAAAGCGGGATGTAGGTATCGAGAATTCTTTGTGAAAAATTTTTGGGTGTCAAGATATTATTTTTTCCATATTTTCACCTAATTAAAAAAAACAAACCGCAAAAAAGAAAAAATAGTAGTAAAACATAACTGTTTTCATTCCATCATTGTCTGTCTCTGGTTTGAAGTAGTGCATCATACAATTTAAGGCTTCTCCACCTCTTCACGTCAGCCTTATTTATGCTATGAGGTAAAACTTCCGTTGTAGCCCACTGGATGTATTTTCGTCCCATAAAGATACCATTTTGTGGTATTCATCGAGTTTTAGTGAAGTCGAACTTGTTTTTCTTTTATCTTCTTGTTTTTGAAGAGTTCTTTTTGCGTTTCGAGCGTCACGAGATGTTTTAAATTCAATATCGTGAAACGGATCAAATACAGTGTTTTAATCCACAAAAAAGTTCCCTGTAGCTTTTTGACGACGATGTTCCACATTATTTTAACGCAATGTTCTTCATACAGTTTTTGAGAATTAAACTCAAAGTTCATACTGTTGTATTTTTATCAATTACGTACTTTTTTTCAGAGCAAAAACTCATAAACTGCTTCCAAATGCTGTTGCGTGTGTTCACTGTATTCCTGGGTACGCTATTTTTTACTTCTTAGGTTGCTATGTGGAATTATTTTGCTAAAGTCATTCGCTGATAACTAGATAGAAATTCAACAATTTTTTATTTTGACAGTACTACCTATCAAACATTTTTCCGGAAAAATTACTGACAGGAGCTGTCATGCAGTTTTTCCACTTGAAAATTAAATATACGACATACGAATTCTAGTCAGTGAATGGTCACAATTGATAGGAAGGAAATAATCAAAGAAAACTGGTCCGATTCCCTTATTTTCAGCAATGACTGCCTAGACATTAACCTTTTTATTATACAGGGTGTAATTTTCTATGAACCAGTGAGGATTTTCCTGTGTGCCCAGTATGTGCAGGTTTGTCTATGAACCTACCTGATCATTTAAAGGATTAATATGTCATTGTATCTTCATCCGAATAACAAACTCTTTGGACAATTCGTGCGTGATTATCCGTTAGCTCAATCACAGAAAATATAGCTATTGCGTAGCTATATTTTCTGTGGCTCAATCCTTATATTTCACAAAATGGCTCTCGCCTATCATCGTCCAATAACTCTTGCACAATTAGAGTAGAGTGGGGCAAAACGACGCACTTAAGGGTTAATTCGGTTATAAAAATAACAAACCGTAAAAATATATTTTTATTTGTAAATAACTTAAAGGGTTATACAGAAAAAGAAAAGCAAGAAGTCTTTCTCCACAATATTTATTATTCGAGTAACTAGGCGAACCTAGAATCACATCGACATGTTTCGAGTGTAGAAACACTCATCATCAGGAAAACAAAGTGAAAAGTAAAATATGCTGATGTTTTTAGCAAAAGAGAAAATAATGGTGAGATTGAGCCGTAATGGAGCTTTTAGTGGTGTACAAGAGGTGTAAAATTGGATAGTCAGAATAAGGTCGACAATCTAGAATCCAGCATACTGAAGAGTAGACGGTTAAGTGTAGAAGCACACTGTGCCGTGCGGGAAAAAATTAGGGAGTTTTTAAAAAAACTTATGTGTAAAAATCATCAATAAAGTACTGAAACATCTTGAGTTTTGTTAAGCCTAGTCAGAAACATGAGAAAGTATTGGAGTGCGATGAAAAGAAAAAGAAAAAGTAGTTTTTTACTTTAAACCAAAAGATGCCTTGACTTCTAACTTTAAAACAAGAAAATAAGATACTGTCTATAAAAAATGTAACTTAGGTACCTACCTCATGTTTTTCACAGCAATTATCAAAACTTTGCATACATTTCGCAGGAACTCGGGCACATGGAAGGCTAATTAAAACTGGTTTACATGTTGCCAAATTTTAACACTGTGGGGTAAGATTCGTAGATAGGACTTTTGCCCCGTGCGGGTTTTTGCCCCACTCTACTCTACTGGTTTGAAGGGATGACACGTCCTTTTTTTCCTAAATTTAGATACGGTGGTTTGACGAGTATCGTAGTCACGCCCAAATTGTGTGCTCGAGCCATGAGAATTCGAAAATGCTCTAAAATATAGAATGTTTTGAAAAAAAAAGCCCTTTCAATTGGGAAAAACTTAATCACAGGTGATTAGCCGTATCGACGCCCATATAGCCGGTCCCGGTCGTGGATCTTGATGCGCCGGGCGAAGATTTGCTTATGAAATTTAATGGTCCGTCGAGGCATATTATTACCCACACGGGGCTTTAATAGCTCCGACAGGGCACGTTAATCGGCCCGATTACTGTGATTCTCATAAATACGGCGCGTCGTACCGCCGGCCCGCCGGCATTGGTGGGCGGCTGTTGGGCACATACATTCTTACTTTATTTCATAGTACAGGTACTACAACTCATATTACTACAGTCGGAAAGTACATTTGAAATGGAATTTTTTTTTTCACAATATTCTATTTGCAATTATTGTAAGGGAGGGTCATTGATTATAGTCTAAATCCAGATTTTTGACTATTGCCCATTATGCGTCGACCACCATCTTGAAATGCGTTTTTGTTAAATAGTTTTTTTTTTAAATTTATTTATTTTACGTCGGCCTTTTTCCGCAACGAGGCCAATCACCGACGCCAGGGAATTTGTCACACACTATCTGGTAATTTTGCCGAATCCCTCTTTGTCGGGGGTAGGGTTCTTTAGCGTGTCAACATCCATAACACGGGGCCCACAGTTTAACGTTTGCTGAAAGACGGCGCCACCAGGGCCTATTTTTGGTTCAAGTGGGCCCTAGGCCCACAAACCCTCTGGGGGCCCCTCAAAAAAATAGCGCCGCAGGCAAAAACTTTTTGGGAGCCACGCCCTTTTTTATTCAAAAAAACAATAAAAACAAGTAGAACTGTCAAAAACTAACATATATATTTTAGTGTCATAAAATAAACATAACACAAAATAAATAATAAAACAAACACAGAACACAATTAACCAAAAAATGGTCATTAAATTAAAATATTTAAATTTTTCGTTTGCGCATTTTCATTTCTGCAAATTAAATTGGTTAATAATTTCATTCGAATCTATATTTTCTAGTACTTTATTTTCCACGTTAAGAAGGGCCAAAGATGATAAATTATCTTCGTTCAAAGAGTTTCTCAGATATGATTTAACCCTTTTAAGACAACATTGCATCTTTTTGCTTTTCTCGTTCATTTTCTATCATTCTTTTCTTCTTGCGTTTATTGCTGCCGCTTAAATGTTGTCTAGGAATCATGGTACTTTTTATCGCCGACTTGACACTAAAAAAAAATTCAATTCTTAAATTTATTATAATATTGCATACAAGTTTATTCAGAAAAAGAGCTATGAAAATATTTTTTTAAGAAAAATTAATTTACTTACCCACAAAAATAGATATCTATTAATTTTGTCAAATTAACAGTTAAAGCACTTTTGAAAAATACTAATTATTTGCAATTTAATTAGGTTTGCCCAATGCTTACAATGTTTACATACATTAACTGCATGAACTATTAACGAATAAAAAGAAAGACAAAAGCATACGGCGACTCCCGCTATTCAGGGGCGAAGAATGTTGTCGGTACCGTTCAAACCTTTGACGCGTCGAGCATCAAAAGATCCTTTTGTGATGCAGAAATGCCGCCTATTGGACAGTTATCGCGTTGAATTTGAATTTCGGATTGTAATAACAATAAATGGTAGTTAAATTTTTGAAATAATTTTTAAATGGAATTTATTATTTTTCTTTTATTTTTATATATTTCAGTTAGGTCAATCTTGGGGCTCCCTGAGCCAGGGGGCCCCAGGCCCGGGCCTATAGGGCCTTTTGGAAAAATAGGCCCTGGGCGCCACCTCTTAAACCAAATTCCAAATTTAACATCGACGTTGCCGGCACCGGGAATGGAACCCGGGCCTACGATCTGTGAGGCCGCCGCGCTGACCACTAGACCACGTTAAATAGGTTAAATTTTCAACTATTGAGGATCATAACAGAACTTATAGGAAATGTAATTCTCTACAACTTTCATTTTAATAATTTTTTGTCTAAGATGTATGTTTTCCGTTTTAAATCTAAAAAAGGTAAAACTGAATTCTTAAATTTTATCTAGTTTATTTGAAATTTTAGCGCATTTATGAACATAAACAATTTTTCGGGGAATGAAATTCTAGAAAGTTCTGTCACTAACCATTTTTCTCCCACCATGAGGAAAATGATCTAATACAACAGGTGTGCTGAGACATAGTTTGTATTGATAGCTTACCTATGTTTATTAACCCATATTATTAAATAAATTGCTAATGTATCAAACTCGCTTTGGTGTTATATCAATTTAGATTTGCCAGAACAGTGTTTTTATTGGTAGTAATCAGTTCCATTAGCAACAGTCTTGTTGAATAATGAACTGCTTTTAATACAGCAATTTTGTTAAGAAATAAATTGTAGGTGTCTTCTCAATGCGACGCATTTTGTTCCCAGTAAAGCGCTCTCTTAATTATTAAGAAAGTCGAACAGTGTTTCCAAAAACGAATTGTCTCCGTTAGAACCTATAATCCACCAAGACGTTGGTGGGGGTTCATAGCGATCGGCAATCGCCGCGCGTCGTAATATTAGTTAACGTATTTGTTGCACAGGTCACATCGTTGTTCGGAGTCTTCTAGCTGTCCTGTCTGAATTTGACCTTTATTGATCGTACCAATACCTGTTTCAATTAATTTATTTTTACTTCGTATTTAAGTTTTTTTAAACTTTACATGTCAGATAAAACAATAGAAGATTTTTATTTCGCACAACCCATCATTAGTATTGGACTTTATATGGACGAATTTCACTATCTCAGTAAACCATGTTGGATAATAGACAATCATATGCAATTTTAAATGACAAGAACAATATCACACTAAAAGCTGTTTAAATTTTTGAGAACTGTGGGATTGATTTTTAATGGTAAGTATATGCTTTATTAACCGTAGCAAGCAAATATTATTATGATTAATGTCAAGTTTCATTACCACTGCCAGTCGGAACTAACGCAGTGTATATAAAACCCCCAATAGAACTTGATAAATACTGTGAGTATTCAGAGCAATAATGGCTATAAACCATTCTATGGTAGCGCTAACTCCTATTTCCTATTGGCTAAATTACCGTGATATTATCACTACACAACGGTGTAGCAATTTTGTTGTCTTACAGTAGGAAAGCGCGTTGCTGTCACATATAGTATTAAATATTTGTTTCTTTTTTTTCGAAGAGAATATTTTAAAGACTGGCACCCTGTGTGGCAGAGTAATGTCGGATTTAACCCTAATGGGTCTGCCTACCGACTAAAATCCCCGTGTTCCTCGGTTTCTGCGCCTCAGGCGTATAAACCTTCAGACCACTCGCTTAGTATTTCCACTCTCCGCGCCTAGTACGTGCTTCAGTGGTGACGCTAGGGGGGGGGGGGGGGCAGAGGTGGCCCGGGCCACCCCAAAAGTTTTTCGGCCCCCCCTAAAATAAATTAAGATGGGCACTTTGCGAAACCCAATTTTCATATACCTGTAAATAAAAAGTCCACATAATGGGAAAAGCTGGTAACTGTGGCAACGCTGTTTCTTTTTGCAAAGTCAGCTAGTTTGCTAGTTAGAACCATAGACAATTTACCTTTAGATACCTACAGCTTATCTCCTGCGCAAACAAAAGTTACGTTTTATGGGTGAAAAAATGCGTCCGAGCGCATGACTCGTCGGTCAGCGTCTTCATTTGGGGAACCTTCGTGCATGCGCACAAACCTCGTGTTATCGGCCGTCCTACTTTATCGACAATAATCGACGCGCTCAAAAATACTCTCCAGAACCGGCTCGGCCGCCATTTTTGTTATTGTGTTTTAAGGTTTCTCTTCTCTGCGGATTCCTTGTAGTTTTCTAAAGTTTTCAGCTATCGGATCGGCTATCGTGGATTGTGGGACTGGTGTTTAATATTTATGGATTTCTGGTTTTTGTGTAGTTTAGTTAGTGAATTGTATTTGTGCTTTTAGTGACTCGGATTGTAATATAAACAATGACTAGTACTAGTTGCAGGCGTTGTATAATTGTATTATGCCCAAATAGGGGTAAAATAAACCCTCTATGGTGGCATATGAGCAAGAATTTAAATTTTAAAGCCCGGACCTGTCTATTTTCCCATTCGTCAAACGATAATGTTGCAGTGCGCATGTCTAATAGTTCCCAGTTTTGTTTACATGCGCGAGGCCATAAAACTGCCACATTCGTGATTATTGTTTGTTTATCTAAAGGTAAATTGTCTATGGTTAGAACAACATAACTTTGTTAGCAGTGACAGTGGACAGTGAGCCCAGTGTTACCAACTCGTGGGAAATTTCCCGATTCGTGGGAAATTATAAGGTCTAAAGGGAAAAGGGAAATTTTTACTTAAAGTTCAATATTCGTGGGATATTCCATATAGCCTGCTAAACAGGAATTTGATTAATTAATACAATTAATGTTGAAATAATAACCACAATATCGTACTGGCTGGCAATCAATGCTGCGATCTTCTGTTAACTCACGATTTCCATTGGTAGATGTAGTGCGCAATTAGTGTCTTCGCATATCAAAACTTGCAATTTTGCAGATCTGCAAATATGGCGGAACCCTCATAAAAATCGGTCTCACATTGCCGGTTTCTGCAGCTGCTTTTGAAAGATCGTTTTCCTGCCTTAAAAGAGTGAAAACGTATTTACGAACTACCATGGTTAATAGCAGACTCTCATTATATATCCATACTTAGCATCGAGAAGAATACATCCAAAAATATCGACCTGGATAGTGTTGTACTTAAATTTGGACGAAATCATAATAACAGGAGAATTCTGTTGAATCTATAAATACATTTTTAAAACTAATGTAAAGGTACATATAATTCGCTTAAGTTCCTTTTTCTTTATTTACTTAAAAATATTTTTTTATGTTTCCCACGTCCCACGTCTATATTTACGATTTTTATGATATTTCACTTTTTGTACTTAGCAGGAATTTTGTATTTATTTATTTAGTAAATAAAAAATTGATCTTAAGCTCTTGAAAAAATTATTCGCTTACATTATGATACCAATACATAATATAGGTTTATAGGTAGTTGTAATATACAAAGTAAATTTGTATGCTTTATTGACGAACCTATTTTGGCCCCCCCAAAAAATTCCTGGCCCCTTCCTGGCCACCCCTGTAGCAAAAAGCTGGCGTCGCCACTGACGTGCTTTGCTTCGTACTTCACCTAGTCACACAGTCTTGTCATAGTTAAACAGTTGTATAAAGAGTATGTGAATTCCTATAATAGGAATAGAAGGTTTTTTTTTCTCGGTGCAGGATTAATATTTTGGGTCCTGCGTCTGCGGTAAAGAAAAATAAGGGGGTGCATGTGAAAAATTTATTCAACAATTTTTATTATTTATTTCAAAAAATATATTTACATTCTTTCTTCTTTTTGACGATAATTCTGCTAAGTTGACATAATCGGTTTCATCTTTGCACATTTCAAGATTGTCGTATTCAACGATGTCGGTGTTAAATGTTGATTCCGCAGGAATATCTATATTATATTCCTGACAATCGATATCATTATCATGCTGTAATTTCGTGACGTTCTCGCGTATCTCTCGGCAGTAGCTTTGGCATAAAATAGAACATTATTTGAGTCCTGATTTTCGATATTTCCACAATTTGTTTTGCATTTACCAGAAATCATCTTCGGCAACGATTTCAGCGAGGGATCAGCCATGGTTGTAGGTTCTAACCCACGACGAGTTTTTATCCAGCCCCACTCGGTATCTATTGTTTCGTGTTAAAGCTATTTTGGACATAGCAACTAGGCTCTATTTACAAATACAGCAAAAACTTATTGAATTCTATAATAATACGAAACAAGCAAAAGTGTTTTTTAGTGACCATTAACAAGAACGTTTAATTTTTGTGGTTTGCGACTAATGTTTTTATATGACATATCATATTTTTTCAGTCGACATTACTTCGAGTAATGTGACTTAAATAGCTATTAAATAGTAATCACCGGTTATAATATGACTTACATCGATGTTTCTTTGACACAATTAGTTATAATATGACCATTATCGTAACCAGACATGAAACCGTTCTAGTGCCCATCATCCATGCAGTAAGTAACAAAAATACAACGCTCAACAAAATTGTAACAAGCTACTTAAATTTTGTATTTATTTTTTTATTTGTTACTATGGTATAGATATGAAGGCAGGTCAAGTTATGTTTCTTAAATATAAATAACAATTGTAAAAATAAAAATAATACTTAACGTTTACATTACATAACATTTTGGTTTTGAAAATCAGTAAGAAATTTTTAATTAGGTAATTTAAATTTACTGAAAAATAAATAAATCTCATTTTTAAAATTTAAAATTAAATCATATATTTTTTTGTCTATTGTATCTCCGGTGCATCAGTCTATAAATTTTGTTTCAAATATTTTTATCTTATTTATAAAATCATAAAGAAGAAAATATAATAAAAAATGACAACACAACAAAATACAGTTTTTTGATAATTAAAATAAATCATCTCCGCAAGGATCATCATAATCAGATTCGTCCAAGTTAATAATAAGAGGAAGAGAAGAGTATTTGAAGCATCGATAAATCTTTCACGTTCCCACTAGTGGTGTGCAACATAATCGATCAATCGATCATTCTATTAGAGATATTTTTTTTAATTAATCGATATTTCAAAAAAAAAATGATTTTTTCGATTAGGTAATCGATTATTTCGGTATTCGAAAAAAAAATTTACGATGTTTTGTTTAATCGATCGAAAAAAAAAAACTATTTTTGGATTAATCAATTGACCAGAAAAACTATTTTTCGATTATTCGAAAATATAGGTATGTTTTTGGATGATTGAAGTTGCTAGTAACTTATTATTGCTGTAAGTCTCTATATATTTATTAGCAACCCTATTACCCCAAAAATCGGTTTAAAAAATTATTATAGCATAATTATTATTGCAAGACAATCAACGAAATAATTTGAACAAAGTTTCAATCTGTACGCCTTTCATAAAATTAATATTCTTAACGATCTAATATTTGAATTGACTTTTTGATTTATCTTGATTAAATCAATCGATTATTTTCGATTAATCGATTATTATTTTCGATTACTCAGAAATAATCTAGTATTCTAGATTAATGAATTATTTTTTGATTTTTGATTAATCGATTATTTTTAATTAATCGGATATAACTAACTATTTTCGAATAATCGATTATTTTCGATTAATCGATTATTTTTAATAAATCGATTATTTTCGATTAATCGCACAGCCCCAGTTCCCTTACATCATTTATAATTTTATTAGTGTTTGTTATATAATTTTTCCATTTTTCCACTGTTACATTTTCTATGACTTCATTTCACAAACCCAAAACTACCTCATGTGTTACAGGATGCATAGAAGTTATTTTTGCATCATAATAGCGCTTACATTCTTACCAGACAATTTTAATTACATAATAGGATTAAACTGGAAATGATATGGAGGAAGTCTTGAAACTCGATGTCCATGTTGCAATGCTAGTTCGTCCAACCTATTAAAATAAAATTAAAAAATAAAATAAATAGCGCTTTCCAGATTACTTGTAACGTTTGGGTGAGATATGCGGCTTCCCTATTATCCAGATCTGATCCTTCATGGCAAATGGTAAAACCAGAATTTGTCTTTGTTCTAACCATGCGATAACTAATCGTTTTAACCAACTTGTATTTGGAATCTTCAATTAGCCCAGAATGACAGGTGGCGTTATCCATGATAATAAGCGCCGGTTCTTCCAAATTTGGTAAAAACTTTTTTTCAAACCATTTCTTAAAGTTTCCACTATTCATCGAATCACGAAAATCACCAGATTTTAGGCCAGACTTAAATATCAAACTATTAAAAATCGCCTGTTTGATACAGTACATTTATCATTTATGCCATTTAAATTTAAATTTTTTTAAACAGTCCGCTAATGAACCAGTGGATATTTTAACACCATCAATGATTTTAAGGTTTAATTGTATTCAGCGAATGGTAACGTGTTCACCAGGCTCTATATATTTCATAAATACACTCATTTCACACATTATTATTTTTTATAATTCCATACAATGGAGAGTTTTGAGCCGAATAAGTGTGACCAAATGGCAAAAAAAATCAGTTGTCCTTAGAGACGTCTGGAGGACGAGGACATTAATATAAACTTGTTCAAGGATATCTGGACTTTGTACTAAGTTTTATATAAAAAAAATACATCGTGAATTTTCTTCGAGTAATCAGGGACGCTAAATGAAAATTATTTCGGGCCAGAGAAATATCGTTGATGGGTATAATAAAATTCTGTTTTACCGAAAGGTAGGTATTTGATAAATAAATTCTAAATATTTTCCAACCTGTCCACATAGCTTTTTTGCTTGGGGCTCCAAACACGACTAGCAAAGTTAGTTTACTTAAAACAAAGGAATTAAATAGGCAAATTATTGGTTTAATATTATAAAATGGTTTACATTTTCTTATAATGTGAAACCCAATACTAGGGTGGTGGACATCCTTCGGAACAAAAGGATTCGAACAATGATTGACCGTTGAAAATATGAATTTATTACAGAAGATCAAATCGAGCAATTCATTATTAGAGTCGATTCACTCAGTAAACCTGCAAGATGGCCGACATGTCATATGACAAAAGTCATTGAAAATGCAAAAATTTATTTTATTTAGCTGGAATATGACTTTTGTCATATGACATGTCGGCCATCTTGCAGGTTTACTGAGTGAATCGACTTTATTATTATTATTATTGTTTAGTAGATACCTAGTTAAATTGCAGTAAATTGTAAAATGAGAAGGTATCTAACAGTAAAGAACATTATAAGGTTCCAAATAGTCACTATTACCAATCCGAGTCCACCGTGCATTAAAGTCACCGCAAACTAAAAGTACAGCGTGACCAGTAAAGTCCGCAACATATGAGATTTTTTTTTATTAATAGCTTTATTTAAAATTTGACTTTGGCATTAAGGTGGGAGTATCAACATGCTTGCCAACCTATAACCTATTTCGCGTAGATTTATTTAAGTTTTCTAGCTTTTATACAAAATTTAAAGAAAATCAGTATCGACTAGATATTCTATAGGTAATAATTGACATATTTAATAAATATCAAGGATTTTCATAACTTATTTTAGAAGAATTGTATAGCGAAAAATATCGGGTAAGATTTTTTTTAAACATTATTATGTCATTGTCACTCATTGTTCTTTCACTATACAATTCTCCCAAAATTATTAATGAAATAAATTGATATTTTTGTAATATATCACATACTACCTAAATAATGTACCGACGATATTGATTTTCTTTAAATGTTAGTTATTAAGATAATAAACTCAAAAAATCAACGCGAAATAGGTTATAGGTTGGCAATAGATTGAATGACGTTGAGAATTCAACCTTAAGTTCTGCTTCGATCGAGATGAAAATTAAGCAAAAAAATAGTAGTCACGTGATTCGCATTATCTGTCAAATTTTAATCTTTTCCAAAATATAATTCTTCTGAAAATATCGAAAACAGTTATAAGAAAAAGTTTTTTTAAATGCAGTTTCTAGCCCACATGCAAAATTTCAGCTGCATAAGATAATTTTGATTTTTTACCCACCACTATAATTTATTTTCCACGTAATGAACACTTTACTGATGACACTGTGTTCTTTTTGTCTTAATATTAAGGTGTATTACTTTTAGACACAAACTACGTTTTCAAAAATATCTTTTTTATGAAGTTACCTTATATAGGGTCAAAAACAAATAGACTTTGCATCACATGCGACCCAATTTTAATAGCCCAATTTTGATTTTGTAGAAAACACACATTTAATATGGCGCTACTTTAAAGAAAATGTATCTGAAAAAAAACATTGTCAAAACTAAGAAGTTTTATGTAGGTTGAGTTGAGTCTTATTTTGCAAACGTCTTATTTACAAAATATGGGTAAAAAATCAAAAGTATCTTATGCAGCTAATATTTTGCATGTGGGCTAGAAACTGCATTTAAAAAAACGTTTTCCAATAACTTTTTTCGATACTTTCAGAAATACTTTGAATTATTTTTTGGAAAAAATTAAAATTTGACAGATAATGCGAATCACGTGACTACTATTTTTTTTTTGCTTAATTTTCATCTCGATCGAAGCAAAACTTGATGCCAAAGTCAAATTTCAAATTAATTAAAAAAAATCCTGTATGATGCGGACTTTACTGGTCACACTGTATATGGTTTCCCTCAATCGGCAAATTATTGAATTTTGTTGAAAAACTTATATAAGCAGCATTGTCATTTGGAGGTAAATAAACGCAACAGATAAACAATGTATTATTTCCATCCAACCTTTCATCCTACATTTAAAGGTACGTATAGGGCATTGGTAATTTGACGGGTCCGAGCGATTCTTGATTAAGTGGGCGGTATTCTATTTAAAAAGCTGATCCATTTCTTCAGCATCACTGTAGATACATATAGTAGTCACCCGCGTTCCGCCACGTTGTTCAGAGGTTATTTGAAAAGAGAACGACCCTCTTAAACAGGAATTGTAAAGAGCACGAATGCACGATGAAAAAATGACATAATTGCCTAAAGTCCTAATCGGGAAATGCTGCAAGCGGGATACTTATCAGCAGGTATTAAGGGCACGCCACCCACCAATAATAAAAATATCATCCCGGTCGCAGAGAACATTACGTTATCTGATCGAGAGGCAAATAATTATCGGAGAGTATTTAAAAGTGCGCTGCACGAAAAAAGTCGAAGGGCACTCCCCCTCGCGGATAATGTTTTCTCTAATAACTATAATCATGTGGGTAAATATATAATCAATTTGTGGTCGGGACTGGTTAAACGCCCACGCGCCGGTCGCTGATGCGCCCGGTCGAAGCGAACGGAAAAATTTGACCGGGGTCTGCGTCATGATCGGCACGATTTCGCGCGTTGCCAAGTTGCTCGTCGTGGAAAAAATACCGCGATTTAGGGAGTTTATTATAATTAGTTAAAAACATAAATATACAGTGTCACCAGTGTATCTAAAGTCTGCATCATATGGGATTTTTTTATTAATAGCTTTATTTAAAATTCTTCAGACTTTATCATCAAGTTCTGCTTCGATCGAGATGAAAATTAAGCAAAAAAATAATAGTCACGTGATTCGCATTATCTGTCAAATTTTAATTTTTTCCAAAAAATAATTCAAAAGTGGGGTTATTTCTGAATATATCGAAAAAAGTTATTAGAAAAAGTTTTTTTAAATGCAGTTTTGCAAAATTTCAGCTGCCATAAGATAATTTTGATTTTTTACCTATATTTTGTAACTTGCACCACTTTTGCAAAATAAGACTCAACGCAACCTACATAATTAGTTTTGACAAGACTTTATTTCCGATACATTTTCTTTAAATTAGCGCCATATTAAATGTGTGTTTTTCTACAAAATCAAAATTGCGCTATTAACATTTAGTCGCATGATTGTGATGCAAAGTTTATCTGTTTTTGACCCTGTATAAGGTAACTTTATAAAATAAGTATTTTTGAAAAGGTAGTTTGTGTCTGAAAGTAATACACCTTAATATTAAGACAAAAAAGAATACACACAACAAAATTGTATCAAATATTACGTATTATTTTGTTTTTTAATTAAATGTAATTTTAAAGTTTTTTTAAACGGTTTTAATGATTTTTGAGACTTAATAGAATTTTCCAAATTATTATATTCTATCAAACCTTTATAAAAAATAGATTTATAAGCTAATGTTTTAGACACTCTATCCACATAAAAATTTTGATTAGTTCTTATTTTATAATTATGATGGTCATAATTAAAAGAACAAAATTTTTTTAAACAATCAGGCAATAAATTATTTTTAATTTTAGTTATAAAGATACTTACTAAATAAAAAATTATATTTTCCTACAGACGTGTGGAAAAATCAATTTTCCGCACTGATATCCGTGCGGAAAATTGGTTTTTCCACACTTGTTCGTAAAATTTTTTCGGCACGATTATGTCAAAAATCCGTGCGGAAAATTGATTTTTCCACACTAGTGCGGAAAAATTTTTCGGCACGATTATGTCAAAATCAATAATATATCAGTTATAACTTGTAGTAATTACTTTTTTGTCATAATTAGTTACTGTTACATAATAATATGTATGTGATTGTTATAGTTAATTAAAAATTATTAAATTTCTTTGAAATATGTTTTACTTATTTCCACACGTCTGTAGAAAAACTATTGTACCTGACACGTGCGGAAAATGTTTTCCCTGCACTCGGCTGCTTCACCGAACTCCGCTACGCGTCGTTCGGTGAACGGCAGACTCGTGAGGAAAAATTCATTTTCCGCACTTGTTAGGTAAATAGCTATTCTGACATTTAACCAATCTAAATTTTTTAACATAAACTTAATTTTTGTATATTTGTCACAATTTAAGATAATCCGCATTGCCTTATTTTGTAAAATTTGTATTTTTTTAAATATTTCCTCACTAGCACAATATAAAATGGAAGAACAATAAAGAAAATGTGGTAATATTTATAGTATTAAATACAGTTTTTTTAGAAAACAAAATTTAAATTGGAACTGATTCTTTTAAAATAACCTACTTTTCCGGCAATCTTCGATATAATACTTTCAAAATAATTAAAAAATTTTAATTTTGAATCAATGATTATCCCTAAATATTTAAAACTGTTTACTAATTCCAATTTTTCACCATCAATTACAACATTTATATTTTGACAATTTAAATTATTACCCATAACCATACATTTAGTTTTTGAAATATTTAATTTTAATTTATTTACTTTTAGCCAATTTAATAATATATTTATTTCAGAATTTAGAGTATTTAGACCAACAAAAATATTTAAAACATTAATGTAAATTAAGGTGTCATCAGCAAACATTTGTAACTTACACATTTTAAAAACCAATTAAATATACTTACGGCAAAACTTAGTAGATTTTCCAATTTCACTCAAGCGGAACCGGCAACGCGGCTTGGTTCGTACCATAGAATTTGTGGCAGGCGCGCTTTAGACGAAAGCATAAAAATGCATCTCAAGATTTATTATGTTATTATGGTTCGTGCTGGCACGATTAAGACAACGATGAACTCGAGTGATATTTGCTTTTTTTAAATTATCTTTCTAATAGGCATAGAATATGCATTTTTCTAATTCCGCTGTATTTAGGACAAAAAACAGCATTCACTTATCATAGCCATTATTGCATAAATGGGTATTTATACAAACAGTTGGGAAACATTAATTGTCGTTTAACGAGCGTTTTGCAGGATGAACGCTAGCAAGTTTCCTCCAAAGTAGAACACACAAGTATTTGGCACAAATGTGATCCTTTTTAGAAACTCACCAGCTTGGATGTATCAATCGCCATTAATAATGAAAATACAATTTTTTTTTATTGTTTGAACCATTTTTTTTATCTTCGCTGTTTTTCAAAGACAGACAACCAACAATACACTTAAGTTAACAAACGATTTGTTCCTTTTATATACCGGGTGTTTCTTAAAATACGTTCACCCCTATAGCTTTTTTATATTTATAGATATTAAAACGAAATTTTCAGATTATGCATAAGAGATGAGTCTGCATTTATTGGCATAATTTTCAATTTGTTAGCACTTCCGATTTGACTGGAAGTGACCTTGACTTTGGTATTTTAAATGGGACATCTTGTATATTTTTACTTATTGGGATGCAGCATAACATTCTGAGTAAAATGACACCTCACGTGTAATTTTTTGACGTGTTATAAAATTTTTATGTTTATTTTTTATTTTCAATCTAGAGTGCTACAAATGAATTAAATCTGTTAATTTATAGTCAAGTAGTATATGAAAATTAAAATTATGTCATAATAATTGACTTTCTAAGTTTCACAAGCGTTTAAAAAATTAAATTTTGTTTTCTTGACGTTTACCTACTCTATTTTTTTAAATGGAACGATATTTATTTACTAGGATATATTTAAAACGAGCATTTTTTTTCCAACAATTTGATAACATACACTTCTATGCTATTTTAAAATTGACACGAAAAAATTTGCCTTAAGTCACAATCGCAAATTTAAAAGCGTTATGCAGTATTGCCACCTAGTATTTTCTAAAGAAATATAAAGGCGGCTTTGAAAAACAATTAAATGGTTTTAAAAACGAATATGGTTTTAAATTAAAATTGTAATTTCATTCGTTTATTAAACTTACATTGCGAATCAGATAAAATGGTTAGTTTTACTAGAAATTAACAAATTGAAATGCTCCCAATTTTTGGAGTGACCAGAAAAATTCTTCTGAAGCCGCAAGCAGTGGCGCAACCAGGGGGAGGGGGGCTGCCGGGTCGCAGCCCCCCCCCCCCCTCCCGGAGCTTAGAAGCCTATTCGTTTAATTGCAAACCAATTTTTCATGTCACGCCTTTTACTAATATTTTATATTCAGCCACATAGTTTACATCAATCATGTTATCAATAGTGAAATTATACTACATCTTTTTTTAACTTTGCCTATTACAATCGCCACATCTGAAAGGTCCTTTTCAAATTTAAAATATTTAAAGACATTTCGTCGAAAGACATCGTAGCAATACGAGAGAGGACAGATTAAATGGTTTGGCAGTTCTTTATGCGAACCACGATATTCATGTTACCGTGGAAGAAATTCTGGACGAAATGGCAAAAACAAAACGAAGACTTTTACTTTAATATTAGTATAATAGTGATTACTAACAGCTTATTGTATAAGGTTTTTGTTTAGTTTTAGTATAAGTATGATTAATATATGCGTTACTTATTTTAAATACATTTTTACTATAATTAAAATTAAATCTCTAATTTTTTTTTCATAAATATTTAGTTAGGGCCAGCGGCGTATTATGGCAGAAGTTTTAGGGGGCTGTAGCTCCCTTCAATCATACGTATTTTACCCAAAAAAAGGGCGTGGCACCCAAATTTTTTTTCGCTTGCGGCGCAAGTGGTTAAGGCCCCCCCCCGGAACAAAATTTCTGGCTGCGCCACTGGCCGCAAGATTGTATGTATTGTATGTTTTTGACATTACAACTTTAAATTAAAACCATTCCATTGTTTTTCAAAGCCGCCTTTGTATTTCTTTAGCAAAGAGAGGGCGGCAATAATGCATAACGCTTTTAAATTTGCGATTGGGATATAAGGCAAATTTTTCAGTGTCAATTTTAAAATAGCATAGGAGTGTATGGTATCAAATTGTTGAAAAAAAAAATGCTCGTTTTAAATATCCTAGTGAAACACCATCGTTCCATTTGAAAAAATGGAGTAAACGTCAAGAAAACAAAATTTCATTTTTAAACGCTTGTGAAACTTAGAAAGTCAATTATTATGACATAACTTTAATTTTCATAATAATATACTACTTAACAGATTTAATTAATTTGTAGCACTCTAGATTGAAAATAAAAAATAAACATAAAAATGTTATAACACGTCAAAAAATGACAAGTGAGGTGTCATTTTACTCAGAATGTTATGCTAAATCCCAATAAGTAAAAATATACAAGATGTACCATTTAAAATATCAAAGTCAGGGTCGCTTCGGGTCAAACCAGAAGTGCTAACAAATTAAAAATTATGCCAATAAATGCAGGCTCATCTCTTAGGCATAATCTGAAAATTTCGTTTTAATAGTGAAATTTGGTCCTCGAATTTGACCAATGCAACTCAACGTGGTGATTTTTCGTTACTTCAAAAACAAAATAGGTTTGCAAATAGCCTGCAAAACAAAACAAAGAAGTTAAATCCAATTACCCGCAAAGGTCGATTACAAACGTAAATTCGATACAAGCCCAGATATGCCGCTTTGGCCGAGCGCTAATTTGCCCAATAAAACCGAAATTAAACCCGAGATCAACAAGAGTCCTTAATGTCCTTAATTGTGCCGATTTCCATTGATAACATCGCTGCTCGTGATCCCGAAGAGACTTAGGTCTGGCCGGTATTCGGGCCCGTGTTCGCCGAACGTCTCATTAAATAATCCGCGAGTGCACCCGCTGTTGACAGTTGGTCAGCTACCTAAATCAGTTCCTTGGACCCGAGATTTTTTTGTTTTTCTAGACCAGTGGCCGCAGTGGACGTTTTAGTTTTCCTGCAACGAGGAAAAGTATAAAGATGTGAAAAAAAGGTTTTACTTGTATCAGATTTATGCGTGTTGCAGTGGCTGATCCAGAAGGGGGGGGGGGGGGGAAGGGTGATGGGGGCAATGGCCCTACGTCCCCTTGTACATTTGGATTAAAAAAAAAATGTTAACACAGAAAATATAATCAATTGTTTCTCAAAATCACAACATTAATTACATTTTGTATTAAAATTATTCCCAAAAAGTTATGTATACAGACTGTCCGCGGATAGGGTTTACAATAGCACAAATGGATGAAAAATTTAATTTTTCGGGAAAAAGTCATTCTTGATAAAAAGTTTTGCTTGGAAAAAAAAAATGCAATTCACGAAGAGAAAATTTTGATTTTTTATAGGTATAGGGTTCGCAAAAATTTCAAAAACATGATTTTTCTCCAAGAGTAAACTGCCTTTATTTTTCATTTTTGACCAAAATGCCAATTAGAAAACGTATTTAGAATAACGTTTGTAATTTAAATCCGAGATTTAATATAAATCTTTGATTTTTTTAGTTTTTTTAATTTTTAGAGGTAAATGGAAATTTTACTGTTTTTTAAAATTTTAAATGCATTCCTACCATCTTTTGTAAACACAAGGAATTTTTTTACCTTTTTATTACTTTGCTTTACGTATGGGGCAAATTTGATGTTGTCAAATAGAATTTGATGTGTGATGAAGATTGAAGCTGGATGCCCTGCGCATTTCGCAATTGAAGTGAGGGAATGGCTTAATAATACATTTGGCCACAGATGGACTGGTTGGAATGGTCCGGTTCTGTGGCCCCCAAGAAGTCCCGATTTAACTATTTCAGATGCCTAACTTTGGGGGCGCCTCAAACAATTAGTGTACTCCCGTCCAATTGAGAACGACGTACAGCTTCTAAAACAGCGAATTGTTGAAGCTATTTAAATAATTTCCATTGAAGAAATTCGAAGAAGTTTTTATCATATTCGGTTACAGCTGGAAAAATGTATTAAATATGGAGGGGGAGTGGTGAATGTTTGAATAGCAAATTATGAAATTATTATTTGTTGTCATTTCATTTGTGAAATTAAAAATACATATATCTGGTAACACCAAAATTCAGTTCTTGAAACTTTTTGATACCCCTCTGGTATGTATTTCGACCGCTAATGCTGCTATCCAAAAAATAAATTCTTTCGAGAGATTTATCTTAAATCTCGGATTTAAATTACAAACGTTATTCTAAATAAGTTTTCTAATTGATATTTTGGTCAAAAATGAAAAATAAAGGTACTTACTTTACTCTTGGAGAAAAATCATGTTTTTGAAGTTTTTGCGAACACTGTATAAAAAATCAAAATTTTCTCTTCGTGAATTGCATTTTTTTTCAAGCAAAACTTTTTATCAAGAATGACTTTTTCCCGAAAAATGAAATTTTTCATCAATATGTGCTATTGCAAACCCTATCCGCGGACAGTCTGTACAGGGTGTTTTTTGAAGGTCGACGAGCGGCCATATCTCGGAAACTACTGGGCATAGAAACTCAGGAAAAGAAAAATGATAATTAAAGTGGCCATGAGAAAATTCTGGAAATAATTTTTAAGTTCCGCATTTTGCCGCAAGTAATTGAAAGGTAAATTTTAAAATTTTACATAACTCCGAAAATTCCACATTAAGGTATATGTTTGATAACACCATTTTAAAGCTTGGACAATTATGCATCATTTTGGTCTTATGCTCATTGGCGTACCGACTTTAATAAGAGTGGGGGAAGCTGTTGAAAGTGTAATCATTTAAATCGCTGTAACTTATAAACGACTTATCCGATTTTACTACATTTAAGCTTGTTTGGAAGAGAAAGGAAACCTTCAATTGTCGTATCCAATGGTACGAAAAGGTACAACTATTTTATTTCCTGAGTTTTTTTCATATCTTGCTTTGTTTTCGAGAAAAAAAAAAACTTTATTGCATGTTCCCGGGACAATAAGAGTAAAAAATTTAAACTAAGTACCAAACTATTAACCAATTTATTTTAAAATTTATGCGAAAAAATAAAAAAAAAAAAATTTTGTGTAATTTTAATTGCTTAATAGTTTGGTATTTAGTTTAAATTTTTTACTCTTATTGTCCCGAGGACATGCATTAAAGTGGTTTTTATTTTTTTTTCTCGAAAACAAAGCAAGATAATATATGAAAAAAACTCAAAAGATAAAATAGTTGTATTTGTAGTTGCTTAATTCGAAAAAATAACATAATTTAAAAAAATGTCAGTGGCGCGCCATTTTGTTGTTAAAAATATTAGTTGGACTGTCTTCCGGGACGCCACTGAACTTAATAATTTTATTCTAATTGAGGCTAAATTATCCTCTTGTTATTACAAACAGAATTGCCAAATTTCAACACAATCGAATAAAAGAGTATTGAGATATTTACGAACATCCTATTTTTTTTTTAAGTTTGACACCCTGTATCGTAAAAAGTATGCATTTTCGGACCCATGTTCAGATGAACTTTTCTTCTTAAAATTACTTAAAGAAGCACGCCTTGGAGTTTGGCCAGATACTTAAATAACACCCTGTATATGATATGGTCGCTGTTATTTAATTTCAAGAGAGCGTCTTTGAAAACCCCATTACCCAAATTTGCAGGAATCAAATTGCATCACTTTCCGAAATATTCTAATGGTCGATCACCGTGAGACAGCCTATACCTTTATTCTTCTATGTCGCCTACATAGAAGTTACGTTTTGTATATGTTTTTCAGAGTTTTACTTGTACTCGTAAGTTATCTCTTGCCTGTTAAATATATACACTTGTTTTGGAGTAATTTTTTTTGGTATTATTGTTTTCACTTCTAAAAACCATTTAGATCATGTGCCTCCCCCCTCCCCCCCCCCCCCCCTTACCCGCCTTAGTGATGTTCTAAATTCGTCGCTGCCTTTTTTTAGAAGGTAAATTACTCCAAATCTGCCAATTTTTGTGCCCTTAATTTCTTAAAAAAAAAGTTTGGAACTTTTTAACACGCTTTTATTACCTTCACCTGTATGTTTGTAACCGACTTCTTTGAACCCAATTTTGACCCACTTTAAACGGTCAGATTTAATTTAAATTTTATAGACTTATCAAGAACCGCTGACAATACAATAATTTGATAAGTTTATCTCATTATTTTGATCAGGATCGCCGGAATTAAATCATTTCCTTACAGATCCTCTGTATGAGAGGGAGAGAGATAGAGCTCACCGTATGCGCATGCGTACTATCTACCTACTTTCCGGCTCGAGCACTCGGCTTAATAGTGTTGGTACCTCAGACCAAGCACTGGTCTGAGGTTGGTACATTCTTTCGCTATCAGTTGGTCCGTTGGCCGAGCGGGTTTGTGGATCCAATGCTTTGAATCTAGCCATTTAAAACAAAATGGATCCACTGCTTTAAATCTAGCCATTTCAAAAAGTCATGGTTAAATTAGTGACAGTATTCCATCTCTACTCCAGACCTCTCTATGACTATCTCTACTCAAAAAAATTTTTCTTAACAATAACTCAAACTAAAAAATGAAAAATAAATATAGTTTAAAAAAAGTAAAAAACACGCTTTAATAACACTGGCCGACAAAATTTTTTTTTTGTTTGTAACAAAGCTAAATAGCATCTTGTGGTAGAATGGACCTATCCAAATACGAAAATGAGAAGAAAAAAAGATGTAACACATAACGTTTTCTTGTTACATTTATAGTACCACATTTATGTTACAATATTTACTATCTATTGAAAAAATTATTTAAGAATTTTCTAACTGTGTATATCGACTATATTTAAATTTTTACACCTACTAAACATACCTTACATCTAAGAAAAACACAAACATTACAACTGAACACACTAATTAAATTTTATTTTCTCCTTTTATGAGGGGTCATAATATCTTCTCTTTTCAAAAACCAACAGTAATCACCCATCATGGCTGGATCCCATCGTCCTTGAAAGCGAATTTCCATTGTCCTGATATCCTGGTGGAACCTTTCACTCTGCTCGTCACTGACAGCTCCCAAATTTTCAGGAAAAAATGACAGATGGGAAAGTGAATTTTTAATGACATTTGGGCACCAAGCGATTTGTAGGAATCTAAAAGTTCATCAACTAACTGTTGATAGTTTGCATCCATATTGTTGCCCAAAAATCCTCTTACTATACTAACAAATGAGTTCCATGCTTAGAGTTCCTGCCTGGTTAGTATAGTGACTTGAGGGTTTGATACTTTGGTTTTTGAGTAAAAGCAAATCCTTTCTGCAGTGGATAGAGCATGTCAATATTAGTAGATTTTTGAACAGACCCACCTCGAAAAGTTATGCTGGCTCCCCCTACGTCCCCCTCAGTTTGGGGATTGGACTGTTATAGTATTTATTTATTTTCTCGAGAACCATAAAAGATAGAAAAGTGAGGTTAGTGCCATTCGATAAAGCATTCATTTTTGTTTGTTTTTGTGTGCTACCTAAGTTACCACAACAAAAAGAAGTGGAGGGGGGATATTTATATTGGCACATTTTTAGCTATATCAAAATAACCGTTAATTTAACAAAAAATTTACAAGAGACAAAAAATGAAGGCTTTAGCTTTGCCTATCGATTGGTTTATCAATAAGTTATGCTTTCTTTTGCAATATGGATCCAGAGGCGTACATAGTAATCGTAAATGCATTATAATAGAAAGTTTTTAGTATGTTTCTCCATAATTTGAGAAAACACTTATGACGATGATTGACGATATTGATTTTACGATATAAGTGTTCACCATACCTCCTCCTCCTTATTTGGGTAGGGGTAAACATGGTTTAATAACAATAAAAAATACTCAGTAGCGTAGATATTTAGAGTAATAAAAGGATATTAATTCAACGATTTTTATATTTTAAATTTACAAAAAAATGTTAACAGTTAGGTAGGGATCTAATTACAACATTCCACACACAAACATAGCCTAGTGCATTTTAAATTTTTTGAAAAGCACTTGCATTTTGGGCCACAAATTTAACATTTGCATAATAATAAAATATTAGATGATATTTTATCATTTTCCTTAGTGGTTCACAGTGGCGTCCATTTATTGTTTTGTAAAGTCCATCCCCATTTCGCTGTGCATGGAAGTTCTGCCACTGGTTGGCATAGATTACCCCAAACAAATCCAGCTTGATAAATACCTACACCGATTAATGTGAAGTGTCAAAGCATTCATTGTTGGAGGTAAATTCTCGACAGTTCAATTTTTTTTAGCAAAGAGTTACTTTCGACAAATGTCAATATCATTAGTTTCAGTATGTTTGTCGTAAATTATTATAACACATTTTGAAATGGTACATAGTTGTTCAGGTGTGGGTTCTTTTGGATGCTGCACCAAATCAATAAAAGTAGCTGTAACCTCCGAAAAACATTCCCAAGCATCCCAGCACTTTTTCTTTCCTTTTTCAAAAAAGGAAGAAGTAGTGTCACAGCCGGTTAATGAGTGAAAAAAAAAGGAGAGCCAGACATTTCTCTCTCATTTTTTGTGCAACATCCATACAGGAAATATATCTTAAGTTTTTACCAGTGCCAAACTCAATCCACACATCTTGATTTTGATACTGGTAATAAATTGCAAGTTCTAATACATCAGTATCTACAGATTTTATTATATTTTTTTTATGTTTGAATGCAATTGTACGCGTGTGCGAAAATTCGCGTGTCTGCCTCCTCATGATTGCAAATTGGAACTGTTTTTATGTGGGTTATACAATACTTTTTCATTTCATTTTTTAAGTTTGAAAATCACCCATATCCTCCCTCGCTTGCCCAATTGGGAAATATGTACCATGGAACCAAATTTGATTTAATACGATGCCTAGATAAATATATAATCAGTGTTGATAGACCAACCAATGTTGATGCCATACTCATAGATGGGGCAGCTCTTGTGCACATGCTCCAACCAAAAGTTTGTTTAAATTTTACCCAATATCTATCAAATGTTATAAAACCTTATTTGTTAAGTATTTTAAAATTTGTACAAAGAGTAGATATAATATGGGATACTTATTTTGAGAATAATTTAAAGGAACAAACAAGGGAAAATAGGGGAAAAGGAAATAGGAAGCTAGTACGGGACACTACAGCAATTTCAAAAAACTGGTACGATTTCCTAAGGGTGTCAGAAAACAAGAGGGAACTATTTGAATTAATTTCCACTTATCTTATTACTATTTTATTGCCTGAGAATAAATTTATAGTGTGTACGACCAATGAAAAAGTATTGTATAACCCACATAAAAACAGTTTAGAAAAAGTTTAAATTTGCAATCATGAGGAGGCAGACACGCGAATTTTCGTACATGCGTACAATTGCATTCAAAACGAACATAAAAAAATTATCATAAAATCTGTAGATACTGATGTATTAGCACTTGCAATTTATTACCAGTATCAAAATCAAAATCAAGATGTGTGGATTGAGTTTGGCACTGGTAAAAACTTAAGACATATTTCCTGTATGGATGTTGCACAAAAAATGAGAGAGAAATGTCTGGCTCTCCTTTTTTTTCACTCATTAACCGGCTGTGACACTACTTCTTCCTTTTTTGGAAAAGGAAAGAAAAAGTGCTGGGAAGCTTGGGAATGTTTTTCGGAGGTTACAGCTACTTTTATTAATTTGGTGCAGCACCCAAAAGAACCCACACCTGAACAACTATGTACCATTTCAAAATTTGTTATAATAATTTACGACAAACATACTGAAATTAATGATATTGACGTTTGTCGAATGCAACTCATTTCTAAAAAAATCGAACTGTCGAGAATTTGCCTCCAACAATGAATGCTTTGACACTTTACATTAATCGGTGTATTTATCAAGCTGGATTTATTTGGGGTAATCTGTGCCAACCAGTGGTAGAACTTCCATGCCCATCGAAATGGGGATGGACTTTACAAAACAATAAATCGACGCCACTGTGGACCACTAAGGAAAATGACAAAATATCATCTGATATTTTATTATTATGCAAATGTAAAATTTGTGACCCAAAATGCAAGTGCTTTTCAAAAAATTTAAAATGCACTAGGCTGTGTTTGTGTGTGGAATGTTGTAATTAGATCCCTACCTAACTGGTAACATTTTTTGGTAAATTTAAAATATAAAAATCGTTGAATTAATATCCTTTTATTACTCTAAATATCTACGCTACTGAGTATTTTTTATTGTTATTAAGCGATATTTACCCCTACCCAAATAAGGAGGATATGGTGAACACTTATATAGTAAAATCAATATCGTTAATCATCGTCATAAGTGTTTTCTCAAATTATGGAGAAACATACTAAAAACTTTCTATTATAATGCATTTACGATTACTATGTATGCCTCTGGATCCATATTGCAAAAGAAAGCATAACTTATTGATAAACCAATCGATAGGCAAAGCTAAAGCCTTCATTTTTTGTCTCTTGTAAATTATTTGTTAAATTAACGGTTATTTTGATATAGCTAAAAATGTGCCAATATAAATATCCCCCCTCCACTTCTTTTTGTTGTGGTAACTTAGGTAGCACACAAAAACAAACAAAAATGAATGCTTTATCGAATGGCACTAACCTCACTTTTCTATCTTTTATGGTTCTCGAGAAAATAAATAAATACTATAACAGTCCACTCCCCAACCTGAGGGGGGCGTGGGGGGAGCCAGCATAACTTTTCGAGGTGGGTCTGTTCAAAAATCTAATATTATTGACATGCTCTATCCACTGCAGAAAGGATTTGCTTTTACTCAAAAACCGAAGTATCGAGCTATTTTTGAGCCACAAGTCCCTAAGCTAGGTAAGCTTCTCTGTAAAGTTGACATCGTCCAGCAATTTTCTGATTTGTGGCCCAATAAAAATGCCTTCCTTTAATTTGGCATCACTTAACTGGGGAAAGACTTGTCTTAGGTATTTGAATCCATCACCGTCTTTATTCATAGCTTTCACAAAGTTTTTCATCAGTCCAAGTGTCGTGTGCACGTAAAACTACCCGTCTTACCCAAATACACGGTTCGATGTAAATAAAAGCCGAAATCCACAAAAATACTTCTATTTACCAAAAAAACGATTTTTAGTTTTAGTCGTTTGAACAAAATTGAATGGTGTTGGAAATTAAACAATAAAAATCATAAACAAGCCAGCGGTACGGTAATATGATATGCTTTTGCCGTCCGCGCTCTTCCGCTTGCTTCGAAATATTAGAAAACACTGATTCATAAAAAAGTATACCTTAGGTGGCAAGACTTTGTTTTGATAAGCAATATTGATATTAAAAGGCACAATCAACACTTTGTTACCAGTCCAGATTCTAAATATACAGAGTGAGCCAAATGGCTCTGACACCAAGAGTCCAAGTTTAATGTGAAGAGGAGGCAGAAGGAAAATTTTTTGGGGTATACAAGAGGTGCAAACTTAACATTGTGAGATCCCGGCTGAAATTCACTTCTTTGTGGCCAATCTTTTATTACCTACATAATGCTGATCTACTGACGACTGTCCCACAAACAAAGAAAACAGCAATATTTTGTAAATCCTAACTACTACATTCCTACAGTTCAGGTAATTTTAATTTAATTAAAATTTTAATATAGGCAGAAAATAATAATGAACGATAAACATTAGTTAGTATAGTGAAAAAAAGCGTGGTGCGCTTTGTGCTATATTTTTCGTATATCGAGCACCCCACGCTTTTTTCACAATAATACTAATGTTTATCGTTCATTATTATTTTCTGCCTATAGCTATTAAGAATTTCAAGAATTATTTTAAACTATATTTATTTTCCGCTTTTTAGTTTGATTAATTACACAGGCCTGCGTTTTTTAACACTTTGAAAGTTGATTTAAAAATTTTAACTGTTTTCTAGTAACTGGGTAGCGCTGATTTCAAATCTGCTTTCAGTTTTTTTATATAAGGTTATTTTTCAAACCGGTAAAATTCAAAAATATAGAAAAAACACGATTTATTTCATTTATAAGCTAGTTTTTTAATATATTAAGGAAAAAAATACAAAAATATACAAAATATACACATATATACTATTATAAATGGTTATTTATTCGTTACGCTTCTTCAAAAAATGTTTTATTTTTTCAGAAAAGCTTCTTTTGGTTGTTTTTCTGTTTCAGCTAAAGGAAGATCTCTTCTCAATGTCCAACAGAAATCGGCCATCATTTTTGTGTCCCAACGCCCCTGGTATCTTTTTTTCAATTTTTTATTATATTGATGAAATCTTTCACCTTGCTCTTCACCCACGTCCCCAAGATTTTCCGGGAATTAGTCCAAATGGGAATGTATAAAGTGAATTTTTATGCTCATATTCTGAAATTCCTGAAATTTTCCAGCATATTTCAACGATCTCAACATAGTAGTAATTTATGTTCAACTTCTTTAAAAGCATTCCATGCATGTTTTTCCTTATCTTCCATTACCTTTTCAAATTCTGTATCTTTCATCAAGCTGCTAATATGCGGCCCTACAAAGATTCCCTCCTTTAATTTTGCCTCTGACAGAGCCGGAAATGTTTTACACAAATATTTTCTTTGTTTAATGCCTTAACAAATTGTTTCATACGTCCAAGTTTTATGTGAAGTGGTGGAAGTAAAACTTTTTGAGGGTCAATAAGACTATCGCGAATTACATTTTTGTTTCCAGGTTTTAAAGTCTCTCTTTGTGACCAGTCTCTTTTTATCCAATGCTGTTCTCGCTAGCTAGACCACTCGCACAGGAAACATGGAAATTTAGTAAACCCAGACTGCTGACCTCAAAGAAGACTTAAAATGTTTAGATCTTCACACACTTCCCAGTTGTGATTTTCATATTGTATTCTTAAAAGTAATTCCTCTAAATTTTCATAGTTTTCTTTTTATTTAACTTAACTGTATGGCCGACCGAAACAGAAGCAAAAACATTGTCATTATGTAAAAGAACAGGTTTAAAGCTCCTTTTTGTAGTCGATAAAAAGTCTCCACTCGGAAGGTGTGTAGCACCACAGAAAATCATTTTTTATTCATCAATCATTTAGAATTTGAAGTACTACGTTCATTTTAAAATGTATTAAAACGCCTATTATAAGTTTTTTTACTTTTTTCTTTTTTTTTGCAAAAAAAAAAATCTGGGGGTGATAGAGACCAATTGTATTTTAATTAGTTATTTCTATATAAAAACTAAGCTCAACAAACAAAAATCACGTCATCACAAATTTCACGCAGGCCTGTGTTATTAAAGCGTGTTTTTTAGTTTTTTTAAACTATATTTATTTTATCACTATTTTTGTATTGTAAATCTCAACTTCCCTCCCAATCAACACATTTTTCCAGACGGCAAAATCTGACGTTGACTAATTGACCCAATTTAGATTTTGCTTGCGCTTTTTGAAGATATTCGAGTTATTGATAAGAAAATGGCGAATGCAGCCACTAATGCGTTTGTTCTTAGGTGTTCCTTTTTTTAGTTCTGTGGCAATTCCTGCAAGGTAATAGTATATTAAAGTACACGTTTCATAAGAAGCGGTTATAGCGCACGCGTCTATTTTAAAAAACGAGCCACGAAGTGGCGAGTTTTTTAATTGACACGTGCGCTAAAACGCCTTATGAACCACGTGCTTTATACTATTTTTTCTATTTGTAGTTTTTTCAATAAAAAATACATATTTAAAAAGAAAATAAATCCTTCAAATTTTTATGTCTAAATTTTATGTTGGTAATACTATTTTTTATCATAGTAAACTCTGGACAACAAAAATTATTTTGCGAACTGTCATTTTTTGATTTATTGACGCATTTTCACCACGAGATTCTAAAGTTATTTTAGCTATATGAGATTTGAAATTGGACGGAATACGTTGTGTGATCCTTGTACATTCGGTACATATACAGAGCGTTCGGAAATTCGGGCGATTTTGCTAATTTTTTTTGAATTTCAAAAGACGTGAATTTACGTCAATTTTTCAATTTCAATGTTACCAACATGAAATAAGGAAAAAACGCGTATCGAAATAGCTTCATTACGAACTTCATTTCAAGTTCATAATGAACTTATTATGAACGTCAAATAGAAAATAGTATATTAAAGTACACGTTTCATAAAAAGCGGTTTTAGCGCACGCGTCTATTTTAAAAAACGAGCCACGAAGTGGCGAGTTTTTTAATTGACACGTGCGCTAAAACGCCTTATGAACCACGTGCTTTATACTATTTTTTCTATTTGTAGTTTTTTCAATAAAAAATACATATTTAAAAAGAAAATAAATCCGCAAATTTTTATGTCTAAATTTTATGTTGGTAATACTATTTTTTATCATAGTAACCTCTGGACAACAAAAAATATTTTGCGAACTGTAATTTTTTGATTTATTGACCCATTTTCACCACGAGATTCTAAAGTTATTTTTGCGATATGAGATTTGAAATTGGACGGAATACGTTGTGTGATCCTTGTACATTCGGTACATATACAGAGCGTTCGGAAATTCGGGCGATTTTGCTAATTTTTTTTGAATTTCAAAAGACGTGATTTTACGTCAATTTTTTAATTTTTCAATTTCAATGTTACCAACATGAAATAAAGAAAAAACGCGTATCGAAATAGCTTCATTATGAACTTCATTTCAAGTTCATAATGAACTTATTATGAACGTCAAATAGAAAAACGATTTTAAACGGATTATTCCAATAAAATATACGACGGTGTTTTTTCCGTGAGGTATATAAAAACCGTTCCATATAACTCTGTCGCATCTCCCTAACTAAAGACTCTCTACACATCGCATATTGGGTTGTTTGGGCACGAAAAAAGAAACAATCGACCAGAAGGAGTAGCAAAAGGTTATGTTGACAGGGCAGCAGACTCTCAGTCGGTCCCCGGCCGGTGCTTCTCTAAATCAGCCATGTCCAATAACTCAGTGGCCGATAGTTTCTGCAATCACGGGCGTAGGTGAATCCGTTATTGTCTCGGCGAAGGGGAAAACAGATAAAAAGTTTAAAAAATCGGTAAAATGATCTGGTCGATTGGAGGTTAACAATCCAGACCTACGGATGCGTTTATTCTTAGTTTGGCATAGTCTTTTCGTGTCTTCATAAAATTTACCCCAGTTTTGCAGGGTAGAAACCGTCCCCAATTTTTTTTTAAATGTAATGGTATGTATTGTGATGAGCTCGTTAGAAAGGGCATAAAAAGGGAATACGACCCACTATTTACTTTTGCATTTCGGTAATCAAGAAAGCCAGTCCGTCATATAAAAGCGATTTTTTTTCGAAATTACTTTTTACTGGCATAGTTTGATAATTTATACAATGTCTGGTGTTATGATCATGTAATGTCTTATTCTCCTAAAGTGTTATGTTTGATTTTTTTCTTTTAAAATAATAGAGTGAATTAACTTGGTCTCCAACAATTATTAATTTATAAATGTTTTGAACGTGTAAATACCCTTTCGGTCTATATAGATTAACAGTTAGTTCTAAATGTGGTAATTTGTGTATATGTCGTAGGCTGATAGTGAAATCCGTCATTGTGTAAAAACATGAAATTACACGATCTGCCGCGTCACTTCATGAAGAGACCTTGACGTTTCGGCGTATTATGTATAACACAATCTGCCTAATTTTAAATATCGTCACTTCATGTAGTATCTAACGATGTCATGTCAGTCGGCAGATTGTGTAATTCCGTCTAAAAGGTATATTGGCAGCTGGTTTGTTCGTTGATCCCCAGAGCATTTTTTTTAATTAAATTTTTTCAACTAATATTATTTTATAAAAATAAAAAAAATGATCTGACAAACCCGAACAAACCAGTTGCCAATATACCTTTTAGACGGAATTACACAATATACCTTGTTTTTGTGGCATTTCATGAAGTGACGATATTTAAAATTAGGCAGATTGTGTTATGCATAATTAGCCGAAACGTCAAGGTCTCTTCATGAAGTGACGCGGCAGATCGTGTAATTTCATGTTTTTACACAATCTGCCGACGCTTCATGAAGTGACTAGGCTTTTCATGAAATGACGGATTTCACTATCAGCCTACGACATATACATTTAATAATTTTATTTTGCAATTTTTGTAATCGTTTTAAGTTTGATAAATAAGCAGATCCCCATGCAGAAGCTAAGTATTGTAATTTTGAAAATATTAATGAAAACTATATATTTTTTAAGTATTTCAAAGGAATTAAATATCTAGCTCTGTACAAAACAGATACCAAAGGAGATATCGAGTTGATAATATACTGGATATGGCATTTCCAATTTAAATTTTCGTCTAAAACTAATCTTAAAAATGTTGTCTTTTTTAATGTTGAATATTTTCATTATTAAATGTTAAGGGGTTAATGATGGAATTTATTTTATTTTTAGTTATAAACATAAAAAAAGATTTTGTAAAATTTAACGTAAGTTTATTTAATTGAAGCCAAGAAAGAAGTATTTTTAAATCATTATTAATATTAAAATACATTTCTGCAAGAGTTTCAGCAAAATAAATAATTGTCGTATCATCTGCAAATAGCTTTTTATTGCCCTTTAAGTTCAATTTGGAAACGGAATTAATGTAAATTAAGAATATTAACGGACCTAATATTGATCCTTGTGGAACTCCACATATTATTTATTTTTCCGAACTTTTTCTTTCCCCAATTTGAACAAATTGTTTACGATAGCTTAACTAACTTTGAAGTAGTTTATGTGTATTTCCCCTTATCCCAATACTGAATAATTGTCTTAATAAAATATCATGGTTTACGGTGTCAAAAGCCTTACACAGATCTAAGGATAGTAGCATTTTTTATTGCTGTCGACATTAGCTTGAATATTTGTTATGATATCTCCTACAGCTATTTATGTATCCTTAAGCGGTATTTACACCTGTGAAGTTCTTCATGAATTGATTCATGAAGTCACTTCAAGACTAACTTTGATAATGTAAATGGTCAACTTGGACGTCAAATCAATTCGTGAACTCATTCACGAAATGCTACCGACTTCACGAAGAAATTCACGAATAAATTCACGAAGAACTTCACAGGTGTAATGACAGCTTTTGGATCTGCGAAAACCATATTATTATACTGGTTAGCAAAAAGTAAATTTTGGCTTTCTAGAAAGTAGCATAATTTATTATTTATTATTTTTTCTAATATTTTTGAAAAGATTGGTAAAACAGATATTGGGCGATAATTGCTGCATTTATATCTTTTATCAGTTTTAAATACTGGAGTTACTTTAGCAATTTTAATTTTTTCTGGAAAAATACCTGTTTAGATATAATTTAGTTAAATGACATAAAATTGGAGTAATTTAATTTTGTAAACACTTTGCAATTTTAACCGATATATTGTCAAATTAATTTGCTTTTTTTGTCTTAAGGTCGTCAATAATGTGTTCTATTTCGTTTTGGGATATTTCCTAAAGATTAATAAAAAAAAATGTTTCTTCTGTCTCCTCGATACATTTTTGGACTTGCGGAATTTTCTTAGCCAGTACTTGTCCTACGTTTACAAAATGATTGTTGATTTCTTCACATATAATTTGCTGATCTTCAACTTTAACTTGAAGAAAGCGGTTCTTCTCCAAGTTGTATGTACCGCTTCAACCGACTGTGTTTATTACATTCCTATAACTATTTTCCAAGTGCGCGCCCCTGGTCTAATTCCTTCTGCACTTCTGCAGTCTTTAGAGTTTTTCTGCCGTACAAAAAAGGCCTCCCGCTCGGCGGCAGTACTACAAACGAGGGAAATAAACAAAGTTGGCCGCGACCACGGCCGACTTTGATTTCAGATTTGCATGCCGAACTGTGGACGGTCGCTGAAAACGGCGGTATAGAAGTACTGGCGATGTCGCAGGCAAAAGATCTGGTAAAAAAAGTTTGGAATTATTATTACGCGACGGGCGTATGCTGCTGCCCCGTCTAAACTGTCCGCGGGCTCCGACAAAATTTATTTGCTTTTAAAAATGATCGCAAGTTGAAGTTAAGCAAAAATTTAAAATGTTTTTTGATTTTTATTAGGCAATAATTAATAATTAAACCTAAATTAGTGGTAGTAGTACTAGTAGTAACATGTTTTATTTAGCAAAAAGCTACAATTAAATATTTTTTAATACATTTTTTAACACATTTTTTAACACATTTTTATAAATTTATTTTTAAATTTTAAAACCCAACCTTCTTTTAACAAAAACAGACAGAAAAGTTAAACATTTTGTAAATTGTATCAAATATTACGTATCATTTTGTTTTTTAATTAAATGAAATTTTATTTTTAACGTTTTTTTAAACAGTTTTAATGATTTTTGAGATTTAATAGAATTTTTCAAATTATTATATTCTATCAAACCTTTATAAAAAATTTAGACACTCTATCCACATGAAAATTTTGATTAGTTCTTGTTTTATAATTATGGTGGTTATAGTTAAAGGAACAATTTTTTTTTAAACAACTTTGAGAGTAATTCCTGCATCTTTCAAAATCTGCGGCTTGTATTTCTTGGAAGACTTGCACTTAATAGGGAAATAAATTTAGCTGCTTCTTAAGAATAGTCCTGCATGTTCCATAAGATCTTCCCACTTCTTGGGACAGGCGTCTTGTTGGCGTATTTTGCATTATTTCACGAACGTTTGCAACAAGTTCTTCCGTTCTTACAGATAGTCTTCCTGCTTCTTTTTTGTGTTGCATAGAAACTGTTTCCCTAAACACAGCCACGGTTCTTTTCAGGCAATGATAAAAATCCCCAGCAATAAAAGCAACGTTAGGAAAATGTTCGTGAAAATCGTCCATGCACAAACCCGGATTGCATTGCCACTCACCATTTACTCCAACCCCGTTTCGAAAATACGCTTTAACCATGAATGTTTTGTGCCGTTCCGTAAAGCCCATTGTATGAATTGTTCAGGAAATTGGAAAAATTAGCGATGAATCAAATTACTTGTAACAAATGTCAAAGATGAAGGAATAACTGATTGATTGTTAATTCAGGTAGTTACTGACACCCAACAGGTATTAAGCTCCACGGCTAAGCATTACGTCCTTAGGTGCAAGGCCCTATTTGATGCAAATAATTTTTGCTCGCACGGTATGATTATTTTGTGTAAAGAACCGTACAAATTATAGAACTGATTTACGAAATGATTAAAATTTTAATCAACAAATATAATCAATTAAATTAAATCATGCGTCCCTTACTGTTAATCAATTATTCACGTTTTTACTGTTGTGTATACGCGAAGTTAAATTTTAATTCCAATTTTTTCACGTTATTATAAAATATCCTCTTATACAGCACCACGGTTCTACGTAGGCAGTGAAATAGATAGTATTGTCACCATGCAGGTTAGCAAATCCGTGCAGGTTGTGCTGCAACAGGGAATTTAATGATTGCGAGGCGGCGGCGAGATTATCTTCACAGGTCTACATTTGCTGCCTACCGCTTCCTACCTTTGTGTGGTACTTCATGGACGGTCTTAAAATGGAGCTGAACCGTTTGAAAACCGTATAAAGATGGTATGTTTAAAAGAAAATTGAAATTTTTCTTTTCCATTGCAATATAATAAAGCAAATTAATTGATTCAGCCGATACTTGGTGAAAATCCATAATTATAGTATTATGGGATACAGTAAAACAAAGTTGAACTTGTAAATTTCCACTATATTTAATAGAAAAATTACATGCTTCGCTAACACTGTAGCTTCGTCAGATGACAAGGATTTAATAAAGGTGAAAAATAAAAATTGGGGTGCAATAAAATTTTAATTATTGAAAATGTAAATAAAACAGTGGAAGGGTTACAATAGCGGGGAAATCCAACAGAAGGTTTAAAAATTAAATAAAATTAGGTACAATATGGATAATTTATAAAATCTTAAGTGGGTATATGGTCAACAGAATAAATTTAACAAAGGTTACATCTAATTAATCATTAAGTAATAGGTCCGTATTTTTAAGTTTATTTATTTCCATAGATTCTAACAAATTTAGTTTTAAGCCTTTGTTTTCTGTATGTAAGATTTTAAAGGAAGGATCGAACTTATTATTGTTGATAATCAAGTAAATGATTAGCACAGTTTGGCAATTTTCTTAATAAACTTGATATAAATGTGTGTTACAAAACTAATAACTCTTTACATAAATTTCTCAAAAACAATACAACTAAAAGCGATAAAAATAAAAAATCAGGCGTCTAGAAATTAAAATGCAAAGATTGTCCTAACGGGTAGACATTTTGACTAAAGAATACAGGAACATTATAACAGTTTTCTAAAAAATAAAACAGACTCAAACTATGCTAAAGTCGCCACAGTGGTTCTTTTTCCGTGCGTCATCACTTTTACGTCATCAAAATCGTATGAATCAAATCAAAATTACGAGACGAAAAAAGTCAAAACTAAGTTAAGTTCATAAAATGGACGTACCTGCATACCGCTTGACGTACCTACATAATATCCCGAAAAATGATTATTTATTTTAAGTTTTGCCCGGCATTCTCTATTATCTAAAAGAAATTGACAAACACATGTTAATACATTTAATACTATTTTTAAAGCTTAAAATCTAGAAAAGTTTGGTGTTTTATTGACTATTAAAATCGCAAAAGTCAAATTTTGAACATCCTTTCGTTTAAGGGAATTTAGCCACTGCCGTAAACTTTTCAAAGAACTTTCACGGTTAGAATATTTAAAATAAATAAATTAGGTATTATAAAAATCCATAAATACTTACCGCCAAAACAGATGGTGGGTATATTTAGCTCTAAAAATAACTATTTTTAGAAAAAGAAACAGTTTTAAGGCACACAGATTTACAAAATACGAATTAGATTGGCAGATCAAAATAAGGTTGACAATGACGTTCTAAAATACAACGGTTGTCAACTAAACAAATAAAAAAAGTAATTAATTGACGTTTATAGTTTTATTCTTGTCTAGCACATTATATTATTGCGGAATCTTGGAGACGTTCTTTTATGCTTTTATTCAAACTTGTTACTGTAATAAACAAGGATGCAGAGTTATTAACCACGTTGAGTCCTGATCGTTGATTGATGACGCACGGGCAAAGATCCACTGTGGCGACTTTAACCATTTACTTGATTATCAACATAATTTCGATCCTTCTTTTAAAATCTTACATACAGAAAACAAAGGCCTAAAACTAAATTTGTTAGAATCTATGGAAATAAATAAACTTAAAAGTACGGACCTGTTACTTAATGATCAATTAGATTTAAATAATTCACCTTTGTTAAATTTATTCTGTTGACCATATACCTACTTAAGATTTTGTAAATTATCCATATTGTACCTAATTAAATTTAATTTTTAAACCCTCTGTTGGATTTTCCCGCTATTGTAACCCTTCCACTTTCCACCTTCCACCTTCCACTGTTCTATTTACATCTTCAATAATTAAAATTTTATTGCACCCCAATTTTTAATTTTCACCTTTATTAAATCATTGTCATCTGACGAAGCTACATCAGTGTTAGCGAAACTTGTAATTTTTCTAGTAAATATAGTGGAAATTTACAAGTTCAACTTTGTTTTACTGTATCCTATAATACTATATTTAAGCAAAAATGGAGGATTTTATTTTTTTTACCTTCCCCGCAAGCAGGAAAGTATTGCAATCGCAAAAAATACTTCTCTGGACCTTATCAACATATCTCGGCGGTTTAGGGTCTCTAGATTATCAAAAATTAGGAATCCATTCCCATCTGCTTCGGTGTGTTCCTTTGTGTCAGCTTGCAGGAGGCTCAGAAGCTTCAAACCTATACTTGTGATAAAGAACAAAATTTCGTATGTGTATTAGGTAACCACAGGCCTATACAAAAAAGTAACTTAAATCTCCATAAGACCTGTGCTATTAAAATAGCATCTCCAGGAACGGCTGTCTGGTCATATAATTCATTTTTTCCCTACAAAAAAGTTAGCAAACATTTAAAATTATATTATCGCCAACCAAAAGCGCGAGTCTAGCCGAACTACGGCGAGTCGGCCGCGTCGGTGAGCCCATGAAAACGATGTCCATTCTCAAAAGAGGTTCACCCCTATAACTTTTTTATATTTATAGATATTAAAATGAAAATTTGAGATTATGCATAAGAGATGAGTCTGCATTTATTGGCATACTTTTTAAATTGTTACCACTTCCGGTTTGACCGGAAGTGACCTTGACTTTGATATTTTAAATGGGACATCTTGTATATTTTTACTTATTTGGGTTCAGCATAACATTATGAGTAAAATGACACCTCACTTGTAATTTTTTGACGTGTTATGACATTTTTATGTTAATTTTTTATTTTCAATCTAGAGTGCTACAAATTAATTAAATCTGTTAATTTATAGTCAAGTAGTATATTATGAAAATTAAAATTATGTCATAAAAATTGACTTTCTAAGTTTCACAAGCGTTTAAAAAATGAAATTTTGTTTTCTTGACGTTTACTTCATTTTTCCAAATGGAACGATGGTTGTTCACTAGGATATTTAAAACGAGCATTTTTTTTTCAACAATTTAATACTATACACTCCTATGCTATTTTAAAATTGACACTGAAAGTCCCAATAGCAAATTTAAAAGAGTTGTGCATTGTAATGTCATTAGTTTATAAAATATACAATACATACAATCTTGCGGCTTCAAAAGAATTTTTCTGCTCACTCCAAAAATTAGGAGCATATCAATTTGTTCATTTCTAGTAAAACTAACATTTTATCTGATTTACAATGTAAGTTTAATAAACGAATGACATTACAATTTTAATTTAAAACCATATTGGTTTTCAACACTATTCCATTGTTTTTCAAAGCCGCCTGTATATTTCTTTAGAAAAGAGAGGGCGGCGATAATGTACAACGCTTTTAAATTTGCGATTGGGATCTAAGGCAAATTTTTCAGTGTCAATTTGGTCTCAAATTGTTGGAAAGAAAATGATCGTTTTAAATGTCCTAGTGAACTACAATCGTTTCATTTGGAAAAATGGAGTAAACGTCAAGAAAACAAAATTTAATTTTTTAAACTTAGAAAGTCAATTATTATGACATAATTTTAATTTTCATATACTACTTGGCTATAAATTAACATATTTAATAAATTTGTAGCACTCTAGATTGAAAATAGAAAATAAAGATAAAAATGTTATAACACATCAAAATATGACAAGTTAGGTGTCATTTCACTGATAATGTTATGCTGAACCTAAATAAGTAAAAATATACAAGATGTCTCATTTAAAATATCAAAGTCAAGGTCACTTCCGGTCTAACCGGAAGCTAACAAATTGAAAATGATGCCAATAAATGCAGACTCATCTCTTATGCATAATCTCAAATTTTTATTTTAATATCTATAAATACAGAAAAGTTATAGGGGTGAACATTTTTTGAGAAACACCCGGTATAACGTAAAAGTAGCAAAACTACAATGCACTGCTTTGTCCTTTTTGTTCTGGCCAATAAATACTTTTTCCATTTATTATTTTTGGGACATTTTTCGAACAGAAATAATTTTCAATTTTCCTTTAAAAAATTGTCATTCCACGGATCACTCTCGTGCATGCACGCCTTTTCGACGTCGCACCTGGAACCGAACCGGCGTTTTACAAAAAGCACGAAAAAGCATTGAATGAAGACTGTTATTAACTAATGTGTGGTCCCCGCTTTTACTACATTTTAATAATTCATTTTTATTGTTTAGAAAAACAAAACAACGAATTAGGCAGTCGTTTTGTTATGCCGCGTGTGCGCGGTGTTTTTTTTGTTTTATCGGATATTGTTACCGTTTCCGATTTTGTAATGAGGTAGAGTTACGTGTGGCACATGGTTAACAATAATGTAAAGAAGAAAGATTATATACAATTATACAAATATCCTAGAAAAGCTAATTTAATTAGTTTAATCAGTCGACACTAGGTGGACATCCACAAGAGTCGTTAAACGTTTAAATTTCATTACAATTACAGTACCTCACAAAGTCACCTTATATATTATACAGGGTGTCTGGGAAAATGTGGGAAATCTACCGGATATGAAAAAAACACATGAAAAGAATAGGTACTACAAGTTTATATAAACTTCTTTCGTATCGGCCTCCTCTTCGGAGATATGGGCTCCCAAAGAGCTCCCATTGAATTAAGTTTTTGACACATAATTATTAAACCAACAGGTATATTATTATTTTTTTTATCATATGATGTATACCAGGTAAGACCCTTCAAATTACTATCCCAGAAAGTGTTGCGAATTACTCACAGCTGCAGGGACGGACTAGCTGTGACACTAATGTGCTCATTTTTTTTACGCCCTGTATGATAAAAACTTTGGACAACGTTTTTTACATACCTTTAACTATTGACTAAAAATTAAGTACTCTTCATGCATGTCGCTAATCCTAACAGTTTTCGGAAAAACGTCATTTTTCACATATTTACATCCTGTATATTTAGCTTATTTCAATAAAAGATACATTTTTGTTCCTATAAATTATAAATGTTCACTTTTAACTGCTTAATATTAATACATGATCGCAATAAAATGACGTTTTTCCGAAAACGGTTAGGATTAGCCACATGAATGAAGAGTACTTAATATTTAGTCACTAGGTAAAGGTATGAAAAAAACGTCCAAAGTTTTTATCATACAGGGCGTAAAAAAATGGACACATTAGTGTCACAGCTAGTCCGTCCCTGCAGCTGTGAGTAATTCGCAACACTTTCTGGGATAGTAATTTGAAGAGTCTTACCTGGTATGCATTATATTATGAAAAAAAATTGAAATACACCTGTTGGTTTAATAATTATTTGTCAAAAACTTAATTCCATGGGAGCTCTTTGGGAGCCCATATCTCCGAAGAGGAGGCCGATACGAAATAAGTTTATATGAACTTATAGTATTCGTTTGATGTGGTTTTTTATATCCGGGAGATTTCCCACATTTTCCAGGACACCCTGTATATATCTTTTTCTTATTTTCACTTGCAACCGCTAGAAGGCACGGTTTGCGCACTCTACACCGTGCACCAGTTTGGAATATTCCGGATAAGACACGTATACTTACTGTTCTGACTGTAAAATTAAATTTTTGTCGAAGGCCAGAAAATATCTTCTCTTAAAACCGGCATTATGCGCCGCCATATCACTGATAAATTCCCAATAGTTATAAATTGATTCGGCTCAAATAACATCCAAAAGGGGCGAGTCCTTGGATTCTTCGGCAACAGCCTATTATTAATTTTAAAGTAAAAATTGGTGTATATTTTCACGTGATTTCATCGTGGAACTCGCGAGGAACCTGGTGGACCTATGCATTTGAGGTCTTGTCGACTTGTTATGATGAGATTAGAATGAGATGTCTATCTTGCTCCGTCGTCCAATATTTTTTTAAACATACTTTTTTACAATAGGACCTTACTCCAACTTTAGTTGCTTCTTTATTCTCATCATGCATAATATGCAGATATTCATGACAGTAGCGCACCGAGAATGTTCCTCTAAAAGTCAATGCGCTGATACATTCACACACCCAGATCCCAGATCCCAGATAAAACCTTTTATGCAAAAGTTACATTGTGACCAGTAGAGTCCGCATCATATGGGATTTTTTTTTATTAATAGCTTTATTCGAAATTTGACTTTGGCATCAAGGTCTGCTTCGATCGAGATGAAAATGAAGCAAAAAAATAGTAGTCACATGATTCGCATTATCTGTCAAATTTAAATTTTTTCCAAAAAATATTTCAAAAGTTGGGTTATTTCTGAAAATATCAATGAAAGTTATTAGAAAAAGTTTTTTTTAAATGCAGTTTCTAGCCTTAATGCAAAATTTCAACTGCATAAGATAATTTTGATTTTTTTCCCACCAATAAAATTTATTTTCCGCTTAATGGACACTTTACTGATGACAATGTGTTCTTTCTTGGTCCTAATATTAAGGTGTATTACTTTCAGACACAAACTAAGTTTTCAAAAATACTTATTTTATGAAGTTACCTTATACAGGGTCAAAAACAAATAAACTTTGCATTACATGCGACCAAATTTTAATAGCCCAACTTTGATTTTGTAGAAAAACACACATTACATTAAAGAAAATGTATCTGAAATAAAGCATTGTCAAAACTAAGAAATTTTATGTAAGTTGCATTGAGTCTTATTTTGCAAAGTGGTGCAATTTACAAAATATGGGTAAAAAATCAAAATTATTTTATGCAGCTGAAATTTTGCATGTTGGCTGGCTAGAAACTGCATTTAAAAACATATTTTTTAATAATAAGTTACCTTATACAGGGTCAAAAACAAATAAACTTTGCTTCACATGCGACCAAATTTTAATAGCCCAATTTTGATTCTGTAGAATAACACACATTTAATATGGCGCTACTATCAAAATTAATTATCTTATGCAGCTGAAATTTTGCATGTGGTCTAGACTGCATTTAAAAAAACTTTTTCTAATAACTTTTTCGATATTTTCAGATATAACCCCCATTTTGAAAAAAAATTAAAATTTGACAGATAATGCGAATCACGTGAATACTATTTTTTTGCTTAATTTTCATCTCGATCGAAGCAGAACTTAATGCCAAAGTCAAATTTTGAATAAAGCTATTAATAAAAAAAACCCATACGATGCGGACTCTACCGGTCACACTGTATACTGGATAAGTTTCCATATCTGGATTAAGGGCAAAATTCCCGGAAATGCAATAATAACTATTGAATCTAATTAAAAGGTAGGTACCCATGTTTTTGGATTTTATCAAAATGGGTGAACTCTTTGTTATCCATTTTTTTTTCAGCCTGTATGTTGAATCATTTTTAATTTCAACAACATCTTGTACCGCTACGTAACATCCACAATATCTTAATTTATAATATCTGCAATTATTTGCGCGTACTTCCTACAAAAATGCAAATTTTTTCTATCCGTTAAGATAGATTGAACACCTGATTCCGAAATAAAACGGTACCTATTATTTGAACCGTTGATTTGGTCCACTACCTTTTACTAGCTCGTATGTTAATTTTAATTTACATTTTTTAAAATTCCTGCGCTGTCATTGTTACTAAAATTACTGATTATCGGCGTGTTGTGTAGACGAAATTAAAATAATACCACTGAACAATAATCAAGAGGGCTCAGATGCAAACAACAATGACAGAACCAGAGAGATAGACATCTTATTCTCTTTAGTCTTTATTATATCAAGCCGACTAGATGTCAATGGCAAAGGTCCATGGTCTACCAAGTTCCTCACGAGTTCGACAGTGAACATGAAAATATACACCATTTTGCAAAATATATGAAAATCTTCCTGTAGTGATAATAATATCTTTATTTTTTCTCCTCGGGTATAGCAGGAGGAACCCTTTTAACACTATCAGTGTACAGAAAGTTCTCCCCTTAATTGCTACCTTAGACTAGGGCTCTGAATTGTATTCGAATAATTCGAATATTCGAATATTCGACTATTCTAAATTAGAATTTTTTGTTAGTTAAAAAATTCGACTATTCGAAATTCGAATATTTGACTATTCGAATCTTCGACTATTTAAATATTCGACTATTTAAATATTCGACTATTTAAATATTCGACTATTCGAAATTCGAATATTTAACTATTCGAATATTCGACTATTCAAGTATTTATTCGACTATTTGAATTTTCGACCATTCGAATATTTAACTACATATTTGACTTTGTTCGGATATTTCTATGTTCGACTATTCGTGTTTTCTGTGAAACTGTAAATTTTAACGTAAAAAAGAAACACAAAAATAAAATTATATAAACCACTTCTACCGTGATTAAACGACTGTATTTCGATATTTAAATAGGCGACTATTCGAATATTCGACTATTTAAATATTCGACTATCGAAATATTCGACTATTCAAATATTCGAATATTTGACTATTCGACTATTCAAGTATCTATTCGACTATTCGAATTATTCGACTATATTCTACTATTTGAATTATTCGACTATATTCTACTATTCGAATTATTCGACTATATTCGACTATTCGAATTACTCGACTATTCGATTAACATACCAAACGACTATTCGAATACTTATATTTTAAAAATTCCGAGCCCTACCTTAGACACTGTCGATTGGCTGATAGGCGGGCGAATTGGATATTTTTCATTGAACATATTCCCTAAGGCTTCTTCTTTTATCTCTACAACTCATTATAATTAAAAATTTCTATACGTTCATCTCAGAGACATTTACCTTTATACACGTAAAGCTTATCACGTGCGCAAAAAAAAGTTACGTCTTATAGGTGAAAAAATACGTCCGAGCGCACAGCTCGCCGGTCATATGCCTTTCCTCCCAGCAGCATTGGGCATGCGCATAAACCTCGTGTTATCGGCCTGTTCTTCTTTAGCGACATGCTCAAAATATACTCCAGAACCGGCTCGGCGCCATTTTTGTTGTGTTATAAGGTTTCTCTTGTGGATTGCTTGTAGCTTTCTTTGCTATTGTGGATGTTTAATATTTACGGATTTCTAGTTTTTGTGTAGTTTAATAAATTGTGTGCTTTTAGTGACTCGGATTGATCGTTGTATGATTATATTATACCAAAATAGGGATAAAATACCGGGAATTTTATGGAGTAGAAACAGGGTTGGATGGGACGTCTAAGCAACCGGGCAAATGCCCGGTGGGCCGGTACAATTTAGGGCTGATCGGGCCGCAGGCCCGACATATCCCAAATTAATCATATATATATTTGACAAAAGAAAACCATGTCTTTACATCGATGTTCTTCAGTCTCTGTTCATTATATCAAACAATCCGGATCTTAACTGTGATACCCGTGAAACAGCCAAAAACCTTTTAGATGGCTTAGTAAGATATAAAAATATTCTTTTAAGTCAAATATTTTTAAAAATATATGGGGTGAAAAATGAAATAAAACTCATTCCTTTGATGTTGAAGGCTGAGGTTCATTAGGCTGCTGCTCATCTTTCTTCATACACTGTTTGTACTTCTCCGAAGATATGACTTTTTTTAAAAGTATTTCACTGTCAGTTTTAACTTTGTTATAAAACTCAATGCAGTTCAAATTTGAGTTTATTTTAATGTTTAACAAAGCTTTTACTGTAGAAATATGCATGTACCCTCTTTCAGCTCTCCAAATATTATTCATAAGCGAGAAAACTCTTTCAACTGAAGCTGATGTACCCGGCAGACTTAAAACATAAGTACTCGGTTAATTTCAATAAATTGTCTTAGTTATTATTTGTTGCTTTTAACATTCGAAACAGTTCACACCATTTTTGAGCAAGTGTTTGATTCTCAGAAAAATTGCTCTTTTCGTAAACAGAATTAAAAATAGTGATTTCATCGAAAAGTTCATCAGTATAAATTTGATGATTTTTATGAATATTCTGATTAATTAATTCTGAATCAGCTTCAATTTTCGCCCAAGTTATTTTTTCTTTTAGCATAATCCACTCACTTGCATTTCCAAAACTATCCTCCCATAAATGCAGATACTTTAAACAGTCTTCATAAAAGGATTCTACTTTTTGCTTAAATTCATTTTCATTTATTTCTCCTGATTCTCGTAACTTTAATAATAACTGTTTTGTCGTTTGAGGTAAAAACTGATTATTTTTCTTTCTGCTTTTTTTTATTAAGTCTAAATAAATAATGTTAACTTCTGTTGCACTGCATTCAGACTTTTCCATTTTTAAAATGGTCTTATTAAATTATTCCAAAGTACCATGCAAAAACCACATAATATACAGTTCATTAGCTGGGTTTTCAAAAAAAGATTTCAAAATTATTGGACACTTATCTTGCGAAAGAAAATATGATTTTAAGCCATCAAAAATAAGTAAAATCCTTTCAACTCCTGGTAGTAAACTTAAAAATCTAGTACTAGAGTGAGACAAAACTTTTTTATATTCTATGTTACTAAATTCGATACGATTTTTGGTTTCCTATGAAAAAATACGGACACATTAGAAATACGGGCAGTAGTACGGACGCCGAGTCAAAATACGTACTGTCCGTACTAAATACGGACGTATGGTCAGCCTAGCATGCGTACTATCTACCTACTTTCCGGCTCGAGCACTCGGCTTAATAGTGTTGGTACATTCTTTCGCTATCAGTTGGTCCGTTGGCTGAGCGGGATTGTTCGGGTTTGTGGATCAAGCCATTTAAAAAAAAATGAATCCCCTGCTTTAAATCTAGTCATTTCAAAAAGTCATTGTTAATTTAGTGACAGTATTCCATCTCTACTCCGGACCTCTCTATGACTATCTCTACTAAAAAAAAAATTTTTCTTAACAATAACTCAAACTAAAAAATGAAAAATAAATATAGTTTAAAAAAACTATGAAACTAAAAAGCGGAAAATAAATATAGTTTAAAATAATTCTTGAAATTCTTAATATAGGCAGAAAATAATAATGAACGATTAACATTAGTATTATAGTGTGCTATATTTTTCGTACATCGAGCACCCCACGCTTTTTTCACAATAATACTAATGTTTATCGTTTATTATTATTTTCTGCTTATATTAGGAATTTCAAGAATTATTTTAAACTATATTTATTTTCCGCTTTTTAGTTTGATTAATTATCAATAAAGTGTGTTTTTAGTTTTTTAAACTACCTATACAGTGTGTGTATAAAGTCTGGAAACGGCTTAATAACATCACAATTTACTGGCCGATTTAAACCAAATTTGGTACAGTTGTGTAAGAGGATCTAACGCACCGAATGACGATATTGGCGTTGTTGCCAGCTTTTTAGTTTGTCTGGAATTCGAACGAATTTTATATTTTTAAATATAACACCCAGTATATTTTTACATTTTTAAATTCCACATAAAATTATAATTATTTTTTATTAAATGCATTATTAGTCTATACTTTATAGTTTCCGAGATATTGACTCTCGAAAAGTGACATTTTTGAACTTTGACAGCTTATAACTTTCTAACAGTACGTCTTAGAGCAAAACGGCTTACATGTCCCTATCTTCAATTTTTATTATCTTCCCAAAAAAATCAACTTCCAGTTAAACCGGAACAACTATATTTCCTGCTTTCGAGTTACATCCGGTTTAACCGGAAGTTGATTTTTTTGGGAAGATAATAAAAATTGAAGATAGAGACATGTAAGCCGTTTTGCTCTAAGACGTACTGTTAGAAAGTTATAAGCTGTCAAAGTTAAAAAATGTCACTTTTCGAGAGTCAATAACTCGGAAACTATGAAGTATAGACTAATAATGCATTTAATAAAAAATAATTATAATTTTATGTGGAATTTAAAAATGTAAAAATATACTGGGTGTTATATTTAAAAATATAAAATTCGTTCGAATTCCAGACAAACTAAAAAGCTGGCAACAACGCCAATATCGTCATTCGGTGCGTTAGATCCTCTTACACAACTGTACCAAATTTGGTTTAAATCGGCCAGTAAATTGTGATGTTTTTAAGCCGTTTCCAGACTTTATACACACACTGTATTTAAGAAAAAAATCGATATTTAAATTCATTTTTAAAAAACACGACGACGAGTCATTTTTAAACAAATTTTAGAAACAAACCCTTAAAAATAATTTTCTATCCCCAAAATATGATAGGTTTGCAACTACTAAAAATCACTAACTTTTTTCTCAACTTGATCAAAACTTAAGAAGAAACTGCAATTTTTTGTAATAATGTTACAGTGCGCATGTCTAATCGCGTGTAGCTTTCTTTACATGCGCAAGGCCATAAATTTGTAATTTTCGTGATTATTGTTTGCTTATCTAAAGGTAAATATCTATAGTAATATAGTGGATTTCACCTTAGTTTTTAATGCTTTGACGTCTCTCTTGTCAAACATATTAGCCAACACGTGATTTTAAAATCCCTAATTCTATAAACGCCTTTCAGGCACGGGCATTGGCTAGATTAACAAGAGATGGATATATAACTGACCGTATAGTTACATGTACATGACGAAGATGCACACTACACAGTTCAATACGTTGCCCTTCAATGAGCTCAAACTCGTCAAAAGCACAGCATCGCTCGTATATGCCGTTAGTATGTGCATCTTTGTCTTACGCATTTGCTCCCGCATATCTCTTTTCGTACTTCATTAATTCGATTGTCTCGTCGCGTTCTTTAAATATCACAGAGCCGCATTGGGACTTGGGACACACCGCGCACCGCGTGCATTCTGCTGTTAATTCTTGATCGTTCGTGTTATTGTTTTTGGTATTTTTCAGACAGCATTTTGCTTATATTTTGTGCGTATTAGACTTTTTGGTTTTAAACTGCCGGACTGTGTGTATCTGTGACGTGTTTCTTTTTATGCAAAAGTAAGTAAATAATTATTAATGGGCGCATTCATCTGACGAAACAGTTGTGAAACTGTTACGGAAACGTCACTTAAATGAACAGCTACAATTGCGCTACAACGCCAACACGTTCTGGAGCGGACGCCATTTTGGGTAGCTCTTTTAAAATGCGCTATATATCGGTAGCGACTGTGCAGTAAATAGAGAACAAAGAAATTTTAAAAGGATGGCGATAGTAATACACAAAATTAAGGTTATGTTTTGTGGCGCGCAGGTAATGGCGAACGACAAGTATTGTTTTATGGACGAGCAGTACGAAATGGAATACTGTCATCAAAATAAAACTTCCGTCATTTCTTGTTGAATAATAATATTTCCTCGAATATTTCTTAGATCCATCCTTCAGCTTTTTTTACAACATATTAACAAGTAAAACTAAAAAATTTTAAACAAAACAACCTCACAAATTTCAAATTATCAATGTCAACCATCTGTCAAACGTCAATAATTATGAAACCACGTTCACGAAACGTATCGGTAACCTTAGTTGTGCTACCTGGAGCAGCTCTGCCACGGCTTCGTCAGATGAATGACGACATCGACAGCTTGTCAGATGAAGACCAAAAATAATAGGGAACTTGCAACAAAATTAAATTTGAAAACCACAGTGAACCATTATGCTAAAATAAGTTTTACATACAGTTGTATTGAAGAGTGCTTGAGGTATCTGTTCTGCAAACGCATGGACAAAAATCTTTTTCTGTAGTATCTACTTACATTATTTTTCTTTATTCATTAAAAAAAAATACCTAATTCGATAACATTACAAACTTTTATTGTTTTATTATAAACCAACGAAAAGTTAGACCTATTGTAAACTTCAAACTCTTTAGAACCTAGTCTAAAGAAAAAAATATCTACCCGTGAATAAGAAAATAAAAAAGTAAACAATAAGCTATTAAATATAATATATAGATTTTTTCAACTTAACACTGCATGGTCTAAAATTAAAAAACAAAATAATTCTTTAATAAAAAACGTAGTTAATTATTGATGATACTAGATTCACGACTGCCCCTTGTATATTTTTTATTGTACTAAATTAAGAGTGTGTTTTTACCAAAATAACAGCACTTTATTATATTATGAATAAAAATTAAATGAAATTGTTTTTCTGATATTCTATCCTATTTTTTTTTTTTTTTTTTTTTAATTTTTTATTTATAACTGACCCCTAAACAGTAATGTGTTTACTGGTACCAGGGCCTTAAATTTACAATTTATTGTATTTACAATCAAATATTATAAAATATACATACTATAAATTATTTAATTAGGAACTATTTTAGGTTTAAGCCTTTGATTGTAGGTACTTTCTGAGATCACGACGCATGCTTTCCTTGGTTGGTAATGCTGTTATAATTTCTGGGATGGAGTTAAATGCTTGAATGCTTCGGAAAATTGGCGAGTCCTGTGCAGTTTTAGTTCTTACATATTCATTTCTCAGTTGATTTTTTGTTCTTATATTATGGCTGTGTGTTAATTTAACTTGCTTCAATTCTGTATTTGTTTTTTGAATTTTATTTTTAATTGAATAAATTAGTTTCACCTGTTCACATGTTTTGATTGTATTTAATTTCCAAATTTTATTATTGTACAGATCTGCACTGGGTGTGTATCGGTTTAATGAGTATATTGATTTAATGGCCTTGTTCTGAGTCCGTTGAAGTTTGTTTAGATCACATTTCGCAGCGTTTCCCCAACATGGAATCAAATATAGTAGATGTGGTAAGATGTAACTATTATATATTAATTTTCTGGAATTGTGATTTAATAAGTGGGCACATCTGTTTACCGCTCCTATCATTGGCACAATCTTTTTAATGACTTTCTGAATATGAGATTTCCAACTTAATTTATCTGACAAGACCAGTCCTAGATATTTGTATTCAGTTACTTTTTTTTTTCCATTCCCCTTCAGTTTTTTTTTTTGAAATATCTTAAAAATTGCTTAGGTAATTCTCGTTTTCATCCATTACAACTACAAATAAATTGACCCAAGTTCACACATAATTTTTAAGTCCGGCCCTGGCCAATCCTTAAGTTCTGTAAAAAGAAATGTTATAAATGACATGTGTCAGCAGCGGCCATTAAAAACTAAGGTGAAATCCACTATATCAGCAGAGAAAATTTCAAATACCTACAGTATGTTTCATAAAAAAAATGAACGTTGATACACTTACCTAGCATTTTTATGATTTACCCTGTATCTTTTTCTAAAAAAATGCATTTGAAAATAATAAATTTGACGGGTCCGAGCGATTCTTGATTAAGTGGCCGGTATTCTATATAAAAGATTGAGCCGTTTCTTATCATAACATTGTATAATATATAGACAGTAGTAGACACTAGGGCTGGGCGATATTGAAATTCCAATATCGAATATCGATATTTAAAAAAATATCGATATCGATAATATCGATATATCGATGTTTTATTTTTTAAATATCGTTATTCGATATATCGATAATATATATTAATATTATTGATAAAACATAAAAATATTATATTACCTATAAATATATCAATATTTTCTTATGTGCCCTGTAAAACTCCGTACCTTCATTTCAAGGGGAGACTCTACTATAGGAAAAAAGATTTAATTAAATATTGGTCCTTAAATGTGTTATAAGTAGGGCTGGGAGATATTGAAATTCCAATATCGAATATCGATATAGTCGATATATCGATAAATATCGATATATTGATATTTTACTTATTAAATATCGTTATTCGATATATCGATATATTGATAAAAATATCGATATATCGAATTTTTGCCCAGCCCTAGTAGATACCTATTAAAGAATTTTTTCTAATTTTGTCTCGAAACAGATCTATTTCGAACGCGCTAGCGAGTTCGTAATAGATCTATTTCGAACTCCGAATTTTATTATTTAAAGGTGCATGACATGTTTTTTTTCACCGTTTAGCATAGCATTCTAGATAACTAATATTTTTTAGTCCAAATATGCAAAATACTACACGAACCCACGTACGTATGTTTGGTTGCCTAGATCTACAAATCTGTATGTATTGTTTTAGTTCATTAAAAAACATATTAAATAATAACTTTATTGACGGAGAACTATTTTGCTTTTGTAGATGCTTCAAGCTATCATTTTCTGCCAAATCCTAACCAAAATTCAATCTACTAACCTTCCAATGTCAATATTAACTACAACTTTATTTGAATTTTCCATCTTCCCTGTACTAAATTGCAATGCCGTGACGTAAAATCACGTCTTTTGAAATTCGAAAAAAAGTAGCAAAATCGCCCGAATTTCCGAACGCTCTGTATATGTACCAAATGTATAAGGATCACACAACGTATTCCCTCCAATTTCAAATCTCATATCGCTAAAATAACTTTAGAATCTCGTGGTGAAAATGGGTGAATAAATCAAAAAATGACAGTTCGCAAAATAATTTTTATTGTCCATAGGCTACTATGATAAAAAATAGTATTACCAACATAACATTTAGACATAAAAATTTACAAAATTTGAAGGATTTATTTTCTTTTTAAATATGTGTTTTTTATTGAAAAAACACCAAATTAGAAAAATAGTATAAAGTACGTGTTATATAAAGCAGTTTTAAGCACTTGTCCCGTTATAAAACTCGCCGCAAGCGGCTCGTTTTTTAACATGGACGCGTGCTATAAAATGATGCTTTATAAAACGTGTACTTTAATATACTATTAAATTCTCTGCAGTTTAATTTCTCGCCTACACTCCGGCACCGTTACCGACTGATTAAAATTGCAAAACAGACGTCGTCAGTTTCCGGAACATCTCCACTCTACCATTTGATGGTTTTACGAACTGAAATGTAAGTCGACTTTTCACGCTTAATTAAGAATTAACTGTCGGTTGTAATAAAAAACGAAACGCGGAAACGAGATGTACTAGTTGCACTCGAGCAAACAGAAAATAAGTTTAATGTACAAAAATTTGGCCAATACACCTTCGCCTTCGGTCCAGGCCACTTCCATTGCTACTTATTACAGTAGGTACCGTGCGAGCAAAGATTATTTGCATCAAAGAGGGCTTGGATTAAAAAACGTGCGGCTTGGTTTAGATCACAATGATATGAGGACGATATATCTAACCAAATCTAGGTTAAAATTTTGTCAAATTCATATTATGACTTGATATGCCAAACTAATAAGTAATAAAATAAGTACTTAGACAAACACAAATTTACTTTTCTTGTTTACAAAATTATAATACTTGCACTTTGCACTTTATAAGGAAATAAATTTGCCTGCTTCTTAGAATAGTCCTGCATATTCCATAAGATCTTCCCACTTCTTGGGACAGACGTCTTATACAATTTGTTGGCGTATTTTGAATTTTTCATGCACGAACGTTTGCAACAAGTTCTTATAGATGATCTTCCTGCTCCTTTTTTGTGTTGTATAAAACCTGTTTCCCTAAGCACAGCCACGGTTCTTTTCTGGCAATGATAAAAATCCCCTGCAATAAAAGCAACGTTAGGAAATTGTTCGTGAAAATCATCCATGTACAAACCCGGATTGTATTGCCACTCAAAATTTACTCTAACCCCGTCTCGAAAATATGCTTCAACCATGAATGTTTTGTGCTGTTCCGTAAAGCCCATTGTGTAAATTGTTCATAGGCGTAGTTAGACGGTCAACACTGGGGGTGCTGAAGTCCAGTGGCGGCTCGTGACATGTTAACGTGGGGGTGCACAAAAAGCCCGCCGCAGGCGAAATGCGCGAAAAAAAATTTAAGACCACGCCCAAATTTGCTCAATAATTTTTAGTAAATATTTTAATGTGATGTTAATAGCAGGTTTAGGTCTTTCAATGTTCTTGACAATCACTTTCTCCTCCAACGGTAACTTGCTAAAAGATTTTTTCAAAAATTCCACGGTGTATTTTATATCCGACGACGCACTCATTGTTTTTTCGTGTTTATTTAACTTTAAACTTTAACTGAATTCAATAAAACCATATTAAACCTTAATAAACAAAAAAAAAATAGTCAAAATACCGGCTAAAAATTTCCGCGAATTTGAACGACTACGACTGGTTAAATTTAAAATATCAAATTAATGCAGAATTGCAGAACATGACATACACAAGCTATTATGACGCTCTCGTATTTTACGAGATTTTTATGATCATAGACCCGCTCTGACAAGTAAACTGGGCGTGAACTACACGGTATACGGAGATAAATTTTGAACAGAATCCGCAACTACCTAAATATACTTGAATTTGTACCAGAATTCGAATGCTTGAAATATTAATATGAAAAATTCATAATATAATGTATATTAGAAAAATAAGTTAGTTCTAAAATTAGCCTATATATTGTAAATTTTTTTTGGGGGTGCTAATTTAGATTTCGGGTTTGTTGCTTAGCATCCCCAAGTACCCCCCTAACTACGCCTATGAAATTGTTCAAGAAATTGGAAAAATTAGCGATGAATCAAATTACTTGTAACGACTGTCAAAGATGACGGAATAACTGATTGATTGTTAATGCAGGTAGTTACTGACACCCAACAGGTATTAAGCTCTACGGCTAAGCATTACGTCCTTAGATGCAAGGCCCTCTTTGATGCAAATAATTTTTGCTCGCACGGTACGAACGAAGCTTATATCTACTTTTTTACTTGCAAAGCAAGTAAAGACAGACTTCTCTTTAATCTTCCAGCAAAGCGCATAAACTTCCTTTCCGCTAATAATGCTTTTTCCATACGCAGAAGGTCTAAAGATGTCCCGCGATTGCGTAAAAAGCGATGACGCGCGTCGAACCTAAAAAAAACAAACGGCGATTGGTCGCCCCGGGTTTGTTCGATTATCACAAAGTCGATCTCCGAACGCGATTTACTCAACTCGATATCGAATAAATTAAATTAAGGTTTTAAACGGGCCTCGGCACGGTCTCGGGCTCTATCGCGGATTCATCTGTGTTTTTTCCTGATTGGTCGCCCTAATTTATTGACGAGCTTTTAAAGCAAAACCGACTTTAATTTGGATTATTGGAACTTTTTCTGGTAATAGTAATTTACGTTACAAGACCGGAAAATAGTGTTTCTCAGCTCGAGACAAGCATTTCCAGGGCGAGCCATAGGCGAGTCCTGGAAGCTTCGAGAGACCTGCACAACACTAATTTTTGGTTGCGTGACGTACAATATTTTTTTTAAGACCGACATTTGGATATACTTACATTAAATTATTTTATTTTATATTATTTTTAAATGCTTCGTATGACTTCTCGTAACGGGCTTTTGATTTTACTGGCAATATATCGTAAGTGGCTTTCCTTGATGCTTCCAAAATTTCTTCTGAAATCTGATTTTCCGTGTCGGATATTTCAAAATCTGAATTTATATTGTTAAATTAACGCACTCGCGAAACAAGTTTGACATAAACAACAAATTAAAAATTAACGTCACTCGACAATACATCGAAATGTTGTTGTCATAGTAACGAAATCAAGGCAGCTTATCAAAGAGCGATTGGAAAAACAAAAAACAGGGACCGGAAAAATCTTTTTTTTAAAACCGACCAGAAAATTTACACTTTCTGGACAATTTTTCGTCTAGAAAATAACGTTTTTCCGATCGCAAGACCGAAAAGTGACATTGGAGACCGGAAAAATCTTTTTTTTTAAAACCGACCAGAAAATTTACACTTTCTGGACAATTTTTCGTCTAGAAAATAACGTTTTTCCGATCGCAAGACCGGAAAAGTGACAATACATCGAAATGTTGTTGTCATAGTAACGAAATCAAGGCAGCTTATCAAAGAGCGATTGGAAAAACAAAAAACAGGGACCGGAAAAATCTTTTTTTTAAAACCGACCAGAAAATTTACACTTTCTGGACAATTTTTCGTCTAGAAAATAACGTTTTTCCGATCGCAAGACCGAAAAGTGACATTGGAGACCGGAAAAATCTTTTTTTTTAAAACCGACCAGAAAATTTACACTTTCTGGACAATTTTTCGTCTAGAAAATAACGTTTTTCCGATCGCAAGACCGGAAAAGTGACATTAGAGACAGAAAAAATCTTTTCCTGACTCTAATGTCACTTTTCCGGTCTCTAATGTCATTGTCACCCTGTTTTTTGTTTTTCCAATCGCTCTTTGATAATACAAGATACCTTGATTTCGTTATTATGACAACAACATTTCGATGTATTGTCGAGTGACAGTTCGTTGATTTTTAATTTTGTTCTTTATGTCAAACTTGTTTCGCGTAGATTATAAAATATATCGAAGTGTCGGTCTTAAAAAAAATATTGTACGTCACGCAACCGAAAATTAGTGTTTTCCAGGTATCTCCAAGCTTCCAGGACTCGCCTATGGCTCGCCCTGGAAATGCTTGTCTCGACCTGAAAAACACTACTTTCCGGTCTTGTAACGTAAATTACTATTCCGGACTCTAATGTCACTTTTCCGGTCTCTAATGTCACTGTCACCCTGTTTTTTGTTTCTCCAATCGCTCTTTGATAATACAAGATACCTTGATTTCGTTATTATTACAACAACATTTCGATGTATTGCCGAGTGACAGTTCGTTGATTTTTAATTTTGTTCTTTATGTCAAACTTGTTTCGCGTAGATTATAAAATATATCGAAGTGTCGGTCTTAAAAAAAATATTGTACGTCACGCAACCGAAAATTAGTGTTTCCCAGGTCTCCCCAAGCTTTCAGGACTCGCCTATGGCTCGTCCTGGAAATGCTTGTCTCGACCTGAAAAACACTATTTTCCGGTCTTGTAACGTAAATTACTATTTTTGGCAACCGTCCGGGAAGTACGTACTTCCCGGACTAGGCCGGGAAGAATCACATTAATATTAGCATTTGCTCGAATTTTAATATAAATAAGAATTAGAATGTTTCTGTTAGTACCTACCTATCTTCTGTTCGAATTTTAATATTTGATACAAATAAGAATTAAAATGTTCGAAATTTTGTTCTACAAAGAAATATAATAAAGAAATGTATCTCATTGATTTGTTATTCTACACGGTTGCCGAAAAAATAGTGTATGCAACACGTCCGAAAACATTTTTTTTTGGACTCGCAGACTTCCAGGACTCGCCTACGGCTCGTCCTAGAATTTTCTCGACTCGTCCAACAAAACAGTATTTTCCGGACTTGTAACATAAATTACTATTCCGGTCTCTAAGGTCAATTTTCCGGTCTTGATCGACAAAACGTTATTTTCTGGACGAAAAATTGTCCAGAAAGTGTATATTTTCTGGTCGGTTTTAAAAAAAGTTTTTTTTTAGGTTAGGAACATCTTGTTTTATTCTACAGGACAAGTGCTTTTTACAGACATATCGAGGGGTTACCAAGAGGGGTGCAATCCAGCATTAGGCTTGATCTCGTGGTACCATCGTGGATCCATAGACGTAGAAGTCTATTCGATGACCGCTGACCGTTACGTCACGACTAGTGCTTATCATTCGTCAACTAGGTGAGATAGTTAATTTGCGTCAATAATGAATGTCGTTTAATTTTACCAGACAAAAAAGGTTTATTGCCATTTTGGCAGTGATATTTTTAATCAACATTATTTCAAAAATGTCACGGTATTGTGAAAAAGAACAAACATTAATTTTATAATTATTTGATTATTTTCAAGGAGAAAGTGATGCCGGAAACACTCTTTTATCCTTTAACACAGTTAACGAGGTAAGTAGATATAATAAAGCATGAATTGTATAAACATAAATAATAAACATGAAAAATATATGGCAATGAGTAATAGATGTGTTTTGGACTTCCATTGCCTTTGGTTTTTCATATCACAACGTTTCAACTGGTAAGTATCTCCAGTCGTCTTCAGGTGAATACTGTAATACAGTAGGACGCGAGAGCCATCTATTGGCCAATAGCGAACTAACCAAAAAACCGGGACATAATTTGAAAATGCTGCCATTGTCGATCGGCCTCCTACCCTATAGTTCTCCATAGAGAAGGATGTAGATTTTAAGAATCGCAATAACGTAGCTATTTCGTCATTCCGTGGTCGACAAATTATACTCGACAACAGTATAGAGCAGGTGAACACATTATCATTCGCTCAAACAACATAAACCTTTAAAGGATCAGTCAGACCTACGCGAATAGTGCGGGAGCGTCAGTGAAGCGTCTCCCGTACGACTGACGCTGCACATACTTTCTTATGGTACTGTACATACCTGCGCGACAAACTGGTGACGGTAGTGCGGGACGACCGCGAGTAGTAGATTGTTCACTGCATGCATTGTTTTTTCACGCGACCAACTGCGAAATGACTAAAATATTTGAATTTAACCCATTCGCTGCGTATGCAAATTCGCGTGTCATCCCCAGAAGCGGTTCTTTTTTTTTTAAATTTTTTTATTAAAATGTTGCTTAAGTGCATTTTATGTTTGTATTATGCCATATTGTGACCAATATATATCTGAAAAACCACCCTTAGTTTGTGACGCCATATGGCGTCATCCGCATATTTTGAAATTACATAAAAATGTGCGGATGACGCCGTATGGCGTCACCTAAAAATAGCAGTAATTTAATTAAATAATTAATTAATCTCAATAAAAACAACATTTTAGTAAACTATTGTTTATTTTTATAAAGGGGGACAAAACATAAACTTCAAAAAATTCATAGGCAGTATAAAAATATCTTATACAAAAATGAAAATAGGCGTAATAAAAATGTTTTAATTTTTTTTGTTATGAAAAATTCCAAAACAAGGATCTACACATAGGCCTGGATTTTCGGGACAGGCTCGACATTCCCATAGTGTATCCTTCCTGACTTTCTTTTCGGAGCACATGCGACATCTTTTTCTTTTTCGTTGTCCTTCTTGGGGAATTCTACTTGGGAGGTGATCATAATATTTTTCTTTGGTGGGTCGCTTAGAGACGTCAGGCAGTAATTTTTCGATAACTGCCAAACGAAAATCATAAAAAGTCATTTTTTTTCCAGAGTATTGACAAAAAATGACATACGAATTAAAAAGCAGAAGTTGCATAACGTGTATGCCTAGCTTTTTGTACCAGAACAATGTCTTTCTAAGAGACGGATAATAAGACATCATCTGGTCCTGTTTGTCGATTCCACCCATGTATTTGTTGTATTCAACTATTGGAATTGGTTTCTCTCTTATGTGGCCTCTTTTATTTGTTACTTCAACCATTTCATTTTGGAATTCCGTTGAGATATAGGTGACATCTCTTTTGTCCCTCCATTTGCCCACCATTATTCCATTAAAATATTTGGCCTTTGTCTCTCCAGTCTTCAATTTGGAACGTATGACTTCTGGAGGATTGCCTTTTCTGTCACCACGTAAGGTCCCTGTACAATAGGTTTTGTTATCTAACAACGTTTGGGCTAAGTCACAGCTATTGTAAAAGTTATCCATATAAAGTGAATGTCCTTTTTTCAGATTATCTTTCATAAGATGTAAAACAACTTTTTTAGCATGCCCTTTGCCCCCCATTTCATCATTTTGGCCAGTGTAAACTGCGAAATTTAGTACTAGACCACTTGGTTCTGTAAGCATATATAATTTCAGGCCATATTTGTGGCGTTTATTGGCAATATACTGTCTGAATATAAGTCTACCCCTCCATAATACAAGTGATTCGTCTAGGCTTAAATTTTTACCTGGATAATATATTTCACGCATTTTTTCGTTAAAATAGTCAATAACGGGCCTAATTTTATAAAGACGATCATCTGGTTTAGGTTCGTCGATATTAGGATTTCGAGAAAAATGGAGGCACCTCAAAATGAGCAAGAACCTGTCTCTACTCATTTGTTCTGAAAAGCACTTCAAATTAAATAGGCGATGAGTTTTCCAGTAGTCTTGGAGTCTATATTCAGCTTGATTGTACCCATATGGTAAACCAAACCCAGAAATATCAAAAATTCTTCTTTCGTCAAATGTTTCCATTCCGAAATTCTAGCCCGTTGGTTTCCAGGACTTTCCAAAAAAACGGATTCTGCAAAATCATTCGTTTCTGCAATAATTTTACTTAGAATATTATCATCAACAAAAAGTTTAAAATATTCATACGGTTCAGTACCGGCAGGAAGGTCGATTAACATTTGATTTGTTTTGATAAAATCTAAGGTCTTCATACCAATAGTTTCATCTTGCCATGCCGTAAGGAACTCTGCTATTTCAGTTCTTTCCGCCTCGTCAATATTATCGTCCATCGGAGTTATGCCAACTAAAAAAAAAATCTAATTACCATACACATAACTGACACGTAAAAGTACCATTTGCAAGAAAAATAAGTTTAAGGTATCGGCCCTTTTTCCTGTTGTAAAGGGAGATCATTTTTTTTCTTATTTTGTTCCCTGCATTTTATGTACCTATATACCTATTAGAATCCTGTATTTATGTACGACATATTTCAAACTAAAAATGAATCTTAAAAAAGTAAACGGTTTCGCTTACCATCATCCTCCTCATCCTCCTCACTCTCACTATCATCAGAATCGGGCTGATACTCCTTATCACTATCAGAGATATCTAAATATTGAGCCAATTCATCTTCAGTCAGCCTACTAGGATTTTTAGGCACTATTTTACGTTGTTTTACACCCGAAGGACCAGGCCGACTGTCGTCCATTTTGAAATAATCAAAACACACTTAAAAATTTAACTATTAACAAACGACCGCGAAAATACCTTAACTTAACCTTACAAAATATGCGGACCAAAGCACAACGACTCTCGTCCAGTGCGGACCAAACACTGATCTATTAGAAGCACAAGTAGCCGCTGACGCCATATGGCGGCATCCGCAAGTAGGAATGGGTAGGTATGACGCCATATGGCGTCATCCGCAGCGAATGGGTTAACGAGTCCGTTTTTATTTATTTCATGAACCCATATTCTCTTCTTCCTTTGAATAAATAATAAGTATACTTTTTGTCATACTATACCTTTAAATTTAGTTTTGTTAATATAATAATAGGTATATATAGGTAAATAAAACTAAATATTGAATATGCTATTAATTTAATTAATTAAAATAATTACTTAGGTACCTCCAGGTTTTCTCGGCGAGAGCCTATATCAGAAATATTTCTTCTTCGTCTGAATCCGAAGAATATGACATTACTGTAAAGTAGTTGGTAGAAAAAGGCTGCTGTGTTTCTGCCCGCGAATTGTAAGAATGGCGCGTCGCGGTCGCGCAAGTCTGTGTACGCAGCGGGATTTCGCGTTGAGCAGGGTCCTAATTCTTGAGCGTAAGAGAACGTAAACGATCACATCACGCAAAGGAGCATTCCCTTCCGCGGCAGTTCTCCTATGAACATAAGTTAGTAAAATTTGGCATTCTCGAACGCAGACGATATGTTCCGTACGGGGAGGTGATAAGACAGTGTTGCCAACCATTTTCAAGGCAAGGGCCGCCACTTTTTACGAAAATATTAAAGAAATCTAAAGGCAAATTGAGGTGGAGATTGTTAGTGCGGGTTTTTCTTTATTGTGAAAGGTAAGATTATGAAACTTGTTAATGTCAAATATTATTACGACGTAAATATAATACAGGGGTTAGAATTGCATGGGATCGATCGTTCCCACCAAAAATAGTAGGAGAAGCGCGTTCTCCCGTAAATCGGTGATGTGAATGGTCCCATGTGATCAAGAATACTGTTTCATGCGTTGCGTGAGAACTCCGCCCTCATTTCTCCTGAGAACAGTGTTCCCCAGTTTCAAGAATTAGGACCCTGTAGTCGCGCTGTTCCCGTTCCCGCTCCCGCTCTCACACTCATCGCGCAGGTTTGCGCAATCCTTAAATCGTTGATGGTGTTGAAATATCCACTGGTTCATTAGCGCACTGTTATAAATAACGGCAACTCATAATTTCCTTTAAAACCTGTTTTTCTGGATGAACCCTGGATATACAGTAAAGGGGCTTTTAGGCGAAGTTGGCAAGATGATACTCTTCATACAGTTAAGAAGAATCGTCCAGAGTACGTGTGTACGGTATATTATATTCTACAGGCTGGTTCAGAAAATGAATTTGTGAATAATGCAAGTTTGATATTCAAGCCTGGCCTGAAATCTGGCGATTATCATGATTCGATGAATAGTGACAACTTTGAGAAATGGATTGAAGAAAAATCATTACAAAACTTGGAAAACCCGTCGTTGATTATCACGGATGAGACCACCTATCATTCTGGGCTAATTGAAAAAATTCCAAATATAAGTTGGTCAAAAAGATTACTTATTGCCTGGTTAAAACAAGGACAAATTCCGGTTTTACCATTTGCAATGCAGTATCAGATCTGGATAATAGTGAAGCAGCATATCCCACCCAAACGACAAGTAATCTGGAAACCGCTGTTTATTTTATTTTTTAATTATTTTAATTTTATTTTTATAGGTTAGACGAACTTGCATTGCAACATGGACATCAAATTTTAAGACTTCTTCCATATCAATGCCGCTTTAATCCTATTGAAATGGTTTTGGTCGGGCTGTCCCCTAGTAGGGAGCGAGTATACGAATATGTTGAGTATATGCATTTGATGTCTTATCAGCTTGTTCTGGTAAAGGAATCAAAATGCATCTTCCTCTTTCGCCGTTGGTAAAAACAATCCTTAAAACCTCCCTGAACATACTTTCTAGCTGAGCCACTGATTATGCATGAAATAGACGAACGATTATTGATCGATACGATCGCGAATAAAATGAAGAAATCTTTAATCTGCTCCTTGACGAGCAGCTCAATGTTAATTAGAGGAAATGACACGTAGAATAAAACGCTAAAACAAATTAGTCGTTCGGCATCGAAGCCGAAGTGTATTTTATCATGAAGGACAAGCGAAAGGTGGGGTGTGAAGCAAACCAGAACACGGGCGAAAACTCGAGGAAATTAAACGTACAAGAAGAGCTGTTCCAGGATGTGATTTCTGCGTCGGACTTAATTTTAAATTAACTAAATTACTTTTTCGTGTGATCAATTTCGGGCGACCCTGCGAGCAAGTTCACGGTTGATGAGCGATATTCAAGAGCGACACAAAAAATAATAAAACCTGTGTCACAAACACTATAGAATATGAGAACGAAAGTAAAACAATTTAAAAAAAATTTAAAAAGGAGAAGGGGGAAGTTATGGTATACAATACAAAAAAAGTGAAACCTTCAAAAATTGTTTTTAGACAAATTAAAAGCATTGATTGAAATATTTTGAAAATTTATGATTACCTTCCTGTTTTATTGAAAATGAAATAAGATGAAAAAAAAATAAAAAAGGCCAATTTTTTTTTTAATTAGGGTACATTGTTTAAAAGTAAAGTTCAATCTTCTGTTTTTATTTGCAGCAAACTTATCAATAACAATAAAGTTCCTAGATCTACACTTTGTGTTTTTTCAATTTTTTGCTCAATACCTAATAAGCTAAAATTGTTTCTCAAATATTCCACATTCATAGTCGTTTTGGCATTAAAACTATTTATTTTTCTTAAAATAAGTCTTTACTACCCCAAAATTGTAACAAAAATACAGGGTGTTCGAAAAATAGACGGAGATATTTTAGAGGGTGATTCCTTGTTAAAAAATATGAAAAAAAGTTTCTATAAACATGGGTCCGGAAATGCAGGGTTTTCAAGATACAGGATGTTAAAAAAATAGAAATAAAAAATGAAATTATTAATTAAATTAAAAATACTTACTCGATGCTGTTGAAATTTGGCAATGATATTTGTTGTATTAAGAGGCTAATTTAGCTCTAAATAGATTAAAATTATTGAGTCCAGTGGCGTCCCGGGGGGTACTTAGCGAATATTATTATCAAAAAAATGTACGCCACAGTCTTTTTTGTAGCTTTAATATTTTTTGTTTAATTAAGCATCTAAAGATACAACTTCTTTGCCTCTTGTATTTTTTTCCTATCTCACTTCATTTTCGAGAAAAAAAATAAAAACCGTTTTATTGTATGTCATTGGACAAAATTGGTTTATTAATTTCTACTAAAATAAATCACAAGTGCATTGGACCACAAATAATAAAAAACATTTCTAGGAAAGAATGTTATTGCAACTTTTCCAATACCATAACATAAACTACAACAAATGTTGGAAATGTCCACCATCCATTTCCGTACACCTTCTCACTCGACGCATCATTGAACGACGAACTCGAGCTAAATTTCGAGGTCTATTTTTTATTTCTTCGCAAGCATTTACGATTTTATTTCTTAGTTCTTCTATTGTTTCTATGGGAGTAGTGTAAACCATCGTCTTAAGGTGTGCCTATAAATAAAAATCTAATGGATTTAACTCTATTCACAATACTTATGGATAAATAATTAAATTAAAGAATAATTATTTGTATTAGATTGCTAGTAGGAGGGAGCAATTCCACAGGTCTGTTTGGTCATTTAGTAGGCTTCTGGTAGGATTTTATTATGTTTGGATATTTCAATTGATTCTAAGATATTAAGATTCTAACTTTTTGGAACATCATACAAAATTTTTAAATTAATAATATCTGAGAAACAATGACCCGTCTTCAAACAATGTTTTGCGAAATTAGAGTTTTCTTTGTTCAACGAAAGATGCCTTATGTTCATTAAATCTAGTATTAAAATTTCTTCCTGTCTGACCTATATACGAGCTATTGCATTCGGTACAGCTTAACTTATAAACTTCTGATTTTTTAAGAGGGGGTGTTTTTTGTTTGGCACTGAAGAATAATTGAGAAATTTTTTGTGCTGGTGTGAAAGCTACTTTTATGTTGTTTTTTGAAATTATGGGTGCTATTTTATCAGAAATTGGGTTATCTGTTTTTGTTTTTTATTTATTAAATAATTAATGATATTCGAATTAAATCCGTTATTGTCTGCTATTTTAATTATATGATGTTTAGTTCTTTTTTACGGTAAAGACTCTATGTATCATGGATTTGTATGCTGCAAGTTAGTGGGAATTGGGATGAGCGGAGACTTCAAGGGCGTCGCCAGAGGGGGGCAGGGGGGGGGGCAGCTGCCCCCTCCTCCCTAGAGGTTCTAAAAATACGGCTTACAGGAATTAAAAATAAAATTACGCGCACCCGGCTAATCGAAACAATAACCGAGAATTTCCGGGAATCAACGGCAACACTGCATCGGTTCGCAACGATTGCTCGTCACATAAGCTCAATCTGGTCATCAATGATCTGAACGCCCTGCCCGACATAGAAATACCGTTGGGACCATCAAGGATATAATAACATTTTTTCGAGAATCGGTTCTAAGACGGAAATTAATACCCAATATTTCCCGGTTATGCGAAACAAGGTGGAGCGAAAAACACAAAAGCATCAGAGTTTTTAAAGAGAATTTTTGTGCTATAATGGAGGCTTTAGAAACATTGTCTCGAGATGGCAATAATGCGACAAGGAAACATGCGTATCAGCTCCATGAGGCAGCTTGCAAAGCTTAATTTATTTTTAGCGTCGTATTGATATTATAGAACCCACAGTAAACGTGCTCCAATCAGTATCCTTGGACACGGTTCAGGCATCCCAGCATATTAGTCGCATTTTACAACTGATCAAAGATGCTACTGCTATTGCGGAAAAAATTGGACTGACGGAAGATATGAAATCCATACCCCGTACTGTTGAAAGACAACAACACCGCAGCAACCACCCGGGAGAATATACCATCCTTTGTCCTAACAAAACTACACCCTGCGCAAATGAAAAACATATCTTTGGAAGACCTTACAGAAGCATGCGAGGAACTCAGAAACTTTTACGGTATTTTGGATATCAAGAATAAGATAGAACTTTGGAAAAAAATATGGGAGGAAAACCCAGAATCGACCATACTAAGTGTTGTGGAAGTCGTTAAGGAAACTGACGATTTTTTTCCTGCGATAAAGAAGGCCTTGAGGATTCTTATTGCTTTACCTTATACCACTTGTACAGTTGAAAGGTCATTCAGTAGCTTAAGGAGAATCAAAACCTGCAGGTTGAGGAGCACGATGACTGGAACTCGCCTCAATGGCCTCGCCATGATGAGTGTACACAGGCAACACATTTTCAAGAACTTGGACGATTTTATCAACAAAGTAACCAACAAATTCGCTAGCAACCCTAGACGATTATGTTTAAATTGATTTTGTATGTAAACAATTTATTCGTTTTCAATTTTTTTTTAATTAAAACTTTTCGATCCTAATGTTTTCTTCAGTTCTTCTATGCTGCCCCTCCCTAGCTCACTGGCTGGCGATGCCCTTGAGCGGAGTGATTTGGAATTGTTGTGTCTGTGAATGTGGGTTTTTTATAGATATCAAAGTGTAATTTATTATCTTGTTTTGAAATTGTCATATCCAAAAATATGATTTTGCCACAGCGGCGGATTTAGGGGAGGGGCGACGGGGGTTTCGCCCCCCCCCCCCTGAGCCTTCTTAACCACACCTAACGTCAAATACATCATTCGCGAATTCCTGTGAAATAAATATAAGAAAAACCTTAATTTCAACTTCACATAATTAATAATAGAAGTAATAGAATATTTTATAAAACAAGCCAGCCAATGATATAAATAAATTTATTGTCATGTTTTAAAAATAAAAGATCAACACTGTTATTTTATGATAAATGCATATGGCTTAACTGGTAGCAGCGGCGGATTTAGGGGGGGGGGCTGTAAGGACTGTAGCCCAGGGCGGCAAATATTAGGGGGCGGCATTTACAACATTAAAATTAAAACAAACCAAAAACACGCAGACCTTCGCAGAAACTTCATTATAAGCAGCTTTTCAATGATATTTTAGATACTACAAAAGGCCAGATTGAACTAAGATTTTCAGATTGGCATGAATTAGGTACAATTTTTTGACTTAATGAATAAAAATCTTTTTTTAAGTTTTTCAGAAAATTTCCCAAATAATCTTTCAGATAGTTTATGTCTAAGGTACAACTTTATAATAAAAGAGTTTTTAGTTTAACTTATTTTTAACAGTTTTTTATGGTGAATTTTTGAGAAATTTTGGGCGTGGTCAAGAAAATTTTTCTCCCGACACTATCCTGCTCGTCTCTTTGTAGGTAGGTAGATATTACAGTTTTTAGTTTAACTTATTTTTAACATTTCCTTTCAGAGTGAATTTTTGATTTTGGGCGTGGTCGCGAAAATTTTTCGCCTACGGCGCTTCATTTCTAAATCTTAGTCGCCCCCCCCTCAGCAAAATCCTGGATCCGCTACTGTTTTGCCATCGATTTCTTTTCCTTTCCATTGTAAATTTAATTTTGTTATGTAAAGTGGTTTAAAATTAGCTGGAAATCTGCATCCTCACCGGTAAAATACACGAAAATATCATCTACGTATCTGTACGAAAAAACTATGTTTTTAGCGTATTTTGTTTTTAAAAACTATCTTTCAGGTGTGACATAAAGATTCAATCGTTCTTATTAATACGAAGTTCAAACGGAGCGATAATTTAATTTTTCGTGACAGAGTTTACTTTTTATTTAAGTGTGTTTTTGATTATTTTAATATTGCAAGTGCCAAAAACTAAGCTTATCAGGTTTTAACCAGTTCATGTGAATTTACAAAAAACCATTTACGTTAATATGATAATTGACGCACTATGTTTTTTTTAATGAAGAATTTTAACAACCTAAAAAGGAAGATAAATAATCAAACAAGATAATAAGAGCGAAGGCTAAAAATAAATATTACAAGTTCGTGTTTGTTCAAGTATTTGTGCCTCCTGAGTCTTATCAAACTGTTTGGATTGTATCAGATTTTGTATATTTGTGACGGCAGATGTTTATTTAAAGTGTTGAATTAATATTATAACTAAATCATCATAATATAGAAAACTTAATAAAATTATAATACTTTTTTATAAAATATTGTTATATTCTATTGACGAAAAAAATTCAAAATATTGCATTAAGAGTTGTTATATAGTCAGAAATTATTTCGTTCTTTTACTTTTCTACCATGAAGGAATGCGTTGTTATCAAGATATTACCATAAATATTTATTTACCTTTAGATCCATAAAGCTTATACCGTGATCAAATTTTTAATTATTATTTTTATACTGTTAATGAACTCAAAAATGGTAAAAGTTATCATGGGATGAAATATTTTGTTTTTTAAAATCAGTATGAAATTTTTAATTAATTTAAATTTACTGAAAAATAAATAAAACTCATTTATAAAATTTAAAATTCAATTATATATTTTTTTGTCTAGTGCATCAGTCTACACTGCAACAGTCTACTTTGTTTCAAATATTTTCATCTTATTTATAAAATCATAAAAAAGAAAATATATTAAAAAATGACAACACAACAAAATACAGTTTTTTAATAATTAAAATAAATCATCTCCGCAAGAATCATCATCAGATTCGTCCAAGTTAACAATAAGGGGAAGAGTATCTGAAGCATCGATAAATCTTTCCCGTTCCCACACATCATTTATAATAAAGATTTATTAGTGTGTGTATCGTTATTCCATTTTTCCTCTGTTACATTTCCCATACTTTCATTCCACAGACCCAAAACTACGTCATTAGTTACAGGATGCATAAAACTTATTTTTGCATCATAATAGGGCTTACATTCCGACCAAACAATTTCAATGGGATTAAAGCGGCAATGCTATGAAGTTGCAATGCTAGTTCGTCCAACCTATTAAAATAAAATAAAAATATTAAAAAAATAAAATAAATAGCGCTTTCCAGATTACTTGTAACGTTTGGGTGAGATATGCTGCTTCACTATTATCCAGATCTGATCTTCATTGCAAATGGTGAAACCGGAATGTGTTCTAACCATGCAATAAGTAATCTTGTAAATAACTTGTATTTGGATTTTTTTCAAATAGCTCAGAACGATAGGTGGCGTTATCCATCATAATGAGCGACGGTTCTCTCAAGTTTAGTAACAATTTTTCTTCAAACTATTTCTCAAAGTTTTTACTATTCATCGAATCATAATACTTATCAAATTTCAGGCCAGGCAGCGAGATCGCGCCGAAAATAATAATGCGCTGCAGGCGAAAAGATTTTGGGTGCCACGCCCTTTTTTGAATCATGGTGCTTGGTTTTCAAGTGAAAAAAAACTGTCACGAAGAAAATTTAATAATGTAGGAAATGTTTAATGTGTTGGCTATATTGTCTAAAGCAGAGCTATGGATATTTCGCATAAAATTCATTTTGTTTTTGTATGTTTTATAAGTATTTTTAAATGAATGCTTGTTCTTTTTCACAATAACGTGACATATTTAAAATAATGTTGATTTATGTCAAATATGGCAATAAAACTTTTTTAACTGGTAAAATTATAGGACATTCATTATTGACGCAAATTTACTATCTCGCTTAGTTCGCGAATGTTAGAAAGATAAGCACCAGTCGTGACGTAACGATAACGTACGATGGACCCCGTATAAAATATTTTTTTTAAAAATGGATTTGTAAATAATAAATTTGACGGGTCCGAGCGATTCTTGATTAGGTGGGTCGCTGGGTCTTCTATATACAGAGTGTCCAGGAAAATGTGGGAAATCTCCCGGATATGAAAAAAACACATGAAAATAATACTACAAGTTCATATAAACTTCTTTCGTATCGGCCTCCTCTTCGGAGATATGGGCTTCCAAAGAGCTCCCATGGAATTAAGTTTTTGACACATAATTATTAAACCAACATTTCAATAAATTTCAATTTTTTTTTCATATGATTTATACCAGGTAAGACCCTTCAAATTACTATCCCAGAAAGTGTTGCGAATTACTCATAGCTGCAGAGACGGACTAGCTATGACACTAATGTGCCCATTTTTTTACGCCCTGTATGATAAAAACTTTAGACAACGTTTTTTACATACCTTTAACTATTGACTAAAAATTAAGTACTCTTCATTCATGTCGCTAATCCTAACCGTTTTCGAAAAAAAGTAATTTTTAACATATTTACATCATGTATATTTAGCGTATTTCAATAAAAGATACATCTTTGTTCATATACTCGTAAATTATAAACGTTCACTTTTAACTGCTTAATATTAATACACGATGGCAATAAAATTACGTTTTTCCGAAAACGGTTAGGATTAGCGACATGAATGAAGAGTACTTAATTTTTAGTCAATAGTTGAAGGTATGTAAAAAACGTTGTCTAAAGTTTTTATCATACAGGGCGTAAAAAAATGGGCACATTAGTGTCATAGCTAGTTCGTCTCTGCAGCTGTGAGTAATTCGCAACACTTTCTGGGATAGTAATTTGAAGGGTCTTACCTGGTATACATCATATGAAAAAAAAATTGAAATATATTGAAATGTTGGTTTAATAATGTGTCAAAAATAAATTCCATGGGAGCTCTTTGGGAGCACATACCTCCGAGGAGGAGGCCGATACGAAAGAAGTTTATATGAACTTGTTTTTTTCACGTGTTTTTTTTCATATCCGGGAGATTTCCCACATTTTCCCGGACGCATTTTTGTATCGAGCGTTCAGTATACCGCATTCGGGTTGCATTAACCGAGGTCTGTCTAAAAACGAACGGCCGATATTCCGATCGATTGTCAAGCTACCATACGACAGCTGTCAACTTTTGACTGGTAAGCGTCAATTTTTTTTAGCTTTTTTCTTGTAGAGGATTATAGCTGTAAGAATCCTTAATTTTTACGCGAAAAAGCGTCCAGTAAGCCGCATTCGTGATGATCGACCTCGGCACGTATCGAGCGCTCGGTACTACGACAACAGTCGGACTACCGTACGCTCGATTAGGCTGAAATCTTGGTCCATCCTACAGCACCTTACAAATAATGACTTGTGGAATTATTGGTATAATACTCATAGAAAACTTCGCAGAACGGGTATCACAGAATATACGATAATATTTTCAATTAAGGATTCTTACAGCTATAATCCAGGAGGCAATAACTAGAGGAACAAATTCCGTCTAAAAGGTATATTGGCAACCGGTTTGTTCGTTGTTACCCAGAGAATTTTTTTAAAATTTAATTTAAATTTTATTTTTATAAAATAATATTAGTTGAAAAAATTGAATTAAAAAAATGCTCTGGGTAACAACGAACAAACCGGTTGCCAATATACCTTTTAGACGGAATTTGTTCCTCTAGTTATCGCCTCCTTATAATCCTCTACTTATAAGAAAAAAAGCTAAAAAAAAATTACGCTTATCAGTCAAAAATTGACAGTTGTATGGTAGCTTGACAATCGACGATAGACAAACCTCGGTTAATGCGAAATTACCCGAATGCGGTGTACTGGACGCTCGATACAAAAATGCTTCCCGGACACTCTGTATAAAAGGTTCATCCATTTCTTTATCATATATATGTAGATATTTTGTGAAAGAAGAAGAAATATAGGGAGCGCCTCGGTAACAAAACGACAGCGGAGACCTACCCATCATCCCATCATCCCATCACAAGCAACATTACGGACACAAAAGCCAGGCGATTAACGCCGCCCGAAATAAAAATAAAAAAGAAGAATAAGTAAATAATTTCTCCGGCTCAATATCGATGATTGGACTTTATGGGCTTGGGCTCGATTTACATAATTTAATATGCGGGGTCGCGTGGGCCCGCGAAATGAAAGAATTGTGAATTAAATTATTAATATTTGGGAGTTTTTGCGCATTTTACGTTAAGTTTAGACGTATGCGTATCGTAAAATTTTCGAAATTTAAGTGGACATAGTCATTTAATCAAAAGTCAACAGCAACAGCCATTAAAAAGTACAATAATTAAAGTCTCTGTACAGTTTGTTGTATATACTATTGCTAGATACCGTTTTGGAAAACTCAAATTTAACTTAAGTTTTAAGTGATTGAAAAAATAGGTCTGTACGCACGGATCGCCAATTAGATCCCTTGGCGCCCAACAGGGATGGGCATCCGCACAACCTTCTTGCTATTAGGTTTTCCTTCTTTATCGACATCAATAAATACGTTCCAGAACCGACTCGCCGCCATTTTTGTTGTTACGTTTTCTTTGTGGATTTCTTGTATTCTTAGGTACTTTCCTTTTCCTTCTTTTAAATAGCATAGTTAAGTAAATATCTTTGCTTAGCTAAGTTTTTAAAGGAACGCTTTGCGAACAAATCGTATAATCGTATGAAAAATATGGATGGGCATGTTTAACCGCGGCAAGAAGGAGGAAAAAATCTTTGCTGAGACGAGTTAAAATTTTAAAAGGAACGCTCAGCTTAGCCGTTGGCTTTGCTACGGTTGACTGTGGGTGTTTAATAGTTCGGATTTCTGGTTGTTGTGTATTTTTGTAGTTTGTACTATAAACAATGACTGGTACCGAAAACTTTTTCAAATTCTTGATCAAGAAATTGTTGTGCTTGGAAATGTTGTTTTACACGTACCTAAGTTCTTGACAAATTGTTAAATGTCACCAGCTAATATTGTATTTGAGATGCGATAACATCGAAGATTGCTGTTTTGTTTATTTGTTATTTTCGATTTGATAAGGTAAGTTTAATTGACTTGTTCTCTTGCCTTTCAAACTAAAAACACGACGGCGAATCATTTTTAAACAAATTTTAGAAACAAAACATTAAAAACAATTTTCTAACTTCAAAATCTGATAGGTTGGCAGCCACTAAAAACATCAGAAATCACTATCTTGGACAAAAAATTAGAACAAGTTCCAGTTTCACGACAATACCTTGACCTTGACGGCAAATGTTAGTTGTTTACAAATAAAAATAAATCAACTGGTCAACTCTGTTACAAGTTCTTGAGCATTTTCTTAAATCCCGGACCTGTCTATTTTGTCATTCGTTGAATGAGAATTTTGCAATGCGCATGCCTATTCCTGTATGGCTTTGTTTACATGCGCAAGGGCATAAGTCTGCCACTTTTGTGATTATTGTTTGCTTATTCAAAAAATCAATGATTTAGTCGCCCTCAATAAGGACAGCAGATCAATCAGTGTTGCCGACGTGACAAACGCATGGCGAGTCGATCCATTGGTTAAAGAAAGGGGCATTTAATTACACCAAAATTTTTTTCACCCCAACTTTTTAAATCTATCAAAAATAGTTTTGTGTGTTGCGGCAGGTTGGTCGAGATACAAAAATACAAACGCCCACTTCTTGTTTGTGACGAATCCTGTATACTTAGTAAATCGCAAATCTGATAATCAAAATTATAGTTTCAGCACAAGCAGACGCAGTGGCGGCTCGTCACTAGTGAGTCAGGGGGGGCGCTGACTTTAAATAAAAATAATTTAAAATGTCTATTATTCTCGAAAGTACGTGTCTGTTTTTTCTAACTTTCTCGTTGTGAATTTTAATTTCACCAGCATAAGCACTACTTAAACAAGTTAAAATATTAGTTTGTCCTAACATCTCAAAACTTACCACATTATAACGATGTTTTGCACTATTTTCATGTTTATTACTTTCTCTGAAAGATGTTTTAAGTCGTGCACCCCATTTATAGTCCAATTATCATCCCCGTCAAAAGAAGACACACGAAACAAAAAAAAAAAATTGTCCTCACAACCGCATATCCAGGATTCTTTATTATATATTTATTTGTCAAACTTACGCGTAAACTGTGCCTTACTTTTACATTTTGATTGCACTTGTACTACAATATTGGTAGTGGACGCCCTGTATTTTTTAAATCAAGTTTTTCACTTAAGCTCAGAGAACTAAAAACAAGCTTCTGTAAATCAATGACCTTCATATTAGACGAAATTTTCCAACTTTATAATGTAACTATAATAAATCAAAACAAATAAACAAAACGTGAGCGGCGACAGTTCGAATCGCGAGTTGCTAACAACTGTTGGGCGGAAAATTTTGAGCTCCTCGTTGTGCGACAGAGAACTCAAAGCTGTAATATTCTGTGTTGTGCGATATGTAGGTGACGTCACGCCTCCATAGTCATAACGAGAAGTCGCGTTAAATCGGGACGAATAATCGGTCGCCCGCGCTTAGTATAATCTTGAGAGCGCGCAACTCGCTTGTCTATGAGTATAGCCTGCCCGCTGGAATAGGGCTATGTTTGGTTTGAATTATTTTAATGGATTGCTTACATACATTGCTTTATTGGTTTTTTAAGTAAATTATTTTTGGATTCTGTTTGAAAGAATTGCAGGAAGGGCGGCGCCCCAGAGCCCTTTATTGACGAGCCGCCACTGAGCAGACGTTCTTATAAAGAATGACTTGTTCTTCTATACCTACTAATAAAAAAGGATTTCCTCTTCCAAACTCTATCCGTGGACACACTGTATATTTTAGCACGATTTTTAAAAAAACGCTCCAAATGGAATTGACAATATATTTTAACGAAAAATAATAGGGAAAAAAGTTTTTCCAAGCATTTGCACAAAAAAGGGTATGTTATCACTGCTTTTTTCTTATCTATAATCGATAAGCCATAAGAGGTTCGAAAATTTAAAAAACAACGTTTAGGTTAGGTCTTTAGTAAACCGGACGTAAATGTCAATATGGCATCATTGAAATAGAGTGCGGCATTTTACACCCGTCGAGTTTCAAACGGCCGATGATCAGTGTTGCCAAGTTGACAATTTAAACCGTCCTAATGGATAGCTCTAGCGGGATCAGTCTTTTCAATATACAGGGTTAGTTGGAATAACCGGAACGGCTAATTTTCTTCAAGACTACCAAGGCTAAATCAATGAATTTTGGTACAGGTGGATAACTTAAAAAATTTAATTGAAAATTGACGATTGCGACGTTGTCAGATTTTTAGTTTTTTCTGTAACTTAAGGAATGTTTTTTTTTTAATGTAACACTACTCTTTTTTTTTATTGAATTCGATTCCTTCCATCAATATTACCATTTCCTGATAGTATCAAATTTTTATCTCAAATAGTTGTGAGAAAAATGTTAATTAGTTACAACTCTCTCTAAAAATATCCAATCTATTTCCATTTAAAAACGTTTCAAATAATGTGAAAAGGAAGGTTGGTAGACATAATGTACCTAATAGTATCGATACCGATAATCACAACAAACCAGTACTAACAATAACATAGCTAGTAAAAATTACTTACATTATTATAGTACACTACATTAATTTTATTATGAAACCGATAATTATGTAAGTAATTCTTACTAGCTATGTTATTGTTAGTAGTTGTTAGTTGTTATTATCGTTATCGATACTATTAGGTACATTATGTCTACCAACCTTCCTTTAAACAATATTTAAAACGTTTTTAAATGGAAATAGATTGGATTTTTTTAGAGTTAGAGTTGTTACTAATTAACTTTTTTCCCATAGAACTATTTGAGATAAAAATTTGATACTATCAGGAAATGATAATGTTGATGGGAGGAATCGAATTCAATAAAAAAAGAGTAGTGTTACATTTGAAAAAAATATATTTCCTTGAGTTACAGAAAAAACTAAAAATCTGGCAACGTCGCAATTGTCAATTTTCAATTCCATTTTTTAAGTTATCCACCTGTACCAAAATTCATTGATTCAGCCTTGGTAGTTTTGAAGAAAATTAGCCGTTCCGCTTATTTCAACTAACCCTGTATACTCCACGATTCTCAAACACGCTAAGGAATAAAAAGAAAACTTTTAAAAGTTCGTCCCGATATTCATGCATGCAAAAACTATATTACGACGGTCACATTGGACCCCGAGCAAAACTGCAACGGCTATTTTTGTATTGTCACTGACAGACGGTAATTTCAATAAATATTTATTTTATCAGTGTCCCGCTTTTTTTCGCGAAACCTTCGACCAGATGATTCGTTTCTTCGGCATGTTAATTACTTTCGCGTACAACTTTACATTAGTACGTGGTACATGAATATGGAAGTAATGATTTAATATTAAATTCAAATGATTTTTTTGGGAACAGTGAAGAATATCTTTGTGGTTACCGCACCCTTCGAAAGTCATAAAAACGTTATTGTAATATTTTTAAGTCGGTACTTACTCGCGTAGTTTGCATAATATCTGGAACGTCCTTACCATGCCATTTATGGTGAAAGGGGACAAAAACTGTAATACCGAATAAAAAAATGTTTGCTCGACACTTTCCTGGCCATTATATCCTATTTGCAGATGATTCAACTGTTTTACACTCATCTAATGACTTTGTTGCACTTGCGCAGGATAAAGTATGTTTAATGAAATAGGTAAGATAGTAAGTATGGGTCCTTACTGATGCCAACGCGGTTGACGGTAATCTCATAACTTTTAAATACTAAATCAATTCAGCCGTTGGGGCATTACCACGGATACAAGATATAATTAAGTAAAACTTTGTAATAGGTGACAATACCGAAAGCAAAGGACTAGCCAAAAATAATGTAAGGACAGTGGCGTACACATAAAAACATGTAACTAAACCAGTTAAATTAAGTTATTTTATTGCCCTACTAAGAACTTACTATCGCTAATCTCTTCACATAACAGTAATTTTATAAGGAATTTTGCATTCATTTTTACTATTTCTTCAAAACACACTGCCCGATTTACTTGATCATTGTGGTGGTAAGACAACATACCGTGCGAGCAAAAATTATTTGCATCAAAGAGGGCTTGGATTAAAAAACGTAGGGCTTGGTTTAGATCAGAATGGTATGGGGATGATCTAACCAAATCTAGGTTAAAATTTTATCAAATTCATATTATGACATGATATGCCAAACTAATGAGTAATAAAATAAGTAGACAAATACAAATTTATTTTTGTTGTTTACAAAATTAACAAAGTAAGAATATACACAGTGGCGTAACTAGGGGGGACCAGGGGCCGTAACTAGGGGGGACCAGCCCCCCCCCCCCAGAATCTGCGAGAAACAAATTTATTCTGCCAGACCACCCAAATGCGAACGATAAGTCAAACGACAAATTGATTAATTGCATTTTTTTTATATACCTACATAAATGAATTATATTTATTCATCAATTTTATTATATTTTTAGTCTAGTCTATACCCTAAACGCGCAACTAAAACTCGGAATCGGAACTCCAAGCCAGGTCTGTAAAGTTAGAAATCCAATGATGCCTGCCAAGACGCTCTCGGGATCTAATCAGAATAAACATGTCCAAATTCAACTCGAATAATTTCCAAAAAAAGTTTTCGTGACATCTGAAAAATCTGACCGATAAAAAACGAGGTCTTGTGATATTACTGTTGATTATTGACCAAATTTGTTAAAATTTGGGCGTGGTCCAGAGGCTCTCCACCTCTACACGAGCCGCCACTTGAAATCACAATAAAGGGGCCACCCCCAGGTCAGTGGGCTAGTTACGCCACTGAATATACAGAAAGAAAAAGAAAAATAATTACATAAATTGCTGAAATTGGCCACCGCCATGCTCCTAGCAAAAATTCACACGTCTCTTCATATTTTCGAAAGTGTTGACCAGCATCCCTGGAGAAATGTTACCATTATTCTTGGATAATCCTTTCTTGTAATTGTTCTAAATTTGCAACTGGTGTTTTTTAGCTGCTTCTTAAGAATAGTCCTGCAAGTTCCATAAGATCTTCCCACTTCTTGGGACAGGCGTCTTATACAATTTGTTGGCGTATTTTGCATTATTACACGAGCGTTTGCAACAAGTTCTTTTGTTCTTACAGATGGTCTTCCTGTTCCTTTTTTGTGTTGTATATAGAGCCTGTTTCCCTAAACACAGCCACGGTTCTTTTCAGGCAATGATACAAATCCCCAGCAATAAGAGCAACGTTAGGAAAATGTTCGTGAAAATCGTCCATGCACAAACCCGGATTACATTGCCACTCAACATTTACTCTAACCCCTTTTCAAAAATACGCTTCAACCATGAATGTTTTGTGCTGTTCCGTAAAGCCCATTGTGTGAATTGTTCAAGAAATTGGAAAAATTAGCGATGAATCAAATTAGTTGTAACGACTGTCAAAGTTGACGGAATACATGATTGATTGTCAATTATTCAGGTAGTTACTGACACCCAACAGGCATTAAGCTCTACGGGTAAGAATTACGTCCTTAGATGCAAGGCCCTCTTTGATGCCAATAATTTTTGCTCGCACGGTATTTGGTTTCAACTAGACGGTGATCCCCGCATTTAGCTAGAGAAGTTAGGAACTATTATTTACACAAAATCTTTTCTATTCGCTGGATTGATCGGAGCCAAGATGCTCCTGTTAAATGGCCACCCCGTCCTCCAGATCTTATGCAATTGGACTATTCAGTCTAGGGGGTGTATGAAAGATTTTGTATATATGGTTCCGATTTTAAGCGAGAATCGTTCAAGCTGGAGAACAGTTTAGGTTGAAACGACATATTTTTTAAAGGTTAAGATTTTCTTTAATAAGAGAACTCGTATTCAAAAAATGAAGGTGATATCGAGCACTTTCTTTAAACTATTTTTTAAAATTTTGTTTGTTTTTTGTTACTAACGTATTCATAATTTTACGAACAAAATTTGATTTGAATATTTATTATCTTGTTAATGATGTATTAAATTTATTTAATAAGTAATAGTAGATTATTAGCTTAAGAACGAGTGATAACAGTGGCGCTTTACTTTTCTGTAAACTAGGGTAATAGTAGTAGGGCAATAAAATAATTTCATTTAACTGGTTTAGTACCTACTTCAGGTTTTTATCTGTATCTACTCCACTGGCCTTACATTATTTTTGGCAATTCCTTTGCTTTCGGTATTGTCACCTATTGCAAAGTTTCACTCTATGGTAATGCCACAACGGCTGAATTGACTTAGTGTTTGAAAATTATGAGATTACCGTAAGCCACGTTGGCATCAGTAAATGATCCATACTTTTGAAATTATATCTTCAAAACGCATCATTTTATCGAAATTCTATAGAAGTAAAAAATAATCAGAAACAAAAACATAAGCAGATACAGTTCAATTATAATAGCGGCATTTTTGAAATTGCAATTTTTTTTTTGTGTTTACATCGTATAGTACTGAAGTACATTGTCACTTATTATTACATAGTATTCAAAAGTAAGAAAATTAAATAATTATCTGAAGTAGGAATGACGTAGCAATAGGAACCAACAAAAATCAATATTGTTTAGGAAAGTCTCGCATCCATCATAGGACATTTTAAAGACTAAATTACAAAATTTTCCGCTTTCATGACCGTTGACCGTTACGTCACGACTAGTGCTTATCTTTCTACCATTCGTGAAATAGGTGAGATAATAAATTTGCGTCAATAATGAATGTCGTATACGTTTTCCAGTCAAAAAAGGTTTAGTGTCATTTTTGACAGTGACATTTTTAATCAACATTATTTCAAAAAGGTCACGGTATGGTGTAAAGGACAAGCAGTAATTTTAAAATTATTTGATTATTTTCAAAGAGAAAGTGATGCCGGAAAGACTCTTTTATCACAGTTTACGAGGTAAGTAGACATAATAAAGCAGGAATTGTGAAAACATAAATGGTAAACATGAAAAATGTATGGCAACGTTTTTATAAATACCTATCTGTTTCAGAGAGTTTCTGATGCTTTGGCAGTTTCGTGTTCAACAATCCAACGAATTAAAGCAAAGGGGATAGAGAATAAGGATGTGGATTTTAAGAATCGCAATAATGTAGCTATTTTATCATCCTGTGGTCGACAACTTCACTAAATTCATGAACATACACATATAAGAGAGCGTATATATGGGATGTATAGAGCAGGTGAACACGTTACCATTCGCTCAATACAACTAAACCTAAAAATCATTGATGGTGTTAAAATATCTACTGGTTCATTAGCGAACCGTTTAATAAAATTAAAATTTAAATGGCGTAAATGTAGGTACTGTATCAAACAGGCGTTTTTAAATAATGTAATTAATTATTTTTATTTTAATAGGTTGGAAGAACTCGCATCGCAACATGGACTTTGAGACTTCCTCCATATCATTGCCACTTTAATCCTGGTGAAATGATTTGGTCGGAATGTAAGCGCTATTATGATGCAAAAATAAGCTGTAAGCATCCTGTAACAAATGACGTAGTTTTGGGTCTGTGGAATAAAGCTATAGAAAATGTAATAGTGGAAACATGGAAAAATTATGTAACACACACTAATAAAATAATTATAAATGATGTGTGGGAACGAAAGATTTATCGATGCTTCAGATACTCATCCCCTTATTATTAACTTGGACGAATCTAATGATGATGATCCTTGCGGAGATGATTTGTTTTAATTTTTAAAAACTGTATTTTGTGGTGTTGTATGATGTTATAAATAAGATGAAAATATTTGAAACCAAATTTATAGACTGATGCACTAGATATGCACTAGACAAAAAAATATATGACTCAATTTTAAATTTTTTAAATGAGTTTTATTTATTTTTTAGTAAATTTAAATTAATTAAAAATTGCATGCTAATTTTTAAAAACAAAATGTTTCATCCCATGATACCTTTTACCGTAAATAAACTACTTATTTCTGACTTCATTAACAGTATAAAAATAATATTTAAAAATTTGAAAAAACGCGCGCTTGTATTTTACTTGTTCACATGCATTCGTCTTTATGTAGATCAAGCCTAAGAAAAATCATAACCTTTACCACCGGTAAGTCAAACTGAGTGAATTAATTTACGACGTACCGCAAATTGGAGAATATGACGTAACGGTCTGCGGTCGTTGAACAGACTATAAGTGTATCAGCTTTAAGTTTTTTAATGGATCATATTATGGTATATTTTTCATAAATCATGCCCTATACCCTATAAGTACCTATCTTCAACCATTTACGCAATATTAACTTTTAAAACAAAATAGACAAACGACAAAGTATGATAATAAACTATTTTATAATATGTTTACAATGTCCTCCACCAACTGCTCTGCAGTAGATCAATCGGTCAAAAAAACTCTTGTTTTACATTTGGTTTTACTTGTAGAGAAATTTCTCGTAGTACCTACTCATCAAATGAACTCCTTTAGCGTCTTTATCGAATTGTGTTTAGATTTATAAACCAAATTTTTGACGTAGCCTCACATAAAAAAATGTCCAGTGGGTTAAGATCGGGTAAGGTGGGTGGCCACTCTATTGACCGCCCCGGAAAAATTGTATTTAAGTACTTCCTTACATAATATAAGCAGCATAATGTGAAGGAGCACCATCCTGTTGATACCAATCATAATTTCAAAAAGGTTCTCGCATATAATAATAACTTTTACACAATTACTGGTTTGTAGGGGTAAAACTTCTCCTTTTTTTTAATTTAGAAAAGATGATTTGGCGAGTATCGTAGCCACGCCCACGTTGTACTTGAGCTATGAGAATCTTCCTGTAGTGATAATAAATATGTTTACTTTTTTCTTCTCAGGTATACCAGGATGACCACTTTTAACACTCTCTTTAATAGTACGGTACTGGGTAATTGGGTAAAATGGGAGGGCGATTTGGGTATTTTTTATTGAATCAAAATCATGAATTATAATCACAATTTCGCTGCGTTCATCTTCAGCGAGGCGCATTTTGGATGTAATATCAGCAGAGCAAAATTCAAATTTGATTATCATTCACTGACATTTTTTGACGTCTCAAACTTAAATAGCAAATTGTCATTATGTGAATTAAAAATTGTGACTTGAGTTCAGACCGTCGCTAAGTCGGGGCATAGCAGTATTAAAGTGTTAATATTTCGTAAACAGTTGAAGATAGATATAGAAAAAACTGTATGGAATTGGTAGAATGTAAAAATGTAAAAATATAGAATATGATTTATTAAAAAAATTGGTGCCTTTTATTTTTACTTTAATTGAATTTTAATTATTTATTTGACGTTCATAATAAGTTCATTATTAACTTGAAATGAAGTTCATAATGAAGCTATTTCGATACGCGTTTTTTCTTTATTTGATGTTGGTAACATTGAAATTGAAAAATTGAAAAATTGACGTAAAATCACGTCTTTTGAAATTCAAAAAAAATTAGCAAAATCGCCCGAATTTCCGAACGCTCTGTATATGTACCGAATGTACAAGGATCACACAACGTATTTCGTCCAATTTTAAATCTCATATCGCTAAAATAACTTTAGGATCTCGTGGTGAAAATGGGTCAATAAATCAAAAAATGACAGTTCGCAAAATAATTTTTGTTGTCCAGAGGTTACTATGATAAAAAATAGTATTACCAACATCAAATTTAGACATACAAATTTGCGGAATTATTTTCTTTTTAAATATGTATTTTTTATTGAAAAAACTACAAATAGAAAAAATAGTATAAAGCACGTGGTTCATAAGGCGTTTTAGCGCACGTGTCAATTAAAAAACGAGCCACGAAGTGGCGAGTTTTTTAAAATAGAGGCATGCGCTAAAACCGCTTCTTATGAAACGTGTACTTTAATATACTATTATTTTACTATTACTTTAAATTATTATTATTCATTTGACCAAAAATTTACAGGATAAAGTTTTTTAACTGTTTTTCATTGGGGATCATAATTATTATTGTTTATTTCATCGATAAGTAATAAGTTTCATTTCATCTAAACGGCGTTCTTGTCGAAAAGTTAGTTTGTGAAATTTTTGTTCGTAAAGGTTAGGTTTCTATAATTTTAAAATATAATTAAAATAAATATAAAGTAATATAAAAATAATTTTTGCATTTTGCATTATAGGTATCATTTTCTGTTTCAAGAAAAATAAGTATAGACATTATTTCGCTGACTTAGGTGGGTAGGGGAGCGTTGGACAAAACCGGATATGTTCATAAAACCGGGTACCGCCTATAGTTCTGCCAAATGTATGTTGTCCTCTATCGGACTGATCCCCATTTTGTCCAACTCTCTCCTTCCTACACCCCTGGCACTACCGTATAGTCTTAAAAAATAAACAGGCGTTGTCAAAATCAAAGTTTCGTTAACTTTGTCGGAGTCATGTAAAAGTAGAGAAATGAGAGGGAAAGAAAAAAATGGTTTTTGTAAAAGTCAAAGCATCTGTAAAAGATAAAAAAGGGAAATGTAGCAAATGAAATTTAATAAAATGAAGTACACCATTTACCAGTTACCATTTAGCTTGAAGTAAAATGCTGTTGGGGTACCAGGCTTGTTACGGCCTAGTTACCCCGGCAGGAGTCAAATTATACACCATGGTGTGCAAAATTAATAAATTTAAAAGATTTTAAAAAGCAATTTTAATTTTACTAGTTCTAGTAAAATTAGTAATATTTGTAGTACTAGTAGGTACTAGTCTAGTAAATTTAAGATTGTTTTTTTAAATCTTTTAAATTTATTAATTTTCCACACAATGTGATGTATAATTTGACTCCTGCTGGGGTAACTGGGCCGTAACAAGCCTGGTACCCCAACAGCATTTTACTTCAAGCGAAATGGTAAGCCAATCATTTTATTAAATTTCCTTTGCTACATTTACCTTGTTTATCTTTTACAGATGCTTTGACTTTTACGAAAACCAATTTTTTTTCTTTCTCTCTCCTTTTACTACTTTTACATGTCTCCGACAAAGTTTATCAAAACTTAAAATTTTTCTTTCCCGCAATTCACTACTTATACCTAAATGATTTTGGCAAAGTCTGTTAAAACCCCCTAATTTTCTTTTGCTCTCTCCATTGTTCTACCCAAGACAGGGCCTTTTCACTACCCCTTGACTTTCCAGTATGCTGAATTCTTGTCGGTCTTCTGACTATTCATACTTTACACCTCGTGTACACCACTGAAAGCTCCATTACGGCTCAATCCCACTTACTATTTACTCTATTGCTAACAACATCAGCATTGTACTATTTACTTTGTTTTCCTGATGATGAGTGTTTCTACACTCGAAACATGTCGAATTATTAAGAATTATTCTAGGTTCGCCTAGTTATTCTAATAAACTTGTGGAGAAATACTTTGTGCTTTTTTTATTCTTAACGTTCCCTCGTTTCTTCTTTATAAAAATATCCGTCCGTCAAATCCTCAAAATATAGGTTTGCTTTTAACAAATTTTATAGGTATATTCTGCAAATTTGCAGACGCAAAATATGATAAAGTCTTCTGGAATTCCGATTTTGTCATTTGCATCTGCGCACTGTTACTTGCAGCTGCAGAGCTTCTGTAATCTCACCCATTTGGTAATATTTGGGCGTGGCCCAAAAATTGTTTTTGCCTGCGGCGGGCTTTTCGCCTATATGGTACAGCCATTGATATTGTACCACTACCGAGATTCGATCCTGGGTGCGCCACTGTTTTACATCAACCGATGACGGGTGCATAATATATTTCTTTTTTATTAAACCCAATACACGCATATTGTTATAAAATAAAATTCTGTATGTACCGAATTGATATTTTAAAAATCATATTAATCATTATCTATGGGTGGGGGGAGATATTTCCTATATCCCCCGTGTGAACGCAACTGACACAAATCGCCCAGAAATTTGCCATCTACAATCGGGCATGACGCGTTTTTGGAATTTGTGGTAAACAATAGGCCGACCTGTCAGCTGACCTTTCATCTATTTTTAGTATCACTTTATGAGAACATTGTAAACACATGTTTTGATTATTATATTTATGTTGTGTTAAGCCATGCTATTTTATTTTCCCCCATTCATACGTGTATGTTATAAATATATCCTAGCCAATAATTATAATCGCCATACACAAATACGTCTCTGGAATGTCACAAAGTTTCCGTGCTCTGTTTATGGCGGAAGCTATGCAACAACGTTGCCAAATTTCTGGCGATATATTTGCATCAAAGAGGGCTTGGAATAAAAAACGTGGGGCTTGGTTTAGATCACAATGATATGGGGACGATAAATTTAACCAAATCTAGGTTAAAATTTAAAATTTTGTCAAATTCATATTATGACATGATATGCCAAACTAATGAGTAATAAAATAAGTAGACAAATACAAATTTATTTTTGTTGTTTACAAAATTAACAAAGTAAGAATATACAAAAAGAAAAAGAAAAATAATTACATAAATGGCTGATGCCCAAGCTTAAATATCTGCAGTAATTCCTGCGTCTTTCAAAATCTGCGGCTTGTATTTCTTGGAATACTTGTACTTTATAAGGAAATACATTTAGCTGCTTCTTAAGAATATTCCTGCATGTTCCATAAGATCTTCCCACTACTTGGGACAGGCGTCTTATACAATTTGTTGGCGTATTTTGCATTATTTCACGAACGTTTGCAACAAGTTCTTCTGTTCTTACAGATGGTCTTCCTGCGGCTTTTTTGTGTTGTATAGAACCTGTTTCCCTAAACACAGCCACGGTTCTTTCCAGGCAATAACAAAAATCCCCAGCAATAAAAGCAACGTTAGGAAAATGTTCATGCACAAACCCGGATTGTATTGCCACTCACCATTTACTCTAACCCCGTTTCGAAAATACGCTTCAACCATGAATGTTTTGTGCTGTTCCGTAAAGCCCATTGTGTGAATTGTTCAAGAAATTGGAAAAATTAGCGATGAATCAAATTATTTGTAACGACTGTCATAGATGACGGAACAACTGATTGATTGTTCATTCAGGTAGTTACTGACAGACTGACACCCAACAGGTATTAAGCTCTACGGCTAAGCATTACGTCCTTAGATGCAAGGTCCTCTGTGATGCAAATAATTTTTACTCGCACGGTATTTGTAGTTAAGCAAATTGTTTTTGTGCTATAAACAATGACTGGTACCGAAAACGATTGATCAAGAAATTGTGCTTGAAAATAATGTTGTTTTACACGTAACCAAGTTTTTGGCAAATTATTAAATGTTACCAGCTAATATTGGTATTAGGTATGCGATAACATCGAAGATTGCTGTTTTGTTTATTTTTTTATTTTCGATTTGACAAGGTAAGTTTAATTGACTTGTTCTCTTGCTTTTCCAACTAAAAACACGACGGCGAATCGTTTTTAAACAAATTATAGAAACAAAACATTAAAAACGTATTTCTAACCTCAAAATCTGATAGGTTGGCAGCCACTAAGCATTACGTCCTCAGATGCAAGGCCCTCTCAAAGAAAATTTATAGGGTTAGAAATGTTAACTCCTTGTTAAGAAATCGCAACACAGTAGAGGGAGAAAGAAGAGAGCGAGAGGGGTGTTAGTGTGCCCGCCGGCCATCAGAGGCGCAATGGCGGGAAATTTGAACAGCGGTTTTAGGACTTTTCAATTTAATTATTAACTTTTGAACGAGTTTTTATTGATTTAATTTGTGATTCAATATAAATATTATTAAATCACAAATTAAATCAATAAAAAGACGCACAAAAGTTTTTATTTTATGGAATAAATAATGCACATTTTTATATTAACCAAGATTTAGAAATTAAAGATGGAAGCACTCTATCGTAAATAATGTTTTCTACGTTTATTTATAAATAAAAACTGCATTGACAACCATAACAAAAAATAACTGTTTAGAATAAACTATAATGTCCTTAGGTTACGTCTCACAGGTCTCACTCATCTGGAATTGTCTCAATTCATATAATATTATCACAAATACTGTATAAAACACAAGCACTAGGATGCATTGAGACACGTACTAAAAGATCCATAAACTATCGGGTGATTTTACAGCGTTCTCTGAAACAAAAGAAACAGTATCGGGTAGACATTAAATTTCTCTGTAAAATATGGCCGATGGCCAAGTATCTACTTATCGAGTTAGCTCAAACCATTATCTTTGTGCCATTATGTTATAATTTTTAATCCACTCAGTAAAACAAAAATGTTAAAATTATCATTTCAAGAGACTAAACTTATCTGTTCGTAACTGATAGATTTTTAGGTATTACCTCGGGCACAATGTATTGCAGTTATCTGCAGGTTGCCCAGTGATATTTTGTTAAGATTGGCTTGTTAACCAACACCTATTATGTATGTGAAACATTTCATATTAATTTATTTATTGTAAACTTACATTTCCTATATTCCTATATAAAAAATAGGTAAGGAAGTGTAAAATCAATTTGATAAACAATAAAAAATAATTACCTGCATAGTAGGCTGGAATGATAACTGAAAGATTACACACATCGGCGAAGTTTTCTAGAATAGAAACTAATAGAATTGTATATTAAAATGACAATAAAAAATTAATTAATTTCCTCAGAAAAAAACGTGGACAAGAAAAAATTGACAGTTGTGACATGGATGGATGGCGGGCTGGCTGGTTTGTTTTAATTAGCACCTGGCGCAGTTTGGGAAGCGTTATAGTAGGTTAGAATATAACTGTCCTTCTCTTCTATACGTCAAAAATATGCGACAGAACCCGGTTACACGGCCAGCTGGCGACAACAGCGCCAATTTGCCCTGATGGCCGGCGGGCACACTAACACCCCTCTCTCTCTCTCTTCTTTCTCTTTCTACTGTGTTGCGAAATCGTCCATTTAAGCTTCACCGGGGTGGGCCCTCTTTGATGCAAATAATTTTTGCTCGCACGGTAGTGTCAAACTTTATTATTGCTACGTTCCTTTTAGTTACTTTTAAACAGCGAAGCAAAGCCAAGGGCTAAGTTAAGTGTTCCTTTTAAAAATTTCACTTAGCACAGCAAAGATTTTTTCCTCCCCCTTTGCCGCTGTTAAGTATGCTCCACTCTAATTCCCATACGGACTATACAAAGTTGTTCGCGAAACGTTCCTTTAACAACTTAGCATTTTTATTTTGCTTTGCTGTTTAAATAAAAGCAAATGGAGAGTAACTTAAATCTACCACCACAGACAATTTGATTGAGCGAATTGAAAATGCCATAAATTCGATTTCACGAGCTCAAATTAAAGCAGCTATTTCTATTTCTAGAAACAAAATTAATATTTGTATTTTGCAAAATGGAAGTAATTTCGAACATTTTTATAGTATTTCGATTGTTTCGTTATTAAGTTTTCCATTATTATTTTAATGCTGTTGTTATGGCTCGTTGGCCTTTAAACACGTTCCAAATTTTGTCTTTTACATAATTTGGACTAGTTCTAAGATAATGTGTGAATGGAATATGATATATGAAAACTTATTAAGGTAGGTGAAGGGAATACGCCCATGTTGGTTATATGCCCAGCCGCTGTATTTTTAGATAGTTTGAATTTTCGACGACAGATGGCTGACACGGTGCTTACGATAACCTTTACGGCCAAAGTTACGTGAATCCGATATCAGTTGCATTCAAACAGTCGTGAGTTTCGCGTGGTGTTTGATTAGAAGGTATCTGTTATTAAACAGAGTCAGTTTAAATCGCTTGATAATGTGCTATAATCTAATATTTATATTCAGATAAATATATCAATGGAATGCTTGTTTCTTTATGATTCTTTTGACATATATTTGTCTTAAAAATAATTGGATATTATACCAAAAATTAACAAAAATGTTGTTCATGTACCATATAGGTAATATGCCCATACCCAAGTGAAGTTAATATGCCCCCTGGGCGTATTACCTGTACTAATTTTTAATTGGTTATTTCAGATGTTTATTACATAATTATATGATATAATTATGTGTCTTTGATTTTTATTTAATAAGTAAAAAAGATTAAAGCAACCTTGATACGTTTCTTTTACTTTACAGAGCTGCGCATATTACCAACACCCCATGGGCATTTTACCAACATGGGTTGCTAATATGCCCAGTTTGATTGTTTTTAAAAAAGTTGTAAAAAGGGTAAAAAACAAAAAAAAATTAAGAATTATTTCCAAAAACTGTTACAATAGCAGAAAATTAATTTATCTCTCATAGAATAAAAACAACATGTATTTTTTTCTATTTTTTATTAATGAAAGCGCTTAAGAGGGGCATATTCACCTCACCTACCTTATTACTAATCCAACCTACATACCTATGGAACTATAAAAACAATAATTTCTTCGATGCAAGTGTTAAAAATTGTTGTTTTGACAATAACTATGAAACGAACAAAGATATCGTACTGCAGTCTTCACATTTATTCTTGCAAATTTAATCAACTTTCCAATTATGATATTATAGTTATATATATATATACTATATGGTTTGAATTTTCGGGATAAAATCAAAAAACTTTTATTATTACAAATTGCGCCCTCTAGCAATTTATTTAGAAACTTTGATGTATCAGTAGATACGACAATTAAAAGTACTTACCTTTCTCTTCCAATCGAGCTTAAATTTAGTAAAATCGGATAAGTCGTTTAGAAGTAACAGCGATTTAAATGATTACTCTTTCAATAGCTTTCCCCACTGTTATCAAGATTGATACGCCAATGAGCCATAAAACCAAAATGATGCCGAATTGTCTATGCTTTCTAATAATGTAACCAGAGGTATATAATGTTGGGAATGTTCGGAGAAATTTAGAATTTTAAAATTTAATTTTCAATTGTGCCCCCTTGCGGCGAAATGCGGAACTTAAAAATAATTTTCAAAATTTTCTCAAGGTCTCATAATAATACTTTTTATCCCAAGTTTTTACGTTTAGTAGTTTTCGAGATAATGAAACACCCTGTACATACATAGAGAAAAAATTTCCAGATTTTGCAGGAATTTTACAAACTGAAATAGATTTTGTGCCTTTGGATATGGCAATTTTATTAGCGCTCATGAGGAATACCATTAATAATTAAGAGCAAATACTAGTGACGCATTCGCCATTCGACAAAAGCGGGAGTAAAATATGTTTCCCAATTATTTTTAAAAATCGGTTCTAGGAAAAATTATTGTTAAAAAATTTATTTAGGATTTTTAAATTTTAAACTTACCAATACTTAAAATATTTTATTAGGAATCGTGTTTTCTTCTAGCTTTTTCGGTGTCACTCGATGCGATATTTTTTCGGAAGCAGGATGGTCCCAAAGAAATAAAAACAAAAATAATTGAAAGACTTTATGTATTTCAGATAATATGCCTATAGAAATTCTTTGTACAGAAAAAGTGTTTTAAAAATATACCTTTATATTTATTCAGTCCAAAATAAATATGGACTAGTCCTACTAGCCATCGTCTTAACAAATATATATATATATTTATACCTACCTACATTTTATAGTAAAACAATATTTACAAATTTACTTATAATATCAACAATAAAATTTCAATAACAACAAAATTATACTACATTATTGCACAATACACGAGTACTTTCTCGACAGTACAATAATAATCACGTACTAAAACATGTTTTACGCACTCCCGCCAAAATTTCACTAAAGTCATCCTCGCTCTTCGGAGCAACAACCCCATTGGTAGCGAGATCGTACACTTCCGGCCGCAACGCGTCTACACCCGATTGCGCAGTCGGTAGGATCACACTAGTGTGTTGCGCCTGATAAGCGTAACTGTTAACGATAGGTGAGTGGGCCTGCGTAGTGTTTACAATCATTCCCTCAGTCCTGTGATAATTATGGTTGGAGTCGATATTTCTGCTGTCCATCGCTCCCACTAAATATTTCTCACTGGCATTATTGTCAAATTTTAAATACTTGTCAAACTCTTGTCCGTCCACTTCACTGTCTACGTCACTGCGTTCCTCCGGTAGGTAAGTTTGAACCAGGTTCTGTTGCGATGGATCTGGGTGTTGGGAATACTCCTGGTAAGTCTCTTCCATCGGCGATTGCTTGTAAGAGTGAAGGTACTCCGGTGGAGGTTTGTTGTCGACGGATTTCATTGGTTGGTAGCTGGAAAAAAAATTCAATTACAAAATATATTTTTCCCATGCGTAAAATAACACTTTTTTGCACTTGGCTGGCCGAACTTTGCTACGCTTTATTCGGTGCATTAAAGTCTAGTATCATAAAATAGCTCTTTCTGCACTTGTAACTGAATAACTATTGTAAAAGTGTATTGTTTACCTACCCAAGGAAGCTATCCTTGCTATCCTGCCCACCCTGTTGCTCGTAACCTTGGTAATCCTTGTGTGCCTGCGGGCTGTAGTATCCCATAGCTGCGGCTGTACTGTAATAGTGAATACCACCGGATGAATTGGCTATGACTGTATTCATTGTTGATTGCTGATTCACTCCTGAAAAGAAAAATAATATAAATTAGTTAAGTAGAAGAGAGGATGTAGCGTGTAGCGACCTTTAATATCGTTTTTAGACACTCTTAACGCATACCAGCACCATACAGACCAATAGAATGTAAATTAAAGCTTCTTAAATTGTGTTAGACCATTAAAAAAATGTAAATCGTGGTTTGTTAAATTGTGCCAAACCAATAAAATGTAAATGAAAGTTTCTTAAATTATGCCAGACCAATAAAATGTAAATTAAAGTTTCTTAAATTCTGCCAGACCAAGAAAATGTAAATTAAAGTTTCTTAAATTGTGCCAGACTATTAAAATGTAAATCGTAGTTTCTTAAATTGTGCCAGATCAATAAAATGTCAATAAAAGTTTCTTAAATTGTGCCAGACCAATAAAAAGTAAATTAATACTTCTTAAATTGTGCCAGACCAATAAAATGTAAATTAAAGTTTCTTAAATTCTGCAAGACCAATAAAATGTTAATTAAAGTTTCTTAAATTGTGCCAGACCATTAAAATGTAAATCGTAGTTTCTTAAATTGTGGCAGACCAATAAAATATAAAATATATTTTCGTAAATTGTGCTATACCATTTTAATCATAATCTACTCTAGCATGCACCCAATCATTAAGCGTTTAAATACCACAACCGTTTTTTGTCTTACCTAACAACTGCTGATCTTGAGTAGTTGCCACCGGTGGATAGAATGTTCCAGTGACCACGTGACCCTGCTCCACGCTGCTCTTATTGGTGCACATGACGTACATGCCATTTGACATGGGCACTGAAGTGATTGGCTGGGTATTTGTGTAGTGCGGGTTCATTGGTCTATACGTTTGTACCTGGAAATAGAATTGAAACGATATAGGACAAATACTAGGGAATAAGTACAAAATAAAGAGTTACCGGCAAAAAATAAGCGTGAAAGAGATTTATTCAAATTTAATTAGACTTGTTTTATAAAATAAATGTAGCCTCTTAAAGTTAACCTGGAATTGTGCGCGAGGCACGCGTCGATCATGCTTCGGACATCATCTTTGGGATGAATTTAGTATAGAATTATTTTAAAAAAAACAAGAGTTTTATTGCCCCTATTGCATATATTATTACCTTTGTTGTATAACTTTGTTGAGCTGGTGATGTCAAACTCATACTACTAGTAACGTTACTGGTGTGTTGTATATTCGACACCCTGTCTTGAAATTGATCTTTTTCTTGTTGCTCTAAGGGACTTAGTTCTGGAGTGGGAAGTTGAGGTTTTTTATCCTGGAAAAAAATAATGTCTTATTGAATAAATATAAAGAAAGTTAAATACTCAAAAATAAAATAGCCAAAATAATAACGATAAATATATGTTAACAGCGTTTACATAAGATTGTTGTAACTGATAGAGATTTTTGCTTCCGTTGTATTTACAGTGTCACCAGTAAAGTCCGCATTATATGGGATTTTTTTTATTAATAGCTTTGTTCAAAATTTGACTTTGGCATCAAGTTCTGCTCCGATCGAGATGAAAATTAAGCAAAAAAATAGTAGTCACACGATTCGCATTATCTATCAAATTTTAATTTTTTCCAAAAAAATTCTAAAAATATCAAAAAAAGTTATAAGAAAAAGTTTTTTTAAATGCAGTTTCTAGCCCATATGCAAAATTTTAGCTGCATAAGATAATTTTGATTTTCTACCCATATTTTGTAAATTGCACCACTTTTGCAAAATAAGACTCAACGCAACCTATATAAAACTTCCTAGTTTTCACAATGCTTTATTTCAGATACTTTAAAGTAGCGCCATATTAAATGTGTGTTATTCTACAAAATCAAAATTGGGCTATTAAAATTTGGTCGCATGTGATACAATGTTTATTTGTTTTGACCCTGTATAAGGTAACTTCATAAAATAAGTATTTTTGAAACGTAGTTTGTGTCTGAAAGTAATACACGTTAAAGTTATTATGACATAGCTTAATAATAGATTATAATATAGGGGTTTTTAATTAAATCGTAGAAAATCGATTAAACTTTACGTTGTTAAAATAAAATTTATTTTCCACTTAAAAAACACTTTACTGAAGACACTGTGCTCTTTTTTGTCTTAATATTAAGGTGTATTACTTTCAGACACAAACTAAGTTTCAAAAATACTTATTTTAGGAAGTTACCATATACAGGGTCAAAAACAAATAAACTTTGCATTACATGCGACCAAATTTTAATAGTCCAATTTTGTTTTTGTAGAAAAACAAACATTTAATATGGCGCTACTTTAAAGAAAATGTTTCTGAAATAAAGCCTTGTCAAAACTGAGAAGTTTTATGTAGGTTGCGTTGAGTCTTATTTTGCAAAAGTGGTGCAATTTACAAAATATAGGTAAAAATCAAAATTATCTTATGCAGCTAAAATTTTGCATATGGGCTAGAAACTGCATTTAAAAAAACTTTTTCCAATAATATTTTTTTGATATTTTCAGAAATATATGAATTATTTTTTAAAAAAAATTAAAATTTGACAGATAATGCGAATCACGTTACTAAAGTCGATTCACTCAGTAAACCTGCAAGATGGCCGACATGTCATATGACAAAAGTCATTGAAAATGCAAAAATTTATTTTATTTAGCTGGAATATGACTAAGCTATTTATAAAAAAATCCCATATGATGCGGACTTTACTGGTGACACTGTAGGAAAATATTATTAAAAAATAAATAAGTTTTTATTTAAATTAAATTACTAAATTAGACGACTTGTTTTAGAACATAAAACTATTAAAAAATATAAAATAATATTATGTTAAGGATACTAAATGCGGTAAAGTGATACCTACCCGACGTTAAGTATAGCTCATAGAGCTCGTCTTTATGAGCAGCCTTGTTCGACGAGCCGCTCGACGAACAAAATGGCGTACGCGAGACTGCAAGGAATTGAAGTCTTAGTGGAATGGGGTAAAATTTACCCAAATACCCTCTGGTTTGCTGGTTTGCATGCTCCAGGTTAAAGTTAACACTGTTAACAGTGTTCAAAAAGATTAAATAAATGAACTCAATAACAGTAATTTATGTCCCAAAATTGATTGCCGTTGCTGAAGTAGTTCCGAAGCTACAAAACGAAATACTACCACTATTTTATAGTGAGATACAGATACAGATAATGGCACAATATCAATGATAACAAATGAATCTATTGCCAAAATCGTATTCTATTCTGAAGTAAATCAAGATCCTAATTGCGTCCCTCCACATTGTTTGCCAAACTTACGCTGTTAAAACTAATATCATGATGTGGGAAATTTAAATCTTTGCCTAAAACCTTATGAAAAGTATGCAGTATGGCAACGCAGCAGTAAAAGATCCGCCCCCTAAACATGAGGCCATGACGATGTTGTTTCATTCACTTCCGCTTGGGGATGTTCACAGAAAATCTATCGCGGAAAAACATTGATGTTTGCGATGCATCGAAATTTTTTTTTTAAAGAATTAGAATTACAAAACAAGTCACAAATCTAATTAATCTAAGCTCACACCCTAACTAAAACCAAAGATAAAAGATATAGGTAATCAAGATCGAGAGGCAACGGCAAAAAACGATATATCGCATTGAAAATATTTTTCGCGTCGATGTATATCGAACATCCCTATTTCCGTTTGCTATTCTGTTGAATTGCTGTATTTTTAGTGTTTTGTGATATTTTTTTGGAGACTAGTTAAGCTGAGTCGTATCTAAGTATGCGAGAATTCGGAAAATAATAATTCTGCAGTTACTTTTCATAAAAAATAGAAAGTTGGGTTATTGGTAGATTAGGTTAAACTATAGTCAAGGTCACAATCAAAGGTAAATTCACCGTAATTCCTACCCCCAGCCCTACCCAGCTCTTCACCGCCTCCCTCTTACCAACGATGTAGTCAACACATTTTAATAGCGTTTATGAATGACATGTGCCATCTATAGCTACCAGATCATTGGCACAATATAAAGGATTTAGCAACAAAATCTTTTGTTGTTATTCGAGCAAGTCTGTGGACTACTTAAAACACAATTTTGCGAACTCTTTGCTCTCTATGATTGTAGAATTACCTGGTTATTCGAATCTTTGGATCCTCCATCCTGGGGACTGTTGGGCGTTCTTTTCGGTTCCGGGCTGTGTGTAGGAGACGCGTCGGGCGTCTGAATTGCATAAGGGGACTTTTGGGCGTAGTTTTGGTAGGCGCTGTAACAGTAGCTGTTGAATTTGTAACTGTCAGGACTGTATCTGGAACGAAACGAAAAAACACATTAGTAAAATTAAAGTGTTATAATACAATATAAGTACGGAGTAACCGTGAAATTGTAGGTCTTCTTTCGTGCAGCGGGCGAAAAGCAAGAATGAACAAAAAACCCTCTTTTTTATAAAATATTTTATAATTTTTTTACCTTTTTTCCTGATTATATTCGCCCGTGGCGCTGCTTCCTCCAGGACTAGGAAAATCAAGGGGAGATCCATATCCTCCCACGGGCACGGTGGGGGATAAGCCTGCATTAGGAACATAACCTTGGTATCTGAAAAAATAAAACAGAAATAAAAAAATCATGTTTTCCAAAAAGAACTTTTAAATGTAAATCCATACTGTCAAATTAAATAACATTGTAAACAATCTAAACTGACTGATTCATCATAGAATCATGCAATTTTGACGAGGTCTCTTTGACGAGGTCCTTTTAATGTAGGCATCCAGTAAGAGGAGATTTTTCGAAAATCAATCAGTAAAGGGGTAAAAACGGGGGTTGAAATTTTTATAGGAATTTCTGTATCTCAGAAACTGGTGGAGGTCTAAAAGTTGGTATATATAAGTTCCATTAATAACATACTAATATACGTCATTTTTCCAAAATTTACTTAGGGGTTAAAAAAAGGAGTGTAGCCTATTTTGAGGGTACCTATAACTGTCTATAATTTTAAGCTATATTGCTGAAAAGTGGTATTACTCTGCTAAAATAAAATAAGCAAGCACTTGTGTTGATGTTTTGAGAAATTTAGCTTATTGGGGGTAGAAATGGAGTGGTTAAGTATCCAATGCAACCGCTAGAGAAAAAGATGTAGGTAAGTAAAAAATGTAAACAAATTCATCGCTTAGAAGAAAAGTAATAAACATGTATTTAGGCATTTACGATTGTAACAATTGTAAAAACAAATAGGTATTTCTTATTTTTATGAAAACCTGTTCCTATAGGGAAGGAGATGAAAGTTTCAGGTTCTGATGCACTTTAGGACTCTCGGAATTTCACAATTTTTGAAAGTGCAATGGAAAGACCTGTTTATATATAACACATTAATGGCAAATATGTATGGACGAACCGTTTTTCTTTAAAAAAAAAATAAATAAAGTTTTGACAGATGCGAAAACTTCCCGTTACGTTACTAACAACGTTGCCAGACTTGGTATAAAATATAAATTGATAGAGAATTCATAAAGGATTTGACTTTTTTGGGCCAATGGGTTATTGTTAATACACCTTTTAGAACCGGTTAGAGAGTATGTTCAGTCCCTTTTAATGTATAAATTAAGAATACATTTGACAATGTTGCTTCTTTAATATGACAACCGATAAGCTGTCGAAAACAGTTTCGATATTTTGTGGTTAAAAGAAAGCCGTTTTGTGATGATAAATTAATATTAAAGTTGTAATTTTATATTATCATTAAACCCGATTTTTATAATAATAATTAGCCCTTTTTTATCCATTTTTTTGCATATACCTACCTACTTAGGTAAGTAATTTCCATGGATAGGAAATGGGTAAAAAATATTCCATATTAAATGATTATTTTCCAATAACTTAAAACGTTTCATCCATAATTTTTTTTTATATAGAATTATTCAAAATTAAATACTCTCTCAGTTTTTCTTTCAAAAATTGTAAAATTCCGAGGGTCCTATTAGTTTCTATTAGAAAAATATTTTATGTCGGATTTTTTGAAACTAGCCTAAATACTATATACCTAATACAAATAATGAAACAAGTATTTCTTATTTTTTTAAAAAAGGGTTACTTATAAAAAATGATACGTTTTTGTTAATATCAGCAATGACAGTATACATGTTACTATACTATTTACGCTAAAATAATACGCTGTTGCTGAATACTTATAATGGGTTTTATTACAGCTCAAATTAACTCAATTTGGAACTATTGGGAATTTACCAGTGCTATGGCAATGTGTAATACCGGTTTCAAGAAAAACTGTTGGCTGATAACAAAAAATTTAACTTTACAGTCAGAACAGCAGGTATAGTAAACTTTCTCTTAAAACAAAGCGTTTCGACAGAAGACAATGGCACTGGAGGAGATTAACAGCTGATCTGGTTTCGTCGTTAAAGTTCTCATATTAGCAGTCGGCCGTAGCAAGCTCACGGGTCAGGTTATATCATATTATTTTCTTCCGATATTGCTGTTTTTTCTGTAGTGTTTTTTTTAGAACATTTTTGTTTTGGATTTTATATATTTCAAAGACAGATGTTCTTAGTGTTTATTATTTAAGTTTAATAGTGAGTACAAACACCATTTTGGTCAACTCATCTATTATCAAATCAATAAAGTGCCTAGTTAAACCATTTACTTATCGTTATATACAGGATGTCTCATGACTAAGGGGCAAAAACAGCTACAGGAGATAGTTGACTTGAAAATATGTCATTTATGTTTAAGATCGCACTGTTAATCTTCAATAAATATGTTTCATTAAGAAAGGTGTTTATTTAGATGTTTCTTGACATCTAACATTTAAACGCAATTATCTTAAAAACTAATTGAAATATCGAGATTAATGAAGTACAACTTTTTTAGGTATAAAAGATATTTCATAATTGGAGGTAAAGCGGTCAGAAATGTGGGAGACAAAAAGTATATGCGAGAATTTATCATTCATATTGTGTAGTTAGCGTTCTCTAAGAGGTATCTTAAAACTCATTATGGAATCATCCTTCTTGCCCTCAAAAACATAACTATACCAAATTTGATTTATATCCGCTTCACATCAAATCATCGCCAATGAAATTAAATGACTTATTTTCAAGTCCACTATTTTCTGTTGCTATATAGCACCTTAGTTACGGAACACCCTATAATATACCCATAAATAAAATTTCCACAAAAGTATCAAAACCAAAAGGGTTCCCAATATGGTGTTTTAATTAGACGTGCACCACAAAGCTTACGTAAATGTATCACATTTTTCCTAATATTAAAAGACATAAATGTTGTTTTCTTCTTTTCCTTTAGTTTTATAATGTTTTCACGTACTTATTTTGGTCTGTCAATATTTTATTTTATAAATAATAAAATTAGTATCATACGCTATATCTTTACAAAATATTAAGACTCCCATACAAAATTTAACAGATGGCGAAGGCGAAGGTAAAAGTACTTGGTCCGGTTCTGTTTCTGTAGCCAACCGCTTAACGTAAAATATACCAGACTTCAATAGGGTGTCATTAATGACAAATGACGCGGCGAGAGGTTAATTTGACTTTTTATTATTCGGAATATTCCACATTGGTGTAGAATCCGCAGGACGTGGCAACGTAAGCCTCCTAGCGGTAGCGAGTGAAAATGAAATTACAATTTTGACATTAGAATGACAAGAATGTTAGGTTATTGGAAAAATACTAATGAAATTTAAACGTTTTTACTTGTTTTGTTAATATTATACCAAAACAATATTACAAGACAGTACCAGAGGTCTGTAAAGTAACCGATTTAGTGCCAGGATGTTCATTTTACAAGTAAGTGATCATAGACATGTCATATGATAGAATGTCCTCTATAAACAGTGAGATGTCGGTCGGTGCAAAAGTACGTTTATGAATAATGTCTATGACAATAGTAAAATAATTATCTTATAAATTTGCAGTTTGTTACTTACCTAGGAGACATATTGGGCAGACCCGGACTAGGCAGCGAGCCAGCGCCCCTCGGCCCTCCGGGCGCATTTCGTTGCTTGTTATGCTTCCTTCTTCGGGGCCGGTATTTGTAGTTCGGATGTTCGGTCATGTGAATCACCCGGAGTCGTTCCGCTTCTTCCACGTAGGGCCGTCGATCTTGAGGGGTGAGAGACCGCCATTTTTTACCTGGAACAAGAATAACGTAATTAGAACACTCATTCTACGTAATATTTTGGGCAAGGTCTAATCAGTGGTGAAATTTTTTTTCCATTAGAAAAAGTTGGTAACGGTTTAAAATTGTATTAACGCTAAAATAAATTGCAAATGAGGGCATATTTTGTATACTTATTTTCGATCGCTATGTTAGTAATTGCAATGATGCTGCCAAGTTATTGTTATTGCTAAATTCATACATAAACTACCTTTTTAAGAACCAACTATAAATTCGTATATACCAAACGGATATTTAAATTTAGAAAAGCTTTATAAATTAAAACTATGCATTCTAATACACTCTATTATTATTAAAGAAAAACAATCGAATATAATATTTCCTTCGAGCAACATTATTCACATCACGAGACAAAATCATCATATTAAACACCAATGACCAATGGTAAAAATAACTTTTGGTCAAAAATCAATATTATATAAAGGTATAACAATTTACAACAGTTTGCCGAAAAAAATTAAAGAATTATCAAAATTATGGACTTTTATAAAAAAACACTAAAAAAATATTTTTTAAAACTGTATGGCAAACTATAAAAATAAAAACTCCAAGCATGCGGTTATATTATATCTATTTATTTTTTGGTTCTGCAGTTCTATAAATTTAATTTCAAATATTTTCATCTCATTTATAAAATCATAAGAAGAAAATATAATAAAAAATGACAACACAACAAAACACAGTTTTTTAATAATTAAAATCCTTCATTGCAAACGATGGAACCGGAATTTATCTTTGTTCTAACCATGTAATAAGTAATCTTTTTGATCAACTTGTATTTGAAATTTTTTCAATTAGCCCAGACTGATAGGTGGCGTTACCCATGACAATAAGCGACCACGGGATGATAATATAGCTACATTATTGCGATTCTTAAAGTCTACATCCTCTAAAACAGATAGGTATTTATAAAAACATTGCCGTATATTTTTCATGTTTATTATTTATTTTGAAGTCCATGCTTAAAGTGGAGTTGAAAGTATGGGAACTTTCCCATAAACTGCGTTAAAGTGTAAAATACTCTTTCCGGCATCACTTTCTTTTTGAAAATAATCAAATAATTTTAAAATTCATGCTTGTTAATACCGTGACATTTTTGAAATAATGTTGATTAAAAATGTCACTGTCCAAAATTACAATAAACCTTTTTTGACTGGTAGAATTATACGACATTCATTATTGACGCAAATTTACTATATCACCTAGTTCACGAATGTTGTCGTGACGTCATTGAACACTGTGACTTGAGCACTATTTCATGTCCCCCGTAAAAGGCCAAACCCAATAATAAAAACCAAAACTAAACATTTCCGAGGAAACGTATGTAAAGCGCATCAACCACCTCTTCTTGAGATATTTACGGCATCGGGACGAGCCTAATCCATGAATTATTAATGTGCCGTGTCAAGCGAAGCCGTCGAATATGACGGAGGTGCGGCCGGACAGACAGACACACGGACCGGTCGAGACGACGATGATGCTTACTTGTTCCTGTCATAACACCGGCGGACAGAATGGGCAGGGCTCGCGTCAATGTTGTTCGATTTTTTAAAGGTGGAATCGTTGTTATAATATGTGTCGTTTAATTCGAAAAGGATTACTTTATGCCAGCTACATTACATGCAAACACTAGTGACCCGTTCGCCATTTCATAAAATCAAAAAACCAAAGTTGGTCCAATTTGCCCGTACAGTAGACTCCCGATTATCCGAAATGATGTGGACCCGACCGATTTCGGATAATCGAAATATCGGATAATGCGGAGATTGAGGAAAATCATTAACTAGAGGAAAAGTCTATAATAAATATCTATGTACTTTTATAGATGTACATACCGGGTGGTCAAATAAGCGAGGACGTCGGCTTTATCTCGGAAACCATTAATCGTACAACTTTCGGAAAGATTTTTCTGGAAATTACTTTTAAGCTCCTCATTTCGCCGCAAGGGGGCACAATTAAAAATTGTTTTCTTAAATTCTAAATTTATTCGAAAATTCCCATATTAAGGTATAACTCTGATTACAACATTGGAAAGCTTAGACAATTCTGCATCATTTTGGTTTAAGGTTTAAGGCTCATTGGCGTACCGACCTTGGTAAGAGTGGGAGAAGCTATTGAAAGTGTAAGCATTTAAATCGCTGCAACTTCTAAACGACTTTTCCGATTTTACTAAATTTAAGCTTGTTTGGAAGGGGAAAATAAGCATCTTCAATTGCCGTGTCCAACAGTACACGATAGTGTTTAATAAAATTGCTAGAGGGCGCAATTTGTAATAATAACAGTTTTTTCGATTTTATCCCCAAAATTCAAATCATACGGTATAACTATGACATCATAATCGAAAAGAAGATGAAATTTGCAAGAAAAGATGTGAAGACCGGAGTTCGAAAATTTTTAATTATGATTAAATTTTTAATTAAATTAAATTAAAATTAGTGTTGTGCAGGTCTCTCCAAGCTTCCAGGACTCGCCTACGGCTCGTCCTGGAAATGCTTGTCTCGACCTGAAAAACACTACTTTCCGGTCTTGTAGCGCAAATTACTATTTCGACATCACTTTCTCTTTGAAAATAATCAAATAATTTTAAAATAACGCTTGTTCTTTTTTACAATACCGTGACATTTTTGAAATAATGTTGATTAAAAATGTCACCGTCAGAAATGACAATAATATTTTTGACTCGTAAAATAATACGACATTCATTAGTGACGCAAATTTACTATCTCACCTAGTTCACGAATGATAAGCACTAGTCGTGACATCACGGTCAGCGGTCATTGAACAGACTTTAATTGTACCACACAGATGGGTATCCATTCCACAGAGAAAACGTAACAACGTACGTTTTCTCTGCGGGTTTTTGTGTTACGAAAATGGCGTCGATTCGGTTTGGTTCCGGAGTATATTTAGTTATTTAGTTAGTTAGTTATTTGTCGCTAAAGAAGGAACACCTAATAACTAAAGGGTTGTCCGCATATCCAGTGGCGCACCCAGGGGGGGGCCAAGGGGGCCTTGGCCCCCCCAAAACCCCCAATGAAATGAAAAATTATGAAAGTGTATAAGTATTTTAAAAAGTCAATTTTCTTAGATTTACCTCACGGGCCTCGTTGTAGGGGGGCCAGGTGGGGCGTTTGCCCCCCCCCCTTCCCCCTGGAAGTTGACTTATTGACAAAAGTTGAGGTTTAATATGGTTTGATTGAATGTATGAATTTATTATTTCGAGTTTTCCTTTATATTTTTGTTATTATTTTGGGGTAGTAAAAACTTATTTTAATAAAAATGAACAGTTTTAATGCCAAAACGACTATGAATGTTTGAGAAACAATTTTAGCTCATTAAGTATTGAGCAAAAAATTGAAATTAAAAAAAGGGAAGACCTAAACTCTCGTAATTAACTTGATACACACCACAAAGTGTAAATCTAGGGACTTTCTTGTTATTGATAAGTTTGCTGCAAATAAAAACAGATGAATGAACTTTACTTTTAAACAATGTACCCACTAATGAAAAATAAATTAGCCTTTTTATTTTTTATCTTATTTCATTTTCAATAGAATAAGAAGGTAATCATAAATTTTTAAAATATTTACTATAATAATTATTGACCAAATTTGGGCGTGGTCTTAAAAAAATTTCGCCTGCAGCAGGCTTTTAGTACACCCCCAAGTTAACAAGTCACAAGCCGCCAATGCCCCCCCCCCCCCTCTAAGAAACCGTTTAACGACTCCCATGACTAGGCTATTGCGATCTTCCTTGCAAGAGTACCTGTTAAAAAAGCTCCAAAGTTCTAGAAAAATGCGTAACTTAAAAGTTTATTTAAAAAATTGCTTCCAGCACTGGTTGGCGGGCCCCCCCTAACATAAAATCCTGGGTGCGCCGCTGCGCATATCCATCGCTAATGGACGTACGTCAAAAGAACAAACCCGAACAAACGTATTTTTTCACCTATAAAACTTAAATTTTGTTTGCGCACGAAATAATCTGTACGGATCTAAAGGCATACGCATGTTTATGATTACAATACGCTTTCTTTGAGGCATGTGTGAGGCACGCTATCGGGTTCCTCCCCTAATCTAAATCGCTTCACCTAAGAACTGGTATGCAAGTACCAACATACCATCTCGAACTTGTCTAGTTTTAATATCAATTTACATAAATATACCCCGATAAGGTTTTCCATACACTTTATAATGATTATTATTATTACATGTTATTATAATGGATATTTCCCAAGAAAATTGCGTACAGCAGCAGCCTAACAAGACACGAATCATTCTTCGTGTAGTTGTATCCTACTAATTAGTTAAACATAACCTTTTTAGGAAAATACATTTATTATCTTGCGCCATGTGAGCATGAAAACGAATGCAGAATGGACTTTTAATAAAATAATATGTTTACGTTCATAAGTGCATAGATATATTATTTTCAGCAGATAGAATCGATAACATAAAAATGTTTTAAAAAATTACATTGGTCAATACATACATACAAACCTAAACATATCGTCGTCTGGAACACGAAAGGGCGTATCTCAAAAATGCTAATCTTACAGGAGGGCGATATTTAATTCTTGGTACACCAATAAAACTTTTGCCACAAGAGTATCAAAAGGTTTTTATGGCTGTCGTTTGTTTTTTTCACACAAAAAAGAATACATTTTCTAAGCACTAAATATTTTATAAATAAATATACAGTGTGACCAGTAAAGTCCGCATCATATGGGATTTTTTTTTATTAGTAGCTTTATTCAAAATTTGACTTTGGCATCAAGTTCTGCTTTGATCGAGATGAAAATTAAGCCAAAAAAAAGTAGTCACGCGATTCGCATTATCTGTGAATTTTTTTTTTTCAAAAAATAATTCAAATAATGTTTTTCTGAAAATATCGAAAAAAGTTATTGGAAAAACTTTTTTTAAATACAGTTTCAAGCCGACATGCAAAATTTTAGCTGCATAAGATAAGTTTGATTTTTTACCCACCACTAAAATTTATTTCACACTTTACTGATGACACTGTGTTCTTTTTTTGTCTTAATATAAAGGTAATATATTTCTTTTAGACAAAAACAACGTTTTCAAAAATACTTATTTTATCAAGTTTCCTTATACAAGGTCAAAAACAAATAAACTTTGCATCACATGCGACCAAATTTTAATAGCCCAATTTTGAATTTGTAGAAAAACAGAAATTTAATATGGCGCTACTTTAAAGAAAATGTATCTGAAATAAAGCATTGTCAAAACGAAGAAGTTTTATGTAGGTTGCGTTGAGTCTTATTTTGCAAAAGTCGTGCAATTTACAAAATATGGGTAAAAAATCAAAATTATCTTAGCTAAAATTTTGCATGTGGGCTAGAAACTGCATTTAAAAAAACTTTTTCCAATAACTTTTTTCGATACTTTCAGAAATAACCACACTTTTGAATTATTTTTTGGAAAAAATTAAAATTTGACAGATACCTAATGCGAATCAAGTGACTATTATTTTTTTGCTTAATTTTCATTTCGATCGAAGCAGAACTTGATGCCAAAGTTAAATGTTGAATAAAGCTATTAATAAAAAAAAACTCCCATGACGCGGACTTTACTGGTCACACTGTATTTTACATAAATGCAAAAAAAGAGAAAAAGTAAAAAAAAAGAGATACGCACTTTTGTGTGCTGTTAATTTATGGGTCTTTAAATTGGTAAAAAACATATGTACAAAAATAGTTTTGGTAGAAAAAATTAACATAGACTTTGAAAAAACGTTAAAATAAGAAAACTAAACTTCAAGCAAAATGCTTCTATAATAAAAAATCGACATTCTATTAATGTGGAAGAGATCTGTAGAAGGCAATGAGGTCAAGCGACTTTATCACCGAGGTTCTTTCAGAGCACAATGGAACCAACCACTTCTCTTTATTAAGCTTTCCAACAACTACATTTAAAATATTATCTTCCTGTGTTCTTTTTAGGGTAACGCTTCCGAATAAATAGTATGATTATCGAACTCCCTTCTCCCGAAAAGAAATTAAGCCTGGAAAACAACAACAAAACTAAAACCGTGCAAAAATTTTTATTATTAATAAAAACATTTTTTTTTTTAATTTGTTGCTGTTTAATATAATATTATTCAAACACTCCACTCGTGCATGAAGTAAGTATAGCGACGGTATTCAATAACTTACTTATAACTAGACATAATTTGGGTATTAAAAAATTAAAGGTAAAAATAAGGAATATTATTATAAATTAAATACTTAATATTTCTTGTCGACCCCACGAAATAAAAAAAAAAATAGAAATGGGACCATAATATCGATGTTTAACAATCGATTTCTTTAAAGGATCTTTGAAAGGTACACAGAAAAAAAACTTCTATTTATTATAAGAATTCACATACTCTTTATACAACTGTTTAATACTATATGTGACAGCAACGCGCTTTCCTACTGTAAGACAACGAAAATTGCTAGACCGTTGTGCAGTGATAATCTCACGGTAATTTAGCCAATAGGAAATAGGAGTTAATGCTACCATAGAATGGTTTATAGCCATTATTGCTCTGAATACTCACAGTAGTTATCAAATTCTATTGGAGTTGTAATCTGGTTTTATATACTGTATTAGTTTCGAGTGGCAGTTGTAATGAAACTTGTCATTAATTATAATAATATTTGCTTGCTATACGATTAATAAAGCATTAAACAATAAAAATCAGTACTTAAGTCTTAAAAAATCTAAATAGCTTTTAGTGTGATGTTATTCTTGTCGTTTAACTAACATTTGATTATCTATTATGCAACATGGTTTACTGAGATGGTAAAATTCGTCCATAGATTATAAGGTCCAATACTAATGATGGGTTGTGCGAAATAAGATTATTCTATTGCTTTATCTGACATGCAAAGTTTAAAAAAACCTAAATACAAAGTAAAAATAAATTAATTGAAACAAGTATTGGTACGATCAATAAAATTCAAATTCAGGCAGGACAGCTAGAAGACTCCGAACAACGATGTGATCTGCGCAACAAATACGTTAAAACTAATAATACGGTGCGCGGCGATTGCCGATCGCTATGAATCCCCACCAGCCTCTTGTGGATTATAGGTTCTACCGAATACAATTCGTTTTTGGGGACACTGTTCTGTATTCTTAATTGTAGTGGAAGCGCTTTAGTGGGAACAGAATGCATCGCATTGAGATGATACAATTTATTTCTTAACAAAATTGCTGTATTAAAAATAGTTCATTATTCAGCAAGATTGTGTTGCTAATGGAACTGATTTCTACCAATAAAAACAGTGTTCTAGCAAATCTGGAATTGATAGAACGCTAAAGCGGGTTTGATACACTAGCAATTTATTCAATATGGGTTAATAAAAAATATAAGCAATCAATATAAACTATGTCTAAGCAAACCTGTTGTATTAGATCATTTTCCTCAGTATATAGAGGGGAAAAAAGGGAATGCCTATGCCCATTTTTTATCGAACTTGACATAACCATGCAAAATGCAAATGTTCAAAAGTTTCAATCAGCAGACAGCTATTAATGAAATGCAAAAAATATCGACAATTTATTGATTTTTTTGTCGATTCCGTGCCATTCCTAAATGTCGACCACACTACGAAGGTGCTCGGCCAGTGTGAAGCCCATCTTGGGTGCTACTAGACCATCGCGAGCCCCCCGATGGGCTAGAAACATTTAGGGGGCCCCCCCGTCGTTACAAGCATTAGTCAATGATATTTTTTGTGGTAGAATTTTGGTTTCGTCTTGTTCATTATGGTTATGTTCATTCATGGGATGGGTGCCATGGGTCGTGGTGATATTTTATTTTTTTAAGTACAAGCGCTTAGAATAGTCGGATGGTCGGAATTTGTATTGTAATTAAACGGGAAGGAGTTCTTGTTTTGTTGAAATAATTTTGCGGAACAAGAAATTAAATCACTTACCCCATTTAAAAAGAAAATAATTATTGTTGAATCTTATTTCTGTTTTTTTCTTTGTAATCTTTCAAAATTATAGTAACCCCTCTTATCATCAAACAAAATACGCAGTTAAGACAAGCTTTTACACCACATTAGTGACTTGTAGCAACCTGAAGATTCCTTGCTACAAGCAGAAGTTACAAATATTTAAAATTGTCGGTTGTCATCTTACCTCAAGCTTTGGGATACACAATTTAATCTATTTTAAAGAAGGACAATTTAAAGATAAGGACAAAAAAAGGCATTTAAATTGTTTGAATCATTTTTGTTGTGTATAATTGGCAATATCGGAGGGGGGGGAGGTAGCTTATCGGACATTCTTTGGCAGGGTTTTGGGAAGCTAGAGGCAGAAAGCTCTAGGAAAATTATAAGTGAAAATATTTTTTCTTTTTAACAAATTAGATACATAAACACAGGATACATTTACTATAATTTCGCAAATTTCGCAAATTTCGCATACTCTTTATACAACTGTGTAATACTATATGTGACAGCAACGCGCTTTCCTACTGTGGGACAACGAAAATTACTAGACCCTTGTGTACTGATAATATCACGGTAATTTAGCCATTAGGAAATAGGAGTTAATGCTACCATAGAATGGTTTATAGCCATTATTGCCCTGAATACTTTCAGTAATTATCAAGTTCTATTGGGGGTGTAATCTGGTTTTATATACTGTATTAGCTCTGACTGGCAGTTGTAATGAAAGTTGACATTAATCATAATAATATTTGCTTGCTGCGGTTAATAAAGCATATACTAACCAATAAAAATCAGCACTGTAGTTCTTAAAAATTTAAATAGCTTCTACTGTGATATTGTTTTTGTCGTTAAACATTGCATTTGATTATCTATTATGCAACATAGTTTACTGAGATAGTAAAATTCGTCCATAGATTAAAAAGTCCAATACCAATGATGGGTTGTGCGAATTAAGAATATTCTATTGTTTTATCTGACATGCAAAGTTTAAAATAACTTAAATACAAAGTAAAAATAAATTAATTGAAATGGATATTGGTACGATCAATAAAATTCAAATTCAGACAGGATGATGTGATCTGTGCAACAAATACGTTAAAACTAATACTACGGCTACGAACTCCCACCAACGTCTCGTGGATTATAGGTTCTAACGGATACAATTCGTATTTGGGACGCTGTTCTGCTTTCTTAATTGCAGAGAAAGCGCTTTGCTGGGAATAAAACGCTTCCCTATTTCTTTACAAAATTGCTGTATTAAAAGTGGTTCATTACTCAACAAGACAGTGCCGCTAACGGAACTGATTACTACCAATAAAAACACTGTTCTAGCAAATCTGGAATTGATATAACACTAAAGCGGGTTTGATACACGAGCAATTTATTTAATACGGGTTAATAAAAATAAGCTATCAATACAAACTATGTCTTAGCAAACCTCTTGTATTAGATGAGGCTATGGGCGCAATATCGGACTAACCCCCATATTAATAAATGTAGGAAAATAGGTTTGAAAAAATGGTAAAAATCGGTTCATTCATTACCTTCTTTTAGATCATTTCAAATTAAATCAACTAAAGTGGGTTTAAGGTAATCTATGTCTAATATTTTTTTTTACAAAATTTTAACTAGCGAGACTTATTTTCGACTTTTGAATGTGGGTTAGTGGGTTAGTCCACTCAAACTAATTTTAGACCCAGCAACAATGCACATAGACAGCTAACTTATAGCAGCAAAGTGGACCAATTACTGCGCTTAGTTAGTCGACTTTGCTTCTCAGTACATTCCCAACGAGGCAACGAATATAAAATGCCAAAACTAGGTTAGTGCTGCCAGCTAGGAGCGAGAAGAAAAAGGTCGGTTGGTCCACTTTGGAGTTGATAAAAGTCGATATTCCGAATAAGATTCTGCAATTAAACGTTTTTTGAATTTTTGTGGGTTAGTCCGTTATTGCACTCATAGCCTCAGATCATTTTCCTTAAGGTGGGAGTATCAACATGCTTGCCAACCAATAACCTATTTCGCGTAGATTTATTTATGTTTTCTGGGTTTTATACAAAATTTTAAAAAAATCAGTATCGACTTGATATTCTATAGGCAATAATTGACATATTTAATAAATATCAAAGAATTTCATAACTTATTTTAGGAGAATTGTATAGCGAAAAATACCGGGTAAGATTTTTTTTAACATTATTATGTCATTGTTCTTTCACTACACAATTCTCCCAAAATTAGTAATGAAATAAATTGATATTTTTGTAATATATCAGACACTACCTAAATAATGTACCGACGATATAGATTTTCTTTAAATGTTATTAAAACAATAAACTCAAAAAATCAACGCGAAATAGGTGATAGGTTGGCAATAGATTGAATGACGTTGAGAATTCAACCTTAAGGTAGGAGTATCAACATGCTTGCCAACCTATAACCTATTTCGCGTAGATTTATTTATGTTTTCTAGCTTTTATACAAAATTTAAAGAAAATCAGTATCGACTTGATATTCTATAGGTAATAATTGACATATTTAATAAATATCAAGGAATTTCATAACTTATTTTAGGAGAATTGTATAGCGAAAAATATCGGGTAAGATTTTTTTTAACATTATTATGTCATTGTCACTCATTGTTCTTTCACTATACAATTCTCCCAAAATTAGCAACGAAATAAATTGATATTTTTGTAATATATCAAACACTACCTAAATAATGTATCGACGATATTGATTGTCTTTAAATGTTAGTTATAAAAATAATAAACTCAAAAAATCAACGCGAAATAGGTTATAGGTTGGCACTAGATTGAATGACGTTGAGAATTCAACCTTAATATAAGGTTATATTGGCATCAAATATCAATAAAATCAACGGGGGTAAGGGAAGGTTCGCACGTTTTGCCCTTTGTCAGTTCGCTTGTGAGAAATATTCCTTACTTTTTGCTAATATGTGTCCAATAAAGAGTAAATACCCGTCATTTTAGAAACCTTCAATTTTGTTATAATATCTATATTAAGTAGGTAACGCAACGCGTTCTTATGTACGATTAATAATAGGTATAGCATATCATAATCATACGTATAGTATAAACGAACCGGTTTCTAAAGAGCACGAGCACAGAGTAGGGGAAAGCTTACTTATCTGTCACGTTTTGCGACATTTATTTTACCAAGATTTTTTCCAATCACATAAACCTTCTAGATGGCGAAATAATTCGAAAATAGTAGCAGGCGTTATTGCAAGTACAAATTTGACACCACTATACAGCGTGATCAGTAAAGTCCGCATCATATGGGATTTTTTTTTATTAATAGCTTTATTCGAAATTTGACTTTGGCATCTAGTTCTGATTCGATCGAGATGAAAATTAAGCAAAAAAATAGTAGTCACGTGATTCGCATTATCTGTCAAATTTTATTTTTTTTCAAAAAATAATTCAAAAGTGGGGTTATTTCTGAAAATATTGAAAAAACTTATAAGAAAAAGTTTTTTTAAATTCAGTTTCTATCCCATATGCCAAATTTCAGCTGCATAGGATAATTTTGATTTTTACCCACCACTAAAATTTATTTTCCACTTAATGAACACTTTACTGATGACACTGTCTTAATATTAAGGTGTATTACTTTCAGACACAAGCTACACGTTTTCAAAAATACGTATTGTATAAAGTTACCTTATACAGGGTCAAAAACAAATAAACTTTGCATCAAATGCGATTAAATTTTAATAGCCCAATTTTGATTTCGTAGAAAAACACACATTTAATATTTAAAGAAAATGTATCTGAAATAAAGCATTGTCAAAACCCAGGAAGACTAAGAAGTTTTATGTAGGTTGTGTTGAGTCTTATTTTGCAAAAGTGGTGCAATTTACATATTATGGGTAAGAAATCAAAATTATCTTATGCAGCTAAAATTTTGCATGTGGGCTAGAAATTACATTTAAAAAAACTTTTTCTAATCACTTTTTTCGATACTTTCAAAAATAACCCCTTTTTTTGAATTATTTTTTGGAAATAATTAAAATTTGACAGATAATGCGAATGACGTGACTACTATTTTCTTGCTTAATTTTCATCTCGATCGAAGCAGAACTTGATGCCAAAATCAAATTTCGAATAAAGTTATTAATAAAAAAAAAACCCATATGATGCGGACTTTACTGGTCACGCTGTACAATAAAGTAAATAAAAATACCCGGCGTTCCCCTAATATCCATAAACCCATGGTATAACCCATGGTATATGGGTATATTTCGAGACAGATAACCATGAAACCGTGGCACATATTTTCGAGTCGACCGTGGATGATTAATTGTTTTTCAGGGGGCGTGATTGGTGATTGACAGCGCGATTGCAGCGCCGCGGGTGGCCGTCACAGGAACTTGGGCGGATTTTTGAAATATTGAAAAAGAACGAGATTGGTAAAGAGTAACAACTTTTACCGGGTTAAGTAAATGGATTTGACGGAAACGTTTGGTATTTTAAAAATTACACAACTTAAAGAAGAACGCGGTCGATCGTCGAACTCGAGTGACCGTGGTATTCAGAAAATTAGCTTGGAAAATGTTTTTTTTAAATTATTCTAAAATCGGTGAAAACTCCCTGGTTTTTAAACCGTCCTGGTAACGTCCTGTTTTTGAGTGTGCCTGTTATTGTGTGCCTAATCTAAACTTCAATTCACTATAACCGAATTTATCATAGTCAACACTGACATAATATCCTGAATTAAAACCCATTGAATATACAGTGTAACCAGTAAAGTCCGCATCATATGGGATTTTTTTTTATTAAGAACTTTATTCGAAATTTATTTTCCACTTAATGAACACTTTACTGATGACACTGTCTTAATATTAAGGTGTATTACTTTCAGACACAAACTACGTTTTCAAAAATACTTATTTTATAAAGTTACCTTCTACAGGGTCAAAAACAAATAAACTTTGCATCACATGCGACCAAATTTTAATAGCCCGATTTTGATTTCGTAGAAAACACACAGTTAATATGGCGCTTTAAAGAAAAAGTATCTGAAATAAAGCATTGTCAAAACGAAGAAGTTTTATGTAGGTTGCGCTGAGTCTTATTTTGCAAAAGTGGTGCAATTTACAAAATATGGGTAAAACATCAAAATTATCTTATGCAGCTGAAATTTTGCATGTGGGCTAGAAACTGCATTTAAGAAAACTTTTTCTAATCACTTTTTTCGATACCTTTAGAAATAACCCCACTTTTGAATTTTAATTTTTGGAAAAAATTAAAATTTTACAGATAATGCGAATTACGTGACTACTATTTTTTTGTTTAATTTTCATCTGGATCGAAGCAGAACTTGATGCCAAAGTCAAATTTCGAATAAAGGTATTAATAAAAAAAAAATCTCATATGATGCGGACTTTACTGGTCACACTGTATATAGTTAAATTGATTCGGCTTTTACTTGGTGGAAATCCATTATTAATTGTGTTTAATAAATGGTAACTGTATACAGGGTGTTTCAGAATAAGATGCTGATCCTTAACGGTGTGAATCCTTAGGTGATTTTAAGAAGAAAAGTTTATATTAATATATATCCTTAACCTATCAACTTTCGAACTACAGGGCGTTAAAGTTTTAAGAAAAAAATCGTTTTTCTATCATAACTTTAAAAACTTTCGAGCTATTTTTAGGAATTTTACACACATGCCCTCTAAGCATCAATAGCCATTTTTTGGTGTAGAAAAATTTTAAAAATTTTTAACCAGTGGCGTCCTGAAAGGGTTTGGACTAGACATTTTGGAAAAATATTATGTACGCCACTGCTTTTTCTCAAGATAAAAATTATTTTTAAAATACTCATTCATTTTAGGCCAAATTTAATATCTTGCCTTTTTATCGTCCGATAAACAGTTTCCGACAAAAAAAAATAAAAAGCATTAAATGCGCATTCGCTATGTGCCTATGGTTTATTTTTTAACAATAAATTAAAACAGCTAACTTTAAATAACGTGTGAACAAAAACGAAAATAATTTAGATTAGCTATTGAAAGTAGCCACCACTTGCAAGAATGCATGCTTTAGCTTTTCTCTTCATTGAGTCTCGTACCCTTTGAAAAATTCCTGGAGTATTCCTGATAGTGTCAAAACAAACCATAGGCACATAGCGAATGCGCATTTAATGTTTTTATTTTTTTTGTCGGAAACTGTTTGTCGAACGATAAAAAAGCAAGATATTAAATTTAGCCTAAAATGAATGAGTATTTTAAAAATAATTTTTATCTTGAGAAAAAGCAGTGGCGTACATAATATTTTTCCAAAATGTCTAGTCCAAACCCTTTCAGGACGCCACTGGTTAAAAAAATTTAAAATTTTTCTACACCAAAAAATGGCTATTGATGCTTAGAGGGCATGTGTGAAAAATTCCTAAAAATAGCTAGAAAGTTTTTAAAGTTATGATAGAAAAACGATTTTTTCTTAAAACTTTAACGCCCTGTAGTTCGAAAGTTGATAGGTTAAGGATATATATTAATATGAACTTTTCTTCTTAAAATCACCTAAGGATTTACACCGTTAAGGATCAGCATCTTATTCTGAAACACCCTGTATAGTTTTCTGCCAATAATTCCCCTTAAAATATAAAATTTATTAATTAATTTTTTAATATTGCAAATAACTCCATTTAAGATGTTTATCAATAATTTTTCCTAAATATTTTGTTGAGTTTGCTTCATAGAAAACTTCTTCAAGATTTTCAATTTTTATATTGTTAAAATTAGGACGACTAGAAGAAGTAAGAGATAATGTTATGTAATTAGTTTTGAAAGTATTCAAGGTTAATTTAAAGGATCCAGCTAGATCCCATTTTTTTTTAAACCATCCATAGCTGACTCTTTCACTTTAGTCCAAGTTTCACCCTTGAATACCACAGCCGTGTCCTCAGCATATGATATGGTTATTCCGTTATTAATACTTATATTAGCTAAGGAATTTATATAGGTAATAAATAACATCGGTCCTAAGACGGTACCCTGAGGTATTCCAATTTTTACGGTTAGCGGATCACTGTGTACATTATCGAATTTCACTATTTCGTCACCTTAGAGTTATACTGTTGTATGTCGCATTTTTTCTGAAATTGACTTTTCGGTGTTAATAAGTTGTATGTACCTTAAACTTGCCTTCCAGAGAATTACAATGTTGTACGTTACACCATATGTCATTGGCAACCATAAATACATTGTTGTATCAACGTGAATTGCAATTTTTAGAGTATCATAGTTGTATATGTGTCACATACACCTTTGTAATTTTATATTTTATTCCTATGGTCACAAATAATACACATACAACTTTGTTTTTATTTGGTTGGGTCGTTGAGTTAGTGTGCTAGTGGATTCCTGAGGTGGATAAGGCATACTATATGGCTATACTTCCCAAAAATGATAATGCCTAACATATTTATTTCTCTAGTTCTGGATTATATTCTTATTTGTAGTTATTTTGTTTTTTTGTAACGTTACAGAGTTGTATGTTTCCATAATTAATAAAAAAATAGAGTTACATAATTGTATGTGTTTTTTCTAGTGCCCAAAATATAGAAAAAACAATGTATATGTGTATATTTTTTGTAAAAAACCGTAATAATTATAATGAAACTAACTAAGTACAAATTTTCTTAAGTGTAGGTCTGTCTATAGCACTGTAACAAAAAGCCAATTTTTCATAACGCTTTTTCTCAAAACTTGGTTTACTGTACATACCACAGTATAACTCTAAGGTGACGATTAGTTGACGATCCTTAAGGAAACTCTTAAAGACATTTAACACGGTGCCCTATACGCCATATAAATGTAATACACTTAAGAGCAGATCATGTGGCACCGTATCAAATGCCTTTGCTAGATCAAGAAACACTGCAATACTCATTCTATTATTATATTATCAAATTGGTTGGTTATCTGGCCAGTCAATTCATATAATATGGCATTTTTAGTACTTAACCACCACTGGTGAACCCATATTGATTACTGGAAATAATGTTGATACTTTGAAGCCTTTCTTTAAGACATTTTGCAAAAAACAACAGATATATTTTAAAATTTTCTGGTACTTTACCAGTTTTACCATTTACCAGAAACCATTTATTATGATGATATGTTATAATTAACAAAATAAACTTGTGCATAGTGTGGTTGATTTGGGGATAGTATTGGATCGCTCTATTGGTTTCGTGCCACATATTACAAATATTAAGAGGAAGGCACTAAAAATGTTAGGGTTCATAAAGGGATCTTCGAGAGATTCATAAGATCTCTGTACTGTTCTTTGGTGAGACCCAATCTGGAGTATGCATCCTCAGTATGGAGTCCATTTTCTGCAACACATGTAAATAGTTTGGAAACTGTCCAGCACAAGTTTCTTAGATATTCAGCATTTAGAGTCCCAGATGGTTATGTAATGTCTTATCCTAAACTTGAGTCTGTTTTAAGGCTGGTTTCACTTGAGGTTTCAGTAAAGATTCCACTTTTTGTTCCACCCCGAACCACACGTTCTAATTTTACTTTCTATCAGCCATTTAATCGCACAAATTATTCTTCAAACTCTTTTCTGCAGAGATCTATCAGGTTGGCTAACTATTATTCTAACGATTTGGACTTTTTTTTCATCTGCTTCAAGTTTTTATATGAACCTGCGTCTGGCTACTACACTGTGATATTGTGTTATTGGTGTTAATACTATTAGACCAGGGTCAATAATTTTTGAAACCAAAAAAAAATAATAGTAGGATGAAACCCATTGGAAAAGAAAGAGAATATAACAAAAATAAAAGGAAATAGTATATTACGTTACAAGACCGGAAAGTACTATTTTACAGGACGAAGCAGGCAATTTCCAGGGCGAGCCGCCAGGCGAGTCCTGGGAGCCTGCGAGTCCTGTTAACGTACTTTTCGGTTGAGTGACGTACAATATTTTTTTTACAATCGACACAAGACACCAGTGGCGTGCGAGAAAACGTTAATAATAGCTTACTATATGGGTATAGTTTTAGCAGAAAACTCTAATAGTTGGGAAAATTATGTTTAATAATAAATACAATTTGGTACAAATGTTCTTAATTCTATTTTATCTATTAATATCTATTTGTTAATTGTTATATTGAAAGTACAATTTTGTGGTGTATTAAATTGTAGACATGACGGGAAATTTTTTGATTCATCTTTATAGGATGTTTGTGAAGTTATATCCACTTTTGATCCTCCGGCTTCCTGAATTCTACTGGCTATATCAATCTTATTTTGTAGAGACTGTTCAATGTAGCCTTCGGCAACTTGGGATGATTTCCAGCCGCCATGTCGTTTTAAATTAAGGATATCGCCTCCACCTTCAACTAACAGTGTCGCCGAACTACGTCGAAAACAGTGCCCTGTAAATTGCTCTGGGTTTGGTAATCCCAAATAGGATGCTATTTTTGATGGCGCTTTTCCTACTGAATGCAAACCTACTGGTTGAATAGTGCATTTTCCTTTATTATAGAAAAGAAATAGCCTGCGATGTGGAACACTAGGCGGACGTAAAGAAATATATTTTCTATATATATTTAGGTTTCGTTCCCCAACAACTATAAATGACCTGGGTTGGTATGTTTTTGTATTTGGAATTTTTACCGCCAACATCGATTCGTTATCTTTAACATCGTCAATTGTCATATTGGTCAATTCTTCACGGCGACACGCTCCAGCCGAACCCATTATTAGTAAAAGCTAAAAAAAATAAGAAATAGTTTAAATATATTTTTTTTAAACACAATATAAGAAAAGAAGAACTTTAAGAAAACTCGTATTATGTATTTAAGTACTTACTTTGATTAAAAGATAATCATTATCAGGGGCTTCCAGCAAAAATTTGTCAATGTCTTCTCTGGTAAGTACGTTCGATTTTTGGGGAATGTATCCAACAGATTTTCTCTTTATGAATGCTATCAGTTTATAATATTTGCTTATATCAATGTTTTCTTTTAAATTTAACATAGATTTGATCATTGAGTACAAGCTCCACAGTGTAGATGATTTTAATTTTTCGGATTTTTCAGCAAAATAAGCTAACAAAACATCCTCAGAAACATTTCTGACATTTTTTTCTCTACACCAATTTTTAAAGACGCTAAACGTTTTTTCATACCGCACTCTGGACTTATGCGGCAACAAATCGTCTGTAGCTCTAGCAGCTGCCTCTGTTATTTCAACTGGAACGTCATTTTCTTCCCAATCCAAATTAAGTTCCATATCTAAAGTCTTCCACACAATTTTATAAAGCCACAAAAGTTTATTTATCAAAGTCAATATCGTACCTGACAGTTCGTTACTATGGAAGCAAGAAAACATAAACATGTCAAAGCCTACTTATAAATGAGTTTGGTTAATTTTTTTAAATTGGGAGCGGAACGCAACAAAAATTGACCGGTAAAGTACTTTACCGGTCAATTTTTCATTACTTTCCGGTCTAGACCAGCAAAGTGATATTTTCCGATCAAAAAATTGTCTAGAAAGTGCTTGCTTTTCGGTCGATTGAAAAAAAAATAATTTACGGGCGATCCGAGGTCGGGAAGTGGAAGGGGGTGAGTTTTTAAGGGTAAAAAACGATTTTTCTCGATTTCCGGCAAAACTACAAGTCCTATGGAAAAACGTTAAATGGCAAAGTCGTAGGTAATAAAAAGGTCTACAACTTTTATATTTACACTCTTTTCACATAACCTCAAAATTTATGTGAAAAATTCAAATAACCAAGTTTTTGGTTTTTTATTTTTATCTTTTACAAGAAATTTTTTTTTCACGAAATTTGGTGAAAACTGAAACTGAAACACCTTAATTTTCAATCGAAAATTCTCACATCAAAATATCTGCTTTTTAAAAAAAGTCAGTGGGCTTTTTGCTCGTTGAAATCTCTACTTTCTGATGGTGTAAAAAATATATACATTACTATGGTAAATGTTAAGATGCAAAAATGCAAAGAAACGAAAAAAACTAGAATCCGATTTTTTTTTTATTATTATGTACAATTTTGAGCTATTTATTAAAATTTATACTTTAATTACTCGAAGATTCCATGTTACATTGATAAACAAAAAAAATTACAAATCGATAAAACATTAAGATCGTAAAAAATATGCGAAAATAGTGTTTCTAAATATAATTAAAGGTAGGATTTAAAGGGGATTTCATCACATTTACCATAGTAATGTATATTTTTTTTTACACCAACAGAAAGTAGAGATTTCAACGAACAAAAAGCCCACCGACTTTTTAAAAAAGCAGATATTTTGACGTGGGAATTTTCGATCGAAAATTAGGGTGCTTTCTTGATATTAAGTCAAAATAAGGTGAAAAAATAAATATTTTAAATCAAAAAAATTACAGTGTGTTTGAGACATAAAAAGGTAAGTTTTCACCAAATTTCGTGAAAAAAAAATTTTTCTTGTTAAAGATAATAATAAAAAACCAAAAACTTGGTTATTTGAATTTTTCACATAAATTTTGAGGTTATATAAAAAAAGTATAAATACAAAAGTTGTAGATCTTTTTATTACCTACAACTTTGCTATTTTACGTTTTTCCATAGGACTTGCAGTTTGGCCGGAAATCGAGATAAATCGTTTTCTACCCTTAAAAACTCACCCCTTTCCACTTCCCGACCTCGGATCGCCCGTCAATTATTTTTCCTTTTATTTTTGTTATATTATCTTCCTTTTCCAATGGGTTTTATCCTACTATTATTTTTTTTCACTTTTTACCATTTTCAAAGGCCTGGTCTATTAATACTATTGTTAATTTTGAATTTGTTAATTTTATTGTATTTACCTATGTTAAAATATGCATTATTTGCCAATTATTGTAATTTTAAAAAATGGGCTAAGCTCGTTAATAAATAGATAAATAAATAATAACCAATATATTTAAAATTCCTCACAAGTACCCGATTTACATATAAACCGTCTGACACAGCGCAGCGGTGCGTCTCTTCATTGTCCCTAATACGACGTTAATTTTATCGGTCCAAACACCCTCTATAAATCGTAATAAAATCACCCAATAAAAAAACCGAAACAACCCATTCATAACCCATTCATAACCCATTCGGGACCTTTCGTTTTGACTTGTTACGTCGCAATATATTCAAATTAAAAAATCCTCTTCCAGACCGCGCGTGCCCCGTTTTCTTTTTTTAAATTTATTTTCACGAATAAAAATCGTTTCGAAACGGTGTCAAAACGGCCCAAACCTCGTTAATGAGGAATTATGGCTTCGGGTGACGAATGACTTTTTAACACCTGGTTAGCGGGTGTCAGGTCTGGTTCGCGGGGGCTCGTAAGTAAGTGCAGATTTAATTTTATGGGAGTAATTGGAATACAAAGGATTTAAGAATGCGTGATCGCCTGTGAAATAAATCCATTTTTTGTCTTCCGCTGTCACCGAATTTCTTCGAAACGACATAATACACGATTTACTTCAGTTTAAAGGCCTATTCTTTAACTCTGTTTCTCATGTAGCAGATTTTTTGATTATCCTATCGTTTTTAAAATATTCTATAATTTGTGCAATATTGTCAATTTTGTTACTTCAAGCCCCTAGGAGGGAGGGGGAGTAAGATCTAAATCTTAAATGGATACCCCTATTTTATATAATTTTTTTGAATTCTGCATAAAATTCTGATTATTTTTTAATAAAAGCATTATTAGTCTATACTTAACAGTTTCCGAGATATTGACTCTTGAAAAGTTACATTTTTGAACTTTGACAGCGTCTAGCTTTCTAACTGTACGTCTTAGAGCAAAACGGCTTACATGTCTCTATCTTCGATTTTTAATATCTTTCCAATAGTGTCAACTTTCGGTTAAACCGGATGCAAGAAATATATGAGGATCTTCCGGTTTAACCGGAAGTTGACACTATTGGGAAGATAATAAAAATCGAAGATAGGGACATGTAAGCCGTTTTGCTCTAAGACGTACAGTTAGAAAGTTAGACGCTGTCAAAGTTCAAAAATGTCATTTCTCGTCAATATCTCGGAAACTGTTAAGTATAGACTAATAATGATTTTATTAAAAATGTTCAGAATTTTATGCAGAATCCAAAAAAATTATATAAAATAGGGGTATCCATTTAAGATTTAGATCTTACCCCCCCCCCCCCCCCCCCCCCCCCTCCCTCCTAGGGGCTTGAAGTAACAATATTGACAATATACGCAAAAGCAAATGGTGTCCCCCTCGAAATAAAAATCGACGGGTCCGAGCGATTTTCCACATTTTCATTTTAAAGCAGGAAAATCGGGTTGTTAAGGTTTCGTTGGACCACCCTGTATTATTTCTCTGTGCAACGGTAGGACAAACTCTAAATAATGTAGCCGTTGGCTTTGCTTTGTTGTTTAAAAGTAACTAAAAAGAAGCCATTTCAGGCATATACTATTATAGACATTCAACATTTTTCAAATAATTTGATGTATTTACTTACTTTTTTTAACTACAGCGGAACCACTCTCGTAAATAATATCGGATTAAGTTGTGACGATTCTACTCAGAAATGTTTAGTTTCTTAGATAATTATTTTTCTCTAAAACTGTATAATTCTTGCAACAGCTACTATATCGATTTTAGCCTCACTGATGAGCCATGCCATGACGAAACATGTCTGAAAACGCCTTATTTTCCGAACAATTCTGATTTTCAAAAAATTATGCAAAAATATTTTTTCACGAATTATAAAAGTAAAACCAAGTACCTGTTTTTAAATAATAAAAATATTGTGTTAATGTCACTTTACAACTTCAGATAAAAATAAGTAGCCCTATACAAATAAACTGTCGTTGTAAAAGTGCGTAATAACATGCCCGTAATTGCGTTAATACCGCAATAACAATAATAAAAAGCAGTCAAAAACTTAATTTTATTGGTTGTATGACTGTGCTACTTGTTGTAACGGTTTACTTTATCTATTTTTATGATTGGAACGGTTAGACTCTACATTTATACTATAATACAAAATTGTAAAGTTACTGACTGATTCATCATCGCCCAGCCTAAACCCCCAATCTTAGAATCATGAAATTTCGACGATGTCTTCTCCTTAATTAAAATATTTATCGAATAAAATATTTTTAATAGATAATTTTATAATTAAGGTTATCTAATTATCACAAAAAATAAACCCTCGTTTTATAACTAAAATATACTTCACAGGAACTACATAGTTCATTTTTTAAAATATGGAGAAATCGTTGGTGTTACCAGAAATATGTATTTTTAATTTCACAAATGAAATTCAAACACTCCACATTTTTCCAGCTCTAAACGAATGTGGTCAAAACTTCTTCGAATTTCTTCAATGGAAATTGTTTGAACAGCTTCAACAATTCGCTGTTTTAGAAGCTGTACGTCGTTCTCAATTGGACGGGAGTACACTGATTGTTTGAGGCGCTCCCAAAGATAGGCATCTGACATAGTTAAAGCGGGACTTCTTGGGGGCCATAGAACCGGACCATTCCGACCAGTCCATCTGTGGCCAAATGTATTATTAAGTCATTCCCTCACTTAATTGCGAAATGCGCAGGGCATCCATCTTGTTGAAAGTACATTTCGTTCCTAAATTGGAGAGGCAATTCTTCTAGGTTGTCAGAAAGGAATGTTTCCAACATTTCAAGGTATTTCCAACGGTTACACGTGTTTTCGAAAAAGTATCGGCCAATAATGCCATAATAAGAAATCGCACAGCAGATATTTTTTTTGTTTTTTGTAATATTGTCTTCTTGCAGGAATTCTAAAACGGGGATTATTTTCGCTTCAGTATCTAATATGCTCAGAAGATATTTTCCCGTTTGTTGAAAATCTCGATTCATCGGAGAACATGATAAATTTATGAAAATTCCTGTTTTCACTTACAATTTTGTTTCCGACCCAAAGACAAAAATCCAAACATTTGGCTTCGTCTCCTTCCTACGTTTGATTAAAAGTTGGCTTAAATGGGAATATTTTGTTTGCCTTTAAAATATAGGTACTAAATATGAGTTTTTTTACTACATCAAGTTCTTGAGCTCGGTTTCTTAATGAAAGGGTGGGACTGTCACTTGTCAGCAATAGACTGCAATTCCAATGCCAATACTCTTCTTAATGATCAATTGGATTTAAACGGATCACCTCTTTTGAATCTCTTTAATTATTCTGTAAACATTATTATTGGTTTTTCCAACAATTTAAACAACCTGAACATTACCCGCAATTGTTATACCTTTTAAAATACCATTTTTAAGTACTCCCTTGAAAAAGCAACTGTGTTGCGAAACATGTCGAGTCAAAATAAAAATCTGTGGAAAGTGTAAAATTATAATTTAAAAAAAAAATTTTTACCATTTATTTAACACAATTAAAAACTAACTGCATTTTCAACGCTATAAGAATCGAAATCAAAGTATCGCCTTCGCGGCGTGAATATTAAGCAGTTTTAATTATAGGTTGTTTACTGGCTTTTAACCTCTTTATTACTTTTGCAGACGCATTTGGACGAACCGCGTCCGTATAAATTTATTTTATTTTCGTTGCCATATTTATTGCGTCTGCCGATGTGTTTTATGACATGACGCTCGCTGCACGCGCTCCTGTCACTAAAAATGCAAGTGCAACAACCTGAAGGGCGATAAAATATTGACAAATCGATATTAAATTATTGCTTAGTCAGATTGATTATTATCATTAGATATGCTTAATATGCTCTGGTATACCGGGTGTAACAGGATCATGGTACACCCCCCGTATCTCCGTTACTTTTAAAGGTAATTAATTGAAATTTGGGATATCCCATATACATAATAAGCGGCACTTTTTGACCCACAAATGATTTTTTTTTCACTTCCGGTTTCGCCGGAAGTGACACCAACTTCCGATTTTTAAATAGAACATCCTGTATATTATTACATTTTTGAATTCTGCATAATTTTTTGAATCCAATGATATACCACAAAAGTGACATTTCAAGCGTAAAAAATATTTATTATTTAATTTTTAATTTTCCATTTAAGTGTGCCATGACGGTTCCAATTTATTCCAATTGATCCGTCTAATGCTAGAAAAATCGAAGTCTTGTCAAAAATACTAAATTGCGTTTTTTATAAGCAAATAAAAGTCATCGTAATCGTTTTTGGGGTAAAACTCAATTTTTCCAAATGAAGGGTCCAATGCAAAAAGTGCCTAAGTCACATTTTCGTCAATTTTGAACTATCAGTGCCATCTGGGTAAACTTTTTGTAAGCTTTCTGTCACTATTTTCAAAATTGTTGTAAGATGTACCTAAGTGATTATATGAGAATATGAATTTTTAAAAAAGGTTGCCAGTTCAGTGCAATATGTGCCTAAGTCCAATAAAATAATAATATTGCTGCAAAATGTGCCTAAGTGAGCATTTCTTCATGGTTATAAATGAGTGACTTCAGTGCAAAAAGTGCCCTAGTACACTGGCATAGTATTCCCGCGTAATTTGTTGTTTACAATCAGTGTTTTCAAAGCAGTGAGAGAAACGCACGTGCAATATTGCCTATAGGCAATAAGGCAACAGGTGTTACGCGTCCTGGTTTACAAAGTGAAATGGATGAAAAAATAGACTCAGATACTAATATCTATGAATAACTTGGTGTTTCTTTCTATGAATAACTTTGTGTTTCTTTAACCTATTTTTGTATCTTTAAATAAAAATATTTTAAAAATATTTAACACTTTTTTATTAAAATTGCATTGAATCCAAAGAAAAAAGTGCCTAAGTCCATTTTCGAATTTTAATTTTTTTCGAAAAGTACGCCACTAATCTTATTTCTGTTTAAAGCCACTCATTCTAATAGTAATTAAATATAATGTGTAAAAAAATCAAGTAAATATTCGCAAAGGTAATATTTCCAGAAGCAAAAGAAAACTTCAAACGCATATTTCTCGAAAACTGCAAAATGTGACTTAGGCACTTTTTGCATTGGACCCTTCAAATGGAACCATATTGGTACCGTGGTACCATTTCTTAGTACTATTAATAAGGAATTTATTCATACCTGGTAATAACATGTGCGATAAATACAATCAAAATTACAGCTAAAAGAAAATACAATTATTTTATTCTAATTTAATGCTAAGAAGTTACTAAGGTGGCTTTGAAAACAATAAAAACACCGATACACCACCGAATACTTATTTGACAATCTGAATAATTTCATTGTTTTCAAAGCCACCTTAGTAACTTCTTAGCATTAAATTAGAACAAAATAATTGTATTTTCTTTTAGCTGTAATTTTGATTGTATTTATCGCACATGTTATTACCAGGTATGAATAAATTCCTTATTAATAGTACTAAGAAATGGTACCACGGTCCCAATATGGTTCCATTTGGAAAAATTGAGTTTTACCCCAAAAACGATTACGATGACTTTTATTTGCTTATAAAAAACGCAATTTAGTATTTTTGACGGGACTTCGATTTTTCTAGCATTAGACGGATCAATTGGAATAAATTGGAACCGTCATGGCACACCTAAATGAAAAATTAAAAATTAAATAATAAATATTTTTTACGCTTGAAATGTCACTTTTGTGGTATCATTGGATTCAGAAAATTATGCAGAATTCAAAAATGTAATAATATATAGGGTGTTCTATTTAAAAATCGAAAGTTGGTGTCACTTCCGGCGAAACCGGAAGTGAAAAAAATATCATTTAAAGGTCAAAAAGTGCCGCTTATTATGTATATGGGATATCCCAAATTTCAATTAATTACCTTTAAAACTAACTGAGATACGGGGGGTGTACCATGATCCTGTTACACCCGGTATATTACTAGCAAAATGGCGAAGGGAAGAATAAACTTTAATAAACTATTTGTGTGATAGCCTGAACTTTTGTTCAAAACTCTAACCACTTTGTAAATATTCTGAAAACCGTCAATTTAGAACCACAAGACACATTCTTGCCAGTTGTGATGTAGAAACAAACCCAACGTTCCAATAGGGGAATCACTGCATATCATCAAGCAATAGTTACAAGAAAACCCAACCCTTTCAGAATGCACTAGTTTGTCGCTGGATGGAGAGATGGAACTATTGGAGTGGTGTCTACGTAGTACCTACTTTCAAGTAAAATATAGGTTCTGCGCCCAAGATGACGGTCTTCCAATGGGTTCATCTCTCCCTCTAGTGGTGGCTAACCTGTACCTACATGGTATGGTTTAAGTCACACGCTATTAACAATGCAAAGATTAAACCTAAACTTTGGCTTAGATATGTTGATGATACCTTTATTATCTGAACATACAGCAACGAAGAGCTGATACGGTCTTCGGAACATATTAATAGTATAAAACAATCTATTAAATTTACCATGGAATCAGAAAAACATTCCACTCCACCTTTTCTCGATGTTCTCGTCAAACGAAGTGCTGAAAACATAAAAACTTCAGTGTACAGGAAACCCACTCACACAGGGCAATACCTTAATCACGGATCGAATCATTCAAACTCCATAAAACAGGGCATAATTCAAACTCTTTATCACAGAGCATCTAACCTTAATATTGAAATTATTTCAAACATCAAAAAAGATTTAAAACAGAACGGTTACCCTGAAACCTTTGTAAATAATACCATTAATACCATCACAAAACTTAAAAATCGCGAAGTAAAACCCAATACAGAAACGAAAGAGGAGCAAGCATTTCTTACAATACCTTATGTCAAGGGGATTTCTGAAAAGATTAGAAGGATAACCAAAAACTATAATATCAAAACACCTTCAAATCCGGAAATATGCTTAGAAGCTTTCTTACAAAAGTAAAACCCCCCGTAATGAAAACACAAAAAATTGTATCTATCAAATCCCTTGCGAGTGTGGCGAATCGTACATTGGAGAAACAAAAAGACCTCTTCCCGTACGAGTTAAAGAACATTTGAAACATACTCAAAGAGGTGAAACTTCGAGATCAGGTATAGCGGAACATGTATGGACCAACCAGCATAATATACAGTGGTCAAAAGCCAAGGTTTGGTAATATAGCAATGCAGCATTGAACGATAAGACATTTAAGGACCTATAGTACATGCATATTAACCTTTTTTTCATATTTTTATATGTAGAATTTCTTCTTGAAATATACGTGCGAAATTTCCGGACATCCAGTATATTAAAACTTAAAAAAAAGATTATTGACTAACTATGGAACATGAGGAAGCTATGAGAACACAGCTTCTCCCGCTCTTTATAATGCCACACTTATCTAATATTTAACTGATAACAATAGTAATTTACGTTACAAGACCGGAAAGTTTTTTTATGTCGAGACGAGCAGCTTGGAGAGACCTACAAAACACTAATTTTCGATTGCGTGACATACGATATTTTTTTTAAGACCGACATCGACACTTCGATTTACATTTAATTCTTTATTTTATTTTATAATATTTTTAAATGCGTCGTATGACTTCTCGTAACGGGCTTTTGATTTTACTGGCAATATATCATAAGTCGCTTTCCTTGTTGCTTTCAAAATTTCTTCTGGAATCTCATTTTCCGTGTCGGATAATTCAAAATCTGAAATCATATTTTTTAATTTGCGCACTTGCGAAACAAGTTAAAACAACAAATTAAAAATCAACGAACTGTCACTCGACAACACATCGAAATGTTGTTAAGGTGAGAGTATCAACATGCTTGCCAACCTATAACCTATTTCGCGTAGATTTATTTATGTTTTCTAGCTTTTATACAAAATTTAAAGAAAATCAGTATCGACTTGATATTCTATAGGTAATAATTGACATATTTAATAAATATCAAGGAATTTCATAACTTACTTTAGGAGAATTGTATAGCGAAAAATATCGGGTAAGATTTTTTTTAACATTATTATGTCATTGTCAGTCATTGCTCTTTCACTATACAATTCTCCCAAAATTAGCAATGAAATAAATTGATATTTTTGTAATATATCAGATACTACCTAAATAATGTACCGACGATATTGATTTTCTTTAAATGTTAGTTATTAAAATAATGAACTCAAAAAATCAACGCGAAATAGGTTATAGGTTTTCAATAGATTGAATGACGTTGAGAATTCAACCTTAAAGTCGATTCACTCAGTAAACCTGCAAGATGGCCGACATGTCATATGACAAAAGTCATTGAAAATGCAAAAATTTATTTTATTTATGACTTTTGTCATATGACATGTCGGCCATCTTGCAGGTTTACTGAGTTAATCGACTCTATCATAGTAAGGAAATCAAGGTAGATTGTATTATCAAAGAGCGATTGGAAAAATAAAAAAACACGTCATTTTCCGGTCTTGATCGACAAAACGTTATTTTCTGGACGAAAAATTGTCCAGAAAGTGTATATTTTCTGGTCGGTCTTAAAAAAAAAATGAAACCATAACCCATCTATCATATTATTATATCTTTTGGTTCAGGTCAGCTTAGTCACCTCAGTACCATCGGTACCTACCATCATTTATAAAAGGCAAAAGCCTGGGCCACACCCGCAAATAGTTCATCTTTTACACTATTTTATAAGTTAAAATTTAATCACAATTGAAACCAATACTCATTGTCGTCATTTTATGGGCGATTATGTTATTCGACCTCTAGAAATACCGTTATTGTTTTATTAGCGTTTATTAATTTATATTAGAGTATCAGAGTTTCAAGGAATTCGGATCAACAATAAAGTTTCCAAGATCCAAAATAAAGTTTCATACCCCTTTTTCCACCCCCTAAGGGGGAAATTCTCGTAAATACCTGAACCCGTGTTTATTTGTTCCAAGCGAAGATTTTGACTAAAACATTTTACTTTTATATCTTTTTCTTTAGCGCACTCAGAGAAAAGTAAGAGAAAAGCTTTCTACTCCTTATAGGAATTCACATACACTATTATACAGGGTGTTCATTTGAAAACTTCCCACCTCGATTTTCCTGCTTTAAAATGAAAATGTGGAAAATCGCTCGGACCCGTCGATTTTTATTGCGAGGGGGACATCTTTTACGTATATTGTCAATCTTGTTTCTTCAAGCCCCTAGGAGGTAGGGGGGGGGGGGGTAAGATCTAAATCTTAAATGGATACCCCTATTTTATATAATTTTTTTTGAATTCTGCTTAAAATTCTGAACATTTTTAAATAAAAGCATTATTAGTCTATACCTGACAGTTTCCGAGATATTGACTCTTGAAAAAGACATTTTTGAACTTTGACAGCGTCTAGCTTTCTAACTGTACGTCTTAGAGCAAAACGGCTTACATGTCCCTATCTTCGATTTTTATTATTATTCCAATAGTGTCAACTTCCGGTCAAACCGGAAGTACTATATTTCTTACATTCGGTTTAACCGAAAGTTCACACGATTGGAAAGATAATAAAAATCGAAGATAGGGACATGTAAGTCGTTTTGCTCTAAGACGTACAGTTAGAAAGCTAGACGCTGTCAAAGTTCAAGAATATCATTTTTCAAGAGTAAATATCTCGGAAACTGTCAAGTATAGACTAATAATGCTTTTATTAAAAGATGTTCAGAATTTTATGCAGAATCCAAAAAAAATATATAAAATAGTGGTATCCATTTAAGATTTAGATTAGAACAAACCCGAACAAACCCCCCCTCCCTCCTAGGGGCTTGAAGTAACAAGATTGACAATATACGCAAAAAATGTCCCCCTCGAAATAAAAATCGACGGGTCCGAGCGATTTTCCACATTTTCATTTTAAAGCAGGAAAATTGAGGTGGGAATTTTTCAAATGAGCACCCTGTATATACTTTATACAACTGATTAATACTATAATATGGTGACAGCAACGCGCTTTCCTACTGTAAGACAATATATAGTTGTCTAGTGATAATATCACGGTAATTTAGCCAACAGGAAATAGGAGTTAATGCTACCATAGAATGGTTTATAGCCATTACTTGTTACTTCTTTGAATACTCACAGTAATTATCAAGTTCTATTGGGGGTGTAATCTGGTTTTATTAACTGTATTAGTTCCAACTGGCAGTTGTAATAAAACTTGACATTAATCATAATAATATTTGCTTGTTACGGTTAATAAAGCATAATGTACTTAAAATCACACTAAAAATCAGTACTGTAGTTCTCAAAAATTTAAATTGCTTAAAAGTAACCCAAACGATTTCTCCATATTTTGAAAAAGGAACTATTTGTTCCTAAAAAGTATATTTTAGTTATAAAAAGGAGGTTTATTTTTTGTGATAATTAGATAACCTTGTAGAAATTAAAGAATCATCTATTAAATATTTTATTCGATATATATTTTAACTAATGGTTACACCGTATTTTGTTACCGGAAAAAAATATCGAATAAGCGCAAAAATATGTTGTCAAAAAAACGACCTCGAAATATTTTAGGGATTTAAGGATTTCTTTTTGTGGTAACCCAAATAAATTCAAAACATAACCTGAATTGAATAATTTTCCTTAGTGAAGTATTTCTAATAAATTGAAATAAATAAAATAGTAGCCAACATTAAAATAATTATTATTCCTGATGAAAAAAGTTTGCTCATAATAAAGTTTGAGCCATAATAAATTTTATTAACAATAACATTTTATGGGAAATTGATACCTAATAATAAAAAATTCCATTTGCTACCGATATTGTGAGAAATACCAAAGCGTATCGCAGCAATAGGAAAACAATTGCATTCGACATTAAGTGGCTCAGTCGTTTCGTTAGAACAACTGCTGCGCCGACCCTTTAAGGTCACAAAAGCCCGAACAAACCCACGGAACCATTGTAAGGAACCAATGTAGACAGTTGACACCCAAATGTAACATTAACATCTGATACTGATTTGTTCCCAGTCCAGTATTGGGCCGTAGCAAGCTCACACGTCAGGTTTCAGAGACTACATTTTCTTGGTGTTAATTACTTAAGTTAGTTAAGTTTAGGTTGATTAACTCTCCTATTTTTAATAACAAACATTTCATTTATCGTCATTTGCTATTATAAATTTAGTATTATTAGTTTATGTATGTTAATTAAGGTATTGTCGTCCACACGGTAACTTAACCGAGACGAAAGGGTAAGAAATACAAAAAAATTAATTTAAAATAAGAAGTCATATGCGTGCCTACTTTATTTTTGCTGTGCAGTTTATTATTTTTAATTGTTGATGTTTTTATCTAAAATATTATAAATAAACAATACATAACATAAATATTAATTCCCAACCAAGATAACAACTAAACAAATAAAATATATAGGGAAAAGAAAACCATAAAGTCTTTCTCCACAATTTTAATTCAGTAGCTAATAAGCTAGAATCGACATGTTTCGAGTGTAGAAACACTCATCATCAGGATGTTAAAGTAAAAATTATGAACAGCTGATGTTAGCAAAAGAGAAAATATAATAAAGTTAAGGTGGAACTAATCCATAATGGAGCTTTCAATAGCACGCATAGGGAGTGAGAAAATTTGTTTGCAGTCAAGAGGTGAAAATCTATCAGCACGCTGAAAGGTCCGGGACCAGTAAAAAAGCCACTGTGGGCGGGAAATGAAAGGAAAAACAGGACATATCAGTATAATTCCATGTCAAATGAAGTGCTTTGTGGAAATCAGTTCAAGTGTGTGTGATAAGAAAGATATAGTTTGATTTGATTAGAAAAATTCATCCGTGTCGAAGAGGTGTGAAAGAAAAAGTCAGATATGAAGGGGGGGGAGAAAGAAAAATTGTGTTTTTTATATTTTAGTATAGTTGCTTTCATTTAGCTTGAAGAAAAATGCTGTTGGGGTACTAAGCTTGTTACGGCCCAGTTACCCCAGCAGGAGTCAAAACTGACACATATTGAAGAAATGAAATAAAAGTTATCACATTATCAAAGGAAACTTTTGATGATAAAAAAAATCAAAAGTTTCCTTTGATAATGTGATAACTTTTATTTCATTTCTTCAATATGTGTCAGTTTTGACTCCTGCTGGGGTAACTGGGCCGTAACAAGCTTAGTACCCCAACAGCATTTTTCTTCAAGCTAAATGAAAGCAACTATACTAAAATATAAAAAAACACAATTTTTCTTTCTCCCCCCCCTTCATATCTGACTTTTTCTTTCACACCTCTTCGACACGGATGAATTTTTCTAATCAAATCAAACTATATCTTTCTTATCACACACACTTGAACTGATTTCCACAAAGCACTTCATTTGACATGGAATTATGCTGATATGTCCTGTTTTTCCTTTCATTTCCCGCCCACAGTGGCTTTTTTACTGGTCCCGGACCTTTCAGCGTGCTGATAGATTTTCACCTCTTGACTGCAAACAAATTTTCTCACTCCCTATGCGTGCTATTGAAAGCTCCATTATGGATTAGTTCCACCTTAACTTTATTATATTTTCTCTTTTGCTAACATCAGCTGTTCATAATTTTTACTTTAACATCCTGATGATGAGTGTTTCTACACTCGAAACATGTCGATTCTAGCTTATTAGCTACTGAATTAAAATTGTGGAGAAAGACTTTATGGTTTTCTTTTCCCTATATTATTCAACTCCACTTTGAGTATGGACTACTTCTTCAAAAATAAAATATAAATTAAATAACGTCTTGTTTTTTAAATTTAATTTTCAAATCACGGCCCCACTTCATCACATACTCTATATACGTTTGCCACTACCTCCCTTGCTTGGCTATGAAGGGTTTTTCCTTGAAGATTAATTTTAACAAAAAACGCAGACAATAAAAAAATATATAAAAATAATATTTAAATAGTTAAACAATCCCATATATCCACCACTGGCATGCATGCATGCATCGCAATTAGTTGATCACGTTAAATGACCTGCAAGCCTGTCGACTGTTTTGCGATGCAAATTTGTCTGGTAGACTATTATTTTTTTCAATCGCGCGAGATTTTGTACCTGTTGCCAGATTATATGACATTAAGAATTTTATTCACTTCGCCCAAATTAAAATTGTTAAAATTTGCTTGCATTCCGGACAGTATATAATAATATTTTCTTATATCTAATATAGATAAATACATATTGTTTAGTCTTACGAGTTAGTAGGTACTAGGTAGATATTAGAGACTTTTTGCACCTCTTAATTCGTCATTCTTTTGTGGTTATGGTTATTCTAAACATGCGCAATGTCAGAAAGGTGATACGCTATGGTTAATAACCATAACGGACTCCGTTATTTACGGAAGTATAAGGAAGGGCTTATCGTTATCCTTATGGTTATGCTTAAACTGCATGGTTGCCTGAACATACAAAAGTTATGAAGCATCATTGCTATGAATTAAAATTGTGATAAGCAATTAATTAAAATCCAAAGCAATAGTAGCTTTACATTAAAATATACAACTTAATGAAATTATTGTTAGGTTAGGTATTTTATTTTGTTTAGGTGCGCCGGCGCCAAATTAATAACTACAGACAGAACGTATAGGCGCTGCAAAATCTCTGATTTTAATAGTGGCGCTCCTCGTTATGTTTAATAAAGTTAACCATAACGGAGCTAAAAACTGACATTAATTTAAGAGGTGCAAAAAGTCTCTATTTTACCATAAATATGATTTTCTTTATAAGTGTGAGAGTTAAAAGGTTTATTTGGATTTATTGGTAATTAAGCCGACAACACCGCAAACTTTTTTCTGCATTCCTTAGGTGGTTGCAGAACCGTGTGTCAGACAATAGAATAGGTTGCCAAAGCTTACGCTCACTGAAAATAAATCCAGCTGTTTGTATTTAAAAACACATGGCATTTTGGCGGCTTTGTACTACGCCTCGAACGTAAATTATAATATGTCAACGCAGCATTTAACGCGAAATATGCACAGACGCACCGCCCCGCACCGCCTGCCGCTTAATTGGCTCGTAGCTACCGTGCGAGCAAAAATTATTTGCATCAAATAGGGCTTGGATTAAAAAAACGTAGGGCTTAGTTTAGATCACAATAATATGGGGACGATATATCTAAACAAATCTAGGTTAAAATTTTGTCAAATTCATATTATGACATGATATGCCAAACTAATAACGAGTATCTAATAAAATAAGTAGACAAATACAAATTTATTTTTGTTGTTTACAAAATTAACAAAGTAAGAATATACAGAAAGAAGACGAAAATAATTACATAAATTGCTGAAATTGGCCACCGCGATGCTCCAAGCATAAATTCACACGTCTCTTCATATTTTCGAAAGTGTTGACCAGCATCTCTGGAGAAATGTTACCACATTATTGGAAAATCCTTTCTTGTAATTGTTCTAAATTTGCAACTGATGGTGTTTTAAAAATAGTGTTCTTTAAATCAGGAAAAACAAAGTAATCCATAACCGTTAAACAATGTGATCTAGGTGGGAATTCAATGTCTGATCGAAAACTGATCAATCCGTCGTCAAAAAAATTGCGTAAGTAGTTAATAGTTTTGGCGGCTGTATGGGCGGTTGCACCGTCCTGTTGAAAATATCCAAAACATAGTTTGTCGTCAAGTAATTGCTCTACAAATGGATTTAAAATATTGTCTCTATACCGCTGTGCTGTAACTATGTCATGGAAAAAACTAGGACCAACAATTCTTCTTCGGGAAGCAGCTAACCAGACACCAATTTTTTGAGGGTGAAATATGTAGACTGGGGATTTTCACTACTCTACATGCGTGTATTCTGAGAATTCACATAACCGAAGGGGTGGAACAAGGCTTCATCCGAAAAAAATGTCAGGTCTAATAAATCATTTCTTTCCATTAAATTTTGGGTAAACAATTGAGAGTAATTCCTGCGTCTTTCAAAATCTACGGCTTGTATTTCTTGGAATACTTGCACTTTATAAGGAAATAAATTTAGCTGCTTCTTAAGAATAGTCCTGCATGTTCTATAAGATCTTCCCACTTCTTGGGATAGGCGTCTAATACAATTTGTTGGCGCATTTTGCATTATTTTACGAACGTTTGCAACAAATTCTTCTGTTCTTACAGATGGTCTTCCTGCTCCTTTTTTGTGTTGTATAGAACCTGTTTCCCTAAACACAGTCACGGTTCTTTTCAGGCAATGATAAAAATCCCCAGCAATAAGAGCAACGTTAGGAAAATGTTCGTAAAAATCTCAATCACTCACCATTTACTCTAACCCCGTTTCGAAAATATGCTTCAACCATGAATGCTTTGTGCTGTTCCGTAAAGCCCATTGCGTGAATTGTTGAAGAAATTGGAAAAATTAGTAGTTACTGACACCCAACAGGTATTAAGCTCTACGGCTAAGCATTACGTCCTTAGATGCAAGGCCCTCTTTGATGCAAATATTTTTTGCTCGCACGGTACAATATTTGGGCGGCAAAACTCTTGTATGTTGTCCAGATTGTTCATAGCGTTTTCCATTGGTAAGTTTAGTGCGTGTCAAATGAATTTCTATGTTTTACCAATGAATAACGCCATAACTTTGAATTTATCGCACGTTGAGTTCGATGTTTTAATTGTAAATAAAATTGACGCTGTATTTTTGTAAGCCATTATATTAATAAACCATTAAGATCCCCCTACAAAATTAAAATATGCTGAATGCGATGGTAAAATAAGTTAGCCCAGTCCTGTCATCTGTCGCCAACATCTTAACGTAAAATAGACCAGACTTCAACATGATGCCATAAATGACAGGTGACTTACCCACGATGCGGCGCGCCCTTAGAGAAATTTGACGGTAGCACAGTAGCGTCTTCAAATAATGATCCTTTCATACTGGGTATCTAAAAACCTGGTTGTTTTGTACTTCACTTTACGTTTAAAAATAGGGTTACTAGGTAACCTTATCTTCTTATCTAGACATCCCAATTTAATAAGAAAGCGACCTTTAGAAACATACACCTACTTTTATCAGTCAAGTAAGAAATTTTGAAATATCAGGATATTTAGTATATAGGCATGGATATGGAATTAAATTAAGTAAATAGTGGTTGAGGAGATAACTAAAATTTGAAGTAGTATGTTTAAGTATTATTTTATTTGTGAAGTAAATAAAAAGAATAAATATGCGTTGTTTGATTTGAAAATTAAATAAAGACTATTTAATGTTTTAGCACGGCTCCGGATCAGCTGATCGTCTTGCGCTGTATAATATTTAGACAAACATAAACTCTAGATTTGGTATATTATATCGGAATTATTTATACATATATACATATTTTTGATGTTTCTTTATCGTGAACGAATATTTTTGGGTTATAACATAAACATACCTAAAATAATTCATAACAACACAAGCGATTACTTCCAGACAACAAAAAATGTCCAATCCAAATATTGACCCATCAAAAATATACCGGCAACTCTTTAACGGAAGTACTCTGACGTCATAGGAAGCATTCAGGTACGTGTAGGTATGTATCATTCGGCACTACCCAATTCCCGTGCAGACTCGATGAAGCGTGCTTACTTTATTAAATTGTTAATGGGAAAATTTAGATTTTGTAGAAAAACACACATTTAATATGGCGCAACTTTAAAGAAAATGTATCTGAAATAAAGCATTGTCGAAACTAAGAAGTTTTATGTAGGTTGCGTTGAGTCTTATTTTGCGAAAGTGGTACGATTTACAAAATATGGGTAAAAAATCAAAATTATCTTATGAAGCTAAAATTTTGTGGGCATCTGGGCTAGAAACTGCATTAAAAAAAACTTTTTCCAATAACTTTTTTCGATATTTTCAGAAATAACCTTACTTTTGAATTATTTTTTGGAAAAAATTAAAATTTGACAGGTAATGCGAATCACGTGACTACTATTTTTTTGCTTAATTTTCATCTCGATCGAAGCAGAACTTGATGCCAAAGTCAAATTTCGAATAAAGCTATTAATAAAAAAAAATCCCATATGATGCGGACTTTACTGTATGTGTTTGTTTCAACAGGAAAGGTTCCGTAATTGCACAAAACATAAAAATCACTATACTCTGATCAACACAGCACTCCAGTGCGCATGCGAATCGTTAATAGTTAGGCAAATCGAATTGACGATAGAAAATGGCGTCGTTAATCCCACCTTAAATCACTACGTTTCAACTGGAATTTATTGAATGCTGTTGCATATTGCATGCATATTTATTGAATGGGGCTGTATTTGCCCCTTAGTTATAAGACATCCTGTAACGATAAGTAAATGGATTAACTAAAGTTGCCACAGTGGATCTTTGCCCGTGCGTCATCAATCAACGATCAGGACTCGACGTGGTTAATAACTCTGCATCCTTGTTTATTATAGTAACAAGTTTGAATAAAAGCATAAAAGAACGTCTCCAAAATTCCGCAATAATATAACGTGCTAGACAAGGATAAAACTATAAACGTCAGTTAATTACTTTCTTTATTTGTTTAGTTGACAACCGTTGTATTTTAGAACGTCATTGTCAACCTTATTTTGATCTGCCAATCTAATTCGTATTTTGTAAATCTGTGTGCCTTAGAACTGTTCCTGTTTCTAAAAATAGTTCTTTTTAGAGGTAATTATACCCACCATCTGTTTCGGCGGTAAGTATTTATGGATTTTTATAATAACTAATTTATTTATTTTAAATATTCTAACCGTGAAAGTTCTTTGAAACGTTTACGGCAGTGGCTAAATTCCCTTAAATGAAAGGATGTTAAAAATTTGACTTTTGCGATTTTAATAGTCAATAAAACACCAAACTTTTGTAGATTTTAAGCTTTAAAAGTAGTATTAAATGTATAAACATTTGTTTGTCAATTTCTTTTAGATAATAGAGAATGCCGGGCAAAACTTAAAATAAATAATAATTTTTCGTGATATTATGTAGGTACGTCAAACGGTAGGCAGGCACGTCCATTTTATGAACTTAACTTAGTTTTGACTTTTTTCGTCTCGTAATTTTGATTTGATTCATACGATTTTGATGACGTAAAAGTGATGACGCACGGGAAAAGAACCACTGTGGCGACTTTAGGCACTTTATTGATTTAAAACACTTAAAAAACACCAAAATCGGGAGAAAATAATGTGGCACGAACTGACGCGTGAGCTTGCTACGGCCCACTGCTGATCTGGGAACTTTAACGATAAAACCAGATCAGCTGTTAATGTCAAATGGCGTTATCTTCTGTCGAAACGCTTTGTTTTAAGAAAAAGTTAACTATATTTAGTTGAAGACGACTGAAGATGCATAATACCAGTTGAAACGTTGTGATTTAAAACAAATAAAGACAATGCAAGTCCAATACTCTGCTGTCATTACGAAAAGGCTGTCAAAAAGGTTCACTAAGCATCGTAATTAAGTCATCGAGCGCCATTTTATAAAAATACAAACTGCTAATTTTTCGACGTGCTCCGGCCATACATCATAGTTCGAAAAAAGCCGATTAGAAATTTCGATTCGGTCGATACAATAAATATAAATTTCGTGGGCCCGACATTTATGCCGCTCGACGTAAATAAATCGTTTTTGTCGATTTGTGGACGGGCGAGCGGGCCTTCTTCTTTGACGAGATATTAATATTTATCAGACTCGACGTCGACGGGACGGAACGTGGAGAAATGTTGCAAACTGTGGTTTACTACGCTGCGCTGCATAAAGTAATTTTTTCTCGCGGGAGCGGGACCAAAATAGGTAACGTAAATGTACTGAATACCGACCCTGTACATAATTCCGATTTTAAGGGATTTTAACGGATTTTAACCGAAATTTATATTTTATACGGCATCTATATTTTACCTATGAAAACATAAGATAGCCAGTTAATCTTGTCATCTATTTCATCTCATACAATAATATGCGAACCAATACTGCCTTTAGTATTAGTTAGAACAGTAACGTGTAATGATACGTGCGTGTCAGAGCCTGTCAAATCAACTAAATATAAATAAAATTTGCTAAGACCATCAGTGCAATAATAGATAAGTTAACTTACGTATTTATTACATTTTAGCGAGATCAGTGTTTATTGTTAACTACGAAGGTGGACTTTTGGCTGGTTTTTCATAAAGTAGCCTTTAAATTACATAATTTTACGCGGTCGCTAATTTCGTACGTTATATTTTCTGTTGTACCAAATTACGACCAGCTGGTCGGAATAGCATTTAAAAAGCCCTATAGTATTTTTAGCCTCAAAAATCTATCCGATGCTCTTTCTCCTCTATTTTTTGTCAACTTATATTTCGATATGTATTTATCGTTCTGAGCTAATTCCAAACTGAAAAAGTTTAGTTCTTAGCGAATATACCCCAAAGGCGACTTATAATATATTTTACTAATTTTGCTTTCCTTTCAGAGAAAATTGTTTTTTAAAATTAGCAACCAGGTTTAATTCTGATGGACTGTATATAAATCTTGTGTGTTTTTTTCTATCAGAGAGAACTTATGACATGTATTATTTTATTAGAAACTTAAAAAATTTCAATTGCTGCTGTAAAAAACAAGGGTCGCAATAGGGCACATCAGTATTTTGAGAACACCCAATTGCGACTAGCCTGGTCGTAATTCTGAACAATTACTTATATGATTTTTTTACCATTAAGCTAACGTTGTTTGTTCGTTTGTAATTATTGTTTTTTGGTAGCTTGGTAAGACAATAAATTTGGCAAATTCATCTGAATGAGGAATCAATTAATGATTCAGTTCCATTTGTTACAACAATGCATGATTTAACCCTTGAAAATAACATGATAAATCTAACTCGTTCATGTGCTGAATCTACTGAAATTATAGATGACAGCATTTGGCTTCGTACTGACCAAAAATAACTTATGATGTTCTTCATAATGGCGTATTAAAAAAAAAAGATCATAATAATGAAAAAATTAAAAATACAATAAACAACGAATTCTCCGATGATATATTTAAAAATGGTTTTATACGAAAAACGACATTAAAGAAATTCAAGAAAACCAGCGAACATTATGCAAATACCAAAAACTCATCACTGACTCATTGGTAGAAAATAAAACGGAACAAACATCTTCGACAGGATTGAAAAGTATTGATAAATTTTCTAACTCATTTGGAAATAAAAACAAATATAATAATGATATTTCAACCATTTTTTTAAATAATACCAATGGAACACCAGATAAACCAAACGGTCCTGTAAATATACCAACCCCATTTAAGAAAGCCCTGTTTTGGCCCAAGGAAATAGAAAACAATAAAGCAAAAAAGGACATTAGTAAATTTATCAGAAAGAAAACACGGACAGTAGCAATAAGTGATGAATATATGGAATACCAAAAAAAGGACAGAAGAGAAAAAGAGAAAATTGGAAGAAAATGTCGCCAAGGCCGATAAAAGGAAAGCTGCAACCGACATTAAAAAATCAAACGAAAAAAAGAAGACTGGCAGAGAGGAAGCTACATCAAAACAAAGTACATCTATGGGCGAATTAACTACTAATGTTGAGGCTACTTCCAAGTACCAAAGTTATATTATTGGGAATAACGTAGTGTGCAGTACGAAGGAGAGTATTTCCCTGGCAAAATTCTTGAAGAAACAAATGAGGGACGAAAAATTAAGACTATGATCAAGAGTGGATTCCACTGGAAGTGGCCGGAAAAATATGATATATTAGGGTGCCCAGAGACTGACATAATTTGTAGTCTTAGTTATCCTATTTTAGTAAACAAAAGAGGACAGTATGATGTTCCAGAACTAAAAAATACGGATAAGATAACGAATGAATAGAGAACGAGTATAATCTGTTATTAAATACTATTTCTAAAATAATTTTCCTTATAACTAAATACCCATAAAATAGTAAAGTTTAAATTAATTTATTTAAAAGATTATTTGGTCGGAATTAGGATACTTCTAATTCGGAAATACGTACAGTAGTCGGCTTTTAGTACATCTATATTCGTAATTTGGTTCAGTAGGTACATAATGGTCGTAATTTAGTACATGTCATACTTTAATTCGGTAATTATTTAATTTCGGTAAAATTGATAATAAACAGCAAAAATGTATGCCAAAAAGTATAAAATATTAAAACAATATCCCCCTCGCAATATAATAAATATGTCCAGAAATTCTTATTGAAATTGTGTTTCTTCATTTTGTAACATAAAACTAAATAAACCTTAAGCTGTCGGAATTTGGTACAGTTACGTTATAGCTCTACACGCCGTTCTTGGGCTACGCGACGTCTGGAGGGGCAGGGCGGTCAAATGCGAAAAAAGTAACGACTTTTATTATGTTTTCAGTCTTAAATTAAAGAAATCGTCCGCGACGTAATATGAGCAGCGGTTTTTGAGAAATCTGGATTTAAAAAATTTACTTCGTAGAGATATGGCCTAAGGGCTCTTTCACACGGGCGTTTTTTAACCGATCGGCAAATTTGCCGACGAAATTTTTACATGGACGGCAGCCGATCGGTCATTTTGCCGTCGCCGCTCTCGTCTGAAAGCATCAATCTAACCCTATAGAATTAAAATTTTTGTCGGCAAATTCACCGATCGGCAGATTTAACGATCGTTTAAAAAACGTCCGTGTGAAAGAGCACTTAAGGTCTAAATTATTGTAATAATTGCAGCATTTTTTTTAAATTAAATTTCTGTTGTTGATAAATATTTTATTGACTAGTTTTTTTAGAGAATAAAATTAACAACACATTTTTTTTTAGTTTTTAGTGACAGTTAGTTAAATTGTGTTCAATTATTACAATAATTTAGACCTGACCAAACACGAAGTGAATTTATTAACTACCTACATAATATGCGTGATTCGCATTCTCTGTCAAATTTTAATTTTTTCCAAAAAATAATTCAAAAGTGGGATTATTTCTAAAAGTATCGAAAAAAGTTATTAGAAAAAGTTTTTTTAAATGCAGTTTCTAGCCCACATGCAAAATTTTAGCTGCATAAGATAGTTTTGATTTTTTAACCATATTTTGTAAATTGCACCACTTTAGCAAAATAAGACTCAACGCAACCTACATAAAACTTCTTAGTTTTGACAATGCTTTATTTCAAATACATTTTCTTTAAAGTAGCGCCATATTAAATGTGGGTTTTTCTACAAAATCAAAATTGGGCTATTAAAATTTGGTCGCATGTGATGCAAAGTTTATTTGTTTTTGACCCTGTATAAGGTAACTTTATAAAATAATCAACGGGATTTATAAAACCCAGTGCGACATCTTGCGTCCCAGTACGGTACCTTAGAAAAGGTCAGTCGTAAAGGGTTATTCTGTAAAAACAGAAAATTATGCAAGATGCCCTCAAAACCGGTATAAGTGCCGGACCACAGATATTAATTCGAAAAAGGTTTTTCTGTTTCCTTCCGCGGAAGGAAACAGAAAAACCTTTTTCGAATTTATAAAATAAGTATTTTTGAAAACGTAGTTTGTGTCTGAAAGTAATACACCTTAATATTAAGACAAAAAAGAACACAGTGTCATCAGTAAAGTGTTTATTAAGTGGAAAATAAATTTTAGTGGTGGGTAAAAAATCAAAATTATCTTATGCAGCTGAAATTTTGCATGTGGGCTAGAAAATGCATTAAAAAAAAACTTTTTCTAATAATTTTCGATATTTTCAGAAATAACCCCACTTTTGAATTATTTTTTGGAAAAAAATCAAATTGAAAGATAATGCGAATCACGTGACTACTATTATTTTGCTTAATTTTCATCTCGATCGAAGCAGAACTTGATGCCAAAGTCAAATTTCGAATAAAGCTATTAATAAAAAATCCCATATAAGTATGATGCGGACTTTACTGGTCACACTGTATAAAGAAATATTTTAGATAAACTGACAATAATATTTAGTTCGAATGACGTTGACAGTGTTGACGTACAACTGTATTTAAGTTAGTTTGAAGGTTGTAGACAATGATGTATCTTGAGTAATAGATGTGTTTTGGACTTCCATTGCCTTTAGTTTTTCATATCACAACGTTTCAACTAGTAAGTATCTCCAGTCGTCTTCAGGTGAATACTAAACAAGTTACAAAGCTACGAGCCTATTTATACTACCTAGGGGGGGCGGAGCTAGTGACGAATTCGGGTGCAGTCGTGAGTCATCTGCTTACGTCACCATGATTATTCATCTGCTGACGTCATCCGCTTACGTCATCACGTTTGCATCACTACTCTGCACCCGAATTCGTCACTATAGCTCCGCCCCCCCTAGGTAGTATAAATAGGCTCGTAGCTTTGTAACTTGTTTAGTATTCACCTGAAGACGACTGGAGATACTTACCAGTTGAAACGTTGTGATATGAAAAACTAAAGGCAATGGAAGTCCAAAACACATCTATTACTCATGTATTTAAGTTAGATATAGGGTATTTATAGATGTAAGTATATAGGTATTTATTATTTTATATCTACAATATAAGTATTGGGTATAAAAACTAAAATATTCATCATCATCTGTGGTTCATCGTCGGCAACGCCCGTGTCATCAAACATCCGTTTCGACATTTATCATGCAGTCGTTTATGTATTCTTCGTTGTTTGAACCGAAAAAAAGAAGAAATGAAGACGTAGTCTCGTACCGGTACAAGTGTGAGTTGAAGGAAATTAATAATCATTTTTGGACCCTTCACACGCTATTAATAAATGTATTTATGAAGAAGTCGAAGGCCTATTATGGTATACTTCTTACAGAGTAAAGTAATCGAGAGGGTATTTACTTTTCGAGCAACAGAAAAAAATTTAAAATGACAAATGTTGGCGTTCTATTCTGTAGGGTCCCTAGATCACAAAAAATATGTTTTCCATTTCCGTCTCGATAGCATCACAATTATTTGACATGCAATGGCAAATTTAGTACCGTGCCAGCAAAAATTATTTGCATCAAAGAGGGCTTGGTATAGATCACAATGATATGGGGACGATATATCTAACCAAATTTAGGTTAAATTTTTGTCAAATTCATTTTATGACATGATGCTTATGCCAAACTAATGAGAAATAATAAAATAAGTAGACAAATACAAATTTATTTTTGTTTTTTACAAAATGAACAAAGTAAGAATATACAGAAAGAAAAATAATTACATAAATTGCTGAAATTGGCCACCGCCATGCTCCAAGCATAAATTCACACGTCTCATCATATTTTCGAAAGTGTTGACCAGCATCTCTGGAGAAATGTTACCACATTCTTGGATAATCCTTTCTTGTAATTGTTCTAAATTTGCAACTGGTGTTTTAAAAATAGTGTTCTTTAAATGAGGAAAAACGAAGTAATGCATAACCGTTAAACAGGGTCATCTAGGTGGGAATTCAATGTCTGATCGAAAACTGATCAAGCTGTCGTCGAAAAAATGGCGTAAGTAGTTAATAGTTTTGGCGGCTGTATGGGCGGTTGCACCGTCCTGTTGAAAATATCCAAAACGTAGTTCGTCGTCAAGTAATTGCTCCACAAATGGATTCAAAATATTGTCTCTAAACCGCTGTACTGTAACTGTGTCATAGAAAAAAATAGGACCAACAATTCTTCTTCGGGAAACAGCTAACCAGACACCAATTTTTTGAGGGTGCAATGTGGACGCTACAAAAAAATGGGGATTTTCACTACTCCACATGCGTGTATTCTGAGAATTCACATAACCGGAGAGTTGGAACCAGGCTTCATAAAAAAAAAAAGTCAGGTCTAATAAATCATTTCTTTCCAATAAATTTTGGGTAAACCATTGAGAGTAATTCCTGCGTCTTTCAAAATCTGCGGCTTGTATTTCTTGGAATACTTGCACTTTATAAGGAAATAAATTTAGCTGCTTCTTCAGACTAGTCCTGCATGTTCCATAAGATCTTCCCACTTCTTGGGACAGGCGTCTTATACAATTTGTTGGCGTATTTTACATTATTTCACGAACGTTTGCAACAAGTTCTTCTGTTCTTACAGATGGTCTTCCTGCTCCTTTTTTGTGTTATATAGAACCTGTTTCCCTAAACACAGCCACGGTTCTTTTCAGGCAATGATAAAAATCCCCAGCAATAAAAGCAACATTATAAAAATGTTCATGAAAATCGTCCATGCACAAACCCGGATTGTATTGCCACTCACCATTTACTTTAACCCCGGTTTGGTCAAGAAATTGGAAAAATTAGCGATGAATCAAATTACTTATAACGACTGTCAAAGATGACGGAATAACTGATTGATTGTTAATTCAGGTACTGACACCCAACAGGTATTAAGCTCTACGGCTAATCATTACGTTCTTAGATGCAAGGCCCTCTTTGATGCAAATAATTTTTGCTCGCACGGTACTTGTAAAACGTGTATTTAATTAATGTCATAAATCTAATAATATGTGACTTAACAGGAAGTTTGGCAACAGCTATTCCTTTGATGCATGTGACAAGTATAGTGGACTATACAGCTAACCAGACAAATTGTGAACCCTGGAATCTTTGATTGCTTTAAAATGTAAACAATCTGATCTATGTAAACCTAAGAGGTCGTGGGTTTAAACCCTGCTCAAAATCGTTTATAGTTTGGGTTTGCCATATATGTATACAGGGTGAGTATTACAGAAAAATTAATTGTATTTTTCTTGTTGGCGTTAGGTACGAAACGACGGTCTTTCTGGCACATAATAGGTCTTCAGTACCATCACGGTCTTACACCTCTTCGGCTCGCGACGGAAACGTCGAACAAAAAGACGTCTGCACACTACACAGACAGACGTACGTTTTTCTGGCCGATGAGCATTTCCGACATGGCCTATGTCGAAAATGAAAAATCGACATTGGATCATCGAACATTAATAAAAGTGATCGATGTTGGTCGAGATAAGAAGGGACAGCAAGTTAAACGTCAAACGTACGAAATATAAATGGCTTTATAAATACACACAGGATAACAACCACTACGCTATTGAGCCTAATGAATAAAAATGTAGCGATTTTCTTATAAAATCGAAGTAATTTCTTGAAAGCCAATGAATAATTGCTTTTGCGTCCAGCGATCGCTTAAAAGTGCAGGCAGGCATTTACAGAGTTTGTGATTTTTTGGTAGTCTGTGTTTTGTTTAGAATTTAAGTAGTAAAGGGCGCCAGGCAAATAGGGGCAGAGGGGGGGGGGGGCGTTTGCCCCCTTGTGGTTACGCTACTGTGCCAGTGGAAAATACCCATACATCAGCGATAATTTTTTTTTTTTATGATCGAGCACAAGCACTATAGGAAAATCCTTTAAGGCGCTCTGGGAGCGGTGCGTGTGCGAAGAAAGCGATTCACGTTTTTCTTGAATCGTTGGAGGTTATATTCGGTTGGAAACACGGTCTCAGAAAGGCCGTTCCACAAAGATGACGTCCTCCAAATAAAAGAGTTCTGAAACAATGATGTTCGGGGTGTACTAAGTTGAACCACATAGGGATGGGCGGCAGTGGTACGTCGTGTGTTTCTGCTATGCATTACTCTAGGTGGAATCGAGCTGGCAATATCTGTCGAACACTTGCCATGAAAATATCTGTAGAAGAGAGTCAAATCACCAACCTGTCTTCGATGTTCTAAGCTGTCGAGGTTCTTAGTCAGCTCGTGGTCGCCGATTAGACGAACGGCTCTCCTTTGGATGGAATCCAACAACCGAAGGGTATGCTTCGGTGCAGAACTCCAGATATGAGAGCAGTATTCCAGTGATGGTCGAATCTGGGCTTTATAGAGTGTCAAAAGTTGTTGAGGTGTATACAACTTTTTGGTACGGAAAAGTATACCGAGCTTCTGAGAAGCTGCCCTGGCGATTGCCACTACGTGATTATGCCAAGACATATTTCCTCCCAGGTTGACACCCAGCAAATTAACAGACGAAGTCAGTGGAATTGCGTGTCCTGCCATAACGATATCGGGTTCTGCAATGTTGACCTTCTTAGAGAAAACTGCAGCCTGGGTTTTTTGAGCGTTAAATTCGACTTGGTTACTGTCACCCCAAGACAAAATTTCTTCCAGGTCTTTATTGAGGCGTGATACCTCATGTTGTCTGCGAAGATGTGCGTCAGTAGCCGATGTTTGAGGTTTCAAAGTAAAAGATGAGATAAGTGTGCTGCTATCGTTTGCTTAAAATGTGATGAATAAATTAAGGAATTGCTTTTTCTAGTGTAGCAATAATTAACAAAAACAACAAAATACTCAAAGTCAGGGTCTCACAAATTTCTTGTTCTTTATTAAAAGGTAGGTGACATGTTTCGCTCTTATGAGAGCATCCTCAGACCTATAATGATATTCTATGTTAGTCATAAACGAGAAACCTAAGAACTGAAATTTTACCTTAAGTGAAAACAATTAAAAGTGATCCAAAAACGATTAAAAACAATTAAAACTAACACCTACATTGTATAATTACACATTCACATAAAAAATACAAGGTCTTGATAAAATCAACAGTGGGAGTAACGCGATGCCACAGACCGAACCAAGAAAGCCCACGAGGTAAGTGCCTGATTTTTAGCACAGAAAACGTAGATACGTCAAACGGCTTTAGAAAAGAAGAAGAAACAGGAGGTTATGTTGTTAAGAAAAATAAATTAATTGTTTATATTGTTGAATATCAAATGGGGCTCGAAATTGAAAACCTCATTCACACAGGCAAGGATTGGACTTTTTGGCTTTGGTTATCTCCATTTTTTCAAGCAAATCCAGCCTTTTGCTCTTATGACATTCGTGAAGAATATTTACATTTTCAGGTATTGAGAATTGATGTTTTGATTCTAATGGCTACTTTATACCTCAATTAAATTAAACTAAACTTAATAAATTAAACTAAGAAATTAAGGCAATGGTTTATACCTCCACATTAAGTCACTTAATAAATCTACGAGAGACGAAGAAGGTGCTCCTAACCTATCTTATTGGTTCTTGTCCGTTTTATCATAAATGCATGGGAACTGTTGTACTAATTCAATCAATGTACCGTCGTTAACAACCATCGTGAAACTTTTTGGAATAATCAAAATATCAAAAATATAATTCTAAAATTAAATAAGAATTTAGGGTTATGTGTACAAATTCTTCTTTATTACATTCACCGAAATGACAAATGACATGACGGGAATCACGGATTATGCCGATCGCCCAACGAATTATGTCGAATCAACTAAATTAAACTAAGAAGTTAAAAGTTGGCCAACTTCTTAGTTCAGTTTAATTCCTTAATTGTAGGTATAAATGGTTACGTTTGAATGTAGTATTTTAACTTCCTAATTATCTTAATTTATTAAGTTTAGTTTAATTTAATTGAGGTATAAAGTAGCCATAAAAGGTGGTTCGCGAAAGCGGATTGAGTGTTTGCCACTTTAGTATCCTGGTACCTCTCAACAAAACTAAGATGTTCTTTGATCCTGGTAGATATTTTCCGGCCCGACTGTCCTACATATACTGCGGGACACTCCCCACACTGTAAGGAATAAACCCCAGACCTTGAAAGGGGGTCAACTTTATCTTTAATTTTGACGAGATGTTGTTTGACAGTATTTGTGGTTTTAAACGCCAGCGAAATGTTGTATGACAAAGAGTTTAAATAATCTTAAGGAGATGTTACCGAAGTATGTCAACGATCTATAATTGTTTTTGTCTTTCGTGTTGGAATGTAAAATATTATAGGATAATTTGTATTTGTTGACGAATTTATAATAAACTTTATTAATTTATCTCAATGGAAATCCATTGTTAAGAGCTATTTGTTTTATTATTTCCAGTTCTTTATTAAAAGCATTTCTAGATAAAGGTAGATTGAATAGCCTATAGAAAAAAGAGTTAAAAGTTGCAAATTTATGAGAATAAGGTGAGTTCGAGTTAAATTGTATTACGTTATCTGTTGATGAGGGTTTTCTGTAAATTTCAAAATTAATTTTATTATTATCTCTTATTAGAAGAACATCTAGAAAAGGTAACTGGCCATTGTTTTCAATTTCAAGTGTAAAGTTTATTTTTGAGTGTAGATTATTAACATAGCCTATAAAACTCTTCAAATCTTCGTCATTACCATCCCAAACAATCAAGGTGTCATCCACATATCTCTTATAAGCTATTAAAAATTTAGCATAATTACTACTCATTATTGAGCTCTCAACTTTTTAAGGTAGGTCGACCCCTGCATCATTTGCTGGGTAGCAGTCAACTTTAGTTCTCCGCGGCATACACGTGCGTCGCTCTTAATTTGTGTCTTCATTTATGGCTGAATATATGAACGTCCGTAAAAGAAAAATCTACAGTGTACGTAAAAATTGCCGATAATATGATGATTTTGGAAAGTTATATCGATTTGACTGCGAAAATGTTGAGTGGTTGGCAAATTATTTTTTTACCGATTCTGGTAAAAGGCGAGGGGGTGCACTGTCGCCTTTAAATAAAAGATTAAAGTCTTTCTGCGGAAATTGTCGTATCCTGGCTTTCAGAATTCTGTAGGTGAAGATCTCGGTGTTCACCAGACTAGACATACACTTCTGTAATGGATGCAGTTTTGGAGAAGGCCAATATTTTTATTCAATTTCCTACAAGTGTTGAAGCTGTTGTGGAGATTAGCTAAACGGTTGTGGTCAGAGAAATTTATTTATGTTCCTTCAATTTGTGAACGAATATAAATTGCTTGTTTTTAATTTCGTTATCACTACTATCACTTTCCTCATTTTCACTGAAATCTGCCTTATCATAAGTTTCCTATTTTCCACAAAAACGTAACAAATTACTATTGTCCTTAATAAATAGACCAACGTTGTTGTATTTACGTCAACTCTTTGGCAAATTAGGCACCAAACTGAACATGAAATCTATAATCTGAACAAGTGGATAAGCCACGTTTGAACTTGTATTGAATAAGCATTTGGTACAGAGGTGTAAGAAAAACAGCAATTGCTTCAAAATTTTATTTATATCCAGATCTAGCAGTTGCTTTTACTTATAGCATTTGCTAGTTAAGCAATTGCTTTTACTAAAAAGTAATTGCTTGAAGTAATTGCTTAATTTTTATTTATTAGGCTCATTATCACCAAGTGGAAAATAAACCCAATTTTTGCGCTCCGCTGTCACTGAATTAATCCGAAACCGAAGTTACTTTAATTTAAAAATATGGAAAGACACATCCTTAAACTCTGTTTCTTATGTAGCAAATTTTCCGATTAGTAGTAGTAGTAGTAGTAGTAGTAGTAACATGTTTTATTTAGCAAAAAGCTACAATAAAATATTTTTTAATACATTTTTTTAACACATTTTTATAGATTTATTTTTAAATTTGAAAACGCAACCTTCTTTTAACAAAAACAGACGAAAAAGTTAAACATTTTGCAAATTGTATCAAATATTACCTATCATTTTGTTTTTTAATTAAATGTAATTTTAAAGTTTTTTTAAATAGTTTTAATGATATTTGAGAGTTAATAGAATTTTCCAAATTATTATATTCTATCAAACCTTTATAAAAAATAGATTTATAAGCTAATGTTTTAGACACTCTATATACAAAAAAAAATTGACTACTTAGTTCTTGTTTTATAATTATTATGATGGTCATAATTAAAAGAACAAAAAAATTTTAAACAATCTGGCAATAAATCATTTTTAATTTTATATACATACTAAATAAAAAATTTAATTTCTAAAATTCAACCAATCTAAATTTTTTAACATCAAATTTATTTTTGTATATTTGTCACAATTTAAAATAATCCGCATTGCCTTATTTTGTAAAATTTGTAATTTGTCAAAATATTTCCTCACTAGCACAATACAGTGGCACCAGTAAAGTCTGCATCATATGGGATTTTTTTTATTACCTAATAGCTTTATTCGAAATTTGACTTTGGCATCAAGTTCTGCTTCGATCGAGATGAAAATTAAGCCAGAAATAGTAGTCACGTGATTCGCATTCTCTGTCAAATTTTAGTTTTTTTCAAAAAATAATTCAAAAGTGGGGTTATTTCTGAAAATATCGAAAAAAGTTATTGGAAAAAGTTTTTTTAAATGCAGTTTCTATGCCACATGCATTTCAGCTGGATAAGATAATTTTGATTTTTTACCTATATTTTGTAAACTGCACCACTTTTGCAAAATAAGACTCAACGCAACCTACATAAAACTTCTTAGTTTTGACAATGCTTTATTTCAGATACATTTTCTTTAAAGTAGCGCCATATTAAATGTGTGTTTTTCTACAAAATCAAAATTATAAATTATGCTATTAAAATTTGGTCCCATGGGATGCAAAGTTCATTTGTTTTTGACCCTGTATAAGATAACTTCATAAAATAAGTATTTTTGAAAACGTAGTTTGTGTCTGAAAGTAGTACACGTTAACGTTAAGAAAATAGTTTAATGAAAAAAGTCAATTGTTCAAATAAAAAATCATAAAAATTAATTTTCATAAATTTTGATTTTGTAGACAAACACACATTTAATATGGTGCTACTGTAAAGAAAATGTATTTGAAATGAAACATTGTCAAAGCTAAGAAGTTTTATGTACGTTGCGTTGAGTCTTATTTTGCAAACGTGGTGCAATTTACAAAATATGGGTAAAAAGTTAAAATTATCTTATGCAGCTGAAATTTTGCATGTTGGCAAAAAACTTGATTTAAAAAAACTTTTTCCAATAACTTTTTCGATACTTTGAGAAATAACCCCACTTTTGAATTATTTTTTGAAAAAAATTAAAATTTGACAGATAATGCGAATCACGTGACTACTTCTGCTTAATTTTCATCTCGATCGAAGCAGAACTTGATGCCAAAGTCAAATTTCGAATAAAGCTATTAGGTAATAAAAAAAAATCTCATATGATACGGACTTTCCTGGTCACACTGTATACAATATAATACAACACGCAAAACTATCTTAAATATTTTAAAGAGATTTAAGAAGTCCAGAATTTTATTTTCACCATAAGCTACTAGGTAAAGACAACCCATTTAAAATTATTGCGGCATTTTTAATTGCAATACCAGTTTAGGACATTATATGAAAAATACCTGCGTAAAATAATTCGAAAATGCGCGGTACAACGTACAATCCAAACGAAATTCCAAATATTACTGAATACCGCATTTCTGTCGATAAAGTGCGGCCAGCACAAAATAAATCCCCATTTTGCCGATAGTGTATATCCATATATCATCATCAGTAATAGTAATAGGAACCAAACAAAAATAATTCTCTCTTGCTTAACATGCGTCGAAGACTGATTCAAAGAACCAAATCAACCAAAGCTTTATCTCGACTGATAAATATTAATATTAGTAGATCTAGAACCGAAACAAGGACCCAGTTTTGTGAACACAAAAAATACCTTATTACATTATCTATATCTGCTGATCCTATCGAATATTATAAGAAAAATGTTCTGTTACCGGTTATCTATCGGTTCAAAGCTAAAGATGTATGGGTATACAAGGTTGGACCAGTAATAGATGACATAGACCTTGCGGACGCCAGATTTGAAGTTTGATGGATTATCGAAATTAGTTTTAGCCAAGGACAAAATTAATTATATTAATGGGGGAACAGCAAGTTGCTATTTTGGGCACGTAAAACCAAAGGAAAATATTAAAAAAATTTATAGAAAAGAGTTTTTAGATAACTTTTGAAAATTAACGAAAACCATTAACTCAGTTAAGAAAGCCTTGGTAGCTTTGCTTGACGAATATTTTATTTGAATGAAACACACAGTTTCAGAATTATACTCAGAAAAAAGCATTTTATTCCTTATAAGAATTCATATATTCTTAATACAACTGTTTAATACTATACAGGGTGTTATTTAAGTATGTGGCCAAACTCCAAGGGGTGCTTCTTTAAGTGATTTTCAGAAAAAAAGTTCATATAAACATGGGTCCGAAAATGCATAGTTTTAAGAACTATAGTTGATACTTTTAAAACATTGCAGTAATAAATTATTACGTTATGCGATTATTTTATGTTAATTTCTTTTATCGAAAACAGTTTTAATTTGTGCGAAAAAATTCAAAAGTGGACTTTCGTGTAATTTTAATTGATTGATAGTTTGGTAAGTAGTTTAAATTTTTTACTCTTATTGTCTCGGGGACATGCAATTAAGTGGTTTCAATTTCTTTTTTCTCGAAAACAAAGCAAGATATGAAAAAAACTAAAAAAAAAATTGTATTTGTAGTTGCTTAATTCGAAAAAAATACATAAATTTAAAAAAGTCAGTGACGCGCAATTTTCTTGTCAAAAATATTAGTTGGACTGTCTTCCGGGACGCCACTGGACGCCAATGGACTTGATAATTTTAATCTAATTGAGGTTAAATTATTCGCTTATTATTACAAACAGAATTGCCAAATTTCAACAAAATCGAATAAAAGAGTATTGAGATATTTACGAACATACGTTTTTTTTTTAAGTTTGACACCCTGTATCGTAAAAACTATGCATTTTCGGACCCATGTTTATATAAACTTTTCTTCTTAAAATCACTTAAAGAAGGAGTTTGGCCACATACTTAAATAACACCCAGTATGTGAGAGCGACGCGCTTTCCTACTGTAAGACAACGAAAATTGCTAGACCGTTGTGTAGTGATAATATCACGGTAATTTAGCCAATAGGAAATATGAGCTAGTGCTACCATAGAATGGTTCATAGCCATTATTACTCTGAATACTCACAGTAATCATCAAGTTCTATTGGGGGTATAATCTGGTTTTATATACTGTATTAGGTCGGACTGGCAGTTGTAATGAAACTTAACATTCATCATAATAATATTTTCTTTTTACGATTAATAAAGCATATACTTACAACTAAAAATCAGTTCTGTAGTTCTCAAAAATTTAAATAGCTTCTAGTGTGATATTGTTCTTGTTGTTTAATATTGCATATGATTATCTATTATGATGCAACATAGTTTACTGGGATACTTAGTTAAATTCGCCGCAATGATGGGTTGTGCGAAATAAGAATCTTCTACTGCTTTATCTGACATGCAAAGTTTAAAAACACTTAAATACGAAGTCAAAATGAATTAATTGAAATAGGTATTGGTACGATCAATTAAATTTAATTTCAGACAGGACAGCTAGAATACTCCGAACAACGAAGCGCTTTAGTCATATATTAATTCTAGATGTGCTAGAACAGTGTTTTTATTGGTAGTAATCAGTTCCGTTAGCAGCACAGTCTTGTTGAATATTGAACAACTTTTAATACATCAATTTTGTTAAGAAATAAATTGTATTTTCGCAATGCGACGCATTTTGTTCCCAGCAAAGCGCTTTCTTTACAATTAAGAAAACATAACAACGTCCCCCAAAAACGAATTGTATCCGTTAGAACCTGTAATCCACCAAGACGTTGGTGGGGGTTCGTAGAGATCGGCAATCGCCGCGCGCCGTAGTATTAGTTTTAACGTATTTGTTGCGCAGGTCCCATCGTTGTTCAGAGTCTTCTAGCTGTCCTGTCTGAATTTGAATTTTATTGATCGTAAACCAATACCACAACAATGTAATACTTACATTGCTTTGCTTACTGGTCTCCATATACAAATTTCGAGGCCAAATGCAAAAGTTGAGAGTTCAAGTCGCGGGCGCTTTACTACCGAATAAGCAGTTGCTAGGATTGATTATTATATATTTATTGGGTGTTCTGGACATCAGCTGATTACGTTTTGCTTCGCAGGCGGTTGTTCAGGTGGTAACTGTATTCTGCACACAGCATAGTTTTCTTACTGAATAAGCAGTAGTTACGGCTGATTATTGGTTTTGTTATTATTATATTTATTTGTGAGATTGTGAGAATTCTATGGTTTTATTGGGTGGTTTATTTAACGGTCTACTATTTAGTTTAGGATGGCGTCGTCTATTCATCAACATTAGTCGATTTCGAGGTCGGGGCCGAGAACAATCGTGTTTCCGCGGTTGAAACTGTAAAGTTGTGTGCTTGTGTTGTGTGTTTTTTGCTGAAGAAAATTTTTTTGTCACAAACTTTTATCGAAAAAGTAAACATAATAAAAAATGGTAGGGCTAAGCCTACAATGAAAAAGCTGACGACCAAAATTAAGGCTTGTACACGACATTTTAATGCGGATAGATTATTTCAACAATTTTAATATATAATGAAATAGGTAAGTTTTTAAAAATTGCTTCCCTTCTCCCAAATTTCACCACACGCCACTGACACTATACAAAACCAGATGACACCCCAATAGACTGTTAGTATTCAGTGCAATAATGACTACTTATATTACCTGCTATATGTATACGAATTTCCAAAAAAGTTACAAGATATAAACTTCGAAGAGTAGCGTTTGTAAACGAATTGAAGACTGGAATTCTACCCGTATGGGGTAGTTAACTAAATACGATAAATCCAAATGGTAGAATTTCAATCTTGGCCACTAAAAAAATTAAAATTCGTGAATAAACGCCGAAATTTCGCTCCCGATGACGTCGCTAAGCCACGCCCCGTCTGTTTACTGTGTCCCCTACTACAATTTGGGATCGTTATAACTTAAAATGCACATTTCGTCACTATGGAAGTGAATTATGTATATCTACGTAACGCAATACATTTGCCTCCTACCAAATTACGAATTCGTGTTCTCCGAATTAGTCGATCATATTTTAAGTCGCTCAGGCAGCAGTGGACGTCTAAAGAGATTAGAAATTAGAAACACAAAAAACTAATACTAATCCTATGTAACATGTCCGTATTATACAGCCGGCCATTAGTATAACAAGAAATTGTGCCGAGATGGCTTTTTTACTAATGGTTTTTGTGTAACAGAAGCTTGGATTGTTATTATACGCGTGGGCCACGATGTCTTTTGGCCTAAAAGAAGCTCCGCATATAACGATATTTTTATTTTTATTATCTGGATGAAATATTTCGTTTATAATGTTTCAAGATACCGTTTCAGAATACGTTTTTAAGTAGAAAATGTTTTTCTCCTCGGTGTAGCTATATTCCTGAGTTAAGTAAACCAGACTACGGTTTTGTTCGACCTACAAAATGGCGAACGCGATACTTCAGTTTTGTTCAACCAGTGTCTGTCTGCATGTCCATACGGTCATTTGGTCAATGACCTCCCTCAATTATTATTTTCTTAAGTTTAAATTAAGTTTAAAATGTATCCATTCGTCGGCCAAACTTCGCTTGTTTCGGTATTAATACTATTACCTCTAAAATATCTCTCGTATTTTACGATACTTTTAAGATCTCAGCAGCAACCACGCTCTGCCAAGTAAACTACACGTAACGGCACTTACTTATCGTACGTCCCCGCAGTATATTCGGTCCAAGCGAGCTTCTGTTTTCTTTACCAGACAAATTTTAATGCGCAAGCGTGCAAGAGAGAAATAAACGCATGCTACTACTAAAAGGAAAGACAAAGAAAAAAAATCTGTCGGGGCTAGGAGCCACATAAAATTTCGATGAGGTTCCAACTGACTGTAACGTCGTAGCGAACGACGCGCGCCAACTTTGAAAATACAGGGTTGGCATTTGGGTTATTTGTTGATAAGTAAAAGAAAATAACTAATAATATCTAGGCATCACAACAGTTTATCATAAACAATTTAAAAAAATTTGTGATATTTCTAATACACCGAGGGAAATGATCTAATACAACAACTTTGCTAAGACATAGTTTGTATTAATAGCTTATTTTTTATTAACCCATAATCTTAACATAGTATAAAACAAAGTCGCTATCGCCCGTCCTGTCCCTATATGTGCTTAAATCTTTAAAACTACGCAGCGGATTTTGAAGCGGTTTTTTTAAATAGATAGAGTGATTTAAGAGGAAGGTTTTTATGTATAATACATGCATAATATTATAGAGAAACACTGATAAACACTGATAAATTAGAGTAGGGAGAACGAACGACCCAACCTAACCGGTCCCCGGCCCGTTTAACGATCGATCCGAAGCACCGAAGCCGGAATAGACGAAGACCGACTATGTTTTATGCATGGATGTGAATTGTGGACGGGCCGGCAAACGGTTGAGTTTGACGTTTGTTCGGGTTTGCTCGCCTTATTATCTCACGTCGTATAATGCCGGGCTGCAACGCAGGCCGGGTACACGCTAGTACTAAATAAATTGCTAGTGCATCAAAAAATTTAAAAAAATAAGCTATCAATACAAACTATGTTGTATTAGACCATTTTTCTCAGTGTACTTTTCTCTATACTTATATTTCTATAAGAAAAAGGTTAGGGCGGGTGTCATCAAACCAGGCTTTGTTTTATAGGGTATATTGTAAGTTAGATTTTAAAGCCCGGATCTATCTAACTTCCCATTTGTTAAATGATAATTTTGTAGTGCGCATGCCTATGTGTACTGGGCTTTATATACATGCGCAAAGCCCTTTCGTATCATTATTATTGGCTGATCTAAAGGTATACCCGTCACCCGAAAGAATGCCGAAACTATTCTACCAGAATGCCAGTTACGTTTCACATTCGCACGGTATTTTCTACCGGCAACATTGTGGCAAAAAAGCACATAAGTTACGACGAGTGTCCGGCCCATATCGCACCTTTTACGATTCGCCCGGGGGCTCGTGGGGCCACGCGGGGCCCCGTCCGAATGACAAAGTTTCCGTGGGCCGTTTGCGGCACCGCCTAATGACAGGGCGGCCAGGTCGTAAAGGCCCCGCTTTGTGGGTATATTCGCGCCCGCCCGGGACCCACATGGGCTAATGAGTGTCAATTGACCAGGGAAGGAGATACCCAGTGGCGTACCGGGACGAAGTGAATGACTTCAAGGTATACGGTTAATTTTAAAAATCCATTACATTAATAATGTTTCTTAAATTAAGTTACAGATTGCTTAAAAATAAAGGATTGGCCTGCGCAACAAATACTCTTTATTTTTAAAATATCCCTCGTAACAGGAAATACAAATAAGCTCTTCTAACAAAAAAATTATATTTTTAAAAGCAATTGGGGTAGTACCTATAATATAAACGCAAAATTATCGCATCATGTACCGTGCGAGCAAAAATTATTTGCATCAAAGAGGGCCTTGCATCTAAGGACGTAATGCTTAGCCGTAGAGCTTAATACCTGTTGGGTGTCAGTATATAACTACCTGAATTAACAATCAATCAGTTATTCCGTCATCTTTGACAGTCGTTACAAGTAATTTGATTTATCGCTAATGTTTCCAATTTCTTGAACAATTCACACAATGAGCTTTACGGAACAGCACAAAACATTCATGGTTGAAGCGTATTTTCGAAACGGGGTTAGAGTAAATGGTGAGCGGCAATACAATCCGGGTTTGTGCATGGACGATTTTCACGAACATTTTGCTAACGTTGCTTTTATTGCTGGGGATTTTTATCATTGCCTAAAAAGAACCGTGGCTGTGTTTAGGGAAACAGGTTCTATACAGCACAAAAAAGGAGCAGGAAGACCATCTGTAAGAACAGAAGAACTTGTTGCAAACGTTCGTGAAATAATGCAAACTACGCCAACAAATTGCATAACACGCCTGTCCCAAGAAGTGGGAAGGTCTTATGGAACATGCAGGACTATTCTTAAGAAGCAGCTAAATTTATTTCCCTATTTCCCAAGTGCAAGTATTTCAAGAATGTAAGAATGTGGTAACCTTTCTCCAGAGATGCTGGTCAACACTTTCGAAAATATAAAAAGACGTGTGAATTTATGCTTGGAGTATGGCGGTGGCCAATTTCAGCAATTTATGTAATTATTTTGCTTTTTCTTTCTGTATAATCTTATTTTGTTAATTTTGTAAACAACAAAAATAAATTTGTATTTGTCTACTTATTTTATTACTTATTAGTTTGGCATATCATGTCATAATATGAATTTGACAAAATTTTAACCTAGATTTGGTTAGATATAATATCGTCCCCATATCATTGTGATCTAAACCAAGCCCTACGTTTTTTAATCCAAGCCCTCTTTGATGCAAATAATTTTTGCTCGCACGGTACCAACACACCAGTTTTCAAATATTATAATAAAAAAAGTTATTCTTATTAAAATTACTAATATTTCAACTAAGTTATCAATAATTATTCAATTTACCGACTACAAAAAGCAACAACATAAAAAACCCCAAATTATACTCTGGAAGTCCACATTGACTAGCTTTGTGTCTTTTATATCCCAGTACTCAAATTTTCATTGGTCAGATAGCCTTACTTCTCACAACTAATTGGTTAAATCGCAGTAAAATTAAATTCTGACAGCAAAATCGGAAAATCACTAAATTTCACAGTACCCAAGCATATTGTCTGTAGTACCTGTCTTATCCTTGTTTGTCTATAAAAAGCATAACAAAACAGATACGATGAAATTTCTGGTAATAAAATATGTACTTAAATATTTTTATTAAAATATATTATTTTAGTTTTTTTTGATGAGCATAAATACAAATATCATTAAGTACTCTTTGTTTTAACACTACTTATCAAAGGAGCGATACATTTTGGGTTTATATTGTACATACTTTAACAGGATTGTTTTATGAGAGCATAATTTCGTATCTGGCACTGCCACTGGTTGACTCTAAGGATGTAGATACTAACTCAATTAAACTTATTTCAGTCTTAAATGTATTCACAAAATTTCAGAAAAAAATCTTAACGCGTTTAGAAATTAATCCAATTTAACTAGCCAATAATAAAAAAAAAAAAATAATTTTTATAAATCAATTATAAAATTTCAATCTTCAACTATTTTTTGAGATATTAGAGAACTATTCTTCTATTAGGTATATATGACATGTCGATGAACCATCATTACGTAGACGATGTCAAAAAGACAAATATATCTAAAAGTGAATAATAATCGGCATAAAACCTTAACGAACGGCACTGTTCTTGACCCGGGGTCAGCTCGGCCAGTCCGAATGGTTTTGTTTCGATCGTGACTGCTTAATAAACGTTTAGACGGTAATTGCGGCCCTCGTGCACACCGGACGTGCCCGAATACAAATAACGCCCATGGGAGATTCATTTCAAAAATTATTTTTCCTATACGACCACCTATGCAAGTGGAAAAAAAGCATGGGTTAACTTGGCTAGAAAGCGCCTTAGATCCTACGCGTGTTGAAAAGTAATGCACGCATGCGCCGGCCTGTGTGCAAAGCATGTTCCCATATCAACGACTGTCTTGTGATTTTATCAGTCAAAAAAGTTTTATTGCCATTTTTGATAGTGAGATTTTTAAACAACATTATTTCAAAAACAAGCAATAATTTTAAAATTATTGGATTATTTTCAAAGAAAAAGTGATGCCGGAAAGACTCTTTAACCCTTTAACGCAGTTTACGAGGTAAGTAGATATAATAAAGCATGAATAATTGTGAAAACATAAATAATAAATATGAAAAATATATGACAATGTATAAATACCTGTATCTGTTCAACAATCCAACGAATTAAGGCAAAGGGGATAGAGGAGGATGTAGATTTTAAGATTTTTTTTTTATTTATTCCAAATAAAATCCCAAAAACGTTTGTTCTATATAGTGAGTATAAACACAATTTTGGTTAACTCATCTATTATCAAATCAATAAAGTGTCTAGTTAAACCATTTATTTATCGTTATATACAGGATGTCTCATAACTAAGTGGCAAATACAGCAACAGGAGATAGTAGACTTGAAAATATGTCATTTATGCTTAAGAACGCACGGTTAATTTTTAATAAATATGTTTCGTGAAAGGTGTTTATTTAAATGTTTCTGGTCATCTAAGATTTAAACGCAATTATCTCAAAAACTAATTGAAATATCGAGATTATTGAAGTACAACTTTTTTACGTGGAAAAGATCCTTCTTTCATAATTTCAGGTGAGCGGTCACAAAAAATGTGAGACCCAAAAATACATGCGAGAATTTGCCAAACCCATATTGTGTACCTATCTGGCGTTCTCTGGGAGGTATTTTAAAACTCATTTTGGAATCCTCGTCCTTGCCCTCAACAATATAACTACACCAAATTTGGTTCATATCCGTATATACAGGGTGGCCCTTTAGTGTGGCAAAGTACAATAGCTCCGTTACTATTTCAAATACATTAAAAATATTAATACAAAAGTTGAAGGGCAGTAAGTGACTTATAACGTAAAATTATTTTTAACTCTATAGGGTGGCTCAAAAAAGTGGAACAATAAAAAATGTACTTTTTTCAAATGGAACACCCTGTATATTTTTAAAATTCCACATAAAATTATAATTATTTTTTATTAAATACATTATTAGTCTATACTTTATAGTTTCCGAGATATTGACTCTTGAAAAGTGACATTTTTGAACTTTGACAGCTTCTAGCTTTCTAACAGTACGTCTTAGAGCAAAACGGCTTACATGTCCCTATCTTTAATTTTTATTATCTTCCCAAAAAAATCAACTTCCGGTTAAACCGGATGTTACTCGAAAGCAGGAAATATAGTTGTTCCGGTTTAACTGGAAGTTGATTTTTTTGGGAAGATAATAAAAATTGAAGATAGGGACATGTAAGCCGTTTTGCTCTAAGACGTACTGTTAGAAAGTTAGAAGCTGTCAAAGTTCAAAAATGTCACTTTTCAAGAGTCAATATCTCGGAAACTATAAAGTATAGACTAATAATGTATTTAATAAAAAATAATTATAATTCTATGTAGAATTTAAAAATGAAAAAATATACAGGGTGTTCCATTTGAAAAAAGTACATTTTTTCTTGTTCCGCTTTTTTGAGTCACCCTATAGAGTTAAAAATAATTTTACGTTATAAGTCACTTACTGCCCTTCAACTTTTGTATTAATATTTTTAATGTATTTGAAATAGTAACGGAGCTATTGTACTTTGCCACACTAAAGGGCCACCCTGTATTATAACATCAAATCGTTGCCAATTTTATAAAGTAAATATTTTTATTTAAATTAAATGACATATTTTCAAGTCCACTATCTCCTATTGCTGTATAGCCCCTTAGTTACGGGACACCCTATATATATATACAGGGTGATTCATTATGGGTGGCGACCGGCCATATCTCGGAAACTACTAGGCATAGAAACTTGAAGAAAAAAAAATATGATTAAAGCGGTCATGAGAAAATTCTGGAAATTACTTTTAAGTTCCGCATTTTGCCGCAAGAGGGCGTAATTGAAAAGTAAAATTTAAAATTTTACATAACTCCGAAAATTCCACATTAACGTATATGTTTGATAGCAACATTTTAAAGCTTGGACAATTATGCATCATTTTGGTCTTATGCTCATTGGCGTACCGACTTTAATAAGAGTGGGGGAAGCTGTTGAAAGTGTAAACATTTAAATCGCTGTAACTTCTAAACGACTTATCCGATTTTAACAAACTAAAGACTGTTTGGAAGAGAAATGTATGCACTTTCACCAATCGTATTTAGTTGTCCATAATAGTTCTCAATAAAATTGCTAGAGGGCGCAATTTGTAATAATAATAGTTTTTTTGATTTTATCCGGAAAATTCAAATCATACGGTATAATTATGATACCATAATCGAAAAGTAGATGAAATTTGCAAGAAAAGATGTGAAGACCGCAGTTCGATATCTTTGTTCGTTTCAGAGTTATTGCCAATACATTAATTTTTAATACAAATTGCGCCCTCTAGCAATTTTATTAGAAACTATCTTGTACCATTAGATACGACAATTGAAGGTTCTTGTAAACAAGCTTAAATTTAGTAAAATCGGATAAGTCGTTTAGAAGTTACAGCGATTTTAATGTTTACACTTTCAATAGCTTCTCCCACTCTTATCAAGTGAAACTGTAAACATTAAAATCGCTGTAACTTCTAAACGACTTAACCGATTTTACTAAATTTAAGCTTGTTTGGAAGAGAAAGGTAAGTACCTTCAATTGTCGTATCCAATGGTACAAGATAATTTCTAATAAAATTGCTAGAGGGCGCAATTTGTATTAAAAATTATTGTTTTGGCAATAACTCTGAAACGAACAAAGATATCGAACTGCGGTCTTCACATCTTTTCCTGCAAATTTCATCTACTATTCGATTATGGTGTCATAGTTATACCGTATGATTTGAATTTCCGGGATAAAATCGAAAAAACTGTTATTATTAAAAATTGCGCCCTCTAGCAATTTTATTACACACTATCGTGTACTATTGGATACGGCGATTGAAAATACTTACCTTTCCCTTCCAAACAAGCTTAAATTTAGTAAAATCGGTTTAGTAAGTCGTTTACAAGTTACAGCGATTTTAATGTTTACACATTCAATAGCTTCCCCCACTCTTATCAAGGCCGGTACGCCAATGAGCCTTAAACCAAAATGATGCAGAATTGTCTAAGCTTTTCGATGAAGTAATCAGAGTTATAACTTAATATGGGAAATTTCGGAGAAATTTAGAATTAAAAAAAAATATTTAATTGTGCCCCCTTGCGGCGAAATGAGGAACTTAAAAGTAATTTCCAGAATTTTCTCATGACCGTTTTAATCATAATTTTTTTTTCTCCAAGTTTCTATGCCTAGTAGTTTCCGAGATATGGCCGGTCGCCACCCTTAATGAATCACCCTGTATATCCATATTATATAAAATTCCCACAAAAGTAACAATATTAAAAGGGTTACCAATATGGTGTTTTAATAATTAGACATGCACCACAAAGATTACACCTCGCAAAAAGTGTACCTATTACTTTTTTTCTTGTATTATAATAAATATATAAATACCTATTTTTGGTTTTTGTAAATAAAAACAAAATAATAATAATAATATTTCTTTATTTCAAATTACAAACTACAATCACATAGGGAAGGCAATATATAAAATGAAATGACGTCATAAAAGAGAGTTATCTATATCATATTATGATTAAGAAACTCCTGTATAGCATATGGTTCAATTTCAGTTAACAACCTTTTTATAGTTTTTTTCCACACTCTTATACTACTAATGTTCTTAATTGTATTAGGTAGCTTATTATACAATTTAATGCACATATAATACGGACTCTTTTCTGTAAGGGTCAAACGGTGAGATGGATACAAAAGATTAAGAGTTCTTGTATTATGACTATGGTCATTCAAAAGAAATAAATGTTGTTTTCTTATTTTCCTTTAGTTTTATAATGTTATCACATATTTATTTTGGTAGGTACGGGTCTGTCAATATTTTATTTTATAAATAATAAAATTAGTATCTACGCTGTATCTTTACAAAACATGAAGACTCCCTTACGAAATTTAACAGATGGTGAAGGCGAAGGTAAAAGAACCTAGTCCGGTTCTGTTTCTGCAGCCAACCGCTTAACGTAAAATAATACCTGACATGAACAGGGTGCTATTAATTACAGGTGATGCGGCGAGTTATTACATTAATTTGACTATAACTGGACCATTTTTAAAGTGTATCGCAAATACTAATCAAAATATTAAGATTTTGCGAAATTCCTCGTTGATGCTGCCAACTGAAATTAGTGGATGGCAACTTTTACTATTGTTCTGTGAAGACGAAGATAACCCGAGCAAGTAATAAATAACGGTCAGTATAAATACGACACATTTCCCAATAGATATTCCAAAATTACGCAGCATAAAAAATCGAAACTAATCGAAAGCCCATCGATCGTTGGACCGTCCGTCGATTCGATTAAATTACAACGCGCCCATTGTCGATGTGAACCGCGATCGGTCACGAATAATTTATAGAAATAATTACGAACAAATTACGAGGCAATTTGTGCATAGAAGACGAATAATAACAGTATCGCACCTCATATTTACGTTGTTGCCAAATCGATTCGGTCTTTTGGGGATTTTTAAACCCCGCTTGCAACCGGATGTAACCGGATATTTAATAAGCGATAAGATTGTTTTTTTTTTTTGAAAATATACAAAATTTTGAAATCCTTTAGTATATGCAGGGTGATTCACGTTGAGTATCCGATTAGAAGATTTGGGAAACGAAAGATGTTATCCTTTTTTTAAATTTGATAACAGGCATTATAAACAGACTTTATAAAAAAATTATTGGTTCACGTTTGAATCACTTCCGGTTATACCGGAAGTTCTGACCAACTTTGTTATTTCAAATAGGATATCTTGTTTATTCTTGAGTGTTTGGGTACCTACCTTATTAAAATCTAAGTAATTTTTGTTAATAATAATCTATATCAATCTCTTACCGTTATTGAAATCTGAATTATAAATTATTTTTTGATGTACAGTGAGAAAAAAATCCTTCTATTCCTTAAAAGAATTCACATACTCTTTATACAACTGTTTAATACTATATGTGACAGCAACACGCTTTTCTACTGTAGGACAACGAAAATTGCTAGACCGTTGTGTAGTGATAATATCACGATAATTTAGCCAATAGGAAATAGGAGTAAATGCTACCATAGAATGGTTTATAGTCATTATTGCTCTGAATACTCACAGTAATTATCAAGTTCTATTAGGGGTGTAGTCTGGTTTTATATACTGTATTAGGTCCGACTGGCAGTTGTAATGAAGCTTGACATTAACCATAATGATATTTGCTTGCTACGGTTAATAAAGCTTATACTTACTATTAATATTCAGTATTGTAGTTTTCAAAAATTTAAATAGCGTCTAGTGTGATATTTTTCTTGTCGTTGAACATTGCATATGATTATCTATTATGCAACATCGTAAAATTCGTACATCTTGCATCTAAGGACGTAATGCTTAGCCGTAGAGCTTAATACCTGTTGGATGTCAGTAACTACCTGAATTAACAATCAATCAGTTATTCCGTCATCTTTGACAGTCGTTACAAGTAATTTGATTCATCGCTAATTTTTCCAATTTCTTAAACAATTCACACAATGGGCTTTACGGAACAGCAGAGAACATTCATGGTTGAAGCGTATTTTCGAAACGGGGTTAGAGTAAATGGTGAGTGAAAATACAGTCCGGTTTTGTGCATGGACGATTTTCACGAACATTTTCCTAGCGTCTAGCGTTGCTTTTATTGCTTGGGATTTTTACCATTGCCTGAAAATAACCGTGGCTGTGTTTAGGGAAACAGTTTCTATACGACACAAAAAAGGAGCAGGAAGACCATCTGTAAGAACAGAAGAACTTGTTGGAAACGTTCGTGAACTAATGCAAAATATACCTGACATTTTTTTCGGATGAAGCCTGGTTCCACCTCTCCGGTTATGTGAATTCTCAGAATACACGCATGTAGAGTAGTGAAAATCCCCATTTTTTTGTAGAGTCCACATTGCACCCTCAAAAAATTGGTTTCTGGTTAACTGTTTCCCGAAGAATTGTTGGTCCTATTTTTTTCCATGACACAGTTATAGCACAGCGGTATAGAGACAATATTTTGAATCCATTTGTGGAGCAATTACTTGACGACGAACTACGTTTTGGATATTTTTAATATAGGACGGTGCAACCGCCCATACAGCCGCCGAAACTATTAACTACTTACGCAATTTTTTCGACGACAGATTGATCAGTTTTCGATCAGACATTGAATTCCCACCTAGATCACCTTGTTTAACGGTTATGGATTACTTCGTTTTTCCTCCTTTAAAGAACACTATTTTTAAAACAACAGTTGCAAATTTAGAACAATTACAAGAAAGGATTATCCAAGAATGTGGTAACATTTCTCCAGAGATGCTGGTCAACACTTTCGAAAATATGAAGAGACGTGTAAATTTATGCTTGGATCATGGCGGTGGCCAATTTCAGTAATTATTTTTCTATTTCATTCTGTATATTCTTACTTTGTTAATTTTGTAAACAACAAAAATAAATTTGTATTTGTCTACTTATTTTATTACTCATTAGTTTGGCATATCATGTCATAATATGAATTTGAGAAAATTTTAACCTATATTTGGTTGGATATATCGTCCCCATATCTTTGTGATCTAAATCAAGCACTACGTTTTTTTAATCCAAGCCCTCTTTGATGCAAATAATTTTTGCTCGCACGGTAAGTAAACTAGAATATGATAACAAAACGGCGTTTGTTACACAAACGGCTGTTTTTTCAATTAAATAAAGATATAGAGGGCTCCGTTTGCCACGGGGGCCCACGTGACAGCTACACCACTGCCCGGCCGGCCAGCATACCTACCAGATCTAAAATGTAAAACATTTTAGTTATATTAACAAACCGCAACGTTTAATTGCGTACTCCCGATGATTGATTACTTTTTAAACCATCCCAAAGATCATTTAACATCCACAAATGAAGGCAATAATCATAAGTCCTCGACTGCCAAGCGATGTGTGGCTACTCCGGCGGACTTTATGACATTGAACGGGGCCCAACGCAACCGCAGCTCTAATGGCCTCCGTGTGTAATTTAAACATTTTAACTTTTTTTTGATTGGCAACAACGCCGAACCGAACATATAACTTTTACCATATTTTATAGGTTTCAAAACTCATTTACCTTGATTTTTATTTCTTTCGAGAAATAGGTGTCGTAGAGGCACAACGAACGAAATTAAATAACTCTCAAAATGTCTTTATTCCAAACTAACTTTTACAGTTCATTACATGGAAAGCGACAACATAATAATAAAGAATAATAATCATTAAAAAAAATAACAATAAAAAAAAATGGAAGTTAATCCAATTTAATTCATTAATAAAATCAATTTAAAAAAAAGATAGTATAAATAATTTAATTTAGTAAATATCTCCTTAATTGTTTTTTAAAAGTTGCCTATTTTTAAATTTTTCTGATATTTTTTGGAAGATTGTTATATTTTATTATTCAGTCATATAAAAGCGATTTTTTTCCGAAATTACTTTTTACTGGTATAGTTTGATAATTTATACAACGTCTGGTGTTATGATCATGTAATGTCTTATTCTCCTGAATTGTTATGTTTGATTTTTCTTCTTTCAAAATAATAGAGTGAATTAAGTAGAATAAACATTTTTAATTTATAAATGTTTTGAACGTGTAAATACCCTTTCGGTCTATATAGATTAACAGTTGGTTCTAAATGTGGTAATTAGTGTATACATTTAATAACTTTATTTTGCAATTTTTGTAATGGTTTTAAGTTTGATAAACAAGCAGATCACCATGCAGAAGATAAGTATTGTAATTTTAAATATATTAATGAAAAATATATATTTTTTAAGTATTTCAAAGGAATGAAATATTGATATGATAAATTGTTGAGTTTATAATATACTGGATATTGCATTTCCAATTTAAATTTTCGTCTAAAACTACTCCTAAAAATTTCGTCGTTTTTGAATATTAAATATTTTCATTATTAAATGTTAAGGGGGTTAATGATGGAATTTATTTTATTTTTAGTTATAAACATAAAAGAAGATTTTGTAAAATTTAACGTAAGTTTATTTGATTGCAGCCAAGAAAGAAGTATTTTCAAATCATTATTAATATCAAAATACATTTCTGCAAGGGTTTCAGCAAAATAAATAATTGTTGTATCATCTGCAAATAGCTTTATATCGCCCTTTAAGTTCAATTTGGAAACGGAGTTAATGTAAATTAAGAATAATAACGGACCTAATATTGACCGTTCTGGAACTCTACATATTATTTCTTTTTCCAAACTTTTTCTTTCCCAGTTAGTAATAATCGTAAATTACTTTATAACCAAAAGAATCGGCAAATATCTTCGCAGGGTACTTCTTTCCCCGCCGATGAATATATTTTTATTGGAAGTAGCCATTTCGTCAAAAGTTCAAACCATTTACACAGACGTGTCAGACATGTGTCATCACATCATTTACAATTAATTCTAGACATTTTTCATAAATCATGTATTATACCTATCTTCAATCGTTCACGAAATATTAATACTTTAATGCTGGTATGCAGAGCTGTGAATGATACTTCAGAAAAGTAACTACTGTAACTAGTTACTTTTTAGATCCTTTTGCAAAATGTATCTATCTACTATATCTAGTTCTTATCTAGTTACCTATAAGGAATAGTTACTTTTTACTTAAGGGTAACTTAGTTACTTTGCTCGCACGGTATAACTAGGTAAAGTACCTAGTTATACCGTGCGAGCAAAAATTATTTGCATCAAAGAGGGCTTGAATTAAAAAACGTAGGGCTTGGTTTAGATCACAATGATATGGGGACGATATATATATATCTAACCAAATCTAGGATAAAATTTTGTCAAATTCATATTATGACATGATATGCCAAACTAATGAGTAATAAAATAAGTAGACAAATACAAATTTATTTTTGTTTTTTGCAAAATTAACAAAGTAAGAATATGCAGAAAGAAAAAGAAAAATAATTACATAAATTGCTGAAATTGGCCACCGCCATGCTCCAAGCATAAATTCACTTGTCTCTTCATATTTTCGAAAGTGTTGAAAAGCATCTCTGGAGAAATGTTACTACGGTTCTTTTCAGGCAATGATAAAAATCCCCAGCAATAAAAGCAACGTTAGGAAAATGTTCGTGAAAATCGTCCATGCACAAACCCGGATTGTATTGCCACACACCATTTACTCTAACCCCGTTTTAAAAATACGCTTCAACCATGAATGTTTTGTGCTGTTCCGTAAAGCCCATTGTGTGAATCGTTCAAGAAATTGGAAAAATTAGCGATGAATCAAATTACTTGTAACGACTGTCAAAGATGACGGAATAACTGATTGATTGTTAGTTCAGGTAGTTACTGACAACCAACAGGTATTAAGCTCTACGGCTAAGCATAACGTCCTTAGGTGCAAGGCCCTCTTTGATGCAAATAATTTTTGCTCGCATGGTACCACGGGTCTTATTAGTATTAGGCATCGTCCTCCCAGTCTCTGGGTCGTTATTCGACACTATAGCAAATAATAAACTTCAGTCAATTCTCCGTTTGATCAATTCCATTCTAATTGTTTTATTGTTAATGGGTTTGTCGATCCCGCAGCATGTTCCTGTCTCCCCGTGTTGCCGCAATAGGCACGGATTGTGACGTCACCGGTCGTAAAAGCGACCAATAAATTACTTAGATTGGACTTGGTTGATTGCCAACTGGACGGGTTCCCGGGAAAAATCAGAAAGCGACCGTCCGCAGGTGACAATGGGCCTTATGTGGCGTGGCGGGGCTTTGTTGTCGTTTTGAATACGCGGAAAATCTTCCGTTCGTGATTTGTCTGCGGTTTTTCTAAATTAGATAACGAGTCGTTACTGACATTCCTTCATTCCATTTTGTTCCTTTAAATTATAAGGCGCGAGCTCAATAAGCTACTGGCTATATACAATAAGGTACTTAAAAGTGCAAGTAAAATATGTTCAATGACCGCTGACCGTTACGTCATATTCTCCATATTTGCGGTACGTCGTAAATTAATTCAGTCAGTTTGACTTACCGTTTTCTTAGGCTTGATCTACGTAAAGACGGATGCATGTGAACAACTAAAATATAAGCTTATTTTTTCAAATTTTTAATTATTATTTTTATAGTGTTAATGAAGTCAAAAATAAGTAGTTTATTTAGGGTAAAAGGTATCATGGTATGAAAGTCAGTATGAAATAATTAATTTAAAATTACTGAAAAATAAATAAAACTCACTGATAACATTTAAAATTGAATCATATATTTTTTTGTCTAGTGCATCTCTAGTGCATCAGTCTATAAATTTTCTTTCAAATATTTTCATCTTATTTATAAAATCATAAAGAAGAAAATATAATAAAAAATTACAACACAAGAAAATACAGTTTCTTAATAGATAAAATAAATCATCTCTGCAAGGATCATCATCATCATCAGATTCAGAAGTCTATAATAAGGGGAAGACCTGAAGCATCGATAAATCTTTCCCGTTCCCACGCATCATTTATAAATTTATAAGTATTTGTTACATACTTTTTCCATTTTTCCACTGTTACATTCTTTATGGCTCCATTCCACAGACCCAATACTACATCATTTGTTACAGGATGCATAGAACTTATTTTTGCATCATACTAGCGCCTACATTTCGACCAAACTATTTCAATCGGATTAAAGTGGCAATGATATGGAGGAAGTCCTTAAACTTGATGTCCATAAATAAACTAAATAGCGCTTTCCAGATTACTTGTAACATTTGGATGGGATATGCTGCTTCACTATTATCCATATCTGATCCTTCATTGCAAATGTTGAAACCGGAATTTTTCATTGTTCCAACTATGCAATAAGTAAGCGTTTTGACCAACTTGTATTTGGAATTATTGTTATATTAGCCCATAGTGATATGTGGCGTTATCCATGATAATAAACGACAGTTCTTCCGAGTTTGGTTATAATATTTCTCCAAACCATTTCCCAAAGTTTTTACTATTCATCGAATCATGATAATCGCCAGATTTCAGGCCAGGCTTGAATATCAAACTTGCATTATTCACAAATTCATTTTCTGAACCAGCATGTAGAATAATATACCGTACACCCTCTGACGATTTTTTTTAACTGTATGAAGAGTATCATCTTGCCAAGTTCGCCTAATAGACCCTTTACTGTAAATTTATATGAGATAATTATAATGGCGTAAATAGTTCTTTAGTTTAAGTAAATGTTGCAAAATAAATATATGCATTGTTTTTGATCCTAAAAAGGCGGATGCCACTGTAAGGATAACAGCGAGTTTTACAGCTTACAGTGTTGCAATTTTTTAAAACCATCTCCTTCTAACTTATCTGGAACTTTGATAGCATGGATGATTGTAGACAAAATATAGTTTTTAATGAGTGGAATTTTTTGTCTCCTTATATTATAATAGGTCTGTAGTAGGTACTATTAAAAATGATATTGTTAACCTTACCCAGAATAAACAAAACAAATTAAGATTATTTCTATTTAATTAAAATTTAACTTTATGGGTTTTGTGACGCTTGTGCAGTTTAAGCAACCGTATCGTCCCGAACGTTAAATAAATATTTTTCTAATTTCAGGTAGACTAAAAATATTTAATTGGTATTGTCACGACTTCTGTTCTGATAACAAAATAAAAACAGAAAATGCAGTTAGGTGCAAAGTGCAATAACAAAAGTACATTATAAAAATGATGATGGGACGAAAACACACTTGACCCATCAACAGTTCTTATTTCCATGGTTATTGGTAATTAGCCATCGACATTTACCTTTAGATAAGCAAACAATAATCACGAAGGTGTAAACAAAGCTACACCGGATTAGGCATGCGCATTGCAACATTATCGTTTAACGAATGGGAAAGTAGACAGGTCCGGGCTTTAACATTTTGTTTGTGTGACCTAGGCCTAGCTAGATGGGTTTAAATTGATCCTAATAAAATAAAGTTATACAGACTGTCCGCGGATAGGGTTTACAATAGCACAAATGGATGAGAAATTTCAATAATTTGGAAAAAAGTCATTCTTGATAAAAAGTTTTGCTCGTAAAAAAAATGCAATTCACGAAGAGAAAATTTTGATTTTTTATACAGGATTCGCAAAAACTTCAAAAACATGATTTTCTCCAATAGTAAACTACCTTTATTTTTCATTTTTACCAAAATGCCAATTAGAACACTTATTTAGAATAATGTTTGTAATTTAAATACAAGTTAAAATAAATCTTCGATTTTTTTAGTTTTTTTAATATTTAGAGGTAAATGGAAATTTTGCTGCGCAATAAAAATATTATTATAAAATTTTATTATTTTCATAATGGGTGGTTGTGTATCTTATTTTAAAATTTTAAATGCATTCCTACCATCTTTTGTTAAAACAAGGAATTTTTTACCTTTTTATTACTTTGCTTTACGTATGGGGTAAATTTTATGTGTTTTGAAAATGTTGACCTTAGAACAAATAAGGGTTTATTTAGTTCAATGTTATGGTGCGTGCGAAAATTCTTACAACTTTGTGATAGAGAAATTTAATCAAAGATACCTTTACGCTTACTTCTCAAAAATGGGACTTTATAAATTACTAGCGTGTACCCGGCATGCGTTGCAACCCGCTGGTATAAATACAAACCCGAACAAACCCGATATATTAGTACCCGGCATGCCACTTTCTGAAATTGCACCCGTGCGAAGCCGGGGCGGGTCGTTACTTATACATAAAAACCTTCCCCTTGAATCACTCTATCTATTTAAAAAAACCGCTTCAAAATCCGTTGCGTAGTTTTAAAGATTTAAGCATATATAGGTAGGGACGGACAGACAGCGACAGCGACTTTGTTTTATACTATGTTAAGATTAAGAAAATTTCAGCGAACTGGTTCAGTTTCCAATTTAAAAAAAAACAACATGATCAAAATGACGCAGCGTCCCTAATCGTATTGCAGTCTGTTGCTGACAATCCTACCCTTTTATTACGAAACCGATCTCAAAAAACTCATATTCAGTGTATTTTAAAGGCAAACAAAATATTCCCATTTAAGACAACTTTTAATCAAACGTTGAAAGAAGGAGACGAAACCAAACGTATGGTCCGGTTCTGTGGCCCCCAAGAAGTCCCGATTTAACTATTTCAGATGCCTATCTTTGGGAACGCCTCAAACAATTAGTGTACTCCCGTCTAATTGAGAACGACGTACAGCTTCTAAAACAGCGAATTAATAAAGCTGTTTAAACAATTTCCATTGAAGAAATTCGAAAAAGTTTTGACCACATTCGTTTACAGCTGAAAAAATGTGTTAAATATGCAGGGGGTGTGTTTGAATACCAAATTATGAAATTATCATTTGTTGTTATTTTAAGATTTTTTTGTGTTATTTCCGGGGTCATTTCATTGGTGAAATTAAAAATACATATTTCTGGTAACAACATAAATCAGTTTTTGAAACTTTTTGATACCCCTCTGTCATTGATAATGTATGCATTTCGACCGCTAATGCTGCTATCCAAAGAAAAAATTCTTTTACCTCTAAAAATTAAAAAAACTAAAAAATCCAAGATTTATTTTAAATCTCGTATTTAAATTACAAACGTTATTCTAAATAGTTAGTTTCTAATTGGCATTTTGATCAAAAATGAAAAATAAAGATAGTACTCTATAGAAAAATCATGTTTTTGAAGTTTTTGCGAACCCTGTATAAAGAATCAAAATTTTCTCTTTGTGAATTGTGTTTTTTTGCAAGCAAAACTTTTTATCAAGAATGAGTTTTTCCCGAAAAATTAAATTTTTCATCCAGTTGTGCTATGTAAACTCTATCCGCGGACAGTCTGTATATTAAAAATAATATAGTAAAGGAAAAGTTTTCGCTGCATATTTCATCAATTTTTTAAATTAGCTTTGGGCGTTTCCTTCGCCTGCGGTGCTTTCCCACTACATTGCAACAAATGCGATCTGAACCCCCTCAATGACCATTTAAGCACCGCCACTGCATCTAACATTGATCCGAGTTAAATCCTTCCATCATCTTATTGAAATTCTCTTATTTCTATCGGATGATCCGTACAAAGGAAACCTTGAATTCCGATCGTATATCCGCAATATACTAAGAGTATTTTTTACCAGTTTTGGGATTAGAGGAAGTACCACATTGTACCATGTCAAAATTTCCAAATGATCCATTACGTTACAAGTACAAGGATGTCTATAGTGGTTTTAATTTAAAAAAAAATGTATTTTTTTTTTAAATTAGACTTTAATTAACCTTGATTGGTGATCGACTAACGAACGGTTCAAATATTCATCGGAATGTCTACATAATTAAATTCCTCGCAGAGAAAGTATTGTAAGTGAGAAAAAAAACGTTTTTGAAATATTATTAGATTTTTGACGTTTTATGGTCCCAAGGTTAAGAAAACCATGCTTCCCGGTCTGGCTGTCTGTTGGAATGACGAACTTTTCTATTTTGTTTGTATTAATTCAGCTCATACTCGTAACTAGATATAGTATAGTTTAAATTCGCCATCTTCTAATCTAATTTATTTTTAGTTTAAGTATTATTGATCGCTTAAAATAAAACAAAACACTTCTGTTGCACGCACAAAAGTGTTTACCAATAATAAACTAATCAGTCAACTTTGACTGTGACAGTAATACCATGCAATGACAAACATAATTTACTCACAATCAAAGTGTCCCAGTTAACTTGTGTACAATTTTAGTAGAAGCTTGTAAAAGGTTATACAACCATGTGCAAAATTGTACAAACATGTACACACTTGTACAAACTTTTACAATACTTTTATAACAGCTAACCGAAAAAATGCAATGTGTTTGACAGGGAAGATGTAATAGTTATTTACATTACAAGCTGCGAAAGTTAATTTTTTGGTGTGAGGAGGTTTTTGAATTGCCGAGGCAAAGCCGAGGTGATTTAATACCTCCGACCACCAAAAAAGGCTTTCGAATCGTGTAATGTATTAAATTTTTTCTACTACTGTTCTCTGATCAATATATCATTAAGTAATAAACTTTGATTTTATTCAAATTAAAAAAAGTCTTTTTTTCCACCTGTAAAATAATCCATGACTCGTTATTTGAGTATTGTTGACAACTAGTTATTTGAGTACTGTCAGAGTCTGACAGTTCGATTTTTTTGTCCTGGCACCGAAAGTATTACTTTCGTAGCTAGCAACGGATTTTTTTTTATTTCACGTGTAAAATGGTGCGAAATGCTGGAGTTAGCTGTTTTACCGTATGCAGCGGTATCCATAATAATTCTAGGTCATGGAGTTCACGCTTTACGAGCGGTGGTTTTTTATAGAAAACCGTAATTATTTGGAGTAATCTGGTTTGGGTATCCATAGATCTAACATTAAGCTAAATATTTGCACAAAAATCGACATTTTCATAAAAACGAATGATGATGAATGACAAATTTTAATCCTCGCTTCTTCATGCGATATCAAAATGGAAACCAGTCTGTCGGGAAAAACTCGATTTCTTCAATTCCAAGTAAAATTGCTAAATACATTTCTGTACTTTCAGAACTTCAAGGAGTATACTGGACACTCCCTTAGAAGAACAACGGCCACTTTATTAGCGAATACTGGAGTTGATGTCTTAGCCTTCAAGCGACATGGCGGATGGAAATCTGCAACTATTGCGGAAAGTTATGTAGCGGAGAGCGTCAACAATAAAAAGGAAGTTGCAAATAAAATTTTATACAATACAACAAAGCCAGAAGTCTCCTGCGGTACTTCAAGAGTAACAGAAAACTTGGTTAGACATGGAGAAAACATTTCATACAAATTGAGAAAAAACGAGAAAACATTTATCCAAATTTTGTAAATAATGTTGATAATTCTAATAATGTACTATTAATATTCATATCACTTAATATTACTCAATTTTTATAAATCATTGTTTTTATATGGCATAAACTATTAAAACCCAAGGGTGGTAAGTTGACTTACAACCCGTCGTCAAGGGCAATCGATACCTTTTTGGTAATTGTTACATACGTCCTTCAAAGCAGTGCCAAATGCGTTGTTTACAATATAGGGAGGAGAAAAACAATATTTAAAGGTCCCTTTACTAACTAATATCCGAACTATACAAAAAATACGCCTTAAAATAAATTCTAGAGCTTTAAGTTGTTTTTGAGAAATCCGTATAAATTCAAGATGTGAGTATCGTGAATATCGCGAGTACAGAGGCGTAGCCAGAGTTTGGTAGGGGGGAGAGCAAAGTCTTTTTAGGGCGCCTATGTTTTTAAATACATATTTTGTCATATTGTTTTTTTTTAATAGGTAGGTACACACTAAGTGAAAAAAAAAATGAAAAATTAAGGCATAGTATTACGCACCAATAAAGACTTTTATTAAAATTATTGACGAGTGGCAAGAGAACTAGATGTTTCCATGAACCAGGAAGAAGTGCTTTAAATTTCAGCTTAAAAACAAAAGATTGAGATTGAGACATTGAAATTGAACAACTTTTTTTTAATTTCAAACCGGCATTTACAGAGTTTGTGATTTTTTGGTAGTCTGTGTTTTGTTTAGAATTTAAGTAGTAAAGGGCGCCAGGCAAATAGGGGCAGAGGGGGGGGGGGCGTTTGCCCCCTTGTGGTTACGCTACTGCGCCAGTGGAAAATACCCATACATCAGCGATAATATAATGTAATAGACCTACAGCCAAGTCCACATCATCCCGGGAAAAAACAAATCACGGCAACACCGCGCAATTATTATGACCAATTCACCGAACCGTAGGGCGCACCCCAAACACAGACAGGATGGGAGCGTCCCGTCGGGTCCTCCAAACATTAGCCCCGGTGATTTTTTGGGAGTGGCCCTCGCTGCCCGATTTCTACCTTTTTTTTTTATTATTATTATTTCGTTGTGGGTATATAATTTTGTTTTTTTTTAGTTCAATGAAAATTAAAGTGGAGGAGTGGCGAAAGTGATACACAAATGCTTATAGTACATAATATTGTATGTGCATCATTCAGTAGATATTTATTGTCATACAGGTACTGACAGTACTTTAGTAGGTATTATAGGTACCTACAGGTGCGGTAAAAATTAGAATTGTGGCCGTTGATTGGTTTAGTTAACTGATGAAAAATGAATGTTTTTTTGGAGACGCGAAATGAGTACTTTTATTTATTAATAACCTAGAAAATGGTACTTTTCGTTACACGACCGGCAAGTACTGGCTTACAAGATAAGCAGTCACTTTCCAAGGCAAGTTGCCAGTGGCGCATCCTCCCTTGTATTTAGATTTTTGAAAATATTGACACAGAAAATATAATCAATTGGTACTCAAAATCAAAACGTAGATTACATTTTGTGTTATAATAATTATTACAGTTATACAGTGTGTAACGTCCGCATCATATGGGATTTTTTTTTATTATTAGCTTTTTTCGAAATTTAACTTTGGCATCAAGTTCTGCCTCGATCGAGATGAAAATTAAGCAAAAAAATAGTAGTCACGTGATTTGCCTTATCTGTCAAATTTTAATTTTTTCCAAAAAATAATTCAAAAGTGGGGTTATTGATATCGAAAAAAGTTACGAGAAAAAGTTTTTTTTAATGCAGTTTCTAGCCGACATGCAAAATTTCAGCTGCATAAGATAATTTTGATTTTTTACCCACCACTAAAATTTATTTTCCACTTAATGAACACTTTTACTGATGACACTGTGTTCTTTTTTGTCTTAATATTAAGGTGTATTACTTTCAGACAGGAACTACGTTTTCACAAATATTTATTTTATCAAGTTACCTTATACAGGGTCAAAAACAAATAAACTTTGCATCACATGCGACCAAATTTTAATGGCCCAATTTTGATTTTGTAGAAAAACACACATTTAATATGGCGCTACTTTAAAGAAAATGCATCTGAAATAAAGCATTGTCAAAACCAAGAAGTTTTATGTAGGTTGCGTTGAGTCTTATTTTACAAAAGTGGTGCAATTTACAAAACATGGGTAAAAAATCAAAATTATCTTATGCAGCTAAAATTTTGCATGTAGGCAAGAAACTGCATTTAAAAAAACTTTTTCCCATAACTTTTTTCGATACTTTCAGAAATAACCCTACTTTTAAATTATTTTTTTGAAAAAAATAAAATTTGACAGATAATGCGAATCACGTGACTACTATTTTTTTGCTTAATTTTCATCTCGATCGAAGCAGAACTTGATGCCAAAGTCAAATTTCGAATAAAGTTATTAATAAAAAAAAATCCTATATGACGCGGACTTTAATGGTCACACTGTATGCACAGGGTGTCTCAAGGTAATCGTTCATTGGAATATTTTTGAAAGTAATGCGTTTTTAATCCTGCAAATTTGGATAATAAAGTTTTCGGAGACGCTGTCTTCAAGTGAAGTAACAGCGACCATGCATATGCGACTTTCGGTTATAGTGGATACCGGAAGTTGTCTCAAACTTGCTTATTTTAAATGGGACACCCTGTATGATATATTTTTTTGTGTCCCTTTCTTTATTTCCAATAACTTTTATCCAAAGTTATTTTATCCTATTCTATACGTTTCGGAGAAAAAAGTTGTTAAACAGGCGCGTGTTATTGTTATATAGTTGCAGTTAATACTTTGTTTATCATGGCCTTCTTGTCAAAAATTAATAAGAAATCAATATGAAATTTGGACGATGTCTAACCTCTCCTTATAAGGCAGGCATCCACTGAGAAGGGATTTTTCGAGAATCGACCCCTAAAGTGGTAAAAACTGGGGTTTGTGGTCCGAAAATTTTTATAAGTTCCTTTAATAAAATAAGAATATCCGTGTTTCGTCATTTTATCAAAATTCACTTAGAGGTTGAAGAAAGGGTGAAAAACCTATTTTGAAGTGGTACCTATAATTGTCTACTTATAATTTTAAGCTACATTGCTAAAAATTGGTAATATGCTTTAACAAAGTAAGCATATTAAGTACGTGTTTTATTTTTTAAAGAAATTTTGACTTCAGGAGGTTGAGATGGAGGGGGGTTCGATTTGTACGCAACCGCAAGAGAAAAAAATATGTATAAGTTTATTTGTATTGGAAAAATATTTTTGCTCCGGATTTCTTGAAACTTAGCATACATACTTTAATAGACAAATAATGAAACACGTATTTCCGCAATATAATAATTATACGTTTGACGTGTTCACCTAAATAAAACGTGCATATCATGATAACATAAGCCAGCCAGGTAAACACTAAATAAGTGAACTTGCCTAGCATGAGTTGCAAATAAATCTGGAAATATTTTTATTCCTTTTGATTTATTACGATAATCCAAAAAGTACCATTTTAAGCCCTGACTATTTAACTAGAGTGTTTTACACTGGCAAAATGTCATAGCAACGGCCGGTCTTCTACTGGCAAAATTACTACCTGCACCTACCTGGACAAAATTCACATGTGATTTTTGCCGCGGCAAAATTTTGTCTTTTTTCTAGTTAAATAGTCATGTCGAATACCACTCGAGAAAAAATTGTGTAAGCAAAATTGTTCTCAAGGATTTATTTAAGTTTGTTGCTTTTAAGCAATTTCGCTCATGTCATTCGCGAAATTGCCAAGCAACAAACTTTCATACCTTTCGAAAATTTTGCCGACAAAATTTTATCTCTTGTGATATTATATATGAAAAAAAATTCGCCCGTGTATGTAATCATGTAGTTTCTCTTGATTCGTCCGTAACGCAATTATCACAGCGAGGAAAATGATCTATACAAGTTTGCTAAGACATAGTTTGTATTAATAGCTTATTTTTTTATTAAGCAATATAAATGGCTACTGTATCAAACCCGCTTTAATGTTATAGCTATTTTGCTAGAACAGCATTTTTATTAGTGGTAATTAGTTCCATTGGCAGCACAGTCTTGTTGAATAATGAACTACTTTTAATACAGCAATTTTGTTAAGAAAGAAATTTTCTCAATGCGAATTGTATTTTCTCAATGCGACGCATTTTGTTCCCAGTAAAGCGCTTTCTCTACAATTAAAAAAACATAATAGCATCTTCAAAAACGAATTGCATCCGTTAGAACCTATAATCCACAAAACGTTGATGGGGGTTCGTAGCGATCGGCAATCACCGCGCGCCTTTAGTATTATTTTTGACGTATTTCTTGCGCAGGTCACATCGTTGTTCGGAGTCTTCTAGCTGTCCTGTCTGAATGTGAATTTTATTGATCGTATACCAATACCTGTTCCAATAAATTAATTTTTACTTAGTATTTAAGTTTTTTTTTAACTTTGCATGTCAGATAAAGCAATAGAATATGCTTATTTCACACCACCCATCATTAGTATTGAACTTTATAATCTATGGACGAATTTTACAATCTCAGTAAACCATGTTGCATAATAGATAATCATAATATGCAATGTTAAACGACAAAAACAATATCACAGTAGAAGCTATTGAAATTTTAGAGAACTACCTACAATAGTACTGATTTTTATTGGTAAGTATACCGGGTGTCCATAGAAGGTGGCTCGGCCCTCTAACTTTTTTGTTTTTCAAGATAATGAAATAAAATTCTGGTGATTTGTATATGACATAAAACTCCATTTTTTGACAGGTGACTCAACATTATGGACTTTCCGGTTTAACCGGAAGTGACATAAACTTTCTATTTTTAAATGGGACACCTGGTATATTTTTACTTTTTTTGACTCTATATGACATTCTAAATACAACGATGTGTCACTTGTCACTTTTTGTCACCAAGAAAATCTTTTTTTTTCCAAATTTTATTTAAGTTTTATCTAGAGGGATATGAATACCTTAAAATCACTTAATTCAGTTCTTTAATCTTGGGAAAAATACAATTTTACTATTTTTGGTCCAATGCTATGTGCTGCGTAAAATTTAATCTTTAAAGTTTTGTAAAACTCATTTTTTTTAAATTGCAACATGGTGGCTCGTCGGATTAAGAAAAAAGAGGAATTTATTACGATTATTTTGATACCATACACTATTAGGTTTTAGAAAAGCTGCCATTAAAAAACTTTAAAAAGTTAACTTGGAACTTTCCTAAAATGAAACATTTCTTGAGAATAAATTTAGATTTAAATGCATCAAGTAGCCTGTGACCAGCAAAACTGATAAAACAAAATCATGCCTTGAAGAAAATTGAAATGCCAACAGCTTCTGCCAAAGTAAATTAGTTTGTTGTTTAAAAAGCATGGAAAATAATAGTAGAACTGAAATAAGTGATTTTAAGGTATCCATAGATAAAACAATAAATTTGGAAAAAAAATATTTTCTTGGTGACAAAAAGTGACAAGTGACACATCGTTGTATTTAGAACGTCATATGGAGTCAAAAAAAAGTAAAAATATACCAGGTGTCCCATTTAAAAATCGAAAGTTTATGTCACTTCCGGTTAAACCAGAAGTTCCATAATGTTGAGTCACCTGTCAAAAAATTCAGTTTTATGTCGTATACAAATCACCCGAATTTTATTTCATAGTCTTGAAAAACAAAAAAGTTAGAGGGGCGAGCCACCTTCCGTGGACACCCGGTATACTTTATAACTGTAGCAAGCAAATATTATTATGATTAACGTCAAGTTTCAGGAAAACTGCCAGTCGGAACTAATACAGTACTATAGTTAAATTTATACTTACCAATTGTCATATTGGTCAAGATGTCACTTAAGATTTAGGCACTTACCTAGAACAAAAAAAATTGTTATTGCTTAATATAAGATAAATAAGAGCAAATAAAATTCATCTTTAATATTTTATTTTGCAGTCTGATCACTCTGCTCATTGGAGTCATCAATTTAAATATAATAATTCATTTTCATAACATCCTGTGCAATGTAACGAGTGTTCAACTAAAAAGGTACGCCAACTGTATCTTGTAAACCGTTCACCTCAATTTAACCATCGTTATATCTATCGTTTTCAAGATCCTTACGTACGCACACGAATTTGCAGCACCCTGTATATTGGTATTTAGGTACATTACAAAAGAAAAATGAAACCGAAAATCATATAAGACAAGTTCACTTGACCCCTTGGCTTAGGAAGTATATTTATCATCGCAGGCATGTCAGCATAAATAAATAATTTAAATCAGGCACCTGGAATAGATTTGAAATTATAAGTGGTTTGAAGTTCATTGTGACTATGATTTGACAGCTTCATTTGAATATACGATTTTGTTGAAAAATTAAATTAATAACGGGAAGCTCAAGAAATCTTGCCCTATATTTTAAAACCGATGAAAATTAGTAAATAATTATTGTATAACCTACTTAAAAGTGTGCTACAGTTTTTATCATAAAAATATGTATAATAAATTCATAAAAAAGGCGTTACCCACATCAATTTATTTTTCTTATTTCAAATAGGAACCCCTGTATCTTTTTATATCATTCGATGCAGAATTAAAAATCAAACATTTGTCCTAATTACAACCCTATCGCAATTCCTAACGCATCAAGACTTATTTATTCAACTATTCCAACAGTCAACATATTTATGAATAAATATCGAAGGTGGCTTTGAAAAACAATTTATTGGTATTAAAGTTTATTAAAGTGATGATAAGAGACTATTTTGACTTTAGTAATCTAAAAGTTTCAAATATTGTTAAATTGTTAAAAATTATTAACTGGAAATGATAATCGTGTAGATGGTTATCCTTTAAAATTCGTTGAACTGTTCTTTCGATTACATCTATGGCATCAGCGACTGCTTGTTGAGTAACTGAAGTATTTTCAGATACTAGCACAGCCAATTGATTTTCTTTAGTTCGGACCGGTTTATTTCTCACTGCTTTTGGGTAGTTTACATTTCCCGCTTGTACAAACCTCTCTAATATGCTTTGCAGGCTCCTTTTGTCTGGATGGATGTCGTTGTTCCGGATAACGCTGTGCGTAAACTCGGCTTGCCAAAAAAGAGTTCTTGTCGCATGCTCCTAATATAAAAATCATATCTACGAGCTCTTCTTGGTTTTAGTCCATCACAAAAAACAATATAAACTACTTAAAACAGCTTAAATAATTACTTACAATTTAACAATATTCGAAACTTTTAAATTACTAAAGTCAAAATGGCCTCTTGTTATACTTTAATAAACGTTAATACCAATAAATTGTTTTTCAAAGCTACCTTCGATATTTATTCATAATAATGAGTAATAATGACTGTTGAAATAGTTGATAAAATGAGTTTTCTGCAAATAACTCTGGATGTGTTAGAAATTGCGATAGGGTTGTAATTAGGACAAAAAATGTTTAATTTTTAATTCTGCATCGAATGACATTAACATATAGGAGGGTTCCTATTTGAAATAAGAAAAATAAATCGCTTTAAAGTTTGCAAAGTTTGACACTAAACTTTGGACACCCTGTATAACTCGTAATAATCAAACTTGGTTAACGAGACTGTTAGACTTTATTTCATAAGTATCTTTGTATAATTTTATTAACGAGGCATTATTTTTATTTTTTAGTAATTTTTAAAACCAGTGGTGCAAAACGGATATTTTTTTAGTTTTTAGCCTATAATACTGAATCGATTTTAATAAAATTTTAGGGGTATGTAGGTAATTATAGGAGGCATCCAAATAAGTAAGAAAATATATGGCGTGTTCCTGAAATGCGCACCAAGACACAGGTAAGGTCTGAAAATATCAAAATCCTAACTTAATTAATAAGTGAGCTATAGAAAACGGGAGGTGAGGTGCAGGACCCTGTATAAGAAAATGAACCCTCAACCATGTTCCCTGGTGTAAACCAATTATTTTATTTGAAATTATCAGTCTGGAGATCTTTAGGCATTAGAATTATACATCAGCCTCATTGTATTCGGCCGGTTAGGGCGGTTGAAAGGGAGCCTAATAAAACCGGGGCTTTATTTAATAGAGTTGTGGGTATATTGTAAAGTAAGTTTTAAAGCCCGGACTTATCTATCTTCACATTCGTAAAATGATAATGTTGCAGCGCTTATGCCCATACTGGGCGGACTTTACACACGGAAAGCCATAAATTAGCCACTTTTGTGATTATTGTTGGCTGATTTAAAGGTACATATTATATGTGTATGGTTGAGACAGGTTATGAGGATATTGACGTCTATATTAGAGACCATATTGTACCAGGGTTGTGTTTAAGTTAGTCGGTCGGTTCAGCAAATAAGGTTGTAAACACAAAGTCGCTTGGGAAGACACAGTTTATTTTCTGAATGTGTGTGCAAAACTAAAAGACAAAGAAACCTTAAGAAGGAATTTTTTTAAAAATTTGGGTCAACAATATTTTACGTATAACTGAAAAGTGTATTTCGAACATAAGAGGGAGTATAGTCAAAAATGCCGAAATGTAACAATTTACGTTAATTTTGCAAGCAGCACCACATGGCTCCTATTTTGCAAACAGCAGAACGTGAAAGTCGTACCTTTGGTACTAACAAAACGGACTCCTCGGAGGATAACGAGTATCAAAAAAAAACTGCCCATTTCAGCTGCGCCGCATTAAAGCATCGAATATGTTGAAAATGGATAACCATCCAGTGCCGGCGTAGGGAGTATACCTACCAAAAATAAAGTAATAACTTTTTAAAGGTTAATTACTTGGTAACTGGTATAGCTACACTAAGAAAAATGATCTAATACAACAGGTTTGCTAAGAGATAGTTTGTATTGATAGCTTATTTTTTATTGCATATTAAATAAATTGCTATTAGTGTTTCAAACCCTGTTTAGTGTTATATCAATTTCAGATTTGCTAGAACAGTATTTTTTTTAGTAGTTATCAGTTCCATTAGCAACACAGTCTTGTTGAATAATGAACTACTTTTAATACTACAGCAATTTTATTAACAAATAAATTGTCTCTTCTCAATGAGACGCATTTTGTTCCCAGTAAAGCGCTTTCTCTACAATTAAGGAAGCAAAACAGCGTCCCCGAAAACGAATTGTATCCGTTAGAACCTACAAAAAGACGTTGGTTGGGGTCCGTAGCAATCGGCCATCGCCGCGTACCATATTATTAGATTTAATGTATTTGTTGCGCAGGTCACATCGTTATTCAGAGTCTTCTAACTGTCCTGAAAGGATTCTTGTTTCGCACAACCCATCATTATAATCTATGGACAAATTTTACCATCTCAGTAAACCATGTTGCATAATAGAAAATTATGTGCAATGTTAAACGACAAGAACAATATCACAGTAGAAGCAATTTAAATTTTTGAGAACTACAGTATTGGTTTTTAATGGAAACTATATGCTTTATTAACCGTAGCAAGCAAATATTGTTATGATTAATATCAAGTTTCATTACAACTGCCAGTCGGAACTAATACAGTATAATATAGAACCAGATTGCACCCCCAACAGAACTTGATAATAATTACTGTGAGTATTCAGAGCAATAATGGCTCTAAACCATTCTATGGTAGCATTAACTCCTATTTCCTATTGGCTAAATTACCGAGATATTATCACTACACACCAGACTAGCAATTTTCGTTGTCTTACAGTAGGAAAGCGCGTTGCAGTCACATATTATAGTATTAAACAGTTCTATAAAGCGTATGTGAATTCTTATAAGGAACAGAAGGAATTTTTCTCAGTTTACTACAGGCTAGAATAATCAACGTCGGTTAAACCAAGAAAAGTTATGTGTTACTTCAAAATAATTTGGTCCCCCCCTCCCCCTTAAGATAAAATTCTAGCATCGCCAGTAGTCTAAGCTTCCTTTACCCCCCATCTTTAATAACATCACCATTTCAATAATTGGCTTCTAGAGAAAGGTGGTTCATATCTTTGACATTAGAATGTAGACCAGGGTCGATAATTTTTGAAACAAAAAAAAATAATAGTAAGATGAAACCCATTGGAAAAGAAAGAGAATATAACAAAAATGAAAGGAAAAATAATTTACGGGCGATCCAAGGTCGGGAAGTGGAAGGGAGTGAGTGGAGTTGTAGCTGATAAAAAGATCTACAACTTTTCTATTTACACTTTTTCACATAACCTCAAAATTTATGTGAAAAATTCAAATAACCAAGTTTTTGGTTTTTTATTTTTATCTTTTACAAAAAAAAATTACTTTTACAAAATTTGATGAAAACCTACCATTTTATGTCCCAAACACACTGTAATTTTTTGATTTAAAATATTTATTTTTTCACCTTATTTTGACTTAATATCGAAAAAGCACCCTAAATTTCAATCAAAAATTTTCACGTCAAAATATCTGCTTTTTTAAAAAAGTCGGTGGGCTTTTTTGTTCGTTGAAATCTCTACTTTCTGATGGTGTAAAAAAAATATACATTACTGTTACCGTTGCTTATAGCAACGGGAGATTACCGCGATAATTTTGTTAGTTCCTAATAACTTAATGAAATTAATAAGTGATAATTTCTCTGTCTCTGTCTCTGCCAAAAATGAAGTGCTTTATATCTATTAACAAAAGTCACTCGGAATAAAATTAAAATACATTTTGTCGCTAACTTATAATTTTTATTGATACTAACCTCAGACCAAGCACTAGGTCTGAGATACTAACCATTGAAACTCAACCCTTAAAAACTCACCCCTTTCCACTTCCCTACCTCGGATCGCCCGTAAATTATTTTTCCTGTCATTTTTGTTATATTCTCTTCTTTTTCCAATGGGTTTCATCCTACTATTATTTTTTTTCACTTTTTACAATTTTCAAAGGCTTATGACTCTAATGGAAACATCTCCGATATAAAACTTTCACGAAGTCTTTAGTATACCTCTAGTATTGGAGAACATTCCAAATTGGTAATATTATTGAATTTAGGCCACCTCATAGAGACTTCTGACATTAGTTATTAGTATTATCAGGATTGACGTTTGGGAATGTTACGTCTTCAACTTCAAGTTGTCCAACCTTCTAAAGTGAGCTCTAGGCTCTACGTCCACGATTACTTTTCAGATTCGTAACTCTTATCGGGATGGTAAATGCGCTTCTTGACCGCTCTCACTGATCTCATTAGGATACATTGATCAGGCTCAGTAGCGCCGCGTTATTGAGGAAAATAAATATAGTTTAAAAAAACTAAAAAACACGCTTTAAACTAAAAAGCGGAAAATAAATATAGTTTAAAATAATTCTTGAAATTCTTAATATAGGCAGAAAATAATAATGAACGATAAACATCAGTATTATTGTGAAAATAGCGTGGGGTGCTCAAAAAATATAGCACAAAGCGCCCCACGCTTTTTTTTTCACTATAATACTAATGTTTATCGTTCATTATTATTTTCTGCCTATATTAAGAATTAAAAAAAAAAAATTTGAGTACTTACCTAGATTGAAAGTCCGACAAAATATTTTTTTTTATTTACATAATTACATAAATTTATTTTCATCCAATTAGAAGGCTCCTTTTTGTTTACGTTGCTTATAGCAACGGGAGATTATCGCGATAATTTTGTTAGTTCCTATTTACTTAATGGAATTAATAAGTGATAATTTCTCTGTCTCCGTCTCTGTCAAAAATGAAGTGCTTTATATAGTTGAATTCACATAAACTTTTAACGCCGTGATATTTCAGTTCTGTCATACTTGTCAAATACTGCAGCAACTCATAAAATATAAATTTCTAATGGCTAAATTTAATTAGTATAATTGTACTGCACACAAAGTATGTATATCTTGTATTATTTCATACGATAAAAAGAGTTGGCCGAACAATTCCAGAAAAGAAAAAGAAAAAACACTGACCAATCTCAGCTGTATAAGAAATTTAGTAAGTTGGTGAAATCTAAAGTAACTAGACAATGACAAGTCTTTGGCATTAAAACTTTATGTGAATTTAACTATATCTATTAACAAAAGTCACTCGGAATGAAATTAAAATACATTTTGTCGCTAACTTATAATTTTTATTGATACTAACCAATTTGCTTTACATATCGAACACCAGGGCTTAAAGAGATAGGTAGGTACATCAAAAATTTAATTAAACTCCATCGAAAATATGTTTTTTTAAGTTTCATTTAAAACTATGTAGACATGTAATTTCAGATGTTATGGTTGAACCATAAACAATTTACCTTTAGATAAACAAACAATAATCACGAATGTGGCAGTTTTATGGCCTCGCGCATGTAAACAAAACTGGAAACTATTAGACATGCGCACAGCAACATTATCGTTTGACGAATGGGAAAATAGACAGGTCCGGGCTTTAAAATTTAAATTCTTGCTCATATGCCACCATAGAGGGTTTATTTTACCCCTATTTGGGCATAATACAATTATACAACGACTGCAACTAGTACTAGTCATTGTTTATATTACAATCCGAGTCACTAAAAGCACAAACACAATTCACTAACTAATCTACACAAAAACCAGAAATCCATAAATATTAAACACCAGTCCCACAATCCACGATAGCCGATCCGATAGATGAAAACTTTAGAAAACTACAAGGAATCCGCAGAGAAGAGAAACCTTAAAACACAACAACAAAAATGGCGGCCGAGCCGGTTCTGGAGAGTATTCTTGAGCGCGTCGATTATTGTCGATAAAGTAGGACGGCCGATAACACGAGGTTTGTGCGCATGCACGAAGGTTCCCCGAATGAAGACAGCTGACCAACGAGACATGCGCTCGGACGTATTTTTTCACCCATAAAACGTAACTTTTGTTTGCGCAGGAGATAAGCTGTAGGTATCTAAAGGTAAATTGTCTATGGGTTGAACACGAATTAATGTTTTTAATGTTCCTGAAATTTTAGTAATAAACCTTAGTTACTAACAAGTAAAATCAACTTCTATTGTAAAAATACAGTGCGTCATAATATTAAACTAAACTCATCGGAAATACGTTTTTTAGAGTTTTATTTGAATTTAAAACTATAAAGACATTGGATTTCAGATAACAAATTTGTTATTTAATGTTTCTCACATTTTAGTAATGAAAATAACGGCTAAAATGAACTTCATTTCTAAAACTCTAATTAGTTACAATTAACTAAAGCCGCCGGAAATATGTTTTTGTAGCATTTTAGCAAAAAAATTACAATAAGAAAAAAGTCCAATTTGTGAAATTTTCCTACCGAATCTCCCACGCAGCAGAATTAATTCCTGATAATTTTTTTCTCGGTTTAACACATGTTTTTATTATATAATATAGTATATATTTTATATATATATATATATATTATAGTTAATAGAAAATTTTAATAATTTTCTATTAACAACAACAGTTGTGACCTTGAAAAAAATTATCGGTAATAAATCTGCTGCTAGGGAGATTATAAGTGATAATACTTTATTTTCTACCACCTTTAAACAATCCTGTAATAAATGTTAAAAAACGTATTAAAAACTAAAACTCCTGACCCAGTCCGTCACTGTTTACAGCATAATATATAGCAATGCCACTAATGCTTCCAGTGGATTACTGATCTCATTAGAAGATGTATTTTGGTTCGATCCTATCAAATTAACTTTTGGTAAAGACCTTTTTAACTAATGATCAACTTATGATTGGGTTTACATGGAATTTATTGATTATCTATGGACAAATATATATGTTTATAGATATTATTTAGACAGATCAATACCAGTGCTCATTTAATACGATGGTGTCAGAATATTTTTGTAGTGATAAGTAAATATTTAAACCAACCCAATTATTCAAAAATTAATATTTTTTTTTTAACTTACTTAACCAAATAATGTAGCTTTTAAGAAATAGCTACTGCCTTTTGTTTTTTGACCTTTCAACAAACCCAAATAACATACATGACCCTGTATTTTCAACGTTGGCGCGCGTCGATCGCTACGAAGTTACAGCCAGTTGGAATGATGCTGCCAACTCAAATTAGTGGATGGCAACCTATACAAACCAACACCCCGTGAATACAGATATATAATCGTGAGCCATTAATACATCAGCGTAATAAGCATTCTTCTTTTTTATAGGCCAAATATTTAATACGTATAATGAGCCTAATGAATAAAAATGTAGCGATCGCTTTTTCTTATAAAATCGAAGTAATTATAACAATTGCTTAAAAGTGAAGGAATTGCTTCTAGTCAATGCTTTTTTTAAAAAATTGAATTTGCTTAAAATGTGATGAATAAATTAAGAAACTGCTTTTTCAAGTGTAGCGATCGCTTTCAACTTTTTAAGGTAGGTCGACCCCTGCATCATTTTCTTGGTAGCAGTCAACTTTAGTTCTCCGCGGCATACACGTGCGTTGCTCTTAATTTGTATCTTCAATTATGGCTGAATATATTATGAACGCCCATAAAAGAAAAATCTACAGTGTACGTAAAAATTGCAGATATGATGATTTCAGAAAGTTATATCGATTTGACTGCGAAAATGTTGAGTGGTTGGCAAATTATTTTTTTACTGATACTGGTAGAAGGCGAGGGGGTGCACTGTCGCCTTTAAATAAGATTAAAGTCTTTCTGCGGAAATTCAGAACAGAATTCTGTAGGTGAAGAACTCGGTGTTCACCAAACTACTGTCGATAAGACATACACTACAGATATTTTCATGGCAAGTATTCGACAGATATTGCCCGCTCGATTCCACCTAGAGTAATGCATAGCAGAAACACACGACGAACCACTGCCGCCCATCCCTATGTGGTTCAACTTAGTACACCCCGAACATCATTGTTTCAGAACTCTTTCATTTGGAGGACGTCATCTTTGTGGAACGGCCTTTCTGAGACCGTGTTTCCAACCGAATATAACCGCCAACGATTCAAGAAAAACGTGAATCGTTTTCATCGCACACGCACCGCTCCCAGAGCGCCTTAAAGGATTTTCCTATAGTGCTTGTGCTCGATCATAAAAAAAAAAAAAAAAAAAAAAAAAAAATACACTTCTGTAATGGATGCAGTTTTGGAGAAGGCCAATATTTTTATTAAATTTCCTACAAGTGCTGAAGCTGTTGTGGAAGCTAAACGGTTGTGGCCAGAGAGATTTATTTATGTTCCCTCAATTTGTGAACGAATATCAATTGCTTGTCTTTAATTTCTTCATCACTACTATCACTTTCCTCATTTTCACTAAAATCTGCCATATCACAAATATAAGTTTCCTATTTTCCACAAAAACGTAACATATTACTACTGTACTAAATAAGTAGACCAACGTTGTTGTATGTATACGTCAACTATTTTGCAAATTAGGCACCAAACTGAACATGAAATCTATAATCTGAACAAGTGGATAAGCCACGTCTGAACTTGTGTTGAATAAGTATTTGCTACAGAGGTGTAAGAAAAACAGCAATTGCATTGCTTTAAGATTTTATTCATATCCAGATCTAGCGATTGCTTTTACTTATAGCATTTGCTAGTCAACCAATCGCTTTTACTAAAAAGTAATCGCTTCAAGTAATTGCTTAATTTTTATTCAGTAGGCTCATTTTCCTTGCAGCTTTTTCTTATAAATCGACAATGTGATACGGTTCAAAGTTCTTACAACGATATTTATTCATACACGGCGAAATAATCGAGATAGCGGTCCGCTCTTTCTCAACTTCCTGTTTCAATTACGGGGTAATTAGCGTAGTGGAGTACCCCCCATCCCCCCGGCACCCGGTACTACAATGGGTGGGAACGCCCCGGAGACCCGAGGTCATCGCCGGGTCACATTCCCACAAGAAATCTCCCACACTCCACATTAGAATGGTTCTTTAAACACACGCGACCAGTAGACGCAATCTGGGCTGCATAGGCACGCGCTGGAAGCCATTGTTTACAAATCTCCTTTTAAATATGAGATACATGTTGCTCGCATGTTGATATATCGTATGTGTGACGTCAGCTTTGGCCTAGTTGGAACGAGGCAGTGCTACTTGATGTGTCGCACCGTAGTTTTATTTGCAATTAATAAGGTTAGGATATTTTGCAAATACAATTTTTGTAGGATATATTATATTTATGTTTGAAATTTTTGTAGCGTGTATTTTGTATGTTTAACGTCATTTTTGGGCCAGTTAGAGCGAGACTGCGTGACTTGACATGTCGGTCCATACAGTTTTATTAGGAAATAATAAAGTTGGGAAAAAATGGGTCGTTTTTGAGTAAATGGTACAATGCAAGGGCGAGGGGAAAATACTCAACCATTCAGTGAACCTCATCATATTTTACTGTTCTTACCATGGACATAGTAGGTATACCTACCTTTAGACCCTTTTTTCTTGCACAAACAAAGTTTTTATGGGCTATTGACTTGGTTTAAAATATAAATATAAACAATGACTATAGTACCGAAAGTTTCACGTCTGGAGCGTTGCAATCGCGAACGCTCCAAAACAACGTTACTTTGAAGCGACAAAAATTTTACAACTGGGCGGTTGACGGCTAAGTTACCAAGTGAACTGTTGAGATCCAAAACAACCCGATGGCATTTTATGTAAAGGTAACGTAACGTGTGCGGTAACGTGATTATAATATTTAAAGGATAACGTTATTTACGATTCAAATACCCCACAATCGTTATATTTCTTTAGAAATGTAGAAGTTGACGTTAAAAAAAGTGTTTTTATTTACGGTTTTTTATTTAATCTTAAATTTAAAAAATAATGCTATTATATTTTATTTGGGTATTTCTATTCATGTATTAATTAACAGTAAAAGTAATCTAAATCTACTAACCTAAAGGTAATTACAATAACGGTTTACGTACTAAGTTCAAGCCATAAAGCAAAACATTATTCGTAGGTTTTATTTATACACGTTGTTCGTAATTCGATACACACATTATTGTTCGTTCCCGAAGTTTCGCTCCTGGAGCGACGTTCCATTTCACTCCAAACCGGCGACACATTATAAATAATGTTCTATTACGAGGATACATGCAGGGTAGACAACCAGTACAACCACCATTACTAAATCAATTTCTGGGCTGCGATGTATTTTGTGTTGCGGTCGAACGTGTGCATTCTTGAAGGGAAGCTCCGCTCCGAACGTTGCGCATAAGCGGGTTTCACAAATCAAAGCTGCCATTGCCGGTGTCGCTCCACCGTAGCTAGTTACTTCGTCGTTTGAGCGTTATCAAAATATACCGCTCCAAAATCGCGTTATCTAAATAACGACCCATCTCTAGTGTATATCTATGGTTCTTATAAGGTCGACTGCCCAAAAATGATGTTAAACAGCACCCCGGTGAAACTGTAAATGGGTGACAGTGCTGGATTTACCATTAGGCTGAGTAGGCTGGAGCCTAGGGCGGCAGGTTTTAGGGGGCGGCAAATTTGGCCCAAAAATTTTTTTCTGTCTTACAGAAATAAATGGTACAATCTTTATTCATGGTCGACGGGTAGTATTTTTTTAAATAAACTTTATTGTTGGCTGTGTCTGTTAATGGGGATAAAAAAAGGTAGTTGGAACTTTACTGGCTTTGCAGAAAGAAATTTCATTTTCAATAAAATAAGTAGGTAATTATAAATTTTTAAAATATTTACTAAAAATTATTGACCAAATTTGAGCGTGGTCTTACAAAATTTTCGCCTGCGGCGCATTTCGCCTGCAGCGGGCTTTTTCTTTCCCGAACACTTTACCTGTTTCACAACTCACGAGCCGTCACTGGTATAGGGGCGGCAAAAATTGAATAGCCTACTAGCGGCAAATTTGTAAATCCGCCACTGATGGGCGATCTTGCATCACAAGGTCATATTTATCTCAAGTTGCGGCCAGCTGGCCATCAGAGTCAAATTAGCGCTGTTGTCGCTTGATGATTCTCCAGCTGGCCGAGTAACCGAGTTCTGTCGCATATTTTTGACAATATAGAAGAAAAGGACAGTTATATTCTGACTTACTATAACGCTTCCCAAACTGCGCCAGGTGCTAATTGGACCAAACCAGCCAGCCCGCCGCGCCATGTCAAAACTGTCAATTTTTCTTGTCCACGTTTTTTTCTCAGGAAATTAAATTCATTTTTTATTATCGTTTTAATATTTAATACAATTCTATTAGTTTCTATTCTAGAAAACTTTGCCGATGTGCATAATTTTTCCGTTTCCTATTCCAGCCTACCATGCAGGTAATTAGTTTTTATTGTTTATCAAATTGATTTTACACTTATACAAATTTTTGAAGTGAAAACTTCTTTAGGCGCGTTTAGCACTTTTTGTGGGCACTAAATTAAACTGAGCCGTCACGCGTCACACTCGGCTGTGTAACGCTCGAATTCACCTGCTATATTCAATCCGAACTGACCCTGACCGAATGAACGTTATATGCAAGAGCATGCCGCAAACAGTGTGCGTTGTATAGACACTCGTCTGCGTCTCAGGTATGTTCTGGCATTTTTTTAATTATATATTTACGTAGGGTGAAGTAAGGTTTACCGTAATTGCTTATTCCGTGGACCTAATTTATTATGATTTCTGTTGAAGATGTAAAAATTCAAGGGTTGTTCAATTTTAGGAAATATCTTTTTTCGTATGCAGTAAAATTATCCCGTATTCCAAGTTTATGTTATTTTTATGATTGCCTACGAACCTAACCTAAAAGAAACAAAATTGAAAAATTGTATTTGATATTGTTAATTTCACCTTGTTGAAGTTTTCACTTCTGTCGTGTGGTCTTAAGCACACACATTTTTTTTTTTTGTATTGGAAATGTAAGTTGACAATAAATAAATTACCATGAAATGATTCACATACGTAATAAGTATTGGTTTACAATTTGCAAGCCAATCTTAACAAAATATCAGTGGGCATCCTGCAGATAACTGCAACACATTTGTGGCCGAGGTAATACCTATATACCCAGACAGCACAAAGACATCTTAAAGATATCCAAAAGATGTCAACAATAGACATTCATGACGTCTTATGGACGTTTCTTAACGCCATCAAGACATCTTATGGATATCTTAAAAAGGTCGTATGTTACAAAACCCAACGTCTATACCACATCTTATGGACGGCTTACAAATATCTTATGGACACCTTATAGATGTCTCATGGATACCTTATACATGTCTTATGGACACCTTAGATACATTTTATAGGCCAAACCGCAGAGCCCTAAAACATTTTGTTTTGTTTGTTAAACATAAAACATCATATTGCTTAATAATTGGTTTTATTAACGTATTACATAATTAAAACTTTTTTAATAATGAATTTCGCCTATCTGTGGCCCTTCTTAGCCACGTCGCGATGGCATCCTCGGCATCTTTTCTACTGTTTTGAAGCCATGTTTTGTCAGCAGATTTATTGACACTGCATCCACTGATTATAGACCAATTTTAATTATTCGAAAACTAAAAACAAACACCACACCACAGAAAAATATGTACCATACAAAACGTTTTTTAATCTACAATTCGTTTTCTTTTAACGGTTCACTAAGTAGAAAGTAAAAAACTACAAGTCGTCATTAGCAAAACTATCAAAAATCAAGCCCATCGACAGTTGACAGTGTTGACCTTGCGTCAATTTCAAATGGCAAAGGGGAGCGCTTTGTTGCCAATCCTAAGTTGTTCGCGATGTTGCCAAATTTACCGATTCTAAAATTTAACTCTATTGTTTGTCGTTTACAAAAAAAAAAACGATTCAAGAAAACGTCCGAATTGGTAACAATCATTTAAACTCGATTAGACAAGTATATAAAAAATAATAAAAGTTCTGAGAACGGCGACGGTCGGGTTTGTTCGAGCTGACGATCCGAGATGGCGGCAATCCAAAGTGTCCATTTAAAAAATATGTAAGCTAGAGAAAGACAGGGATACTACAAAGACAAAAGAGAGACAAATCTCTCTCTGTGCTATAACCTAAAAAAAACACGAACGTCATATTTACGATATTTTAGCGACATCTTATGGACGTCATCTTACAACATCTTATGTATGTCTTGAAAAAAACGTCTTTAAGATGTCTTTTGTAGGTCTGCAGGCGTTCAGGCATAATTAAGACCTAAAATCGACGTCTTTAAGACATTGTGTGCTGTCTGGGTAACAATCTGGCAGTTACGAACAGATAGTTTAGGCTCTTGAAATTATAATTTTAACATTATTTTTGTTTTACTGAGTAGATTAGAAGTATAACATGATGGCACAAAAATAATGGTTTGAGCTAACTCGATAAGTAGATACTTGGCCATTGACCATATTTTACAGAGAAATTTAATGTCAACCCGATACTGTTTCTTTTGTTTCAGAGAATGCTGTAAGAAGCACCTGATAGTTTATGGATGTTTTAGTACATATGTCTCGTTGCATCCTAGTGCTTGTGGTTTATACAGTATATTTGTGATTGAGACAATTACTGATGAGTAAGACCTGTGAGACGTAACCTAAGGACATTCGTCTATTCTAAACAGTTATTTTTTGTGATGGTTGTCAATGCAGTTTTTATTTATAAATAAACGTAGAAAAAATTATTTACGATAAAGTGCTTCCATCTTTATTTTCCAAATCTTGGTTAATATAAAAACAGAAACGTGCCTTTATTCCATAAAATAAATAGTTTTGTGCGTTTTTTTATTGATTTAATTTGTGATTTAACATTATTTATATTGAATCACAAATTAACTCAATAAAAACTCGTTCAAAAGTTAATAATAAAATTGAAAAGTACAGTCAACTGGGGTTATATCGGATGATATTTTCAGTTATCTGCCTGTATTTCTTTGGTTATACAAAATTAAAGCTAACTAATGTATACTGTGCGAAGAAGTTAACGTAATAAACATATTTACATAAAAAAAATTTTTTTAAGTTATCAGGTTTATTCTAAAAAAAAAAAAGGTCTTCCGATATAACCCGGGGTTTGGGGTAATATCGGACGATTGAATTTTTACATTGAAAAACTACTATTTGCGCCTGCTATCCGGTATTAGTTTGATCAGAAACCTTTATCGGATATTTTTATAGAAAAAATATAAAAAAAATTTTTTTTTCATGTTTGTAGGTAGATAGTAACAGAAAATCGATATTATAGAAATAAACGTCTTTATTCGTAAAATTAAGCAAAGAACATGAAATAACATTATTCTCGAACCTTCAATAAACAAAAAAAAAGACAGAAAAATAAACTTAAAACATTTTTGTTGGATCTTCAAAAAAGAAAAAAAAAAGAAATATAGGATCTAAGGCAATCAATAAGGCTTTCTCGGCATGTCCGATATTACCCCTGAAAAACACATTTTTCGTTAATTTCGATTTTTTGCGAAAAGGAAAGATGCAAAATAAATTTTGAGGTTATAGGGGTCTTGATAAGGGTGAAAACAAATACTAATCCCATTGCACCATATAGCTATCATGCCCAGGTTCTACAGGCTATAGGAGACTATTTGGCTGTCTCAATTTTAGCGAAAAATGTAATTTTAATAATACATTTTTTGTGAGCTTACCTTGACTTTGCGATCGAGCACGAAACCTATGTTTGATCTGTAAGTTATCTGCCAATAGAGAAATATTCTTGGTTAGTAACCAAACTGTCACACAACAGCTATAGCGCGTGAAATTTGAATTATAACCATATTGTCCGATATTACCCCTGCGATCCGATATAACCCCGGTTGACGGTACTTACTAAAACCGCTGTTCAAATTTCCCGCCATTGCGCCTCTGATGGCCAGCAGGTACACTAAAACCGTTCTCTTACTCTCACACTGTCTTCTTTCTCTCTCCACTGTGTTGCGATTTTTTAACAAGGAGTAAACATTTCTAACCCTATAAACTTTCTTTGTTAAACAGTCTGCTGAGTCGATTCTGCATGGGTTATTGCAATTAGGCCGAAAATTCCTATAAAAGAAACGAGAGGTGTCAAAATGCCACAACCAAAAGCCAATTAAACGCCATAAACGAGATTTCTCAATCCGTTTCGATATTTCACGGTCGAATAATTTAATCGGTCATATAAAGTGGCGCCCTTCCAGACACCGGAGCGCGCCCCACCGATACAATAAAACGCGAGCTCAATAAAAGCACCATAAAGCGTTCGCCAATTTGGTGCATACGGCACGTACGGGCAATCGATCGCTTATTGATAACTCAAATTTATGGCCCGATTTGTTGGTTTGCTACGACTTGGTTACCACCAGACGCAGCTCGATAATGGCAGGAACGAATTGCAAAATATTAAGCGAAGGTAAATAAATCATTTCCTTATTGCTGTTTTTTTTAATACTACATTCCGATAGAATAGTATACGACATAACACTTTTATTAAGTCACACTTTTCCAAGTCCAAACGAAAAGTTGCCTGCGTTTCAAACTGGTATTTAAGCAAATAAAAAAAAATAATGAAATATATACAGGGTGTCCGGGAAAATGTGGGAAATCTCCCGGATATGAAAAAATACGTGACAAGTTCATAAACTTCTTTTGTATCGGCCCCCTCTTCGGAGATAAGGGCTCCCAAAGAGCTCCCATGAAATTAAATTTTTGACACATACCTAATTATTAAACCAACAGGTAGGTATATTTCAATTTTTTTCATAATATGATGTATACCAGGTAAGATCAGGTACGTAGCTAGGGCCCCCCCCTCCCCGAAACTCGAGACCATACTTATAAAACTTACAAAAACAAAATGAATTTTATGGGAAATTTCTATATAGTATTAGAGCTCTGATTTCGACAATATAAGAAACATTAAACATTTCCTACACTATTAAATTTTCTTCGTGACAGTTTTATCAAATACAAATACATATTTGTTTAAAATTTTAATACAATATAAACCCAATACGAGAAAAATCAGATTTATTTTTAATGCAGGCGCGGGTACTAGGCCCAAGCACCTCAATTATTACTGAGTTTGTTTTTGTGCTTTTCTTGAGGATTTTGTGTTGTGTTTTTTATTTTTCCCACTTAAAAACCAAGCACTATAATTCAAAAAAGGGCGTGGCACCTAAACATTTTTGGCATGCGGCGCTTTCTTTTTTGCGCCTTAGGCGCGATCTCGTTGGGCCTCCCCCCCGAGAAGAAATCCTGGCTACGTGCCTGGGTAAGATTCTTCGAATCACTATCCCAGAAAGTGTTGCGAATTACTCACAGCTGCAGGGACGGACTAGCTGTGACACTAATGTGCCCATTTTTTTTACGCCCTGTATGATAGAAACTTTGGACAACGTTTTTTACATACCTTTAAAATTATTGACTAAAAATTAAGTACTCTTTATTCATGTCGCTAATCCTAACCGTTTTCGAAAAAACGTAATTTTATTTACATCATGTAGGTATTTAGTGTATTTGGATAAAAGATACATCTTTGTTCCTATAAAATGTTCAACCTTCAACCTTATGATAAAAAAAAACTTCACGGAGCCCATGTTGAGCCCACTTACGAAGTTTTTAACTAAGGAGGTAAAGTTTAAATTTTTATTTTTTGACAAATTCAGACAGGACAGCTAGAAGACTCCGAACAACGATGTGAATTGCGCAAGAAATACGTTAAAACACTACGGCGCGCGGCGATTGCCGATCGCTACGAACCTCCACCAACGTCTTGTGAATTATAGGTTCAAACGGATACAATTCGTTGTTCGGGACGCTGTTCTGCTTTCTTAATTGTAGAGAAAGGGCTTTACTGGGAACAAAATGCATCGCATTGAGAAGATACAATTTATTTCTTTAAAAAATTGCTGTATTAAAAGTAGTTCATTATTCAATAAGAATGTGCTACTAATGGAACTGATTACTACCAATAAAAACGCTGTTCTAACAAATCTGGAATTGATATAACGCTAAAGCGGGTTTGATAAATTAGCAATTTATTTATTACTAGCGTGTACCCGGCCTGCGTTGCAGCCCGGCATTATACGACGTGAGATAATAAGGCGAACAAACCCGAACAAACCTGAACAAACCTCAAACTCAACCGTTTGCCGGCCCGTCCACAATTCACATCCATGCATAAAACATAGTCTGTCTTCGTCCATTCCGGCTTCGGATCGATCGTTGAACGGGCCGGGGACCGGTTAGGTTGGGTCGTTCGTTCTCCCTACTCTAATTTATCAGTGTTTCTCTATAATATTATGCATGTATTATACATAAAAACCTTCCTCTTGAATCACTCTATATATTTAAAAAAACCGCTTTAAAATCCGTTGCGTAGTTTTAAAGATTTAAGCACATATAGGGACAGGACGGGCGATAGCGACTTTGTTTTATACTATGTTAAGATGGGTTAATAAAAAATAAGCTATCAATACAAATTATGTCTTAGCAAACCTGTGTCGAAAAAGTTTCGGAACACATTTGTCGCGACACAATTTTGATATTTGAATCGAGAATGTTTTGAAACGTTTTCCAGCAAAGAATTTGTGTCTTAATATGCTATTTGGTACAATATTTCGTAATCCATTCGTAAATAAATTAATCTCATAGTTCAGTTTAACAAATTTAGCATTATTCTAACCAAATTTAGGTACGCGTGTGCAAAGGAGCCCTTTTCCGTACGGGAGCAAATATATTAAATTAAACTATTTTGAATAGCGTATTTCGTTTCAAATCTTGCAAAACTATTTATTTTTATTTTAACTACGTTTATCAGTGACAGATTTTTAATGCCCCATAGAAAATATGCTTCAATAACAAATTCATATTTCAACAACGAATACATTTCACCCAATTTATTATTTAAATTTAAATAATCATATACGACCGATGAAAATATGAAAATTTATTAAAATTCAAAATCCGATCCCGCTATTCTTTCAGGAGTGGGTGCCTAGCCGTGTCCGCCCACGTTTACATCGCTAATGTATGCCGGGATGGAGCAATTAAATCGGAGTAAACCCGACCGAACAATAAAAAAAAACACTCGGTGTAGCGTATTATGTTAATTGATACCGCGAATCAAAATTGTCGACGCCTCCGCTACGCGCGTGCATGTGCTAATTATCGGAAACGCATCGGAGGAGGCCGAGATAGTTTGTGAGAAGTTGTTATTAAATGCTGATGATGTAAACATTCGCTATCATAGCAGTGGCGGATCCAGACCTCTACTAAGGGGGGGGGGGTGAAATTTTTAGAAGTGAAACAAGTGCATATATTTATTAGGCAAGAGAGAACTTACAAATAAAACTATGAAGAACATAATATACAAAACGTAATTTTTATGTACCGGGTGGTCAAATAAGCGAGGACGTCGGCTTTATCTCGGAAACCGTTAATCCGTACAACTTTCGGAAATACTTTTTATGAGTAAAGTGGTCAAGAGAAATTGCTGAAAATTACTTTTAAGTTCCTCATTTCGCCGCAAGGGGGCACAATTAAAATTTTTTTTTTAAATTCTAAATTTCTCCGAAAATTCCCATATTAAGGTATAACTCTGATTACATCATTGGAAAGCTTAGACAATTCTGCATCATTTTGGTTTAAGGCTCATTGGCGTACCGACCTTGATAAAAGTGGGAGAAGCTATTGAAAGTGTAAACATTAAAATCGGTGTAACTTCTAAACGACTTATCCGATTTTACTAAGTTTAAGCTTGTTTGGAAGGGGAAAAATAAGCATCTTCAATTGCCGTATCCAACAGTACACGATAGTGTTTAATAAAATTGCTAGAGGGCGCAATTTGTAATAATAACAGTTTTTTCGATTTTATCCCGAAAATTCCAACCATATACGGTATAACTATGACATCATAATCGAAAAGTAGATGAAATTTGCAAGAAAAGATATGTAGACCGCAGTTCGATATCTTTGTTCGTTTCAGAGTTATTGCCAAAACAATAATTTTTAATACAAATTGCGCCCCCTAGCAATTTTATTAGAAACTATCGTGTACCATTAGATACGACAATTGAAGTTTAAGCTTAAATTTAGTAAAATCGGATAAGTCGTTTAGAAGTTACAGCGATTTTAATGTTTGCACTTTCAATAGCTTCTTCCACTCTTATCAAGGTCGGTACGCCAATGAGCCTTAAACCAAAATGATGCAGAATTGTCTAAGCTTTCCAATGATGTAATCAGAGTTATACGTTAATATGGGAATTTTCGGAGAAATTTAGAATTTAAAAAACAATTTTTAATTGTGCCCCCTTGCGGCGAAATGAGGAACTTAAAAGTAATTTCCAGCACTTTCTCTTGACCACTTTACTCGTAAAAAAACCTTTCCAAAAGTTGTACGATTAATGGTTTCCGAGATAAAGCCGACGTCCTCGCTTATTTGACCACCCGGTACAGGCTGTCTCACGGTGATCGTGCAATAGAATATTTCGGAAAATACTGCAATTTGATTCCTGCAAATTTGGATAATGTGGTTTTCGGAGACGCTCTCTTCCAATGAAATAACAGCGACCATAATTCGTCGCCTTGCATACGAAAGGACGTAATCTCAAAAAATCAATTTTTCTTAGATACGCCCTTATATTATGTCTTTAGGCGATATTTTATTGCTGTCAAACGGGCGTTTCTTTATCTTTATTCCCTGCGGAGTTATTTAGAAAAGTAGTTTGGGCAAAACACAATTCAGCATATTATAGAAGCAGACAAAAATCAATAAGACTGTTTGATATTTGGGGGATTTTGGGAAAAACCGTAAATAAGATTAAAAACTATTCTAGTTAGTTATAATGACATCTTAAGTAGACAGATAGGAAATGTTCTATCTGGCCTATCGATTAAATAGCAATGTAGAATCGTATTAAAAGAATAAGGATTTTTTAAATTTGTTGATAAAGATCAAAATTTATTAGTTTCCACTTCCCTGTATCTAAAATTCCATTTTTCAACAAATCAGTAACAAGCAAAATAATATCTAATTTCGCAACTGGAATTTCTAGTTTCCCTTGTTATCTTTGAAAATAAATTCCATTTTAGGCGACAACCTGTAAATAATGAACATTTTAGAAAATCTAATTTTTTAAACGGTTAGAGTACGATACAAAAACGTTTAATAATTGGAAATGAAGAAACGAACACAAAAAATATTATACAGGGTCCTCCATTTAAAAAAAGCAAGTTGAGACAACTTCTGGTATACACGAAAGTCGCATAATTCGTCGCCTTGCATACGAAAGGACGTATCTCAAAATTGATAGTTTTGCAGGAGGGCGATTTTAAATTTTTGATACAATTAAAATTTCTGCCACAAGAATACTAGGTATACGGTTTTTATGGCTGTAGTTTGGGTTTTTTAGTCACAAAAAGAATACATATTCACTACATACATTCACACTAAATATTCTTTAAATAAATATCTTCGACATTACAAAAAAGAGAAAAAAGTTTAAACAAATGAGATACGCCTTTTCGTGTGCTGTTAATGTTTTCGTTCTTGTACGATTTTAGAAAAATTTCGGGATTGCCATTTTGAAATGGATATTTGAGGTGTTTAAATTGTAGAGTTGAATTAAGCGTAAATAAATATAGTTTAAAAAAAATTAAAAAACACGCTTTAATAAATTAATCAAACTAAAAAGCGGAAAATAAATACCTATAGTTTAAAATAATTCTTAAAATTCTTAATATAGGCAGAAAATAATAATGAACGATAAACATTAGTATTATTGTGAAAAAAGCGTGGGGTGCTCGATATACGAAAAATATAGCGCAAAGCGCCCCACGCTTTTTTCTTCACTATAATACTAATCGCACCTTTAAAATTAAAGTGACATATTCCAGAAAATAGAGTTTTGCAGAAAACAGGAAAAACTGTAAAATATATTGGACCCCTCTAACTCTCTTGTCTCCTAAGCCCAAGTAATAAATTAAATTAAATGTTAAATTTGGGGAAACATTAGCTAAATGGTTTTACTAGAAGGCAATTATTTAAATTTGATATTAAAACCTACCCTTAATAGTAAAAAAAATAAAAATAAAAAATAAAAAACGAGTTAGGTCTTTTTACTGCCATTTTTTTTTTAACAACGAACGAATTATTTGGCGTTATGCCATTTTAAAATTAAAATTGTCGTTGTACTCAGCGAGTCATTTTAGAATAAGTCCTTTTTTTTATTAAATACCAGTAACTTTTTTGTAAAATGTTTGGAATCAAGTCAGTTTAGACTTAAAGCAGTGTCAATTTTCCGTCGCATGCGACAACATACTGAAATGATTTAGTATTAAAAAGACGCGCGAATACCGTTAATATGAAAAAGGCATAAATAGGTTCCTCTAATTGGGGAGAAGCGATTTGGTATTAGGTCCAGTGGCAGCTGATAGAGGGCGGTATTTAGTGCCATTTTATGATTAAACCTAGAAATGTACAATTTTCGAGTTGTGTCACTTTACTTTTAAAGGTGCGTAATGTTTATTGTTCATTGGTATTTTCTGCCTATATTAAGAATTTCAAGAATTATTTTAAACTATATTTATTTTCCGCTTTTTAGTTTGATTCATTATTATTAAAGCGTATTTTTTAGTTTTTTTAAACTATATATTTATTTTTAATTTTTTAGTTTGAGTTATTATTAAGAAAAAAATTTTTTTTTTTAGTAGAGATAGTCATAGAGAGGTCCGGAGTAGAGATGGAATACTGTCACTAATTTAACAATGACTTTTTGAAATGGCTAGATTTAAAGCTGTGGATCCATTTTTTTTTAAATGGCTAGATTCAAAGTATTGGATTCACAAACCCGAGCAAACCAGAATAAACCCGCTCGGCCAACGGACCAACTGATAGCGAAAGAATGTATCAACACTATTAAGCCGAGTGTCGAGTCGGAAAGTAGGTAGATAGTACGCATGCGCATACGGTGAGCTCTATCTCTCTCACTCTCATACAGAGTATAGTGAATTTCACCTTAGTTTTTAATGGCCGCCGCTGACACATGTCATTTATAACATTTCTTTTTACAGAACTTAAGGATTGGCCAGGGCCGGACTTAAAAATTATGTGTGAACATGGGTCAATTTATTTGTAGTTGTAATTATGGATGGAAAAGAGAATTACCTAAGCAATTTTTAAGATATTTCAAAAAAAAAACACTGAAGGGGAATGGAAATAGGATAGAATATCAGAAAAACAATTTCCTTTTTATTCATAATATAATAAAGTGCTGTTATTTTGGTAAAAACACACACTTAATTTAGTACAATAAAAAATATACAAGGGGCAGTCGTGAATCTAAACTATATTCACGTTTGAAATACGCCCGATGTAAACACTGACCGGCGCGTGCTCTCCGCAAGCCGAACCGCCAGCTAACCTCGTGATTGCCAATTATCGCAACGCTATTGGCCGCGCGGTCCTGTTGTTCACGTGCTTTTGTTGACATTAGGCGTATTTGAAATGTGAATATAGTTTAGTATCATCAATAATTAACTAAGTTTTTTATTAAAGAATTATTTTGTTTTTTAATTTGATTTTAGACCATGCAGTGTTAAGTTGAAAAAATCTATATATTATATTTAATAGCTTATTGTTTACTTTTTTATTTTCTTATTCACGGGTAGATATTTTTTTCTTTAGACTAGGTTCTAAAGAGTTTGAAGTTAACAATAGGTCTAACTTTTCGTTGGTTTATAATAAAACAACAAAAGTTTGTAATGCTATCGAATTAGGTATTTTTTTTTTAATGAATAAAGAAAAAATAATGTAAGTAGATACTACAAAAAAATATTTTTGTCCATGCGTTTGCAAAACAGATACCTTAAGCACTCTTCAATACGACTGTATGTAAAACTTATTTTAGCATAATGGTTCACTGTGGTTTTCAAATTTAATTTTGTTGCAAGTTCCCTATTATTTTTGGTCTTCATCTGACAAGCTGTCGATGTCGTCGTCACCGTCCGAGACATTAATAATTATTTACTTACTTTTGCATAAAAAGAAACACGTCACAGATACACACAGTCCGGCAGTTTAAAACCAAAAAGTCTAATACGCACAAAATATAAGCAAAATGCTGTCTGAAAAATACCAAAAACAATAACACGAACGATCAAGAATTAACATGAGAAAGCACGCGGTGCGCGGTGTGTCCCAATGCGGCTCTGTGATATTTAAAGAACGCGACGAGACACTCGAATTAATGAAGTACGAAAAGAGATATGCGAGAGCAAATGCGTAAGACAAAGATGCACATACTAACGGCATAGACGAGCGATGCTGTGCTTTTGACGAGTTTGTTCGGGTTTGTGAAGGGCAACGTATTGAACTGTGTAGTGTGCATCTTCGTCATGTACATGTAACTATACGGTCAGTTATATATCCATATCTTGTTAATCTAGCCAATGCCCGTGCCTGAAAGCCGTTTATAGAATTAGGGATTTTAAAATCACATGTTGGCTAATATGTTTGACAAGAGAGACGTCAAAGCATTAAAAACTAAGGTGAAATCCACTATATCTATAAGGAAATGATTTAATTCCGGCGATCCTGATCAGGATAATGAGATAAACTTATCAAATTATTATATTGTCAGCGGTTCTTGATAAGTCTACAAAATTTAAATTAAATCTGACCGTTTAAAGTGGGTCAAAATCGGGTTCAAAGAAGTCGGTTACAAACAAACATACATACAAACATACAGGTGAAGCTAATAAAAGCATGTTAAAAAGACCTTTAAAATGAGGTGCCACTCGACCCCTTTTCCATTTAAATGTTTCCCAAGGTTGCAGAAGTAAATGTGAACATCCGTATAATACCTCGTATGTCCCAATATGGGGGAAATTCGGCAGCAGCGGAGGGACATGCATTCTTTCTTGCAGACGACGCGGTGCCGGCACGCGCCACGACTGAACAGGCACCGAGAAACTCTTTAACCGAGCTGGACACGATTTAATATGTAATAATTTAAAATTAGAAAAGCGTCCCCTTAAATAAAGTCCTCCATTTACAGATATCTACTGAGGATAATTGACGCGTGAAATATGACGAAAAAACAATGGGAAATAAGCCTGATGATTAGCGAAAAAAACAATAGCAGCCAATAAAGACGTCATGGCCCTCTTATACATCCACTACAATGAATGAAGTGATATTTTGTGAATGAATCTTGTCTAGAGGCTGCATCGTTCCGTCACACGTCGCCGTCAAACAATGGACGCATATTCTTTATCTCGTCGCATTGTTTTCAAACGTATTACGCGTCGCTCCGGGTGGATGCTGAAGGTGTAGGTCAGTTGCGCGCAGCGATCGAGATTTTCCGTAGACAAAATATAGTAAACATTTTGAATAGATACTCTCGCAAGATGGAGGCAAAGTCACGTGACACTCTGTCAATTTTGGTCTATTTAATTTTGATAGGTTGGAATGAATGAATGAAACCGGACTTGAAAATTATACATGTGATACCTTCTAAAACAATTGATAAAATAGTATCATCGGTTCTACCGCTTTAATATTGCCAAATAATAATAATCATTTCTTTTGAAAGTTTGGTTTTATAAATATTATAATTTAAGGTAAAAAATAATGAACACGAGATTTTATATGGTTTAAAGATAAAGTGACAAAATAGATTTAAAAATTATATAATATTATAATTATCCGAACTTTGAAAATACTAAATTAACTGAAACGCAACTTTAAATAAGACTCTGTCACTCATAATATTTACAACAAATTTTTTTCTTGTTTTCTTTGTTCAGATTATACCTATAGGTAAAGTACCATATCTACAGTTCAACATAAACTTATTGAATCCAGTCAGATATTACATTAACTGTCAAGGAAATCCCCATATATGACTTACGTAAGGTACGTATACCCAAAAAATAGAATTATATGTTTTTTTGCTATCCTATTACATATTAATATGGTTACCTTTTTAAACTACTATATAGGCTATGATAATGTTGAATATTTCATTTCAACCTTACTATTGCCAAACAATAATAATAACAATAATAAAAATAATTCCTTCGAAATCAAATAGCAGATTTTTAAAGGTTAATAATATGGAAAGCTGTTTTTATTTTTTAAGACTATACGGCGGTGTCAGGAGTGTAGGTAGGGGAGAGTTGGACAAAATCGGGTATCAGTCCGATAGATGGCAACAGACATTTGGCAAAACTAGGCGGTGCCCGGTTTTATCAACCTACCCGGTTTTGTTCAACTCTCCCCTACCCACCTAAGTCAGAAAAATAATTTCTACTTATTTTTCTTGACACAGAAAAGTATACCTACTCGTAGATGATGCAAAATGCAAAAATTATACATTAAGAAACCTAACCTTTACGAACAAACATTTTAAGAACAAAAATTTCACAAACTAACTTTTCGACAAAAACGGCGTTCAGATGAAATAAATGAAACTTATTACTTGTCGATGAATCAACTAACGTGCAAGGCACACAATAATAATTATGATCCCTAATGAAAAATAATTAAAAAAATTTTACCTGTAAATTTTTGGTCAAATGAATAATAGTAGGTACTTACCGGCCACACAAAAGTAAATAAAATTCAATGAAAGTAAAAAAAAGGCACAATAACCACAAAATATTTTGAAAACGTAATTAAACATAACAAAAAGCACAAAAACGCAATTCATAACTCGGTGTTTGGGCTCATTACAGTCCACTACTAATCTGGGGATATTATTTTGTCCCAATATCAGCTGATCGATGACAAACTTCTGCTGTCATCTGTTTTAAAACGAGAGAATTCCTGCCTTTTATTATACAGCATGTCTCCGTAAGTTGGAACCATATGGAAAACTTTTTTATTGTTAATTTTACGAAAAAAAGTTATTCTTCATAAAAAGTTCTGCATGGTCTAAAACCTAAAATGCAACTATCAGATATTAAATTCTTTTAGGCATATACAAGGTTTGTTAAAAAATATGAATTTTGCCCAAGAGAAAAGTACTTTTATTTTTGACAACATCGAAAATTGTAATTAAAAAAAGTTGATCAGAACTGGCATATCCCAGGGTATACATTGTGCTTGGATCCCTGTGTATTTCAATATAAAAAAAACAGTTACACACTACTTGTCCGATATGCCACAATATTCAGTTTTAATTATTTTTTCTTGTCTATGATGTTATTAAGAATGTGAACTACCTGTAGGAAGGTTTGACTGCATCTATAGTGGCATTATCGATGATTGTATGATTTGCACTTTTTCATTTCTTCTAATAAGGTTACAATTTTTTTTGTATATGATAAGCCATTTCTTATGCACATTATTCTTGAGACATGTGTAGTATTGTGAAGTCACACACCACTTGGATTTTCTATTATATACAAATGAAAGGTTTTTAGGGAGAATGGCACAGACAAACAATTAAATTGACAGAATAGTAATACCTATCTATATTTTCCTAAATATTGTGACGGCATAACTATAATGGTAAAGATGTGGCACATGCTGTTGAAATCCTTTAATTGGAGTGCGAAAAGTTTACGAATGTGATCCCCATTCTTTCAAAAAAAACCGCCGACGCCGGCGCGCTCTTTTTGTTCCGTTGATATTGCTCCGCACCTGTCCTGATGAGTAATTTCCCCGATGAGTATATACATGATGTGTACGCAACCAGCTGACTTTTATCCGATTGTTTTGTAGTGAAACAATGCACGATATATTTTAAGCAATAGTAAATTAATTGTCGTGTAATTTGTATCAGTCTGCACAGTACACAGCGATTATGACAATATTTCGTGAAAGCTGTGGCTAGATATCATGGCAATGTAACAGCATAAATAGTAGCGCATTTAAACGACTTTAAAAAATAGTTTATTGGGGTTTGAGCCTATAACTCGCTGTTTGTAGATGACATTCTATGTCTATATGAACACTTAGGGTAAATTTGAAGAAGTGGTCCATGCTTAAAGTGGAGTTTAAAGTATGGGAAAGAAAGAAAAAACTAAAAGTCTTCCTCCACAAAATTTAATAGAATAAAAAATTATTCAAAGGTCTCTACATGTTTCGAACGTAGAAACGTTCATCATCAGGAGACAGAAAATATATTTGGTGCTGATGGTTTTAGCAGAAGAAAAAGTAGTATAGAACCTTAATGGAGCTTGTATGGAATTAAAACTTGAAGTGTAGAAGAGACATAATATGAAAGAAATTGATGAAAATTAAACCATACTGAGTATGTGACAAGTCAGTAAAGAGGGTCTAAACCAGTGGTCTCAACCGCCGTTCCGCGGAACAACGGTGTTCGGCAAACCTCTTCCAGGTGTTCCGCGAAATAATTTAGTAATATCAACTAGGTAATCTGAATCATGAGATAGTATTTTATAAACTGATTACTTCACCGTAAATATTTTGACAAAGGTGGTGTTTCGCGATTTTCCTATTGCTACCAAAAGTGTTCCGCCGCTCCGCCACCACAAAAAGGTTGAGAACCACTGGTCTAAACTAACCAAAAAAAGGGGGAAGAAGAAAAATCTTTCTAAAAAGGTGTCGAAGATTATTTAAAATTGTTTAAAAATTTTTTTTATAAAACATCTTTAGGTTTATGTCGGTAAAACATTGTAAGGGTAAAAATTGATTTTGACTAATTTTTCAAACAAAATCAAATAAAAGAGTATTTAGATATTTACGAACATCCGATTTTTTTTTTAAAGTTTGACACCATGTATCGTAAAAACTATGCATTTTCGGACCCATGTTTATATGAACTTTTCTTCTTAAAATCAGTTAAAGAAGCACCCCTTGGAGTTTGGCCACACACTTAAATAACACCCTGTATATGAGAGCTCGGTAGTGATCAGTCGAAATAAATTTAAGAAAAGAGGTGTAAATATTTTAGTAAATTTTTGTTTCCGACCAGTGGCGGATTTACAAATTTGCCGCTAGTAGGCTATTCAATTTTTGCCCCCCCCCCCCCCCCCCCCGTACCAGTGACGGCTCATAAGTTGTGAAACAGGTGAAGTGTTCAGGAAAGGAAAAGCCCGCTGCAGGCGAAAATTTTTTAAGACCACGCCCAAATTTGGTCAATAATTTTTAGTAAATATTTTTAAAATTTATGATTACCTACTTATTTTATTGAAAATGAAATTTCTTTCTGCAAAGCCAGTAAAGTTCCAACTACCTTTTTTTATCCCCATTAACAGACACGGCCAACAATAAAGTTTATTTAAAAAAATACTACCCGTCGACCATGAATAAAGATTGTACCATTTATTTCTGTAGGATAAAAAAAAATTTTTGGGCCAAATTTGCCGCCCCCTAAAATCTGCCGCCCGAGGCTCCAGCCTACTCAGCCTAATGATAAATCCAGCACTGTTTCCGACATTGAATATTTTTGAACAACAGATAAAAGTGAGTTAATTTTAAAATTTAATTTTGCATTTTATAATAAATTATTTATTTCACTTATTAATTACTTATGCCACGTTTATTATTGTTTATTTTATTAATTTGATGATTCTTTAAAACCCGATGACTCACCAAAGAAATAATACATTTTCGTCGGTAGGTCAGTGTGCCTTCTTACCCATTAAAGAAACCGATGGTGTTTACCAAATGCCATATTGCATATAAATATTCGAATCAAATCACATATCTCGACCAGTGTCTGTGCCACGCCTGTCACAATTTTGCACGTTGTCAAGTCGCGTTGAAATGTCTCGTTACCGGGAAATTTAGAAATTTTGTAGTAGTACTTAGTACTAACATGTTTTATTTAGCAAAAAGCTACCATTAAATATTTTTTAATACATTTTTTTATCACATTTTTATAGATTTCTTTTTAAATTTTAAAACGCAACCTTTTTTTAACAACAATAGACAGAAAAGTTAAACATTTTGCAAACTGTATCAAATATTACGTATCATTTTGTTTTTTAATTAAGTGTAATTTTAAAGTTTTTTTAAATTGTTTTAATGATATTTGAGATTTAATAGAATTTTCCAAATTATTATATTCTGTCAAACCTTTATGAAAAATAAACTTATAAGCTAATGTTTAGTTCTTGTTTTATAATTATGATGGTCATAATTAAAAGAACAAAAATTTTTTAAACAATCAGGCAATAAATTATTTTTAATTTTATATATAAAGATACATCTAGGTATATATATAAAAATTAATGTTTGTCTGTCTGTATGTCTTTGTCTGTATACCTTTTATCCGATTACGATGAAAATTTGGTGAGTTGTTGTGTGCAGGCCGAGGAAAATTATGGCATAAAAAAAAGTAGCGCAACGCATGCCGGGATACCGGGATTTGGTGAGTTGTTGTGTGCAGGACGAGGAAGGTTTCGGCATAAAAAAAAGTGGCGCAACGGATGCTGGGATGCCGGGATGTCGGATATTTGTGTAATGTCTTTCCTTCAAATTTATTTTAGTAAGTAGCGTAGCAACGCGCGCGGTGTATAGCTAGTACTAAATAAAAAATTAAATTTCTGACATTCAACCAATCTAAATTTTTCAACATTCATTTTTGTATATTTATATATTTATATAATCCGCATTACCTTATTTTGTAAAATTTGTAATTTATCAAATATTTTCCCACTAGCACATATAAAATGGAAGAACATTAAAGAAAATGTGGTAATATAATAGTATTAAATACAGTTTTTTTAGAAAACAAACTTAAATTAGAACTGATTATTTTAAAATAACCTACTTTTCCGGCAATCTTCGATATAATACTTTCAAAATAATTTTGAATCAATGATTATCTCTAAATATTTAAAACTGTGTACTAATTCCAATTTTTCGCCATCAATTACATAATTTATATTTTGACAATTTAAAAAATCAACAAAAGCTTATCATGAGAAAATGACTGCTGACGTCTTCGAAGAGTATTTTGAGCAAATGATAGAATTAATTCCCGAAAATTCTGTCATAGTATTAGATAACGCCAGCTACCATTCAAGTCCTTTAGAAAAACTTCCTACGACTTCTTGAAAGAAAAACAGATATTATAAATTGGCTGTCTAAGAAAAATATACCTTTTGAAGATGGCATGTTAAAAAAGAGCTTTTAAAAATAGTGCAAAAAATAAGTCACGTTTTAAAAAATGTGTAATCGACGAAATGGCTAAAAAATATGGTATCATTTTACTTAGACTGCTGCCCTACCACTGTAAGTTAAATCCAATTGAGATAATATGTGCACAAATAAAAGGCTATGTAGCAAGGAATAACACAAGTCCTATGGAAATTAAGCATTCTATTTTTTATACCGTGCGAGCAAAAATTATTTGCATCAAAGAGGGCTTGGATTAAAAAACGTAGGGCTTGGTTTAGATCACAATGCATATAGGCACGATATATCTAACCAAATCTAGGTTAAAATTTTGTCAAATTCATATTATGACATGATATGCCAAACTAATGAGTAATAAAATAAGTAGACAAATACAAATTTATTTTTGTTGTTTACAAAATTAACAAAGTAAAAATATAGAGAAAGAAAAAGACACTACTACACATAGGTGTATTCTGAGAATTCACATAACCGGAGAGATGGAACCAGGCTTCATCCGAAAAAAATGTTAGGTCTAATAAACCATTCCTTTCCAATAAATTTTGGGTAAACCATTGTGAGTAATTCCTGAGTCTTTCAAAATCTGCGGCTTGTATTTCTTGGAATACTTGCACTTTATAAGAAAATAAATTTAGCTGCTTCTTAAGAATAGCCCTGCATGTTCTATAAGATCTACCCACTTCTTGGGACAGGCGTCATATATACAATTTGTTGGCGTATTTTGCATTATTTCACGAACGTTTGCAACAAGTTCTTCTGTTCTTACAGATGGTCTTCCTACTACTTTTTTGTGTTGTATAGAACCTGTTTCCCTAAACACAGCCACGGTTCTTTTCAGGCAATGATAAAAATCCCCAGCGTTAGGAAAATGTTCATGAAAATCGTCCATGCACAAAACCCGCATTGTATTGCCACTCACCATTTACTCTAACCCCGTTTCGAAAATATGCTTCAACCATGCATGAATGTTTTGTGCTGTTCCGTAAAGCCCATTGTGTGAATTGTTCAAGAAATTGGAAAAATGAACGATGAATCAAATTACTTATAACGACTGTCAAAGATGATGGAAAAACTGATTGATTGTTAATTTAGGTAGTTATTGACACCCAACAGGTATTAAGCTCTACTGCTAAGCGTTACGTCCTTAGATGCAAGGCCCTCTTTGATGCAAATAATTTTTGCTCGCACGGTATATAGCAGAACTGGCAACGTAGCATAGCACCCAACTTTGTGACGGTCACGTTTGAGACGAAAATAAAATCTCGTCGATAAAAATTGCCGTCTGGAGGTGGCTATGGCTACGTGCGACGGAGTTATAGCGCCCGTTGGTTGCCACCCGAAACGTGCACCCACGTCACGCGCGGTGCATCCGGCCACACAGACATACTGACTTACAATTGCGGAAAAGTACTGACGACAGGTCCAAGGCTAGTGACCAGCGAGCACCACAACGTTTGTGTTTTTATTACGACAGATATTAAATGCCGATTGGGATCAGAGTCATAAACCAGAATTATTGTCATTATTCGCGATTTTAACGAGTCCAATGAGAATGTTGTATTCAAAGAAGTAATAATGGATTTGTAATAAGTCCGTTACAAGTCACAACCATCATATAGACATAAGGGAGAGCTATCGTGCCCAAACGGGATAGTCTGTCAAAGAAAGATACTGCTTAATTGTTTTTTTGGAAACTACTAGTGCCATTTATTAAGAAATAGGCAAACTATTATCATCTTAGATCCCAGTAGGCATGGCAAGTTTTATATCCATTTAATTTTTACTCTGTGAATAGTGACAGTACTGACAGTTCGACAGTAAGGCCGGATCCACAAACATCCGTGATACGCATCCGTTATGTACCACATGATTAATCTGAACCAATGAAATTTTAGAGCCCTAAAATTTCATTGGTTCAGATTAATCATGTGGTACATAACGGATGCGTATCACGGATGTTTGTGGATCCGGCCTAACTGTGTTACAACTGTTGTAAACAGAAAACGGTGTGGTTATGTTAAATTGTTGCATCAACTTAACATTGTGTTTATTCCCCTTAGACGAGCAAATAATTATAGGCAAGTAGATTTTTAGAATCTGTAGGTATTCTTCTTTAATTATTTGTGTTTGTATTCAACAAAACTACATTTTTGTAATTTAAAATGGAAAAATATTTTTAATTGCAAAGTTTGGCAATACGGGATATCAAGTAGTTTGATAAAACGGGACACTATCCCGTTTTGCCCGACTAGCTGAAATAGTTGTACTAAATTCTCGTTACCGTCACCTAATGACACGGCTCCCCCAAGAGCTCCATTACAATCAATGGAGACACAGCAAAATCATTACAACCCTTTGATTCTATTACTACTGAAAGGTTTCACGAAACTTCAGCTCCGTCCCGTCCCCTGTAACACTGGAGATTTTTGTTGTAACGACAAAAGAAGGGGACAAACTGCAGTGCTAACATCTACCTCATACAAGATAGAGCTTGAAGAATCTCCAAACATAAAGTCAAGTATGAAAAGGAAAGAAAAACACAAAGTCTTCCTCCACAAAATTTAATGGAAAGGATTCCAAGTTTAAGGGTCTCTACATGTTTCGAACGCAGAAACGTTCATCTTCAGGAGACAGAAAGTTTTTAAATTTATGCTGATGGTGTTAGCAAAAGAGAAATTGAAATTTAGAACCTTAATGGAGCTTTTATGGATTTAAAACTGAAGTATAGAAGAAACATGATATAAAAGATTTGATAATGGTAAAACCATAGAGTGTTTAAAACATTATGAAGGGGTATAAACCAACCAAATAAATTGGGGAAAAAGAAAACCTATCTAGGGTGTCGAAGCTTATTTAAAAACATTTAAAGGAAATTATGGATATAAGACATTATTGTGAAGGTACAATCGTTGTGTTTTCACATAAAAAATTCTTTTCACCACAACAATTTGAGTATGGACTATTTCTTCAAATTATAAAGTCAAGTGCTAAAAAGTCCAGATTAGAAAAAGTAATTAAAAAAAAAAAAAAAAAAAGAAATCACAAGTAAGCAAAAAAATACAAAACCTTTAAAAGAGAAAAAAAGAAAATTGAAAAGAGCAACAGTTCAGAGGATGAAGAACAGATAAATGCGTATAATATTCTCAGTCTAAAAGCCCTCTATCCCTTATAAGAATTCACATATAATATACTCTTTATACAACTGCACTGAAAGAAATGCATTATAACCCTTATGAGAATTCTTATAAACATCATAAGAATATTTAATACTATTTGGGACAGCAATACGTGCTAATGCATATATACACCAGATATAGTTAAGACCAGTCCATAAGAGTAAATAGCTATGTTATACTGTTTATATGACATGGATTGTAATCCTAAAGGTTTGTTCCATAGCCAATATAAAACGTGCGTATACTCATTATATATTTGTTGAAAATGAGTATAATCCAGTTTTATAATGGGTATAAAACTGTTTAGTTGCTAATACAAAACAGTTTATACCCATTATAAAACTGTTTAGTTGCTAATACAAAACGGTTTTATACTATTTTTTGGTTTTTAAAATTTTGCCCTCTAGGGGTAGTATATAGGTATTTGAAAGGATTACAAAAAAAAATAGGTAAACATTACAAAGGTCTTTATTAAACTTGAACAAAAACAACACAAATAAGGCCATTTCTCCTTAACGCTTACAAATACTAAGGAACAACAAAAAATCTGAAACCATAAATAAAGGTTACCAAAAATACTAAAAATATTTACACTTTATTATGTTGCTTACAAATTGCTAAATACAGACGTTACAAAACTAAGACCCAAATCAAATATAAGTGAGTTAGGGCTATTATTATGAGCTAGTTTATCTCAAAATTCACAAAAATTAACTAAGGCATACGTATGGAATTATTCCGTTTCGTACAATTTTATTTTAGTTGTATTCATACACTCATGGACAAAATTATCGAATATTTTTAATTTTTCATAATTTCTTTTTGAAAAAATAAATTCTGATGAATCAAGTCATTTAAATACTATCATTTACGAGAAACTGTTTACTTTAAAATATTTTAGTGAACAATCTTAAGTTTTTATTAGAAGGAAATCGTAAAAAAAAAATTAATGCTAAATGTTATGAAAATTAAGGATATTTACATCATATTTAAATACTAATTGGAGGACAATTACAAGTCTTTTGATTAAAATTAGAGCACAGTTAGTAACGAGTATTTCCCCCTCGAGCTCTAATTACTGCTTCCATTCTTCTCGGCATGCTGCTAAGAAGGTTCTGGATATATTCTTGAGAAATTGCATTCCACTCTTCTTGTGCAGCAATCCGAAGCTGGTCTATTGTACTTGGAACAGGATTTCTTCGTCATATGCTGCGTTTAAAATAGTCCCATGTATGTTCTATTGGATTTAAGTCGGGGCTATATGGTGGCCAATCTAATCTTTGAATTTGGACCGCATCAAGGTAATTAGTCACTATGTTAGCTGCATGCGGTCGAGCATTATCGTGCATTAATATGAATCCTTCATATCCAATATGGCCGACATAAGTCAAGACATGATCTTGCAGGATGTTTTCAATATACAAGTCACTTGTCATTCGTCCAATCACTTCCACGAGTTCGGTGCGTCCCTCCCAAGAAATACCGCCCCAGAGCATTATACAGCCACCGCCAAAACTAACGGTCTCTATGAGATTGCAGGCAGCATACCTACCGTTCTCCAACTCTTCTGTAGACGTGGTTTCGTCCATCTGGCTTCCATAACTGAATTCTAGTCTCATCCGTAAAGAGAACATTTTTCCAATTCTCGATATCCCACTGAATATGTCTTCTAGCAAATTCTAATCGTCGGGCTTTGTGATTTTGGAGAAGACGTGGAACTTTGGCGGGCCGTCTTGGCTTTAAACCTGCTTCTTTTAATCTTCGCCTAACTGTTTTTGAACTTACATTAACTTGTCTTACATTTAGTAAGTCATTTTTGAGATGCGTCGATGTCAATGTGCGATTTCGTGTAGAATTAAGTCTCAAAAATCGATCATCAATTGCTGTTGTACACCTCTTGCGCCCTTGACCAGGTTTACGTACGAAAGTTCCAGTCTCTTCATACCTTTTTAAAATATTCGATACTGTAGATTGACCTCTCCTGAGACGTTGTGCTATATCCTTTTGTTTATATCCTTCGTTATATAGAGTTACAATTTGCACCGCTTCAACTTCATTGCAGTGTGTAACTGGTGGCATACTGATGTTTTTAATAGCAACAAACACAAACACTATTTGCTATTACTTAGTTAATTACACTACAGTAACATAATTCCAAGCTTAATTCACTATAATTCATAAAATATGTAATTAATTGTTTTTGATAAAATGCACAAGAGACAGTAATATGCGCCATTAATGTTAATTAAACATCAAAATATGTTAAAACAAGTGAGTAATCAGCCTACTAGATAACTAATATCAGCATATGTAAGTTTACGGCGATTATTTAAATTTATTTTGAAATAATAATGATTACAAAAAATATTCGATAATTTTGTCCATGAGTGTATTATATATTTTGCAAAGAAAAATAAAAATAGCTACTGATTTGGAATTGTAGGATTAGAATTGTAAGTTATTATAATAGTCTAAATTATTTTATTGTTTACGGCATTTTATTATAAAAAATTGTAAAAATGAATCGACAGTTATAGATTTTTTAAATCATTGAAACTCAGTTATTTGAGACTTAAAAATGCATTTATATAAACATTTAGGTTAACAATTTTACAAAATTAAAAGATATTTTCATTAATCGTTATCTATATATTTATAAGACTGGCAATCTTATTTTCTATAGATATCAGTAATCAGTCATATTATACGAAAGCAATGCCAAAGCTAATGTTTGTGAATTTTAAGATAAACCAACCACACATAAGTAATATTAGGTACTTACCCCCTTAAAATGGGTTGGGTTTGAGTTTTGCAAACTATAACATGATTATGTACAGTCGAATATATTATCCATAGTTTATTATTTTATACAATACATACAGAAAAAGTTCAGCCACTAAACACACAATCCGCGGAGTCCGGGGAACAAAGCAAATGGCCACAGTGTCCCGTGTAAATGTTTGAAGTTTCCCCCACTCATCGCGAAATAGAAGTGTGTTGCATACTCGTTAATAAATGTTTAATATGAACCACTATTTTAAATAATACCCCAAATAAAGCGTTTTATCGTTGGTATAACACATTCTTACAATAACTGGCTTATATGTAGTATTATTCTGTCCTATTGTACGTATAAATAACGAGTTAGCAATTCTATATGTTGATTGTTAGTTAATTTTTTTGTTGTAGTTAAAGATTGTTTAATAGTAATTATTAAAAATGTTGCTACTGATATAAGATAATTCTTAACAATTCTGTTTAATTAGTCGATTTCCCTCTGTGTGTTTGATATTATATGTGACAGCAGCGCGCTTTTCTACTGTATAAGAAAACGAAAATCGCTAGAACGTTAATATGTAGTGATAATATCACGGTAATTTAGCCAATAGGAAATAGCAGTTAATGGTACCGTAGAATGGTTTATAGCTATTATTGCTCTGAATACTCATAGTAATTATCAAGTTCTATTGAGGGTGTAATCTGGTTTTATATACTGTATTAGTTCAGACTGGCAGTTCTAATGAAACTTGACAATAATCATAATAATATTTGCTTGCACGGTTAATAAAGCATATAGGCACTGACCACTAAAAATCAGTACTGTATAGTTCTCAAAAATTTAAACAGCTTCTAGTGTAATATTGTTCTTGTCGTTTAACATTGCATATGATTATATTATATAAGTAATGCAACATTATGGTTTACTGAGATGATAAAATTCGTCCCTAGATTATGAAGTCTAATACTAATGATGGGTTGTGCGAAATAAGAATCTTCTATTGCTTTATCTGACATGCAAAGTTTAAAAAAAACTTAAATAAAAAGTAAAAATAACTTATTTGAAACATGTATTATAGAGAACAAAATGCGTCGTATTGAGAAGATTCAATTTATTTCTTAACAAAATTGCTGTATTAAAAGTAGTTCGTTATTCAACAAGACGGTGCTGCTAATGGAACTGATTACTACCAACAAAAACACTGATCTATCTATGACTTGACTACTTGCACAAATATCTCTATATTTGTTCATTAATTTCAAATTAAAATGATTTATTCTAATTCTGCAAAGAATATTATAAATAAGTGGAAAATAAGTAATTTATTTCAAATACAACCGAGGATACGTTCATCTGATCGATTTGAGTACTACTTCTATTATATACATATTTCATTGACAAAATACTATACTCAGTCCATTCATAACAAAGACACGCCAAATGACGTATTTATTGCTTGCCATTGTTTTTTCGCTAATCATTAGACTTAGTTTCCCATTGTCTATTTAAGAAGTCAATTAATAAAATACAATATATATTGTTTCAGTTGCTATTTTTAGTTTTATGTGATTTTTGTCAATTATCGGCGGAGGACACAAAATACCTAGTTATAGGTATAAATGGAATGCTTTAAATAGATTAGGTACATAGGTACCTATACTTATCATAAAAATTTTACACTTGTAAATAATGTATTGATTTCAACTTTCTTCTATAGCCTTCACATTTCTAATTTTATATTACTTAATATTAAAATGTTAATGGCATCAAGTTCTGCTTCGATCGAGATGAAAATTAAGCAAAAAAATAGTAGTCACGTAATTCGCATTATCTGTTAAATTTTAATTTTTTCCAAAAAATAATTCAAAAGTGGGGTTATTTATTTATTAAAATTTATTTTCCACTTAATGAACACTTTACTGATGACACTGTATTCTTTTTTGTCTTACTATTAAGGTGTATTACTTTCAGACACAACTACGTTTTGAAAAATACTTATTTTATGAAGGTACCTTATATACAGGGTCAAAAACAAATAAACTTTGCATCACAATGACATGCGACCAAATTTTAATAGCCCAATTTTGATTTTGTAGAAAAACACACATTTAATATGGTGCTACTTTAAAGAAAATGCATTTGAAATAAAGCATTGTCAAAACTAAGAAGTTTTATGTAGGTTGCGTTGAGTCTTATTTTGCAAAAGTGGTGCAATTTACAAAATATGGGCAAAAAATCTAAATTATCTTATGCAGCCAAAATTTTCCATGTGGGCTAGAAACTGCATTTAAAAAACTTTTTTTAATAACTTTTTCGATACTTTTAGAAATAACCTTTAACTTTTGAATTATTTTTTGGAAAAAATTAAAATTTGACAGATAATGCGAATCACGTGACTACTATTTTTATGCTTAATTTTTATTTCGATCGTAGCAGAACTTGATGCCAAAGTCAAATTTTGAATAAAGCTATTAATAAAAAAAAATCCCATATGATGCGGACTTTACTGGTCACACTGTATTTTATATGACTTGCTACAATATGTAATTTACAAAAATTTGGTCAAATAAAAATATGTCTATGTCCATGACGAACATGTGAAAAAAGGGTTCGTTTCCTTTATTTTTTGATAATTTCTATAAATTAGCGTAATAATTTTAAAAAATTTTGTTTATATGACCATTATATAATGAAACAATATTAGGTAGGTTGGTAATGGATTTAATGACTATGGCTTTTTTAGCAAATGATAATGATTACATAGAATTTATACTTTCAATTTCTGCAAATTTTAATACATAACAGGATTCAAAACCGTTCAAGAAACATAACAATGCAACGTTATAACAACGATTCAGGCTGCTCAAACGCCAGAACGTTCTCATTTTGAGCAGTGTTTATGAACAACTTTTTACCTGAAGTACACCAGCTTAATATTGAAGGGTGTTTGGAATTTATACTACAAGGAATGTATATAAGTATACTTACATCCCGTGAAATAAATAACATTTTTTCTCCTCCCCGCAGAATTTATTCTTAAATTTTTATTAATTTAATTTCATACTTTTCCTACGAAATTATGGCTTTGATCGGTTTCCATAGCATCATAAGCATTGTTATTTTAACAACAACGTCAAGCTGACAGTTTATTATCAAAAATTGAGAGAAATTTAAATTATTGATTTGTATAACAGCCAAATGGATATAGAAGAATCAGCAAATATAACTTGTATGTCGCTGCTGCGAGAAAACGTATATCAATACTTGAAGAAATGATGCCAAACAAAGACTGCTACTGCAGTTTCAGAAACCGTGCTTTTGGCGTAATTTCACGAAAAATCTGCTGTATTAAAGTCTCCATCAAGCTTATGGTGTGAATATTCCATGCTGAAGTCCACCCTTTTCATAGAAGAAGACATAGATATTTCCAAGTACCTATCCTAATCTTCGAGCATTTTTAAAAAGAAAAAATGATGGATATAAAAACCAAAAAAATTGTTTGTGCTTAAGACCACACGACAGAAGTGAAAACTTCAACAAGGTGAAATTAATATAATTTAAAAAATGCCAGAACATACCTGAGACGCAACAAGTGTCTATACAACGCACACCGTTTCCACGTCGATGTCGTCGATACTGAATGCGACTGATGGCGGCATGCTCTTTCATATAACGTTCTTTCGGGTCAGGGTCAGTTCGGATTGAATAAAGGAGTCGAATTCGAGCGCAACACAGCCGCTGCCGTCGCGCGTGACGCGTGGCGCGACGCGTGACGGCTCAGTTTAATTCAGTGCCCCCAAAAAAGTGCTAAACGCGCCTAAAGAAGTTTTCACTTCAAAAAATCTAATGTGTTTGACAGGGAAGATGTAAATAAATTCCTGTTTAAAGCCTTCCGATGATATTTATTTAATGATGAAGGTTGTAATGATAATGGGAATTGCTGGAGCGTGCCGTTCTATAGTGAACTCTGTGCAATGAAAATGGACAATGTTATATTAAGGCATGCATGAAGTCATATTTGTTAGTATTCCTGATTCCAAAAGTGGAATGGCACGTAAATGTATAGTGACTAAAAGTGACGATGAGAAGGTTTGTTATTTCAAAATAGTTCGAAATTAGGCATTAATATAAGATTCCACATAACGAATTTTAATCCTCTCTTCTTCATGCGATATCAAAATGGAAAGGGCTTAACCAGCCTGTCGGAAAATTTCGATTTCTTCAATTCCAAGTAAAATTGCTAAATTTCTGTACTTTCATAACGTTAAGGAGTAGGTATACTGGACACTCCCTTAGAAGAACGTCGGCCACTTTATTAGCGAATACTGGAGTTGATGTCTTAGCCCTCAAGCGACATGGCGGATGAAAATCTGCAACTATTGCGGAAAGTTATGTAGTGGAGAGCGTCAACAATAAAAAGGAAGTTGCAAATAAAATTTTATAAAATATAACGAAGCCAAAAGTCTCCTGCAGTACTTTTAAGAGTAGCAGAAAACTCGGTTAGAGATGGAAAAATTACGGAGTCAGAACATTTCATACAAATTGAGAGAAAACGAGAAAACATTTTATCCAAATTTTGTAAATAATGTTCATAATTGTAATAATAATTGTAGGTACTATTAATATTCATATCACTTAATGTTACTCAATTTTTATGCTAAGTCATTGTTTTTATATGGCATAAATTATTACCACCCAAGGGTGGTAAGTTGACTTACAACCCGTAGTCATAGGGCAATCGATACCTTTTTGGTAATTGTTACTTACGTCCTTCAAAACAGTGTCAAAATGCGTTGTTTACAATATAGGGAGGAAAAAAAAACTATTACTTATGCCTAACTTATAATAGTTTATTATTTAACGAGCATAATGTAGGTAATAGTAAGCGCGAGGACGGTTATAACGCGATCCGCTTGTGGCGAATGTAACTATGCTTGATCTACTTATACATATAAAGGGGAGTTTTTATTACGTCTATGTTTACAACCATCCATAGTATTTCATTTTCACCATGGTCAAAATCCATCGCTACCTACTTATTAAACACACCAGGCGACTCTTTAACATTTCAATCAAGATACTTAAGTACAGTGACATTTCTCGTTTCCATAGAAACGGCAATGAGGGGCGACGTGAATGACATTAGATAGTCCGGGAGTCGGCGAGTGATTTTGGTCGGACATCTAATATTGTGTTGCTTCCTTTCATGCCTTGAAAGACACTGCATGTTTATTGTTGAATTGTTTATTATATTCACAACATTTGTAGTTTTTTGCGTGATGAACTTTTGAGAATTTTGAAAAGGAGTGTTTTTGGCATACGTGACGTTTCAAAGAACCCGATATACCGATATTAATAAATAGCATTTTATGTTTCTAATTTACAACAACCGGCTTTACATCGCTTAACCTCAAAATTACTTTCTTTAAGACGGCGGCCTATGATTGGCCGGTTGAAAAGTCCATAGTCAGACTCTAGACGCTTGTTATATTTTCACGTACTTTTTCATCGTTGTATATTATAGGCCGTAACTCCAAAAACAACAGGTTCTGCCCCGTTCGTACTCCCTGAATACTTATTATTGATATACCGCTTCTCAATCAAGGCCAAGCATGTCTGGAAAAATCGCTCTTTCCCCGAAGTGTCACTGTGAGATGTATGTTTATCGACGGCAGATATTGAATGTTGATTAATTCAGCATTTGCATATGAATTTCTTCATTTTTCGAGCCATTATGCCGGTAAGAGGCCATTTATAAGCTCTCTTATAAGCCATTTTGAGACGATGTGTTTCCTTATGCGTGGCCTGTGGTCTATTCACCGATCGCTGATTTCCTTTGATGTCCCATATGGTAATGGGTTTTGTCACGCGTGAGGTTGTTTAATGATTGAATTTTAACATTTTGAAACAGAATTTTTTTTACATGTCTAATCAGGCATCGAATAATAACTATGTTTAATAAATTGTTAAACTTAAACAGTAAGATATCTAAATTTGCTTCGAAATGATTTTGTTCCAGCTCTTGCCACTCTATCTCCACACACCGAGGAAAATGATCAACGGGTTTGCTAAGACATACAGTGTCACCAGTAAAGTCCGCATCGTATAGGATTTTTTTATTAATAGCTTTATTCAAAATTTGACCTTGGCATCAAGTTCTGCTTCGATCGAGATGAAAATTAAGCAAAAAAAAAGTAGTCACGTGATTCGCATTATCTGTCAAATTTAAATTTTTTCCAAAAAATAATTCAAAAGTGGGGTTATTTCTGAAAATATCGAAAAAAGTGATTAGAAAAGGTTTTTTTAAATGCAGTTTCTAGCCCACAGGCAAAATTTCAGCTGCATAAGATAATTTTGATTTTTTACCCACCACTAAAATATATTTTCCACTTAATGAACACTTTACTGATGAAACTGTGTTCTTTTTTGTCTTAATATTAAGGTGTATTACTTTCAGACACAAACTATGTTTTCAAAAATACTTATTTTATGAAGTTACCTTATACAGGGTCAAAAACAAATAAACTTCGCCTCACATGCGACCAAATTTTAATAGCCCAATTTTGATTTTGTAGAAAAACACACATTTAATATTTCGCTACTTTAAAGAAAATGTATCTGAAATAAAGCATTGTCAAAACTAAGAAGTTTTATGTAGGTTGCGTTGAGTCTTATTTTGCAAGTGGTGCAATTTACAAAATATGGGTAAAAAATGAAAATTATCTTAGGCAGCTAAAATTTTGCATGTGGGCTAGAAACTACATTTAAAAACACTTTTTTTAATAAATTTTTTCGATATTTTCAGAAATGTTAAATTATTTTTTAATTATTATTATTGATTAAAATTGAAATTTGACAGATAATGAGAATCACGTGATGCTAAAATCAAATTTCGAATAAAGCTGTTAATAAAAAAATCCCATATGATGCGGACTTTACTTGTCACACTGTATTTACGATTAGTTTTGAATGATAAAAATTACTTTTTTTTAACTATTCCGCCACCCAAAGACGCCCACTCACCTCGCATGACTTGCTTGATCCGTCCCGGCGCGGCGGGAAGTGATTAACGGGGCCGCTGAATCAAGTAGGCGCGGGTCAGTCGAAAAAAAACGCAACTCACTGGCACGGCCTGCCCGACCGCCCGATCCGACACTTCGTTAGGCCCGATTTGAAACGCACGTCACAAAGTGGGACCACACTAATGGCCTCAAATTTATTGGCTGCCAGATTTACATATTATTATTTTATTGCCCTGAAAGAATTGGCGTGAATGGGTATTTATTTTGACTTGCGGCTTAGAGGTACGGTGTTTTATGGGTATATCTATAAACCATAGCCTTCTCGATTTTAAAGGAACAAGCGAGACAACATTCCTAGCCACCACTATTTCGGGACATTGACGGATTTAAATTGGAGGGTATCTCCGAGGGGTCAAATAATTTGAGGTTAATTTAACTTGTCAAATCATGACGAGACATTGACGTTGATTTGTTAATACCGTGCGAGCAAAAATTATTTGCATCAAAGAGGGCCTTGCATCTAAGGACGTAATGCTTAGCCGTAGAGCCTAATACCTGTTGGGTGTCAGTAACTACCTGCATTAACAATCAATCAGTTATTCCGTCATCTTTGACAGTCGTTACAAGTAACTTGATTCATCGCTAATTTTTCCAATTTCTTGAACAATTCACACAATCGGCTTTACGGAACAGCACAAAACATTTATGGTTGAAGCGTATTTTCAAAACGGGGTTAGAGTAAATGGTGAGTGGCAATACAATCCGGGTTTGTACATGGACGATTTTCACGAACATTTTCCTAACGTTGCTTTTATTGCTGGGGATTTTTATCATTGCCTGAAAAGAACCGTGAATGTGTTTAGGGAAACAGGTTCTATACAACACAAAAAAGGAGCAGGAATAACTTCTGTAAGAACAGAAGAACTTGTTGCAAACGATTGTGAAATAATGCAAAATACGCCAACAATTTGTATATAAGACGCCTGTCCCAAGACTCCCAAGAAGTGGGAAGATGCAGGACTATTCTTAAGAAACAGCTAAATTTATTTCCTTATAAAGTGCAAGTATTTCAAGTATTCTTTCTGTATACCTATTCGTACTTTTTTAATTTTGTAAACAACAAAGATAGATTTGTATTTGTCTACTTATTTTATTACTCATCAGTTTGGCATATCATGTCATAATATGAATTTGACAAAATTTTAACCTAAATTTGGTTAGATATATCGTCCCCATATCATTGTGATCTAAACCAAGCCCTACGTTTTTTAATCCAATCCCTCTTTGATGCAAATAATTTTTGCTCGTACGGTATAAATATGAACAATGACTATATATAGTACCGAAGGTTGAACGATTTTATTAGGCCCGAATAGGGGCAAAATAAAGGGTATTTCGTAGTTAAAGGTAAAAATGTTTCTTTTTTTTAAATTTATTTTTGTCTGTATTCTGTTTCACTACTCCTTAAATCTCAGAAGGCCTTGCAATCGACAATTATCTATTTGGATGATTTTGTTTTTTAATTAACGCCGATTGCAGTCCATCACCGGTTGATTCAAATCGGCGGCGCATCGCTTTTTTGCGACGAAAACCGTAATAACGTTCGTATTGAAACAGTTCAGACAAAAAATGTCATTAATCGATAACTTTATAATATATTTTCAGTTTTTATCCATTCTGTGTTTATTTTTCCTTAAATTTATAAATATTAAAAATTAATATGTAATATTAAAAAATAAAGGTGGTAAAATTTTAAAATTAACATTAAAATGTAAATATCATGACCCCTTTTAAGTGTCTGTATAAGTAAGGAAAACATAGTTAGTATTCAAAAATATTGAATATTGCTTTTGGTGTATATTAATTAGGTGATGGTCATGATTAAAAGAACAAAAATTTTTTAAACAATCAGGCAATAAATTATTTTTAATTTTATGTATAAAGATACATACCTACTAAATAAAAAAATTTAATTTCTGACATTCAACCAATCTAAATTTTTCAACATAAAATTTATTTTTGTATATACTTGTCACAATTTAAATTAATCCGCATTGCCTTATTTTGTAAAATTTGTAATTTGTCAAATATTTCCTTACTAGCACAATATAAAATGGAGGAACAATAAAAAAAATGGGGTAATAAAATTGAATTAAATACAGTTTTTTTAGAAAACAAACTTAAATCAGAACTGATTATTTTAAAATAACCTACTTTTCCGGCAATCTTCGATAATATGATACTTTCAAAATAATTAAGATCATTAAATTTTGAGTCAATAATTATCATAAAATATTTAAAACTGTTTACTAATTCCAATTTTTCACCATCAAATTAAAACATTAATATTTTGAGAATTTAAATTATTACCCATAACCATACATTTATTTTTTGAAATATTTAATGTAAATTAAGGTGTCATCAGCAAACATTTGTAACTTACACATTTTTAAAACTAAAGGCATATCGTTGATGTATAAAATAAATAACATTGGACCTAGTATAGTCCTTCCTTGAGGAATTGCTATAGGTATTATTTATTTTTTATTTTAATATGTTTTTGAAATTTTTGTTTTTTGTGATCTGTTACTTAAATAATTTTTATACCATTTATAAACGTTTCCGCGAATACTATACTGATACAATTTACTAATATTATAATATATATATACCAATGTAATAATATTACCAATATTATTACATTGGTATACGGGTATAGGGGCCCCAAAGGCTGGGGACCACCGGGCATTTGCCCGAATTGAATTCCGACGCTGTGACATAATACCTAAGTACATAATAAAATATCAGAATTCTAATCATCCTTAAATTTAACAAAAAAAAAGTATGTAGATAAACAATCCCAACAAACAATTATAGTCTAAAAAAGGTGACTTTTACCTAATATTTTAACTATAAAGCTCGACGGACCGCTTTAAATAGTCAGAAGTTAGTAATTTATACCACTTTATCACCTAGTGGGGAATAAAACCAAGGTAATAAAGTGGTAAGAAACACCTGTCATTAGGAGAATTGTTCTTCATAGACGAGGCCAAGTAGTCTTCTCCGTGGTAGTAAAGAGGTGTTTTTTACCCGTATTTTACCTATGTGGGCCTATGTTGGGCCTGTTATGGGCTATGAAGTTTATAGAAAATCATAACCACAATTTTAGAAAAAGATAAAAATAGTATTTTGTTTTTATTTGTATCAAAGCACAGGAGGCAGGAGGGTTCTTAAATCAGAACATGTCATGTCAGCCGCTATTGATTTTTAAAATGGAGTGGTAGTATATAGATAGGTATATACTTATAAAAATCAATATTTCATCGATGTGAAGTGAAAAAATGGGTGCGCGTAAAAAATTTTCGTATAGATTTCAATTTTACCTAGAAAAACTAACCGCGCCCCAGAAAAAAGGCATTTAATTAAAAAAAACAAGGTAAATTAAAATTGAAAATACCAAAAATTTAATATGTAGCCAATATTTAGTGCTTGGACGAGTAAGTTAGCTCGTTTCTGTGCTCGGTTTTTGTAATATATTTGTTGTTGCTTTAGTGTTACAAGTAATCTAACAAAATTAATTGAAAATAATACACCATGTTGAAGAAAATATGGCGTCAGTAAAATATGTTTCCTAAAGGTCGTGATTTCCTGTGGTTTGGGCCTTAAAAAAAATTGGACCTATAAGTCAACCCGTATTAGGTTACGCTAGGAGAAAATTTCCTATTTTGTATCTTCCGTCTTGATAGGTCTAAATTAGGAGAAATATTCGTTTATATGGCATAACTTTATAATAATAAAAGTGTCTATGAAGCCTAATTTGGGGTTTTTAAGAATTCTGCAGGCCCTATGTATGGCCAATTACTCCATAAAATGTTTCTATCGGGGTTGCTGAATTAATGTCTCGCAACGGATTAATAGCCACTATTATAATGTAACTAACCTTACTTTTTGGAATAGTTCGAATATAAATGTACAACGTTTTTTTTCTTTGTTCCGGCGTTTTGTATAGCTCCTACGCGACCCCATTTTATTTCGCCGAAAAAATGGAAACTGATTATTTTAAAATGGAGAGGGTCAAGCTCCTCCTTGGATTATTCTTATGTTCCCCACAAGTGAGAAGATTACCACAGTGCAATAAACTTTACAATCCTCATTCAAGTTTTCTAAGCCAGAATCTCTTTAAAGACATAATTTTTGGAAGATACGGCTTTATATCCGGTAAAAATCACTTTGAGGACAAAATATTAGGCTATAAAGAAATTATTTAAATCATAACTATAACCTATTTTATACTTTAAAGCCTTCTGGGCTTTAAGTACAAAATGTAAGACTCATATAGGGTATACATCACCTCAGAAAGTGTTCACATTATAACCTGACCATGAAGATATATTAAAGACAAAACGAAGTTATTTGTTCTTCATTTATGGGCCTAAAAGATTATTGGGCTTTAAGGCCCAATCTAAGGTAAAAAATAACTTGGTTGGGCGTTTATTACTGACTTTCCTTAGACCTAACTATCAAGTCGATTTACAAGGTAATTATCTACTCTTTTGGACCATCTCTTGGGCCTCTTATATTTTCCCACTTTGAACACGTATTAATAAGTTCGAATTACTTTGTTTTGACCAAACAGTTAGTCTCTTTGGCCGTTTCGTCTAAAAAGCCGATTTGGAGGTAAAAAATAGACTATTTTTTACTTAAATAGGTCATTTTCTCCAAATGAGAGGTCGCCAAGGCTTTAAATGTTTGTTGGGATGCCTCATTATAATTGGCTTCAAATCTTTGTAAAATTAAGGAAACTGCCCTTTTGCTTGTTCGCTTGTGACAGGTGGGGAGGGACTGCTTTCTCCCCTTATGGAAATAAATTTATAAAAAAATATGAAAGGGGACAAAAAATAGAAATAAACGGGTACCGACACTCATTCAATAACTTCATATTATAATCGTACCGTAGATACCATCCGCTCTCCCCGCGTCCTGATCCCAGTCACGATTTCCGCACGAACAGAAAAATCCGCCGTCGACCTTATACAAATCACCTCTCAACACCATCGAGCAATAACTCTGCCCCCCCTGTCCCCCCACGGTCGGCCAATGCCGCATCCGATCGGACGCGATCGGCCCGCCCGGCCATTTTCTATGGAGTACGACCTCGGCCGCCCGTTGGTCAGACGGCGGTACCGTCCGCCAATGGCGTGCGTGCCTCGCGGGGCCCATTAGACACTAATGAGATGCGCCGCTAGCGACGAGATGTAAGAGGCTGCTCGGTACGATGTCTTTGTTTTATTGCTGTGATCTGGTTCGGTACGACTTTGGTCGACGTCGTCGTCGTCGTCGTTACGAGTGCGTGCGATAATCCGCGTTGCCGTTAATCTGCGAACCGAGATTGGGATCTGTAAAGCCGGTGGTGGTACTAGCTTAGCTACTTTCCATCCATTATTTATGTTGTATATAAGTAGATAAAAATGTGTGCCTAAAAACAAGCACAATCATCAATTTTAGGTATTGAGTGATAGTACCTGTTAGTGATTAAAAAGCAAAAATAATGATTGAAGGGATAGGATAAGTACCTATGCGTTTTAAACTTTTCCGTGGTAACTAACAATTAGTAATACTTATAGGTTCGTACAGTAGGTACCCAAATCACATTATCGAGGGCTTAAAAAATCAATTTTCTAAAATGTGTGATTGCATTATCAATGTCAACAATTTTAAATTAACCCCCCTCGAGGGGCTACTGGGCTTTAACCCCCAGTACCCCAAAAATCACTCTTCAAAAAAAGCATGACTTCTATCAATGACTATTCTCATTTTTACACTATCTTACAGACATACACCAATACCTAATTCTACAAATATTTTTATATAAATAATTTTAAAAATCCTCGACACTTTCTCTTTAGAAGGCCTTTTTCTTCTTCCTCATCATTTGGTTGTTAAGACTTCCTTTGTCACATGCTCTGCATGTTTTATCTCTCCTGAACTTTTTTTTATATATGTCACCAAGGGCGTCGCCAGCCAGTGAGCTAGGGAGGGGCAGCATAGAAGAACTGAAGAAAACATTAAGATAGAAAAGTTTTAATTAAAAAAAAAAGTAGAAAACGAATAAATTATTTACATACAAAATCAATTTAAACATAATCGTCTAGGGTTGCTAGCGAATTTGTTGGTTACTTTGTTTATCGTCCGCAAGTTCTTGAAAATGTGTTGCCTGTGTACACTCATCATGGCGAGGCCATTGAGTCGAGTTCCAGTCATCGTGCTCCTCAACCAGGTTTTGATTCTCCTCAAGCTACTGAATGACCTTTCAACTGTACAAGTATACAAGGTAAAGCAATAAGAATCCTCAAAGCCTTCTTTATCGCAGGAAAAAAATTGTCAGTTTCCTTAAGGACTTCCACAACACTTTAGTTTGGTCGATTCTGGTTTTTCCTTCCATATTTTTTTCCAAAGTTCTATCTCATTCTTGATATCCAAAATATCGTCAAAGTTTCTGAATTCTTCGCATGCTTCTTTAAGGTCTTCCAAAGATATGTTTTTCATTTGCGCAGGGTGTAGTTTTGTTAGGGCAAAGGATGGGCTATTTTCTTCAGAGAACCTTATTTCGAGGGAATTTATAATTGAGTCCGAATAAGGAATTGTCATAGACCTCCGTCAGAATTCTGAAGGGCTTTTTGCTGCGGCGTTGTTGTCTTTCAACAGTACGGGGTATGGATTTCATATCTTCCGTCAGTCCAATTTTTTCCGCAATAGCAGTAGCATCTTTGATAATATCTTCTGTAACTTTTTCGGGATCGCTACCGTGGTCTTTGACCAGTTGTAAAATGAGACTAATATGCTGGAATGCCTGAACCGTGTCCAAGGATACTGATTGGAGCAAGTTTACTGTGGGTTCTAAAATACCGGAATATTTGGATATCAATACGAGGCTAAAAATAAATGAAGCTTTGGAAGCTGCCGCATGGAGCTGATACGCATGTTTCCTTGTCGCATTATTGCCATCTCGAGACAATGTTTCTAAAGCCTCCATTATAGCACAAAAATTCTCTTTAAAAACTCTGATGCTTTTGTGTTTACCTTGTTTCGCATAACCGGGAAATATTGGGTATTAATTTCCGTCTTAGAACCGATTCTAGAAAAAATGTTATTATATCCTTGATGGTCCCAACGGTATTTCTGATGTCGGGCAGGGCGTTCAGATTTTCAGATCATTGATGACCAGATTGAGCTTACGTGACGAGCAATCTTCGCGAACCGATGCAGTGTTGCCGTTGATTCCCGGAAATTCTCGGTTATTGTTTCGATTAGCCGGGTGCGCGTAATTTTATTTTTAATTCCAGTGCGCCGCATTTTTAGAACCTCTAGGGGGGGGGGGCTGCTGCCCCCCCTGCCCCTCTCTGGCGACGCCCTTGTATGTCACTTCTACATTTCAAATTTTTAAAGCCATAAAAGCTCCATTAAAGTTTTTACCATTTTCCCTTCGGCTAATACCATCAGTACTATATAAATTTTCTGTCTCCTGATGATGAACGTTTCTACATTCGAAACATGTAGAGACCCCTAAAGAATTTTTATATTCTATTAAATTTTGTAAAGGAAGACTTTTAGTTTTTTCTTTCTTTCCCATACTTTCAACTCCACTTTAAGCATGGACTACTTCTTCAAATTAATTAATATGTTTATTTTTTTCATTATACTGTGTGTAAATATTCTATGAACAAGTAAGGATTTTCCTTTGCCCAGTATCTGGATAGAATACGTAGCTTCGTCTGAAAATCAAATTCTCTGGACAATTCGTGCGTGATTATTCACTCAATTATTATTTCCCAAATTTGCTCTCGCCTATCAAGATAATCTTCCAATAACTCTTGTACATTTACTGGTTTATAGGGATGAAACTTTTCTTTCTAAAAGAATTAAGATACGGTGGTTTAGTGAGTATCGTAGGCACGCTCAAGTTGTGCGCTTAAGATATAAGAATCTCCCTGGTAGTGATAATAATATGTTTATTTTTTTTTCTCCTCAGGTATACCTGGACGAGGGACTACCACTATTAACACTATCTTTAACAGTTCGGGAAGTTCTCCACTTAATTGCTACCCTAGACACTGTGTCGATTGGGTAATATTCGGGCTATTTGGGTATTTTTCATTGAACATATCACGGATTTCCCTATGACTTCTACCTTTATGTCCACAACCTGACATAATCAACATTTCTATGCGTTTATCTTCAGCGAGGCGCATTTTGGATGTAATATCAGCAGAGCAAAATTCAAATTTGATCAACATTAACTGACATTTTTTGACGTCCCAGACTCAGGCAAATAACAAATTGTCAATTATTGTGACTTGAGTTCAGAATTGGCCTTCTCGAGGATATTTTTTTCGCTCAACGAGAGAGAGCCCTACATCTGTTCCAAGACAAGTATCAGTTTTGAATGTCAAATAAGATTAACATTTTATTCCATACTTCACAATAGATTCAAAATTGAGACGTGTGCTCTGTGCAGATATTCTTATAAATACATTAAATGTAAAATCATATCCTACCTATCTGTAATAAATATCCGACACCTCGTCCGACACTGAACAGTGAACACATTGTGGCAGTAATGTATTTCACTGTCTATTTCAGTTTTCAAGATGTCTTATATTCAATTTATTTTGCAATGAAACGATTTTCGTTGAAAATATTATATTATAATATAAAGAAAATATAAAATTAATTTGGTCATGCCAGCGTGAGTGAGAGGGGGGGGGGGAGGTGTTCAAGTGCACATTTAAAGGGGATAGAGAAGGATGTAGATTTTATAAATAGCAATAATGTAGCTATTTTGTCATCCCGGTGGTCGACAACTTTACGAAATTCATGAACATACCATAAGAGAGCGTATTTATGGGATGTATAGAGCAGGTGAACACGTTACCATCCGTTCAAGACAACTAAACCCTAAAACCATTGTTGGTGTTGAAATATCCACTGGTTCATTAGCGGACTGTATAAAAAAATTAAAATTTAAATGGCGTAAATGTACTGTATTAAACAGGCGTTTTTAATAGAGCAACTCCATTTAGCCCAAAAACGAGTAGAAATAATTTAAAAATAACAATTTAAAAATAACGGCGACTCTTAATTTCCCTTCAAATCTGTTTTTCTGGATGAAATCTGGATATACAGTAAAGGGGCTTTTAGGCGAAGTTGGCAAGATGATATTTTTCATACAGTTAGAAAAAAAATCGTCAGAGGGCGTACGGTATATTATTCTACATGCTGGTTCAGAAAATGGATTTGTGAATATTGATATTTAAGTTTGGCCTGAAATCGGGTGAGTATTACGATTCGATGAATAGTAAAAACTTTGAGCAATGGTTTGAAGAAAAATTGTTACCAAACTTGGAAGAAACGTCGCTTATTATCATGGATAACGCCACCTATCATTCTGGGCTAATTGAAAAAATCCAAATACAAGTTTGTCAAAAAGATTACTTATTGCATGGTTATAGAACAAAGAGAAATTACGGTTTCACCATTTGCAATGAATGATAAGATCTGGATAATAGTGAAGCAGCATATCCCATCCAAATGTTACAAGTAATCTGGAAAGCGCTATTTATTTATTAATTATTTTTGTTTTGTTTTAACAGGTTGGACGAAGTTAACATTGCAACATGGACATCGAGTTTTAAGACTTCCTCCATATCATTGCCACTTTAATCTTATTGAAATGGTTTAGTCGGAATGTAAGCGCTAATATGATGCAAAAATAAGTTATATGCATCCTGAAACAAATGAAGTAGTTTTGGGTATGTGGACTGAAGCCATATAAAATGTAACAGTGGAAAAATGGAAAAAAAAATGTAACAACACACACTATAATAAAATTATAAATGATGTGTGGGAACGAGAAAGATTTATCGATGCTTCAGATACTCTTCCCCTTATTATTAACTTGGACGAATTTAATGATGATCCTTGCGGAGATAATTTCTTTTAATTTAAAAAAAAACTGTATTTTGTTGTGTTGTAATTTTTTATTATATTTTCGTCTTTAAGATTTTATAAATAAGATGAAAATAGTTGAAATAATATAAGGTTGCATACGGCCATTGATGAGTTTAAATTAAACGTCTTAAATTGACAGTTCTAGGTTTAAAATGACAAGCGTCAGAATAAGTCAACTGAAGTTCTGTATTGCAAATATTTTTTTTTGTAAATTCAGGAAGAAAAACGGTTTTACCACCCTGTATATAGAAGCGATTTCCCGATGAGTATTTGGCTTTTCGATGATCATGTTCTACACAAGTATAGGTAGCGCGTAAAGAAAATATCTGCTACTTGCGTACTTGGTATTTCCACTCAAAAATTAAATTTTTATCAGGACATAGCCTTGAGTTGATATAAAATTTAAACATACTTATTTAAAAAATGCATGCTATTTGTGATATTACATACTATCTATATACTTTAAATCTATAAAGATGATAAAGCACTTAGTTATATAATATATTATAATATGTATATTCATCTGATTTATATATGGTTGGTTTAATTATCAACCTTGAAAAACTATCATCTAATATTAATGTAGTGTAACGTAGATACTACGACGATTCAAATAACACGAAAACAAAAATGGTCAAGTGTAAGTTCGTCAGTTTTGTTGAACTTGTGTAAGAAAGCATTGAACAGGTTTACTTTTTTATTAAATAGGCAAATATCCGGCACTCGCTGGGCTAATACCTATAAATTTTTAGTAAATTACTCTGTATCAAAGGATAATGCAATAACTGTGAATAAATAAATAGTATGTTTTCAATTAAACAAAAAAAAATATGTTTTCAAAAAAAAATAAACTGCTCATCTTTGTTTTCAATCTAATACACTAATTTGGTTATTTCTTAAAAAAGAAAAATAATAAGTTACTCTATAATACATCTACGGTATGTCCCAAATTACAAAGAGTATGATAAAATTAATTAGGATCGAGTTCTTCACATTTAAAAAGCTTGAATTAAGATATTTAAGCTATAAAAGGTGAATACCTTTTCGTAAAAATATTATATTGTTCTTATGCTTTAGTCGATCTCTCAATACGGTTTTGGCAGTTTTTTAATTTTATGTCTTAGGACTGGAATTATTCTAATTTTCTTGTAGTCATAAACTAGCTGGAACTTGTCAAAAAGTGCCAAAAATGTCATTCTCGGAATGTCAGTATTTTGTTATCGTAATTGATAAATTAATAAAAGCAAAAACGAAGTTTTGCTTAAACTTGACAATTTTTCTTTTTTTGCTTTTATTAGGTGATTTATAAAAACCAAGTTTTTTAACGCAAAACAGCATGATACAAAGAAAACAAGATATTTATGCTAGATCGCAGTCACAATTTTTCGTTTGACTGGCGCCTGACGTCACGCAGCGTGGATAATTTAATTTGAACTGGATTTATCAACGTCTACGCCTAAACTCCTCATTAGGGAATCATGAAATTTCCAGGATGTCTTCTCCTTATATATTATATATATAATCAAACCCTAAAGGGGGAAAAACGGAGGTTGAAATTTTTATAATAATTTCTGTATCTCAACAACTAAAATTAGTGGAGGTTTAAAAATTGGTACCTATAGGTACTGGGTGTTATTTAACTATGTGGCCAAACTCCAAGGGGTGCTTCTTTAAGTGATTTTAAGAATGATCGTAAATATCTCAATACTCTTCTATTCGATTTTGTTGAAATTTGACAATTCTGTTTGTAATAACAAGATGATAATTGAGCCTCAATTAGATTAAAATTATTAAGTCCAGTGGCATCCCGGAAGACAGTCTAACTACTCTAACTAATATTTTTGACAAAAAAATTGCGCGCCACTACCTTTTTTTAAATTATGTAATTTTTTCGAATTAAGCAACAACAAATATAACTATTTTATCTCTTGAGTTTTTTTCATATCTTGCTTTGTTTTCAAGAAAAAAAATAAAAACCACTTTATTGCATGTCCCTGGGATAATAAGAGTAAAAAATTTAAACTACTTACCAAACTATTAAGCAATTAAAATTACACGAAAGTCCTGTTTTGAATTTTTTCGCACAGATTAAAACTGTTTTCGATAAAAGAAATTAACATAAAATAACTAACATAATAATTTAAAAAGTCAGTGGCGCGCAATTGTTTTGTCAAAAATATTAGTTGGACTCTCTTCCGGGACGCCACTGGACTTAATAATTTTAATCTAATCGGGGCTAAATTATCCCCTTGTTATTACAAACAGAATTGCAAATTTCAACAAAATCAAATAAAATACTATTGTATACAAAGGCGATGAATAAATGTGGAACAAGACACAGTGAGACTCTCTGTACATTATGTGGGTACATACATAACATATCCATATAATATTCGCAAGTGGCTTTAGCTACATGCCAAATACCGAAAAAGGAAGAATCACGATGTAATTGCAGTCCTGGAATACCTAACGAACATTTTCGTTTGCTACTGTCCGCTGAATCTATATAATTTCCCATGATGGGCGATATACTGAACGCTCCCGGTAGGGGACGTTCTACTAGAATCGGACGGATTCTAGGTCTGAGAGTAGCATTATTCATGAAAATAAATGCATCAATGAAAAAAGAAACCATGTAATATTGGCTGGTGAAGTGTTTCTGTAAATAACATTTTGGAACAACAGAATATAAAGTGAAAAATTATATAATAGCCTTACCTAAGTATAGTACCGCCGAGTTCAAAAAATAAAGACTCTATCTATCTATCTATCTATCTATCTATCTATCTATCTATCTATCTATCTATCTATCTATCTATCTATCTATCTATCTATCTATCTATCTATCTATCTATCTATCTATCTATCTATCTATCTATCTATCTATCTATCTATCTATCTATCTATCTATCTATCTATCTATCTATCTATCTATCTATCTATCTATCTATCTATCTATCTATCTATCTATCTATCTATCTATCTATCTATCTATCTATCTATCTATCTATCTATCTATCTATCTATCTATCTATCTATCTATCTATCTATCTATCTATCTATCTATCTATCTATCTATCTATCTATCTATCTATCTATCTATAATATAGTACTTGAATATTAGTATTGCTTTCAAAACTAACAATACTCTAGGGCAGTGGTTCCCAAATTTCGCAAAATCCCGGACCCCTCAAATCGGATTATAGTAACATGCGGACCCCCATGGCCAGTTAATCTTTAAAGTACTAAAACAACCGTTTTGTAACTTATTTAAACAACATTTTATATATCAATACAACGTATTTTCCTTAAAAACAATAATAAACTTAAAACACAAGAATTATCTCTATTCTAGTGCTAGTTGTAGGTATAAAGTAAATTTTAAACACACTGTAAAAATATGAAAGAAAATAAACATTAGGCATATTGAAGTAACTAATTTTAAAATTCAAGGAGAAGAATGAAATATTGTTTTTGAATTTATAATTTTTTCCAAATCTGGTCTAAAATTCGATATTTTTAACCTTAAATCGGGACCAACATTAAGCCGATTTCTTTGCTTTGATTTTAACTGAACATATACAGAAAAAGCGTGTTCACACAAATACTGTGCTCCGTGGGTTCGCGGACCCCCAAAAAATACGCCGCGGACCACCACTTGGGAACCACTGCTCTAGGGAAACATATTAAAAATAATAAAAGTAAACTGAACAAAGGAAATAAATCTGGGGTTCACAAATTAAAATGTAATGATTGCTCTAAAGTTTATATCGGACAAACAGGTCGAAACTTCGAAAAACGAATGAATAAACATCATGCTAGTTTTATAAAAAACAGAACAGATTCTAATTATTCTAACCATCTGTTAGAAGCAAATCATACATTTAATCATAACTACAATATCTTGCATATTAAGAACAAAATTAAATTTACTTGAATTCTTAGAAATAAATAGGCTTAAAAATAACAATACTCTTCTTAATGATAAATTGGATTTAAACGGGTCACCTCTTTTGAATCTCTTTAATTAGTCTGTAATAGTATATTATTAACCAAGGTTTAGACAGCCATCATTATTGCCCGAGCGTCAAGTTTAAATCACGAGGAGCGGAGCGACGAGGGATTTAGGGCGCGAGGGCTATAGGCTGTCTAAACCGTGGTTAATATAATTTTTTTCCCACTACTAACACTTTTATTTTGTACAGTATTAATAAATTATAAAAAATATTAGGTATGTATAAATATATATTTTAATCAAGTTACCTGCTTTGGCATATTGGCAAGATAATTTGTTTTCTTGTCAGTTGGCTTGGTTAATGTCAATTTTGGTTTATTTACGTCATGTATTGTTGGTTGCCTAACCACAAGAAATCACCTTTCACGTTATTTGTTGGGGAATTAACAAATCAAGTTACCTGGTTTTAAATAGATCGGTCAATAATGGATTTCAATGCTTTATTATTGACCGTTGTCAATAGCAACTGAGAAGGGAGAGAAAAACGATTTCTGGCGTTAATTAATCGGTCAATAATGGCGATGTTATAGGTTAGTAGTGGAAAAACATTATTATTGGTTTTTCCAACAGTTTAAACAACCTGAAAATTACCTGCAATTACGTCTTTAGATGCGAGGCCCTCTTTGATGCAAATAATTTTTGCTCGCACGGTATAAGTATTGTATGGCCCAGGCAGTTTCAATAAGTCCCTAATAAATTATGGCGAAAAGCAGACATCTCAAATTTAATTTTGTACAAGAAACCATCAATCGCTTACCAGAAACTTGCAAACCATCAAAAAATATTTGTTTTCCACATTTTATAGAAAATAAACTATTAATGAATACATCGAATACACTCCTGTGCAATATTTGCAAGTGACATTTTCGGCTTTAATATTATAGTTTTTACATGATGTTTTTGCGAAAGACTTTACGTGGTCGATTCATTGTTAAGGATATTGGAAATAAAATTTCCATCGTTAGACGACCTCCCCCTACTGTCGCAATGGTATTACATGGTACTCCCGCGGCAGTACTACCGTGAGCGGCGGCCCCTTGGCCAGCGGCAGCACAGATAGCCGCGCGAGATATGGCCGGGGGCAGTCGTAAACCATCGGGTACCGCGGAGACAACCGCACAACCTGTCCGAGATACCACCGCAATATGGGCAATGGGTCTGTGTTGGTCGGGATACGACGGGGCATGGGCTTTATGACAAAATTAAATGTGGTCGAGCTGAACACACATAAATGTTACACGGAAAGAGCATCTGTACAGCGATAGTATTAACCCGCAGGCCGCAGGCCACAGGCCAATAAAAAAAAAGTTGAATGTTTAATCGGCTGTAGATATAAATCGCACATTATAATATCTCTGTATGAATGGGGATTTAGTTTTTACAGGTTGCCATCCACTAATTTGAGTTGGCAGCATCATTCCAAGTATTCCAACTGTCTTACTAACTAAAGGTCAAAAATTCAAAATAGCTAATAATATCCGGACATCACCACACAACAGATTATCATACACATTTTTTTTTAATTTCTTTATATTTATTAATTTTTTATACTTATAGGTACAGTGTGACCAGTAAAGTCCGCATCATATGGGATTTTTTTTATTAATTGCTTTATTTGAAATTTGACTTTGGCATCAAGTTCTGCTTTGATCGAGATGAAAATTAAGTCAAAAAAAGTAGTCACGTGATTCGCATTATCTGTCTAATTTTAATTTTACCAAAAAATAATTCGAAAGTAGAATTATTTTTGAAAGTATCGAAAGAAGTTATTAGAAATAGTTTTTTTAAATGCAGTTTCTAGCCCACCTGCAAAATTTCAGCTGCATAAGATAATTTTGATTTTTTACCCACCACTCAAATTTATTTTCCACTTAATGAAAACTTTACTGATGACACTGTGTTCTTTTTTGTCTTAATATTAAGGTGTATTACTTTCAGACACAAACTACGTTTTCAAAAATACCTATTTTATGAAGTTACCTTATACAGGGTAAAAAAAAAATAAACTTTGCATCACATGCGACCAAATTTTAATAGCCCAATTTTGATTTTGTAGAAAAACACACATTTAATATGGCGCTACTTTAATGAAAATGTATCTGAAATAAAGCATTGTCAGAACTAAGAAGTTTTATGTAGGTTGCGTTGAGTCTTATTTTGTAAAAGTGGTGCAATTTACAAAATATGGGTAAACAATCAAAATAATCTAATGCTGCTAAAATTTTGCATGTGGGCTAGAAACTGCATTTAAAAAAACTTTTTCTAATAACTTTTTTTGATATTTTCATTTTTCTACAATTTTTTTGCTTAATTTTCATCTCGATCGGAGCAAAACTTGATGTCAAAGTCAAATTTCGAATAAAGTTATTAATAAAAAAATATCTTATATTATGCGGACTTTACTGGTCACACTGTATATACAAATTTTAATAGCCCAATTTTGATTTTGCAGAAAAAAACACATTTAATATTGCGCTACTTTAAAGGAAATGTATCTGAAATAAAACATTATCAAAACTAAGAAGTTTTATGTAGGTTGCGCTTTCCTACTATAAAACAACGAAAATTGCGAGACCGTTGTGTAGTGATAATATCACGGTAATTTAGGAAATAGGAGTTAATGCTACCATATAATGGTTTATAGCTATTATTGCTCTGAATACGCACAGTAATTATTAAGTTCTATTGGGGGTGTAATATGGTTTTATATACTGTATTAGTTCCGACTGGCAGTTGTAATGAAACTTGACATTAATCGTAATAATATTTGCTCGCTACGGTTAACAAAGCATAAGTATTATACTTACCACTCAAAATTAGTAGTACTGTAGTTCTCACAAATTTAAATAGCTTCTAGAGTGATATTATTCTTGTTGTTTAACATTGCATATTATTATGTTTATTTATTATGCAATATGGTTTACTGAGATGGTAAAATTCGTCCATAGATTATAAAGTCCAATACTAATGACGGGTTGTGCGAAATAAGAATCTTCTATTGCTTTATCTGACATGCAAAGTTTAAAAAAACTTAAATACAAAGTAAAAATAAATTAATTGAAACAGGTATTGGTACGACCAATAAAATTCAAATTCAGACAGGATAGCTAGAAGACTCCGAACAACGATGTGACCTGCGCAACAAATATCGCTACGAACCCCCACCAATGTCTTGTGGATTATGGGTTCTAACAGATACAATTCGTTTTTGGGGACGCTGTTCTGCTTTCTTAATTGTAGAGAAAGCGCATTGCTGGGAACAAAATGCGTCGCATTGAGAATAATATGCAATTTATTTCTTAACAAAATTGTTGTATTAAAATTAGTTCATTATTCAACAAGACTGTGCTGCTAATGGAACTGATTACTACCAATAAAAACACTGTTCTAGCAAATCTGGAATTGATATAACACTAAAGCGGGTTTGATACACTAGCAATCAATAATAAGCTATCAATACAAACTATGTCTTAGCAAACCTGTTGTATTAGATTATTTTCCTTAGTGTAGATATAGGATAATGTTAAAGAAAGTTGTTAGGAAATTAATAAATTAATAGGGATTTCGAAAATATAAAAAAATATAGGGTGTTTTAAAATATCCTAATTTTTGGTAGTCTTTGGTACGTCTAATATACCATTCATTGTAAAACACCCTGTATATGCTTTAGTCTCAGTCCCCAAAAGTTCCATTAGGTCAATGAACTAATATATTTAATAAACAAGAACGAATCGCACAGAACCAGTTCACTTAAACGAACCATAATAATTTTCATCTCCACTCTAATACCCTCTTATATGATTAACAATATTAATCGACCAAAACTACCAAATTCATTTCCATTATACGCAAAGTACTTACAAACGACTCGAATTTCAATAATTTCAATATCATATTTCATTACAAACATAAATGAACTTGTAACGAGATTCGAGTTCACTCCCATGCACCGCTGTCACTCGAAAAAAAAATTTAATTGAGTTTTGTCTGATTCAATTGATGCAGAATGATTAATTGATTAAAGTTTTTAATGTCTTTATTATGGCAATATTCTTGATTATTACGGGGTCGGGTATGAATCAGACCTGTAACTTACCGCTTACTCGCGTTTTGAGACCCAGACTGTTCTATAAGGGCACAAAAGTTAAGTTTTATGGGTGAAAAAATTCGTTTGTACGCACGGCTCGCCGGTCGGATCCCTTGGCTCCCAACAGGGATGGGCATGCGCAAAACCTTCTCGTTATTAGGTTTCCCTTCTTTATCTACAGTGTATAAATATACTCCAGAACCGGCTCGGCCTCATTTTCTCTGAGGCTTTCTTGTATTCTTTACTATTAGGTACTTTCCTTTTTCTTCTTTTAAACAGCATAGCTAAGTAAAAACCTTAGCTTAGCTAACAAATTGCTAGTGTATCAAATCGTATAAGAAATATAGATGGGCATACTTAACAGCGGAAAATTTTCTTCAAACATTTTTAATACCAGAACAAGAATATTCCCTAATAATGGAAATCAAGATCAAAGGATTTTTTTCCAGCAGGATGGAGCCCCTCCGCACTTTGCAACAGATGTAAGAGAATTCTTAAATATGACATTTCCAAATAGATGGAGAGGACGGCGAGGATTTATAGAATGGCCACCCAGATCCCCGGATATTACACCCTTAGACTTTTATTTATGGGGCGATTTAAAAACCAGAGTTTATGTCACCTGACCTAGAAATCTGGAAGAGTTGATAGTAAGGATTCGAGCAGAGATAAGTTTAATTACTCCAGAAGTTTTGGAAAGAGTAAGGGAAGAGTTTTACCATCGGTTGGGTCTGTGCAGCCAACAGGCTTATGGGGCACATTTTCAACAATTGTTACGCTAAACCAGTGGCATTACAGTTTTCAAGTTATTTTAGGTAATTATTTATTAAAAATTAGTTTTTATTACATTTCTGACACATGGTTTGACAGATGTAAAAAAAATAGTATGGACAAATTCCTTTCCCCCCCCCCCCCCCTTTGGGGTTACCATTTTTTTTACGTGACAAAAGCGTGGCCCATAAAAAATCTTTGAGGACGTATTTTTGGATTTTAGGGAAATCTTATTCTCAAAGCCGCTATAAGCAGCGTTCCATTTAAAATCCCCACCCTGTATAAACTATGACCGGTACGGAAAACTTTATCAAATTATTCTTGATCAAGAAATTGTGCTTGAAAATGTTGTTTTACACTTAGATACCCAAGTTTTGGGCAAATTGTTAAATGTTCCCAACTAATATAGGTATCCAAATTATATGTATTTTGCTATTATTCACTCTTATTTACAATATTTAACTTTAATATAAGGATCAACTTTTCAAAATTTGCATAACCCTTTACAAGTTTTACAAAATAAAGCAATTAAAAATATATATTCCTTGGATAGACAATATTCAACTAAACTTTTATATGAAAATTTTGATATTATGTCAATTAAGGATATTCACTTAATGCAAAATATTGTTTTTGTTCACCAAAAAATAAATATTCAAATATAAAGTTCAATTACAGACGTGACGTACATGATCATTTAACTAGAACTGTTTCCAATATTGATTTACCTTTAATACATACTAGGGCAGGTCAGAACTCCATTTATTTTCAAGGTATGAAATTTTACAACGAAATACCCCAACAATTAAAATTTTTAAATATGAAACGTTTTAAAATGATAATAAAGAAAATACTTAAAAAAGGGGAAGCTAAATTTTAAACTAAAAAATATTTAAACGTGCACTTATTTTATTATTATAATTATTCTTTTTAAAATTATTTATAAATTATATCTAAACGATATTATTAGTTATATTATTTCATTAAAATAAATAATAATTGAATAATTTTATACATATTTAAATATTTTTTTTTATTGAATATTAACATTTTAAGTATTATTTTGACTTGTCTTGTATTTCAATTAGTTATATTTAACAATTACATTTTTAGATGTTGTTATTAGTAGAAAATCCCTCATGAACAAAATGTTTTTGAGATTTTTTTTGAAATAAAAATAAAAAATAAATATTTGACTTGAGGATACGCGATAATATCAAAGACTATTGTTTTGTTTGTTTTTTATTTTCGAATTGATAAGATAAGTTTAATTGACTTGTTCTCTTGCTTTTCAAACTGAAAACACGACGGCGAACCGTTTTTAAACAAATTTAAAAAAATATAAAAAACGATTTTTTAACCTCAGAATCTGGTTGGCAAGAACAAGTTTCAGTTTCATGACAATAAATTGTGGCAATAACTTGGGGGGGGGGGGGGGGGGGAGGGAAATTTTATCTGTTTACGCGTAAAAATAAATGGAAGGTCAACTTCTTGAGCAAGAACTTAAATTTTACAGCCCGGACCTGTCTATTTTCCCATAAATAACAATTTTGCAGTGCGCATGCCCATTTTTGTATGGCTTTGTTTACATGGGCGAGACAATAAATTTAACTTTCAAAATGTCTTTATTCCAAACTAACTTTTACAGTGCATTACATGGAAAGCGACAACATAATAGATATAGAAAATAATAACCATTAAAAAAAAATAACGAAAAAAAAATGGAAGTTAATCCAATTTAATTCATTAATAAAATCAATTTAAAAAAAAATAGTATAAATAATTTAATTAAGTAAATATCCTTTTAATTGTTTTTTAAAAGTTGCCAATTTTTTAATTTTTCTGGTATTTTTTGGTAGATGTTATATTTTATTACTCCGTCATATAAAAGCGATTTTTTTCCTAAATTACTTTTTACTGGTATAGTTTGATAATTATTTATACAGCGTCTGGTGTTATGATCATGTAATGTCTTATTCTTCTGAAGTGTTATGTTTGATTTTTTTTCTTTTAAAATAATAAAGTGAATTAGAATACAAATTTTTAATTTATAAATGTTTTGAACGTGTAAATACCCTTTCGGTCTATATAGATTAATAGTTGGTTCTAAATGTGGTAATTTGTGTATATGTCGTAGGCTGATAGTGAAATCCATCATTTCATGAAAAGCCTAGTCATATCATGCTGCACGCTAAAAGGTATATTGGCAACTGGTTTGTTCGTTGTTCCCCAGAGCATTTTTTTAAAATTTAATTTAAATTTTATTTTTATAAAATAATATAAGTTAAAAAACTTTAAAAAAATGCTCTGGGGAATAACGAACAAACCAGTTGCAATATACCTTTTAGCCACGCTTCATGATATGACTAGGCTTTTCATGAAATGACGGATTTAACTATCAGCCTACGACATATACATTATACATTTAATAATTTTATTTTGCAATTTTTGTAATGGTTTTAAGTTTGTTAAACGAGCAGATCCCCATGCAGAAGCTAAGTATTGTAATAATTTTGAATATATTAATGAAAAATATATATTTTGTATTTGTAATTTCAAAGGAATGAAATATCTAGCTCTGTACAAAACAGATACCAAAGGAGATATCGAATTACTAATATACTGGATATGGCATTTCCATCAATTTAAATTTTCGTCTAAAACTAATCATAAAAATGTTGTCGTCTTTGAATATTGAATATTTTCATTATTAAATGTTAAGGGGTTGATGATGGAATTTGTTTTATTTTTAGTTACAAACATAAAAGAAGATTTTGTAAAATTTAACGTACCTATTGTTAAATCATTATTAATATCAAAATATATTTCTGCAAGAGTTTCTGCAAAATAAATAATAGAATAGATTCGGCTTTTACTTGGTGGAAATCCATTATTAATTGTGTTAAATAAATGGGAAAAAAATAAAAAAAAATTATAATTTAACACTTTCCACAGATTTTTATTTTCAACTCGACATGATTCGTAACACAGCTGCTTCTTCAAAGGAGTACTTGAAAATGGTATTTTAAAAGTTGTAACTTAGGTCTAACAATAAAAATGCATGTAATTTTCAGGTTGTTTAAAATAGTTGGAAAAACCAATAATAATGTTTACAGACTAATTAAAGAGATTCAAAAGAGGGGATCCATTTAAATCTAATTGATCATTCAGAAGAGTATTGTTATTTTTAAGCCTATTTATTTCTAAGAATTCAAGCAAATTAAATTTTGTACTTTTGTTTTCAATATGCAAGATATCGTATTTATGATTAAACGTATGATTTAATTCTAACAGATGGTTAGAATAATAGTTAGAATCTGTTTTGTTTTTTTTATAAAACTAGCATGATGTTCATTGATCCGTTTTTCGAAGTTTCGGCCTGTTTGTCCGATATAAACTTTAGAGCAATCATTACATTTTAATTTGTAAACACCAGATTTATTTCCTTTGTTTAATTTACTTTTATTATTTTTAATGTGTTTTCCTAGAGTATTGTTAGTTTTAAAAGCAATATTGATATTCAAGTTTTTTAAAAAGTTTTTTATTTTAGTGCTTATATTATGACCTATGTAAGAAATAACTTTATAATTATTTTTATTATTGTTTGCTGTTGGAAAGACTAAGTTTACAGCCTTTTTGTATAATTTTTTATTTAGTATTTTATCTATTGTTATAGCGGAATAACAATTATTTACTGCAATTTGCTTAATAATATTTAATTCAGTTTGAAAATTAGTTTTGTTTAAAGGTAATGTTACTAGTCGATGTATCATACTAAAAAAAGAAGCTAATTTATGTTGTACTGGATGGCAAGATGTGTTATGTATAGTAGTATCAGTGTGAGTAGGTTTGTGGTATATTGAGAAATCATGTTTATTTTCAGATTTTTTGATGGTTAGGTCTAAAAAGTTTATAGAATTATTGATTTCTTTTTCAATTGTAAATTTTATATTGTTATGTATATTATTTATAAATTCTAAAAACTGATCTAATTGCCTTTCAGTACCCATAAAACAAGCCAATACATCGTCTACATATCTATACCAATAAAGACATTTTTTAAACAGGGGATGTTTCGAAATAATGGACTCTATATAGTCCATAAAGATTTCAGCTAGGAGGGGACTTAAGGGGTTACCCATAATAAGACCTTCTTTACTAGTATAAATTTTTTTAGATTTAAATGGATCTCCTCTTTTGAATCTCTTTAATTAGTCTGTAAACATTATTATTGGTTTTTCGAACTATTTTAAACAACCTGAAAATTACCTGCACTTTTATTGTTAGACCTAAGTTACAACTTTTAAAATACCATTTTCAAGTACTCCTTTGAAGAAGCAACTGTGTTGCGAAACATGTCGAGTTGAAAATAAAAATCTGTGGAAAGTGTAAAATTATCATTTTTTTAAAAAAAATTTACCATTTATTTAACACAATTAAAATAAATAATTGTTGTGTCATCTGCATAGAGTTTTATATTGCCCTTTAAGTTCAATTTGGAAACGGAATTAATGTAAATTAAGAATAATAATTCACATATTATTTCTTTTTCCTTTTACCACTTTCATGATTATTGTTTGCTTATATCTAAAGGTACATGTCTCTGGTGACACCTTTATAGAGTCCCTGGTTGTTGCTGATTTTATTAACGAGTAAGTATTGTTACAATATTTAACAGCGTTGCATCTTCAGCCAATGGTCTTGGCGAGCTTTAAAAGCAGCAAAACAACACCCATCCATTATTTGCATGCGTCGGCATCTTCCATAGAAGTGCACCTGAACTGACCACTGCTTTTCAACGACGCTTTATTTGCATACGTCCCGTTTGCTCTTCTTCTTCCTTCGGTCTTTTTGTCGCGGAACCCAGTCAGCGCCTACGTCATGACTGCCACAATATCACGCGTTGTCGCATCGTGTTAAAAGTATGTAATTTAGATTTTTTGGTTTGTTGAACAATTTGTTATGATTTTTGTGATATACAGACTGTCCGCGGATAGGGTTTACAATAGCACAAATAATCGATGAAAAATTTCATTTTTCGGGAAAAAGTCATTCTTGATAAAAAAAAGTTTTGCTTGTAAAAGAAATGCAATTCACGAAGAGAAAATTTTCATTTTTTTATACGGGGTTCGCAAAAACTTCAAAAACATGATTTTTCTCCAAGAGTAAACTACCTTTATTTTTCATTTTTGACCAAAATCCCAATTAGAAAACGTATTTAGAATAACGTTTGTAATTTAAATCCTAGATTTAAAATAAATCTTCGATTGTTTTAGTTTCTTTAATTTTTAGAGGTAAAAGATTTTTTTTTGGATAGCAGCATTAGCGGTCGAAATACATACATTATCAATGACAGAGGGGTATCAAAAAGTTTCAAAAACTGATTTTTGGTGTTACCAGAAATATGTATTTTTAATTTCACAAATGAAATGACCCAGGAATTAACACAAAAAACTCTTAAAATAACAACAAATAATAATTTCATAATTTGCTATTCAAACACTCCCCCTCCATATTTAACACATTTTTTCAGCTGTAAACGATTGTGGTCAAAACTTCTTCGAATTTCTTCAATGGAAATTATTTAAATAGCTTCAACAATTCGCTGTTTTAGAAGCTGTACGTCGTTTTCAATTGGATGGGAGTACACTAATTTCATTGTTTGAGGTGCCCCCAAAGATAGGCATCTGAAATAGTTAAATCGGGACTTCTTGGGGGCCACAGAACCGGACCATTCTGACCAATCCATCTGTGGCCAAATGTATTATTAAGCCATTCCCTCACTTCATCTAAATAAGTTTTCTAATTGGCATTTTCGTCAAAAATGAAAAATAAAGGTAGTTTACTCTTGGAGGAAAATCATGTTTTTGAAGTTTTGGCGAATCCTGTATAAAAAATCAAAATTTTCTCTCCGTGAATTGCATTTTTTTTACAAGCAAAACTTTTTATCAAGAATGATTTTTTCACGAAAACTGAAATTTTTCATCCATAATTTGTGCTATTGTAAACCCTATCCGCGGGCAGTCTGCATGTACCGGTTGGTCAAATAAGCGAGGACGTCGGCTTTATCTCGGAAACCATTAATCGTACAACTTTCGGAAAGATTTTTTTATGTGTAAACTGGTCAAGAGAAATTGCTGGAAATTACTTTTAAGTTCCTCATTTTGCCGCAAGGGGGCACAATTAAAAATTGTTTTTTTAAATTCTAAATTTCTCCGAAAATTCCCATATTAAGGTATAACTCTTATTACATCATTGGAAAGCTTAGACAATTCTGCATCATTTTGGTTTAAGGCTCATTGGCGTACCGACCTTGATAAGAGTGGGAGAAGCTATTAAAAGTGTAAACATTAAAATCGCTGTAACTTCTAAACGACATCCGATTTTACTAAATTTAAGCTTGTTTGGAAGAAAAAGGTAAGTACCTTCAATTGTCGTATCCAATGGTACAAGATAGTTTCTAATAAAATTGCTAAAGGGCGCAATTTGTAATAATAACAGTTTTTTCGATTTTATCCCGAAAATTCAAATCATACGGTATAACTTTGACATCATAATCGAAAAGTAGATGAAATTTGCAAGAAAAGATGTGAAGCCCGCAGTTCGATATCTTTGTTCGTTTCAGAGTTATTGCCAAAACAATAATTTTTAATACAAATTGCGCCCTCTAGCAATTTTTTTAGAAACTATCGTGTACTATTAGAAACGACAATTGAAGGTTCTACCCAAAAAGCTTAAAGTTAGTAAAATCGGATAAGTCGTTTAGAAGTTACAGCGATTTTACTGTTTACACTTTCAATAGCTTCTCCCACTCTTATCAAGTGAAAGTGTAAACATTAAAATCGCTGTAACTTCTAAACGACTTAACCGATTTTACTAAATTTAAGCTTGTTTGGAAGAGAAAGGTAAGTACCTTCAATTGTCGTATCCAATGGTACCAGATAGTTTCTAATAAAATTGCTAGAGGGCGCAATTTGTATTAAAAATTATTGTTTTGGCAATAACTCTGAAACGAACAAAGATATCGAACTGCGGTCTTCACATCTTTTCTTGCAAACTTCATCTACTTTTCGATTATGATGTCATAGTTATACCGTATGGTTTGAATTTTCGGGATAAAATCGAAAAAACTGTTATTATTACAAATTGCGCCCTCTAGCAATTTTATTAGAAACTATCTTGTACCATTGGATACGACAATTGAAGGTCCTTACCTTTTTCTTCCAAACAAGCTTAAATTTAATAAAATCGGATAAGTCGTTTAGAAGTTACAGCGGTTTTAATGTTTACACTTTCAATAGCTTCTCCCACTCTTATTAAGGTCGGTACGCCAATGAGCCTTAAACCAAAATGATGCAGAATTGTCTAAGCTTTCCAATGATGTAATCAGAGTTATACCTTAATATGGGAATTTTCGGAGAAATTTAGAATTTAAAAAAACAATTTTTAAGTGTGCCCCCTTGCGGCGAAATGAGGAACTTAGAAGTAATTTCCAGCAATTTCTCTTGACCACTTTACTCACAAAAAAATCTTTCCGAAAGTTGTACGATTAATGGTTTCCTAGATAAAGCCGACGTCCTGGCTTATTTGACCACCCGGTACATAAAGTTTTAAAACCATGGGTATTAACAATGCCACCGTGTTTAGTGAATAATTGTTTTAATAGTGAGAAAAGTGCGGCAGCATATACAGAGCGTTACAGATTCGACGCTCACCATAATTAGGATCTCCTAAACGGTAAGAGATACAATAAAGGTTAGATTGCAACGAGCCGTCAAAAAATTTGGAAAATTCCGTTTCGATTGTTATTTTTTCCAGGTTTGTTACATTTTTATTGCGACTTTTTATTTTCTATAACATGTTGCTATCAGACATTGATTCTGACGTTTCTTCTTTCGGGTACCATCGCCAGGTAGGTATATTGCACGTAGACCTTGTATCTAATAAAATGATAATGCAATACTACTTTCATCAAATATCAACGTTCCGGCTTAAAAAAAACACATCTTAATTTTTTATCGTCGTAAAAGATAGGAGATACATCTATGATTAAATGGTGGCAATTTGCGCAATTTAAAGTCGACTTAGGTACTTGCCTTTGGAAAAGTCCGAGTACTTCCGAGGTATTCATAGAAGACCGAAAATTATCGTTTGTATATTTTTATGGCGTTATGTACAAAATCTCACAATTTCATTGCCACTTTTCATTTCCTTTTAGGTAAACTAACGAGATTCTAGGTCCGACGTTTCGTTTTCTGGGTGCTATCATCAGGTTTATTATTTAAATAAGCCCATATATCTTTCCTGGCATTCTTGGAAACCTTGTTGATTCAATTTTATCGCCTTATGCGTCAAATTTGTAAACAAACCAAAAAATACCAAACGTTAATTTTTCGGTCTTTCACGAATATCTTTGGAAATGGGTACAGTTGTATTCATAAAAAAAAGCGTACAAGAATAATTAGAATGAGAGGTAAGTTTTGTCATATTTGCGTAAAACCGGCTTGTCTAAATGATTGTTTATTGGAGGTTATCGCACGTCATAGATTATCAAAAATGTAAAGCATTGGCGTCAGTGTAATTAACTTTGAAACTGCATGGTGGTAACGTTTGATAAACTTTGACAGAAGAACATAAAATTGCCTCGTCAGTGTTGTCTGAAGGTGGAAAGGCTCAAATTGTATCAAGAATCGAAGAAGGTTGGTCAATCCGCGGTGTAGCGTGTAGCGCAGTTGTATAATAATAATAAATATATACCTACTTTATTGAAAATTAAGCAACGCTGAAACAAGAAGAATCCCTAAAGAGGAAAATTGGTTCATGTCGTCCCAAACTTTCCAACCCTGAACGGGATGCCGCTTTTTTGGGATATTTAAGAAATAATCCATTTGCAGCTGCAAGGGATGCTGCATTGATATAGCATTTCCTGCCTCCTAAGTCAAGGAATCTGAACTAAAATGTCGCCCAGCTGCGAAAAAATGTTTTCCTACGAGCGTGCGCAAAGTAGTACTTTGCGCACGCATTTTTGTGTGCAAAGTTACACTTTTCCGCACTAGTGCGGATAAGACTTTTATCCGCACTGGGTGCGGAAAAGTAAAACTATTCAAAAATCTCCTTGGTAGGGAATATTTATATTTATTTTAGTAGCTGTAAACTATTTTATGGCAATGTGAGAAGCCGTTGCAAGAGTATTCTCTTTTATCTTTTAATCGTAATTCCCGATATTTGTATTTCAGCTTAAAACGAAAAAAACTGTATTTTTTAAGTACCTCGTATAGTGATAAATGATTATAATATTGCCAAGCAACAATAAATGTACATGTAATTGTAATTGCTCTTTTGTTATAAATGTTATAAACAAATAATTTAGTTTCCTATTATTTTTTTTATTGTTATGTAATTTTTTAATTTTCTATTATTTTTTTTTGTTATGTAATTTTTAGTTGTAAGTATATTATAGTTCTTTCTTTAAAGTCGAATTAAAAATTATTAAATAAATTATCATATTTTTATTTTTGTTGTTATCTGATATGAAGCTCGTAGGAAAAATGTTGTTCCTAACAAGTGCGCAAAGTGCTTTTCCGCACGCAAGAACTTATCCGAACTCCGCTTCGCGTCGTTCGTCCAACTGTACTTGCGTGCGGAAAAGTATCACTTTGCGCACTTGTTAGGAAAATAACTATTGTTACCGAAGAACAGCGACAATAAAAGATTATTTTTGCTTTAAATTATATATACCGCAATCCTCAATTTTGGAACAGGGTAATTTTTAGTGATGAAAAGACGTTCCAGTCGACTTATAACGGACAAATTTGTGTGTACCGGCCCAAGAATACCAGGTTTGAAGAGCGATATACTAGACATGGGCGTTTATCTGTAAATGTAAGGAGCTGGATAAGTGTTCATGGACCTGGTGTTTGCTAGCGAATAGAGGGAAGATTTAATGCCGGAAATTACATTAACATTTTAGAAAACATATTGTTACCATCTGCTGAGCAAATATATCCCAATAATACTTTCATGTTTCAACAAGATAATAATAATTGTCCATCCCACACTGCCAATGCTGTAACCCACTGGTTTCAAACTCATAATGTGGAAATGCTACCTTGGGTAGCTTATAGTCCCGATATCAACCCAATTGAAAATATTTGGGGTATTATATACCTAATCGTAAAAAAAATATATAAGTAATCGACATTTTAGGACACAAAATTCAGAAGATTTATGCGAAATAATACTTACAAGCGTGCTGGGAAGAGCTTGATTCAAATATTTGTATCAAATATAATTCAGGTAATTCCGAAAAGACTAGCTCAAGTAATATAAAAACAGGGATATTTATGACCAAATATTAGATTTTATTTATTCTTGTTAAACGTTTTTTGTTTCTATTGTAATTTTTATAAAACTCTCCTGATGTATTATAAAATTTTAAAAAATGCAGAGAACATATTTCACCGCTCATCATTTTGTACGACGTACAACTTTGTAGCGAGTTACGCCGAACGTTACGCACGTACGTGGTATGTCAAGGTTTACCTAGTTTATGCATATACTAAGGGAAGCTGGCAACACCGCCCGGCTTGAAACGTCAGGCGTAAAAGTTGTGCCAACCGGGCCGTAGACGGAATCGTCTCGAATTCCGGCAAACGCGGCGGACAATCAATCAGGCGGAGATTTACGGGGCCGCGCACGGCCTCTGCCTCTGCCTCGTTTCGAAATTTATGTAAACGAGGAACCCGCTGCATTTTTCGAAAGTCGCACAGCCCGATTTAACGTTATTTATGGCTTTCCGATGGACCGGTCGTTTTTTTCTTGACGAAATGCGGCCCCGGAGCGATTATAATTGATTAATTCGCTCTGCCGAAAATGTCTTTGATGCCCATACTGTCTGAAGGTCATCAAATCTTTACATTTAACAGGTTGACTGTCGTGAGTACCACGGCAGGTACTGGATACGTTATCTTAAAGAGCCATTGCATATATTGGTACGGGCTGACCAATCTGGCCGACTCATTTTTTATTAATAAATCTCAATTTTATATTTGCGTGTTGTTAACTGGCAACCATACATACCTTGATGTTAAGTGTGTTGCCTAAGTTGGCTCGAGTACCTCTTGTGCTCACAAGGCAAATTTGCGAACAGCTGATGGTTTTTAGTTGTTATAAAATGTTATTTTGTCTGTTTATTTTTCTTAGCACATGTTGTTGTGGTTAGGTTATATTTAAAATTGATGCGTTATTGCGTTATAACGGTTATCGTGAGATAGTGGGAAAAGAAGGAAGAAATGTAGCACAGCACCAAAACTTTAGACCAAATGTGAATTATGCAGCGGTTTATTTAGAAATATTTAGCAGTTTTTATGTAAGTAATGGATGTTTTGTCTCAAAACATGCCTCAAAATACCCTTAGTTTAGCATATTATAATTTGTGTTTACAGTTACGTTGTGTTTTATAAGTATTTCATTACGATTTCACTTTCTAATAGACGGGTTTTTCATCTATGAGAAAATTGGAACGTAAATATCGCACTTCTAAGAACACAGTTCCGAGGGAATTGGACGGAAATGCAGAGATGAAGGGAAATGGTGGTTTTTATACCGACAACATAGAAGACTGCCCAGACAAAGTAAAATATAAAGAAAATGCAAAATTCGCAAAAAAAATTTTAGTTTGTTGCGCGATTTCTACTGCAGGAATATCCAGGCCTTACGTGGGACGGGTAAGGGACGAAGCACTACTATATTCAAAACTGTCTGAACAAATTTGCTGATTTTATACACAAATCATGCTGAATATGACATAATACCGTGCTAGCAAAAATTATTTGCATCAAAGAGGGCCTTGCATCTACGGACGTAATGCTTAGCCGTAGAGGTTAATACCTGTTGGGTGTCAGTAACTACCTGAATTAACAATCAATCAGTTATTCCGTCATCTTTGACCGCCGTTATAAGTAATTTGATTCATCACTAATTTTTCCAATTTCTTGAACAATTCACACAATGGGCTTTACGGAACAGCACAAAACATTCATGGTTGAAGCGTATTTGCGAAACGGGGTTAGAGTAAATTGTGAGTGGCAATACAATCCGGGTTTGTACAAGGACGATTTTCACGAACATTTCCCTAGCGTTGCTTTTATTGCTGGGGATTTTTATCATTGCCTGAAAAGAACCGTGGCTGTGTTTAGGGAAACAGGTTCTATACAACACAAAAAAGAAGCAGGAATACCATCTCTAAGAGCAGAAGAACTTGGAGACAATGATGTTCCTTGAATGATGAAAGAGTTTTGGACTTCCATTGTCTTTATTTGTTTTAAATCACAACGTGTATTCACCTGAAGACGACTGGAGATACTTACCAGTTGAAACGTTGTGATTTAAAACAAATAAAGACAATGGAAGTCCAAAACTTTTTCATCATTCAACAGAAGAACTTGTTGCTTGTATTTCCTTATAAAGTACAAGTATTTCAATTTTGTAAACAACCAAAATAAATTTGTATTTGTCTACTTATTTTATTACTCATTAGTTTGGCATATCATATCATAATATGAATTTAACAAAATTTTAACCTAGATTTGGTTAGATATATCGTCCCCATATCATTGTGATTTAAACCAAGCCCTACGTTTTTTAATCCAAGCCCTCTTTGATGCAATTAATTTTTGCTCGCACGGTACCAGACTTGCCTTTATGCACGAGAGACTCAAAATTGGCTAAACGCTCAACCCCCCAACTCCCCAAACCTGCTACAGGCTATTATAATCCAGTTGAAGATTCTGGATGGAGTATAATAATAATTTAAATTAAATTATTTTTGTGTACTATAAAATGTCATAAAGTAATTGTGCCAAAACTTTTGAGACATACGTTATTATTCGGCCTCAATCTATTAAAAAAATAATGGCCGAACATTTTATGGCAGGTTTGTAGATAAATGCTTATAATTAATATTATATACCATATGTTGGAAAATATTTGAATGACAGAAATGCAAGGTACGGGTTAAATAAAATAGTTTAGACCAAACCGAGCTAGAACTACTATATTAAAATAGTTGTTAATTGCAAAATGCCGTGATACATAATTCATAGAGTGGTGAGGTTAAAAAGCAAAAACATAATATAGTCTGTTAAATACGTCGGTGGGAATTTTTAATGTCGACATCGCTCAGTTTATTGTCGCTTTCAGGGACGGGCTAGGAAATCAATTATTTTTATTAACAATAATAGGTATTATTTTAAATTTTTTTTATTTCAACACATTTTTTAACAATATATATAGTTGAATGAATAAGCACTTTTATTATTATTGTTATTTTCAACAACAAATTCTTTGTAAACGTAATCCCCTCCCCCTCCTCTATAGCAGCGAACACGTAGTACACCAATAAGCAAAATGAGTAGCGTTGTACCACTACAATGTGTTTATATAACGCTACTCGCGGTACTAAGGGGGGGGGGGGGAATAGCTTCAAAAATTTCTTTTTCTAGAAATTTAAAGAATCTAATTATCGTTACAATCATACTCGCTTATTATGCCCTATGCCTATATTATAGGGTTGTTAAATAATACCTAGTATATCTACTATTAGTATGTTTATTGTAACGATACTAATAAATTTATGATCAATTTATGATTCTTATATCAAAAAAAAAATAGTTAGGTACTTATAATAAACTATAATATCGTGGGCGTACAAGCAGAACCCTATAAGTCAATTTTTTAACAAATTGAGATTACCTCACCCATAAGTCCGTATGGTGATTCCGCTTCAATGAAATAATCAGCTAAGTCCATTTTGCGTTACTTTAAAATATATAGATCCTACAGATTTGCTTAAGTCCAAATTTATTTTAATTTAAGAGACAGAATCATTTATGTGCACTTAAGCGACTTTTGTCAACGCCGAACAGGAAAAAACCTGTAAGTCCAAGTCTAAGATATTCAAAAGAAAAGCCTGGTATAATTGAAAACAAATACATGCATTCCAGCCCTTACAAATCGATCAACATTTTCGGAAGAGAAAAAAAACCACAGTTTCCAAAGGACCTGAAAAAATTATACAACCAGCCATTGCCAATTGGTGCCAAGAAGAAGGAGGGCCTCCTTAAACTATGCAAAAATGAAGTAATTTCGGCGGAATTCCATGGTTGGTACCAGTCTCTACCCACCTGTGGCTATAATACTCCGGATGAAAGCAATAGCGATGAGGACGAAGACGAATACCTTCCATTAAGTCATTATATGCCAAAAAAATAATTAATATAAACAGAAAAAAAACCTTAAGTCCAAACTTTGTTATGTTACCTTTAAAAAATACTAATAAAAATAAATAATGTTTATGTATGTAACTGTTTTACTGATACATAATCCTTTAGAAATAGTAAATAAACGTTCTTTACAGATTTAAAATCACCTAATGCTAAATACAAATTTTACAGGTAACTTCAAATCTTTATTTCCATTTTTCTCGAAACTAACTTTTTGGACTTGACTGATTCTGCTTGTACGCCCACGATATATTAAAATGTCAATAAGTCCGGTCCTGTGCACATTTTTAGGTTCTCCAAAACGAAAGTGACTAGAAGTGGCATGTAATGGCGGTTGCCATTAAACTGTTAGGTGGTAGAGCCACCAAGATTCATATTAAACAAAATGTTTGAACCTCTACACTGAGGAAAATGATCTATATAGTACAACAGATTTGCTAAGACATACTTAGTTTGTATTGATAGCTTATTTTTTATTAACCCATATTTAATAAATTGCTAGTGTTGCAAACCCGCTTTAGTGTTATATCAATTTCAGATTTGCTAGAACAGTGTTTTTATTGGTCGTAATCAGTTCCATTAGCAGTAGTCTTGTTGAATAATGAACTACTTCTAATACAGCACTTGTGTTAAGAAATAAATGGTATCTTTTCAAAGCGACGCATTTTGTTTCCAGTAAATCGTTTTCTATATAATTAGGAAAGCAGAACAGCGTTCCCAAAAACGAATTGTATTCGTTAGAGCCTATAATCCACCAAGACGTTGGTGGGGGTTCGTAGCAATCGGCAAAAAATAGTATTAGTTTCAACGTATTTGTTGCGCAGGTCACATCGTTGTTCGGAGTCTTGTAGCTGTCCTGTCTAAATTTGAATTGTATTGATCGTACCAATACCTGTTTTCAATTAATTTATTTTTTACTTTGTATTTAAGTTTTTTTTTACTTTAAATGTCAGATAAAGCAATAGAATATTCTTATTTCGCACAACCCATCATTAGTATTGGTCTTTATAAGCTATGGACGAATTTTACTATATCAGTAAACCATGTTGCATAATAGACAATCATAAGAACAATATCACACTAGAAGCTATTAGATTTTTGAGAACTACAGTACTGATTTTTAGTGGTAATGCTTTATTAACCGTAGCAAGCAAATATTATTATGATTAACGTCAAGTTTTATTACAACTGCCAGTCGGAACTAATACAGTATATAAAACCAGATTACACACCCAATAGAACTTGATAATTACTGTGAGTATTTAGAGAAATAATGGCAATAAACCATTCTATGGTAACTCCTATTTCCTATTGGCTAAATTGCCGTGATATTATCACTACACAACGGTCTAGCAATTTTCGTTGTCTTACAGTAGGAAAGCGCGTTGCTGTCACATATAGTATTAAACAGTAGGTAGTTGTATAAACAGTATGTGAATTCTTACAAGGAATAGAAGGCTTTTTCTTAGTGTAGTAGGTAAGATGGCACGATTCTAATATGAAAACATTGTTACGGAACACCGTCAAAATTGAAAAGTTGATTTTTCAAGTTTTTACGTCATATATCCCATTGTCCTTATTACGGTAATTAAAGCCGGCCCTGATTTTATAGTTTCATACTGTTCAAAGTCCTCAGAAACATTAATTGCCAGGCGGTAAATTAAATGTTTTATTAATGGGTTCATTGGAAAGTTTTTTTTGATCTTGGCTTAGAGGTGGGTAATGAGATATTATTACTTTTTATTCATCACAAAGAAATGACATATCTAGTAGTTAATAAATGCGATTCATCATGTATTTAGATGCCGCACGAGACAATTCTCTGACAAAATATGTTTTATAAAGTAATTTTTTCCTTTCGTGGTAGGTACTTACTTTATCAATCAATCAATGTCTTAAAACTTACAGTTATATTTCATGATTTTCTACATAATATGATATTTGCAATTTCTTGCTAAGTTAACTAGGTACTAGTATTCTATAGTTAAAAACTATTCAATAATAAATATTCCACTTAACACACAGAAATCCAAGAACCCAATTTGGGCACAGTTCTCAAAGTAAGAAATTATAAACTGGAAAAAATGTACTACTGTGATGGACCTGGCGAAAATCCTCGAAGATTCACCTTTAATATGAAGAAGGGTAATGGCGAATACTATAAAGAATCTCCTGTAAAGGCTATATAGAACACTACAGTAAAAATTATTTAAGAAATTTATTTTGCAGAATACGAAATAAAGATTGACCCTTTTAAGGATATTTTCTTTAAAAATGCGCGAATGGCAAGAGACGCAAAAAGAAAGCAGCTCCAAAGTTGTCCGGAAAAGAGGAAAGTAACTTCAAAAGCATTGTCTTCCAAAGATTTACTAACAACAATGCAAAGCTACAATGAGGAAAACCCCGATGAAGCACAAAAAAAGTTTTTCCATCTTTGCTCATTTGAACTCTTGGAGGGGCAATGAGGCCGTAAATTGCAAAATTCAATATTTTCAAAAGGAGTTTGATACCATGGGAGAATTTACCGAACGAATTGCATATACCTAACAGCATATTTTCCAACAGCTTAAGGTGGGTCAAAAGGATTGGCAAACAGCAAATGGTTGGTAAGAAATTCATCAAACAAAAATTTCATTCGCAAAATTGCCAAGCAACAAACTTTTATACCAGTCGAAAATTTTACCGGCAAAATTTTTTCTCTTATGATATTATATACGATTATACGAAGTAGTTCGCGAAGCGTTTCTTTAATAACTTTGCTCAGCAAAGATATTTATTTTACTTTGCTTTGCTATTTAAAATAAGCAAATGGAAATCACCTATTAGTAACGAGAAAAAAATCAATATTTTAAAAAGTTTTATTAAGATTACACAAAAAGGAACACTTGAAGGAAGGAGTAAAGCAAAATATTTTTTAATTTTACATATTTTTTTCAAAAAGTACTTTCGTTGCAATTCGACAAAATAATAACTTACCTAATATAGCGAAAAAAAACATACGGATGGAATTTTTTTACTGGAATAAATTCAGTATTTGAAAATCCCTTTACTTGCTGAAAAAATGCAGAACTGCTGCTGCATTTATTTTTAGTTTGACATACTTTTTTCGTGTATTCGTGAAATTTATCCCTCTTTTGGGGGGTAGAAACCGCAAACTTTTTTTCAAATGTAAAAGTATGTATTGTGCTCGTGAGAAAGGAGATACAATGGGATTACGATCCACTATTTACTTTTGCATTTCGGTAATGTAGACACAATTTGTTTTGTTGTAAAAATTGTTGGAAATGTTTTCCATTTCATTCTTGACAAAACCTTAATCTAAAGTACGTTCAAAAACATGATTTTTCGCGATTTTCTTTGCGAGAAAATTAATAACCAAAGCGAATACCAAAAATCACTTACCTAGCATTTTACTAAGATCAGCATTATGAAGATCGGGATTTTCATCCGCCAGTTTCTTCCTCTCGACCTTCGCCCACACCATGAACGCGTTCATCGGCCGTCTGATCCTGGCTTCCTTGGTGGCCTTGGCGCTCTGGTTCGGCCCGCCGATTTTGTGGCCGAAGCCGGCTCTGGCAGCGTAAACTGGCATTGTGTCCGCGTAAGTCGGTTGACGCGCGTATTCGTATCTGGAAGTAAAATTATAAAATCTTAAATGCGGTGCAGTTTTCGGGTTTGTTCGGGTTTGTTCGGGTTGTAGAGTAAATTAAAATGTTACGATAAAATTAATTCTTGAAAAGAAGTCACGTCCAGGTATATTATTTAGGGAAAAAGAAAATCTTGAGCTTTTTATTGCTAATGTAATTTAGTTTTTGCCAACGTTTCGGTAGTTTGGTTTCTACCTTCTTCAGGGCTACAAAAAATATAGTTTTTTTTTATTTTGTAATCCTTTGCAAAGTAAATGAGGTATACAATGCTAAAATGTGTATTGAACCTACTGTATTTTATTTTTATTTGTTTTAAACCAATTTTCAAAAGACAACTAAATTTACAATTAGTCCATTTCTTTTTTGTAGCCCTGAAGAAGGTAGAAACCAAACTACCGAAACGTTGGTAAAAAATTAAATTACATTATAGTAATAAAAAGCTAGTCCAAAAAGCTCAAGATTTTCTTTTTCCCTAGATAAAATTAATCATTATACACACAGAAATTGTATTTTTCTTACCTGTTGTCGTAACCCCTATAATCTCCATACGGGTCCATGCCCCCTCCCCACATCTCGCCCGTTTTGGGAAGCGCTTGGGGTAATACTTGGCTAGCTGGGATCATGTCTTGGGGATCTCCTCCGGGGTATTCTTGAGGGTACCTCCCCAGCTGGTACTGGGAGGCCAGGAGGGGCGACGGCGAATTTGACGGGGATAGGCAACTGTTGTAGGGGTTCGACTGAGCTGAGGGGGACGGAGTGCAGGCATGGTCGTCGATTAGTCTGAAACAAGAAATATTGATTTAAATGATCGATCGTTAATATAATGTATTTTTACATTTTGGTTGTGTTTCAGGATGTAAATAAGGAGGTTGTAAGGTTGTCGACGTATTAGCACTTTAAGGCTCGTATACAGCATCGATATGCTTCTCGACTTAGCTTCTTAGTTCTGAACTTAAGTCATAATCGTTAAGGCATTTAGAATAGAAATATAGAATAGAAAAGAAATATATTACATACTGGGTTATAAATTACACTGTATTTTTTGTACTAAAAAGAATCCAATCTTATACCAAGTTAATACTTTCTAAAGGGTTTTACATTTGCACCTAGAGAACTAAACCCGTGTAGGCGCAAAATAAAAAATATTATTCTATATTATTTAAATTATTAGTTACATTTTTATTTTTTTGGGAACTAGTTTATTATGTCAGTGGCGTCTATACCTTTCGTTTTATCTTTCTGTCTTTCTTTAAAAAAGCGCCGCAGGCAAAAAAATTTTCGGTGCCACGCCCTATTTTGAACTATCAAAATTTATAATTTGTATGTTTTGATAGCTGAACCCAAAAAAGGAAGAAATTAAGAAATTTTTAAATATAAACGCAATAATGGGAATATATATTTTTTTAAATATTTATGTTTAAAAATATATATTTCTACATAATATGACCGATTCCGAAAATGATTGGTTTTCAAGTTATTTTTGCCATTTTTTTTTTGCCAAGTTTGGCTATGTTGTTTTGTTATCTGTGACAGTTACTTAATTATTTGTAAAAACAAAGTATTGCTAATAGTTCTAGTTTGCAAAAAAATTACAAAACTAAGTGAACATCATTTCAATTTTTTAAAATTAAATAAATTAGACACGCAGGTAAAAAACAAGAAAAAAATTGAAATAACTCGAAAACCAAGTATTTTCGGAATAGGTCATATTTAAGAAAAAATCACGAATTACCACCTGCGAGGAATTAATCGAATTATCAATCACCGTGTATATATTATTTTACTCACTTAAATTAGAAATTAAATGCAACAAGGCATCTGATCTGTTCTGAGTTTTTTTTAATGTTGAGCCCACGGGGGGGTCCAGACCCCTCGGACCCCCCCCCCCTAAATACGCCACTGTAATTATGTAAATACAATTAACCAAAAAAATAGCACTATTAGTGTGCATAAACAAGAAAAATATTTATAAACAGCTATATGTCAGAGAAAAGAAAATTAGAATAAGTCAGTGAATTTATGATTGTCTGTATACGTGTGGCCAGTAAAATCCGCATCATATGGGATTTTTTTTTATTAATAGCTTTATTCGAAATTTGACTTTGGCATCAAGTTCTGCTTCGATCGAGATGAAAATTAAGCAAAAAAATAGTAGTCACGTGATTCGCCTTATCTGTCAAATTTAAATTTTTTCCATATTATAGGAATTGAAAAGTGGGATATTTCTGAAAATATCGAAAAAAGTTATAAGAAAAAGTTTCTTAAAATGCAGTTTCTAGCTCACATGCAAAATTTTAGCTACATAAGATAATTTAAATTTTTTACCCATATTTTGTAAATTGCACCAGTTTTGCAAAATAAGACTCAACGCAACCCACATAAAACTTGTTAGTTTGACACTGCACAGTGTCATCAGTAAAGTGTAAAGTGTTCATAAGTGGAAAATACATTTTAGTGGTGGGTAAAAAATCAAAATTATCTTCTGCAGCTCAAATTTTGCAAATGGGCTAGAAACTGCATTTAAAAAAACTTTTTCTAATAACTTTTTTCGATATTTTCAGAAATAACCCCACTTTTGAATCATTTTTTGGAAAAATATAAAATTTGACAGATAATGCGTGATAATCACGTGCTTAATTTTCATCTCGATCGAAGAAGAACTTGATGCCAAAGTAAAATTTCAAATAAAGCTATTAATAAAAAAAGTCCCATATGATGCGGACTTTACTGGTCACACTATATATAAATGTTCTGCAACACTTCCTGACTTTTTTAATATTGACTTGAGAACATTTTCGACATCTTATAAAATAGTTTCTTTTCATACGTTGTCGTTTGTCCAAATAGTTAATATTTCGCCAACGGTTGAAGATAGGTATATAGGGCATCGTTTATGAAAAATGTCTGGAATTCATTGTAGAATGTAAAAATGTTAAAATATACCATACATGTCCTATTAAAAAAATTAAAGCACTTAGCCCCCCCGTATAATATCTTTTTTAAAAGCATTTTATATTGTTAAGTGGGCGGTATTCTATATAAAAGGCTTTTCTTTATCATACTTCTGTATTTAGTATGTAGAGTTGGGCTATGGATTGGGCTATTGAAAGTCCTTCAATAATATAATATATTTATTGTATTACATGTAAAAATGTAAAATATAAGGAAAGTATTATAATTATTAGTCTCTTTCAAAATAAATCAAGGTAGGTAGGTAGTACGTAAGAATCAAATATTATCGTTAACGGAAATAAAAATGCGAATTAAAAATTTAAATGAATTAATTAAAATTTTTAAAAATTTAGTTTTAATTTTCTTAAAAAGTTTCTGTGCTAACAATAAATCATAAAATAGTCATTAATCAACAGCAAGTGCGAGGTGAATATTACTTGTGAACTATTAATTATTTTAGCCATATTGTAGTTAAGATTACTTAACAGGTTGGCACATAATTTAGTAACATTAAATGAGTCGTTCTCATGTATGTACGATATTTTTGGCCAGAAAAAAATTTATTTTGAAAATTTTATTTTCCAACATTATAAGGCACCTACATTTTTGGGATTGGTGCAGTTTTGCCATAATAATGCTATTATTAAAGTCCGAATATCGGGTAGTAAAATTTTACTTTAATTTTATGACATGTTTACAATTACCATAATAAAATATAAATACCCTTGTTACGTCACGCAGAATTTAGTGTCTTCTTGTACTCCTTTGACAATGACCCGCAAAGGCCGAAAAAAGCGTTGTCAGGAAACTGAATTAATTCGTGAAACATAACAAATAGTTATTCTTACTTCCTGCGTAATGGAACAACAGTTTCACCAAGCTTGTAGCCCAACACAAATTAGTTATATTAAACTTTACAGACAGTTAGTACTTACCACAATTCACATCAACCCACCCACCCCCCTCCCCCCCCCCCACCCCGGGGTGGGGAGGGGCTCGCCACTAATAATGTCTGTAATGTCATTATTAAAAAGCCATCTTTTAAAACGGTAAAGCTCAGGAAGCTGAAATGGTGCAGACACTGATTAAGCATTAAGCATTGCACAAAGGTGTTTACCAAAAATTAACTTACTAGGTAACTTTGACTGTGACAGCAATAATATTGACAAACATAAATGATTCGCAAAGCTCGGTTAGGTTTTGTACAAGTTTGTACGCACTTGTGTACATTTATACAACTTTATACTGGGTTGTACAAATCGGATAGGTTTTGTACAAACTGTTTGCAAAGTGTCTGCAAAATGTCATCTTATTGGCCCTCTTATACCGTTTTTGAGATATCGGTATTGATGTTAAATTAGGGGTAGCTCCCCCCTGGGGAATAGGGAAGGCGTCAATGTGTGTACTATGCACTTTGCGGTCAGTACTAAATTGTCAGTTAAATTTTAGTCTCTCTAATAATTATAAATTGCCTCATGCCGACTTGTTGCAAACGTTCGTGAAATAATGCAAAATACGCCAACAAATTGTATAAGACGCCTGTCCCAAGAAGTGGGTTCTGGAACATGCAGGACTATTCTTAAGAAGCAGCTAAATTTATTTCCCTATAAAGTGCAAGTATTCCAAGAAATACAAGCCGCAGATTTTGAAAGACGCAGGAATTACTCTCAATGGTTTACCCAAAATTTATTGGAAAGAAATGGTTTATTAGACCTGAAATTTTTTTCGGATGAAGCCTGGTTCCACCTCTCCGGTTATGTGAATTCTCAGAATACACGCATATGGAGTAGTGAAAATCCCCATTTTTTTGTAGAGTATACATTGCACCTTCAAAAAATTGGTGCCTGGTTAGCTGTTTTCCGAAAAATAATTGTTGGTCCTATTTTTTTTCTATGACACAGTTACAGCACAGAGGTATAGAGGCAATATTTTGAATCCATTTGTGGAGCAATTACTTGACAACGAAATACGTTTTGGATATTTTCAACAGGACGGTGCAACTGCCCATACAGCTGCCGAAACTATTAACTTACGCAATTTTTTCGACGACAGATTGATCAGTTTTCGATCAGACATTGAATTCCCACCTAGATCACCTTGTTTAACGATTATGGATTACTTCGTTTTTCCTCATTTAAGGAACACTATTTTTAAAACACCAATTGCAAATTTAGAACAATTACAAGAATTTTAACCTAGATTTGGTTAGATATATCGTCCCCATATCATTGTGATCTAAACCAAGCGCTAGGTTTTTTATTCCAAGCCCTTTTTGATGCAGATAATTTTTGCTCGCACGGTGTAAATATTTTCAAAAACTGCCTTTCTATTAAATAATCAAAAAACTGACAATGACGTTTAAAAAAGTTATTCCGAATTGCGTATATCTCAGAATGACCCACATGCATGAGTATGATATCAGTACAAATTAATTACTTCTTATAAATTTAAATTAACGTTTTATAACAATTACTGTGTGGGTTTGGTTTTTTTTTAATCATTTATTTGAATCTAAACATTAAAAAGTATACGACAAATTAAGTCATTAAATAATAATAATTCATAATAAGGTAAAAATAAAACTTTATAATTAATACGTGCAGCCGGTTACGGCTATTTATGCAACAGAAAACCGAATTATTATTTTCATTATTCCTATTTTTATTTATTGAATTATTCGGTTTATAAAAAAAAATTAAAAAATAAGATTTTAAATGTTTTATATCCTTTCTATACTACCGTGCGAGCAAAAATTATTTGCATCAAAGAGGGCTTGGATTGAAGAACGTAGGGCTTAGTTTAGATCACAATGATATGGGGACGATATACCTAACCAAATCTAGCTTAAAATCTTGTCAAATTAATATTATGACATGATATGCCAAACTTATGAGTAGGTAATAAAATAAGTAGACAAATACAAATTTATTTTTGTTGTTTACAAAATTAACAAAGTAAGAATATACAGAAAGAAAAAGAAAAATAATCACATAAATTGCTGAAATTGGCCACAGCCATGCTCCAAGCATAAATTCGCACGTCTTCATATTTTCGAAAGTGTTGCCCAGCATCTCTGGAGAAATGTTACCACATTCTTGGATAATCCTTTCTTGTAATTGTTCTAAATTTGCAACTAGTGTTTTAAAAATAGTGTTCTTTAAATGAGGAAAAACGAAGGAATCCATAACCGTGATCTAGGTGGGAATCCAATGTCTGATCGAAAACTGATCAATCTGTCGTCGAAAAAATTGCGAAAGTAGTTAATAGTTTCGGCGGCTGTATGGGCGGTTGCACCGTCCTGTTGAAAATATCCAAAACGTCGTTCGTCGTCAAGTAATTGCTCCACAAATGGATTCAAAATATTGTCTCTATACCGCTGTGCTGGAACTGTGTCATGGAAAAAAATAGGACCAACAATTATTCTTCGGGAAACAGCTAAACCAGAAACCAATTTTTTGAGGGTGCAATGTGGACTCTACAAAAAAATCGGAATTTTCACTACTCCACATAATATGTATTCTGAGAATTCACATAACCGGAGAGGTGGAACCAGGCTTCATCCAAAAAAAAATCAGGTCTAATAAATCATTTCTTTCCAATAAATTTTGGGAAAACCATTGAGAGTAATTCCTGCGTCTTTCAAAATCTGCGGCATGTATTTCTTGGAATACTTGCACTTTACAAGGAAATAAATTTAGCTGCTTCTTAAGAATAGTCCTGCATGTTCCATAAGATCTTCCCACTTCTTGGGACAGGCGTCTTATACAATTTGTTAGCGTATTTTGCATTATTTCACGAACATTTGCAACAAGTTCTTCTATTCTTACAGATGATCTTCCTGCTCTTTTTTTGTGTTGTATAGAACCTGTTTCCCTAAACACAGCCACAGTTCTTTTCAGGCAATGATAAAAATCCCCAGCAATTAAAGCAACTTTAGGAAAATGTTCGTGAAAATCGTCCATGCATAAACCCGGATTGTATTGCCACTCACCATTTACTCTAACCCCGTTTCGAAAATACGCTTTAACCATGAATGTTTTGTACTGTTCCGTAAAGCCCATTGTGTGAATTGTTTAAGAAATTGGAAAAATTAGCGATGAATCAAATTACTTGTAACGACTGTCAAAGCTGACGGAATAACTGATTGATTGTTAATTCAGGTAGTTACTGACACCCAACAGGTATTAAGCTCTACGGCTAAGCATTACGTCCTTAGATGCAAGGCCCTCTTTGAGGCAAATAATTTTTGCTCGCACGGTAAAAGGGAATAAAATTAGTGATATCATTACTTTATTTACCATAACTACACAATACACATACGTCAGTACTTACCAGAAAACTGCAAACTGTCACGGAATACTTGTTTTCACCATTTTACATAAAATAAAATATTAATGAATATACTGAATACACTCCTGTGCAATATTTGCAGGTTGCTTTTTTGGTCCCGTCATTATATTTTTGCATGGTGTTTTTCTAAAAACCTTTTTCGATCATTTTGGGTTTATATTGTACGTACTTTATCTGCTGGTGTTTTGAAATGGTTTACGCGCAGAAACAAAAAATTAAAATTATTATATCTCGAGTCTATCTCCTGGTATTTTCTAGTGAACTTATTGTTCTGTTTACTTGTTGAGGTGACAATGAGTTGAGAACCTTTGAGAATGATACCTATTATTGGTATAAAGTCCTGACAACCACCCCCGATAGTCAAAAATGTTGAAAAAATTTCGGGACGGTCCTTTTTAAATAAAAAAAAAAACAGGACCAATTCCGTCACAATTAGGGGAACGCGAACGGAAAAACCCCAACATCGTTTCCGCACTGCAAATAACACACGATAAATAGCAGTTTCAGCAGGATCTATTGACTACACTAAGAAACGGGGTATAAACCCGACGATGAGATGTTATTATGGGCAATTAAAAAAAAATTACTGGAATTAAGATATGTCGATTTAGTTTCGAAATCGCCGAGTGTGGTTTTGACGGCGGCATTGATTGTATCCTGGTTGAATATTTATTTTTAGTAAATTTTAATAAAAAAATAATGTAAATGCATTCTGCTTGCATGATCGCGTGTTCATTCATCTGTTATCGTATTCATACATATAAATTTATATTTCCTATATTGATTTGATTTTTAATTAAGTCATAAAAAGTTGAACAATAATATTTTAATGTTATTGAAGGTTTTTAAATAATATATTTACATACAGGGTGTACGTTGGCTAGTAGTAGGTACCTACTAGGGAGCAAGCAACTGCACTGCTCCTTTATCTAGTGTTTAAAAAAACACAATCCACTATATAGTACTTGTAAGCCTGAACTTACTGATGGCTTTAAATGTAAAAAAATGATCACAAAATGAACTCAGTTCTCGCTGCATTACCCCTCCATAGCAGCACACACAGTGTGACCAGTAAAGTCCGCATCATATGGAATTTTTTTTTATTAATAACTTTATTCAAATTTTAACTTTGGCATCAAGTTCTGCTTCGATCGAGATAAAAATTAAGCAAAAAAATAGTAGTTATCTGTTAAATTTAAATTTTTTATATATCGAAAAAAGTTATTAGAAAAAGATTTTTTTAAATGCAGTTTCTAGCCCACATGCAAAATTTCAGCTGCATAAGATAATTTTCATTTTTTACCCATATTTTGTAAATTGCACTTTTGAAAAATAAGACTCAACGCAACCTACATAAAACTTTTTAGTTTTGACAATGCTTTATTTCAGATACATTTACTTTAAAGTAGCGCCATATTAAAAGTGTGTTTTTCTACAAAATCAAAATTGAGCTATTTAAATTTGGTCGCATCGCATGTGATACAAAGTTTATTTGTTTTTGACCCTGTATAAGGTCTAATAAGTATTTTTGAAGACGTAGTTTGTGTCTGAAAGTAATACACTTTAATATTAAGACAAAAAAGAACCCAGTGTCATCAGTAAAGTGGAAAATAAATTTTAGTGGTGGGTAAAAAATCAAAATTATCTTATGCAGCTAAAATTTTGTATGTGGGCTAGAAACTGCATTTAAAAAAACTTCTTCCAATAACTTTTTTCGATATTTTCAGAAATAACCCCACTATTGAATTATTTTTTGGAAAAAATTAAAATTTGATAGATAATGCGAATCACGTGACTACTATTTGTTTGCTTAATTTTCATGTCGATCGAAGCAGAACTTGATGCCAACGTCAAATTTCGAATAAAGCTATTAATTTAAAAAATCCCATATGATGCGGACTTTACTGATCACACTGTATACGTTCCGACTGAAATTTTCGGGTAAGCGTACGGCAATATCTGCATCAATTGTTTTGGAAGATATCAAATGTATAATTTTTAAGTCCGGTCCTGGAATTCATACCAACTTATAAAAATTCAATAACCCAGAATTGACAGAGTGTCACGTGACTTGGAATCTATTTTGCGAGAGGAATTAAAACTTTTACTATAGAGTTAACTCTTTCTTAAAACAAAGCGTTTTGACAGTAGACAACGACATTTGACATTAACAGCTGATCTGGTTTCGTCGTTAAAGTTCCCAGATGAGCAGTGGGCCGTAGCAAGGTCACGCGTCAGACTGTCATATTATTTTTTTATGATTTTTGTGTTTTTTAACTATTTCTGTGGCTGTTTTTTCTGTATTTGTGTGTTTTCAACGTTTTACTTTTGGATTTTATATATTTCAGAGACAGATTTTTTCTAAGGTTTTAAATGTTTCTCGCCATCTAGCATTTAAACGCAATTATCTCAAGAACTAATTAAAATATCGAGATTAATGAAGTAGGAACACCTTTTTTACGTATAAAAGATTACCTCTTTCATAATTTGAGGTAAAGCGGCCAGAAATGTTAGAGACAAAAAAAAATATATATTCGAAAATTTATCACACTCATATTGTGAAACTGGCGTTCTCTAAGAAGGTATCTTAAAACTCATTATGGAATCCTCCTTCTTGCGCTTAAAAACCTAACTACACCAAGTTTGATTCATATCAGCTCAATATCAAATCATCCCCAATTTTATAAAGTAAATATTTACTTGGGTCACCCTGTATCTCTTTAACAGGATAAGAAATGAAATGAAATTAAATATTTTCAAGTCCACTATCTCCTGTTGCTGTATAGCCCCTTAGTTACGGGACACCCCATATATAACCCTATATAAAATCCCCACAAAAGTAAAAATATCAAAAGGATTCCCAATATCAAAAGGATTCCCAATATGGTGTTTTAATTAGACGTGTATCACAAAGCTTACACCTCGCAGAAAATGTAATACTTTTTCCTTGTATAATAAATACATAAAAACCTATTTTTACTCTATATAAATAAATACTAGAAACTGTTTTTTTTTCCTTTAGTTTTATAATGTTATCAAATACTTAGTTTGGTATGTACGGGTCTGTCAATATTTTATTTTATAAATAAAAATATTTTAAATAATAAAATTAGTATCTACGCTGTATCTTTACAAAATATTAAGACTTCCTTACAAAATTTAACATATGGCGAAGGCGAAGGTAAAATAACTTAGTCCGGTTCTGTTTCTGTAGCCAACCGCTTAACGTAAAATATACCAGACTTCAACAGGGTGTCATTAATGACGGGTGATGCGGCGACTTCTTAGATTAATTTGACTTTACTAATACGTATATTCACTATAAAATATTGACCAAGTTTAGTAATATTTTGGCGTGGTCCAAAAAATTGTTTGCCAATAATTTCTAAAACTTTTCTATCGCCCCTTGTATATATGGGTAAACTCTAATCTTATCACGTATTCATTGAGGAAATTTAGAAATTTTCAGTCGTTTTCGTGCCACATTTTCCGTACCTTAGTAAGAATTCTTATCAAATTTATAACTAATTCATACAACCGTATTTATGCCACAATACCTAGAAAACAATAGACCAATAACTCCTAGAAATTACAAACAACTTGCCATAACAATTTGCACTTGTTTTTCGCAATAGTACGAATCATTTCAAATGCATTTTTTGAAATTGTTATTACGAAATCGCTTTTTTAACGGCCCATTACCAAGCAAATCTACAATATTGGTGTTTGGTACCTACATGAAAATTTCCATCGGCAAGGTACCTCGACCATTTACTTAAAAAATTGGTACTTTCCTCGCTTATACAGCCAGAAAAGGTGCAAAATAATTGGATAAATTATTATTATTTAATTCAATAAACTTATTTTATTTTGGAAAGGTACTGCATATTTCAAACTAAAATAATCCCCTTTAACTTTAAATGAAGTGAAAGTGTGGTATACGAGGAAGCGTTCTCGTACCCCCTTTTCACCCCTTTAGGGGTCGATTTTCACAAAAATACAAAATATCTCATTCATTATTTGTGTTGTAGAGTTCTGCTAGCTTTTAAGATATTAAGGTTAAATTCTCAACGTCATTCAATCTATTGCCAACCTATAAACTATTTCGCGTTGATTTTTTAAGTTTATTATTTTAACAACTAACATTTAAAGAAAATCAATATCGTCGGTACATTATTTAGGTAGTATCTGATATATTACAAAAATATCAATTTATTTCATTGCTAAGTCAAAAAAAAAATTACTCAATATTTTTTGCTATACGATGATTCTCCTAAAATAAGTTATGAAATTCCTTAATATTTATTAAATATGTCAATTGTTACCTATAGAATATCAAGTCGATACTGATTTTCTTTAAATTTTGTATAAAAGCTAGAAAACATAAATAAATCTACGCGAAATAGGTTATAGGTTGGCAAGCATGTTGCTACTCCTACCTTAAGGTGGCATTCTCAACGTCATTCCATCTATTGCCAACCTTTAACCTATTTCGCGTTGCTTTTTTTAGTTTATTATTAAATTGACTAACATTTAAATCAAATCAATATCGTCGGTACAATATTTAGGTAATATCTGACATATAACAAAAATATCTATTCATTTTATTGCTAATTTTTGGATAATTGTATAGTGAAAGAACAATGACATAATAATGTTAAAAAAAATCTTAGCCGATATTTTTCGCTATACAATTCTCCTAAAATATTTAATGAAATTCCTTGATATTTATTTAATATGTCAATTATCCTATATAATATGAAGACGATAATGATTTTATTTAAATTTTGTGTAAAAGCTAGAAAAATTAAATAAATATACCCGAAATAGGTTATAGGTTGGCAAGCATGTTGATACTCCCACCTTAAGGTGGAATTATCAACGTCATTTAATCTATTGCCAACCTATAACCTATTTCGCGTTGATTTTTTGAGTTTATTATTTAAATAACTAACATTTAAAGAAAATTAATATCGTCGGTACATTATTTAGGTAATATCTGATATATTACAAAAATATCAATTTATTTCATTGCTAATTTTGGGATAATTGTATATTGAAAGAACAATGACATAATAATGTTAACATAAATCTTACCCGATATTTTTCGCTCTACAATTCTCCTAAAATAATTTATAAAATTCCATAATATTTACTTAATATGTCAATTATTACCCATGGAATATGCAGTCGATATTGATTTTATTTAAATTTTGTGTAAAAGCTAGAAAAATAAAGAAATCTACGCAAAATAGGTTATAGGTTGGCAAGCATGTTGATACTCCCACCTTAAGACAGAAATTTGTTATTCAAGTAGAAGCTTTTATACCTTTTTTACCCCTTTAGAGATAGGTTTAAAAAAAATAAATCCGTCATTTATTACTTGTGTTTAGAGTACCGACTTATGCAGAGTTACAAGAAATTCGGACTAAAAATATTTTTCCAATATAAACTTTTATACCCCTTTTTCCACCTTCTAGGGGCAAAATTTCCCAAAACATGGAAACATGTACACGCTAATTTTAACAGAGTAAGCATAATACCAATTTTCAGTAACATACCTTAAAATTATAGATAGTAATAGGGACCCCCCCCCCCCCCCGCCAAACTAGGCTACACCCCTTTTTTCACGTAATATACCTATTCGTATCTTATTAATGGAACCAATTGTATACCAATTTTTAGACCCCCGTTTTTACCCCCTTAGGGATCGATTTTCGAAAAATCCCTTCTTAGTATATGCCTACGTTATATGAAGGAGACATGCTCAAAATTTCATGTTTCTAGGATTGGGGGCTTAGACTGGGCGTTGATGAATCAGCCAGTCCGTCATGTTACAAATTTATTTAATAGTACATATATTCATAAACGTAATTATTAATTTAACATAGAAAAAATTATGAAAAGGTGGCATTTATTTTGGTTAGCGGACCCTTAATCGATGTGGACATTTTTGTTGTTAGTACCGAGTGATATCACATTCGTGATAAGTGTTATCACCGCGTAAACGTACTTAGCACCTACCTGGATTGTTTGCTTTACACCTGCTTATCAATTTTAATTTGATAAGACTTGCCAGTGTTGACAGAAGTGACGAATTGCTTTTGAAATATCTGGTTTTGTTTGTGCGCTTGTGAGATTTTTTTTTTTTCATTAATTCATTTTATCGGGGTTTATTTGGCGTATCTATACTATTTAGATGTAACTGAAGTACAGCGGCGGATCGTGGTTATTTTAAATAGGGAAGGGGTGTCATTTAGTATTCTAAGCAAATATCGCCGACAACAAAAAAATTTAGTATTTTTTGGCCTATTAACATAAAATATTATTCAAAATTCATACTAGGTATTAATGTTTTTTACGTCTTTATTATTATGCTTTAACTGACAATACTGACATTTTACACAAGCAATGCAATTTGACACAACGCTCTTTAGTACTGCAAATAATACAAAAACCTACAAATTATCAAGCTCGGCAGGCGTAAATTCGATAATTTAAAATTAAATGTAAACAATTAAGTACAAACTGACAATGAATATTTGAATACCTATACATTATACAACCCTCCTTACTGCAGAAATCCGTTGGTAAAGTATTTTTCACAATAAATGGTTGACTCCATTTAACTACCTGGGACGTTTTGCAAGAGCTCGGCCATAAAAATGCAAGTAAACTGTCGGTCAGGGTCGGATTATAAATTGTAATTATAGCAGGTAATATTTAACTATCTTGTGCGTGCGGTAACATCTCTTAGTCTTTGTGTATTTAAAGTCCTACCCTGTAGTGTATTTGCTTGTTGATTGTGTATAACAGTGGGATTAAACCGGTAGTTCTATTGCAGTCAATAAGTCGATACCATTTAAGGTGAAAAATTTACTTGAGCCAACAAACTTTCCTAGAAACTACTTCCGCAATGTAATTGCTAGGCTCTCCTTTCCACACATTTTCGTCGGAACTTCATCAAAATTTTATTTGGCTTCTAGCCCCAACAGATTCTTTACCTTTGTCTTTCCTTGCAGTAGTAACATGCTTTTATTTCTGTCTTGCACGCTTGCGCATTAAAAATGGCCTGGTAAAGGAAACAGAAAGCAGTGGCCCCGGATCAAGTTGGCTCGCTTGAACCGAATATACTGCGGAGACGTACGAATCGTACGATAAGTACCGTTCCGCGGAGTTTACTTGGCAAAACGTGGTTGTGAACATGACATTCTCGTAACATACAAGGGATATTTTAGAGGTAATACTAATAACACCGAAACAAACGACGTTTGGCTAATGTTTGGATGAATTCTAAACTTAATTTAAACCTAATAAAGATAAAGTTATATAAAAGGGGAATCATCGAGGCCATTGATCAAATAATTTATTTATTTATTTATTTATTTACGAAATAGACGGGTAACCCCATTTTACAAAAATATACTATTAAATAATATAACAATAAGATAGTGGATAACAAAATAAATATCTATCAAATAAAACGATTTATCACAATACTTAATACATACATTCACATATAAATATATATATAAAAACAAAAAATACTACAGAACATCACCTTTGTAATGCATTAATAATTCTCTTTTTAATACCGGAAAGACTAGTGTTAAAAATATCGATCTGACCCTGACTACTAAACTGGTTGGCCAGTCGAAGAGCTCTATCGACTGGGGAATTCATTCCATATTTAGTTGGGTGGAAAGGGATATGGAACAGATCTGCGTGACGTAACTGTCGGTTAGGTACATTTAGATGGATCTGAGACAATAGTCGAGGGCAATTTGATAGACCGTTAATTATTTTAAAAAGAAAGGATACATTAAACATAAGACGTCTGCTGTCCAATAAAACCATATTTAAAATATTCAACATGTCTGCCCTATAATAATCCTCCATATTAATATTTAATTTATAAGCAGCGAACCTTAAAAATTTGAACTGAACTCTTTCTAACATATCCTTGTGTACTTGGTAAGATGGAGACCAAATAACAGTAGCATATTCTAGGTTGGATCTAACGAGTGAACAGAATAATAACTTAATAACATCAATTGAAAATTTGGAACAGTTTCTCCAGACAAATCCTAGCATTCTCATTCCCTTCAGACTCACTTTAGAAACATGTTCAGCAAAGGTCATTCTTTCATCAAAGTAGACACCGAGATCTTTGACAGTGCTCGAATAGGACAAATCCACACCATTTATGTTATAGACAGTGGGAACTCTACTCCTACCACGGTAAAAGCTGATATATGTGCATTTATTTATATTTAACGATAAATGATTAACCTGAGTCTATTGCCACAAGGCGTCAAGGTCATTCTGGCGTTTCACTGCATCCCTCTCACATCTTATCACCCTATAAAACTTTAGATCATCTGCAAATGTCAAACCCATAGAGTAGAGTAAGCACTCAGTAATGTCATTGATGAATAAAATAAATAAGAGAGGGGCACAATGGGAGCCTTGAGGGACGCCCGAAGTCACGTGAAAAGTAGCAGATATATCTCCATGAAGCTTAACAGCCCGGTTAGAAAACTTCTTAGCCACTCAAGTAAACTCTTAGAAAACCCTAAGGCACACAGCTTTGCCAACAGAATGTTACTATGTTTACTCTGTCGAAGGCCTTGGAGAAGTCAGTGTAGATAGAGTCTACTTGATCGCCACTCTCCAGGGCCTCCAACAAAGCAACCTCGTAACAGGCCAGATTCTCGACAGTGGACCTACCCATACAGAACCCGAATTGGTCTTCCGACACCATGCCCTTACAGCACCAAGTTAGTTGTTTTGATACAAGACTATCAAATAGTTTAGACATTGCTGACTGCATACAAACTCCTCTATAATTGCTAACATCCTCCAAGGAACCTGATTTAAAGATCGGGGTAATATAACTATGTTTCCATTGATCGGGAAGGGTGCAAGTCATTAATGATTTATTAAAAATTTGCTGTAAAGGCAATGTGATCGTAAAAATGCAATTTTTAAGGAATATATTTGGTATTTGATCAGGCCCGCAGCCTGATTTATTAGGCAAACGTTGAATAGTATCAAAAATATCCGAAGCCGAAAAATTCTGTAGCGTCACATTTATAAAATTGTTGGATTTGTAATCCGGAACAGGACAATGAGTGTCATCATAAGCTCTGGAGAAATGTTGTGCAAACAAGTTTGACATGTCTTTACCATTATGAGCAACATTTTCGCCAAGGTGCATACTTTTTGGTACCCCACTAGACCGCCTCTTGCCTCCAATAAATTTCCAAAAATGTTTTGGGTTATTTTGCAGCGAGTCCTCAGATTTTTTTAAATATAAGACATGACATTTTTTAAATTCAATCTTGCACAAAGATCTCAAGTTTGCAAAAATGTTATACTTACCCGGGCTTCCAGATTGAATCGATACCCTATGAGCAGCCTTTTTTCTACATATCAAATCCTTAAGTTTCGAACTAAACCAACTTGGAAAGTTAGAATTTTTTATACGCTTTTGTGGAACATACAAATTTATACACTGATTCAGAATCACATAAAACCTTTCAACCGCTTCATTCACACTAACCTTATCAAAACACTGTTCCCAATTACAAGAAGCTAGAAAATCGTTTATAGCTTCGTAATCCCCATTATTAAAGTCGAAATAGAACTCATCGAAATCCAGCATATTACAGCCACTTACAATTTCAAAACATATCTAATCTTCTATCTTATGGAAGAGCTGCCACTGCTAAAGTATATAAGTATATTTTAAAATTCCAAAACGTAGCCCCAAGTTAAAACAGAAGTAGATACACCTAAAATAACGAGGCATACCGCACTGGTTTCATATTATGTTTGTTATCGGTGGGGAGATTAAGAGCCATTAAATGGAAAGCAGGAAGGCGAAAAATTTGCAGGTCTCGCCCAAAGTGCACCAAAAGTTCACCCAACTGTGGGGGTGCGTTTTTAACCTCTATCCTCTTTCTTACTCACCCAATGTGGTTATTTGATTTTTTTGATCCATTTTTTTTCTGATATACCTATGTGGCTGGCTTATGTCTCTGGACGACAGCCAACAACTCCTCAACTCCTACAAGGGAGTTGTTGCTACAACTAAGTAAGTTAGATTTAAACTGAAAAAATCATGTTTTCTTGTCGTCTTTGCTATCTCTTTAAGTTTATTCGAATTTAATACGAAAAAGGTAATAGGTTTGCTCATACAGGGGGGGGGTCTCCAGGCCCCCTGAACTAAGCCCCCAACCCCTTTATTAACATGAGAAGGTAGTTAGTTAAGTTTTAGTCTTTAGAATCTGTTATTATTGTATACTTTTTAAGGATCGCCTTTGAACTTAGTTATTTTTTTATAACTCTTTATTTATTTTCGAGTAAAAGTTTGTTCTCCAAAATTTTGCTGGCTATATATATATGTGTGTTCATGCATTTGAATGAGCTGGAAAGTGACTACGTTCCGTTTACCTATCTACACTTCTATTCTAATACTAGGTATTACAATTACACATTACAAAAAGCGCCGCAGGCCAAAAATTTTTGGGTGTCACGCCCTTTTTTGAATCATGGTGCTTGGTTTTCAAGTGGGAAAAATAAAAACACAACACAAAATCCTCAAGAAAATCTCAAACCCGAACAAACCCGAACAAACCTGGTAATAATTGAGGTGAAGAAAATGTAATAGTGTAGGAAATGTTTAATGTATTGCCTATGTTGCCGAAATCAGAGCTCGAGTTTCGGAGGGGGTTCAGGCCCCCTGTACCCTCCCCCCTAGCTACGTGCCTGGCTAGGATACTAGATAATAGCAGCTTTATGGAGTAAGGACAAAAATTAAACAACGCTTAAGTAATCTTGGGGGGGGGGGGTAATTACCCCCATTACCCCCCCCCCCTTGTATACTCCGGTGCAACTGGCGGAAGTCAGGAAAAATTTGTATAATACATTATTTTAATAATATACGTGTTTTTTCATTTTATCAAAATTCATTCAGGGGTTGAAAAAAGGAGTGTCGCTTATTTTGAGGGGGTACCCTCTACTAAAATATATACACACACTTTTAAATTGAACAGAGATAAAGCTTTTAATTGGCCGAAATTATTGCTCCCAGTAAGTTGCCTATCAATAAAATATTTAAAATTATCAATACTTTTATTATTTGTTTACAAATTAGATACCTTGTGTGTACATAACGCGTCTCAGTGTTTTGATAGCGGGAAGCGAGTATCTTATCAATTTATTGATAGTGCTTATCGGAAATATTATTATTTTAGTAAATATTACACTTCTTAAGCCCCAGAACAGGTAGTTGTTAATATTTTGGTTTCGGATTATGCGGGATATTTGATGCATCAAGATATCTTTGACTGCTTGGTGCTAGCGCACTTACATAACGTATACAGTGTGACCAGTAAAGTCCGCATCATAAATATGGGATTTTTTAAATTATTACCTTTATTCGAAATTTGACTTTGGCATCAAGTTCTGCTTCGATCGAGATGAAAATTAAGCAAAAAAATAGTAGTCATGTGATTCGCATTATCTGTCAAATTTTAATTTTTTCCAAAAAATAATTCAAAAGTGGGGTTATATCTGAAAATATCGAAAAAATTTATTAGAAAAAGTTTGTTTAAATGCAGTTTCTAGCGCACATGCAAAATTTCAGCTCCATAAGATAATTTTGATTTTTTACCTATATTTTGTAAATTGCACCACTTTTGCAAAATAAGACTCAACGCAACCTACATAAAACTTCTTAGTTTTGACAATGCTTTATTTCAGATACATTTTCTTTAAAGTAGCGCCATATTAAATGTGTGTTTTTCTACAAAATCAAAATTGGGCTATTCAAATTTGGTCGCATGTGATGCAGAGTTTATTTGTTTTTGACCCTGTATAAGGTAAAATAAGTATTTTTGAAAACGTAGTTTGTGTCTGCAAGTAATACACCTTAATATTAAGACTAAAAAACACAATGTCATCAGTAAAGTGTTCATTAAGTGGAAAATAGATTTTAGTTTAACTTAACGTAAAGTTTATCTATTTGCAACGATTTAATAAAAAACCCCTTTACTTTATTTTTTATTTTTTTTACTTTCAGACACAAACTACGATTTCAAAAATACTTATTTTATGAAGTTATCTTATACAGGGTCAAAAACAAATAAACTTTGCATCACATGCGACCAAATTTAAATAGCCCAATTTTGATTTTGTAGAAAAACATACATTTAATATGGTGCTACTTTAAAGAAAATGTATCTGAAATAAAGCATTGTCAAAACTAAGAAGTTTCATGTAGGTTGCGTTGACTCTTATTTTGCAAAAGTGGTGCAATTTACAAAAATCAAAATTATCTTATGCAGATAAAATTTTGCATGTGGGCTAGAAACTGCCTTAAAAAAAACTTTTTCTAATAACTTTTTTCGATATTTTCGGAAATAACCCCACTTTTGAATTATTTTTTGGAAAAAATTAAAATTTGACAGATAATGCGAACTAGCGAAGTCATGATTCGGGTCTAAAGGCCATCGTCGGTTGGAATTGCTTCCTAACGTTTCGCTAGCACGAGTGGCGAGCGCGCGTCTACGTAAGCGTCTACATCCAGCACCGGAGATGGAAGGACCTCTGAAGAAGCTCGCCTCTCATGCTAGCGAAACGTTAGAAAGCAATTCCAACCGACGACGGCCTTTAGACCCGAATCATGACTACACTAGCTCACCGACTGGCCGCGAAAGCCTAAACCAATTTGACAGATAATGCGAATCATATGACTACTATTTTTTGCTTAATTTTCATCTCGATCGGAGCAGAACTTGATGCCAAAGTCAAATTTTGAATAAAGCTATTAATAAAAAAAAATCCCATATGATGCGATACAGTATTGGCAACCCCGAACTTACAGGACGGTATTAATGTGAAGAAATTAATGCTAAATGGACTGCGCGAGTTAGAAAGAGATAGATCAAGACTCAGCGTTACCAACTTGTGCTTGAACGTGATTCACATACCACTTTCTCTGCATTCCCCCTCCATAATATCAAATACGTTTGTAATTGTATTATGCTAGCGAAGCGCCCTCTGTTATGTTTAATGTTTTCTATTTCGACTGAATTTTTCAGGTAAGCGTACGCAAGGTGAAACGTAGTTTAATATTTAACAGGGGCAGCTTGAATCCCTTAGAACTGCAAACATATCGAAAAGATGCAAAGCATCTTTCATAAAAAAATTTAAATACAATTTTTATGAAACGAATCGTGTACCTCGTTCACTTGTCTCGGAGCAATTGTTCACAACGAAGCAATATGCCAATCTGACAACCGTGCATGCCAATTGGGCCAATTTGCATGAATTGGCAATAGAGTCTGAATGCCAATATGAAGGACGGGCCTTGCATTGTTATTATGGGCGGCATATTCAGTATTACATATTTGTAGGTATGCAGAGAAGCAAAGATATCTCTGGGTAATTTTCCTTTGAAATGGAAGATAATAGATACGAATTAATTTACTTGAAAAATAAAAAACCTTTTATTTATTTATACTATATAAGTAGGTACAGTAGATATATCTCCGTAAGTTTGAACCATATGGAAAACTTTTTTAGTATTAATTTTACGAAAAAAACGTTATTCTTCATAAAAAGTTCTGCATGGTCTAAAACCTAAAATGCAACTATCAGATATTAAATTATTTTAGGCATATACGAGGTTTGTCAAAAAATATGAATTTTGCCCTAGAGCAAAGTAGGTACCTTTATTTTTGACAATATCAAAAATTGTTATTAAAAAAAGTTGATCAGAACTAAAAACCACGTTTAAATATATAATTTCACCCATTTGCGATGAAAAAATTATTTTTCTTTTTTGAAACTTATGTGTACCGGGTGGTCAAATAAGCGAGGACGACGGCTTTATCTCGGAAACCGTTAATCGTACAACTTTCGGAAAGATTTTTTTATTAGTAAAGTGGTCAAGAGAAATTGCTGGAAATTACTTTTAAGTTCCCCATTTCGCCGCGAGGGGGCACAATTAAAAATTGTTTTTTTAAATTCTAAATTTCTCCGAAAATTCCCATATTAAGGTATAACTCTGATTACATCATTGGAAAGCTTAGACAATTCTGCATCATTTTGGTTTAAGGCTCATTGGCGTACCGACCTTGATAAGAGTGGGAGAAGCTATTGAAAGTGTAAACATTAAAATCGCTGTAACTTCTAAACGACTTATCCGATTTTACTAAATTTAAGCTTGTTTGGAAGTACCTTCAATTGTCGTATCTAATGTTCATACACATACACACTTACAGACAAAACCTAACCTAGATACACCGGTATCTAGGTTAGGTACGAAGCAAAGCACGCATTAAGCGTGCAGAGCGGAAATACTAATCGAGTGGTCTTAAGGTTTATACGACTGAGGCGCGGAAACCGCAGGAGTTTAGTTGGTAGGCAGCCCCATCAGGGTTGAATCCGACACTACTCTGCCTCACAGGGTGTTAGTCTTTAGAAGATTCTCCTCGAGAAAAAAAAATTGTATTAGACTTTTTTAAAGGCCCTTTATTGATGGATTTGCACACCAAATTTTATTATTTTCTAACAAGCCAATCAATCAATCAATCAATCAATCATTTATTAGCAACTTTAAATAATATACAGATACAAATCGATGTAAGATAGTAGTGTTCTAAAAAACTTGTTACAACATGCACCTAGATGACTAAACATCTGTATGTGCATAGATCCATAGACATGGTGGTATCCAAAACCTTATAATTTAATAATTTTTTTTTTATATCAAATACCCACTCGAGACAAAATAATCAAAAATAATAGTAAAATATACACTAGAACTAACCTAGAAAGAGATACAACCGAGACAAAACAGTTATTTAGAAAAATTCTTCGTTAAATCCCTAAAAATTAAACACGGCTCTGATATACAGTGTGACCAGTAAAGTCCGCATCATATGGGATTTTTTTATTAATAACTTTATTTGAAATTTGACTTTGGCATCAAATTCTGCTTCGGTCGAGATGAAAATTAAGCAAACAAATAGTAATCACGTGACTCGCATTATATGTCAAATTTTAAATTTTTCCAAAAAAATAATTTAAAGGTACGGTTATTTCTGAAAGTATCGAAAAACGTTTTTTTAAATGCAGTTTCTAGTCCACATGGCACATTTTAGCTGGATAAGATAATTTTGATTTTTTACCCATATTTTGTAAATTGCACCACTTTTGCAAAATAAAACTCAACGCAACCTACATAAAACTTCTTAGTTTTGACAATGCTTTTTTTTAGATACATTTTCTTTAAAGTAGAGCCATATTAAATGTGTGTTTTTCTACAAAATCAAAATTGGGCTATTAAAATTTGGTCGCATGTGAAGCAAAGTTTATTTGTTTTTGACCCTGTATAAGGTAACTTTATAAAATAAGTATTTTTGAAAACGTACTTTGTGTCTGAAAGTAATACACCTTAATATTAAGACAAAAAAGAACACAGTGTCATCAGTAAAGTGTTCATTAAGGGGAAAATAAATTTTAGTGGCGGGTGAAAAATCAAAATTATCTTATGCAGCTGAAATTTTGCATGTGGACTAGAAACTGTATTAAAAAAACTTTTTTTAATAACTTTTTTCGATGCTTTTAGAAATAACCCCACTTTTGAATTGGTTTTTGGAAAAAATTAAAATTTGACAGATAATGCGAATCACGCGACTAAAATTTTTTTACTTAATTTTTATCTCGATCGAAGCAGAGCTTGATGTTAAGGTCAAATATCGAATAAAGCTATTAATAAAAAAAATTCCATATGATGCGGACTTTACTGGTCACACTGTATATAATTCAATGAAACAACCAGTAACAATTATGATAATGGCATATTACCAGATGTTTTATTTTTATTAGTTTCAACATGTTTTATATTATTCAATAAAAAATAATGATGGTACTAATTTAATAAACGAAAGTACTTAAAACGAAATAATGAAAAAAGTGGAAAACAACACTTAAAAAATACATAAACTAAGTTAAATAAAACTTAATAGTTCTTGATCATATATGTTCAAACAGTCCTCCACTTACAGCCAATCAAAGCTGCCAAGTAATAATATCTTAAACGGTCATAAAATTTAGTTCTTACATTATTAAGTTGATAAGCAGAGATTCGGTTGCATACCCCTGAAATTGCAATAGTTTTTTTAATCAATTTTGATAAAAAAATTTCGATAAGTTTTTTCCACATAACTTTAAATTGGCATTTTAGAAAATAATAAAACTTATTGTGCGAGTCTATCATACAAGCACCTTCAATACGGTTTAATACAATTTTCAGGTAAAATTAATTGGGGACCCAATATTTGAGAGTATCAAAACTTGCACCGTCCGGTATACACATAATGGAAGTACCGTGCGAGCAAAAATTATTTGCATTAAAGAGGGCTTGGATTAAAAAACGTGGGGCTTGGTTTAGATCACAATGATATGGGGACGATATATCTAACCAAATCTAGGTTAAAATTTTGTCAAATTCATATTATGACATGATATGCCAAACTAATGAGTAATAAAATAAGTAGACAAATACAAATTTATTTTTGTTGTTTACAAAATTAACAAAGTAAGAATATACAAAAAGAAAAAGAAAAATAATTACATAAATTGCTGAAATTGGCCACCAAGCATCCATTCATAAGCATAAATTCACACGTCTCTTCATATTTTCGAAAGTGTTGACCAGCATCTCTGGAGAAATGTTACCACATTCTTGGATAATCCTTTTTTGTAATTTTTTTTTTGTTTTTTTTCTTTATAAGGAAATACATTAAGCTGCTTTTTAAGAAGAGTCCTGCATGTTCCATAAGATCTTCCCACTTCTTGGGACAGGCGTCTTATAAAATTTGTTGGCGTATTTTGCATTATTTCACGAACGTTTGCAACAAGTTCTTCTGTTCTTACAGATGGTCTTCCTGCTCTTTTTTTGTGTTGTATAGAACCTGTTTCCCTAAACACAGCCACGGTTCTTTTCAGGCAATGATAAAAATCCCCAGCAATAAAAGCAACGTTAGGAAAATGTTCGTGCAAATCGTCCATGCACAAACCAGGATTGTATTGCCACTCACAATTTACGCTAACCCCGTTTCGAAAATACGCTTCAACCATGAATGTTTTGTGCTGTTCCGTAAAGCCCATTGTGTTAATTGTTCAAGAAATTGGGAAAATTAGCGATGAATCAAATTACTTGTAAGGACTGTCAAAGATGACGGAATAACTGATTGATTGTTAATTCAGGTAGTTACTGACACCCAACAGGTATTAGGCTCTACGGCTAAGCATTACGTCCTTAGATGCAAGGCCCTCTTTGATGCAAATAATTTTTGCTCGCACGGTATTTCCTTTGTAATTTCTGCCTTCGCGTTACATAGTTGCAAATAAACCGTTTCAAAGTACCAGCAGAATTTTACGGTATCTACGCTGACCTGAAAAATTCAGCCAAGATAGCAACAAACGAGAACATTAATCATCGCGGTGGGTGCTTCGCTATCGGACCGTATTGGCTGCTATGAAAGGGGAATGTAGCGAGAGCGGAATGTGATTCGCGCTCGATGCTTGATCGATCTAAATCGATATAAATATTATAGTTATCGATCAACTGCCAATAATGCGGCATTAGTGCATTACAACTTACTTACTTCTTTCTTCTTCGTCTTCCCGTTATTCTCCCTTTCGTATTGCTAGCTGTTTTTCAATTTTGAGAAATAAGTAACCTATTTTCGTACAGCCGACTCCATTAATAATAATTATTATTAGTGCTACTGCATTCTGAAAATTCAAGTGAACACTTCACCTTTGTTCACGAAACTAATTTTTTTTATTTCATTATAACGTTGTCGATTTTTATAAAACGTTACTAGATTGGCAGATCGGCTCCTTCTGATAAGAACTTTTTGATAAAAATGGATATTTATAATTATTGTTTACAAAACTATTCGTAATAGTTTATTTCCTGTTGTATAAGAGAAAACTAAATTATCGGTAATCTGTCCGATATTTGAAACAGGGGCGGGTTTCTATAGAGATATCACTCTCTACAGGGTGTCCGGAAAAGTAGGTCAATCCATTAAACATAATAATATATTCCTTGAGCAAAAATAATATCACTTTTATAATGCCATTTTCCGTTTTTGACCCTCATGTTCGATGGACAAAGTTTAAAATTAAAAACTTTTCGAATAACTCGAATATTTAATAAGATATAACTTTCAAATTTGGTACGTTGCTTCAACATAATGAGTTACATCTTCTGAGAAAAAGAAAATAAAAACAATTGTCAAATATTTAAACTAGTGGGGGGTTAAGTAACCGCTAACCCCAATATTTTTTAGTACGTACGCCAGTGACTTTCGAACTACATGTTTTCAGGCAATCTTTTGTTTTTGATTATTTTTTGACTTTTATAAAATTTCGATAAAATGATGCGTTTTGGAAATAATTTGAAAAGTATGGGTCCTTAACTGGTGCCAACGGTACCTAATGTCATAATTTTCAAATGCTAAACCAAGTCAGCTGTTTGTGGTATTACCATGGATACAAGATATAGTTAAGTAAAACTTTGCAATATGTGACAATACCGACAGCAAAGGACGAGCCAAAAATGATGTAAGGACAGTGGCATACAAATAAAAACCTGTAGTACTAAACCAGTTAAATAAAGTTATTTTATTGCCCTACTGAGAACTTACTATCGCTAATCTTCTTCGAATAAATGTAACTCGAAAGCAGAAAATATAGCTGTTCCGGTTTAACTGGAAGTTGATTTTTTTTTGGGACGAAAATAAAAATTGAAGATAGGGACATGTAAGCCGTTGTGCTCTAAGACGTACTGTTAGAAAGTTATAAGCTGTCAAAGTTCAAAAATGTCACTTTTCGAGAGTCAATATCTCGGAAACTATGAAGTATAGACTAATAGTGCATTTAATAAAAAATAATTATAATTTTATTTGGAATTTAAAAATGTAAAAAGATACAGGGTGTTCCATTAAAAAAAAACATTGTGTGCGCTTAAGACCACACGACAAAAGTGAAAACTTCAACAAGGTTAATTCACTTCCCACAAAAAAGTGCTAAACGCGCCTAAAGAAGTTTTCACTTCAAAAATAACATAAACTTGGAATACGGGATAATTTTACTGCATACGAAAAAAGATATTTCCTAAAATTGAACAACCCTTGCATTTTTACATCTTCAACAGAAGTCAGAAATCATAATAAATTAGGTCCACGGAATAAGCAATTACGGTAAAACTAATTACCTTACTTCACCCTACGTAAATATATAATTTAAAAAATGCCAGAACATATCTGAGTCGCAGACGAGTATCTAGACAACGCACGCTGACTGTTTCCACGTCGATACGTCGATACTGAATGCGACCGATGGCGGCATGCTCTTTCATATAACGTTCATTCGGGTCAGGGTCAGTTCGGATTGAATACAGCAGTTGAATTCGAGCGTAGCACAGCCGAACCTGACGCCTGACGGTGACGCGTCGGGTGACGCGTGACGGCTCAGTTTAATCCAGTGCCCACAAAAAGTGCTAAACGCGCCTAAAGAAGTTTTCACTTCAAAAAAAAATAACGTCAACACTTGACAGTTGGTGACATTACTGATATATGGTATAATAGTCAAATAGTAAAATTTTAGTCCTATAGATTGCCCAAAACCCGGATCCGATATCACTTTTCGTTCGCCTGTAATTAAGCCGTTCCGGAACATTTGCCCAACCCTGTATAGTTCCGATTTTGAGCGAGAACCATTTAATAGAACAAATCTTTCAAGATGGAGAGCACTTCAGGTTGAAACCACAAAGGTTAATATTTTCTTTAATAAAGAAAACTTGCATATTTATTTAAAAAATAATGGAGGTGATATCGAGCCATTTCTTTACACTATTTTTTTTTAGTGCTGATGGTTTTAGCAGAAGAGAAATGTGCAACTTGTTAATTAATTTTATTGGTTTTAAATTAACCGCTTGCGGGGTTACTGAGCTTTAATCCTCAGTGCCCCACAAAACACTTTTTGCAATGTAATGTTATTATGATATCTTCATAATATGACAATTTTATCCTTATAATGTCTTACTGACAAACCTACACTTGAAAAGTTTTATAAAAAAAAAGTTAATAATCTTCGACATCTTCTTTTTAGGAAGGTTTTTTTCTTCTTTCCCAGTACCTATATTTGGTTGGTTTAGACCCCTTTAATATTCTCTTCTGCTAAAACCATCAGCATTAAATAAATTTTCTGTCTCCTGATGATGAACGTTTCTACTTTCGAAACATGTAGAGACCCCTAGATAATTTTTATTCTATTAAATTTTGTGGAGGAAGACTTTAGGCTTTTTCTTTCTTTCCCATACTTTCAACTCCACTTTAAGCATGGACAAATTAAATTAATTTTTGATTATCTTATACCTTATAAAGAACAAGGAATACAAATATGAAATTTAGCAATTATACAGGGTGTTTCAGAATGAGATGCTGATCCTTAACGGTGTGAATCCTTAGGTGATTTTAGGAAGAAAAGTTCAAAATAATATATATCCTTAACCTATCAACTTTCGAACTACAGGGCGTTAAAGTTTTAAGAAAAAAATCGTTTTTCTATCATAACTTTAAAAACTTTCTAGCTATTTTTATGAATTTTTCACACATGCCCTCTAAGCATCAATAGTCATTTTTTGGTAGAGACATTTTTTCAAAATTTTTAACCATTGGCGTCCTGAAAGGGTTTGGACTAGACGTTTTGGAAAAATATTATGTACGCCACGTGCCTATGGTTTGTTTTGACACTATCAGGAATACTCCAGGAATTTTTCAAAGGATACGAGACTTAATGAGGAGAAGAGCTGAAGCATGCATTATTGCATGTGGTGGCCACTTTCAGCAGCTAATCCAAATTATTTTCGTTTTTGTTCATACGTTATTTAATGTTAGTTGTTTTAATTTATTGTTAAAAATAAACCATAGGCACATAGCGAATGCGCATTTAATGTTTTTTTTTTTTTGTCGGAAACTGTTTGTCGGACGATAAAAAGGCAAGCTATTAAATTTGGCCTAAAATGAATGAGTATTTTAAAAAAAATTTTTTTTATCTTGAGAAAAGGCAGTGGCGTACATAATATTTTTCCAAAATGTCCAAACCCGAACAAACCCAAACCCTTTCAGGACGCCACTGGTTAAAAATTTTTAAAAATTTTCTACACCAAAAAATGGCTATTAATGCTTAGAGGGCATGTGTGAAAAATTCATAAAAATAGCTAGAAAGTTTTTAAAGTTATAATAGAAAAACGATTTTTTTCTTAAAACTTTAACGCCCTGTAGTTCGAAAGTTGATAGGTTAAGGATATATATTAATATGAACTTTTCTTCTTAGAATCATCTAAGGATTTACACCGTTAAAGATCAGCAACTTATTCTGAAACACCCTGTATACAGTGTGGTTGTTTAAGTGTGCAACATATGGGCATTTTTTTTATTACCGATTTCTCAGAAAAATTTATTCTTGATAAAAGTTGGTGCATGTTCGATAATCATATTAGGTGCACTTGAAATGGTTGCAAGTAAAACAGCGTACAGGGTAGACCAAAAAATATAAAACTTGTACAAAAATAAAGTTTTTTAATAAACATTTAAAATACAAATTTTGCACTTTAAATGATAGTGTTTTAATTAGCATATTATTGCTAATGTTTTATCTTGTTAAAAAGAATGGTTAGGATATTTTAAAGTTGTGTTTAATATCGTTGCAACAAACATGAAGTTTGTGATTCCTAAATAAATTAAAAATTCAATTAAATTTTACAAATATGGTTGAATTTGAACAAAGATAAGTGAAATTGAATTGATTTTGATTAATTTATGAAGGTCTTTATAGTTAATATAAAAAAAAAATTTTTTGGAAATTATAAAATGTTTTTTAAAAAAATATATATTTTTTTTTAGGAGGTCACGTTTTTGAATTTTTGCATAACTTTTAATTCTAAACAAGTTTTCTTAATAACAGTTTGCTGAATTTTCTGAAATAGGGGTACTTTATTCTTGTACAAGTTTTATATTTTTTGGCCTACCCGGTACGCCGTTTGACTTGCAACCATTCCAAGTACACCTAATATGATTATCGAACGTGCACCAACTTTTATCAAGAATAAAATTTTCTGAGAAATCGGTAATAAAAAAGTGCTCATATGTTGCACACTTAAACAACCACACTGTATAACTTAATAATATTATGCACTTTAAAAATAGCTAATAAAAAACTAGGGTTGATTGATGATTGATTGAAACTTTTTCGATGACCTCTTGCTTTTCAGCATACAGCCAGTATAAAAGACTAGGGTTGCTATTTAAACAAATTGATTAGAATTGAATTGATATCGCCATATCTGTAATTTGGTATACATTGTATAAATAATTTTTCTATAAAAAAAACTTAAGATGTTAAGCGTTTTTTCAGGAAAAAAAACTGTACTAGATTTTCTGAATTTATTCCAACTTACAAACTCACACAGTACACCGTATCTTTTCTTCCATCCGTGCATAAAATCACAGTATTTCCTATCTCTTTTCTAGAAATTTAAGACACTTCAAACATCAGATTTAAATCACACAAAACTACCGACTTGACATTAAGCGAAACGCCACAGAAAAAAACTCGAGATCTCCTTAAATAAGGAGTGGCCCTCTTTAAGTCGTATTAAACCTCATTTTAATAAGCTTTCGATGTTGTACGGCAGTCGGGGCCCAAAAAAAAACAAGACCCAGTATAATTTCATTTAGGTAGGGTATGACTTGCACAATCTTAATTTAATCCCGAACAAGATCCTTTAAGGGGACCGTTGGGTTCTGTATAATTTGTCTGTACACGAGAGCATTGGTGGCGACATGTTACAGGAAAAAGGTAGGTAAATCAGCTGACCACGTAATAAGATATTTTTAGGATCGATAACCAAAAATGTATTTTTTTTTTAAACCGATCAGAAAATATACACTTTCTGGACAATTTTTCGTTCAGAAAATAACGTTTTGTCAATCAAGACCGGAAAATTGACGTTAGGGACCGGAATAGTTAAAGTCCGGAAAATACTGTTTTTTTTTGGACGAGTCGATAAAATTCTAGGAAGTCTGCGAGTCCAAAAAAACTGTTTTCGGACGTGTTGCGTACACTATTTTTTCAGCAACCGTGTAGAATAACAAATCAATGAGACACATTTCTTTATTATATTTCTTTGTAGAACAAAATTTCCAACATTTTAATTCTTATTTGTATTAAATATTGAAATTCGAACAGAAGATAAGTACTAACAGAAACATTCTAATTCTTATTTATATTAATATTTACATTAAAATTCGAGCAATTGCTAATATTGATGTGATTCTTCCCGGACTAGGCACGTACTTCCCGACTAGGCCGGAGAAATGATACTTTCTCAAAGGAAAAGCGTCTCTACTTCTCGGACGGTTGCCGAAAATAGTAATTTACGTTACAAGACCGGAAAGTAGTGTTTTTCAGGTCGAGACAAGCATTTCCAGGGGGAGCCATAGGCGAGTCCTGGAAGCTTGGAGAGACCTGGAAAACACTAATTTTCGGTTGCGTGACGTACAATATTTTTTTTAAGACCGACACTTCGATATGTTTTATAATCTACGCGAAACAAGTTTGACATAAAGAACAAAATTAAAAATCAACGAACTGTCACTCGACAATACATCGAAATGTTGTTGTCATAATAACGAAATCAAGGTATCTTGTATTATCAAAGAGCGATTGGAAAAACAAAAAACAGGGTGACAGTGACATTAGAGACCGGAAAAGTGACATTAGAGTCCGAAAACGATTTTTCCGGTCTCTAATGTCACTTATCCGGCCTTGCGATCGGAAAAACGTTATTTTCTAGACGAAAAATTGTCCAGAAAGTGTAAATTGTCTGGTTGGTTTTAAAAAAAAGATTTTTCCGTTCCCCGTTTTTTGTTTTTCCAATCGCTCTTTGATAATACAAGCTACCTTGATTTTGTTACTATGACAACAACATTTCGATGTATTGTCGAGTGACAGTTCGTGGATTTTTAATTTGTTGTTTATGTCAAACTTGTTTCGAGAGTGCGCAAATTTAACAATATGAATTCAGATTTTGAATTATCCGACATGGAAAATGAGATTTCAGAAGAAATTTTGGAAGCAGCAAGGAAAGCGACTTACGATATATTGCCAGCAAAATCAAAAGCCCATTACGTGAAGTCATACGACGCATTTAAAACTAATATAAAATAAAATAATTTAATGTAAGTATATTCAAGTGTCGGTTTTAAAAAAAATATTGTACGTCACGCAACCGAAAATTAGTGTTGTGCAGGTCTCTCCAAGCGTCCAGGACTCGCCTACGGCTCGCCCTGTCTTGCTGCTTGTCTCGATCTGAAAAACACTACTTTCCGGTCTTGTAAATTACTATTACGCGAAAAACTGATGTAAACCACCGATTTGCAAACAAGTAAAACAGTGAGGAAAATGATCTAATACAACAGGTTTGCTAAGACATAGTTTGTATTAATAGCTTATTTTTTATTAACGCATAATAAATAAATTGCTAATGTATCAAACCCGCTTTGTGTTACCTGTATCAATTCCAGCTTTGCCAGAATAGTGTTTTTATTGGTAGTAATCAGTTCCATTATAGCAGCACAGTCTTGTTAAGTAATGAACTTTTTCATACAGCAATTTTGTTAATAAATAAATTGTATCTTCTCAATACGACGCATTTTGTTCCCAGTAAACCGCTTTCTCTACAATTAAGAAAGCAGAACATCGTCCCCAAAAACGAATTGTATCCGTTAGAACCTATAATCCACAAGACGTTGGTGGGGTTCGTATATAGCGATCGGCAATCGCCGTATAGTATTAGTTTCAATGTACTTGTTGCGCAGGTCACATCGTTGTTCGGACTCTTCTAGCTGTCCTGTCCGAATTTGAATTTTATTCATCGTACCAATACTTGTTTCACTTAATTTATTTTACTTTGTATTTAAGTTTTTTTAAACTTTGCATGTCAGATAAAGCAATAAAAGGTTCTTGCACAACCCATCATTAGTATTGGACTTTATAAGCTATGGACGAATTTTATCATCTGAGTAAACCATGCTGCATAATAGATAATCATAATATGCAATGTTAAACGACAATAAGAACAATATCAGACTAGGAGCTATTTAAATTATTGAGAACTGCAGTACTCCAGTACTGATTTTTAGTGGTAAGTATATGCTTTATTAATCGTAGCAGGCAAAATTATGACTAATGTCATAATGTCAAGTTTCATAACAACTGCAAGTCGGAACTAATACACTATACCAAAAACTTGGGTACATGTAAAACAACATTTTCAAGTACAATTCTTTGATCAAGAATTTGAAAAGTTTTCGGTTCCAGTCATTATTTATAGCACACAATTCACCTAACTACACAATACAAAAGTACACAATAACTAGAAATCCGAGCTATTAAACACCCACAATTCACAATAACCCAGTTCGTTTTAGTTGCTTTTAGATAGCACAGCTAACGGTTAAGCTTTCGAAAATTTAACTCAGCTCCGCAAAGAGTTTTTCCTCTTCCCTTGCCGTGGTTTCGATTATACGATTTGTTCGCGAAGCATTGCTTTAACACCTTAGCTTATCAAAAATGTTTACTTTGCTATGCTGTTTAAAAGAGGCAAAAGGAAAGTATCTAATAACAAAGAGTACAAGAAATCCACAGAGAAAACGTAACAATAAAAATGGCGCCGATCCGGTCCTGGAGTGTATTTATATGATTCCGATAAAGAAGGCTGTACGTATCTAAAGGTAAAGTCAAATTAATCTAAGAAATCGCCGCATCACTTGACACCCTGATGAATGCTGGTATATTTCACGTTAAGCGGTTGGCTGCAGAAACAGAACCGGACTAAGTTATTTTACCATCGCCTTCGCCATCGGTTAAATTTTGTAAGGGAGTCTTAAAATTTTGTTAAGATATAGCGTACCTATATACACGTAGGGAAAATGTTTGTCCGCCCATCTCTTAGTAATAAGTTAGAATAGTAGAAATATGAAGTATCGCAAAGCAAACAGAGGTAGGTAGATTATGTTTCCCTCGCTCCATCGTATTGCATCTCGCTCATGGCACTCGCTGGTGGCACGGCGCGCCGCTTCGATTCCATTAATATCAAATAAATATTCATTCTTTCGTACGTTGCCGCCTGAATGAAAGGATCAGGATCAGGATCAAGCAAAACGCATCGAGCATAATCTACCTATTTCTGTTTACTTTGCGATACTTCCTATTTGTACTATTCTAACTTATTACTAAGAAATGGGCGGACAAACATTTTCCCTACGTGTATACTAATTTTATTATTTATAAAATAAAATATTGACAGACTACAAAATAAATACGTAAAAACATTATAAAACTAAAGGAAAAAAAGAAAACAACACTTATTTCTTTTGGTATTTATTTATAAAAAGCAAGAATAGGTATTTATTATATAAGGAAAAAAGTAATCTATTTTTTGCGAAGTGTAAGCTTTGTGATGCACGTCTAATCAAAACACCATATTGGGAACCTTTATGGTATTGTTACTTTTGTGGGAATTTTATATATGGATATATATATATAGGGTGTACCGTAACTAAGGGGCTATACAGCAACATGAGATAATGGACTGGAAAATATGTAATTTAATTTAATTTCTTATACGGTTTAATAAATACAGGGTGATCTACATAAAATGGTATTTGTACTCACTATTAAACTTAAATAATAAACACAAAGAAAATCTGTCTCTGAAATATATAGAATCCAAAAGTAAAATGTTTAATTGCTTTTTCATGTTATATTAACAGTTTTAACCATATACAATTTACATTTAGATACGTACAGCTTATTTCCTGCGTAAACAAAAGTTACGTTTTATGGGTGAAAAAGTACGTCCGAGCGCACGACTTGCCGGTCAGCTGCCTTCTCTCTGGGCACCTTCGGGCATGCGCACAAACTTTGTGTTATCGGCCTGTCCTTCTTTATCGACATGTTTAAAATACATTCCAGAACCGGGTCGGCCGCCATTTTTGTTGTTGTGTTGTAAGGTTTCTCTGTGGATTCCTTGTAGTTTTCCTAGCTATTGTGGATTGTAGGTGTTTAATATTTACGGATTTCCAGTTTTTGTGTAGTTTAGTGAATTGTGTCTGATTGTGAGAAAATTAATTTTGTCAAAGTTGTTGGTTGGTTAATTTTTTGGTTAAAATCTGTACACCCCGATGTAAGCTTCATAAAGCCAGTATTTCTTCACAGGTCAACTTCTCGGGCAAACACTTTTTAAATTCTTGAACAAGAAATTTTGCTTGAAAATGTTTTACACGTAGGTACACAAGTTTATGCCAAATTGTAAAAATCAATACAAGTTAATATACCAACTAATATTTGACTGGAGGTTAGGCACGCGATAACACCGTAGATTGGTTATTTTGCTGGTTTTGTTTGTTTTTATGTTCGATTTTATAAGACTAGTTTAGTTCACTTGTTTTGGATCTCCTCCTTTTCGAATTAAAACACGACGACGAATCATTTTTAAACAAATTTTAAAAACGAAAACTTAAAAACAATTTTCAATCCTTAAAATCTGATAGGTTTGTTTGCTACTACTAAAAATGCCAGAAATCACTAGCTTTTTTTCCAACTTGATCAAAAATTAAGAAGTCTGATTTTTCGGCAAGAATTTAAATTTTAAAGCCCGGACCTGTCTATTTCCCCATTCGTCAAACGACTATGTTGCAGTGCGCATGTCTAATCGTGTGTAGATTTGTTTACATGCGCGAGGCTATAAATCTGCCACTTTCGTGATTACTGTTTGCTTATCAAAAGGTAAATTGTCTATGGTTTTTACTGATTGTGAGTTTAGGTTAGTTAGTTCAGTTGAAATATAGTTAATAATTGACCCTGTGTAAATACTATCTATTGTCTTTATACTGCGTCTAGTGTTGCCGCGAGACGAGACGAGACTAGAAAAGGCCCTCTCTCGTCTTGTCTCGTCAGACGAGATAAAATGGGTCTCTCGTCTCGTCGAGAGAGGGCGAGACGAGACGAGAGACGACCTTCTCTCGTCTCGTCTCGCTTCTCTCGTGATTTAAACCAAATATAGTAAAAACCAAGCTAAATTTTAACGCGTTTAGGTTAGGTTCTATCAAGTTTGACATAAATTGTGTGCAATATATGTCAAATATTTATGACATAACCTAACCTAAATGCGTTAAAATTTTGCTTGGTATTTACTACAGCGTGGCCCATTAGTGCGACAAAGGTCAATATCTCCTGTATAACACTAAGATAGCGGAAAACTTTTGACGAAGCTTATTAAGGGTTAAGAGGTGCCTCTTATAAAATTATTTTTGTCTATACTTACAGGGTGCTCCAAAACACCAGCACGGTAAGAAATTTCCATTTCCAAGATATTGACTTTTAAAAAATGTAATTTTTGAGTTTCGACAGATCTAACAGTACGTCTTAGAGCAAAACTGCTCACATGTCCCTATCTTCCATTTTTATTATCTTCCCAAAAAAATCACCTTTCGGTTAAACCGGAAGAACTATATTTCCTGCTTTCGAGTTACATCCGGTTTAGCCGGAAGTTTGATTGATGTGGGAAGATAGTGATAATGGAGGATATAGACATATGCGCCGTTTTGCTCTAAGATGTACTGTTAGAAAGCTGGCTGTCGAAACTCAAAAATATAATTTTTCAAAAGTCAATATCTTGGAAACTATTAACTATAGACTAATAATGCATTTAATAAAAGTAATTATAAATTTATATGGGACACCCTGTCTATTACGAGATTTTTAAAATCTTCTTAAATTCCTCTTATCAAAAATATATATGTCCATATTTGGACCGACGGTTTTCGAGTAATTTGACTGCAAATAATTTTATCCAGCGATAAAACGTCATAATAAATGAGACTATTGTTAAATAATTCGAAACCGCTGGTCCAAATATAGACATTATGTATATATTTTTGCAAAGAGGAATTTAAGAAGATTTAAAAAACTCAAAAAAGTAACGTTTTTTGCTCGAGAGAGATCGAGAGAAATCGAGAGAGACGAGAATTTCTCGACGAGAGAGGGTACTTCTCTCGTCTCGGAGCTTTATTCGAGAGAAAATATCTCTCTCGTCTCGTCGAGAGAGGGCCAGACGAGACGAGAGACGAGAATCTCTCGTCTCGGCGGCAACACTAACTGCGTCCTGTTTTGTCCCGGTATTTTCACCTTTTAATCATGATTTTAAAATTTGTAGACGGCAAACCTAGATTGTACCCGAAAGCAAAATACGTCGCCTCCACCCATGCATGCGTTTGAAATTAGTGTTTAGTCGGTATGTCACAACATCAGTGAAATTTGTTCACCGCGGACTTTTTCCGACCCGAAACTTGATTTTGATTAATTATTTCTGACCCATTATCCTCGGGTTTGACATGACGTGGGGATTTCATATACATGAAAAATTGTCTTGGTCTAAAAATTTTTTGATAAGTGGAAGAATGTTATTTATTAAAATGCCGGGTATAGGTTGGTTGTGTAATTTTAAAATTGACCTTTAAATGTACGCAATTTCAACGTTCCCGTTTACCGATTATTATTTTAGATAACAAAAGGTTGATGGAAAAAATGACGTTTGAAGGTAGTCTAAATTTTTAGAACTCGATTAGGTTATATTTGTTGTAATATTTTCCACAATAGGTTTTCTTTAAAAATCGACCTTTGTACTCTTTTTTATTATTTATTTGAAACATTTTTTTTAACGAGTTTATTGTTTTTTCTGAAAATTTAAATAATCCAAATATTGGCCCCCCTTTTAATTTTACATCAAAATTGTATAAGACTTTTTTGAAGGTTCTTGTATCGTGGACGTAAAAGATTTAAAGAGCCCTTCGTTAAAAAAAAAGTGAATAACTGCTCTGATATATAATTCAATTAAACCGCCAGTAAAAATTATGATAATGGACTAGACGTTTTATTTTTTATTAGGTTTATCAAACAAGTTTTACAGTCAAAAAAATTACCTTGTCGGACTTCCATAGTCTAAGACTAGTTTAATTCACGTGTCTTGTTCTCTTCCTTTTTGAACTAAAAACACGACGACGAATCATTTTTAAACAAATTTTAAAAACAAAACCTTAAAAACAATTTGCTATCCTTAAAATCTGATAGGTTTGCTACTACTAAAACGCCAGAAATCACTACTTTTTTCCCAACTTGATCAAAAATTGAGAATAAATTCCAATTTTGTGGCTAGAATTTAAATTTTAAAGCCCGGACCTGTCTATTCTCCCATTCGTCAAACGATAATGTTGCAGTGCGCATGTTTACTAGTGTATAGTTTTGTTTACATGCGCAAGGCCACACAATCTGCCACTTTCGTGATTATTGTTTGCTTATCTAAAGGTAAATATACAGGGTGTCTCACGGTGACCGTCCATTAGAATATTTTGGGAAGTAATGCGATTTGAATCCGGCAAATTTGGATATTGGGGTTTAAAGAGATGCTCTTTTCAGAGGAAATAACGGCGACTTTGTGCGACTTCCGGTGATGCCGGAAGATGTCTCAAACTTGCTTATTTTAAATGGAACACCCTATATAATATACTTTTTTTGTATTCCTTTCTTCATTTCCAATAACTTTTATTAAAAATATTTTTGCCCTACTCAATCCGTTTCTGAGATAAAAATTATTTTCCTCAAATTTTGACCTTTCACAGGGTGTCACCTAAATTTGAATATCTTTTCAAAGATCAAAGAGAGAAACTCAAAATTTAGGTTGTGTCATTAGATAGTATGGTGCTTGATAATGTATTGTCGGAAAATAAAATTTTATATACAGGGAGGTGGAAAAGTAACAATTTTTGATCTTTATCAAAAAATTAACAACACTTAATTTTTTTAAATACGATGTATGTTGTTAGTTCATTGAATGGATAGGCGATAACATTTCCTATCTATCCACATATGATATCCCTATACCTAACTAGTATAGTTTTGAACTTATTTACGATTTTTCGCAGAATCCTCCAAATATCAAGCAGTTTTATTGATTTTTGGCAAGAAGGCCATGATAAATAAAAAAATAATACGCATCTGTACAGACGCGTGTAATTGTCAGTTGCAATTATTTATTTATCGACGTTTTGATACCAAGTTTATTCCAGAGAAATATTGCTGAAAAATGGAAAATAATACGTCGATAAATAAATAATTGCAACTGACAATGACACGCGTCTGTACAGATGCGTATTCTTTTTTTATTTATCATGGCCTTCTTGCCAAAAATCAATAAAACTGCTTGATATTTGGAGGATTCTGCGAAAAATCGTAAATAAGTTCAAAACTATACTAGTTAGGTATATGGATATCATATGTGAATAGATAGGAAATGTTATCGCCTATCCATTCAATGAACTAACAACATAGCATCGTATTTAAAAAAATTAGGTTTTGTTAATTTTTTGATAAAGATCAAAAATTGTTACTTTTCCACTTCCCTGTATATAAAATTTTATTTTCCGACAATACATTATCAAGCACCATACTATCTAATGACACAACCTAAATTTCGAGTTTCTCTCTTTGATCTTTGAAAATATATTCAAATTTAGGTGACACCCTGTGAAAGGTCAAAATTTGAGGAAAATAATTTTTATCTCAGAAACGGATTGAGTAGGGCAAAAATATTTTTAATAAAATTTATTGGAAATGAAGAAAGGAATACAAAAAAAGTATATTATATAGGGTGTTCCATTTAAAATAAGCAAGTTTGAGACATCTTCCGGCATCACCTGAAGTCGCACAAGGTCGCCGTTATTTCCTCTGAAAAGAGCATCTCTTTAAAGCCCAATATCCAAATTTGCCGGATTCAAATCGCATTACTTCCCAAAATATTCTAATGGACGGTCACCGTGAGACACCCTGTATAATATGACTACACTGTACTGTACTGGCTGATTTTTGGATAAAACGAAGAGGTAACGAAATTGTAATAAAAATAAATAGACCAACGTTGTATTTACGTCACCTCTTTTGCAAATTAGGCACCAAACTGAACATGAAATCTATAATCTGAACAAGTGGATAAGCCACGTCTGAACTTGTGTTGAATAAGCATTTGCTACAGAGGTGTAAGAAAAACAGCAATTGCTTAAAAATTTTATTCATATCCAGATCTAGCGATTGCTTTTACTTATAGCATTTGCTAGCCAAGCAATTGCTTTTACTAAAAAGTAATTGCTTCAAGTAATTGCTTAATTTTTATTCATTAGGCTCAATGTCTATGGTTATTTACCATTAAAAAAGGAGAATTAGTAATAGAGCTTCAGCAACATTTAAACATTGTAACGCAAGTTTTTTAAAATTTAAATATGTTTTTAAGAAATAAAAATCACCTTTTTTATACTTTTATATTATACCAAGTAAAGAAAAAACTTATTAATAGCATTTTTGCCTTGTAAAGATATACGGATAAAGGTTACAATAATTTTTTTTAAATCGTATAGATAACTATGCGTTTGACAGAAAAACTATCGCTGTAATCACACCTTGGGTACCCAGGAGGAAAAAACTATAGGAAAAAATTATAGGTGTAAAATTTTCCCGGCATTCAAAAATTGTACCAACATAATTATTTTTGGATTTTAAACGTGCTCTCGAAACAATAATTGATAGGGATAAATTATTAAAAAAATTATATCAGTATGGATTTAGGGGAGTTGTTTAGAAATGGTTTCAAAATTATTTAAGTAATAGGTAGCAAAAAACAACAATTGATAACATTTTTTCTAAAAAGGAATACAATAATATTGGTAGCATTTTAGGTCCATTATTATTTATTCTTTAAATAAATTATATCCCAAATGTTTTCAAAGGATGATACTTTATTGTATATAAAGGGTAAAAATATTCTTGATTGTATAGACATTTTAAATTTTGAATTAAAAACTATATCAAACTGGTTAAGGTAAATAAATTAAAATTAAATATTTCTAAAACAAAATTTATGGTTATTGGAAATAACGTGAATAATATAAATATAAATATTTTTATTGATGATGAAAAATTAGAAATTATACACTCTTTTAAATATTTGGGAGTAATTTTAGATTCTAAATTAAAATTTGAATTATATTTTGAAAATATGGTATCTAAAATTGAAAAAAAAATTTATTATTTAAAAAGAATTGGTCAAAATTTAAGTTAATTTTCACGAAAAACAATTTACAACACTATAATTTTACCTCATTTTTTATATTGTTCAACTATTTTATACACAGCAAATGATGGGGTGTTTAATAGACTCCAAGTTTTGCAAAATAAAGCTATGCGTATAATTTTAAATGTGGATAAATATACGAAAATAAATTTAATGTTAGAGAAACTTCAGTGGTTAAATGTTAAAAATTTAGTATTTCTTTTGATCTGTACTTTTATTTTTAAAATACAAAATCACTTACTACCTTCCCATTTAAAAGATTTTTTAACTCAAAATTTTGAAACTCATAACTATTCAACCAGATATAAAAACGATTTTTGTCTAAGAAGGTATCAAAAAATTTAACATATAAATCGATTTTCCATAAAGGATTAAGTGAATATAACCACTTGAATGATTCAATTAAATCACAGAGTTCTTTGAAAAATTTTAAAAAATCATTAAAAAATTATTTGTTTAAAAAACAAAATAGTGACTGATAAATTTTTTTAATAATTCATAGATGATAATATTGTTAAATAATTTTAAATATTTTGTAAAACTTATTAAATTGTAGCACATCGCTAAATAAATCTTGTTACTACTACTACTACAACAAAATAATTTAACAATATATCAGAAAGTCAGTACACATACATTTTCATTGCCTTTTAAGGCCAAATTATGTTAAGAATTATCTAGCGAAGATCCAAAAAAACCCTTGGAATTTTATTACAATGAGTAGGTCCTGTTATTAAAAACCTTATCACTTTCATAAGAAATAGTATTTAAAAATCTTTCGACTTATTCCATTAGCCTGTAAAAAATTGGCATGAATAAATTATCTAAACTAAAACATTCATGACATTTAAAAATGTTATAAAAAACCTATTAAAAATGACATAAAGAATAATTATCTACAATTACTATGTTGCTGATATGCATGGTAAAACTATATTTAATTATTTAATGTAGATATAAAATTATCACGTAATTTTTACAATTTTTGTTGCTTTGATTGAAAAATTATGATTGCTTAAGCTCGCTTGGTGCAACACTATTAAATTCTTATACAGCACTGGCAAGTGGCGACTTTTATTGTAAAGAAATGAATACAAAATGTACTTAGAGCGAGTTAAAAGAGACGGATCGAGATGCAACGTTGCCAAGTGTCAACTTCTGTTCGAGCACGATTCACGTTCCGTTCTCGCTGCATTTCCCCATCCATAGCAGCACATACAGGGTGGCCCTTTAGTGTGGCAAAGTACAATAGCTCCGTTACTATTTCAAATACATTAAAAATATTAATACAAAAGTTGAAGGGCAGTAAGTGACTTATAACATAAAATTATTTTTAACTCTATAGGGTGGCTCAAAAAAGCGGAACAAGAAAAAATGTACTTTTTCAAATGGAACACCCTGTATATTTTTTCATTTTTAAATTTTACATAGAATTATAATTATTTTTTATTAAATACATTATAAGTCTATACTTTATAGTTTCCGAGATATTGACTCTTGAAAAGTGACATTTTTGAACTTTGACAGCTTCTAACTTTCTAACAGTACGTCTTAGAGCAAAACGGCTTACATGTCTCTATCTTCAATTTTTATTATCTTCCCAAAAAAATCAACTTCCAGTTAAACCGGAACAACTATATTTCCTGCTTTCGAGTAACATCCGGTTTAACCGGAAGTTGATTTTTTTGGGAAGATAATAAAAATTAAAGATAGGGACATGTAAGCCGTTTTGCTCTAAGACGTACTGTTAGAAAGCTAGAAGCTGTCAAAGTTCAAAAATGTCACTTTTCAAGAGTCAATATCTCGGAAACTATAAAGTATAGACTAATAATGTATTTAATAAAAAATAATTATAATTTTATGTGGAATTTAAAAATGAAAAAATATACAGGGTGTTCCATTTGAAAAAAGTACATTTTTTATTGTTCCGCTTTTTTGAGCCACCCTATAGAGTTAAAAATAATTTTACGTTATAAGTCACTTACTGCCCTTCAACTTTTGTATTAATATTTTTAATGTATTTGAAATAGTAACGGAGCTATTGTACTTTGCCACACTAAAGGGCCACCCTGTACGTTCGGACTGAAATTTTTAGGTAAGCGTACGGTCAAATACCTGCTGTTTTGGAATGGTTTATTCGCAATTATTATATGCGAAGGCTGGGACACAACCACCTTGAAAGAAGCCGTGAAACAGAAACATCGACAACACTGCTTGAATATCTATGTGTCACGTGACTTTTTTAAGGTTAGTATGGGTTGGTATGTAATTTACGCGGGAACTAGGTATAGGTGTCGTATTAATTTGTATTTTTATCCGGTTTTCGTTTGATATCTAATAGAAAATTTAAGTGACATGATTGCTAAGAACCTCTACAAATTACTGATGAAAATTTTTGGTGCGGGTTTGCTCTAATAGCATTAATAAAGTGAAAAATCCAACAGCCTGGCCGGTCTGGCGGTTTGTTTACGGGTCTTATAAATGGCGGCAGAATTTTATTTGTTTTAATTTAAAAGTTGTGTTTTTTGTATTCTAGTTAGCTCTTTGGAATAAACTTTATTGTTTTGTGGCTATACAGTTAATTTATTAAATATTGAAGTGTTTATTTAACTTGAAGGTATATTATGTGAATTAGTTTAAAAATATCACTAGTAGAGATAGTTCCTAAGTAGGTAGGATACCTCTAGATACCTAGGTACTTAGGTAAGTACTTCTTTTTTTCTTTTAGTTTGTTTATTTATCAACATGCCAAGCCCCTGCTGTATTCCTGGGTGTAACTCTAACTATAAAAGTGTTTTAAAAGCAGGTGAAGAGAGTGTAATATATTTTTATAGTTTAGATTTGACCAATGACTGTACAAATATTGTTAATCAGGTTTCAGTGGACATTGATATGAAGGTAAAGGTTTTTTTAAAAGGTAATGATAATGAATTGGCTTACAATGATGATGCGACAACTAATCATTCTTAAACAAATTATAGAAACAAACCTTGAAAAACAATTTTCTATCCTTAAAATCTTATAGATTTGCAACTACTAAAAATGCCATAAATCACTACTTTTTTCCCTTTATCAAAAATTGAGAAGAAATTCCAATTTTTTGGCAATAATTTGGGGCAATTTTTAGCTGTTTACACATAAAAATGACTTTTACAATTTTTTGAGCAAGAACTTAAATTTTAAATATAGGAATATATTTGTGGAGACGACTGTGGGTTTTTTTCCCTATAGCTCTACAGCTCCACTTTGAGATAATACTACTTCCGTAAAATTTAAATTTTAAAGTCCGGACCTGTCTATTTTCCCATTTGTCAAATGATTATGTTGCAGTACGCATGTCTAATCGTGTGTCGCTTTGTTTACATCCGCGAGGCCATAAATTTACCACTTTCGTGATTATTGTTTGCTTATCTAGAGGTATATATCTATGGAATACACTCACGTTACATCTACCGCGACCTATGGGTCCCAGTTATTCAGCTGAAGGTCTACCTGAATACCGGGCGGGTTGTTTTATATTTTTAAGCTGTTCTTGTCTCTTTTTATTTAGCTGCGCTCGTTCCGAAAAATTCTCATATGCGTGCCTTAAACGAGTTATTTTCACACTTATATCATAAATAGCTATTATTATATTAGATACTATAGGTACCAACCTACAACCTACAATAAAATTTACAGGAACAAAAAAAAACAAAAAAAGCAGAATATTTATCAAATACTGTAATGTGTAAAAACACATTTATAAAATTAAATCCATTAAACGATTTTTGAGGTCAGCAAATAGATCCGTGCGTCGCGCCGCGGCAAATCTGTCTGGCACGCGCCAGTGGCGCCGGGCGCGCGCGTGCCCAGATAATTAGGTAGTTCTATTCATAATAATAATATGTAGAATGTAGATAGATGGCTTATAAACTCATTGGAACAAATAGGGATTTTATTATAAAATATTTATAAGTATAGGAGGGCACTCAAGTTTGGTTAGGTTTAGGATCCAGGGAAGGGGGTAATTACCCTCCTACCCCCCCCCCCCCCCCCGCGCTTGTGCTGAATATGATGAACTCGGTTATAGTGAAAAGGTCCATTATTACAAAAAAAAAAATAAGTACGTAGATATACAACATTAATTGTTCTGTTTGGATAGACGACAGAATAACCCACATACAGAGCTGTGTCATGATTTCGAGTTTAACAGCAAGAAGGTTGTTCGCAGTAAATCATAACATAAAAAATTATCATTTTAATTAGGTTTATATCATTTATAATAAATGTTACGCCAGCGCGGTCGGGCAACAATATCGAATCGTTTTTACTCGGGACAATCGCCAACGGTAATAAAGATTTGACACTTTCATTGAAAATAAAAATATATAAGTGCGATAAGATGAGGAGTATTTAAGTACTGGTACCTATAAGTATACTAATATCAAATATGGGTCAATTATGTTTTGTTTTATTGCAAAATATTTTTTTATCTGTTGACAATTTGGGATTTTCTATTATGTTTGATTAAAGTATGAAATAAACAATATTTTTCATTAAACGAACTTGCATGTTGACAAGACCAATCCTGTTATTACATTTCTATAAGTTGGGACAAGATGCTATAAATATACAGTAGGTACGGGCAAGGGCGTCCATAGGGGGGGGGGGGGGGCAAAACGGGCACTTGCCCCCCCCTAGGCGCCCACATTACTATTTTATTTCATAATTCAGTATAAATATTGAATAGTATAGTGGTTAGTTAGTAGACCAACAAATCACTAAACTGAACAATTACATAATAAAAACATATCAATAAATTAATACATTAGGCATAAGTTAAATAGACAGTCTTATACAGTGTCACCAGTAAAGTCCGCATCATATGGGATTTTTTTTATTAATATCTTTATTCAAAATTTGACTTTGGCATCAAGTTCTACATCGATCTAGATGAAAATTAGGCAAATAAATAGTAGTCAAGTGATTGGCATTATCTGTCAAATTAAAAAAATTTTTCAAAAAATAATTCAAAAGGGGTTATTTCTGAAAATATCGAAAAAAGTTATAATTTTTTTTAAAAGCAGTTTCTAGCCCACATGCAAAATTTCAGCTGGATAAGATAATTTTGATTTTTTACCTATATTTTGTAAATTGCACCACTTTTGCAAAATAAGACTCAACGCAACCTATACATAAAATTTCTTAGTTTTGACAATGCTTTATTTTAGGTACATTTTCTTTAAACTAGCGTCATATTAAATTTGTGTTTTTCTACAAAATCAAAATTGGGCTATTAAAATTTGGTCGCATGTGATGCAAAGTTCATTTGTTTTTGACCCTGTATAAGGTAACTTCATAAAATACGTATTTTTGAAAACGTAGTTTGTGACTGAAAGTAAAAAAATAAAAAATAAAATAAAGAGATTTTAAATTAAATCGTTGAAAATAGATAAACTTTCCGTTGGGTTAAGCAAAAATTTATTTTCAACTTAATGAACACTTTACTGATGACACTGTGTTCTTTTTTGTCTTAATATTAAGGTGTATTACTTTCAGACACAAACTATGTTTTCAAAAATACTTATTTTATGAAGTTACCTTATACAGGGTCAATAACCAATGAACTTTGCATCACATGCGACCAAATTTTAATAGCCCAATTTTGATTTCGTAGAAAAACACACATTTAATATAACGCTACCTTAAAGATTTTTTATCTGAAATAAAGCATTGTCAAAACTAAGAAGTTTTATGTAGGTTACGTTGAGTGTTATTTTGCAAAAGTGGTGCAATTTACAAAATATGGGTAAAAAATAAAAATTATCTTATCCAGCTGAAATTTTGCATGTAGGCTAGAAACTGCATTTAAAAAAAACTTTTTCCTATAACTTTTTTTGATATTTTCAGAAAAAACCCCACTTTTGAATTATTTAAAAAAAAAAAATTAAAATTTGACAGATAATGCGAATCACGTGACTACTATTTTTTTGCTTAATTTTCATCTCGATCGAAGCAGAACTTGATGCCAAAGTCAAATTTCGAATAAAGCTATTAATAAAAAAAATCCCATATGATGCGGACTTTACTGGTGACACTGTATATAAAAAAAGTATTGTTTAAGTTTTTGCCCCGCCCCTGAAAAACGCTCTATGGACGCCCTTGGGTACGGGCAAACTTAAATTGTAATTATTCCGAAACTTATTTTAATTTAAAAAAATATATTTTAAATTTAATTGGCGTAAATTAAGCGTGTATTAAACAGGCGTTTTTGAATAGAGCAACCCCATAAAGAGAAACGAGTAGAATTTTCAAGAGAATTTAAATATAACGGCAACTCTCAATTTCCCTTAAAACCTGTTTTTCTGGATGGAACCTGGATATACAGAAATGGTTAAGCGAAGTTGGCAGGATGATACACTTCATACAGTGAAAAAAAATCGGTAGAGGGTGTAGTTACGGTATATTATTCTACATGCTGATTCAGAAAATGGATTTGTGAATAATGCTAGTTTGATGTTCAAGTCTGGTCTGAAATCTACTGATTATCATGATTCGATGAATAGTGAAAAACTTTTGAAATGGTTTGAAGAAAAATTGATACCAAACTTGAAAGAACCGTCGCTTATTATCATGGATAACGCCACCTATCATTCGGGGCTAACTGAAGGAAATCCAAATACAAGTTGGTCAAAAAGATTAATGGTTTCACCATTTGCAATGAAGAATCAGATCTGGATAATCGTGAAGCAGCATATCAAACCCAAACGTTACAAGTAATCTGGGTCCTATTTCTTTTATTTTTTAATTATTCCAATTTTATTTTCATACATTGGACGAACTAGCATTGCAACATGGATGTCCGTTCCGTCGAGTTTTAAGACTTCCTCCATATCATTTCTACTTTAATCCTATTGAAATGGTTTGGTCTAAATGTAAGCGCTATTATGATCCAAAAATAAGTTTTATGCTTCCTGTAACTAATGACGTAGTTTTGAGTCTGTGAAATGAAGCCATAGAAAATGTAACAGTGGAAAAATGGAAAAATGATGTAACACTCACCAATAAAATTATAAATGATGTGTGAGAATGGGAGAGATTTATCGATGCTTCGGATACTCTTCTCCTTAATATTAGCTTGGACGAATCTGATCATGATCCTTGCGGAGATGATTTCTTTTAATTATTAAAAACTGTATTTTGTTGTCTTCTATATGATTATATAAATAAGATAAAATTATTTGAAACGAAATTTATAGACCGATGCACTAGACAAAAAAAAATATATGATTCAATTTTAAATTTTATAAATGAGTTTTAATGCTTAGCCGTAGAGCTTAATACCTGTTGGGTGTCAGTAACTACCTGAATTAACAATCAATCAGTTATTCCGTCATCTTTGACAGTGGTTACAAGTAATTTGATTCATCGCTAATTTTTCCAATTTCTTAAACAATTCACACAATAAGCTTTACTTACAGCACAAAACATTCATGGTTGAAGCGTATTTTCGAAACGGGGTTAGAGTAAATGGTGAGTGGCAACACAATCCGGGTTTGTGCATGGACGATTTTCACGAACATTTTCCTAACGTTGCTTTTATTGCTGGGGATTTTTATCATTGCCTGAAAAGAACCGTGGCTGGGTTTAGGGAAACAGGTTATATTTCTATACAACACAAAAAAGGAGCAGGAAGACTATCTGTAAGAACAAAAGAACTTGTTGCAAACGTTGGTAAAGTAATGCAAAATACGCCAACAAATTGTATAAGACGCATGTCCCAAGAAGTGGGAAGATCTTATGGAACATGCAGGACTATTCTTAAGAAGCAGTTAAATTTATTTCCTTATAAAGTGCAAGTGTTTCAAGAAATACAAGCCGCAGATTTTGAAAAACGTAGGAATTACTCTCAATAGTTTACCCAAAATTTATTGGAAAGAAATAATTTATTAGACCTGACATTTTTTTCGGATGAAGCCTGGTCCTACCTCTCCGGTTATGTGAATTCTCAGAATACATGAAATTATTTTTCTTTTTCTGGCTGTATATTCTTACTTTGTTAATTTTGTAAACAACAAAAATAAATTTGTATTTGTCTACTTATTTTATTACTCATTACTTTGGCATATCATGTCATAATATGAATTTGACAAAATTTTAACCTAGATTTGGTTAGATATATCGTCCCCATATCATTGTGATCTAAACCAAGCCCCACGTTTTTTTAATCCAAGCCCTCTTTGATGCAAATAATTTTTGCTCGCACTATGACCCAACTGCACGAGCAGCCTCTGAGCTTATGATCAACCAACATATAAAACAGACAGGCATAAATTTCGACGGAAATGTCGACAACCGAATGATAATATCTGAAAGTTTATTTTTCTCGATTAAAACACTCTCTGTGTGAGAAAAGTAGAAATATAAGCATCGCGTGGAATAATATTTACTAAACGCCATCGACAGGCTCGTGAAGGATAAGGAGCTCCAGTCCGAAGTATTCATATTGTAATAAATTATGAGATCATAATCAATTTTTTTCAGTCGAATTTAGAGCGAGTACAACTTGGTAGGTAGAAAATTAGAAAGAACGTCTTGTCACGGTCGCCACAACCGTTACTGCAGTAGATGAGTTTAGTAGAAATATATTTGGACAAACGTGTCACCGTTAATATTAATGTCCTGCGATGACAAAAATGCTTTGGAGGCACCGCCGGCCTTTCGGTTCCCATTGGGAATATCTAATGAGCGGGCAAAAACGACTATACAATTCATAATTAATATGCTGGATTAAATCGACAGATGTTCACGTACCGAGAAACGATTTGCATTAGAAAAATACCCGTCTCGAATTATGAGCAATTTGAAAAAATAAATCAAACACCTCTCATAAAAAGCAAACGTATCATCAAATTGCCGTTTGATACCATGGACATTTACCTTTAGTTACGTACAGCTTATCTCCTGCGCAAACAAAAGTTACGTTTTATGGGTGAAAAAGTACGTCCGAGCGCATGGCTCGCCGGTCAGCCGACTTCCCTCTGAGCAGCATCGGGCATGCGCACAAACCTCGTGTTATCAGCCTGTCCTTCTTTAGCGACATGCGCAAAATACACTCCAGAACCGGCTCGGCCGCCATTTTTGTTGTTGTGTTTTAAGGTGTCTCTGTGGAGTCCTTGTAGTTCTCTTTGCTATTGTGGATTGTGGGTGCTTAATATTTAGGGATTTCTAGTTTTTGTGTAATTTAGTGAATTATGTTGGTGCTTTTAGTGACTGGATTGGAATATAAACAATGACTAGTAACAGTCGCTGTATGATTTTATTATGCCCAAATATGGGTAAAGTACCGGGTATTTCGTGTTTTCAGTATGTATGGAGTAGTGATGTATCTTGATATCTACAGTGACCGGCAGAAAGTGCGCAGCATATGGGAAAGTTTTTTTTATCTTTAAGTTTAAAAATAAATTTTATTTTAGATAGGTTCTGCATGTTCTCAAACCAAAATAACACCCATTAAATCCAGTAAAAGTCTTATGGTATACGAGGTAGGATCAAAAATTTGAAATTCCGCTAAGAGTAAAGTACCTCCATCTTTCATTTTAGAATATTTTTTTACTATGAATTATTGTTTTAATTTGAAAGTTATACCCAAATTCCAAATTTCGCTTATTTTGGACAAAAAAATGGATTTAATCGTGTTTTCTGAATAACCCTGTATAAAAAATAAATGGCAACCGAACAGTACGAAAATAAGATTTTCTGCAGACTTTGTTAGAGATTACCGTCGATCATAAGTCCGATTAGTTTGTTTTCATAATATTATAGCCTTTTAAAATAAACCATAAAAATATTAAATATTTTTGCTGCACACCGTATTTTATTTTCTGAGGGAACAAGTTAATTTTATCTAACTGATATTTTTTGATTTACATTGACTTAAAACATCTCCTAAATAGTTTTTTATACATTGAATAAAAATAGAAAGTTTCCTTTTGATTTATAGAGAAAAAAATTTGAATTAAAAATATATTTTGAACGGATTTTATTCGTTACGCAAAATAAGGAAACTTTCTATGCATACTTCAATGTATAAAAAACTATTTAGGAGATGTTTTAAGTCAATGTAAATCAAAAAATATCAGTTAGATAAAAATAACTTGTTCCCTCAGAAAATAAAATACGGTGTGCAGCAAAAATATTTTATATTTTTATGTTTTTATTTTAAAAAGCCATAATATTATGAAAACAAACTAATCGGACTTATGATCGACGGTAATCTCTAACAAAGTCTGCAGAAAATCTTATTTTCGTACTGTTCGGTTGCCATTTATTTTTTATACAGGGTTATTCAGAAAACACGATTAAATCCATTTTTTTGTCCAAAATAAGCGAAATTTGGAATTTGGGTATAACTTTCAAATTAAAACAATAATTCATAGTAAAAAAATATTCTAAAATGAAAGATGGAGGTACTTTACTCTTAGCGGAATTTCAAATTTTTGATCCTACCTCGTATACCATAAGACTTTTACTGGATTTAATGGGTGTTATTTTGGTTTGAGAACATGCAGAACCTATCTAAAATAAAATTTATTTTTAAACTTAAAGATAAAAAAAAACTTTCCCATATGCTGCGCACTTTCTGCCGGTCACTGTATATAACTTTAATTTTATTATGATCAATTTAAACACACCAAACTAGGCCTAGGCTACACAAACAAGGTATGAAAGTAAAGAGAAACCCACACCAAGACAGTTTATTCCGATGCATGTTTTGGTATATTTTATTTGCAGCCCTGCAATCTTTAAAAAGTTTAAACGACACTTTTCTCTATACTTACATTATATGAAAGAAAAAATGTACATACCTAGGACCTAGGTAATTTATATTACTCCACGGGTCAGGTTCTCGGGCAAAAACTTTTTAAAATTCTTGAACAAATTATTGTGCTTAAAAATGTTTTACACGTACCCAAGTTTTTGCCAATTTGTAAAAATCAGTTATACAGGGTGTCCCTAAATTAGCTGACAATATTTTAAGGAGATAAAGTACATCCAAAAATAAGACTAATACCCTCTATTAATATACCTTCAAAAACGCCTTGTTATGGGGCAAGAGCCCCCCGAATTGGAGCTATGATAAGCAGTTTTTTCACAATATCTCAAAAACTGATTAGGGTATCGAAACAAAATTTGATACATGTTTTACCCATGACAAGACGCAATAAACGATTTAATAGCTTAACTTTATTTCTTCCAGTGGCGTCCCACTGGGTAGGTAGTTGGGAGAATATTGCCCTAAGTTTTTTATTTTTAGAATGTTTTAACTTCAAGTACAATTTTTAGAAGCCTTGAACTATTTTGTTAAAAAAAGGTACTCTTGTTTCATTGAGGTAGGATTCACCATTTTCCAGTAAAATCGATTTTAAAATTTTCGGTTTCTTAAAATCCGGTGAAAAGGCTAAGGTTTTTTTTTGCATATCTCAACAAACACTTAATATTAAAACATAAAATTTATTAGAAGTTCTACTAGCGACAAGGCATATGTATTAAAGGATGTTACTCTAAAATATTTTTCCAGTGACGTCGCACGGGGTGGAGCCTTAAGTAAATATTACTATTATTATTTTTTAATTTCATAGTTTTAATGTAATTTTTTTTTTAATTTTAAATTTTTGTTAATAAAACTTTATATTATTGTAATTTAAGGGAATGTAACGTTTTTAAATTAAACATATTTTTAGATTCCTTTGTTTTTTAAATATTTATTTTTATGGAGATTTTAAGAGAGTTTTAAAATAAAACAAAAAGGAATAACAAATTGCAAATCAAATTTGATTGTGAACCACACGGGAAACTAATTCTTAAGCAAGTAACAGTCATGTGTCCCCAAAAATAATAATCAAGGGGATTTAAATCAGGTGATCTTGGTGGCCAGGCTATGGCTACCAATCCACCTGGTAATTTTCTTCAAGCCAATTCCTCACTTGACGTCCGTAGTGAGCTGGTTCCCCATCATGTTGAAAGAAGTGCCCTAAACGTAAATCCAGTGGCAGATTATCTAATAAATCCCCAAGTTGAAAATGTATTATTATTATTTGTCGATAGTAGAACTTCTAATATATTTTATGTTTTAATATTAAGTGTTTGCTGAGATATGCAAAAAAAAACCTTAGCCTTTTCACCGGATTTCAAAAAACCGAAAATTTTAAAATCGATTTTACTGGAAAATGGTGAATTCTACCGCAGTGAAACAAGAGTACCTCTTTTCAACAAAATACTTCAAGGCTTCTAAAAATTTCACCTAAAGTTAAAAAATCCTACAAATAAAAAACTTATGGCAATATTCTCCCAACTACCTACCCAGTGGGACGCCACTGGAAGAAATACAGTTAAGCTAATTAAACCATTTATTGCGTCTTGCTGTGGGTAAAACTTGTGTCAAATTTTGTTTTGATACCCTAATCGGTTTCTGAGATATTGTAAAAAACTGCTTATCATAACTCCAATTCGGGGGGCTCTAGCCCCATAGCGAAGCGTTTTTGAAGGTATATTAATAGAGGATTTTAGTCTTATTTTTGAATGTACTTTATCCCCTTAAACTATTGTCAGCTAATTTCGGGACACCCTGTATACCTACCAACTAATATTTTACTTACGCGATAACATCGAAGATTGGTTGTTTTGCTGGTTTTGTTTCTTTTTTATATTCGATTTTAAAAGTTTTATAGTTTAATGGACTTGTTCTCTTCGCTCTCGAACTAAAAACACGACGACGAATCATTTTTAAACAAATTTTAGAAACAAACCCTTAAAAACAATTTTCTAACCTCAAAATCTGATAGGTTTGCAACTACTAAAAATGCCGGAAATTATTATCTTGTTTCCAAACTTAATCAAAAATTGAGAAGGAATTCGAATTTTTTGGCATTAATTTAAATTTCAAAGCCCGGACCTGTCTATTTTCCCATTCGTCAACTGCAGTGCACATATCTAATCGTGTATAGCTTTGCTTACATACGCGAGGCCATCAATTTGCCACTTTCGTGATTATTGTTTGCTTATTTTCAACATTCAAAGTCCAGCTGTGGACTGTTAATTTTTATAAATCAAATTCTAGTGTGTCAACCTAACAAAAGCAAGCAATTAACCAAGATCGAATGTATAGATATACGTGTATCGGCTTTTACCTAACCCAACGTTTAAAAAATTGTCTCTTGCAGAATCGAAGTGAAATTAATCAATTAGCCCAAATTGTTGTTTATATCCAGACAATTATCTCGACATGCGTTTGTTATACGTTATAAAATCCACCGTTCTACACCCACCAATACGTTATTTGGAATGGTGGGATATCGCAGATACCGGATTCGGCAAACGTTAAGTTTTTAACGTTATTTAGTCGTTTCAATTTTTTACTTCTAAACCAAACTTGGTCCCGTCGGTGTTTACCTATACAGTGTGACCAGTAAAGTCCGCATCATATGGGATTTTTTTTTATTAATAAGTTTATTCGAAATTTGACTTTGGCATCATCAAGTTCTGCTTCGATCGAGATGAAAATTAAACAAAAAAATAGTAGTCACGTGATTCGCATTATCTGCCAAATTTAAATTTTTTTCAAAGAATAATTCAAAAGTTGGGATTTTTCTGAAAGTATCGAAAAAAGATATTAGAAAAAGTTTTTTTAAATGCAGTTTCTAGCCCACATGCAAGATTTTAGCTGCATAAGATAATTTTGATTTTTTACCCATATTTTGTAAATTGCACCACTTTTGCAAAATAAGACTCAACGCAACCTACATAAAACTTCTCAGTTTTGACAATGCTTTATTTCAGATACATTTTCTTTAAAGTAGCGCCATATTAAATGGGTGTTTTTCTACAAAATCAAAATTGGACTATTAAAATTTGGTCACATAATAATATGTGATGCAAAGTTCATTTGTTTTTGACCCTGTATAAGGTAACTTCATAAAATAAGTATTTTTGAAAACGTAGTTGTTTGTGTCTGAAAATAATACACCCTAATATTAAGACAAAAAAGAACACAGTGTCATCAGTAAAGTGTTCATTAAGTGGAAAATAAATTTTAGTGGTGGGTAAAAAATCAAAATTATCTTATGCAGCTGAAATTTTGCCTGTGGGCTTGAAACTGCATTTTAAAAAGTTTTTCTAACTAACTTCTTTCGATATTTTCAGAAATAACCCCACTATTGAATTATTTTTGGAAAAAAATAAAATTTGACAGATAATGCGAATTACGTGACTACTATTTTCTTTACTTAATTTTTATCTCGATCGAAGCAGAACTTAATGCCAAAGTCAAATTTTGAATAAAGCTAAAAGCTATTAATAAAAAAAATCTCATAGGATGCGGACTTTACTGGTCACACTGTAGATAAATAAATAAATAGATAATCACATATTTTATGAGACAATAAAATAGTCATGGTCAAAAATGTACACACATTTCAATTTCAAGACTAAGACAAACGCAATCATACAAAAAAAATCTGGCAAGAATATACACTAATCAGGTAAGGTATCCTACCTACTTATGAACTATTTTTACTAGTGATATTTTTAAACTAATTCACATATTCCTTTAAGCTAAATAAACACTTTAATATTTAATAAATTAGCTGTAGCCACTAAACAATAAAGTTTATCCCAAAGAGCTAACTAGAATACAAAAACACAACTTTTTAATTAAAACAAATAAAATTCTGCCGCCATTTATAAGACCCGTAAACAAACCGCCAGGCTGTTGAATTTTTCACTTTATTAATGCTATTAGAGCAAAGAGACACCAAAAATTTTTATCAGTATTTTGTAGAGGTTCTTAGCAATCATGTCACTTAAATTTTCTATTAGATATCAAGCGAAAACCGGATAAAAATACAAATTAATACGACACTTACACCTAGTTCGCGCCTAAAATACATACTAAATCATGGCTAACCTCAAAAAAGTCACGTGACACATGGATCTTCAAGTTTCTGTTTCACGGCTTCTTTCAAGGTGTTGTGATAGTATGCCATTTATACAGCCTATGGATAACCAATTAAAGATTTAATTTTACAAATAAATGTTCAAATGCTGGTCACACGATAGAATGTTCTCAAAATAAACGTTTATGAATGAATTGATTTTTCTACGTTGCATAATCGTCGTTGCGTTGGACCCATCAATCTGTATGATGCTTGCGTTAAACAAGGCAATTTAAAGACCGTTCTCAATTATAGGTATAGAAAAATAGCTTGTTACCTACTCAGCTTATTGACATCGCTTTAAAAGTAGCATAAAAAATCCATCAATTTAATTTTGTTTATCACCCACTGCTGTCTAGGAAAAGGATATACACGGCGAACATACATACATTAATTTGATCTTATCTCGATAAATTTATGCGAAAAGTGAAGGTTAAAACTAGAAATTAGCCAAACCGAACTGAATATTGCAATGCTACAATGAGATATTAAAAAGTGAAATATTTAACATTGTTGCCAAATATGTTTACAAAGGAAATCCATCATCTCCAGACTACAATTCTACAAATGCTTATTCTGTCAATCTTTAAAAATTGTGCTTTTGTGTACAAGTAACTAGAGATAGACATCTCATTTTTTATCATACACTGAGAAAAAGCGTTCCATTCTTTATAAGAATTCACATACTCTTTATACAACTGTTTAATACTATATGTGACAGCGACGGGCTTTCCTACTGTACGACAACGAAAATTGCTAGACTGTTCTGTAGTGATAATATCACGGTAATTTAGCCAATAGGAAATAGGAGTTAATGCTACCATAGAATGGTTTATAGCAATTATTGCTCGGAATACTCACAGTAATTATCAAATTCTATTGGCGGAGTAATCTGGTTTTATATACTGTATTAGTTCCGATTGGCAGTTGTAATGAAACTTGACATTAATCATAATAATATTTACTTGCTACGGTGAATAAAGCATATTTTTACCACTAAAAATTAGTACTTACTATAGTTCTCAAAAATTTAAATAGCTTCTAGTGTGATACTTTTCTTCTCGTTTAACATTGCTTATGATTATCTATTATGCAACATGGTTTACTGAGATGGTAAAATTCGTCCATAGATTATAAAGTCCAATTCTAATGGTGGGTTGTGCGAAATAAGAATCTTCTATTGCTTTATCTGACATGCAAAAGTTTTTAAAAAATTATATACAAAGTAAAAATAAATTAATTCAAACAGGTATTGGTACGATCAATAAAATTCAAATTCAGACAGGGCAGCTAGAAGACTTTGAACAACGATGTGACCTGGGCAACAAATACGTTGAAACTAATACTACGGCGCGCGGCGATTGCCGATAGCTACGAACCCCCACCAACGTCTTGTGGATTATAGGTTCTATCGGATACAATTCGTTTTTGGGTACATTGTTCTGCTTTCTTAATTGTAGCGGAAGCGCTTTACTGGGAACAAAATGCGTCGCATTGAAAATATACCATTTATTTCTTAACCAAATCGTGACCTAGGGACCCTTAAAGACCGATAGATGAATCTTAAACGTTTTCTCGAATACAACACTTTCCTTAAAGTAAATTAATTGTATTACATTTTGGCAACGTCGCTAATTAAAATCCACATCCTCAAGAACAATAATTTTGTACCGCGTGTCTATGGCATAATATTTAATTAAATATACCAGCATTATTGTATAAATTAATACTAGAAACCAATAAGTTTTATAGAGAGTGATTAGATGAATCATTCCCAAGGAGTTTTAGATTCTCTTTAATGGATTTTTTTTCTTGTTTTTTACCTACATTTTTTTGTTCCGGTAGAAACTTAAAAAAATGTTGACCTCGTCTAGTGTCAATACATATTATACCCACCCACAATTTACTAGTTGGTAATTCTAAATTCAAATAATATTTCGTACGTATTTTGTTACAATTTGTTTTTGCCGTACCCAAAAGAAGGAGAACGTCGATCATTATCTATTTTTAGCAAACATCAATTATTATTGTTTTTCTTTAATTGGAAAACCTTTTTTCTTCAAAATTAATTTTTGCATTGTTGATTTCAAATATCATATTTGCGATTATTATACAGGGTTCGTCAGAAACAACACTTTGGTTTTTTAAATTTCGTTTGAAATAAATTTACGTATTGTTGCTTTCTTACTTCAAATATGATTTTATATCTGGCCGAGTTACGATTTTGTTGTAAGAAAAGCATTCTTTATTTGCCTACTATTGAAGTATTTTTATTATTACAGGTCACATTTCTTCAATTCATTCAATCATAAAAAAAAAAACTTTTATTCAAACGTGGTACCACCGAGTTCAACTCGACCGATCTGAATTCCCGATAACACTTCCCAACTTGATGTAATGGGATATTTGCAATAACTACTCTTATTTTTTCTTTCAAGAGATCTAATTTATTATTGAAATTGGTTTTAAACACATCTGGCTTCAGATATCCCCATAAATGAAAGTGGATAATTGTGATATCGGGACTCCTACGTGCCAACTGATTTGGACCATAGGTACCTTCCAATCCATTTGTTCCCAAAGTGATGATTTAGCCAATCATCAAAAGGAATTGAAAATTAGAATTAAAAAACAAAAACTTTTGTTTTTGACGAACCCTGTATAGTAATCGCAAATCTAATAGTTGAAATTGTTGTTTTAACACTAGCAAAATTCATTTAATAAATCAAGAAATTGAAAAAAAAGATCCGAATAACTAAAAATGTTGTTTCTGACGAACCCTGTATAGTAATCGCAAATCTGATATTCGAAATTGTAGGTTGAGCACAAACAGACGTTTTTATAAAGAATGACTTTTTCTTCTATACCTACTAATAAAAAATGTTTTCCTCTTCCAAACTCTATCCGTGGACACACTGTCTACATTGGAATTAGAAGTGTTTGTCTTTTGTAATAAAGGTGAATGTATACAAAACATGGACGTGTACCTTCTGATACAAGGCACAAGAATAGTTTTCGTGCTTCTGCACTCTATAGGATTTAGTAGCCTATAATTTTTCTAAATATCTGGGTGTTAGTTAGAGTTGACAATATTTTGTCCGAAAAATTAAGGATTGGAATAATGTTTTAAATAATCACTAAAATCACTTTTAATATTTTAAAGGTTTTTTTTCTTAGATGAGTTTTTTATCGTCTCTCTTAGTGCTTCTATATGTTTTATTTATGTTGCATACTTAAATGTTCTGTTTGGAAACTTAAGAATCTATTTAAAATGAACAATAACAGTTTTAAATTGAAAATATACCCTGACTATTCTTCTACAATTGTAAATTGTCTCTTACCTCAGTCAAAATAAGCAAGTCGGTGGAAAAAATTCTCAGAGAGTTGGTTTTTTTTTAAACGCTTTCTCTACACTTGGGTAGACATATATCAAAAGTCCCCAAGGGTGGGGGGTGAGCTCGAGGAGGAGGTGGGGGTTAAAGGTACCATTTTTCAGTTTTTCGCTTAAATCTCGAAAACAATCACTCCTATCGATTTTCATAATTTATAACAATTAAAGCTAACAACATTTTCTACAAAAATGGACCTATGCACTTTTGTTGTAGGACGAATTGTAAGCGAGTTATAGGGCGGACAAAATAAACATCATTTAAAAAATCAGCTTTATTTCCATTTAAAACCGTAGGACAATGAATTTATTGGTCCAACACTTCATTAGAGAAGATGGGGGATCAGGGGGGTCCATAAAGTATTCCTAGTCGTCCCCATATGCTGCATTTTTTAAACTAATCAATGAAATTTAAATTACAGTCTTGTTCAGTAGAATAATAGTAGATAAATGTGTTGTAAATTTAAAATTTGAAAAGACCGCGAAAAGAATATACTAGAAGAAGAATTATGGTTGAAGATGTTAGACCACCGGTACTATAGTCGAACTTTTGTGTAGTCCTTAATACGGAACATAAAAATCGGTAGTAGTTGTAAAATTTAAGTGAGCTCCTTCAATATAGTTTAATACTCTATGTGCCAATTTTTTAAACGCAAATCAATATAATAGTTAATGCATTTTCGGTGTTTCATTAACTTAGAATGAATGTGGTGCCAACCCAGCACAGTAGGCAGTTGGTAGCTATTTATTATAAGTGATAACAATTCCCAGGTATAAAAAACTAAAAGATGATTGAATATTGATTATTTAAATAAAACCTACCATAAATTAAGTATTGGTCCAACAGTTTATTAAAGGGTGTCAAGGGGGTCTATCAAGTCTTCCTGGTCATCCTCATATGCTGAATTGTCATCTTCAACTCGAAAGCCGTTAGTGCAATTCAGCATAATATAAGGATGACCAGGAAGACTTGATAGACCCTCTTGACACCCTTTAATAAACTGTTGGACCAATACTTAATTTATGGTAGGTTTTATTTAAATAATCAATATTCAATCATCTTTTAGTTTTTTATACCTGGGAATTGTTATCGCTTATAATAAATAGCTACCAACTGCCTACTGTGCTGGGTTGGCACCACATTCATTCTAAGTTAATGAAACACCGAAAATGCATTAACTATTATATTGATTTGCGTTTAAAAAATTGGCACATAGAGTATTAAACTATATTGAAGGAGCTCACTTAAATTTTACAACTACTACCGATTTTTATGTTCCGTATTAAGGACTACACAAAAGTTCGACTATAGTACCGGTGGTCTAACATCTTCAACCATAATGTCCCTCTCTCCAACTTATCACCTAAAATACATCCGCTTCTAGTATATCCTTTTCGCGGTCTTTTCAAATTTTAAATTTACAACACATTTATCTACTATTATTCTACTGAACAAGACTGTAATTTAAATTTCATTGATTAGTTTGAAGAATGCAGCATATAGGGATGACTAGGAATACTTTATGGACCCCCCTGATCCCCCATCTTCTCTAATGAAGTGTTGGACCAATAAATTCATTGTCCTACGGTTTTAAATGGAAATAAAGCTGATTTTTTAAATGATGTTTATTTTGTCCGCCCTATAACTCGCTTACAATTAGTCCTACAACAAAAGTGCATAGGTCCATTTTTGTAGAAAATGTTGTAAGCTTTAATTGTTATAAATTATGAAAATCGATAGGAGTGATCGTTTTCGAGATTTAAGCGAAAAACTGAAAAATGGTACCTTTAACCCCCACCTCCTCCTCGAGCCCACCCCCCACCCTCGGGGACTTTTGATATATTTCTACCCAAGTGTAGAGAAAGCGTTTAAAAAGAAAACCAACTCTCTGGGAATTTTTTCCACCGATTGCCCTAATTTTGAATTATTTGACTGGGGTATCTGGGAAAATAAACGATTTGATTTGAAGTGTTCACAGCCATGTCAGATATGATAGAATTCACACTGATCTTGACGTTCATTATATCTTTCTAAAATAATCTAAAAATATTTTATTTTGTCTCAGGAGAACCCGAATGAAAGTTGCAATAAACAGAAAAAGTCCACCGATAAACATGCAAAAATTCACGAAGATAAAATCGTGTGGCGATAAATTGTGTTGAAATCGACAGGTGTGGAAACTTTGCCGTCTTCGAGGATTTTTGCAAAGAATTATTGGAAGAAGCTTTTTAATTTATTTAATTAAAATAATAAAATATTCAAAACAGATAAATCTTTGACTTATTAAAATAATCAATTATTTAGTTATACCGTGCGAGCAAAAATTATTTGCATCAAAGAGGGCTTGCATTAAAAAAACGTAGCGCTTGGTTTAGATCACAATGATATGGGGACGATATATCTAACCAAATCTAGGTTAAAATTTTGTCAAATTCATATTATAACATGATATGCCAAACTAATGAGTAATAAAATAAGTAGACAAATACAAATTTATTTTTGTTGTTTGCAAAATTAACAAAGAAAAAGAAAAAGAATTACATAAATTGCTGAAATTAGCCACCGCCATGCTCCAATCATAAATATACACGTCTCTTCATATTTTTGAAATTGTTAACCAACATCTCTGGAGAAATGTTACCACATTCTCGGATAATCCTTTCTTGTAATTGTTCTAAATTTGCAACTGGTGTTTTAAAAATAGTGTTCTTTAAATGAGGAAAAACAAAGTAATCTATAACCGTTAAACAATATGATCTAGGTGGGAATTCAATGTCTGATCGAAAACTGATCAATCTGTCGACGAAAAAATTGCGTAAGTAGGTAATAGTTTCGGCGGCTGTATGGGCGGTTGCACCGTCCTGTTGAAAATATTCAAAACGTAGTTCGTCGTCGAGCAATTGCTTCACAAATGGATTCAAAATATTGTCTCTATACCGCTGTGCTGTAACTGTGTCATGGAAAAAAATAGGACCAACAATTCTTCTTCGGGAAACAGCTAATCAGACCAATTTTTTGAGGGTGCAATGTGGTGTCTACAAAAAAATGGGGATTTTCACTACTCTATATGCGTGTATTTTGAGAATTCACATAACCGGAGAGGTCGAACCAGGCTTCATCCGAAAAAAAATGTCAGGTCTAATAAATCATTTCGTTCCAATAAATTTTGGTTAAACCATTGAGAGTAATTCTTGCGTCTTTCAAAATCTGCGGCTTGTATTTCTTGAAATACTACTTGCACTTTATAAGGAAATACATTTAGCTGCTTCTTAAGAATAGTCCTGCATGTTCCATAAGATCTTCCCACTTCTTGGGACAGGCGTCTTATACAATTTGTTGGCGTATTTTGCACTATTTCACGAACGTTTGCAACAAGTTCTTCTGTTCTTACAGATGGTCTTCCTGCTCCTTTTTTGTGTTGAATAGAACCTGTTTCCCTAAACACAGTCATGGTTCTTTTCAGGCAATGATAAAAATCCCCAGCAATAAAAGCAACGTTAGGAAAATGTTCGTGAAAATCGTCCATGCACAAACCAGGATTGTATTGCCACTCACCATTTACTCTAACCCCGTTTCGAAAATACGCTTCAACCATGAATGTTTTGTGCTGTTCCGTAAAGCCCATTGTGTGAATTGTTCAAGAAATTGGAAAAATTAGCGATGAATCAAATTACTTGTAACGACTGTCAAAGATGACGGAATAACTGATTGATCGTTAATTCAGGTAGTTACTGACATCCAACAAGTATTAAGCTCTACGGCTAAGCATTACGTCCTTAGATGCAAGGCCCTCTTTGATGCAAATAATTTTTGCTTGCACGGTATAGAGGTACAAAAGCATAATATTGATTCTTGGAAAATGGTGGAAGGAGAATCATTAAACATTTTAATGAACTTTAATAGCTATTTATGTATCAAGGGCGTTACGGGGACTATAATGCCCTGAAGGTAGAAATAGCCCGAGGGCCTCTGGCCCGAGGGATAGGTTTCTGCCTGATGGGCATTATAGTCCAGTAAAGCCCGTGGTGCATACAATGCTTTATGTTTTACCTAAAAAAGAGTTTTTCAATGACTAATTACATTATTTATTCGCAATATAAAAAATAAGTTGCACCTGTACCTGTATACGTAAGTAGATAATGACTGGTGTTAAGTTTGACTTTGATGTTTCTGTCAGTTAGTCAGTTGGCATTTTTTATTTAACGATTTGCTCAAAATGGAAGAAATTCCACAAAATATAAGAGAAAAGGTCATAAAAGCGACCGAAAATCTTTTGCCAGTTAAATCAAGGCAACAGTATGATCGGGAGTATGGCATATTTGGTATTTGGAAAGATACGAACACAATTCTTCAAATAACCGAAAATGTTTTAATGGCATATTTCCAGGAACTGGTAAGTTATTGATTTTATTTTAATACATATGTTTAACAAACTTTATTATTTTTAGTCGGAAAAATACAGTCCGAACTCTCTCTGGACCAAGTATTCTACAAGCGGGCATTATCATAATGCCCGCTTATAATGCCCTAGGTGTGATAGCAGGTATTATTGCTATCATAACATATTCCGTTTCTAAGGTATTATAGATCAATAATAGATAGGTAAAACATAAAGTATTTTATTTTGAATTTTTCACGTTTCGACGGCGAGGGGGGGGGGGAAGTTCCCCGAGGGCTTGTCGCTCTTACCCACCGAACACTGAAAGCAATTTTCTAAACGCGTGTCAGTAATAAAAACAAATAAATTTTCTTCTTACAAGACATCTGAAAAAATAATGCCTTTGATCGATACAGAGACATTAACTCAAGTTTTTCTATTTCCCCCGACATGTTACAAACGTCTTTGTTTGTCGCAGTCGAGTGACGAGCACAAGACGAATTAACAAATATAGTTATTAACCATATAAGTAGTCCGGTACTCTTTAAGATTTCTGTCGTCGCGAGAAAACAAAAAAGCAGTACCGGTTGGTACGACTTCACATTCCCGATGAAAAGTGACTTGTTTGTCGTACATCATAATATGACTTATGCGCTTTTTTATTCGGTACGTTTTTATTGAAGCAGACTGGCTGCTGTCGTACCGCAGATGACGAAATTAGTCAGTTTTATATTAAACCTAATATGGGACATTTAAGTTAACTAACTAGACGACTTTGACTGTGACATAAACGACAATGGGAGAAATGATTTTATCACAATCAAAGCTTAAATATCGGGATCTAACCCAACTTACCTCAGTCCAAAAGTGGACGATTTCGGAGATACAGATTGTAAAAAATTCAATTTGGTTTCAGTTTTTCATAAATAATTTTTTTAATAATTAGTGTATTGTCACAATATTTGGCCAGGGGGGGTTTTGTGGGGAGAAAAATTAAAATTTGCTCTCATTTTGATTGTAAATTTAGAGGGCGCCACCTGCGGTACCTTGCATACATTTAAAACGAAATAACTTTTTTGGGCCACTCTGCATCGAACATTTAAATAAAAATTCTTATTTTCCAACATCTTCTACATAAAAAAGGTATACGTGGTAAGAGTTGATTTGAGCAGTCTGTTTTTGAGATATCTGGATTTAAAAAATTCACTTCGTGTATGGCCAGCTTTAAATTATTGTAATTAAATTAAATTTATGTCATACCAGTACATTATTGTGTTTTTATACCTTAGATACCATCTACATAATGGATTACTTTATGGCACGTATAAGTATTTTCCTGACACTCTGTATATATACAGTGTGACCAGTAAAGTCCGCATCATATGGGATTTTTTTTTTATTAATAATTTTATTCGAAATTTGACTTTGGCATCAAGTTCTGCTTCGATCGAGATGAAAATTAAGCAAAAAAATAGTAGTCACGTGATTGGCATTATCTGTCAAATTAAAATTTCTTTCAAAAAATAATTTAAAAGTAGGGTTATTTCTGAAAGTATCAAAAAAAGTTATTAAAAAAAGTTTTTTTAAATGCAGTTTCTAAGATGGAAAATTTTAGCTGCATAAGATAATTTTGATTTTTTACCCATATTTTGTAAATTGCACCACTTTTGCAAAATAAGACTCAACGCAACCTACATAAAACTTCTTAGTTTTGACAATGCTTTATTTCAGATATATTTTCTCTAAAGTGGCGCCATATTAAATGTGTGTTTTTCTACAAAATAAAAAGTTAATTTGTTTTTGACCCTGTATAAGGTAACTTCATAAAACAAGTATTTTTGAAAACGTAGTTTGTGTCTGAAAGTAATACACCTTAATATTAAGACAAAAAAGAACACAGTGTCATCAGTAAAGTGTTCATTAAGTGGAAAATAAATTTAAGTGGTGGGTAAAAAAATCAAAATTATCTTATGCAGCTGAAATGTTGCATGTGGGCTAGAAAATGCATTTAATTCTAATAACTTTTTTCGATATTTTCAGAAATAACCCTACTTTTGAATTATTTTTTGGAAAAAATTAAAATTTTACAGATAATGCGATTCACGTGACTATTATTTTTTTTTGCTTAATTTTCATCTCGATCGAAGCAGAACTTGATGCCAAAGTCAAATTTCGAATAAAGCTATTATTAAAAAAAAATCCCACATGATACTGGTCACACTGTATATATATAAGCAACATCGGAGATTTTTACGCTTAAAAAACAGACTAGCGTACAAGACCGCAAAAAGGTTCTATATTTCACGGCATGCTAGTCATGCTACCCTGTTGCAGGAGCTTCTTTCTGTGAACGCCGCATTCCTGCTGGTACAAAAGCTGAGCCCAAAATTCGTCACGTACAAAAAACGACCGTTTAGTTAATGCTGGACAGTTAGTTTTTGCACTGTCGCCATATTTTGCAAGTTGTCAATCTCTAAGGTTGCCACGTCTAACGATATTTCTGGATATTCCGGAATTTAAATCGTTTTCATTAAAGGGATTTGAAATTGTATTTTCAATGTAGGATAAGGGGAATGTCTCAAAAACAAGTTTTTTCAAACAAAAATTTTTAAAAGTCAATTTCTTATATATCTCAGAAACTCAAACTAGTGGAGTTCTAAAAAATGGTATACATATAAGGTTTTTTAATAAAATAATAATAAACGTTGAAGAAGTAGTCCATACTCAAAGTGGAGTTAAATGTATAGAAAAAAGAAAAGCACAAAGTCTTTCTCCACAAGTTTATTAGAATAGCTAGGCGAACCTAGAATAATTCATAATAATTCGACATGTTTCGAGTGTAGATACGCTCATCATCAGGAAAACAAAGTAAATAGTACAATGCCGATATTGTTAGCAATAGAGAAAATAATAAGTGGGATTGAGCCGTAATGGAGCGTTCAATGGTGTACACGAGGTGTAAAAAATGAATAGTCAAAAGACCGCCAAGACTTCAGGATACTGGAAAATCAAGGGCTTTCGCTCCCTTCATTTTTCTGCCCAAGACAGGGCCTTTGCACTTACACTTGACTTTTCAGTATGCTGAAGTCTTGTTGGTCTTCTGACTATTCAGTTTTTACACCTCTTGTACACCATTGAAAGCTCCATTACGGCTCAATCCCACTTATTATTTTTTCTATTACTAACTGTTGTCAGCTTTGTACAATTTACTTTGTTTTCCTGATGAGTGTTTCTGCACTCGAAACATGTCGAATTATTATGAATTATTCTAGGTTTGCTTAGCTATTTTAATAAACTTGTGGGGAAAGACTTTACGCTTTTTTTTCTAATAATAAACGTGTTTCGTCGTTATTTCAAAATCCACTTAGGGTATAAAAAAGAGGGTGTAGCCTATTTTGAGGGTGGTACCTATAACTGTCTAAATTTATTTTAAGCTATTTTGCTGAAAATTGGTACTATACTTACTCTGTTAAAATAAGCAAGCACGTGTTTTGAAATTTTGGGAAATTTTGGCCCTAGGCGTTAAAAATGGAGGGGGTAAGTTTCTAACGCAACCTTTTACACAAATATTTACAAATAATGATACACTTATTTCTTATTTTACGGAAACAACCCCTTAAGGGGCGAAAAAGGGTTATACAATTTATATTGGAAAAACTTTTTGACGGAGTTTCTTGAAACCTTTTTTAAAAATAATATGGGCGCCTATTCTATTGGGTGGCATGTATGGTACCCGATGCTTTATTTCGATTTCGATAGTAAATGTACAACAATTAAATTGCGCGAGCGAAGGCGCGAGTACCCGCCAGTTATTCATTTCATAATCATCCCCTTTATTTTATATTTACTTATACGGGGGTGGATAAAAGCTAATAAGAAAATATAAAGAAACCACAGTTGCTTTTTATCGCCCGTTATGAGTCGTTGAACGTCGGGGAATTGGAGGGTTTCGTGCTTATCCACCTGTTGCATTCACTTGTCATCCACTTCCGATTCCGGGGGTGAGAAGTGAAATTTTAAATTTTTGGTTGGTTTAAAGGTGCTTGCAACCTTTTGAAAACATTGTTATTAAAGCGGATAACATAGAAAATTAATAATAGTTCATCATTTTTTCAATAGGGTTTTACAATTTTTCTTCTTTATTGCAAATAAATCATTCTTTTTTAATTTGAAGAAATAGTCCATGCTTAAAGTGGAGTTGAAAGTATGGGAAAGAAAGAAAAAACCTAAAGTCTTCCTCCACAAAATTTAATAAAATATAATTCTCAAGGGTATCTACATGTTTCGAACGTAGAAACGTTCATCATCAGGAGACAGAAAATATATTTAGTGCTGATGGTTTTAGCAGAAGAGAAAATGAGGTAGAACCTTAATGAAGCTTTTAAGGAATTAAAAAATTGATGTGTAGAAGAGACAATATAATATGAAGAAAATTATTAAAGAAGTATGTTAAAAAAGTTATTAAAGGGGGTCTAAACCAACCAAATAGAATGGGGAAGAAGAAAAAAACCTTCCTAAAAAGAAGGTGTCGAAGATTATTTAAAATTTTTTATAAAACTTTTCAAGTGTATGTCAGTAAGACATTATAAGGATAAAATTGTCATTTTATGAATATATCACAATAAAATTACATTGCAAAAAGGGTGTTGTGAGGTACTGAGGATTAAAGCTCAGTAACCCCGCAGACGTTAATTTAAAAAATGTGCAACTTATTAATTAATTTTTTTGATCTTAAATTAACCGCTTGCGGGGTCCGAATTGCGCCCCTCCACATTGTTTGCCAAACTTACTCATTATTATCACGGTGTGGGAAATTTAAACCTTGGTCTAACATCTTATAAAAAGTATGCAGTATGGCAACGCAGCAGTTAGAGATCCGCCCCTAAAGATGGGGCCATGATGACGTTGTTTCATTCATTTCCGCTTAGGGATGTTCACAGAAAATGTATCGCGGAAAAACATGCGATGTTTGCGATGCATCGAAAAAAACATTTTAATAGAATTAGAATTACAAAACAAATCATAAAACTAGAAGCTCACACCTTAACTGAAACCAAAGGTAAAAGGTATAATCAAGATCAAGGGGAAACCGCAAAATAATTATTTTACAAATAAAAGTACCGCCTAATACGTTAATTAAAATACATCGATGCATCTGCAAATTTCAAATGGCCTCGATGCATCGCTTAAAAACGATACATTCCATTGAAAATATCGATATTTTCGATGCATCGGTGTATATCGAACATCCCTATTTCTTCTTTTTTGACAGCGGTTTAAAAAAATTCAGTTTACCGGTTTTGTGTAATAATTGCTGCGTTTTTAGTGTTTGGTGATATTTTTTGGAGGCCAATAATTAAGATGAGTCGCAAGTGTGCGATAATTCAGAAAATAATAATTCTGCAGTTACTTTTCATAGGTGAGGCAATAGAAAGTTGGGTTATTTGTAGGTTATGTTTATAGTAGCAATGTCACATTCAAAGGTAACGCCGGCTTAATCCCCAATACCTGCCCCACCCAGCTCTTCACCGCCTCGCTCCTACAAACGATGTTGTCAACACATTTTAATATCGTTTATAAATGACATGTATCATCTATAGTTACCAGATCATTGATCTCTTTCATAAGGTATCGCGTATTTCGACCATATTAAATTTTGCAACAGTGCCTCCAATCCCAGTCTCACCCCCCCGTTCCGATTTCGAACCGATCGGGTGTAATTCCGAGTCTCGTCACGTACGGAGCGCCGAGACTGCGTTGGCTTTTTCTGCCGCCAGAAAAGGCCTGAAGAGACCGTTTAGATTCGCGCCCGCAGCTCTTCTTATAATTAAGACATTCGCTGCACTGCAGAGGCTTAAATCAGGCCTCAACTATGCTAATGGTAGCAATTACCACTTTTTCCCGGCGAAGAAAAGAAGAAGAAACGATGAAATGAAGAATTTCGTGAAAATGGATGAGTCCGTAAAAGATTATGACTGGTTAGAGAGACCAGATTGGTTGGATTCTCGAAGCAACTAGTTGTCGACTAATAGCTTCATCGATTGGGCCGAACTTAACTTTAATGTTTTATAAAGAATTAATTAATAATTTGTTTTACCATCGTATACAGGATTGCTACAAAACCAGTGAAGAAGTTCGCCATTTAGTTACATTTATTGTGTAATGTACAATGCCATTGATTGTTTTAATGTGTAGGAGGCATTATAGGGAGTCATCAATCACACTCATTCCACTTCCAGGTCCGGATGTTGTTATCCTGGACGCTGATAAATATAGTTATAAATATACGCTGAGAAAAATGATCTAATACAATAGGTTTGCTAAGACAGTTTTTATTGCTAGCCAATTTTGTATTAACCCATTTTAAATAAGTTGCTAGTTTATCAAACCCCCTTTAGTGTTATGTCAATTCCAGATTTGCTAGAACAGTATTTTTATTGGTAGTAATCAGTCCCATTAGCAGCACAATCTTGTTGAATAATGAACTACTTTTAATACAGCAATTTTGTTAAGAAATAAATTGTATCTTCTCAATGCGACGCATTTTGTAACCAGTAAAGCGCTTTCTCTACAATTAAGAAAGCAGAACAGCGTCCCCACAAATGAATTGTATCCGTTAGTACCTATAATCCACTAGATGTTGGTGGGGGTTCGTAGCGATCGGCAATCGCCGCGCGCTAGCTATCCTGTAATTTGAAATTTATTGATCGTACCAATTACCTGTTTCAATTATTTTATTTTTACTTTGTATTTAGGTTTTTTCAAACTATGCATGTCTTCTCATGTATTTGTTGCGCAGGTCACATCGTTGTTCGGAGTCTTCTAGCTGTCCTGTCTGAATTTGAATTGTATTGATCGTACCAATACCTGTTTCAATTAATTTATTTTAATTTGTATTTAATTTTTTTTTACTTTGAATGTCAGATAAAGTAATAGAAGATTCTTATTTCTCACAACCCATCATTAGTATTGGACTTTATTATCTATGAACGAATTTTACTATCTTAGTAAACCGTGTTTTATATTAGATAATCATATATGCAATGTAAAACGACAAGAACAATATCGCACTAGAAGATATTTAAATTTCAGAGAACTACAGTACTGATTTTTAGCGTTAAGTTTATGCTTTATTAACCGTAGCAAGCAAATATTATTATGATTAATGTCAAGTTTCATTACAAATGCCAGTCGAAACTAATACAGTATATAAAACCAGATTACACCCCCAATAGAACTTGATAATTACTGTGAGTATTCAGAGCAATAATGGTTATAAACCATTTTATGATAGCATTAACTTCTATTTCATATGGGCTAAATTACCGTGATATTATCACTATACAACGGTCTAGCAATTTTCGTTGTCTTACGGTAGGAAAGCGCCTTGCTGTCCCATATTAAACAGTTATATAAAGAGTATGTAAATTCTTATAAGGAATAGAGGACTTTTTCTCAGCGTATAGTAAACCCACACCATCCTCAAAAAGTATTATTTTTTGGAGCGCTTTCCCCCATCAATATCTCACAGCACGCCACTGTTCAGTCATTAGTACAACCAACCAATGAAACGTATTTATGGTCAAAACGATATAATACGAATCTTCTTTATTACTATATTTTATAGACGCCACTGGCAAAAATCCAGGTGTGTATATTATTCATATTACGTTACCAAGATATTACCTTTAATTTCGATATGGTACTGTTGTAACAAGTTCTAAGAATTATACGGAATTAAATATGGTAACAACTGAGTTGGGATGTTGGTGATCAATTCTAGGTTAAAGTATCACGTCGGGTGTCGAGGTACATAATATATGAAATGAGGATAAAAAGTAAGAAAATTGGGATACAAATGACCATTTTATTTACTATTTATAATAGAGTCACCAGTAAAGTCCGCATCATATGGGATTTTTTTTTATTAATAGCTTTATTCGAAATTTTACTTTGGCATTAAGTTGTGCTTCGATCGAGATGAAAATGAAGCAAAAAAATAGTAGTCACGTGATTCGCATTATCTGTCGAATTTTAATTTTTTCCAAAAAAATAATTCAAATATCTGAAAATATCGAAAAAAGTTATTAAAAAAAGTTATTTTAAATGCAGTTTCTAGCACACATGCAAAATTTCAGCTGCATAAAATAATTTTGATTTTTTACCTATATTTTGTAAATTGCACCACTTTTGCAAAATAAGATTCAACGCAACCCACATAAAACTTCTTAGTTTTGACAATACTTTATTTCAGATACATTTTCTTTAAAGTAGCGCCATATTAAATGTGTTTTTTTACAAAATCAAAATTGGGCTATTAAAATTTGGTCGAATGTGATGCAAAATTTATTTGTTTTTGACCCTGTATAAGGTAACTTCATAAAATAAATATTTTTGAAAACGTAGTTTCTGCCTGAAAGTAATACACCTTAATATTAAGACAAAAAAGAATACAGTGTTTTTTCAGTAAAGTGTTTTTAAGTGGAAAATAAATTTTAGTTTAACAACGTAAAGTTTATCCATTTTTAACGATTTAATTTAAAACCCCTATATTATAATTTATTATAAAGCTATGTCGTAATACCGTTAATGTGTAGGTATTGCTTTCAAACACAAACTACGTTTTCAAAAATACTTATTTTATGAAATTACCTTATACAGGGTCAAAAACAAATAAACTTTGCATCACATGCGACCAAATTTTAATAGCCCAATTTTGATTTTGCAGAAAAAACACATTTAATATGGCGCTACTTTAAAGAAAATGTATCTGAAATAAAGCCTTGTCAAAACTGAGAAGTTTTATGTAGGTTGCCTTGAGTCTTATTTTGCAAAAGTGGTGCAATTTACAAAATATAGGTAAAAAATCAAAATTATCTTATGCAGCTGAAATTTTGCATGTGTAAGGGAAAATGGCCTAAAATGACATACTCAGTTAAAACGACATACCGAAGAATTTTAAATTTCCCGCCAAATTAGCGTCACCCCGACTGCTTTTTCAAATAATGTAACTTGTTCCAACGAGTCAGTCTTGTAATGATTCGCGCATTTTTGTCTAGTGCAATTTAATGTGTTTTGGAGACAACACAACAATTTTTTGTGCTGGAGAATTCTTTAAATTTCTGAGGTAGGACTTTTTAAATTAATAATTATGTTACTGAATGTTGATAAATACTCTCTTGGCTATATTTAACCATAGTTGTAAGTGCTGTTTTCCAATTGTAGAAATGCATATTATGCGTTTTTGTTTAAATATAACGATAAAGGTAAAATGACATGCCGCACGTCGCCTAAAATGGCATATTATGTCATTTTTCTAAATCTATCCGGAAAAAAAATAAATGAAGATTTGGAGACTTATTGAAAGTCTATAAATATTGTTCCAATACCAAAGGCATCAATGTCTCAAAGGAGACAAAATAGAAAGCGTCAGAGCACATCAGTTTTGACTTCCACGCCAGATATTGAAGAATTAAAAATTAAAGCCGAGGATAAATGATCTATTTTGGATCGTCGCGCTAAACAAGAAAAAGTAACCAAAAATTTAATGGACACAGGCATATAAGAACGAACCCAAGATGTAAGCGATATAGAAGATCCATATTCCAATGTGGAACACGACGATGATGCTGCATGCATCTATTGCAATGGGCTTTACTCAAACACAAAACCAGGTGACAGACAGACAGAATGTGCTGGTATTGTATTGTACCAAAAACAAAAATTCTATTTCTGAACTATGTTGTTAATAATATTTAAATAAATAATTTTTGTGTTATTCTGCTTATGCTGTGTCATTTTACCCTAAATCGATATGTCATTTTATCCTAGTACATGCCTAAAATGACACAGTTGCATGCATTTGTTAATAATGGATCAAACTTTTTTTTAAATTAGAATGGCACAATATATGAACTTACCTAAAAACCGAGAATGTTCATGAAATAACCTAATGTATTTAAAAATTCAAATCGCTGAATATTTTCAAAAATATGAATTATTTTACAGAAAGTATGTCGTTTTAGGCCATTTTCCCCTACTAAAAACTGCATTTAAAAAAACTTTTGTTTATAACTTTTTTCGATACTTTTTTACTAAATTTGACAGATAATGCGAATCACGTGACTACTATTTTTTTGCTTAATTTTCATCTCGATCGAAGCTTGAAAACTTGATGCCAAAGTCAAATTTCGAATAAAGCTATTAATAAAAAAAAATCCCATATGATGCGGACTCAGAGTCGACTGCAGGCGTTCGAAATCAACTAACTTCGGTTCGGTGTTTAAAACTGAAGAAATTTTAAACGATGGACATAACCTCAAAATTGTTTATTATTATTTCGTTAATTAAACTCGTGTGGCTCGGCCCAATAAATAAACTTAAACAAAATAAGTAACTTATATTAAATAATATGTTGTAAAAATGTTAATATCTCCTTCAAAGATTGGCACTTTTCAAATCAAAAGTATTAAGAGACTATGGGTACTATGGGAAGTTTTAGTTCAAGAAATAAATAAAATATTAAACACCAACCTAACAGCAGACATTTCTGAATCTTCATCAGATGACGCAATGTCGCTCATTTCTCAATTTAATAATAGAAAAAGTCTTATACAAAAGCAAAAACCGCAAAAACACGTCTAACAAAAATAGGTAATGTCATATATGTTATGCTAGCGTTTAACCGCGCATGCTCCGGACATTTTACTGGCAAAAGATTCGCAAACTGCTCTGACAGTTGGAAAACTATCAGAGAAACGTGTAGGAACAGCGACTTTGGGTTTTCAAACTGTCCAAAATCTTTGTAGGAATACTTTTATATTTACTGCGCAGAATCCTGACTGTCAAGGACTGTTTCTGATCGCTGTAGGAACAAACCTGTAGCCACGATGCTGCCTGTTCTTAGAGCAATTTGACTATAATAAAACATGGGACACTTGGTATTTAATTGGAAATAATAAGTTTTCCATATCTTTATGTGAATATTGGGAATGGCTTTTTGATATATTGACAATGAATTGAAGTATTAAATCACGAATAAAATTGATGGATTTTATTTTATTAATATTTTTTACTACTGATATATTTTTATTAAAGTAATTTAGTTTAAGATTTGTTGCTATTTTACGATTGAACAAGTCAGAGTCCAACAACCGAGTTTGTGTTTTTCTTTTTAATATTTCGTTACCTAACAATGATTTGATGAAATAATCCAGAATCCAGACTTGGAGTGAACTGGTAACTTAATGAAAGAAAGAAAACAGTCAGTGTATCTTTGTCTGTCCCTTTTATTTTTCTGTCTAGCATGACGACATTCCTTGCGGCCTCTGGCGAACGAAATTATACCCAAGCTATTCCTATACAGTATACACCAACGACGAAATAAAATAACACATATACCTATAAGCTATGTGACACTACTGGCGATGGATAGACGGCCGCAACGAAGTTACTGGAATATTGGAGATCTCGTCAAAGTCACTGACAGTTTAGAAAAGGATACTCTTAATGTGAGAAATGCAGTGAGAATAGTATATTCCACCATAGAGTCTTTAAAAATCATAAGAAATGATGAAAGCAAAACAGATAATTTAATAAAAGGTGCAATAATATTTCAACATTTCCAAAAGCACGATAGGTGACGGTCATTGATATTTACCTTACCTTACCATGTAAACAAAGCTACACACGATTAGACATGCGCACTGCAACATTATCATTTGACGAATGGCAAATAGACAGGTCCGGGCTTAAAATTTAAGTTCTTACTCAAGAAATTGTAAAAGTCACCCTTCAATTTATTTTTACGTGTAAACAGCTAAAATTTGCCCGAAATTCTTGCAAAAAATTGCAATTTCTTCTCAATTTTTGATCAAGTTAGAGGAAAAAAAGGTAGTGCTTTTTTTTAGAAGTTGCAAACGTATCAGATTTTGACGATAGAAAATTGTTTTTAAGGTTTAGTTTCCAAAATTTGTTTAAAAATGATTTGTCGTCGTGTTTTTAGTTCGAAAAGGAAGAGAACAAGTCAATTAAACTATAAAACTTATAAAATCGATAATAAAAAACAAGTAAAACCAGCAAAATACCGAATCTTCGAAGTTATCGCGTACCTAACCTCAAGTCAAATATTAGTTGGTATATAACTTGTATTGGTTTTTACAACTTGGCAAAAACTTGGGTACGTGTCAAACATTTTCAAGCACAATTTCTTGAATGAATTTGAAAAAGTTTTTGCTCGAGAACTTTGGAACCTTGGATTAATACCTAGGCATTTACTTTTTTCTTTTATATAATATAAGTATAAAGAAGTGTCTTTTAAACTTTTTGAAGCAATATATTGCCCGAAAAATAGGCGTACCTAATTAGATTGCAGGGCTGCAAATAGTATATACCAAAACATGTTTTGCTGTTTCTGTTTATTAGGTAATACATACATTGTGATAGTATATTAGTTATCCATTCATTACTTAGATTGTGACAAAAAATAAAACAGAAAATATACATAATGTGGGAGGGGGAGTAGAAAAAAATGATTTTTTTAAAATACATTATACTACATTCTCTTTAAACTGTACTTAATTATTATCATCACAATAAGGTATTAAGGGGGAGTGACTAAAATCGCAGCTAGGTCAAGGTGCAAGTGGGCGCAAGGCAGAAATAATAAGAACAAAATTCCAACGAGAACAATGGAACATCTTCGATATTACCGAGGCTACAGACGCGAGTAATATTCGTGATTTGTAACTGAAATTGTCCGCAAAATAACTACAAACTCTCTTGTGCTAAAAAGGCATTGGTCATTTTACATAATACAGGTACGATTATGTTAACAAAATTTCGAGAAAACGTTTTAAAACTGGCTTAAATATCATTAATTTTGGTATGCGTTTGGTAGCGTGAAAAAAGGTTATATTATTATATAAAGTCGATCCCCTATTTCTGGCCACATTTCTTTCTAAGACCACAGTTTTATTCAGCGTATAAAAATCTAAATTTTAAATTTGTATCCACAAAGGTTTCAAAAACATTTAGAAAAAATACCCATCCATCTTCAAGGTACCGCCTTTACGGGGCTGTAGCTTTGCAGTAAGCGGACATAGGACACACTTTTATATGAAGTTCTTACTTTATTTTTAACCAATAAACTCAATCTCAAACTATTGATTATACTATTAGAATACCCTGTATATACTATATACAGTGTGTTGTAATAGAACGCAAAAATCTATGTTTTTATTTTAAGTTATTTTTATTTAAAGTGCGTTCTCAGGCAAAACAATATGTTTCCTATTTTAAAATTCAAAGAAGGGCTCTAAAAGCTTTTATTCCAAGCATAAATATGATAATAAAACCCAAATGTAGCTAACTATTTTAAACAAATACGAACGGTTTTTCTTAAACAAATAAATTGCCCAAGTTATCCTAAAGATTTGTTAAGTCATAAAGTTTATTTTTCTATAATACCCTAAAAGCTGGTTGTTAGCAAAAACTCAAATAAATAATAGAATCTATAGAAGAGCACGTTTTGTCAAAGATAATGTAAACTTTATAAGAATCTATAACAACCCCAGATGGGAATAATAAATAAAGGGACTTTCGTGGGTGGTCCATTATAATGAGATAATTATGTTATGAACCATATTATTGAGAAAAAAAATGGAAAATATAGGAAGAACCTGGAATTTGTATTTTGACCATTCTATGTATGTAAAAGTCGGATCAGATTTATTCTTTTATTTTCCCTGGAACAGCTTAAAAGGGTTTTTTTTAAGTAAATCTGATTGCTGGACTTTAAATTTAAGGTTATTTAGGAATGTTATTTGTAAGACCGTTTTTACGGTTATTTTATAAGTATGGAATGTATTGTTTAGCTATAGATATGATTTTTAAGGTAAAATGTCCATAAAGAGAGAAAAGGTTTTAATTAAATATCGAGAGGTTATAACTAGAGTCACCTAGCGGTAATGTCTACAATCATATATTGGGACGACCCTGTTTTATGATCTAAGGCAGAGTCTTAGAGAGAAATGACCTCTGATTGGTTGCATAGAATAAACTATTTATCCTATAAAACGTGGTACCGAGGGGTGAGACTGATTTTGGTACGTTCTATAGGTTCAAATAGCTAAATATTTGAATAAGCATAATTTAAGGGGTGTCTTTAGAAGTTAGATGCTTAATCGGGGAATTTCACAATTCAGTTTCTAAAGTTCTATTGTCGTGTTCGGTTTACTAAGTTCCGAAGTTTCTGTTATCGGGTTCGGTTTGACCATGTACCAAAGATGCTATATTCGGGTGTATAGCCAAGCGGGTTTTAAGGAAATGTAATTAGGTGGGTTTTTAAGAGTACATAGTTTCGGACTCATTTCTCTCTTTGATATACCTCTTGTGTAGTGAATCCTTTGTTTCTTAAAAGTGTAAAGTTAAATTGTGGGTTTTAAGTATCATTGTGGTTTTTACCTATAAGTTTCAGGGTTTTAGTGTTTAGACTTTTCAGTTTTCGGGGATTATCATAAATTAATCTTTGGGTGATTAAATTACAGGGTTGTATTGATTTAAAAATAGTAATTTTATCTGTTCACAGGGTTTTAAATATTAAATGGGTAATTTTTGGATTCGTACAGTAAACGCATTTAAATAGAACAATCTCTCTTTATTAGTTAGCATAATACATATTTTGTATTAGTTTTACAGTCTTTCTTTTTCTTGTTCAGTAACTTTTCTTTCTACCTTTCTTTTTAATTGTTGTTAATAGATTTATAAGTTGTTGTTTAAACTGGGTGTTGTTTTATTGTAACAATCAATATAAAGGGTTTTATTAACAAAGGTTGAACGGTTCGCTCTCGCGCCCTAAAGACGCGTCGCTGCGACGTTATTGTTAACATCATCACCTGGATATTGCTGTTTGGTCGACATTGGTAAGTCGTTTGGTATTAACAGTAGATACAATTAATAGAACGAGACGACGTTGACGTGATCATGAAGAACTCCATCATCTCCAAGAGTGCCTTTGCTATATATTTGTCTTAGTTATTTATACTAGTAATTCTACCCTTATGTGAAAGGACCAGGTCTGGTATTCTCGGTCAGAAACGCTACCATTGAAAATGAATAATGTTTATTATAGTCAGAACGCTACCGCGTAATTAAATAGTAATTAGTGATATACCAGATCAATCCTGTCACATAAAATTGGTGGCAGCGGTGGGATGTCTTTTTGCTAGCTTACAATCTTTGATAAAAAAATTGTTGGTCAACTAGGGAATTTCTTTTGCTGAATTAAAATGTTTTTTTTTTCACATAAAAAGTGACCACTACTTTCTCTTTTGCTTATTGTCAGCGTATCAAATTTCTTTTTGAAAAATTTCAATGTTTTTTTCATAAAAAAATAGTTAATACCTGTACGCTGTGTATTCTTTTTGGATAGTTTTTTTTTGTTGTCAAAAGGATAATGTAACAATGTTTTTGTTATCAGTAATAATATGATTGTAATTGATGTAAGCTGAGCAACAAAGATATAGAGAACCTTACGCCAGCTTGAACGGTTTTTAATAGCCCTAAATTGCTAAAAATTATCATAAAATGCGTATAATATAATTCTTTCTCAAAAACCAGAAAACCCATTCTCTGTTCATTCAGTTTTTTTTGTTTTCTTTGTTTGACGGAATATTTGTGTAGGTAAATAAAGTAAATTTTACCTGGAAAAGTAATTGCTTTTGAGTCAAAAAAACATAGTATTGTTTTAAATATCGAGTTGATTGTGGTAATTGGAACATATTAGCTAAAAATGGACCTACATATTGGAATATGAATGAATTTTGAAAGAAATTTATTTATTTTGTGGTATGTATTATTCTTTGATCTGTTAGTTTAAGTAATAATTGTATTTAATTGATTAAAAGTCACAATAAAATCGTATAAACCGTGAATTTTAGCGTATTTCATCGTCGATATGTTCTAATTTTAATCAATCTGTCATGTTACTATATATCGAGTATGTAACACACATGTAAAATGTAACTTTTTCTTACATTTATTTTATTCACTGGAATAAAATATATCTGTAACAGTAAATTGCTTTTCTTTGGATTATTTTGTTTTTCGGTTGTCGCAGAAATGGTATGTTACCGCAATATTAGTAAATTAACGGAAATTACTGATCATTAGGTAAAGGTAAAGCGCGTATTTTTTTTTAAAGGTATATGGTTCAAAATTAACAGTCTATGAAAAGTTAAAGATTAATTTTCTCAATAATTAAAGTGTTCTTAATCTCGATTTTAGCGGGTTAATGTGAGATGTAGAGATAGGGATTTTCAGGAAATAGTAAGGGCACAGCAGCAAGAATCCAACAAGAAGAAGGATTGCATGTTTACTAAATTGGGTCATAATGTGTTGTGTTAAAGTATTAGTTGTTTATTCAATATGTCGTTTTAGAGCATAACCGATTTAAGGATTAAAAGTAAAATGTAAAAAAAGACGTAGTTTGACGTGTAATGACAAAGATAAGAGATTCAACAAGTATAAGTTTTTCGGTTTGTATAGTAAGATAAAACACAACATATTTTTGACTGTTTGTGGAGTAGTTGAATACTAATAGAACTTTGGTGCTCCTTTGACATGTATGGTGCAAATATATGTCATCGTATTTTTGTTTAAATGAGGTGTAGAAATCATCTATTGTTTAGTTAGTTAAATTCAACCCTTTTGCGATTCTTGTAAATATAAGAAAACATATTTACTGAGTGAAGCTGTATAACAGCTCTTATTGAGGTTGATATTATTCAGAACAGCTGCGTCTATTTATGTCATTCTGTGGTATATTATAATTGTAATAATAACATAATAATGTTAGCGATGTTTTTCTAATAACCGGCCATAATAATTTAAATATTGAAATTTTGTTGTATACATATATTTTTGTTTAATTGACAAACTAATCTGTTTCTATTTCAGCGTAATATTTTGTTACCTGGAAGCTACAAACTGTTATAAACTGGTAAACGAACCATCTTTGTGTTAATGTACTATAAAAGTCCTTTTAGCAGTGTAAAGTTGTGGCGTTCCATTATGATTTTGATAATAATTTATTGATTTTATTTCAGTTTCTTGAATAATGACCAGTACTCTGGTGGTAGGACTGTCCATCGTTTAAATTGCGATATTACAATTTACATACAGTAATAAATTCTTTTTTTCACAGGTCCGATTGTAATCAGTTCTGATCTGATATTGATGACGGAATAGCAGCCAATTTTCAATATTATGAACGCAGTGCAGCGTATTTTATTTAGGTACATTTTTCTTTTTAGGTATTTTTTTTTCTTTCAGGACGTACATTGAACATATAAGGTTATTGTTATTGTTTTTGTTTGTTGTTTAATTGGAATTTGGTTTTGTTGATATAATTTGTCGATTTAGTTTTTTTTTTGAAAAGGGTATAAAAACTTTGTGGTACAAAGGTAAGAGGCATGGAAATATTTATTTGCAATATACTGTAGTTGCATTGAAAGTAGATTTTTGAGAATCAGTACTCTATACCCTCATTTAAATAAAATGAATTTGCACAAGGTATTTTATTATGCGAACGTAGTAGCCCATTAAGGTGTTTATGATTAAAGGGTACCTACCCTATCTTTATTGTTTGGGGTTACGGATATAACCGATTGATGATATTGTTTAGTTAATTTCTTTTAAACTGGCGCGTCACAAAATATGATAGTCTGGGGTCTGGTGCTACATTTGCATAATAATAGTTTTACGATCGATCGGTATTTTGAAAGGTGTTTGCGATTAAAAAGGTTTATTATTTAACGCGTACGAGAATTACCTTTCCGGTAAAATACTATTCTTTAACAATGAATTAACATCCGGATTAAGTCATGTAAGGTATTATTTTTTTTTATTATTATGGTTTTTTTTTTTAAAGGTTGTTTGTTACCTTTCGTCAACATATTGTTATTTTAAGGAATATTCGGTAAAGGTTGCTTTGTGGAATCTTGTAAAGTAAGTGAATTTAGTAAAGTGGTAATGTGCTGTCTTACGTCAGAAATTGGCGGATAGTTGAGTATTCCCGGAGAAAAGAAGATATATCCAGAAAACACAGATCCATTTACGAATACTTAGTTGATGAATACTTTGATAATTGTGTTGTTGACAATGAAACGACTGACTCCCATTTAGAAAAATTACAAAGACATATCAGTGAGTCACGGATAAAGATGGAAGAACAAATGAGCTTTATGGATCAATTTAAGTCTATAGAAGACTAGAAGAATCTAAAAGAATGGTGCTGTGTGGATATAACTTGATATTGCAAATGGTTATCCAGAACGACTCTACCTCGTTGAAAATCACATCAACGATGCGATGGAACTAGCGTATTTACACAGATAGGCGAGTGTTATCTGTATGCTTCAGAAGTGCAGGCGAGACACTTCAAGGGATCGACGAGAAGAATGAAATTGAATTTACTGGTGGATAGCCAGGGAGCACGAAGCGTGTACAAGGGATACATAGCTCAGGAGAGTGCTGGGCGCATAGGAGCGTGGTAAGAGAGATACATAGCTCAAGTTGTGCCGGGGAGATGGTACCTAACCTTGAATATGAAGCATGCATGTCTAGTTCTGTTGGTTCACCAATAAATAGTAATAAAAATCTTGCTGTAAATCTTAAGGATGGAGTCCCGATGATGCACAGAAGATTTTTCCAGATGAATAATAGACCAGAAGAAAAGGACAACAACCTGATTAACAATAGTATTAAACTTCAACAGTCGAACCCTAAGGACTGATCACCCATAGTAACAGGACTGCATGAAGACTTAAAAGTACCGGTTTTTCACGGCTGCAATTTTCTAGTTTCGTAGACGTACGTACTATGATTTGCGAGTCAACAAATCACACATGTATCGGCATTTGTATGGCGACCGAAATAGTAAACATTGAAAACCACAAACAAACAAAATAGAAAATTGTTGTCCGATTTCTATATACTGCCTCACCTCAGACCATAAATAACCCCCCACCCCTCTTAAAATTGGTGATGTAGATAGTTTGGATAGGACAGATTCTCTCCACAGTTCTGTGTTGGAAAAGTAAATGATGTTGGGCTCCGCGGTGAGCATAGAATAAATTTAAAGCCAATTGCAAGATCCCGGAAGAAGATAGTAGCAGAAGGAGCCTAAGAAGTAGTAGCAGGAGGAGTTGTAGCGAGCCTAAGAAGATAGTAGCAGGAGGAGATGTTGCGTTCACAAAAAGGAGACAATAGCAGGGGAACTGTAAAGTATCATATCAGGAAAGTATCATATCAGGAAAGTATCATATCAGGAAAGTATCATAACAGGAAAGTATCAAGAAGCTCTACAGCGAGCATAGCAGGAAAAATCAGGATGTTCCGTAGTAAGTATATTAGGAGGCTTTTCAGTGAACGTAGCAGGAAAACATCAGGAGACTCGGTAGTGAACATAGCAGTAATTTAGGATTCCGTAAGAAAAACAAAAGTATTTGTAGTTTTGGGAAGATACCGAGATATCTTTTTACAAGAAGAAATAGGCCTATGGGTAGAAATGTAAAAGTTGTTACGGATTTTCAGAGCATGCGCCGAACACGAAAGCACCTTGTCGAATTCTTTATCAAATTCCTTGTCGAATATTTTACTAAATTCCTTGTGTTCTACAAGAAGAACTGTAGATAGGAATAGAAAAAATGTTAAAGAAAAGAAGAATATAGAAAATGGTAAATCTGGCTTGGGTAAGACAAAAATGGTATGGCATTTTTAGGTAACAGTTTGAAAATCGTGAGTATAGAGTAAGAAATACTTAGGTAAGATAAAATGGAAGAAGTTTTAAAGGAACGATTAGAAAATCGTAAACTAGTTTTGAAAAAGGGTAAGTGAAAGATTGAAGAAGTTTATTGAAATTAATAGTTGATCGTGTTTCAAGGGGAAATTGTTTTATAACTTTAATTAATTTTTTTTAGAGAAAGCCCAGCCAGAGAAGGTAATATAGAAGATGAAGTACAGCCTATTGACTTCTCGTACAGTCAATGTACCTACATATTATAAGGTTTTATTACTTAAGTGTGTGGCATAGTATAAGTCTAGTTTGTAAGAGAAGTTAAATAAAAATAGTTTTTTTTTATTACTGTTTTTTTTTATGTTGTACTGTGTATATAACCCGTTGTGAGCAAAAGTAATGTCTTGATGTTTTAGAAGGAAAGTAACTATGATGCCATGAATCTTTTTATTAGAATCCTTAGCCCATATGTTTTAACCAGAAGTAATAGCGTATGATTGTGCGGACAAGACCATAGAGCTAAAAAAAAAGGTGTCCCTATTGTCCGAGAAACCTTGCCAGGACCCGTGAAGCTATATGGAGATCATACCAAAGACTAGAAGTAGACCAGAAGAGAGAGTACGTACCGGAACATGAGTTTACTTGCCAAGTAAATGATGAACAAGTAATTGGACATTGGACAGCCATCGTAGTACAGTACCAGGAGGTTATGTCCATCATGAAGAGATGCCAACTGAAAGAAAAGGTTCCTAAAAATAGATTAACATTAGACAAACAATCGCCAGATGTCGTACGAAACCTTGTAAAGCAGACTTCAGGTTACTTGAGTGGAGTATTGGAAGAAGTACTCTACACTGTAAAGTGCTATACAAAACTAAAATCTGTTCCGTACCGCTATCACACACATATTGGTGGAACGTGAAACAGAAGTGGAATGGCAACCACTAGTCCCAGCTAACTATTGGATGGAAGTTAGCCAAAAGTGGAGAGGGACCACTGATGTCTTTGAATTAGACGCCAATGAGGAGGAAGACAGAATTTCAATGCGCCGACTGTCCATTTCCCCAATAAGTTCCAATGGAATATATACGCAGGAAGACATGTATAGAGTTCAACAGACACTGTTATACCCGACACTAGGAAGCAGTAACTATCCAGGTTACCAGGAGGATAGTGGGCAATTGACAACGCCGACTCCTAGTTTATGCCCAATTTATTCTCGCAGCACGAATTTCCAGCATGGCACACTCTGCAGCGGAGGAGGTATCAGGCTTTTTGTTCAAGATGGAAATCCATTTTCCATTTGTGACGTTCTCGATGGATAAGCTTGCATAGTTAGTTATTGGTTGCGCTGTTAATAACTACTATATAGTTAAGGAAGCAAGCTGATGAAACAACCTAGCCCATACCTACCTGTACCAGATGCATTGGTAATTCACTAGAGGTGAGACAATCCCATGAAATCAAGATGTAGAGCTGAATAGAGTGATGGTGAAGCCCATTGTACCATTGGGAATGAAAACATCCCAGACCAGGAAGCGGCATGCAAGCCAGCCAATTGTCGTGGCAAGACAGAACAGAAGTGCGAAGTTAGAAAAGACTTAGTGTAACGAATTTAGACAGAATCGGAACTAATAAATCGCGGAAAAACAGGAGTGTGTGCTAAAAATTTGTGGGTTCGTGCCGGTAAGTGTGAGAATCGCCCCGTAAAGACTGCATTTAGCAGAATGGTTATCAGTGCTTTGTTGATATTAATTTTGATTCAGTTTTTTTTTTAATTGGTAGATATTGTGTTGAGTTTCGAATGTACAAGATGCAAACCAGTGGCGTAGATATTATTTTCCTATTTTTTTTTAGTCAATATATGATTCATTCTAAGGTGGGGGCAATGTAATAGAACGCAAAAATCTATGTTTTTATTTTAAGTTATTTTTATTTAAAGTGCGTTCTCAGGCAAAACAATATGTTTCCTATTTTAAAATTCAAAGAAGGGCTCTAAAAGCTTTTATTCCAAGCATAAATATGATAATAAAACCCAAATGTAGCTAACTATTTTAAACAAATACGAACGGTTTTTCTTAAACAAATAAATTGCCCAAGTTATCCTAAAGATTTGTTAAGTCATAAAGTTTATTTTTCTATAATACCCTAAAAGCTGGTTGTTAGCAAAAACTCAAATAAATAATAGAATCTATAGAAGAGCACGTTTTGTCAAAGATAATGTAAACTTTATAAGAATCTATAACAACCCCAGATGGGAATAATAAATAAAGGGACTTTCGTGGGTGGTCCATTATAATGAGATAATTATGTTATGAACCATATTATTGAGAAAAAAAATGGAAAATATAGGAAGAACCTGGAATTTGTATTTTGACCATTCTATGTATGTAAAAGTCGGATCAGATTTATTCTTTTATTTTCCCTGGAACAGCTTAAAAGGGTTTTTTTTAAGTAAATCTGATTGCTGGACTTTAAATTTAAGGTTATTTAGGAATGTTATTTGTAAGACCGTTTTTACGGTTATTTTATAAGTATGGAATGTATTGTTTAGCTATAGATATGATTTTTAAGGTAAAATGTCCATAAAGAGAGAAAAGGTTTTAATTAAATATCGAGAGGTTATAACTAGAGTCACCTAGCGGTAATGTCTACAATCATATATTGGGACGACCCTGTTTTATGATCTAAGGCAGAGTCTTAGAGAGAAATGACCTCTGATTGGTTGCATAGAATAAACTATTTATCCTATAAAACGTGGTACCGAGGGGTGAGACTGATTTTGGTACGTTCTATAGGTTCAAATAGCTAAATATTTGAATAAGCATAATTTAAGGGGTGTCTTTAGAAGTTAGATGCTTAATCGGGGAATTTCACAATTCAGTTTCTAAAGTTCTATTGTCGTGTTCGGTTTACTAAGTTCCGAAGTTTCTGTTATCGGGTTCGGTTTGACCATGTACCAAAGATGCTATATTCGGGTGTATAGCCAAGCGGGTTTTAAGGAAATGTAATTAGGTGGGTTTTTAAGAGTACATAGTTTCGGACTCATTTCTCTCTTTGATATACCTCTTGTGTAGTGAATCCTTTGTTTCTTAAAAGTGTAAAGTTAAATTGTGGGTTTTAAGTATCATTGTGGTTTTTACCTATAAGTTTCAGGGTTTTAGTGTTTAGACTTTTCAGTTTTCGGGGATTATCATAAATTAATCTTTGGGTGATTAAATTACAGGGTTGTATTGATTTAAAAATAGTAATTTTATCTGTTCACAGGGTTTTAAATATTAAATGGGTAATTTTTGGATTCGTACAGTAAACGCATTTAAATAGAACAATCTCTCTTTATTAGTTAGCATAATACATATTTTGTATTAGTTTTACAGTCTTTCTTTTTCTTGTTCAGTAACTTTTCTTTCTACCTTTCTTTTTAATTGTTGTTAATAGATTTATAAGTTGTTGTTTAAACTGGGTGTTGTTTTATTGTAACAATCAATATAAAGGGTTTTATTAACAAAGGTTGAACGGTTCGCTCTCGCGCCCTAAAGACGCGTCGCTGCGACGTTATTGTTAACATCATCACCTGGATATTGCTGTTTGGTCGACATTGGTAAGTCGTTTGGTATTAACAGTAGATACAATTAATAGAACGAGACGACGTTGACGTGATCATGAAGAACTCCATCATCTCCAAGAGTGCCTTTGCTATATATTTGTCTTAGTTATTTATACTAGTAATTCTACCCTTATGTGAAAGGACCAGGTCTGGTATTCTCGGTCAGAAACGCTACCATTGAAAATGAATAATGTTTATTATAGTCAGAACGCTACCGCGTAATTAAATAGTAATTAGTGATATACCAGATCAATCCTGTCACAGTGTCAACGGATAGAGTTTGGAAGAGGAAAAACGTTTTTATTAGTAGGTATAGAAGAAAAAGGTATTTTTTTATAAAAACGTCTGCTTGTGCTCAAACTACAATTTCAAATATCAGATTTGCGATTACTGTACAGGGTTCGCCAAAAACAACATTTTTAGTTTTTTGATGACCCTGTACATAGACCTTTGGGAATAAGAACAAAATTGACTTTTTGAATGATAATATCAATACTAATAGTTATTGATGGTGTTAGGCTCCCCGTAGTTAAGACAGCTAAAAATCTGGGTATAATCCTGAATACTGAACTAAGGTTTAGGGAGTACCTATGTTAAAAAACGAATTCAAAAGTCATATATTATGTCTTTAAGAGTATTATACAACAACCGTCATGTCCTAAATTTTAAATTACGTAAAATGCTGTTTGAGAGTCTCGTTTTATCCAGCTTTAACTGCTGTGATTTCATTTATGGGCCATGCCTTGATGTAGCAGATAGGAATAGGATACAAAGGGTACAGAATACATGCTCACGCCTTATTTTTGGACTTTGAAAATTTGATCATATTTCTCACACGTTTAAAAATCTCAAGTGGCTAGTAATGAACAACCGTAGAACTTTACATTTGCAAGGAAATTTTTTTTGTTTAAAACTCTAAATAATCCGGCTCTGCCTCTTTCTTTAAAAAGTAGGTTTGTATTTCGTGAAAATATACATTCCCTTGACATGACATTTCCTAATAGGTTGACGATGCCTCAGGATCAGAGTGCCATGTTTCAGAGATCATTTATCTACTCAGTTTTCAAAATGAACAACTGCGTTAATCATTTTTGTTAAACTATTATTTTTATCAATGTTTTGCAGGTCATTCTTCGAATCGTGTAATTGTCGTCTTCTCCATCAGGTTAGAATGTAGCTTTTTTTTTTCTAGAATGTTAACTATTTGAATCAATATTTTTTTATTTCTCCTTTCTATAATATTTATATAATATGCTAATTTTTTAATTCATAATTCTTTATATTAAATTTTTTATTATTATTTTAGAAAGCAGTGTGGGGTTAAGTAAAGTAGCCTTTGTGGCTAGACTGCGCCCCGCTTTTGCTTGTATGCCTATTATTATTACTCTTTGTAATTGTTTTCTTTGTTTATCATAATACTAGCGTGTACCCGGCATGCGTTGCAACCCGCTGGTATAAATACAAACCCGAACAAACCCGATATATTAGTACCCGGCATGCCACTTTCTGAAATTGCACCCGTGCGAAGCCGGGGCGGGTCGCTAGTTATACATAAAAACCTTCCTCTTGAATGACTCTATCTATTTTAAAAAAACCGCTTCTAAATCCGTTGCGTAGTTTTAAAGATTTAAGCACATATAGGGACAGACGGGCGATATATAGCGACTTTGTTTTATACTATGTTAAGAAAAGACGTTTATTATTATCATATCATTCTTGATTAATATTTTTTTTATTTTATATTATATTTATAATAATTATTATTTTCAAAATACTGTGTTCTCTTCAAAAGCAAGTTAGTACTGGGCCCTTTGGAAAACATGTACCCAATTCATTCATTTCAACGTGTGCAGTAAACATTTATTTTTCTAAAAACATCATGAAATCATATTTATAAATGAATTTAGAGTTTTATCAGAAATCCCTGTCTTAACCGGTGTCTCTACTGATAACCTTTATCAAGCAAATAACGTGAGTGGTCTAATTTCCAGTCTCAAGTACCTAATTTTATTATTAAAATGAAACTATTTGATTCTTTCTTAATTTCCTACTTAGGTAGTTTAGTACGACTAGGGGAACGTATAGTGCCGGAGACAAAAATAAAAAACAAGTCGAAAGTAGCGTAGTAGTATTTTATAAAACGGGGAACTAAAGTAAAACAACTTTAACATATTTTATTTCTACTCTTCTCATTCTCGTACAGGAAATATTATTTACCTAGATGGATTCAAAAAGACGTAATTCATCCCTTTCTACATCACAGTTAATTCTGTTCTAAAAAGACATAATCAAAGAATACTACTACCGAATGGAACTATAACCTCCAAAACCATAAAGTAAACAAAACAAACAACTGATCTGATTTTGGTGATTCTGCAATTTCCCAAATTCTGTCGAATTTAATTTTTTTTCAAAAAATAATTTAAAAGTGGGGTTATTTCTGAAAATATCGAAAAAAGTTATAAGAAAAAACTTTTTTAAATGCAGTTTCTAGCCCACATGCTAAATTTTGGCTGCATAAGATAATCTTGATTTTTTACCCACCACTAAAATTTATTCTCCACTTAATGAACACTTTACTGATGACACTGTGTTTTTTTTGTCATAATATTAAGGTGTATTACTTTCAGACACAAACTACGTTTTCAAAACTACTTATTTTATGAAGTTACCTTATACAGGGTCAAAAACAAATAAACTTTGCACCACAAGCGACCAAATTTTAACAGCCCAATTTTGATTTTGTAGAAAAACACACATTTACTATGGCGCTACTTTAAAGAAATTATATCTGAAATAAAGCATTGTCAAAACTAAGGTAGGTTGCGTTGAGTCTTATTTTGCAAAAGTGGTTCAATTTAAAAAATATGGGTAAAAAATCAAAATTATCTTATGCAGCTAAAATTTTGCATGTGGGCTAGAAACTGCAGTTTTTCTAATAAGTTTTTTCGATACTTTCAGAAATAACCCTACTTTTGAATTATTTTTTGGAAAAAATTGGACAGATAATGCGAATCACGTGACTACTATATTTTTGCTTAATTTTCATCTCGATCGAAGCAGAATTTAATGCCAAAGTCAAATTTCGAATAAACTTATTAATTAAAAAAATCCCATGATGCGGACCTTACTGGTCACCCTGTATATAAAAGGCTGATTACACAGTTAAGAATTCGTTCAAAAATTTTCGAAATTAACAGCATACTTGATTTTAATTGTGCCAACAGATGATAACATTTTCTCGATTAGAAAAATTCTTTGTGGTATCATAATCATTCGATTAAACATTCTTTTCATAAAAAGCTATCGCACGTTAGTTAAATAAAAAATATTAATTCGTGACTGATTTTTATTGCGGATTAAAAGAACCTTATTATTATTAGAAAATTTTGTTTTTATAAAACTTGGGTTACATTTTTACGAGATTTTCGACAACGGGATTCTTGTAAAAGTTAGGCTTTCTGCTTTGATGTAAAATGGTATTAAAAAAATTATTTATTGAACATTTTTTTCTAAAAATTGTAATAACTTTTAAGAAAAATCCGCTGTTACAAAATATCTCAGGTAGAATTTAATTTTTTTTAAGTATAAATTTTGTATCATTGGCTATAATAATCTTGGTATTTGATGATATTTCAAGTGATTGCAAAATGTTCATTCAATATCTCTTATCTTCCCGATATTTATTGATATACCTATGTGTCTTTCTATTATTTTAATACGAAATAAGGTTGTAGTCAAATTAAGAAACAAATCTTGTTTAAAACTATTTTAAAAGCGTTTTAATTAACTCTTGCTATTTTGCGAGAACACGAATGTTCTGCGAAATACACTCAACACAGAAAAGTTCGTTTATTTGAGCTTAAATTGACTTAATTTGTAACTGACAATCGAGAGGTATAATTTTCTCTTAAATTAAATCAAGTATTACTTTGATGTCACAATGAAAGTAGCTACTCTAGTTTAAAGTATTTCTGCAGCCTGGCCGTACCTACCCTGTTTTTGTAATTCAGTAACATATGATATACCTTTTGACTTTTCTTATGTAAAATATGTTTTAAAATATGTGATGTTAAAATAAGTTCATGATAACGGAAATGAAAAATTTCCGATGATAACAGCAACAGTGAGGATACTTTAGTTCAGAATTTGGTTCATATTTTCTATATTTTAGTTCAAACAATAGTCATTATAGTAGTCTAATTATTAAGTATCAAGACACTGGAATATGTATTAATTTCTTAGCTGCACAAGCAGCAGGCGAGTGCACTTATCACATAGGACCATTTGATTTAATTGATATGAATGTTTATTATACAATTTTTCAATAAAAATTAATTTGAAATATCTTTTAATCATTAATAATTCTTTATATTTAGTGGCAGGCTGTGAATGTTTTAATAGAAACAAAGGTTAATTTTCTTTAATTGAAAAGAGTTTTGTCTGTAAATTTTCTTTGTTTAGAGAAAATGAAAGTACCTTTTTACGTATTTCTTACCCAAAAATAGGGCCTCATTTGCCGTAAAATACAACAAACTTGAATTTTTCCGTTGTACTTTAAAAGGTGTCGGTAAGTATGCTATTCACAGCTATGTTCGTACGACAGTTAGTTGCATATATAGCGATTCTGCAGGATAATACATATATTATACTAAAATATACATATTTACTCCAATATAACGTAGTATACAGTTTAATGAAGGCAACCACACTTATATAAAACCTAAAACAATGCCTTTTTGCTGGAATTTCTTCAATATAAAGTTTCATGAATAGTCTGTGATAAAATAGAACTTACGGGTAGTTGGCGTAGGTATTACAATCTTCATCGGACGCCATCATTGGAACGATTTTTCAAGAGTCACTCAATAGTACAAAAAGTCTTTTAGCACATATCACCAAAAACTTAAGAAAATTCACAAATTGTTTTTTTTGTCTTCGAAAATTTTCCGCGGTGCTTTCCTATCGCGAGATACTAGAAATAAATGTTAGAAAGTTCCAATTCTGACTACATTTGGGTTAATGTCCCTTGGAAGATATTTGAATTAATATTATTGTCAACGTACACCAAAAGGTAAAAGTTTTATATTTATACCACCCCAACCTCAGCGTAGGTACTACCAAATACAATAAGCACTTAATATTTCTAAATAACCAACACTTGACTACGTCCGAATATCTCAAAAACCAAAAATAGTCATTATCTGGGTACACTATAGTCGACAATTTCTATTATACTCAATAACTGACTAAAATCGAGACGAAGAACTTGGCACGGTACCGCGGTGCGACTGTACCACCAAAAAACCAACCGGAAAATGCAGATTAGTCCATACAGTACCCGTGAAACAGTATCCGACGGAACCTGACAGTACTCGTGGAATTACGAACGAAAAACGACAAAAATCGGAACGAAAAGCTGGTGCGTACGAGCTTTGCGACGAGCCAGGTACTACTACTATCGCGGTTTGGCTTGGTACCACCTTGATTTACCTCAGGCTACCTGTAGATCGACGCGCGCAGCCAAAGTACCGCCACTAAAGGAATAAAACCGAGGATTTTTTTTTGGTTGGGGACAGGCTGATTTATGGGAGAACTGGTAGTACTGAGCTAACTTCGTTTTGGAGTGGACAGTGTAGGAAATAAGGTACAAGACAAAGGAAAGTCAGTATAAAAATAAAGATACGTTGGGCACCAGGAAAGTTTTCCAGTACCACCTACACAGTGGTTTATTAGGATTTTTAAAATACAGTTCTTTAGAATTTACTATTATTATTATTAATTTAAAAAAAAGCTCTTTAACTTTTTTCTGGAATCGTTACACGCAGATATAAAAACTCGTTCTAGGCACATGGCTCAAGATCGGGACTGTACACAGGATAATCTAGTGGCGGATTTAGGATAAAGTCAAGGGGGGGCTACAATACAAATTTCCGAGGAGTTCAGAATGAGTTTATTCGGGTTTTTTGATATCCTGCCCGTGCAGTGAAAAAGTGCCAAGGGCAATGCGCCGTAGACGAAAAATTTTCGAGGCCACGCCCAAGTTTGTTAAGGATTCAGTCAATGAGAAATTCTGCATTCAAAGGAATAAAATAGGATTAATTTTAAAGCAAATTTAAAAAGAGGATGAAATATACAACGAAAATTGGTTTTCTTTTTTATACTTTTTAATACGTTCTATTCCAATATTCTTGATGGGATATGGAGGGGGTCGGGGGGGGGGGGGGGTATTGACAGAATATTACCAGGTTCTTTACAGACTTTAATATTTAATAAAATATATAATAATAACAAAATTGTAAAGTTATAGGTACCGTGCGATCAAAAATTATTTGCATCAAAGAGGGCTTGGATTAAAAAACGTAGGGCTTGGTTTAGATCACAATGATATGGGGACGATATATCTAACCAAATCTAGGTTAAAATTTTGTCAAATTCATATTATGATATGATATGCCAAACTAATGAGTAATAAAATAAGTAGACAAAATACAAATTTATTTTTGTTGTTTACAAAATTAACAAATACAAATAAAATACAATACAATACAAAACAATACAATACAATTTAGAAAAAATGGGGATTTTCACTACTTCACATGCGTGTATTCTGAGAATTCACATAACCGGAAAGGTGGAACCAGGCTTTATCCGAAAAAAATGTCAGGTCCAATAAATTTTGGGTAAACCATTGCGAGTAATTCCTGCGTCTTTCAAAATCTGCGGTTTGTATTTCTTGGAATACTTGCACTTTATAAGGAAATAAATTTAGCTGCTTCTTAAGAATAGTCCTTCATGTTCCATTATATCTTCCCACTTCTTGGGACAGGCGTCTGTTAGCATATTTTGCATTATTTCAAGAACATTTGCAGCAAGTTCTTCTGTTCTTATAGATGGTCTTCCTGCTCCTTTTTGTGTTGTATAGAACTTGTTTCCCTAAACAGCCACGGTTCTTTTCAGGCAATAATAAAAATTCTCAGCAATGAAAGCAAAGTTAGGAAAATGTTCGTAAAAATCGTCCTTGCACAAACCCGCCACTCACCATTTACTCTAACCCCGTTTCGAAAATACGCTTCAACCATGAATGTTTTGTGCTGTTCCGTAAAGCCTATTGTGCGATTTGTTCAAGAAATTGGAAAAATTAGCGATGAATCAAATAACTTGTAAGGACTGTCAAAGATGACGGAATAACTGATTGATTGTTTTTTTAGCTAGTTACTGACACCCAACAGGTATTATTAAGCTCTACGGCTAAGCATTACGTCCTTAGATGCAAGGCCCTCTTTGATGCAAATAATTTTTGCTCGCACGGTATAAATTTAACCAGCGAAATTGTTTTTGTTAATTAGAGTTTTCAATTTTTATGGATAATTGTGTGAGTATTTCCAAATTTCAGATAAGGGGGTCAGAACCCCCATTACTCACCCTTTTTTTAGCTTAAAAACTAAAAAGGTGCCGAAAAAATTACATTTTCTTAGGTCTAAAATTAATTTGAAAAAAGTGAGCCGATTAAAATATTTTTTATTATTTCAGAAAACACACCTCATCGATTATTATTTTTATTTATTAGTATTAAGCCATGAGGGAGGGGCTAGTGCCCCTGTAGCCCCCCCATCCCTATAGATCCGCCACTGGTAATCACGCTTGTACGACACTCACTTCACCCGCTTTTTCTATAAAGGAGTAATAATTGACGTAGGTAAAGTTTTTATTTCTGTTTCGAAATGGTTAATCAACTTATCAGGCGTTACTTAGTGGACTAAAAAAGACAATTTTTATTTATGTTCAAACAAACGTATACTTATCTGCAGAGTTAATCTTGTCAAACAAATGTATTTGCAAAAATATTAACTACTGTATTTGAGTGAAAACTTTGACACTGCAATTATTGTGGTTTTTTTCTCAGTAAATACGTTTAGGTACCATTGTTTAAGTACTAAATAAATTGTTTCGTCGGAAGTTGAGACGTTGTAACTTGGTTTGGTTCAATGTGTTTTTATGTACTAAATCAAAACAAGTACCTTAATAAAGTGGAAACTTTGTTCGTCAGTCGTTCAAGCTGAAAAATGATTGGGTCCGTTTTTTCTTTTCTGTCCCTCTCTCTCTCTCTCTCTCTCTCTCTCTCTCTCTACCGAATGCATATATTAGTGTGTCACTCTCGTCTCGTCTTGATCTCGCGGGAACGAGAAATCTCGTAAAATCTTGATTAAGATTTGCGAAAAACTTTAAAAAGAGTCCAGTTAGTATCACTCGATAAAAAAACTATCTTTATTACCGATATTGTAAGGTGGCCAAAGAAAAATCGGGACACGTTGCCGAAAAACAATAGAAACAAGGACCAAATGAAAAAATGAACCTTTTTTTCATAACGTTTATAGTTTTTGTTGAAATGTTTGATACAGAGAACAGTTTGATAAATGATAATCGTCTTCTCGAATTAAGTATAATATTCTGCCACATTCTTTTTCTACCGTGCTAACAAAAATTATTTACATCAAAGAGGGCCTTGCATCCAAGGACGTATTGCTTAGCCGTAGAGCTTAATACCTGTTGGGTGTCAGTAACTACCTGAATACACAATCAATCAGTTATTCCTTCATCTTTGACAGTCGTTACAAGTAATTTGATTCATCGCTAATTTTTCCAATTTCTTGAACAATTCACACAATGGGCTTTACGAAACAGCACAAAACATTCATGGTTGAAGCGTATTTTCGAAACAAGGTTAGAGTAAATGGTGAGTGCTTTTCTTAACGTTGCTTTTATTGCTGGGGATTTTTATTATTGCCTGAAAAGAACCGTGGCTGTATTTAGGAAAACAGGTTCTATACAACACAAAAAAGGAGCAGGAAGACCATTTGTAAGAACAGAAGAACTTGTTGCGAACGTTCGTGAAATAATGCAAAATACGCCAACAAATTGTATAAGAAGCCTGTCCCAAGAAGTGAGAAGATCTTATGGAACATGCAGGAATAGTCTTAAGAAGCAGCTAAATTTATTTCCTTATAAAGTGCAAGTATTCCAAGAAATACAAGCCGCATATTTTGAAAGACGCAGGAATTACTCTCAATGGTTTACCCAAAATTTATTGGAAAGAAATGATTTATTAGACCTGACATTTTTTCGGATGAAACTTGGTTTTCGATCAGACATTGAATTCCCACCTAGATCACCTTGTTTAACGGTTATGGATTACTTCGATTTTCCTCATTTAAAGAACACTATTTTTAAAACACCAGTTGCAAATTTAGAACAATTACAAAAAAGGATTATCCAAGAATGTGGTAACATTTCTCCAGAGACAACACTTTCGAAAATATGAAGAGACGTGTGAATTTATGCTTGGAGCATGGCGGTGGCCAATTTCAGCAATTTATGTAATTATTTTTCTTTTTCTTTCTGTATATTCCTACTTTGTTAATTTTGTAAACAACAAAAATAAATTTGTTTTAGTCTACTTATTTTATTACTCATTAGTTTGGCATAAGTGTCATGTCATAATATGAATTTGACAAAATTTTAACCTAAATTTGATTAGATATATCGTCCCCATATCATTGTGATCTAAACCAAGCCCTACGGTTTTAATTCCAAGCCCTCTTTGATGCAAATAATTTTTCCTCGCACGGTATAAATCAAAACTGACCGGAAATTTAAAGTTAGATAAAGTTTCTTACCTTGTTTTAAGGAGCCATGGTAATTTCATTTGCACCCTGGAATACTGCAAGTTTTGTTTTCGGTGCGATTATTTTAAAATAATACCGTCGTCAAACAAAATAATCTAGCTTCATTTGCAGACAATAATATTATCGCCAACTACAATATACGTTGTTTTCTGCTGTTAGGTTATTGCTCACACAAATATGAAACGATTATTACAACACAACGAGCAATAGAAACTTAAATTTCCACAATTGCTTATGAAAAAAACAAAAGGAAACATCCCGATTTATTAATTATCCAGTTAAAATAACGTTAAACTATAATTTACACTATATTTAAAACATATTACATACATTGTTTACCAAAAATAGTATATTACATAACAAGTGTTGAAAGTGGTACTTCTCAAACGAGGAGGTATTTAGCACGGGGTGTTAGCCGAGTGCGGAAATTCTCCGAGTGTGAGAAAATCACTTTCACACGAGTAATGTACACCGTTTTTAATACGACCATACAAAATAATCAAAAAGATTTTGATTTGTTTTTAATAGTTTGTACGTATCACCATTGTGTTAATCAAATTTTTTTAACACTACAGTTGAAAAACTTATTTCAACTCTAGAGTTGAAAAAAATAAAAACAATAAACACTTACACATTTTAACTTATCTATAGATTTAAATAAAAAAAATAACTTTTTCTTCTATTTGCTTACGCACATCATACCTACTATGTATTTATGTACAATGAATAAATTTCGTTTCTGATTTTTTAGCTGCTCTCATTCTTTCAATAAAACAAAAAACAATAATATACCTAAATATACATACAAAAATAAAAAAAAATAGAACTAAAACATAACCTCAACATTATAGAAAGATAGAGATGGAGTTAAATATCGATAGCTTGTTAATTATAAAAGTTCTGTCTATTCTCGTTTTGTTTTGAATATTGCTAAAATAAATTTACTTACATAAAGCGTATTCACTTGTCCCATATCCTTAAACATTGTGTGGATATTTTTATCCGACATAATTGTAAAATTGTAAATCGGTATTTCCTAGGGTATTCTATTTCTGCTCTATAGCTGCCCCTTTTTTTATGTGGATCAACTCAGTTGACATATTTGATATATCTAATATTATTATTTTTATCATAAATACTCTTAGGTTCCAAAAAATAACGAAAAAAAAGGATTTTTTAAATTTATTTTTATTTAGTTGCAAAATATGAATTCACAATACATTATATTTTCGTAGTTTATAATATTAATTCGTTTTGTTTTTCTAAATTTTTGATGGCCCTGTCGTAGATAGGATAGAATATTATAAAAATAGTTTAAAAAAATGTTTATTATATACCGGGTGAGTGACGAAAATTATTTAATATTTTTTGTTAAATCATTGTATTTTAGGCATTAAATTAAATGTTAACAAAGTTCTACTGTGGATGACATTAGCTTGGAGTAAGCTATCAGAATTTATATTATTTATATTTATACAGGATAACTTAAAAAAGTTAATATTTTTTTTATTAGTTTTGAAAGAAATTTTGTAGATATTTCTTTATGTACTACTTCTCGCTTATCGTATGCTTCTAAATATATATAATTATCAAGGTTATACAGGGTGTTTCCGATGATAAGCGATAGGAAAATAACAGAAAAATGCATGTATTTATAAATCACCCGGTATATTAAAAACAGATCGGTTAAATTTCGTTATTTTTTAATATTTATTGCTTGAAGTGTCTTACTTACATGTTTACTATTGATATCTCCTCTTCCTATGACTAGTTCTGGAGATACCTATACAGCGTCGAAGAGACTCAAAACTCAAAAAATAAGCAAATAAAATAACATTTTTTTTATTTCAATAAAATTTGTTATGTAAGGTTATTTTATGGTTAAAAATAAATATATTTAATGCTATACAGGATGTTTCGAATAATTAGGGGCCTACTTATTATTTTTGGATAAAATAATTTGGATATAATAAATTGTTCATAGTTTTTTATATACTTATTTCTTATTTGCAATACAGTGTTAGAATACCCCAATTATTCGAAACAACCTGTATAGCATTAAATATATTTATTTTTAACCTTACATAACAAATTTTATTGAAATAAAAAAAAATTGTTATTTTATTTGCTTATTTTTTGAGTTTTGAGTCTGTTCGACGCTGTATATCTCCAGAACTGGTCATAGGAAAAGGGAAATCAATAGCAAACATGTAAGTAAGACACTTCAAGCAAAAAACATTAAAAAATAACGAAATTTAACCGATCCCTTTTTTAATATACCGGATGATTTATAAATACATGCATTTTTATGTTATTTTTCTATCGCTTATCATCGCCCTGTATAACCTTGATAATTAAATATATATTTGGAAGCATACGATAAACGATAAGTAGTTCATAAAGAAATATCTACAAAATTTCTTTAAGAACTATTAAAAAAATATTAACTTTTTTGAGTTACCCTGTATAAATATAAATAATATAAATTATGATAGCTTGCTTCAAGCTAATGTCATCCACAGTATTATTTTGTTAACATTTAATTTAATGCCGAAAATACAATGATTTAACAAAAAATCTTAAATAATTTTCGTCACTCACCCGGTATACATAAAATTTTTTGAACTATTTTTATAATATTCTATCCTATCTACGACAGGGCCATCAAAAATTTAGAAAAAACAAAACGAATTAATATTATAAACTACGAAAATATAATGTACATACCTATTGAGAATTCATATTTTGCAACTTAGACACCCTGTATCTCAAAAACTGGTCGGCAGATATTGTTGTGGCCATAAACACTTTTGATCAGAATGGCATTCTCTACAACATACTAAAAATTTAGAAAGAAGTTTTTCAAGTGACATAATCTATTGTTTAACTGGTAAAGTGACATAACATGACACACAAAGCCTTAACTATCAGAATCTATGATGTATTGTCAGCTGTTGCGTATTACCTACGTATAAAACGTTAAAAGCCCGGCCGGTCCGAAAACATTTATTAGGGCCCGACGGCCCGAACATTTATTGATTAAGTGTCGTTAGTAATTATTAAAAAAAAAAACATAATATATATTTTTAAGTGCCATTCTCGAAATGACTGTCAAACAAGATCCCTTAATTTCTAACGTCTCCATTTTCATATCGCTTCCTGTAACCATATCATAAACAATAAAAATGCCCCCCAGTTCCTACTGCCCGTAATGGTCCATAATTTAAATGCAAACAAGCACATCCATGGCCTACCTGATGGGCCAGCCGACACCTGATCCTCGCAAGCGGTAGCGCGTCTAGTAGCCCGCGATAAGCCCCGAAACAAAAGAAATCCGATACGATTATCGGAGACGCGAGCCAAACGGGTATTTGGGCACACGGTTCGCTTTTGTTTGGTTTTGACACCAGACCCAATTGTTTTGGTCCACCTTTGATTTTATTGTGGTTTTCTCACAGACCTGTAAAAACAGAAGAACGCTTAATAGGCTGTATAAATGGCCCACTATAATATCTCTGTTAGTGTTTCACGAGACGAGAAATCTCGCACTTTTAAAAAAACTCTCGTCTCGTCTCGCAAATCGGGACGAGATTTTTCCAAATCTCGCCTCGCTACGGATTTTATTATACCATTACCATTGTTCTAAGCGATTTTCAAAAGTGTTTCTAAAGTTAAGATCTGGCAGTTCTGGTACAGTGTTGCTAACAGTCAACTCACACGTGACCAAAACAATAGTACTTATATTACCTAACAAACACGCATGCGTCACGACGAACGACTACGGTGATCTTCGCGGTTCGCGCTGTTACCTTTCTAAATTTAAATCAAGTTTTTGGGGTTGTAAATGTATACAAAAATAGAATATTAGAATATTGAAAGTAAGATAGACCTTTTTTAAGTATTTAAGGCACAAAACGGCAATGCTGGTTGTCTGCACGTGGCGGAACAGAATGCACGCAAGTGCAAAAATAGGTCAGTTACCGGTATCAGACTGTAAAAAAAACACGTAACTGTTTTGTTTATCTGTCTTTTTTTTAGGAAAGAAAGAAAAAACTAAAAGTCTTCCTACACACAATTTAATAGAATAAAATGCTTAACCTCTACATGTTTCGAACGTAGAAACGTTCATCATCAGGAGACAAAAAATATAATTAAAAGGTGCTGATGGTTTTAGCAAAAGAGAAAAAGGAGAAGGACCTTAATGGAGCTTTCATGGAAATAAAAAAAGTGATGTGTAGAAGACACATAATATGGAGAAAATATTAAAATTTAAATTTTAAAAATATATTAAATATGTGAGACTTCAGTAAAAGGGGTCTAGACCAACCCTATAAACTGGGAAAGAAGAAAAAACTTTCTATAAGGAATGTGTCAAAAATTATTTAAAATTTTTTTATAAAACATTTTAGGGTAATTGTCAAAAAGACATTGAAAGAGTAAAATTGGTAGTAATTAACATAGTGCAATAAAAATTACATTTCGCAGTGTCCTGTGGGGTGCTGAGGTTTAAGGCCCAGTAACCCCGCAAGAGGTTAATTTGAATTCGAAGAAATTAATTCGAAAATTGAACATTATATTTTAAAAACTTTTCAAAAGGTTATTCACGTCCACGTGTTGGGACCAAAGTAGATAAAATGATAACGTGTCTTTTTTTTGTAAAAATGTGTCTAATACGTTTTAAATATACAGGGTGTTTTTTTAAGGTCGACGAACGGCCATATCTCGGAAACTACTGGGCATAGAAACTCAGGAAAAGAAAAATGATAATTAAAGTGGCCATGAGAAAATTCTGGAAATAATTTTTAAGTTCCGCATTTTGCCGCAAGAGGGCGTAATTGAAAAGTAAATTTTAAAATTTTACATAACTCCGAAAATTCCACATTAAGGTATATGTTTGATAACACCATTTTAAAGCATGGACAATTATGCATCATTTTGGTTTTATGCTCATTGGCGTACCGCCTTTAATAAGAGTGGGGGAAGCTGTTGAAAGTGTAATCATTTAAATCGCTGTAACTTATTAACGATTTATCCGATTTTAGCAAACTAAAGACTGTTTGGAAGAGAAATGTACGCACTTTCATCAATCGTATTTAGTTGTCCATAATAGTTCTCAAAAAAATGCTAGAGGGCGCAATTTGCAATAACAATACATTTTTTGATTTTACTCCGAAAAAATAAATCATACGGTATACCTATGGCATCATAATCGGAAAGTAGATGAAATTTGCAAGAAAAGATGTGAAGACCGCAGTTCGATATCCTTGTTCGTTTCAGAGTTATCGCCAAAATAATAATTATTAATACAAATAGCGCCCTCTAGCCATTTTATTAGAAACTATAGTGTACCATTAGATACGACAATTGAAGGTTCTTCCAAACAAGCTTAAATTTAGTAAAATCGGATAAGTCGTTTAGAAGTTACAGCGATTTTAATGTTTACACTTTCAATAGCTTCTCCCACTCTTATCAAGTGAAAGTGTAAACATTAAAATCGCTGTAACTTCTAAACGACTTATCCGATTTTACTAAATTTAAGCTTGTTTGGAAGAACCTTCAATTGTCTTATCTAATGGTACACGATAGTTTCTAATAAAGTTGCTAGAGGGCGCTATTTGTATTAATAATTATTATTTTGGCGATAACTCTGAAACGAACAAGGATATCGAACTGCGGTCTTCACATCTTTTCTTGCAAATTTTATCTACTTTTTGATTAAGATGCCATAGGTATACCGTTTGATTTATTTTTTCGGAGTAAAATCAAAAAATGTATTGTTATTGCAAATTGCGCCCTCTAGAGTTTTTTTTTAAACTATTATGGACAACTAAATACGATTGGTGAAAGTGCATACATTTCTCTTCCAAACAGTCTTTAGTTTGCTAAAATCGGATAAGTCGTTTATAAGTTACAGCGATTTAAATGATTACACTTTCAACAGTTTCCCCCACTCTTATTAAAGTCGGTACGCCAATGAGCATAAGACCAAACTGATGCATAATTGTCCAAGCTTTAAAATGGTGTTATCAAACATAATATACCTTAATGTGGAATTTTCGGAGTTATTTAAAATTTTAAGTTTACTTTTCAATTACGCCCTCTTGCGGCAAAATGCGGAACTTAATAATTATTTCCAAAATTTTCTCATGGCCACTTTAATTATCATTTTTCTTTTCCTGAGTTTCTATGCCCAGTAGTTTCCGAGATATGGCAGCTCGTCGACCTTAAATTAAACACCCTGTAGTGTAAATTATAGTTTAATGTTGTTTTAACTGGATAATTAATAAATCTGGACGTTTTCTTGTGTTTTTTTTCCATAAACCATTGTGGAAATTTAAGTTTTTATTGCTCGTTGTAATATTCGTTTCGGATTTGTGACAGCAAAAAACAATGTCGGTGTTATAATAGTGTAGTTTGCGATAATATTATTGTCTGCATGTAAATAGTGAAAATGGTGCTAGATTGTTTTGATTGACAACGACATTATTTTAAAATAATCGTACCGAAAACAAAACTTGCCGTGTTCCAGAGTGCAAATCAAATTCCCATAGCTCCTTAAAACAAGTTAAGAAACTTTATCTACCTTAAAATTTCCGGCCAGAATTTACAGAAAAAAAATTATTAAAAGCAATTCCCAGAGACAACTGGACACCATCAAAATAGGATGTAGTTTACTCCCTACATTTTGCTGAAAGTGGTATAATATACTTAATTCGCGACAACGATTATCGTTTATCAAATGGTTCTCTGTATCAAACATTTCGACAAAAACTATAAACGTTTTAAAAAAAGGTTTATTTTTTGGTCCTTTCTTCTATTGTTTTTCGGCAACGTGACCCGATTTTCAAACTTTTCAAAATGGCATGGTAAAAGTCATGATATTTTTGTTTGTTTGAAGGTGGTAGACAATATAACAACCAAATACCTTGTTGGACTTCCATTGTCTTTATTTTAGAACATATTAATAGTATCAGACAATCCATTAAATTTACCATGGAAACAGAAAAACATTCCACTCGACCTTTTCTCGATGTTCTCGTCTAACGAAGTGCTGAAAACACATAAAAACTTCAGTGTACAGGAAACCCACTCACACGGGGCAATACCTTAGTCACGGATCGAATCATTCAAACTCCATTAAACAGGGCATAATTCAAACTCTTTATCACGGAGCATCTAACGTTTGCAACAATCCGGAAGACCTAAATATTGAAATTTCAAACATTAAAAAAGATTTAGAACAGAATGGTTACCCTGAAACCTTTGTAACTAATACCATCTCAAAACTCAAAAATCGCGAAGTAAAAATTAATACAGAAACGAAAGAGGAGCAAGCATTTCTTACTATACCTTATGTTAAGGGGATTTCTGAAAAGTTTAGAAGGATAACCAAAAACTATAATATCAAAACACCCTTCCATCCGGAAATACGCTGAGAAGCTTTCTTACAAAAGTAAAACCCCCCCGTAATGAATACACAAAAAATTGTATCTATATCAAATCCCTTGCGAGTGTGGCGAATCGTACATTGGAGAAACAAAAAGACCTCTTCCCGTACGAGTTAAAGAACATCTGACACATACTCAAAGAGGTGAAATTTCGATATCAGGTATAGCGGAACATGTATGGACCAATCAACAATATACAGTGGTCAGAAGCCAAGGTTTTGGACACGGAACAGCACTGGGGAAAACGAAAATTCAAAGAAGCAGCTTTTATAAATCAAAATACCCATATATTTAGTAAACCAAGTATAGATATCCCCAATATCTGGAAGCCTCTTCTTGTCCAAAAGCAACAGCTCAAACTTCACACTCCAATAAGCACGTAGGCGGAGTCATCAAGCTTCATTGCACATGGATAGTATTTAAGACAGTAGCCGCAGAATTATAATTTGGTTTATGGGAGTCAGACAAAGTAATTTTTTTAAAAACTTTCAGTGTTCCAGGGTGCAAATCAGGTTATCATTGCTCCTTAAAACAAGGTAAGAAACTTTATCTACCTTAAAATTTCCGGCTAATGATGATTTATAGAAAAAGAATGATTAAAAGCAATTCCCAGAGACTGATGGACATGCACCATCAAAATAATAATATGTATTTTACTCTCGATATTTTGCTGAAAGTGGAATAATATTATACTTAATTCGCGTCAATCGTTTATCAAATCGTTCTCTGTATTAAACACTATAAACGTTATAAAAAACGTTTATATTTTTTGGTTCTTTTTCTATTGTTTTTCGTCAACGTGTCCCGATTTTCAAACTTTCGAACATGAGAAATGAAAAATAGAATTATAAGAGTCATATTATTATTACTTAAGAAATGTATGATTAATGGATTGACCTCCTTTTTCCGGACACCCTGTATAGTTCTTCGCCGATCAAACCGATATTTTCGTCCTTTTACGAAACACTCTGTACCTTTTTGAGCAAAGAATTAGTGAAGGAGAAAGCAGAGTACCTACTTAAACATGACGAAACGAAAATGCAAATCAAAGAACGATTAAAATCTTTATAGGAAACCGAAAAAGCGGAACAGGACAAAACGCAAAAGTGCTGCAGTACGTAGCAGTACCTTTTTACTGCTTACGATTCCGGAAAAAATTGGGTCAATCATAAAATTCATAAAATGTAAACAAGCCCGCAACAATGGCGGAGCTACAGAATGTGTGAATTCGAAAACAATTGAATGATATAACTGATTCGGTGGCCGACATAGTTTTTTTTGCGGTTTTCGTATTCTAGTTTTCCTAGCAGTGTTTCAATAAAACCGCAGTGGCGGATCTGCATATTGTATTGCATTCATAAAGGAAGCGTATAGAACGACATACTTTAATCGATAAATTTGTCGAACGAATGTTTCGCAACAACGTTATAACTTGCAATGTCATAACTTGCAACGTTTTAACTTGCAACCTTATAACTTGCAACTTTGCAACTGATAATAATCTCCGGTTGGCTTATTTTTTTTTTTTTTAATTGACTCTTTAGGTTGGCAGTTGAAACTGTTGATTAAAGATTTAAAGACTAAGGCAGGAATGTGCAAGCTAGCCATAATAGACAGCTTATTTCGTGCGCAATACGTTTGTTTACGCATGGCTCACCGGTCATATTTCTAGGCGTCCATTAACGTTGGGCATGCGCAGAATCCTCTTGTTATTGGCCTGTCCTTCTTTAGCGATATATAGTGTGATATTGTTCTTGTCATTTAACATTGCATATATGATTATCTATTACGTAACATGGTTTACTGAGATCGTAAAATTCGTTCATAGATTATAAAGTCCAATAATAATGATGGGTTGTGCGAAATAAGAATCTTCTATTGCTTTATCTGACATGCAAAGTTTTAAAAAAGTTATATACAAAGTAAAAATAAATTAATTAAAACAGGTATTGGTACGATCAATACATTTCAATTTAAGACAGGATAGCTAGAATACTCCCACCAACGTCTTGTGGATTATAGGTTCTAACAGATACAATTCTTTAACTTCAACCCCCAGTACCCCAAAAACCACTCTTCAAAAATATTTTTGACGTCATGACTTCTGCAAATGATAATAAATTCTTATCTTTACACTCTCTTACAGACATATCAATAATTCTACAAATGTTTTTATATAAATAATTTAAAAATCCTCGACACCTTCTCTTTAGAAGGCCTTTTTCTTCTTCCTCATTTTATTTGGTTGTATAGACATCCTTTATCACATTCTCAGCACGTTTTAAATCTCCTCAACTTTCTTATACTCGTATATGCCACTTCTACATTTTAAATTTTAATGACATAAAAGCTCCATTAAGGTTTTTTTACCATTTTCTCTTCGGCTAATACTATCAGCACTAAATAAATTTTCTGTCTCCTGATGATGAACGTTTCTACGTTAGAAACATGTACAGACCCTTAAAGAATTTCTATATTCTATTAATATTTGTGGAGGAAGACTTTTAGTTTTTTCTTTCTTTCCTATACTATCAACTCAGGGCCGTTCCTAGCCCCTCTGCCGCCTTTGTGCAGAGCATCGAAAAGCCGCCCCCTCGGCGGCCCGTATATTTAAAACAACTAAATTTTTTAAAGTATTATTTATTTAAATATTAAGTAATATTTAACAACCAATAAAACAAAATATGAACCAAAACTTTAATCTCTTTTTCTAATACAAAATAAAAGTAAATAAAAACTTAATACTCTATAACAAAAATATAAAGGTAAAACAAACAAAATAACAAAACTCATAATCACACTCCCAGTCTGGGTTGCTGTAGAAAAAAAAAGAAATATCTTTCTACTTTATTAAATAAATATTTTTCTGGCTTTTATAGATGCGCACTCGTCAATAAGTTGCGAGTGATTTAACTTTTCACAGATGTCATTTTCAATCGATATTATGCCTAAATTTGTGAGTCGTTCCTGTGACATGGTAGATCTCAGATAGTTTTTTATTATTTTTAATTTTGAAAATAATCGCTCTCCGGATGCAACTGTTACTGGCAAAGTTAAAAATATTCGCAAACTTACAACTAAATTGGGGAATGACGATAATAAATTATTAGTGTAAATAAATTTTAAAATCTCGATCGGCTGCTTTACATCTGTTAAAGATTTAAATGTTGTTAATTCAAAATAAAGTTCCTCTCCAATTATATCTTTTGATTCACCTTGTGTAAATGCCAATTCAAGCTCAATGCATTTTTGTTTCAAATCGTCGGGTGCCATGTCATGAAAGCGCAATAAAAAGTTGAAAAAATTTTTACAATGCGATAAACATTGAAATCTTTCTTCTAATGATATACGGGCTCTATCTATTACAGTGTAATAGAAGTTTATTTTAAATGTCTCCTTTTCGTTAGTTAACACATCGTCTGAAGCTTCATAACTAAATTGAGTCTTTTTTCGTCTTATACGAACTTGAGAAAAAACGGACTCTACGTCAATTTCTTTAGCTAAAGTAGTTGAAATTTCTAAATAGGTGTCAAAGCTTTGGTCGGATCGCATTTCGTTTATGAAGGTAAATTAATATTAAAATAAATTATTAAATTAAATTGTCTGTAATGTGAAAACTATAGACTAGAAGTTTTTTTGTCGTTTTAGGACTACTTTGTGTATGAAATTCAATTTTGCGGGTGTTTTACAGTTTCTGCCTGGCAGCCTGCGGCCGCCCTTTAGTTTGGCCGCCTTTGTGCCTGCACAACCTGCACACCCCTAAGAACGGCCCTGTATCAACTCCAGTGCCGTCTTTCATATGGGCCCAAGGCGGAAATGGGTGCCACGCCCAATTTAGGGTGTTTGGAAGGCGCCGAAGGCGCTCTTTTGCGCCCGCCTAAAATGAATAGTTAGGAATTCGACCAGCAATATAATTATTTTTAAATATTACGTTTCACGAGAAAAATCTTCAATTTGCAAGGTCAGGGTCAAATGTTCGTAAAATTTAGTCGAATTTTGACATATTATTTTAAAATCGAATAGTTACCTGGACACCTGATGCTAACTGTGTTTGCTCGATTTCATATCCTAACTAGGATGGATATGAAATTATACCCGTTCAGTTAACTGGAATTGCCTACTTATCCATTCTGTAGATTGTGCAAGAAATACCTAATATGCAGATGGAAGTAGAGAAAAAACTATTTATTCTAACTAAAATATAAAGATGATATCTCATCCTAAAACATTAATATTAATAACAATAACTGTAAATAATCCGCGCTATGTAAATGATTGTTTTCTTGATCTTAGGTGTGCAAAATCGTCTATTATGTCATCAAATTTTTTTCCTAGTAAGATCTCATTTTCTATGCACATTAAGGATAGATTATTTAGTCTCTCTTGTAGCATGTTATTCCTCAGTTCGTTTTTGATTCTAGCCAATTTAGAAAATGAACATTCTCCACTGCAGTTAGTTATCGTTATTGATAAAAATATTCGCAATGAAATGGCAACGTTAGGAAATGTATCCTCTAATTTATTAGTTGTTATAATATTGTATAGGTCCAAAAAATTGATTTCCTGGGTTTTATATTTTTCGTCTGAATTTAAATATTCTGCCAAAAAAAATGCATTCCAACTCTAATTCTTTTCCATTGACATCAGAACTGTAATTTTCTACAAATCTTGAACAACTAAGGTGCAAATCGAATTTACTGATTGTTTTTAAAATTGTGAGGAAACCAAACCGTTTGAATATGCTGTCGTATGCAGCAAATCGCCGGTTAAGTTCAGCTATTAATGAATCCATAATTGTGAAAAAAACTTCAATTTAAAATTTTTCTTTGTCACTAAATTGGGCTTCTTCAGCTGGTCCATCAAAAAATTTGATTCTCGAACTCCGTTCAGTTTTGCGTTGTGTATTCTGTTTGAAGTCACTATCTGGCAATTTATCTTTAGCAATGCTATAGTAGTTGTCCAAATCATTTCTTTTATTATTTAGAAACTTAATTAGTGATTTCAATAACTGTACTGCTACTTCCATCGTAAGAGATCTACTTTGTAAACTAACATTTACTTTACTTACGGTTGTTAATACATTATTCCATATTTCCATAGTCTGGATAGTTATTAACCGTTTTGTTTTCCGTGTAATTAGACATACGTTTTTCTAATTGGTTATCAATGTTATTATCATTTTCATTACTAGTTTTGTTGATGGTTTTTGGTGCTGGGGCCCCAAAGACGAAGACAGCGGGGCCCTGGGCCCTTACGAAAAGACGGCACTGATCAACTTCACTTTAAGCATGGACTACTTCTTCAAATTAAATAGTTTTTTTTTTATAAAAAGGACCACAATTCTACCCGTGTCCAAGCATTTTTCCAAAAAAAAACTGTTCCGGATTTACTGAATTTACTGCAAGTTACAAACTTACACGGTAGATATACATTTAGTTAACAAATTAATAAAGCATATATTCAAATTGTTTAAATAGGCTCCCATCCCATCGGGTAAAAATCCCCCCCCCCCCCCCCCACTGATTGATGGGTCCCAATGTTCGATATTTTCTATACCCGATCTGGTTTTTGCCCGTAAGCACCGCCACTGGTAACGAATAGACACGGAGGTTCGCAATTTTTCTCACATTTATTTTAACAAACTCGTTAAGTTAGCAAAGAGACAGATACATTATAATTGAATTAATTTAAATCAAACATGAAATTAAAATTACAAAATCGGTAAATTGGCGGTCCTGTTTCTCCCCACTTCAAAACGCCAGATCAAAATTATTGTGGGTACCATATTTCGGTCGTACGATCATTGTTCGGGTTTTATTTTGCGCCGAACGTGGGAACGCCACTCGTGGAACAAAATGATTTATTTCAAAATAGTCGTTCCGAAGTACAAAACTAATAAGTTTAATTTAATTATTTTAATAGTAATAATAATTCGTTTTTAAGTATTGTAACTGTTTATTCTAAAAATTAAGTGGTTTAAACTTCACCTGCAATGTGTATCAGCCAAATGAAATAAATTCGATAATAAATACATGGGGGCGTGACCGAAAAAACGCTCGGATAAGCCAATTGGTTTTTCTAGTTACACATTTTTTTCAATAAAAACTTTTTATACGGGGTGTGTCATGTAACAGTGACCAATACCAACTTTCTTATTTCAAACGCAACACCCTGTATATTATTCAATTTTTGAATTTTTCACAAAATTTTAGACATATTTCATGTACAATATCCTATAAAGTTAAATCAAAAGAATTTCCGTTGCACGTCATACCTTCGAGTATCAGCAGTGTTGCCAGTTTGTAATCAAAATACCCCAGTAAGGAAATGCTTCGGCATTTTTCAATAAAGGTAAACAACGTAATCAACAGAAATGTGTATGAATCCCTTTGTTGTTCTTAAAAGATCAGTTTTTAATCCTATTTATAAAAGGATTTGCAGTTTTAGTTAAAAACGACTTAAATAAACTCACGAAAACACGAAATGAAAACAATAAACGTCAATCAAAATTCACCAAGAAATAAACTGGCATCACCGATGCGTTGACACTTCTGTTGCCAACTGTCAGCCCAAAAAATTCAAATGATATTAATTTTTAAAAGGTTAAATTTAAAAAAAAACATCTCCTTTAAGCGGCTTAGTATCAAAGAAGAATACATTAAGTTTCTTTTACATTCAATATCGCATGAAATTTATATACTTTTTGCCCAAATTTAATTTTCTTATGTTTCCTGACCGATTTTCAATTATCAGCTGATTGATGACGTGCAACGGGAATTCTATTGATTTAACCTACCTTCAACTGTTTCGGAAATATTAAGTGTTTTCAGATTTATTGCAAAAATTAACAACACACTCAAAAACTAATACGTAATACTGTTTATGTAAAACACAAAAAAAACATTAATGTAGGTGATGTTGAAAATGCTCGCCGCGAACGTCTTGGCAACATCCTAATCTTAAATAGAAATTTCTTTTAATGTTACTGAACATCTCAGGCGTGACCGATTTAATGGCAGGCGTTATTCGTCTTCTTTTGTATACAATATTTTTGACATAAGAGAAGTCTAATGGCGTCAGATCCAGCAATCGTGCTGGCAATTCCATCGATCCACGCCTCCCTATCCACTTTCCATTGATTTGGTAATGGGGCGATGCTCCATCTTGCTGAAACCATATCATATTCGCTGGAAGTTGTGGGTTTGCTGGATCAGGATATAAGTTTGTCAAAGTTGGCAAGACATTTTGGAGCAGTGCTAAATAATTACCGCCATTTCAATTGCCATTATTGAAAAAGGGACCCATGATAATATGATCTCCAACTATTCCTGCCCAAACATTAACCTTTTCAGGATATTGCGTATGTTCTTCTCTATTCCAGTGAGGATTTTCCCTAGACCAATAGCGGCAATTCTGACGATTAGCATGACCGTAGACCGTAGAGCATGAGTGTAAAGGTGCACTCATTAGAAAACAAAACATATTCTAATTGGATCACATTGTTATCTAACATTGCCATCATTTGTTCATAAAAATACGTTTTCCTATCAAAATCGTCTTCCATGAGCTCATGAGTAGGTATCAATTCATATGGATACATTTTATTTTCTTGTAATGTTCGAATAATCGATGAGTGGCTAACATCGAACATTGCGGCTGTTCTTCGACTAGAAGTAAGTGGGTTTTCCTCAAACTCAAGCATAATATCTAATTTGGTATCATCACTTATTGCATTGGCAGTTACTTTTTTTTGTCTGCTTTACATGTCTAAGCCGGCGAAACTGCTTTTCTATTTTACTAATTTTCCCTAGAGTTTTAGGCGGCAAATTAGGAAATTTTTCATATTTTATGTGCATTTCTGTTAAATAAACCATTTTCTGATATGCAGTTAATGAAATTCACACGACTATAACACTGACAACTACTGTCATGCAGACAGACAACAATTTGCTAAGGTCAGGAGTTTTAGACAAAAGTAAACAAAAAAACTACATATCAGTAAAAAGAAACGCTGAAATGCAATAAATCTGAAAACACTTAATATTTCCGAGACAGTTGAAGATAGGTATAGGATGTTGTACATGAAATATGTCTAAAATTTTCTGAAGAATCCAAAAATTGAATAATATACAGGATGTTGCATTTAAAAAAAATTAAAATTTATCGCGGAAAAACATCGATGTTGTGAGGGTTGAAAACAATTTGTTAATAGAATTAGAATTACAAAACAAATCACAAATCTAATTATTCTAAGCCAACAATTTAACTGAAACCAAAGGTAAAAGGTCAAGATCGAGAAGCCAGGCCTAATACATTGATGCATCGACAAACATCAAATTGCCTCGATGCATTGCTTAAAAACGATGCATCACATTGAAAATATCGATGTTTTCATGCACGTGCAAATATCTGGAAATTTTTTTAGTCTCCGCGGCACAGTCTCAAATTTGGCGACCATTTAATTTTTTGGAAAAAGGAGATGGAGATTGTACGTTTTGGAAATAACAATTGCAGTTTGTCCATTTTGAAAATAGCAAATATGGAGTTTACCCACTTTGAAAATAATTTAAGGATCATTTTTCACAAAGTTTTTAATCTTAAAAACAATACATTAAAGAACAAAAAATAGTAAACAACAAACAACCACTATTTAATGCTTTACCCATCACATGCAACTAACTTAAAAAAGTAAACTAGGAATGGCTTTGGCACGAATCATTATCAACAAGTCTGTGCAGGATTTTGCACGCTTTGAAATAATTCGAAACTAACAGCAAAACTACCCATTGGAGATTGAATACTGTACGGTTCGAAACTTCAATGGAGCTTGTACATTTTGAATTTAATCCCAATTTTCTGCCATCAAAATCCGTTGAAGCTTGCCCGCTTTGACAAGAAATTATGAGTTATTTCGATTCAGGGCTACAATTACTATGTAAAACGACATCTATCTCATTTTTAATGAAACATGGAGATTGTACACTTTGAATCTTTACCCCTTATTTATAAACCGAAATTTATCGAATTCAGTTCTGAAAATCGACGTGTTTACTTTCAAGGATTTTAAGGTAAATTGTGGCAATTTTAGTGGTTTCAAAAAACTGCTTTTCTTAAAGTTTTTGTGCATTTATTTAAAAAAAAAACACCGGCGTACTATTCGTCAATGCCTCCCTTAAAGACCCTTCCAAAATTAGATACTAAATATTTTTTTTTTAATAATTGTAAGGTTCCGGAAGTTACCCCTGCATTCAAGCCATTTATAGGTCTCTTTTATACACGATTGACCTCTAGAACTGTGCCCTTAAAAAAAAGTAAAGAAATGCATATAATCCAAATAATGAGCCGTATTCATAAAACTGAAGGATATCCTTTTAAGTATAAGGTAGAAGTATAAGGTTTTGAGCCCGGTTTTGAGTTGAAGAAAAAGGTAGGAGTATAAGCATTTCCTTTTTTTCGTATTTATAATGATTACCTTATACGTGCAAGGATATCCTCAAAGAATAAGTTGAAAGGGTATGTGAATAAACTTATAAATTATTCGAATTTTGTTTTTTAAAAACCAAAATTATTTGATATTATTATGGCGTAAATAATAAAAGTAAATTAAATTTGAACTTTTATTTTCTACAGTTTTATACCTATATTTAATTATCAAAGTTGTTTATTACAATGCTCAAATTTCTTCTGACTTCTTGTCCTTGCTAGCGAAGAGGTAGATCAAATTCGTCATTATCATTGTCATCTTCTTCTGGCACTTCTTCTTCAGGTGCTTCAAAATCGATGTCTTTCAAAGTTTTTGTCACGTTATGAAGCACACAATACAGGCAACAATTATTTTTGGCACATTCTCCAATTTCACTCGGCAAACATATTGCAAAATAGGAAATCGACGTTTAAGTTGACCAAAACAACGGTCAATTATTCTTTTTTCAACAGTTTATTATAATTTAGTTCAGGACCTCAGGCGATTTGGCTTCAGTATTCCTATGTACTATGTGGGTACAGTCAACTACACCAATTGCTATCGACTTGCTTTGCCATAACTGTTTCGCATCCATAAGTTCATTGTTAGTAGACGGAAACTTTATGCAGTAATTTGATTGCGCAACTATTCTGTCAATTACGGCAGTCACTGGACGAGATACTGTAGGTTGACTTACACCTAGTTCTTGACCAATGCCTTTCTGATACCCAGGGTCACTGAGATAGCGTAAACATATCTTTATTTTTAGGACGAATGATAACGCACCTCCTCGAGTGTCAGCATTTATTACCAAAAATGTGTACATTATCCTCTTCAAACCAGTATAATTCTTTGTAATCACGAACAAGTGTTAATAAACGCTGCTTGTAGTGTTTAATCTCTCTCAGCTCCACAACATCTACAATCGCTACAACTGATCACTACACGACTGAGTCTGCTACTGACTACACTCAAAATTATTGAAGGATATGCTTTTTATTTAGAGTAAAAGGTAACGTTTATGAATAACCAAATACTTTTTTGGGAAGGAACTCTATAAATATAAGGTTTTACTCGGAATATTGTGAATGCGAGCTGAAGGATTTCCTTTATATTCTGCAAGTATAAGCATAAACTTTTATTTATGAATACGGCCCAATATATCTCGGTCTAATTTGGTCCGTTCATTGGCCAATGGGGTGAATTTGTGTTTAATTGTCTTTCTCCCGATAAAATGAACAGACCATAATAAGTGAAAGTGATCGCAATAAACGAAGACGATGACAAAATCACGGTGCGTTTCCACTGTGTCGCGCACCGCTCTGAATGTCGCGCTAACTTCTTCACGCACACTTACTTTTTGTTGCACATGTGGATGCGCTTGGCGTCCCCGCGGGCGATCGCACCAGAAACACTAACTTAATTTTTTGTTTCGAACCTGTTAAAAACGATGTTGGGTTGTTAACGAATTTGTTGAAATTAAGTAACATATATTATTGTTACGCCTGTTCTGTGCGTTTCGTTTTGTAAAAGGATGTTGCGACTATCAAAAATAGACAGATAGAAAATACTGTACTAAGGACGTGAACGTAAACGTATGATCTATACAGAGTGTATCAGCCAAATGGAATAAATTCGATAATAAATACACGGGGGCGTACGACAAAACGCTCGGACACGTCGATTGGTTTTTCTAGTTGCGCGTTTTTTTCAATTAAAACTTTTTATACACCCTGTGTCATGTAACAATCGCCAATACTTTCTTATTTTAAATACAACACCCTGTATATTATTCAATTTTTGGATTCTTCAGAAAATTTTAGACATATTTTATATGTACATCCTATACCTATCTTCAACTATTTCCGAAATAGAAAAAGAAAAGCACAAAGTCTTTCTCCGCAATTTTTTTTTTATTAGAATAACTAGGCGAACCTAGAATAATTCAAAATAATTAAATTCGACATGTTTCGAGTGTAGAAACACTCATCATCAGGAAAACAAAGTTAAAGGTGAACTGCTGATGTTGTTAGCAATAGAGAAAATAATAGTGGGATTGAGCCGTAATGGAGCTTTTAAAGGTGTACAAGAGGTGTAAAAAATTGAATAGTCAAAAACCGACAATCAAGACTTCAGCATACTGGAAAGTCAGGGGTTAGTGCAGAGGCCCTGTCTTGGGCAGAAAAATTAAGAGTGTAAAAGAAAAATTAGGGAGTTTTAACAGACTTTGTGGAAAACATTATTTGTTAAGTAGTGAAAAATGTTAAGTTTTATTCAGCTTTGTTAGAGACATGTAAAAGTATTGAAATAACAGTGAAAGAAAAAGAAAAAATAGTTTTTCATAAAAGTCGAAGCATCTGTAAAGATAAAAAAGGGGAAATGTAGCAAATAAAATTTAATAAAATGAGGTAGATAGGATTACGATTTGGCTCGAAGTAAAATACTGTTGGGGTACCAGGCTTGTTACGGCCCAGTTACCCCGGCAGGAGTCAAAACGTACACATTGTGAAAATTTTTATTTTTATACAGGGTTCCCAAAAACTTTAAAAACATGATTTTTCTCCAAGAGTAAACTACCATTATTTTTCATTTTTGACCAAAATGCCAATTAGAAAACTTATTTAGAATAACGTTTGTAATTTAAATCCGAATTTAACATAAATCTTCGATTTTTTTAGTTTTTTTAATTTTTAGAGGTAAAAGAATTTTTTTTTGGATAGCAGCATTAGCGGTCGAAATACATACATTATCAATGACAGAGGGGTATTAGAAAGTTTCAAAAACTGACTTTAGGTGTTACCAGAAATATGTATTTTTAATTTCACAAATGAAATGACCCCGAAAATAACAGAAAAAAATCTTTAAATAACAGCAAATAATAATTTCATAATTTACTATTCAAACACTCCCCCTCCATATTCAACACATTTTGGTCAAAACTTCTTCGAATTTCTTCAATGGAAATTGTTTGAACAGCTTCTACAATTCGCTGTTTTAGAAGCTGCAGGTCGTTCTCAATTGGACGGGAGTACACTAATTGTTTGAGGCGCCCCCAAAGATACGCATCTGAAATAGTTAAATCGGGACTTCTTGGGGCAGTGGCGTAGCCAGAGTTGCTTCGTGGGGGGGGGGATATAAAAACATTAAAGTTAGTATATACTCTTCTGTAGACTAGTGAAAGGTAACTCAAAGTTACATCTCGCAGAAATCAAATGCAATATATTCTCTTAATACATGTATCTATTTACCACAAAAATGAAAAATGATTATAAAATAAAATCTAATCGTCGTGGTTTCTTGGCTAGTTCGTCAAATACTGCATCAACATGAAGTACTATTTCCCTGTGGATGCTTAACATACCTATTCGATGAACCACTTATAGTGGAATTTAAGCTTTAGTTTTTTTTCCTTATATTTTTCTAATATGGGAAATTTGTACACATTTGCCGGATACCACAATGAACTAATAGTGTTTAAAATATCTTGGTTACCACCTTTTATAAAGTTGGATATATCCATTTTATGAGCTAAACTGGGCTGATCAACATGAAGATTATTATTGCTCACGCTCTCAGAGGTTTTTATATCTCGAAAAGTCCCAGAATACTCTTCGTTTTTCTCTGTATTGCTGTCGGCCTCCCAATATCTTTTCTTTTCGCTTAAAAAAGCCAGTCAATTTTGACTGCTGCATTGGAAAAACGTTTCTTTTCACGCAATATTTTAATTGATATTATAATTAAGCTTACTATGCCCTGCATAGCCTGCGCATCAACAACTACTAAAAGCCTGATCAGACGATTCTAGTTACTACGACACGTAAGCCTTGTTGCCAATGTTGCCACTAAAACGCATTTGTAACAGGTCATGTAACATTACGCAATCATTTTTTTTGCATGGTTATGGGGAGGGATATATCCCCTATATCCCCCCCCCCGTGGCTACGCCACTGTCTTGGGGGCCACAGAACCGGACCATTCCGACCAATGCATCTGTGGCCAAATGTATTATTAAGCCATTTCCTCACTTCAATTGCAAAATGAGCAGGGCATTCATCTTGTTGAAAGTACATTTCGTTCCTAAATTGGAGAGGCACTTCTTCTAGGTTGTCAGAAAGGAATATTTCCAACATTTTAAGGTAACTCCTACGGTTACACGTGTTTTCGAAAAAGTATTGGCCAATAATGTCATAATAAGAAATCGCACACCAGACATTTACTTTTTTGTAATTAAGTACCTATTATCTTCTTGCAGGAATTCTAAAACGGGGAATATTTTCGCTCCATTATCTAATATGCGCAGAAGACAGTGTCGATTCATCGGAGAACATGATAAATTTATGAAAATTCCTGTTTTCACTTACAATTTTGTTTCCGACCCAAAGACAAAAATCCAAACGTTTGGCTTCATCTCCTTCTTCCAACGTTTGATTAAAAGTTGGCTTAAATGGGAATATTTTGTTTGTCTTTAAAATATACTAAATATGAGTTTTTTTTACCACATCAAGTTTTTGAGCAACGAAAGGGTAGGATTATCAGCAACAGACTGCAATACGATTAAGGAAGCTGCGTAATTTATAAAATCCCATTTTTGAGACGTAAACGTTAGGGTATCTTTGATTAAATTTCTCTATCACAAAGTTGTAAGAACTTTCGCCCGCACCGTAACATTGAACCAAATAAACCCTTTGTTCTAAGGTCAACATCTTCAAAATCCATCTAATTTTTTTTGACAACTTCAAATTTGACCTATACGCAATGAAAGTAATAAAAAGGTAAAGAAAAATCCTTATTTTTACAAAAGATGGTAGAAATGCATTTAAAACTTTAAAATAAGATACACACCACCCATTATGAAAATAAGAGTCTAATAAAATTTTATATTAATATTTTTATTGAGCAGCCAAATTTCCATTTACCTCTAAAAATTAAAAAAACTAAAAAAATCGAAGATTTATTTTAAATCTCGCATTTAAATTACAAACGTTATTCTAAATAAGTTTTCCAAATTTCGAACAAAAATGAAAAATAAAGGTAGTTTACTATTGGAGAAAAATCTGGTTTTTGGAGTTTTTGCGAACCCTGTATAAAAAATCAAAATTTTCTCTTCGCGAATTGCATTTTTTTACAAGCAAAACTTTATTTATCAAGAATGGCTTTTTCACGAAACATGAAATTTTTCATCCATTATTTTCTGTTATTGTAAACCCTATCCGCGGACAGTCTGTATACAACAGCCTGGCCAAATAGAATTTTTCCGTCGCAGCGCAACCCCATCGAGTATTCGCGGCGCCATGGTGCTTTTGCACCGTTAAAAGTGAAGGCTTCTCAGGAATCAATGTTTTGAATTTTTGAATTGTTTACAAAAGAATTGACACTGTTTAGTTCAACATTGGTCGACAAATTCCGTCTTTGAACTGATCTAGAAAGGTTTTTTCTCGGTTTCACCGTTCCCCAAGCTGCAAATAATAGTTTTTAAAAAATAGTAATTTACGTTACAAGACCGGAAAGTAGTGTTTTTCAGGTCGACCGGAAAGTAGTGGTTTCGGGGCGAGCCGTAGGCGACTCCTGGAAGCTTGGAGAGACAACACAAATTTTCGGTTGCGTGACGTACAACATTTTTGAAGTGAAAACTTCTTTAGGCGCGTTTAGCACTTTTTGTGGGCACTGAATTAAACTGAGCCGTCACGCGTCGCCGTCACGCGTCAGACTCGGGTGTGCTACGCTCGAATTCAACTGCTATATTCAATCCGAACTGACCCGAATGAACGTTATATGAAAGAGCATGCCACCATTGGTCGCATTCAGTATCGACGTATCGAAAAAATTATATATTTACGTAGGGTGAAGTAAGGTTTACCGTAATTGCTTATTCCGTGGACCTAATTTATTATGATTTCTGACTTCTGTTGAAGATGTAAAAATTCAAGGGTTGTTCAATTTTAGGAAATATCTTTTTTCGTATGCAGTAAAATTATCCCGTATTCCAAGTTTATGTTATTTTTGAAGTGAAAACTTCTTTAGGCGCGTTTAGCACTTTTTTGTGGGCACTGAATTAACCTTGTTGAAGTTTTCACTTCGTGTGGTCTTAAGCACACACAATTTTTTTTTTAAGACCGACACTTTGATATACTTACATTAAATTATTTTATTTTATATTATTTATATTATTTTTAAATGCGTCGTATGACTTCTCGTAACGGGCTTTTGATTTTACTGGCAATATATCGTAAGTCGCTTTCCTTGCTGCTTCCAAAATTTCTTCTGAAATCTCATTTTCCGTGTCGGATAATTGAAAATCTGAATTCATATTGTTAAATTTGCGCACTCGCGAAACAAGTTTGACATAAACAACAAATTAAAAAATCAACGAACTGTCACTCGACAATGCATCGAAATGTTGTTGTCATAGTAACGAAATCAAGGTAGCTTGTATTATCAAAGAGCGAATGGAAAAACAAAAAACAGGGACCGGAAAAATCTTTTCCGGTCTCTAACGTCAATTTTCCGGTCTTGATCGACAAAACGTTATTTTCTGGACGAAAAACTGTCCAGAAAGTGTATATTTTCTGGTCGGTTTAAAAAAAAAATATTGTTTCAAGCCCGAACGGTTTCCTGCGATGGCAGTAATAAACCAACATCGTTATGCGCTGACTTCCTGCAACATTAAAAATATTTATTTACATCGGGTCGACACCAAACATGCACCCGCGTAGACGAGAGAGGCAAAAGTTCCCGACCTAGAAAATTATACAGCAATTAAAAAGAAATCCTCATCTAGATCTAATTGGGAGGGGGGAGGGGGGGCGGCCGGGGTTCAAGCTCTCCTTGAACACCATAATTGAGGTAAAATTTCCGCACTTCCATGGGATATTTTTAAGTGTGGGATCTTTTGTTCGGATGAACGCAAGGTTACCTTAGGGAAGATGGTTGTCAGCACCAACCGATCAGGTGTGGGTATCTATGATGGTACTCGTTCGCTTTAGAGATGGGCGATGATCTTAAGAGCTCGTTTGATTTTAATCGATAAGAATGGGCTTTTTCATTATTAAATATGATAGTTTGGTCATAGCGCAAAACGTAACGTAAGCGTAAGATAAGAAAAACTTCCTTCGTGGAATTGATCCTGCATATGCACATGTAAAAACAAAGCGTTTAGACAGTTGACACTAGGGCTGGGCGATATTGAAATTCCGATATCAAATGTCGATATTAAAAAAAATCGATATAGTCGATATATCGATAAATATGGATAATATCGATAAATATCGATATTATCGATATTTTATTTTTTAAATATCGTTATTCGATATATCGATAAAAATATCGATATATCGAATTTTGGCCCAGCCCTAGTATTGATACACTGACATTTATATTATACCAAAAAATTGACTTTATTAAACAGAAGACACATGTATAAAAATTCATTAGTGACAGTCAAAAATGACATTAAACACTAAACAAATCAGGTAAAGGCGTAAATAAAGGATAAAAACAATAATGATTCTCGCATTCTTCCCTCCTTTTATTATTACTTATAATCTCCCTAGCAGCAGAATTATCGGGAATTAATTCTGCTGCGTGGGAGAATCGGTAAGAAAATTTCATAAATTGGAGTTTCTTTTAATATGATGAGACCTACGACATATTCTCAATAAAAATTATAAGTTAGCAACAAAATGTATTTTGATTTTATTCTGAGTGACGTTTGCCATAAAAATAAAGCACTTCATTTTTGATAGAAAAATTATCACTTATTAATTTTATTGGGTTAATAGGCTATAGACTATCGCGATAGTCTCCCGTCGCTATAAGCAACGCAAACAAAAAGGAGCCTTCTTATTGGTTGAAAATAAATTTATGAAATTTTTAATGATATTCATTCAAATATTTAGGCGACATTCTTACACCAGCATAAAAAAATCGAAAAATCGATATTATCGATGTGATCGGATATGTCGATAACATCGATAAATATCAATAATATCGATGGGTATCGATAAATATCGACATTATCGATATTTTATTTTTTAAATATCGTTATTCGATATATCGATAAAAATATCGATAAATCGAATTTTTGCCCAGCCCTAGTTGACACCCACATGTGACACAACAACAGCTGATACTGGTTTCTTCCTAAAAGTTCCCAGTTCAGTAGTGGACCGTAGGAAGCTCACGCGTCAGGTTTCAGAGACTAAAATTTCTTGGTGTTTATTATTAAAGTTGAACGGTGACTAGAATAAACCATTTTATATTAATTAACTCTCCTATTTCCAATAACAAACATTTTATTTATCATCATTTGCTATTTTAAATTAATTATGATTAGTTTATCTATTTTAATTACGGTACAATAGGTTGCCAAATCTTGCGCTCACTGAAAACTAATCCAACTGTTTGTATTTAAAAATACATGGCATTTTAGTAGCTTTGTACTACTCCGCGAACGTAAATTATAATATGGCAACGCAGCATTGAACGCGAAATATGCGCAGGCGCACCTTTTACCGTTTGAATGGCTCGTAGCTACAATATTTGGGCGGCGAAATTTTTGTTCATAACGTTTTCCATTGATAAGTTTAGTGCATGTCAAATGTATTTCTATGTTTTACCAATGAATGACGCCATAACTTTGAATCTATTGCACGTTGAGTTCGATGTTTCAATTGTAAATAAAATTGTCGCTGTATTCTTGCAAGCCATTATGCTAATAAACCATAAAGATCCCCATATATAGTGTGACCAGTAAAGTATGCATCATATTGGATTTTTTTATTAACAAAACTTTATTAGAAATTTGACATTGGCATCAAGTTCTGCTTCGATCGAGATGAAAACTAAGCAAAAAAATAGTAGTCACGAGATTCGCATTATCTGTCAAATTTTAATTTTTTCCAAAAAATAATTTAAAAGTAGGGTTATTTCGGAAAATATCGAAAAAGTTATTAGAAAAAGTTTTTTTTAATGCAGTTTTTAGCCCACATGCAAAAATTCAGCTGCATAAGATAATTCTGTTTTTTTACCCACCACTAAAGTTTATTTTCCACTTAATGAACACTTTACTGATGACACTGTGTTATTTTTTGTCTTAATATTAAGGTGTATTACTTTCAGACACAAACTACGTTTTTAAAAATACTTATTTTACGAAGTTACCTTATACAGGGTCAAAAACAAATAAACTTTGCATCACATGCGAGCAAATTTTAATAGCCCAATTTTGATTTTGTAGATAAACACACATTTAATACACTTTAAAAAAAAGTATCTGAAATAAAGCATTTTCAAAACTAAGGAGGATGGTATAGGTACTTTCGTAAACTTTGTAGATACAAATAATTTAAAATTTAGATATTTTTATAAACTTTGTACGCTTATTAGAACGGTGGTCTTAAAAATTCCGATATTTAAAAAATGTGGCCAGAAATAGGGGACAGTGGGGTAAAAATAGACATTACTTTTTTTTTTACGCAGTCCTGTGGGATTTAAGTGAGAAAAAGAAACGACTAGCGGTTTTTGCAGTTCTCTTTACTAACTATAGTGGATTTCACCTTAGTTTTTAATGGCCGCCGCTGACACATGTCATTTATAACATTTCTTTTTACCGAACTTAAGGATTGGCCAGGGCCGGACTTAAAAATTATGTGTGAACATGGGTCAATTTATTTGTAGTTGTAATTATGGATGAAAACGAGAATTACCTAAGCAATTTTTAAGATATTTAAAAAAAAAACACTGAAGGGGAATGGAAATAGGATAGAATATCAGAAAAACAATTTCATTTCATTTTTATTCATAATATAATAAAGTGCTGTTATTTTGGTAAAAACACACTCTTAATTTAGTACAATAAAAAATATACAAGGGGCAGTCGTGAATCTAGTATCATCAGTAATTAACTACGTTTTTTATTAAAGCATTATTTTGTTTTTTAATTTGATTTTAGACCATGCAGTGTTCAGTTGAAAAAATCTATATATTATATTTAATAGCTTATTGTTTACTTTTTTATTTTCTTATTCACGGGTAGATATGTTTTTCTTTAGACTAGGTTCTAAAGAGTTTGAAGTTTACAATAGGTCTAACTTTTCGTTGGTTTATAATAAAACAATAAAAGTTTGTAATGTTATCGAATTAGGTATTTTTTTTTAATGAATAAAGAAAAAATAATGTAAGTAGATACTACAAAAAAAGATTTTTGTCCATGCGTTTGCAGAACAGATACCTCAAGCACTCTTCAATACAACTGTATGTAAAACTTATTTTAGCATAATGGTTCACTGTGGTTTTCAAATTTAATTTTGTTGCAAGTTCCCTATTATTTTTGGTCTTCATCTGACAAGCTGTCGATGTCGTCGTCACCGTCCGAGACATTACTAATTATTTACTTACTTTTGCATAAAAAGAAACACGTCACAGATACACACAGTCCGGCAGTTTAAAACCAAAAAGTCTAATACGCACAAAATATAAGCAAAATGCTGTCTCAAAAATACCAAAAACAATAACACGAACGATCAAGAATTAGACTCTAAGAATTAACAGTAGAATGCACGCGGTGCGCGGTGTGTCCCAATGCGGCTCTGTGATATTTAAAGAACGCGACGAGACAATCGAATTAATGAAGTACGGAAAGAGATATGCGAGAGCAAATGCATAAGACAAAGATGCGCATACTAACGGCATATACGAGCGATGTTGTGCTTTTGACGAGTTTGAGCTCATTGAAGGGCAACGTATTGAACTGTGTAGCGTGCATCTTCGTCATGTACATGTAACTATACGGTCAGATATATCCATCTCTTGTTAATCTAGCCAATGCCCGTGCCTGAAAGCCGTTTATAGAATTAGGGACTTTAAAATCACGTGTTGGCTAATATGTTTGACAAGAGAGACGTCAAAGCATTAAAAACTAAGGTGAAATCCACTATAGTTAGCTATAGAATAAAGTTAGGATGGTTGCATTCAAATTTTTAAAGAAATCGAAACTAGAAATATATTTTTTTTAAAGTGCCCCCTATTATCAACCGCACCAATTATTTTTAATAATATTTGTACAAACGTTCTTTAAAATAAGCGATAGTTTGTGAAATTTGGTTAACTTAACACAGACCGAAGTTACAGCCTTCTATGTACTTTTAATCGTTACCCTTCACCACGCTGTTACCATGGTAACTACAAAAAAATTGTTATTACAAACCTTTTAGAGGATATTACAGAACGTATAAAAACTTAATTTCTGACCTGCATTGTATTGCAGTTATTAGTAGAAATTCAGGACTTTGTGTCATAGCGACTACGCACCCTAGCGGTAAAATTAGGAACTTAAAAGTATTTCCAGTGATTTTTTTTGCTCATATTTCATAATAAATTTTTTCCCAAAAGTCGTGTAGCATGTATAGTTTTGGAGATGCAGCCGATTGTCACCCGTCGTGGATCATTGTTTATACTAAGCTATTTTCCTTAGTTTTGTTAAGGTGGGATTACCAACGCCATTTTCTATAGTCAATTCGATTTGCCGAACTGTTGACGATTCGCATGCGCACTGCAGTGCTGTGTTGATCACAGTAGTCATATTTATTCTTTTCGCATACGAAGAACAAAGACAGACGTATTCTGAAGCTGGTAGAGCAAGGCAGCCGGTCATAGTTTTGTTTACTTTCGTGTTTTGTGCAATTACGGAACCTTTCGGCCTTTCCTGTAAAAACTAACACATATTCTTTTAAATTCTTCGGAGAGATTAGATCTAGATAGACTAGAAAATATCGTGTTACCAGAAAAAATTGTTGTTTTTCCTTCAGTTCTGAAAATCGACGTGTTTACTTTCAAGGATTTTAACTTGTGAAGCCCCATGTGCACAGCATGTTTTACCTCGGACCACGTGCACCAATTTGTCCACAATATTTATATTATCGTGTTCAGGCGACTGTGGCCGCGCCAGGGACACATTTCTGTGCTGTTATAATATGGTGATTTAAAGAGAAACAGAAGGATTTCTCGGCGATCTTAGTCGACATAGCGGTTCAAAACGTAATAAACTTGAATATAAAAACTTTAAAAACATCTACAAGAAAGCTCTGAAGGATGCCAAAATTAATGCAAATGACAGACTAATACATACATCACGTAACCAAGTTAAAAGTATGTGGCAAATTATAAATACATTTACAGGTAAGCCCCCATCCCGCAATAGCATTGCCCACAATCTTATAAGAGAAATTAGTGACTCTAACATAAGTCCTTTTCAGAACTTGGAGAAAACTATACAAACTCCCAATACTTTTGGCTTCACTGAGGTAACCTATATAGAGGTAAGAGATATTATCAATAAACTTGTCAATAAAAACAGTGCTGATGTATATGGCCTTAATGTTAAAATTATAAAAAGTATTAAAAACATTATATACATTCCACTAACAAATCTAATAAATGTATGCTTTTGTAATAACACTTTTCCAAAATCCATGAAAAAAGCAATTGTAACTCCAATTTTCAAGACAGGAGACATTAACTTACCCTCAAATTATAGACCTATTTCTCTACTCCCGATCTTGTCAAAAGTAATAGAGAAGTGTATGGCCTCTAGGATTGCTAGTTTTCTTGAGAATAACAATTTACTTTGTCCAACACAGTTTGGTTTTAGGCAGGGCAAGGGTACAGTCTCGGGTATACTTAACTTGGTCTCTGATATAATGGAATCTTTTGAAAACCAAAGATATCATGCAACGACATTTTGTGACCTAAGCAAGGCTTTTGACTGTGTCACACATGACATACTTCTGCGCAAGCTTGAATACTACAACTTCAGCCCTGATAGCATTAGGCTGCTTAAATCTTATTTGAAAGATAGAACCCAGGTTGTTCGGGTGGGGGAAACATTATCCGAGGAGAGGGTGGTGGATGTGGGTGTGCCGCAGGGATCAGTTCTGGGACCACTGTTGTTTCTTATCTACATAAATGATCTCCCACTTAGCGATCAACTGGCCTCACTTACAATCTTTGCGGATGACACCACACTGTCCTGCCAGGCGGACTCGCTTAAAATGGCGACAGAGATGTTGTGTGTTGCACAGTCACAGGCTGAAGATTGGTTTAAAGCCAACAAGCTTTTACTTAACAAAGACAAAACTCATGAAATTATCTTTTCCCTAAGAGACATGTCTGAATTGCTTAACAATCCAGAAAAAATAAAATTCCTTGGTATACAACTCGACAACAAACTTACTTTCAACTATCATATCGACTATGTTTGTGAAAAACTTAGAAAAGGAGCTTTTACACTAAGAGGACTTAGCACTTCTGTATCAACCAATACGTTAAAAACTGCATATTACGCATTGATACACTCATTTCTTACATATGCGATTATTGTGTGGGGTCACTCGTGCCATACTGATAGGGTTTTTGCTATGCAGAGAAGAGCTATAAGAACTATTGCGGGCTGTCTTTTAGGGAGGACTGCAGGGATGCCTTCCGAAATCATGGAATACTTACCTTTCCATCGGTCTATATGCTTGAAACTCTACTTTACATAAAAACCAATGAAGATAAATTTAAATCTCACTCTGAGTTGCATAATTACAATACACGTAATAAAGAAAATTTAGCCATAGTTTACAAACGGTTAAAGAGATGCCAAAGTGGGCCCGACTTTCTTGGGATAAAGCTCTACAACAAAATTCCCACGAATATAAAGCTTTTACCTACTAAAGCTTTTAAGAACAGGGTTAAGTCGTTTCTCGCGAAGGGCGCATTTTATTCTGTAGATGAATTTTTAAATTGTGATGTGCAAATTATTTAAGAATTGTTTTTAAAAAATGTTATTTGTAATGAATTAATGTTGTTTGTAATAGTATGTAATATCTGTAGTTTGTTATTTTCAGTAATTATTTTCTATTTATATGACATGTGTAAGTACAATGTACAATAACACCAATAAATTATCTTTATCTTATCTTTATCTTATCTTTAAGAGCTCTGGTTCATATAAAACAAAAAAATGTCTTAGTTTGGCGAAACCGTCTTTAATTTTTTGTAAGTTAGAATATTCACCGTCCTGTCAAATATAGCCGCCTAGTGCCATCATAAAATTAGTTCCTTAGTTTTGTTTATCATTGAAAGTGCAGTTTATATATTATAGAACATCATAAATGTTATACTCGTTGCAATATATTGCTTTATATCTTGTGGTGTGTGTGTGAGACAATCTGGTGCACATGGTCTAAACTATAAACAAGAAAAAAAAATTATACAGACCGTGTGCATCTGACGTGGCCATACTGTTTTTTCGCTAAAAAATATGTCAGAGCCTTAAGTCATTATGCAAGTAGCAAAACTAACCTAATTTTAATATTAAAATTTAAAAAAAAATGCTCTGGTCTGAGGTGAAAGTAATGCTTTTTACTCTGGGGCTTAACGTCATAAGGTAAATTGTGGCAATATTAATGGTTTCAAAAATTCAAAAAACTGCTTATTTTTAAGTTTCTGTGCATTTAAGGCATACTAATCGTCAATGCCTCCCTGAACAGCTCTTACAAAATTAGATACTAATTTTTTTTTTTTTAATAATTGCAAGGTTTTGGAAGTTACCCCTGCATTCAAGCCACTTATAGGTATTTTATACATTATTGACCTTGTGAACTGTGCCCTTAAGTGGGGGTATCACGAATAGTTAGCCCCCCAGTGGCGGTAAACCTTAATCCGGCACTGATAATCGTACTAACAACGATGACTAGTTTCATTTCTGGGTTATATTGGTGCGGACCGTCCAGCGATCTTCTTTAGAAGGTATTTTTCTTCATCAGCGTGTCTACTAACTGTTCACCTAAAGGAAGGAACTTCATTTTAATTTGCAATTAGTTGAAAGTTCACACATATTTAAAAAGTAACTGTTTCAGTTTTAATATTATTAAAATTAAAAGAAATCAGTGCGCTATCAAATGCCACTATCTCGAAATAACATTCGTAGCATGTTGTTTTAATGGCAATAATAAGATTAATAAAAGACGGCGCGTAATGTCGGGTGTTTAGACGGTACCGTTCATTTTATTAATTAAAAATTGGTTGAGAACTTTAATTATTAATACAATGATGCCACTGCATTAGCCATTGTGTGTGGGGCGGGGGGAGGCCAAAGCCCCGCGGGACACGATGCTGACGATGACCATGTCATCCGATTTTTCCGCAGTTATTTAGGTAAAGTCCGTCTGACGAGTATGTGGCTATCGAAAGGACGCGAGCAAAAAATATACGCCTATGCTACCGTGCGAGCAAAAATTATTTGCATCAAAGAGGGCCTTGCATCTAAGGACGTAATGCTTAGCCGTAGAGCTTAATACCTCTTGGGTGTCAGTAACTATCTGAATTAACAATTAATTAGTTATTCCGTCATCTTTGACAGTCGTTACTAGTATTTTGATTTTATTGCTGAAGATTTTTATCATTGCCTGAAAAGAACCGTGGCTGTGTTTAGGGAAACAGATTCGATACAACACAAAAAAGGAGCAGGAAGACCATCTGTAAGAACAGATGAACTTGTTGCAAACTTTCGTGAAATAATACAAAATATGCCAACAAATTGTATAAGACGCCTGTCCCAAGAAGTGGGAAGATCTTATGGAACATGCAGGACTATTCTTAAGAAGCAGCTAAATTTATTTCCTTATAAAGTGCAAGTATTCCATGAATTACAAGCCGCAGATTTTGAAAAACGCAAGAATTACTCTCAATGGTTTACCCAAAATTTATTGGAAAAAAAATGATTTATTTAGACCTGACATTCTTTTCGGATGAAGCCTGGTTCCACCTCTCCGGTTTTGTGAATTCTCAGAATACACGCATGTGGAGTAGTGAAAATCCCCATTTTTTTGTAGAGTCCACATTGCACCCTCAAAAATTGGTGCCTGGTTAGCTGTTTCCCGAAGAAGAATTGTTGGTCCTATTTTTTTCCATGACAGTTACAGCACAGCGGTATAGAGACAATATTTTGAATCCATTTGTGGAGCAATATTACTTGACGACGAACTACGTTTTGGATATTGTCAACAGGATAGTGCAACCGACCATACAACCGCCGAAACTATTAACGCAATTTTTTCGACGACAGATTGATCAGTTTTCGATCAGACATTGAATTCCCACCTAGATCACCTTGTTTATAGGTTATGGATTACTTCATTTTTCCTCATTTAAAGAACACTATTTTTGAAACACCAGTTGCAAATTTAGAACAATTACAAGAAAGGATTATTCAAGAATGTGGTAACATTTCTCCAGAGATGCTGGTCAACACTTTCGAAAATATGAAGAGACGTGTGAATTTATGCTTGGAGCAAGGTGGTGGCCAATTTCAAAAATTGAGGCGTTCAGAACCAGAGTGGCCTAACCCCAAAAAGGTATATTCGTAAAAAAGCGGTTTAAAGTTTTAGACTATTTTCGAGTATTGCTAGAATACTAGAAAATCTTCAAATTACCGTATTTTGGATTTTAATAAGCTGTGAGGGGACCTGGTTTATGATGTACACTAATAAAAATAAAAAAAATTGGCAAGGGTTAAGAAAAAAATGTGGGTTGGGCCACTCTGGCAGTACTGTTATTAAGTATAAAAATAAAAGTATATAGTATTATTCAAAACATTTTTTATGCCTTGGAAAACTAAACAAAACTTATAACTAAAAAAAAATATATTTTTTATTCACTAAACGTCTTCTACGATCTGCACATTGTCGGATATATCCAGATCTTCGGCATCAGTCGACGTTTTTAAATTTTGGTAAAAATCGTGATAAATGGCAGTAAGTCTATTAAATATTTTTTTTTAGGTACAGTGATGGAATGGCCATCTGGATACAGGGTTTCTAGGGTCAGTATATTATGTGTGCTCCTCTTAGAAATATAGACTTCAAAAAATTCAACAATATCATTATTTGAATATTTGTAGCGTATTACATATGGGTCAGTTTTACGATATTATAACCATTCAAACTTTAACCACTCTACCTTAACTTCAGTAAGGGATACAGCTGATGCCTAAGCGACCTAATCCACAGACAAGAAATGACGTGTTTTAAAACCTAGTACCATAGTGGCCTAACCCACAGTTGGGCCAGTATGGCGCAGAAGTTTAACTCGTTTCAACGAATGCTAAAACGAATTAGTGCCGCCATCTGTGAACAAGAAGCAAAAGGTGGCTTGGGCTCCTTTAGCACTGGAAATATACTATTATTTAGGGTTGTTTTCGAGGGCTAACTCAAATCAACCTTTTTGTGGGTTAGGCCACTCTAGTTCTGAGCGCCTCAATTTATGTAGTTATTTTTCTTTTTCTTTCTGTATATTCTTACTTTGTTAATTTTGTAAACAACAATAATAAATTTGTATTTGTCTACTTATTTTATTAATCATTAGTTTGGCATATCATTTCATAATATGAACTTGACAAAATTTTAACCTAGATTTGGTTAGATATATCGTCCCCATATCATTGTGATCTAAACCAAGCCCTACGTTTTTTAATCCAAGCCCTCTTTGATGTAAATAATTTTTGCTCGCACGGTACAACAGTTAAAAAAAATGTACTCCAGAATAATACGCTAAGAATCATCTCAAACGTTTTATTTGAGCTTAAATTATTGATTCAATTTTTAATTATTGATAATTTACCAGTGCTTTGGCGGCGTATAATGCAGGATTTAAGAACTGTTGGCTGTCCAATCAAAAATTTAACTATAAGGTCAGAAAAGTAGGTACCTGTAGGTACTATTCGGAATATTTCACACTGGTGTAGACCGCAAGAAGTGGCAACGTCTGCCTCCTAGCAGCAGCAAGTGAAAGTAAGAAAATGTAATATGACTTTTTGATTTTGACAGTAGTAAATGTAGTTTAAACGTTTTTACGTGTTGCGTAAATGTTATAACAAACCAATAGTACAAGACAGTACCAGAGGTCTGTAAAGTAACTGTCATGATAGAATGTCGTCTATACCTAAACAGTGAGATGTCGTATCAGAGCAAAAGCACGTTTTCTGAATGAAATTGGTGGTCTAAAGTCAAATTTCTCTAAGAACACGCCGCATCGTGACTAAGTCACCTGTCATTTATGACATCCTGTTGAAGTCTGGTGTATTTTACGTTAAGAGGTTGGCGGCAGAAACAGGACTGGACTAAGTTCTTTTGCCTTCGCATATACCATATTTTAAAGGGGATATTCAAGTTCCATTAGCACTGTGGCTTGCCAAAATACAGCGTACTAATTTTATTATTGATAAAAGAAAGTGGAACATTGATATACAAACTTAAATTTCAATGTTTTTTCGTCGATGTTTGTAACAATTGAAAAATCAAACTCAACGTACGATTTACTGCGTTTTTCATTGGTAAAACATATAAATATATTTGACATACACTAAACTTACCAATGGAAAATGCTACGAAGGACATTGTTTTTAAATACAAATAGCTGCTCTCGATAAGCGCAAGGTTTGGCAACCTAATGTACCTCAACAATAATAGATAAACTAATTATATTATAATATAAAATAATAAAATTAAATTTTGAAGAAGTAGTCCATACTCAAAGTGGAGTTGAATGATATAGGGAAAAGAAAAGCATAAAGTCTTTCTCCACAATTTTAATTCAATAGCTAGGCTAGAATCGACATGTTTCGAGTGTAGAGACACTCATCATCAGGAAATTGAAACAAATATAATGAACAGCTGATGTTATTAGCAAAAGAGAAAATAAAAGTAAAATTAATAGGTGGAACTAATCCATAATGGAGCTTTCAATGGCACGCATGGGGATTGAAAAAACTTATTTGCAGTCAAACAACAGAAAATATATCAGCACGCTGAAAGGTCAAGGACCAGTGAAAAGCCACTGTGAGTGGGAAAAGAAAAGAAAAATTAGGAAGTATCAAATAAAGGACTTTGTAGAAATCATTTTAAGTGTACGTGATAAAAATATTTTAGTTAGATTCAACTATGTCGAGGGAGTGTGAAAGACGTCAAGTATGAGGAAGAGAGAAAGAAAAATATGTATTTTTATTAAAAGCGTGTAGATGCTTTCATTTAGCTTGAAGTAAAATGCTGTTGGGGTACCAAGCTTGTTAAATTTTCTCTGAAAATGTCTTCAACTTTTATTCTTTAATAAACTAAATGTGTCAGTTTTGACTCCTGCTGGGGTAACTGGGCCGTAACAAGCTTGGTACCCCAACAGCATTCTACTTCAAGCTAAATGAAAGCATCTACACGCTTTTAATAAAAATACATATTTTTCTTTCTCTCTCCTTCATACTTGACGTCTTTCACACTCCCTCGACATAGTTGAATCTAACTAAAATGTTTTTATCACGTACACTTAAAATGATTTCTACAAAGTCCTTTATTTGATACTTCCTAATTTTTCTGTTCTTTTCCCACTCACAGTGGCTTTTCACTGGTCCTTGACCTTTCAGCGTGCTGATATATTTTCTGTTGTTTGACTGCAAATAAGTTTTTTTAATCCCCATGCGTGCCATTGAAAGCTCCATTATGATATATGTACTCTAGCAGCACAGTACTAATTTTTAGTGGTAAGTATATGCTTTATTAACCGTAACAAGCAAATATTATTATGATTAATGTCGTTTCATTACAACTGCCAGTCGGAACTAATACAGTATATGAAACCAGATTACCCCCCCCCCCCCCCCCAAATAGAACTTGATAATTACTGTGAGTATTCAAAGCAATAATGGCTATAAACCATTCTATGGTAGTATTAACTCCTATTTCCTATTGGCTAAATTACCGTGATATTATCACTACGCAACGGTCGGGTAGGTAGGAGTGTAGGAGCAAATTAAAATCTTCAATGAAAAACATTCAAAAAATAATAACGTCCTAAATAATAGGTCATATTCTAATCGGCAGGCCAGGCTATGGTTTAAGTGTAAGGTCCTAGATTTCTGAGAAAAATGCCCCCGTCAGAATATTCATAATAGGTAAAGAATAAAAAAATTCTATTTACAATTGCATATTCGAGCAACAACAGGATATGAATATGCATTCGTCGGACTAAATTTATGCCGTCGACCGTTTCTTATTTGCATTAATGCATCAATTTTATAAAAACCGTAATTATTTATTTATTCTGACGTTTTATTTCTTTCATCGTGAGACGCTTTGACGTGAGGCGATGATGATGATGATGATGATGCACCCACACAGCAATACGAGGGGTGGTTAAAAATCAGTGGCGTAACTATGGGTGTTCAATGTGCCCACGTGCCCAGGACCATGGACCTTTAGATCAGCAAACAATAATCATGAAAGTGGCAAATTTATGGCCTCGCGCATGTAAACAAAGGGATACAGGGATAGGCATGCGCACTGCCACATTATCATTTAACGAATGGAAAGATCGACAGGTCCGGACTTTAAAATGCCTTACTACACGCTTAATGTTGGGGTGAATAGATTTTAAGCCCTTATTTCACGGGCCAAGTTCTTGGTCAATAAATATATGTTATACTTGACCTTCAATTTATTTTCACGTGTAAACAGCTAAAATTTGCCCCAAGTTCTTAACCCAATTTATTGTCAAGAAACTGAAACTTGTTCTAATTTTTTGACCCAGTTAGGAAAAAAGGTAGTGATCTGTCGCGTTTTTAGTGGCTGCCAACCTATCAGATTTTGAGGTTAGAATATTTAGTGTTTTACTCACACACACATGCTAGCTCTCCTTATTAAAGAAAATCTTAACCTTTGAAAAATATGTGGTTTCAATCTGAACTGCTCTCCAGCTTGCAGGTTTCTTTCTATTAAATGATTCTCGCTCAAAATCGAAATCATATACAAAAATTCTTTCATACACCTCAAGACTGATTAGTCCGAGGAAGTAAGGTCTGGGGAACGGGGTGGCCATTTAACAGAAGCATCTTGGCTCCGATCTATATAGCGATTAGGAAATATTTGGTGCAAATAGTCCCTAACATTTCTGCAAACCCGAACAAACCCTACCGCCTGCAATTACGGTTCGGTGAACCTATACATTAACCCACAAAGCCAAGCAGTTACATCAGCGAAGCACCAAATCATCGTTCTTATTCTATTGCAAACCCAGCGATAAATTATATATAAATAGTAGGTTTTAGATTAGATTAATTAGTTCTAAGTTTATACTGTGAGAATACTATTATTGTTAAGTGTTATAAATAAAGGTCTTTTTAAAAAGTACCTGTGACGTAATCAACCCTTAACTTGCGGGAAGCACCATCTAGTTGAAACTAAATATTTTGTCTTATAATTTTTAATCACTATAGAGGCAAATCATTAAGTAAATCGGGCTGTATGTTTTAAAGAAATAGTAAAAATGGATGACCAGTCTAACTTTCTGATAAAACTACTAATTATGCAATAGTAGTAGTAGCTAAATATAGCAATAGTAAGTTTTTAGGACAATAAAATAATTTCATTTAACTGGTTTCAGGTTTTTATCTGTACTCCACTGTCCTTATATTATTTTTGACTAGTCAGTATTGTCACCTAGTGCAAAGTTTTACTTAATTTTATCTTGTAGCCATGGCAATGCCACAACGGCTGACTTGGTTTAGCATTTGAAAATTATGAGATTACCGTTGGTATCACTCAAGGATCCACACTTTTAAAATTATCTACAAAACGCTTCATTTTATCGCAATTTTATAGGAGACAAAAAATCATCAAAAACAAATGATTACCTAACAATATACAGGGTGATTCAGAAGTACTTTGACCAACTTCGGGAGGTAATTGCTGGCAATATTTTAACATGAAAAGTTCTTATAAACAGTGGTCCTTGGCGACATCGTTACGGAGATACAGGGTGTTGAAATGTTAAAAGAAATAGTAATAATTTTTAAATAACTCCTTAACGAGTTATTTTTTTTATGAAATTTTGTGAATTAAATAAGCATCTAAGGACACTTATTTTTAAAGTACAACACGTTCGTAAATTTAACCAGTGGCGTCGGTACAAAATGTTACTATCATATTTTTTGTGAAAACTATGCTACACCACTGACTTATTTTTTTTTAACTTTTGTCTTATAAATCCCCCCTTTATAAGAACAAAAAAGATCACGTGTGTTTTTTTGATACGAGGGACGGTTTAGGCGTAAATGATTATTTTATTTGAATATACACAAATATTAAAAAATGTGTTTTAAACTGCTCAACCACTCAAATATTTATTACAGTATTTTAACGAATACCTACATACATACTTACTAATAAACAAATATGTATATGCCTAAGGAAGGTATCTGAGGATGCCTATTTTCTAAGTATAACACGTTTTCAGTGGCATACATATTTATTTATTAGTATGTTATTTTTTAATATTTTGTATTTTGACAAGGCGGCTTTGGAAATGCTTTTTTGTCAATAAATTAAAACATATTTGACAGTTAGTTACCATTGAGTTTTATTTCTTCAGTTTTGTTATTTTTAATGGTAACTAACTGTCAAATATGTTTTAATTTATCGACAAAAAAAGCATTTCCAAAGCCGCCTTGTCAAAATACAAAATATTAAAAAATAACATACTAATAAATAAATATGTATGCCACTGAAAACGTGTTATACTTAGAAAATAGGCATCCTCAGATACCTTCCTTAGGCATATACATATTTGTTTTTTAGTAAGTATGTATGTAGGTATTCGTTAAAATACTGTAATAAATATTTGAGTGGTTGATCAGTTTAAAGCACATTTTTTAATATTTGTGTATATTCAAATAAAATAATCATTTACGCTTAAACCGTCCCTCGTATCAAAAAAACACACGTGATCTTTTTTGTTCTTATAAAGGTGGGATTTATAAGAAAAAAGTTAAAATAAAATAAGTCAGTGGTGTAGCATAGTTTTCACAAAAAATATGATAGTAACATTTTGTACCGACGCCACTGGTTAAATTTACGAACGTGTTGTACTTTAACAATAAGTGTCCTTAGATGCTTAATTATTTCACAAAATTTCATAAAAAAAAATAACTCGTTAAGGAGTTATTTACAAATTATTACTATTTCTTTTAACATTTCAACACCCTGTATCTCCGTAACGAAGTCGCCAAGGACCACTGTTTATAAGAACTTTTCATTGTTAAAATATTGCCAGCAATTACCTCCCGAAGTTTGTCAAAGTACTTTTGAATCACCCTGCATAGTTCGAAAGAAGCCATTGGAGCACGTACTAAAATATAATGGGGGTCAGCACCCGCTGAACCCCCCTATTTTGAATATTTGACAATTGTTTTTTGTTTTATTTTTCTTTAAGATATACTCTTTATGTTGAAGCAATGTACCAAATTTGAAATTTGAAATTAATATCTTATTAAATGTAAAAATTAAATTATTCAAAATAAAGCAGTTTTCAATTTCAACTTTGTATTTTGTCGACGTTGTGGTCTGGTGGTTAGCGCAGCAGCCTCACAGATCGTAGGCCCGGGTTCCATTCCCGATGCCGGCAACGTCGATGTTAAATTTGGAATTTGGTTTAAGAGGTGGCGCCGTCTTTCGGAAGAGACGTTAAACTGTGGGCCCCGTGTCATGGATGTTGGCACGTTAAAGAACCCTACCCTCGACAAAGAGGGATTCGGCAAAATTACCAGACAGTGTGTGACAAATTCCCTGGCGTCGGTGATTGGCCTCGTTGCGGAAAAAGGCCGACGTAAAAAAAAAAAAAAAAAAAAAAAAAAAACTTTGTATTTTGACACTGTATTTTGACTATGACACTCAAAGTGGGCAAAAATAACGGGTTCCAATTTAATAGGAATGTTTATTCTATCCATGATTTCTTTCGAATATCGAAAAATACACTTTATTTTATGTAACGTATTTTTGGATTTTTTTTAAAAGATTTTTTTTTTTAATTTAGGCCCTACCTGTTTAGATTATCGCCTACCGCCACTCAGTAAATCAAGTCCAAAATCGGTGACAGTTAAACTTAATACATTAAAGTCAAATTAATCTAAGAACTCGCCCCATAACCTGTCATTAATGGCACCCTATTGCAGTCTGGTATATTTTACGTTAAGCGGTTGGCTACAGAAACAGAACCGGACTAAGTTCTTTTACCTTCACCTTCGCCATATGTATGGAGGACTTGAGGTAGGAGGCCGATCGCAATGCATTGGATTCGGTCCCAAATTAGCATCGGTAATTCAGCTTTACGAGTCGCTGTAAGATGGCGCGCGTGTTCGAAGTGGGCTATCAAATAATGGTTTCTTATGGACGCAATAACTATTTTTATTTAAATTAGTTCTTTAAGGAACAAATAAGGACTTTTATATGAATTTACACTTACTTTGTTATACTTATTAGTAAACTCGGCCTGTATAAAGTTCCAACGATGCTTGGTTTTTAAAATACAGGGTATTAAACATTCTAGCTATACCTTTGGAGCTAGAAAGATACTTATTTGGCTGCGTTTTCTCTCTGAAAAAGATCCTGTCTTACACCCCGACACAAAGCAAACTCTACTTTTATAAATTGTACCATTATTTATTATAAATATGGAAATTAATTACAATACAACGTTATTTGTCTTGTCTTGCCTTCAAACATTATTTGTTATTTCGAAAAATAAAATGTCAATTGTCAAAAGTAAAAGCACAGAAAAATAAAGGGTTTAAGTAAAAGTTAAAAACTATGGAGGATCTAGTTTTCCATATTAAAAACGAAGAAGAAGAAGACAACATCAGCCCACTTCGGACGCGAGAGCCATCTATCGGTCAATAGCGAACTAACCAAAAAACCGGGACAGAATTTAAAAATGCTGCCATTGTCGTTCGGCCTCCTACCCTATAGTTCTCCATAGCCATATGTTAAATTTTGTAAGGGAGTCTTCATGTTTTGTAAAGATACAGCGTAGATACTAATTTTATTATTTATAAAATAAAATATTGACAGATCCGTACCTACCAAAATAAGTACGTGAAAACATTATAAAATTAAAGGAAAAGAAAAAAACATTTATTTCTTTTAATATTTATTTACAAAAACAAAAAGTAGGTATTTATGTATTTATTATACAAGGAAAAAAGTAATACATTTTTTGCGTGGTATAAGCTTTGTGGTGCACGTCTAATTAAAATACCATATTGGGAATCCTTTTGATATTGTTACTTTTGTGGGGATTTTATATATGGATAATATATAGGGTGTCCCGTAACTAAGGGGCTATATACAGCAAAAGCAGATAGTGCACTTGAAACTATGTCATTTAACTTCATTTCATATACGGTTAAAGAGATACAGGGTGATTCAAGAAAATTTTTACATTATAAAATTGGCGATGATTTGATGTTAAGCGGATATGAATCAAATTTGGTGAAGTTATGTTTTTGAGGGCAAGAAGGAGGATTCCATAATGAGTTTTAAGTTATCTCGTAGACTTACACAATATGAGTTTGATAAATTGTCGCATCTATTTTTTGTCTCTCATTTTTTGACCGCTTTACCTTAAATTATAAAAGAGGAATCTTTTATATGTAAAAAAATTGTACTTCATTAATCTCGATATTTCAGTTAGTTTTTGAGATAATTGTGTTTAAATGCTAGATGGCAAGAAACATTTAAATTCTTTCTTATATTTATTGAAAATTAACCGTGCGTTCTTAAGATTAAGTGACATATTTTTAAGTCTACCAGGGGCGTGCGGTCCATGGAAGCGATGGAAGCACTGCTTCCCCTACCGCTCTCGTAAGATAGAACAAATATTATATTAAAATAATTTAATCTATATACAATCGAAATATCCAAGTATATATTTCTAATTTCCAAACCAAATCCGGCCCTGCATGCATCTCTGACCATCGCAGCATACCGCTTAATGCATCGGCTCAATCGGCTGACAGCAATCGTTATATTTCGGGAAATCCATCGCTAAATAATACGAGCAGCGGCCAAAGTTTGCAACCGCGACAAAGAAACTTGTCAAAGATTTCATTTTTCCATGCGTTTTTAGTCGGGAATTTTCGGGCGCGAGCGTATTTGCCTCGAGTTTTTTTGCTGGTAAGGCACTCCGCTCGGAAGAGCATCTCGCACGTGGCCCGACGTTTATGTGTGGGGGTAAATGATTGTGACTGTGACAGTCTTATTAAAATTGTGTGGTGTCTCGCCCTCGCGCAGATTCTCGCACGTGGCTCGCGTCCGACGTTATGTGTATGATAAATAAATGTGACAGTCTTATGAAAATTGTGTAGTTTATAGAACTCTCTTATCTGTTTTGTGGTTTATAGTTTATTATTGACTTTGTTTCTTGGATTGATGAAAAAGGTATGTACCTACGTGGTTTCTTTTTTATATTTTTATTTCACGTCAAATTAAAAAACAATTCTTGCGGTGCCTATCTCCCTTTTTTACTTAAAACACCTAAAGACCACGTCGTTAATATCCAAAATATAAGCTCTAAAATTATACCATCTATCAGGCGAAGTAGTAATATAAATATATTGTAAATTCAAAATTTATAAAAAGGTTTCCAGTCTCTTTCTTCAGGAACAATGTAAATTAACCACATCACATAATATTTACACACCCAGTATCTGTTTAAAATTAAATCATACTGTGAATTCAAGGTAAAAATGTATATTTTTGGGTATTAGTTTCTACAAGAGTTTCTATTATGAAACTTTGTTAACTTGTTTTTAACGACTCTTTAGGCAGCGTTGGGTCAATAAAAAATTGGGTTTTAACAGGCAAATTACGTAAAAATTAATAGAAAACATAGGTGTAGCCATTTAGAAAATAGAAGGAATATTAAAAAGTCTCGGAAAAATCATAGGTAGGTACATAACCTCACATTTTTTTACAGTAAATAAATCACAGTATTCTACCTGTAAACGTTGAAAAACCTTTTCTACCTCTCGAAAACTCTTGCCAATATTTGGGCGTGGTCCTCAAAAAAAAAATTCGCCTGCGGCGCTTTGCCTCCGGCGGGCCTGCCGGCAGCGGTGCTTCCCCATTTACATGACTCACCGCACGCCCCTGAAGTCTACTATCTCCTATTGTTGTATTTGCCCCTTAGTTATGAAACATCCTCTATATATACCGATAAGTAAATGGCTTAACTAGGCACTCTATTGATTTGATACCTGGCCAAAGCAACTTAAGTGAAACTATAAAAAAGTAATGAAGAAGTGTACACTCAAAATTCGTAGCAACCTACTGGAGGATATAAACACAAAAAGTACATTAAAAAAACAAGAAAATTTTTTTTATTTTGTATAACGTTTTTTTTTTTTTAATTTACTCCCAACCAACTTTACAAGTTTATTACAGGGATAAGTATATAAAAATAACTAACAATTATTACTTTAACTTAGTAGGTATGTATATAAAAAAAGACAGTTAAAAAAAATTCCTTTTGTATAAACATTTGATTAACTCGTTTATCGTATCATTGAAGATTAAGTCATTTTTATATGATATATTTATTAATGATTATTAACATCATAAACATACATAAAACCTTAGTTACTCATAATATATAAGTTACCATAATTTAATATGTTAGTTACGAAAGCATAATACGTTAGATACCAAATAATATTAGAACTATTTTTCATGAACATTTAAAACAATATTTTGACAGTTTTCAAATTTGATGGATACACCTTTGTCTTTAACGTCCACGATATTAGGTATGCCCTCTGAAGACTGATTAATGACCGAGAAAGCACTCCTTTCGATTTCGTGCGGTTCCCCAGTACCTAATCCACTGCCGGAAACATCGCCGATTTGAATTTTGCGAGCAATGGAAACTTTCTTGGTCACACTTTCTTCTAAATACCCTCTAGCAACCTTCGACGATTCCCATCCACCAAGTTCTTGTAGTTCTAATATATCTCCTCCAGCATTAACAAGAAAATTTGCCGAAGATCTTCCAACGCAGTGACCAGTATACAAATTAGGATTTTCAAGTGAGAGATACTCACCTATTTTTTGAGGTATTTTAGAGAAGAAATGAATGCCGCAGGGCTGTACCGTACATTTCCCTTTTCTAAATGATACAAACAATCTTTGGTGAGTGACATGGTCTGGCCTTAACATTGCGTACTTTTTAAATAAAAGCACAGGATTGACTTCGCCGTCAAATATCACAGCGAAAATACGTTTCTTGTGGGTTTTTGAGTCGGGAATACTAACAATCAGCTTGTCCTCTAAAACGTCAACATCTCCCGTGGTCATCTTCGCTAATTCATTAGTTCGACAGGCTCCTCCAATTCCAATTTAAAAAGCCACTTTCATCATTAAAAACTTCTCGTCTGAGGCAGAACACACAAATTCGTTGACTTGTTCTCTTGTAAATACTTTCGATTTTTTTGCTCTATATCCAACATTTTTCTTCTTGATGAAACGTATTAAGGCGCCGTATTTGTCGATTTCCACTCTTTCCTTCAGTTCTAAAGTCGCTCGTAACATGGACTATTTCGGACATAAGGACGAAGCAGAGTATTCCTCAGAGAGTTTTGAGAAATACGCCAGCAATACCGTTTCTTCTGCACCTTGAACATGTACTTTGTTTCGCCACTCACAAAACTGCCGATATTCTTTTTAATAATGGATTTTAGATTTGTCCGGAAGCAAGTTCAACCTTATAATGTTGGCTGCAGCTAATATATCGTCAGGAATATCAAAATCTTGCATGATTTTAATGATGACTTTTTGAAATGCCAAAATGAAATGTCAAAAACCTTGTTTTTATTTTCGCATCGCCGTTGTCAATGATACGATAAAGCTTTGAATATAACTCGATTATTAGCGATTTAACACCGTCTTGGACATTGCGGGTGACTCGGCTGTCGCCTCGTCACCTAGCAATGTCCTCGACTATTATAAATCGTATAATAATCTCGTGATATTAATAGCTATAAGAAAGAAAATTATACAAGGAAATATTTTTTAAAATGAAATTTAAATAAGGGTAGTTTTTTTAATGTTTTAATATTCCTGGGTAAAATATTATATACTATTAATCCATTATATTACAATGACCGTTTTCCAAAGCATTACTGTTTATTATAATAGTTTGTAAAAAATGAGTTTGTCTAGTACCATGTCTATTAATATCATGAACTTTTGTAAACGTTATGTTAGAAATTTTTTGTTTAAAAAGTAAAGAATGAATAAATATGCAAATTTTCAAATTATATAAATTATTTATATCTAGGTATTTATTCGGTTTATATAAATTTGTTGTTGGTTCTAAGTGCGGAAATCTATGAATACATTTAATAATTTTATTTTGTAATTTCTTTAAAGGTTTTAGTACTATTGAATTAGCTGAACCCCAAATAGAAATAAGATACTAAATTTTTGAATGTACTAATGATAAATATTTTTTAAATAATTTAAAGATGACGTATTTTAAAGAATATCCTAATTAACGGAGAAATGTAAGTCCGAATAATAATATGTATTATAATACATGTTTTCTCCAGCATAAATTTGGATCAATATATAATCCCAAAAATTTTATGTTATCTTTGTAATTAATATTTTCTCATAAATGAAGATTTATTAAAATTTAAAGTTTTGGATTTCCCTAATATTTTTAGCATGATAATACTTGTTGTGTCGTCGGCAAAAAGGTTAATTTGTCCATATAATTTTAATTTTGAAATATAATTGATATAAATAAGAAACAATGTGGGTCCTAGAATGGAACCTTGTGGTACTCCACATCTAGTTTATAGGAACTAATATTACTTCCTATTTTAACGCATTGTTTTCTATTATTTATATAACTTTTAAACCAACGATTAATTTTTCCTCTTATGCCTATATCAAATAATATAACTAATAATATATCATGGTTTACAGTTTCAAAGGCTTTACACAAGTCTACAGATAAAATGCCGCATTTTTTTTTGGTACATATCTAGATTTAATTGAATGTTAGTAATAACATCCATAATATATAATATAATATCTAATAACATTTGAGAAAATCCATGTCTCATCCAAGAAAACATACAATATTATGGCTTTTTCTGTGCGTGAAAATTTAAAAGTAAGATGTTTAACACAAGAAACAGCTACAGAAACACTTAATAATAAAAAACACGATATACGAAAAATATAGCACAAAGCGACCCACGCTTTTTTCACAATAATACTAATGTTTATCGTTCATTATTATTTTCTGCCTATATTAAGAATTTCAAAAATTATTTAAAACTATATTTATTTTCCGCTTTTTAGTCTGATTAATTATTAAAGCGTGTTTTTTAGTTTTTTTAAACTATATTTATTTTTCATTTTTTAGTTTAAATTATTGTTAAGAAACTTTTTTTTTTAGTAGATTGAGCTAGATTTATTGTATTGTCAGCGGTTCTTGATAAGTCTACAAAATTTAAATTAAATCTGACCGTTTAAATTGGTTTAAAATCGGGTTTAAAGAAGTCGGTTACAAACAAACATACATACAAACCCGAACAAACGAAAAAAATTTAATAATTAAAAAAAAAAATTTACGCGTAGAATTTTTATTTTTAATTTTTTTCTATTCTTAGCGACAATATCTATACAACCCCACGTTTGTTTCATTACTATCGGTTATTGTAATAATTCTGACATATTGACAGGTAAAATTTTGACAAGAGAATTTTTTGCGTATTTTTTCAACTTTCCACCGTCAATATGCATACGATCTTATAGTTTTTTCATTAATATAGTTTTTTTTAAACGATTTGACATATTGGCAGCTGTCAAATTTTGACAGGAGAATTTTTCGCTTATTTTTCCGGAAGTCTCCGCATCGAATACTATACGACCCCATAGTTTGTTTCGAAAAAGCTTCTTCGTTTTATACCTAACAGCTGTCAAAATTTGACAGGAGAATTTTTGCGTGTAGATTATTGTATTGTCAGCGGTTCTTGATAAGTCTACAAAATGTAAATTAAATCTGACCGTTTAAAGTGGGTCAAAATCGGGTTCAAAGAAGTCGGTTACGGACAAACATACAAACAAACAAATATAGGTACAGGTGAAGCTAATAAAAGCGTATTAAAAACACTGAAATCAGAAGAAAATAATTTGTGATGTAAAAAAAACGTTTTTTTTCAAATTAAAAAAAAAATTCATATTAATTAAAAAATAAATTATTTGTTTTTTATGAAAAAAATAAATAAACATATTTATTGGTTGCTCGTTGTGCCCGGTTGGACCAAAATTCTTGAAAATACACCAGAAAAATGGGAGATTTTATATTTCTAATAATAGTATATTAAAGTATAAGTGGATATTAAGGTCTTTAAAACACGCGCGATTTTGCAAGCACGACGGCGCAGCCGGGGTGCTTGAAATAGAGCAAGTGTTTTAACGACCAGTTATCCACGAATACTTTACATTATTTTTTTTTATTGGTACACTTATTGGTATTTATATTACAAAAAATGGAAATAATAACTTAGTAAGTAAGTGAAATGGTCGAATTCGTGATGTGATATACCTGTCGTTGTCATGAAAATGAGGAGAACAAAAAATAACTTCCAATCTGTCGCATAAGATTCATTGTTGTCACCGTTGACATTGGTTGTATATTGCTTAAAAAAATATTTTATTTGACGTTAAGAGGTAATTCTGTCCAATCAATAATTAAAAAGTTGACATATTTAGACTTCACGTTTCACGGGTTGTTGATGTTGCCATGGTAACTAGTGGGATTTAAACAGCTGAGGCGTACTTTAAATAAGCGAAATAGGGTATCAATAAAAAAAAATTATTAAAAATCATCATACGACAGCGACAGCTACTGTTAAGGTTAAGTATTCCAGCAACCAGCAAAACAATGTTTTCTTTCATGAGATGAATTTGCGCAACAAAGCAAACTACAGCGCCTTTATGTTTTTAATAAAATACTAATTTAGTTGAGTTTTGTGTTTTTGTTTTACATGATTATAAAATGTTGTAAACTTAGGTAGATTAGAAGCAAGTTTTTATTATTTTGTTTGTATTTAAATAGGTAATAAAATAAATATTTACCCTTATTAATAAATAGAGAATAGAATAGACATTACTTTATTATATTTTATAAAATTATTACATTAAAAAAAAGTTTACTCTTTTCTATAAAGCAAAAGCAATGATTCTGAAAAAAAACAACATTTTTGAAAAAAAAACAAACCGCATTGTTTTTTTTCTAAAAAAAACACGTTTTTTAAAAAAAAAAAAAACGGTTTTTTTTTAAATTTACATCACTGAAAATAATTTGACGCAACCCACAGCTGATGTGGGAACTTTAACGATGAAACCAGATCAGCTGTTAATGTCAAATGTCTTCTGTCGAAAAGCTTTTTTTTAGGAAAAATTTAACTCTATCAAGCAATTGGGAAGTCGCTTCAACTCGTTTCAGCCACTAATTACTACCTGAGACTGTCGACGAAGAGTCAGTATTAACGCCATGCTACTAACTAACAACTAAATAATCCATTCATTAAAACATTTTTAAAGTTGTAATAAAAAATCACATAATATTTTAGATGATTAGACATAAAAGTATATAAAGTCCTCGTTTTTTTCCAAGTTCGTGAATAAATCAAATAAATTAAGTTGGTTAATTAGTTAATTTACTGTAGATGGATATAATATAAATAATTTCAGTCAGGCACGGAGAATGTCTATTTGCAATAAAATAAAAAAATGTTTAAATTAAGTATTATTCATAATTAATTATGCGAAAAATGTTATTTATATGGGTAGCTGTAGATTAACTATAAAAAGACAGAGGTACCTACAACACCATATGCTTGTGTATATTTATACCTAAATTTAACGAACAACTCTAAAAACTAATCTCAGAAAGAAATGTTTTATTGCTAGTGGCGAAATTTGTAAATCTAAGGACGATGACAGAGACACACGGCGTCTTTACAGCGGTATCTGCTGAAGCGGCGGTCGACGCGGCCCGAGCAGTGGCAAGACACACTTAAGGAGCCCACATACTTGTCGAGCGGCTCGTCGAGCCGTTTGACGAGCATTCTATTTGAACAAAGCGTAGTAGCCCACAGACTGCAGGTTTGAACTAGCTGGCATATTTATCGCTAATTGGAACCCGAGAATTCCACTAAATTACGACCACATCAACATACTCCTCAATAATCTATATAGACCGAAAGGGTATTTACACGTTCAAAACATTAATTAAAAATTTTTATTCGAATTCCACTCTATTATTTGAAAAGAAAAAAAATCAAACATAACACTTCAGAAGAATAAGACATTAAGGTGGATCCAGACTTGAACATTTTAGCCCAAACGAACCGAATAAACTGAGCGCGTAGGAACAAGCAGAACAATTAGTCCGAACAAAAAATCATTGCGTTCGTGCGAATATAGGTATTAATAAAATGTTCCAGTTGTTCGGAGCGTTTGTATGTGAAAAGTCAAAACATGAATACTGACTTGGCAGTAGCTTTCAGATCTTTTTTTATTATCTGCAAAATAGCCAAAAATAAGAAGAAACGGCAAAGCCAATAGGTACGAAAATTGTTTCGACATCGCATCGATAACTTGTTATTACGAGAAATGGACTACATTCACGTGAAAATTTTTATTAGAATGACTTGTGAATACTTTGAGGAGTTAAGTTCGGAGTTCCACAACACCGGGTACTGTTCATAAAGTGTCTATTAATTTTAAACATTTTTCTCTATCCCACTCCATTTTGAAACAATTGTCTATATTCTATAATATGTATGTCTAAATAATAAACTTTTCTTCTTCGCAAAATACAGGGCGAACGATATGAACGCTGCGAACAGCACAAACTTACGAAAATTCCCGTCAACTGAATAATTCGGCGTACAATAAATCCTTTCGAGCAATTCCGATTTACCGACAAGCTCCGGAAAACGTTTGGCGCGTTCGGCTTGGCTCGGGGAAACGTCCACACTAGGCGAATTCGGTTCGTTCGCCCTGTTTGTTCGGTTCGTTCGGACTAAAATGTTCAAGTCTGGACCCACCTTAACATGATCATAACACAAGACATTGTATAAATTATCAAACCATACCAGCAAAAAGTAATTTCGGAAAAAAAATCGCTTTTATATGACGGAATAATAAAATATAACAATCTTCCAAAAATGTAAGAAGAATTTAAAAAATTAGCCACTTTTAAAAAACAATTAAAGATATATTTACTAAATTAAATTATTTATACATTTTTTTTAAATTGATTTTATTAATGAGTTAAATTGGATTAACTTCCATTTTTTTTATTGTTTTTTTTAATGGAATAAAGACATTTTGAAAGTTAAGTTAAATATGACAAAATATATTTTTTTCTTTTATGTTTAAAGTAAATGACACACTGAGAAAAAGCCTTTAATTCCTTATAAGAATTCACATATCTTCTTAACATAGTATAAAACAAAGTCGCTGTCGCTGTCTGTCCGTCCGTCCCTACCTATGGATGCTTAAATCTTTAAAACTACGCAACGGATTTTGAAGCGGTTTTTTTTAATAGATAGGGGAAGGTTTTTATGTATAACTAGCGAACCGCCCCGGCTTCGCACGGGTGCAATTTCAGAAAGTGGCATGCCGGGTACTAATATATCGGGTTTGTTCGGGTTTGTATTTATACCAGCGGGTTGCAACGCATGCCGGATACACGCTAGTTCTTTATAAAACTGTTTAATGCTATAATAATATGTGACGGCAACGCGCTTCCCTACTGTACGACAACGAAAGTTGCTAGACCGCTGTGTAGTGATAATATCACGGTAATTTAGCCAATAGGAAATATGACTTAATGCTACCATAGAATGGTTTATAGCCATTATTGCTCCGAATACTCACAGTAATTATTTAGTTCTATTGAGGGTGTAATCTGGTTTTGTATACTGTATTAGTTCCGACTGGCAGTGGTAATAAAACTTGACACTAATCATAATAATATTTGCTTGTTACTGTTAATAAAGCATATCCGTGCGAGCAAAAATTGTTTGCATCAAAGAGGGCCTTGCATCTAAGGACGTACTGCTTAGCCGTAAAGCTTAATACCTGTTGGGTGTCAGTAACTACCTGAATTAACAATCAATCAGTTATTCCGTCATCTTTGACAGTCGTTACAAGTAATTTGATTCATCGCTAATTTTTCCAATTTCTTGAACAATTCACACAATGGGCTTTGCGGAACAGCACAAAACATTCATGGTTGACACAATGACGACAACGACAGATTGATCAGTTTTCGATCAGACATTGAATTCCCACTTAGATTACCTTGTTTAACGGTTATGGATTACTTCGTTTTTCATCATTTAAAGAACATTATTTTTAAAACACCAGTTGAAAATTTAGAACAATTACAAGAAAGGATTATCCAAGAATGTGGTAACATTTCTCCATAGATGCTGGTCATCACTTTCGAAAATATGAAGAGACGTGTGAATTTATGCTTGGAGCATGGCGGTGGCCAATTTCAGATGTACTTATTTTTCTTTCTGTATATTCTTACTTTGTTAATTTTGTAAACAACAACTACTTATTTTATTACTTATTAGTTTAGCATATCATGTCATAATTTATGAATTTGACAAAATTTTAACCTAGATTTGGTTAGATATATCGTCCCCATATCATTGTGATCTAAACCAAGCCCAACGTTCTTTAATCCAAGCCCTCTTTGATGCAAATAATTTTTGCTCGCACGGTACTTACCACTAAAAATTAGTACTGTGATTCTCAGAAATTTAAACAGCTTCTAGTGTGATATTGTTCTTGTCGTTTAACATTGCATATAATTATCCATTATGCAATATGGTTTACTGAGGTGGTAAAATTCGTCTATAGATTATAAAGTCCGATACTAATAATGAGTGATGTGAAAAAGGATCTTCTATTGCTTTATCTGACATGGAAAGTTTAAGAAAACTTAAATAGAAAGTAAAAATAAATTAATTGGAACAGGTACTGGTACGATCAATAAAATTCAAATTCAGACAGGACAGCTAGAAGACTCCGACCAAAAGATGAGACCTGCGCAACAAATACGTTGAAACTGATATTACGACGCGCGAACCCCCACCAACGTCCTCTGGATTATAGGTTCTAATGGATACAATTCGTTTTTCGGAACACTGTTCTTCTTTCTTAATTGTAGAGAAAGCGCTTTACTGAGAACAAAATGCGTCGCATTAAGAAGACACAATTTATTTCTTAATAAAATTGCTGTATTAAAAGTAGTTCATTATTCAACAAGACTGTCCTGCTAATGGAACCGATTACTACCAATAAAAACACTGTTCTAGCAATAGTTCTGGAACTGATAAAAAAACACTAAAGCGGGTTTGATACACTAGCAAATTATTTAATATCGGTTAATAAAAAATAAGCTATTAATTCAAACTATGTCTTAGCAAACCTGTTGTATTAGAGCATTTTCCTCATTGCATCAACTCACAACAACAACGAAATATTTTGTTGATACATCCTTTATATTGTGCCATTATCAAATCTGTATTTCACTTGAAAGTAGATGTTCCAGTTTTCAATATCTAATGGGCAATTTCAAAGCACGAAAGCCTAAAATCTGAATAAAATTATTACGGCTAAAGATGCAATTATTGTTTAACCTATTTTTGACACATTTATTTATTTATTTATTTGCAGGTTTGTTTATAATATTATTATAATATAATTAAAAATCGATAACATTGTTTTTTTTTTTTAATAAAAATAAATTCAATGAAAGCATCATTACAAAACCATAGATTAACAAATCTGTCCGATTTTGTAATGCAAAATATACACCCATATAGATTATTAATTTTAATCAGATCATAAATATAATATTTAAAAATATAAGTAAATAATTCAAAAATATTTCATCAAAACAAAAAAAAAGGAACGGAAAAATTAAATAAGGGAGAAATTATAATAGAAAAATTGTAATAGAAAAATTTTAACATTTAGTATTACGTATATATAATTGGTTTACCTTTACATCATTTTGCATAATCCATGATTTTAATTTTCTTTTAAATGTCAAAAAACTCATAGTTTTCAAATCAGTAGGTAATATATTATAAATTTTGATGCCAACAAATAAAGCATTATTTTTTAAAAGTGTTAAATTAAAATTATCATAACATAAACATAGATTTGTTTTTTGTCTTGTTTGGTGCATATGAGTAATATTATGTAATAAATTTTTTTTTTTTTTATTTATTTATTTTACGTCAGCCTTTTTCCGCAACGAGGCCAATCACCGACGCCAGGGAATTTGTCACACACTATCTGGTAATTTTGCCGAATCCCTCTTTGTCGAGGGTAGGGTTCTTTAACGTGCCAACATCCATGACACGGGGCCCACAGTTTAACGTCTCTTCCGAAAGACGGTGCCACCTCTTAAACCAAATTCCAAATTTAACATCGACGTTGCCGGGAATGGAACCCGGGCCTACGATCTGTGAGGCTGCTGCGCTGACCACCAGACCACAACGTCGACTAATAAATTTTTATTTTTATATACAGGGTGTTCCGATGATCATGTTACAAAATTCTAGGGTAGATAAAACACACGAAAATAAGAAAAAAAGTTCATGTGAACATGGGTCCGGAAACGCTTCTTCAGGGAGCTAGGGCCCTTCGAAGATGACCTTCAAAAACTACTTACTGTGACAGATAGCGATTTTTACTAAGAGTACCTTTTTTATGTAAAAGGCATTGGAGAATCATAATCAGATATAAAAATGGTAAGAAATTAAAGCCTAAGAGGAGTAGGGTCAAATTTACTCAAATACCCCCTTGGTTTGTACGCCCCTGGTTAAAGGTGACAAAATCCGGAAGGCTCAAATTGATGAACCTACGAACTAGATTTCATGTCCCAAAATTGGTTGCGATAGCTGCAGTAGTACCGAAGCTATAAAACGAAAAGTAGTTTTTGAAGCTCATCTTCGAAGGGCCCTAGCTCCCTGAAGAAGCGTTTCCGGACCCATGTTCACATGAACTTTTTTTCTTATTTTCGTGTGTTTTATCTACCCTAGAATTTTGTAACATGATCATCGGAACACCCTGTATATATAAAATGGAAGTTTTGTAATAAAGTTGTTTTACATTCAGAATATTATTATTAACAAATAATATTTTAGAAGGAAACAAAATATGTTTATTAAATATTATTTTTAAAACATATTTTTGTATTGTTATAAGCGGTTTCAACTTCGAGTCGTATGCACTTCCCCAACCAATTATACCATAGGAAAGAATTGATTGAAAAAGTGCATAATAAAACATTAAAAAAAGTTTTTGATTCATAATATTTTTTAAAAGTCTAAATTTACATAAAGTGTTTCTTAATTTTTTTGTAAGGGTATTAATTTGATGATCCCATTTTAAATTTTGGTCAATAAATATTCCTAAATATTTTATAAATTCAATTTTTTTAATTTTATTTTGGCTAGAACAGTTCTAATTAATTCTAACTATATCTAATATTTCTAAACAATTTAAATCATGAATTTTAATTTCTTTTAAATCATTCGGCTGAGTATCTTTATAACAAGAAAAAGTAATAAATTTTGTTTTAGATAAATTTAAGTTTAATAGGTCATAACTCAAATTATTTTTTATTATTGAAATGTCTAGTTCTGAATTTGAAACGCATTCATTCCATGTATTCGCTGGTATTATTAATACAGTATCATCTGCATATGAAAATATTTTTCCATTTAACTCTGATTTTAATATATCATTAATATAAAGTAAGAATAAAATTGGTCCCAAAACAGTACCCTGAGGAACACCACAAATTAAATTAGTTGTTTTACTACTGAAATTATCTATTTTTACTTTCTGTTCTCTATCTGATAAGTAACTTTTAAATAAATTATACGCGATACCTCTAACTCCATAAGATTCTAGTTTAGATAACAGTTTATTGTGTGATACTGTATCAAATGCTTTTTGCAAATCTAAGAATATTCCAATAACTTTTTTACCTTCATCTAAACATTTTGATATAAAATGAGTAACATTAAAAATTGCATTCTCTGTTCCTAATTTTTCTCGAAATCCAAATTGATTAGGAGAAATTAATTTGTTAATTTCTAAAAAGGAATATAATTATTGATCTTTAATACATTTTTCTAAAAGTTTTCCTATTGTATTTATTAAAGAAATCGGTCTATAATTATCGCATAGTGTTTTGTCTCCAGATTTATAAATAGGAATAATTTTAGATGTTTTTAACATTTTTGGGAAAGTTCCTTGAGTAAGGCACATGGTAAAAAGATAACTAATTATTAAGGAATTGTTGGAAGGAATCTTAAGGTTGCTGCAAGTCGCTCATGTAGTGTAAAAGATTGTCTTAACTGCGTGTCTCGTTTGTGTTAATAAGAGAAGTAACTAATTTTAAAAGAGCAATTCATTCGCAAATAATTACACTAATTTCCCGTGTCCAGTTTCACCTCGTTTAAAAGATTAATAGTATTGGAAAATCGGTTTCTCTTCAAAAGCCTTTCCTTCACCTACTTTGTCCTTTGCTTTTTTTGTTTTTATAGCTAATGCCGCCGTCACTGCACATAAATATGTTGGTTTTATAATTACGTAGTTTTTGTTTAAATGGTGAACAAAACTGCAGTCTCGAGTTCGCCATTTTGTTCCACTTATGGTACTGCCATTGTGCGCTCTCAATTTTTATCCGATTTTTTTTTCTTGGTTAATATGATTGACTTTTTTTTAAATTCTTATTTATTTCGGATCCTCCTTCGCTACAATCAGGTTCTTTCTTTTTTATTAACAACCTATTTTTACATTGATACACAGGTCGCTTCAATGCTACTTTAGACCAGGGTCGATAATTTTTGAATCCAAAAAGAATAATAGTAAGATGAAACCCTTTGGAAAAGGAAGAGAATATAACAAAAATTAAAGGAAAAATAATTTACGGGTGATCCGAGCTCGGGAAGTGGAAGGGGTAGGGAAAGAAAGTAGAGATTTTAACGAACAAAAAGCCCACCGACTTTTTTAAAAAAGCAGATATTTTGACGTGAAAATTTTCGATTGAAAATTAGGGTGCTTTTTCGATATTAAGTCAAAATAAGGTGGAAAAATAAATATTTTAAATCAAAAAAATTACAGTTTGTTTGGGACATAAAAAGGTAAGTTTTCACCAAATTTCGTGAAAAAAATTTTTTTTTTGTAAAAGATAAAAATAAAAAACCAAAAACTTTTTATTTCACATAAATTTTGAGGTTATGTAAAAAAAGTGTAAATACAAAAGTTGTAGATCTTTTTATTACCTACAACTTTGCTATTTAACGTTTTTCCATAGAACTTGTAGTTTTGCCGGAAATCGAGATAAATCGCTTTCTACCCTTAAAAACTCACCCCTTTCCACTTCCGGATCGCCCGTAAATTATATTCTCTTCCTTTCCAATGGGTTTCATCTTACTATTATTTTTTTTTACTTTTTACCATTTGGATGGCTTATGCTTTACAAATAACCTCCCTTATTAATGTGTTTGTTTGAAGGTGGTAGACAATGAAGTAATATCAAAAAGATAATTAAACCGTTACAGGGTAAGTCATCTTCTTTTGTTCAGAACTCTAATCATTTTGTAAATATTCTGAAAACCGTCAATTTAGAACCACAAGACACATTTGTTAGTTTTGATGTAGAAAGCTTATATACCAACGTCCCAATAGGGGAATCACTGCATATCATTAAACAAAAGTTACAAGACGACCCAACCCTTTCAGAACGCACTAGTTTGCCGCTGGATGGAGTGATGGAACTATTGGAGTGCTGTTTACGTAGTTCCTACTTTCAAGTAAAAGATAGGTTCTATGCCCAGGATGACGGTCTTCCAATGGGTTCATCTCTCTCTCCGGTGGTGGCTAACCTGTACATGGAATGGTTCGAGTCACACGCTATTGACACTGCCAAGATTAAACCTAAACTTTGGCTTAGATATGTTGATGATACCTTTATTATCTGGACAGACAGCAACGAAGAGCTGATACGGTTTTTGGAACATATTAATAGTATAAGACAATCCATTAAATTTACCATGGAAACAGAAAAACATTCCACTCTACCTTTTCTCGATGTTCTCGTCAAACGAAGTGCTGATAACATAAAAACTTCAGTATACAGAAAACCCACTCACACCGGGCAATACCTTAATCACGGATCGAATCATTCAAACTCCATAAAACAGGGCATAATTCAAACACTTTATCACAGAGCATCTAACATTTGCAACAATCCGGAAGACCTAAATATTGAAATTTCAAACATCAAAAGAGATTTAAAACAAAATGGTTACCCTGAAACGTTTGTAACTAATACCATCTCAAAATTTAAAAATCGCGAAGTAAAAACTAATACAGAAGCTAGAGAGGAGCAAACATTTCTTACAATACCTTATGTCAAGGGGATTTCTGAAAAGATTAGAAGAATAACCAAAAACTATAATATCAAAACAGCCTTTAAATCCGGAAATACGCTCAGAAGCCTTCTTACAAAAGTAAAACCCCCCAGTAATGAAAACACAAAAAATTGTATCTATCAAATCCCTTGCGAGTGTGGCGAATCGTACATTGGAGAAACAAAAAGACCTCTTCCCGTACGAGTTAAAGAACATCTGAAACATACTCAAAGAGGTGAAACTTCGAGATCAGGTATAGCGGAACATGTATGGACTAACCAACATAATATACAGTGGTCAGAAGCCAGGGTTTTGGACACGGAACAGCACTGGAAAAAACGAAAATTCAAGGAAGCAGCTTTTATGAATCAAAATACACATATATTCAGTAAACCAAGTATATATATCCCCAATATCTGGAAGCCACTTCTTGTCCAAAACCAACAGCTCAAACTTCACACTCCAATAAGCACGTAGGCGGAGTCATCAAGCTTCATTGCACATGGATAGTATTTAAGACAGTAGCCTTAGAATTATAATTTAGTTTACACTTGAAAACGGTTAGAGATACTAACTAACCGAAACGTTGTGTTAAGTAACAAAATAAAGACAATGGAAGTCCGACAAGGTAATTTTTTTGATAATTTTTTTGATGCTCCCTTATTAAGTTCTCATTGTCATTTTTTACAGTTGTCTTTGAAGTTTCTTCAAATACTATAGCTCGAAACCTAGATCTATATATCATCTTAAAGCTCCGCTAGGACTGTTTGCACCTTTTCTCTATTCTTCTGAATATGCATATGCATTCGAAACATTTGTAAAGACTTTACCCTTCGTTAAAACTGTTTACCTTAATAGCAGGGCTTCATTATAGGACCACTGCTGTATATACTGTACACAAATCAAATACCTCAAGTAGTAAAAGAGAAATTAACAATCTATGCCGATGACACATCCCTGGTCATCAGTGAAATCGACAAGAGTTTGTACAACTGACATTCTTACACTTCGGGAGTGGTTCTCTGCTAACAATTTGTCTCTTAATAGTGAGAAAACACAGATACTGCCGTTACTTGCGGGATAGAAGTGGATGGTTCAAATATGAGAACTATAGAGCATGTTAAATTTTTAGGTATTCAGGCGGACCAGCATCCTGACTGGAAGGTACATATGAATGAACTGTGCCAGAATCTGAATGCATGTTGCTATGCGTTCAGAGCGATTGGGGGTATGTGTCGGTTTAGAGGCAGCAATGACCTTTTATCATGGCATATTTTGGGGTAACTCTGTTAAGGAAAGTGCAGATCTTTCAGAAGAGATGTCAGAGAATCTTATTTAAAATGGGCTGCAGAGAGAGTTGCAGACATGTGTTAAAAAATTAAAGGCTTCAAACAGTAACTGGCATTTATATGCTGGAATACAACACCTTGAAAGAAGCCGTGAAACAGAAACATCGACAACACTGCTTGAAGATCAATGTGTCACGTGACTTTTTTGAGGTTAGCCATGGTTTAGTATGTAATTTACGCGCGAACTAGGTGTAGGTGTCGTATTGATTTGTATTTTTATCCGGTTATCGATTGATAGTACCTATCTAATAGAAAATTTAAGTGACATGATTGCTAAGAACCTCTACACAATACTGATGAAAATTTTTTGTGCGGGTTTGCTCTAATAGCATTAATAAAGTGAAAAATTCAACTGCCTGGCCGGCCTGGCGGTTTGTTTACGGGTCTTATAAATGGCGGCAGAATTTTATTTGTTTTAATTTAAAAGTTGTGTTTTTTGTATTCTAGTTCGCTCTTTGGGATAAACTTTATTGATTTGAGGCTACAGTTAATTTATTAAATATTAAAGTGTTTATTTAACTTGAAGGTATATGTGAATTAGTTCAAAAATATCACTAGTAGAGATAGTTCATAAGTAGGTAGGATACCTCTAGATACCTAGGTACTTAGGTGAGTACTATTTTTTTTTTCTTTTAGTTTATTTATTTATCAACATGCCAAGCCCCTGCTGTATTCCTGGGTGTAACTCTAACTATAAAAGTGTTTTAAACGCAGGTCAAGAGAGTGTAATATATTATTTATACTTTAGATTTGACCAATGACTGTATAAACATTGTTAATCAGGTTTCAGTGGACATTGATATGAAGGTAATAGTTATTTGTTTCACTAGGCAGAAAAGCACAAGACTTAATGCCGCGGCTGGTGTTTCATAGACGAGGCGCAGCCGAGGCTAGGAAACCAGCCAAGGCATTAAATCTGCTTTTCTTCCTAGTAAAACATATAATTTTTTCTCCAAATTTGTTCCAATTTCACTCAAAATCGTATTTTTTTATATTTATGTATGTTATTTATGACATTTATTGAATTGTTGTATTTACTTGTCATTTAAAATTTTAATTTTTAATGACACCTGACAGGCTCAAAAGGTGTATTTTTTCTGCCTAGGCATAAAAAGTCCACTTTTTCTGACTAGGCAGAAAAAATACACCTTTTGAGCCTGTCAGGTGTCATTGAAAGACCGCTTTTAATGTCATTTGGAGAAAAAGGTTTTTTTTTTAAAGGTAATGAATTGGCTTACTATGATTTGAAATGGATTTCACCCTTTGAAATGAAACTAAGCAGGTGGTCTCAGCTTGAAAACTTATTGTCTCGGTACCAATTCATACATTGTGAAAGTAACAAAGTTACCTGGATAGTAGGTGACTTTCTTAAGACAAGCGTAGATTTCTTAAACAAGGCCTTAAGCTTACTACATTTTGAGACTTCAAAAGTCGATAATAATCAATCCTGTAATTCAAACGCAGAAGATAATAATTTGTATAATAAAATATTACTTTTGATCGATCAAATAAAACTACTCGTAGTGAAACAAAAACAGCTTCTCAACGCAATATTACTATTATTTAATTATTAGGTGAGTTGTTCTTGTTATCCAAAACTATTTATTACTTTTTTGTACATTTTTCAATATCAAGATAGGGGCAACAGAGCCAAGAAAGCACAAAAAAATATCAGAAAGAATAAAAAACTCGCCCGTTGCCGCGCGTCATAGGTATATAGCTTGTGGATTCGCAAGTCCCAGCTGATGCGGCTTTGCCCGCTGTCACTTCATGGCTTCTTTTCAAGGTGGTTGTGGCTGCAAGCAATCAAATTCACTCTAAAAAATAAACATTTATTTAGATTTAATGAAAGCCATCACAACAATAATATAAGAACAAAACAAAACCAAATTAGCGTAAAAACCAAATACAGTTTTATTCAGAATAATATTTAATCCAGTCTCATAAAAACCTGGAACAAAGTACTACCTATTAACCTAAGAACCCTGCCAGACAGCAAATATTTATTAAGATTAAAAGAACACTCTCTACGACCATCCGTACTATAACTTGAATGAATTGTTAAATAATTTTAATTTCACTTAGGTTGCCTGCTGATTGGTTTTTGGTATTTTCTCAGTTTAAATTTGCTTATTGTTGTTTGTCTTATTATTGACTAGTTGAAATTATTTAATATTTTACTTCTGGCGGTTTTATGATATTTCTTGACACGTTCAACACATCTAATGGCGTAAGTTGTAATAACTCAATGGAACAAACAAAGTTTATCTTATTTTATACCAGTGGGGAAAGACGCAAAGTGTCTTATTTCTTTATTTTCAACTTCGTTTTTATTTTATTAATAAATGTTACAACAAAAAAAGTTTTAATTTGGTTTATTTTGCACCCTCCCCCTGAAGACAATCCTGGTCCGCGACTGTTTGTTTTTTGAGCCACCCTACAGAATCAACAATAATTTTACGTTACAGGCCATTGCTATCATTCAACTTCCGTGTTAATATTTTTTGCGTATTTTTTAATGACAATTTAGTTATTGTACATTGTAGCAGCAGCGGCATTAAATGATCATCCCATGTTCCGTACATGGGTTCGCATTAATATGGTAAGGTAAGTATTAAGTTCTGGGCACAAATAAGGTTAACCTAAGCAATAGTACTTATTTTTTTTAATACTCCTTCTGTATAAAGAAAAACCATACTATACCCGGTTTTGTACAGGGCTAATACCTAATCCATGTACCGTGCGAGCAAAAATTATTTGCATCAAAGAGGGCCTTGCATCTAAGGACGTAATGCTTAGCCATAGACCTTAATACCTGTTGGGTGTCAGGAACTACCTGAATTAACAATCAATCAGTTATTCCGTCATCTTTAACAGTCGTTACAAGTAATTTGATTAGTAGTAGTAGTAGTAACAAGATTTATTTAGCAATGTGCTACAATTTAACAAGTTATATAAAATATTTGAACTAATTTAACAATATCATCTGTAAAAAATTTTTATCAGTCACTATTTTGTATTTAAAACAGATTTATATGTCAAATGTTTTGATAAACTACCTAGACAAAAATCTTTATTATACCTGGTTGAATAGTTAGATTTTCAAAATTTTGAGTTATAAAATCTTTCAAATGAGAAGGCAGTAAGTTATGTTGTATTTTAAAAATAAAAGTACAAATCAAAAAAAATATTAAATTTTTAACATTTAATTCATCGCTAATTTTTCCAATTTCTTGAACAATTCACACAACGGGCTTTACGGAACAGCACAAAACATTCATGGTTGAAGCGTATTTTCGAAACGGGGTTAGAGTAAATGGTGAGTGGCAATACAATTCGGGTTTGTGCATGGACGATTTTTACGAACATTTTCCTAACGTTGCTTTTATTGCTGGGGATTTTTATCATTGCCTGAAAAGAACCGTGGCTGTGTATAGGGCAACAGGTTCTATACAACACAAAAAAGGAGCAGGAAGACCATCTGTAAGAATAGAAGAACTTGTTGCAAAGGTTCGTGAAATAATGCCAAATACGCCAACAAATTTTATAAGACGCCTGTCCTAAGAAGTGGGAAGATCTAATGGAACATGCAGGACTATTCTTAAGAAGCAGCTAAATTTATTTCCTTATAAAGTGCAAGTATTTCAAGAAATACAAGCCGCCGATTTTCAAAGACGCAGAAATTACTCTCAATGGTTTACCCAAAATTTATTGGAAAGAAAAAATGATCTATTAGACCTGATATTTTTTCGGATGAAGCCTGGTTCCTCCTCTCCGGTTATGTAAATTCTTAGAATACACGCATGTGGAGTAGTGAAAATTCCCATTTTTTTGTGGAGTCCACATTACACCTTCAAAAATTAGCTGTTGCCTGAAGAAGAATTGTTGGTCCTATTTTTTTCCATGACACTGCACAGCGGTAGAGAGACAATGTTTTGAATCCATTTGTGGAGCAATTACTTGACGACGAACTACGTTTTGGATATTTTCAACAGGACGGTGCAATCGCCCATACAGCCGCCGAAACTATTAACTACTTACGCAATATTTTCGACGATAGATTGATCAGTTTTCGATCAGACATTGAATTCCCACTTAGATCACATTGTTTAACGGTTATGGATTATTTCGTTTTTCCTCATTTAAAGACTAAGTATTTTTAAAACACCAGTTTCAAATTTAGAACAATTACAAGAAAGGATTATCCAAGAATGTGGTAACATTTCTCCAGAGATGCTGGTCAACACTTTCGAAAATATGAAGAGACATGTGAATTTATGCTTGGAGCATGGCGGTGGCCAATTTCAGCAATTTATGTAATTATTTTTCTTTTTTTTTCTGTATATTCTTACTTTGTTAATTTTGTAAACAAGAAAAATAAATTTGTATTTGTCTACTTATTTTATTATTCATTAGTTTGGCATATCATGTCATAATATGAATTTGACAAAATTTTAACCTAGATTTGGTTAGATATGTCGTCTCCATATCATTGTGATCTAAACCAAGCCCTACGTTTTTAATCCAAGCCCTCTTTGATGCAAATAATTTTTGCTCGCACGGTACAAATACAAAAGTTTCGGTTATTGTTGATATTTTTAGGCTTGCGTTTGTGATTTTTTATTATCAATTAGTTTTAAGAACGAACTAATTGGAACCGATAGGTAAGTATTCCGTAACATTATAGGTACCTACCCAATGACATAACATAACAATGGAAAGTATGTTTATTAAAGATGTAAAATTTGTTTATTAGAAAAACGCGACTTTCGTTTCGTGAAATTAAACACGGAAGGATTAAATTGACAGGACGCATCGTTACCCTTGAAGGAAAGTGAAACCCCAGCTCGTGAGTGTGCGTTGTCACTTTTTATTAACTAATTGCGAACGTGTCGCTGGACGGACGCGCACCCGACCGTACAGGAACGTTTTTTTACAAAACAAAACACTAGTCATTTTAAATTGCATCGCTTTAAACCAGCAGGACTCGAAAAACGGGCTAACGGATCGATATGAAATCAATTCATTGAGCCTAATAAATAAAAATTTGGCAATCTTATAAAATCGAAGTAATTTCTTGAAAACCATTGAACAAAAACTAAAGTAATTTGAAGAAATAGTCCATACTTAAAGTGGAGTTGAAAGTATGAGAAGGAAAGAAAAACACAAAGTCTTCCTCCACAAAATTTAATAGAATAAAAACTCTAGTTTAAATGGTCTCTACATGTTTCGAACGTAGAAACGTTCATCATCAGGAGACAGAAATCTATTTTATGCTGATGGTGTTAGCAAAAGAGAAAATTATAACATTAATGGAGCTTTTATGGACGTAAAAAATTTAGAAAATTATTTTTAAATGTAGAAGAAACATGGCACGAAGAAAATTGACAACGGTTGAACCATACTGAGCATTCAAAAACGTTATTAAAGTAGGCCTAAACCAACCAAACTAAATGGGAAGAAGAGAAAAATTCTTTATAAGAAGGTGTCGAAAATTATTTAATTTTTAATTTTTGAAAAACATATCCAGCATAAGTAAGACATTATGAGGATAGAAGTGCAGTAGCACAATAATGTTGTTAGTCAGTACCCCAAAAAACTCTGTCTACCTAACAACATTATTGTGCTACTGCACTTCTATCCTCATAATGTCTTACTTATGCTGGATATGTTTTTCAAAAATTAAAAATTAAATAATTTTCGACACCTTCTTATAAAAATATTTTCTCTTCTTCCGAATTAGTTTGGTTGGTTTAGGCCTACTTTAATAACGTTTTTGAATGGTCAGTATGGTTCAACCATTGTCAATTTTCTTCATGCCATGTTCTTCTACATTTAAAAATAATTTTCTAAATTTTTTACGTCCATAAAAGCTCCATTAAAGTTCTAATTTTCTCTTTTGCTAACACCATCGGCATAAAATAAATTTCTGTCTCCTGATGATGAACGTTTCTACGTTCGAAACATGTGGAGACCATTTAAACTAGAGTTTTTATTCCATTAAATTTTGTGGAGGACGACTTTGTGTTTTTCTTTCCTTCTCAAAAACTAAAGTAATTGCTTTTGCGTCCAGCAATCGCTTAAAAGTGCAGGAATTGCTTCTAGTCAATGCTTATTCTTAAAAAATAGAAGCAGTTTCTATCGTTTGCTTAAAATGTGATGAATAAATTAAGGAATTGCTTTTTCCAGTGAATAGATCGCTTTCAACTTTTTAAGGTGGGTCGACCCCTGCATCATTTGCTTGGTAGCAGTCAACTTTAGTTCTCCGCGGCATACACGTGCGTTGCTCTTAATTTGTGTCCTCAATTATGGCTGAATATATGAACGTCCGTAAAAGAAAAATCTACAGTGTGTGTACGTAAAAATTGCTGATATGATGATTTCAGACAGTCATATCGATTTGACTGCGAAAATGTCGAGTGGTTGGCAAATTATTTTTTTGACTGATACTGGTGAAAGGCCAGGGGGTGTACTGTCGCCTTTAAATAAGATTAAAGTCTTTCTGCGGAAATTGTCGGATCCGGGATTTCAAAATTCTGTAGGTGAAGAACTCGGTGTTCACCAAACTACTGTCGGTAAGACATACACTTCTGTAATGGATGCAGTTTTGGAGAAGGCCAATATTTTTATTAAATTTCCTACAAGTGCTGAAGCTGTTGTGGAAGCTAAACGGTTGTGGTCAGAGAGATTTATTTATGTTCCTTTAATTTGTGAACGAATATCAATTGCTTGTCTTTAATTTCTTCATCACTGCTATCACTTTCCTTATTTTCACTGAAATCTGCCTTATCACAAATAATATAAGTTTCCTATTTTCCACAAAAACTATAATCTGAACAAGTGGATAAGACACGTCTGAACTTGTGTTGAATAAGAATTTGCTACAGAGGTGTAAGAAAAGCAGCAATTGCTTAAAAATTTCATTTATATCCAGATCTAGCAAGTGCTTTTACTTATAGCATTTGCTAGTCAAGCGATTGCTTTTACTAAAAAGTAATTGCTTCAAGTATATGCTTAATTTTTATTCATTAGGCTCAATAACCCATAATCAGTGGCGGATCCATGGGATACAGTCAAGGGGGGGGGGGCTACATCAAGGTTATAGCCAGCGTAAAATTTCGTGGGGGTTCAGAGTGAGCTCGTCTTTGATATCCTGTCGCCCAAGTTTATTAAGAATTCAGCCAATAACAAATATTGAATTAAAAGAGACAAAATAAGATTAATGGTAAAGCAAATTTAAAAAAAGGATGAAACATACGGAGAAAATTAGTTTTAACATTGGAAATGTTTATTTATGTTCGTTTATGGGGACCAAGTTACGAGTTCTTTCGTTCAAAGTCAAAAGACAATTTATGTCGCGCTCCTTGTTGCCGTGTGTTGGTTTTGTTGGAATTTTTATTTTTGGGTGTTGCTGATTGCGATGGGAAAAGGTACATATTTTTTAAGGAGAGTTGCATCGCGATTTAGAAAAAGTACCTACATATTTTAAGATAATTTTTTTTTAATTTTATTTAATTGATTTTTTTTATTCGGGCTAATAATTTATGAAAGGTATATATTTTTTTTAAAAAAATCATCCGATAAAGATAAGGATAAAAAAATTAAGGTATTTTAAAAAATACTTGTTTTAGCTATTTATTAGTTAGTTTTTTATTAGTTAGTTTTAAGTTGTTTACAAATAAAAAGCTGAAAAATCAGTATTTTTACACTGAAAAAAGCCTTCTATTCCTTATAAGCATCTACATTCTACATACTCTTTATACAACTGTTTAATAATATGTGACAGCAACGCGCTTTCCTACTGTAAGACAACACGCTATAGACCGTTGTGTAGTGATAATATCACGGTAATTTAGCCAATAAAAAATAGGAGTTATTGCTACCATAGAATGGTTTATAGTCATTATTGCTCTGAATACTCACAGTAAGTAATTATCAAGTTTTATTGAGGGTGTTATCTGGTTTTATATACTGTAATAGTTCCAACTGGCAGTTATAATGAAACTTGACATTAATCATGATAATATTTGCTTCCTACGGTTAATAAAGCATATACTTACCACTGTGCGGTATCCCGGGCCCACTCCTATAGGGCTGCCAGATTTAAAATATTAAAAAGCGGGAGGTAGGGTCCTAGCCAGTAGCGGCTTGTGACTTATTAACTTGGGGGTGCACTAAAAGCCCGCTGCAGGCGAAAATTTTTTAAGATCACGCCCAAACTCGGTGAATAATTTTTAATAAATATTTTTAAAATTTATGATTACCTATAGACCAGGGCTGAAGCCTTTGAAAATGGTAAAAAGTGAAAAAAAATAATAGTAGGATGAAACCCACTGGAAAAGGAAGAGAATATAACAAAAATGGAAGGAAAAATAAATTACGGGCGATCCGAGGTCGGGAAGTGTGGGGAGGGGGGGGGGGGAGTTTTTAAGGGTAGAAAACGATTTCTCTCGATTTCCGGAAAAACTACAAGTCCTACGGAAAAAACGTTAAATGGCAAAGTTGTAGGTAATAAAAAGATCTACAACTTTTGTATTTACACTTTTTTCACATAACTTCAAAATTTATGTGAAAAATTGAAATAACCAAGTTTTTGGTTTTTTATTTTTATCTTTTACAAAAATTTTTTTTTATACACGAAATTTGGTGAAAACTTATTTTTTTATGTCCCAAACACACTGTAATTTTTTTGATTTAAAATATTTATTTTTTCACCTTATTTTGACTTAATATCGAAAAAGCACCCTAATTTTCAATCGAAAATTCTCACGTCAAAAAATCTGCTTTTTTAAAAAAGTCGGTAGGCTTTTTGTTCGTTAAAATCTCTACTTTCTGATGGTGTAAAAAAAATATACATTACTATGGTAAATGTTCTCAAAAAATGCAAAGAACGACAAGGCGCCAACTCGCCTAACAATTTACATACCTATGATGTAATGTTTACAAAGTAATTTTTTGTCAACAGAGATTTTATTTTTTTTTTATAATTTATCCTATTTTTTTAACTGCGCAGCCCGAGCACGGGCCCTTAAAAGAGACGTGGGCCCGGGAAATGTGCCCCCCTAGCCCCCCCCCCCCTCTTGTCAGCCCTGCTTACCACTAAATATCAGTACTGTAGTTCTCAAAAGTTTAAATAGTTTCTAGTGTGATATTGTTCTTGTTGTTTAACATTGCATATTATTATGATTATCTATTATGCAACATGGTATACTGAGATGGTAAAATTCGTACATAGATTATAAAGTTCAATAATAATGATGGGTTGTGCGAAATAAAAATCTTCTATTGCTTTATCTGACATGCAAAATTTAAAAAAACTTAAATACAAAGTAAAAATAAATTAATTGAAACAGGTACTGGTACGATCAATGAAATTCAAATTCAGGCAGGGCAGCTAGAAGACTTTGAACAACGATGTGACCTGGGCAACAAATACGTTGAAACTAATACTACGGCGCGCGGCGATTGCCGATCGCTACGAACCCCCACCAACATCTTGTGGATTATAGGTTCTATCGGATACAATTCGTTTTTGGGGACGCTGTTCTACTTTCTTAATTGTAGAGCGCTTTATTGGGAACAAAATGCGCCGCATTGAGAAGATACAATTTATTTCCTAACAAAATTGCTGCATTAAAAGTAGTTCATTAATCAACAAGACTAGTGTGCTAATGAAACTGATTACTACCAATAAAAACACTGTTCTAGCAAATCGGGAATTGATATAATACTAAAGCGGGATTGATACATACACTATAAGCGATGTACAGGGTTATCCAACCAAGACTAGACAAGGCGGTTTTTTGAATTTTCCTGTACTTTTATAAAAAAACTGAAATAGCCATCTTAAGTCATTTTCTCCCGCGAATTCGAATATCTTCAGCAAATAACAATTGAACATCAAACAAAAGTACTAGGGGTCACTTTGATATTTTTTTAAATGGGATGCCGTATTTTTAATGAGCTTATCCGATTTCTCATATAAATTTTGATCTAAAATGTTGGATTTTTAATTCAAAAACGCCTTTTTTCTTCAGTTTTAAATTCGGAAAATGTTCGTCTACCGTACGATTAATACCTATGGATACCCGTTTCACCTGTTCAACCTTTAACCTGCTTTAAAGCGTCCGTCAGTTAGACAAAATAATCAAGTGTCAAATTTCTATATATTTTTCACGTTCTTTGTGTTTGTCGAGCATTCTCTCCACTTTTGTAATATAATTTTATTACACTTAGCCGTTCTTCTAAAGAATATTTCATTATTTGTAATTAATTCGTGAAAAATATATAGAAATTTGACACTTGATTATTTTGTCTAACTGACGGGCGCTTTAAAGCAGGTTAAAGGGTGAACAGGTGAAACGGGAATCCATCTATCAGGTATTAATCGTACGGTAGACGAACATTTTCCGAATTTAAAACTGAAGAAAAAAGGCGTTTTTGAATTAAAAATCCAACATTTTAGATCAAAATTTATATGAGAAATCGGATAAGCTCATTAAAAATACGGCATCCCATTTAAAAAAATATCAAAGTGACCCCTAGTACTTTTGTTTGATGTTCAATTGTTTTTTGCTGAAGATATTCGAATTCGCGGGAGAAAATGACTTAAGATGGCTATTTCAGTTTTTTTATAAAAGTACAGGAAAAGTCAAAAAATCGCCTTGTCTAGTCTTGGTTGGATAACCCTGTACCTATTTAGTATGGGTTAATAAAAAATAAGGTACCTATCAATACAAACTATGTCTTAGCAAACCTGTTGTATTAGATCATTTTCCTCAGTGTATGTTATTTACATATAACCTTATTAGTTAGTTGTTGAGAATAATAATAATAAAATTATGTTTTATATATAATTCAATCATTTCCAATGTTTCCGCTGGTTACAAGCATTGCGAAATCTGTGAATTTATGCATTATCGTACGAGCGGCTAGTCGAACAAATCAGCCAACAAATCCGTAATCTTACTTTACATGAAATGATATTAATTTAAGTAGGTACAGGTACCCGACGTTTAATATAAAACTTTAAAGTAGACGAGCGTGTTGACACGACACAAGACGGCCTCTCCATCACGGCATACTTGACTCCGCTGTTCCCAACCCCGGCGACCCGATTTCCGTTGACCCCTGACGTCACTTCCGGCCAGAGCAGGTTGCTTGCGTCGCTCTCATGTTTATTCACTCACTCATGAAATTAAAATATTCACTTGGTTATTTCGGGAACGACAAGAAATTGTATTTAAATTTTATAATTATTTACAGTAGATACATGTCTAGATACTAGTAGGAAGTAATCGGCACTTTACTGTTTGGAAAAAAAGGGTTTTCTATCGCTAAAGATGGACAACTCATCGTCCCACGAATAACGGAGTAAAAAACGGAGGGTGTGAGGGCATGTAAGCGCAGTGGCGCAGCCAGAATGTTGTATTGTTTTCAAAAAAAAGAACAGGATTTCAAAATTTTAAAAAGCGTTTTTTTTTTATTTGGTCGTTAATTTTAATACTGTAGGAAAATTTGTATGAATACAAATTCTGTATTTTTTAAATTATTACCTGTTTAAAGGCCGTTTAGACCAGGGTCGATAATTTTTGAAACCAAAAAAAAAATAATAGTAAAATGAAACCCATTGGAAAAGAAAGAGAATATTACAAAAATGAAAGGAAAAATAATTTACGGGCGATCCGAGGTCGGGAAGTGGAAGGGGGTGAGTTTTTAAGGGTAGAAAACGATTTATCTCGATTTCCGGCAAAACTACAAGTCCTGGTGGAAAAACGTGAAATGGCAAAGTTGTAGGTAATAAAAAGATCTACAACTTTTGTATTTACATTTTTTTCACATAACCTCAAAATTTATGTGAAAAATTCAAATAACCAAGTTTTTGGTTTTTTATTTTTATCTTTTACAAGAAAAATATGATTTTTAATCGAAAATTCTCACGTCAAAATATCTGAATTTTTAAAAAAGTCGGTGTGCTTTTTGTTCGTTGAAATATCTACTTTCTGATGATGTAAAAAAAATATACATTACTATGGTAAATGTTCTCAAAAAATGCAAAGAAACGAAAAAAACTCGAATCCTAATTTTTTTTTTTAATTATTATGTACAATTTTGAGCTATTTATTAAAATTTATACTTTAATTACTCGAAAAAGTAACATTCCATGTTACATTGATAAACAAAAAAAATTACAAATCCATAAAACATAAAGATCGCAAAAAATATGCGAAAATAGTTGTTCTAAATATAATTAAAGGTAGGATTTAACGGGAATTTCATCACAGGGGCGTCTCTAAAGCTGTCCACACACGAACAATATATTGATCAGTATAGGATCGTTAATATTGAAGTCCGGATTTTAAAACGTTTATCAATATGAGTAATCGGATATACAGACTGTCCGCGGATAGGGTTTACAATAGCAGAAATGGATGAAAAATTTCATTTTTCGGGAAAGTCATTCTTAATTAAAAAAAATTTGCTTGTAAAAAAATGCAATTCACGAAGAGAAAATTTTGATTTTTTATACAGGGTTCGCAAAAACTTCAAAAACATGATTTTTCTCCTAGAGTAAACTATACCTTTATTTTTCATTTTTGACCAAAATGCCAATTAGAAAAACATTTGTAATTTAAATCCGATATTATATATTTTCGTTTTTTTAATTTTTGGAGGTAAAAGAATTTTTTTTTGGATAGCAGCATTAGCGGTCGAAATACATACATTATCAATGACAGAGGGGTATCAAAAAGTTTCAAAAACTGATTTTTGGTGTTACCAGAAATATGTATTTTCAATTTCACAAATGAAATGACCCCGGAAATAACACTTAAAATAACAACAAATAACAATTTCATAATTTGCTATTCAAATACTCCCCCTCCATATTCAACACATTTTTTCAGCTGTAAACGATTGTGGTCAAAACTTCTTCGAATTTCTTCAATGGAAATTGTTTGAACAGCTTCAACAATTCGCTGTTTTAGAAGCTATACGTCGTTCTCAATTAGACGGGAGTACACTAATTGTTTGAAGCGCCCCCAAAGATAGGCATCTGAAATAGTTAAATCGGGACTTCTTGGGGGCCACAGAACCGGACCATTCCGACCAATTCATCTGTGGCCAAATGTATTATTAAGCCATTCCCTCACTTCAATTGCGAAATGCGCAGGGCATCCATCTTGTTGAAAGTACATTTCGTTCCTAAATTGGAGGGGCAATTCTTCTAGGTTATCAGAAAGGAATAAGGAATGTTTCCAACATTTTAAGGTAACTCCTATGGTTACGTGTTTTCGAAAAAGTATGGGTCAATAATGCCATAATAAGAAATCACACACCAGACATTTCCTTTTTTTGTAATATTGTCTTCTTGCAGGAATTCTAAAACGGGAATTATTTTCGTTCCAGTATCTAATATGCGCAGAAGACACTTTCCCGTTTGTTGAAAATGTCAATTCATCGGAGGACATGATAAATTTCTGAAAATTCCTGTTTTCACTTACAATTTTGTTTCCGACCCAATGAAAAAAATCCAAACATTTAGCTTCGTCCTTCTTCCAACGTTTGATTAAAAGTTGACTTAAATGTGAATATTTTGTTTGCCTTTAAAATATACTGAATATAAGTTTTTCTTACTACATCAAGCTCTTAAGCTCGGTTTCTTAATAAAAGGGAAGCTGTGTCATTATGATCATAGTTTTTTTTTTAATTGGGAACTGAACCAGTTCGCTGAAGTTTTCTTAATAATTTATAAAGTCCCATGTTTGAGACGTAAACATTAGGGTATTTTTGGTTAAATTTCTCTATCACAAAGTTGTAAGAACTTTCGCCCGCACCGTAACATTAAACTAAATAAATCCTTTGTTCTAAGGTCAACATTTTCAAAACACATCAAATTCTATTTGACAACTTCAAATTTGCCCCATACGTAAGTCAAATTAATAAAAAGATAAAAAAATTCCTTATTTTTACACAAGATATGGTAGGAATGCATTTAAAATTTTAAAATAAGATACACACCACCCATTATGAAAATAGAGTCTAATAAAATTTTATATTAATATTTTTATTGAGCAGCAAAATTTCCATTTACCTCTAAAAATTAAAAAAACTAAAAAAATCGAAGATTTATTTTAAATCTCGGATTTAAATTACAAACGTTATTCTAAATAAGTTTTCTAATTGACATTTTGGTCAAAAATGAAAAATAAAGATAGTTTACTATTGGAGAAAAATCAAATTTTTTTCTTCGTGAATTGCATTTTTTTACAAGCAAAACGTTTTATCAGGAATTACTTTTTCCCGAAAAATGAAATTTTTCATCCATTTGTGAAACTTACAGAAAAAAAAAAAAAAAAAAAATAATTTAAAAATAATTTCCAGAATTTTCTCTCGACCGCTTTATTCATAATTTTTTTCCCCACGTTTCAATGCATTCTAGTTTCCGAATTTCCGAGATATGGCCGGTGGCCACTCTTAATGAAACACCCGGTATAAAGACTAATAAAGAGTATGTGAATTATTCTAAGGAATAGAAGGCTTCTTTCCAGTGTAAAAGTTTGTAACATGATCACATTAACACCCTGTATAAAAGGCTGATGCGTTTCCTTATCATAACGCTGTATATAGATTAGATATTTAGATTGTTTACGCCACTTTTCATTATAATATCGACTTGAAACAATTGGGAAGGTGTCAGATGTAGGTACACACACGTTACACTCTGTACCTCGATACCGTTCTCCGGGTAGTGCCGTGTGCCCAGTGGGCCGCAGAAGACGGTGTTTCCGGTTCCGCCTGTGTAGAGATCCGCAGATAAAGAGCCCTCCGACGCAAGAGTCGTATTTCTTTGTTGTTATGGTACCGGGCCACTGGACGGCAGTGGCGCATCCAAAGGAAAATATATTATTTTTTAAACCGAATTATATTATGAGGGAATAGACAGGACGCGTCTCGCTCCCCCCCCCCCCCCCCCCTTAATTATGCTGAAAAGGTTTTTTTTACAGAATTTTAGTTTTGCTCCTACACTGAGAAAAAGTCTTCTATTCCTTATAAGGATTAACATACTCTTTATACAACAACAACAACTGTTTAATACTATATTATGTGACAGCGACGCGCTTTTCTACTATAAGACAACGAAAATTGTTGGACCGTCGTGTAGTGATAATATCACGGTAATTTAGCCTATAGGAAATAGTAGTTATTGCTACCATAGAATGGTTTATAGCCATTATTGCTCTGAATACTCACAGTAATTATCAAGCTCTATTGGGGGTGTAATCTGCTTTTACATACTGTATTAGTTCCGACTGGCAGTAGTAATGAAACTTGACATTAATCATATTAATATTTGCTTGTCACGGTTAATAAAGCATATTATTTGAAGGTTGGAGACAATGATGTTTCTTGAATGATGAAAGAGTTTTGGGCTTCCATTGTCTTTATTCAGTATTCACCTGAAGACGACTGGAGATACTTACCAGTTGAAACGTTGTGATTTAAAACAAATAAAGACAATGGAAGTCCAAAACTCTTTCATCATTCAAAGCATATTATACTTACCACGAGAAATCAGTACTGTAGTTCTCAAAAATTTAAATAGCTTTTAGTGTGATATTGTTCTTGTCGTTTAACATGGCATGTGATTGTCTCTTTTGCAACATGGTTTGCGGAGATGGTTAAATTTGTTCATAGATTATAAAGTCCAATACTAATGATGAGTTGTGCAAAATAAGAATATTCTATTGCTTTATCTGACATGCAAAGTTTTAAAAAACTTATACAGTGAGGACCTAAAGTCCGCCCCCCCCCCCCCCTCTAACTTCTAAACCGTTCGGTATATTTTAATGAAATTTTGAACGATAATATTTGAGCAAGTCTTGCACTTTTTGACATACCAATGACAGCTTTAAATGTCAAGATGACAGCTGGGTCCGCTTTTGGAATATTTTTTTAAATGGAAAGGGGGTTCCAATGGTAGCTTATTTTGAAGGTCTTTTAATGCTTAAAACATTCTCCAATTTAAAAAACAATTGGTTCAGTATTTTCTAAACAGGAATCAATAATATCGGTTTCTACCAACGAAATAAGAATACAAAGGAAGTAGGGTATGGTAGATTGACAGTTGTCCGGGATGGGGTCTGATGGCGGCTACATTTAACGCACGCGCGTTTCCGGTTTACCTGTGGCGTATCATTAAAATGGTAATAACAAAATGATTAATGAAATTTTATTTGGACGAAAAAAATAAAAAATATATTTAGATTCATATATAGCTATAAGATACGGTAAGGTTGGTGTAATAAAACAATACAACTATTTCTTTTAATTATTTATTTAAATAAGGTAACGGAGGTGAAAGGGTAATGTAAATATCTGGTTAAATAACTAAAAAACACGTTATTATACATTAAAAAAAAATTGCAGAAGACAAATTGTTTCAGATAATCGGCAAAATTATTGCCAAAACGTCTACGTTAAAAAATAAAATTTTAAAAAAACCTTACTCTTTCTTCATGAACCAAATCACAAGAAAATAATAAAATATAATATAATATACCTAGTCCTGTTTATTATAATATGTACCTAAATAATATTAATGAGATTTCTAGTATACAAGAAAATTGTCAAATGACAAACTATGCAGATAATACAAACATTTTATTTATTTGTAGTATCAACAACTTAACAAGTTAATTATAGATACATAAACCCAATTTCTAAAAGCTATCCTAAGCTATAATAAATATTCAATTAGCATTTGCCCAAGCAGTTCATTCCTTAATTTTAATTTTTGATAGTTTAAATTATATATGTCAATGTCTCCACAATATTTATTAAAATAGAGCACAGTCACAGTGGTGAGTTTTTGTATAGATTTGTCCTCGGTGTAGGAAAATAAAATACATGTGCGGATCTAGTATTGACTAAGCCTATTCTAAACGGAAGCAGTCCTAAGAACTCTTTATTATCTATTTTGTCTCTAAATATTTTATATAAGAAAATAATTCTTGCTTCTATACACAATAGTCTATTAAACAAATTACACAAAAGCCCTTGATCTGTACCTCTTGGCGGATAAACTGAAAATGACTTGTAGTACAAAAATTTTTAAAATTTACGCTGAATAGATTTTGAAAGAGCAATCTTGTTGGCATACTGAGGATCCCAAATAGTGCATGCATACTAAAGTTTTGTAGCTACCAGGGATTTATATAAAGTTATTATGGCGTTAACATTTTTAAAGTATTTACAAGTTCTTATTATAAATCCTAGCATATAAAGACCATGAGCTTCTCGAGCAACATATTTAACAATTTATGATTGAAGTAAATAATTATTGGTTTTCTAAAGATAAACTGATATTAAATAAATCAAAGACCGTTATCACCTTGTTTAAGACTAACCCATACACTTTGGAGAATCGGGAAACAGTAACCATTAATGATTGTCATATAAGATTAAAGGAATATACTAAAATCTTAGGTGTGTTGTTGGATAGTAAAATGTCCTGGAAGAACCATGTCCTGGAAGAGGCATATCCTGGAAGAGCCATGTCCAATATATGTTGTAACCAGAAGGTGTTCCAGTTAGATTCACAGTAGGATAATTATCTTCAGGCAGGTTTTGACAGGGTGTCTTATAAGATATTGCATAGGAACGTACCTGCCAAAAAATATAAGTTTTTAAATTATTTGTTTGGCACCTTTACCAAATGACACAAAAGTAACTATAACGTGATACTAACTCTCTTTGTAAAATTTTTTTTTTTATATTTTGATATGAATTTCTTTAAATGATAGAAGGTTTGGGACTTGCTTTGAATTTATTTTTTTAATCAATGGTATCTCCAGTCGTCCTCAGGTGAATATTGAGAAAACGTTTCTATCATTCTAGAAACATCATTGTCTTCCAGTGGCGCACCCAGGGGGGGGCCAAGGGGGCCTTGGCCCCCCCCAAAACCCCCAATGAAATAAAAATTATGAAAGTGGATAAGTATTTTAAAAAGTCAATTTTCTTAGATTTACCTCACGGGCCTCGTTTGAGGGGGGCCAGGTGGGGCATTTGCCCCCCCCCTTCCCCTGGAAGTTGACTTATTGACAAAAGTTGACTTATTGAGGTTTAATATGGTTTGATTGAATTTAAGAATTTATTATTTCGAGTTTTCCTTTATATTTTTGTTATTATTTTGGGGTAGTAAAGACTTATTTTAATAAAAATAAACAGTTTTAATGCCAAAACGACTATGAATGTTTGAGAAACAATTTTAGCTCATTAAGTATTGAGCAAAAAATTGAAATTAAAATTAAGGGAAGACCTAAACTCTCGAAATTAACTTGATACATACCACAAAGTGTAAATCTAGGGACTTTATTGTTATTGATAAGTTTGCTGCAAATAAAAACAGATGAATGAACTTTACTTTTAAACAATGTACCCACTAATGAAAAATAAATTAGCCTTTCTATTTTTTATCTTATTTCATTTTCAATAGAATAAGAAGGTAATCATAAATTTTAAAAATATTTACTATAATAATTATTGACCAAATTTGGGCGTGGTCTTAAAAAAATTTCGCCTACAGCAGGCTTTTAGTACACCCCCAAGTTAACAAGTCACAAGCCGCCAATGCCCCCCCCCCCCCTAAGAAACCGTTTAACGACTCCCATGACTAGGCTATTGCGATCTTCCCTGCAAGAGTACCTGTTAAAAAAGCTCCAAAGTTCTAGAAAAATGCGTAACTTAAAAGTTTATTAAAAAATTTGTTTCCAGCACTGGTTGGCGGGCCCCCCCCTAACATAAAATCCTGGGTGCACCGCTGTTGTCTTCAGTCTTTAAATATGAATTTCTTTGTTTATCGTACCTACACTTCCATATTTTATTACATTCTTTATCCATGGGTTTAAAATTTTAAAAGTAGATTAAACCAATAAAACATCTAAAAACTTTCATTGATACATAATTTATGAAAAAGTGACAAAGCATTCTGACAAAGCTTCCTCAGAAGGATAAATAATGCAGAATTATTTGTATTCATATTCTTAAGTACCTACCTACATATTTTTGCAATATATTATGTAATGACCCGATACAATAGTTTCAAAACTTACATTTTTTAACCTGGCTACTTCAAAAGTAGGCACTACTGCAGTTGGGACCAATCTAACTTTCAATCTTGAGGTTCTGTCAAAGCAATCTTCAGGAAAATGCTTCTAGCAAAGAACTGTATTTCGTGTAGGATCCCAATCACTTCGGTTTACAATTTTCAACCACGCCTTTTTTCTTAGGTAATTATTTGGAAAACTAAAAACCAATAAGTATTTTTAATTTGCTTTTGTAGAAATGGGGTAACCCAGTCGATTAATAAATAAATAATATTTTTCTGGTTTTATAAGACGAACGCCCATGAATGACATGCGAGGTTCGGAGGTTATGTGTATTTTGATATTAAATTAAAATATTTTTTTTTTCTATACAGATTAAAAAAGTTTATATATCTAAACATAAACTTACCGATGAAATGTAATGCCCAGTTTTTTACTTCATAGCGTTTGGGAGCACCCACAAGCAGCACAACTAACCATATTTAAAGCTTATTAATTAACCCAGAATAACAACTACTTAAAATGTTTTAATCGCTGTCCAGCGCTAAAAGTATACTCCACTGTCACACTAAAGTAATTATAAGTTTACTAGTATTCGTTAAATATGGTTGTTAACTAATTAAAATGCAAAATAACTCAAAAAAGGCCAAGAAAGCAGAAATCACAGCTCGACCTGTCAACCACGGTCAAACACCAAAACAAACATGGAGTCATATTGTGGTGTCTCAAAATGGCCGACTTCCGTCGGTCGGTTTGTTAGGCGGTTTATGCAAAATCCTACTTCCTTTGTATTCTTATTTCGTTGGTTTCTACATTATGACTACCACTGTTTATAACACACTTTTTTTACCTATAGTTGTCTATTGATTGTTGCTGTCATACTGTTTTTAAATGTCCGATTAACAGAAAATATTTTTAACTCGAAATTGTCTTAAATGGCTCGTTCTTTAGAAGATAAATTTGAAGCGATTATTATTTTTGGCGAAGCTAACCGAAATTACCATGCTGCTGTTCGTATGTTCAATGAACGATATCCGGAACGCCAAATATACAGAAAATTTTTGCGAAAACTAATCTTAAAATTTCAAGAAACTGGTTCGGTTAAAGACGCACCAAGGTCTGGAAGGCCAAAAATCGTGGAAGATGTGAAAGTCCAAGTTTTAGCTGAAATGGTTGCAACAGCCAACAAAACACGTGGCTGAGGCATGTAATGTTTCTCGTAGTTCTGTCAAAAGAATTTTGAAAAGCCATAAATTTCACCCATATAAAATGAAAATTATACACGAATTAACAGAAGATGATCCAGATAGACGACTAGAATTTTGCGAAATTATGTCAGAAAGAATCGTAAGGAATAATAACTATTTGCGGAATATCTGTTTTAGCGACGAAAGTACTTTTTTCTTACATGGACGAGTTAATACCCAAAACTGTAGGTACTGGAGTGATGAAAACCCTCATGTTTTTCAGGAGGGACACACACAGTTTCCCCAGAAAATAAATGTTTGGGCAGGCATTTTGGGTAATCACATTATAGGTCCCATTTTTCTGGAATATAATCTTAATGGCCCCAGGTACCTGGATATGTTACAACATACAATTACTCCACTTATTAATGATGTTGTTGCCCAAAACCCACATGAGTTTCAAGAGATTGTATTTCAACAAGATGGTGCCCCGCCACACTATTTTAGGCAAGTCAGAAATTACCTAGACGAATCTTATGAAAATAGGTGGATTGGTCGTCGAGGTCCGACAGAATGGCCAGCTAGATCGCCAGACCTAACGCCTCTAGATTTTTTTTTTGGGATACGTTAAAACTGAAGTTTATAAAACGGCTCCAGGCTCATTAGAAGAACTTAGGCAACGAATTACAGATGTTTGTTCAAGGATAACACCACAGGTGCTTCACAATGTCCGAAAGGAATTTACTAATAGAATATTTATTTGCCAAGAGGTCCATGGCGGTCATTTTCAACAATTGTTGAAGTAACCACTGTTTTGTAGATGTGTCCCTTTATCTTTTGTTTAAAATACTTATAATTAATAAATTTCATTTCATACTGAACCAAATGTTTTTTAAATTGGAGAATGTTTTAAGCATTAAAAGACCTTCAAAATGAGGTACCATTGAAACCCCCTTTCCATTTAAAAAAATATTCCAAAAGCGGACCCAGCTGTCATCTTGACATTTAAAGCTGTCATTGGTATGTCAAAAAGTGCAAGACTTGCTCAAATATTATCGTTCAAAATTTCATTAAAATATACCGAACGGTTTAGAAGTTAGAGGGGGGGGGGGGGACGGACTTTAGGTCCTCACTGTATAGAAAGTAAAAATAAATTAATTGAAACAGATATTGGTACAATCTAAAGAATTCAAATTCAGACAGGCAGTTGGAAGACTCCGAACAACAATGTGACTTGCGCAATAAATATTGTATATACAGGGTGATTCACGGTGAATGAAACGTTAGACGTTTTTGACGAACCAGTAAAGGAATCGTTCTGAAAATTTGGTCGTTTACATAAACGGATACGCTCTACCTATATAAAATATTTTTAACAATACAGTGTTGCCGCTTTCACACAAAAATAATAGTCACTTCGATATTTTAAATGGAACACCCTATATATTATTTAATTTTTAAATTCTACATAAAATTATAATTATTTTTTAATAAAAGCATTATTAGGCTATGCTTAATGGTTTCCGAGATATTGTCTCTTGAAAAATGACATTTTTGAACTTTGACAGCTTCTAGCTTTTTAACTGTACGTCTAAGAGCAAAACGGCTTACATGTCCCTATCTTCGATTTTTATTATCTTTCCAAAATTGTCAATTTCCGGTTAAACCGGATGTAGGAAATATGATACTTCCGGTTTGACCGGAAGTTGTTACTTTTGGAAAGATAATAAAAATCGAAGATAGGGACATGTAAGCCGTGTTGCCCTCAGACGTACAGTTAAAAAGCTAAAAGCTGTCAAAGTTCAAAAATGTCATTTTTCAAGAGACAATATCTCGGAAACCATTAAGCATAGACTAATAATGCTTTTATTAAAAAATAATTATAATTTTATGTAGAATTTAAAAATTAAATAATATATAGGGTGTTCCATTTAAAATATCGAAGTGGCTATTATTTTTGTGTGGAAGCGGCAACACTGTATTGTTAAAAATATTTTAGATAGGTAGAGCGTGTCCGTTTATGTAAACGACCAAATTTTCAGAACGATTCCTTTACTGGTTCGTCAGAAACGTCTAACGTTCCATCCACCGTGAATCACCCTGTATATATATATTGCCAAAATATTCTAAGATAAATTGTAAAAATTTGATACCCAAAATCGTGAAATTCGTGAGATTTTTAAAAAAATTTTAAAAGGGGTCAAAGTAGTTTGAAGAAAATAATGAAAGCTTATAAACAACAAACATATATTTATTTTCTGTAGTCAAAAACCAAGTATGTAGTATTAAAAAATGTAGTAGGTAGTTAGTCAGATTCCGAACCGCTAGAATCATCTTTTCTATGCAAATTACTCCAATAGTGGCAGTAGTAGTTAGAACCGAAAGTCGTAACGCAGAAAATCATACGAGGATTTTTATGTGAATGCAATAAATTTGTGACGTTTGTTGTAAATAAAAATTATTTTTTTGTAAGTTACTTATGAAATAAAATAAAAATCGTGAAAAACGCGAAGGGATTCGTGAAATCGTGAGATAATTCCCGAAATCGTGTAATCTCAGGATTAATCGTTAGTTTTGGTAACACTGACTAGGGCGCGCGACGATTGCCGATCGTCCGTGGATTATAGGTTCTAACGGGTACAATTTATTTTTGGGGACGCTGTTCTGCTTTCTTAATTGTAGAGAAAGCGCGTTACTGGAAAATAAATGCATTACAGTGAGAAAATACAATTTATTTCTTTACAAAATTGCTTTATTAAAATAAAAGTAGTTCATTATTCAACAAGACGTGGTGCTAATGGAACTGATTACTACCAATAGAAAACTGTTCTAGCAAGTCTGGAATTGATATAACACTAAACCGGGTTTGATACACTGGCAATTTATTTAAAATATGGGTTAATACAAAATAAGCTGTCAATACAAAATATGTCTTAGCAAACCTGTTGTATTAGATCAGTTTCCTTAGTGTAAGTGAATTTTGAGAAAACGACAAAACTCGTATACCTAATCGTACTTTATTAATGGAACGTGAATATTATGATAAATTCACTGTGATTAAAAGGCCCATCGGTAAATAAGTTTTTTTATAATCAAAAAATCGTAATTTTAAAACGCAACTGCCAAATTTAAATCTTCTTTTATAAAGTTAATACGGATTTTAAACAGTTAAAACTTACCTACCAAAGTAATCAAGAAGTTTGATTAAAAACAAGACAATGATGGCTAAACAATTACATATTTTAAGTTATTTTTATAATGGCGCTTTATTCAGAAAGCTGGCGGCCTTTTGCAGACAGAAAAAAAATAAAATAGAATAAAAATGACGATACAGCATCAGGCAAGAGATCCAAGTAACGTTAGCCATTACCTACTCACAGTCACATCAGATATTAGAAATCAAATGAATGTTCTTAGGTATACAGTCTGTGTGAGTGAGGTAACTGATTAGCCCCCCATACACCAACATATAAGTTGGACCGATTTGATCCGTTCGGTTTGGTCTGCGAACTAGGCCCGGCACGTACCAAAACTCTCGTCATTTTTGGGCAGCCGAATTTGGCTCGTCGACTTTAAAAAATGACTTTGACTTTCAGACATTTGTTAAGTATGGTTATATGCCTTATTTTTCAAATTTTTGTTCATGTAAGCTTTGCATTTTACTTGCCACAAACATGGATAACTTTGGTAAATGTTAATAAATTTCGTTATAAACTCTTTTGATAAGTAACGTGAATCGGCAGACATTATTTGTTGTTATTATTATTTTAATTTAACCTCACACCAAGTTGGATGACTTTTTATGATTATGACAAATTAACCTAGCTAATCTATTGATGCGTTAAGACCGGCTGATTTCATCCGTGGCAGATATTACACGGCCCGAGGAAGCTCGGCTCGCCACATACACGTAAAGTTTTATCGGCGTATCTGGCTCGTGCCATATCAAATTCGTTAAGTTATCCGCTGGTGTATAGGGGGCTAATAAATTCAGTCTAGCACAATTTTTTTTTTGGAAAAATGCTTGGACACGAGTTAGTTAGCGAATAGGGTTTACAACAGCACAAAATGGATGAAAAATTTCATTTTTCGGAAAAAGTCAGTTTTATTAAAACGTTTTGCTTGTAAACAAAAACAAGAGTAAACTACCTTTATTTTTAATCTTTGACCAAAATGCCAATTAGGAAACTTATAACGTTTGTAATTTAAATCCGAGGTTTAAAATATATTTTAATTTTTAGAGGTAAAAGAATTGTTTTTGGTTAGCAGCATTAGCGGTCGAAATACATACATTATCAATGACAGAGGGGTATCAAAAATTTTCAAAAACTGATTTTTGGTATTACCAGAAATATGTATTTTTAATTTTACAAATGAAATGACCCCGGAATAACACAAAAAGATCTTAAAATAACAACAAATAATAATTTCATAATTTGCTATTCAAACACTCCTTAACACATTTTCCAGCTGTAAACGAATGTGGTCAAAACTTCTTCGAATTTCTTCAATGGAAATTGTTTAAACAGCTTCAACAATTCGCTGTTTTAGAAGTTGTAGGTACGTCGTTCTCATTTGGACGGGAGTACATTATTTATGTTTGAGGCATAAAGATAGGCATCTGAAATAGTTAAATCGGGACTTCTTGGGGGCCACAGAACCGGACCATTCCGACCAATCCATCTGTAGCCAAATGTATTATTAGGCCATTCTCTCACTTCAATTCCGAAATGCGTAAGGCATCCATCCTGTTGAAAGTACATTTCGTTCTTAAATTGGAGAGGCAATTCTTCTAGGTTGTCAGAAATGAATGTTTCCAACATTTCAAGGTAACTCCTACGGTTACACGTGTTTCCGAAAAAGTATGGGCCAATAATGCCATAATAAGAAATCGCACACCAGACATTTATTTTTTTGTAATATTGTCTTCTTGCAGGAATTCTAAAACGGGGATTATTTTCGCTCTTGTATCTAATATGCGCAGAAGACACTTTCCCGTTTGTTGAAAATGTCGATTCATCGGAGAACATGATAAATTTATGAAAATACCTGTTTTCACTTACAATTTTGTTTCCGACCCAAAGACAAAAATCCAAACGTTTGGCTTCGTCTCCTTCTTCCAACGTTTGATTAAAAGTTGGCTTAAGGTTGAATTCTCAACGTCATTCAATCTATTGCCAACCTATAACCTATTTCTCGATGATTTTTTAAGTTTATTATTTTAATAACTAACATTTAAAGAAAATCAATATCGTCGGTACATTATTTAGGTAGTGTCTGATATATTACAAAAATATCAATTTATTTCATTGCTAATTTTGGGAGAATTGTATAGTGAAAGAACAATGAGTGACAATGACATAATAATGTTAAAAAAAATCTTACCCGATATTTTTCGCTATACAATTCTCCTAAAATAAGTTATGAAATTCCTTGACATTTATTAAATATGTCAATTATTACCTATTGAATATCAAGTCGATACTGATTTTCTTTAAATTTTGTATAAAAGCTAGAAAACATAAATAAATCTACGCGAAATAGGTTATAGGTTGGTTAAATGGGAATATTTTGTTTGCCTTTAAAATGTAGGTACTAAATATGAGTTTTTTTATTACTACATCAAGTTCTTGAGCTCGGTTTCCTTATGAAAGGGTAGGATTGTTAGCAACAGACTGCAATACGATTAGGAAAGCTGCATGCTCAATGATCAATGATCATAGTTTATTTTTAAATTGGGAACTGAACCAGTTCGCTGAAATTTTCTTAATAATTTATGAAGTCCCATTTTTGAGACGTAAATTAACGTTAGGGTATTTTTAATTAAATTTATCTATCACAAAGTTGTAAGAACTTTCGCCCACACCGTAACATTGAACTAAATAAACCCTTTGTTCTAAGGTCAACATTTTTAAAACACATCAGAATCCATTTTAACTACTTCAAATTTGCCCCAAACCTACGTAAAGCAAAGTAATAAAAAGGTAAAAAAATCCTTGTTTTTACGAAAGATGGTAGGAATGCATTTAAAATTTTAAAATAAGATACACATCACCCATTATGAAAATAGAATCTAATAAAATTTTATATTAATATTTTCATTGAGCAGCAAAATTTCCATTTACCTCTAAAAATTAAAAAAACCAAAAAAACTAAAAAAATCGAAGATTTATTTTAAATCTCGGATTAAAATGACAAACGTTATTCTAAATAAGTTTTCTAATTGGTATTTTGGTCAAAAATGAATAATAAAGGTAGTTTACTCTTGGAGAAAAATCATGTTTTTGAAGTTTTTGCGAACCATAAAAAATCAAAATTTTCTCTTCGTGAATTGCATTTTTTTTACAAGCAAGACTTTTTCTTGAAAAATGAAATTTTTCATCCATTTGTGCTACTGTAAACCCTATCCGCGGACAGTCTGTATATTTAAATGTTTTATTCCTTGTGCAAAATTGGCCAATGTTGAGGAGTTAAAAGTAGTGTTTCACGGGATGAGAAATCACGCACTTTTTAAAAAAATCTCGTTTCATCTCGCAAATCGAGACAAAATTTTTGCCAACTCTCGTCTCGCTAACATCTCGAAAGATGTTTTCTCGTATCGCAAGAGTCTCGTAATTTCTTGTTTTCGCAATATGTCATAAAAAAATTCTGCAGAAGCTTCAACTACATACAATAGACCAGGGTCGATAATTTTTGAAACCAAAAAAAATAATAGTAGGATGAAACCCATTGGAAAAGGAAGAGAATATAACAAAAATGAAAGGAAAAATAAATTACGGGCGATCCGTGGTCGGGAAGGGGGGAGGGGGGGTTTTAAGGGTAGAAAACGATTTATCTCGATTTCCGGCAAAACTACAAGTCCTATGGAAAAACATTAAATGGCAAAGTTGTAGGTAATAAAAAGATTTACAACTTTTGTATTCGCACTTTTTTCACATAACTTCAAAATTAATGTGAAAAATTCAAATTACCAAGTTTTTGGTTTTTTATTTTTATCTTTTACAATTTTTTTTTTATCCACGAAATTTGGTAAAAACTTACCTTTTTATGTCCTAAACACACTGTAATTTTTTTGATTTAAAATATTTATTTTTTAACCTTATTTTGACTTAATATCGAAAAAACACCCTAATTTTCAATCGAAAATTCTCACGTCAAAATATCTGCTTTTTTAAAAAGTCGAAGGGCTTTTTGTTCGTTAAAATCTTTACTTTCTGATGGTGTTAAAAAATATATACATTACTATGGTAAATGTTCTCAAAAAAATGCAAAGAAATGAAAAAAACTCGAATCAGAATTTTTTTTTTAGATCAATATGGACAATTTGGAGCTATTTATTAAAATTTATACTTTTTTTTATCAATGTAACATGGAATCTTACGTTTTTCGAGTAATTAAAGTATAAATTTTAATAAATAGCTCAAAATTGTACATATTGATCTAAAAAAAAAAAAATTCGTATTCGAGTTTTTTTCGTTTCTTTGCATTTTTTTGAGAACATTTACTATAGTAATGTATATATTTTTTAACACCATCAGAAAGTGGAGATTTTAACGAACAAAAAGCCCACCGACATTTTTAAAAAAGCAGATATTTTGACGTGAGAATTTTCGATTGAAAATTAGGGTGTTTTTTCGATATTAAGTTAAAATAAGGCTAAAAAATAAATATTTTAAATCAAAAAAATTACAGTGTGTTTAGGACATAAAAAGGTAAGTTTGCACCAAATTTCGTGGATAAAAAATTTTTTTTGTAAAAATAAAAAACCAAAAACTTGGTTATTTGAATTTTTCACATACATTTTGAGGTTATGTGAAAAAAGTGTAAATACAAAAGTTGTAGATCTTTTTATTACCTACAACTTTGCAATTTAACGTTTTTCCATAGGACTTTTAGTTTTACCGGAAATCGAGATAAATCGTTTTCTACCCTTAAAACCCCCCCTCCCCCCCTTTCCGACCTCGGATCGCCCGTAACTTATTTTTCCTTTCATTTTTGTTCTATTCTCTTACTTTTCCAATGGGTTTCACCCTACTATTCTTTTTTTTCACTTTTTACCATTTTCAAAGGCTTCAGCCCTGGTCTAATACGGGTTTTTAATATTACCATTACCATATGAGTAGGTAACCGTCAAATTAATTTTGTTGAAATGCATTTATTTTTTAGAAAATGGATATTATACAGAGTGGATCATAAAAATTCTAAATACGTCAACTTTAGCACGCCGATTTGCAGAACTGAAGTAAAACAACAATTTTTACTGGGTAACACGATATTTTCTAGTCTATCTAGTTGTCATCTCTCGTAAGAATTCTAAAGAATATCTATTTGTTTTAACAGAAAAGGTTCCGTAGTTGTACAAAACATGAAAGTAAACAAAACTATGACCGGCTGACTAATATCTGCCTTGCTCTACCAGCTCCAGAATATGTCTGTCTTTCTTCTTCGTATGCAAAAAGCATAAAAATAACTACTCTGATCAACACAGCACTGCAGTGCGCATGCGAATCGACAATAGTAAGGCAAATCGATTTGACGATAGAAAATGGCGTTGTTAATCCCACCTTAATGTAACTTTTGTACAAAATGTTTTACCTGGGTTTGGGAATGTATCAGCACATTCCAAAGGAAGATTATCGTCGCGCTACTGGTCCATGAGTGCCCTGTATAAAGCTATGCCACAATGCTCGTGCGAGTGTATTCCTCACCTTTTAAAGTATTTTTAAAATGGGATTTATTTTATTCTATAAATTTTTGTAAAAGTATTTTGTAATCTTCAGACCGCATGTCAACACGACTAGTAATGTTGGATATAAACTTTTATTATTGCATTATTAATTTTTACCTGAAGAAGTAATTTCCTTCGTTTTGCTTCCCAAGCTTTAATACTACCTTACATACTTAACAGAATATGAGAATTTATGTAAGATTTAAGTAGCAGTAAAAACTTCTACGCCAGATGGATGGTAGATTGGTTAGTAGTTAATGCAAAATATGGTAATTTTCTTAATTTTGCAACAAACGTTGCAAAAAACTCGATTCTGAAATCTCGACGAGGCAAGGATTAATTAAATTTATTTGAGAAACACGAATGCTTGACAATTATTTTAGATAAATTAGATGGTACCTCTGTTATGTTCTACATATCTCTTGCTATATTGTTTTCATTTATGTAATACTTTCCTTGGAATCATTCCGAACTACACTGAGGAAAATTATCTAATACAACAGGTTTGCTAAGACATAGTTTGTATTGATAGCTTATTTTTTATTAACCCATATTAAATAAATTGCTAGTGTATCAAACTCGCTTTGGTGTTATATCAATTCTAGATTTGCTAGAACAGTGTTTTTATCGGTAGTAATCAGTTTCATTATCAGCACAGTCTTGTTGAATAAAGAACTATTTTTAATAGAGCAATTTTGTTAAGAAATAAATTGTATCTTCTCAATGCGACGCATTTTGTTCCCAGTAAAGCGTTTTCTCTACAATTAGGAAAGCAGAACAGCATTCCCAAAAACGAATTGTATCCGTTAGAAACTATAATCCACAAGACGTTGGTGGGGGTTCCTTGCGCTCGGCAATTACCGTGCGCCGTATTATTAGTTTAAAAGTATTTGTTGCGCAGGTCACATCGTTGTTCGGAGTCTTCTGGCTGTCCTGTCCGAATTTGAATTTTATTGATTGTACCAATACCTGTTTCAATTAATTTTTTTTTACTTTGTATTTAAGTTTTTTTTAACTTTGCATATCAGATAACGCAATAAGTAGAAAATTCTTATTTCGCACAACCCACCATTAGTATTGGACTTTATAATCTATGGCAGTGGCGAATTTGAAGGTGAAGCAAGTGAGGCGACGCCTCACCTGGAAATTCGACGCGCCCGGAATATTTTATTTTTTAATTTTCTTTTTCCAAACTTTTTCTGTATCTAAATAATCTATGCTATTTAAAATAAAAACGGTATAATTTATAATTTGTAAATAATAAAATTGAAACGTCAGCGGAATGCTACAATTAAACAATACAAATCGTCCATTCCGCTCCATACAAAGTCGCTACAATCTCTCGCCTCAAGATTCTTCAAACCTACAAACACCGTGACATGGTGTTTATCGGCAGCAAGACAAGGAAAAAGAACCCGGCGCGGCGGTCGGGGTTGCTGGTTGGTTGAAATTCGTCCGGATGAGGCGACGTCGGGTTAAGCTTCATAAAACCGATCATGAACGATCTCAGATATCAGAGAGTATATGAATTCTTATAAGGAATAGAAGGCTTTTTCTCAGTGTATAAGACGTATTTTATAAACACAAAATAAACATGTACTGGGTTTACCGAGTACTAGCAAATCTCAGTAGGTACCCCAAATCGCTTTTTAAATTTTTTTTCATATTTCAACATAGAATATGAGTTTACTCACTCAAGATTACATTTTTTTCTTAAGCAAAATAATTTGTCAAGTAAGTATAATGTTTTACAGACACAGGCAGAGAGTTGTATAGACTCTCCTTTTTTTAATATTCTTTTCACGAGTTTTATTTTACTTTCCCTTTCATTCTGTTAGTTTGGACTACAGACGACAGGCCTATAATACAGAATAGGGTCAAGGCTGTATAAATGGCACACTATAGTATCTCTGAAGAAATGAGGATTTGGTTTTTATAGGTTGCCATCTACTAATTTGAGTTGGCAGCATCATTCCAACTGACTGTAACTTGGTAGAGATCGTATCTCTATATAGATGTATAAAGAGATATATTTAGAAGTAGTATATTAAGTATAATATTTATGAAAACAATAAAAAATGTTTTTGCATAGCGGACTTAAAAAGTGCATCTACAATGTGTCCACGTGTCCACGGATAGAGTTGGGAAGAGCATTTTTTTTTATTGGTAGGTATAGAAGAAAAGTCATTCTTTATTAAAAAAGTCTGCTTGTGCTCAAACTACAATTTCGAATATCAGATTTGCGATTACTATACAGGATTCGTCACAAGCAACATTTTTAGTTTTTTTGGATTTCGTTTAAAATAAATTTACGTAAAAACAAACAACTATTGTTGCTTTTACTTCGAACATGATTTTAGGTATATCTGACCGAGTAACGATTTTGTTGTAAGAAATCCACCAGCCTACTTTTGAAGTATTTTTATTATTACATGTCATATTTCTTCAATTCATTCAATCATAAATTATAAAACTTTTACTTAAACGTGGTAAAGTGTATACGATCTTAGTTGAGACAGACAAACAAACTAAAAAAAATTTGATGACAGACTTGTCTTGTCAAGTCCACGTGGACTATCTTCGAACATCTGTATAGGGAGCGATCAATACACATTTTGTTATATTTGTATTGTAGTTTCAATGTGTGATGCAGTAAATTGACCGTACCCCAATATTTTCGTTGTCTTAACTGACTTCGCATGAAGTATACCACCGAGTTGTACCTCTTGTTTTTACACCCTAAGGGGTTAATTTTCGCATTTCTTGGTGGATGCCTACGTTATAAAGAGAAGACATCGTCGAAATTCCATGTTCCTAGGATTAGGGGTTTAGGCTGGGCGATGATGAATCAGTCAGTCGCTTTACAATTTCATGTAATAGTACCTATAGATAAGATTATGTAGGTACAATGATACTGCCGAGTAGAAGATAATGCATTTTTTAACCGAATAAAATAAAACAAATTCAATCCAATTTAAGAAAAATTAGTACAGTTTATCTAGAAACCAAGAAGAAGTCATAAAGCGTTGCACACGACAAATCCGTGTCGCATTTCTCGGTTGTAGTTTCGAAATCGGTTCACGTTCGGCCATTTTCTCGAGTAAATACCGTGGTACGACTTTCGTTTAGAGTGCCGTCGGTTTTTTGGATTATTGGGGCGAAAGAATCGTAATCGACGTCATTAGGAACTGGATATTAACAATTTATACCTTAAAAAAAAATGTTAAAAAAATTGTAAGTAAAAACGCTGAAAGAAAAAGTTACACTCTAATCAGGTTTTTTAGTCTTGTGCCAAAGAAAATCCCATTTAAGGTGGAATTATTAACGGCATTCAATCTATTGCCAACCTATAACCTATTGCGCGTTAATTTTTTGAGTTAATTATTTTAATAACTAACATTTAAAGAAAATCAATATCGTCGGTACATTATTTAGGTAGTATCTGATATATTACAAAAATATCAATTTATTTCATTGCTAATTTTGGGAGAATTGTTTATTGAAACAACAATGACATAATAATGTTAAAAAAAATCTTACCCGATATTTTTCGCTCTACAATTCTCCTAAAATAATTTATAAAATCCTTAATATTTATTTAGTATGTCAATTATTACCCATAGAATATGCAGTCGATGTTGATTTTATTTAAATTTTGTGTAAAAGCTAGAAAAATAAATAAATCTACGCAAAATAGGTTATAGGTTGGCAAGCATGTTGATACTCCCACCTTAAGGTTCCCCATCCGCATCGTGCTATCGGGGTTTAAAAATTACATAAATTTTGGCCACCATCAATCTCCGTCCATCTTTGGACATAAGAACAATTTTTTTGTTTCCAATCCTGTAACAAAATGGTTACTGAAATCTTCGTTTTTACCACAGAAATGTACCTTTACACCCGGAGAGCTTAGTTTTTCTTTCGTTAGTGACATCAAGTAAATACACTCCAGAACGGGCTCGATGTCATTTTTATTGTAACGTTTTTGCTATTGTGGACTGTGGCCTTTGTGGGTGTTTAATACCGTGCGAGCAAAAATTATTTGCATCAAAGAGGGCTTGGATTAAAAAACGTAGGGCTTGGTTTAGATCACAATGATATGGGGACGATATATCTAACCAAATCTAGGTTAAAGTTTTGTCAAATTCCTATTATGACATGATATGCCAAACTAATGAGTAATAAAATAAGTAGACAAATACAAATTTATTTTTGTTGTTTACAAAATTATTAAATTAAAAATATACAGAAAGAAAAAGAAAAATAATTACATAAATAGTCTTGCATGTTCCATAAGATCTTCCCATTTCTTGGGACAGGCGTCTTATAAAATTTGTTGGTGTATTTTGAATTATTTCACGAACGTTTGCAACATGCTATTCTGTTCTTACAGATGGTCTTCCTGCTCCTTTTTTGTGTTGTATAGAACCTGTTTCCCTAAACACAGCCACGGTTCTTTTCAGGCAATGATAAAAATCCCCAGCAATAACAGCAACGTTAGGGAAATGTTCGTGAAAATCGTCCATGCACAAACCCGGATTGTATTGCCACTCACCATTTACTCTAACCCCGTTTCGAAAATAAGCTTCAACCATAAATGTTTTGTGCTGTTCCGTAAAGCCCATTGTGTGAATTGTTCAAGAAATTGGAAAAATTAGCGATTAATCAAATTACTTTTAACGACTGTCAAAGATGACGGAATAACTGATTGATTTTTAATTCAGGTAGTTACTGACACCCAACAGGTATTAAGCTCTACGGCTAAGCATTACGTCCTTAGATGCAAGGCCCTCTTTGATGCAAATAATTTTTGCTCACACGGTAGTTGCGGCAAAGTTTCACTTATTTATATCTTGTATCCATGGTAATGCCACAACGGCTGACTTGGTTTAGCATTTAAAGACTATGAGACTACCGCTGGCATCACTTAAGGACCCATAATTTTGAAATTATTTCCATAACGCTTCATTTTATCGAAATATTATAGAAGGCAAAAAAGTAATCAAAAATAGATAATTACCTCAAAAAAGGCACTGACGCATGTACTAAGAAATAGTTTATACCGTGCGAGCAAACGTAAATACTAGTGATGGGATAACTCGAGTGAAAAATAACCGACCACTCGGTTTTTTCAATCACTCGAATAATTCGATTATCTTCGGAAATCATTCGAGTGACGAAATGAGTGATGAACATAATGGTCTTTGATAGTGATGGGATCACTCGAGTTAAAAAAATAACCGATCACTCATTGCGGGGCTATACAAAGTAGTTAGTTTATGGAACTGGCGACCTTTTTTTTTTTTTTTTTTAGAAGTCTAAAAATATATGTGGTTGATTATTTAAGTGATAAAAAAAATGATTTTTTTTTTAAATTGCCCCTCATAGAATTTGAGTGAACAATCGATTATCCTTCGGTTTTTTAAGTCACTCGAATTCTCGGTAATCGATTATTGAAATAACTCGATTTTTCCCATCACTAGTAAATACCTACACAGTAAAAATAAATTAATTGAAACAGGTATTGGTACTATAAATAAAATTCAAATTCAGACAGTACAGCTAGAAGACTTTGAACAAACCCGAACATGACCTGCGCAACAAATACGTTGAAACTAATATTACTGCGCGCGGCGATTGCTGTACTTATTAAAAGTAGTTCATTATTCAACAAGACTGCTGCTAATGGAACCTATTGGTACCAATAAAAACACTGTTCTAGCAAATATGGAATTGATATAACACTAAAGCGTGTTTGATACACTAGCAATTTATTTAATATTAAGAAAATAGTTGCACCAGTGGGGATTTTAAAAAAAAAAAGTTTTTTTACTTCAAATTATATGTTACGTCCTATTTATTTTGCTATTATTCACTGTCATTTACAATCAAAATTTGCTTAACCCTTCACAAGTTTTACAAAATAAAGCAATTAAATGTATATATTGCTTGAATAGACAATATTCAACTAAACTTTTATATAAAAATTTTAATATTATGTCAATTAAGGATATTTACTTAATGCAAAATATTGTTTTTGTTCACCAAATTATATCGAAAAATAAACATTCAAATATAAAGTTCGATTACAGACGTGACGTACATGATCATTTAACTAGAACTGTTTTCAATATTGACTAGGGCAGGTCAGAACTCCATTTATTATCAAGGTATGAAATTTTACAACCGAAATACCCCAATAATTAAAATTTTTAAATATAAAACGTTTTAAAACGATAACTAAGAAAATACTTAAAAAAGGGGAAGCTAAATTTTAAACTAAAAAATATTTAAACTTGCACTAATTTTATGATTAATTATTATTTTCGAAATTATTTATAAATGATATCTAAACGATATTATTAGTTATATTATTTTATTAAAAGAAATAATAATTGAATAAATTTATATATATTTAAATATTTTTATTGAATATGAACATTTTAAGTATTATTTTGATTTACCTTGTATTTTAATTAGTTATATTTAACAATTATATTTTTAGAAGTTGTTACTATATACAGTGTCACCAGTAAAGTCCGCATCATATGGGATTTTTTTTTATTATTAGCTTTATTCAAAATTTGACTTTTGCATCAAGTTCTGCTTCGATCGAGATGAAAATTAAGCAAAAAAATAGTAGTCACGTGATTCGCATTATCTGTCAAATTTAAATTTTTTTTCAAAAATAATTCAAAAGTGGGGTTATTTCTGAAAATATCGAAAAAAGTTATTAGAAAAAGTTTTTTTAAATGCAGTTTCTAGCCCACATGCAAAATTTCAGCTGGATAAGATAATTTTGATTTTTTACCTATATTTTGTAAATTGCACCACTTTTGCAAAATAAGACTTAACGCAACCTACATAAAACTTCTTAGTTTTGACAATGCTTTATTTCAGATACATTTTCTTTAAAGTAGCGTCATATTAAATGTGTGTTTTTCTACAAAATTAAAATTGGGCTATTAAAATTTGGTCGCATGTGATGCAAAGTTCATTTGTTTTTGACCCTGTATAAGGTAACTTGATAAAATACGTATTTTTGAAAACCTTGATTGTGTCTGAAAGTAAAAAAATAAAAAAGGGGTTTTAAATTAAATCGTTAAAAATAGATAAACTTTACGTTAAGTTAAGCTAAAATTTATTTTCCACTTAATAAACAGTTTACTGATTACACTGTGTTCTTTTTTGTCTTGATATTAAGGTGTATTACTTTCAGACACAAACTACCTTTTCAAAAATATTTATTTTATGAAGTTATCTTATACAGGGTCAAAAACAAATGAACTTTGCATCACATGCGACCAAATTTTAATAGCCAAATTTTGATTTTGTAGAAAAACACACATTTAATATGGCGCTACTTTAAAGAAAATGTATCTGAAATAAAGCATTGTCAAAACTAAGAAGTTTTATGTAGGTTGCGTTGAGTCTTATTTTGCAACAGTGGTGCAATTTACAAAATATAGGTTAAAAATCAAAATTACCCTATGCAGCTGAAATTTTGCATGTGGGCTAGAAACTGCATTTAATAAAACTTTTTCTAATAACTTTTTTCGATATTTTCAGAAATAACCCCACTTTTGAATAATTTTTTGGAAAAAATTTAAATTTGACAGATAATGCGAATCACGTGACTACTATTTTTTTGGTTAATTTTCATCTCGATCGAAGCAGAACTTGATGCCAAAGTCAAATTTCAAATAAAGATATTAATAAAAAAAAATCCCATATGATGCGGACTTTACTGGTGACACTGTATATAGTAGAGAATGCCGCATAAACAAATGTTTTTGGGATTTTATTTGGAATAAATAAAATAATAAAAATAAATAATAGGTATAGGTTAATAAAAAACAAGCTATCAATACAAACTATGTCTTGGCAAACTTGTTGTATTATATCATTTTCCTCAGTGCAGGTGTATAAAAACAATAATGACTTTGCAAATAATGACGTCACGTGCACCCAGGTACGACCCGAATTAAATATCAAATAATAAAAAATGAGCCGCGTCAAAATAGGACTACTTCTCTATTATTGACCCCTCGTGGACAAATGGGCATAATTATTTGGGCGACGGATCCACGATTGACAGATAAGACGGACAAGTTTGTCATTGGCCTCCCGGGGAGTGACTGATTGGACTGCGCCCTGTGGGAACGGTCGTGCAGGGCCGAGATAGATGGACGAAGAAAAGGGAAACGATTTATAATTAATAAAAGTATCAAAAATGATACCTGCTAAAAATAAATTAAATGTTTTGAGAGAAGCCCCCGCCTTAAGGTTGAATTCTCAACGTCATTCAATCTATTGCCAACCTATAACCTATTTCGCGTTGATTTTTTGAGTTTATTATTTTAATAACTAACATTTAAAGAAAATCAATATCGTCGGTACATTATTTAGGTAGTATCTAATATATTACAAAAATATCAATTTATTTCATTGCTAATTTTGGGAGAATTGTATAGTGAAAGAACAATGAGTGACAATGACATAATAATGTTAAAAAAAATCTTACCCGATATTTTTCGCTATACAATTCTCCTAAAAAAAGTTATGAAATGCCTTGATATTTATTAAATATGTCAATTATTACCTATAGAATATCAAGTCGATACTGATTTTCTTTAAATTTTGTATAAAAGCTAGAAAACATAAATAAATCTACGCGAAATAGGTTATAGGTTGGCAAGCATGTTGATACTCCCACCTTAAAAAAGCAAGATAAATGCTCTTAGTTTTATTACAATTTTTTAAAACTTTTTCGCCTTCGGCGCATACTTTTCAGTAGCCGGGTGCAGGCCCGTCATTGAACCATAGACATCTACCTTTAGTTCTGTACCGGGTGAGCCAACGATTGCGCGGAGTAATTTTAGGCCTTGAAGATAAGATTTGTCGATAATGAGCTTTTGTATGAAGGTATGGTTGGATATCTGACACATTTTAAAAATATTTTGAATTATACAGGGTGCGCCCAAAAAATAGGCTGTTATAAAGTTAAATTTTTTTAAATGGGACACCCTATATTTGAATACATTTATTAATTCTACGTGTTATTTTATACATTTTTATTAATGGTTTAATGTACAAAAAAGTTATTGTTTTTTAGATAATTCGAAATAAATATTGCATTTGCCAGCATCTCGTTATTGTGAAAATACCGGGTACTTAAATTTTGACACTAAGCGATTTATAATTTTTATAGGTACTTACGAAATAAAGTCAAAAATACATATTCACTATAAAATATTTGACGTCTCATTTACAGGGTGTTTACTTTCTAGGACCAAAGTCAGAAAACTTCTAATTGAAAAATATAACTTTTATTAAATGGAACACACTGTATATTTTTTTGCCATCTTATAGCTCGTCATAAACTCTTCAACTTTTGTGAAGAACGTCCTATCCCTATATCTAATAGTTTTTGAAATATTTTGATATTTCGAGATATTATGTCCTCGTTATAGGATTTTTTGTCAATGAATCACGCCTGTTGAATCAAATATTTCCATTAAATTTTGAAAACATCGAGGACTGGGTGTTCGCCGCTCGGGATATTTCATCCTGTATAATTGTTTAGCAAAAAGAGACTTTTTATCCGCCTCGCCCAAAACATAAATCATATCGATTAATTCATTTTGAGTACCTACCAACTTATAAAATAACTGGACCATAAACTTTGCAGTAAAAAGGCTTAATTTTTACATTGATCTGATTCTTAATGTCATCCACTGCCATTATTTTCATTTATTTTCCATGGCTACTGTGATCCATTGACAAAAGATGCTATAACGAGGACATTAAATCTCGAAATATCAAAATATTTCAAAAACTATTAGAGATAAGGCTAGGACGTTCTTCACAAAAGTTGAAGAGTTTATGACGAGCTATAAGATGGCAGAAAAATATATAGGGTGTTCCATTTATTAAAAGTGATATTTTTCAATTAGAAGTTTCTGACTTTGGTCCTAGAAAGTAAACGAGACGTCAAATATTTTATAGTGAAAAATGTTTTGACTTTATTTAGTAAGTATAATAATTATAATTCGCTTAGTGTCAAAATTTAGGTAGTAATTTCACAATAACAAGATGCTTGCAAATGCAAAATTTTCATTATAAGTCGAATTATCTAAAAAACTATAACTTTTTCGTATATTAAACCAGTAATAAGAATGTAGAAAATAACACGTAGAATTAATAAATGTATTCAAATATAGGGTGTCCCATTAAAAAAAAGATAACCTTATGACACTCTACTTTCTGGGCGCACCCTGTATTATTCAAAATATTTTTAAAATGTGTCAGATATCCAACCATATCTTCATACAAAAGCTCATTATCGACCAATCTTATCTTCAAGGCCTAAAATTACTCCGCGCAATCGTTGATTCGCCCGGTACAGCTTATCTCGTGCGCAAAGAAAAGTTACGTTTTATGGGTGAAAAAATGAGCTTGTACGCATATATAGCTCGCCAGTCACATTCCTTACCGCCCTACAGGTATGGGCATGCGCACAACCCTCTTGTTATTAGAGTTTCCTTGTTTAGCGACATTCTCAAAATGCACTCCGGAACCGGCTCGGCGTCATTTCTTGATATGTGTGAAGTAGTAATGTTTATGCAGCGACGACATTTTTTTGGGGTACGTGTCACTTCCGCCTGTAGCGTTTGTGAACGATTTTTAATTTTTTTAGTGGCGAAGATTGAAATTCTACCATTTGGATTTATTATCATTAGTAAACTACTCCATAAGGGTTAAATTACCTGCTATATATACGAATTTCACAAAACCTGGAAGAAAAAGTTACACGATAAAAACTGGGAAAAATAGCGTTTGTTAACGAATTTTAATTTTTTTAATGGCGAAGACTAAAGACGATAACTCCAAATGGTGGAATTTCAATCTTCGCAACACAACAAAATACAGTTTTTTAATAATTAAAATAAATCATCTCCGCAAGGATCACCATCATCAGACTCGTCCAAGTTAATAATAAAGAGAAGGGTATCTGAAGCATCGATAAATCTTTTCGGTTCCCACATATCATTTGTAATTTTATTAGTGTGTGTTACATAATTTTTCCATGTTTCCACTATTACATTTTCTATGGCTTTATTCCACAGACCCAAAACTACGTCATTTGTTACAGGATGCTTAGAACTTATTTTTGCATCATAATAGCGCTTACATTCCGACCAAATCATTTCAATAGGATTAAAGTGACAATAATATGGAGGAAGTCTTAAAACTCGATGTCCATGCAATGCTAGTTCGTCCAACATATTTAAATAAAATAAAAATAATTAAAAAATAGAATAAATAGCGCTTTCCAGATTACTTCTAACTTTTGGGTGGGGTCACTATTATCCAGATCTGATACTTCATTACAAATGTTAAAACAGGATTTGTCTTTGTTTCTCACTATTCACGGAATCATGACAATCACCAGATTTCAGGTCAGACTTGAATATGAAACTTGCATTATTCACAAATCCATTTTCTAAACCAGCATTTAGAATAATATACCGTACACCCTCTGACGATTTTTTTTTAACTGTATGAAGAGTAGGTATATCATGCCAACTTCGCCTAAAATCCCCTTTACTGTATATCCAGGTTTCATCCAGAAAAACAGGTTTTAAAGGAAATCGAGAGTTGTATTCATAAATTCTCTTAAAAATTCTACTTTTTTTTGGGCTACATATATGGAATTGCTCTATTAAAAAACGCCTGTTTGATACAGTACATTAACGCCATTTTAATTTTTTTAAACAGTCCGTTAATGAACCAGTGGATATATCAACGCAATTTTGTGAAGTTGTCTACCACGGGAAAACAATAGCTATTTACCTAACAAGTGCGGAAAATGAATTTTTCCGCACGAGTCGGTGAAGCAGCCGAGTGCAGGGAAAACATTTTCCGCACGTGTCAGGTACAATAGTTTTTCTACAGACGTGTGGAAATAAGTAACACATATTTCAAAGAAATTTAATAATTTTTAATTAACTATAACAATCACGTACATATGTAACAGTAACTAATTCTGAGAAAAAAAAGTAATCTACAAGTTATAATAATTGATATATTATCGATTTTGACATAATCGTACCGAAAAATTTTTCCGCACTAGTGTGGAAAACCCAATTTTCCGCACGGATTTTTGACATAATCGTGCCAAAAAAAATTTCCGCACTAGTGTAGGAAAAAACATTGCCATATATTTTTCATGTTTATTATTTATGTTTTCACAATTCCTGCTTTATTATATCTTTTTCATGTTTATTATTTATGTTTTCACAATTCCTGCTTTATTATATCTACTTAAATCGTAAACTGCGTTAAAGAGTAAAGGAGTCTTTCCAGCATTACTTTCCTTTTGAAAAGAATCAAATAATTTTAAAATTAATGCTTGGTCTTTTTCACAATACCGTGATATTTTTGAAATAAAGTCGATTAAAATGTCACTGTCAAAAATGACAATACCTATACCTTTTTTGATTGCTAAATTATACGACATTTATTATTGACGTAAATTTACTATCTCACCTAGTTCACGAATGGTAGAAAGATAAGCACTAGTCGTGACGTAAATATTCTCGTTTTCACTGAATTCAAAACCAAAATTCTTGATCGCAGGAAATAGTAATTTACATTACAAGTCCGGAAAATACTGTTTTTTTGGAGTCAACAAAATTCTAGGACGAGCCATAGGCGAGTCCTGGAAGTCTGCGAGTCCAAAAAAACTGTTTTCGGACGTGTTGCGTACACTATTTTTTCGGCAACCGTGTAGAATAACAAATCAATGAGACCCATTTCTTTATTACATTTCCTTGTAGAACAAAATTTCGAACATTTTAATTCTTATTTGTATTAAATATTGAAATTCGAACAGAAGATAGGTACTAACAGAAACATCCTAATTCTTATTTATATTAATATTTATATTAAAATTCGAGCAATTGCTAATATTGATGTGATTCTTCCCGGCCTAGTCCGGGAAGTAGGTACTTCCCGAACGGTTGCCAATAAAAATAATTTCTTCCAAAATATTACGTTCTTATTAACAGGCGACTTTTAAACACACGAGGTCAAAAAGCAGTAAAAAATATAAAGAAACCACAGTTACTTTTTAACACCCCTTCATCCGTTACGGGCTGTTTACCATGAGGGTGTGGGGGTTTCGTGCTTACCCACCTGTTGCTCTCACTTGTCACACATACACTTTACTTTTAATGGATTTTTTCTCTTCAAAATTGGGCTTTGTGCACCTCCTAATATATTTATATTTTTACGCATTTGTGTCTAACAGATTTTACCCCATTTTGAAGATACAGGTACATAATCACCATTGAATATTATGTAGATATATATACCGGGTGTCCACGGAGGGTGGTTCGCCCATCTAACTTTTTTGTTTTTCAAGATAATGGAATAAAATTTGGGGGATTTGTATACGACTTAAAACTTCATTTTTTGACAGGTGACTCAACTTTATGGAACTTCCGGTTTAACCGGAAGTGACAGAAACTTTCGATTTTTAAATGGGACAACTGGTATATTTTTCTTTTTTTTTACTCCATATGACATTCTAAATACAACGATGTGTCACTTGTCACTTTTTGTCACCAAGAAAATATTTTTTTTCCAAATTTATTGTTTTATCTAGAGGGCTATGAATACCAAAAAATCACTTAATTCAGTTCTTTAATCTTGGGAAAAATACAATTTTACTATTTTTGGTCCAATGCTACGTGCTATGTAAAATTTAATCTTTAAAGTTGTATAAATCATTTTTTTTTTAAATGGCAACATGGTGGCTCGTCGGGTTAAGAAAAAAGAGGATTTTATTACGATTATTTTGATAACATATACTATTAGCTTTTAGCAAAGCTGCCATTAAAAAGCTTTAAAAGGTTAACTTGGAACTTTCCTAAAATAAAGCATCCTTTGAGAATAAATTTAGATTTAAATGTATCAAGTAGCCTGTGACCAGCAAAACTGATAAAACAAAATCATGCCTTGAAGAAAATTGACATGCCGACAGCTTCTGCCAAAGTAAATTAGTTTGTTGTTTAAAAAACATGGAAAATACTAGTTGTACTATATTCAATCCGAACTGACCCGAATGAACGTTATATGAAAGAGCATGCCGCATCAGTCGCATTCAGTATCGACGTGGAAACAGTGTGCGTTGTTTGTGTGTTTAAGATCACAAGATAGACACTTGTTGCGTCTCAGGTATGTTCTGGCATTTTTTTCAAGGGTTGTTCAATTTTAGGAAATGTATTTATTCGATATTATTAATTTCACCTTGTTGAAGTTTTCACTTCTGTCGTGTGGTCTTAAGCACACACAATTTTTTTTTTGTTTCGTGTGTCTTATTTTTGACGGGGATGATAATTGGACTATAAATGGGGTGCAGGACTTGAAACATCTTTCAGAATAAATAAAAAACATGAAAATAGTGCAAAACATCGTTATAATGTGATAAGTTTTGAGATGTTAGGACAAAGTATCATTTTAACTTGTTTAAGTAGTGCTTATGTTGATAAAATTAAAATTCACAACGAGAAAGTTAGAAAAAACAGACACGTACTTTCGAAAATAATAGACATGTTAATTTTTTTTTTTTAAGTCAGCGCCCCCCCTGACTCACTAGTCACGAGCCGCCACTGTTTATAGCCATTATTGCTCTGAATACTCACCGTAAATATCAAATATCAATCTATTGGGGGTGTAATCTGGTTTAAAATATTAATATTATATAAAATTATCCCGATAATCTCCCGTTGCCAGTGGCGTATTTAGAATATTGCCACGGGGGGGGGGTCTATACCTTCCGTTTTTTCTTTCTTTCTTTAAAAAAGCGCCGCAGGCGAAACATTTTTCAGTGCCACGCCCTATTTTGAACTAAGTTCTATGTTTTGATAGCTGAACCCAAAAAAGGAAGAAATTAATAATTTTTTTTAAATATAAACGCAATAATGGGAATATATATTTTTTAAATATTTATGTTTAAAAATATATATTCTACATAATATGACCGATTCCGAAAATGATTGGTTTTCAAGTTATTTTTGCCATTTTTTTTGCCAAGTTTGGCCATGTTGTTTTGTTATCTGTGACACAGTTACTTAATTATTTGTAAAAATAAAGTATTGCTAATAGTTCTAGTTTGCAAAAAAATTACAAAACTAAGTGAACATCATTTCAATTTTTTAAAATTAAATAAATTAGACACGCAGGTAAAAACAAGAAAAAAATTGAAATAACTCGAAAACCAAGCATTTTCGGAATAGGTCATAATAATTTTATTTAATAATAATAAAGGTCTTTTTTCAAAAATTGTAAAATAGAAAATTATTACATTTTGTTATCGGGCGAGGTTCAGTTCACCCTGTCTACATTAAATGCAACAAGGCATCTGATATTGTTAAAGTAATGTGGTTTAAAATACTTTTACACCCTCTCTGTAGTTTTCTATTAATAGCATTGATAGATACTAGTAGATAGGCAACCAACAATAGTTTCCTTATTACTGGTTGCATATCTTTGAATTGCTAATAAGTAGTTAATCAGAATCTCTTTCCTTTCGATAACCAGAACCAGCTGTGCTGTAGAAATAAGTTTTAGTTAACATTACATCGATGGCCGTTTTCGTGTAATCAGTTGATGATCTGTTCTTAATATTATTATTAAAGCCTGTTTACTAAACTAAATTAGTATTGTTTATTCTTTTACCTAAACAGATATGTTCTGAGTTTTTTTAATGTTGAGCCCACGGGGGGGGTCCTGACCCCTCGGACCCCCCCCCTAAATACGCCACTGCCCGTTGCTATAAGCAACGTAAACAAAAAGGAGCCTTTTAATTGGTTGAAAATAAGTTTATGTAATTTTCTATAAAATAACGATATAGAATTTGCAAGGATTCAATTTATCAGCATAAAATCGTAACAAATAGAAGCGTTATTGAAAGAGTTGATGCAAGCCCGACCGCGTGACCTCACGAGGCGCGCTAAAAAAGGCCTGCGTTGGAAATAAGCCTTCGACCTTCGAACCGATAATTAAAATCATGAATTTCTTATTTCGCGCCGCGGACGATCGCTCTTTACGGTTAAAGGTCGCGGTTTCCTGTTACCTTTAAAAAAAATTAACGGAAAAGATGATTTAAAAACGTATCTATATTTTGTCATCAAAAAAGTTACCTTGAAACCTTTGTTACTAATACCATCTCAAAACTTAAAAATCGCGAAGTCAAAACTAATACAGAAACTTTTTTTTTTTATTTTACGGAATTATCCATTCCCCCATTATCTCAAAGTGGAGCTGTAGAGATATAGCGAAAAAAACCCACAGTCATTTCCACAAATATATTAAAAAAGTCAAATTAATGTTGTGTACTAAGTATCATCATCAGCACCGCAGGGCCCAAGTGCCACTTATACTAGGAATGTAAAAGGTTTTTAAAAATTAAAAACTAAAAACCATGAAGAGACGAGGACATTTTGAGTGCTTAGACGAATACAGATTAAAAAGTGGTAAGAAAATTCGAAAGGAATTAATTTTCTTCTTCTACCCGTACATTGTAAACAAATAACAAACTGATTGTACTGACTAGTCAAAACGGATCTATATATAAACTCTATAACACAGGAAACTATACAGTGAGGACCTAAAGTCCGCCCCTCCTCTAACTTCTAAACCGTTCGGTATATTTTAATGAAATTTTGAACCATAATATTTAAGCAAGTCTTGCACTTTTTTACATACCAATGACAGCTTTAAATGTCAAGATGACAGCTGGGTCCGCTTTTGAAATATTTTTTTAAATGAAACACCCTGTATATTTTTACATTTTTAAATTCCACATAAAATTATAATTATTTTTTATTAAATGCATTATTAGTCTATACTTCATAGTTTCCGAGATATTGACTCTCGAAAAGTGACATTTTTAAACTTTGACAGCTTATAACCTTCTAACAGTACGTCTTAGAGCAAAACGGCTTACATGTTCCTATCTTCAATTTTTATTATCTTCCTAAAAAAATCAACTTCCAGTTAAACCGGAACAACTATATTTCCTGCTTTCGAGTTACATCCGGTTTAACCGGAAGGGACATGTAAGCCGTTTTGCTCTAAGACGTACTGTTAGAAGGTTATAAGCTGTCAAAGTTTAAAAATGTCAATTTTCGAGAGTCAATATCTCGGAAACTATGAAGTATAGACTAATAATGCATTTAATAAAAAATCATTATAATTTTATGTGGAATTTAAAAATGTAAAAATATACAGGGTGTTCCATTTAAAAAAATATTCCAAAAGCGGACCCAGCTGTCATCTTGACATTTAAAGCTGTCATTGATATGTCAAAAAGTGCAAGACTTGCTCAAATATAATTGTTCAAAATTTCATTAAAATATATCGAACGGTTTAGAAGTTAGAGGGGGGGGGGGGGGGGGGACGGACTTTAGGTCCTCACTGTATAATAAGGGAAACTATATAATACAGAAACGAAAGAGTAGCAAGCATTTCTTACAATACCTTATATCAAGGGGATCTCTGAAAATATTAGAAGGATAACCAAAAACTATAATATCAAAACAGCCTTCAAATCCGGAGATACGCTTAGAAGCTTTCTTACGAAAGTAAAACCCTCCCGTAATGAAAACACAAAAATTGTATCTATCGAATCCCTTGCGAGTGTGGCGAATCGTACATCGAAGAAACAAAAAGACCTGTTCCCGTAGGAGTTAAAGAACATCTGAAACATAGTCAAAGAGGTGAAACTCCGAGATCAGGTATAGCGGAACATGTATGGTCCAACCAAGATGATATACTGTGGTCAGAAGCTAAGGTTTTGGATATGGAACAGCACTGGCGAAAACGGAAATTTAAAGAAGCAGCTTTCATTGTCTCGACTAATATTGGGTTTATTTTTTATAATAAACCCGGTAGAGGCATTTGGGGACAATTCTCCCAGGTACCAGTCAGCAATTTGATGTTGGGGATCTTTTTCTGTGCGCCACTGTGTCTTGTATGTGCCTGTTTGTTTCTGAAATAAAACCTCCCTATTTTTCTTTGCTACTACCTTACGCACGTTACGACTCTCCGGAAATAACAATGTATTCAGAATACAACAGGTACACCGGGGTAAACAAAATAGTCTGTGACACTTCCTATATATATGTATAATATACAAACCGGTGTGTATCCAACTACTTATGTAAATAACACCTTTTTATATTTTTGTAAATTAAAATGTAATTATTAGTTATAATTTTTTCTAAACCTAGTACTTAATGGCCAATGTATATATAAATCAAGGAAAAGTCAGTAAACCGGTCAGTTAACAAAAGATAAGGCAATTAACTGAACAGTTAAACAAGAAACGTCAGTAAATTGTTAAATGAACCAAGAAAACTTCACTAACTTGGTCAGTTAATCAATAATAGTCAATAAACTGGACAGTTAAACAAGAAAAGTCTCTAAACTGGTAAGTAACCCAAGAAAAAGTCAATGAACCAAGAACGTCAGTAAACTGGTCAGCGGACCAAGAAACTGATCAGCGAACCAAGAAAAAAGTCAGTAAACTATTCAGTTAACCAATAAAGTCAGTAAACTGGACAGTTAAACAAGAAAGGTCAGTAAACTGGCCAGTTAATCAAGAAAAAAATCAGTGCATTGACCAGTTTTTTTTTTAATAAAATCTTTATTAATCAAATCTCACATCATCCACCCAAGTTTACTTTAAATTTGTTAACTATAATATTTTGAATCCACTTCCAAATTTCCTTCTCTTTCATACAATTCTTAATTTTATGCATTAGCGTGTCTTCATCCACATTACACTTCTTACAAAGCGAACTGTCGGTTAGTCCATGCTTTTGTAGCTTTTTTCCTGTAGAGTACACATCATTTACTGCCCCATAGACAGCCGATTTCCACTCTGTGGGTATAATGCGGATTGAAAACACACTCCATACATTCTCATGTTTTTCTCCAATTTTGGGTTTTAAAAGTGTTGGTTTTAACCTTGTTGTCACCTTATCAGTTTTTGTTATTTTTAGACTATTAACTATTTCGACAATTTTATTAAAAGCACCGTTGACATTAGCTTTGGCATTTGTTTCAAAAATACTGTTTATAGTGGAATTATAGGAAAATTGTTTGTCTTTTGCCCACGATTTAAACTGCGTTTTAATTAACAGAGCTTTTGATTTTATTCCGACACTTTGTAACCCTAAACCTCCCTAGTTATGTGCTAAATATAGTTGTGGTCTACTTACCCTAAATAAATGTCCTGTCCACAGAAATTTCTCTACAATTTGTACTATTTTTTGCGCATACATCTCCGGCATCGGTAAGACCTGTGCAGTATACCATACTTTGGAGAGAAGGTACATATTAATATACCATACTATTTTAGTTATGTCTAAATATTTTGTTAAGTCTTTAAATATCATTATATTAATATTTTTAATTATGTTTTGCCAGTTGTCCTTTGGGTTTTCTTTAATTGAATTGCAGAAATAAATACCTAATATTTTTATCTTACTATTGTTTTGAAAGGTTTTATCTACATTTTTTTGTTTTTCCCATGCCCCTAGATGAAGCATGTATGTTTTTTTTGTTTATAAGTGAGCCAGAACCTTTTTTGATAAATTTCAAGTAATTTAATAAAGTTTAGTAGATCATTGTTATCATAGAGATAGACTACTACGTCATCAGCATATGCTGAAATTTTGTATTTTTTTTCATTAACTTTTATACCGCTACTCAGTTGAACAAGAAAAATCAGTAAACTAGTCAGTTAACCAAGAAAATGCAGTTAACTGCACAGTTAAACAATAAAAGTCAATAAACTGGGCAATAATTAACTAAGAAAAAGTCAGTAAACTGGTCCGTGAATCATATTATTTGTAAATCTTATATTATATGTCGTAGGCTGATAGTGAAATCCGTCATTTCATGAAAAGCCTATAGTCATATCATGCTGCACGCTAAAAGGTATATTGGCAACTGGTTTGTTCGTTGTTCCCCAGAGCATTTTTTTAAAATTTAATTTAAATTTTATTTTTATAAAAAAATATTAGTTGAAAAAATTTTAAAAAATGCTCTGGGGAACAACGAACAAACCAGTTGCAATATACCTTTTAGCCACGCTTTATGATATGACTAGGCTTTTCATGAAATGACGGATTTCACTATCAGCCTACGACATATACAGGGTGTCCGGAAAATACGTGTACAACGTTTGACGACATACTCCTGACGTCAAAATAGGTCGATCTAAGCCGACTTAGTTATATCCAAACTTGTCTCGTTTAGCCGGTAGAGGGCGTCAAAAATTTGTAAAAATATTGGTTTTCCTAAATTACGTAAAAACCTGCTAATCGATTTTAATGATTTTTAGTATGTAGACTAAAACTATAAAATGACGTTTTCTAGTAGTATAGTCATCGGCTGTAAATAAGTCGAAGTGTTATAAAAGTGATATAATACGTCAACATTTCTCCTCATTTTTTATATGAACGGCGTTATGACAACCCAGATATTTTTGTAGAGTGACTGGATGTATTTGGAAGCTATTTTACCTCTTTAATATTTTTCGTTGAATGAGCTGTTTTGCCAGAAGTACAACAAAGTTGAAAGTGTGTATTGTAAGAAACTAAGTAAAACAAAAACATTACTTAAGCAAATGTGTAAAATGACCGCCATCTTGCTGAATACACTTATTAACACTCCTTAAAAAATGATATTGGACCCTATCTAATGTCTCGGGGTTATTAAAATGGTTGCCTGCATTTAAAATCCGCTGCAATAAATCATCGCGTGTGTTTACCGGAGTCTTGTTAACTTCTGTTTTAATAGCGCCCCACAAAAAGAAGTCACACATATTTAACTCAGGAGAACGTGGTGGCCATTTTACTGGTGCATCAGTGCCCCTTCCAATCCAACCAACCAAAGTAATTTGATTTTAATATTATTACTAATAATACTAAATATTGTAAATATTTTCTTCTGGCAAAACAGCTCATTCAACGAAAAATATTAAAGAGGTAAAATAGCTTCCAAATACAACCAGTCACTCTACAAAAATATCTGGGTTGTCATACGCCGTTCATATAAAAAATGAGGAGAAATGTTGACGTATTATATCATTTTTATAACACTTCCACTTATTTATAGCCGGTGACTATATACTACTAGAAAACGTCATTTTATTGTATTAGTCTACATACTAAAAATTATTAAAATCGATTAGCCGGTTTTCACGTAATTTAGGAAAAACCAATATTTTTACAAATTTTTGACGCCCTCTACCGGCTAAACGAGGCAATTTTGAATATAACTAAGTCGGCTTAGATCGACCTATTTTGACGTCAGGAGTCTGTCGTCAAACGTTGTACACGTATTTTCCGGATACCCTGTATAAGGACAAAAATAAGGAACACTAGATTTTTATAATTTTTGTCATTGTCACTATGCTAACTTTTTAAATACTTTATAAAAAAACTAATCAGCCTGTTATTGACCCGTTACATGACACTTAATACATAGGTACTTACCTAATACTTTTGCTATAATTCCTTTTTTCTTGCAAATAATTATTTTTAAACTTAAAAATGTAGCTATGCTAGTGTGTGGGAGAGAAGTTATCTAAGTGCGTGTACGTAATGCAAATTATCTACGTTACCGTTACCGAACCAAAGATAAGGAATAAGGAAGAGCTCCCCCCTGTTTCAACACAGATTAATCTACACATACACGTACCTAATGTGTTAATAATTATAAAGTAGAACATTTTTTTTATAATAAAATTAGAAAATAACAGCCCAGCTTCCGCCGTTAGTGGTTCCCATGGAAACAATGGGTTCAAATGGGCTAATATGGGTTGCCTCTGAGGTCGCTTTTGCATAAGAAACATTCAAATAACATGGTTCGGGTAAACGGCAGGATATGTTGATTAATTATTTTAAAAAATAATTCTGGGATTTAAAATTTAGAACGCTTAGCGTTCCAGTGTAGTATTTGCACGCTGTTCGTTTTGAACACCTCATGATGACGCTTTAATTTTATTTTAAAATCTGATAAGCAGTGCCGTACCCATAAATTAGGCTAGGGATGGACGGTGGAGGAAGGGGGGTGCTGACGTATACAACACAATTTTCCTTGCAAAAAGAAAAGTATTGTAATGGCGAAAAAGTATTTCGCAAAAACATGTGACATCATTGCACAGTATTCACATATTCAGTATATTCATTAATAATTTATTTACTATAAAATATGTAAAATAAATATTCTTTTATAGTTTGCAATTCTCTGGTAAGGGACTGATATTTTCTTGGATAAATTTTGAGGTGTCTGCTTTACGCCATAATTTGTTAGGAACTGCCTGGAGCATACAATATAACCTAAGGCAAAATTTGTCGATGCTTTAATATGTAATTATGGTAAATAAATTGATACCACTAATTTTGGTCTATGCTTTTATTTATTAATTGTATTGCTCGTCTGGTTTTCCTGCAAATAAGGAAATGATTGACAGTAGAGAAGTATATTTTGGAAATATGGTATTTGTGTTTTTTAATAAAATCTATTTTCATACAAATGGATACAAAAAAGTACCTCTATAATCAACAGTAATATAATAATAATAATAATAATAATAATAATAATAATAATAACAATAATAATAATAATAATAATAATAATAATAAATTTGAAGTTAAATAATAATATAATATTTATTGTAAAGAATATATTTCATAATTCAGACACAACTATGTTATAATATAAAACAAACATGACAATATTTTATTTGTATTTTATATCACTACAATATACGAAGATACAATACGTTATGTATATAATATATATATATATATATTTGAAAGAAACTAGGGAAATACAAATATATATTCTTTATTTTATTCATTATTTATTAATGACGTTCTTGAATATATCTCTTGGATTAGATAATATCCAATTTTTAATTTTATTTTTATAATTATTTAACGATTTAATTATTTTAATTGACTGTGGTAGCATATCAAAAATATATGGATTGATGTTCAAAAAATGTTTGTGTGCTATTGTTTTGTTTGCTCTATTTTTATATGTAATAGTATTTTTATGACGAGTTTCATGTGTGTGATTAATATAATTTATTATATTTTTATGTTTAAAAATATATATTAACATGTTATAAGAAAATATTTGTTTAATATCCATTTTTTTGCTATCTTTAAATAGTAAATCTGAAGAATATTGAATATGACGAGACTCTTTTGTGCACCAAGACAATGTAGATTTTTGGCAGATATATAAAGGTGGAAGGTAAAGTTCTCATTAAGTTGTCGCCAAATTTGAGACTGTTCTGCGAAGACTCAAAAGGTCTCCAGATATTTTCCATGACTATAAATTGCCCGGTATAAAATAAACAAAAAGTTATAAATTCTACAGACAAAGTCAAAACTACCAAACAGAACTAGGTATGTACCTATAATACGAACATACAATTTTTCCAATATAATAATAAAAAAGTTATGCGAATTAACGCTACTAATATTTCAACAGATGTGACCAGTAAACTCCGCATCATATGGGATTTTTTTTTATTAATAGCTTTGTTCGAAATTTGACTTTGGCATCAAGTTCTGCTTCGATCGAGAAGAAAATTAAGCAAAAAAATAGTAGTCACGCGATTCGCATTATCTGTGAAATTTTAATTTTTTCCAAAACATAATTTAAAAGTGGGGTTATTTCTGAAAATATCGAAGAAAGCTATTGAAAAAAGTTTTTTTTAATGCAGTTTCTAGCCCAGATGCAAAATTTCAGCTGCATAAGATAATTTTAATTTTTTACCCATATTTTGTAAAATGCATCACTTTTGCAAAATAAGACTCAACGCAACCCACATAAAACTTCTTAGTTTTGACAATACTTTATTTCAAATACCCTTTCTTTAAAGGAGCGTCATATTAAATGTGTGTTTTTGTACAAAATCAAAATTGGGCTTTTAAAATTTGGTCACATGTGATGCAAAGTTTATTTGTTTTTGTTCCTGTATAAGGTTTCTTCATAAAATACCTAAGTATTTTTGAAAACGTCGTTTGTGCCTGAAAGTAAAAAAATAAAGTAAAGGGGTTTTTAATTTTAAATCGTTGAAAATAGATAAACTTTACGTTGTTAAACTAAAATTTATTTTCCACTTAAAAAACACTTTACTGATGACACTGTATTATTTTTTGTCTTAATATTAAGATGTATTACTTTCAGACACAAACTGCGTTTTCAAAATTACTTATTTTATGAAGCAAAAATTGTAAAACATAATTTAGTTCTAAAATGACTCAATTTATCCGGCGCGCGCGTCGACCAGACAGAGATTCAAGACAAGAGTGGTCTGTAGTAAAATACGCGACATGCGTGATCGTATCTCTTCGGGATTTTTTTTATAGATAAACAAAGATAAGGCAGGTACTATAGACGGCTGCTGAAAAATTCATTTTCCGCACTTGTTAGGTAAATAGCTATTTCATATTGACCGGTTTAAATTTAAGTCATTATAATGAGAGTAGAAAAAGCGTAGCGGTTTTTCGTAGCGAATATGGCAAAACATATTCATGGGTATTTCAAGAATCGCGTCACGCAGCAGTCCTGCAATCCAATAAACAACTATTACTTATTTAATTAGCGACTGGTTGATCGCTATCGCTGAGAACAATGCTGATATTTCACCGTTGCTTAGGTATGCTAATGGCAACGTCTCAGTTTTAGGCAGCGGGCAAATGAATATTTTTTAAATGAAGGGTGTGAAGTCGAGCAACTATCTTGCTGATTGTTTTAAAGATTTTTTTCAGTTTCCTGCTTGCTGCAGGGGATGTTTCCTGCGAACGAAGACAGAGCAAGATAGACATCTCATTACTTTTGTTATGACAAGCCGACAAGATGTCAAATGCAAAGGTGCACCAGGTTCCTCGCGAATTCCACAATGAAACCACGTGAAAAGTTTACTCAATTTGTAACTATTGGGAATTTATCAATGCTATAGAGTAGCATAGTGCCGGTTTTAAGAAAAAAAAACAGGTATATTATTCGGAATATTCCACATTGGCGTAGAACCCGCAAGCAACGATGATTAAAGTAGTATAGCATTCATATTTTATTAGTCACAAGGTTTTCGAAACGGCAAAAAAAATACTGGCGCGTAGGTAAAAATGTATACCTGATGATGGTATAGGAAAGACGAAACGTCAAAATCAATGTCTGATAACAACATGTTATAGAAAATAAAAAGTGGAAATGACAATGTAAAATGAATTTTTCGCCATCTCTTGTCATTTTTAAAGGTAGGAAAAAATAAGAGATTGCAAACTCAAACTATGCCCACTTTTAAGCAGGGTTAATAAATCTGTATACAGTGTGACCAGTAAAGTCCGCATCATATGGGATTTTTTTTATTAATAGTTTTATTCGAAATTTGACTTTGGCATCAACTTCTGCTTCGATCGAGACGAAAATTAAGCAAAAAATAGAAGTCACGTGATTCGCATTATCTGTCAAATTTTAATTTTTTCCAAAAAATAATTCAAAAGTGGTGTTATTTCTGAAAATATCCAAAAAAGTTATTGAAAAAAGTTTTTTTAAATGTAATTTCTGGTCCACATGGAAAGTTTCAGCTGCATAAGATAATTTTGATTTTTTTACCCATATTTTGTCAACTGACACCACTTTTGCAAAATAAGACTCAATGCAACCTACATAAAACTTCTTAGTTTTGACAATGCTTTATTTCAGATACATTCTCTTTAAAGTAGCGCCATATAAAATGTTTGTTTTCCTACAAAATCAAAATTGGACTATTAAAATTTGGTCACATGTGATACAAAGTTTATTTGTTTTTGACCCTGTATAAGGTAACTTCATAAAATAAGTGTTAAACGTAGTTTGTGTCTGAAAGTAAAACACCTTAATATTGAGTTGAGTTGCGTAGAGTCTTATTTTGCAAAAGTGGTGCAATTTACAAAATATGGGTACAAAATCAAAATTATCTTATGCAGCTGAAATTTTGCATGTGGGCCAGAAACTGCAGTTAAAAAAACCTTTTCCAATAAGTTTTTTCGATATTTTCAGAAATAACCCACTTTTGAATTCTTTTTTGAAAAAAAATTAAAATTTGACAGACAATGCGAATCACGTGACTACTATTTTTTGCTTAATGTTCATCTTGATCGAAACAGAACTTGATGCTAAAGTCAAATTTTGAAAAAAACTATCAATAAAAAAAAATCCCATATGATGCGGACTTTACTGGTCACACTGTACAAAGTTTGGCCGTCCCCGTTAAGAAGTTCGATACTTTCGAGCCAACAGACAGATAGATCAGTGGCATAGCCAGGGTTTGGGGGCGGGGGGAGCGAAGTCATATTGGGGCGCCTATATTTTGATTATATTTTTATTAAATACATATTTTGTCACATATTGTTCTTTTTCAATAGACATTCAGTCAGAAACTAAGGAAAAATTGGGTCATGGTATTAAACACCATTAAAGCCTTTTATTTAAATTATTTATGAGTAAACGGCGGATTATATGCACTTAAATTCAGCCAAAATATGCGCATATATGTCCCTTGTTTGCCTTTAAAATATGCAGTTATTTACATTATTTTTTACCAAATATGCGTACTGGTATGCAATATTTCTTAATTTATTATAGTAAAACGAGGTAAAGAAAGACATTGAGTTCTAAAAAATATGTTTATTTAAAAAAAAATGCAAAGAAAAATAAAAGTAAACAATTTTTTAATGTAAAATTGTATAAAAGGCACTTATTACTAAATATTTTTCAAAATTTTCTTCTAAAAACGATTGTCTTCTATTAGGAAAAATATGTTTATACAAAGAGAACCTTCTTTCAACATCTACTGATGTAATCGGATGATACTGCAACTAAGGTAGCAAAATATAAGGACAAGATACAACTTCGTTGAATGGTTTACCCTCATAAATGCTTTTTACTGCAGTTAAGTATTTAAATCATGCATTATTTTTTACAGTTAAATCCAATTTGTTCCTTACTTGACCTCCTACGTTACCGGGAATGTTGTTACATTTAGCGGAAAAAGTTTCAACAATACTAATCGAGTCTCTTAAATTTAAATTTCTACTCTTCAACGAGAATATTACACGATATAAAACTGAAATTAACCTTAATAAAAACAAGATCTTCAGCTACACTTGCACTTTTTAACAACTCTTTACATTGCACAACACACTGCGAATCGTCATCTAAATCCAAAATTAGTTCTTTAATGGCTTCGAAATGCTCTGCGTAGAATATTGCGGCCTTAATCCATGCTCCCCACCGGGTAATTACAGGGTCTGGAGGTAAACTAACTCCTGGTAATCTCTCCTTATACCACTGAACTCGTAGAGGTGCTTATAAAAACACTTTTTTTATATTTGAAATTAATTTATTTACCAAAGGTTTATTTCCCAGAAGTACCTATGTATTACAAAATGATATTAATACAGTTTATTAAGCAGGTAATAATAACGCATTATTAAGTGACAATAAACAACCCCTAACAATACAGTGTCCGCAAGAAAGTCCGCATCAAATGGGATTTTTTTTTATTATTAGGTATAGGTAAAAATTGAAAAAGCAGTTAGTTTTTGCTTACCTAAAAACCAAAAATGACGTATACTGAAGCAGCTGCACGACTTACGTTACCTGTCAAAATTGACATTTTTAATAAAATAGGTTCAAAAATTCCCTTATTTATAAAAATATCGAAAAACTTTACTCGAGAAAGTTGTTTATTTAGGCATTTTTAACCTCTGTCCGAAATTTTGACAGTCTAATACAATTTTTATTTTTTGCCAGATTCTTGAAAATTTTGATCAACCCTCGTAGATTAACTTTTATACATCGATGTAAAACCATTTGCCTTTACTTCATTTGTAATCTTAATGCAATTTTGTGTAAAATTTTTGTTTCCAATTATTTATTTTGCTTCAAAAACTGAAATTGTTATTGATCAGTATGTAATGTTTGATGCAAAGTTTATCTAATTACATCAGTTTTGTCAAAACCGACGTTTCTCATTTTACTTAAGTTAGTAAACAGATGTACAAAAAGAAAATATTAGGATGCTTTCGTTGAAATTTTACTTAATTATTATTATTAAATTAAATTAATTATATTAATAAACTATATTTTTGTTGAATAAAATGTTTCGAGCGATTAATATTTAATCTTTTTGATCCAATATTAATTTAGTAAAATTTCAACGAAAGCTTCCTAATATTTTCTTTTTGTACATCTGTTTACTAACTTAAGAAAAATGAGAAACGTCGGTTTTGACAAAACTGATGTAATTAGATAAACTTTGCATCAAACATTACATACTGATCAATAACAATTTCAGTTTTTGAAGCAAAATAAATAATTGGAAACAAAAATTTTACACAAAATTGCATAAGGATTACAAATGAAGTAAAGGCAAATGGTTTTACATCGATGTATGAAAGTTAATCTACGAGGGTTGATCAACATTTTCAAGAATCTGGCAAAAAATAAAAATTGTACTAGACTGTCAAAATTTCGTACAGAGGCTAAAAATGCCTAAATAAACAACTTTCTCGAATAAAGTTTTTCGATATTTTTATAAATAAGGGCATTTTTGAACCTATTTTATTAAAAATGTCAATTTTGACAGGTAACGCAAGTCGTGCAGCTGCTTCAGTATACGTCATTTTTGGTTTTTAAGTAAGCAAAAACTAACTGCTTTTTCAATTTTTACCTATACCTAATAATAAAAAAAAATCCCATTTGATGCGGACTTTCTTGCGGACACTGTATACCTGCAAACCCCGGAAACCCCCAATAAATACCTTGTGTATAACCAAAATGTAAATATAATTATTAGAATCTTCAGATTGGAAAATCCCTGAAATAGGTAAATACTGAATTGGACATTAAACCTTTAACGTTTTAAATTTTTTGATAAAGCCGAAAACATAAACATTTGCTCTTAAAATAATAATTTAGGAAAAATATGCATTTTATTATAAATTATGCAAAAAATGCATATATATGCATTTTGCAAATATTCCGCCCTTTATTGATGAGTGACAAGAACTAGATGTTACATACTCAGCGCTCTGTTGTAACCGCTCTTTTGTACTACGCTGTTTTGTAAAGCGCTGTTTCATTTCAGAGCCGTTTCGATGAACCTCAAGTGTTTTAAATTTCAGCTAAAAAAACATAAGAATTTAACATTGGGTAAAAAATGCATAGTATGCTTTTTATGACATCATATATTTTTTATATTACATTTTTTAATTAACAAAGTTTCTAATTTGCATTATTTTCGAGTAGCGGAGTATGACATATGCCGCTCCTTTGATGAATGGTGACAAACGAGAGACGACAGAATAACTATTAAAAAATAACTCTTTTATTTTAAACCGGCATTTACAGACTTTGTGATTTATTTGGTAGTCTGTGTTTTGTTAAGTATTTAAGTAGTAAAGGGGCAGGGGGGGGGGGGGCTCGCCACTTAGATCAACCGAAATGAGAAACACGTTTTTTTTGTGATACCCTCTCTTTAATCGAGAGATTGTTTCGCCATGCTAGGCCGACAATACTAATTAATCTGTTGTCTTTATTGCGGACATCTAAACATATTATGTACTCTCTCACACTCAAATAGAATGCCACTGTAAGTTATAGCTTGCCAGTACGGTATTTTGTAATATTTACAACATGTGTCTCGTAATTAATAAAAAAAATAATTACACTGAGGAAAATGATCTACTTAATTCAACATGTTTGCTAAGACATAGTTTCTATTGATAGCTCATTTTTTATTAACCCGTATTAATTAAATTGCTAGTGTATCAAACCCGTGTTATATCAATTCCAGACTTGCTAGAACAATGTTTTTTTTTTGTGGTAATCAGTTCCATTAGCAGCACAGTCTTGTTGAATAATGGACTACTTTTAAAAAACAGCAATTTTGTTTAAATAAATTGTATCTTCTCAATGCGACCATTTTCTTCCCAATAAAGCGCATCCGCTACAATTAAGAAGGCAGAACAGCGTCCCTAAAAACGAATTGTATCCGTTAGAGCCTATAATCAACATGACGTTGGTGGGGGTTCGTAGCTATCGGCAATAGACGCGGAGTCTTCCAGCTGTCCTGTTTGAATTTGAATTTTATCGATCGTACCAATACCTGTTTTAATTAAGTAATTATTACTTTGTATATATACAAGTATTTTTAAATTTTGCATGTCAGATAAAGCAATAGAAGATTCTTATTTCGCACAACCCATCATTAGTATTGGACCTTATAATCTAAGGACAAATCACAGTAAACCATGTCGCATAATAGATAATCATATGCAATGTTAAACGACAAGAACAATATCACACTAGAAGCTATTTAAATTTTTGAGGACTACAGTACTGATTTTTAGTGGTTAGTATATGCTTTATTAACCGTAGCAAGCAAATATTATTATAAATAATGTCAAATTTCATTGCAACTGCCAGTCGGAACTAATAGAGTATATAAAACCAGATTACACCCCCAATAGAACTTGATAATTACTGTGAGTATTCAGAGCAATAATGGCATAAACCATTCTATGGTAGCATTAACTCCTATTTCCTATTATCTAAATTACCGTGATATTATCACTACACGACGGCCTAGCAATTTTCGTTGTCTTACAATAGGAAAGCGCGTTGCTGTCACATATAGTATTAAACAGTTGTATAAAAAGTATGTGAATTCTTATAAGGAATAGAAGGCTTTTTCTCAGTGTACAATATTTTCTCTACGAGGAAGTAAACAACTGAACACTAATATAATCCGATGACATTAGCCCTCCTACTACAAGAATCATAAAGGAAGTATTGAAAAAATATTTTCATACAGTTTACTGAAAGGTGCGAAAGGCGGAAAATATATGACGTGAAGCGTCATTATTTCGACCCGTTATGGTTTTTTTCATTTAAATATGCAAATGGATTGTGGTACCAGGTGCGGAGAGTATAATATTCTAATTAAAAAGAGGAACGCGGCATTATCGTATGCGATAAAGCATCAGTAAATTGTCGGATTGCTTTGTCATTGGGTAATTCTCCTTCATGACTTCCTGCATAATGTCAAAAGGTAGGCATAAGGGAGGCATCAATAAAATACTCTATTATACAATAGGAAACTTGGGGGATGATTAACCATGAGTGAAGGGTAGTGACACATTTGCCAGTTGGTCGCAAGAAGATAAATATACACAGGGTTATGATTTATGATCAAAAAACGAATCAGCCTTTCATACAGTGTGTCCGCGGCTGGGGTCCCCAAGAGGGAAAAAATCTTTATTATTTTTACGACCAAAAGTCATTCTTTATAAAAAGTTCTGCTTGTTGAGAAAATTAATGCACGATAAAAAAATGTTAGATTAGATGTACAGGGTCATCCAACCAGGACTGAACAGGGGCCTATTTTTTGAGTTTCCCTGTATTTTTATTTAAACCAATATAGCCATTTAGTTTATGCTTTGCCGTAGAATCTAAAATTACCATTTAAAATGCGATCTGACTTAAAATAAAGGAACTGTGGCGTAAAGTTGTTGTTTTTTCAGTGGAACACCCTGTATATTATTTATTTTTATTAAACGCCCTTCTTTTCTGATTCCATAAATATATAGTTTGTCCATATTAGCTCAAACCGTTTTTAAGATATGAGCAATCAAACATTTAAAAAGCTGTATTTTAATGCATCGCAATTACGGGGATTTTCTTTTCCAAGGCATTCTAGACGTATTAAGCTCAAATGAATACAGCTTTTTAAATGTTTGATTGCTCATATCTTAAAAACGGTTTGAGCTAATATGGACAAACTATATATTTATGGAATCAGAAAAGAAGGGCGTTTAATAAAAATAAATAATATACAGGGTGTTCCACTGAAAAACCAACAACTTTACGCCACAGTTCCTTTGTTTTAAGTCAGATCGCATTTTAAATGGTAATTTTAGATTCTACGGCAAAGCATAAACTAAATGGCTATATTGGTTTAAATAAAAATATAGGGAAACTCAAAAAATAGACCACTGTTCAGTCCTGGTTGGATGACCCTGTACAGGGTGTTAATAAATTAGGAAAATATGAAAATGCTTCAAGAGAGAAGTACCATTATTTATTATTTTAGACAAAATGTTTATGAAACAAAGTTGTTTATAATCCAAAATAAAGCCTAAATATAAAATTTGAAATCTGAATGCTAATTTTTGTTTTTTATTTTTACAATAGAATTTAACATTCAAAATGCAGAATTGTGGAAAAAGTTATTATTCTACATATTCTCCTCCAACCTGCACACATTTCTCCAAATTAGAAATAAATAAATAGGTCAGCACTCTAAGGTTTTCATTTTGAATGTTCATAAATCCTATTGTAAAAAAATAAAAAACAAAAATTAGAATTCGAATTTCAAATTTTGTATTTAGGCATTATTTTGGATTATAAACAATTTTGTTTCATAAACATTTTGTCTAAAATAATAAATAATAGTATTTCTGTCTTGAAGTATTTTCATATTTTTCTAATTTATTATCTGATCTAACATTTTTTTATCGTGAATTCGTTTTCTCAACAAGCAGAACTTTTTATAAAGAATGCCTTTTGGTCGTAAAATGAATAATAAAGATTTTTTCCCCCTTGGGGACCCCATCCGCGGACACACTGTATTTATATTTGACTTTGGCATCAAGTTCTGCTTCGATCGAGATGAAAATTAAGCAAAAAAAAAATAGTAGTCACGTGATTCGCATTATCTGTCAAATTTTAATTTTTTCCAAAAAATATTTCAAAAGTGGGATTCTTTCTGAAAATATCGAAAAAAGTTATAAGAATAGGTTTTTTTAAATGCAGTTTCTAGCCCACTTGCAAATATTCAGCTGCATAAGATAATTTTGATTTTTTCCCATATTTTGTAAATTGCACCACTTTTGCAAAACATAAAACCTACATAAAACTTCGTAGTTTTGACAAATTTTTATTTCAGATACATTTTCTTTAAAGTAGCGCAATATTAAATGTGTGTTTTTCTACAAAATCAAAATGGGGCTATTAAAATTTGGTCGCATAGATAAACTTTACGTTAAGTGAAACTAAAATTTATTTTCCACTTAATGAACACTTTACTGATGATACTGTGTTCTTTTTGTCTTAATATTAAGGTGTATTACTTTCAGACACAAACTACGTTTTCGAAAATACTTATTTTATGAAGTTACCTTATACAGGGTCAAAAACAAATAAACTTTGCATCACATGCGACCAAATTTTAATAGCCCAATTTTGATTTTGTATCAAAACACACATTAAATATGGCGCTACTTTAAAGAAAATGTATCTGAAATAAAGCATTGTTAAAACTAAGAAGTTTTATGTAGGTTGCGTTGAGTCTTATTTTGCAAAAGTGGTGCATCTTACAAAATATGGGTAAAAAATTAAAATTATCTTATCACTTTTGAAAAAAATTAAAATTTCTTAGATAATGCGAATCACTTGACTACTATCTTTTTGCTTAATTTTTATCTAGATCGAAGCAGAACTTGATGCCAAAGTCAAATTTCGAATAAAGCTATTTATTTAAAAAAATCCCGTATGATGCGGACTTTACTGGTCACCGTCACACTGTAAATAAAGGGCTAATCCGTTTCGTCTAAGGTACCTATTGTAATGGCGAATAAATTTTCTTTTCAAATTTTATCAGTTAAAGGCGTTTTAGAGTCCCCAGATCAGTAGACGGAATCACATATGGAGTCGGGGTAGCGAAAAGTCTGTGACAATTTTACAAAGTGCTATAACTTCCGAAATAATGGTAATAAATGGTTTCTTTTAACAATTGTTTATTAATAAATTGTTTACAGCGAGTACTGCGACTAATAAAAACAAGACAAATTGTTGGAAACATTCCTGTTTGAATAACATCTTGAAATCGGCACCAGTCGACGGACTGGGTTGGGCCCGGGGCACACCAGAGCACACTTTGAAACACGCGCCCGGCACGCCGCCACCGCGCCACACTCGAGCTGCATCTTAATTTCTGGCGGACCGGCTCTGATTACTAAGTATCGCAGAAACGAGGTGAGGCACTAATCCAAAACACATAGTTAAACAGTTAATTTGTTGTTTAGTCGAAATTGGCCGGCAGATAAATTAAATGGTCAAGACTAACACAGTGGAGTGCCGTCCGAGGGACTGGGGGAGAGTCGAATGCCCACGGTACACGATGAAAAATTGTAAGTACCCCTGCCAAAGGTAAAAACCAGATGCAATTAGCACAATGACGGACTATGGTATTATTGGTAGCTTTCCTCGACGAACAAAATAGCGAACGCGAGACTGCACACACTGAGACAAAAATGCCTTTTATTCCTTATAATAATAATTCACATACTCTTTATACAACTGTTTAGTACTATATTATGTGACAGCAACGCGCTAAGACAACGAAAATTGCTAAACCGTTGTGTAGTGATAATATCACTGCAATTTAGCCAATAGGAAATAGAAATTAATGCTACCATAGAATGGTTCATAGCCAGTATTGCTCTGAAAACTCACAGTAATTATGAAGTTCTATTGGGAGTGTAATCTGGTTTTATATACTGTATTAGTTCCGACTGGCAGTTGTAATGAAACGTGACATTATTCATAATAATATGCGCTTGCTACGTTTAATAAAGCATATTTATACTTACCACCAAAAATCAGTACTGTGGTTCTCAAACATTTAAATAGCTTTTAATGATGTGATATTGTTCTTGTCATTTAACATTGCATATGATTATCTATTACGCAACATGCATGGTTTACTGAGATCATAAAATTCGTCTATAGATTATAACGTCCAATACTTATGATGGGTTGTGCGAAATAAGAATTATCTATTGTTTTATCAGACATGCAAAGTTTTAAAAATGTACCTATATACAAAGTTAAAATAAATCAATTGAAACAGATATTGGTACGATCGATAAAATTCAAATTCAGACAGTAGAGCTAGAAGACTCCGAACAACGATGTGACCTGCGCAACAAATACATTAAAACTAACAATACGGCGCGCGGCGATTGCCGATCTCTATAAACTCCCACCAACGTCTTGGTGGATTATAGGTTCTAACGAATACAATTCGTTTTTGGGGACGCTGTTCTGCTTTCTTAATTATAGAGAAAGCGCTTTATTGGGAACAAAATGCGTCGCATTAAGAAGACACAATTTATTTCTTAACAAAATTGCTGTATTAAAAGAAGTTCATTATTCAAATAAAAATACTGTGCCTCTAATGGAACTGATTACTACCAATAAAAACACTGTTCTAGCTAATCTGGAATTGATATAACATTAAAGCGGGTTTGATACACTAGCAATTTATTTAATATGGGTTAATAAAAAATAAGCTATCAATATAAACTATGTTTTGGCAAACCTGTTGTATTAGATCATTTTTCTCAGTGCAGTTTTGTTCGCCAGTTCAACAAAAAATTTACGTAATTATGAAGGCAATATTTTTTTGTGCAAGTGGCGGCGACATTAGGCATAAAAACAAAAAGAAAAAGACAAAGTGAGAGCGAGGAAATGGCTTTTGAAAAGAATCCAGTTTTCCTATATAAACCTGTTAAACGAGCTGAAACTGGACCTGGGAGATGGGTTTAATTATTTGTGAATGGATATTTTATTTTCCATAAACACGGAAGGCGGCGACGTTCTGCTCATCTAGAGAACATACATCATGTTTAAAAAAATTCGTTGGAGAATATAAACTAGTCAAAGCTTGTTCCCCGAGTCTGACTCGAATCTTGAAGTAAGGATTTGAATAAACGGCTTTGGAAAAACTGAATAATTTAAAATTTAAGACGTTGATGCGTAACGGCTAACGGTACAACAACTTTCTGGCGCCGCAAAAATTTCTTGCCGCTTCGTCGTGTCGTGTCGGGCCAGGCTATTAAGCGCATAATATAGAGAGAGATAATAAACCACAATAAACATATCCCCCTCTCTTACTGGCCTAAGACATTTTGTACCTTGGCCAGATCCCCAAATCAGGCCGCGATTGGAGGATTTTGCTTTTTGCGGATTCACCAGTTCTTTTACCATCGCAATCACCATCTTTTAAACTTGTACGGGGGTCTCAATTGTTTATTAGCATAACGGCTTTAGCGTTAATTTTATTCACAATTAAAACATCGAAATCAACGTGCGATAGATTAAAAGTTATGACGTTACTCATTGGTAAAACATAGAAAAACATTTGACATGCACTAAACTTACCAATGGAAAACGCTATGAACAATCCTGACAACATGAAAGAGTTTCGCCCACAAAATATAGCTACGAGCCAATCAAGCGGCAAACGTTGCGCTCTCGCATGTTTCGCGTTCAATGCTGCGTTGTCATATTGTAATTTACGTTCGCGGTGTAGTATAAAGCCGTCAAAATGCCATGTGTTTTTAAATACAAACAGCTGGATTAGGTCTCAGTGAATGCAAGGTTTGGCAACCTATTGCACCGAAATTAAAAGGGCTAAGCTAATATAATCATTTAGGTAGGTATTGTTATATATACAGTGTGTATCAGCCAAGTGGAATAAATTCGATAATAAATACATGGCGGCGTATGCGAAAAAACGCTCGGACACGTCGATTGGTATTTCTTGTTGCGCATTTTTTTCTATAAAAACTTTTATACAGGGTGTGTCATGTAACAGTGGCCAATACCAACTTTCTTATTTTAAATACAATACCCTGTATATTATTCAATTTTTAGATTCTTCAGATAATTTTAGGCATATTTCTTGTAGAATATCCTAAACATATAGGATATTCTACATGAAATATGTCTAAAAAAATTTTGACTGCTGTTTTTCACTCCCCATGCGTGCCATTGAAAGCTCCATTCTGGATTAGTTCCACCTTTAATTTTATTATATTTTCTCTTTTGCTAACAACATCATTCATTATTTTTGCTTTAATTTCCTGATTAGTGTTTCTACACTCGAAACATGTCGATTCTAGCCTAGCTATTGAATTAAAATTGTGGAGAAAGACTTTATGCTTTTCTTTTCCCTTTATATATTATTATTTGTGACGTAAACTTATTTGTGTAAAGTAGCAAATAAAATCTTTTACTTTGACTTTGAATAATATAAAATCTACAATATTAATTTATAAATTCAACCTTTTTTGGATAAAACGCAAAAGTACCGAAAGATTGATCAAAAAACGAAGTGACGAAGGGGTTAGAGTTAACTTTTTCTTAAAACAAAGCGTTTCGACAGCAGACAACGACGTTTGACATTAACAGCTGATCTGGGTTCGTCGTGAAAGTTCCCAGATCAGCAGTGGGCAGTCTAGCAAGCTCACGTGTCAGGTTGCGTCATACTATTTTCTTCCGATTTTGGTGTTTTTTGTGTAATGTGTGTTTTAAACATTTTACTTTTAGATTTTATATATTTCAGAGACAGATATTTTTGGTGTTTATACAGGATGTCTCATAAATAAGGGGCGAATACAGCAACAGGCGATAGTAGACTTGAAAATATGTCATTTATGCTTATGAACGCACGGTTAATTTTTAATCAATATGTTTCGTTATGAAAGGCGTTTAGCGAGGGGGAAATCACTGGGGTATTTTAGTGTACAAAGTAAGAAATTGCAGGGGCATTTCGAGGTATTTCGGGGAATTTAGAGGTATTTTGTCGAATTTCAAGGTATTTCGGGGAATTTCAAGGTATTTGGGGGTATTTCGGGGCATTTTAAACGTATTTTTCATAATATTTAATAATATCTTCTAAAATTTGGCAACGTTGTTGTATAAATTTTAATTAATCGTTTTTAACTACAATATACAGGGAAGAATCCAGAAATAAGTGTCAGAAAAATTAGTTCTAATTTGAATATAAAAAAAACTTCTGAGCGTATAAACGTGATGCCATAAAACAATTTCCATCACTTTCTCCAATTGCGTATATCATATTTACTAATTCTACTCGTGTGTAATTAAAATTTATTTGGACAATTAACGGAGACAGAGCCACCATAAAACGTCAAATAATTGATGATTATTATGTCTGTCATTTGCAGAAAAGTTAAACTTAACAGAAATGCATGGCCAACTAGTTATTAAATTAAAAGCATCACGAAATTTTGCTTGCCTTTATGACACAATTTTTTTAAATCATGTTTTTATCGACAACTTTTTAAAATAGGGTATCATATATTGGTATAAAATTAAAGAGAATTAAAATATATTTTCAAAAAAAATTTAAAATACAGGGTGTTTCATTTAAAAAAAAAACGAAATCCTGGTTTTAAATTCAATAAGTTTGGAGCAAGATGTTGAACACTCTGTAGTACTTATACCAATAATAACCGTTTGGTGATTTAACATGTTATAACTTTTTCTTCCTAAGTTTTAGTAAAAAAATTTGTAAAGATAATTAAAATTCAACGATTTTCATTTTTAACCAAAAATCCATTGAAAAAATCATATCTTGACAAAGTCGCATTTGATGATCAAAAATGTTTAAAGTAGAATAGAGGACTACTAAAGGCTTCAATATCATGAAAAAAATATATGGTGTTTCATTTAAAAAATATATGTCTGGCCCACCCTGGATTTTCGGTCCAACCTGTATATTTAAAATTATTTTTAAAAGGTGCGCGACGTTAACCTGTACAACCTTAGTATAAAAGTTTTATTCCTTAAGTCGACCGTCTACGATATATCGTCCACCGGCACACTAAATGGACACCCTGTATATTGGACTACTTCAGTTAATTATTATTTTTCGGTTGGAGTAAGCATCTCGGTAAGCATTTAAGCATTCACAGAGAAAATTATGTATGATAATATTGGCGTTTTAATACAGAATAATAGTTGAAACAGTTGTGACGTCACAAAATAAGTGGAATTTTTTCTGGGAATTTCAAGAGCGCTTTGGGGAATTGCAGGGAATTTTTGGAAATTGCGTGGAATTTCGGGGAACTGCAGAAAAATTAAAGGAATTTCCAAGGTATTTTTGAAATTTTAGGGTATTTCGGGGAATTTTTTCTGAAAGTGGACAAATTTTTTTAGTGATTTCCCCCTCGGCGTTTAGGTAAATGTTTCTTGCCATCTAGCATTTGCAATTATCTCAGAAAGTAATTAAAATATCGAGATTAATAAAGTACTACAACTTTTTTACATATAAAAGATCCTTTTGTTTTCTTCTTTTCCTTTAGTTTTATAACGTTTTCACATTCTTATTTTGGTAGGTACGTCGATATTTTATTTTAAAAATAATAAAATTATTATGTACGCTATATCTTTACATACAAAATATTAAGATTCCCTTACAAACTTTAACAGATGGCAAAGGCGAACGTAGAAGAACTTAGTCCGGTTCTGTTTTTGTAGCCAACCGCTTAACGTAAAATATATCAGACTTCAACAGGGTGCCCTTTATGACAGGTGATGTGAGTTCCTACATTAATTTGACTATACCAGTGTTTGCTATAAAGCCTAAGCGTCCAGGATTTTTTGTCCGCAATTAAAACTATGTAAGAACAGTTTCTTAAATAAATGGTCAATTTCGGGTACGCAATTCTTCGTGTTGTTCATTTGTAGCGTTGGATCGCTCGGATGTAATTATTTGGGCGCGGGCGATGAAATCTCGTGAGAAACGGAAGTGACGCCGCGCCGGCCGGCACAGGTGGAAAAAGAAGAAGAGGGTCTTAACCCGACGCCAGCGATGCGTGAACACCTCAAGACCTAAACTGTGGGTAACTATTACATGTGTGATAAAAACGGAGGAAAATAGTCGTCTACACGAGCGTAAAAAATATTTTTAAAAGCAACAGGAAATTGCTGCTAATAGACCAAGTCCAATTTGCAAAAAATACTTGACACATTTACAAATTATATAATTCGCATCCTCTGGGAAACAGAGTGGTGAACTATTCTCGACCGGATGGTACCGAAATCATTAGTCATTTGTTTTGTAACTTCATTTGTTTTTAAAAAAAATATGATTCTTTGTATATCAAACTTAATGAATCGATGTCGTGAGATCTCTCGTTGCAATAAGTATCAGCATTTTTTTAAGTTTCTCGTAGGAAGGAAAGCAAGAAAAAATTGCGGTATCATCGATATCAGCCAAAGCTGGAACCTTCTGAGCTCAGCTTGTTGGTTTAGAATTTAATTGAAACTACAGTGTGACCAGTAAAGTCCGCATCATATTATGGGATTTTTTTTTATTGATAGCTTTATTCGAAATTTGACTTTGACATCAAGTTCTGCTTCGATCGAGACCAAAATTAAGCAAAAAAATAGAAGTCAAGTAATTCGCATTATCTGTCAAATTTTAATTTTTTCCAAAAAGTAATTCAAAAGTATAGGGTTGTTTCTGAAAATACCGAAAAAATTTATTAGAAAAAGTTTTTTTAAATGTACTAGCCACGTGCAAAATTTCAGCTGCATAAGATAATTTTAATTTTTTACCCATGATTTGTAAATTGCACCACTTTTGCAAAATAAGACTTAACGCAACCTACATAAAACTTCTTAGTTTTGACAATGCTTTATTTCAGATACCTACATTTTCTTTAAAGCAGAGCCATATGAAAGGTGTGTTTTTCCACAAAATCAAAATGGGGCTATTAAAATTTGGTCGTATGTGATGCAAAGTTTATTTGTTTTTGACCCTGTATAAGGTAACTTCACAAAATAAGTATTTTTGAAAACGTAGTTTGTGTCTGTCTTGTTGTGTGTTTCTCTTTATTTTCATACTTTGTTTGTGTAGCCTAGGCCTAGTTAGATGTGTTTAAATTGATCATAATAAAATAAAGTTATATTTCATGATACGTCACTATGTACTCCATACTTACAGAAAATACAAAATACCCGGTATTATAAGGAGAACCCTTAAAAGGATTGTGCGCATGCCCATCGCTGTTGGGCGTCAATGAATGCGACCAGCGAGCCGTGCATACAAACGTATTTTTTTACCCATAAAACTTAAATTTTGTTTGCGCACAACATTTAGCTGTACGGATCTAAAGGTATATGTTAATGATTATTTCCTGTACAACTGCAACTCTACATCCAATTTAAAAAAAATATATACTCAATTATACATGTAAAAATGTAGCCAATGCCCTTCATTTCAAATTCGAGACTTCAAGTTCTGGCAACAAAGTCGCCAAACACTTCCTAGAATCGACCACATTCGAAATCCATTCAATTTCAACCTGCGATGCCGCCGAAGAACGAAATGTGATCCTGTTGCAACTCGGCAGTACCGTAAAAGCCGGAGATGTAAATCGGACTAGGGTCTGCGTCACGACCGTCACAATTTAGAATGTTGCCGAGTTGCGTTGGAAATACCGCGACAGCTGAAATTTAGAGATGTTATACCGTGCGAGCCAAAATTATTTGCATCGAAGAGGGCCTTGCATCTAAGGACGTAATGCTTAGCCGTAGAGCTTAATACCTGTTGGGTGTCAGTAACTACCTGAATTAACAATCAATCAGTTATTCCCTCATCTTTGACAGTCGTTACAAGTAATTTGATTCATCGCTAATTTTTCCAATTTCTTGAACAAATCCACACAATGGGCTTTACGGAACAGCACAAAACATTCATGGTTGAAGCGTATTTTAGAAAGGGGGTTCGAGTAAATGGTGAGTGTCAATACAATCCAGGTTTGTGCATGGACGATTGCTTTTATTGCTGGGAATTTTTATCATTGCCTGAAAAGAACCGTGGCTGTGTTTAGGGAAACAGGTTTTATACAACAAAAAATAGCAGGAAGACCATCTGTAAGAACAGAAGAATTTGTTGCAAACGTTCGTGAAATAATGCAAAATATGCCAACACAAATTGTATAAGACGCTTGTCCCAAGAAGTGGGAATATCTCATGAAACATGCAGGACTATTTTTAAGAAGGAAAAAGAAAGGATTATCCAAGAATGTGGTAACATTTCTCCAGAGATGCTGGCCAACACTTTCGAAAATATGAAGAGACGTGTGAATTTATGCTTGGAGCCAATGGTGGCCAATTTCAGCAATTAATGTAATTATTTTTTTTCTTTCTGTATATTCTTACTTTGTTAATTTTGTAAACAACAAAAATAAACTTGTATTTGTCTACTTATTTTATTACTCATTAGTTTGGCATATCATGTCATAATATAAATTTGACAAAATTTTAACCTAGATTTGGTTAGATAATATATCGTCCCCATATCATTGTGATCTAAACCAAGCCCTACGTTTTTTAATCCAAGCCCTCTTTGATGCAAATAATTTTTGCTCGCACGTTATAATACCACACACAACAATTTTTACATTTTTTTTCGTCATGGCCGTACAGTTTACTAACAAAGAAATGACCGATATGTTATTTGATTTTGAATATTGCCAAGGAAATGGTTTAGAATCTTACAGAGTATACAGTGAAAGATTTCCGAATCTTTGCTTACCAAACCATAAAACATTGAATATTAAGCTAGTGCTAGTATTAATGTTTGTACACGCGAAAATGGAGGTCATTTTGAACATTTGTTAAAAGCATTTTTTTTAAATAAAATTAAATTGTTATTGATAAATTTCCGCAACGAGACCAATCACCGACGCCAGGGAATTTGTCACACACTATTTGGTAATTTTGCCGAATCCCTCTTTGTCGAGGGTAGGGTTCTTTAACGTGCCAACATCCATGACACGGGACCCACAGTTTAACGTCTCTTCCGAAAGACGGCGCACCTCTTAAACCAAATTCCAAATTTAACATCGATGTTGCCGGCACCGGGGATCGAACCCGGGACCTCGATCTGTGAGGCCGCTGCACTGACCACAACGCCGATGAAAATAAAATTAACAACACATTTATATACATAATTCTTTTTTTTTTGTTTTAGTAACGGTTTGTTTAATTTAACGCCTTTGCTTCAAATTGTGTTTAATTATTACAATAATTTAGACTTTAGGTAAAAGACGTTGGAGAATAAGAATGTTTATTCGAAAGTTCAATACAGAGTGGCTCAAAAAAGGTAAGTATTTCGTTTTTAATGTGTGCAAGGTACCAAAGGGGAGGGCAGATTTTAATTTTCACCACACACTCGACTGACGTCTCGACGCTAAAAAACACTCAAAGATAAAGTACAATTTTATCGTCTTGTACAATAAATAACTATTAGTAAATATCTCTTGAATTGTTTTTTTAAAAGTTGCCAATTTTTTTATTTTTCGGATATTTTTTGGAAGATTGTTATATTTTATTATTCCGTCATATAAAAGCGATTTTTTTCCGAAATTACTTTTTACTGGTATAGTTTGATAATTTATACGACGTCTGGTGTCATGATCATGTAATGTCTTATTCTCCTGAAGTGTTAGGTTTGATTTTTTTTCTTTGTGAAGTGAGTGAATTAGAATACAAATTATTAATTTATAAATTTTAATGTTTACCGGTACGTTATGCATAGACTCTAAAATATACATCGTCTGGGAATAATCTTGTACAGAACGAACTGTAAATACAATGTACCGTTTTCGGTCTTAACAGTAAGAGTTTCGAACATAAGTATGTCCACAACACAAATTTTTTATTTTCCAAAAAACTGTTGCCATTTTTCTGCCGATCGATAAAAAAAAATAGAAGAGATGATGTGGCAACGTTGCTCCCAATACGGCAGTAACAGTACGTGACCGTCACGCCCCAGACGACAATGCAAATCGGCCTATTCGGATCGGTGAAAATATGCGTATGCAGAAAAGTGTCGCAGGACTCGCGGGTTCTATCTGAAAAACGGATGACAGCAGGGCAGGGAGTGCAGTGCTGCTGAGGCGGCATGGCCGCTAAAAGATAGCCGTGCAGGGAGCACCGCCTGACTTACGAGGACGCAGGAACGTATATCGCAGAACCTGGGTGACATCGACATCGGCCAGTGGTGTAGTTTAATCAGGGGAGTCGTCGGAAATATATAAATAGGGGGTTTGTTTGGGATTTTCGCAAAGGTCGATTCACATGTATACCTATAGCGCGCTATAATTATCTTCATAAGCGTAAGACAACATGCATGAGCTCAAATGCAAAGTTTCACTTGGTTCCTGAATGAACTCGACTCACGTGCACCTCACCTTCCGTCTTCTATAGCTCACTTATAAGGTGGAATTATCAACGTCATTCAATCTATTGCCAATAACCTATAACCTATTTCGCGTTGATTTTTTTAGTTTATTATTTTAATAACTAACATTTAAAGAAAATCAATATCGTCGGTACATTATTTCGGTAGTATCTGATATATTGAAAAATATCAATTTATTTCATTGCTAACTTTGGGAGAATTGTATATTGAAACAACAATGACATAATAATGTTAAAAAAAATCTTACCCGATATTTTTCGCTATACAATTCTCCTGAAATAAGGTAGGAAATTCCTTGATATTTATTAAATAAAGTCGCCACAGTGGATATTTTCCCGTGCGTCATCACTTTCACGTCATCAAAATCGTATGAATCAAATCAAAATTACGAGACGAAAAAAGTCAAAACTAAGTCTAAGTTCATAAAATGGACGTGCCTGCCTACCGTTTGACGTACCTACATAATATTTCGAAAAATTATTATTTATTTTAAGTTCTGCCCGGCATTCTCTATTATCTAAAATAAATTGACAAACAAATGTTAATACATTTAATACTATTTTTAAAGCTTAAAATCTAGAAAAGTTTGGTGTTTTATTGACTATTAAAATCGCAAAAGTCAAATTTTTGACATCCTTTCATTTAAGGGAATTTAGCCACTGCCGTAAACTTTTCAAAGAACTTTTACGGTTAGAATATTTAAAATAAATAAATTAGGTATTATAAAAATCCATAAATACTTACCGCCAAAACAGATGGTGGGTATAATTAGCTCTAAAAAGAACTATTTTTAGAAAAAGGAACAGTTTTAAGGTACAAAAATTTACAAAATACGAATTAGATTGGCAGATCAAAATAAGGTTGACAATGACGTTCTAAAATACAACGGTAGTCAACTAAACAAATTAAAAAGTAATTAATTGACGTTTATAGTTTTATTCTTGTCTAGCACGTTATATTATTGCGGAATCTTGGAGACGTTCATTTATGCTTTTATTCAAACTTGTTACTGTAATAAATAAGTATGCAGAGTTATTAACCACGTTGAGTCCTGATCGTTGATTGATGACTCACGGGCAAAGATCCACTGTGGCGACTTTATGTCAAATATTAATTAGTCAAATATAGTCAGATCTGGTCTTAACGTGCGGGTCCAAAGATCACTTATCATATGCGTCAAATCAGACAACACAGAGGCTATCAAAATGTTGTGAGATTATTTACAAATATACCGAAGGAAGGAAAAATAGTTTCATTATTTTAGCTATCGCGAAGATAGCCTAATATTATTAGTTTTGTAAAAATTATGTACAGGGGAGTTAAAAAAGTTACAAAAAAATTATATGTGTTAATTATACAGTGATGGGCTAAAATATGGAACAAATTCATTTAAAAATCAGGTATTCATTTTTTGAAAAAACGCTCAGACACGTCGATTATAATTCTTTCTTCCGGATTTTTTGCCTCAAAAAGAAATTATACCGGGTGTGTCAAAAAGTAGATGTAGCAAATTTTTTTTGTTTTTTAAATAGAACCCCCCTATTTTTACTTATTACTGTAATTCTACGTCAAATTCTGCGTATAATTCATGTAGCATACTCTATCCTTATCTCTAACGATTTTAGAGAAAAATTACATCATAAAAAAAAATTTTAAAAAAAAAAGGTACATGTACCTACTTAAAGGTAAACAGGTAAATTTAAATGAATTGTTACTACGATAGCAAGTCATGTGTCAATCAAAAATTAGTTTAGGTATAATTTTGAAAAACGGTGATCATGGTGCATTTAAATGAAACACAAAGAATCGAAATTTTAATTTTAATTGGATGTGGAGACAAAACAAGAAGTCAAGAAGAAGTTTGTAACTTTTTTAACGCTAAGTATCCAGAACGGCCGATTACAAGATCTACAGTAAGTAAAATTGAGAAGGAAAGGGAAACAGGGAATGTAAAGGATCGTCTACGGCCAGGTCGTCCAAAAATTAGTGAAAACTCACAATTGAACATTTTGTTAGAGGTTGAAGATAATCCTCATAGTGCATCCACTGAAGTAGCCCTTAATAATGATGTTAGCCGACGATCTGTGTTGCGGGTATTGAAACAAGAAAAGTACCATCCGTACAAAATTAGGTTGCTGCACGAGCTAAACGAAGATGATCCCGACCGCCGACTACAGTTTTGTGAAACTATGATGGAAATTTGCAACTTAAATCTATTTTTCCATCGCAACATACTTTTTAGCGATGAAGCCACGTTTTGTTTAAATGGTTCGGTAAACAGACAAAATTTTCGGTATTGGAGTACAAATAATCCTCGTTGGATGAGAGAACAGCACACGCAATACCCACAAAAAGTAAATGTTTGGGCAGGGATATTAAATGATAGAATTATTGGACCATTTTTCTTCGATGGAAATCTTACAGGAGACCGGTATTTACAATTTCTTCAAAATTAATTAATTCCCACACTAGCAGCGGATTTTCCAAATCCGAATCAGCCTCATCTACCAGAAGCGTCTATTTGGTTTCAGCAGGATGGTACTCCGCCTCATTTTGCTCGACAAGTACGAGAGTATTTGAATACTGTATTTCCCGAACGATGGATAGGTAGAAGAGGACCCATAGAATGGCCTGCAAGATCTCCCGATCTTACACCCATGGATTTCTTTCTTTGGAGTTATTTGAAATCAAAAGTGTATAAGGATAAACCACAAAATTTGGAAGACTTAAAATTTAAAATTAGATATGAAATTAGGCAAATTAATGAAAATACTGTAAATAATGTTTTAGAAGGGTTTTTAAGTAGATTAGCATATTGTCAAGAAGTTAATGGTTTGCATTTTCAACACTTAATAAACTAATGTTTTAACCTTTTTTTAAAGAATTTTTTTTATGATGTAATTTTTCTGTAAACCCGTTAGAGATAAGGATAGAGTATGCTACATGAATTATGGGCAGAATTTGACGTAGAATAAGGGGAATAAGTAAAAATAGGGGGGTTCTATTTAAAAAACAAAAAAATTTTGCTACATTTACTTTTTGACACACCCGGTATAATTTCTTTTTGAGGCAAAAAATCCGGAAGAAAGAATTATAATCGACGTGTCCGAGCGTTTTTTCAAAAAATGAATACCTAATTTTTAAATGAATTTGTTCCATATTTTAGCCCATCACTGTATACCTACTGTACCCTTTAATTAAAAACGACACTAATAAACAGTGCAATTTATTTTAACAATTTTACTACTAAAACCTAACAATACAATGGCATTTAGTCTGATAAACTATTTCGATAATGAAAGAAAAAGTGGAAATTCGCAAACCAATATGCAGGAAACCGTAATGAAAACACTGGGAATTAGTTTAAGGACTATGCAGAATAATGTGCATGAAAAAAAAGCATAATATAATACCCAAGAATACTAAAAAATGTAAACGAAAAACACCGTTTATAATTATAGCCTAAAAACTCTCATCGTCACTTATAAAATCTGAAAAGTCCTCGTCGTCTGAGTCGTCTTCGAATGGAGCAATTATCATTGGCGCTACTTCGACATCTAGTACTTGTTTTCGATCCCACCAATCCCTTATTAATATTTCTGTATGTTCCACCGATTTCTTCCGGTACTCTTGTGTAATATGATCTAACGAATCTTGCCAAACTATTTGTACTTGGTCGGATTTAAGACCATCACCTACATGTTTTTCATAATAAGACTTTGCACCAGCCCATAGTAATTCTATTGCGTTAAACTTGCAATGATATGGCGGCAGTCGTAGAACCTCATGACCATATTCACGCAGTATTTCATCTACCGCGTATATTTTGGGTTTTTTAAGAGACTTTGCTATTGATAGGAGTTCCGATTTAAGCATATTTGGTAAAGGATTTTGGTTGTGTTTTTCCAGCCACTCATAAATATCACTTTTCCTCCAAGATGAAGTAGGCTGTTTATTTAAAATTCTTGAATGATATGATGCATTATCTAATACAATTAAAGACGGCGCATCCAAATTTGGTATCAATTGAACTTTTAACCATTTTTCAAACATTTCGCAATTCATATTATCATGATAGTCAGCACTTTTTGATGTTGAAGAAAAAATTAAACTCGCACCTGCAACATATCCTGTTGCAGAACCGGCATGCAAAATAATAAAACGCTTTCCCGTACCGCACCCCTTTTTCCTTTTAACACTTTTTACAGACTCATCTTGCCAAGATTTTGAACCACTTCCATTCGATAATATCCACGTTTCGTCTAAAAATACCACTTTTCTAAATTTCGATTTGTAATTGTCCGTATATTTTTTTAAAAACTGAACACGCTGACTCACTATCTGTGGCTGCTCACATAAAAATCTTCGGTTACAGTATTTTTTATAGCGAAAACCTAAATTTTTTATTAATTTTGATAACGCTTCAAGTCCAATTTCCAAGACACCCCGAATTGTTAATGTTTTTTGTAAAACTGGAAGAGTTACATGGGTTTTTGATTTGTATAAATCGTAAATCACATTTCGAACTTCCATTTTAATATTTTCGCTTAAATCCTCAGTCTTTGGCTTTCTTCGTTTACACTTTTTAGTATTCTTGGGTATTATGTTATGTTTTGTTTCATGCACAATTTTCTGCACAGTCAAACTAATTCCCAGTGCTTTGGCTACTGTTTCCTGAATATTGGTTGGCGAATTTCCACTTTTTCTTTCATTTTCGAAATAGTTTATCAGATTAAGTACCATTTTTTTTTTATTGGGGATGCAAAAACCCAGAAAATTGTTTCATTTTGTCACAAACTGTCAAAGTCACAAAACTGGCATATTTAAAATAAAACGTAGCTGGTGCTATTATAAGCTTTTTAGAATCGCTGGAAAGTAAATACATATCCTTTTTTTTTCATGTCAAAATGGAATAAGTCTCATTTATCTTACATATTTTATTTAGAGGGTAAAATTAAACGCAAGTAAAGAAAACAAAAACTGAGAGTATGTCTTTCTTGAATCGTATGACCCGCACGATAAGACCAGATCCGACTATATCAAGTCGATACTGATTTTATTTAAATTTTGTGTAAAAGCTAGAAAAATAAATAAATCTACGCAAAATAGCTTATAGGTTGGCAAGCATGTTGATAGATACTCCCACCTTAAGTTAGAATTCTGCAGGTAATTTTAGAAAAAATGTTTATTTAAGTAATTTATAATTTTACTTTATTAAATTTCAATGTCGATAGATTGTTTTTCAAAGCCAGCTTCGATATTAATTCATAATAATGACTGTTGGAATAGCTGATAAAATGAGTATTTTGCAAATAAGTCTTGATGCGTTAGAAATTGCCATAGGGTTGTAATTAGAACAAATGTTTGATTTTTAATTCTGCATCGAATGACATTAAAATATACAGGGGTTCCTATTTGAAATAAGCAAAATAAATTGCTTTAAGAACAACATATTATATAGGATAAGCGTTCCTATTAAATTTTGCTGATTTCTGCCCGCTTTATGTGTTTGTTATAAACAAATCCGGCAAAGGACGACTCAATTCTTTAACCTTGTATTTTTGGTTTTTTGATCTATTTTTTACGAGATTTTTTTAGTCTAGACAATGTAGCCATTGTAAGTTAAGTCCCCCTGTATATGTATGATCTTGGGTCCTAAAATATGGATAGAAACACATTTATATTCGATGATATTTTATTTAACAATTATTAAAAGGAATGCATATAAACAAAGGCACTGTGAAAATAGAATACTGATATTCCTAGTAAGTACTATATAATTATGTTAGTGCCATGGTCTAATAAACGAAAGGTAAGATGCAGACGACACGTGGTTTAGCAACGTCATCGGTAGCGAAATTTCGGCGTTAAAGTTTGCCATATGATTTTAAAGTGGTGTTTTGAAAGAAACAGTTTTTTAAGGCTAAATATATTTGTGAATTTGGTATTTATACATTATATAATAAATGGTTGTGATGTGGATAACCAGAAAAATAATTTCGATAAGAATATTCACTTTTTCGTGAGAAAACAAAATTTTGAATGGCTTCGTTTGTGATAAAGGTCAAAAAAAACTTTATTCGGCTTTTTGATTTTTTTTCTTTTAAGCTCTTTCATTTTGATGCTTCGAAAAGTTTGATTAAAAAATGTTTAATTTGGTAAGTCAAAATTTTTATAGTTTTTGCGCACCAACAAAATCATAATTTTCATATGAATCGTATTTATATATAACACAAGCAAAAGAAATGATGAAGAATGGCTTTTTTTGAAACAGTGGAAATAACAAAAGGTTACAAGTATAATTAAGTCTATCCGTGGACACACTGACATATTTGATATATTATCTATATCCGCTAATACATAATTTTTAACATATAATATTATAGGGTGATAGAATGTATTAATTTTTCAGTTTTTACGTATACATCATACGAAGTCAGTTGAGACAAAGTAAATATTGGGGGTACGATCAATTTACTGCATCACACATTGAAACTACAATACAAATATAACAAAATTTGTATTGATTGCTCCCTATACAGATGTTCGAAGATGGTCCACGTGGTCTTGACCAGTCTGTCTTCAATTTTTTTTTAGTTTTTTTATCTGTCTCAACTGAGATCGTATACACTTTACCTACTTATTATAATAAATTGATTTTATGAGAAAACTGCAAAAATTGTTGCTTAATTAATATTTTAATCAATTAATTAGGTTTAAAAACAACTAAGATGATAAAAAAATTGAAAAATAATAAATGTACACCCTATCCCTTAGGATCCTTTTCAAAATTTCGTTTTGGGGAGCTTACAGGGAAAAAAATATAGCATCAAAACAATTTTGTAAAATTTAATTCCATCCTCAATCTATATAATTATCGATTAAACTTGAAAATTTCGGAGAAGGGAAGCTAAGTATAAGCGGATATCTAAATTACCTCAAGATTAACCCCTTAAAATTTTTGGTTCTTATTTGGTAACAGCCTGTATTACACGACACCGTACATTTGTTTTCCAACATACTGTTATTTTAGTATTAACCCAATAATACTATTGTTTTATAAAATAACAGGGTGTCTAGCAAAAATCGAAAACAAAATTCCCGACTAATTCCCGGTCGGTTTTTGAAAATTTCCCGTCTGGGTTTTCCTAAATTAACTACACTTTCGTTGTTAAATTTTAAAACATTTATTTGAAAAACACATGGCTTAAAAGCACAACCAAATATCTAATATAGTTTCTCTAACACTACTTTAGAAACCACGCATTCTTGACGTAAAATCTGCATCAGAATGTTTTCATTCTAACACACTGTTACAGAATGGATTCATTCTGTATCACCTAGGGCAAAGACAACTAGATTTTCGATTTCAACATCTAAACTGCACGGGAAAACCAACAAATTTTAAAAATCAAGACAGCTTTGTTTCGATTATTTTGACACTGTCAAGTTTCACTTTGACGGCGGTTGATTTTGTTTTACGTAGAAGGAAAGTTTTATTATAAAGCATTGATTTTATAACAAAATAAACTATTTTTTTTAAGTGTGTTTTATTACATTAGTAAATAACACTGAAGGTGAAAGTTCAAAAAAATAATTAAAATTTTTTTAATAAATTAATTTATTAATGTAGCCTTATTTCGTTTTTCTAAAATAGTGTTAGAGAAAGTATAGTCTATAACAAGTATGGAATGGCATTCCTGCACTCGCGAAACCGTAGACCTCGCCTGCGGCTCGGCCTACAAACTTTTCGCTCGTGCGGAATATATCCATTCCATACTTGTTATAGAATATACTATACTTTTTTAATTTTACGATTTCTTGTTCTATAGCTGCCACATCTTTTTGTGATTGTTCGATAATTTTTTTCTTTTTAGTTTCCAGTTCTTCCTTTTTTCTGCTTTTTTCAAGTCGCTGTCAACCACTTTTGCCTTTTTATCTTTTTGTGCTGTGTTGTACCTTGAATATGCATTTCTCATGAAAATTATCATGGATTTTGTAATGTCCATAGTTTGAACTCCTCCAATTTTTTGTAGTGAATCGTACACTAATCTTTGGCCTATAAGTGACTCTTCTTTTAAATTTTCCACCAAAATCTCCTTATTAACAGAAAATCCCCTTTCTGCTGTGGCATTTCCCTGAGAAATTGTTAGAAGAAGTTGCACCACGTTTTTTAAACTGCCATTTGTGATGGTTTCCATCCAAAAGTTATCTACTCTGTTACATCTGGAATAATTTTTCATTTTATTTATCATAGTCTGATCAGTAAGAATGTCTCTAAATGCTCTATCTGCTTCTTCCAATTTAGTCGCATTGCATCTGTTTGAATTTAACAAAATTTCAAATGCTTTGGACATCAGTCGCACGGATTTTTTTGGATCTCTGCCAGTTTTATTGGGGTTAAGGAAACTTATAGCTTCAGTTAATTTATATGCTAACGGACATTTTTCCAAAAGTTTGGAAACTGTATAAATCAAGCAGTTTCGACAATCCTGGCGAAAGATCATCATTTCTTTATCTTTAACTCCGACGCATTTTTTGATAGCAGCTCTAGTCCCATATCCTAGATCAATCTCTTGGACTTTTTTAAGGTTGCAATATAAACCATTCTTGTCTTTTTTAAAAACATCTATTTTGAAAATAGGAGTGCTTTGTTTATAGGAATAAGTAGGTACCTACTTCAAATTTTTAAGTTCGAAATTTCATTCAAAATTCCCGGCTTAAACTTGATTTTCCCGTTGAATCCCCGGTTTTTTACGGCTTTGTAAAATTCACGTTTTTTTCCCGGATTTCCCGGCTCCTAGACACCCTGAATAAATAATATATACCCAAATGGTATCATGATTTTTAAAAGTTTGCCAATTATCCAATTGCACAAAACCACTTGACAGAGAATTTTACTAGAAAGCTTCATTTGCTACCACAACAAATAAATACATGTATTATACAAGATAATGGCTGCTTAACTTAATTTTCTATTAAATTACTGTTCTGTGCAGCTAGCCCTGAGTTATATAAACAGTATACATTAAGTATAAAAAAAAACTATGATATAACGTACTAAAGCTAATCTAATACATATCCCTAAGCTATTTAAAAAGTTACTCTCCCGACGACGAAATTGGAAAAGCTGAATATCTTATCTTCCGTTTATTGTACCATTTGTACCATGTGTAAGTACGAAACCCCATTTAAAATATGTAAACTATATTTACCTAACAACATGAATAAAATTACAACATTAAACAACAAAGATAGGTGCAAAAAATGTTTCACTTACAATCGGTAAAAACCGTGTATTTTTTAAAATCCAAAAGAATTTTTAAACAAAGCAAAAACTGGAGGCGGCACACGCTCATACTTTTACGACTGCCGCCGGCGCAAAACCGGTTTGTGAAGGCATATCGGGGCATGCGTTGGTAAAATTGTAGACTTTAGTAAGGGTGTGAACAAATTGATAGCTCAGACTTATCCAGTTCAAACCACAGACATTTACTAAGCAAACAATAATCACGAAAGAGGCATGTAAACAAAACCACACAGGAATAGGCATGCGCACTGCAAAATTATCGTTTAACGAATGGGAAAATAGACAGCATTAAGCGTTTACTAACATTTTAAATTTTAAAGCCCGGACCTGTATATCGCTTTCCATATTTGTTAAATGAGAATTTGGCAGTGCGCATGCCTATACCTGTATGGCTTTATTTATATGCGCAAGGCCATCAATTTGCCACTTTCGAGATTTTTGTTGGCTGATCTATAGGTAAATGTCTATGGATGTACCACAACCACCTTGAAAAGAAGCCATGAAGTGACATCGGGCAACGCCGCATCAGCTGGGAGTTGCGGATCCACAAGCTATATATGACGCGCGGCAACGGGCGAGTTTTTTATTCTTTTAAAGGGTAAAATTCATTTCAAATCATGGTAAGCCAATTCATTACCTTCTAAAAAAAACCTTTACCTTCATAAAGTCGATTCACTCAGTAAACCTGCAAGATGGCCGACATGTCATATGACAAGTCATTGAAAATGCAAAAATTTGTTTTATTCAGCTGGAATATGACTTTTGTCATATGACATGTCGGCCATCTTGCAGGTTTACTGAGTGAATCGACGCTATCAATGTCCACTAAAACATGTTTAACAATATTTATAGTCATTGGTCAAATCTAAACTATAAAAATATATTTTTGAGTCACTTACAATTTTTACTTCCCAAAATTCAGAAATATTAATTTCTTGTGAACAACTACTGAGATCGTCAAAACTTTTTATAAAATCTGATTGCTCGAAAGCTTGATTAAGTTGAGAGGTACCCTCTTGTTGTTCCTCGTTTCTCTCCGCTGGACTTTTTCTAGGAATGAGAACAAGTGAGCAGGCAAATTGGGATAAAAGCACGGAACAGCTGTTAAATTTAGTCTTACTTTAGTTCGATTTTTTTGTGGTAGGTAGATAAAATATATTCTCACGAATAATGTCAGTGGGGACAAAATGCTTAGCACAAACTACAAAATACTGTATGGGCGACCAATTAGCTCTTGGAATGGCTTTCAGCCATAGAACTTTCAGATTTTTATCTTTTGGGAAGTGAAAAACTGATACACTCTCTTCACCTGCTTTTAAAACACTTTTATAGTTAGAGTTACACCCAGGAATGCAGCAGGGGCCTGGCATGTTGGTAAATAAACAAACTAAAAGAAAAAAATAGTACTTACCTAAGTACCTAGAGGTATCTAGAGGTATCCTACCTACTTATGAACTATCTCTACTAGTGATATTTTTAAACTAATTCACATATACCTTCAAGTTAAATAAACACTTCAATATTTAATAAATTAACTGTAGCCGCAAAACAATAAAGCTTATCCCAAAGAGCTAACTAGTATACAAAAACACAACTTTTTAATTAAAACAAATAAAATTCTGCCGCCATTTATAAGACCCGTAAACAAACCGCCAGGCCGGCCAGGCTGTTGGATGTTTCACTTTATTAATGCTATTAGACCAACACCAAAAATTTTCATCAGTATTTTGTAGAGGTTTTTAGCAATCATGTCACTTAAATTTTCTATTAGATATCAATCGAAAACCGAATAAAAATACAAATTAATACGACACTTACACCTAGTTCGCGCGTAAATTACATACTAAACCATGGCTAACCTCAAAAAGGTCACGTGACACATGGATCTTCAAGCAGTGTCGTCGATGTTTTTGTTTCACGGCTTCTTTCAAGGTGGTTGTGGATGTACCTACCGGTTTGTAACAACATAATAAAAAAACAGTTAAAACTTAAAGTCAGCCGTCAAAGTGCTTGTTTTGAGTCATTTTATTAATAATTTGAATTGAGTTTATTGCTTTTTTATTATTTTATTGTGGACATATACAAAGACAGTATCCTTTGGTAATAAGTACGCCGCGGCATTTAATGTGAATGGTGAACCGAACGGCCCACTGCAGGTCCAAGGGTCTTCCGAAGATCTCTTCTATGGATTGCTCTGGCAAAATATCTGAAAGAAAATATTACCGTCACTAGAGTTGGGCATGGTCAATTGACCATGACGTATTTGACCGGTCAAATTCGGTCAAAATATATCAATTTTATTTTATTATTTATGCATTTGTGATCTGTCCAGATTACCTCCTACCACCCAGGATAATGTTTAGTGTATCGTTATAGCGCCGTTATTTAAGAAAACAATAACACCTGATTCTGGGAATCCCAATAGTCCGCCTCGTTTATTAGTGGTTCCCGGAACGGATTCAATCACAATGAAGGAAAGGAATAGAGAAGTTATTTTCCCGGAACGGATTCAATCACAATGAAGGAAAGGAATAGAGAAGTTATTGTTATTCTCTTTTTATACCATTTTCATAGACATTTCCTTCTCAGTCTATTTATTTTTATTTCGTATTTGCCAGAGTTAGGGTTTGCACTTGCATTGCATTTTTGTGAACTAACGACGCGACGTCGCGTCGCATTTACGATGAGTTTGGGGAAGTCCAAAACCAAAATTTGGAATTGTTTTACCGAAATAAGAGAAGAAAACAAAGTAAAAGGGAAATGTATCTACTGTGGAGCAACTATTGAGATATACACTTATAGAATGTGTACCTGGATGGACCTAACTATATTATCCATTTGACCACCCTGTATAAAATTTAGGTATGGCAATAGACTTTTCAGAACAAGCAAAACTTGTTATGGCAAGTATAGTTAGGTTCATCCACTGCATTTTTAAATTTTAATTTATTTCAGTCAATTGACCGGCCAATTGACCAAAAACAAATTGACCGGTCAAATCCACAACCCTAAGTCCGTCACAGAGGATAAGTAGACCGCGCTGTCGCTTTTTTTTACACAAAATTTTAAAATTACAAAGCGAGTTAGGTTTTACCATCAGATTTGTCGGATTTCTCCGCGCCCGTTCGTTTAATCGTTTCGGAACGTCGCGCCGTTCGTTTATCATATCGGCGAGCAACTGGAGGTACATATTTTTAAAAGGAAAATTTCAAAAGGCGGGAAATTTAGAAGTATAAACTTGTCTAAGTGATGAATAATAAAAATAAACTCACTTCTCGTGAAATTTGCCAATCCTATACTAACCGCGGATAGTGTTTACAATAGCACATGGATGTAAAATTTCATTTTTCGGAAAAAGTCATTCTTGGTAAAAAGTTTTGCTTGTAAAAAAATGCAATTCACGAAGAGAAAATTTTGATTTTTTATACAGGGTTTGCAAAAACTTTAAAAACATAATTTTTCTCCAAGAGTAAACTACCCTTATTTTTCATTTTTGACCAAAATGTCAATTAGAAAACTTATTTAGAATAACGTTTGTAATTTAAATCCGCGATTTAAAATAAATCTTTTTCGATTTTTTTCGTTTTTTTAAATTTTTAGAGGTAAATGGAAATTTTGCTTAGGAGTTGAAAAAAGGGTTGTAGCCTATTTCGAGTACCTATCCTATAACTGTCAATAATTTTAGGAAATATTGCTGAAAATTGGTAATATGCGCAATATATATAAGCAGGTATGAGTTTCGATGTTTCTTACATTTATAAGTCATAGTACTGTACTTTTGGAAAATATGTTCTATGCAGTGGGACCAGTAAAGTCCGCATTATATGGGATTTTTTTTTTATTAATAACTATTCGAAATTTGACTTCGGCATCAAGTTCTGTTTCGATCGAGATGAAAATGAAGCAAAAAAATAGTAGTCACGTGATTCGCACTATCCGTCAAATTTTAATTTTTTCCAAAAAATAATTCAAAAGTGGGGTTATTTCTGAAAATATCAAAAAAAGTTAGTAGAAAAAGTTTTTTTAAATGCAGTTTCTAGGCCACATGCAAAATTTCAGCTGCATAAGATAATTTTGATTTCTTACCCACCACTAAAATTTATTTTCCACTTAATGAACACTTTACTGATGACACTGTGTCCTTTTTTGTCTTAATATTAAGGTGTATTACTTTCAGACACAAACTACATTTTCAAAAATACTTATTTTATGAAGTTACCTTATACAGGGTCAAAAACAAATAAACTTTGCATCACATGCGACCAAATTTTAATAGTCCAATTTTGATTTTGTAGAAAAACACACATTTAATATGGCGCTACTTTAAAGAAAATGTATCTGAAATAAAGCATCGTCAAAACTAAGAAGCTTTATGTAGTTTGCGTTGAGTCTTATTTTGCAAAAGTGCAATTTACAAAATATGGGTAAAAATCAAAATTATCTTATGCAGCTAAAATTTTGCATGTGGGCTAGAAACTGCATTTAAAAAAACTTTTTCTAATAACTTTTTCGATACTTTCAGAAATAACCCCACTTTTGAATTATTTTTTGGAAATAATTAAAATTTGACAGATAATGCGAACCAGGTGACTACTATTTTTTTGCTTAATTTTCATCTCGATCAAAGCAGAACTTAATGCCAAAATAAAATTTCGAATAAAGCTATTAATAAAAAAAATCCCATATGATGCAGACTTTACTGGTCACACTGTATTAGCTTTTATTTAAAACTGGATCGATTTAACCAGTTATTTACTGTGCCTTTGCACAAAGTCAGCAATACTATTTTTCTAGGATTGTTCAAAAAATGTCATTTTGTGTATGAATTTCTAATGACAAAAGTAGGTCTTTTTGCCCTAGTGCAATAAAGTAAATTACCTAGGAAACGAACAATTTGTTTATAGTATGTGTATTGTGTGTTGCACACCGTCGATATCCTATCGAAATAGAATTCACGTTGACAAGGCGCCATAATTTTATTATGTTGAAGTCAAGGGTATCTATGATCCATTATCAAATTTGAATTACAACTTTTGCACACAAAGGAGAGGTAATACAGAGCGATTTTAAACTTTTTTGTTAAATAAAAAAACAATAGTAGAAAAAATAGTGTACCTATTTTTAACATGTGCAAAAAGTGTGTTTATTGCACATGGCATATTATTCACCTCGACTACGTCTCGGTGAATAACTTTTATGCCGTGTGGAATAAACATACACTTTTTGCACTAGTTGATTAACTTAACTGCTTTGGTTGTAAATTTCTAACATGCAGTAAAACAATTTTAAACTGGTGCATTCAATACTCTTTAATTACTTACTATTTGAGTCACTGTGCGTGAACAGCTTGATATCCTGCTCCTTACAAAACGCTTGCAAAGTTGGGGGAACCACGCAGCACGTCGCCAAGTTTATTTGAATAATGCTAGGTTTGATTGTGGCCCAATCGTACAGAGACCTAAAAAGTTTTAAAAAATGTCAATTATAAACTCTTTATCACCTGAAAACTAGACAATTTAAAAGCAGTATGGAATAATTTTGTAGAAAATACAGTAATACAGATCAGGTTGACGGTTTTTATAATAATACCTAAATCAAATAAGTACTAATAATTTTCTTTAAACCCTTATAAGTAATACGGTGTAAGTTTGTAACTTGGTTTGGTGACAGGTTTTGTTATTTTAGGTTGTACCTAATATTTTTTATAAAAAAAACAAAACCGTTTTTATAAAAAAAATATTGATACAGTGTTCCAAATTAGAAATGTGACGATATCAATAATTTTTTAAAGTAATAATAATAATAATAATAATAATTATAATAAAATAGTTCAGTGTCCTTTATAACGTATTAAAAAAACAAAAAAATAATTTATTCTGTTTTTCTGTGTTTCTCAAAAGATGTTCACCCCTATAACTTTTCTGCATTTATAGGTAATAAAATAAAATTTTGAGATTATGCATAAGAGATGAGTCTGCTGGCATACTTTTCAATTTGTTAGCACTTCCGGTTTGAGCGGAAGTGACCTTGACTTTGATATTTTAAATGGGACATCTTGTATATTTTTACTTATTGGGATTCAGCATAACATTCTGAGTAAAATGACACTTCACTTGTCATTTTTTGACGTGTTATAACATTTTTATGTTTATTTTCAATCTACAGTGCTACAAGTTAATTAAATCTGTTAATTTACTGTAATACTACTGTAATACTGTAATTAACCAATAGCAAGCGGTATACCGATGAAGCTATTGTTTGTTTAAATGTGTAGTTCTTTACATTTCAATACTGACTATGCACTATAATGGATCATTCTTGCTGCGCTTTGTTTTAGTTCCCTATCCAACCGGTGTTTAAATATATTTAAATTTGCTGCGGTCACTGTTTCTTCTGTAAGTGCATTCCATGAATACACCACACGATTGGTTAAAAAATTCTTCCTCTGGAGCTTAGCAGCTTTTTCTTTGTCTATTTTCATAGAGTGCCCTCGTAGTTGTGGATTCTGGTTCAGTTGGAAGATGTTTCGGATTTCACACTGATAGTGCCCACTAATTATTTTATATGTCTCAATAAGGTCTCCTCTATGTCTCCGTTCCCTTAGTGTTGTCAATTGAAATTTTTTCAGTCTTTCTGGGTATGATAAGTTTTGCAATGTAGTGGGTATTTTGGTAACTCTTCTCTGAATCCTCTCTAGTATTTCAATATCCTTGACATAATATGGGTTCCATACGTTGTAAGCATATTCTATCTTTGGTCTAATATAGTTTTTATATAATTTCGCAATCATTTCTATTGAGTGGTCTTTGAATGCCTGTTTTACAAGGTAGACAAAAGAGTTGGCCTTCTTGGCAATACTCACAATATGCTTTTCCCATTTTAAGTCTGCAGTTACAATAACTCCCAGATCGTTCTGCTCATCCACTACTGTTAATACTGTATTGTTTAATGTATATTCCTCATTTGGGTTGTCTGGACCAATTCTTAATACTGTGCATTTGGATTCATTTAAATTCATTCCCCACGTTTTGGTCCATACTTCTACCCTTTGAAGATCACCTTTAAGCTGGTCTGAGTAAAAACGAGGGTTTGCATATATTTTACTGTCATCAGCAAAGTTTTTCATTCTTGTTTCAATAACATCCACTAGATCAAACAGATATGCTGTAAAGAGCAATTACAATTTATTACAAAGTAGAAAAAAAGTTACAAAGTTATTATTACTATTTTAAGGTAATACAATTAACTATCACAGTTTATAAAGTATCGTATACATATTATTATAATGAATAGAAATAACAAAATAGCACGAATTGTACTTAATTATATTACTTAGTTCTATGTTAATTTAAATATATACTAAAAAAGATGCACCTAAGTGAGTTAACACTTGTCTGTGCGTGGAAATGTTGCTAACCATAATGTGTTATTTAGTCAATTAAGTATACCATTTGCTTATATAAGAAAGGAATGAAATGTAATGAATTATTAATCAATTACCAGCCGAAGAAATAGGTTATAATTTCCATTAATAAACTCCCTACTCATGCGTGAGAACTTTTTGAGACTTTTGATATTTTTAATATCTTCTGTAAATAAATTATAACACTTTGGTCCAAGGAAAGTAACAAATCTCTTACTGCAATTAAAATTAATCTGGGGACATTTCAACATTCCATTTGCCACACTTCGAGTTGTGATATTGTGATAAACATAATTTCTCAAAGCAATATGTTTATGCATATAAAGTGCAAGAGTATGAAAATACAGAGATCTGACACTACAAATTTTGTTTTTGTATAGTAGTAGTCTGGTAGGGTATCTTTTATTTTTCTTTAAAATTATTTTTAAAATATAGTTTTGAATTATGTTTAAACTGTTTAGGCTGTTTGAATATAATCCCCCCCAAACCAATATACCATACTTCAGCACCGATTCAACCAACGATCGATAAACCAATATTAACAAGTTTTCATTAAATATGCCTCTAATTTGATAGAACTTATAAATAAGCTTTCTAACTCTCTTAGTCAGATAAGTAACATGGCTGTCCCATCGCAGGTTTTGGTCTATCATTATTCCCAAGTATTTTACACAATTCGTTTCATGAATTAGAACATCGAAACCATCAATCCTTAAGGAGTTATAAAGTGGACGATTTACATTAATTTTTGAAAAAGCGATGTATTGGGTTTTCGTAACATTCAAAGATAATTGAAATTTATCCAACCACTTTTTAATCAAGGACATATCATTTTTAATATTTATTTCCATGTCTAACCAACACCTACCACCAAAGATCACAACAGTGTCATCAGCATAAGAAATAATTTTACCATTTATTTTAAGAGATAGTAAAGAATTGATGTAGGTTATAAACAAAATCGGACCCAATACAGTCCCCTGGGGAACACCAATTTTTACTTTCATACCTTCACTGATACATTCATTCACTCTAACAAACTGCCAGCGGTCATCCAGGTAGCTCTTAAAGACATCCAACGCGGCACCACGCACACCATAACATTCAAGTACATGTAGGAGTTTATCGTGAGGTACCGTGTCAAATGCCTTCGCCAAGTCCAAAAACACACCAATACACTTCTGTCCCGAATCAAGATTTTTGACAATTTCACTTGTGACTTGAAACATGGCATCGGCAGTACTCTTTCCTTCCATAAATCCAAACTGATGTTCACTAATAATATTATTACAATTCAAAAAATTTACCAGACGTGATTTAACGCATTTCTCAAATATTTTTGCAAAATTGCTAATTAAACTTATCGGTCTGTAGTTTGAGATTATTTGCCTGTCACCCGCCTTAAAAATTGGACTTACTATACTTTTTTTAAATTCTTGAGGAACAATTCCTGTAGAAAATATTAAATTTATTAAATGTTTTAATGGTGAGGTAATAAAAGAAGTTGTATATTTTATGACTCTTACAGATACGCTATCAAAACCGGGCGCACTGTTATTTTTTAGTGATTTTATACAATTTACAATCTCATTCTCAGTGACAGGTGTTAAGAACATTGACTTATCATTTAGTGGCAAACTATGTCGAAAATCGATAGGTTCGGAGATGTTCTCAATCATTCTTATGCCAATGTTGGAAAAATAGTCATTGCAGAAATTAGCCATTTTTTTATCATTCTTAAACAAAACTCCATTCTCATCAGTGACTTGCAAAACACCATTCTTTCTTTTCACTTCATTTGTTGCCTCAGATATAACTTCATACATTTTTTTCATATTATTTTGATTATAAGTTAATATGTTTTTGTAATAGTCATTCTTAGTTTTTTTTAGTAAATTATTTAGTTTATTTTTATAAGTTTTGTATACCTGTTCAAGTTCAGGTGTAAAGTTTGCAACAAGTCTTTTTTTCATAATATCTCTAGTTTTTATTGATTTAACTAAACCATAGGTAATCCATGGTTTAATTTTTTTACTCTTATTTACACCAACAGACTCGGACGTACACTCTTTTAATTGTGACATAAATACAGGGTGTTCCGATGATCATGTTACAAAATTCTAGGGTAGATAAAACACACGAAAATAAGAAAAAAAGTTCATGTGAACATGGGTCCGGAAACGCTTCTTCAGGGAGCTAGGGCCCTTCGAAGATGACCTTCAAAAACTACTTTTCGTTTTATAGCTTCGGTACTACTGCAGCTATCGCAACCAATTTTGGGACATGAAATCTAGTTCGTAGGTTCATCAATTTGAGCCTTCCGGATTTTGTCACCTTTAACCAGGGGCGTACAAACCAAGGGGGTATTTGAGTAAATTTGACCCTACTCCTCTTAGGCTTTAATTTCTTACCATTTTTATATCTGATTATGATTCTCCAATGCCTTTTACATAAAAAAGGTACTCTTAGTAAAAATCGCTATCTGTCACAGTTTCCTCCGAAAATGGCTAAATCCAATCAATAATAAATTATTGGTCTTAAACCAATTTTTAATTTATTTAATTTATTGGTTTGTACGCCCCTGGTTAAAGGTGACAAAATCCGGAAGGCTCAAATTGATGAACCTACGAACTAGATTTCATGTCCCAAAATTGGTTGCGATAGCTGCAGTAGTATCGAAGCTATAAAACGAAAAGTAGTTTTTGAAGGTCATCTTCGAAGGGCCCTAGCTCCCTGAAGAAGCGTTTCCGGACCCATGTTCACACTAGCTTTTTTTCTTATTTTCGTGTGTTTTATCTACCCTAGAATTTTGTAACATGATCATCGGAACACCCTGTATATTTAAGAAATTAGTGGTTGCAACCTGTGAACAAGTCTCATTCAACACATCCATCCAACCTTCTCTTTCCATCAAAATTTTAAATCGATTCATATTAGTATGCTTATATGTATGTTCTTTGGCGTTTTTTAATTTTATCCCTTGATCTGACAAACTCAACATTAGTCCGTAATGATCAGTCAGGTCGGTCTGTACAATATATGAATTGCAAACAAAATTATAACAGTTTTTCTTTTTTACAAATATATGGTCAATGCATGAAGAACTTTCATTAGTAACACGAGTGGGCCGTTGTATATAAGGAACATAACCATGCCCTGCCAAAACTGTCATATATTCATTAACAACATCATTTTCCAAAAGAATGTTCACATTCATATCGCCTATAAGTATTTCAAAATCAGATTTATTTTTATTATTTTCAAAAAAATTGTCAATTTCTTCTAGAAATAGCCTCAAGTTTGTCGGATTTGGTCGATACAATGCAACCACTCTATAGGAGATACCGTTAATTGAAAAGTTTACAATACCCAGCGTTACACCACAATTATTTAATTTATGAGTACTAAAGTTGAAGTTCAAAACTGACTTAACAAGCACGATTATACCATCATTTTTATTGAAATCAGCATAGTTGTATAGGGTCGTGTAACCAGGAATGTTATATTGGTCAATAGAGTCTAGTTCAAAACATTCACCCAGCACTAAAACGTCACATCCAACCAGGTTATAAGCTTCTAGCGTTGGAAGTAACTCGTTAAAATTTTTTCTGACGCTACGTATGTTAAAATGAACAATTCTTATAGCGTCAGAAGACCCGTCCAACAAGTTAATATTATTATGGTCAATGTATTGCCCCACATGGTTTTCTCCTAAAACATCTAAATTCCTCAAAATTTGATCTTCATTTGTAACTACCATTAGTTGTATTTTATCTTATTTTTTAAGATTCGCATATGGTAGGCCAAAGTTTCACAGTCGTGGGCAGTGGAGGAGTGATCTGTCCTGTATTTCGTTTTAAACCGTGTATTTGAAATGTGACAATTTGTACATAATGTTTTATTTTTTGGGCAGTTAACTTTTTCATGTTCTTCTCCACACAGGGGACATGCAAGTTTATTTTGACAAGTCTGTTTTTTGTGGTAAAATTGTTGACAGTTGTAGCATCTAGGAATATCCAGATCCTCAAAAACCATGTATCTTTCCCAGCCAATACATATTTTTTTCCTATTCATTATTTTCCAGAAAGATCTTGGCAAACATTCACAAAATATGGTCTTTGTTCCATTTTTATTGTTTCGAACAAAGGTTACCTTAATTTTTTCATCTAGATCATTTTGTTGTACAATACATCGTTCGATCTCATCATTCCCTATCTCTTGATTAAAATTAACTATCTTAATTCTTGGTTGACGCATTTTGGAAAGTTCAATATCATATTTATCTTCGAGCTTCTTTTTAAGTTCCTGTTGAAATAAGTCTGTAACTGATTTATGTTGGCATTTTATGATAACATTTCCATTTCGGGTAGACTTTATAGTTTTTATTCCTAATTTTAAGTCAGCAGGGTCTATATTATTTTTAATATCAGTCTCAGTAATCTCATAATTTTGATTCGTTCTTGGTTTTATAACAATTTCGGGATAATTTGAAGTACTGGTTGTCCCTGTAACTGCATTAGCATAAGATATTCCAGGTAATGTTTTTTCTTTTTCGTCATACTGTCTAAGTTTTTCTCGTAGCGTTTCAATGATTTCCAATTTATCTTGTATTATTTGTTCTTTATCACCTATAGTATTCCTCAAGGCATCGACCAGTTCGTAAGCACTGCATCTCCTGCAATGGTATTTTAGATAGCGTACCTGAAGCGTCATACAGCGTATCTCAGACGCAGACAATCCACTACATTCCTGACAAACCAAACGTCTACAACAATCACAGGAGAAACATGGGTTTTTAAAATCCTTTGTTGGTTGTTTGCAATGGTCCTATTACTGAGCCTTGTATAACTCCGCTACTGACTAGATGTTGTGAAGACATTTCTCCATTTACTCTCACCTGATATTGTCTGTTATGTAGTAAGTCTGCTATCAATGACAATAATTGTCCTCGCACACCATAGTGTTCAAGTTTACTAATTAGGAATTTGTGTGGAACCTTATCAAAGGCCTTCTCATAATCCAGATAAACAATGTCTGTGGGTTGGGAGTTGTCATGGTTTTCTGTCCAGTCGTTTAGACATTCCAGTAGATTTGATGTAGTGGACCTTCTCGGAAGAAATCCATGCTGTGAAGGTGGTATCAAATTGTTTTCTGTGAAAAATGTTGTTAATTCTTTTACTATTATTTTTTCCATGCATTTCAAGGGATTACAGTTAAGGCTTATGGGACGATAATTTTCTGGTTTGTGTCGGTCCCCTTTCTTAAACAGTGGTGTTACTATTGACAACTTCCATTGTTCGGGAATTCTTCCCAATTCAATACACTCCTGCATCACCTCTGTTAAGAGCTGACTAATCGTATCACTGCAGTGCTGGAGCAAGATTGTAGGAACTCCATCTGCGCCAGGACTTGATTCCTTCTTCATTTTCTTAAGGGTCTCTTTTACCTTTTCTTCTGTGAAAACTATGTTGGTGATTGAGTTTTGGTTTCTGGTACCTACTGGCAAAGGTGGAGGGATGGAGCTCTTCAATTGTGAAAATGATTTATTAAATTGTTCTGCAAATTTTTCAGACATGGTTTTATTATCTAAGATTTCTTGAGTGATTGGATTTTTTAGTGTTACTGTGGACACTTTGGAGTTTATGTTTCTATTGATGTATTTATATATTTGTTTAGGTGACTTTGAAGTGGCTAAGGTGTGCTTGTATGTTTTTCTTGCTTCATATAGTTTGCTCTTCAGAGTATTGTTTTGATTTCTGTACAGCTGATAGTTTTCTGCTGACTTATTCCGTCTGTATTGGTCCCATAGTTTCCGTTTATTGTCAATTTCTTTGAAAAGTGATGGAGTAATCCATGGCTTCTGCTGATTCACTTTTATTGATCTTAGTGGAATATACCTTTCAATTGTATCATTTATAATTTTATGAAAATTGTCAAATTTTGATTGCTCCAAGTTAACTGTCTGCTGCCTGATATACTCATTTATTTCTTCATATTTTGCAGTGCGGAAATTTCTTCTTTGTACCTTATGGGTCTGTTTCGATGGCAATTTTATCTGAGCTCTTGCTGTAATAACTACGTGGTCACTTCGCCCGACAGGTGGTTCTGATTTAAGGTCAAATATGCTTTTGTTATCGTTGCACAAAAACAAATCCAAAAGGGAGCTCTGACTATGCCTGTATCGCGTTGGAAAGCTTATCAACTGGTAGACATTATTCTGACAATACATCTCCATAAAATCCTGTGTTTTTTTGTCGGCTGGAATCACCCCTAGGGTGTCCCAGTTTATGTTAGGGTCATTTATAGTCAAGTAGTATGAAAATTAAAATTATGTCATAATAATTGACTTTCTCAGTTTCACAAGCGTTTCAAAAATGAAAATTTGTTTTCTTGACGTTTACTCCATTTTTCCAAATGGAACGATGGTGGTTCACTAGGATATATTTAAAACGAGCATTTCTTTTCCAACAATTTGATACCATATAAGTACTCCTATGCTATTTTAAAATTGACACGAAAAAATTTGCCTTAAGTCCCAATGGCAAATTTAAAAGCGTTATGCATTATTTCCTTCTATTCTAAAGAAATATAAAGGCGACTTTGAAAAACAATGGAATGGTTTTGAAAACCAATATAGTTTTAAATTAAAATTGTAATGTCATTCGTTTATTAAACTTACATTGTAAATCAAATAAAATGGTTAATTTTACTCTCGATTTTACTAGAAATGAACAAATTGATATGCTCCTAATTTTTGGAGTGACCACAAAAATTCTGCTGAAGCCGCAAGATTGTAGGTATGTATTGTATATTTTATAAACTAATGACATTACAACTCTAAATGAAAGCCACATTGCTTTTCAAAACCATTCCACTGTTTTTTAAAGCCGCCTTTATATTTCTTTAGAAAAGAGGGGGCGGCAATAATAATGCATAAGTAGCGCTTTTAAATTTGCCATTGGGATTTAAGGCAAATTTTTCAGTGTCAATTTTAAAATAGCACAGGAGTGTAGATATGGTATCAAATTGTTGAAAAAAAATGCTCGTTTTAAATATCCTAGTGAACCACCGTCGTTTCATTTGGAAAAATCGAGGGAAAAATGGAGTAAGTAAACTTCAAGAAAACAAAATTTCATTTTTTAAACGCTTGTGAAACTTAGAAAGTCAATTATTATGACATCATTTTAATTTTCATATACTACTTGAGTATAAATTAACAGATTTACCTAATTGATTCATAGCACTCTAGATTGAAAATAAAAAATAAATATAAAAATGTTATAACACATCAAAAAATGACAAGTGAAGTGTTATTTCATAAATAAATAAGGCATAATGTTATGCTGAACCCTCGGCTGAACCCAAATAAGTAAAAATATACAAGATGGTTTTAAAATATCAAAGTCAAGGAGTCAATGCCACTTCCGGTCAAATCGGAACTGCTAACAAATTGAAAATTATGCCAATAAAGGCAGACTTATCTCTTATACATAATTTCAAAATAATATCTATAAATATAAAAAAGTTATAGGAAAAAAAAGTCTTTTGAGAAACACCCGGTACTATATTATCACCAATAAAATTTAACTGTTGTTTACTAACGAAATAAGCTGTACAGATCTAGAGGTAAGTATATGCAAAAAATACGATTTTATGATAAATTGCACCTTTAATTTTAATTAGGTAAGTACTTAAGTAAGGTGCAGTGGGGTAAGTGGTAAGTGGGGATCTGGGGCAAGTGAGTTTTTTGGAAATATTTTTGAATTCAATTGCGAAAAAAATCCAAAATTATAATAAAATAGTTTTCACAGCTGTATAGGCCCCAATATATTGTTAAAAATGCATAGATATTTATTTCTTCAGGTTACACTGCTTTATTTAATTTATTAAAACATATTTATTAGACAAAAGTCTAAAAGGCTATCGACCAAGGTCTTTCAGCCCTTATTTAAAATGTGTCCAATCTTTATCGATTATGTTAAGTTACGGAATAAAATTTAAAAAAAATTGTATATCTAAGTACTAATTAACAACCTAAAATTAAAATTTTTACATTCTTAAAGATGTAATCACTTATGTTGTCCCTTATATTTTTTCAACAGTTTTATTTTTCACGGTTTTCGTTTTAGGTCCATAGTGCCCATTTGCCCCGCTTTTCCTACTAGCGGGGTAAGTGGTCACTACTGTTTCAGGGAAAGTGGGGATTAGTTCCTAACTATAACCTAAGCTAGATCAAGCTTATATTTGCGTCCTTTTTGATACCTATATGTAAACCTAACTTTTTCTTGTTTAAGACTCCACTTTAAATTGTTCTTATGTTTAACAATAACATAAATAACACTTTTTTCAGGTTTGTTCTGTAATTTTTTTTTAAATTCCTTAAAAAGTTCGTAACTTCTGTATTTTAAGACTTTTTTTTTATCTGAAAAAGTTTCCTGTGGATGACGACGTATAGGTCGACCCACTTGCCCCAGTTTAATATAACGCTGCTCAAACGTGATTTGAAAATCAAAAAACCCACTTGCCCCAGTACCTGGGGCAAGTGAGTACTATGGGTAGATTTTAACGAAAATTTTTTTTTTTTTTAATGTTTTTTTCGTAAATAGGTTAACAATATTAGGATATATTGTAAACATAACTAACTAATTCCTGTCTAAAGCGCACCTCTGTATCTCGATTTTTCGTAAAGATATAAATATGGTTTCAAAGGCGATCTTTCATATTTGTAGTACCCACTTACCCCACTGCACCTTATAACTTTTTTATGAATATGACTGTACCTACTGGATTAACCTAGAGATTACCAATACCTTAAAAGATACCTACTTACTTACCTAAATGTGCTCTCTTCAATGTCAGCAATACCAAGTTCTCCAACCATTTTATTATCTACATAAGTCTCCAAATATTTCCAAATAGTTTTAATTTCTTCCAAATTGTCTTTCTTGTCATCCAAGAGATCCTTTTTAAATGACACAATCACGTCAGATACACCGTTTATCTTCAATTGTTGTTTCAAAGCTTAAAAGAAATATTTATTTCGATATTTACCTTCACATTTTGAGAATTAAGACAAACTTCAGCTACATCAATCCATCTCCCAGGAAGTGACAGATTAAAAATACTTCAAATATGTTAATATTATGTACCTACCTGTTTCTAAGGCCTCTGTTAATGTTTCTTCGCTACCACTGGTCAAAAAGACTTTCAATCCAATTTTTAAGTCGTCCAAGTCATTTTCTTGAATTTTTGCTTGGATGTCATCAGCTCGGGAGATAAATTTAACAGATTCTTCATTTCCATTACCATTTCTTGTATACTCCTTCAAGGTGTATTTTATTGCATCAGTTAACTAAAAATATATATATAATTAATTATTACTCAAAATAATGATACAAGCAAAAATGTATATTATGCTCGTTTTTTTTCTGTATTGTAAGTATGCCTACCTAGGTAAGGTATAATTATATTTTCTGATATTTTCACTTACCTACTTAAGTAGGTACCTACCAAGAATTTATAGAATGTCAAAACTATAATGACTAGACAAACCTATTATTAGGATATTACTAAGAATGTTGTAAGGTTGCAATACATAATTAGATATTTATATTACTTAAAATGACTCAGCAAAACCAAGGGACAAAAAAACTTTTTTAATACATATTACATTTTAGTAATATTCAAATAATACTAAGTAGGTATAACATTCAATACTTTATATTTATATTTAGAATGATTAGGAACATCTACTTTGTTGTAAAAAAAGTCAAAAGGACATTATTAATAATTCAGTCTTATGGTCTTACCTCTTGTGTTGAATTTTGACTGGGTTTCTTAGTTATATCATTGATTGACATTATATTTCCAGTACTAAAAATTATTTTACCGGTAATTGGTAAACCGTTGGAACCCATATTTGAAGTTATTTCTATAAAAATTGAGCTAAAACCAAAAAAGAACGCACCAAACACTTGCGAATAACCTCAAAATGTTAAGAGCTGCACTGGTAATTTTACGCACTGACTTTATTAATTTTATCTCGTATTTATATTGGACAATTTTGAATCATGCAATAACTATTATTTAATTATTGGTTTTATCTAATCAGTGACAAACAAAAATATTGATTTCGTAATAGCAACAATCACAAAACTCATCTAAACACACAAAAAATTTAAGAGCTGTCACCGCTGTCACCTGTCACCAAAATTCAAGTGTCTATACTACAGAGTGACGACTGACAATAAAATAGTCGCCAAAATTCAGACAAAAATTTTCTCTACGATCTCTGTGGAGACAAAAACAGAGTAATTCTCTGGCCATGGTAAAGTCACGGCCCCCAAGAAGGCAATGGCAAAGTGTATAGCTGTGTAGTCTGAACAAACCCGAGAATACCCTTATACCCTTTATTTTTCTGTGGTGGTAATCGACAAGATGTTCATAATATCGGTTCGTTTATTATAAAAAAATGTTTAAAAATCCGTGAAAATTTGAAGTATTAAACACATATTTTTAATGAACAAACTTTGTTACTTTGACAAGCCAACCTTGGCGTTACTCCGTTACTCAAAACTCAAATCCTTTCAAGCTGACTGTTTCTGTTTCTAGCTTTGACTTTATCTAAGGTTTCTGTTTCTAGCATTGAGGTAGGTTTCTAGTTTCTAGTCATTCATAAAATTGCAAAACCTTTTAGGATTTTTTATTATTATATCACCACTCTCAGTATATAGTAACTTTATCAAGAAATTGAATACAGCCTCCTCTAGCCGTTGGTAGGCAACTAGGCAACAATTAGCTTTTTGGTTTACAATTATTTCCAGAGTAGCATAAATGTTCGATAGATGTCGCAAGTATCTCTATTTTGTTTATAGTCTTGTCAGTGTTGCCAGATCTCCTGTTCTACTGTGTTCACTATGAGATCCACCTAGACAGGGAACTCTTCCCTAATCTAAGAGATCTACTAGCTGTTTCTAGCCCGAATGTCTTATTCGAATAAACCCTATAAATTTTCTTTGGACCTATTCTTCTCTTTTCTCTATGAAATATTCTGTTGGTTGCAGTAATTTTCAAATATTCAACATACCTGTACCGACTTAATAAAATAGGAGACAGGAGACGCTCAAAAATATATGCTTTTATGTATTTACGGGGGGGGGGGGGGCTCAGCCCCCCCCCCCCCCAGATATGTATTTTCAATTTTTATTTTCAATTTTTAGGTACTGAATAAGCACATTACAATATTTGTTGTGTAGAAAATATTTATGATTTTGTTACAAAATCATAAATATTTACTCTTCTAAAAGAACAGGAAACTTGATTTTGAAATTTAGTACAAAGTAAAGTATAGGTACTTCAGATATTTTTTTTACCCAAAAAACGGCGTGGCATCCAAAAAATATTCGCCTGTGGCGCAAAAAAGGACCCTTCCGCGCAAATCCTTTTCGCGCCCCCCACCTACAACAAATCCTAAATACGCCACTGCCCAAATGTGTCGATTTATTAAAATCTCCTGTTCAGAAAAACATTCTTCTGTTTTTTAAGCTACATTCTTACTTGTTGATTTCCATTTGGCAACGGCAACACTGTTTGTTTTTGTTTATTTTTATTTGAACATATGTGTCAAGTTTGTGGTTTTCCGTTATTGTCGTTAATTTAGAAAAATTAATAGTTTCTCAAGTTTAGTATAAGTAAATTTAAATTAAAAGTGCATTTTGTTAAATTGTTTATTTTATTATAAAAAGGACAATATAGAAGTAACAACACGTCCCCAAGGTCCAGTGCAGTGATAGATTTTTGATTTACTGGTAAGAAATCCAATTTTATTTGAATTTTTAATTTTTTGAACTGAAATTAAAACTTTTTCTGCATTTAAAATCCTAAATATCAGGAATTTGTTCCTTATTAGGTATTTATTGGTTAAGAAAAGCAGCAAAAATGCTGCAAAAAGAATAATGTAAACATTTTTGAAAGATTTGAAGGTTAATAGGAACTGCATACACATTCACACAAACGTGAAATTAAAAAATGTGCTTGCCACACAAGATACCATGATACAAAGGTGGTAAAAATCATGGTAGATAGATACTTTCCATTTGCTTCTTTTAACAGGAAAGAAAGTTGAAATCTTTGTTTGGCTAGGTTGATAAAGAAACGTTTTGTGAACAACTGCGTATAGGGTAATTATCTATTATACGCACACCACGCCGATTTTGGTGATTTTTTCAGGAAACACGTATTTCGATGCGTAGATTACGAATCCGAAAACGAAAGTTGTCGGAAAAGCTTAGTTTCCGAGATATTTCCTTTTTAAGTTACGATTTTTCATGGGTTTGTTTACATCGTGTTTACTTGGGATTCTTATCGTTTTTCAGCCACCTCTCACTACTTTTTAGGTTACACAGGATATATACTAATTTAAATCGTGGTTAAGAGCGTGAAAACGCGCATTTTCCTTCTTTTAACCACGATTTTCCACTATGGGAAGCCATCGAAGAAACGAGGTTAGGGTAAGTTTAAGTTTTAGATTTTATGTTGGTGACCATGAGTAATATTTGGTGCGAAATATTTATATTTAAATCAATCTAGTGGGCGCTCTTTTTTCAATTTTTTTCGTTTTTAAAAGTGCTTTCCACTACTTTTCAGTCTCCGTCTTTTTATTTAGGTTAAATTAAGGAACTTTTGAAAACGTGAGTTTATAATTAATTAGAAACAATATAACAAGAAAAATGAACATTGCCTATAAAATGAGGTTGCACTTTGTTTTCTTCTTCTTTTGGTTCACACAATACTTGCCGCAGCGGAACTTTAGAGTGTATTTGTTTAACTTGCAAATATTTGAGCACTTTCCACAATAAATTTCAGATACAAATATTCCGAGTTCCAATAAATAATCAATAAGCGGCAAAATAAGCATAAGTTAATACTAAAAATTCAGTGAAATTTATTTTTTGGAATAGCGTTCTAATAAAAACCAAACTTAATAATGAAAATAAAGCCGCATTGGTTGGTAGCGTCATTTAAAAACGAAAAAAATTGAAAAAAGAGCGCCCACTAGATTGATTTAAATATAAATAGTTTCGCACCAAATATTACTCATGGTTACCAACATAAAATCTAAAACTTAAACTTACCCTAACCTCGTTTCTTCGATGGCTTCCCATAGTGGAAAATCGTGGTTAAAAGAAGGAAAATGCGCGTTTTCACGCGCATTTTCCTTCTTGTGGTTCCTTCCACGTGGTTAAAAGAAGGAAAATGCGCGTTTTCACGCGCATTTTCCTTCTTGTAACCACGATTTAAATTAGTATATATCCTGTGTAACCTAAAAAGTAGTGAGAGGTAGCTGAAAAACGATAAAAATCCCAAATGTAAACAAACCCATGAAAAATCGTAACTTAAGAAGGAAATATCTCGGAAACTAAGCTTTTCAGACAACTTTCGTTTTCGGATTCGTAATCTACGCATCGAAATACGTGTTTCCTGAAAAAATCATCAAAATCGGCGTGGTGTGCGTATAATAGATAATTACCGACGGTTTTATAAAGTAGGATAATCTTACTATACCGGAGATTTATCCAGCCCGGGGTGCTGGCCGATTGTCAAAAAAAGTGAAACGTAACCTAACCTAAACAAAAATTAATTTTTGTTTTGACACTGTGAATGAGACAGGTTTTGCGTAGTTTTTCAGTAATTTAAGAGAAAAATTAACAGAAAATGCCCGCTGATGTCCCTGGATATTTGTACGCTGGAGCCGTGACTGCAGGGGGAATTATGGGATATGTTAAAGCACGTAAGTATCCTGTTTTTAATTTAAAACTTTCAATGGTAGAATGACATGACAAATTTTATAATTAAAACAAGTCGTTATCTAATTATGATACTGTTGCTGATAATGATGTTCGAGAACCTTATTAAATAAAGCAATGAAATGGCAATTTGTTGATCACCGATATGTTATTCGGAGGGGGCAAAATGTTTGCACCATTGGCCTACATACAATGCAATTTTTTTTTTAGATTCCATTCCGTCTCTAGCCGCCGGTTTAATATTCGGCACTGCTCTAGCAATTGGTGCTTTCCAAGTCAGCCAGAATACATCCAATTATGGTGTGCAACTGGGCGCTAGTTCCATACTAGCTGGTGTCATGGGGTACAGGTATTACAACTCCGGAAAAATAATGCCAGCTGGCATCGTCACGGTGCTGTCACTTGCTATGATTGCTAGAATTGGTTTTAAGGCCCTCGGAAATGGCAATGCCAAATATTAAGTTGACTTTTTCAGATTTTATACCTTAGAGCAAATGTAAGTAAAACTTACAGTTAGCAAGTAAAAAAAGTGCATGTAGCTCACAGTTTAAGAGGCGTTGCCATTTAAAAGTTGCTTACATTGAATTTGATGAGTTACAGGGAGAATTTTTTGGTTTAACCTGTAGGTGTAGGGACTAGGTACCTATTTAGTTGGATTTTTGTAAGTTAAAAATTTAAAATTCAGATGAGATTTCATATTTTTTATTTTTTTGAGATTTTTGGTTAGTATAAGTTTAAAAATTTCAACTTGATGTTACTATTAGTATTATTAGTGGTGTTGTGTGGACAATATTATGGAATTATTTTTAATATCTATTAATAATTTAAAAAAAAAAAAAATTCTGGTGGTAAAAGTCGCTTTTTTAGAACAAATCCGTCACATACTCATACAGGGTGGTTCACGTTGAGTGGCCTATTAGCGGATCTCAAAAACGAGTAAAGAGTTATCTTTAATTATCTTTAAAATTTGATAGCAGATACCTATACTTAATTAACTTTGAACTTTTAAAAAATTATATTTTTCCTTCCGGTTATAAGTAGCCGAAGTTATGGCCAACTTTGGTATTTCAAATAGAACACCCTGTATATTTTAGCCGAGGGGTCAACCACTAGTGGCAGTTGGTGTACAAATAGGTGGCAGTACTGGCATTAAGTGGCATTATTGGCAGTAGGTGGCATTATTGGCAGTAAGCGGCATTCTTCGGCAGTAATAAGCATTATTTGGCAGTAATAAGCATTATTTGGCAGTAACTAGCAGTATTTAGTATTTATCGCGGCATCTATCGGTGGTTTTTACCGTTAAAAAGCATTCATGTTGCCGCCTGTGTTTTTAGCAGTTAAATTATTTAAAAAGCTGTACCAGAATTAGATGAACTATAAGTGGCATCACTGGCAGTAATGGCAGTTTTAGGCATTATCAGCAATAATTGACATTGTAGGCAGTAAATGGCGTTATCGGCATTATCGGCAGTAAACTGCATTATTAGGCAGTATGGCAGTTGGTGTACACATTTTTACTAGGTGGTTGACCCCTCGATTTTAGCTTTCTTGGATACCTTATTTAAAACGTTGGTAACTTTTGTTAATAATAATCTATACCTATGTTTGTTTGAAGGTGGTAGACAATGATATCAAAAAAATTACCTTGTCGGAATTCCATTGTCTTTATTTTGTTAGGTACCTAACTCAACGTTTCGGTTAGTTAGTATCTCTAACCGTTTTCAAGTGTAAACCAAATTATAATTCTAAGGCTACTGTCTTAAATACTATCCATGTGCAATGAAGCTAGATGACTCCGCTTACGTGCTTATTGGAGTGTGAAGTTTGAGCTGTTGGTTTTGGACAAGAAGGGGCTTCCAGATATTGGGGATATCTATACTTGGTTTACTAAATAAATGGGTCTTTTGATTCATGAAAGCTGCTTATTTGAATTTTCGTTTTCTCCAGTGCTGTTTCATGTCCAAAACCCTGGCTTCTGACCACTGAATATTATGTTGGTCGGTCCATACATGTTCCGCTTTACCTGATCTCGAAGTTTCACCTCTTTGAGTATGTTTCACATGTTCTTTAACTCGTACGGGAAGAGGTCTTTTTGTTTCTCCAATGTACGATTCGCCACACTTGCAAGGGATTTGATAGATACAATTTTTTGTGTTTTCATTACGGGGGGTTTTACTTTTGCAAGAAAGCTTCTAAGCGTATTGCCGGATTTGAAGGTGTTTTGGTTATCCTTCTAATCTTTTCAGAAATCCCCTTGACATAAGGTATTGTAAGAAATGCTTGCTCCTCTTTCGTTTCTGTATTAGTTTTTACTTTTTAAGTTTTGAGATGGAATTGGTTACAAAAGTTTCAGGTAACCATTCGGTTTTAAATCTTTTTTGATGTTCGTAATTTCAATATTAAGGTATTCCGGATTGTTGCAAACGTTATATACTCTGTGTAAAGAGTTATAGTCGTTTTGGAATTATAAGTAGGGCTGAGTCGGCTGAGCGATTATGAAATTTCATAATCGACTTTCGATTATAAAAAATAAGTAAGATAAAACACAGTGTGTTTCAAAATGGACTTATGTATGTAAAACCTAAGCTATGAAATCTAAAGATCTATGTTTTAGTCAAAAGGCATGAAAAGTTTAAATGTTTAGCTTTATTATTAGTTTCAAAGGAACTTAACTTCCTTTTGTGTATATTTTTACATAAAAAAATATTTTTTTAATTCATAATATCTCAAAACTGTAAGAGATTAGGTACCTATAGATTATTATTTACAAAAGTTGCTAAGGTTTTAATTAGTGATGGGAATAACCGACTACCGAGAATTCAAGTTATTTTAAAAACCGGATGACAACCGGTTTTTCACTCGAATTCTAATATTAATATGGGCGGTGGTTTATCGGAAGATTCTGGGAGAACAACGCTGCCGAGAAATATTTTGACTTCTAAAAAAAAAGGTCGCCAGTTCCGCTTTTATTAAAAAACGGTTCTTTTTTCCAATAACCGAATTCAAAATCGGTTATAATTCGAGTGACCTACCTATTCATGAGCCGCCAATTATTAGTATTCGAATAAAAAATCGATTATTATCCGGTCCGTTTTTTTTTTAAATTACTTGAATATTCTGTAATTAATACGTTTAGACTTCTAAAAAAAAAAGGTCACCAGTCGATTAATTGTTAATGATTCAGGTTTTTGAAAAAACCGGATGATAGGTTATTTTTCACTCGAGTAATCACAACACTAGTTTTAATAGGGTATCCAAGGTATGAAAGAAAGCTAAAATATACAGGGTAATATATTGGAAATACTAAAGTTGACGTTTTATCTTCCGGTAGGTATAACCGGAAGTGATTTAAACGTGAACATATAAAATTACTTGATATGTCCAAGTAAATTATGCTCGCTGAATCACCCTGTCTACGTTTACAGCGATGATTTAAAATCATTTTGAAATAATAGTGACAAGAACATTGGATAATTTTATCCATGCGATTATTAAATTGAAAAAGACATGTTGAAAAAATATATATTATTTTAAAGTGGCACTGCAAATAAATGTTTGCCTTGTAAGTAATAATTACAATAGATATTACTTAGATAAGTGAAATGTGAAGAAAAACTAGCTGTAGTCTAATTATTTCCAAGACAGACTGTATATAAACAAATGCACGCTGCTTGCAAGCAAAATACCGCCGATATGGGACGCCTATTTCAAATTAATGTCCGATCGTCCGACTATGAGGCGTAGGAATAATACCTACATTGGTCTACCTTCGAAATAAATAGACTTTAGAGATAATCATTTACAAATTTTGCTTATTGAAATTGTTACAAATTAAAAAAAAATTCACCTATATTGTTAGCTCTAAGGTATAATGTTGCGTCATCACAAAAATAAGCTAAGCTTTACGTTTTAAAAACCTACAGTTTTTCTATGTTTTGGTTGGTTTTTTGGGTGTACATTTTTTTTATAAAGTACCTTCTTGTTTTTTCTTGTACGTAGAGAAGTGCTTGTATCTGGTAAATAGTAAATTATTGTTTTTATTTACAAAAGTCTTTTATTTTGACATAACCCAAGCAATTCCTGCCCATCGAGTCCTAACAAGGACGAAACGGCCGTCGTGGTCTACCCGCCCCAGGGTATCCATTGAACTTGGATCCCTGTGTATTCCAATATAAAAAATAGTTATACACTTGTCCGATATGCCACAATATTTTCTTTCTTTAATTATTTTTGCGGACATTATATCATCTAAACGTTATAAAAAAAGGTTCATTTTTTCTTTTGGTCCTTTTTTCTATTGTTTTTCGTCAACGTGTCCCGATTTTTTCTTGGCCATCCTTGTAATAAGTATCAGTAATAAAGATATCTCTTTTATCGAGTGACTGGATCCTTTTTAAAGTTTCTGGCAAATCCTAATCAAAATCTTAAGATTTTGCGAGACTTCTCGTTCTCGCATATCTTTGTCTCGTCTGATGAGATTCTCGCAGAAAAAACTCTCGTCTCGTCTTGCAGGAGTCCAGACCACTCTCGTCTCGTTTCGCGAGAACGAGACGAGAGTAAAACATTAATTAAAATTCCGAGTAAAATTCACAGCAACAAATCTTAAAGATAAAATGTAACAAATAAAAAAAACATACAAAATTTCTGTCTTTTATTGCATAAATATCATTTGTTCATATTTTTATTACAAAATATTTATTTAAACGCTTACATTGTTCTTATAAATAAATTCCTTTGTCATATACCCAACATGCCTAATACAAATATAGACAAAAATGTACATACATCATCAATGACTACGTTTACAACGTGTTCATTCCTTCCAATAGAATCAATCGTCTCTCTATTCAGTCCTATGACTGGATTGAACTTACGCGTCGTAAACACATTCAATGTCTTAGGAACTACAAAATAATTTAAACTGGGGTGATGTAATAAAAGCAAATTTATTTATCTAAAAGTTTCGTTGTTGGGTAAAACTTATTAAATACTATTTTCTAATAATAACGCCTAATATAAATAACATCTAAACTTTCTTTAAAATTTATACACAGGGTCCACTAGCTCGGAATTTACTAGAAAATCCAGGAACATTGAAGTATTTTGTCATATTTTTTATAGTTTCTCGTGGTTTTCTCAATGTATCAACAATGTGTTAACAAGTGGTTATGGCGTTTTGGATTTTTTGTAAGGAATTAATCTTAAATAATAAAAAAAAATTCCCATTTTTTTATGGAAAGTTTTGATTTAGTTTTGACAATATTTATAGTCTTAGGATCCGCCACTGCCTTCTATACATACATATTATACCAGATTTATTAAATTTTAAAGCAATCACAGATTCCAGCGTTCATAATTTGTCTGGTAAGCTGTATGGTCCACTATATTTACCAAATGCATCAAAAGAATAGCTGTTGTCAAAATTACTGTTGAGTCATATTATTAGATTCACAGAATTATCAAAATACGTTCTACAGGTATATTGGCAAATAAGCTTCTGAAGTTAATAGGATACATTTTCTGAGTTTATATTAAAGTATGCACCGGGTGAGTCAACGAATGTGCGGAGTAAAAAGATAATTCGACTTATAATGAAAATTCTGCATCTGCAAGACTGCAAGCATCTCGTTGTTGTGAAAATGCTACTTAAATTTTAACTCTAAGCGATTCATAATTTTTAAACTTAGTAAATAAAGTCAAAAATAAATATTTACTATGAAATAATTGATGTCTCATTTACAGGGTGTTTACTTTCTAGGACCAAAGTCAGAAAACTTCTAATTGAAAAATATCACTTTTATTAAATGAAACACCCTATATATTTTTCTGTCATCTTATAGCTCGTCATAAACTCTTCAACTTTCGTAAATAATGCCCTATCCCTATCTCTAATAGTTTTTGAAATATTGTGATATTTCGTGATTTAATGTCCTCGTTATAGCATTTTTTGTCAATGGATCACAGTAGCTATGGAAAATAAATGAAAATAATGGCGGTGGATGACACATTAAGAATCAGATCAATGTAAAAATTAAGCCTATTAACTGCAAAGTTTATTGTCCAGTCATTTTATAAGTTGGTACTCAAAATGAATTTTTCAAAAAATGAATAAATCGATATGATTTATGTTTTGGGCGAGGCGGATAAAAAGTGTCTTTTTGCTGAACAAACTATTACAGGATGAAATATCCCGAGCGGCGAACGCCCAGTCCTCGAAGTTTTCAAAATTTAATGGAAATGTTTGATTCAACAGGCGTGATCCATTGACAAAAGATGCTATAACGAGGACAATAAATCTCGAAATATCAAAATATTTCAAAAACTATTAGAGGTAGGGATAGGACGTTCTTCACGAAAGTTGAAGAGTTTATGACGAGCTATAAGATGACTGAAAAATATATAGGGTGTTCCATTTATTAAAAGAGATACTTTTCAATTAGAAGTTTTCTAACTTTGGTCCTAGAAAGTAAACACCCTGTAAATGAGACATCATAGTGAATATGTATTTTTGACTTTATTTAGTAAGTATAAAAATTATTAATTGCTTAGTGTCAAAATTCAAGTAGTAATTTCACAATAACGAGATACTTGCAAATGCAAAATTTTCATTATAAGTCGAATTATCTAAAAAACTATAACTTTTTCGTATATTAAACCATTTGTCGGTGAATTGATATGCAATTATGGCAGGGTTGTGATTTTGTCCACCTTTTTTGATTTAGTCCAGGACATGGACAAAATTGGACAAAAACGGACAAAATCGGACAATATTGGACAAAATCAAATTTCATTACATTTTATTAAATTTGTTGATTTAGGCAACCCAAAATACACGTTTGTATTGTGTATTATATAAACAATAAATACCAAATTAAAAATTCCAGAAAATGGCTATTTGTTATTTCATTATGGGGCCTTAAGGTGGGAGTATCAACATGCTTGCCAACCTATAACCTATTTCGCGTAGATTTATTTATGTTTTCTAGCTTTTCTACAAAATTTAAAGAAAATCAGTATCGACTTGATATTCTATAGGTAATAATTGACATATTTAATAAATATCAAGGAATTTCATAAGTTATTTAAGGAGAATTGTATATCGAAAAATATCGGTTAAGATTTTTTTTAACATTATTATGTCATTGTCACTCATTGTTCTTTCACTATACAATTCTCCCAAAATCAGCAATGAAATAAATTGATATTTTTGTAATATATCAGATACTACCTAAATAATGTACCGACGATACTGATTTTCTTTAAATGTTAGTTATTAAAATAATAAACTCAAAAAAGCAACGCGAAATAGGTTATAGGTTGGCAATAGATTGAATGACGTTGAGAATTCAACCCTAAGGTAAATTTTCATGCGTCCGTCATCCGACGGCACGATGATCCGACGGTATCCCGTTATTGTTGTTTAAGTTTTTTTTGATACCCTAATCCTAATATAATAAAGTTTTTTTTTTAATTTTATATGTGTTTAATTTGATTTTGTACAATTTTGTCCATTTTGTCCAGAACAATTGATTTTGTCCGGACGGACATAATTGGACAAAATCGTCCAATTATGTCCACTTGGACGAATTCAACCAACCCTGAATTATGGTAAATAAAGCATTGATACCACTAATTTTGGTCTATACTTTTTAGTTCATTAACTGTAATGCTCGCCTGGACAGTAGAAAGTTGTATTTTGAAATATGGTATATTTGTGTTTTTAAATAAAAATATTTTTCATACAAATGGATAAAAAGAAGTAGCTATCTATAATTTAATCGTAATATTACGAGATTATTTTTTGCAAAAAGACAATGTATATTTTTAGTAGGTATGTACATACAGGTGACATATTAAGCAGGAGCACCCTCCCCCTCCTTCCCCCCTCCCAAAGCCGCCACAGTTGTACAATATAATAATATAAGTGCCTATACAATTATTATCTTCAAATTGTTTATGCAACTATCTCGGGGTGGGGAGGGGGGACACCCTCTTAAATCCGCCACCGTACTATATGCTTCTCCAAACTTACCTTTATAGTTATTATGTTAATTCGCGTAGTGGACCCTGTATAGTTCTTTAATAAATAAAGAATTTTTAAAATTCTTTTTGTAAGTTATAAATATTTAAAATGTAATAAAGTATTGCAATTTTATCATAGATAGATTAATTTTCGCATCAACCCTCTCAAATTTTAACAACTCCCGAAACTATATTATTTAAACACAAAAAGAGGGGTCCTTATGGCATTTATTTGAAAAATAAGATATCAAAAGTTTTGTATAATAAAATATGTTGCAACCGAACTAGTCTTGGTTTGAATGATGAAAGAGTTTTGGACTTCCATCGTCTTTATTTGTTTTAAATCACAACGTTTCAACTGGTAAGTATCTTCAGTCGTCTTCAGGTGAATACTGTGATTTAAAACAAATAAATACAATGGAAGTCCAAAACTCTTTCATCATTCAAGAAACATCATGGTCTCCAACCTTCAAACAGTCACTAGTCTTGGTTTAATTACTAATATTGGCAGTTTCTGGCATCGGTATAAACATTTGCAAAAGGATGTTATGAAGAAGACTTATACTTAAACCCTAACAAACCCTTAAATCCTAATATTGCAGACAAAGCATTTTAACTGTTGCTTTTCTATAATAAGGATGAAAATTCACCTAGCAAAGCGTCAATAAAACAATTTTTAAAATTATTTCTATCGTAATCATATCCAAAAGTCTGTCAACATGCATTTTATTTAACGAGTATCGCTTACTATTCGAAATTTATGTCTCCGAGTCAGACGCCGTCAAGCGTTGAACACTGTTGCCGTACAGGGAAATCCCAAGGAGTATTATTTCCTTCATCCATTATCGATTTTCAATGACATTTCAAACATGTAATAACGCATTAGATGAAATTAGAAGTAAACACTGCATTCGGTCTAATCTAAGTCACCAATTTAAATATAAGTCGTTTTCATATCACCCTATATCTAATACATACCCTCAGACAATCATGACAATGAAGAAAGTATGAATATTTTTTTATTTGTAGTACCTATAGGTTACTTTAAAAACTTAAATAAATATTTCTTGTCGTTCTAAGAAAAATTACTATTCGCGACATCCATAATATATTGCATTACTCTCGACAACAAAGAAAAGGAGAAAAGAAAACATCCTATCTACAATATGCGTAAAAATTTAAGCACCCATTTTTTGAGTGACCTCTATACGGAGTCATCGTAAAATACCTTCATGTATTTGCAACCACAGTGTATTCACACCCTGAGAAAATACGTCTCTAATAAAATAATTTTACGAAGACAATAAATCTGCACTGTACATTGTACACGAGTACACGGCACAATGTACAATCACGGTGTTGTTGTTGTTGGTTTTACTTTTAGTTTATCTTCATAAATATATTTATTCCGAGATATATATTCCCCCATACCTACTGAAGTTATCAAACTCATGAATGCTTTTTAGACTATCCCTGAAAAGCAAACACTAGTGCATGTGGCATTGCCCATTTTCTTTTTTAAACAATATTTCGTTACACCTTACAGTCGCCCACAGTCTTACGTTAAATAAATATAGTTTAAAAAAACTAAAAAACACGCTTTAATAATAATTAATCAAACTAAAAAGCGGAAAATAAATATAGTTTAAAATAATTCTTGAAATTCTTAATATAGGCAGAAAATAATAATGAACCATAAACATTAGTATTATTGTGAAAAAAGCGTGGGGTGCTCGATATACGAAAAATATGCACAAAGCGCCCCACGCTTTTTTTTTTCACTATAATACTAATGTTTATCGTTCATTATTATTTTCTATCTATATAAAGAATTTCAAGAATTATTTTAAACTATATTTTCCGCTTTTTAGTTTGATTAATTATTAGCGTGTTTTTTAGTTTTTTTAAACTATATTTATTTAAGTTTCTGTGCATTTATTTAAGAAAAAAAAAACGGCATTCTATTTGTCAATGCCTCGCTGGACAGAACTTCCAAAATTAGATATTAATTTTTTTTTAAAATAATTGCAAGGTTCCGGAAGTTACCCCTGCATTCAAGCCATTTTATTCATGATTGACCTTAAGAACTGTGCCCTTAATTAAATAAAATAATTTGCTTTGGGTCTCAAACACGCTTTGAAAAGTGCCGTGTCCGACCAATATAATACTATTCGAGAACCACTTTAAGTAAGAAAACAGTTAGCGGTGAATGCATTAGACGCTGCACCGAAGCGGTTTCAAAACCGCGCGACGCGCTTCACTTCTGTGTGTGTTTTGCATCATTTAATACCACATACACATGTACCGTAAAACGGGGCTACTTCGGACAGTGTGGGTAACTTCGGACATCGCGACATCAGGGTTAAAATAATTAAGTGGTGGGGAAACAGAGACTGCAAGCGCGCTGTTTCTCTTCAGAAACGTGTCTTAACGGTTGCCTTTGTACGTTCCGACAGTTAGCAGCGTTTAGAGGTAAGTGTCTCGTCTCCACGTGTTATTTTATTATGAAGTCATTTTTGGTACTTTTTCAAAAGTGGTAAAAGTAACTGGCGCACAGCCGAAACTAGTTATGATAGGGGATAACTTTATTTTACCCTTTAGTAGTCCTATATGTTGTTAACATTTTGGAAAAAATTTGAAATTTATAGTTGCTATGTTTTTTTTTTAGAGAGGTGTAAGCAAAAAAAACAAATTTTAGGGGCAACTTCGGACATGGTTCGCAAATACAGAAGTCAGTTGGGGAGTCGCCTGTAGGAGCGGTTCGGCGAAAAGAAATGTCACTTGGAGGCGCATCGGAATTTTATGGGATTCCCAAATTCACTATAAGTGATAAGATTGTATTTATTGTTTACATGTTTGTTATTATTTTTGTAAGAAAATATTTTGTATTTTTATAAAATAAATATCATATTATGTGATATGGTAAATATGAAAGCCGTTTGTTAAAATATTTCTAGCTTTTATGCTAACTTTTTTTAGTACCTACCCACCTAATATATTTTTAAAAGTTAAATTAGTGTCCGAAGTAATTATTGAGCCATGTTTACTTCAATATTTTTCGGTTTAAAGAAGGTGTCCGAATTTGCCCCACCTTGTAGGGTTAATGTCGGACACTTTTCAACCAAAAAAATATATACCTATGTTAGAACAAAAAAAAACTTTTCCTTTTAGGAAGTACTCTAGCAAGGATGTACTGTCCCACATTAAAAACATTAATTGCATCGCGAAAGTTTTTACCCTTAAAAAATGCAAAAAAACTGTAAAATCTGGCAGAAGTAGCCCCGTTTTACGGTACCGACTCGGCTGCGACTTCGCACAAACCTCTGTGTGTGTCGTCGTCCTAAAATTGTAGGTAATTGTGCTCCAAAGACTTATGGCGCTTTTTGGAGAAAAAACGAAAAATAAACGAAATATTGGCGAATAAAATAAATGGCGAAGGCCACACTAGTGTTTGCTCTGAATAGAAAATTGTAAGGTTGAATAGTAAAAAAAACAAAGTTGTTAAACTTGTAACTGTTTGGTGTTAAATAACAAGAGATATACATTTACATAAATAAATTTTAATTTTATTTTTGATACGTGTCTGAAACTAAAAAGCGGAAAATAAATATAGTTTAAAATAACTCTTGAAATTCTTAATATAGGCAGAAAATAATAATGAACGATATCTAAACATTAGTATTATTGTGAAAAAAGCGTGGGGGGTGCTCGATATACGAAAAATATAGCACAAAGCGACCCACGCTTTTTTCACAATAATACCTACTAATGTTTATCGTTCATTATTATTTTCTGCATACTCGTATATTAAGAATTTCAAGAATTATTTTAAACTATATTTATTTTCCGCTTTTTAGTTTGATTAATTATTAAAGCGTGTTTTTTAGTTTTTTTAAACTATATTTATTTTTAATTTTTTACTTTAGGTTATTGTTAAGAAAATTTTTTTTTGTAAATTGAGCTAGATTAGTAGATTATTGTATTGTCAGCGGTTCTTGATAAGTCTACAAAATTTAAATTAACTCCGACCATTTAAAGTGGGTCAAAATCGGGTTCAAAGAAGTCGGTTGCAAACAAAACATAATACAAACCCGAACAAACCTGAACAAACCCGAAAAAACGAAAAAATTATTCAAAATTAAAAAAAAATTGTCAAAATTTTATTTCACGGGTAGAATTTTTTTTAAAATTTTTCTCTATTCTTAGCGACAATATCTATATGACCCCACGTTTGTTTATCGGTTATTGTAATAATTCTGACATATTGGCAGGTGTCAAATTTTGACAAGATAATTATTTGCGTATTTTTTTCAACTTTCCACCGTCAATATACGACCTTATAGTTTTTTCATATATAATATCACAAGAGATAAAATTTTGTCGGCAAAATTTTCGAAAGGTATGAAAGTTTGTTGCTTGGCAATTTCGCGAATGACATGAGCGAAATTGCTTAAAAGCAACAAACTTAAATAAATCCTTGAGAACAATTTTGCTTACACAATTTTTTCTCGAGTGGTATTCGACATGACTATTTAACTAGAAAAAAGACAAAATTTTGCCGCGGCAAAAATCACATGTGAATTTTGTCCAGGTAGGTGCAGGTAGTAATTTTGCCAGTAGAAGACCGGCCGTTGCTATGACATTTTGCCAGTGTAAAACACTCTAGTTAAATAGTCAATAATATAATTTTTTTTAAACGATTTGACATATTGACTACTATCAAATTTTGACAGGAGAATTTTTTGCTTATTTTTCCCGAAGTCTCCGCATCGAATACTATACGACCTCATAATTTGTTTCGTCAAAATCGCTTCTCCGTTTTATACCCGACAGCTGTCAAAATTTGACAGGAGAATTTTTTGCGTGTAGATTATTGTATTTTCAGCGGTTCTTGATAAGTCTACAAAATTTAAATTAAATCTGACCGTTTAAAGTGGGTCAAAATCGGGTTCAAAGAAGTCGGTTACAAACATACAGGTGAAGGTAATAAAAGCGTGTTAAAAAAGGATTTCTTATCCGTTTCGGGTTTGGGGACGTTTTTGTAGTGCACACAATTTCCAACCAGTTAAAAACCACGCTTGCGCAAAAAAACAATTGAAATTGATTGACAATTTGCTTGTACGATCAAAGCTAATATATCTACCGTTCTGATTGTAAAGTCAATTTTTTAATTGGTTGCTTTTCTTGAGACGGACATTATGCGTCGCCTTAGCACTGGTAAATTCCCAATAGTTACAAATCGAGTCAATTAAAACGCAAATAAAACCCAAAGGATATTATTTGGGAACAGTGTATTATTCTAGAATAAAAATGGTGTATATTTTCGCGTGGTTTTATTGGGGGATTCGCCAGGAACCTGGTGGACCTTTGCCTTTGAGGTCTTGTCGGCTTGTTATGATAATGAGATGTATATCTTGCTCTGTTGTCGTTGATCTAATATAAAAAGTATAGAAAAAATTAAAGCACAAAGTCTTTCTCCACAATTTTTTATTAGAATAACTAGGCGAACCTAGAATAATTCATAATACATTTAATTCGCCTTGTTTCGAGTGTAGAAACACTCATCATCAGGAAAACAAAGTGAAAGGTACAAGCTGATGTTGTTAGCAATAGAGAAAATAATAGGGAGATTGAGCCGTAATGGAGCTTTCAATGATGTACAAGAGGTGTAAAAATTAAATAGTCAATCCGACAATCAAGATTCAGCATACTGAAAAGTCAAGGGTTAGTGCAAAGGCACTGTCCTGGGCAGAAAAATGAGGAGAGCAAAAGAAAAATTAGGGAGTTTTAACAGACTTTGTAAAAATCATTTATTAAATAGTGCAAAATCTTAAGTTTTATTCAGCTTTGTCAGAGACATGTAAAAGTATTGAAATAAGAGGGAAAGAAAAAGATTTTTTAAAACTATTAATTTTGCACAAAATGTGTATGTTTTGACTCCTGCCGGGGTAACTGGTCGTAAAAAGCCTGGTACCCCAACAGTTATTTAATTCAAGCTAAATGATGCTTTAATTTTCATGAACATTTTTTTTTCTTTTTCCTTTCCTCTTATTTCAATACTTTTACATGTCTCTGACAAAGCTGAATAAAACTTAAGATTTTTCACTACTTAATAAATGATTTTCACAAAGTCTGTTAAAACTCCCTAATTTTTCTTTTGCCCTCTTCATTTTTCTGCCCAGGACAGTGCCTTTGCACTTACACTTGACTTTTCAGTATGCTGAAGTCTTGACTGTCGGTCTTTTGACTATTCAATTTTTACACCTCTTGTACACCATTAAAAGCTCCATTACGGCTCAATCCCACTATTATTTTCTCTATTGCTAACAACATCAGCATTGTACCTTTTACTTTGTTTTCCTGATGATGAGTATTTCTACACTCGAAACAAGGCGAATTAAATTTATTATGAATTATTCTAGGTTCGCCTAGTTATTCTAATAAAAAATTGTGGAGAAAGACTTTGCTCTTTTCTTTTTTCTATATCATTTAACTCCACTGTACTGTGTGACTACTTCTTCAAAATTAATATAAAAAGGTTGCTTCCAGTGAAAATAATATTAATTCCATTAAACTTCTGATAGCATACGCGGCACAGAGCTGTCAAACATTGAAAGAGTTTGAAATTGACCCCAGAGAGTATAAATAACCTTATTTCTTAATTGAGTGCAAGGTGTAATAAGATAATGATATGTATAGAATGTCTAGTGTTAAAAATTGTTATCTACCTGTCTTACACCCAAGCTACTTGGCAGTGTTTGATTTATTAAGTCTCAAACTTCAGTCAAAACTTAATAAGAAGTACCAACTTTGTTTGCGTAAATTCAACCTTACCATAAAAAAACAATTCTCATAACGAATTAAAAACTATAATTATTTTGACACATTTATACCACTATTTATCACTCATCAGTATATTGGTCAACCGTACAGACTGCTTCAATAGTCATAATTTTCTAAAAGTCTCTTTAGAGTCTTTGTAATCTTACACTATAAGAGTCTCTTCGAAATAGTCTTTCGTAAACCTAGATTAAGGCTAAGTATTTAAAAATCACAATCACTTTAGTAACTTCTAACTACGGGAATGGAGACTGTCACCTTTATTTCAGCTCGAGTTCGATCGGGGGTTCCCGAAGGTTTTTCTTCGAGTTCGGACTTGGTTTTTTTCTAAGAGTATTTCGGCCGATCTTTTTTGTTCTTGTTGGTGCTTTAAGTCTTCGTTGGGCTTATATCTTCTGCTTTTTTCTTGGTTCAACTGAAAAATGAGCGAATTAGTTCAGATTAAATAAGAGATATTGGATTCAAATAGTAGTAGCTCGAGTTGATGCAGAAGGTTGGATATTTACTTACGTTATCGTGTATAAAAATATCCTCTCTGTATATACAGGGTGATTCGCGTTGAGTGGCCTATTAGGAGATCTCGGAAACGAATAAACAAATAGTTATCATTTTAAAAATTTGATAGCGAGCATAATTGACCTAAGACCGGAAGTTATAGCCAAATGTGGTATTTCAAATAGACAACCCTGTATATTTTAGCTTTTTTGGATACCTTATTAAAGCTTTAGTAATTTTTGTTAATAATAATCTACAATTCTAGTATTGTGGGATACAGTAAAAGAAAGTTGAACTTGTAAATTTTCACTATATTAGGTAACAAGAAAATAACATGTTTCGCTAATACTGTAGCTTCTTCAGATGACAATGATTTAATAAAAGTTGAAAATAAAAAATAAAAAGGGTGCGATAAAATTAAATTATTGATGATATAAATAAAACAGTATAGGGTTACAATAGCGGGAAAATTCAATAGAGGGTTTAAAAAAAATTAAATTAGGTACAATAATGGTAATTTACAAAATCTTAAGTATGTGGTTAATATAACACATTTAACAAAAGTTAATTATTTAAATCTAATTGATCATTATAAGTAACATGTCCTTATTTTTAAGTTTATTTATTCTGTATGTAAGATTTTAAAGGAAGGATCTAAATTATGTTGATTATCAAGTAAATTGTTAGCATAGTTTGAGTCGGTCTTGTTTTTGAGCAAACTGTTATAATGTTCCTGTATTCTTTTGTTAAAATGTCTATACCCGTTTGGCCAATGTACCTATGTTTTAGGACAATCTTTGCATTTTAATTTATAGACGAATGATTTTTTGTTTTTGGTTTTATTGTTTTTGAAAAATTTACCTAAATACTTATAATTAGGAAATTTTTTCCTATTTTTACTTAAAAAGTTAAAAAATATTTTTTCTTTTGTTACTTACAGAACAGAACAGAACAGATGATGGCCATTTAGGCCGAAAAGCGTAGGCTTAATAAATTTTTAAGAAGGACGACAGGACTTTTCTTCTACCCTCACTTAATTAAGTAGTTATTATTTGTTTTGTAAGACAAATTTAAAATTTGTCACAGTTTTTGCCTTCTAGGAAAAACTGAGTCTAAAGTTTTATTATTAATTTTCAACCTTTAATTAAATCATTGTGATCTCATGAAGCTGCAGTGTTACCCATAATACTATCATTATGGATTTTCACCTAGTATCGGCTAAATCAATTAATAATCTACAACTCTAATGGTTTTTGAGATATGAATTATAAAATTATCTATTTTGTAAAAACATACCGAGATGAAAGTCAGTAACTTCGAAACTATTAAAACTAAACATTTAAAATTTTCATAGTTTTTAACCAAAACAATCTGTTACTTAAATAAATGTGCATAAGTCAATTTTCGTAAACGGAACACCTTCTGTTTTATCTTTAAAACGTGTACAGAATCAAATTTCCTATCTAAATATCTAATATGTTACTACCCATATTTTTAGTCGTTTTGGAATTATAAGCAATTTAATAAAATCTTAAAATCTGTTTTTCTTTTATTATTTTATACTTTACGAAAATGATGTCTTATGAACATAAAGAGATTTCAAGATTTTTTTTAAATTGCTCATAATTAAAAAACGATTGAATAGGATAATTTTGCACATTTATTTAAATGGCTAGTTGAGCACAATTATAAAAACACCCTGTATGGAAACCGTAAAACCTAAATTATGTAATGTAAAGATCTATGTTTTAGTCGAAAGCTATCAGAATTTTAAAGGTTCAGCTGTAATAGTTTCAAAGTTACGGAACGTTCTTCTCGGTATATTTTTACATAAAAAATAAATTTTATAATTCATATCTCAAGAACGGGTAGGTATTCAAAAAAGCTAAAATATACAGGGTATTCTATTTGAAATACCAAAGTTTGCTATAACTTCCGGTTTAACCGGAAATAATTCAAACGTGAAGTTCAAAGCCTGCTCTCGGTTTGAAAAAATGATAACTACTCGTTTCCGAGATCTTCCAATGGACCCCTCAACGTAAATCACCCCCTGTATACTTATTTTAACACAGTAAAATATCCAAAGTAATGAAAAATGGTACCACCGGAAGCCCCCTTAAGATTGTGTGGGTAGGTACTACCTATCAACCTATCTACCTACTAGGGCCTACCCATCTTGAACCGGCGGTCCAGTCTTTCACTATAAAGCTACAGAAATAGCTGTATTTATTGTCTATCTTTTATACTGGATCGCGTAAGTTATGAGACTATTGATATGTCATGAAATAGATTCTGTTGGGGATTAGGAGTTGAAAGTTTATCAGTCAAAAATTGCTTTAAATAAATCAGATAAAATAATAGCTTATCTTCTAACTAATAGAATAATGAAAACGATACAGAAGGCAATTGAATAGATGAATATCACTAGGGATAAGATAACGGATGCGAACAACAAAAAACTACAAAGATATAATGATACAAAACTCAATAAGAATGCAGATATATGGAACAAAAATTCATAAATGATTTCCAATAAAAATGACGTATAGTTCAACAGTACAATGTTGATGAGAAGTAGAAGAATCAGCAATGACGAAGTGTTTGGTGAAAACGATTCTCTCTCTTCTCCTTACCATTAAACTCTAGTATAAGTATTTCTTAAAGTGGTTCTAGTTGTACTGGTAGAACCTACAGTCTTATTTTTCAAATTGCTACTATCCCCATAGTAACTGGCAGCATTGTACGACCTCTTCAGATAGTTATTGTTAATATTGTCGTTGTAGCCGAAGCCTGAATTGCCGTAGGGGTTCTCTGTAGACTTTTTCCCAAAGTCGGCGAAATTGTAGGGATTTTTTGTAGTTTGTTTGATAAATGCGTAATAGTTCTCAATATAAGGATTTTGGGTTGAAGAGGATGCAGGAGGATACAAAGGACTTTTTCCTGTGGAAGCTGCAAACCAGCCCCAATTTCTAATAGGTTGTTGGGTGGTTGTAGTAGTGCTGGTTGTTGGAGGGGTACTGTAATAACTATCGGAATAAGGATTGTTTTGATATTGGTTTTGTTTATATTGATAGTTATTGTTGTTCTGGTAAATTGTTTTTGTTTTAATGTAGGTGTCTGGGGGGAGGGGATCGGCGTACCCTTCCTGCGCCTCGTCTGCGAACCTGTGTACAGAGTGTAAAAAAATGTTAAGTGTAAACATTAGTGTAGGTTCTGGTATAAAAATAATTTTAAAATAAACTGTTGAAAATTAATGATGTGTACGAGAGTGCATTTTTGTCATTAGTATTATTGACAGAAAATGTTTAAAAATTGCAAAGGAAATTTAAGACTACCATCGCTTTTACTCGGGACATGCATTTATACTATTTACTCGGAACCGTCTAAACCTATCGATTTTATTTCAAGATATAAAGGATGTTAATAAATGTAAAAAAATATAAACATGCCATTAAAAAGGCTTCATTTTTGATATAGTGTTTTAGTTTCTAATAGTATAAAGTATAATATTAAAAATGAAGTATTTTTGACCGCATCTTTGTTTATAAGTGTTTTTTCTTCTCTCCTTTAAATATCTACATGAGAGACATAGTTTAAGGATAATATATACAATATTTTTAATTTGAAGTAAAGTCTGTGCAATGACCGCTAACCGTTACGTCACGACTAGTGCTTACCTTCCTAACATTCGTGAACTAGGTGAGATAGTAAATTTGCGTAATTAATAAATGTCGTATAATTTTACCAGTCAAATTGGCAATTTTGACAGTGCCATTTGTAATCAACAATAGACACTTTAAGCATGTCCTAAATTTCAACCGTATCCGTATCCGCATCGATCTGCGCATGTGCAGAATAGATGCGTTGGACTCAATACGTTACGTTGCCCGCATCGTTACGGGCCTGCCATCGTATCCCTATCCGTAAACGCATTCCAACCAATCGACCGATCTCTGGTTTCTATGATTTTGTCAGTTGTCACTTAACCTAATTTTTTTATTATTATTTTGTTATTTTTCTGAACTGAATTTTACAAAAATGTTTGAAGTTCCTAAAAAAAAAGACTTTTTTACAATCCCGAAGATGACCTTCACTTGTTAAGAGAGGTGGCGGGACAAAACCCTTACGATGACCCAGAAAGATGGCCTAAAATCAGAGAGAATGTGTTAGAGGCAACAGGAAAAGAATTTACTTTAAGAAGTTTGAAAGAATGTCATTTTAAATGTGTCTGATCACCAGATCGCCCAAATCGTCGTCATCTTCATCATCCTCATCAATAAGGATGGGATGAAGTATTTCATCCATAATTTAAAATATTTAATTTTAAATAATTCAAAATTATTCAAATGAAAAAATCACAATTTTTAAGGTTAGAAATAGAAAATCTGACATGTGACGTTTTACTTTACTGCTGGATGCGTTCGGTTTCGTATACGTATGGTTGTTGATGCTTAAACAGTTTTTTTTGCGGTCAACGTAACTCAATGCGTTACGGATGCGGATACGGAAAAAAAATACGGTTTGCTTAAAGTGTCTATTATCTCAAAAATGTCACGGTATTGTGAAAAAGAACAAGCATTAATTGTAAAATTATTTTCAAAGAGAAAGTGATGCAGAAAAGACTCTTTTACTCTTTATATAGATCAAGCCTAAGAAAAATCATAACCTTTATCACCGATAAGTCAAACTGACTGAATTAATTTACGACGTACCACAAATATACATATACAGCGGTCATTAAACAAACTTTAAATGGTACTTGCGGTTTCGGAGAAATTCGGTGACAGTGGAGGGCAAAAATTGGGTTTATTTTACATGCGATCGTGCACCCTTAATTGATTTTATATTTGAAAACAAATTCAATAAAAAAAGTTCATATTTAAGAAATATTATAGATCTCCAACAATTTCTTATTGCACAGGAAGAAAAAATAATAACTTCTTGTTATGTTTCACAAATTTAATCATGTTCCTGACACGTGTTTCGGCCCTTACGGGTCATTGTTAAAGGAGTACAAGAAGATACTACTAGTACAGTTAGTAGTACAGTACAGTAGTACAGTATCTTTTTGTACTCCTTTGACAATGGCCCGCAAGGGCCGAAACACTTGCCAGGAAACTGATTAAATTTGTGAAACATAACAATTACTTATTATTTTTTCTTTTTGTGCAATGGTTTCACCAAGCATATAGCCCAACAAAAATTAAATATATAATTTCATATTGTTTAACAAATTATACTTACAAAGGTCTTCCTTGGTTACCATTCGGCCTCACGTACGACGGTGTATTTTGTGAGTAATCGGGGATAATGTTTTCATGTTCTGCCACACAGCGGCCATTTAAACAATACTAAAAAATTAAAAAGTATTAGAAAGTTATATAAGCGAAGCTTAACAAAAAAACCTTAATACGTGGCCCTATAGTAATTACTAATCAGTCTTTTAACTGATATAAAGTAAACGGCACGAATTCTCTCGTTTTAAAACGATGACAGCAGAAATCAGCTGATATTGGGACATAATAATATCCCCAGATTAGTAGTGGACCGTTATGAGCCCAAACACCGAGTTACGAATTGCGTTTTTGCGCTTTTTGTTACATTTAATTACGTTTTCAAAATATTTAGTGGTTTTGGTGCCTTTCATTTTTACTTTCATTGAATTTCAATTGCTTTTGTGCGGCCGGTTAGTACCTACAATTAATATTCATTTGACTAAAAATTTACAGGTTAAAATTTTTTAATTCTTTTTCATTGGGGATCATAATTATTAATGTGTGCCTTGCACGTTAGTTGATTTCATCGACAAGTAATAAGTTTCATTTCATCTGAACGACGTTTTTGTCGAAAAGTTAGTTTGTGAAATTTTTGTTCGTAAAGGTTAGGTTTCTAATGTATAATTTTTGCTTTTTGGATTATCTAGGTATCCTTTTCTGTTTCAAGAAAAATAAGTAGAAATTATTTCTCCGACTTAGGTAGCCAGGGGAGAGTTGGACAAAACCGGGTAGGTTGATAAAACCGGTTACCGCCGTAACTACGTACCTTACGTAGGTGAAATTATTGTTAGATATTACTATTATTATTGTTTGTATGGCAATAAAATAAAGTTTTTAACATTATGTTAGCCTACATACAAGTTTAGAATCCTCCCCCTCCTATAAATTGCATTTTAACGAACAAATTCCATAAAAACCACTTTTGGGTCTATGTATGTACCTTACATAAGTCAAAAACTGTTAAAGTAGAGTTTCCATTGAGAGAAAAATTAAATCTCTGGCTAAATTGAAACTTTTAACTTTATATTAGCCCACATACAAGTTTAGAAATGTAAACGTATCATAGCCAAAAAATTTTATAATAGTATATTAAAGTACACGTTTCATAAGAAGCGGTTTTAGCGCACGCGTCTATTTTAAAAAACGAGCCACAAAGTGGCGAGTTTTTTATTGACACGTGCGCTAAAACGCCTTATGAAACATGTGCTTTATACATTTTTTTCTATTTCACCTTTTATAATCAAGAAAAATACATTTTAAAAAGAAAATAAATCCTTCAAATTTTGTACATTTTTATGTCTAAATTTTATGTTGGTAATACTTTTTTTTATCATAGTAGCCTCTGGACAACAAAAATTATTTTGCAAACTGTAATTTTTTGATTTATTGACCCATTTTCACCACGAGATTCTAAAGTTACTACATACATTACGTAAGTCATATTATATGGGGATTTCCTTGACAGTAAATGTAATATCTGACTAAATTCAATTAGTTTATGTTGAACTATAGGTATTGTATTTTACCTATAGGTATAAACTGAACAAATAAAACAAAAAAAAATCTGTTGGAAATATGAGTGACAGAGTCCTCTTTAAAGTTGCGTTTCAGTTAATTTAGTATTTTCAAGGTTTGGATAATTATAATATTATATAGTTTTTAAATCTATTTTGACCCTTTACCTTTAAACCATACAAAAATTCATGTTTATTATTACCTACCTTAAATTCTTATATTTATAAAACACAACTTTCAAAATAAAATATTATTATTATTATTATTATTATTATTATTATTATTATTCTCAAACATCACATAACGGACATGCTTTGTTATGGTTTTACTTTCTAAAAGCACCGGGTGCAAACCAAGCACCTAAGGTGCTTCTCTTGATCATGATGTTAATCTTTATAGGACTTTGCGAACTATGTGTGCCGTGCCCAACAGTACTGTTTTCTGCATACTGAGAAGGTTGTTATTATTATTATTATTATTATTATTATTATTATTATTTGGCAATATTAAAGCGGTAAAACCGATGAGACTATTGCATCAATTGTGTAAGAAGGTATCACATGTATAATTTTCAAGTCCGGTCCTGGAATTCAGACCAACCCATCAAAATTAAATATACCAAAATTGACAGAGTGTCACGTGACTTTGCCTCCATCTTGCGAGAGTATTTAAAATGTTTACTATATAGTAGCGGATTAAAATTCGAGAATGTATGTACCGGGTGGTCTGCCGCCAGACCGACCATGGGAAATCCCATGTAAATTTTGTTACTTGGCTTCCCTATTAATTTTACATCAGAATTGTATTAGACTTTTTTGAAGGTACTTATAATATGATCGACTAGCACAAAAAATTTTTATTATTTGCTAATGTAAGCCCATTAAAATTATTAAGTATTGGTTGTATAAAAAATGTACCCATATAACTATTCATAACATTTTTTGCGATCCAGTGTTTTCTAGAGTCGTAAAAAATAAAAATAAAATACTCACCTGACCATCTCCACAAGCCGATCCCTCAGCGGCGGGCCGGTAAGCTACACAGTAGCCACTACCGGAGTCGAAGCAAAACAGCTGAGCGCACACTCTTTCATCTTTCTGCAAAGTAAAATTTGTTTTATTAGTTTTCATAATCGTATTTGTAAAAATTTTCTCGGGTTGTTTTTTAATTTTAAAACAGTATTAACAACTTTGGTTCAACCATTGTTTTTTTAAGAAAGGTTCCAATGTCATATTTAGATAAATTGGAGTCTTTGGATGAGGGGCAAGAGACTGCCACATCATAAGCTAAAAAAATTGTCATGAATGTGAATCATAAAATTTAATAGCAAAATGCAGTGTGTCCGCGGATAGAGTTTGGAAGAGGAAAAACTTTTTACTAAAGTAGGTATAGAAGAAAAAGTAATTCCTTATAAAAACGTCTACTTGTGCTGAAACTACAATTTCGGATATCAGATTTGCGATTACTATACAGGGTTCGTCACAAACAACATTTTTAGTTTTTTTTTAATGCATTGATTTATTAAATTAATTTTGCTAGTTAGACCAGTGCTGAAGCCTTTGAAAATGGTAAAAAGTGAAAAAAAAAAAAATAGTAGGATGAAACCCATTGGAAAAGGAAGAGAATAGAACAAAAATGAAAGGAAAAATAAATTACGGGCGATCCGAGGTCGGGAAGAGGGGGAGGGGGAGGGGGGGGGGGGTTTAAGGGTAGAAAACGATTTATCTCGATTTCCGGTTAAACTACAAAAGTCCTATGGAAAAACGTTAAATCGCAAAGTTGTAGGTAATAAAAAGATCTACAAATTTTGTATTTACACTTTTTTCATATAACCTCAAAATGTATGTGAAAAATTCAAATAACCAAGTTTTTGGTTTTTTATTTTTATCTTTTCCAAACCATTTTTTTTTTATCCACGAGATTTGGTGAAAACTTACCTTTTTATGTCCTAAACACACTGTAATTTTTTTGATTTAAAATATTTATTTTTTAACCTTATTTTGACTTAATATCGAAAAAACACCCTAATTTTCAATCGAAAATTCTCACGTCAAAATATCTGCTTTTTTAAAAAAGTCGGTGGGCTTTTTGTTCGTTGAAATCTCTACTTTCTGATGATGTTAAAAAAAATATACATTACTATGGTAAATGTTCTTAAAAAAAATGCAAAGAAACGAAAAAAACTCGAATCCGAATTTTTTTTTAGATCAATATGTACAATTTTAAGCTATTTATTAAAATTTATACTTTAATTACTCGAAAAACGTAAGATTCCATGTTACATTGATTGATAAAAAAAAGTATAAATTTTAATAAATAGCTGAAAATTGTACATATTGATCTAAACAAAAATTTCGGATTCGAGTTTTTTTTCGTTTCTTTGCATTTTTTTGAGAACATTTACCATAGTAATGTATATATTTTTTAACACCATCAGAAAGTAGAGATTTCAACGAAGAAAAAGCCCACCGACTTTTTTAAAAAAGCAGATATTTTGACGTTAGAATTTTCGATAGAAAATTAGGGTGTTTTTTCGATATTAAGTCAAAATAAGGTTAAAAAATAAATATTTTAAATCAAAAAAATTACAGTGTGTTTAGGATATAAAAAGGTACGTTTTCACCAAATCTCGCGAATAAAAAAAATTTTTTGTAAAAGATAAAAATAAAAAACCAAAAACTTGGTTATTTGAATTTTTCACATAAATTTTGACGTTATGTGAAAAAAGTGTATATACAAAAGTTGTAGATCTTTTTATTACCTACAACTTTGCGATTTAACGTTTTTCCACAGGACTTGTAGTTTTACCGGAAATCGAGATAAATCGTTTTCTACCCTTAAACCCCCCCCCCCCCCCCTCCCCCTCTTCCCGACCTCGGATCGCCCGTAATTTATTTTTCCTTTCATTTTTGCTCTATTCTCTTCCTTTTCCAATGGGTTTCATCCTACTATTTTTTTTTCACTTTTTACCATTTTCAAAGGCTTCAGCACTGGTCTAACTAGCAAAATTAATTTAATAAATCAATGCATTAAAAAAAAACTAATATCCCAACACAGCAAGTTAGGAACTGTTATCGGGAATTCAGATGTCGAGTTGAACTATGCGCTAACTCGGTGATACCTACCACGTTTAAATCAAAGTTTTACAATTTATGATTTAATGAATTGAAGAAATATGACATGTAATAGTAAAAATACTTCAAAAGTAGGCAAATAAAAAATAGTTTTCGTACAACAAAATCATTACTCGGCCAGATATAAAATCATACTCGAAGTAAGATGCAACAATAGTTGTTTGTTTTTCCGTAAATCCGAAAAACTAAAAATGTTGTTTCTGACGAACCCTGTATAGTAATTGCAAATGTGATATTTGTAATTGTAGTTTTAGCACAAGCAAAATTCATTTAATAAATTAAAGAATTGAAAATTAGAATTAAAAAAAAAATACTAAAAACTAAAAATGTTGTTTTTGACGAACCCTGTATAGTAATCGCAAATCTGATACTCGAAATTGTAGTTTCAGCACAAGTAGATATTTTTATAAAGAATGGCTTCCGAAGAACTCTATCCGTGGGCACACTGTATATTAAAATATATTGATATGGAAACGTGTGAGGCCTGGAAAGATATCCTCACTTTTATAACGAGATCTAGAAGGTTGGACGAGGGCACAGGTGGTTAAGGTAGTCGGGGGATTATTTAAGGGTAGGGAAAAGGGATCGCCTTAGTCTACTTGGAGGTATATGTGCCACCCCTCAATCATTAACACTACTTCTATGATATGGAAGGTTCTGCGTCATCAGAAATTGAAGTTATCAGTTAGGGGTGCAATACACTGCTATTACTCCTACTTACAAAGCACGCACTGGTTCCCCTGTCCCTCCTGCATTGCGCGTCCAACGTGAGAAGTTTTCCTGGCAACACTCTTGGTAAACTTTCGTCCTCGTGGGGAGCGTTGTAGAGACAGGTCGCTGTGTCCCCACTAAAAATAAACAAACGAATGTTAAAGAGTACTGCCACAGAATATATAGCTACAGCTGTAGCTATATATTTTGTGGTACTGCCTATTGGTAGTAGAATGTTGAAAATATATCAGCGGCTACAAGGATAAATAGAATAAATTAAATTATTCGATATTACTAACTTTAAGAAATGATGGAAACTGGAGACGCTACAGGAAGACCATCTGAAACCTCTCTCGGTGTGTCTTAAATCTGACATAATGAAACCATCTGCCCATTGACACTTTTCGGCACCTGGGCCTCCCAAGTAAGATGGCGGAGGGCTACCATCGTGCACGGCGCCCAATCTAAAAAGGGATACAACGGATGATATGACATGCTGTGTACGTATCCGTTTATTAATACCCTAAATATTGTTTAGAAAGGGTTGCCTCAACAAGAAGAAGCCATTTTTTTTGTGAATAACTCGAGATGGAGACGACAAACCTATGTAGTGTGAAACTTTACATGTTTCATGAGAAATTGTCCATTGCCTGTTTTGTGCAATCCAACCAACAGTAGTTTGCCTAGGGCATCAAATATTTTTATGCGATACCATGCGAAATTTACATGGAAATTATGAAATTTCTTCGCGTTTGTATACAGTGTGACCAGTAAAGTCCGCATCATATGGGATTTTTTTTTATTAATTAAATAATAATACTTATTCGAAATTTGACTTTGGCATCAAGTTCTGCTTCGATCGAGATGAAAATTAAGCAAAAAAATAGTAGTCACGTGTTTCGCATTATCTATCAAAATTTAATTTTTTTCAAAAAATAATAATTTAAAAGTGGGCTTATTTCTGAAAGTATCGGAAAAAGTTATTGGAAAAAGTTTTTTTAAATGCAATTTCTAGCCCACATGCAAAATTTCAGCTGCATAAGATCCTGTAATAATAACAGTTTTTTTCGATTTTATCCCGAAAATTCAAATCATACGGTATAACTATGACATCATAATCGAAAAGTAGATGAAATTTGCAGGAAAAGATGTGAAGACCGCAGTTCGATATCTTTGTTCGTTTCAGAGTTATTGCCAAAACAATAATTTTTAATACAAATGGCGCCCTCTAGCAATTTTATTAAACACTATCGTGTACTGTTGTATACGGCGATTGAAGATACTTACCTATCCCTTCCAAACAAGCTTAAATTTAGCAAAATCGGATAAGTCGTTTAGAAGTTACAGCGATTTGAATGTTTACACTTTCAATTGGTAATAGTGAGAGAAGCTATTGAAAGTGTAAACATTAAAATCGCTGTAACTTCTAAACGACTCCGATTTTACTAAATTTAAGCTTGTTTGGAAGAACCTTTAGACTCTGACAAAGGCGTTGGCACGAGTTAATCACAACATAAAATGGCTAACTCTTGTTAGACCAGAACACACTTTGTATTATAGGTACTTACAAATGCCCCACTTCATGAGCTGCAACGATAATTCCGCTGAATCCACCAGTATCTTCGATGATGGCCACGGAATTAACTTTTTCTAACCTTTTATTAACTACGCATGCTCCACCGACATATGCAAATCCTAAAAGAGTTTTTCGGGGATATAGTCGGGAGAATATTTTACAAAAAGTTGGACCCTTCACCGAGAGGTTGAGTTAACTTTGCCGAGTGGATATCCGTCACCAGTGTTGTTAGAATTATAAGGCGGGTTGTTGTAAGCTGTAGAAAAAATTATTTTTTTGCTAAAAATTACATAATACCAATGCTTAAACTACCATATTACTGTATAGCGCTAACTATCCTTGTACCAGCTGCCTCAAAATCGAATGTTTTAATGTTATTTTTTGAGGTAGCAGACCTTTTAATAAAGAGTAATTTTTTTTCGTAAAGTTATTAAAAAAGTTTGCCAACTGAAGCAGTAACACTTTATATGCTGATATGGAAATACGTTAACTGCTTTTATCCTAGTAATAAATTAAAAGATTAAAAATATGAAGTATCGCAAAGCAAACAGAAATAGGTAGAAAAAAGAAAAGCACAAAGTCTTTATCCACAAGTTTATTAGAATAACTAGGCGAACCTAGAATAATTTTTCTCCACGACCATTACTGAATGCAATAATTCCAAAATCATTTTTGATAATAGAATGTAAAAATTCTCGCTCTTGAGTTGGAATATTTATTCTGAAACACTTGCTTCTTATGCGTTTTGCGTGTATTTTCATTCCATAACAAGATACGAAATGAATATTCTGTAATTGATATAAACGACATAGGTTGCCATGAATTTCGAAACTGTCAGTGTCAGATAAAAATGGCCGCGTTGTAATAATTATTTTCAGACAAATTTTAGTGCAAGTCAAAAAATGAGTGAAAAATCGGATGAATCAGATAATAATATGGAACTGGATGGTCGTGGAGAAAATATAGTCTGCTACTCGGTTAGAATGAAAATTCGATACTCGTGGTTCCTCACGCTCGCTACACTCGGATCGAATTTTCATTCCAATCTCGTTACAGAATCTACTATTAATAATTCGACATGTTTCGAGTGTAGAAAAACTCATTAGGAAAACAAAGTAAATAGTACAATGCTGATGTTGTTAGCAATTGAGAAAATAATAAGTGGGATTGAGCCGTAATGGAGCTTTCAATTGTGTACACGAGGTGTAAAGTATGAATAGTCAGAAGACCGACAAAAATTCAGCATAATGGAAAGCCAGGGGGTAGTGAAAAGGCCCTGTCTTGGGCAGAACAATGAAGAGAGCAAAAGAAAATTAGAGAGTTTTAACGGACTTTGTGAAAATCATTTAGGTATAAATAGTGAAATAAGAGGGAAAAAAAATTGGTTTTCGTAAAAGTCAAAGCATCAGTTACTTAGCTTGAAGTAAAATACTGTTGGGGTACCAGGCTTGTTACGGCCCAGTTACCCCGGCAGGAGTCAAATTATACATCACATTTTTTTTTTCCTTCTGACACGTGCTGCTTGCAGTTGAACTTCTTTCACAAAGAAAAATTTAATTTTTCTAAGATTTTATAGTAAAATTAAAATTGTTTTTAAAAACTTTTAAATTTATTAATTTTACACACAATGTGATGTATAACTTGACTTCTGCCGGGGTAACTGGGCCGTTCTGGGTTCGAATCCCGGCGGAGTTAAAAAACTTTTTTCAATTTAAAAAAAAACTTTGTGTGCACGCCGATTAACATTTTTCATTGATTTATTAATGTTTACATAATTTTTAGGTTAGAAAATAAATGTCTAAACCATCAAGATCGTTCGGTAAAATGTCAACGCGTCTGAATCCTCCGTAGTCACATGATCTTAAAATGTCCTTGCTCAGGTCTTATCTGCGAGATGAAAACCGAACTCGACAATAATCTACTTGTTTATATTTGCTTTGCGAAACTTGATATTTTTTCTACCCAACGTACCTTACTAGCATATGAGCGGATAACGCATTTACAGACCTGTATATTATGTGGTCGGAGCACAAAATGTTTACCATATTATACAGGGTGATTCAAAAGTAAGCGGCATCCTTCCGGGGGCGTAATCCGTGCATAAAAATAAGGCAAAAAGTTTTTATTAACATGGGTCCGAAAATGCTTCCTAAGGGAGCTACGCCCCTTTGAATAGGACATCTTAATGACGATTTTTTCTCTAGTACTTTATAACCCTTTACAATTACATTTTGAAAATTGGTGTACTCTATGAACAGTTGATGGTGAATAAGATTCTAAATTCAAAATTTTATTCAGTGGCGTCACATACGGGGGAGGGTAAGGGTTAAAACATCCCTATTTATTTTTCTCTTTAGGTTTTTGCGATTTTGTTTAGAAATTATAAAATTCTAGAGTTTTTTACGTAAAAAAGTACCCTTAGTTCAATTCGGTAGAGTGTACCGTTTACTAGCAAATCGACTTTGAAAATTTTCTGATTTGCGTATGTTTATTGATAAAAAATAATCTGCATTACCACAGTGCAGTGGCGCACCCAGGGGGGGGCCAAGGGGGCCGTGCCCCCCCCCAAAACCCCCAATGAAATGAAAAATTATGAAAGTGGATAAGTATTTTAAAAAGCCAATTTTCTTAGATTTACCTCACGGGCCTTGTTTGAGGGGGGCCAGGTGGGGCATTTACCCCCCCCCCCCCCTTCCCCTGGAAGTTGACTTATTGACAAAAGTTGACTTATTGAGGTTTAATATGGTTTGATTGAATTCAATCAAAAATTCAATTTATTATTTCGAGTTTTCCTTTATATTTTTGTTATTATTTTGGGGTGGTAAAGACTTATTTTAATAAAAATAAACAGTTTTAATGCCAAAACGACTATGAATGTTTGAGAAACAATTTTAGCTCATTAAGTATTGAGCAAAAAATTAAAATTAAAATTAAGGGAAGACCCAAACTCTCGAAATTAACGTGATAACTACCACAAAGTGTAAATCTAGGGACTTTATTGTTATTGATAAGTTTGCTGCAAATAAAAACAGATGAATGAACTTTACTTTTAAACAATGTACCCAGTAATGAAAAATAAATTAGCCTTTTTATTTTTTATCTTATTTCATTTTCAATAGAATAAGAAGGTAATCATAAATTTTTAAAATATTCACTATAATAAGTATTGACCAAATTTGGGCGTGGTCTTAAAAAAATTTCGCCTGCGGCGCATTTTGCCTACAGCAGGCTTTTAGGTACACTCCCAAGTTAACAAGTCACAAGCCGCCAATGCCCCCCCCCCCCCCCCTAAAAACTGTTTAACGACTCCCATGACTAGGCTATTGCGATCTTCCCTGCAAGAGTACCTGTTAAAAAAGCTCCAAAGTTCTAGAAAAATGCGTAACTCTAAAGTTTATTAAAAAATTTGCTTCCAGCACTGGTTGGCGGCCCCCCCCCCTAACATAAAATCCTGGGTGCGCCGCTGCCACAGTGTGTGTAATATTCAAAGGGGTGTAGCTCCCTTAGGAAGCATTTTCGGACCCATGTTAATAGAAACTTTTTGCCTTATTTTTATGCACGGATTACGCCCCCGAAAGGATGCCGCTTACTTTTGAATCACCCTGTATTTCATAGTTCTTGACAACCATTGTATTGTATTAAGGTGGGAGTATCAACATGCTTGCCAACCTATAACCTATTTCGCGTAGATTTGTTTACTTTTTCTAACTTTTACACAAAATTTAAATAAAATCAATATCGTCTTCATATTCTGTAGGTAATAATTAACATGTTAAATAAATATCAAGGAATTTCATAATATTTAAGGAGAATTGTATATCAAAAAATATCGGTTAAGATTTTTTTAACATTATTATGTCATTGTTCTTTCTCTATACAATTCTCCCAAAATAAGCAATGAAATAAATTGATATTTTTGTAATATATCAGATATTAGGTACCTAAATAATGTGCAGACGATATTGATTTTATTTAAATCTTAGTCAATAAAATAATAAACTAAGAAAAACAAGGCGAAATAGGTTATAGGTTGGCAATAAATTGAATGACGTTGATAATTCCACCTTAAGGCCCCTTTCGCTTTCGCCATCACCATCCATTGCCGCGGTTGGCAATCGCGATCGTAAAGTTGCACTAGTTTAAATGCAACTCAGCTGCAGCTTCACGATCGCGGTCGCCTGCCACGGCTATGGATCGTACAAACGAAAGGGCACCTTCGCCACGAATCATGACTAGTTAAAAAGAATTTAAACGCTCTAATATAAACTTTATCAAAATGTATTATAAAAGCAGAGAAATAAATAATTACGATTGTTAGCATTGAAGCATAGCGGTTATATGTAGGTAGTGTTTTTTTATAACATTAAGAACTAACGAACATTTTTGTACATTGTTGCCATTTTAACTAAGTATAGCTACTGTGATATTGATACATAGAGAAAAAACATACACATAAAAGATGAAGCGCAATGAATACGATAAATTACAAAGTGAATCTAGGTTAAGATCTATTCAACGCAAATGGACGATTATTATCTACTGGATGTACGTGGGTGCGATACAAAAGAAACTAGCATGACTTTTAGGAATATGTTGTGAAATGTAGGTATACACAATATACTAATGGACTAATATACTTAGTGGTGACGTGTGGAAAAATACTTGTGGTTTAGGAAGATACTGCTACAAAGGAAGATACATAACTACAAAATGGAAGGTGCATCGTTACTAACAAGTGAAGACGATCCGAAGAAAGTAAATACATAAAAGAAAAATGGGAAGTAAGATACGTGCTGAAAAAATTATCGGTGATATGGGTAATTTGTACCTGCAGTCCCGCGGTTACATTGGTCATTGGGATACGCTCTCCTGCACATGTCAAGTCTGCAAAAACAATTGAAAATACTTTGTCAAAGAAATTCAAATTTTAGCTTTTATTTAAAAATTATATGCAACATTGCGTTGCTGTTCTCAGGGGAAACAAACAAGCGTTTGGTGGAATCTTCTGTTTTTTGGTTAAATCCAGAGGTCCTGGTGACCAGGGCAGGGGTCCTATGCACTGTGTTTTCAGTTGTGTTTTTATTAGTACCCATTATGTGTTATGATGTGTGTACCTGTTTCCTTTTCCCACCTGTTTTCGAACCGCAGTACCGGGACTATTTACACGCGCTTTGTAGCCATTATTAGTTATTAGTTAAAATAAATAAATAAATAACAAAAATATGAATATTTATCAGTAAAATTACCAGCTGTTCCTTTGGTACAGCGTCCACCTTTTCTCCGTCTGCACATGTCGTATCTAAATAAAAATGCAAAGGGATAAAAATTCGTTTTATTTGGGTAAAAACAGGGGAAAATAAAGCCAGGTTCCTAAAATAATAATTATAGCAATCAATACATTAAACGGAAATATACACTGCGCATGCTTTAAACCAAATTGTCGCGCGGATATGTTAAATAACATGCTAGTCGCCACAGTGGATCTTTTCCCGTGCGTCATCACTTTCACGTCATCAAAATCGTATGAATCAAATCAAAATTACGAGACGAAAAAAGTCAAAACTAAGTCTAAGTTCATAAAATGGACGTGCCTGCCTACCGTTTGACGTACCTACATAATATCCCGAAAAATTATTATTTATTTTAAGTTTTGCCCGGCATTCTCTATATATCTAAAAGAAATTGACAAACAAATGTTAATACATTTAATACTATTTTTAAAGCTTAAAATCTAGAAAAGTTTGGTGTTTTATTGACTATTAAAATCGCAAAAGTCAAATTTTTGACATCCTTTCATTTAAGGGAATTTATCCACTGCCGTAAACTTTTCAAGGAACTTTCACGGTTAGAATATTTAAAATAAATAAATTAGGTATTATAAAAATCCATAAATACTTACCGCCAAAACAAATGCTGGGTATAATGAGCTCTAAAAAGAACTATTTTTAGAAAAAGAAACAGTTTTAAGGCACACAAATTTACAAAATACGAATTAGATTGGCAGATCAAAATAAGGTTGACAGTGACGTTCTAAAATACGACGGTAGTCAACTAAACAAATAAAAAAAAGTAATTAATTGACGTTTATAGTTTTATTCTTGTCTAGCACGTTATATTATTGCGGAATCTTGGAGACGTTCTTTTATGCTTTTATTCAAACTTGTTACTGTAATAAATAAGGATGCAGAGTTATTAACCACGTTGAGTCCTGATCGTTGATTGATGACGCACGGGAAAAGATCCACTGTGGCGACTTTATAAAGTGTTTTGGTTTTTATTAAAAATCCCTTTCTTGGTTGGTAAAGAACGCTCCTAACTTACCTACTAACTTTCATAAATAATTTTCTTTTTTCTAAAAATTGTTTATGTTAATTGATTTTTTTTATTTTTAAATAGATAATTGTGATTATTTCTGGGTTTCAGGAGGGAGGAGAGTCCGATATTGCCTCCCTCTTGGCTACAGATGATAGCTAGAAAACTAAAAAGGTGCTGACAATTTTACATTTTCTTAGGATTCAATAGACTAATATTAATTTGAAAAACTTGAGCTGTTTAAAATAGGAATTTTTTATTATTTCAGAAAATACACCCCACAGGAGGAACTTATAATTATTTTTATTTATTATTATTAGGTTAAAGCCCCTGTAGCCCTCCCTATAGATGAGCCACTGAATTAAAGTAGAGTTAACCAATTCGAATAATTAAGATTATCATCAGCAATATCTACACTTCTCGTCAAAATTAGCGAATACTCTAAAATCTAACAAAAGTTTGTTCTTAACTATCTTATGAACCGCTCATCCGAATTTGACCAACTAATTTTTACATTATAGCCTAAGGTGTTACAAACCTTTTTAAGTTCCTAACGTTAATAATCTGTAAAACGATTCAACTGATATACAAGGTGTTATTAGTATAGAGGCGATTTTGTGCCGTAAATTTGAAACATTCTGTAGAGTAAACTGGTAAAGTTAGAAATTCCCGGTATGTGCCGTTAGTAAGATGACATCAATATCTCCAGACCTTTTTGCCAGTTTTTTTGATGTGTTTTTTGGCAATAGATACGCTATTGAACAAAAATTTGTCAAATTTTGGTAGGAAAATCTTTTCTATGCTGTATCTTGTCAATGGTTGAATAGATTTCGACCAGTATTCAAGATTTTAAAAGCTCTTTTCCTACAGATTTTCCGTGATATAATAGTGATTTTTAAAGATGGCCATTTTTTTATTAAGTATACAGGGGTTGAGAAAATCATAAATATAAATTGCTAAAATTATGGTAACCGGGTTTATTTAAGCTATGCCAAGCAGGCTATATGCTTTTGTTTTGTTTCAAAATTAGTCATTTGACACTTTGGATTCGGGACGTTTTTTTTTCCTATTTGATTAAGAGCTATTTGGCAAAAGATACACTATTAAACAAAAAATGTGCCAATTATTCGGGGAAATCTTTAAAAAGTTGTACCTTGACATCGGTTAAATAGATTTCAACCAGTATTATAGATTTCAAAATTTCAATAATAATAATAATAATTAAATTTAATGTTTATAGCCCGGTTGGCATAGCTTTAATAAACCCAGTTACCATAATTTTAGCAATTTTGTATTTTTGATTTTCTCGACCCCTGTATAATAAGAAAATGGCCATCTTTAAATTTCACTATAAAAAAAAAAAGTAAAGTTCGTGTAACTTGTGGTGCTCAAGTCTGGTGCTAGAGTTTTCATTTCAGGTCGCGCAAGCGCCTCTAGCGTGACTTAACTACCAGAGATGGCCGGGACCGACAGCTTTACGTCTCCTCCGAAAGACGATAATTTCACTATTATATCACGGAAAATCTATAGGAAAGAGCTTTTAAAATCTTGAATACTGGTCGAAATCTGTTTAACCATTGCCAAGATACAGCACTGTAAAGATTTTCCTACCAAAATTTTTGTTTAATAGTGTATCTATTGCCAAAATACACTTGTCAAAAAACTGGCAAAGAGGTCTGGAGATATTGATGTCATCTTACTAACGGCACATACCGGGAATTTCTAACTTTACCAGTTTACTCTACATAATGTTTCAAATTTACGGCACAAAATCGCTTCTACTATAATAACACCTTGTATATCAGTTGAATCGTTTTACAGATTAACGTTAGGAACTTAAAAAGGTTTGTAACACCTTAGGTTATAATGTAAAAATTAGTTGGTCTAAATCGGATGAGCGGTTCATAAGATAGTTAAGGACAAACTTTTGCTAGATTTTAGAGTATTCGCTAATTTTGACGAGCAGTGTATATATAGCTGATGATAATCTTAATTATTCGAATTGGTTAACTCTACTTTAATTCAGTGGCTCATCTATGGGGAGGGCTACAGGGGCTTTAACCTTATAATAACTAAAAATAATTATAAATTCCTCCTGTGGGATGTATTTTCTGAAATAATAAAAAAATCCTATTTTAAACAGCTTAAGTTTTTCAAATTAATTTTAGACTATTGAAGCCTAAGAAAATGTATCTAAATTGTTAGCACCTTTTTATTTTTTTTAGCTATCAGCTGTAGCCAAGGGGGAGGCAATAGCTGACCCTCATCGCCCATGAAATCCAAAAATAGTCAGAACTATCTATTTAAAAATTAAAAAATTCAATTAACATAAACAATTTTGCCGGTTTAATTTATACAACTTGACAGCCATTATGCTCATCAGCTCACTTGACACTGTCGTTTAAAGCCGTAGCAAGGCAGGATTGATGGGGTTTAACCTCCCGCTTCCGAAATGTTTACGATGGGTTTAACGAGTAAACATATAACGTGTTTATATATTTTAAAAAATATTAATGTCTATAAAGACCTGGTAAATATTCTGTCAGTAGTCCTCCTTCCCTATCCCTCCAAAGTAAAAGTGTAAAAGGCAAGCTAGTAGATAGGAAAGGGCAATTCAGAGACAAAAAAAAACACAATTATTAAAAGTTATTAAAAACACTGAAATAAGTCAAAGCGTATATTGCTCACTCTTGTGTGATAAATCCAGTTCGTCCAAAGAATGATATTAGGAATTCTCTCATTCTAAGAGACAATTAATAAATGGGGAGGTCAATAAATTGATATTTTCCAACCCTAACCGCGATACAAACCTCTGCTCTAAAAAATTAAAAATAAAATAAGAATAGTCAGAAACGGCCAAAATTTATTTGGTAATTCTTCTGACGAGTTTGACCTATCACATACCTAATTAATAAGATTATGTTTATGATATCAAAAACCACTCACTTTGTTATAGCCACTGCAATATCATAGACAGGCAATCTTCTCTCTCTAAATAGATATTTTCCCATATCCGTTAACGCTGCCGCTGAGTCGATGGCGTCTCTACCGACTCTATTTCTTTCTAAATATGGCGTCGCATCTCTCCCCTAAAAAATTAACATAATAGACTGTGAGTTATCGATAAAGATAATTCGGGAAATTATAGTTACTAAAACTTACATTATATTAACTGGAAATGTTTATTATTGATGAGATTTATATAGTTAAAACAGTAATGTCATCGCGGGATTTTAATAGGAAACTTTCCAATTTTTTTTTTTAATAATATGATTTAGTTAGGCCTGAAAAAAGTATTCCCCAATTATTATTCCTTAAAAATCAAAAATAACTTGGTAAAAATTCGTTAAAGTTTCGCGCGTGTCGAAAGCATTTCAAACGATCTCTAAAGCGCGCGAAGCCCGATGACGTCAGGGGGTATGACTTTTGGTCATCCGTCATCCTGATACTCCTGATGAGGTCGTGTCGCTTGACGCGTGGATGTCAAATCTGACAAATCATCAAATTTACTGAAAACCTTTAACCTATTTCGTGGATGTCACACACAAATCTGGCAAATTATACCCCTTGACGTCACGAATATTGAATAATTTGAATTTTGGGGCATTTTTAAATCTTTCTAGCGGTCTTTTGGGACGAAATATGTTGTTTTTTTTGCTGCCATATGTTTTATGACAATATATATATAATCATAAGTACTTATGATTTATAGAATTTTTTTCCCATTTAAAATTTTTGTCAAGTTCCCTATTTAGCTATTATTATGTCGCCAAACGGGATATCTATCTTGTTCCGTCGTCGTAAAAAAAATGTAAACAATATTAAAGTTTATCCTTTTTTCTTTAGATTTTAGTTTAAGTAACCGTTGTTTTCTTTTAACAGGCACCTGTATCCTGTAAAACTTAAAAATGGCCGCCCAAGAAGTGTTAGCGTTTCTGGAAGAGCACAACCGGCCATATTCAGCATCCGATATTCAAAATGGTGCCAAGGGAGAAATCGGAAAATCGGCCGTTCAAAAAGCTTGCGACTCTCTGGTCGAAAAAGGGCAAATTAAGGAAAAAGTTTACGGAAAACAAAAGGTAAAAAATGGGCTTTTTCACTAAATTTTGATTCTTATCCTATCGCATAGAGGAAAAATAAAATAAACATAATACGCTCTCGAATAAATACTCCTGAAACCAGTAAAACGCCCCAGACCCGGGGCTATTTTTCGCGTAAAAAATTTCCACAAAATTTCTTGAGGGTAAAATAACTAATATTTTTAGGTCCAATAATTGTACAGAGAAAACATAGTTTTAAAAGAGCTTAGAAGCCACAAAAAGTGTAAAATTTTACCCTCTTATCAGCAAAACTGTGCAGCAGGTCAATTTCTTTAGTTTTAGAAAAACACATGGCCACGCGACGCGTCCCCATTCCTTAAGGTAGGGCTGAGCATATAAAAACAGTCAAAACGACGCTCAAAAGGAAAACTCGAAATTTTCCCAATCACAAGTTAAGGTCGTTACGCTGCCAGTTAATTCTTTGGTGTTGGTAATCTATTCTTTATTACAAATTATTGGATTTTTTTCTACTTATCCTAGATCTCTTCCAGCACCGATCGACCGTACGGTTCACCAATCCGAAGTCAACACCCGGTGCGCTTGAAATCTTTGAGAACGGAATTAAATCCAAACGCGGAATTGGGGTATTGACAACAATTTGTTGGGAACAAAAACAGCAACAATCTTAAATTCTAATTATTTAAAGACAGCACCATATAAAAATCTAAATATCCTTTTACTTCAATTTAATTCGTACACATTTTAATACTTCAATAAAAAGTTCTAATCAGGAAATTAACAAGGGATAAATACCGTGCGAGCAAAAATTATTTGCATCAAAGAGGGCCTTGCATCTAAGGACGTAATGCTTAGTCGTAGAGCTTAATACCTGTTGGGTGTCAGTAACTACCTGAATTAACAATCAATCAGTTATTCCGTCATCTTCGACAGTCGTTACAAGTAATTTGATTCATCGCTAATTTTTCCAATTTCTTGAACAATTCACACAATGGGCTTTACGGAACAGCACAAAACCTTCATGGTTGAAGCGTATTTTCGAAACGGGGTTAGAGTAAATGGTGAGTGGCAATACAATTCGGGTTTCTGCATGGACGATTTTCACGAACATTTTCCTAACGTTGCTTTTATTGCGGGGGATTTTTATCATTGCCTGAAAAGAACCGTGGCTGTGTTTAGGGAAACAGGTTCTATATAACACAAAAAAAGGAGCAGGAAGATCGTCTGTAAGAACAGAAGAACTTGTTGCAAACGTTCGTGAAATAATGCAAAATACGCCAACAAATTGTATAAGAAGTGGGAAGATCTTATGGAACATGCAGGACTATTCTTAAGAAGCAGCTAAATTTATTTCCTTATAAAGTGCAAGTATTCCAAGAAATACAAGCCGCAGATTTTGAAAGACGCAGGAATTACTCTCAATGGCTTACCCAAAATTGATTGGAAAGAAATGATTTATTAGACCTGACATTTTTTTCGGATGAAGCCTGGTTCCACCTCTCCGGTTATGTGAATTCTCAGAATGCATTCATGTGGAGTAGTGAAAATCCCCATTTTTTTGTAGAGTCCACATTGCACCCTCAAAAAATTGGTGTCTGGTTAGCTGTTTCCCGAAGAAGAATTGTTGGTCCTATTTTTTCCATGACACAGTTACAGCCAGAACAGCGGTATAGAGACAATATTTTGAATCCATTTGTGAAGCAATTACTTGACGATGAACTACGTTTTGGATATTTTCAACAGGACGGTGCAACCGCCCATACAGCCGAAAAAAATATTAACTACTTACGCAATTTTTTCGACGACAGATTTCGATCAGACATTAAATTCCCACCTAGATCACCTTCTTTAACGGTTATGAATTACTTCGTTTTTTCTCATTTAAAGAACACTATTTGTAAAACACCAGTTGCAAATTTAGAACAATTACAAGAAAAGATTATCCAAGAATGTGGTAACATTTCTCCAGAGATGCTGGTCAACACTTTCGAAAATATGAAGAGATGTGTGAATTTATGCTTGGAGCATATATGGCGGTGGCCAATTTCAGCAATTTATGTAATGAATTTTCTTTTTCTTTCTGTATATTCTTAGTTTGTTAATTTTGTAAACAACAAAAATAAATTTGTATTTGTCTACTTATTTTATTACTCATTAGTTTGGCATATCATGTCATATGAATTTGACAAAATTTTAACCTAGATTTGGTTAGATATATCGTCCCCATATCATTGTGATCTAAACCAAGCCCTACGTTTTTTAATCCAAGCCCTCTTTGATGCAAATAATTTTTGCTCGCACGGTAAAAAGGCCATTTAGAGATATTAACTTATTTTTTGCAGATTTACGTATCTGTTTACACATTTAATATTTTTAGGTTTATTTTATATCACAAAATATAGACACGTCAGCTCAACAACTCAGCGAACAAATCCTGGTAGTGGACAGGAAAATTAACGAAATAACGTCGAACTTACGAGAAAAAGCAAACAAAATAAAAGAAAATATGGGGCAGTATGCAGAAGTAAAGGGAAAAATATCGTTGCCAGAAGCATGCGAGAAAAAGGTAGAATTAGAAACTGAACTTAGAAGCATTAAGGATGCTTTGAAGGAATATAATGGCATCGATCCCGTTACTCCCGAGGTATTTTAGAATTATTTTTGATAGTATATAAATTGGAATTTTCACTTAGAATACTTAATTAAAAAATTAAGAAGTTTACTACCGATTTTTAAAAACATTAAAAAAATTTTATATGTAAGACATAATATGGAAATATTATATTTTGCGTTAGTTAAAACTCATTTAAATTACGGAATTTTAGGTTGGGGAGGAATAAATAGAGCTTTAGTTAAAAAATTAGAAATACTACAAAAAAGGTTTCTAAAAATTATATTCAATAAAGATTATCTTTATCCTTCAAAAGAATTGAGGGGATCAGAACCCAAGGGGTCCAAGTACTAAAATGTAGTTATTGAGATATTCTAATTTAAAGTTATTTTACTCTACAAAAATTACAGATATTTAACACGCTTAAAATTTTTAGTGATTTTTTATTATAATTGTTCACCTAAACTTTTAGGATATTTTGGGACTATAATTATTTACTCTTATTTTACATCAGCAAAGTTATCGTCTTCATCATTTTCACCATTTATTTCTTGCCCTACAGGTATAGTAGGTTCAAGTGACTTGAAAAAATCGTGATGTACTGGTGGTACATAAGGCAAAAGTTCAATCAGGTTATTATATTTTGCCACTTTAATTTTTGGAGGTACCTCATAAAGTACAGGTATAGTCGGATCTGGTCTTATTGTGCGGGTCATACGATTCAAGAAAGACATACTCTCAGTTTTTGTTTTCTTTACTTGCGTTTAATTTTACCCTCTAAATAAAATACGTAAGATAAATGAGACAGACTTATTCCATTTTGACATGAAAAAAAAGGATATGTATTTACTTTCCAGCGATTCTAAAAAAGCTTATAATAGCACCAGCTCCGTTTTATTTTAAATATGCCAGTTTTGTGACTTTGACAGTTTGTGACAAAATGAAACAATTTTCTGGGTTTTTGCATCCCCAATCAAAAAAAATGGTACTTAATCTGATAAACTATTTCGAAAATGAAAGAAAAAGTGGAAATTCGCCAACCAATATTCAGGAAACAGTAGCCAAAGCACTGGGAATTAGTTTAAGGACTGTGCAGAAAATTGTGCATGAAACAAAACATAACATAATACCCAAGAATACTAAAAAGTGTAAACGAAGAAAGCCAAAGACTGAGGATTTAAGCGAAAATATTAAAATGGGAGTTCGAAATGTGATTTACGATTTATACAAATCAAAAACCAATGTAACTCTTTCAGTTTTACAAAAAACATTAAAAATTCGGGGTGTTTTGGAAATTGGACTTGAAGCGTTATCAAAATTAATAAAAAATTTAGGTTTTCGCTATAAAAAAGACTGTAACCAAAGATTTTTATGTGAGCAGCCACAGATAGTGAGTCAGCTTGTTCAGTTTTTAAAAAAATATACGGACAATTACAAATCGAAATTTAGAAAAGTGGTATTTTTAGACGAAACGTGGATATTTTCGAATGGAAGTGGTTCAAAATCTTGGCAAGATGAGTCTGTAAAAAGTGTTAAAAGGAAAAAGGGGTGCGGTACGGGAAAGCGTTTTATTATTTTGCATGCCGGTTCTGCAACAGGATATGTTGCAGGTGCGAGTTTAATTTTTTCTTCAACATCAAAAAGTGCTGACTATCATGATAATATGAATTGCGAAATGTTTGAAAAATGGTTAAAAGTTCAATTGATACCAAATTTGGATGCTCCGTCTTTAATTGTATTAGATAATGCATCATATATCATTCAAGAATTTTAAATAAACAGCCTACTTCATCTTGGAGGAAAAGTGATATTTATGAGTGGCTGGAAAAACACAACCAAAATCCTTTACCAAATATGCTTAAATCGGAACTCCTATCAATAGCAAAGTCTCTTAAAAAACCCAAAATATACGCGGTAGATGAAATACTGCGTGAATATGGTCATGAGGTTCTATAGTGGAGTTAAAAGATGTCCCTATCGTGTTATCCCGTTTGCACTTTGTTGCTAAAATGTACGACCCCTTTTATATCATTCCTTATACCTTAAGGAAGCAAAATTGACTTGTCGTCCAAAAATCGTACCATGCAGGGGGTGGTCGGGGGCGGTTTTCCAAAAAGTACCAATTTTTTTTTTTTGCCTTTTTTACATCTATAATACCTGATCATCAACCTGCTTGAATCTTATTTCAAAATCTTAATTAGAAATATATTTTTTTTAATTTTAAAAACATCGCGCGCCGTGCTTGTATATGGAGCGCTTTAATGAATAACCGCTCGCCCTGAAAACCCATAATTGTGATAATTTGTAACTCGCCATAACTCCAGAATCCTTTGACTTATCAAAAAAATACTTGCCATAAACGTTGTAGATAAAACATCAGGGATTACAATGCTTTTTTAAAATTATCAGTCCGATGAACAGTTTCGTCAAAAAATTGAAAAATGTCAAACCATATCACCGTAAGCGTGGTCAACCGTGCAGATGCGATGAAGGATCAGATTGCCGTCGTAAAGCCATGAAAAACGACCGTATGTTATATCGCGCGCATAAGTTCGATATTCGTTTAATATCGCGTTTTCAATAGTGTTTAGTCTAGAATTCCGTGCCGAGTAGCCGCCGCGCCGTTAATTTTGAAGCTAGACCAGCAAATATTGGATTGTGGATTTCCATTTTCTATCTTATTGCAATATTTTTTGACTTACTTTTATTTTAACCAACAATAGTTGTTATATTTTATTAGGGTGTGTTGTATGCTGTGAAGTTATAGTTCTTATCTATACATTGGACTTAATGGGCATTGCTAAAAGTTGAAAGTGTTTTACAGATGCCCTGCATTAAATGACTGTTGTAATATAGTTGTTATTAATCTTTCCGTGGCCGAGCGGGGTATTTTAGGTACCCCAGATGCGGTTTTTTTAAATTATCTTCCAAACAATTTTTTTGTAATTTTTTTCCCTCCAGGTAATCCTAGAAAAATATATTATAAAGCAATTTTTTTATAAAAATACTCAATTTAACTTCAATTTTACACAAAAAACTGCTTGCAGCGTATCAAAATCGTCGACCGGCCGAAAACGGCGAAAACGTAAAAAAAATTCATTTTTTTGTTACTCTTAGGGATAGAAAGACTAAAATATCATGTAGTGCATGCAATAAACCCATTTGCAACATACACAGAGAAGAAAGTAAAAAAAAAATTATGTCCCGATTGTAAAAATAATGAGGAAGAGTAAATATTAATTTATTGTAAAAATTAAAAATGTTTTATTAAAAATGAATTATTAGTGTTTTATTGTACATCTTTGCACACCATCATGCATCATTGACAAAAGATCATGCAGTATTTCAATGGGGTATCATAGTTACCCCACACGGCCGAAAATGTAACTTTTTGTAGCATGGCCACGGAAAGGTTAAGGAGAAAGTTTAAGTTTTCAGGTAAGATTTTTTTTAATAACAGTATAGTGCCTTTTAATGTTTATATACGACACTTTTTATTGAAACGATTAAGCAATGGATTTTGAAAGCAGTACCAGTTCAGTGAGTGAACTACAGCCCAAAATTAAATTAAGACCACTTAAAAAAAACTATCAATCAAAACACAAGGCAACATATTTAATTCCCAATTATCTGACATTTGCCAAGAATCAGGGAATAGTTATATCCCGACCAAAATCTAAACAAAGATTTATTGAATGTACAAAGGTACTTATTGATATTTGTCAAGGAAATGATGCAAAGTTGTTGCATATATTTTTAAATTTGAATAATTAAAAAGAGCGAGAACATTTAAATTGGCATAAAACTTGCTACAAAACGTATACCAGCACGAATAATATTAAATCATATAAATCAAAGTATGCAAAAATATTTACTAACCCACTCCCAGTAGATATACCCCTGGAAAAACCATTTTTACGAACTCAATTTGATGTACAAAGGTGCATATTTTGCCAAAAACGTTTACAAAATCAAAAACTATGCCAGGTAATGAGCAATAACATGGAAAATAAAATTAAAAGTATAGCGCGAGACAATCCAATATTTCATTCCAGAATTGGCGGTATAGTAGACTGTAAAGATACAGATGTTTTGGTACTATTGGCTCACTTTAAAGATATTCTGACTTCAGAAATTTGGATGAAAATTGGAGCTAAAGAAAGCCAACGATCCATTGTAATTCATAAAATGGAGAGTTCCATGATCAAATGTCTACCAGCCTTTCACGCACTCACAGGTTGTGATACAACTAGTCAGTTTGTGGGACTAGGCAAAAGAACATGCTGGAAAGTCTTCTTATCACATTATAATCTACTAGCTAGAGTTGGCAAAGAACAGTACCTACTTAGAAGAAGTCTTTAATGACGTAGTTAAATTTGTAATTCGTTTATATAGGTACTACAAAAATGAAGATATCAAATGTATAAATGCTCTTAGAGGAATTTTAGCATCCTCCAAACCTGTGAGTAAATTGCCTCCAACCAAAGATAGTCTAAGACAACACTGTCGCCCTGTCCACTATCAGACCAAAATATGGCTGGACAGTACTATGCCAAGGTCACCTTTACCGGACTTATCAAGTTGTGGCTGGAATATTGCAAACGGTAAACCAGTGCCTGTATTAACAACCGACGCAATACTACCGGAGGATACTTCAGTTCTAAATACTTGCAACTGTAAATAAGGTACCTACACAAAGTTTGTTATTTTTTACTATAGTTAAATTTTAAATTGCTACTCTATTTTAGATTGCACTGGGTCACTGTGTTCCTGTAAAAAAAAACAAATAAATTGCATTGGCTCCTGCAAATGCATGGCTGACTCTGACTAAAAAGTCTAAGAATCTTTCTTTTGGAATAATTATGTTTATTAATAAATAGATTCTTTAGGGGAAGATTTTACCCAAGCCTTTTATTGTTAGGTATATAAAGAGCATTTGTCTGTTTTCCGATTTCTATACTTGTTCCTGTAAATAGGTTCAACAAAAAAATCTTCTGTAAGTATCACCCTTTTTTCTTTATTTTCGTTAAATAACACCCGGATTCTCCCCGATTAATAGTAGTGTTATTTTCAGGTATCCTGCAACACGCTGATACACACAATCAAAACCACAATGAAATTTTAAGGTTATTCTCTATCTCTACTGAGCAACCATGACCTTAACACCCGAAAAAACACTAGTATAGGTACTCTAGGTAGATCAGGTACCTACTTATAGACAAATCCCGAACGTATAAAGCCTGTTTTCTGTTTTTCTTTATAAAAAAAATTAAATAGTACCATTTTTCATTTTTTGTAAACACCCTATATGTACAAAAACTTGGACAAATACCAATTTTTCTAATAAAAAAAAAGTTCCTTTTAGTAACAACTTATTAATTAATATTAATATTGAAAAAATTTAGAGAAACATAAATTAATTTCAAATTAAATTATTCAAAACAACATTACTAACCGTTTACAAAATATAATCCCTTAATTTTATAAGGAACTAACTTATAATGTAATAATTGCATTCCAATCACACCAAAAGCGAAGGAAAACCGAACTTATGCGCGCGATATAACATACGGTCGTTTTTCATGGCTTTACGACGGCAATCTGATCCTTCATCGCATCCGCACGGTTGACCACGCTTACGGTGATATGGTTTGACATTTTTCAATTTTTTGACGAAACTGTTCATCGGACTGATAATTTTAAAAAAGCATTGTAATCCCTGATGTTTTATCTACAACGTTTATGGCAAGTATTTTTTTGATAAGTCAAAGGATTCTGGAGTTATGGCGAGTTACAAATTATCACAATTGTGGGTTTTCAGGGCGAGCGGTTATTCATTAAAGCGCTCCATATACAAGCACGGCGCGCGATGTTTTTAAAATAAAAAAAAATATATTTCTAATTAAGATTTTGAAATAAGATTCAAGCAGGTTGATGATCAGGTATTATAGATGTAAAAAAGGCAAAAAAAAAAAATTGGTACTTTTTGGAAAACCGCCCCCGACCACCCCCTGCATGGTACGATTTTTGGACGACAAGTCAATTTTGCTTCCTTAAGGTATAAGGAATGATATAAAAGGGGTCGTACATTTTAGCAACAAAGTGCAAACGGGAATCTTTTTTAGAAGGTATTATCGGGTTGGTAAACTCTACTACTACGGCTGCCGCCATATCATTGCCAGTTTAACGCAATAGAATTAATATGGGCTGGTGCAAAGTCTTATTATGAAAAACATGTAGGTGATGGTCTTAAATCCGACCAAGTACAAATAGTTTGGCAAGATTCGTTAGATTATATTACACAGGAGTACTGGAAGAAATCGGTGGAACATACAGAAATATTAATAAGGGATTGGTGGGATCGAGAACAAGTACTAGATGTCGAAGTAGCGCCAATGATAATTGCTCCATTCGAAGACGACTCAGACGACGAGGACTTGTCAGATTTTATAAGTGACGATGAGAGTTTTTAGGCTATAATTATAAACGGTGTTTTTCGTTTACATTTTTTAGTATTCTTGGGTATTATATTATGCTTTTTTTTCATGCACATTATTCTGCATAGTCCTTTAACTAATTCCCAGTGTTTTCATTACGGTTTCCTGCATATTGGTTTGCGAATTTTCACTTTTTCTTTCATTATCGAAATAGTTTATCAGACTAAATGCCATTGTATTTTTAGGTTTTAGTAGTAAAATTGTTAAAATAAATTGCACTGTTTTTTATTGCCGTTTTTAATTAAAGGGTACAGTAGGTATATGTATAATTAACGATTATATAATTTTTTTGTAACTTTTTCAACTCCCCTGTACATAATTTTTACAAAACTAATAATATTAGGTATATGTGGCTATCTTCGCGATAGCTAAAATAATGAAATTATTTTTCCTTCCTTCGGTATATTTGTAAATAATCTCACAACATTTTGATAGCCTCTGTGTTGTCTGATTTGACGCGTATGATCAGTGACCTTTGGACCCGCACGTTAAGACCAGATCTGACTATAGATGTATTTAGTATAATATAATTGACAAATGCTTTGGTTGCCAACAGGTCCAAGTGTGCTTGGACCCCTTTGGTTCCAAGCAAATAACAAAATATGGTAAGTACTTAAACTACTCATTCATAGATGGCAGCATTGGAAATTATTTTATACTTGGATCTCTTTGCCACTAAATAGATCTATATGTTTCTAGTATTCATTTATTCACTTAACTCAATATTAAGAAAAACTCGACTTGGACCCCTTGGGTTCTGACCCCCTCAATTATATTCAGAAACAAAAAAGTTGAACATAAGATAACTTTACATTTATAACATCTTAATATATATATTTAAAAATAAAAACCTTATACAATTTAAAATTCATAATCATAATACGCGTCATAAAAATGAAATAACCATAAAACCTAAAATAAATAAGTCCATAGGACAAAAAAAATTTCAAATATTTATGTTTTTATTTAAACGATTATTTACCAACAAAAATTAAAAAATTGATTTCATTAGAAAAATTTAAAGTCGAAATAAAAACATGGATATTAAAAACAGACAATTTAAAAATATTTTTAGAATTGCTGTAATTAATTAATATTGTTCTGAATAATTTATAGTGTGGTTGTTTAAGTGTGCAACATATGGGAATTTTTTTTATTGCCGATTTCTCAGAAAATTTTATTCTTGATAAAAGTTGGTGCATGTTCGATAATCATATTAGGTGCACTTGGAATGGTTGCAAGTCAAACGGCGTACAGGGTAGGGCAAAAAATATAAAACTTGTACAAGAATAAAGTACCCCTATTTCAGAAAATTCAGCAAAATTTTATTAAGAAAAGTTGTTTAGAATTAAAAGGTATGCATAGATTTAAAAACGTGACCTCCTAAAATAAAAAAATATATTTTTTTAAAAAACATTAATAATTTTCCAAATTTTTTTTTTATATTCACCATAAAGACCTTCATAAATTAATCAAAATTAAATCAATTTCACATATCTTTGTTCAAACTCAAGCATATTTTGTAAAATTTACTTGAATTTTTAATTTATATTAAGGAATCACAAACTTCATGTTTGTTGCAACGATATTAAACAGAACTTTAAGATATCCTAAAAATTCTTTTTAACAAGATAAAACATTAGTTATGATAATATGCTAATTAAAAAACTATCATTTAACATGCAAAATTTTTATTTTAAATGTTTATTAAAAAACTTTATTCTTGTGCAAGTTTTATATTTTTTGGCCTACCCTGTACGCCGTTTGACTTGCAACCATTCCAAGTGCACCTAATATGATTATCGAACATGCACCAACTTTTATCAAGAATAAAATTTTCTGAGAAATCGGTAATAAAAAAAATGCCCATATGTTGCACACTTAAACAACACAAGTATAAGTAATATGTTTACTTAAAAATTATAAATTAATAATTTTATTATATGTTATATATTTCTTCAAAGAGAACTGCGTTTATATTATAAATTAACATTTTTACTATAAACCTTAATTTTTAATGCATATTTATGATTTACCATACTAAAACAAAAAATAAGATTTGCCCCTAACAAGCTCAGCTTCAGGGGATCGAAGAATAAGTTTATAGGAGACATCATTAACATATTTATTATATTATAAAATTTTAAATAAACTTATTATTATTATTATTATTATTTGAGTAAACCTGCATGAATATTGTTTTCCGCCGATAGAATGTTTCGGATAAGATTTCTTTTAGAAAGAGTTGATATTCCGGTCGTTGCTAGGCAACGAAAGGTAGTTCCAAAAAAATATTCATTTTTGGATTGTATGAAATAGTTATTTTTGTATTAAGTGCAAAAAATAGTTGTTTTCTTTATGGCACATGAAGTTGTCAATTAAAGTTGCACAGAAAAGCCATTCTAAACAATTGTTATGGTATAATTTTGATATCAAAATTTCCAGGTGCAAAAAAAAGTTCAAGCTAGATATGATCAATACCTGGGACTCTATAGAAAAAGGAAAAGGATGTGCTTGGACATACTGGATGCCATTTTGGAAAATTATCCGAAAACTAAGAAACATCTTTATGAAGATATCGGAATTGATACGGACGATGATGCAGGGTTCAGTTTAGATAAGCAATAACAATAATTTAAAAATAAAATATCAATTTATTTTTCTTGTTGAATATTTTGTGTGTTGCGAATTTTCAATGAATTCGTTATTTTTGGTAATTTTAAATGTTTATTCCAAGGTGGTAGTTTTTTTTGGAATAACTCCCGAAGAAGTTTTACAAACCGTTTTAAACAATAAGAGTACACACTGAGTGGATAAGGTGTAAAGTCTGTTCAATGACCGCTGACCGTTACGTCATATTTTCCATATTTGCGGTACGTCGTAAATTAGTTGTCAGTTTGACTTACCGGTGGTAAAGGTTATGATTTTTCTTAGGCTTGATCTACATAAATACAGATGCATGTGAACAAGTAACATACAAGCGCGTTTTTTCAAATATTTAATTTTTATTTTTTACTAAAAAATAAATAAAACTCATTTATAAAATTTAAAATTGATTCATATATTTTTTTGTCTAGTACATCAGTCTATAAATTTTGTTTAAAATATTTTTATCTTATTTATAAAATCATCAAGAAGAAATTAAATAAAAAGGGCAACACAACAAAATACAGTTTTTTAATAATTAAAATAAATCATCTCCGCAATAAGGTTCATCATCATCAGATTCGTCCAAGTTAATAATAAGGAAAAAAGTATCTGAAGCATCGATAAATCTTTCCCGTTCCCTCACATCATTTATAACTCTATTAGTGGTTAGCAAAAAGTAAATTTTGGCGTGAAAGTTGCATAATTTATTATTTATTATTTTTTCTAATATTTTTAAAAATATTGGTAAAACAGATATTGGGCGATAATTGCTGCATTTATATCTTTTATCAGTTTAAATGCAGGTGTTATTTTAGCAATTTTACATTTTTTATAGAAAAATACTTGTTAAAATAATCTAGTTAAATAAAATAAAATTCGAGTAATTTCATTTTTTAAACACTTTACAATTTTTACCGATATATTGTCAAATCAATTTGATTTTTTGTATCAAGGTCGTCAATAATTTGTTCTATTTCGTTTTGAGATATTTCTTCAGGATAAATAAATAAATACTTTTCTTTTGTCTCTTCGATACATTTTTGTACTTGCGAAATTTTCTTAGCCAGTACTTGTCCTACGTTTACAAAATGATTGTTGATTTCTTCTTGATTTACAACGATTCGGTTTTTAGCTTATCTTTGGTAATAGTAATATATCTGAAGCCTTTACTAGGTACTGATTTCAACTGATTTAAAGTATTTTTTCAGCTGCTTCTAAAGTGTTTGGTACGCCATCTTCGGTCTTCACATATATAATTTGAGATAAAAAATGTAACTAACTAAAATATTTAATGAGTGGCGGCATATAATTAAAAATATAGGTACTATGTTTTACTTCCAAATCGGCTTTTTGGACGAAACGGCCAAAGAGACTAACGGTTTGGTCAAAACAAAGTGATTCGAACTTCCTATTACGTCTTCTGAGTCGAAAAATATGAGAGGCCCAAGAGATGGTCCATCTTTTTCTAAAATTGTGGTTATGGTTTTCTATAAACTTCCTAGCCCATAACAGGCCCAACATAGGCCCACAAAGGTTAAATACAGGTGAAAAACACCTCTTTACTACCACGAAGAAGACTACTTGGCCTTGTCTATGAAGCTCCAATTTTCCTAATGACAGGTGTTTTTTTTATCAGTTAATAGGTAATTAACGAAGTTGTTCATTTTGAATACTGAGTAGATATTTTTTATATTGCAATTTAAATTTGTTACTGTCAAGGAAAACCATTTCATTAGGTAAGGAGTTGTATAATTTAACAGAGTTGTAGGTAAATGATCTCTGAAACATGGCACTCTGATGTTGAGGCACCGTCAACCTATTAGGAAATCTCATGTCACGGGAATGTATAAGAGGAATAGTGCTTGGGCTGTTTGAGTCGTAACTAACAAATAGGACTCAGGGAGTTAATCTTGATACGGTTTCTAGTTCATTTATGGATATCGGGTGCGGTGTTCCACAGGGTACAGTGCTGGGACCTATACTGTTCTTAATTTATATTAATAGTCTCCCACATGTAATTCCTGAAGTAAAAGTGGTATGTTTTGCGGATGAAACGGTTCTTTTGTGTAAAGGGGTTTGTTGGGACGAAACCTTCTCGAAGGCTGAAAGTGCAATGTGCAGTGTTCGGGCTTGGATGAATATGAATTCGCTCACAGTGAATGTTAAAAAAACGAACTTTATGTGTTTTTCAATGAATGTGAGGGGGTTACCAAACAGGTATGTACTTAGGGTACACACCAATGACTGTAATATGAGCAATTACTGTACGTGTTCTGATAACATCAAATCAGCAAATAAAATTAAATATTTAGGTGTTTATTTTGATAATCACTTGAAATGGCAGCATCATGCTGATTACGTTAAAAATAAATTAAAAAAACTTATTTTTAAGTTTTACGAATTACGTAATGTTCTGAATAGAAATACAATCATAAAAGCATACAGAGCTTTAGCTGAATCTTGCTTGAGCTATGGCATTATCTGCTGGGGTTCTGCTTACAATGACACCTTGAAGAACATTATCATTGTGCAGAAATATATATTAAAGGTTATTTTGTTTAAACATAAGCAATTCCCATCTGACCTATTATTCATTGAGTCTGGCGTTTTTACTGTTGCTCAATTATATTTTAAATGTGTCCTTAAGTTTTCAATTTCCACCAACAACTTTCAAAATTTTATCAATCATGGCATTCAGACAAGAGCTAATACAAATCATAACATTGTATTACCCAACACGCATTATAATGCAACTCAAAGATGTATTACTTATATAGCACCTAAATTATTTAACATGTTACCGGAACAATTTAAAACTAAAAAATATAGTAGCATTAAGAAACAGTTGCAAGTATGGATTAGAGAGAATACAAATACCATTAAACGCGTCATTAAACTACAGTAGTTTATATTTTTCTTCTTTTTTTTTTCATTGTTTCCACTCTTTTTTTTTGACCGTTTTTTTTTTGTTTTTTCTTTAGTGTCGTATGTTATAAGCTATAGGTTAAATATTGTAAACTTTTATTGATGAACCCAATGTGCATTCACACAGACGCTTTTGTCCATGATATGCACATTGTTTCATCATCATTTCCTGGCCTTTTGTTATTGTTATTGTTGATGATAATAAATAAATAAATAAATAAATAAATAAATAAATAAATAAATAAATAAATAAATAAATAAATAAATGTATATTTTCACGAAATACAAACCTACTTTTTAAAGTAGTAAAGTAGAGTTTTAACCAAAAAATTCCCCAAATGTAAAGTTCTACGGTTGTTCGATACTAGCCACTTAAGATTTTTAAACGTATGAGAAATATAATCAAATTTTCGAAGTCCAAAAATAAGGCAGGAGCATGTATTCTGTACCCTTTGTATCCTATTCCTATCTGCTACATCAAGGTATGGCCCATAAATGAAATCACAGTAGTTAAAGCGGGATAAAACGAGACTCTCACAGAGCATTTTACGCAGTTTAAAATTTAGGACATGACGGTGGTTGTATAATCCTCTTAAAGACATATTATATGACTTTTGAATTAGCTTTTTGACATACTCCCTAAACCTTAGTTCAGTATCCAGGATTATACTCAGATTTTACTATTGTACTTCTCATATTCTCACTTCTGACTATGTAAAGCGCCCTGTCGGGCTTTATAGTAAAAACATTAGATAAAAGTTACCTTTTTTAGACTATAATTATTGTTTGTTGTGAACGCTGATGCGGAAGGCCCCAAAAAATCACCCTTTTTGGTTTTATGTGATCTTAAATTGACTCAATTTGTAACTACACTCACCGGCAAAAAATTCCGCCACCCTGATATTTTGGCCAAGTTTGATGTTTTATAACTTATTTATTTTTTATCCGATTTTCATGATTTTGTTATCAGTTTGTAGATCCATTTATTCTGTTCTTCTTTAATTATTTTATAAAGTATCATTTTTTGATTAGGCTATATTATACAGGAGGATTTCAAAATATTGTTTTTTGTCGTAATTTTAAAACACCCTGTAGGAAAATTGAGGTAAATAATTTTGTTTACATACTATTTCTTGTAATCTCTAATGTATTCTAAAAATTTCTTTTTTTGATTCATTCCATTATCTCATTTTTGCTGAGAGCTGCAAAATTTTAAATGTAACGATGTTATTTTTTGAAAATGTATGTCAAGCTTTCGGTAAAAAAATATCGACGTTGGCTTAGGACGCGATTATTGTGGCAGAATGTTTGACAGTGACAAAATTATAACTTGTTGTGTGTCAATATGGTATTAACTCCAGCAGACGTGGGTAGAATTGTTGCGTTAATAGAGGATGGCCGTAGCAAAAGTTATGTCGCCCGTACTCTAAGAATTCCGCGGTCTACAGTTCGTGATGCCTGGAATAGGTATTTACAGACGGGAATGTTTACTAGACGGCAAGGCTCTGGCAGAAGGAGAATGACCACTGCAGCTGATGATCACTTTGTCACCATTAGTTCTTTAAGAGATCGAAGATCTACTGCTGTGTGTTTAAAAAATGACTTACAAATGATTCGGCGAGTAAATGTAAGTGAAAGAACGATACGTAGAAGATTGGCAGAAGATGGGCTTCATTCACGAAGGCCAACAAGATGTCCACGATTACTTCCACGGCATCGACAACACCGACTGAGGTTTGCAAGATCGCATTCTGACTGGACTCTAGAACAGTGGGGAAACGTACTATTCACGGATGAATCCAGGGTTTGTTTAAGGTCACCGGATGGTCGTGAGCGAGTATACCGACGTAGAAATGAAAGATATGCTGACTGCACCATATCAGAACGAATCTCATATCACACTGTTAAAAGAAAAGAATCAAATTTAACTTTTTTTTTATGTCCCAGAAAGTCCACTCCCGTTTTTTTGTCAATTTAACTAAAACCGCTTCAGTCAATCAGTAACTCATAAAATATGTTATTACTATTTTGACATTAATCTGATTTTATTGTGCAGTAAAAATTACAACTTAATTAGTTAATTTAACACATTTTTATGATAGTATTAACTTATTTTAAAATTTTGACTAATATTGATAATGATTATAAACTTTATCAAAGTTACTAGTATTTGGTTCATTTGAACCGTAAAAGAATTGCATGTTAATTTTAGTTAGCTGTTATGTTAAAACGACTTCCAGAGAAGTTAGTTCTTAAAATCTGATTTTTACTAAACACAAAAGAGTTAAAATAACTATACATTTTAAGTTAAATTTGATTTATTTTAATTGATTATAAATGTTTTTGATTCTCGCGTCCAGGATTTCTAACAGTGCATGGAGGTTCTGTCATGATTTGGGCGGGTATTTCTACCGAAGCACGCACCAATCTAGTATTTGTTGAAAATGGAGCTCTAACCGCCCACCGTTACATTGAGGAAATCCTCCAAGAAGTTGTTGTTCCATTTGCTCCTTTTATTGGGAACCAATTTACATTAATGCATGATAATGCTAGACCTCACGTTGCACATGTAGTAAGCGAATATCTGGATGAAGTTGGACTTCCAAGTTTGGAATGGCCTGCATGTAGCCCGGATCTCAACCCAATCGAACATCTTTGGGATCAACTTAAAAGAGCCGTTCGTCGTCGTCCTGTACAACCACAAACCTTGCAAAACTTAAGACTGGCGCTGACCGAAGAATATCAAGCTATTCCTCAAGAAAGAACAAGTGACCTTATTCATTCGATGCCACGAAGACTGCAAGCTGCCATTGCTGCGAGAGGAGGAAATACACGTTATTAAATTGTTTTTGTTAATTAACTTTATGATATACCCAGTGTTTGTTTTTCTTAATAAAAGTAGGCTTCAAATCAGCGTTTCATTTAAAATTTTGCAGCTCTCAGCGCAACTGAGATAATGGAATGAATCAAAAAAAGAAATGTTTAGAATACATCAGAAATTACAAGAAACAGTATGTAAACAAAATTATCCACCTCAATTTTGCTACAGGGTGTTTTAAAATTACGACAAAAAACAATATTTTGATTTCCTCCTGTATAATATAGCCTAATCGAAAAATTATACTTTATAAAATAATTAAAGAAGAACAGAATAAATTAATCTACAAACTGATAAGAAAATCACCAAAATCGGATAAAAAATAAATAAGTTATAAAACATCAAACTTGGCCAAAATTTCAGGGTGGCGGAATTTTGTGCTGGTGAGTGTATTAAGAATTTACCGTGCTATGGCGGCGCTGTGTTTTCATTATGGCGGAAGTAAAGACCTAATACGTATACACGATGTTTCTAAATTTATGTATTTTGAGTACGTACCCTGCTGATAATAATGCCTGCTATAGACACCCTAATCTTAGGTCCTTTGAGCAACTTGTACCGCAAATCGACGCCGTTCCAGAACGAGATGAAGTATCTTTTGATCTGCAAATTGTCTCCTCCGTGCAGTCTGTACCCGTCATAGTCCACAATGACTAAAATTTCCGGGTAGATTGTGTAGGGAGCATCGCGTTTTTTTCTCGACTGGGCGGAGGCGCTCCGTTTGTAACGTTTGGAAAGGTGGTCGGGTTCCATAAGAGCTAAAGAAAGAAAATAAATATATAATATTGTAAAATAATATTAATAATTAATCAAAAACATATTCAAATAAAAAATAAATATTATAGGAGTTCCTCAAGGAAGTATACTTGGTGCAATATTATTTATTTTATACATCAACGATAAGCCTTTAGTTTTAAAAATGTGTAAGTTACAAAGGTTTGCTGATGACACCTTAATTTACATTAATATTTTAAATATTTTTGATGGTCTAAATACTCTAAATTCTGAGATAAATATATTATTAAATTGGCTAAAAGTAAATAAATTAAAATTAAATATTTCAAAAACTAAATGTATGGTTATGGGTAATAATTTAAATTGTCAAAATATAAATGTTGTAATTGATGGTGAAAAATTGGAATTAGTAAACAGTTTTAAATATTTAGGAATACTTAATCATTGATTCAAAATTAATTTTTTTTATTATTTTGAAAGTATTATATCGAAAATTGCCGGAAAAGTAGATTATTTTAAAAGAATCAGTTCTAATTTTAGTTTGTTTTCTAAAAAAACTGTATTTAATACTATAATATTACCACATTTTCTTTATTGTTCTTTCATTTTATATTGTGCTAGTGAGGATATATTTGATAAATTACAAATTTTACAAAATAAGGCAATGCGGATTATTTTAAATTGTGACAAATACTTATACAAAAATTAATTTTATGTTAAAAAATTTAGATTGGTTGAATATCAGAAATTTAATTTTTTATTTAGTATGTATCTTTATACATAAAATTAAAAATAATTTATTGCCTGATGGTTTAAAAAAACTTTGTTCTTGTAATTATGACCAGTGGCGTAGCGTGCAGGGGGCCAGGGGGGGCGAGCGCCCCCCCCCGCCCTTTGAGCCCTGTCCCAAACGGCGCCCCCTTCCCACTCTCCCAGTAGTTTCCAGTTCCAGGTTTTAATTAAGTTATTATTTGTTTATAACTTTAAGAGTAAAGAAACATAAAATAAACCTATTATATCTATTTCGAGATTCTATTTTATTTTCACTACTTGATTTAATTTATAATAAAAATGTTTTGCCACGAACAATAATTTGTATTCTTTCAGTTATTTTGCTGTATGACAAAACAAAAACTTTATTTCTCAGGCCAAAATTTACTAAACAAACGAAATTATGCATTAGCAGTGAGGCGCCCTTTCAACAAGGGCGTAGATAGGACCCATAATGAACCATGAAAACGAAGCACTTTTTTTTACTTGTTTAATTTTTTTGTGATTTCCTTGAGGATCTTGTGTATTTTATATTTTTCCTACTTGAAAATCAGGCAACTTCATTGAAAAAAGGGCGTGGCACCCACAAAATTTTCGCCTGCGGCGCGTTTTTTTTCGACCTCTTTTACCCCCTCACCCCCATAAAAAAAAAACGCCCTTACCTTTGAAGTTTCCGCCCCTTCAACCACGCTACGCCACTGATTATGACCATCATAATTATAAAACAAGAACTAATCAAAATTTTTATGTGGATAGACTGCTAAAACATTAGCTTATAAATCTATTTTTTATAAAGGTTTGATGGAATATAATAATTTGGAAAATTCTATTAAACCTCAAAAATCAGTTAAAACTTTAAAATTACATTTAATTGAAAAACAAAATGATACGTAATATTTGATACAATTTCCAAAATGTTTAACTTTTCTGTCTGTTTTTGTTAAAAGAAGGTTGCGTTTTAAAAATTAAAAATAAATTTATAAAAATGTGTTAAAAAGATGTATTAAAAACTATATAATTGTAGCTTTTTGCTAAATAAAACATATTACTACTACTACAAATCTACTACTTAATCTGCATGAGTGAGTATTCAGAAAAAAAAAGGTTCCTTTAATATATTTTATTTTTACCATAATCGCTCATTGAGTCTTCAGTGTCATCTTTCTTTTTAAAGATAATGTGATGGTGCGCAGTGGTGACATCTTTAATCTCGAGGTCATCATCATCTCTTCGTATTGGTAACCCTGAAAATATATTAAATAGAGTAAACTTTATCTAAAAACAAAGCGTTTCGACAGTCGACACCCACATGTGACGACATTAACAGCTGATACTGGTTTATTCCTAAAAGTTCCCAGTTCAGTAGTGGGCCGTAGCTCACGCGTCAGAGTTTCAGAGACTAAATTTTCTTGGTGTTTATTATTCAAGTTGTGGGGTACAATAAACCAGTTTAGGTTAATTAACTCTCCCATTTCCAATAACAAACATTTTATTTATCATTATTTGCTATTATAAATGTAAGATTATTATTTTGTCCATTTCAATTACTGTACAATAGGTTGCCAAACCTTGCGCTCACTTAGAACTAATCCAGCTGTTTGTATTTAAAAACACATGGCATTTCGGCGGACGAACGTAAATTATAATATGGCAACGCAGCATTGAACGCGAAACATGCGCAGGCGCGCCGCTTGATTGGCTGTTTTACAATATTTGGGCGGCGAAACTATTGTATGTGGTTGGGGTTGTCATAGCGTTTTCCATTGGTAAGTTTAGTGCATGTCAAATGTCTTTCTATGTTTTACCAATGAATAACGTCATAACTTTTAATATATCGCACGTTAAGTTCGATGTTTCAATGTTAAATAAAATTGACGCTGTTTTGCAAGCCATTATGCCAATAAACCATTTGAGAGTATTAAGACCCCCGTAAAAATTTAAAATATGTTGAATGCGATGCAGGGCCGTAGCCAGGCTTGAATTTTAGGAAGGGCCGTTAACATTTCTGGAAGGGCGACCTTATTAAACTTTTTTTTTATTTTAGTAGGTAGTACATAGGTAAGTATTTTATATAAAAATGAAAAAAAAAAAAAATAACATAAATCAAAAAATATTCTAAAACACGTTTAGATAATTACAACTGTTTTAACACTTAAAACAGTTGTAATTTTATGTTGCCTCTTTCATTAAATTTTTTTAAAAATAGTTCAAAATCTAATTTTCGGTCTGGTTTCTTTCAAAGGCCAGAAAGATCAGGTCAGCCATCCTCTGATGTTCCATTGCGATACGTTGTGGGCGATTAATGGCCGTTAAGGCACAATTGTTGTTTTTTTCCAGGAAGGGCGAATTTTTTCTCTAGGAAGGGTGGCGCCATGCCCAGTGGCGGCTCGTGACTAGCGAGTCAGGGGGGCGCTGGCTTTAAATAAAAACAATTTAAAATGTCTATTATTTTCAAAAGTACAGGGTCTTTGATTATATTTACGTGGCTTCTGGAGTCTTTGTTTTTGAAGATAGAAAAAAATGTTTTATATAAAAATTGTGGTTTGTCTTTTATGTTATCTTTTGAAATTATCATTAAAAAAATATTACTTTTGACAAATGGGAAAATATTGGCAATTTCAATTTTTTTAAATGGAACACCCTGTATATTATGCGTTACAATGAAAGATCTTTTTTTTTCTGATTTCTAATATATATATATTGATGCTATTTGGGTGAACCATTTTTGAGATATTTTTGCTTAAACTATAAATAAATTGCAAATAAATTTCATATTTTGTATCAAGAAAGCCATGGAAACAATAAAATTGTTATGTTTTATGAATTTATAACTTAGGTATTTTCTGCATATCCTCCTTGATTTTGGATACATTTTAACAAGTTTCCCTTCATTTTAGAATTAACAGAAGCGGAAATAGATAGTTATAAAGTTAATCTTTATAATTATTCTTAATAGTTAAAATGATAAACTTCAAAAATATCGAGACGTCAAATTTGTCAAACATACAACATAACAATTTTATTGTTTCCATGGCTTTCTTGATACAAAATATGAAATTTATTTGCAATTTATTTATAGTTTAAGCTAAAATATCTCAAAAATGGTTCACCCAAATAGCATCAATATATATATATATATTTGAAATCAGAAAAGAAAGATCTTTCATTGTGACGCATAATATACAGGGTGTTCCATTTAAAAAAATTGAAATTGCCTATATTTTCCCATTTTTCAAAAGCGATATTTTTGTAATGATAATTTCAAAAGATAACATCAAAGACAAACTACAATTTTTATATAAAACATTTTTTTCTATCTTTAAAAATAAAAACTCCAGAAGCCACGTAAATATAATCAAAGACCCTGTACGTGTCTGTTTTTTCTAATTTTCTCGTTGTGAATTTTAATTTCATCAGCATAAGCACTACTTAAACAAGTTAAAATATTAGTTTGTCCTAACATCTCAAAACTTACCACAATATGACGATGTTTGGCACTATTTTCATGTTTTTTTATTTTCTCTGAAAGATGTTTTAAGTCCTGCATTTTGCCATTTATAGTCCAATTATCATCCCCGTCAAAAAGAAGACACGCGAAACAAAAAAAAAAATAATTTTTGTCCTCACAACCGCATAGCCAGGATTTTTTATTATATATCTCTTTGTCAAACTTATGCGTAAACTGTGCCTTACTTTTACATTTTGATTGCACTTGTACTATGTTCAATTTCTAGTGGCCGCCCTGCATTTTTTAAATCAATTTTTTTACTTAAGCTCAGAGAACTAAACACAAGCTTCTGTAAATCACTGACCTTCATATTACACGACATTTTCCAACAACAACAACGTAACTAATAAATCAAATCAAAACAAATAAACAAAACGTTAGCGCCTAGCGGCATCGACAGGTCGCCTCGCCAGATTACATAATATATTGATTATTCTACCGTGGCATCGCGAACAGCTGTTGTTGGGCGCGGAAAATTGGAGCTCATCGTGGCCGCTCGTTGTGCGATGTGTAGGTGACGTCACGCCTCTGTCGTCATAATAACTCATCGAGAAGCCGCGTTGAATCGGGACGGATAATCGGTCGCCCGCCCGCGCTTAGTATAAAAAACATTGATAGCGCGCAACTCGCTTGTCTATGAGTATAACCTACCCGCTGGAATAGGGCTATGTTTGGTTTGAATTATTTTAATGGATTGCTTACATAGATTGCTTTATTGGTTTTTTAAGTAAAGTATTTTTGGATTCTGTTTGAAATAATTGCAGGGATGGCGGCGCCCCAGAGCCCTTCATTAACGAGCCGCCACTGGCTTTGCCTGCCCCCCCCCCCCTGGCTACGGCCCTGATGCGATGGTAAAATAAGGTACCTAACCAAGCCTTAAATCTTAACAATTTACCTGTATCTATGGCAACTTCACTACTAAGGGACCCATCGTCATCAAGAAAAACTTCATCATCGGTGGCGGACACTTTACGATTTGTTTTCACTAAGGCACGTAAACGGGGTGGAACGGGACGGATTACTAAATGAGATCCTATAGATCCCTCCTAAAACAAAAAAAAAATATCAGAAACTTGCTTGATTGGATCTAAAGATGTGTAGCTCACCTTAACACAACTCATTAATTTTTTAATTTGGGGGGTGGGGGAGAACTAACAGTTTTTAAATCTTCAATAATCTAATTTATAAATTTTACTTAATACGCAAGATACTTCCTTAAAAAATACTAATTCAAATATATAAATCATAAGTGGAATCAATTTTACGATATGGTATTATAGTATGGGGAGGACTCTATGAAAATGCGTTAAAACCACTGAACATAGCACAAAACTTTATTTTGAAAACTATTTTTTTGTTAAGATAAACTTTATTCAAGTAACCTACTTTACGATGAGAATGTTTTCAATGTCGGATGCTTATATTATCTTAGCAATTGTATCTACTGTTTTAAATGTAAAAATAAAACATTTGTAAACCATTGTTATCAAACTTGACATAAAACAAGCGAAGTAATGGTTGTTCCCTTTAGAAAATATGATGCAGGTCAAAGGTTTGCATCGATTATAGCGCCAAAAATTTATAATGAATTACCTCAGGACTTACGAACCATAACTAAATACAAATCTTTTACCCGCAAATATAAAGACTTTGTATTCAAAAATAGGTTATATATTGAAAGTCTTTTGTAGATCTCTCGAATTATGCTTGTTGCACTATTATTCCCCTCTGGATGTGGTATTGATAGGAATATACAGTGCGTCCATAAAGTATTGCACAAATTCATTTAACATTCAGGGATTTACTATTTTTTTAAACGCTCGGACACGTCAATTAGTGTTTTTATTTGCGCATTTTTTAAGGTAAATTTTGTTATACAGGATGTCCCACGTAGAAAGTGTGACGTCATCGATGACTTTTTTAAATGGAACACCCTGTATATTATTTCAATTTTGAATTCTAAGATGAAAACTTAAAACTTCTTATATAACCAATCATACCTCTGTAAATCATGGTTTCTAAAATGTTCACGTTTGAAAACTTAAATGTATTCTAATAATATTCAAATAAATCAGCATTATTTCAATAAATGTTTTTAAAGTAAATTTTCAATTGTGAATACTTCAAAAACCGTGATTTACAGAGGTATGATTGGTTATATAAAAAGTTTTAAGTTTTCATCATAGAATTCAAAATTGATATAATATACAGGGTGTTCCATTTGAAAAAATCATCGATGACGTCATACCTCCTACATGGGACATCCTGTATAACAACATTTTACCTTAAAAAATGCGCAAATAAAAACACTAATTGAAGGGTCCGAGCGTTTAAAAAAATAGTAAATTCCTGAATGTTAAATGAATTTGTGCAATACTTTATGGACGCACTGTAGATTGAGTATAGTAAAATAATAAATATAATCACGTTCGATTGTTTGGTGTTGATCACCTAGGTGCCCACTACACGTACAATAATAGTAAATAGTAAGTTACTTAAATAATACTGTAATATGTAGTTTTGTGAATTGAATGAATAAATAATAATAAAAATAATATGTAGTACACAAAAAGGCGAACCAAAAATAAATGAAATTTTAACTCTATTTTTCAAGGAAAGAATACGTAACCGATGAGCAATTAGTATGAACTTGTAACCTGTCAATCGTTTTCATAGGGGTCAGGCACATTAGTGAGCCAAGCCCGTGCGCAGGTATTCGTCTAAAAATAAATTCTGGATTTCGCAATGTGTGACAGCGGCCACTTTATAACATAACCAATTTATACTAATAGGTTGGTATTCAGTTTTATTGTTTCCATTCCTCTAAGGCACAACGTAAACATATCATTAAACAAAAAGTCCTAGGAAATCAAACGCTTTTACCTTGACCAAAATTTCGCAAAACGAAAACAGAACCACCCATTGTCGCTATCGGAAAAAATGTGTATCGTGCGAAGTGGAGTGTCGATTCGCGGTGGTGCAATCGGTTCGTACTACAATTTAATTACTTCATTTATACTAGTGTAAGTGTTATTGTTTTGAAACCGTTGACCTTAACTTGAAGAATAATTATCAAGAACGTGTTGCTAAATGCCTATGGTCAATGGTATAATGGTATAGTTTTGTTTTGAGAATGGCAATGTGGATTTCGTGTCTCCATTTAAACTGATTGTTCTTGCTTGACAACGTTAACTTAAAAATGAATATAGTTTAAAAAAACTAAAAAACACGCTTTAATAATTAAACAAACTAAAAAGCGGAAAATAAATATAGTTTAAAATAATTCTTGAAATTCTTAATATATAGGCAGAAAATAATAATGAACGATAAACATTAGTATTATAGTGACTATTTAACTAGAGTGTTTTACACTGGCAAAATGTCATAGCAACGGCCGGTCTTCTACTGGCAAAATTACTACCTGCACCTACCTGGACAAAATTCACATGTGATTTTTGCCGCGGCAAAATTTGTAATTTTTTTGTTTTATTCTTAAATAAAAGTTTTCTAATTTTATTGTTCTTTGTCTTTTTTCTAGTTAAATAGTCATGTCGAATACCACTCGAGAAAAAATTGTGTAAGCAAAATTGTTCTCAAGGATTTATTTAAGTTTGTTGCTTTTAAGCAATTTCGCGAATGACATTTTCGACAAAATCACTCGCCTGACGGCTCGTGATTTTGTCAAAAATGTCATTCGCGAAATTGCCAAGCAACAAACTTTCATACCTTTCGAAAATTTTGCCGACAAAATTTTATCTCTTGTGATATTATATATGAAAAAAAAACGTGTGCTATATTTTTCGTATATCAAGGACCCCACGCTTTTTTCATAATAATACTAATGTTTATTATTATGTTCATTATTATTTTCTGCCTATATTAAGAATTTTAAAAATTATTTTAAGCTATATTTATTTTCCGCTTTTTAGTTTGATTAATTATATTAAAGCGTGTTTTTTAGTTTTTTTAAACTATATTTATTTTTCATTTCTTAGTTTGAGTTATTGTTAAGAATTTTTTTAAGTAGATTGAGCTAGATTAGTAGATTATTGTATTGTCAGCGGTTCTTGATAAGTCTACAAAATTTAAATTAAATCTGACCATTTAAAGTGGGTCAGAATCGGGTTCAAAGAGGTTGGTTACAAACAAACATACATACAAACCCGATCGTATATGCCGAATTATAAGAAAAGAACGATGTTTGTAAATTTTTTAAAAATTTTAATTTTCCGACATTGTCCATACATATTTCAGGAAAATTTCGTAATATTCATAAATTGCCATTTTTCGCAGAAAGTATAAACGTTAGTAAAAAAGTCTATAATATAGATAAAAAGTTGTATCTCGAAGAAATCTACATCTCAGCTTGTTATTATTTTTTGGTATCTTTTACGGTTTTCGAGATATCGGCCAAAATATGATTTCTACATTTTTGCCTCATATCTCGAAACTGATAATACTTAGACGAAAATTTTTAAAATAAAAAAGACGCGCCTTCAAACTTTCCATAAATATAGTTATACAACATTTTTCTCTTAAACTTACAATAACGGAGTTATTCGCAAGAAATTAAAAAACTACAAAAATTTTCAAAATTAAAAAAAAAAATTGTCAAAATTTTATTTTGACGGGTAGAATTTTTTTAATAATTTTTCTCTATTCTTAGCGACAATATCTATACGACCCCACGTTTGTTTCATTACTATCGGTTATTGTAATAATCGTGAAATATTAACAGATGTCAAATTTTGACAAGAGAATTTTTTGCGTATTTTTTCCAACTTTCCACAGTCAATATACATACGACCTTATAGTTTTTTAATTATTATCATTTTTTTTAAACGATTTGACACATTGACAGCTGTAAAATTTTTACAGGAGAATTTTTTGCTTATTTTTCCCGAAGTCTCCGCATCGAATACTATACGACTCCATAATTTGTTTCGTCAAAATCGCATCTTCGTTTTATACCTGACAGCTGTCAAAATTGTATTGTCAGCGGTTCTTGATAAGTCTACAAAATTTAAATTAAATCTGTGTGGGTCAAAACCAGGTTTAAAGAAGTCGGTTACAAACATACATACAAACATACAGATGAAGCTAATAATTTTAAAAAAAGCGTGTTAAAAAATGAAGTTTGTTTTTTTATTTATGAGTTATTATAAAAAATATGTCGTATAAGTGGATGAAAAAATACATATTTATCTCTTTACATTTTTTTATTGGATTAACACGACGCGGCGCCGTTTCAATTGACTTTCCGCGCCGGTCCGAGGTGTCCCATCCGCCCCTGCTTAGACGTTATCTTACAGTTAGTATTAACAGGATATTGGCAATTTGGTCATTTACAAATATTTTGCCCCTAGGAAGTGGAATAAGGGGTAAAAAAATTTCCCGTCGGTCCCCCAAGGGGTAAAAGAGTCTATCGGTGTTTTCTTGAAACCTTATGAAAAGACATACCTACTTTTTTGACGTATTTGATTATGTCAATAGGTTCTACCCCTAAGGTGTTTATAAACGCAAAGTCCATGGAAATAATATTAATTTTACTTTTTGAGGTCGCCTTGTCACAATTTTAAAGAAAAATATTTTATTTAAAAACACACAGAAACAAACAAAAATATTACCGTATCGAAACCATTAATCCACTTAAGAGTTAAAATAAGTGATTTTTTCTTTATGCTGACTGCACTAGCAGTTATTGTCATTTACTTTTTGTTGTGCCTTTAAGCCTGGTGACAAAAACGTTAGCAGTAAAAGAAACAATTTATATAAATTCAACCGCAACTTTTTACAACATGCAGAACCAACAAGAATTCCTATTAATTATCCTAAAAAGCAACCAAAATCCTGAACCGACCTAATATTTACCTAATAGTGAAATCTATTAATGTATCCATTATTTTATTATACACACACACTGTCCCATAGTTAAGGGGTCATAAGGCAAAAGGAGACGACTTGACCTGAATGGTATTTTCTTATGATAAAATATCTACGGGAATTTTCCATAAAATATGTTTCGTCAAGAAAAGTGTTTATTTAAATGGTTCTTATTGCCATCTAGCACTTAAACGCAAATCTCTCAAAAACCCGTTGAAATATAGAGATTAATGAAGAAAAACTTTTTTATAATTTGAGGTGAAACGGTGAGAAATGTAAGAGACAAAAAATATATGCGAGAATTTACCAAACTCATATTGTGTAACTAGCGTCCTCTAGGAGGTATCTTAAAACTAATTATAAAATCGTGTTTTTTACCCTCAAAAACAAAACTACACCGAATATAATTCGTATCAATCATATCCGCTTAACGCCACTTTCAAATCATCGCCAATTTTCTAAAAAAATGTAGGATTACTAGTGATGCCGCGAGACGAGACGAGACGAGAATTGGCCCATTCTCGTCTGGTCTCGTGAGGCGAGAATTTTTTTTATCTCGTCTCGACGAGAAACGCGGTTTTCTCGCTCGAGAGTGCCATTGTCTCGTCTCGTCTCGTTTTTTCTCGTGAGTAGGGAATCATAAAAAATATTTTTTTATAGGAATCTTAAACATTTAAAAGTATCTGGTCGCCTCGCAGAAGGGTTTAATATAAGTCGGTTTGTTAGTCATGTGACTTAGAAACTATTTTTCTTAGATCAACAAAATATTGCAAGCGGCCATAAGATATAATTCACGTAATGTAATAGGCTTGGCACCGAGGTATTTTCAGTCCAAAATATACGGGGTGGTAAAAGATACAGAATAGAGAACGATTTATAATAATAATAATTGATTCATAATGGAACTACCCTTCTTTTATTATTTATTTTTTGGCATAATTCGGGGCATAATTAACTGCAATAGTTTGGAAAATATTCGACTAAATAAAGGGATCAGCCCAGAATGTCATCCGGGGAAAAACCTTAATTTTTTTATTACATTAATAGAAAGTGCAAGAGAAAGAACTTAAAGAAGTATTTCCGAAAATGCTCTATTTGACATATCAAAATTTAAAAATTCACTTTATTTTTTGCTCCTTTTACCCAAAAAATACAAAAATTTATTACGAACAAGCTTAATTTTACGCAATTAGGAAAAATATTGTAAGTAACATGTGCGAAAAGTTCCGTTTCCACACTCACTTAGTGGCATGCCCGGACTTGCTTCGAGCCGTTCGTGCAACTGCCACCTCGTGCGGAAAAGTATCATTTACCGCACTTAATAATTATTTTCAATAGCCAAATTTATGTCTGAAACCTGTGTAATAAAATGAGGCAAAATAAGGCATACACTTGAATCATTCGTACTGAATGTCACTTTACCTATTATATTAGACTTTTTATTTTAAATTTATTTACTAATGTCATAATTGAGACTATTAACTTAATGCTATTGTTTCAATAACACTAGTTTCATGGCCCTCCGTTGTCTTTATCTGTGATTTCCTAATAAAGTTTCGGTTGATATACAGGGTGTTATGAAAGTAATGTCAAATATTAAAACTGGTAAGAGAGATATGAAATGAAATTCACACTTTTATTAATGATTTTTTTGTGAGAAGTTTTTGGCGAATTTCGAATTTTTGATACAAAATTGTTAAATTTAGTCAAAATCTATCGCCTTTCGCCTTGTGAATGAAATTTGACTGGGGTCCTTTTCGATATTGTGTTTTCAATCGAAAATGCTTTCTTTCAGATTTGGTTAATTATTTAAAAATGTCAACTACTAACCGTAGACAGAAGAAAGAGGCTAGACAATTTGATTCTGTTCTCTTGAATATCTGTTTTAAGGTAAATGCCTTCACAATACGATAGAGTGAGAACGTTAAACACATTATTTTTCTGTCTATATATTAGGAGATACCTAAAATTCAGTGTTCTAACAAACGAGAAAATTCGAGAAAAAACGAGAAATTTCTCGACGAGAAACGGTCTTCTCTCGTCTCGTCTCGTGACTTCTCTCGAGAAAAAAATTTCACTTTCGTCTCGTCGAGACGAGACGAGACGAGACGAGACACGAGAATTTCTCGTCTCGGCGGCATCACTAAGGATTACGCCCAAATTTAGTCAATAATATAATAAATACGACTAATACTAATCAGTCGTTCGTCCAAGAGAAGTCCTCATAAAGAGTAAAGAGCAACCTTCTTTTAAATAATATAAGTACCTATGGAGAAAAGTGTATTTTAAACTTTTTGAATCAATATATTGCCCGAAAAATAGGCGTACCTAATTAGATTGCAGGGCTGCAAATAAAATATATCAGAACATGCATCGGGATAATCTGTCTTGGTGTGTGTTTCTCTTTATTTTTATACCTTATTTGTGTAGCCCAGGCCTAATTTGATGTGTTTAAATTGATCATAATAAAATAAAGTTATATATCAAGATACATTACTACTCCATACTTTCTGAAAATACGAAATACCCGGTATTTTACCCCTATTTGGGCATAATAAAATCATACGACGGTTTTTACTAGTCATTGTTTATATTCCAATCCGTGTATCCGAGTCACTAAAAGCACAAACACAATTCACTAAATTACACAAAAACTAGAAATCTGTAAATATTAAACACCCACAATAAACAGCAAAGAATCCACAGAGAAAAATTGAAACACAACATCAAAAATGGCGCCGAGCCGGTTCTGGAGTGTATTTTGAGCATGTCGATAAAGAAGGACAGGTCGATAACAAGAGGTTTGTGCGCATGCCCGACACTGCTTAGAGGGAAGGCAGCTGACCGGCGAGCCGTGCGCTCAGATGTACCTACTTTTTCACCCATAAAACCTAACTTTTGTTTGCGCACGAGATAAACTGTAACTTCAAAGGTAAACGTCTATGGCATTTTTAGCATACGAAATTAAGTCTACTATCTTCTGTTGCCGATGTATGGCCGCTTAATTATGGGACACCCTGTGTATATATTGGCGTGTTCTCCAATTGCAATTCAATAGAATGTCAACAATTTCCTTAAAAGTTTTGGTATTATGAACTATCGATTTAGCATCTTTCGCTAATGACCTTTTGACTTTCATCATGTACAATGACCATTTTGGTAGTGGGTAAAGTTGTATTAAAAGTACCGAGTATTACATAATATTATGCCTTTCATTTACCTACTGATATTTCTCTAAAACTGTGTCTGCATGTCATCTCGTAATAAAATAAACGCCCATTAATATTTAAAATCAATAAACGTGATGTGTGACTATTAACATTATTATTTACTATTAGTTGGATTTGGGGTAAAGGTGGGATAGATGCCTCCAGTAAATCTATCTTTCATTTGGTATCTAATATTTTTAAAAAATATAAAAGTCGGTAAATATCCCCTCCGCTGTCACCGAATTTTTCCGAAACCGCACATACGATTTACTTCAATTTAAAAGTATATAAACTCTGTTTGTCATGTCGCAGATGTTCCGATTACCCTTTTGTTTCAAAATTTACTAGAGCTAACTTTTTCTTAAAACAAAGCGTTTCGACAGAAGCCAACGACATTTGACATTAACAGCTGATCTGGTTTCGTCGTTAAAGTTCCCAGATCAGCAGTGGGCCGTAGCAAGCTCAAGCGTCAGGTTGCGTCATATTATTTTCTTCCGATTTTGGTATTTTTTAAGTGTTTCGGTATAGCAGTTTTTTTGTGTAGTGTGTGTTTTAAACATTTTACTTTTGGATTTTATATATTTCAGAGACATATTTTCTTGGTGTTTATTATTTAAGTTTAATAGTGAGTACGAACACCATTTTGGTTAACTCATCTATTGTTAAATCAATAAAGTGCCTAATTAAACTATTTACTTATCTTTATTTATTTATTTATTTATTTATTTATTTATTAACGCCAAAAGGGATACAAACAGGTAACAAGATACCCACTGGAGTATCCACATAATATAATTGTAGACTATAATAAAACTCTAATAATGCCTATAAATAGTAAAATAAAGTAAAAGAGGATACATTCACTAATATTTCACATTAGATCATTCATTATTTTAAATCCGAGAAAAAAAATACAATAAAGTACAATAAATACAATCATCAAAATAATCAGATTTTAAACATTTTTTAGTATGCCTTTCACTGTTCGCAGGGTCATTGAGAAAAAATCAATATTATCACACACATTACTATTTCTTATAATTCTACACAATGGGGAGTTTTGAGCCGAACAAGTGTGTCTAAATGGCAAAAAAAATAATTCAGCTGTCCTTAGAGACCTCTGGGGGACATTAATATAAACTTGTTCGAGAATATCTGGACTTTGTACTAAATTATTAAATAACTTGTATAAAAACAGTACATCAGTAGACCTTCTTCGACTAGTCAGGGACGCTAAATGAAAATGATTTCGGGCCAGAGAAATATCGTTGTTGGTTATAATAAAATTCTGTTTTACCGAAAGGTATTTGATAAATTTATTCTGAATATTTTCCAACCTGTCAACATAGCTTTTTTGCTTGGGGCTCCAAACAAGATTAGCAAAATTTAGTTTACTTAGAACGAAGGAATTAAATAGGCAAATTATTGGTTTAGTACAGTAGAACTCCAATTATCCGAATTAATGGGGACCGGGACCCATTCGGATAATCAAATATTCGGATAATCGGATTTTTTTTTAAAAAATTGCCATTGGAGAGAATAAAAGCTACGTTTTGATATTGCACTATTTTTTTATTGAATTATGTACTAAATGAAATTTTCACATGTTTTAAATAGTATAAATAAAATGTACTTATGTACAAGTTTAGAAATAAAAATCATTGTTTTTTAAACATCTCCGTCAATGTAAGCTGTTTTGCGGTCTTCAACCGTTTTCGGGCAGCCAGGTCACGCATTCGCTTGACGGTGAGCAGTTGTTTGTGATTCGGATAATCGGCGATTCGGATAGCCGGAGTTCGGATAATTGGAGTTCTACTGTATTATAAAATGGTTTACATTTTCTTATACCTAATGTAACCCAGCATTTTCGAAGCAGCGTTGACGACAGATTCAACGTGTTCGTCAAAGAGTAGTTTAGAATCAAATATAACACCCAAATCCTTCATTTTAGTCGTTTTTTTTAGGGGTGTGTTGTTTATAAGATAAGTTGTAGTTAGTTGATTAAGATTTCGAGAAAACGTTGTTGAGACACACTTGGACAAATTAAGGAAAAGGCCGTTTTCATCGCAATACCTTCCCAGGCGGTCCAAGTCGCTTTGTAGCTTATAACAATCGTAGAGGTTGATAATCGATAAATAAATTTTTAAATCATCTGCATAAAGGAGAAAATGGCAGTAATGAAAACACGAACAAATTTTATTTATATAAATAATAAAAAATAACGGTCCCAGATGGGACCCTTGAGGTACACCCGAAGTAGTAACAAATGATTTAGAGCAAAAACCTTGAACTGAAACATATTGTGAGCGATTTTTAATGTACGACTCGACCCATCTGAGAAGACTCCCGCCCACGCCGACTTCGGCCAAGCGACTCAGCAAGATATTATGACTAATCTTATCGAAAGCCTTACTAAAGTCGGTATAGACGGCATCCACTTGAGTACGTATGTCCATTTGTTGATGTAAGTATTCGCAAAACGTCAGTAGGTTGGTGTCCAGTGAGCGCCCCCGAAAAAAACCATGTTGTTGCGGGATTATAACGTTTTTTACTAATGAGAAAAAGTACTCATACAATAGTTTCTCGAAAAGTTTTGGTATAACCGAAATTTTACTGATTGGTCGGTAATTTGAAACATCTATCTTTCTACCGCTTTTGAAAATTGGCACTACTATAGCAGTTTTCCATCTTTCGGGAAATTCACCTAATCTTAGAGAATAATTGAAAATTAACGTAAGGGGTATATAAAGTGAATTAGCGCATTTTTTAATGAAAATTGAAGGCAACTTATCTGGTCCTGCGCCTTTTTTAGGGTCAAGTGTCTGCAAGGCCTTCAAGACCTCATTTTCCCTAAAAGCAAGACTCTGAAGATCTGAGTTGGTGGAAACAGAACTTGGATTAAACTGATATCCCTCTGGAACAAAAACATCCTCGAAGTACGAGCCAAACAGATCGCTGATATCTGAACCACCTCTCGCGGATTTGTCCCCCCAGTGCATCTCGCCGGGAATATTGCTAACATATTGTTTTTTTAAAGAAGCATAGTTCCAAAATCGTTTGGGATTGTTAATTAAATCATTTTCTACTGAATGTATATACCGAATAAAATCTATTCGAATTAAGGTTTTGCACCGCGCTTTTATTGATTTGAATAAATTGTAGTCATTAATATTTTTATATTTACGCCACTTTTTATGAATTTTATTTTTTTCTTGAACATTCCTTACTGTTACTCGAGAAAAAAAAGTTGGAAATTTTTTATTTTTTGAGTAAGTTGGTACATATTGTTGCAACATATTTTCCAGTTTATTATAAAAAACATCCAAACAACCATTCAATGACCTATCACGAAATAACACGTTCCAGTTAGTGCCCGCAATCTCCTGATTAATTTTCTCATAATTTGCCCTACCGAAACTTAGATACCTATTGCAGTTAAATTCTAATGGCTTGTGAAAGCCAGCATCAAAAAGAAACTCAATACAAGGGTGGTGGCCATCCTCCGGGACAAGAGGATTCGAACAATGACTGACCCGTGAAATTCGAAATTTATTACATAAGATCAAATCGAGCAATTTATTATTATTATTTAGTACATAGTTAAATTGCAGTAAATTGTGAAAAGAGAAGGTATCTAATAGTAAAGAATATTTAGGCTCAACATTATAAGGTTCCGAATAGTCCCTATCATCAATCCGAACCCACCGTGTGGAAGAAGCATTAAAGTCACCGTAAACTAAAAGTATATGGTTTTCCTCAATCGGCAAGTTATTGTGTTTAGTTGAAAAACTTACATAAGCAGCATTGTCATTTGGAGGTAAATAAACGCAACAGACAAACAATGTCTTGTTTCCATCCAGCCCCACACTTATCCATAAATCTTCAGCATCGCTCTCAAACTCCGGCACCAAAACAGCACTATATTTATTTTTCACTGCAATAAATACGCCACCTCCCTCGGATTTGGCACCGACGACAGATTCACGGTCCCGGCGAAACACGCTGTATTGACTCAAATCAGCCAACTCATGATCAAAAATAGTACTCTTTAGCCATGATTCAGTGATGCAAAGAATATCGGGATCGCAAGCGCACAGATTTTGTTTGAAGTCTGATAGTTTTGTTCTCAAACCCCGGGTGTTCTGGTACATAATATGTAAAGCCATGATCTTAAGAAAATTACCCCAAAGTTAGTTTAGAAAAGTAGGTCTTATTTACAGCGCATTTAGATCTTCTGGCTTAGAGATAAGGATGATTTTAGTATCTTCTGCTCTTCTGGCGAGCACGTTACCATTTTGCACCCAGACAAACTTAAAATTCTTAATCTTGGCCTTTTCCTTGGCCTGTTTCAGGAGTAATTTTGTCTGAGGAGACAAATGCTCATTTACAAAAAATCTGTTCGAGACTCCATCGAGTTTAAATCCTCGCTCATTTGCTGGGTTCTTTCTGGCGACTTTAGCAGCTAACAAAAACCTGTCCCGCTCAAGCTTAGATAGAAATTTTATAATAATATTTTTTGGTTTGTTTTCTATTTGAGTGGGGACCCGGAAAATGTTGTCGATCAGTGATGTTTCCAGTTTAAAGTTAAACACAGCAGCAATTTGAGTTGTAACCGAAACCAAGTTTTCATTTTGCCTTTCAGGTACATCCTGCAACTCTATGTTGTATGAGTGATTAAACTGCTCCAGATTAGCTAGCCGATTTGTTACCTGAGTGACTTCCTTCCTTAACATGATATTCTATGTTATGTACATGATGTCTTATAACAAAGGGGCAAATACAGCAAGAGGAGATAGTAGACTTGAAAATATGTAATTTATGCTTAATGCTTAAAAACGCACGGTTAATACTCAATAAATATGTTTCGTTAAGAAAGGTGTTTATTTAAATGTTTCTGGCCATCTATAACTTAAACGCAATTATCTCAAAAACTTAAAACGTACAACTTTTTTACGTATAAAAGATCCCTCTTCCATAATTTAAGGTAAAGCGGTCAGAAATGTGAGAGACAAAAAATATACGCCAGAATTTATCAAACTCATATTGTGTAGCTAGCGTTCTCTAGAAGATACTTATCTTAAAATGTATTATGGAATGCTCCGTCTTACCATCAAAAACCTAACTACACCATTTATATCGACTTAAGGTTGAATTCTCAACGTCATTCAATCTACTGCCAACCTATAACCTATTTCGTGTTGATTTTTTGAGTTTATTATTTTAATAACTAACATTTAAAGAAAATCAATATCGTCGGTACTTTATTTAGGTAGTATCTGATATATTACAAAAATATTAATTTATTTCATTGCTAATTTTGGGAGAATTGTATAGTGAAAGAACCATGAGTGACAATGACATAATAATGTTAAAAAAAATCTTACCCGATATTTTTCGCTATACAATTCTCCTAAAATAAGTTATGAAATTCCTTGATATTTATTAAATATGTCAATTATTACCTATATAATATCAAGTCGATACTGATTTTCTTTAAATTTTGTATGAAAGCTAGAAAACATAAATAAATCTACGCGAAATAGGTTATAGGTTGGCAAGCATGTTGATACTCCCACCTTAACATCAAATCATCGCCAATTTTATAAAGTACATATTTACTTGGATCACCCTGTACTTATCTCTTTAACTGTATAAGAAATAAAATTTAATGACATATTTTTAAGTCTACTATCTTCTGTTGCTGTATAGCCCCTTAGTTACGGGACACCCTTATATATCCATATATAAAACTCTCATAAAAGTAACAATACCAAAAGGGTTCCCAATATGGTGTTTTTTATTAGACGTGCACCACAAAGCTTACACCTCGCAAAAAATGTATTACTTTTTTCCTTGTATTATAAATATATAGGTAAATACCTATTTTTGCTTTTTATAAATAAATATTAAAAGAGATAAATGTTGTTTTCTTAGTTTCCTTTAGTTTAACAATGTTTTCACATACTTATTTTGGTGGGTACGGGCCTGTCAATATTTTAGCTAGAAGACTCCGAACAACGATGTGACCTGCCCAACAAATACGTTAAAACTAATACTAGGCGCGGCGATTTCCGATCGTTTTAAACCCCCACCAACGTCTTGGTGGATTATAGGTTCTAACGGATCCAGTTCGTTTTTGGGGACGCTGTTCTGCTTTCTTAATTGTAGAAAAAACGCTTTGCTGGGAACAAAATGCGTCGCATTGAGTAGATACAATTTATTTCTTAACAAAATTGCTGTATTAAAAATAATTCATTATTTAACAAGAATGTGCTGCTAATGGAACTGATTACTACCAATAAAAACACTGTTCTAGCAAATCTGGAATTGATATATTACACTAAAGCGGGTTTGATACACTAGGAATTTATTTAATATGGGTTAATAAAAGATAAGCTATCAATATCTTAGCAAACGTGTTGTATTAGATCATTTTCCTCAGTGCGCATATTTTAAATTTAATTTAATTTTTGGTACTATTTTCTATGTAATTTTAAATTATTACTTTATTACCCAACCCGTGCTCGGACGCCAATACGAAATACAGAAATAATGTTATAAAATTAAGTAAATTGTTTTAATTAAAACTCAATACACGCTAATAATTATTATTAACTGTCGGTGTTTTAATATAAAACAACCTATATTCCATAATTCAGTTAAAATTTATGTATGCAAAATAGGCATTTCAGGAAGCAAATTAAAGCGATATTTATGGGAATTGGATAATAAAATAATATGTAACGTTTGTTTTGGTCCAGTGGAGCTTTATGGCTTTGAGATTTCTTAACAGCTCTCCCTTTCAGTTTCTTGTTTTCAACTGGCCTTATCATTATTTTCTGTGCCGTTTCATTATACAGGATGTCAAAGTAGTTTACTGAATACAATTTTTTGAAATTCGTACATATACAAGGACCCGCAGAATTCTCGCTCCTAAGTTAAATACAACCTTGCTTTTATTGTGCTGTCCATTTTTAATCCCTTACATTAGACATATTATTATAATAAACGTTTGCATAAAAAATCATATTTTCCCCTACTTTGGAAAAAAGCAAAGGTTATACATATCCCCAAAATTAAGAATACTACAGAATTTGGACACTTAAGATCAATCTCAATATTGCCTGTGCTATCAAAAATATTAGAAAAGGTATTGGAAAAACCAGTACAATCTTTCCTGCATGCTAATGATATTATTCCCGAAAAGCAATCTGGTTTCCGTCTTGGTTTCAGCTGCTCAACGGCACTATCTGATGTGACAGACGACATCCTTAGAGCTTCTGATAGAGGCAATGCAACTATCTTAATACTACTAGACTACTCAAGAGCCTTCGATATGTTAAATCATGGAACCCTTATTGCCATGTTACACTACATTGGTTTCTCAAAAAATGCCAGTGATCTTGTAAGATCTTTTTTGAATGATAGGGTACAGCATGTAGATGTAAACGGCAAACAATCTGCTGTATTAAACGTTAATCACTGTGTGTCTCAGAGCAGTATTTTGGGCGCAATCCTATACTCAGTTTATACTTCCACTTTTGTTAAACAATTAAAATACTTAAATTACATCACATATGCGGACGATACACAACTGTATTTGTCATTTAAATCTTCTGAGAGTCTACTGGCTAATGAAAAATGATCAATGATGATCTTGAACGATTACAGTCGATTTCCAAAAAACATTTACTTAATCCGAACAAATCGTTGGCTATTCTATTTTGCAGTGAGCCGTCAAGAATTAATATTATGAACAGTCTTAATATAAAAATGTCCGACGTATAAATCCCAATCAAGGAAAACGCTAGAAATTGAGGACTTATACTTGAAAACAAATTATGATATAAAGAACACATCACATATAAATTAAGATCTGTCTATGCTGCTTTAAAGAGCATTGTCTCCCTGCGTCACACTCTCGATTCTAATGTTAAGGCCCAACTAAGCGAATCACTTATACTGTCACAGCTTAATTTTTGTGATACTGTATACGGTCCTTGCTTGGATAGTTTGTATATTCGAAGAATTCAAAAACTATAAAATTCCTGCCTTAGGTATATATTTGGAATAAGGCGCCGTGAGAGAATTACTAACAAACTTGCGGAGCTTAAATGGCTTAACATGTAGGTACAATCGACGGGTGCTGCATGGCTCCTGTTTTGTATTTAATTTTTTTTTTAAATTCCACTATATTTATATCGAAAATTAACTTTCCTAACCGACGTCCATAGACTAAACATTAGACCCAAGACTTCTTGATATTCCCATGCATCGTAAAGAGCTATTTAAGCGATCTTTATCGTATATATTACGCTGCCAACCTAATGAACACCAATAATACCCCAACCGACCTCTCGCTGAGCTACCAGACTTACAAGAAGAAAACAAAACTCAAATTGTTATCTGCTCAAGTGTGATTTTTCTTCTTTTTGTGTGATTGACCTCCTTTTTCCGGACACCCTGTATACATGTTATGGCAGGATTTTGGCGAAAAATTGGCAACAACAACGAAATACCTAGAAAATTTGCGTTTACGACCGTTGTTTCCCAATAATGTAGATTTATTAAGTCAATATTTTTGTTACGTCGAATCTTTTCACATAAAATGAATGAAAACAAAAAAATACCTCGAGCTTTATAGTTTTTCTTTGTATTTCTTGTTTGTGATATCATTTTTTACAGCCCAATTAGCGAAATTAGTAATAAGTACAATAAACTGTTAATATAATTCTGAAAATCGTTGAAATAACAGTCATAAATGGACTGAAGTCTATGCATGTAGTTTTTGGAAAAAAATATTAAAACACTTGACCACATGTAATTTGTGGGAAATTGATTATCGTGTATCGTCATCATTAGTGTAATCATCATCAACATCAACTTTATATGGCATCTTAAAAAATTACGAAGGTATGGATTAAGAAACATATTTTCCGGGACCAAAAAAAGCAAAACACTTCATTTTAAACAATACAAACTGCCAAGATCGCAAGATAAAAAGCAATATAAATAAATTTAAAATGTCATGTCGAATATCGTTTTTACATATTATATATATTTTTTTATCCAGTGCATCTCTAGTGCATCAGTCTACACTTCTACAGTCTACAGTGTGACCAGTAAAGTCCGCATCATATGGGATTTTTTTTTATTAATAACTTTATTCGAAATTTGACTTTGGCATCAAGTTCTGCTTCGATCGAGATGAAAATTAAGCAAAAAAAATAGTAGTCACGCCATTCGCATTATCTGAAATTTTAATTTTTTCCAAAAAATAATTTAAAACATTCTGAAAATATCAAAAAAAAATTTTTAAATGCAGTTTCTAGCCCACGTGCAAAATTTTAGCTACATAAGGTAATTTTGATTTTTCACCCATATTTTGTCGTTGTAAACGTGTTTTTGGTGCATCATTGTAATTCATTTTTTGGAAACTGCACTTAAATAATAAAAAACTATTTTTACTTTTTTTATGACATAGCTTAATAACAAATTTTAATAAAAGGGTTTTTAATTAAATTGACGAAAATAGATAAATTTTACGTTAAGTTAAACTAAAATTTATTTTCCACTTAATGAACACTTTACTGATGACACCGTGTTCTTTTTTGTCTTAATATTATTAGTGTTTGTTTGAAGGTTGTAGACAATGATGTATCTTGAGTAATATATGTGTTTTGGACTTCCATTGCCTTTAGTTTTTCATATCACAACGTTTCAACTGGTAAGTATCTCCAGTCGTCTTCAGGTGGATACTAAACAAGTTACAAAGCTACGAGCCTATTTATACTACCTAGGGGGGGGGGGGGGGGGGGCGGAGCTAGTGACGAATTCGGGTGCAGTCGTGAGTCATCTGCTTACGTCACCATGATTATTCATCTGCTGACGTCATCCGCTTACGTCATCACGTTTGCATCACTACTCAATCTGAGCCTACACCTATTTAACAAGGGCTTCCAAATGTTTCTTATATCTGCAGAAGGTTTACTGAAACAGTCAGGGTTCTGGATTATGACAGCTGCTTCTTTGAATTTTCTCTTCCGCCAATGCTCTTCTTTAAGTATAATTTTTGCGTTTTCCCATTGTAAATGATGGCCGTGGGTCCAAGCGTGGTCTGCTGCACCGGATCTGTTTGTTTCTCCTTTCAGTGTGTGGTTTCGATGTTCTTTGATCCTTGTTTGGAGAGGTCGTAGAGTTTCACCAACATAGGATTGTGTGTTAATATTATTACTTTCAGACACAAACTACGCTTTCAAAAATACTTATTTTATGAAGTTACCTTATACAGGGTTAAAAATAAATAAACTTTGCATCACATGCGATCAAATTTTAATAGCCCAATTTTGATTTTGTAGAAAAACACACATTTAATATGGCGCTGCTTTAAAGAAAATGTAGGTATCTGAAAGAAAGCATTTTTAAAACTAAAAAGTTTTATGTAGGTTGCGTTGAGTCTTATTTTCCAAAAGTGGTGCAATTTACAAAATATGGGTAAAAAATCAAAATTATCTTATGCAGCTGAAATTTTGCACGTGGGCTAGAAACTGCATTTAATAAAACTTTTTCGAATAACTTTTTCAGTATTTTCAGAAATAACCCCACTTTTGAATTATTTTTTGGAAAAAGTTAAAATTTGACAGTTAATGCGAATCACGCGACTACTATTTTTTTGAATGATGAAAGAGTTTTGGACTTCCATTGTCTTTATTTGTTTTAAATCACAACGTTCCAACTGGTACGTATCTCCAGTCGTCTTCAGGTGAATACAGTATTCACGCGAATCTTTGAATTATTTAGGTATTAAGATCATTTTACGTGTCGGGATAGGTTGGCCGGGCTTCAAAAATGCAAAACACCCTACTACTCCCTCCGCACTGTCAGCCTTCACGTTACATAAAATAACTTGATGTTTTTGTTTTTGCCAATAAACCATTTTAAAATACCAGCAGAATTTCACCGTATCTACGCTTACCTGAAAACTTCAGCCAAGATAAAAAAAAACCAACATTAAATATTGCTGTGGGTGCTTCGTATTTGCTGCTACGAAGGGGGAATACAGCGAGAGGGGCAGGGGAATGAATCGCGCTCGAATAGAAGTTGGCAACGTTTTGTCTTGATGGATCTATTATAACTCGCGCCAAGTCTATTTTGAACTCAGTTTTTTTACATTATAAGCCCTGTCACTTCAGCAGGCTTTCCAGTAGTTATTATTTCTTTACCTTCTTAATTCGTTAAAATAACAATAAATAATACCTACAAATAATTTAAATGAATCAATGTTAATATATTATGCTTACCACGACGATGTCACCTCCTTCTTCCCTTAAAAGTATGGCAGCTTGATTTTCTTCATCCTGGTAAAGGTCGCCAAGTTCTTCATTTGTCTGTAAACAAAAAATCCAAGTGAAAATTGGCAAATTTACAAGTTTTATAGTAATATTAAAAGTTATTAAAAACGAATATTGTGGCATATCGGACCAGCGTGTAACTGTTTTTAACACGCTTTTATTAGCTTCACCTGTATGTTTGTAACCGACTTCTTTGAACCCGATTTTGACCCACTTTAAACGGTCAGATTTAATTTAAATTTTGAAGACTTATCAAGAACTGCTGACAATACAATAATTTGATAAGTTTATCTTAATACCCTAATCAGGATCGCCGGAATTAAATAATGTCCTTACAGATCCTCTGTATGAGAGTGAGAGAGATAGAGCTCACCGTATGCTCATGCGTACTATCATCTACCTACTTTCCGGCTCGAGCACTCGGATTAATAGTGTTGGTACATTCTTTCGCTATCAGTTGGTCCGGTGGCCGAGCGGGTTTGTTCGGGATTGTTCGGGTTTGTGGATCTAATGCTTTGAATCTAGCCATTTAAAAAAAAATGGTTCCACTGCTTTAAATCTAGCCATTTCAAAAAGTCATTGTTAAATTAGTGACAGTATTCCATCTCTACTCCGGACCTCTCTATGACTATCTCTACTCAAAAAAAATGTTTCTTAACAATAACTTAAACTAAAAAATGAAAAATAAATATAGTTTAAAAAAACTAAAAAACCCGCTTTAATAATTAATCAAACTAAAAAGCAGAAAATAAATATAGTTTAAAATAATTCTTGAAATTCGTAATATAGGCAGAAAATAATGAACGATAAACATTAGTATTATTGTGAAAAAAGCATGGGGCGCTTTGTGCTATATATTTCGTATATCGACCACCCCACGCTTTTTTCACAATAATACTCATTTACACATAATACAACATTTTCTGCCTATATTAAGAATTTCAAGAATTATTTTAAACTATATTTATTTTCCGCTTTTTAGTTTGATTAATTATTAAAGTGTGTTTTTTAGTTTTTTTAAACTATATTTATTTATATTGTAATACACAGGGATGCAAACCCAATGGATACCCCGGGGCGGGTGGACCACAACTCCAATAGAAAAGGCAGTCACACTGGTAATAATCGAAAGGTAGACAACTAAATAAACCACGAAGTGCATCACAATCCAGTATAGGGAAGGCTATTTGCGTCAAGGTAAATGCTTATAAGGCAGACCCGTCGGTAGACCTTTCATCTATTTTTGGTCTCATTTTATGAGGATATTGTAAACACGGTTTTGATTACTATAATTATGTTTTATTGAGATGTTATACAATAATTCTAAAATTATTTTAACATAAAAAATATTAATCCACTAGACACAGGATATAATTACATTTATTGTGAAGCACTATAACTATACACATACAATAAAACATGGCTTCTGTAAGGTACGTATTGCAAAATGTTTGTAACATCCTTTAGAAATGCATTAAGGTGACTTACCAGGTTTAAATAATAATTATGTGGTTATATTTAATAAATATATAAGTACCTAGTACTTAAATATTTTCTTTTTTAAAACCGGATTAAAAAGTATCTGGGAACGCCAATAGAGGGCGATCGTTATACATTTGTCTGCGTCATCAAGTATAGGGTATATTATGGAGTTTTATCTGTCCAAAGAAAATTAATCAAAATTCTCCGTCAAGTACTTTACTTTTGACTGTGGTCTGTACATTCTATCCTGAGAAAGATGACAAAAAAACAGTTGAATAAAACCTCACCCTATTGGTCAATCCATGGGCTAAACTATACTGCGACATATATATGCAATGTGTTTTATTTACAGGAATTAGATTTATTTCCATCATTGTTAAAAAATACATTCGGCATTTTACAGTTCACAGATAAAGGGCAATATATTTATTGACGAAAAGGAATAATATCGTTTTCGTTTTGAAAACCTAGGCCAGTTGACGTTTTGTTAATACAAGTGTAGAGTTAATTTTGTCTTAACACAAACCATTTCGACAGGAGACAACATTTGACATTAACAGCTGATCTGGTTTCGTCGTTAAAATTCCCAGATCAGCAGTGAGCCGTAGCAAGCTCGCGCGTCAGGTTGCGTCAAATTATTATGCTTTTTTTAAAGTGTTTCTGTGGCTGTTTTTTTGTGTAGTGTGTGTTTTAAACGTTTTACTTCTGTATTTTATATATTTTCGAGACAGATTTTTTGGTGTTTAATATTTAAGTTTAATGGTGAGTACCTACTTGAGTACAAACATCATTTTAGTTAACTCATCTATTAAGAAATCAATAAAGTGCCTAGTTAAACCATTTACTTATCGTTATATACAGGATGTCTCGTAACTAATGGGCAAATACAGCGACAGGAGATACTAAAATTAAAAAATATGTCATTTATGCAAGAACGCACACGGTTAATTTTTAATAAATATTTTTCGCTAAGAAAGGTATTTATTTAAATGTTTCTTGCCATCTAGCATTTAAACGCAATTATCTAAGAAACTAATTGAAATATCGATATTAATGAAGTACAACTTTTTTGCGTATAAAAAATCCCTCTTCCATAATTTAAGGTAAAGCGGTCAGAAATGTGAGAGACAAAAAATATATGCGAGAATTTATCAAACTCATATTGTGTAGCTAGAGTTCTCTAGGAGATATCTTAAAACCTATTATGGAATCCTTCTTCTTGCCCTCAAAAATATAACTACACCCAATGTAATTCATATCCGCTTAACATCACATCATCGCCAATTTTATAATGTAAATATTTACTTGTATCATCCTGTATCTCTTTAACCATATAAGAAATGAAATAAATTAATATAAATTCAGTCCACTATATCCTGTTTCTTTACAGCCCCTTAGTTACATTTACGGGACACTCTATATATGCATATATAAAATTCCCATAAAAGTGGCAATACCAAAAAGGTTTCCAATATGGTGTTTTAATTAGATGTGCACCACAAAGCTTACACCTCACAAAAAATGTATCTATTACTTTTTCTTGTATAATAAATACATAACTACCTATTTTGCTTTTTGTATATGAACTAGCGTGTATCCGGCATGCGTTGCAACCCGCTGGTATAAATACAAACCCGATATATTGGTACCCGGCATGCCACTTTCTGAAATTGCACCCGTGCGAAACCGGGGCGGGTCGCTAGTTATACATAAAAACCTTCCCCTTGAATCACTCTATCTATTAAAAAAAACCGCTTCAAAATCCGTTGCGTAGTTTTAAAGATTTAAGCATATATAGGTAGGGACGGACGGACAGACAGCGACAGCGACTTTGTTTTATACTATGTTAAGATTAAGATGTTACAAAATATATGGATTGCTTTTGATCCTAAAAAGGCACATGCCAATGCACCGTAAGGATAACAGCGAGTTTTTACAGCTTACGCCTTACAGTGTTGCCATTTTTTAAAGCAATCTCCTTCTAACTTATCTGAAATTTTGAAAGTATGTCTAGTTGTAGACAAATAGTTTTTGATGAATGGAATGTCTTCCTATATAATATTATGTCTATTAGACCATTAGATAATTTTTGAAACCAAAAAATAATAGTAGGATGAAACCCATTGGAAAAGGAAGAGAATATAACAAAACTAACAGTTAAAATAATTTACGGGCGATCCCAGGTCGGGAAGTGGAAAGGGGTGAGTTTTTAAGGGTAGAAAGTTATTTATCTCGATTTCCGGCAAAACTACAAGTCCTATGGAAAAACGTTAAATGGCAAAGTCGTAGGTAATAAAAAGGTCTACAACTTTTTTAAAACTTTTTTTTTCACGAAATTTGGTGAAAACTTACCTTTTTATGTCCCAAACACACTGTGATTTTTTTGATTTAAAATATTTATTTTTTCACCTTATTTTGACTTAATATCGAAAAAGCACCCTAATTTTTAATCGAAAATTCTCACGTCAAAATATCTGCTTTTTAAAAAAAGTCGGTAGGCTTTTTGCTCGTTAAAATCTATACTTTCTAATGGTGTAAAAAAAAATATACATTACTATGGTAAATGTTCTCAAAAAATGCAAAGAAACTAAAAAAACTCGAATCCGAAATTTTTTTTAAAAATTATTATGTACAATTTTGAGCTATTTATTAAAATTTATACTTTAATTACTCGAAAAACGTAAGATTCCATGTTACATTGATAAACAAAAAAATTACAAATCCATAAAACATAAAGATCGCAAAAATATGAGAAAATAATTCTTCTAAATATAATTAAAGGTAGGATTTAAAGGGGATTTCATCATATTTACCATGGTAATGTATATTTTTTTACCCCATCAGAAAGTAGAGATTTCAGCGAACAAAAAGCCCACCGACTTTTTTTTAAAAAAGCAGATATTTTGACGTGAGAATTTTCGATTGAAAATTATGGTGCTTTTTCGATATTAAGTCAAAATAAGGTGAAAAAATAAATATTTTAAATCAAAAAAATCACAGTGTGTTTGGGACATAAAAAGGTAAGTTTTCACCAAATTTCGTGAAAAAAAATTGTTTTTTTTAAAAGATAAAAATAAAAAACCAAAAACTTGGTTATTTGAATTTTTGACATAAATTTTGAGGTTATGTGCAAAAAGTGTAAATACAAAAGTTGTAGATCTTTTTATTACCTACAACTTTGCCATTTAACGTTTTTCCATAGGACTTGTAGTTTTGCCGGAAATCGAGATAAATCATTTTCTACCCTTAAAAAGTCACCCCTTTCCACTTCGCGACCTCGGATCGCCCGTAAATTATTTTTCCTTTCATTTTTGTTTTATTCTCTCTCTTTTCCAATGGGTTTCATCCTACTATTATTTTTTTTTCACTTTTTACCATTTTCAAAGGCTTGTCAGCCCTGGTCTATATGTCTTGGCCCCCATCAATCTCTGCGGCTAATAGTTTCCCATTATAAAAATGATCTTACGGACACGGGAATTTTTTTTTAATCCTGCACAAGGCCGAAAAGCTTCCGTTTCTGCGATACAATGACATAATATTTTGACAATGAAAAATCAATTCAGGAATAATTACTTTTCACACAACGGATTTAATCTCGTATTTTCAACTTAATCATTACAAATACAATTAGGTATTACAATCTCAAATCTGCAAACGGGAGTGTTCCATCTACATGACTGTTTTTTTTTTAACCGGAGCTCGGAACCAGATTTGGTACTTACCGAACAACAACAAAAAAATAACACGTTAAGAACTACTGCAAATTGTGTTATATGCACGAACCAGTTGGTAAACAATTTGCTACACCACAATAAAAGCAAATTTTGATAAGATAAAAAAAAAAGGCGGATATGTCAAAAAAGCCGCTCGAAACAGGAATTGATATTTTAATTCATTGTGCTGAAATAACCCAATCTGACATTTTGGAACTAAACGCATTATCGAATGAAAATAATATGTAGGTTGTCAGTATTTTTATTTGTTTGCATACTACCTATATACCGGGTCTAGTCAGTGGCGTAACCGAAACTTAGTGTCCCTTCCCCCCCTCCGCAAGCTACAGAGTTTCAATTGGGACCACGAACGTCATAAAGCAAGATGGACGAATAATTACTAGATCACTTTTTGACCCCCTATAGCGATCATTTATGACTGTGACAAATGACTTTGGCAACATTGAATTTTTTCAGTTTTGCTTCTATTTGCAACAACTTTTCGCTTGGCTTTTTACCAAATTAAAGTTTTTTGTAGTTGAAATTGTTAATCCTGTGTTATAACTGGCGCCTAGCAAACCTTATGTTTTTAAATTTGCAATATATTTTCTGTTTCCAGTGAAATCGCTCCACAATTAAAGTACGTTGGGAACACTGTGAACACATCGGCAAAATAAAGCACCAATGGCAGTCTTTTTAGGAACCGTTGCCTTGACATTGACAGAAGTTCACTGTTGCAAACACTCCCAAAACCCTAGGGAATTCAATGTTGCCAACCACTTTTGTCACAGTTTCTTCAGACGCATAGGGGAGTCAATTTCTCGCAAGACGGCCATATGCATTATTAGTCCATCTTTCTTTAGGACGTTTATGATTGGGACCCATAATAGACAAACAGGGTCCTGCACTTCTGCCCTCATAAGTAAGAACGCGGTATGTTAAAAAATTCGGATTTTCAGTTTTTGATGAAAAAGTACTTAAAATATACATATTAAGATGTATACTAAGTAAAATAGCTGTATCTTTGATTTATCAATGATATTTAACATATTTCCCCAATGCCGTATGTTAAGAATATACCCTAATCATAAGGAAGAGCGCGATATCTTCGGCATAATACAAAAGAACGCGGTATAAACGGCATTCGTGCTAAAAAATACCGCGGTCTTCTATAGTGAGACCCCGATACCGCGTGTTTCAGTATTATCAGCTAGATTTTCTGCCACTATACGACGTTTGCAACGCAAGAAGGGACTATTTCTGTTTGTATTAAAAAATGATTTGAATGATGAAAGAGTTTTGGACTTCCATTGTCTTTATTTGTTTTAAATCACAACGTTTTAACTGGTAAGTATCTCCAGTCGTCTTCAGGTGAATACTAAATAAGTAAAGTAATTACATTTATTTTTTTTATTTATACCAGCTAGGTGCACCGAAGCATAATTGAGGCGGGTGCAGTCATGCGTTCAGTTGGCACGCGATCTTATTCTAAGATTACATCTATCTAACAAAGGTTTCCAGATATTTGTTATGTCTAATGATGGTTTACTAAAGCAGCCTGGATTCTGGTGAATAGCAGCAACTTCCTTAACCTTTCTTTTCCTCCAGTGTGGTTCCTTATGTAGGATTTCAGCTTCTGACCACATGATATGCTGACCATGTTTCCAGGCATGGTCAGCTGCACCTGATTTTTCGGTCTCTCCTTTTAACCTATTGTTTTTGTGTTCTTTAATCCTTGTCTCGAGTGGTCTCACCTATATAAAATTGGCCGCACTCGCAGGGGATCTGGTAGACGCAGTTTTTCCTATCTTTTTGACGTATAGGCTTTGTCTTCGTCAGATGGCTTCTTAGGGTGTCCCTCGAGTTGAATACGGTGTTGATGTTATATCGTTGTCCTAGTCTTCTTATTTTCTCAGATACTTCTTTGACATACGGAGTAATGAGTGTTGGTTGTGCCTCTCTGTTTGCTTCTTGCGCGTTGGGTCGATTCTTACGATTTTCCAATATTGTGTCAACAAATCTTGTGGGGTAGCCATTTTTGTTGAGGTCGGTCTTGATGTGGTGAGCTTCCTTTTTAAGTGCTTCTTTCGAGTTACAGATTGTAATTGCTCTATCCACGAGGGTTTTAACTATACCATTTTTCGTGTTGTTTGAGTGATTTGATGTAAAATTGAGATACTGACCTGTATGTGTAGGTTTTCTGTATACTAAAGTTTGGATGCTGTTGCCATTTTTCTTCACGTTGACATCTAGAAACGGTAATTGGTTGTTTTCTTCTTTCCCCATGGTGAATTTGATTGTTGGTGCTAAGCTATTGAGGTGATCTAGAAAATCTCTTAGTTCGTAGTATTTTTCATTGGTTTAAATTACTGATGTATAAAACTTACATTTAAATTAAAAGTATTTTAATAGTGTTTCTTATATACCGCGATTATTACTCTGTTCATTTAAGTAGGTACGCGTTACATTGTCGCGTTATTCTATTGTTAAACGGGGTATGTTAAGAAATTAAAAGTTGCCGCGTTTTTTGTTAGGATATGAATAGCAAATAATAGGAATATTTGCGGTATGTCATTTCTTATAGCTTAGGATTGTATTTTTAAAAAATTAACTTGAACAGTAATAAACTACAACATCATGGAAAAATAATGTAGATAAAAATATTTCATTAGATACATACAACTCAAAGGCTAATCAATAAACTTTAACCTTCTATTTATCATTTTGTGGTTACCGTAACATAACGCGTTCTTCTTTATGAGGGCAGACTTCACCTCCCGTCTTTTACAGCTAACTTAGTAATTAAGTGTGAATTTTCATATTTCGCAGACCTTACCTGTATCTTGGGGCGCGTTTCAGAAAAATATTTTTTTTCATACAGGGTGTTCCAAAAAAGTGTGACGTCATAAGGATGTATTTTTTTAGATTACACGCCATATATTTTCTTACTTATTTGGGTGCCTCCTATAGTTACCTACATACCCCTAAAGTTTAATTGAAATCGATTCAGTATTATAGACGAAAGAAAATTAAAACTAAAAAATATCAGTTTTGCACCACTGGTATTAAAAATAAATAAAAAATAAAAATAATGCCTCGTTAATAAAATAATTGTACAAAGACACTTATTAAATAAAGTCTAACAGTCTCGTTAACCAAGTTTGACTAATACGAATTGTACAGGGTGTCCAAAGTTTAGTGTCAAACTTTGCAAACTTTAAAGCAATTTATTTTTCTTATTTCAAATAGGAACCCCTGTATATTTTAATGTCATTCGATGCAGAATTAAAAATCAAACATTTGTCCTAATTACAACCCTATCGCAATTTCTAATGCATCAAGACTTATTTGCAGAAAACTCATTTTATCAACTATTCCAAGAGTCATTATTATGAATAAATATCCAAGGTGGCATTGAAAAACAATTTATTGGTATTAAAGTTTATTAAAGTGATAAGAGACTATTTTGACTTTAGTAATCTAAAAGTTTCAAATATTTTTAAATTGTTAGTAATTATTAACTGGAAATATCGACGTTGTGGTCTATGGTCAGCGCAGCGGCCTATCAGATCGTAGGCTCGGGTTCCATTCCCACTGCCGGCAGTCGATGTTAAATTTGGAATTTGGTTTAAGAGGTTGCGCCGTCTTTCGAAAGAGACGTTAAACTGTGGGCCCCGTGTCATGGATGTTGGCACGTTAAAGAACCCTACCCTCGACAAAGAGGGATTCGGCAAAATTACCAGATAGTGTGTGACAAATTCCCTGGCGTCGGTGATTGGCCTCGTTGCGGAAAAAGGCCGACGTAAAATAAATAAATAAAAAAAAAAATTAACTGGAAATGATAATCGTGGATATGGTTATCCTTTAAAATTCGCTGAACTGTTATTTCGATGTACTAGTATAGATGTACTATGGCATCGGCGACTGCTTGTTGAGTAACTGAAGGATTTTCTATAACAGATAATAGCACAGCCGATTGATTTTGTTCAATTCGGACCGGTTTATTTGTCACTGGTTTTGGGTAGTTTACATTTCCCGTTTGTACAAACCTCTCTAATATGTTTTGCAGGCTCCTTTTGTCTGGATGTCGTCGTTCCGGTTCCGGATAACGCTATGCGTAAACTCGGCTTGCCAAAAAAGAGTTCTTTTCGCATGCGCCTAATATAAGAACCATATATACGAGCTCTTCTTGGTTGTAGTTCATCACAAAAAACAATATAAAGTAATTATAACTGCTTAAATAATTACTAACAATTTAACAATATTTGAAACCTTTAGATTACTAAAGACAAAATGGTCTCTGGTAACTTTAATAAACTTTAATACCAATAAATTGTTTTTCAAAGCCACCTTCGATATTGGAATAGTTGATAAAATGAGTTTTCTGTAAATAAGTCTTGATGCGTTAGAAATTGCGATAGGGTTGCAATTAGGACAAATGTTTGATTTTTAATTCTGCATCGAACGACATAAAAAGATACAAGGGTTCCTATTTGAAATAAGAAAAATAAATTGCTTTTAAGTTTGTTTGCAAAGTTTGACACTAAACTTTGGACACCCTGTACAATTCGTATTACCCAAACTTGGTTAACGAGACTGTTACACCTTATTTAATAAGTACCTTTGTATAATTTTATTAACGAGGCATTATTTTTATATTTTATTTATTTTTAAAACCAGTGGTGCAAAACTGATATTTTTTAGTTTTTATTTTTTTTCGCCTATAAAACTGAATGGATTTTAATAAAATTTTAGGGGTATGTAGGAAATTATAGGAGGCACCCAAATAAGTAAGAAAATATATGGCGTGTATCTAAAAAAATTACATCCTTATGACGTCACACTTTTTTGGAACACCCTGTATGAAAAAAAATATTTTCCTGAAATGCGCACCAAGATACAGATAAGTTCTGCAAAATATGAAAATCCTAACTTAATTACTAAGTGAGCTTTAGACGACGGGAGGTGGTATACCTTCAGACCCTTTCAACTTATTTTGTGCGCAAACGAAAGTTAAGTTTTATGGGTGAAAAAGTATATTTGTATGCCCGGCTCACCGGTCACATCTCTCGACGCCCAACAGCAATAGGCATGCGCATAACCCCCTTGTTAACAGATTTTCCTTCTTTAGCGACATTATGTAAATGCACTCCAGAACCGGCTCCATGCTCTTTTGGTTTTTACGTTTTCACTTCTTGTATTCGTTTATTGTTGTGTAAGAGGATCTAACGCACCGAATGACGATATTGGCGTTGTTGCCAGCTTTTTAGTTTGTCTGGAATTCGAACAAATTTTATATTTATAAAAATATCACCCAGTATATTTTTAGATTTTTAAATTCCACATAAAATTATAGTTATTTTTAGTCAATATCTCGGAAACTATGAAGTATAGACTAATAATGCATTTAATAAAAAATAACTATAATTTTATGTGGAATTTAAAAATGTAAAAATATACTGGGTGTTATATTTAAAAATATAAAATTCGTTCGAATTCCAGACAAACTAAAAAGCTGGCAACAACGCCAATATCGTCATTCGGTGCGTTAGATCCTCTTACACAACTGTACCAAATTTGGTTTAAATCGACCAGTAAATTGTGATGTTATTAAGCCGTTTCCAGACTTTATACACACACTGTAGTTTAGTGAATGGTTTTAGTGCTTATAGTTTTAGCGACTCTGTTTGGAATATAAACAACGACTGGTACCGATAGTTATATGTTTTTATTTTGTTCAAATTGGGATAATTTGCCGGGTATTTCATATTATCAGTAAGTATGGAGTAGTAATAGTCCTTGATATGTAGTTTTATGTTATTTTGACCAATTTTAACACATTTCTCTGGTACAATATTGCTTCAAAAAGTTCAAAAGACGCTTTTCTCTATAGGTATTATTTATATTTAAAAGAAAAATGTAAATACCTTTGTTTATATTAATCCAAGTGTGAAGCAATTATCATTTTATTTAACATGATTAGCCTAAAGGTCTTTACACTCAGAAAAACGATCTAATACAACAGGTTTGCTAAGATATAGATTGTATTGATAGATTATTTTTTATTAACCCATATTAAATAAATTGCTAGTGTATCAAACCCGCTTTAGTGTTATTTCAATTTTAGATTTCTTAGAACAGTGTTTTCATTGGTAGTAATCGGTACCATTAGCAGCACAGTCTTCTTGAATAATGAACTAGGTACTTTTAATAGAGCAATTTTGTTAGGAAATAAATGCGACGCATTTTGTTCCCAGTAAAACGCTTTCTCTACAATTAAGAAAGCAGAACAGCGTCCCCAAAAACGAATTGTATCCGGTAGAATCTATAATCCACAAGACCTTGGTGGGGGTTCGTAGCGATCGACAATCGCCGCGCGTCGTATTATTAGTTTTAACGTATTTGTTGCGCAGGTCACATCGTTGCTCGGAGTCTTCTAGCTGTCCTGTCTGAATTTGAATTTTATTGATCGTACCAATACCTGTTTCAATTAATTTCATTTTACTTTGTGTTTAAGTTTTTTTAAACTTTGCATGTCAGATAAAGCAATAGAAGATTCTTATTTCTAATCTACGGACGAATTTTACCATCTCAGCATACCATGTTGCGTAATAGATAATTATATGCAATGCCCAGCTGTTTGTATTTAAAAACACATGGCATTTTGGCGGCTTTGTACTACGCCGCGAACGTAAATTATATAATGGCAACGCAGCATTTAACGCGAAACACGCGCAAGTACACCGCTTGCCGCACAACCACAATATTTGGGCGGCGAAACTCTTGTATGTTGTCAGGGTTGCTCATAGTGTTTTCCGTTGGTAAGTTTAGCGCATGTCAAATGTATTTCGATGTTTTATCAACAAATAACGCCATAGCTTTTAATCTATTGCACTTTGAGTTCGATGTTTCAATTGTAAATAAAATTAAGGCAATGTTTTTGCTAATAAACCATTAAGACCCCCGTACCAGTTTAAAATATGGTGAATGCGATGGTAAAATAAGTTAGTCCAGTCCTGTCTCTGTCGCCAACCTCTGAACGTAAAATAGACCAGACTTCAACAGAGTGCCATAAGTGACAGGTAACTTAGCCACAATGAGGCGTGTTCTTATTATTAATTTTTCTACTTTGCTGACGTTTCCACACGACTTTTTCGCGTCATAGGCATCATAGACCATGGCTGAAGCCTTTGAAAATGGTAAAAAGTGAAAAAAAAAATAGTAGGATAAAACCCATTGGAAAAGGAAGAGTATATAACAAAAATAAAAGAAAAAATAATTTACGGGCGATCCGAGGTCGGGAAGTGGAAAGGGGTGAGTTTTCAAGGGTAAAAAACGATTTATCTCGATTTCCGGCAAAACTACAAGTCCTATGGAAAAACGTTAAAAAGCAAAGTTGTAAGTAATAAAAAGGTCTACAACTTTTGTATTTACACTTTTTTCACATAACCTCAAAATTTATGTGAAAAATTCAAATAACCAAGTTTTTGGTTTTTTATTTTTATCTTTTACAAAAAAAATATTTTTTTCACGAAATTTGGTGAAAACGTACCGTTTTATGCCCCAAACACACTGTCATTTTTTTGATTTAAAATATCTATTTTTCACCTTATTTTGACTTAATATCGAAAAAACACCCTAATTTTCAATCGAAAATTCTCACGCCAAAAAATCTGCTGTTTTAAAAAAGTTGGTGGGCTTTTATTTCGTTGAAATCTCTACTTTCTGATGGTGTAAAAAAATATACATTACTATGGTAAATGTGATGAAATCCCCTTTAAATCCTACCTTTAATTATATTTACCACAACTATTTTCGCATGTTTTTTGCGATCTTTATGTTTTATGGATTTGTAATTTTTTTTCCAATGTAACATGGAATCTTACGTTTTTCGAGTAATAAAGTATAAAATTTAATAAATTGCTCAAAAATGTACATAATGATTAAAAAAAAAATCAGGATTCTAGTTTCGTTTCTTTGCATTTTTTGAGAACATTTACCATAGTAATGTATATTTTTTTACACCATCAGAAAGTAGAGATTTCAACGAACAAAAAGCCCAGCGACTTTTTTAAAAAAGCAGATATTTTGATGTGAGATTTTCGATTGAAAATTTGGGTGTTTTTTCGATATTAAGTCAAAGTAAGGTGAAAAAATAAATATTTTAAATCAAAAAATCACAGTGTATTTGGGACATAGAAAGGTAAGTTTTCACAAAATTTCGTGAAAAAAATATTTTTTTTGTAAAAGATAAAAATAAAAAACCAAAAACTTGGTTATTTGAATTTTTCACATAAATTTTGAGGTTATGTGAAAAAAGTGTAAATACAAAAGTTGTAGATCTTTTTATTACCTACAACTTTGCTATTTAACGCTTTTCCATAGGACTTGTAGTTTTGCCGGAAATCGAGATAAATCGTTTTCTACCCTTAAAAACTCACCCCTTTCCACTTCCCGACCTCGGATTGTCCGTAAATTATTTTTCCTTTCATTTTTGTTATATTCTCTTCCTTTTCTAATGGGTTTTATTCTACTATTATTTTTTTTGGTTTCAAAAATTATCGACCCTGGTCTATCAATTTGATTCAGTGTTTCAAAAGTAATAAGATTTCGTTTTCACCTGGTATATAGGTACCACCGACAGAATAATATCAGGAGCAAATTACTACAATAGATTTTTTTATTTGACTTCCGAGTTGTATTTCGTGCCAGCAATAAAAAAAAATAAATACATAAACAATTCTTATTCCGGAACCGGTTTTGTGTGCCGGTCAAGTCACGACTTCTTACGTCTTACGCTCAGCTTGTACTTTCTATCTTGGACATAAAAATCTCATGTTATTTTCGGAATTTTTTGAGAATCTTAGTTTTGTAACAATCCCGAAATATGTTTTTTCCTTTTATTCTTTATGTTCTGTTAATAATAACTAGCCTCAGTGAAAATATTTGCTATTTATTATCTATTATGCAACATGGTTTACTGAGTTGGTAAAATTCGTTTATAGCTTATAAAGTCCAATACTAATGATGGGTTGTGTGAATTATGAATCTTCTATTGCTTGCAAAGTAAAAATAAATTAATTGAAACAGGTATTGAAATGCAAATTCAGACAGGACAGCTAGAAGACTCCGAACAACGATATGACCTGCAGAACAAATACGTTAAAACTAACACTACAGTGCGCGGCGATTGCCGATCGGTACGGACCCCCCACCAAAGTCCTGTGGATTATAGGTTCTAACGGATACAATTCGTTTTTGGGGACGCTGTTCTGCTTTCTTAAGTATAGAGACTGTGGACAAAATGCTGTACATTAAGAAAATGCAATTTATTTCTTAACAAAACTGCTGTATTAAAAGTAGTTCAATATTCAACAAGACTGTGCTGCTAATGAAACTGATTACTACCAATAAAACCACGGTTCTAGCAGATCTGGAATTGATATCACGCTAAAGCGGATTTGATACACTAGCAATTTATTTAATATGGTTTAATAAAAAATAAGCTATCAATACAAACTATCTCTTAGCAAACCTGTTCTATTAGATCATTTTCCTCAGTGTATCTATGCTTTTCTTTTAAATGTCGAGAAATTTCTTTTTATTTATTTATATATTTATTTATATTGCTTTAAGATGCTAACGTACGTAGGTTACAAAAACAGCATCCACTGTTTGCTAGTATTACAAATTAGGTAAAACCCAAAATAAAACTATTAAAAACTAAGCTAGACTAAAATATAAAATGGAATACTCCATCCAGTATGCACTTTTCTATGTAAATATTCTACACAAGAATCTGTTGTAAGAAATATCTTCTTACTATTAATTTAAATTGGCATAAATTTAGATTAAACAAATCGATGTTCTTACAGTGTTGGTTATAGGTTCTTTGTAGCCTGGTCAGAGGGGTGTTCAGTCCTAAATTAGTTCTTTGATAAGGCAAATTAAATAAATGAAATCTTCTTAGATCCCTTGCAGGGACGTTAAAATTAATTTGTTGTAACAATGTAGGTACATCAATAAGAGCATTACTTCACTTAAACAAGAAAGAAAGGTCCGTGACATGCCTTCTATCAGAAAGGGAGAGCAATTTATAGGTCCTTACTGCGGTCTCGACAGTACAGTTAGCAACAGATTTAAGAAATTTTTTCTGGACTCCTTCAAGACGTCTGGTGGGTGTAAGATATAAAGGATTCCATATAACCGAGGCAAATGACAGCCTACTATAAACAAATGCAAAGTACAGAGAAATCAAAGTTCTGGGATCACTATAAACACTCTGCACGTTCTCACAATAAAACCTAATATTCTGTTTGATTCGTTGATTATTTTATCAATATAATCCAATATTACACCCAAGTATTTTATTTGATCGACACTGTCTAAAACAGAGTCATTAATGTTATATACGTATTTAATTATGTTAATATTTCTGGTAAATGTTATGGAAAATATTTTTTTATATTTAAAAACAGACTTTATAAGATTTTATGTGTTATGATTTAAGATGCAATGCAATGCAATTGCGTTTAATTGTTCTTTAGGTTTTTTCTCTCGTTTTTTTAGGAATTCTTTTTTGATTTGATATTTTGGCCCTACCTGTTTTAATTATTACCAGTTACCACTGACAAAATCATGTGATCAGATTTGCAAGGTAAGATATATAACTAGGTATATCTTCTTATGCAAGGGCTCGCATAAATATCCTGATTACACCCCTGCTTGTACGGTTGAGATCCGATCACTAGTAACAAGATAATAGTATTACATACATTTGTATGGTTTTACAATATTTGTAAGTCTTATTTCTTCAATTTTTACCAAATCTTTGTGAGTCATGCGGTTTTCGGTTTTAACCACAAATTGTCAAAGTTATAGACAACTACCTTTGAACACAATGGCCAATTATTGCATCTTTATCCCATCGCAGCGTGATTTCTAACCAACCAGTTAACCTTATTTGCAAATTTATTTAAATCAATTTGTCTCAATTTGCAATGATTTGAAAGTAATTGTCTAATTGTTGTTGTTGGTTCAGTATTACATGTTGTAGGAATAGTTTAATAGCAATTTTTTTAAAATGATTAAAGCAATATAAAACAAGTTTTTGGGTTATTTCACAATGACAAATTTTGCAAAAGCCAATTGTCAAACATTTTTTCAAAATTTTGCTAATCACCTTTCGTACTTAAATCTAATCAGTTTTCCAGAGAGGTGTAAAGTCAAAATTATTTAAGAACTCGCCGCATCACTTGTCTGGTCTATTTTACGTTAAGCGGTTGGCCACAGAGACAGGACCGGACTAAGCTTTTTACCTTCGCCATCTTTTAAATTTTCTCATATTTTTAAAATATTTTTTTTAAAGATGTAAGTAGTGTATTAATTTTATTATCTATAAAATAATATATTGACAGAACAGGAAAAAAACAAAACAACATTTATTTCTTTCAGTGGTTTTTTATAAAAAGCAAAAATAGTTATCTAGCTATTTATTATACATGGGAAAAAGTAATACATTTTTTGCGAGTTGTAACGTCGAGACCAAGCGCTAAAATTTTACTTTTTCCCTGTATAATAAACAGTTTTTCTCTGTGGCGGCTGCAAAATGTTATCTTAACTAGGGTTTAGATAAAATTGGAACTAGGTGATTATGATAGGTTACATTTAGCTGTCAAGAGAAAAATATGTAAATTTTTTTCAATAAGATTTTTGATGAAGTGGGAAGTGAGGAAAATCATTCAATACAAGTTTTTTTTTTAAATATATATGGGTTACCACAAAAAGAAACCCTTTAATCCCAAAAATATCCCCAAAATATCCCCAAAATAGTTCGTTTAGACACGAGGTTGTTTTTTTCGATAGTTTTTTCCGATAACCAAATACAATATATTATATCGAATAAAATATTTTCAATTTCCATAAGGTTATCTAATTATCACGAAAAATAAACCCTATTTTTATAACTAAAATATACTTTTTAGAAACTAAATAGTTCCTTTTTTAAAATATCGAGATATCGCTTAGGTTACTTTCAGCGAGCGCTATATAGTCTATTCCTTACTAAATCGGAACAGAGAGAGACGAACTAACTTAAAACAATGATCTGTCGTTGCTCCGCGTGGCTTAAGTTGAACGGAGTAATTCAAAATATATCATTTGATTGCCGTTATTGGTGGGCGATTGATGGTATGGAGTACTTTTAGCGCAAGTACGAGGTGCATGACTGCAAACCTACTTTTGTGTTTCGTGATATAAGTGTTGTGAAGATGTGTCCTTATATTCAAGGTTTATTTGTGTTTATTTTCCCCTTAACCATAAACTTGATCCTCTGTTGTTATTAACATACTTTATATTAAATAAAAACTAATCTTATTTGGTTTTACGTGGTTGTAAAAATAAATGTTTTCATGCAACAAACATTGTCGTTAATTTTTGTGTTTTATTAAGCCTTATCCCCACTGATATGTTTTTTTAGGTAAGAACTTCTACGCCATTTTATTTTTTATTATGATTTCCTTACTTTATTTTCTCAAAATAAACATCACTGATGATAGTCTGGGGCAAAATACATACTACCTATTATAGATATATTATATATTATAATATATAAAATAAGGTCATTAACTGGCTATATTAATGTTTCAGCTTCACATGTATGTTTGTATGTATGTTTGTTTGTAACCGATTTCTTTGAACCCGATTTTGACCCACTTGAAACGGTCAGATTTAATTTAAATTTTGTAGACTTGTCAAGAACCGCTGACAATACAATAAATTGATAAGTTTATCTCATTATCCTGATCAGGATCGCCGGAATTAAATCATTTTCTAACAGATCCTCTGTATGAGAGTGAGAGCGATAGAGCTCACCGTATGCGCATGCGTACTATCTACCTACTTTCCGGCTCGAGCACTCGGATTAATAGTGTTGGTACATTCTTTCGCTATCAGTTGGTCCGTTGGCCGAGCGGGTATGTTCGGGGTTGTGGTTCCAATGCTTTGAATCTAGCCATTTAAAAAAAAATGGATCCACTGCTTTAAATCTAGCCATTTCAAAAAGTCATTGTTAAATTAGTGACAGTATTCCGTCTCTACTCCGGACCTCTCTATGATTATCTCTACTCAAAAAAAATTTTTTTCTTACCATAACTCAAACTAAAAAATGCAAAATAAATATAGTTTAAAAAACTAAAAAACACGCTTTAATAATTATTAATGAAACTAAAAAGCGGAAAAAAAATATAGTTTAAAATAATCCTTGAAATTCTTAATTAAGCAAAAAATAATAATGAACGATAAACATTAGTATTATTGTGAAAAAAGCGTGGGGCGCTTTGTGCTATATTTTTCGTATATCGAGCACCCCACGCTTTTTTCATAATAATACTAATTTTATCGTTCATTATTATTTTCCGCCTATATTAAGAATTTAAAGAATTATTTTAAAATATATTTATTTTCCGCTTTTTAGTTTGATTAATATTAAAGCGTGTTTTTTAGTTTTTTAAACTATATTTATATTCTTTAAAACTAGGTACCTATACCTAGGTAACTGGCTCAAAACGTCAGTCACTACAGAGATTTAATTTGGCTAAAGAAAAGTAAAGAAATCTAATTTTAAAAATGAAATGAAATGGCGAATAGGTCACTGAGGGCCAATCCTAAAAAAAAGGAGCTCAGAAAAAGATAATTTAGTAGTAGCTAATGATAAAAAAAAAATGTTCATAGCTGGCAGACAATTTTTAGCATTAAAAAGCAATATACATGACCTCAATTATTCACAAAATCACATTTTTTATAGAGAAAATATATTTTTTAGGGCAATAGAGTTGTCTTTTAGCAGCAAAAAAAAATATATAAAAAACGAGTATATTGAGGTTAAAATGTCATTTCAAAAAAATGAACCAAGTAGCTAGTTGCTTTTTCGGCGCCGATTTAATGCGGATTTTTAGCTACGGCTAATTGAGTTTTCTCTCAGTGTATTTTATATAAGTATAAAAGGTTGACCCGCGTCTTTATCATAACGCTGTATATTAGCGAGGAACGTAGCCCCTTACCAACGGTAAGCGATTCGTTTTTATTATGCCGAACGGAACAGGAAGAAAACAGCATAATTAATTAAATTATTATTAAAAAAAATAATCATTACATAGATAATTGGGAAGTAAAAACAAGTACCTAGTTAACGCTATTAAATTCCCACGAAGACCAAAACAATTCAACTCGCTACTAATGTAATTCATTTCTCTTTCATTATTTCATAAATAATTCATCGTGATTAACGGTTATATTACTTGCACTTACTTTAAATTTCCGTTAAATAGTTAAAGTGCCATAAATTATTTCATTTTCTCCACCTTAGGTAGCCGTTCTTTAATTCGGTTATGGTTTATAGTTTTTTGCATTACGCAGGTATTGCGTGATAAAGAGATATTTTACCGTACTATCTCGAGGAAGATCTCATACTTTTCTATTTACTTTTGGTACCTATATCAGGGACGCAGTCAGGGGGAGGGGCCCGTCCAAGCCATCCCCCTTAAACAAAAATTATGTGAACTGATGCAATGACTTCGACTTTGTTCACAGGGGCGGATGGGCCAACCGGGACACCCGGAGATTTCCCGGTGCGCCGGTCCCGCCGCTGTTTGCCAACTTTTTTCTTTTCTTTTTTAACAATTTGAATTTTTATGTTATCTTTATGTTGAATATTTTTTATTTAATTTTTATATTAATAATAAATATTGAGCCTAATGAATAAAAATTAAGCAATTACTTTTTAGTAAAAACAATTGCTCGACTAGCAAATGCTATAAGTAAAAGCGATCGCTAGATCTGGATATGCGATTGCTGTTTTTCTTACACCTCTGTAGCAGATGCTTATTCAACGCAAGTTCAGACGTGGCTTATCCACTTTTTCAGATTATAGGTTTCATGTTCAGCTTGGTGTTTGGTGCCTAATTTGCAAAAGTGTTGACGTAAATACAACAACGTTGGTCTATTTATTTAGTACAATAGTAATCTGTTACGTTTTTGTGGAAAATAGGAAACTTATATTTGTGATATGGCAGATTTCAGTGAAAATGAGGAAAATGATAGTAGTGATGGAGAAATTAAAAACAAGCAATTGGTATTCGTTCACAAATTAAAGGAACATAAATAAATCTCTTTAACCACAATCGTTTAGCTTCCACAACAGCTTCAGCACTTGTAGGAAATTTAATAAAAATATTGGCCTTCTCCAAAACTGCATCCATTGCATCCATGTATTACAGACAGTAGTTTGGTGAACACCGAATTCTTCACCTACAGAATTTGAAAGCCCGGATCCGACAATTTCCGCAGAAAGACTTTAATCTTATTTAAAGGCGACAGTGCACCACCTTGCCTTTTACCAGTATCAGTCAAAAAATAATTTGCCAACCACTCAACATTTTCGCAGTAAATCGATATAAATTTCTGAAATCTATTTCTGCAATTTTTACGTACACTGTAGATTTTTCTTTTACGGACGTTCATATACTCAGCCATAATTGAAGACACAAATTAAGAGCAACGCACGTGGTGAACTAAAGTAGACTGCTACCAAGCAAATGATGCAGGGATTGACCTACCTTAAAAAGTTTGAAGCGATTCCTACACTAGAAAAAGCGATTCCTTAATTTATTCATCACATTTTAAGCAAACGATAGCAATCGCTTCTATTTTTTAAGAAAAGGCATTGACTAGAAGCAATTCCTGCACTTTTAAGCAATTGTTGGTCGCAAAAGCAATTACTTTAGTTTTTATTCATTGGCTTTCAAGAAATTACTTCGATTTTATAAGAAAAAGCAATCGCTACATTTTTATTCATTAGGCTCATTTTTTTCACCTAAATGTGTTTTAAATGTAAAAAATAAAGTTTGTTTTTTTATTTATGAGTTATTATAAAAAATATGTGTATAAGTATAAGTGGATGAAAAAATACATATTTATATCTTTTAATTTTTTTATTGGATCGACGTGCCGCGCGCCGTTTCAATTGACTTCCCGCGCCGGTCCGAGGTATCCCATCGTCCCCTGTTTGTTCACCAGTTTAACAACAAACTACGTAATTATAAAGGCATAATATTTATGTGCAGTGGCGGCGGCATAATAATCATAATAACGAAAAAAAAAGGACAAAGGGGGCGAAGGAATGGCTGATGAAGAGAAACCAGTTATCCCATATTAACCTGTTAAACAACCTGAAATTGGACCTGGCAAATTGGTTTATTTAAAAAAATTATGCCCAAGATGACGGTCTTCCAATGGGTTTATCTCTCTCTCCGGTGGTGGCTAACCTGTATACATGGAATGGTTTGAGTTACACGCTATTAAGACTACCAAGATTAAACCTAACCTTTGGATTCGATATGTTGATGATACCTTTATTATCTGGACAGACAGCAACGAAGAGCTGATTCGGTTTTTGGAACATATTAATAGTATAAGACAATCCATTAAATTTACCATGGAAACAGAAAAACATTCTACTCTACCATTTATCGATGTTCTCGTCAAACGAAGTGCTGAAAACATAAAAACTTCAGCGAACAGGAAACCCACTCACACGGGGCAATACCTTCATCACGGATCGAATCGTTCAAACTCCATAAAACAGGACATAATTCAAACTCTTTATCACAGAGCATTTAACGTTTGAAATAATCCGAAAGACCTTAATATTGAAATTTCAAACATCAAAAAAGATTTAAAACACAATGGTTACCCTGAAACCTTTTTAACTAATACCATCTCAAAACTTAAAAATCGCGAAGTAAAAACTAATACAGAAGCGAAAGAGAAGCAAGCATTTCTTGCAATACCTTATGTCAAGGGGATTTTTTAAAAGATTAGAAGAATAACCAACAAGTATAATATCAAAACAGCCTTTAAATCCGGAATTGATCTTAGATTCTTACAAAAGTAAACACAAAAAATTGTATCTATCAAATTCCTTGCAAGTGTGGCGAATCGTACATTGGAAAAACAAAAAGACCTCTTCCCGTACGAATTAAAGAACATCTGAAACATACTCAAAGAGGTGAAACTTCGAGATCAGGTATAGCGGAACATGTATGGACCAACCCACATATACAGTGGTCAGAAGACCAGAAATTTTTGGACACGGAACAGCACTGGAGAAAACGAAAATTCAAAGAAGCAGCTTTCATGAATCAAAGTACCGGTATATTTAGTAAACAAAGTATAGATATCCCCAATATCTGGAAGCCTCTTCTTGTCCAAAACCAACAGCTTAAACTTCACACTCGATTAAACACGTAGGCGGAGTCATCAAGCTTCATTGCACATGGATAGAATTTAAGACAGTAGCCTTAGAATTATAATTTAGTTTACACTTGAAAACAGTTAGAGATACTAACTAACCGAAACGTTGTGTTTAGTAAGAAAATAAAGACAATGGAAGTAAGTAATATTACTTCATTGTCTACCACCTTCAAACAAACAGATTGGTTTAATTATTTGCAAATGGATTACTAAACCTTTTGTACTCTATTAAAATTAGTAACCCCTCTTGCCATCAAACAAGACACGCAGTTAAGACAAGCTATTACACCACATAAGCGAGTTGCAGCTATAATGTATCCAAAGTCAGTGTGATGACATTCCAACCGGCGGTAAACAGTCTCAAAGAGACCGACCATTGTATGCCGTATGGAATGATTGGAATGTCATCACACTGACTTTGGAAAAACAATACCTTAAGATTCCTTGCTTCAGGCAGAAGTTACAAGGATTTCCGGTTATAATCTCTCCTCAAGCGGTGGGTAAGTTATACCAGTGACATGTCATGCAATTTATTATGTTTTAAGGAAACAGTATTTAAAGGTAAAGACAAAAATTGCACTTTAAATTGAATAATTTCTATTATAACCCAGCAGACATTTAAAGCCTCTAATTTGGAGAAACTTACCTATTTAAGTAAAAAATAGTCTATTTTTTACTTCCAAATCGGCTTTTTGGACCAAACGGCCAAACAGACTAACTGTTTGGCCAAAAGAACGTGATTCGAATGTCTTCAAAGTCGCACAATATAAGAGGCCCAAAAGATGGTCCAAAATAGTAGATATTTACCTTGTTAATCGACTTGACAGTTAGGTCTAAGGAAAGTCAGTAATAGGCGCAAAAGCAGGTTATTTTTTTCGCTAATCTATATCGGCCTCATGAAGATGTAGTTCTACTACGAAACGGACGTAACGCCAAAACATTTTTAATTATAGTGACAAATAACAAAGTATATATTTGTTTTCATTTTACATAGTTATAAAAATTATATTTACATTTTGATTATACACTAGTATTTATTGGGGGTTTCCGGAGTTTGCAGGTATATTGTTAGGGGTTGTTTATTGTCACTTAATACCAGTATGGTACGCATGTGACTTGTCTTTTACATGGAATCAACCGATTCGCAGAAACCGTCAGAACTGAATATACTTTGGTAAATAAATTAATTTCAAATGTAAAAAACTGTTTCTTAAAGCACCTCTAAGAGTGATAAGGATATAAGATGTATAAGGAAAGATTACCAGGAGTTAGTTTACCTCCAGAACCTGTAATTACCCGGTGGAAACATGGATTAAGGCCGCAATATTCTACGCAGAGCATTTCGAAGCCAATAAAGAACTACTTTTCGATTTACATGACGATTCGCAGTGTGGTGTGCAAAGTAAAGAGTTGCTAAAAAGTGCAAGTGCAGCCAAAGATTTCAGTTTTATACCGTACATAATATCCTCGTTGGAGAGTAGCAATTTAAGTTCAAAGAGAGTCAATTAGTATTGTTGAAACTTTTTCCGCTAAATGTAACAACATTTCCGGTAAAGTAGGAGGTCAAGTAAGGAACAGATTGGATGTAACTGTAAAAGAGAATGAAGGATTTAAATAGTTAACTGCAGTAAAAATATTTATGAGGGTAAACCATCCAACGGCCTTGGCCTTATATTTTGCTACCTAAGTTGCAGTATTGCCCGATTACATCAGTAGATGTTGAAGGAAACTTCTCTTTGTATAAACATATTTTTACTAATAGAAGACAATCATTTTTAGTTGGTCTTTTAAAAAATTTTAGGTTAAAAAATTGTTTACTTTCATTTTTCTTTGTTTTTTTTACATTTTTTTTAAATAAACATATTTTTTAGGAACCCAATGTTGAAATATTTATTTATTTATTTATTTATTCCAGCAGTAATAACAATAAATCAACAATAAATCAACAAATATCCAATATTCTACTCAATAATACATCATCAAACTCAAATCCTTTAATACTGCTTTTAGTGCACAATTGCATCTGATGCTGTGTGTGCACTCCTTACCTAAATAACTTTTTAATTTATGAGGTATGTGAAAAAATAACAAAACATAAATCTACTATTCTAGTTTTCTACTCATTTTCTGGCCGAGGTTAAGGTGGATTCATAGTCGCCGTAACGTAAGCCGTAAGACGTAAGCCGTAAGAGTTAAGACGTAAGAGAAAACATACCATTCATAGTCAAAAGTTAAGACGTAAGAAATTTCAAAATTGTAGGTTATGATTTTTTGTTGTTCCTTAACTACCTCACTCATTTTAACCGTTAATATATTATAATATTACTGTAATAACAAAACTGGAAAATGCTAGACAAAAAAGCAAAATGGCGTTAAAATGAAATCACCAAAAATAAACAAAGGAAATCTCCCTCCCGTCCCGTCGACTGTCATTCAAAATTGGTAATGACGGCCGGGTATGCACGAGTAAGGCCGATCCCGACCGAAACTTAAGACGTAAGACGTAAGAAATGGAAATAAACCATTTCGTGTTACGGCTTACGTCTTACGTTACGGCGACTATGAATGCATGTATTTATAATCATATGTTTATTTTTCTTACTGCTTAACCTTACGTCTTACGGCTTACGTTACGGCGACTATGAATCCACCTTTAATCTATTTTACTTTTGTGCTTCTTTACCTCATTTTACTATAATAAATTAAGAAATATTGCATACCAGTATGCATATTTGGTAAAAAATGCAAACAACTGCATATTTTAAAGGCAACCAAGACATATACATGCGCATATTTTGGCTGAATTTAAGTGCATATAATTCGCCCTTTAATTATGAATAACGATAAAAAATAACGATATTATATATTATTATATATATTAAAAAGAAGTAGTTCCACCACTCCACTTAAAGTTGTTACGGATTGATTCTTCAACTTTATATAAAAGCAAAATTTTAAAAAGTATTCCGTATGCTTTAATGTTAAATTGATTTCGTACATTTTTACTTTATATTGCATTGTCCGCATTGCATCTAGTATAAAAAATACAAATAAAATCCCTGTAAACGGTCGCATTTTATTATTTCTTTTCTACCCAACCAAGTAAAAATGTTTTATTTCTATAATTTGACATCAGATTCAATTAATATTTTAATTGAATTTTTTGTAAAAAATGGTGTCAAAGCTCTAGAAAAATATGGAACTAAGCCTTGAAATTATTGCCAACGTCAAAAACATAAAATTTCAGTGTCATAAAGTAAAACATTTTGCAACCGAATCTCGTTAGACTTTCCGAAACCCAAACAGAAAATAGTATATTAACGTACACGTTTTATAAAGCATCATTTTATAGTACGCGTCCATGTTAAAAAACGAGCCGCTTGCGGCGAGTTTTATAACGGGACAAGTGCTTAAGACTGCTTTATATAACACGTACGTTATACTATTTTTTCTAATTTGTAGTTTTTTCAATAAAAAACACATATTTAAAAAGAAAATAAATCCTTCAAATTTTGTAAATTTTTATGTCTAAATTTTATGTTGGTAATACTATTTTTTATCATAGTAGCCCCTGGACAACAAAAATTATTTTGCGAACTGTCATTTTTTGATTTATTGACCCATTTTCACCACGAGATTCTAAAGTTATTTTAGCGATATGAGATTTGAAATTGGACGGAATACGTTGTGTGATCCTTGTACATTCGGTACATATACAGAGCGTTCGGAAATTCGGGCGATTTTGCTACTTTTTTCGAATTTTAAAAGACGTGATTTTACGTCACGGCATTGCAATTTAGTATAGGGAAGATGGAAAATTCAAATAAAGTTGAAGTTAAAATCGACATTGGAAGGTTAGTAGATTGAATTTTGAAAAGGATTTGGCAGAAAATGATAGCTTGAAGCATCTACAAAAGATTGATTTATAGATTTATGCAACCAACATACATGACTGTTATCCACACAGAATAAAAAAGTAGGTTATCAAGCTATTTTTCCTCTGCGAAAAATGGGTTTTCTCGTAAATCACAAAGGCCGCGCAAGTCAATGAAATAAAACATGTCATGTAGGGCCAACCTTTAAATAATAAAATTCGGAGTTCGAACTCGCTAGCGCGTTCGAAATAGATCTGTTTCGAGACAAAATTAGGAAAAAAACATTATTAAACTGATTATAGGTAGTGTCTATCGAGGTTTCTATGTATTACAAATAAACGACGGAACAATAAAAATGTAGGTTAGTTTAAATAGAAGACAAGCCCACGAAGAACCCAGCTGATCGTTCATGATGCTGCAACTTTCACTCTCGATGATGACCACCGGTTGCTGCGGCGCGGCGGCTCGTCACGATTGCGAACTCTTTGAACTTGTCACGTCACGGTAAAGAAAATAAAGTATCAACTAATTACCGTGGTATTATTTCTACAAGGAAATTAGTACATTGTATATCTACTAATAGGTACCCATCAGTAGGAAAAGCTGAACATTTCTGAACGACCGTAACGATTGCATGTCGAGGCGCAAGCCGAGACCATATACGTAGGTATACTTTTAGATTCCTACCGTACGCACGGCTTGCCGGTAAGATTCCTTGGCGCTCAACAGGAATGGGCATGCGCACAACTCTCTTGCTATTAAGTTTCCCTTCTTTATCGACACACTCCAGAAACGGCTCGGCGCCATTTTTGTTTCGTTTTCTCTGTGGAGCGGAGAGAGTATTTTTTTTTTTTGGCTTTGGCAGATCTGCCATTCAGCCAGCCGCTAAGTTTTTAAGGGTTACAGATAATACGTCAAATCTATGGAGGACTTGAGGTAGAAGGCCGATCGCAATGCATTGGATTCGGTCCCAAATTAGCATCGGTAATTCAGCTTTACGAGTCGCTGTAAGATGGCGCGCGTGTTCGAAGTGGGCTATCAAATAATGGTTTCTTATGGACGCAATAACTAATTTTATTTAAATTAGTTCTTTAAGGAACAAATAAGGACTTTTATATGAATTTACACTTACTTTGTTATACTTATTAGTAAACTCGGCCTGTATAAAGTTCCAACGATGCTTGGTTTTTAAAATACAGGGTATTAAACATTCTAGCTATACCTTTGGAGCTAGAAAGAGACTTATTTGGCTGCGTTTTCTCTCTGAAAAAGATCCTGTCTTACACCCCGACACAAAGCAAACTCTACTTTTATAAATTGTACCATTATTTATTATAAATATGGAAATTAATTACAATACAACGTTATTTGTCTTGTCTTGCCTTCAAACATTATTTGTTATTTCGAAAAATAAAATGTCAATTGTCAAAAGTAAAAGCACAGAAAAATAAAGGGTTTAGTTAAAAACTATGGAGGATCTAGTTTTCCATATTAAAAACGAAGAAGAAGAAGACAACATCAGCCCACTTCGGACGCGAGAGCCATCTATCGGCCAATAGCGAACTAACCAAAATACCGGGACAGAATTTGAAAATGCTGCCATTGTCGATCGGCCTCCTACCCTATAGTTCTCCATAGTCAAATCATAAGAAAAAGAAAAAAAAAAAGAAAAGGAATAAACCTAAAAGGAAAGAGACAGGGTTACTCGCTTCTCACTCTGGGCCGATCAGAGCATTTTATAAACAAACAGGAGGGCCCTGAGAAAACACATAACAATAGGAATTTAGGATATCTACATTTCTTAAGGATTCCGATATAAAATTACGATTATAACTTAATGATTACAGTTTAATGTTATTTCTATGTAAGAAGGACATGACAGCCTTCTGCGCCTTTACATTGTTTACCTCCGACAGGACGTGGAGTAAGTTTAGGGGAGCCATGATTTGGCATTCCGTTATTAGAATATTATACAATATTATGTTGTTGGAGTATTTTCGGCATTCGACAAATATACAGTGAGGACCTAAAGTCCGTCCCCGCCCCTCTAACTTCTAAACCGTTCGGTATATTTTAATGAAATTTTGAACGATAATATTTGAGCAAGTCTTGCACTTTTTGACATACCAATGACAGCTTTAAATGTCAAGATGACAGCTGGGTCCGCTTTTGGAATATTTTTTTAAATGGAACACCCTGTATATTTTTACTTTTTTAAATTCCACATAAAATTATAATTATTTTTTATTAAATGCATTATTAGTCTATACTTCATAGTTTCCGAGATATTGACTCTCGAAAAGTGACATTTTTGAACTTTGATAGCTTATAACCGTACGTCTTAGAGCAAAACGGCTTACATGTCCCTATCTTCAATTTTTATTATCTTCCCAAAAAAATCAACTTCCGGTTAAACCGGATGTAACTCGAAAGCGGGAAATTTAGTTGTTCCGGTTTAACTGGAAGTTGATTTTTTTGGGAAGATAATAAAAATTGAAGATAGGGACATGTAAGCCGTTTTGCTCTAAGACGTACTGTTAGAAGGTTATAAGCTGTCAAAGTTCAAAAATGTCACTTTTCGAGAGTCAAGATATCTCGGAAACTATGAAGTATAGACTAATAATGCATTTAATAAAAAATAATTATAATTTTATGTGGAATTTAAAAATGTAAAAATATAAAAATTTAAAAAAAATATTACAAAAGCGGACCCAGCTGTCATCTTGACATTTAAAGCTGTCATTGGTATGTCAAAAAGTGCAAGACTTGCTCAAATATTATCGTTCAAAATTTCATTAAAATATACCGAACGGTTTAGAAGTTAGAGGGGGGGGGGGCGGACTTTCGGTCCTCACTGTATGATCCAAATCACATGGAACGGCACAAGTCTCACAAAGTTCTGATTCAACCACATTAATTTTTTTAAGGTGAGCAGGATAACTTGCATGTCCAAAATTAGTAGAGAGTAAAAATAATAATTAAATTGAGAAAAAGCCTTCTATTCCTTATAAGAATTCCCATACCTACTCTTTATACAACTGTTTAATACTATATGTGATAGCGACGCGCTTTCCTACTGTACGACAACAAAAATTGCTAGACCGTTGTGTAGTGATAATATCACGGTAATTTAGCCAATAGGAAATAGGAGTTAATGCTACCATAGAATGGTGTATAGCCATTAATGCTCTGAATATGCACAGTAATCATCAGGTTCTATTGGGGTTGTTATCTGGTTTTATGTACTGTATTAGTTCCGACTGGCAGTTGTAATGAAACTTGACATTAATCATAATAATATTTGCTTGCTACGATTTTTTTTTTTTTTTTTTTTTTTTTTTAATTATTTATTTTACGTCGGCCTTTTTCCGCAACGAGGCCAATCACCGACGCCAGGGAATTTGTCACACACTATCTGGTAATTTTTGCCGAATCCCTCTTTGTCGAGGGTAGGGTTCTTTAACGTGCCAACATCCATGACACGGGGCCCACAGTTTAACGTCTCTTCCGAAAGACGGCGCCACCTCTTAAACCAAATTCCAAATTTAACATCGACGTTGCCGGCACCGGGAATGGAACCCGGGCCTACGATCTATGAGGCCGCTGCGCTGACCACCAGACCACAACGTCGATGCTTGCTACGATTAATAAAGCATATAGTTACCACTATAAATCAGTACTGTAGTTTTCAAAAATTTAAATAGCTTAGCTGTGATATTGTTCTTGTCATTTAAAATTACATATGAATCTATAAATTATGCAACATGGTTTACTGAGATGGTAAAATCCGTCCATAGATTATAAAGTCCAATACTAAAGATGGGTTGCGCGAAATAAGAATCTTCTATTGCTTTATCTGACATGCAAAGTTTAAAAAACCTAAATACAAAGTAAAAATAAATTAATTGAAACAGGTATTGTTACGATCAATAAAATTGCAACTCAGACAGTATAGCTAGAAGACTCCGAACAACGATGTGAATTGCGCAATAAATACGTTAAAACTAATAATACGATCGCTATACGAACACCCATCAACGTCTTGTGGATTATAGGTTCCAACGGATACAATTCGCTTTTAGGGGCGCTGTTCTGCTTTCTTAGTTGTGGAGAAAGCCCTTTACTGGGAACAAAATGCGTCGCATTGAAAAGATACAATTTATTTCTTAACAAAATTGCTGTATTAAAAGTAGTTCATTATTCAACAACACTATGCTGCTAATGGAGCTGATTACTTCCAATTAAAACACTATTCTAGCAAATCTAGAATTGATATCACACTAAAACGGGTTTGATACACTAGCACTTTAATTAATATGGGTTAATCAAAAATAAGCTATCAATACAAAGTACGTCTTAGCAAACCTATTGTATTAGATAATTTTTTTCAGTTTATTAATCCTAAATAGGGTTTCCTGCTATATTATAACGAAATCAAAAAAGTACGCCTCGGAGTCATTCACGTGAAATATGCATCAATGAACCCTAAAAATTACGGCTACTTCTTTTCCATATGCATGTAATTGCTTTTTTTAAATAATATTAACCGGATACAAGTGATTATGTTTACATCGTTTTGTAGTTTTGATACAGTTTCTTTACTAACTGCTGTACTAACAAATTAACACGACCACAGTCCAGTTGTACCATGTAACCTCAACGCAAAAACCCGAAACTATTCGAACGGAGAGAAGGAAGATTAAAATTTAACCAAAAATTGCGACATTCCATCAAAAAACAATAAAATACGACTTCTTTTAGATAAAAATCGAAAACTTATATAATATTAATAATAAATAATTTGTTATTTAAAAATTTAGTAACGCGTGGTCGGAGGTGTTTAGTATCTTCAGGCCAGCGGAAAATTGAAAGTAAACAAAAAAAATTTTACATTATTATCGCATAACTTTGGTCAAACCTAACGCTAACCGAATGTTGGTAAATTTGTCGGTATATGGTAATACCAAATGGTGTTTACTACTTTCAGTGATCATCCACAATGTGCCGGTTATAGATTTAAATTGCCCAGGTAAATTTTGCAGCGTCAGCGTGCAGAAAGTGAAGCACATACAACATGTGTCTCCTTTTAAAGTAAAGTAATATTTATTTTTATTGATACCCTATTTCGCTTATTTAAAGTACGCCTCAGCGTGTTTAAATCCCACTTTCAAAAACGCGCGTGTTTAAAGTTACCATGGCAACATCAACAACCCGTGAAACGTGAAGTCTAAATATGTCAACTTTTTGATTATTGATTTGACAGAATTACCTTTTAACGTCAAATAAAGTATTTTTTTAAGCAATACACAACCAATGTCAACGGTGACAACAATGAATTTTATGTGACAGATTGGAAGTTATTTTTTGTTCTCCTCATTTTCATGACAACGACATCAGGTATCGACCATTTCACTTACTTACTAAGTTATTATTTCCATTTTTTGTAATATAAATACCAATAAGTGTACCAATAAAAAAAATAATGTAAAGTATTCGTGGATAACTGATCTTTAAAACACTAGCTCTATTTCAAGCACTCCGGCTACGCCGTCGTGCTTGCAAAATCGCGCGTGTTTTAAAGACCTTAATTTCCACTTATACTTTAATATACCTACTAATTTATTTCTCAGGCATAATAAAAATGAAACCAAGTAGACGTTCCATTTTTATTAGCTTTAACATGTTTTACAGTATTTAAGAAAAAATACACTGAGAAAAAGCCTTGTATTCCTTATAAGAATTCACATACTCTTTATACAACTGTTTAATACTATACAGGGTGTTCATTTGAAAACTTCCCACCTCGATTTTCCTGCTTTAAAATGAAAATGTGGAAAATCGCTCGGACCCGTCGATTTTTATTTCGAGGGGGACATCTTTTGCGTATATTGTCAATCTTGTTACCTTAAGCCCCTAGGAGGAAGGGGGGTAAGATCTAAATCTTAAATGGATACCCCTATTTTATATAATTTATATATTTAAATAGGGGTATCCATTTAAGATTTAGATCTTAGATGAAGAGGATTAACAATATACGCAAAAGATGTCCCCCTCGAAATAAAAATCGACCGGTCCGAGCGATTTTCCACATCTTCATTTTAAAGCAGGAAAATCGAGGTGGGAAGTTTTCAAATGAACACCCTGTATGTAACAGCAACGCGCTTTTCTGCTGTAAGACAAGGAAAATTGTTAGATCATTGTGGAGTGATAATATCACGGTAATTTAGCCAATAGGAAATAGAAGTTATGGCTACCATAGAATGATTTATAGCCATCATTGCTCTGAATACTCACAGTAATTATTAAGTTTTATTGGCGGTGTATAGTGTATTAGTTCCGACTTGCAGTTGTTATGAAAATTGACATTAATCATAATAATATTTGCTTGCTACGATTAATAAAGCCTATAAGCATAAGGAAAATTTCTAGTGCTTGGAAAACTGCTAACGTTAAACCTGTTTTTAAAGTTTTAAATCCTTCCAGCCATTTTGATTATAGACCAGTAGTTTACCAACACTGACAAAGATTTTAGAGAAAATAGTAGCCAAACAGCTAAATCACTTTTTGAATATTAACAATATTTTGCCTTCAACAGAGTCAGGCTTCCGTGCCAATCATAGTCCTACCACGGCATTGTTAAAAATAACTGATGACCTTTTTAGTGCTTACGACAACCAACTTAACACTTCATTGATCTTATTGGATGACAGCAAAGCTTTTGACACTATAAATCACAAAACACTATATCTTAAACTCAAATATTTCGGTTTTGATGATTCAACTCTAAATTTTTTTAAAAACTATTTTGAAGGCAGATACCAGAGAGTTGTATTAAAAGAGAATACGTCAAAGCTTCTACATGTAAATAAAGGTGTGGCTCAGGGCAGCATCCTGGGTCCTATAATTTTTTCCCTTTACACAGCTGATTTTTGTTATTTTCTAAAATACTGTAGTTCACATCAATAGGCTGATGACACCCAGATATATTTTTTATTTCATATGTTGTTTCTGCTGTTAGTAATGGATAAAATTAACCATGATCTAGCAACAATCTCTAGGGTTTCTAAGGCTCACGGATTGGTGCTTAATGAGGCCAAAACTAATGCTAATGGGGAAGGATAGAAAGGAGCTCTTTGACAACCCTGCTTTTAGGATCATACTTAACGGGGTTGCTTTACCACCAGTTAATACTTGTAGGAATCTAGGCTTGTATATAGATGCTGATTTAAGGTTTAATTCTCACGTTAACAACTTAATAAAATAGTATATTAAAGTATACGTTTCATAAGAAGCGGTTTTAGCGCACGCGTCTATTTTAAAAAACGAGCCACGAAGTGGCGAGTTTTTTAATTGACACGTGCGCTAAAACGCCTTATGAACCACGTGCTTTATACTATTTTTCTATTTGTAGTTTTTTCAATAAAAAATACATATTTAAAAAGAAAATAAATCCGCAAATTTTTATGTCTAAATTTTATGTTGGTAATACTATTTTTTATCATAGGAACCTCTGGACAACAAAAATTATTTTGCGAACTGTCATTTTTTGATTTATTGACCCATTTTCACCACGAGATTCTAAAGTTATTTTAGCGATATGAGATTTAAAATTGGACGGAATACGTTGTGTGATCCTTGTACATTCGGTACATATACAAAGCGTTCGGAAATTCGGGCGATTTTGCTAATTTTTTTTGAATTTCAAAAGACGTGATTTTACGTCAATTTTTCAATTTCAATGTTACCAACATCAAATAAAGAAAAAAACGCGTATCGAAATAGCTTCATTATGAACTTATTATGAACGTCAAATAGAAAAAATAGTATATTAAAGTATAAGTGGGTGGATATTAAGGTCTTTAAAACACGCGAGATTTTGCCAAGCACGATGGCGCAGCCGGAGTGCTTGAAATAGAGCAAGTGTTTTAAAGACCAGGTATCCACGAATACTTTACATTATTTTTTTTAATTGGTACACTTATTGGTATTTATATTACAAAAAATGGAAATAATAACTTAGTAAGTAAGTGAAATGGTCGAATTCGTGATGCGATATACCTGATGTCGTTGTCATGAAAATAAGGAGAACAAAAAACACCGTTGACATTGGTTGTGTATTGCTTAAAAAAAAATAGTTTATTTGACGTTAAAAGGTAATTCTGTCAAATCAATAATTCAAAAGTTGACATATTTAGACTTCACGTTTCACGGGTTGTTGATGTTGCCATGGTAACTTTAAAACACGCGCGTTTTTGAAAGTGGGATTTAAACACGCTGAGGCGTACTTTAAATAAGCGAAATAGGGTATCAATAAAAAAAAAACATTTTTTACACCAAAGCTAGTATATTTGCATAAAGATATTTTCAGTACTGATTTAAAACTTAAGTTAACCAATTCCTTGGTATTATCACAATTGACTTATTGTAACATCGTATACTGGCCTGCATTGTTGAGAAGGGATAAAAACAGCCTACAAAAAATCCAAAATTCCTCTTTACGTTTTTGTTATAACCTCCAAAAGTATGATCATATAACTGCAAGTCTGATAAATTCCGGTTGGCATAATGTTGAAGAACGTTTCAAATTACAATTGGTTAAAACTGTTTTTAAAATTACTGGTAGTGGTTCTCCATCCTATCTACTTGATATTTTTGTGATACGCATAACCTGCATACCAGACATAGAGAACTATTTAGTGTACCTCGTCACAGAACGTAACTCTTTAAGGGATCGTTTTCCTATAGTCACACTGTATAACTCCCTTCCACTCCGTTTTAAGACCTCCCAATCAATTTATATGTTCATTAGATTAGTTAAGAAAGAGATATTGGGGAGCAGAGATCGGACTTTGAGATGAATATTGATAGTGATATAACTAACGGTTGTTTTTATGTTTTTTTTTTCATTTTTTTAAAGTTTTTGGACAGTTTTTAAATATAGTGTAATTATTATAAAGTTTCAGAACTGTAATTTTAAATTTCGTCACATTAATCCAATCGGAAAGTCCTTTATCCGCCACTGAGGTATGATAAAATACTAACATTACATTATTTAAACTATTTCCCCGTTTCTCTCACAGTTAGCAAAACTAAAAGAAAACATATGCAGCAGTTAAATAAAGATCATCTGTCTAGTAACATAATTTATATTACCAGATGATTTAACAAAACACTACTTGCAGCATTGTAAATAACTAACAAACAAAGCCTTAATAAAAGAATTATATCTCCATAATACCTACTTAAAGTTACGTAACTCTTTTGCCCAGAGTTAGTTGAATAATAATTAAGTTATTATTAAATAACCAGATGCGTTAGTGAAAGAAGAAAGTTCATAACTGATGGGATGTGAGATAATTTGAATATTGTGCTTGCTATATTTATAGCATTTTGTATTACAGCATCGTAAAAAATGCTAAATCACAGAAGAAGGGTAGGAAACATACGTTCGATTTATTAGTGACATAATGAGCCTAATAAATAAAAATGTAGCAATTATTGCTTTTGCGTCCAGCAATTGCTTAAAAATGCAGTAATTGCTTCTAGTCAATGCTTTTTCTTAAAAAATAGAAGCAATTGCTATCGTTTGCTTAAAATGTGATGCGAAATTAAGGAATTGCTTTTTCTAGTGTAGCGATCGCTTCCAACTTTTTAAGGTAGGTCGACCCCTGCATCATTTGCTTGGTAGCAGTCAACTTTAGTTTTCCGCGGCATACACGTGCGTGGCTCTTAATTTGTGTCTTCAATTATGGCTGAATATATGAACGTCCGTGAAAGAAAAATCTACAGTGTACGTAAAAATTGCAGATATAAGGATTTCAGAAAGTTATATCGATTTCGCTGCGAAAATGTTGAGTGGTTGGCAAATTATTTTTTGACTGATACTGGTAAAAGGCGAGGGGGTGCACTGTCGCCTTTAAATAAGATTAAAGTATTTTTGCGGAAATTGTCGAATCGGGCTTTTAAAACTCTGTAGGTGAAGAACTCGGTGTTCACCAAACTACTGTCTGTAAGACATACACTTCTGTATGGAAGCAGTTTTGGAGAAGGCCAATGTTTTTATTAAATTTCCTACAAGTGCTGAAGCTGTGGTAGAAGCTAAACGGTTGTGTGGTCAGAGAGATTTATTTATGTTCCTTCAATTTGTGAATATATCAATTGCTTGTCTTTAATTTCTTCATCACTACTATCACTTTCTTCATTTTCACTGAAATCTGCCATATCACAAATATAAGTTTCCTATTTTCCACAAAAACGTAACAGATTACTATTGTACTAAATAAATAGACCAACGTTGTTGTATTTACGTCAACTCTTTTGCAAATTAGGCACCAGACTGAGCATGAAATCTATAATCTGAACAAGTGGATAAGCCACGTCTGAACTTGTATTGAATAAGCATTTGGTACAGAGGTGTAAGAAAAACAGCAATTGCTTAAAAATTTTATTTATATCCAGATCTAGCAGTTGCTTTTACTTATAGCATTTGCTAGTTAAGCAATTGCTTTTACTAAAAAGTAATTGCTGCAAGTAATTGCTTAATTTTTTATTCATTAGGGTCATTCTGTTAACTTCTTAACGGCGGCCATTACAATCTAACGTGATAAGATAACTAGGTACTATAGATTGTGAAGAAAACAGAAAATAAACATGTGGGAATGAAAAAAAAAATACTGTTTATTTTATTACGTAATTATGTACACCTAAATCGAAATTAATGAACTCAAAGACGAAGGAAAACAATACAAAGGTCGCCAGACAATACATTCAAGCTATTTCGCAATTATTTTACGAATTTGCACGGTTTTATGTAATTGAAGTTGGAACAATGTAAATTTGACGGGCGCGAAATGCTCATAGAAAATATACGATTTTTTTGAGTGATAACCGTCAAGTGTTTACTTCTGGAACTGATGTGTTCTAGTAACATTTTAATTTGGGTAACCACTTATTTTTTTAGTTCATTGTTGGCCGCAACTGTTTAATGGTTAGTTGGGTTAACGTTATTCTAGTAAAAACGTTTTTTAACGAAATAAGTAAATTAGCACAATAGGAAGCAAAAAAATTTACAATATAGAATATTTAAAACAGTTTAAATTTACTATTAATGCTATAGTTCCGCCCAGGCAAAAAAATTCAATTTTGAAGAAGTAGTCCATACTCAAAGTGGAGTTAAAAGTATAGAAAAAAAGAAAAGCACAAAGTCTTTCTCCACAATTTTTTATTCAAAAAACTAGGCCAACCTAGAATGATTTATAATAGAATTGAATCGACATGTTTCGAGTGTAGAAACACTCATCATCAGGAAAACGAAGTAAATGGTACAAAGCTGATGTTATTAGCAGAAGAGAAAATAACAAGTGAGACTATATAAGCCTTAATGGGGCTTTCAATGGTAAACAAAAATTAGGGAGTTTTTTAAAAAAACTTTGTAAAAATCATCTTTAAGTGTACGTAATAAAAAATCTTTAGTTTAATTAAACTATGTCGGAGACATGTGAAGGTGGTCAAATAAGAGGGAAAGAAAAAAGAAAAAATTGTTTTTCGTAAAAGTCATGTAGATGCTTTCTGGTACCAGGCTGGTACCCCAAAAGTATTTTATTTCAAGCTAAATGGTAAGCCAATCTACCTTATTTTAGTACATTTCATTTATTACATTCCCTGTTTTTTATGTCACATGTCCATTCAATTCTATTATGAATCATTCTAGGATCGCCTAGTTTTTGGAATAAAAACTTGTGGAGAAAGACTTTGTGTTTTTCTTTTTTCTATAAAAAATTTAAAACTTTTTAAAAACTATCCAAATTACTACAGGGCGGAATATATGCAAAATGCATATAGAGTGTGACCAGTAAAGTCCGCATCATATGTGATTTTTTTTTATTAATAGCTTTATTCGAAATTTGACTTTGGCATCAAGTTCTGCTTTGACCGAGATGAAAATTAAGCAAAAAAATAGTAGTTACATGATTCGCATTATCTGTCAAATTTTAATTTTTTCCAGAAAAAGTGGGGTTTTTTCTTAAAGTATCAAAAAAAGTTATAAGAAAAAGTTTTTTTAAATGCAGTTTCTAGCCCACATGCAAAATTTCAGCTGCATAAGATAATTTTGATTTTTTACCACCCACTAAAATTTATTTTTTCTACAGACGTGCGGAAAACCCAATTTTCCGCACGGATATCAGTGCAGAAAACCCAATTTTCCGCACGGATATCAGTGCGGAAAATTGATTTTTCCACACTAGTGCAGATACATTTTTCGGAACGATTATGTCAAAATCAATAATATATCAATATCACTTTTCGGTTACCTACCATCAGCATGTGAATTTTAACAAAGAATAAGTTTTTTTTTAACAGATTCCTATAACTTAATGTAGTTATTGCTTTTTTTCTCAGAATTAGTTATTGTTACATAATATGTATGTGATTGTTATAGTTAATTAAAAATTATTAAATTTCTTTGAAATATGTGTTACTTATTTACGCACGTCTGTAGAAAAACTATTGTACCTGATACGTGCGAAAAATGTTTTCCCTGCACTCGGCTGCTTCACCGAACTCCGCTACGCGTCGTTCGGCAGACTCGTGAGAAAAAATTCATTTTCCGCACTTGTTAGGTAAATAGCTATTCGACTTAATGAACACTTTACCGATGACACTGTGTTATTTATTGTCTGTGGTAGGTGTATTACTTTCAGACAAAAACTACGTTTTCAAAAATACTTATTTTATGAAGTTATCTTATACAGGGTCAAAAATAAATAAACTTTGCATCACATGCGACCAAATTTTAATAGCCCAATTTTGATTTTGTAGAAAAACACACATTTAATATGGCGCTACTTTAAAGAAAATGTATCTGAAATAAAGCATTGTTAAAACTAAGAAGTTTTATGTAGGTTGCGTTGAGTCATATTTTACAAATTGGTGCAATTTACAAAATATGTGTAAAAAATCAAAATTATTTTATGCAGCTGAAATTTTGCATGTGGGTTAGAAACTGCATTTAAAAAAACTTTTTCTAATAACTTTTTTCGATACTTCCGGAAATAACCCTACTTTTGAATTATTTTCTGGAAAAAATAAAAATTTGACAGATAATGCGAATCACGTGACTACTATTTTTTTGCTTAATTTTCATCTCGACCGAAGCAGAACTTGATGCCAAAGTCAAATTTCGAATAAAGCTATTAATAAAAAAAACCCATATGATGCGGCATTTACTGGTCACAATGTACGAGTATAATATGCTTTTTTTGCATATTTTGTCAATTTTATAATAAAATGCATATTTTTCATAAATTATTATTTTAAGAGCATATTTTTATGTTATTGACTTTATCAAAAAATTTAAAACGTTAAAGGTTTAATGTCCAGTTCGGTACTTATTTCAGGGATTTTCCAGTCTGAAGATTATAATAATTATATTTATATTTTGATTATGCACAAGGTATTTATTGGGGGTTTCCCGGGTTTGCAGGTATATTGTGAGGGGTTGTTTATTGTCACTTAATAATGCGTTATTATTACTTGAAGTTAGTATTGCTAATATTCTTCACATAACAGTAAAACGCCACTGTTATCACTCATTCAAGACAACAATCTACTATTATTTATTAAATAAATTTGAAACATCATAACAAGATAATAAATATTCAAAACATATTATTTTCATAAAATTATGAAAACATTAGTACCTAACAAAAAGCAAGCAAAATTTAAAAAAAAATAGTATTAAGAAATTTCTCGATATCCCCTTTATTTTTTTTATAGGACAGCTTGAAGACTCCGAACAACGATGTGACCTGCGCAACAAATACGTTAATAAAACTAATACTACGGCAGCAGCGATTGCCGATCGCTACGAACCCCCACCAACGTCTTGTGGATTATAGGTTCTAACGGATACAATTCGTTTTTGGGGACGCTGGTCTGCTTTCTTAATTGCAGAAAAAGCGCTTTACTAGGAATAAAACGCAATGCTTTGAGAAGTGACAATTTATTTCTTAACAAAATTGCTGTATTAAAAGTAGTTCATTATTCAACCAGACTGTGCTGCTAATGGAACCAATTACTACCAAATAAAAACACTGTTTTAGCAAATCTGGAATTAAAATAGCACTAAAGCGAGTTTAATACAAAATACGCTATCAATATAAACTATGTGTTAACAAACTTGTTGTAGTATAGTGGATTTCACCTTAGTTTTTAATGCTTTGACGTCTCTCTTGTCAAACATATTAGCCAACACGTGATTTTAAAATCCCTAATTCTATAAACGGCTTTCAGGCACGGGCACTGGCTAGATTAACAAGACATGGATATATAACTGACCGTATAGTGGCATGTACATGACGAAGATGCACACTACACAGTTCAATACGTTGCCCTTCAATGAGCTCAAACTCGTCAAAAGCACAGCATCGCTCGTATTATATGCCGTTAGTATGTGCATCTTTGTCTTACGCATTTGCTCTCGCATATCTCTTTTCGTACTTCATTAATTCGATTGTCTTGTCGCGTTCTTTAAATATCACAGAGCCGCATTGGGACACACCGCGCACCGCGTGCATTATGCTGTTAATTCTTGATCGTTTGTGTAATTGTTTTTGGTATTTTTCAGACAGCATTTTGCTTATATTTTGTGCGTATTAGACTTTTTGGTTTTAAGCTGCCGTTTCTTTTTATGCAAAAGTAAGTAAATAATTATTAATGTCTCGGACGGTGACGACGACATCGACAGCTTGTCAGATGAAGACCAAAAATAATAGGGAACTTGCAACAAAATTAAATTTGAAAACCACAGTGAACCATTATGCTAAAATAAGTTTTACATACAGTTGTATTGAAGAGTGCTTGAGGTATCTGTTCTGCAAACGCATGGACAAAAATTTTTTTTTTGTAGTATCTACTAACATTATTTTTTCTTTATTCATTAAAAAAAAAAACCTAATTCGATAACATTACAAACTTTTGTTGTTTTATTATAAACCAACGAAAAGTTAGACCTATTTTGTAAACTTCAAACTCTTTAGAACCTAGTCTAACGAAAAAAGTATCTACCCGTGAATAAGAAAATAAAAAAGTAAATAATAAGCTATTAAATATAATATATAGATTTTTTCAACTTAACACTGCATGGTCTAAAATCCAATTAAAAAACAAAATAATTCTTTAATAAAAAACGTAGTTAATTATTGATGATACTAGATTCACGACTGCCCCTTGTATATTTTTTATTGTACTAAATTAAGAGTGTGTTTTTACCAAAATAACAGCACTTTATTATATTATGAATAAAAATTAAATGAAATTGTTTTTCTGATACTATTTCCATTCCCCTTCAGTGTTTTTTTTTATATCTTAAAAATTGCTTAGGTGATTCTCGTTTCCATCCATATAATTACAACTACAAATAAATTGACCCATGTTCACACATAATTTTTAAGTCCGGCCCTGGCCAATCCTTAGGTTCTGTAAAAAGAAATGTTATAAATGACATGTGTCAGCGGCGGCCATTAAAAACTACGGTGAAATCCACTATAGATCGTTTTCCTCAGTGTTCTTTAGTGTAGAAAATATAGCCATTGTAGGTTTTCAAATAGTGAACCTGTATAAGAATATCATTGTAACTCGTAACAGCAACAATGTTAGATAATAACTAAAACCAATATTTCGTCTTTGTAATATTGTAATAAAATAAACAAGCATTACAATCGTAAAGATTGATTAATATCGTCTATTACACAATAACCAAAGTGCATCATTTACACGCCAATATACATGTAATCATGTAATATTACCCTTTACACCATTAAAAAACGAATTAACATTTAAGTCTAACTGTGTTAAGTTTTTTTTCTCTCGACCAAATCTACTTTCTATTTCGACGCTGCTCATCATTTTACGATTTGCACACTTTTATACAACCTAATAAACAAAACCTTTAAAAAATTACAGCGTCAGGGACGGGTTCGGGAAGTTTTTGAAGGGGCCACGCAAAATATAAAAAGGTACATATTTTTTTTAAATCGGCAATTTGCTCTATTTTTTGTGTTTCGAGGCAACAGACAGAGAATCATTATCAGCACTGACATCCTGCATCCTGCAATAGATCGTATTGGTAATACATAGCAATAATAAAAATCTTCCTAGAGGGCCACAAACCTTTCCTAGAAACAATTAAAAAAGACGCCGCGAAGGCAGAAAAATTGAAAGCATGATATCAGATGATAAAAATGTTAGGTTATTGTGAAAATATTAATAAAATTATATATACAATATAAGAGGCTTCCAGATATTGGGGATATCTATACTTGGTTTACTAAATATACGGGTATTTTGATTCATGAAAGCTGCTTCTTTGAATTTTCGTTTTCTCCAGTGCTGTTCTGTATCAACAAATCCCTTGCGAGTGTGGCGAGTCGTACATTGGAGAAACTAAAAGACCTCTTCTCTCTTCTCGTACGAGTTAAAGAACATCTGAAACATACTCAAAGATATGAAACTTCGAGATCAGGTATAGCGGAACATGTATGAACCAACCAACATAATATACAGTGATCAGAAGCCAAGGTTTTGGACACCGAACAGCAATGGAGAAAACGAAAATTCAAGGAAGCAGCTTTCATGAATCAAAATACCCATATATTTAGTAAACCAAGTATAGATATCCCCAATATCTGGAAGCCTCTTCTTGTCCAAAACCGACAGCTCAAACTTCACACTCCAATAAGCACGTAGACGGAGTCATCAAGCTTCATTGCACATGTATAGTATAGTAGGACAGTAGCCTTAGAATTATATTTAGTTTACACTTGAAAACGGTTAGAGATACTAACTAACCGAAACGTTGAGTTAAGTTACAAAATAAAGACAATGGAAGTCCGACAAGGTAATTTTTTTGAAACGTATAGACTGTGATATTGACAAACATAATTTACTTACAATTTAAGTCGCTGCGTCAGCTTTTCAATAATTTTTGTACAAGTTTGTATACAAGGTTCTACAAGTTTATACCAAGTTTGTATAAGTTTGAACAAGTTTGTACAAGTCTGTACACGTTTGTACAAGTTTGTACAAGTAGTTACCCCAACCCCAATAAGACATTTTTTTTTCTTAAAATTTTTTAAAACTGGACAGGTGAAAATCGAGAGCAATAAATTTTGACTGATTTTTTTGTAAAAAAAACTGTATCATTTAAAAAAAAATTTATAACCCCCCACCAGAATTATTACCCGCCCCAAAGATCAACTCCAGATACGGGCCTGGATATATCTTTGCTTGGCTGTCGTTATAAAAAATGAAAACCTCGAATTGGAAACACCTGCAGGCAAAACTCTTTGCAATATTGGTTTAAAAAGACTTATTTTTTGGTGGGGGCGCGCCATCTCCACTCGCTGAATCCGCCCCTGTATAGCATTAATAACGTAAATGCAATCTCCTACAAAACACGTTGCGCTTCTTAAATGGATTTTAATGATGAGAGCATTATGTAATAAAATGTGAAATAAATTACCTGAAGTTGTTGAAACGATTTGTTGAAAAAAAAACTAAACGAAATTGATGATCATCCTAGAAAACGACTGATCTTCTCGACAATTATTTTACGAAATAAGATGTGGGACATAATCAATCCAACCAATGCCAAATTTGAGCTATCCACGTCACAGCTAGTATTAATGCGGAAATTCTACTCTACGAACGAAAAACCATTGGTATAAAAGCATAATGCAAAAAAGTTTTGCCGAAACCAGGGATCGAACCTGGAACCTTTAGATTTTTAGTCTTTATTTTCTTCTTTCTCAAACTCTTCATTCTTTTATATGGTATGTTACAAAGTCAGTCATTACAAAAAAAAAATAATAATAATATTTTTATTTGTTGTTTCATCGTTTGTGTTCGGGTTTGTTCGGGTTTGTTCGGGTTTGTTCAGTCCAGGGAAGGGAATTTTTTAAAATCGAATATAAAAAAACAAACAAAATCAGCAAAATAATCAATCTTCGATGTTATCGCGTACCTTACCGCAAGTCAAATATTAGTTTTTATGATTTGGCAAAAACTTAACATTTTCAAGCACAATTTCTTGTTCAAGAATTTGAAAAAGTTTTTGCCAGAGAACTTGATCCGTGGAATACTTTCACCCTTGGATTAATATAAGCATTCCTAGGTAGTTACTTTTTTCTTTTATATAATACTAGCGTGTACCCGGCCTGCGTTGCAACCCGCTGGTATAAATACAAACCCAAACAAACCCGATATATTAGTACCCGGCATGCCACTTTCTGAAATTGCACCCGTGCGAAGCCGGGGCGGGTCGCTAATTATACATAAAAACCTTCCTCTTGAATCACTCTATCTATTAAAAAAAAACCGCTTCAAAATCCGTTGCGTAGTTTTAAAGATTTAAGCACATAAGACAGGATAGCGACTTTGTTTTATACTATGTTAAGATAAGTATAGAGAAAAATATCTTTTAATCTTTTTGAAGCAATATATTGCCCGAAAAGTAGGCGTACCTACCTAATTAGATTGCAGGCCTGCAAATAAAATATACCAAAACATGTATCGGGAAAATCTGTCTTGATGTGTGTTTCTCTTTATTTTCATACCTCGTTTGTGTAGCCTAGGCCTAGTTTGATGTGTTTCATGTGTGATCATGTGAAATTGCATTTTTTGAGAATATTTATCATAGTAATGTATATATTTTTTTAAACCATCAGAAAGTAGTGATTTCAAGGAACAAAAAGCTTACCGACTTTTTTAAAAAAGCAGATTTTTTGACGTGAGAATTTTCGATTGAAAATTAGGATGCTTTTTCGATATTAAGTCAAAATAAGATGAAAGAATAAATATTTTAAATCAAAAAAATTACAGTGTGTTTGAGACATAAAAAGGTAAGTTTTCACCATATTTCGTAAAAAAATTTTTTTTTTGTAAAAGATAAAAATAAAAAACCAAAAACTTGGTTATTTGCATCTTTCACATAAATTTTAAGGTTATCTAAAAAAAGTGTAAATACAAAAGTAGTATAGATCTTTTTATTACCTACAACTTTGCCATTTAACGTTTTCCCATAGGACTTGTAGTTTTACCGGAAATCGAGATAAATCGTTTTCTACCCTTAAAAACTCACCCCTTTCCACTTCCCGACCTCGGATCGCCCGTAAATTATTTTTTCTTTCAGTTTTGTTATATTCTCTTCCTTTTCCAATGGGTTTCATCCTACTATTATTTTTTTTTTACTTTTTACCATTTTCAAAGGCTTCAGCCCTGGTCTATTAACTTTTGTTTGCGAAATTAATAAATTGTGCGTATCTAAAGGTAAATGTCTATGATATTTTTACGAGGTTACCTACTTGTTATGATAAGAAGAATGACATGTTGTCATTGTTCTGTCGTCGTTACCCCCTCCCCTTTGACTACACCGCTGGTCATATAAATGAATTCACCGTTCTTAAACAATACGATTTTTTCATAATTCGATTATAATTGAAAACCGCTTTTTATATTTATTTATTTTTATCGGGAAGTGACAATCCCTTTCGAGATAAAATTCACATCAACTTCAATGCTAGCTACTCATATCAAAGACAGGTGTGTGTAAATACCTGAAAATAAACAAAATTAAAAATATATTAAAATTAGTTCCTATGATGACAATACCAAGACAGTGCCGCAGGGTTGGACCGGCCTTGAATTCTTTAAAACTTTAAACAATAGCTTCCGAAAATGAGGTGCAGATCAAGTCGACGACAACCGCTTTGAGATTATTTTCGATTACTTTTGTGCCCACTAATTTTTTTTCTGAACCTTTCTATTGGGATACAGGATATAAATTTAATACGAGTTGCGAAAAGACATATATAATCCACATCCGGTTAGTTTTTTTCTGCAATTTTTTATCCTTCTCAAAGGTCGCATAAAAAAGTTCGCATTTTATAAGTAATATCATTAAAAAAATGCAATCTACGATCCTACTGTTAATGAACTGCACCCTGGTTTTGGGTTTTAATTGGACAAATAATAAAAATACATGTCTGCAATGTTTTTTTTCATATAGTATTATGGGATACAGTAAAACAAAGTTGAACTTGTAAATTTCCACTATATTAACCAGAAAAATTACATGTTTCGCTAACACTGTAGTTTCGTCAGATGACAATGATTTAATAAAGGTGAAAAGTAAAAATTGGGGTGCAATAAAATTACATTATTGAAGATGTAAATAAAACAGTGGAAGGGTTATAATAGCGGGGAAATCCAATAGAGGGTTTGTTCGCTTAAAAAAGATTTTAAAATTATAAAAAATTGGTTTGATAACAATTTGTTAACAATTATTAATTTTAATATAAAAAATTATATTTCTTTTACTTTACACCTAAATAACCTACCACGAAATATGAATAGTATTCAAATAAATGAAGACATTCAAATTTTTAAAGTTAATAAAATAAAATATTTAGGAATTATTTTTGACAGTAAATTAAATTGGAATTTTCACATAGAATACTTAATTAAAAAATTAGGAAGTTTACTACCGATTTTTAAAAACATTAAAAACATTTTAAATGAAATATATATGGAAATATTATATTACGCGTTAGTTAAAACTTATTTAAATTACGGAATTTTAGGTTGGGGAGGAATAAATAGAACTTTAGTTAAAAAATTGGAAATAGTACAAAAAAGATTTCTAAAAATTATATTTAATAAAGATTATCTTTATCCTTCAAAAGAATTATATTAAAAAAGTTGAACATAAGACAACTTTACATTTATAACATCTTAATATACATATTTAAAAATAAAAACCTTATACAATTAAAAAAAAAACATAATCATAATACACGTCATAAAAATGAAATAACCATAAAACCTAAAATAAATAAGTCCATAGGACAAAAAAATTTAAAATATTTATGTTTTTATTTAAACGATTATTTACCAACAAAAATTTAAAAATTGATTTCATTAAAAAAATTTAAAGTCGAAAAAAAAACATGGATATTAAAAACAGACAATTTGAAAATATTTTTAGAAATGCTTTAATTAATTAATATTGTTCTGAATAATTTATATAAGTAATATTTTTTACTTAAAAATTATAAATTAATAATTATATTGTAGGTAAGTAATATATTTCTTCAAAAAAGCTGCGTTTATACTATAAATTAACATTTTTACTTTAAAACTTGTAGGAATTATATAGACATTTAATGCGTATTTATGATTTATGATTTTACATACTTAAACAAAAAAATAAGATTTGCCCCTTACAAGCTCAGCTTCAGGGGATTCAATAATAAGTTTATAGAAGACAACATAAACATATTTCCTATATTAATAAATTTTAAATAAACTTATTATTATTATTATTATTATTATTATTATTATTATTATTATTATTATTATTATTATAATTATTAAAAGAAAGTGCTGGAAATTATAATTAAGTTTCTAGATTGGCCGCTAGGGGGGAGTTATAGTGAAAAAACAAAAAGGGGGACTTTCTCAAAAATCCTTACAGTAAACATGTATCAAAGCTAGCATAGTCTCGATTTAATGAAAATTCTGGATAACTTTTTTATTTGAGTTTTTTCTCTACCATTTTGTTTTAGGGGGATAGGAGGGGACAAATATTGCTATGCAAAAATATTCACAACTTTGGTTTGGCTTATCGGAATTTGATAAAGTTGAATTGGTCAAATAAAGATTCTTTTGTTTTGTCAATATTATAGGAAACAAAGTAGTTTTGATTTCTGTTGAGACAGCTAGGGGGCGCTATGTAGCGGAATCAACAATTTCTGCATTTTTTCTCAAAAATTTTAAATGTAAAATACTATATATTTTTTAACTTGAGCAAAAAGAAGAATAAATACGAAGAATATAATCTGTGAAAACTGCAAGCCAATATATTTTTTTAAATCGGAGATATGGAAAATATATACACTGAGGAAAATGATACAATACAACAGGTTTGCTGAGACATAGTTTGTATTGATAGCTTATTTTTTATTAACCCAATTGAAATAAATTGCTAGTGTATCATCTCCAGATTTGCTAGTATTGCTATATTGATAGTAATCAGTTCCATTAGCACAGTCTCGTTGAATAATGAACTATTTTAATACAGCAATTTTGTTAAGAAATAAATTGTATTAAAGCGTTTTTTCTACCTTCAAGAAAGCAGAACAGCGTCCCCAAAAACGAATAATTGTATCCGTTAGAACCTATAATCCACAAGACGTTGGTAGGAGTTAGTAGCTACCGGTATTCTTTAGTAATCTTTAGGGTAAATTTTCGCCCAATCCCCCTCACGCCCTTAGAGACTCCATACGCGTTGACGAACTCCCAAAAACTAAACACTTACCTCTGGATGTTCCAGATACTCGACGCCATGTTGCGCCGTCGCATTCGGTTCCACGGTAAATACCTTCAGCTTCCCCTTTTTGAACAGCCCCTCCGTCGGCACCAGACTTAAATTAAAGGGCCGCCCGAAAGCGTGGAGTCTCAGATTTTTAGTCGTATCATCGGAATTTTCTATATTTTTTCTTAAATTATCGTTATCTATAAAGTTAACGTTCCATGTTTTTGATGATTTTGACGTCGCGTCTTTTTCAGGCGGCCCGTGGTCGAGTGAGTTGCCGCCCTTGGGCGGCGGTGAGGATATGCTTCTTTTTCTGACGTGGTGGTGTATTGGGACTATTTCGTACTCGGGTACTGAAACAAAAAAATATGGTAAATAATTTTAAAATATAAAAGATTATATTTTTCAGCAATTTTCAGTATGGGTGTTTTTAACACGCTTTTATTAGCTTCACCTGTATGTTTGTATGTCTGTTTGTAACCGACTTCTTTGCACCCGATTTTGACCCACTTTAAATAGTCAGATTTAATTTAAATTTTGTAGACTTATCAAGAACCGCTGACAATACAATAATTTGATAAGTTTATCTCATTATCCTGATCAGGATCGCCGGAATTAAATCATTTCCTTACAGATCCTCTGTATGAGAGTGAGAGAGATAGAGCTCACCGTATGCGCATGCGTACTATCTACCTACTTTCCAACTCGAGCACTCGGCTTAATAGTGTTGATACATTCTTTCGCTATCAGTTGGTCCGTTGGCCGAGCGGATTTGTTCGGGTTTGTGGATCCAATGCTTTGAATCTAGCCATTTAAAAAAAAAATGGATCCACTGCTTTAAATCTAGCCATTTCAAAAAGGCATTCTTAAATTAGTGACAGTATTCCATCTCTACTCCGGACCTCTATATGACTATCTCTACTCAAATTTTTTTTCTTAACAATAACTCGAACTAAAAAATGAAAAATAAATAGAGTTTAAAATAATTCTTGAAATTCTTAATATTGACAGAAAATAATAATGAACGATGAACATTAGTATTATTGTGAAAAAAGCGTGGGGTGCTCGATATACAAAAAATATAGCACAAAGCGACCCACGCTTTTTTCACAATAATACTAATGTTTATCGTTCATTATTATTTTCTGCCTATATTAAGAATTCAAAGAATTATTTTAAACTATATTTATTTTCCGCTTTTTAGTTTGAGTAATTATTAAAGCGCGTTTTTTAGTTTGTTGTTTTTTAGTTTTTTAGTTTGTTTTAAACTATATTTTAAAAATTTTGAATTATCTACTGAGAAAATAATTAAACAAATAATATTTGTTTAATTATTTGTTGTATTGGAACATATTATGTTTTCTAATAAACACTCGCGAAAGCCGCTATCTACGTCACAATACAAATCGATCAATCGTATGGATTGGGGCTGAAGATCGACCCTCCGGCATCTATAACATAACTCTTTGATAGTAGGCCATGGAAGTTTGAAAATGAACTATTTAAATTTTTGTTTGATTTTTATTTTTATTATTTAACTAAATAAAAAGTATTCGTAACAAAAATTGAATAATTTCGCTTTATTTTTTTTTAATACAACCTATTTCGATTTTTTAAACTTTGTCTGCTCTTGTAAGTACAATAGCATAGTTATGTTATGATACATTTTTTTTTTTATTAATTTATTTTACGTCGGCCTTTTTCCGCAACGAGGCCAATCACCGACGCCAGGGAATTTGTCACACACTATCTGGTTATTTTTCCGAATCCCTCTTTGTCGAGGGTAGGGTTCTTTAACGTGCCAACATCCATGACACGGGGCCCACAGTTTAACGTCTCTTCCGAAAGACGACGCACCTCTTAAACCAAATTCCAAATTTAACATCGACGTTGCCGGCACCGGGAATGGAACCCGGGCCTACGATCTGTGAGGCCGCTGCGCTGACCAGTAGACCACAACGTCGATATGATACATTTTTAATAAGATAATTTAATAAGCTATTTTTTGGTCATAAACTAATTGCATAATGCTATTTAAAAAAAATTATTGACTGATTCCTCTCTTTATTTTTTGAAATAATATTTATTATTTATTTTCAACAAAACGGCATGTATAAGGATCTAAAATAAAACACATGTATTAACTTACTGTTGGCTGAAAAAAAGGACTACATTTAGGCAAAGGTGTATTTGCATACACACAGAGCTGACTCTTCCATGTAGCCCTACACTGAGGAAACTGATCTACTCTAATACAATAGGTTTGCTAAGACATAGTTTGTATTGAGAGCTTATTTTTTTATCAACCCATATTAAATCAATTGCTAGTGTAACAAACCCGCTCTAGTGTTATATCAATTCCAGATTTGCTAGAACATTGTTTTCATTGGTAGTAATCAGTACCATTAGCAGCACAATCTTGTTGAATAATAACCTACTTTTAATACAGCAATTTTGTGAAGAAATAAATTGTATCTTCTTAATGCGACGCATTTTGTTCCCTGTAAAGCGCGTTCTCTACAATTAACACAGCAGAACAGCGTCCCCAAAAACGAATTGTATCCATTAGAACCTATAATCGACAAGACGTTGGTGGGGATTCGTAGCGATCGGTAATCGCCGCGCCTTAATATTAGTTTTAACGTATTTGTTGCGCAGGTCACATCATTGTTCGGAGTCTTCTAGCTGTCCTGTTTTGAACTTTATTGATCGTACCAATACCTGTTTCAATTAATTTACTTTTACTTTGTGTTTAAGTTTTTTTAAACTTTGCATGTCAGATTATAAAGCAATATAAAAGATTCCTATTTAGCATGCACAACTCATCATTAGTATTGGACTTTATAATCTATGGACGAATTGTACTATCTAAGTAAACCATGTTGCATAATAGATGCAATTTTAAACGACAAGCACAATATCACACTAGAAGGTTTACGTTTTTGAGGATTACTGTACTGATTTTTAGTGGTAAGTATATGCTTTTTGAACGGTAGCAAGCAAATATTGTTCTGATTGTAAATATTTACATGGATCACCCTGTATCTCTTTAACCATATAAGGAATGAAATTAAATGACAAATTTTCTAGTCCACTATCTCCTGTTGTCCTTAGTTACCCTAGCGCCCTAAATATATATCCATATAAAATTCCCACAAAAGTAACAATACCAAAAGGGTCCCCAATATGGTGTTTTAATTAGACGTGCACCACAAAACTTACTCCTCGAAAAAAATTCATTACTTTTTTTCCTTGTATAATAATTACATAAATACCTATTTTGCTTTTTATAAATAAATACCAAAAGAAATAAACGTTGTTTTCTTCTGTTCCTTTCATTTTATAATGTTTTTACATACTTATTTTGGTGGGACGGGTCTGTCGATATTTTATTTTATAAGTAATAAAATTAGTTCCTATATTTTTACAAAATTTCAAAGATGGAGAGGGCGAAGGTAAAAGAACTTAGTCCGGTCCGGTTCTGTTTTTGTAGCCAACCGCTTAACGTAAAATATACCAGACTTCAACAGGGTGCCATTAACGACAGGTGATGCGGCGAATTCATTGATACATTTGACTTTAGTAGAATATGAAACTGTGAAACATATTTTGTATATAAATAAATACACTTTCTCCAACTTTGAATGCCTTAAAACGAGGCTCCGAGTGAACATAACCAAATAGAGGCAAATCGATTTTTCTAAAATACAAGATAAAATTTTAATTTTTGTGGGAGCTTGCCATTTACGTAAATGTTGCTACAACTAAAGTTATCTATTTCTTGTATGCATAACCCAATTTTCCCGTACGTGCAAATATATTTTTACCAAATATGGTGCACGCATTTGGTTATTATGGCATCTAATGGTAATTTAAGTACCACGCACAACACAACTTAGAAATGTCAGATTAGACTTATTTAGAGGAGATGAGCACACGAAAAAGTCAGACGTTGCATGATTTCGTCTTACAACAGTAATGCAGATTATTTTAAGGTACACGGAAATAACGGTAGATGTCGTCAATGAATTGGTAGGAATTCGTAAAAAATATATATTTATACCACAATAACCTGGCGTAAAGCGACAGAAGCAATTTTAGGCGTACCTAAAAAAAACTCTTAATAGCTAATAGAATAATTCGTCGTCAATATCACAAAATGTCGTATCTCAGTTTCACCAATTTTACAGAAGAGTCATTTAAAGATTTGCACTGATTTTGCATGGACACTCTAATATAACTAACTAATAAATTTGTTTGATTTTTTGGGTAGTGAGAAATGGATGTTTATGAATGTTCGAAGTGTGATAATTTTACAAAAAAATAATTATATATATTTTTTTTAGTGCAAAATTAAGTTAAGACCATTCGTAAAATTGAAAAATAATGTATCAAAGAATTAACAATAGTTACGTCGGTAGTGAATTTTGGCAATCTTAGAATTACTAAATAATTAATAAATTAAAAATAATAGTTTATTAAAGTGTACATAATACCAGAAAAGTTATTCTTACAAATAATATAAAAGAAAAGTGATTCTTACAAAAAATATAAAAAACTAACTAACAGTATTAACGAATATTGGTTGAGTAACTTAAAAATTAAGCAGTAAGTATTCTCTGAACAAAGCCAAAACAATGTATTCTAAATTTAATAATGAGGAATATTCAAATAATAATTTTGACATTCTTTTATTCTGACAACAGCTGTGTCTCCTACACACAGTGACCTTAAATCCTCAAATTTTTCTTTGCTTATTTTTCTAGCATCTGGATTTAATGGCTGTAAAGTAGGGTGGAGCGAAAAATTGATTTTGAAAATTTTGATATTGGCTAGGAGCCAAAATGTTCTATCTATAAACACTATTTCCTGCGCAAAATTTTAACTTCCTACTCATTTGTTTTGAGGGGTCACACAACCCTCAAAGTTATAGCAATTTAGGTATATTATTTTTTTTTTGATATCGGTTAAATTATTTCGGACTTTCGCTAGTTTATGGTATATTTTAAAAGAAAAAAATGCAATGAACTACCCAGAACTCATCCTACTGTAAAGGTAAATATAGTAAATTTAAGGGTTGCCTTTTTAAATTAATAGTATCGTAGCAGTCCTAAAGGTGACTGGTTTTATAAAATATTTTTGTTGGCTCGTTTTTTTTAACTTTAAGCTCCATCATGTCACTCCATTTTACAGGATTTCCAGATTCAGATGTTTTAACCGATAAAACTCGAAGATCTTGGGAGAAGGTCTTGAAATCATAAAAATCGTTATATTGTAGAGGATACACGTTATATATGACTGTTTTCGCCTTGAAAGTCGAATTATGGGGTATAGCTGAGACGGGATAAAAAGTTCACCTGAACATGGTATGGCTGTGGATATGGCACTATGTGCGCTATCGCTTTTATTCTGTCCATGAAATGATTCGAAAAATTTTAGTGAAATCTCCTCAATGTTGGAACTGTTAACGACAGAATAAAGCATCACAATAGGAGTAATTGAATTTTTATTTTGGCCACTGCATCCATCTGAAAAAAGGTTAACGAATTTCGCTCGTTTTTCATTGTCGAAAATTTATAAAGCCTTGTAAACGCAGGAACTTATTTCTGACGATCCTCTTTTGCTGCTAGTTTCATCCCAAATGAAACAAGAACAATCCTTTGAAGCAATGTCATAAAAAGTAAAGTTGTAATTAGCCAAACGTCGTTTATAAAAAATAGCGCTTTCTTTAGATTGGGGCAAGTAGGTATATCACCTGTTGCAAGTCAAAACTTGCACAAACTATATCACTATTCATTTGGGATTCTTGTTTTATATTTTCTTTAATCTCTCCGACTATTTTTTTTTTCTCTGCAATATGCTGATCATAACGTTCTTTTAATTTTTCTTTTATTGCATCATCACTATCACCTTCACGGTAACTAAGGCATGATAAACATTGGTCCTTTTTAGCGGTGTGAAATGCAATATTATTGTAAGTAGATAGACAAGTATTAACACGAAAAGTTGAGATACGCCATAATAAAAACAAAGAAGTATTCAGTGCGACAAGTCGTAACTCTATTTACGTCAGTTCGTGAAATTCTCTTTTCGGCTACAATAGGATACGACCCTGGTTAATATTGCCGTATATTTAGTATCAATGGAAATTGAGTTACGACGCTTCGTGATATTGTAGAGAAGGTTATTTTATATACATAGACGACATAATATATCTCAAAATTCAATTTTTTTGAGTTACGACACTTCGTGATATTGACGACGAATTATTGTTAATTTTAATATTTAGCTCACATGAAATATGAAATAAATCACTAGATCAATGTTTATGGTTAGGTAAATTAGTTAATTGCTAAAATATTAACTAAGATCATCAGGTTCATATTGTTTAAGATATAGATAATTTATTTCTACACTAAGAAAAAGCCTTCTATTTCCTATAAGAATTCACATACTTTGTATACAACTATTATTTAATACTTTACTTGACAGCAACGCGCTTTCCTACTGTAAGACAACGAAAACTGCTTCACCCTTTTGTAGTGATAATAACACGCTTATTGAGCCAATAGGAAATAGGAGTTAATGCTACCATATAATGGTTTATAGCCATTATTGCTGTATTTGCTCTGAATACTCACAGTAGTTATCAAGTTCTATTGGGGGTGTAATCTGGTTTTATATACTGTACAAGTTCCGACTGGCAGTTGTAATAAAACTTGACAAAAATTAATAAAGCATATACTTACCACTAAGAATCAGTACTGCATTTTCCAAAAATTTAAATAGCTTTAAGTGTGATATTGTTCTTGTCATTTGACATTGCAAATGATTATCTATTATGCAACCTGGTTTACTGTACATTAGCATTAGACTTTATAATCTATGGGCGAATTTAACTTCGGGGTTCGTAGCGATCGGCAATCGCCGCACGCCTTAATTAGTATTAGTTTTGACGTAGATGTTGCGCAGGTCACATCGCTGTTCTGTCTAAATTTGAATTTTATTGTTTGTACTAATACCTGTTTCAATTTGGTAATTTATTTTTACTTTGTATTTAGGTTTTTTAAACTTTGCCTGTCAGATAAAGCGATAGTGTGTGCGTAAGTAATTTTCAATGTCACTGGAAAAATTCCAACAGGCCAGTCGGTATAAAGCAATAGAATATTCTTATTTCGCAAAACCCACTATTAGTATTGGACTTTATAATCTAGGGACAAATTTTACCATCTCAGTAAACCATGTTGCACCACAATAGATAATCATTTATATGCAAGATCAATATCACACTAGAAGCTATTTAAATTGTTGAGAACTACAGTACTGATTTTTAGTGGTAAGTGTATGCTTTATTAACCGTAGCAAGCAAATAATATTATAATTAATGTCAAGTTTCATTTAAACGGCCAGTCGGAACTAATACAGTATATAAAACCAGATTACAAACCCAATAGTACTTGATAATTACTGTGCGTATTCAGAGCAATAATGGCTATAAACTATTCTATGGTAGCATTAACTCCTGTTTCCTGTTGGCTAAATTACCGTAATATTATTAGTATACAACGGTCTAGCAATTTCCGTTGTCTTACAGTACGAAAGCGCATCGCTGTCACATATTGTAGTCAGTTGTATCAAGAGTATGTGAATTCTTATAAGGACTAGAAGGTTTTTTCTCAGTGTATGAATAAACTATATTTGACTTTTTTCATTGTTCTCTGTCAGCAATCCTGTACGTATTAGAAAAAAGAGAAAAAGGTTATAAAGTTGTTAGAAGTATATAATACTATATTTTCAGAGCTTTTAAAATGCGTGCAATAAATTTCACAATTAGCGTATGCTTTCACAATTATTGTCCCCTTTGTCCCCTAATAATTTAATTTTACTTTATAACAGATGTATTACACTTTAAATTGCTTAACAGCCCGTGTGCCTATTCTTTAAAATATTTAAACCAATAATAGAATTGCAACATTTTTTAAATCAATATTATTTCGTCGAAGAAATGTTAACGGATTATCGGTGGGTAATTTAAAACGATTTCTTCATTTTCACCGCAGCAGATACATCGAATGTTGCCAAAGAATCATGGAAAAAGGCAATTATTAAAAACCTCAGTAATAATCTATCTACACGAAAAAAAAGTGATTTTATAGAAACGACATTAATTAACAGTTACATTACAAATATTTTTGTTCTCTGGTACTGGTGTATACAGAATGTCCGGGAAAATGTGGGAAATCTCCCGGATATAAAAACACGTGAAAAGAATACTACAAGTTCATATAAACTTCTTTCGTATCGGCCTCCTCTTCGGCTCCCAAACAGCTCCCATGGAATTAAGTTTTTGACACATAATTATTAAACCAACAGGTATATTTCAATTTTTTTTTTCATATGATGTATACCAGGTAAGACCCTTCAAATTACTATTCCAGAAAGTGTTGCGAATTACTCACAGCTGCAGGGACGGACTAGCTGTGATACTAACGTGCCCATTTTTTTTACGTCCTGTATGATAAAAACTTTGGACAACATTTTTTACATACCTTTAACTATTGACTAAAGATTAGGTACTCTTCATTCATGTTGCTAATCCTAACCGTTTTCGGAAAAACGTCATTTTATTGCGATCATGTATTAATATTAAGAAGTTAAAAGTGAACATTTATAATTTATAGGAACAAAGATGTACCTATATTTTATTGAAATACGCTAAATATACATGATGTAAATATGTTAAAAATTACGTTTTTCCCAAAACGGTTAGGGTTAGCGACATGAATAAAGAGTACTTAATTTTTAGTCCACAGTTAAAGGTATGTAAAAAACGTTGTCCAAAGGTTTTATCATACAGGGCGTAAAAAAAATGGACACATTAGTGTCACAGCTAGTGCGTCCCTGCAGCTGTGAGTAATTAGCAACACTTTCTGGGATAGTAATCTGAAGGGTCTTACCTGGTATAGATCATATTATGAAAAAAAAATTGTATATTGTATTGTATACCTGTTGGTTTGATAATTATGTGTCAAAAACTTAATTCGATGGGAGCTCTTTGGGAGCCCATATCTCCGAAGAGGAGGCCGATACGAAAGAATTTTATATTCTTTTCACGTGCTTTTTTCATATCCGGGAGATTTCCCACATTTTCCCGGACACCCTGTATAACTCTTATTAGAAGCACAAGAAACTATGGTGGAATAAGAGGCGTTATAATATGTTTACAATTAACATTAGGGCTTAACGGTTTTTGTTGCCACTCGATAAAGGGAAGAAATATTCTAAATATATAAACAACCCAATAGAACATTTAATAGGGATCTATATTATTTTAAAAAATACATTTATTTGATGCTTTCATATTCTTCTTTCTCTTTCAATAAAAAGGTCATTTATTTCCAAGCTTTTTTCTTAAAAATAATACCAAAAATATAGAATATAGATGCATCATCATTATTAAAAAATATATCTCTTATTACAGATTATTAATAAAGCTCTCATAACCTTTCCATAAACTTTGCATTTATAAAGGTACTTAAGGGTAGAATTTATCGAAATGTTGAAATCCATCAAGATATATTTACTTCTATTGCTTTATCTGCCATGCCCAAGTTTAAAAAACAACTTAAATACAGAGGAAAAATAAATTAATTGAAGCAGGTATTGATACGATCAATAAAGCTCAAATTCAGAACAGACAGGACAGCTAGAAGACTCCGGACAACGATGTGACCTGCGCAACAGATAAGTTATAACTAATACGACGGCGCGCGGCGATTGCCGATCGCTACGAACCCCCACCAACATCTTGTGGATTATAGGTTCTAACGGATACAATTCGTTTTAGGGACGCTGTTTTGCTTTCTTAATTGTAGAGTAAGCGCTTTGCTGGGAACAAAATGCCTCGCATTGAGAAGCTCCAATTTATTTCTTAACAAAATTGCTATTTTTTATTAATAGATTTATTCAAAATTTGACTTTGGCATCAAGTTCTGCTTCGATCGAGATGAAAGTTAAGCAAAAAAAATAGTAGTCACGTGATTCGCATTATCTGTCAAATTTTAGTTTTTTCCAAAAAATAACTCAAAAGTGGGGTTATTTCTGAAAATATCGAAAAAAGTTATTAAAAAAAGTTTTTTTTTAAATGCAGTTTCTAGCCCACATGCAAAATTTCAGCTGCATAAGATAATTTTGATTTTTTACCTATATTTTGTAAATTGCACCACGTTTGCAAAATAAGACTCAACGCAACCTACATAAAACTTCTTAGTTTTGACAATGCTTTATTTTAGATACATTTTCTTTAATAAAGTAGAGCCATATTAAATGTGTGTTTTTCTACAAAATCAAAGTTGGGCTATTAAAATTTGGTCGCATGTGATGCAAAGTTTATTTGTTTTTGACCCTGTATAAGGTAACTTCATATCCATACTCCCAATTTTAATAGCCCAATTTTGATTTTGTAGAAAAACACACATTTAATATGACACTACTTTAAAGAAAATGTAAGTAGGTATCTGAAATAAAGCATTGTCAAAACTAAGAAGTTTTATGTAGGTTGCGTTGAGTATTATTTTCCAAAAGTGGTGCAATTTACAAAATATAGGTAAAAAATCAAAATTATCTTATGCAGCTGAAATTTTGTATGTGAGCTAGAAACTGTATTTAAAAAAACTTTTTCTAATACCTGTTTTCGATATTTTCAGAAATAACCCCACTTTTAAATTATTTTTTGGAAAAAATTAAAATTTGACCTGTAATGCAAATCACGTGACTACTATTTTTTTGCTTAATTTTCATCTCGATCGAAGCAGAACTTGATGCCAAAGTCAAATTTTGAATAAAGCTATTAATAAAAAAAAATCCCATATGATGCGGACTTTACTGGTGACAGTGTATTAGTTGGTACAGGGTTATCCAACCAAGACTAGACAAGGCGATTTTTTGACTTTTCCTGTACTTTTATAAAAAAACTGAAATAGCCTTCTTCAGTCATTTTCTCCCGCGAATTCGAATATCTTCAGCAAAAAAACAATTGAACATCAAACAAAAGTACTAGGGGTCACTTTGATATTTTTTAAATGGAATGCCGTATTTTTAATGAGCTTATCCGATTTCTCATATAAATTTTGATCTAAAATGTTGGATCTTTAATTCAAAAACGCCTTTTTTCTTCAGTTTTAAATTCGGAAAATGTTCGTCTACCGTACGATTAATACCTGATAGATGGATACCCGTTTCACCTGTTCACCCTTTAACCTGCTTTAAAGTGTCCGTCAGTTAGACAAAATAATCAAGTGTCAAATTTCTATATATTTTTCACGAATTAATTACAAATAATGAAATATTCTTTAGAAGAACGGCTAAGTGTAATACAATTATATTACAAAAGTGGAGAGAATGCTCGACAAACACAAAGAACATTTTTTGAGAGTTTCCAGAGAAATATATAGAAATTTGACACTTGATTATTTTGTCTAACTGACGGACACTTCAAAGCAGGTTAAAGGGTGAACAGGTGAAACGGGTATCCATCTATCAGGTATTAATCGTACGGTAGACGAACATTTTCCGAATTTAAAACTGAAGAAAAAAGGCGTTTTTGAATTAAAAATCCAACATTTTAGATCAAAATTTATATGAGAAATCGGATAAGCTCATTAAAAATACGGCATCCCATTTAAAAAAATATCAAAGTGACCCCTAGTACTTTTGTTTGATGTTCAATTGTTTTTTGCTGAAGATATTCGAATTCGCGGGAGAAAATGACTTAAAATGGCTATTTCAGTTTTTTTTATAAAAGTACAGGAAAAGTCAAAAAATCGCCTTGTCTAGTCTTGGTTGGATAACCCTGTACATAACTTGTATTGATTTTTACAATTTGGCAAAAACTTGGGTACGTGTGCAACATTTTCAAGCCCAATTTATTGTTCAAGAATTTGAAAAAGTTTTTGGGCAAGATCTTAGCCCGTGGAATACGGTCTTATAGCAACCTCAAAATAGACCAAAATTGTTGCTTTTCATAACCATTATTGATTATAAAAATATTACATTACCATAAAATTGGGTGTTGTTGATTCAATACTATGCATTAAGGTTAGCAAAATGATTTGAATAGAAACTGGGGCAAAAGTACATGCTTTAAACGATTTATTTCCATTGTATTTATTTTTTTTAATTAAATTTATTTGCAATACCTATTTATTATTGTAAATTTTAAATAGTTGAGATTTATTAGTAGAGAAAAAAATAACTAATTACATGGCGCTGATAATAATTATTTAAGACAGTTTAAAAGGTGGCTTATTTAGAACAAACGCTCAAACAAGTGCTAATATTTTAATTAACTATTAAAAAAGTTTAAAATAATCGTCTCGCAGATCTAATTAAAGTAGTATACCATAAATGGGGTGACGTGACCACTATTTATTTTTATAACTCACAATAATTAGTTATTAAATCTAAAAATGTTTTATTTAGGCAGGCAAATTTAATTTATGATTTGGCAATGATGATTTGGATATTTCGAGTACCCAAGGGCGTTTGAAGACCAACATTTTTTGGGGGGGTGGGGGTCATCCTAGATGGAGGAAATCGTTTCGGAGTAGGGTTAATAAGGAATAATAGTATATACGATTCTCCATTCTATCCAGGTGTTTGGACTGTTGTGATCAACTACTGTCCCCTCTCCCTAGTAAGAAACGCGCCTGGCAACCCCTGTGGGGCTCTTGTTGACCCTTGGTTTAACACAATGACTTTAAGTTTTGGTTTGTACAGTAGTCCTTTAACCCTCTACTACCATGAAAGAGTATTTTTGCCGTTTGGCTTAAATTTCTGCTCGTAATCTGTAAAATTTTTATGTCAGGTTTGCTGGAAAGCCTTATGAAAAACCAGTTTGAAATGTAATCACTCTAAAGGGCGTAATATACAGTGTCACCAGTAAAGTCCGCAATATATGGGATTTTTTTTATTAATAGCTTTATTCAAAATTTGACTTTGGTATCAAGTTCTGCTTCGATCGAGATGCAAAAGTGGTGCAATTTACAAAATATAGTTAAAAAATCAAAATTTTGTCGTGCAGCTGAAATTTTGCATGTGGGCTAGAAACTGCATTTAAAAAAACTGTTTCTAATAAATTTTTTCGATATTTTCAGAAATAACCCCACTTTAGAATTATTTTTTGAAAAAAATTAAAATTTGACAGATAATGCGAATCACGTGACTACTATTTTTCTGCTTAATTTCCATCTCGATCGAAGCAGAACTTGATGCCAAAGTCAAATTTTGAATAAAGCTATTAATAAAAAAAATCCCATATATTGCGGACTTTACTGGTGACACTGTATGTATTTACATATTTTGTCAATTTTATAATAAAAATCATATTTTTCATAAATTATTATTTTTGAGCATATTTATATATTTTCGGCTTTATCAAAAAATTTAAAACGTTAAAAGTTTAGTGTCCAGTTCGGTACTTATTTCAGGGATGATGAAGATTGTAATAATTATATTTACATTTAGGTTATACACAAGGTACTTATTGGGGGTTTCCGGGATCTACAGTTGTATAAGGAGAGATTACCAGGAGTTAGTTTACCTCCAAAACCTGTAATTACCCGGTGGGGAACATAAATTAAGGCAACAACGCCTATATCTAGGAGTTGTTGATTAAGGCCGCAATATTGTACGTAGAGCATTTCAAAGCCATTTTAGAACTAATTTTGAATTTAGATGACGATTCGCAGTGTGTTGTGCAAAGTAAAGAGTTGTTAAAAAGGGCAAGTTTAATCTTGTTTTTGTTAAGGTGAATTTCAGTTTTATACCGAACATAATATCCTCGTTGGAGAATAGAAATTTAAGTTTCAGAGACTCAATTAGTATTGTTGAAACATTTTCCGCTAAATGTAACAACATTTTCGGTAAAGTAGGTCCAGTAAGGAATAAATTGGATGTAATTGTAAAAAATAATGACCGATTTAAATATTTACCTGCAGTAAAAAGCATTTATGAGGGTAAACCATTCAACGAAATTGTATCTCGGCCTCATATTTTGTAAGTTGCAGTATTGTCGGATTACATCAGTGGATGTTTAAAGAAGCTTCTCTTTATATAAACATTTTTTTACTTATAGAAGACGATCCTTTTTAGTTGAAAATTTTGAAAAATATTTAGTAATAAATGCCCTCATGCCTTAATATTTTAGGTTAAAAAATTGTTTACTTTTATTTTTCTTTGTTTTTTTTGCATTTTTTTTTTAAATAAACATATTTTTTAAAACCCAATGTGTTTCTATACCTCATTTTACTATAATAAATTAAGAAATATTACATAACAGCATGCATATTTGGTAAAAAAAGGCAAAAAACTGCATATTTTAAAGGCAAACAAAGCGCATATTTTGACTGAATTTACCTGCATATAAAGTACATGATATGAGGCGGCAAGAGAGCTTTGCCAAGGCTTAAAATGGATGGAACCACGCCACGCTACTAACCAAAAGGTCCACATTTTGCAAAAAGAAGTACTAGTGCTAGAGTAACATCAGACTATTTCAAATGCATTCGTAAATAGTAGATTCTGTAACGAGGTTGGAATGAAAATTCGATCCGAGTGGAAGATTCCGAACGCGAGCGTGAGGAACCACGAGTATCGAATTTTCATTCTAACCGAGTAGCAGACTATATTTTCTCCACGACCATCCAGTTCCATATCTGGTTCATCCGATTTTTCACTCATTTTTTGACTTGCACTAAAATTTGTCTGAAAATAATTATTACAACGCGGCCATTTTTATCTGACACTGACAGTTTCGAAATTCATGGCAACCTATGTCGTTTATATCAATTACAGAATATTCATTCCGTATCTTGTTATGATGGAATGAAAATACACGCAAAACGCATAAGAAGCAAGTGTTTCAGAATAAATATTCCAACTCAAGAGCGAGAATTTTTACATCCTATTATCAAAAATGATTTTGGAATTATTGCATTCAGTAATGGTCGTGGAGAAAAGTAGGTTATCTAACAAATCCAAATCGTCCACGTATATAATTAATAAATTATAGCAAAATAATGCACAATTGTTTACACAAACCTTTCTTTTATGTTACCCAGAGCGGACGACTATGTATGTTATGTCACATTCTTGCTGTGTAACATTGAGCAATAAGACCTAGGCATACATGGTACTGTGTTATTTTTTCGTTATTTGCAAAAAATAGCACGAGGAAAATGGTCCGCACCCAATTCCTCAAAGGCATGTAATTTAGCATAAGAAAAAGAATTATGTGTTGTAAACGGGTAATAAAAAAAATAATTACAAATTGTGGCTGTGAACTATGACTTTTGCATTGAAATCGTAATTTAACAAAATGTATAAGTAAAGTACGAGTTAAAAAACAAGAATCTGTCAATATTAATTAAACAGTATAAAATAAGGCATTAGATATAAAAAAATATAATATGGTGGCGGTTCGTACCTTATGTACGTGATAGGGCGCCAATTCTAACAAACTATTTAATAGAAAGCAACTCCGCAAATACAAAAATTTAATCCAGTCAATAATTGACTACTCACTCTATGTAGAATGTAACTAATGTATCTAATAAAAATCAATAATGTACCTAAAACTACACACTTAAAAAAAAAGCCGCGACATAATTTCACACTTAAGGACTTAATCAGCGTTGCCAGACGTCCCCATTTTGGCGGACATCCCGATTTTTAAATCAAAATTAAATGTCCCGCGCGGGACAGGCTCAGTCCCGCTTTTCGGGGATAATGGCACCAGCTCTTTCAACAGTTTCCAAAAAAAGATACCAGGAATATGTTTAAACTAGTGTCTTTCATATTAAGTATCCTAACATCAAACTGCTTTCCTGAACGCGTTTTTTCCCAGATGAATTTAAAATGGTCGGATGCCAGAAATAAATGCTCCGTAAATTTAATGAAAGCAGAATTACTCATCCAGTTTAATCTACAGCTACAGCTATCTTGTAAAGAGTTCTTAATCTTTGTTAAAGAGAAAAAGGAAACTTTAAAAGAAGTTAAATCTTCACAGAAATATCATAAACAAGTAATTCTTATAAATAATTATTTTCTTATTGTAAGTTGCAATTTGTAACACTCACTCCTCAGACTATTGTTTGAAACACGCGCGCCATATTTCTCTAATGAATAAAACTTTTTTGATTTTGATTTCTATTTTTTTAATTTTTTTTATTCAGAAGACGAATAAGACTTAACTATTTAACGATATGGTAAATATGATTTAAAATATCATATTTTTATTAGAATACATTTTTTGGTCATTTTTGCTATCTATTGGCACGTAATAGTAATTTTTTTTAAAACCGACCAGAAAATTTACACTTTCTGGACAATTTTTCGTCTAGAAAATAACGTTTTTCCGGTCTCTAATGTCACTGTCACCATGTTTTTTGTCTTCCCAATCGCTCTTTGATAATACAAGATACCTCGATTCCGTTATTATGACAACAACATTTCGATGTATTGTCGAGTGACAGTTCGTTGATTTTTAATTTTGTTCTTTATGTCAAACTTGTTTCGCGTAGATTATAAAATATATCGAAGTGTCGGTCTTAAAAAAAATATTGTACGTCACGCAACCGAAAATTAGTGTTTTCCAGGTCTCTCCAAGCTTCCAGGACTCGCCTATGGCTCGCCCTGGAAATGCTTGTCTCGACCTGAAAAACAGTACTTTCCGGTCTTGTAACGTAAATTACTATTACGTTACAAGTCTGGAAAATACTGTTTGCGAGTCCAAAAAAACTGTTTTCGGACGTGTTGCGTACACTATTTTTTCGGCAACCGTGTAGAATAACAAATCAATGAGACCCATTTCTTTAATATATTTTCTTTGTAAAACAAAATTTCGACCATTTTAATTCTTATTTATACTAATTATTGAAATTCGAACAGAAGATAGGTACTAACAGAAACATTCTAATTCTTATTTATAATAATATTTATATTAAAATTCGAGCAATTGCTAATATTGATGTGATTCTTCCCGGCCTAGTCAGGAAGTACGTACTTCCCGGACTAGGCCGGAGAAATGCTACTTTCTCAAAGAAAAAGCGTCGCCGGGAAGTGGGTACTTCCCGCATGGTTGTTGAAAAACATCATTTGAACTCAAATAAAAAGATAAATATTTAAAAGTTTCTGATTATATACGTTTTTTTATTATGTCCCGCGTTCGACGAAAGAATCCCGCTTTTTCCACTCAAAAAGTTCCAAAATCCCGACTTGGTAAAAAAAAATGTGGCAACACTGACTTAAGTAGTCCACAACTTGTATTTGGACTTTTTTAATTAGCCCAGAATGATATGTGGCGTTATCCATAATAATAAGCGACGGTTCTTTCAAGTTTGGTAGGTAACAATTTTTCTTTAAACCAATTCTGAAAGTTTACAGTATTCATGGAATCATGATCATTCAGGCCAGACTTGAAAATCAAACTTGCATTATTCACAAATTCATTTTCTGAACCAGCATGTAGAATAATATACCGTAAACCTTCTGACGATTTTTTTTAACCGTATGAAGAGTATCATCTTGCCAACTTCGCCTAAAAGCCCCTTGACTGTATATCCAGGTTTCATCCAGAAAAACAGGTTTTAAGGGAAATTGAGAGTTGCCGTTATTCTTAAATTCTCTTAAAAATTCTACTCGTTTTTGGGCTATATGGGGTTGCTCTATTAAAAAACGCATGTTTGAAATAGTTATTTTCCTAACAAGTGCGCAAAGTGATACTTTTCCGCACGCAAGTACAGTTGGACGAACGACGCGAAGCGGAGTTCGGATAAGTTCTTGCGTGCGGAAAAGCACTTTGCGCACTTGTTAGGAACAACATTTTTCCTACGAGCTTCATATCAGATAACAACAAAAATAAAAATATGATAATTTATTTAATAATTTTTAATTCGACTTTAAAGAAAGAACTATAGTATACTTACAACTAAAAATTACATAACAAAAAAAAATAATAGAAAATTAAAAAATTACATAACAATAAAAAAAATAATAGGAAACTTAATTATTTGTTTATAACATTTATATTTATCGTCAGAGCTGCTCATTTTAACAGTGTTTATATATATTCCCTACCAAGGAGATTTTTGAATAGTTTTACTTTTCCGCACCCAGTGCGGATAAAAGTCTTATCCGCACTAGTGCGGAAAAGTGTAACTTTGCACACAAAAATGCGTGCGCAAAGTACTACTTTGCGCACGCTCGTAGGAAAAAGTATATTTACGCCATTTAAAGTTTAATTTTTTTAAACAGTCCGCTAATGAACCAGTGGATATTTCAACACCATCAATGGTTTTAGGGTTTAGTTGTCTTGAACGAATGGTAACGTGTTCACCTGCTCTATACATCCCATAAATACGCTCTCTTATGGTATGTTCATGAATGTCGTGAAGTTGTCGACCACGGGATGACAAAATAGCTACATTATTGCGATTCTTAAAGTTTATATCCTTCTCTATCCCCTTTGACTTAATTCATCAAGCATCAGAAACTCTCTAAAACAGATAGGTATTTATAAAAAAATTGATAAATATTTTTCATGTTTATTATTTAGGTTTTCACAGTTCCTGCTTTATTATATCTACTTACCTCGTAAACTGCGTTAAAGGGTAAAAGATACTTTCCGGCATCACTTTCTTTTTGAAAATAATCGAATAATTTTAAAATGAATGCTTGTTCTTTTTAACCATACCGTGACATTCCATAATGTTGATTAAAAATGTCACTATCAAAAATTACAATAAAACTTTTTTGACTGGTAAAATTATACGACATTCATTACACAGGCCTGCATTTTTTAACACTTTGAAAGTTGATTTAAAAATTTTAACTGTTTTCTAGTAATTTGGTAGCGCTGATTTCAAATCTGCTTTCAGTTTTTTTATATCACGTAAGGTGTTTTTTCAAACCGGTAAAATCCAAAAATATAGAAAAAACACGATCTATTTCATTTATAAGCTAGTTTTTTAATATATTAAGGAAAAAAATACAAAAATATACAAAATATACACATATAAACTTTTATAAATGGTTATTTATTCGTTACGCTTCTTCAAAAAATGTTTTATTTTTTCAGAAAAGCTTGTTTTGGTTGTTTTTCTGTTCCAACAGAAATCGGCCATCATTTTTGTGTCCCAGCGCCCCTGGTATATTTTTTCCATCTCTTTAATATATTGATGAAATCTTTCACCTTGCTCTTCATCCACGTCCCCAAAATTTTCCGGGAATTAGTCCAAATGGGAATGTAAAAAGTGAATTTTTATGCTCATATTCTGAAATTCCTGAAATTTTCCAGCATATTTTCAACGATCTCAACATAGTAGTAATTTATGTTCAACTTCTTTAAAAGCATTTCATGCATGTTTTTCCTTATCTTCCATTACCTTTTCAAATTCTGTATCTTTCATCAAGCTGCTAATCTGCGGCCCTACAAAGATTCCCTCCTTTAATTTTGCCTCTGACAGAGCCGGAAATGTTTTACACAAATATTTAAAACAATATCCTTCTTTGTTTAATGCCTTAACAAATTGTTTCATACGTCCAAGTTTTATGTAAAGTGGTGGAAGTAAAACTTTTTGAGGGTCAATAAGACTTTCGTGAATTACATTTTTGTTTCCAAGTGTTACAGTCTCTCTTTGTGACCAGTCTCTTTTTATCCAATGCTGTTCTCGCTAGCTAGACCACTCGCACAGGAAACATGGAAATTTAGTAAATCCAGACTGCTGACCTAAGAGAAGACTTAAAATGTTTAGATCTTCACACACTTCCCAGTTGTGATTTTCATATTGTATTCTTAAAAGTAATTCCTCTAAATTTTCATAGTTTTCCTTTAACTTAACTGTATGGCCGACCGAAACAGAAGCAAAAACATTGTCATTATGTAAAAGAACAACTTTAAAGCTCCTTTTTGAAGTCAATAAAAAGTCTCCAGTCGGAAGGTGTGTAGTACCACAGAACATCATTTTTTATTCATCAATCATTTAGAATTTAAAGTACTACATTCATTTTAAAATGTATTAAAACGCTTATTACAAGTTTTTTTTTATATTTTTTTTTTGCAAAAAAAAAATCTGTGGGTGATAGAGACCAATTGTATTTTAATTAGTTATTTCTATATAAAAACTAAGCTCAACAAACAAAAATCATGTCATCACAAATTTTATGCAGGCCTGTGTTATTGACGCAAATTTACTATAGTTATTAGTTCACGACTGTTAGGAAGGTAAGCACTATAGTCTATACACTGAACGTACGGAGTAATAAAATTAGGGTTAATTACCTGATATAATTTAAGCGATTCATTCTGATTCATCCATTTTCAAAGAATTAGCGGTCCTTTTTACACTGCAACCATAATTGAAAAAATAAAAATTGTAAATGTAAGCCGGGCTGTCCGCCTTGTCTACCCGTAATTATTCCGTGCGTTCAGTGAATAGAGTATAGTCGTGACGTAACGGTCAGCGGTCATTGAATAGACTTTACAAAGAAAGACAATAAAAAAAATTAGCAAATTTTTTAGGTAGGTACTAATATTAGAGGCACCCTCGGGTGCCGATTAGCGATATGTCATCTATTTTAAACCAGCAATCTGTGGGCTACTACGCCACTGCTACCTATACTGAAAACACGCACAGTGCGTTGTTTTTGTTCGAATAGAATGTTCGCCGAGCAAAGCCGCAATCTGTACTCCTTAACACGGCATTGACAGAACGGCAACGGATGGCGGGCCAATCAGAGCCCCAGTCACCACAGTTTATCACGCAATCTCCATATTCAATGTTATTTTTCTTGATTAAAGTAAAAACATTAATTTGGTCAACTCCACTTTGCGTATGGACTACTCCTTCAAAATTAATTACTTAGGTTGTTAATTTGTTATTGCCGTTTGGAACTCTTAACGAGATCACCCTGTACGAAGGACATGCCTCGGCATTAATAAATAGATCCTAGAAAAAGTAACGGAACCCAACATCTACAACACATAAATTACGATTTGTTCACGCAAGTTTTGGCGTGGCATTGTTATTGATAATAAATTATGTTGTTGTTATTATGACGTTTTCATTTGTAATGTCTTGTGATTATATAACTTGCTTGAAGCTTGAAGTTCAAATCGTTATTATAGGAAAGGTGTTTTGTTAACAAAAAAGTAATGTAACATTGTTACACATAACACTTTATTTAATTATACCCCCCCCCCCCCTGCCGCCCCCAGAGGCTAGCTAGTTCGAAAGGCGAGAAAATTCCTAATCGATGTACTTAATGGAATATATTTTTTCTAACTTTGTTTCAAATGAAATCTATTACGATATCGTTTTCACTAGTTTTCAGTATCGAAACAAGTTTATTATGAAACCGATTTTTTAATTTTTTAAAGGTTGGTAATATGATAATAGCAATCAAATGTTTTATTCTGTTGACGTCTGGCATGGCCTGTTGTGATCATAGACATTTACCTTTAGATAAGCAAACAATAATCACGAAAGTAGCAAATGTATGGCCTCGCGCATGTAAACAAAGCTACACCCGATTAGACATGCGCATTGCAACATTATCGTTTGACGAATGGGAAAATAGACAGGTCCGGGCTTTAAAATTTAAATTCTTGTTCAAGAAATTGTAAAAGTTATTTTTACGTGTAGACAGCTAAAATTTGCTCCAAATTCTTGCTAAAAAATTGGAATTTCTTCTCAATTTTTGATCAGGTTGAGAAAAAAGGTAGTGATTTTTAGTAGTTGCAAACCTATCAGGTTTTGAGGATAGAAAATTGTTTCTAAGCTTATCTTTCTAAAATTTGTTTAAAAACGATTCGTCGTCGTGTTTTTAGTTCGAAAAGGAAGAGAACAAGTCAATTAAGCTATTCTAATAAAATCAAATATAAAAAACAAACAAAACCAGCAAAATAACCAATCTCGATGTAATTGCCTACCTAACCTCAACTCAAATATTAGTTGACATATAACATTGATTTTTACAATTTGACAAAAACTTGGGTTCGTGTAAAAATATTCAAGCACAATTGTTCAAGAATTTGAAAAAGTTTTTGTCCGATAACTTGACCCGTGAAATACTTTCTCCCTTGGATTAATATATAAACAAACCTAGGTATTTATTTTTTTCTGTTATATAGAATATAAGTATAGAGAAAAGTATCTTTTAAACTTTTTGAAGCAATATATTGCCCAAAAAATAGGCGTACCCACCTAATTAGATTGCAGGGCTGCAAATAAAATATATCAAAACATGCATCGGGATAATCTGTCCTGGTGTGTGTTTCTTTTTATTTTTATACCTTGTTTATATAGCCTAGGCCTAGTTAGATGTGCTTAAATTGATCATAATAAAATAAAGTTATAATTGTACAGGGTGTTTTCTTAAGGTCGACGAGCGGCCATATCTCGGAAACTACTGGGCATAGAAACTCAGGAAAAGAAAAATGACAATTAAAGTGGCCATGAGAAAATTCTGGAAATAATTTTTAAGTTCCGCATTTTGCCGCAAGAGGGCGTAATTGAAAAGTAAATTTTAAAATTTAAAATAACTCCAAGTATTCCACATTAAGGTATATGTTTGATAACACCATTTTAAAGCTTGGATAATTATGCATCATTTTGGTCTTATGCTCATTGGCGTACCGACTTTAATAAGAGTGGGGGAAGCTGTTGAAAGTGTAATCATTTAAATCGCTGTAACTTATAAACGACTTATCCGATTTTAGCAAACTAAAGACTGTTTGGAAGAGAAATGTATGCACTTTCACCAATCGTATTTAGTTGTCCATAATAGTTCTAAAAAAAATGCTAGAGGGCGCAATTTGTAATAATAACAGTTTTTTCGATTTTATCCCGAAAATTCAAATCATACGGTATAACTATGACATCATAATCGAAAAGTAGATGAAATTTGCAAGAAAAGATGTGAAGACCGCTGTTCGATATCCTTGTTCGTTTCAGAGTTATCGCCAAAGTAATAATTATTAATACAAATAGCGCCCTCTAGCAATTTTATTAGAAACTATCTTGTACCATTGGATACGACAATTAAAGGTACTTACCTTTTTCTTCCAAACAAGCTTAAATTTAGTAAAATCGGTTAAGTCGTTTAGAAGTTACAGCGATTTTAATGTTTACACTTTCACTTGATAAGAGTGGGAGAATCTATTGAAAGTGTAAACATTAAAATCGTTGTAACTTCTAAGCGACTTATCCGATTTTACTAAATTTAGGCTTGTTTGGAAGTACCTTCAATTGTCGTATCCAATGGTACACGATAGTTTCTAATAAAATTGCTAGATGGCGCTATTTGTATTAATAATTATTACTTTGGCGATAACTCTGAAACGAACAAGGATATCGAACAGCGGTCTTCATATCTTTTCTTGCAAATTTTATCTACTTTTCGATTATGATGTCATAGTTATACCGTATGATTTGAATTTTCGGGATAAAATCGAAAAAACTGTTATTATTACAAATTGCGCCCTCTAGCATTTTTTTTGAGAACTATTATGGACAACTAAATACGATTGGCGAAAGTGCATACATTTCTCTTCCAAACAGTCTTTAGTTTGCTAAAATCGGATAAGTCGTTTATAAGTTACAGCGATTTAAATGATTACACTTTCAACAGCTTCCCCCACTCTTATTAAAGTCGGTACGCCAATGAGCATAAGACCAAAATGATGCATAATTGTCCAAGCTTTAAAATGGTGTTATTAAACATATACCTTAATGTGGAATTTTCGGAGTTATTTAAAATTTTAAAATTTACTTTTCAATTACGCCCTCTTGCGGCAAAATGCGGAACTTAAAAATTATTTCCAGAATCTTCTCATGGCCACTTTAATTGTCATTTTTTTTTTCCTGAGTTTCTATGCCCAGTAGTTTCCGAGATATAGCCGCTCGTCGACCTTAAAAAAACACCCTGTATATCAAGATACATCACGATTCCATTGTTACTGAAAATACGAAATACCCGGTATCTTACCCCCTTTTGGGCATAATAAAATCATACGATGATTTTTACTAGTCATTGATTATATTCCAATCCGAGCATCCGAGTCGTTAAAAGCACAAACACAATTTACTAAACTACATAAAAACTAGCAATCTGTAAATATTAAACACCCACAGTAAACAACAAGGAATTCACAGAGAAAACTTAAAACACAACAACAAAAATGGCGCCGAACCGGTTCTGGAGTGTATTTTGAGCGTGTCGCTAAAGGACAGGCCAATAAGAAGAGGTTTTGCGCATGTCCAATCCTGCTGAAAGAGAAGGCATCTGACCGGCGAGCCGTGCGCTCGGACGTATTTTTTTACCCATAAAACTTAACTTTTGTTTGCGCAGGAAATGAGCTGTACGTATTTAAAGGTCTATGCTATAAATATCATTATTTTTTATTTATTCGTTCTTTTGATATCAAAAATGAAAATATTCAAACTTCACAATCACTTTTGTTATTATCAAAATGGGGATCCATATGACCAATTAGGGTTCACTGGCCAAAAAAAAATTGGGAACCGATTCAAAATAAATAACGCCATTTATCGCCGAATTCGGCAATTTTTCAATTGTTCCTCGTATAGGTAGGTACTGTGTATGTATATTTTTTGTTGTCACCCTGGTCACCTGCCCTGGTATTTAATGTAGGTCAATAATAGTCAACGGTCGATTTAGAAGTGCAATGCTAATTAGTAGTAAACTGCAATACCTCGGTTTGTTTTTTCTTCTTACCGCAATGCAATTGCCACCTAATTGAACTAAAGTGAGGACATTTCAGTTACTTAATAATAATTGTTGTACGCGATTTAGTATTTAAAAAAAATAATTTTAGTGTAAAACATTTACGTATACCTTTATAATAGTATATTAAAGTACACGTTTCATAAAGCAATATTTTATAGCACGCGTCAAGTGCTCTAACTGCTTTATAAAACATGTACTTTATACTATTTTTTCTGTCTTGTCTTTTTTTCAATAAAAATATACATATTTAAAAAGAGAATAAACCCTTATAACGGATGCGTATCACGGATGTTTGTGGATCCGGCCTAAGGCTGAATCCACATACATCCGTGATACGCATCCGTTGTGTACCACATGATTAATCTGAACCAATGAAATTTTAGAGAATAATATTTCATTGGTTCATATTAATCATGTGGTACACAACGGATGCGTATCACGGATGTATGTGGATTCAGCCTAAGCCTGGATCCACATACATCCGTGATACACATCCGTTCTGTACCACATGATTAATATGAACCAATAGCATTTTAGGGAATAAATTAATAAATTTTATTCCCTAAAATTTCATTGGTTCATATTAATTATGTGGTACACAACGGATGCGTATCACGGATGTATGTGGATCCAGCCTAAGCTCGAGCTGTCCGTTAATTTGGAAGCGATGTTTCTACCCGCTACCCTTTTGTACACCGAATTATTGTGAATTTTATTTATTGAGGTTTGTGAGGTTTGGTGCTTTTGTATTTACCTAATTATCGTTGATACGTTGGTTGTTATGTAGTTTGCGAGTCCGACAGATTAAATGGTTTGGCAGTTCTTTATGCGAGCCACGATATTGATATTACCGTGGAAGAAATTCTGGACGAAATGGCAAAAACAAAACGAAGAATTTTACTTTAATATTAGAATTATTAGTGATTACTTACAACTTATTGTTTAAGGTGTTTGTTTTGTTTTAGTATAAGTATGATTAATATATGCGTTACTTATTTTAAATACCTACATGTTTACTAATTAAAATGAAATCTCTAATTTTTTTTCCATAAATATTTAGTTAGGGCCAGCGGCGTATTATTGCAGAAGTTTTAGGGGGCTGTCGCTCTCGTCAATCATACGTATTTTACCCAAAAAAGGGCGTGGCACCCAAATATTTTTTCGCCTGCGGCGCAAGAAGTTAAAGCCCCCTCCCCGAACTAAATTTCTGGTTGCGCCACTGCCTAGGTATGCTTATATCAATTCAAGGGTGAAAGTCTGAAAGTATTCCACGGGTCACGTTCTCGGGCAAAACTTTTTCAAATTCTTGAATTTTCAAATTCTTGAACAAGAAAATGTGCTTGAAAATGTTTTACACGTACCCAAGTTGTTGCAAAATTGTAAAAATCAGTACAAGATATAAACCAACTAATATTTGACTCGAGGTTAGGTACGCGATAACGTCGAAGATTGGTTATTTTGCTGGTTTTGTTTGTTTTCTGTATTCGATTTTATAAGTTTAATTGACTGACTTGTTCTCTTACCTTTTAAACTAAAAACATGACGACGAATCATTTTTAAACAAATTTTAGAAACAAACCCTTAAAATCAATTTTCTATCCTCAAAATCTGATAGGTTTGCCACTACTAAAAATGCCAGAACTCACTACCTTATTTCCCAACTAGACCAAAAATTGAAAAGAAATTCCCATTTTTTGGCAGGAATTTGGGGCAAATTTTAGCTGTTCACACGTAAAAATAAATTGAAGGTCAACTTTTACAATTTCTTGGGCAAGAACTTAAATTTTAAAGCCCGGACCTGTCTATTTTCCCATTTGTCAAATGATATGCAGTGCGCATGTCTTAATCGTGTGTAGCTTTGTTTACATGCGCGGAGCCATAAATTTGCCACTTTCGTCATTATTGTTTGCTTATTTAAAGGTAAATATCCACGATCTATAGCTATTATAAAACATTTGTTGGATGTCTCACTTTATTAATGCTATTATAGCAAACTCGCACAAAAAATTTTTAATAATATTTGGTAGAGGTTCTTAGCAATCATGGCACTTAAATTTTCTATTAGATATCAATCGAAAACCGGATAAAAATAGAAATTAATACGACACCTACACCTAGTTCGCGCGTAAATTACATACTAAACCATGGCTAACCTCAAAAAAGTCACGCGACACATGGATCTTTAAGCAGTGTTGTCGATGTTTCTGTTTCACGGCTTCTTTCAAGATGGTTGTGTACACACCCTCGAACAACCATACAGTCCAGTAGACAAGAGGTCAATTAATTTTTATTACAAATACGAACAATGTAATAATAATATTAATTACAATCGACTAATTGATATTTAGCACAGCAACGTCATATTTTTGTTAGGCGAGTCGATATTTTGAAATGCAAGTCTAGCAGTATCTAGTACCAATAGTGACATATTTTTGATTACATTTTTGTTGGTAATGACACTGAACGTTCATAGGCGGCAATCAGTTGATTGCAAAATGGCTTCTTGTTTTTTAACAGTCGACCTTACCTTGCGTGGCAAAATAAGCCAAAGTTTTCGTTTATGTTTGGATTGTCTTGCAAAATTGTAATAATTCCGCAACAAGAAACAATATATTATTGTGCGAACGTTTAAAAAAATCAGTATGACATTGTTCTTTAAAATAGGAGGTTGAAACGTTATTTTACGCGTGGTTGGTTGTTGTTTTTAAAAAAATAATTACAAACACAAATTCTCATTAAAATGTGTTTAGTACACTGAGAAAAAGCCTTCTATTTGTTATAAAAATTTACATACTCTTTATACAACTGTTTAATACTATATGTGACAGCAACGCGCTTTCCTACTGTACGATAACAAAAATTGCTAGACCGTTGTGTAGTGTGATAATATTACGGTAATTTAGCCAATAGGAATTAGGAGTTATTGCTACCATAGAATGGTTTATAGCCATTATTGCTCTGAATACTAACAGTAATTATCATGTTCTATTGGGGGTGTAATATGGTTTTATATACAGGGTGTTCATTTGAAAACTTCCCACCTCGATTTTAATGCTTTAAAATGAAAATGTGGAAAATCGCTCGGACCCGTCGATTTTTATTTCGAGGGGGACATCTTTTGAGTATATTGTCAATCTTGTTACTTCAAGCCCCTAGAAGGGAGGGGGGGGGGGTAAGATCTAAATCTTAAATGGATACCCCTATTTTATATAACTTTTTTGGATTCTGCATAAAATTCTGAACATTTTTTAATAAAAGCATTATTAGTCTATACTTAACAGTTTCTGAGATAGAGCAGAACGGCTTACATGTCCCTATCTTCGATTTTTATTATCATTCCAATAGTGTGAACTTTTGGTTAAACCGGATGTAAGAAATATAGTACTTCCGATTTAACCGGAAGTTGACACTATTGGAAAGATAATAAAAATCGAATATAGGGACATGTAAGCCGTTTTGCGTTTTGCACTAAGACGTACAGTTAGAAAGCTAGGCTGTCAAAGTTCAAAAATGTCATTTTTCAAGAGTCAATATCTCGGAAACCGTTAAGTATAGACTAATAATGCTTTTATTAAAAAATATTCAGAATTTTATGCATAATCCAAAAAAATTATATAAAATAGGGGTATCCATTTAAGATTTAGATCTTACCCCCCTCCCTCCTAGGGGCTTGAAGTAACAAGATTGACAGTATACGCAAAAGATGTCCCCCTCAAAATAAAAATCGACGGGTCCGAGCGACTTTCCACATTTTCATTTTAAAGCAGGAAAATCGAGGTGGGAAGTTTTCAAATGAACAAACTGTATACTGTATTAGTCCCGATTGTTGTAGTTGTAATGAAACTTAACATAGCTTCTAGTGCAATATAGTTCTTGTTGTTTAACGTTGCATATGATTTCTATTATGCGTTTACTGAGATAGTTAAATTGGTCCATAGATTATAAATTCCAATACAAATGATAATGATGCATGGGTTGTGCGAAATATAAATCTTCTATGGCTTTATCTGACATGCAAAGTTTAAAAAAACGTAAATACAAAGTAAAAATAAATTAATTGAAATACGTATTGGTACGATAAATCGATAAATAAAGTTCAAATTCAGACAGGACAGCTAGAATACTCCGAACAACGATGTGACCTGCGCAACAAATACGTTAAAGCTATATGCTTAGTATGGACTACTTCTTCAAAATACGTTAAAGCTAATACTACTGGCGCGTGGCGATTGCCGATAGCCACGAACCCCCACAAACGTCTTGTGGTTTCTAGGTTCTAACGGATACAATTCGTTTTTGGGGACGCTGTTCTGCTTTTATAATTGTAGAAATAGCGCTTTGTTGGGAACAAAATGCGTCGCATTGAGAAAATACAATTTATTTCTTAACAAAATTGCTGTATTTAAAGTAGTTTATTATTCAACAAGACTGTGCAACGCATTTTGTTCTCAGTAAAGCGCTTTCTCTACAATTAAGAAAGCGGAACAGCGCCCCCAAAAACGAATTGTATCCATTAGAACCTATAATCCACCAAGATGTTGGTGGGGGGTTTGTAGCGATCGGCAATCGCCCCGCGCCGTAATATTAGTTTTAACGTATTCGTTGCGCAGGTCTCATCGTTGTTCGAAGTCTTCTATTCTGTCCTGTCTGAATTTGAATTTTATTGATCGTACCAATAATCGTATTAAACAATGTTAAAAGACAAGAACAATATCACACGAGAAGCTATTTAAATTTGTGAGAACTACAGTACTGATTTTTAGTGGTAAGTATATGCTTTATTAACTGTAGCAAGCAAATATTATTATGATTAATGTCAAGTTTAAAAGGGGTATAAAAGTTTTTACACAAATAATGAAATACCTACGTATTTCTTATTTTTTTGGAAATCAGTCCCTGAAGGGGGTAAGTATAAAAGTTTACATTGGAAAAATAATTTTTGATCCAAATTTCTTTAAGCTTAGTATGAATAACTCTAACGTACAATAATTAATAAAACACGTACCTATATCTCTTCTTTTACATCTCTTCTTAAAGAATGAAAATATTTGTCGAATTTTTTTGCTGATAAACAAATACTATACCAGACAAATAATGAATCACTTATTTCCTTATCTTATTGAATGAAAATGAAAAGGGTTTATAAAATTTTTTATCGGAAAAATTTTTTTTGTCCTATTTTCTTAAAATACAGCATAAATACTCTAAGAACAAATAATGAAACGCATCGCTTGTACCTATTAATTACTAAATATATTACCCAACACCCACCGTTTAATCGGAGCCCATTACATAACGTAGTAATAGTTATGTGAAGCAGAAGCTCCTTGGCATTGACATTACCATCATCGGAGTTTTATTCGTAACATAAATTTACTCGAGGCATCGATGGTCGATATGTTGTGCATGTAACTTCGCCTTACGTAACGTTTGGAATAACGAGCGGCGTAAAAAGCAATTTTTATTTTTATGTGATTTTTAACAAAGTTAATGTGAATGAATCTGCCATTATAGCTTCGCTCTCCTTCGTTATGCTATAGTTTACCCATGGTGCAATAGACGAAAGGTAAGATATGGCGCAGACGACCCAACAAACATTTCAAGTATCTCCTCTAATTTGGAGAAAATGGCCTATTTAAGTAAAAAATAGCCATTTTTTAACCTCCAAATCGGCTTTTTGGACGAAACGACCAAAGAGACTAACTGCTTGGTCAAAACAAAGTGATACGAACTTATTAATACGTGTTCAAAGTAGGAAAATATAAGAGGCCCAAGAGATGGTCCAAAAGAGTAGATATTTACCTTGTAAATCGACTTAATAATTAGGTCTTAGGAAAGTTACCAATAGACGCCCAACCAAGTTATTTTTTACCTTAGATTGGGCCTTAAAGCCCAAAAATCTTTTAGGCCTATAAATGAAGAACAAATTACTTCGTTTTGTCTTTAATATATCTTCATGGTCCGGTTATAATTTCAACATTTTCTGAGGTGATGTATACCTTATATTAGTCTTACATTTTGTTCCTAAAGCCCAGAAGGCTTTAAAGTATAACATAGGTTATGATTATGACCAAACAGTCCTCTTATTTTGTCCTCAAAGTGATATAAAGCCGTATCTTCCAAAAATTAAGTATTTAAAAAGATTCTGGCTTAGAAATCTTTAATGATGATTGTAACGGTTATTCCACTGTGGTAAACTCGAAGCAATAATTTAGGTTACTATGAAAAAAATTAAATATTTCGATTTTCAAGTAAATATTACCGCAATCTGCGGAAGCTACACAAAACGTAGGAGCTATACGAAACGCCGGAACAACAAAAAAAATGTATGGCGCTTAGATTCGAACTTCGAACTCGGTCAAAAAGTTAGATTAGTTAGATTATAATGGTAGTGGCTATTAATCCATTGTGAGACATTACAGCGACCCCGATAGAAACATTTTATGAAGTAATTGGCCGTACATAGGTCCTTCAGTATTCTTTAAAACCCCCAAATTCATATACACTTATTATAAATTTATGCCATATAAACGAATATTTCTCCTAATTTCGACCTATCAAGACAGAAGTGCCAAAATAGGAAACTTTCTCCTAGCATAACCTAATACGAGGGGCTGACTTATAGGTCTATTTTTTTTAAGGTCCAAACCACAGGAAATCGTGACCATTAGGAAAAATATTTTTCGTACACTGCACCAAAATCCTTACACCTACACAAACACCTTCGCAGTAAGCTGAAAAATAAACAAGTACTATGACAAAACCGAAACCTAGGTATACCGGTACCTGTCGCCCAACAACTAAATATTTTTTTAAATAGCCAACAAATCTTACCAATGGTTCAGTCAGGATTCAGAGCTCTACACAGTACCTGCACTGCTCTACTTAAAGTATCAGATGACATTTTTACGGCTTCTGACGGGTTGGTCGGTCCATTCAGTCAGATGTAGTATAATTTCACTATTGATAACATGATTGATGTAAATTATGTAGCTGAATATAAAACATTAGTAAAAAGCGTGACATTAAAAAATGTTCAGAATTTTATGCAGAATCCAAAAAAATTATATAAAATAGGGGTATCCATTTAAGATTTAGATCTTACCCCCCCCCCTCCCTCCTAGGGGCTTGAAGTAACAAGATTGACAATATACGCAAAAGATGTCCACCTCGAAATAAAAATCGACGGGTTCAAGCGATTTTCCACATTTTCATTTTAAAGCAGGAAAATTGAGGTGTTAAGTTTTCGTTGGATCACCCTGTAGGTGAAGTACGAAGCAAGGCACGCACTTGGCGTGCAGAGCAGAAATACTAATCGAGTGATCTGAAGGTTTATACGCCTGAGGCGCGGAAACCGCAGGAACACGGGGATTTTAGTCGGTAGGCATCCCCATCAGGGCTAAATCCGACACTACTCTGTTTAACAGGGTGCCAGTCTATTATTTGTGTATTTTCTTTATAATAATACCTAACAACGCTTGTTCATTTAGATTGTTTTGGATATAACGAAGACACATCCATCTCTCTAACGGAAAAGGATAGACATGTTTAGAAGAGCAAGAGCATCCTTAAATTTATTAAACCGCACCGACGCGACGTGACTTTCATTATAATATTAATATTATATAATTTATACAGTTTACCCATTCGTATTATGCAATCGCTTATTAATATTCTGCATTCTTTATAAGTCAAAAGCATTAGTGTGGGATTTTGTTGCTTTGAGATAAAATAAAAATAAATAAAGCACTTAGGTTAAGTAAAATCTAGTAAATAAAGGACGATTTTATTATGGATATGATTGTGTTATAATAATATTATACAATAAAAATGTCCTTCAAAAAGTACGGAGGAAAATTCGTATTAGAAAGATCAGCTGTGCCTGTTTGCAAATTATAGAAGAAAATATTGTAGGTGAAACCCAAATACTACTTATAATACTTATAAATTTAAATCTAAGAGCGGTTTCACACACACCGATATTATATCGGTGTCGGTGTTGGAATGATCTAGAGTCTAGAGAACAGTTGCGTTAGACCAGTGGTCGCCAACCCGTCGATCGCGAGCTACCAGTAGCTCGCAAAATATTTTTAAAATACAAAAGGTTTATATTTCCTAAATTCCGCAAATTCTCATAATAAACGCAAGTGGTGGCAACACTGCGGTAACCGATCCACAGTGTGTATCAGCCAAATGGAATAAATTCGATAACAAATATAATACATGGGGGCATGTCCGAAAAAACGCTGGGACACGTCGATTGGTATTTCTAGTTGCGCATTTTTTTCAATAAAAACTTTTTATACAGGGTGTGTCATGTAGCAGTGGCCAATACCAACTTTCTTATTTTAAATGCAATACCCTGTATATTATTAAATTTTTGGACTTTTCAAAAAATTCTAGACATTTTATGTACAATATCGTATACCTATCTTCAACTGTTTCGGAAATATTAAGTGTTTTCAGATTTATTGCAAAAATTAACTACATACCTACTCAAAAACTAATAAGTAATAGTGTTTATTTCTTGATAATGTAAAAAACAAAAAAAAAACATTATTGTACGAGATGTTGAAAATGCTCGCCACCAACGTCTTGGCAACATCCTAATCTTCAATAGAAGTTTCTTCTAATGTTACTGAACATCTCAGGCTTAGTTTGTACAGTGCTTCCATTTTAATTTGTCCCACTTTTAAATGGCTGTAAAATACGTATTTTTTAAACTAGAACTTTGAATAAAAAAAGGAATTGTAGGGATTTGAGTAAAGTTTTATGTTGTTGAGTCAAAAATAATTTAAACTGTAAAATGTCAAAATTATTGACATAACTTACTTTTTTTTAAATGGAACGCCCGGTATATCATTACATATTTAAATAAACATTTTTTTTCTGATTACGAAAATATACCATACATGCCCTTTCTTTTTATTTTTTTTAGCCTAAATCGATATAAATATGATTAAAATTCGAATTTTTTCAAAACATCAAGATACCCGCGTGTATTATTGTCATAGTTTATTTATATATTATTTATATATGACATTTGTAATAAAAACTATGACAATAATTATTGAAAATAATACACGTGGGTATCTTGATGTTTTGAAAAAATTCTAATTTTATTCATATTTATATCGATTTAGGCTAAAAAAAATAAAAAGAAAGGGCATGCAAAATGTTTTTTTAAATATGTAATGATATACATTTCGGGCGTTCCATTTAAAAAAAAGTAAGTTATGTCAATAATTTTGACATTTTACAGTTTCAATTATTTTGACTCAACAACATAAAACTTTACTTAAATCCCTACAATTCCTTTCAGTTCAAAAAATACTTATTTTACAGCCATTTAAAAGTGGGACAAATTAAAATGGAAGCACTGTACTTGTACTAAAATTAACTAAAATATAGTATAAGTTTATTTTTATTAGTATAATATGTTAGTAAATCTAATAAATCTGTGTAGAATACAACTGTGCATTACTTTATTTTTTAGGTTGGCTTACGTTGCTTACGGGCTAGGTAGCTCGCTGCCTATTCCAAAACTCTCGAAGTAGCTCGACACGTTAAAAATTTTGGCGACCACTGTTTTAGACGAAGTAATTCACACAGTCTCCGACCCGATAAAAATGGAATTGATCCTGTGGCGGATGGAATCCAATGATTTGCCTTGACTATACTGTATAAGTAAAATTTTAGTGCAGTCGGAATAAATTTAAGAAATAATAATTTGTTAATTAGCGATTATTAGTAGTTCAAAATCGTGCCGTGCAAATCTTGCAAAAATTAAGTTCCAACGACCTTCAAGTCGGTAACGGCGTTTATGCAACCCGAGAAGTAACATTTTTTGTCTGGCTTTTTAGGTCACTTCCTACGTTTTGCACAAGTATAAAATTACCATGCAATTATAAAAAAATATACACAATTATTTGTTTTCGGTCGTTGACAAAAGTAGTAAATGCGCGATTTTATTGGGGTCATATTGAAATGTTTACTTTTGTCATTTTTGTAACTGGTAACGAGCGGGTGGTTACAGTGCTGGATTTACCATTAGGCTGAGTAGACTGGAGCCTAGGGCGGCAGATTTTAGGGGGCGGCAAATTTGGCCCAAAAATTTTTTTTTATCTTACAGAAATAAATGGTACAATCTTTATTCGTGGTCGACGGGTAGTATTTTTTTAAATAAACTTTATTGTTGGCCGTGTCTGTTAATGGGAATAAAAAAAGGTAGTTGGAACTTTACTGGCTTTTTGCAGAAAGAAATTTCATTTTCAATAAAATAAGTAGGTAATCATAAATTTTTAAAATATTTACTAAAAATTATTGACCAAATTTGGGCGTGATCGTAAAAAATTTTCGCCTGCGGCGCATTTCGCTTACAGCAGGCTTTTTCTTTCCCTAACACTTCACCTGTTTTACAACTCACGAGCCGTCACTGGTATAGGGGCGGCAAAAATTGAATAGCCTACTAGCGGCAAATTTGTAAATCCGCCCCTGGGTGGTTAATTGGTTGAAATGCGTTAAATACAACGACAATAGAGTAAAGTAGCCTACAAACCAGTAGCGGCTCGTGGTTATTTTAAATGGGGGGTCATTTAGTATTCTAAGCAATTATGTATTGTTGGATGCCACGCCCATAAAAGAATTTTTTGATAAAATATTAGTAATAAAAATTTAGTATACTTACTTCCTTATTTTATCCTTACCTACTTCGTTGAGGAAAATGATCTAATACAACTGGTTTGCTAAGACATAGTTTGTATTAATAGCTTATTTTTTAATAACTCATATTAAATCCGTCATATTTGCACAAAAAAATTATTTTTCGTACAGATGTACACAACCTTAACGTTAGATTTAAGGGCACCATTACACCACCTATCCATAAAACTGCTCTGTTCGAACGTAGTTTTTCTTATAACGTATCTGCTGTGTATAATTCTATTGGTCTAGACCTTAAAACTGAATCTGTTTTAACTTTTTAAAAAATATATAATAGTATATTACGTACCGAGGTGGAAAGTGTTTCATTACTGTCGAGAGATTAGATAGTTTACCGAGACGCGAAGCGTCGAGGTAAACTATATCTCAGAGACAGTAATGAAACTTTTCACCGAGGTTTGTATACTATTTTATTTACAACCACATCCAACATCCACTTCTTATTATTTTGAGTTCAAATAATTATTAAAAGGTAAATGTCATTTTGACTTTTCCATTGCAAAAGTAGACAGACATTTAGAATTTCAAATAACCGCAGGTGATAAAATAACGTAGGTAATAATACACATCAAGATGGCAAATATCATTTTTGGAATATGGTTTCCATGTCACTAAACAATATATTATTTTTTTAAAACGTTAGTGTCAAAGTTTTTACAAAACACCAAAAAAATGCTCTCAGATGAGGAATTTGATTTGGCTGCTACTCCCCCAGAAATTCGAGAAGCAGCAAAAATAGTAGAAGAAGATCTTCTGCCAACTAAAAGCCGCCCGAGATATGACAAGGCATATAACTGTTTTAAAGAATGGTGTATTGGAAACAAAGTTCAAAATCCTGGTTCTGAATCGGCGCTACTAGCTTATTTTAGTGAAAATGCCAAGACAAAGAAAATATCAACGCTTTGGTCAATATATTCAATGTTGAGGACCACTCTATCAATTAGGGAAAAAGTAGACATATCTAAACACGCAAAGCTATTAGCATTTTTAAAAAAGCAAAACAAAGGATACAAGCCGAAAAAATCGACCACACTGTCTATGGATAATATTGAAACATTTTTGGAACAAGCACCTATGGAATTTCTTGTTCAAAAGGTATTTTAGGCTAAAAGGTTGACTATTTCTATATTAACTTATTATTTTATACATTTGTAGGTCGCATTGGTTATTGGTGTCTCAGGCGCCTGCCGATCAGATGAATTATACAAAATGAAAACAACAGACGTTCACTTTTTAGAAGAAAAGGTCGCGATTGAAATACAAAATAGCAAAACGTACCAGCCACGATCATTTATGATAACTGATAATAAATGGATTGCACCACTTAAGGAGTACATAACTTTACGGAAAAATATACAGGATGGAAAGCTTTTTATGCAAATAAGATATGGAAAAATTAGTAAACAATGTATTGGGCACAACACTTTAAGTCAGTTTCCAAAAAAAATTGCAGCTTTTCTGAAGCTGAATACTGAAGGTTTTACTGGTCACTGTTTCAGAAGAACAGCGGCTACTTTGCTCGCAAATAACGGTGGCGATCTTATGCAAATAAAGCGGTTAGGAGGCTGGAAATCTAGCACAGTAGCTGAGGGATACATAGACAGTTCGGTTTCTACTCAGGTTAATACGGCAAAATTGATTTCAAAGCCAAGTTCAAGTTTTACTAACACTACTTTAACTTCAAATAATCATGAAATAAACCTTTCAAAAGAAGAATTTCAGCAAGGTTTAAACATATCTGTGACTGCCTACAATAATGCCAATGTAATATTTAATGTAAATAAGTAAAACATAAACCATGTTAATTTTTTGTTTTTTATAAATGTCATTTAGGTATAATTCATTTAAAGAAATAAAAAATAAAATTATTGTTGTTGAATTTGTGTAATGAGTTGTGTGTTGGTGTGTTTGTATATTATTTTGAGATATCGATTTTTATTAAAATTTAAAAAAAAAAAAATTTACTATTTTGAGATATCGATTTTTAATAAAATTACAAAAAATAACAATTTTACTTTCCACCCGGGTGGAAAGTGCTCACTTTCCACCCGGGTGGAAAGTAAAAGTCAAGAAACGTCAACTTTCCACCTTTCAAAGATAGGTGAAATGTCATTATTACATACATGGTTGTAAATAAAAGTATATTACTGGGTGTTTAAAGTTTTCTGATTTCGGGTCGTGCTTTCTCTTTCTTTCCTTCACCGTCTCCTGCACTGTCTTTACTTATTAATATTTTTGCATTAGTACAGAATTTATTTAGTGTTATTAACATGATCTTTATTTTTGTTATTTAATTTGGGATGACTTTTAAAGGTGTACCTAGGCATATACATTTTAATTTTGTTGTTTTTTATTTCTGAATAGGTTAGACTTTTAATTACTAAACTGAGGTTAAGTGGAAGACCAATCCTTGTTACTAGCAAGGGATGAACTTCGCCATTTTAGATAACATTGAATGGGATTTTTATTTTTATTATTATCTTTCTTACTTTACTACTGTAATGATTATCTGAATAAAGATTGTTTATTATTATTAATATTATTATTATTATTATTAATAATAAATTGCTAGTGTTTCAAACCCGCTTTAGTGTTATACAAGGCCAGATTTGCTAGAACAGTGTTTTTATTGGTAGTAATCAGTTCCATTGGCTGCACAGCCTTGTTGAATAATGAACTACTTTTAATAAAGCAATTTTGTTAAGAAATAAATTGTATCTTCTCAATGCGACGCATTTTGTTCCCCGTAAAGCGCTTTCTCTCTAATTAAAAAAGCACAGTAGCATCCCCAAAAATAAATTTTATCCGTTAGAACCTACAAGACGTTGGTGGGGGATCGTAGCGATCGGCAATCGCCGCGCGCCGTAGTATTAGTTTTAACGTATTTGTTGCGCAGGTCACATCGTTGTTCGAAGTCTTCTAGCTGTCCTGTCTGAATTTCAACTTTATTGATCGTACCCGCACCTGTTTCAATTAATTTATTTCTTCTTTGTATTTATTTTTTTTTAACTTTGCATGTCAGATAAAGCAATAGAATAATCTTATTTCGCACTATGGACGAATTTAATCTCATTAAGCCATGCATGTTGCATAAAAGATAATCATATGCAGTGTTAAACGAAAAGAAAAATATCACACTAGAAGCTATTTAAATTTTAAACTACAGTGCTGATTTTTAGTGGTAAGTATATTATTATGCTATATTAACTATAGCAAGCAGATATTATTATGAATAATGTCAAGTTTCATTACAACGGCCAGTCGTAACTGATACAGTACCTATATAAAACCAGATTACACCCCCAATAGAACTTGATAGTTGCTGTGACTATTAAGAGCACTAATAGCTATATACCCGTCTATGGTAGCATTAACTCCTATTTCCTATTGGCTAAATTACCGTGATATTAGCACTACACAACGGTCTAGCAGTTTTCGTTGTCTTACAGTAAGAGAGCGCGTTGCTGTCGCATATAGTATTAGACAGTTTTGTAGTATGTGAATTATTATAAGGAATAAAATACTTTTTCTCAGTGTTATTTGTGTAATTAATCAGTTGGTTTTAGACGACCATTTAACATAAAACATTTATCAAAAGTCAAACTAGGTACTGTATTTTAAGTCTTTAATATTTTACTGTACAGACATTTTACACAAGCAACTATTTAACATAACACTCTTAGTACTGTAAATAATAAAAACCCACAAATTATCAAGCCCGGCCAGCACCCATACGTAAATTCGACAATTAAAAATTAGATGTAAATAATTACAAATTGACAATAAATATTTGAATATATATTATGCAATAGCATGATACAATAAATGGAAGGAAAGATATTATTAAGCCTTTCCAATTTCGTCAGGTCCGCGTATTGTCGTTGTCGGAAGAGTAACTTTTTAAATAGCTTAGGAAAATGCATGTCGTTATTAGCTTTTGGACGTTATATCATAGTTTTTTTTGAAGAAAAATATACGCATATTGTTAGTATATCTCAGTGCAAGCTACACAGAATAATAATTTAATAGAAAATTAAATTAAAAAGCCATTATCTATTATATATAAAACATGTATTTATGATAGGAAATGAAGCTTTCTAGTAAAATGATCTGTCAAGTGGTTTTGTGCAACTGGGTAATTGGTAAAATAAAAAAAAATCATGATCCCATTTGGGTACTTATATTAATTTTATAAAACAAAAGTATTATTGGGTTAAAACTAAAATAACAGTATGTTGGAAAACAAATTATTGTATAATAATACAGACTGTTACCAAATAAGAGCGTAACATTTCAAGGGGTTAGGCTTGAGCTAATTTAGATATCCGATAACGCTTAGCTGCCCTCCCTATAAATTCTCAAGTTTAAGGTGGGATTAACGACACCATTTTCTATCATCAATTCGAATAATTCGATTTGCCTAACTATTGACGATTCGCCTGCGCACTGCAGTGCTGTGTTGATCGGAGTAGTTATTTTTATGCTTTTGGCATACGAAGAAGAACGACAGACATATTCTGAAGCTAGTAGAGCAAGGCAGATGTTAGTCAGCCGGTCATAGTTTTGTTTACTTTCGTGTATTGTGCAATTACGACCCCTTACCTGTTGAAACAAACACATATTCTCTAGAATTCTTAGAAGAAATGACATCTAGATAGACTAGAAAATATCGTGTTACCAGTAAAAATTGTTGTTTTTACTTCAGTTCTGAAAATCGACGTGTTTACTTTCAACGATTTTAAGGTAAATTGTGGCAATTTTAGTGGTTTTTAAAAAACTGCTTTTTTTAAAGTTTCTGTGCATTTATTAAAAAAAAAACACCGGCATAGTATCCGACAATGCCTCCCTGGACAGACCTTCCAAAATTCGATAATAATTATTTTTTTAAATAATTGCAAGGTTCCGGAAGTTACCCCTGCATTCAAGCCATAAATAGGCATTTTATACATGATTGACCTTGATAACTGTGCCCTTAATAGATAATAATATATAGATTGAGAATAGCAGAGGAAAACTGAATGTAAATTTTACACAATTATTGTTTTGATGCTATATTTTATTTAAACTCCTCCAAAATTGTATTTTGAAACCACCACCTGAAAGGGGTTGGGGGGGCCTTATGGGGATTAATCATTCTACTTTTTTTGTTAGATGGGCCTGTGAATATGTTATCTACACAATGCATGTAACACTATTAAATACCGTCTATTTTCGACGTAGGTATTGGTCATTAATTGTTTAAAACCCATTTAAATAAATGGGTTTTTGTGTTCTAATTTAAAAACTTAAACCGTGCTTTGGCCAATTTAATAAATCATGTACCTAATACGTTAGTTTCGTTTTATTGCAAAACATAATTTTAAATCGTTTCCAATTATTCTATCTCAAGCAGAAACATGTATCCATAAATATCAAGCTGTCCCAGTCCAATCTAGTTTCGTTTGTTTTATTAGCGAATAAAAACCTTTAATTAGCAAATCTCGGACTTGCTTTTATCTATTGTTCTTGACATATTAGCAAAATGTGCAGGCGGAGTTGACTTATGGAAGTAAGTCATATTTACAAGTTTTTTTTTAATGTTTATTATGTAGTTTGCGATATATGGACACGGTTCTTAGTTGTAAATATCTAAGTAGACGGTGTACGAGATATACAGGGTGACCGAGGTTCGTCCGGTCTCTAAAAGTTCAATTATATTGATCTGGCCTGAAGTTACATTACATTTTCACAAATTTATCAGAAGTCAATGTAAGAATAGTTTCTTTCCTTATGTTTAAATTGATTGAATACATATTTTTATAGGACAAACTTGGAAAGTATATCATCCCACATTGCACACCTTTGATTTGCGGTTTTAAAGAGCAAGTGCTGACAGGTTCAATGTCAATGTCATGTCATAATATTAAATGTCATATTATATCTCCGTAACGGAAAGTCGTAGCGAATCGAGCGAGGCGGCATTGGAAACGGGACGTCGAGCACTATACGATGCCGTCTCCAAAAACTACCTATCTACAGGGTGACCAGTAAAGTTCGCATCATATGAGTTTTTTTTTAATTAATAACTTTATTCGAAATTTGATTTTGGTATCAAGTTCTGCTTCGATCGAGATGAAAATTAAGCAAAAAAATAGTAGTCACGTGATTCGCATTATCCGTCAAATTTTAATTTTTTTCAAAAAACAATTCAAAAGTGGGGTTATTTCTGCAATTATTGAAAAAAGTTTTTTAAATACAGTTTCTAGCCCACATGTATTTAGCTGCATAAGATAATTTTAATTTTTTACCCATATTTTGTAAATTCCACCACTTTTGCAAAATAAGACTCAGCGCAACCTATATAAAACTTTTTAGTTTTCACAATGCTTTATTTCAGATACATTTTCCTCAAAGTAGCGCCATATCAAATGTGTGTTTTTCTACAAAATCAAAATTGGGCTATTAAAATTTGGTCGCATCCGATGCAAAGTTTATTTGTTTTTGACCCTGTATAAGCTTACTTTATAAAATAAGTATTTTTGAAAACGTAGTTTGTGTCTGAAAGTAATACACTTTAATATTAAGACAAAAAAGAACACAGTGTCATCAGTAAAGTGTTCATTAAGTGGAAAATAAATTTTAGTGATGGGTAAAAAATCAAAATTATCTTATGCAGCTGACATTTTGCATGTGGGCTAGAAACTGCATTTATTAATTGTTGTATTTGTAGCCCGACCAACCTATCCCAACACTCAAAACTTTCTCAAATATTTTTGATAGATTTAAGAAGTCCGGGTACATAAAACATACACAACAGATTTTATGGCTTGTTTCTTTTACATTAATATTATTTAATAATAATCGTCGATTTGTAAGTATACTATATTATATATTATAAGTATGCTAGTTTATGTTCTGCTTTATGTGTGGCACGTTATAAAAACGTCAAAACAACACCTCCACGTTAGTAAATAGTAAAATTATTATTATATAGTAGGTGTAAGTTTTGACCATAAGGAAGTGAGCGAGAATCACGAAGCGTGAAAATTTTGCAACTGAAAAAATTGGACTATATACGTATAAATACGAAAAGCGGTTATTTAGATCCGCCAAATTGGAGCAACAATAATTTCTGTCCGTTTTGAAATTCCAGGCTTATTCAGTTGTTATTGGGTAATTAATATCTCAAATCTGAAAAGTTAACAAGGCAAAGTGGATTATTAATAATTTCAAACCAATTATTTTTTTTGTTTTGTAACGTATTGTTAATAATTATAATTGAATCATATTTTAGACGTTCATGGTAATTTAATTTTGTATGCCTGTCTGTCTAAATCAAATTGATTAAAAATACTGTATCGGTATTAGGTATATAGGTTTCATACAACATTATTTTAAACTTAGGGTTGTTTCTTGTTGTTTTTCAAACACAACTTTTGTTGTAAACAATGTTAACTATCCAAGAACAATTATTGGTTCGCCCTAACACCCCCAAATATCTTACCAACTTTGAACCTGCTCCTGAAAAGTATACCGCCAGCTTGGGCATGGGAAATCTTACGTAAATTTTGCTACCCTTAAATATTTGGACCCCTATTGATTTTACATCAAAATTGTGTTAGACTCGCACACCAAATTCTACACTGAGGAAAATGATCTAATACCACAATGACATATTTGCTAAGACATAGTTTGTATATTGATAGCTTATTTGGTATAACCCATTTTAAATAAATTGCTAGTGTTTCAAACCCGCTTTAGTATTATATCAATTCCAGATTTGCTAGAACAGTGATTTTATTGGTAGTAATCAGTTCCATTAGACGAGTATACTCGTCTAGTCCACAGTATAGACAAGGATTCGCAGGCCAGTATTAGACTCCATAAAAATAGCGACAAAGACAAGGCGATACAATGTCCCCAAAGTTATTCACCGCCACTTTAGAATATGCCTTTAAAACACTAGACTGGGAGAACATTGGCATTAAGATAGATGGGAAAAGGCCGAATAACCTGCGTTTTGCCGACGATATTGTGTTAGTCGCAGACAATTTTAAGGAATTAATGATTGAACAACTAAAACAGGCCACGGAGAAGGTTGAACTAAAAATAAACCAACAAAAAACGAACTTTATGACGAACATGGTGCTCGGAGGCTCTATCACACTGGATAACCTTGCTGTGGAGGAAGTTAGTGAGTATAAAAATATCTGGGCCACAAAATAAAAATTAGTAGAGACAACCAGACGCATAAACTTGCTAGAAGAATAGGATTGGGCTGGGCAGCGTATGGTAGGCTGAAGGATGTTTTTAATAGCAGCCTACCAATAAGCCTAAAAAGTAAGGTCTACAATCAGTGTGTATTACCGGTCATCACATATGAAGCAGCAACACTTACCCTAATTAAAAATATCGTATCCAAACTCAGAGTCGCCCAAAGAAAAATGGAAAGAGCAATACTAGGTATCAGGCTGCAGGATCGTGTAAGAAATACGGAAATTCGCCGGAGAACAAAAGTCGAGGACATAATCGGCCGAATTACCACACTTAAGTGGAATTGGGCAGGACACGTTGCGAGGTTCAGAGATGATAGATGGACCATCAGACTTGGAACTGGTGAACTGGAGACCCCGTGCTGATAAAAGAAGCAGAGGAAGGCCTCCAACGCGCTGGAGCGACGACATCAAAAGGATAGCGGGATACTGGACCAGAGCTGCTCAAGACCGAGAAGAATGGAAACGTTTGGGGAAGACCTATGTTCAGCAGTGGACTCAACAGGCTGGATGATGATGATGATGAATCAGTTCCATTAGCAGCACAGTCTTGTTTAATAATAAACTACTTTTAATACAGCAATTTTGTTAAGAAATAAATTGTATCTTCTCAATGCGACGCATTTTGTTTCCAGTAAAGCGCTTTCTCTACAATTAAGAAAGCAGAACAGCGTCCCCAAAAATGAATTGTATTAGTTAGAACCTATAATCCATAAGACGTTGATGGGGGTTCGTAGCGATCGGCAATCGCTGCTGCCGTAGTATTAGTTTTATTAACGTATTTGTTGCGCAGGTCACATCGTTCTTCGGAGTCTTCTAGCTGTCCTGTATGAATTTGAATTTTATTGATCGTACTAATACCTGTTTCAATTAATTTATTTTTACTTTATATTTAAGTTTTTTAAACTTTGCATATCAGATATAAAGCAATAGAAGATTCTTATTTCGCACAACCCACCATTAGTATTGGACTCTATAATCTATGGACGAATTTTACCATCTCAGTATACCATGTTGCATAATAGATAATCATATGCAATGTTAAACGACAAGAACAATATTACGCTAGAAGGTATTTAAATTTTTGAGAACTATACAGTACTGATTTTTAGTGGTAAGTATAATAATATGCTTTATTACCAGTAGCAAACAAATATTATTATGATTAATGTCAAATTTCCACTACAACTGCCAGTCGAAACTAATACAGTATATAAAACCAGATTAGACCCCCAATAGAACTTGATAATTAGTGTGAGTATTCAGAGCAATAATGGCTATAAACCATTTTATGGTGGCATTACCTCTCATAGGAAATATATTTCCTATTGGCTAAATTACCGTGATATTATCACTACACAACGGTCTAGCAAATTTTTGTTGTCTTACAGTAGGAAAGCGCGTTTCTGTCACATAATATAGTATCAAACAGTTGTTTGAAGAGTATGTGAATATTTCTAAGGAATAAAAGACTTTTTCTCAGTGTATTATCTTCCAATAAGTCAATGAAAGTTATTTAGAAAAAAACCATTGATCTGGTACCTACTTGTAGATGAAACAATAACAAATTAACCTATTGGCAAAATCGTATTCCATTCTGAAGTAAATCAAATTACAAGTTTCACTCCTCCACTTTGTTTGCGAAACTTACGCTGTTAGAAGTATAAACGCGATGTGGAAGATTTGTCTAAAACCTTATCAAAAGTCTGCAGTATGGCAACGCAGCAGTAAGAGATCCGCCCCCAAAGATGTGACCGCCACGACATTGGTCCGAGGCCACGATGACGTTGTTTCATTAATTTCCGTTTAGGGATGTCCACAAAAAATGTATCGCGGAAAACCATCGATTTTTGCCATGCATCAAAAAAAAATTTTTTTAAGAGAATTACAATAAAGCCTTGTTACTACAGTGATGGGCTAAAATATGGAACAAATTCATTTAAAAATCAGCTATTCATTTTTTGAAAAAACGCTCGGACACGTCGATTATAATTCTTTCTACCGGATTTTTTGCCTCAAAAAGAAATTATACCGGGTGTGTCAAAAAGTAGATGTAGCAAATTTTTTTTGTTTTTTAAATAGAACCCCCTATTTTTACTTATTACCCTAATTCTACGTCAAATTCTGCGCATAATTCATGTAGCATACTCTATCCTTATCTCTAACGGTTTTAGAGGAAAATTACATCATAAAAAAAAATTCCTTAAAAATGTACCTACTTAAAGGTAAACAGGTAAATTTAAATGAATTGGTACTACGATAGCAAGTCATGTGTCAATCAAAAATTAGTTTGGGTATAATTTTGAAAAACGGTGATCATGGTGCATTTAAATGAAACACAAAGAATCGAAATTTTAATTTTAATTGGATGTGGAGATAAAACAAGAAGTCAAGAAGAAGTTTGTAACTTGTTTAACGCTAGTATCCAGAACGGCCGATTACAAGATCTACAGTAAGTAAAATTGAGAAGAAATTCAGGGAAACAGGGAATGTAAAGGATCGTCTACGGCCAGGTCGTCCAAAAATTAGTGAAAACTTACAATTGAACATTTTGTTAGAGGTTAAAGATAATCCTCATAGTGCATCCATTGAAGTAGCCCTTAATAATGATGTTAGCCGACGATCTGTGTTGCGGGTATTGAAACAAGAAAAGTACCATTCGTACAAAATTAGGTTGCTGCACGAGCTAAACGAAGATGATCCCGACCGCCGACTACAGTTTTGTGAAACTATGATGGAAATTTGCAACTTAAATCTATTTTTCCATCGCAACATACTTTTTAGCGATAAAGTTACGTTTTGTTTGAATGGTTCGGTAAACAGACAAAATTTTCGGTATTGGAGTACAAATAATCCCCGTTGGATGAGAGAACAGCACACCCAATACCCACAAAAAGTAAATGTTTGGGCAGGGATATTAAATGATAGAATTATTGGACCTTTTTTCTTCGATGGAAATCTTACAGGAGACCGGTATTTACAATTTCTTCAAAATGAATTAATTCCCACACTAGCAGCGGATTTTCCAAATCCGAATCAGCCTCATCTACCAGAAGCGTCTATTTGGTTTTAGCAGGATGGTGCTCCGCCTCATTTTGCTCGACAAGTACGAGAGTATTTGAATACTGTATTTCCCGAACGATGGATAGGTAGAAGAGGACCCATAGAATGGCCTGCAAGATCTTCCGATCTTACACCCATGGATTTCTTTCTTTGGGGTTATTTGAAATCAAAAGTGTATAAGGATAAACCACAAAATTTGGAAGACTTAAAATTTAAAATTAGATATGAAATTAGGCAAATTAATGAAAATACTGAAAATAATGTTTTAGAAGGGTTTTTAAGTAGATTAGCATATTGTCAAGAAGTTAATGGTTTGCATTTTCAACACTTAATAAACTAATTTTTTAACCTTTTTTTAAACAATTTTATTTTTATGATGTAATTTTTCTCTAAAACCGTTAGAGATAAGGATAGAGTATGCTACATGAATTAGGCGCAGAATTTGACGTAGAATTAGGGTAATAAGTAAAAATAGGGGGGTTCTATTTAAAAAACAAAAAAAATTTGCTACATCTACTTTTTGACACACCCGGTATAATTTCTTTTTGAGGCAAAAATTCCGGAAGAAAGAATTATAATCGACGTGTCCGAGCGTTTTTTCAAAAAATGAATACCTGATTTTTAAATGAATTTGTTCCATATTTTAGCCTATCACTGTATATGCAAATAACAAAGAATCATACGATAACTACATTGTCGTTAATTATAAACATTTAATCTCCATGTTTTATTGCAGTTTATTTCATTAATATTTCTTAAAGGTGTCAAATGGCAAATTCTAACGAGCCGTTGCGAAACGACAACAGTTTAAACACGTTCGCATATGAATGCTAAATCAAAAGATTTGTGCTAAAACATTACGTAATGGCGTCCACCGCAATATATTAAATACCTAATTGGATGTGACATGACCTTTGTCGACGCTGAGGCTACAATTCAATCGATATATTAATAATAATAATAATACATAATAATAATCCAACTGAAATGACCTTTAAGCCCTATAGCCTATAGGGGTACATAATAAATATCTTAGTCTATGTATGGATTAAAATACTAAAATGCTATTAACTTAAATATAACGTTAATTACAAATTTTTTTGCACCTTTAAAAAATTCACTTCTCTTATAAATTTGGCTGAAGCTTTGTCGTCCGGAAAAATTCCCGCATAATAATTTACAATAAATATATCTCCCACTCTTACTGGCTCATAAGGAAGTTTGTGCTTTGGCCAGATCCCCAAATCAGGCCTCGATTGGCGGATTCTCATGTGCTTTTGTGTCTGGCCGGCTAGTACCAATTGGGTTAGCCCTTTATCTGTGCTACTGCTACCAAAGACCAGATGACAGCTGTTTTGTAATGCGGGTTTCCCAGTCGAAATATTAAATTTAAAATATATTCATAATTTAATAATTGTGTTCGGTTAGGTCGATGAGGTATCCCGGGTTAAGTTGATCAGTTTCTTTTAATCCTTTATCGCGTTTCAAAATGATTAAAATCAGTTTTTTAAACCATTCGCGACTTTCCTTGGAAGAAAAATCAAGGTGCAAGAATTTGGTCGTCCCTTGCCCGATTTGTTTATAACAAACACTCAAACTGGGCAGAAATCACGGCTTCGAATATTAATTGGAACGTTGATTGCATGTTTTTCATTGGAATATCGATAAATACACTTTATTTTATGGGTAATTATTCGCACTGAGGAAAATGATCTAATGCAACAGGTTTGCTAAGACTTAGTTTGTATTGATAGCTTATTTTTTATTAACCCATATTAAATAAATTGCTAGTGTATCAAACCGGCTTTAGTGTTATATCAATTCCAGATTTGCTAGAACAGTGTCTTTATTGGTAGTAATTAGTTCCATTAGCAGCCCAGTCTTGTTAAGAAATAACTTGTATCTTATCAAAGTGACGCACTTGCTTCCCAGTAAAGCGCTTTCTCTACAATTAAGAAAGCAGAACAGCTTCTCCAAAAACGAATTCTATCCGTGAGAACCTATAATCCACCAAGACGTTGCTGGGAGTTCGTAGCGATCGGCAATCGCCGCGCGCCCTATTAATAGTTTTAATGTATTTGTTGCGCAGGTCACACCGTTGTTTGGAGTCTTTTAGCTGTCCTATCTGATTTTGAATTTTATTGATCGTACCAATACCTGTTTCAATTAATTTATTTTTACTTCGTATTTAAGTTTTTTTTTTTATTTTGCATGTCAGATAAAGCAATAGAAGATTCTTATTTCGCACAACCCATTATTAGTATTGGACATTATAATCTATGGACCAATTTTACTATCTCAGTAAACCATGTTGCATCATAGATAATTATATGCAATGTTAAACGACAAGGACAATCACTAGTACACGTAAATAGTACTTTTTGTGTTCACATATAGGAGTAGAAACAAAACCCCGAAAAACTCCCTTCCGAATATTGTCCGCAACATCCCTTATTTTTGTTTGTTTGTTTAAACGTGAAAAATTATAGTAATCAATATTGTTGGAAATAAAATTTTACATAAAAACTTTTGTATAAATATTTGACCTATTCCTTACTGTTTTCTCGCAATAATCGTTCAGAGTTAGGGGTAGTTTTGAGCAGGCTCTTAAAATATGATTTTATTTATAGTACTTTTACATAATTTCATAGTCTAGAAATATTACCTAAGAAGATTAAATATTTTAAATCTAATCTTAAAGTTTTGGTACAACAGCGGCTATGTTATTGTCTAATTTAAGCCCTTTTTCACACCACCCATGAGGTAGAGCTCTTGGCGCGTTTTTTTTTAAGTGGTGTCTCCAGTAGGCCTAGTCCACTAACAGCTAGTTACTCGTTTGTTTGATCCTCTTCATTTATTATTTCTTCCTGTGGTGCATTCATGCAACCCTGGCCATGGCAGCTAAATTTTTACTCGTTTGTTTGATCCTCTTCATTTATTATTTCTACCTGTGGTGCATTCATGCAACCCTGGCCATGGCAGCTAGATTTTTACTCGTTTGTTTGATCCACTTCATTTATTATTTCTTCCTGTGGTGCATTCATGCAACCCTAGCCATGGCAGCTAGATTTTTACTCGTTTGTTTGATCCTCTTCATTTATTATTTCTTCCTGTGGTGCATTCATGTAACCCTGGCCATGGCAGCTAGATTTTTACTCTTTTGTTTGATCCTCTTCATTTATTATTTCTTCCTGTGGTGCATTCATGCAACCCTGGCCATGGCAGCTAGATTTTTTCTCGTTTGTTTGATCCTCTTCATTTATTATTTCTTCTTGTGGTGCATTCATGCAACCCTGGCCATGGCAGCTAGATTTTTACTCGTTTGTTTGATCTTCATTTATTATTTCTTCCTGTGGTGCATTCATGCAACCCTGGCCATGGCAGCAAGATTTTTACTCGTTTGTTTGATCCTCTTCATTTATTATTTCTACCTGTGGTGCATTCATGCAACCCTGGCCATGGCAGCTAGATTTTTACTCGTTTGTTCGATCCTCTTCATTTATTATTTCTTCCTGTGGTGCATTCATGCAACCCTGGCCATGGCAGCTAGATTTTTACTCGTTTGTTTGATCCTCTTCATTTATTATTTCTTCCTGTGGTGCATTTATGCAACCCTGGCCATGGCAGCTAGATTTTTAGTCGTTTGTTTGATCCTCTTCATTTATTATTTCTTCCTGTGGTGCATTCATGCAACCCTGGCCATGGCAGCTAGATTTCCACTCGTTTGTTTGATCCTCTTCATTTATTATTTCTTCCTGTGGTGCATTCATGCAACCCTGGCCATGGCAGCTAGATTTTTACTCGTTTGTTTGATCCTCTTCATTTATTATTTCTTCCTGTGGTGCATTCATGCAACCCTGGCCATGGCAGCTAGATTTCCACTCGTTTGTTTGATCCTCTTCATTTATTATTTCTTCCTGTGGTGCATTCATGCAACCCTGGCCATGGCAGCTAGATTTCCACTCGTTTGTTTGATCCTCTTCATTTATTATTTCTTCCTGTGGTGCATTCATGCAACCCTGGCCATGGCAGCTAGATTTCCACTCGTTTGTTTGATCCTCTTCATTTATTATTTCTTCCTGTGGTGCATTCATGCAACCCTGGCCATGGCAGCTAGATTTCCACTCGTTTGTTTGATCCTCTTCATTTATTATTTCTTCCTGTGGTGCATTCATGCAACCCTGGCCATGGCAGCTAGATTTCCACTCGTTTGTTTGATCCTCTTCATTTATTATTTCTTCCTGTGGTGCATTCATGCAACCCTGGCCATGGCAGCTAGATTTCCACTCGTTTGTTTGATCCTCTTCATTTATTATTTCTTCCTGTGGTGCATTCATGCAACCCTGGCCATGGCAGCTAGATTTCCACTCGTTTGTTTGATCCTCTTCATTTATTATTTCTTCCTGTGGTGCATTCATGCAACCCTGGCCATGGCAGCTAGATTTCCACTCGTTTGTTTGATCCTCTTCATTTATTATTTCTTCCTGTGGTGCATTCATGCAACCCTGGCCATGGCAGCTAGATTTCCACTCGTTTGTTTGATCCTCTTCATTTATTATTTCTTCCTGTGGTGCATTCATGCAACCCTGGCCATGGCAGCTAGATTTCCACTCGTTTGTTTGATCCTCTTCATTTATTATTTCTTCCTGTGGTGCATTCATGCAACCCTGGCCATGGCAGCTAGATTTCCACTCGTTTGTTTGATCCTCTTCATTTATTATTTCTTCCTGTGGTGCATTCATGCAACCCTGGCCATGGCAGCTAGATTTCCACTCGTTTGTTTGATCCTCTTCATTTATTATTTCTTCCTGTGGTGCATTCATGCAACCCTGGCCATGGCAGCTAGATTTCCACTCGTTTGTTTGATCCTCTTCATTTATTATTTCTTCCTGTGGTGCATTCATGCAACCCTGGCCATGGCAGCTAGATTTCCACTCGTTTGTTTGATCCTCTTCATTTATTATTTCTTCCTGTGGTGCATTCATGCAACCCTGGCCATGGCAGCTAGATTTCCACTCGTTTGTTTGATCCTCTTCATTTATTATTTCTTCCTGTGGTGCATTCATGCAACCCTGGCCATGGCAGCTAGATTTCCACTCGTTTGTTTGATCCTCTTCATTTATTATTTCTTCCTGTGGTGCATTCATGCAACCCTGGCCATGGCAGCTAGATTTCCACTCGTTTGTTTGATCCTCTTCATTTATTATTTCTTCCTGTGGTGCATTCATGCAACCCTGGCCATGGCAGCTAGATTTCCACTCGTTTGTTTGATCCTCTTCATTTATTATTTCTTCCTGTGGTGCATTCATGCAACCCTGGCCATGGCAGCTAGATTTCCACTCGTTTGTTTGATCCTCTTCATTTATTATTTCTTCCTGTGGTGCATTCATGCAACCCTGGCCATGGCAGCTAGATTTCCACTCGTTTGTTTGATCCTCTTCATTTATTATTTCTTCCTGTGGTGCATTCATGCAACCCTGGCCATGGCAGCTAGATTTCCACTCGTTTGTTTGATCCTCTTCATTTATTATTTCTTCCTGTGGTGCATTCATGCAACCCTGGCCATGGCAGCTAGATTTTCACTCGTTTGTTTGATCCTCTTCATTTGTTATTTCTTCCTGTGGTGCATTCATGCAACCCTGGCCATGGCAGCTAGATTTTCACTCGTTTCTTTGATCCTCTTCATTTATTATTTCTTCCTGTGGTGCATTCATGCAACCCTGGCCATGGCAGCTAGAGCACATATTTGAGCAACGTAATCCAATTCGTCGACAGCTACATCAATTACCGCAACCCATTTTGCAGCTGCACGATATAAGTTTTAGAATTGAAATTGGTGCCTGCTCCTCAGTTGTAAAAACTGGTGATAAAATGTTGCCTACTTTTTTCCAACCCCACTGTGTTGGCTCCATATTATTTCCTTGCCAACACTGAATTTGGTGAAATACCCGGTATGAATGTTGTTTTAATGTTGCAGAGGTTGGTGGCAATCTAGATAAAATTACAGCATGATTTGAGTTGCCAACTAACCTATTAAAATATGTGAATCGGTAGCTATTCGAAGATGTTTCCGATGGTTTAGCTGTATATAGGGCTATAGAGTCATTTTCTCACCAGCGCTTTCAATTTCATTTCTCGTAGATTGAGAATTGTTGAAAATATTAACAACCTCTTCCAAATCCTTTCTCTTGTTTAACCCTATTGTTTGAGATTTCATTTTTCCGAAAAAAGCAGAAGTGGTATCACAACCACTAAACACATGTGCGAAAAGAACAGATTCTTTAATGCTCTTAATGATATTGAAAGATTTTAATTCGGAAGATCTGTAAATCCTACTCTTTATATTTGCCTGGGCTGGTTTTAAAAACATAATCTCTTTAGCAGGAGGGGCAAGAGCAATAATAAGGGCGAGAAGATCTACATCCTGACCAATTACAACCACAGTGTCATGGTGACTAGATAGATCGATAGCGGTTGTGACGATCAGTAAATCAGCATCGTCTGCAGCAGTGAAGGTATTGATATTCTCAGCTTTAAATCTCTCGACAAGTTGAGAAATTATTCGATCCTTGTTAACTAAATTACTTAATAATGTCTTCTGTTGATCGGATATTTGTGTATTTTCATTGAATGCAATTGTAGCCGACGTTCGTTTCAGAAGTCGTTTTTGTCGTTCAAGACTCTTTGTACTACTAGCATTTTCAGCGTATCCATCAAACACAGTTACATGATGACCGTAATGTTTACGTATAAAGTTAACATATGCTGAATAAATGTCATGAAATGTACAGGGTTATCCAACCAAGACTAGACAAGGCGATTTTTAGACTTTTTCTGTACTTTTATAAAAAAAACTGAAATAGCCATCTTAAGTCATTTTCTCCCGCGAATTCGAATATCTTCAGCAAAAAACAATTGAACATCAAACAAAAGTACTAGAGGTCACTTTGATATTTTTTTAAATGGGATGCCGTATTTTTAATGAGCTTATCCGATTTCTCATATAAATTTTGATCTAAAATGTTGGATTTTTAATTCAAAAACGCCGTTTTTCTTCAGTTTTAAATTCGGAAAATGTTCGTCAACCGTACGATTAATACCTGATAGATGGATACCCGTTTCACCTGTTCACCCTTTAACCTGCTTTAAAGTGTCCGTCAGTTAGACAAAATAATCAAGTGTCAAATTTCTATATATTTTTCACGAATTAATTACAAATTTAGTAGTTTTTGCAAATCTATTATTGCTTACGTATAAAAAAAGTATGACATATTGTATATATCGTGAAAAATATATAGAAATTTGGCACTTGATTATTTTGTCTTATGTTACCTGACGGACACTTTAAAGCAGGTTAAAGGGTGAACAGGTGAAACAGGTATCCATCTATCAGGTATTAATCGTACGGTAGACGAACATTTTCCGAATTTAAAACTGAAGAAAAAAGGCGTTTTTGAATTAAAAATCCAACATTTTAGATCAAAATTTATATGAGAAATCGGATAAGCTCATTAAAAATACGGCATCCCATTTAAAAAAATATCAAAGTGACCCCTATAGTACTTTTGTTTGATGTTCAATTGTTTTTTGCTGAAGATATTCGAATTCGCGGGAGAAAATGACTTAAGATGGCTATTTCAGTTTTTTTTATAAAAGTACAGGAAAAGTCAAAAAATCGCCTTGTCTAGTCTTGGTTGGATAACCCTGTACCTTGTTTTGGCCATACCACACGATGAATCAAATTTCCACCATCAACTACAAATTCGCAATGATCGATCAAGTTAACCGGTCTTTCCGGAACATTGTTAAATATTTCATATAGAGATACCGCAATTTACGCGGGAATTCCGTGAGGATTAGCAAAATAACTTAAAGAATAGTTTTTATTTAAAATTTTATTTACAACAATTTTGATAATAAGCATTTTTTAGATTTGAATAACGGTTTTCGAGAAAATTGAGAAAAACCGGCAAAACCTAAATTTGGGGGTGATTTTTAGCGAAATAAGGGATGTTGCGGACAATATTCGGAAGGGAACTTTTTGGGGTTTTATTCCCACTCCTATACGTAAACAGATCCACGTAAAATGGAAACTTTATAATTTTGTTCTTCTATTTGATATTTTTGTGTTTAACTTCCGTGTATTACACACACACACACACTAGAAGCTATTTACATTTTTGAGAACTACAGTACTGAATTTTAGTGGTCACTATAATATACTTTATTAACTGTAGCAAGGATTACAACTATTAGTCGAAACTAATTCAATATATAAAACCAGATAACACTCCCAATAGAACTTGATAATTACTGTGAGTATTCAGAGCAATAATGGCTATAAACCTTTCTATGGTAGCATTAACTCCTATTTCCTATTGGCTAAATTACCGTGATATTATCACTACACAACGGTCTAGTAATTTTCGTTGTTTTACAGTAGGAAAGCGCGTTGTTGTCACATACAGTGAGGACCTAAAGTCCGTCCCCCCCCCCCTCTAACTTCTAAACCGTTCGGTATATTTTAATGAAATTTTGAACGATAATATTTGAGCAAGTCTTGCACTTTTTGACATACCAATGACAGCTTTAAATGTCAAGATGACCGCTGGAACACCCTGTATATTTTTACATTTTTAAATTCCATATAAAATTATAATTATTTTTTATTAAATGCATTATTAGTCTATACTTCATAGTTTCCGAGATATTGACTCTCGAAAAGTGACATTTTTGAACATGTCCCTATCTTCAATTTTTATTATCTTCCCAAAAAAAATCAACTTCCAGTTAAACCGGAACAGCTATATTTCCTGTCTCGAGTTACATCCGGTTTAACCGGAAGTTGATTTTTTTGGGAAGATAATAAAAATTGAAGATAGGGACATGTAAGCCGTTTTGCTCTAAGACGTACTGTTAGAAAGTTATAAGCTGTCAAAGTACAAAAATGTCACTTTTCGAGAGTCAATATCTCGGAAACTATGAAGTATAGACTAATAATGCATTTAATAAAAAATAATTATAATTTTATGTGAAATTTAAAAATGTAAAAATATACAGGGTGTTCCATTTAAAAAAATATTCCAAAAGCGGACTTAGCTGTCATCTTGACATTTAAAGTTGTCATTGGTATGTCAAAAAGTGCAAGGCTCAAATATTATCGTTCAAAATTTCATTAAAATATACCGAACGGTTAAGAAGTTAGACGGGGGGGACGGACTTTAGGACCTCACTGTATAGTATTAAACAGTTATAAAGAGTATGTAAATTCTTATAAGGAATAAAAGGATTTTTTCTTAGTGCGGTAAGTTTTTTTTCTAGTTTTCCCTTTTGATATTTTAGCCCTACCTGTTTCAACTATCAGCAGCCGCCATTTGGCTAGAAAGGGGAAAGTGTATCCCCTTTTCTCTGGCACCCCGAAACTTTATTACTTTTGCCGATTATCGCTGTAGCTTTGCGATTTTTATTCATTACTTTAAAATTTACTGCTGATTCTTTCATAATCTTCGTCAATCAATGGATTTGTGAACATTTTTGTTATAATAATAGAAATTTCGGATCAGTAATGTTTGCTTGAATGAGTGTAAAACAATCGATGAAAACAATAGGTAAACATGACAGTTTATAATCGAAATGATGTGGTATAGGTAGGGCATAATATCGGAAATAGCGCTATGATGAAAAGCGTTAAAATAAGAGTCTCATTTATTATATGCCATGGTTCTAGGGTATAATTTAAACCAAACCCATTATGAGGCAATTTGATATATAAAGATATTATTAAATTTTAACACAAAGAAAATCATATTTGCACACTACTCAGGAGCATTCTGTCTGCATGCACACAAGTTCTATTTTGATTGTTGGTACAAAAAAATTGTATTTTTAAGCAATAACCATAGATATTTGCCTTTAGATAAGCAAACAATAATCACTAAAGTGGCAAATTTATCGCCTCGCGCATGTAAACAAAGCTACACCGGATTAGGCATGCGCACTGTAGCATTTTCATTTGACGAATGGGAAAATAGACAGGTCTGGGCTTTAAAATTTAAGTTCCTGCTCAAAAAACTGTAAAAGTTGAACTTCAATTTATTTTTACGTGTAAACAGATAAAATTTACCCCAAATTCTTGTCAAAAAATTGGAATTTTTTCTCTATTAGATTTTGAGTATAGAAAACTGTTTTTAAGGGTTTGTTTTTAAAACTTGTTTAAAAATAGTTCGTGGTCGTGTTTTTAGTTTAAAAAATAAAAGTACAAGTCAATTAAACTTTAAAACTTATAAAAACAAACAAAACCAGCAAAAAAATAATAATTAATCTTTGATGTTATCGCGTACCTCACCTCAAGTCGCATATTAGTTGGTATATAACTTGTATTGATTCATAATACAATAGATACAAGATACATCACTACTCCATACTTACCAAGGGCGTCCGAAGGAACTTTTCCAAGGGGGGGCAAATCATAATTGGAATTATTTTTGTTTCTAGCACTTCAACAAACCTTCAATAAAAGAATAGAGCAAAACACCCAATACTATTAAATAACAAAAAATAGCTAAACAAAATATTTAAAAATGTTCAAATATAACAAAAAAAAATAAAAACAAAAAACTTATAAGTTATTCAGATTTATTGGAGAAAAGAAATGTTAATTTTCTTGAATCTTTTGCAAATTCATCAATAATTTTTTCAATTAAATGTCTTTTTTTTTCTTTTACAAATTTGCGCTGAACACTCATCATACATAAACCGTCCAATCGGTGCTCAGTCATAGTCGAGCGAATCCAGGTTTTTACTCTTCTTAGAGTACTGAATGATCTTTCGACTGTACATGTAGTTGGAGGTAAACAAATTGCTATCGCAATTGCCTGACCAATAGTATATCTATTTGTATATTGCTATTATGACTAGCTGTGTAAATTAAAATAAAACTTTATTTATTCTATTCTAATATTTTTTCTTCGCTACTTAGTGAAGATTTTTGAATTCCACATTTCATTTTATGCAACAAGAGTTCGTTTTACCAATTTTGTAAATTGAATTGTATCTCAATAAATATGTATATCCCAGTTAAATAAAATATCTCAAATCTGCTTGGGCCAGGGGGGGGGGGCAAGCGCACCCCCTTGCCCCCCCCTTCGGACGCCCTTGATACTTACTGAAAATACGAAACACCCGGTATTTTACCCCTATTTGGGCATAATAAAATTATATAATGGTTTTTAATAGTTATTGTATCCAAGTCACTAAACGCACAAACACAATTCACTAAACTACACACAAACTAGAAATCCGTAAATATTAAACAAGGAATCCACAGAGATAACTTAAAACACAACAACAAAAATGGCGCGATCCGGTTCTGGAGTGTATTTTAAGCATGTCGCTAAAGTAGGACACGCCGATAACAGAAGGTTTGTGCGCATGCTTAATCCTGCTGGGAGTGAAGGCATCTGACCGGCGAGCCGTACGCTCAGACGTATTTTTACCCATAAAACATAACTTTTGTTTGCGCACGAGACAAGCCGTACGTATCTAAAGGTAAATGTCTGTGATCTAAATCCTCTGTAGTCACAGGATCTGAAAATGTCCTTGATCTGGTCTCATCTGTGAGGTAAAAACCAAACTAGACAATTGATTGTAGAATATAAAAATGTAAAAATATACAATATGAAAAAATTGATATACAGTATTTTTTTTTCCAAAAAAAAATGTTTAAAAATAAATTTGACGGGTCCGAGCGATTCTTGATTAGGTGGGCGATTTTCTATATAAAAGGTTGATCCGTTTTTTATCACAACATTGCCAAAGTACAAATATCAATATTCTACCGCGAGGTTGCTGTATTAAGATAAACCACCAGCATTGAATATCAAACTATAAAAAGGCCATATGAGCCGATTTCCTAAATCTGCTACGTCAAATTCATAGATAGAAGAAAGCTACTAACCTTTTCACTGCTAAATTAAAACATTGTTGCCGCCTGTCTGTTTGACTTGCTGCATGAGTTTTTTAAATTTATTTTTATAGCTTATCGTAAAACTTGATTTCACATAAGTACCTACACCTATCCTAGATTTAAGTAGCTTACATTTATTTTCCTACCTATAGTATAGTCTAGACCTAAAAATGTACCTATTTTTAATTGCTTTGTAGCATATAATATTTTCAACCTTTTGACGTCCCAACATTAATTACATGAAAACATATTGACTGCCATGTATTCTATTTCTAACAGAATTAAATGACGACTCTCACTATTCAATACCTACCTAGGTTACAAGGTATATGTTGGGTACAATATGAATGATGTGCGGTTTGTATAACTTGGTTTTTATTTGCAATTATTACTACTTTTCAAAATGGTGAGTTTGCAACCTCAGTACCCCACTAAACAAAAATTCTTTGACTACAACTTTAATTACCTACATGTAATTCTGGTAAATTTTGTCCTCACAATGACAATTTCCTACCTAATTATGCTTTTTTAAATATTCTTCGACACCTTTTTTAAAAATTTTTTTTCTTTTTCCCCCCAGTTTATTTGGTTGGTTTAGACCTTATTTACTGACTTCTCACATACTCAGTATGTTTTTAAATTTCATCAATTTCTTCATAATATTATGTTTGATATGCATATTAGATTTTTAATTCCATGAAAGCTCCATTAAGGTTCGACACCATTTTCTCTCCTGCTAAAACCATCAGCACTAAGTTTTATTTCTGTCTCCTGATGATAAACGTCACTACGTTCGAAACATGTAGAGAGTTTTCCTAAATAATTTAATTTATTATTAAACTTTGTGGAGGAAGACTTTGAGTTTTTTCTTTCGTTCCTAAAATAAGTAGGTTTTACTTTCTTACTTAAGAAACATCCAGTTTGTTTGTATAAGTGTATTACGCATTTTGCTATTTTTCGACGAAATAAAACCTATTTTAGTTATACTTGCTGTCGCTTTTTATCTACTTTTATTTGTTTAACATGTAACACCTAATGCAACGGTAAAATCATTATGAAAGTCGGTCTAATTACCCCGGAGTAATCAGCGTACATATTATTATCAAAACCATACATTCGGCTGAAATTGAGAACCTCCTATTTTATTGTCTGTTAAAAATGCTTGAATTCTTAAAAATTCCAATAAAATACGATATGCGGCAACACCACGACATCACATCAGTGAATTTGAGACATCTGTTGACGAGGCGCTGCATTATAACGACAGACAGGCGACAGATTTAAGGTTAGAGTTACGATCAGCTCCACAATGGCGGCTAAACCAGCTCCAATACGTCAAAAAATGGGTTGTCAACTTTTCTCGGACATCCGCCATTCTTATATAGTTTGATATTCAATGCCACCAGTAAGAAAATACGTTTACTTTAAAGAGATCAACAGTCGGACAAGCGAATAACCCGTTAAAGATGGGAACTAAAATTGTAATTATTATCCTAACATCCTCATTCTAACGAGTGCGGAAAGTGATAACTTTTACCTGCGACTGTGTTGCCGAAAAAACACGAATGACGCGAAGTGGAGGTCGATCAATAGTTTAGTGAGGAAAATACTACTATTACAGTATGTGTCTACGAAGTCTACGTCGACGAATACGGAGCGTGCGTGAAGAATTACAGATACAAAATTATCATGTTATTTTTTTTTAATTATATAACACCCAAATAATTTAATAGAAAAGCAAAGATAATATTATCAAATAAATAAGGAAATTAAAATTTCTTTCCAAGTAAAATTTTGAACAAAACAAATGCAAATTCTTATATGCTTATATATTATATAAGGCTTCTTCTATGCACGGCTGAACTGTGTTTCTTTGTCATAACGCTGTAGGACTATTTTATTTATTGTTCGGGTTTTTTTTTCTCTTTTTTTTCTCCTGAATCACCCTGTATATAAAAGGCTGAACCGTTTCTTTGTCATAATGCTGTAAGGCTATATTATTTATCGTTCGGGTTTTTTAATTTTGTCAAGGAACAATATTAAATAAAACAAAGGACTAACGGTAATTATTAGCAAATATAAATAAATAAGAATTTATTTGTGCCGGGCCTCGTGCCGGCCAAATATTGTACGATAAAAATAATTAAAACGCTTTAAATATCGGCGACCGGACATTCTAGCCGATAAGATCTCGGCATTTAACGAATTAACTGTTCCCTTTTATCATTGTAATGAGGCCCGGAACCGTGTAATGTGTCAAAAATTACCATTTAAATTGATCGGCACTCGGAAGAGAACCGAAATATTAAATCCGGGCGGACAGAAATATTTTTCCGGGACCGGATCGCAAAAGTGCCCAATCACGGACTGGTTGAAATTATAATTTTTTTATTTCTGCTTTCAACTTATCGTACAATGCCAGTATTATTGAAAGAATAATTACTTTGACGGACTTCCATTGTCTTTATGTCGTTACTTAAGTTTTAAGTTTATTTTATTTATTATTCTCAACCAACTTAAAAAAGTTTATTACAGAGAAAATTTTATAAATTTATTTTCAACTAATTAGAATTCTCTTTTTTGTTTACGTTGCTTACAGCAACGGGAGACTATCGTGATAGTCTACAGCCTGTTAACCTAATGAAATTATTAATAAGTGAATGTGATAATTTTTCTCAGGTATACTACTACGACTTAACTTTAATTCAAATTTCAAGTCGTTTCGAAGACAAACCAGCGAGTAACAATCAGTTTTTTAGTCGTACCCGTGATATTTATTGTTACAATAATATTGTGTAAAAAATGATTCATTTTGGTAATGAATCAGCGTTCGATGCTAAAGAAATTGAGCAGTTAGTAACTCATTTTTATTACTAAAATGTGAGAAACATTAAATTACAAATTTGTTATCGGAAATCCAATGTCTTTATATAATAGTTTTAAATTCAAATATAACTTTAAAAAACATATTTCCGATGAGTTTAGTTTAATATGACGCACTGTATTTTTACAATAGAAGTTGATTTTACTTGTTAGTAACTAAGGTTTATTACTAAAATTTCAGGAACATTAAAAGAAACTCCAATTTATGAAATTTTCTTACCGAATCTCCCACGCAGAAGAATTAATTCCCGATAATTTTTTTCTCGGTTTCACTCATGTTTTGTTGATAGAAAATTTCCCTCGTCTTCGACTCGGGATAATTTTCCATTCCAATTCAAACCATTCGTGACCTTAAAAAAAATTATCGGTAATAATTCTGCTGCTAGGGAGATTATAAGTGAACATAACACGAAATATACAATATTATAAAATCGCAAATAATAAAAATCATTTTTAGTAACTATTAATAACTCCATCGAAATTATTAAAAAAAAAAAAAAATATATATATATATATAATAACCATTTACAAAAAAAAATATTATACTTAATACGTTAAAGTTTAAAAAAATATTTTTTTAGTGTTTTTTTAAAAGTCCATAATTTTGATATTTCTTTAATTTTTTTCGGCACACTGTTGTAAATTGTTATTTCTTTATATAAAATTGATTTTTGGCCAAAAGTACTTTTTACCATTGGTGTTTGAATATGATGATTTTGTCCCGTAATGTGAATAATGTTGCTCGAAGGAACTATTATATTCGATTGTTTTTCTTTAATAACAATAGAGTGCATTAGAATGCATAGTTTTAATTTATAAAGCTTCTCTAAATTTAAATATCCATTTGGTTCATACAAATTTATAGTTGGTTCTAAAAAAGGAAGTTTGTGTATAAATTTAATTATTTTGTTTTGTAGTTTTTTAATGACTGAATTTTAGTTAAATTCGCTAATCCCCAAATTGAATTCATATACTGTAATTTTGAATAAACCAAAGAATAATATATATTTTTTAAATATTTTAACGATATATAATTTTTAGCTTTAAATAAAATGCCAATTATTGGTGAGATGTAACTTCTTAAATATTCAATATGTTTTTTCCAACTTAAACTTTCATCAATATATAAACCTAAAAATTTAATTGTATTAGTATATTTAATTAAATTATTATTAAAAGACAGTGAAGAAATATTATTGTTGTTTAATTTTGATTTATTTATAAACATAAAAGATGATTTATTAAAATTTAATGATAATTACATACGTATTATATTTAACGTTTCGGTTACTTAGTATATCTAACCGTTCTCAAGTGTAAACTGGTTTATTAACTATTTCTATCCTTATCTAACTCTGTCTATCTATGTATATCTTTGTCTATTTCTGTTAAACTTCTCCAATCGTTGTTTACCTCTTTTTAACTACGTTTATCACTATCTAATTCTGCACTGAGAAAACTTATCTAATACAATAGGTTTGCTAAGACATAGTTTGTATTGATAGCTTATTTTTTATTAACTCATATTAAATAAATTGCCAGTGTATCAAATCCGCTTTAGTGCTATATCAATTCCAGATTTGCTAGACCAGTGTTTTTATTGGTAGTAATCAGTTCCATTAGCAGCACAGTCTTGTTGAATAACGAACCACTTTTAATACAGCAATTTTGTTAAGATATAAATTGTATCTTCTCAATGCGACGCATTTTGTTCCCAATAAAGCGTTTTCTCTACAATTAAGAAAGGTGAACAGCGTCTTTAAAAACAAATTGTATCCGTTAGAACCTATAATCCACAAGACGTTGGTGGGGGTTCGTAGCGATCGGCAATCGCCGCGCGTTCTAGTATTAGTTTTAACGTATTTGTTGCGCAGGTCACATCGTTGTACGGAGTCTTCTAGCTGTCCTGACTGAATTTGGATTTTATTGATCGTAAACGACAAGACAAATATCACATTAGAAGCTATTTAAATTTTTAAGAACTAAGGTACTGATTTTTATTGGTAAGTATATGCTTTATTAACCGTAGCAAGTAAATATAATTATGATTAATGTCAAGTTTCGTTACAACTGCCAGTCGCAACTAATACATTATATAAAACCAGATTACACCCCCAATAGACCTTGATAATTACTGTGAGTATTAATGGCTATAAACCATTCTCTGGTAGCAATAACACCTATTTCCTATTGGCTAAATTACCGTGATATTATCACTTTACAACGGTCTAGCGATTTTCTGTATAAAGAGTAGGTATGTGAATTCTTATAAGGAATAGAAGGTTTTTTTCTCAGTGTGTCTATCTATGTATATACTTCTGTTAATCACTGTTTAACTGTATCTATATCTGTTTATACAGTGTGTGTATAAAGTCTGGGAACGGCTTAATAACATCACAATTTACTGGCCGATTTAAACCAAATTTGGTACAGTTGTGTAAGAGGATCTAACGCACCGAATGACTATATTGGCGTTGTTGCAAGCTTTTTAGTTTGTCTGGAATTCGAACGAATTTTAAATATTTAAATATAACACCCAGTATATTTTTACATTTTTAAATTCCACATAAAATTATAATTATTTTTTATTAAATGCATTATTAGTCTATACTTCATAGTTTCCGAGATATTGACTCTCGAAAAGTGACATTTTTGAACTTTGACAGCTTATAACTTTCTAACAGTACGTCTTAGAGCAAAACGGCTTACATGTCCCTATCTTCAATTTTTATTATCTTCCCAAAAAAATCAACTTCCAGTTAAACCGGAACAACTATATTTCCTGCTTTTGAGTTACATCCGGTTTAACCGGAAGTTGATTTTTTTGGGAAGATAATAAAAATTGAAGATAGGGACATGTAAGCCGTTTTGCTCTAAGGCGTACTGTTAGAAAGTTATAAGCTGTCAAAGTTCAAAAATGTCACTTTTCGAGAGTCAATATCTCGGAAACTATGAAGTATAGACAAATAATGCATTTAATAAAAAATAATTATAATATTATGTGGAATTTAAAAATGTAAAAATATACTGGGTGTTATATTTAAAAATATAAAATTCGTTCGAATTCCAGACAAACTAAAAAGCTGGCAACAACGCCAATATAGTCATTCGGTGCGTTAGATCCTCTTACACAACTGTACCAAATTTGGTTTAAATCGGCCAGTAAATTGTGATGTTATTAAGCCGTTTCCAGACTTTATACACACATTGTATATGTGATATGTGTATATCTATTTATCTCTATCTCTATACCTGTCTTTAGAACGTGTCGTTTTATTCCTCGCTTCTAAAGTGGATTTATTGTGAACGTTTGTCTGTTTTACAATCAAAGATACGATCAATATGCGGTGGTTTAACTTTTCAGAAAACAAGTAGGTTTTCTTCGCTTATCATAAGATGTCTTTGGCTATAATATTATTCGTTCGGTGAAGGTTACTGAAAACTAGGGATGGGGAGAATACCCGGTACTTTTTCGTGACCCGGGTCTCAGCAGATCGTTCATTAGAATGGCCCGTTCATCAAGACCCGTTCATATGAACGACTCGCAGCTCGCACATCTACACCAGTTCTCTAAGTAGTTCTCTAAGTACGGTGTTGTCGATAGGTTTTATAGAAGACATTTTTTTTTCAGAAAAAAAATATTAAAAAAATGACGTAAACGTTTTTAATCACATGGTATATAAAATAATCAACTATTTAAATTGATTGAATACTCGGAAGAGAACCGAAATATTTAATCCGGGCGGAGAAATTTTTTCCGGGACCGGATCACAAAAGTGCTCGATCACGAACACTGTAAAGCGAGTGGCGATTGTTTGATTAACTTATAAAAAATTATAAATGAGGGCCATTGTTTGCATTTGCAATTTGCATATTACATAATAGATTGTAACGTAACAAAAAAAAAAACTATTTATTTATGCTGCAGAAACTTGCTAGTGGTAGTGTTAAATGTAATAGCTGTCATGTCGCGAAGAATGATACTTGTAATATTATGTTGATAAAAAAGTTGACATCATCATTATTGGAACGCCAAGCCAAACTTCTTATACTTGTCATTATTTAAACGTCTCATAAGACGATTTGATATGAAGATATGATTCCCAACAACCCCTCCCGGCTTAATCAATTTAAAAAATAAGCAATTTTATATCAACAGACCCTTTTACTTTCCTTCTAAGATAAAAAAAAATTGAGATATTATTAGATAACAATAACAATGTACTAGGATCCCTAGTTAGTGGTTGGATTTCAATTGCACATTGCAATTCCAGGTCCGGAATTTGATGAGTTGAGAGGGGGGAGGGAGGGAGGTAGGAAAAGTTGAACCTATATAATGTCAAGTATGGTATAGTCTTTAAACATGAGATATTCACCAGTTCGGTTTTTTAAAATCAATATTTTGTTCCATTTTGATAGTATCCAAAAGTATTTACCCATCTTTGAAGTACAATTACCTAAAGTTTGACGTTAAAAAGGCTGAATTGACTAATTTATAAAAGCCGAAAAGAAGATATAGGCAAATTTGACAAAAGTTCGATTTTTCCTTTTCATAATTTATCAATTAAATTTTTCATCAAAACATCTAACTAGGCCTAGGCTACACAAACAAGGTATGAAAATAAAGAGAAACACACACCAAGACAGATTATCCCGATGCATGTTTTGGTATATTTTATTGGCAGCCCTACAATCTAATTAGGTACGCCAATTTTTCGGGCAATATATTGCTTCAAAAAGTTTAAAAGACACTTTTTTCTTTGCTTATATTATACCGGGTGTCCACGGAAGGTGGCTCGCCCCTCTAACTTTTTTGTTTTTCAAAATAATGAAATAAAATTCGGGGGATTTGTATATGACATAAAACTGCATTTTTGACAGGTGACACAACATTATGAAGCTTCCGGTGTAACCGGAAGTGACATAAACTTTCGATTTTTAAATGGGACACCTGGTATATTTTTACCTTTTTTGACTCCATATAACATTCTAAATACAACGATGTGTCACTTGTCACTTTTTGTCACCAAGAAAATATTTTTTTTCCAAATTTATTGTTTTATCTAGAGGGGTATGAATATCTTAAAATCACTTATTTCAGTTCTTTAATCTTGGGAAAAATATAATTTTACTATTTTTGGTCCAATGCTATGTGCTATGTAAAATTTAATCTTTAAAGTTGTATAACTCATTTTTTTTAAATGGCAACATGGTGGCTCGTCGCTTTAAGAAAAAAGAGGATTTTATTACGATTATTTTTATACCAAACACTATTAGGTTTTCGAAACGCTGCCATTAAAAAACTTTAAAAAGTTAACTTAGAACTTTCCTAAAATGAAGCATCTTTTGAGAATAAATTTAGATTTAAATGCATCAAGTAGCCTGTGACCAGCAAAACTGATAAAACGAAATCAGGCATTGAAGAAAATTGAAATGCCAACAGCTTCTGCCAAAGTAGGTAAATTAGTTTGTTGTTTAAAAAACATGGAAAATACTAGTTTTATAAGGAGTGAAAAAGTTGATATGTTATTATTGTCAGGCTTATTTCGCATTTTCGGAACCAGTTTTGGGTACCTAATAGTGCCGGGTTGGATTACGCTGATTAAAATATATTTGTGCGTAAGTAAAGTCGTGCAGCATCGGTTGAATTATTTCTACATTCTCCAAACACTAATAACATATTAACTTTTTCACTCCTTGTAAAACTATTATTTTTCATGTTTTTTAAACAACAAACTAATTTACTTTAGCAGAAGCTGTTTTCATTTCAATTTTCTTCAAGGCCTGATTTTGTTTTATCAGTTTTGCTGGTCACAGGCTACTTGATGCATTTTAATCTAAATTTATTCTCAGAAGATGCTTCATTTTAGGAAAGTTCCAAGTTAACTTTTTAAAGTTTTTTAATGGCAGCTTTTCTAAAACCTAATAGTGTATGGTATTAAAATAATCGTAATGAAATCCTCTTTTTTCTTAACCCGACGAGCCACCTTGTTGCCATTTAAAAAAAAAATAGTTATACAACTTTAAAGATTAAATTTTACATAGCACATTAGCATTGGATCAAAAATAGTAAAATTGTATTTTTCCCAAGATTAAAGAACTGAAATAAGTGATTTTAAGGTATTCGTAGCCCTCTCTAGATTAAAACATAAAATTTGAAAAACAAATATTTTCTTGGTGACAAAAAGTGACAAGCGACACATCGTTGTATTTAGAATGTCATATGGAGTAAAAAAAAAAAGTTAAAATATACCAGGTGTCCCATTTAAAAATTGAAAGTTTATGTCACTTCCGGTTACACCGGAAGCTTCATAATGTTGAGTCACCTGTCAAAGAATGCAGTTTTATGTCGTATACAAATCCCCCGAATTTTATTTCATTATCTTGAAAAACAAAAAAGTTAGAGGGGCGAGCCACCTTCCGTGGACACCCGGTATACCTAAAAGAAAAAAGTAAATACCTAGGCATATTTATAATAATCCAATGGTGAAAGTATTCCACGGGTCAAATTCAAGGGGAAAACTTTTTCAAATTCTTGAACAAAAAATTGTACTTGAAAATGTTTTACATGTACCCAAGTTTTTGCCAAATTTTAAAAATCAATACAAGTTATATACCAACTAATATTTGACTTGAGGTTAGGTATGCGATAACATTGAATATTTGTTTTTATATTCGATTTTATAAGTTTTGTAGTTTAATTGACTTGTTCTCTTTCTTTACGAACTAAAAACACGACGACTAATCATTTTTAAATAATTTTCTATCCTCAAAATCTGATAGGTTTGCAACTACTTAAAATGTCAGAAATCACTACCTTATTTCCCAACTTGATCAAAAATTAAGATGAAATTCAAATTTTTTGGCAAGAATTTAGGTAAAATTTTAGCTGTTTACTTAGTGGTACTAGTAGTAGTAGTAGTAACAAGTTTTAAAATAATTTAACAATATCATCTACAAGGTATTTAAAATAGCTATTTACCTAACAAGTGCGGAAAATGAATTTTTCCGCACGAGTCTGCCGTTCACCGAACGACGCGTAGCGGAGTTCGGTGAAGCAGCCGAGTGCATTTAATAATTTTTAATTAACTCTAACAATCACATACATATGTAACAGTAACTAATTCTGAGAAAAAAAGTAGTAACTACAAGTTATAATTGATATATTATTGATTTTGACATAATCGTGCCGAAAAATTTTTCCGCACTAGTGTGGAAAAACCAATTTTCCGCACGGATTTTTGAAATAATCGTGCCGAAAAAAAATTTCCACACGTCTGTAGGAAAAAAATTTATCAGTCACTATTTTGTTTTTTAAACAGATAATTTTTTAATTACTTTTTAAAATTTTTCAAAAAACTCTGTGATTTAATTGAATTATTTAAATTGTTATATTCACTTAATCCTTTATGGAAACGGATTTATATGTTAAATGTTTTGATACCCTACTTAGACAAAAATCTTTGTTATACCTACCTGGTTGAATAATTATGATTTTTAAAATTTTGAGTTAGAAAATCTTTTAAATGAGAAGGCAGTAAATTATGTTGTATTTTAAAAATAAAAGTACAAATCAAAACAAAAATATTAAATTTTTAACATTTAACCACTGAAGTTGCTCTAACATTAAATTTATTTTCGTATATTTATCCACATTTAAAATTATACGCATAGCTTTATTTTGCAAAACTTGGATTCTATTAAATACGTACCCCATCATTTGCTGTGTATAAAATAGTTGAACCATATAAACAATTAATTAAAATTATAGTGTTATAAATTGTTTTTTGTAAAAATAAACTTAAATTTTGATTAATTCGTTTTAAATAATTTTTTTTCCAATTTGAGATACAAAATTTTAAAAATGTAAATCAAATTTTAATTTAGAATCTAAAATTACTCCCATATTTAAAATAGTGTATAATTTCTAATTTTTCATCATCAACAAAAATATTTATATCTGTATTATTCACGTTATTTCCAACAACCTTAAACTTTGTTTTAGAAAAATTTAATTTTAATTTACTTATCTTTAACCAGTTTGATATATATTTTAATTCAAAATTTAAAATTTCTATACAGTCACGAATATTTTTAACCTTTATATATAATAAAGTGTCGTCAGCAAACATTTGAATAAAACTTTGTTTCAAAACATTTGGCATAATATCATTTATATAAAAAATAAATATTAATGGACCTAAAATGCTACCTTGTGGTACCCCAATATTATTATATTACTTTTTAGAAAAAATGTTATCAATTTTTGTTTTTTTGCTGCCTATTACTTAAATAATTTTGAAACCATTTCTAAACAACTAACCTTAACACATACTGATGTATTTTTTTAAATAATTTACCCCTATCAATTGTTTCGAAAGCATGTTTAAAATCCAAAAATACCCGTAATACAACTTCATTTTTGTCTACGCTTCGCTTCCAATTTTCAATTATTACATACTGTACTGTCGTTTCTGTTGAATATCCTTTTCTAAAACCTGCTTGCATATTATGCATATTTACTAAAATTTAGTTTTCTTCAATAAATTCCGGTATCTGTTCATAAACTGTAATTTTTAAGAATTTTATAATATCCCATAATATATGTATTGGCCTTATTTCACGGTTTTTTTTTTTAATTTTTGGAACTGGTGTAATAAAAGAACATTTTAGATCTTCAGGTATTTCTCCATATTTTAGGCAGTTATTGATTAATCTTAATATAATTTCACCTGGGCTTGGAAAAGTTTCTTTCATTCATTTTTTTGATAAAGTTGCACTATAGTTATTGTTTGATTTGAGTTTGTCAATTTTTTAATTAACAATAATGTGTTCCTTATTAATAATTTACTTACCCAAGTGATGACTGTCAACATGGAATGTGCTCCGCAACTCTTCTAAGGTCATATGTTTGTGAACCTGCAAATAAACGTTCATGGATTAATTTTATAAATTGCTTATGAATACCATTCGAAATTAATCAACGAGGAAAGCAGGAAATGTCTATTGTTTATCGATTTTTTTATAATTTGTTCTTTGGAGGATGCTATGAATACTTTAAGCGTGTATTAATAGAATGGTATTTAGAAGGATAAAAAATGATGCGATTCAAGTATTTCCACATTAAATATTTTGCAGGAAACATTCAAATATTCTAATATTATTTTAATGCATGATTATTTTTTTCTAATATATCATAAATTTGTCGATAGGTAATAAATATACAAAAGAATAAGACAAGGAAGAGAAAAAATAACTTGGTGAACCTTTTCAGCGATTATACAGGGTGCCCGGAAAAAGGAGCTCAATCCGTTAACCATATTATATTCCTTGAGCAAAAATAATATGACTTTTACAATGCCATTTTTCATTCTTGTATACTGGGTATACAGGGCGTCAAAGTTTAAAATTAAAAACTGATTTTTTTTTAATAATTCGAGTCGATATTTAATAATATACCGTGCGAACAAAAATTATTTGCATCAAAGAGGGCTTGGATTAAAAAACGTAGGGCTTGGTTTAGATCACAATGATATGGGGACAATATATCCAACCAAATCTAGGTTAAAATTTTGTCAAATTCATATTATGACATGATATGCCAAACTAATGAGTAATAAAATAGGTAGACAAATACAAATTTATTTTTGTTGTTTACAAAATTAACAAAGTGGGCTCTACAAAAAATGGGGATTTTCACTACTCCACTTGCGTGTATTCTGAAAATTCACATAACTGGAGAGGTGGAACCAGTCAGGTCTAATAAATCATTTCTTTCCAATAAATTTTGGGTAAACCATTATGAGTAATTCCTGCGCCTTTCAAAATCTGCGGCTTGTATTTCTTGGAATACTTGCACTTTATGAGGAAATAAATTTAGCTGCTTCTTAAGAATAGTGCTGCATGTTACATAAGATCTTCCCACTTCTTGGGACAGGCGTCTTATACAATATGTTGGAGTATTATGCATTATTTAACGAACCTTTGCAACAAGTTCTTCTGTTCTTACAGATGGTCTTCCTTCTCCTTTTTTGTGTTGTATAGAAACTGTTTTTCTAAACACAGGCACGGTTCTTTTCAGGCAATGATAAAAATCCCCAGCAATAAAATGAACGTTAGAAAAATGTTCGTGAACCATTTACTCTAACCCCGTTTCGAAAATACGCTTCAACCATGAATGTTTTGTGCTGTTCCGTAAAGCCCATTGTGTGAATTGTTCAAGAAATTGGAAAAATTAGCGATGAATCAAATTAGTTGTAACGACTGTCAAAGATGACGGAATAACTGATTGATTGTTAATTCAGGTGGTTACTGACTCCCACCAGGTATTAAGCTCTACGGCTAAGCATTACGTCCTTAGATGCAAGGCCCTCTTTGATGCAAATAATTTTTGCTCGCACGGTATAAATTTTAAATTTGGAACATTGCACCATAAAGAGCTACAGCTTTTGGGAAAAACAAAACAAGAAATAACTGACAAATATTTAAAATAGGAGTCCAGTACCCGCTGACCAGCCCTATTTTTTAGTACGTGCGCCAGTGACTTTTAAAAAAGAACTTACTATCGCTAATCTTCTTCACATAACAAACACCTTCAAAAAAAATTATCAGGAATTTTGACTGGTTATTTAATTTTATTATTTCTTCAAAACACACTGCCCGATTTACTTGATGATTGTGGTGGTAAGACAGCATATTATTATTTTTAACTAGACGGTGATCTCCCGCATTTTGCTAGACAAGTAAGGATCTATTTAAACCAAATATTCCCTAATCGCTGGATTGATCGGAACCAAGATGCTCCTGCTAAATGGCCACCCCGTTCTCCAGACCTTTCTCCCTTGGAATATTCACTCAGGGGTTGTATTAAAGATTTGGAGTTGCTTCGGATTGTGGCATTCTGATGAGTTCCTAATAAGGACGAAACAGCTGTCAATGTCTACTCAGCCCTAGGGAGTCCATTGTTTTTGGCATCCCTGTATACTTTAATGCAAAATGCAGGTCTTTTCCCACTTAAGTCCGCTAGCCAAGAATATTTATCGTTGATATAAATTATACGAACGCGATTACTCTACTTTAAATTCAATATTTTATTCATACAATCACGTGTTAGTTATACACATACAGTTTCATCTCGCGACGGGGTTGCTGATCTACACGGATTAATAATGTTTACCTAAACCCGTAATTAATGAATCTCGATTAGACGCGGCAATAAAATCGATTGTATCAAATCATAATAAAAGAGGAAGCATTAAATATTCCATTTTTTAAATTTTTTTACCAGTTCTTCGTAATAAAGATCGTAAATCATTTTATTAAATATACAGTTACTACAATATGGTTTCACTAATCAGAAATAAAAAAAAAACCTAATTATATATTGCAAGGAAATATTTAATTTTATTAAAATATTAATTAATATGTCTCTACTGTGGGCATGCCAATTTGATTAGGGCCCGTCGAGTTTGCGCAGTTTGGAAAATGTACCTTTAAGAACACTAAGTCAGAGAACTCATGATCAACGAGAAGCGACAATACCTAGTCCCTTTGATATCGACTGGCCCGTTTCCAATAATCTTCACAGAACAAATTATATTAGCGAAATCACCTTATACGCAGAAAAAACTTGCTTGTTTTCTACACTGGGAACTAGTTTCGAAGTCTAGAATACGAAGCGTTGCATTGTAGCGCTGTTTAAATGCCAATGTCATGCTTGACACTAAATATTCATAAGTGCTAGTGAAAAATACCCAAAAGCGAAGATGGGAAGATGGGTTTTTAAAAAGATATGCTATTCCTGGCATCGGTAAAGTAAAATTAATCTAAGAACTCGCCGCATCATCTGTCATTAATGGCACCCTGTTGAAGTCTGGTATGTTTTACGTTAAGCGGTTGGCTACAGAAACAGAACCGGACTAAGTTATTTTACCTTCGCCTTCACCATCTGTTAAATTTTGTAAGGGAGTCTTAATATTTTGTAAAGATATAGCGTAGATAGTAATTTCATTATTTATAAAATAAAATATTGACAGACCCGTACCTACCAAAATAAGAATGGGAAAACATTATAAAATTAAAGGAAAAGAAGAAAACAACATTTATCTCTTTTAGTTATTATTTATAAAAAGCAAAAATAGGTATTTATATTTTTATTATACAAGTAAAAAAATAATACATTTTTTGCAAGGTGTAAGCTTTGTGGTGCACGTCTAATTAAAACACCATATTGGGAACCATTTTGGTATTGATACTTTTGTGGAAATTTTATATATGGATATATAGGGTGTCCCGTGACTAAGGGGCTATACAGCAACAGGAGAGAGTGGACGTGCAAGTATGTCATTTAATTTCATTTCTTATATAGTTATAGAGATACAGGGTGATCCAAGTAAATATTTACTTTATAAAATTGACAATTATTTGGGATATGAATCAATTTTGATGCAGTTATATTTTGAGGGCAAGAAGGAGGATTCCATAATAAGTTTTAAGGTACCTCTTAGAGAAAGCTAGCTACATAATATGAATATGATAAATTTTCGCATATATTTTTTGTCTCTCACATTTCTGACCGCTTTACCTCAAATTATGGAAAAGTGATTGATGATGATTTATTAATCTCGATATTTTAATTAGTTTTTGAGATAATTGCTTTTAAATGATAAGAAAGAAAGATTTAAATAAACACATTTCTTAACCAAAAATATTTATTGAAAATTAACCGTGCGATCTTAAGCATAAATGACATATTTTCAACTCTACTATCTCCTGTTGCTGTATTTGCCCATTAGTTATGAGACATCCTGTACATAACGATAAGTAAATGGTTTAACTAGGGACTTTATTGATTTGATAATAGATGAGTTAACCAAAATGGTGTTTGTACTCACTATTAAACTTAAATAATAAACACCAAGAAAATATGTCTCTGAAATATATAAAATCCAAAAGTAAAATGTTTAAAACACACACTTCACAAAAAACAGCCACAGAAACATTTGAAAAAACACCAAAATCGGAAGAAAATAATATTACTCAACCTGATGCGTAAGCTTGTTACGGCCCACTGCTGATCTGGGAACTTTAACGACGAAATCGGATCAGCTATTAATGTCAAATGTCGTTGTCTTTTGTCGAAACGATTTGTTTTAATAAAAAGGTAAAATGTACTTAAATCAAGATTAATTAATGAAAATCAATTACCCATGGCAACAAAATTGATTACATACTACACAAAACTCTTGGAAAAGGAGGAAGCGTTCAAAAAGCATTTTTGCTATTTTTTTTTAAGATTTCTTTAATTATAATGTCAAATGATGCAAGGCAAGGTTAATCAAGTTGTTCTTCCTTTATTTGCTTGGTGTGATTTTTAGGTGCTTTGACGTAACTGTAATGTAAAAACTTTGAATAGATGATTGATTTTAGCAGGAAATTTGATGACCAATGTTCCTGAGGCAATAAAGGTAAATAATATTATCGTGTACCCGAAAAGAAAACAATCCTTCATTTTCCTAATTTAATGTTCTTGGTAAAGGGCGGAATATACAGTGTGACCAGTAAAGTCCGCATCATGGGATTTTTTTTTATTAATAGCTTTATTCAAAATTTGACTTTGGCATCAAGTTCTGCTTCGATCGAGATGAAAAGTAAGCAAAAAAATAGTAGTCACGTGATTCGCATTATCTGTCAAATTTTATTTTTTTAAAAAAAATGTTCAATTCATTTATTTATTTCGTACAATACAGGCTTTGAATACCCAACTAGTACAATAAAAACTTATTCTAATAATATACAACATACAACCTACGTATTAGGGCCTATTACAATTAAAATTACACTAAATAGAAGGAAAAAAAACAATAAAAAAAAAAGAAAGAACATACAGTCATTCAAAGTGAGATTACAATAACAATTTAAGTTTCTTCTTAAATGTCGTTGGAGTACAGTTAAAATTAAAGTTTATCGGAATATAGGTGTTGAAAAGATGCATTATGCGATTGGTAATGTTATTTCTCCCGACGTCGGTTCGACTTCTGTTGGTTAAGAACATGTCGTGTGAACGTGTATCACGTGATGGTACTCGAAAGTTTATAAGAGCGAGTAGCTCAGAGCAATTTATGAGATTAGTAATTATTTTGAACCCGAATACAAGTGTAAGAAAGATTCTGCGTCTTTCCAAGCTATCGATGTTGATGAGTTGTAAACGCTCGTGACGGGAAAAGTCAGTGACTTTTGTTTATTCTCATTTTGTATAGTATAAAGTTGGCAAATTTTATTTGGACTCGTTCAATACGCTTAATATGAGTTTGGTAATATGGCGACCAGATTACGCAGCAATATTCAAGATGACTACGCACCAGTGAGAAGTATAGAGATTTCAGAACCTCAGAGTTGGAAAATTCCCAGCACCGGTGTGGGGTTATTTCTAAAAATATCGAAAAAAGTTATTAGAAAAAGTTTTGTTAAATGCAGTTTCTAGCCCACATGCAAAATTTCAGCTGCATAAGATAATTTTGATTTTTTTACCCGTATTTTGTAAATTGCACCACTTTTGCAAAATAAGACTCAACGCAACCTACATAAAACTTCTTAGTTTAAAGCAGCGCCATATTAAATGTGTGTTTTTCTACAAAATAAAAATTGGGCTAGATATTAAAATTGGGTCGCATGTGATGCAAAGTTTACTTGTTTTTGACCCTGTATAAGGTAACTTCATAATATAAGTATTTTTGAAAACGTAGTTTGTGTCTGAAAGTAATACACCTTAATATCAAGACAAAAAAGAACACTGTGTCATCAGTAAAGGTTTCAATAACTGGATAATAAATTTTAGTTTAACTTAACGTAAAGTTTATCTATTTTCAATACCGGATACCTTTCATTAAAAACGATGATTTTCACCACATTTTAATACAACTTTTTCCGGTAAAGTTTAAAAACTTTTTTTTTATTTAATACGCAGTACTAATTAAAAGCCACTTCACAAACAGAAAGCTATTTAATTGTCATTATTAAAGCAAGTTTCTGTTGATCTTTTTTATCATATGTTTTACGACCAACTTATTTTTGGTGCATAATTGTGAGGAACTAACTAATTAATTTTTTGGAAACTTCACTTAAATAATAAAATACTATTTTTACTATTTTTATGACATAGCTTAATAACAAATTTTAATAAAGGGGTTTTATATTAAATCGTTTGAAATAGATAAACTTTACGTTAAGTTAAACTAAAAGTTATTTTCCACTTAATGAACACTTTACACTTTACTGATGACACTGTGTTCTTTTTTGTCTTAATATTAAGGTGTATTACTTTCAGACACAAACTACGTTTTCAAAAATACTTATTTTAGGTAGTTACCTTATACAAGGTCAAAAGCAAATAAGCTTTGCATCACATGCGACCCAATTTTAATAGCCCAATTTTTATTTTGTAGAAAAACACACATTTAATATAGCGCTACTTTAAAGAAAATGTATCTTAACAAAATGGTGAACTGGTGAATTGAGAGTTAACAGAACCGGCTAGTAATTTATAAAGTTAATAATGCAGTAATGCTGTATTATGTACCCTTCAAAAATTTTATTTTATGCAGTTGAGTCAATATTATTGAGACGAAACTGCAAAACATCATTTTTTATTGTTGTTTAAATTGTTTATTCAGTGGAACATTAATGGCGCCAATAAAGCAGGGTGCAATATATTTTGGTGTTGTTTTTGTTATTTTTTCCGAGGTTTTTCTGGTACACAAATAAAGATTTCGAAGCGATTTAATATGCAAGTGCAAATTGGTCATATTTTATGCAAATTAAATATGCTAATCAAAGACAGACGCATTAAAATGAGCAGCTAAAAATACTGTTTGGCGTGTTCCCCATGCCCATTATACTTTATTTTGAATTGTTGCCATGTCTTATTATGGGGTTTATGGTAATAATTTCTTTTAAGTGACCATTCCATTTATTTATTTACGTTGCCAGAAAAATCTGCAGACAATACCCGTAACTAGTGTTATACGAGACGAGAAAGCTCGCACTTTTTAAAAAACTTTCGTCTCGCTATCATCTCGCAGATGTTTTCTCGTCTCGTCTCGCGAAAGTCTCGTAATTTCTCGTTTTCGCAATATGACGTCATAAAAAAGTTCTGCAAAAGCTCCAAATTACATACGGGTTTTTTATTATTACCATTACCATGTGAGTATTATTCGCATCCTTCTGTAACGATTTTCAAAAATGTTTACAAAGTTAAAATCTGGCAGTTCTCGCACAGTGTTGCTAACACTCAACTCACACATGACCAAAATAATAGTACTTATGATGAAAGAGTTTTGGACTTCCATTGTCTTTATTTGTTTTAAATCACAACGTTTCAACTGGAGATACTTACCAGTTGAAACGTTGTGATTTAAAATAAATAAAGACAATGGAAGTCCAAAACTCTTTCATCATTCAAGAAACATCATTGTTTCCAACCTTCAAACAGTCAATAGTACTTATATTACCTAACAAATACGCATGCGTCACTGGAAACGAATTCAAACGAAAACGAACGACTACGGTGCCCTTCGCTGTTGCCGTTAAATTTGAATAATGTTTTTAGGGTTGCATATGTATAAAAAATAGAATTTTTGAATATTAAAAGTGGAATAGACCCTTTTTGAGTATTCAAGGCACAAAGCGGCAACGCTGGTTGAATGCACGGGGCAGATCAGAATGCACGCAAGTGCAAAAATAAGTCAGTTGCCGGCGTCAGACTTCTAAATGCACGTGCCTGTCTTTTTTTGGTAAGAAAATGTGTGTATTATGTTTTAAATATAGTGTAAATTATAGTTTAATGTTGTTTTAACTGGGTAATTAATAAGCCGGGACGTTTCCTTGTGTTTTTTCCATAAACCATTGTGGAAAATTAAGTTTTTATTGCTCGTGGTAATTTTTGTTTCGTATTTGTGTGTGTAATAATCTAACAACAAAAAACAATGTCGGTGTCATAATATTGTAGTTTGCGATAATATTATTGAATTATTGTCTGTATGTAAATAGTGAAAATTAAGCTAGATTGTTTTGATTGACAAGAGCATTATTTTAAAATGATCCCACCCACAAGAATATTGGAAAGTCAGTATATTGTTGCTAAATTATTAAATAAATGATTTTAAAATATACAGTGTGACCAGTAAAGTCCGCATCATATGGTATTTTTTATATTAATAACTTTATTCGAAATTTGACTTTTGCATCAAGGTCTGCTTCGATCGAGATGAAAATTGCAAAAAAAGTAGTCACGTGATTCGCATTATCTGTCAAATTTTAATTATTTCCAAAAAATAATTCAAAAGTGGGATTATTTCTGAAAGTATCGAAATATGTTATTAAAAAAAGTTTTTTTTAATGCAGCTTCTAGCCCGCATGCCAAATTTTAGCTGCATAAGATAATTTTGATTTTTTACCCATATTTTGTAAATTGCACCACTTTTACAAAATAAAACTCAACGCAACCTACATAAAACTTCTTAGTTTTGACAATACTTTATTTAAGATACATTTTCTTTAAAGAAGCGCCATAATAAATGTGTGTCTGTCTACAAAATCAAAATTGGGCTATTAAAATTTGGTCGCATATGTGATGCAAAGTTTATTTGTTTTTGACCCTGTATAAGGTAACTTCATAAAATAAGTATTTTTGAAAACGTAGTTTGTGTCTGAAAGTAATACACCTTAATAATAAGACAAAAAAGAATACAGTGTCATCAGTAAAGTGTTCATTAAGTGGAAAATAAATGTTAGTTTAAATTAACGAAAAGTTTATCTATTTTCCACGATTTAATTCAAAACCCCTTTATTAAAATTTGTTATAAGTATGTCATAAAAAACGTAAAAATAGCATTTTATTATTTAAGTGCAGTTTCCAAAAAATTAATTACAATATGATGCACCAAGAACACGTTTACAACAACAAAATATGGGTAAAAAATCAAAATTATTTTATACAGCTGAAATTTTGCATGTGGGCTAGAAATTGCATTTAAAAAAACTTATTTTAATAACTTTCTTCGATATTTTCAGAAATAACCCCACTTTTGAATTATTTTTTGAAAAAAATTAAAATTTGACAGATAATGCGAATCACGTGACTACTATTTTTTGCTTAATTATTATCTCGAGCAAAGTAGAACTTGATGCCAAAGTCAGATTTCGAATAAAGCTATTAATAAAAAAAATCCCATGATGCGGACTTTACTGGTCACACTATATATGCACATTTAAAACAGAAACAACGACTTTCCAATATTCTTTGTTAAATTTCTAAAAACTTGTATATACAACAATTTTTTCTTAACCTTCTTATTCAATAAACCCATCAGAAGCAATCCCCATTTCAAAGTTCTACGGAGTCAACTTAGTGTAATGTGTTTTGCAATCTGGCAAGGCCCCCAATATGGAAAAACTAACTGCAACTCAATGACCTGTGAAATCCTTATTTCTGCAACTCAATGACCTGTGAAATCCTTATTTATTTTTTTATGAACCTTTTTGTTTAAATTTTAAATACATTGGTCAATATTTGGTTAAAAAAATATGTTTGTATGCAAATTACACAGGCAACAAACCCATAAGAAGCAAACGAAAAAAATTATTACCACTAGCAAATTTTGTCCCACACCACTACCTTTTTCTTCGTATTGGTGTACGTTTTTTAATACGTATACCTACGTCAGGTGCTTTAACCTCTTAAGGAAATATTGATGTTGTTATTTAGGTTCCATTATAGTTAGCAAGAAGACATTTTAAACGGTTATTGGCTTTAAAATATGATTGGGATTCCAACGAGATGAACCACGTCAAAGGTCAATAGCCCTAACATTTTTTTTTGGAAATTTTTTATCTCGGATTTTAAGTAACAATCGATTCTTGACAAACATTATTATTCATCGCATACAGGGTATCTCGAAAATTACTTATTAAATTTAAATGGGTGATTCCCAGTTGGGTAACTCCTTGGGTATCCTTAAGACACACACTATATTTTTTTTAAATTGTACGTTGTACGTCCAAAACATCTAACGCGTGTTATACGTACGTCTAAGGGTACAAACATGCTAGAGCGTCGCTTCAAGCGTCAAGCGTTGCTTCAAGCGACGCTTCAAGATTTACGTGAACATAGTGGGGCGTCTGCAAACAAGTAGTCGCAAAGATGTATTCGGACAGCGAGGATGAAATAATTTTTAATAATCTTACATTACATTTACTGCTAAATAATTTTAGAGAATTTTCCGTGCATACGATAAACAGAAAAAAAAAGGTCAATATTATAACCTTTTCTTAACATTAAAAACCATTCGACAACGACATTCTTCAGCCACTTCTGCCCATAATTTATCCAGAACATATCTGTTGCGATGATCTGGGTGAGATTGGTTCCAGATAGGCCTTTTGTTATAAAAAGAATTAATAATTTGCTCGGTATCCATTAAAAATTAACTCTACACGGTATCTAAACCCACAAAAAATATCAACTCAAGCCTGAACTGACGCGCTTCAAAAGCGCCAAAGAAATCTCGAAGATAAATCGTGACGTGTCGCTCGAAACGGCGCGCGCGATATCGTGTCGCGTACTTCTTTACTATGTGCTATTAGATTTAAATTACATTGCATATTTCGAGTTTGACGCGAGAAGCGACGCTTGACGCTTGACGCTTGAAGCGACGCTCCACTATGTACCCTAAAACATCTAACACGTGTTATACTGGCGCGCCAGAGGAAATCCCCTGCAAAATTTCAGGTGGTCAAGTATTGGATCCATGGTATATTGTAGACTGGTAATTTATTAAAAAGAATCATTTGACGAGCTAGCTTGCGAAACTTTGGTGATTTATTTAGTAATTAAAGGTTGATTTGGAAAAATGTAAAACTAAAATTGGTACAACAGGTAGGAACCATAGACCTTTACCTTTAGATACGCTTATCTAATAATAATAATAATAATAATAATAATAATAATAATAATAATAATAATAATAATAATAATAATAATAATAATAATAATAATAATAATAATAATAATAATAATAATAATGATATAATAATAATGTCTTTTCTTTTATACAAAAATATATATACAAAAAGTATTCATAAAGGTGGCGGTATCCAACTATAGCTGCTCATACAACCACCTAATTTATAACAATCAATAAAATAGAGATCCAAGAAAACAACAAAAATATAAAAAAACAAAAGTTATAACGTAGCCAATACATGTTATGAATATAAAAGGAAAAGCAAAGTATGCCTAATGTAAACTTAAAGTAATATGAGTATAAAGTAAAAGAATAGACAAAAAAGTAGAAAACTAAAAGCACAGTGAAATTAATTGCGACAAAAATAAAAAAATTAAATGCTGCGTAAACGCTAGCGCGGATTGCGACCCGCCAGCAAGAAATGCTCTTTAACACCCCTACAGAAGGCAGCAGAGCTGGAAACCATCCTGATACAGTCTGGCAAAGAGTTGAAAGTAGTAACCAAAGACTTCTAATATATTTAGAAGTCTTTGGTAGTAACGGCCGTATAGCGGAATGAACGCTGAAAAAAAGCATGGTTGTGCTTGGGCACACTATACAAATCCCTGTGGCGAGTAAGAACATTATGCACATCAGAATCTTTAGTAAGTTTGTTAAAAAGGTAAGAAGTAAGTGCAGTTAGTCTAATTTTGTAAACCATATGTAGGATATGAAATACATAGCGCTCTTTAATAGTAAGCCATCCTGATTCGATCAAAACATACAAGGTAAGATATGATTGAATTTGTGGACATTAAAACGAAATCAAAGACAAGCGTTTTGCAGATTCTGTAAGCTATTTTTGTCTTTTTGAAGCAAATCAGGTCAGTAGACAACGTCACAATAAGCTAGATGGGATAAAATTAGAGATGGGAGAATGCAACCTAAAATTATCTCATGCGCAAACAAAAGTTAAGTTTTATGGGTAAAAAAATACGTCCGAACGCACGGCTCTCGTTTTCGGCATGTCCTTCTTTAGTGACATCAGACCGGCTCGGCGCCATTTTTGTTGTTGTGTTTTAAGTTTTCTCTGTAGATTCTTTGTTGTTTATTGTTGTAGATTTCTAGTTTTTGTGTAGTTTAGTGAATTGTGTTTGTGCTTTTATTGATTCGAATACTAGGACTGGAATAAATAAATAATGACTAGTAACAGCCGTTGTATGATTTAATTATGCCCAAATAGGGGTAAAATACCGGGGATTTCGTATTTTCAGTAAGTATGGAGTAGTGATGTATCTTGATATTTAACTTTATTTTATTATGATCAATTTAAACACATCAAACTAGGTCTGAGCTACACAAACAAGGTATAAAAATAAAGAGAAACACACACTAAGACAGATTATCCCGATGCCTGTTTTGGTATATTTTATTCGCGGCCCTGCAATCTAATTAGGTACGCCTCTTAAAAGACACTTTTCTCTATACTTATATTATAGAAAATAAATACCTATATTACGTATGTTTATATTAATTCAAGGGTGAAAGTATTCCACGGGTCAAGTTCTTGGGCAAAAACTTTTTCAAATTTTTGAACAAGAATTTGTGCATGAAAATCTGTTAGACGTATGTACCTACCCACGTTTTTGCCAAATTGTAAAAACCAATACAAGTTATGCACCAACTAATATTTAACTTGAGGTTAGGTACGCGATAACATTAAAGATTAATTATTTTTCTGGTTTTGTTTGTTTTTTATATTCGATTTTATAAGTTTTATAGTTTAATTATTGACTTGTTCGGTTCCTTTTTGAACTAAAAACACGACGATGAATAATTTTTTAACAAATTTTAGAAGCGAACCCTGAAAGGTTTGCAACTACTAAAAATGCCAGAAATTATTGCCTTTTTTCCCAACTTAATTAGTAATTGAGAAGAAATTCCAATTTTTTGGCAAGAATTTGGGATAAATTTTAGCTGTTTACACGCAAAAATAAATTGAAGGTAAACTTTTACAATTTTTTGAGCAAGAACTTACATTTTAAAGCCCGGACCTGTCTATTTTCCCATTCGTCAAATAATAATGTTGCAGTGCGCGTGTCTAATCGTGTGTAGCTTTATTTACATGCGCGAGGCCATAAATTTGCCACTTTCGTGGTTATTGTTTGCTTGTCTAAAGGTAAATATCTATGGTAGGAAATAAAATGTTTACAAATATTTAACTGTTTATTAACAAACAATACTTTTATAACTATACCTCGTCCCTATTTATAGAATTCAACCATAAATGATTTGACTTTGATATAAATAAAATATGGCATTGCCATTAATTAAAAAGACATTTCCAAGATACGTTTTCCTCAATTAATTAAAATTGTCACTAATAAAAATATTGAAGCATAAAGTTGGGTACGTTTCAAGTATCTATTATATTGTATTCAAGCCTATAATAAAATTTTTATTTATTACGACCATTATGTTTTTTAGTATATTTATGGATTGGACATTTTTTGCAATAAATTGACTAAGTTATAAATTCTTATGCATATATCCAAGAGTATGGTTGCTACACCACGTCCAATTTTATTTTAAAACATTGGAAGTGCGTCATGTTTATTTCTCTTGCAGAAATGTATTTTGATATTAATAACGATTTAAAAATACTTTTTTCTTGGCTTCAATCAAATAAACTTACGTTACAAAATCTTCTTTTATGTTTATAACTAAAAATAAAATAAATTCCATCATCAACCCCTTAACATTTAATAATGAAAATATTCAACATTAAAAAAGACAAAATTTTTAGGATTAGTTTTAGACGAAAATTTAAATTGGAAATGCCATATTTAGTATATTATCAACTCGATATCTCCTTTGGTATCTGTTTTGTACAGAGCTAGATATTTCATTCCTTTGAAATACTTAAAAAATATACAGGGTGTCCGGAAAATACGTGTACAACGTTTGACGACAGACGCCTAACGTCAAAATAGGTCGATCTAAGCCGACTTAGTTATATCCAAAATTGTCTCGTTTAGCCGGTAGAGGGCGTCAAAAATTTGCAAAAATATTGGTTTTTCCTAAATTACGTGAAAACGTGCTAATCGATTTTAATGATTTTTAGTATGTAGACTAATACTATAAAATGACGTTTTCCAGTAGTAGGTATAGTCACCGGCTGTAAATAAGTGGAAGTGTTATAAAAGTGATATAATACGTCAACATTTCTCCAAATTTTTTATATGAACGGCGTTATGACAACCCAGATATTTTTGTAGCGTGACTGGATGTATTTGGAAGCTATTTTACCTCTTTAATATTTTTCGTTGAATGAGCTGTTTTGCCAGAAGAAAATATTTACAATATTTAGTATTATTAGTAATAATATTAAAATCAAATTACCTGTAACAATAATTTTTTAAGTGACCTTGTTGCTATGGCATTTAATAATTTGACAATTATTAACAAATTGTCACCAGTCTATGAAAATATCTGGGTTGTCATAACGCCGTTCATATAAAAAAATGAGGAGAAATGTTGACGTATTATATCACTTTTATTACACCTTCACTTATTTACAGCCGGTGACTATACTACTAGAAAACGTCATTTTATAGTATTAGTCTACTTACTAAAAATCATTAAAATCGATTAGCAGGTTTTCACGTAATTTAGGAAAAACCAATATTTTTACAAATTTTTGACGCCCTCTACCGGCTAAACGAGACAATTTGGGATATAACTAAGTCGGCTTAAATCGACCTATTTTGACGTCAGTAGTCTGTCGTCAAATGTTGTACACGTATTTTCCGGACACCCTGTATATTTTTCATTAATATATTCAAAATTACAATACTTAGCTTCTGCATGGGGATCTGCTTGTTTATCAAACTTAAAACCATTACAAAAATTGCAAAATAAAATTATTAAATGTATGCACAAATTATCACATTTAGAACTAACTGATAATCTATATAGACCGAAAGGGTACTTACACGTTCAAAACATTTATAAATTAAAAATTTGTATTCTAGTTCAATTATTTTAAAAGAAAAAAATCAAACATAACACTTCTGGAGGATAAGACATTACATGACCATAACACCAGAAGTTGTATAAATTATCAAACCTTACCAGTAAAAAGTAATTTCGGAAAAAAATTGCTTTTATATGACGGAATAATAAAATATAACAATCTTCCAAAATATATCAGAAAAATTAAAAAATTGGCAACTTTTAAATACAATTAAAGTTATATTTACTAAATTAAATTATTTATAATATTTTTTTTAAATTGATTTTATAACTTTCATTTTTTTTTATTGTAATTTTTTTAATGGTTATTATTTCTATATTATATTGCCACTTTCCATGTATTTAATGAACTGTAAAAGTTAGTTTGGAATAAAGACATTTAAAAAGTTAAGATATATACATTTGCGGGTGTATTCTGGTCTTCTATACTGTATTAGTTCTGACTGGCAGTTGTAATGAAACTTGACATTAATCATAATAATATTTGTTTGCTACTGGTAATAAAGCATATTATTATACTTACCACTAAAAATCAGTACTGTATAGTTCTCAAAAATTTAAATACCTTCTAGCGTAATATTGTTCTTGTCGTTTAACATTGCATATGATTATCTACTATGCAACATGGTTTACTGAGATGGTAAAATTCGTCCATAGATTATAAAGTCCAATACTAATGATGAGTTATGCGAAATAAGAATCTTCTATTGCTTTATTATCTGATGGGCAAAGTTTAAAAAAACGTAAATACAAAGTAAAAATAAATTAATTGAAACAGGTATTGGTATGATGGACAGCTAGAAGACTTCGAGCAACGATTTGACCTGCGAAACAAATACGTTAAAACTAATACTAGGGCGCGCGGCGATTGCCTATCGCTACGAACCCCCACCAATGTCTTGGTGGCTTATAGGTTCTAACGGATACAATTCGTTTTTGAGGACGCTGTTCCGCTTTCTTAATTGTAGAGAAAACGCTTTACTGGGAACAAAATGCGTCGCATTGAGAAGATACAATTTATTTCTTAAAAAAATTGCTGTATTAAAAGTAGTTCATTGTTCAACAAGACTGTGCTGCTAATGGAACTGATTACTACCAATAAAAACACTGTTCTAGTAAATCTGGAATTGATGTAACACTAAAGCACTAGTAATGTATTTAATATGGGTTAATACAAAATAAGCTATCAATACTCTAGCAAACCTGTTGTCATATTTTTAGTGTATTATACAGCGTGTCCAGAGAAGTTCTAGACATATGGGAATTTTATTTATTGTTGATTTTACGAAAAAAGGGTATTTTTTTATAAAAAGGTCTGCTTGATGCGCAAATAATATTGACATATCAAATCTTAATATATCATGGCAAAAAAATATAGAAACACAAAATTACGTTAAAAGGAAGTACCCTCAATTTTTATTTTAGAGCAAATTGTTATGAGAAAATTTTACTAATGACTACAAAACGCGGTCAGATATGATTTTTCGTTGAAATATTTTAATTTACAGGGTACCATCAAAAAGCCTTTGCAAAATATTTTTTTATTTTATTTCTTTAATTTTTACCTGCAGCAATTTCGCAACAACTATGTGCAATACTATAGTAACGAATATTGACAAGTTAGTCAAAAATCATTTAATATTTTTCGACTTATTAACAAGAGATTTTTTGATAGTACCCTGTAAATTAAAATATTTCAACGAAAAATTGTATCTGACCGCGTTTTGTAGTCCTTAGTAAAGTTTTCTTATAATAATTTGTTCTAAAATAAAAATCGAGGGTACTTCCCTCTCAACGTAATTCTGTGTTTCTATATTTTTTGCCGCCCTGTACATGATATCATAAGTTTTGATATGTCAATATTATTTGCGCATTGCAAGCAGAACTTTTTATGAAGAACAACTTTTTTTCGTAAAATCAATAATAAAGAAAATTCCCATATGTCTAGAACTTCTCTGGACACACTTTATAATAGTATAATGGTTCATATTTATCATACGATTTATACGAAGTAAGTTTTTCTCGAAGCGTTCCAAACAAATTAGCTAAGAAAATATTCTTACTTTGCTTTGCTATTTAAAAGATGCAAAAGGAAAGTACCTACCTAATGTCCTGAAAGGTCAGGTGTGTTTTTCGTTCCATCAAAGTTATTCATCGATTTAAAAAAAAACCATGTAAACTGAGAAACGCAATTGTTCTTCAGAGGAAGTACTTTTTCGGTTATTATCTATAAACAATGCAAAATTTCAGATCTTGCCAATAAATCCCGTTCAACGATGTTTAACATGTGAGGTCACGTGCTTTCCGATAGATCTCGAGATAGATTCTAAACATGTCCTTCACATAAAGTTCGCTAAAAGATGTTGCTGAGAGGTCGAAATCCATGTTCATTGTCTTTAGGTTTTAAATTGTTTATTTAGAATCTTATAAGAATTTGCATTTGTTTTGTTTGAAATTTTACGTGGAAAGAAATTTTATTTCCTTATTTATTTGATAATGTTATCTTTGCTTTTCGATTAAATTATTTGGGCGTTATATAATTTTAAAAAAATAACATGATTATTTTGTATCTGTAATTCTTCATGCACGCTCCGTGTTCGTCGACGTAGACTTCGTAGACACGACACATGATAAAGAAGCTACTGTAATTTATAGTATTTTCACTCTTTTCCTTACTAAACTATTGACCGACCTCCGCTTCGCGTCATTCGTGTTTCTTCGGCAACAACAGTCGCAGGTAAAAGTTATCACTAAAGGGCGGATTATATGCACTTAAATTCAGCCAAAATATGCGTCTTGTTAAGTTGTTTCCCTTTAAAATATACAGTTTTATATGCATTTCTTTTTACCAAGTATGCATACTGGTATGATGCAGCAATTCCTATTTCTTAATTTATTATTATAGTAAAATGAGGTAAAGAAATACATTGGGCTTTAAAAAATGTTTATTTAAAAAAATGCAAAAAAAAAAACAATAGACAAAGACAAATAAGAATAAACAATTTTTTTACCTAAAATTGTATAAAAGGCATTTATTACTAAATATTTTTCAAAATTTTCAACTTAAAATTATTGTTTTCTATTAGTAAAAACATGTTTATACAAACAGAAGCTTCTTTCAACATCTACTGATGTAATCGGACAATACTGCAATTTAGGTAGCAAAATATAAAGCCAAGATACAACTTCGATGGATGGTTTACCCTCATAAATGCTTTTTACTGCAGTTAAGTATTTAATTTCTTCATTATTTTTTACATTAATATCCAATTTGTTCCTTACTTGACCTCCTACTTTACCGGGAATGTTGTTACATTTAGCGGAAAAAGTTTCAACAATACTAATTGAGTCTCTTAAACTTAAATTTCTACTTTTCAACGAGGATATTATCCTCCGGTATAAAACTGAAATTAACCTTAATAAAAACAGGGTCTTTCCACAATACACTGCGAGTCGTCATCTAAATCCAAAATTAGTTCTTTAATGGCTTCAAAATTCTCTGCGTACAATATTGCGGCCTTAATCCATGTTTCCCCCTCGGGTAATTACAGGTTCTGGAGGTAAACTAACTCCTGGTAATCTCTCCTTATACAATTGCAAACCCCGGAAACCCCCAATAAATACCTTGTGTATAACCAAAATGTAAATATAATTATTATAATCTTCAGATTGGAAAATCCCTGAAATAAGTACCGCACTGGACATTAAACCTTTAACGTTTTAAATTTCTTGATAAAGCCGAAAACATAAAAATATGCTCTGAAAATAATAACTTATAAAAAATATGCATTTTATTATAAAATTGACAAAATATGCAAAAAAATGCATATATATGCATTTTGCATATATTTCGCCCTTTAGTAATCACTTTCCGCACTCGTTAGAATGAGGGGATAATAATTACAATTTTAGTTCCCATCCTTAACAGGTTATTCGCTTATCCGACTGTTGATGTCTTTAATGGAAACGTATTTTCTTACTTCTGATTTATCTTAAGGTTGAATTCTCAACGTCATTCAATCTATTGCCAACCTATAACCTATTTCGCGTTGATTTTTTGAGTTTATTATTTTAATAACTAACATTTAAAGAAAATCAATATCGTCGGTACATTATTTAGGTAGTATCTGATATATTACAAAAATATCAATTTATTTCATTGCTAATTTTGGGAGAATTGTATAGTGAAAGAACAATGAGTGACAATGACATAATAATGTTAAAAAAAATCTTATCCGATATTTTCCGCTATACAATTCTCCTAAAATAAGTTATGAAATTCCTTGATATTTATTAAATATGTCAATTATTACCTATAGAACATGAAGTCGATACTGATTTTCTTTAAATTTTGTATAAAAGCTAGAAAACATAAATAAATCTACACCTTAAGGTGGGAGTATCAACATGCTTGCCAACCTATAACCTATTTCGCGTAGATTTATTTATGTTTTTTAGCTTTTATACAAGATTTAAAGAAAATCAGTATCGACTTAATATTCTATAGGTAATAATTGACATATTTAATAAATATCAAGGAATTTCATAACTTATTTTAGGATAATTGTATAGCGAAAAATATCGGGTAAGATTTTTTTTAACATTATTATGTCATTGTCACTCATTGTTCTTTCACTATACAATTCTCCCAAAATTAGCAATGAAATAAATTGATATTTTTGTAATATATCAGATACTACCTAAATAATGTACCGACGATATTGATTTTCTTTAAATGTTAGTTATTAAAATAATAAACTCAAAAAATCAACGCGAAATAGGTTATAGGTTGGCAATAGATTGAATGGGGTTGAAAATTCAACCTTAATACAGCAACCTCGCGGTAGAATAGTGATATTTGTACTCTGACAACGTCATGATAAAGGAGGTTTTATATAAAATACCGCCCCACTTAATCAAGAATCGCTCGGACCCGTCGATTTAAGATTTTATGTCTAAAAAAAATGTATTTCAAAAAAATGAATTTGACTAATTCAGGCAATTCTCGCTTAAGTGGGCGGTTTTCTATATAAAAGTCTGACCCGGTTTTTTATTATAACCCTGTATATCTGTTGCCACATAAAATAAATAAATAAAATAAATTTTGGCGCCTTCCAAATTATTGTGCCCCCGCCCCTAATGACAAGACACTCCACCATAGACATTTACTTTTAGATAAGCAAACCATAATCACGAAAGTGGTAAATTTATATATGGCCTTGCGCATGTGAACACAACTACACACGATTAGACATGCGCACTGTAATATTATCATTTGACGATGTGAAAATAGACAGGTCCGGGCTTTAAAATTTAAGTTCTTGATCAAGAAATTGTAAAAGTTGACCTCTAATTTATTTTTATGTGTAGACAGCTAAAATTTGCCCCAAATTGTTGCCAAAAAATGGAATTTCTTCTTAATTTTTGATCAACTTGGGAAATAGGACAGTAATTTCTGGCATTTTTAGTAGTTGCAAACCTATCAGATTTTGAGGATAGAAAATTGTTTTTAAGGGCTTGTTTCTAAAATTTGTTTAAAAATGATTCGCCGTCGTGTTTTTAGTTCAAAAAGGAACAGAACAAGTCAATTAAACTATAAAACTTTTAAAATCGGATATAAGAAACAAACAAAATGTTATAGCGTACCTAACCTCCAGTTAAATATTAGTCGGTATATTACTTGTATTAATTTTTACAATTTGACAAAAACTTGGATACGTGTAAAACATTTTCAAGCACAATTTCTTGTTCAAGAATTTAAAGAAGTTTTTGCCCGAGAACTTGACCCGTGGAATACTTTCACCCTTGGACTAATATAAACATACTTAGGTATTTACTTTTTTTTATATTATATAAGTATAGAGAAAAGTGTCTTTTAAACTTTTTGAAGCAATATATCGCTCGAAAAATTGGCGTACTTGATTAGATTGCAGAGCTGCAAATAAAATATACCAAAACATGCATCGGGATAATTGTCTTGGTTTCTCTTTATTTTCATATCTTGTTTGTAAAGCCTAGGCCTAGTTTGATGTGTTTAAATTAATAAAAGTTATATATCAAGATACATCCCTACTCCACACTTACTGAAAATACAAAATTCCAGGTATTTTACCCCTAGTTGGGCATAATAAAATCATACAACGGCTGGTACTAGTCATTGTTGAGCATGGACAGGCCGATAACAAGAGGTTTGTGCGCATGCCCAATGCTGCTGGGAGAGAAAAAACTTAACGTTTGTTTGCGCACGAGATAAGCAGTACGTTTCTAAAGGTAATGTCTATGCACTTCACTGTACAAGAAACTCTAATGTAATTACTCAAGGCTTGATTAAATGTTTCACATTTGCTTTCTATGATTCCTGTTTACTTATCAGAATAATATTAAATTTAATTTTTTAATTTATTTATAATATATAATTATTATATTAACATTATATTCGCTATAAATCAAAGGCGATTTTTTGCAAAATTTATTAATTGGTAGGTGAAATATAACTCGGCTCATTATCATACCCAAGGATGTGTAATGATAAATCTAATTAATGATATGTCATATTTTTTTTGTTTTTAATTCACTTGCTTTGTTTTAATGAAAATTATATTTATAGAAATAGCTTCCTTTAAAAAAAAAATAGGTATGCGAATTTTTCGGAAATTTTTTTTGGGCATAAATTCACCAATAATAACTACTATTTTCACAATTTGTGAAAAAGGATAATAAGTATTATTTAGGGTGCCACAAATACAATAGCTCGCTTATCGTGTAGATAGAAAAAAAGTTTTCATAAGAATTGCACAAATTTCTAAGTAGCACCTTTAAAAAATAATTTGCGATATACAGAGTCTTGCGCAAATCGAGGGCAAATCAAACATAATTTTTTTAAATGGACCACCCTCTTTATATAGGTAGGGATTTATTAGGTAATCTGTTGAGGGTATTTTAGAATCTATACATGTACATTTTTTTGTCCAAATTGTTATGATTTTACTAAAAGAAGATAGAGCAAGATAGACATCTCATTCTCTTTTCAAATATCCACCAGATTCCTCGAGCGTTCCACGACGAAGCCACGTTATAATACGCCGATGCATCCAAAAACCCTTCTGGGTTTTATTTGAGCTTAAATTGACTTATATTGTAACTATTGGGAATTTAGCGGTGCTATGGAGGAGCATAATGTCAGTTTCAATAAAATTGGTTGGCTGGCAGCCAATCAAACATTTAAGTTCACAGTCAAAACGGTATGTATTTCACACCGGTGTAAAGTTGTTATAAATTTGTAATATACTAGCCGGTACCTAATTTTAAAAAAATTTTTTGCCTAAATGTTATTGATTTACTCGTTGATTTATATGCAGTGTCACCAGTAAAGTCCGCATCATATGGGATTTTTTTTATTAATAGCTTTATTTGAAATTTGACTTTGGCATCAAGTTCTGCTTCGATCGAGATGAAAATTAAGCAAAAAAATAGCAGTCACGTGATTCGCATTATCTGTCAAATTTTAATTATTCCCAATGAATAATTCAAAAGTGGGGTTATTTCTGAAAATATCGAAAAAGATATTAAAAAAAGTTTTTTTAAATGCAGTTTCTAGCCCACATGCAAAATTTCAGCTGCATAAGATAATTTTGAATTTTTACCTATATTTTGTAAATTGCACCACTTTTGCAAAATACTCTATTTTAGAGACATTTAATACAAGTAGCGCCATATTAAATGTGTGTTTGTCTACAAAATCAAAATTCGGCTATCCGATATGCCACAATATTTTCTTTTTCTTTTAGTTATTGATTTATGTTTTAAGGGAGCAAAATGCTTCAGAAAGTAATATTTACATTTCAGGTCCGTATTTATAAATTTTGATCTGATGGTAATATCTGAAAACCGAAATGTCCGATTATAAATTAGAAACTATCATTAAATGCGTCGTAAAAAAGTGCCTCTAAAAAATTCTTTTCGTTTTTCAATATGTTTGTAAATAACGTCACAAAGAACAAAAACGGAAAATTAAGTTTTCTGTTTTTGTCAGATATCTCCGGTAGTAGTCGGAATTTTCCTGAATTCTCACCGGCATTAAGTTAGGCTCAAGCTTTGTACTTTGAATGTAAATTATTTATTTAAAAAACTTTTTCATAGTTTTTTCTCAAAATTTGATTATATTTAAAGCCTCTTTGTAATTATCCGGCTTTTATAATTGTTTAAAAGAGTTGTTTTCTTTTATATCATCAGATCCATCTCCAGAGGCGTTTCGCCACATCATGGCTCATCAGTAAGGCTCGAAACAAAGGAAACGCATAGATAAATAGGAACAAATTAGTAAACAGTTTTAAATATTTAGGGATAATCATTGATTCAAAATTAAAATTTTTTAATTATTTTGACAGTATTATATCGAAGATTGCCGGAAAAGTAGGTTATTTTAAAAGAATCAGTTCTAATTTAAGTTTGTTTTCTAAAAAAACTGTATTTAATACTATTATGTTACCACATTTTTTTTATTGTTCTTCCATTTAATATTGTGCTAGTGAGGAAATATTTGATAAATTACAAATTTTACAAAATAAGGCAATGCGGATTATTTTAAATTGTGACAAATATACAAAAATTAATTTTATGTTGAAAAATTTAGATTGGTTGAATGTTAGAAATTTAATTTTTAAATAGTATGTATATCTTTATACATAAAATTAAAAATAACTTTTTGCCTGATTGTTTAAAAAAAAATTGTTCTTTGAATTATGACCATCATAATTATAAAACAAGAACTAATATAATAATTTGGAAAATTCTATTAAATCTCAAAAATCATTAAAACTGTTTAAAAAAAACTTTAAAATTACATTTAATTAAAAAACAAAATGATACTTAATATTTGATACAATTTGCAAAATGTTTAACTTTTCTGTCTGTTATAATAAATCTACAAAAATGTGTTAAAAAAATGTGTTAATAATAATTTAACAAACTAGTGTATTAATCGCCATTTAATATACGCATTAGTTACAATATTTTTCCGTCGATTGTCTTGTTTATAGATTATATTTTTTTTATTTAGAACCAAACTACATATTATAACAAATTTTTGAATTTCAAACTTATTGACATCGACAGAAACTATGGCAACGCCATTATGTACGCGGCAGTGCGTGCTTTGTAGTATGTTTGGTTGCCTAAAATCGTTTATTAATAAAAAAAAAATCATGCATTAATAGGGGCCATTAATGTATGATTTTTTATACATTAATTAAGGTTGTAAATACACGGTCGACGGAAAAAAATATTTAATTGTAGCTTTTTACTAAATAAAACATGTTACTTCTACTACTACTACAAATACACGGAGACATCATAATGCTGTAGCGCCACGCTCCAACTAGTGTCCATGTGGAACACTTAGGGTAATTTTGTTGTTATAAAACAAAATCACAAATTTGGAAAAAATCATAAAATATTTTAATCTTTGACGCCCTCCACCGGCTAAAGGAGGCGTTTATGTTTATTGTTTAGTTGCACGCAACGAATCAATGTATTGCCAGCACAATACTCCACATGAGGAAGTAACAATGTAATCAATACAGAACCATATTAAAACTTCCTTCAATAAATTTCACATCGGCTGTTCTTAGATAAAACTTACAATTATTATGTTAAACAAATGCTTTTGCTTCCATTTAGCCGCGCAGTGATTATTGTTATTAGGGAATTTCTTTTCCATAATTAGAAAGTAGTTGCTCGCATGTAAACTGTTACCGTGTATTATCTACCAGTATTGTAATTAAAAATCCTTGTTAATTTCCTTCCGTTTAAAAGTAATAATGATAAATTAATATTCTATAAATGAAGTTATATCTGTTACAGAATGAGAGTTAATTGGCGTAAGTATGATAAACCACAAAGACACTGTCAGAATTTTTATTTTCGGAATTAATATACCGGTTGCATAGACATTTACCTTTAGATACGTACAGCTTATCTCGTGCGCAAACAAAAGTTAAGTTTTATGGGTGATAAAATGCGTTTGTACGCATAGTTTGCCGGTCACACGCCTTGCCGCCCGACAGGTAAGTATGGACATGCGCACAGTCCTCTTATAAGAATTTACATACTCTTTATACAACTGCTTAATACTATATGTGACAGCAACGCGCTTTTCCACTATTCCACTGTAAGACAAAGAAAATTGCTAGACCGTTGTGTAGTGTTAATATCACGGTAGGGGAGACCGGGGGAATGCCCCGCACGGGGAAATACTGCGCAGGCCACTGTAGAAAAAACTGCAACCAGGAATGCATAGGTGTATATCACGAATTGTTGCCGTAGCCATGTCAAGTACGCGCCAATAGTTTGGAATAATTGCCGGCAGTCGTTAACCAACAGCGAACGTGTTTGTGCTAAATGGATTTTTGATCTATCTTTTGTGCAATTTAATCGGTTGATAATTATTAGTTACTGTGCATATTTAAAGAAGATATATTTTATTTTCACTTGCTAGGGCCTATAGAAGTGTTGTCCTAAGTGATCACCAATAAAATGTAAGTACTTTTCTTGAATTAAATCTTTAGGTTGGAAAATATCTCCCGGGGAAATACCGCTCATAAACAACTGGGGAATAGCGCGCTGCGCGGTATTACCCAATGTGTGTTCATCTTGTTTATTTTGGAAGGGACAACGAGGTCTGGTATCGTTGCACTTTCTGCTCAAAGTGGGCACACGCCGCTTGTAGTGGAAAAGAAAAAGGAAAAGTCTACCTTTGTGACTACGGTTGCTAACAGTTGTTTTTTTTTACCTAAGTATCTATTTGAATGTGTTTTTATGTTAGTATACAATAATGTTTCTTTATTTCTTTGCTCACTATTATATATTTTTATTATTTGGGTTACCTACATACCTGTATTTTATGTACAATAAAGTCTTAGTTAAACTGTATTGAAACACTTCACTGCGTGCCATTCCCCCAAATGCCCGGGTAATACCGCGCAGGCACTCATTTTTATGTTTTTGTGTTAATGCACATTACAAAAAGAAATGTTTGATTTCCAATGTTGCAATAGTTCGTGTATTGTATTAACACTCCTTATACAAAAAATTACGTCAAGGATAAAAATATTTAATAATTTAGAAGTACTTCTGCTTAGGTGCGCGTTATTCCCCCGGTCTCCCCTAATTTAGCCAATAGAAAATAGGAGTTATGGCTACCATAGAATGGTTTATAGTCATTATTGCTCTGAATACTCACAGTAATTATCAAGTTCTATTGGGGGTGTAATCTGGCTTTATATACTATATTACTTCCGACTGGCAGTTGTAATGGACCTTGACATTATTCTTAATAATATTTGCTTGCTACGGTTAATAAAGCATATACTTGCCACTAAAAATCAGTGCTGTATTTCTCAACTTTGCACACGATTATCTATTATGCCACATGGTTTACTAGGATGGTAAAATTCGTTCATTCCTAATACTAATGATGGGTTGTGCAAAATAGGAATATTCTATTGTTTTATCTGACATGCAAAGTTTAAAAAACCTTAAATACAAAGTAAAAATAAATTAATTGAAACAGGATCAATATGATCTATAAAATTCAAATTGATCAAAATGACCTGCGCAACAAATACGTTAAAACTAATACTTCGCGCGGCGATTGCCGATCGCTACGAACCCCCACCAACTGCTACTGGGAACAAAATGTGTCGCATTGAGAAGTAACAATTTATTTCTTATCAAAATTGCTGTATTAAAAGTCGTTCATTATTCAACAAGACGGTGCTGCTAATGGAACTGATTACTACCAATAAAAACACTGTTCTAGAAAATCTGGAATTAATATAACACTAAAGCTGGTTTGATACACTAGCAATTGATTTAATATGGGTTAATAAAAAAATAAGCTATCAATACAAACTATCCCTTAGCAAGCCTATTGTATTAGATCACTTTTCTCAGTGTTGTTATAAGATTTTGTTAGTTAAGCGACAGCCTCAAAATACCAAAACCGGCTCGGCGCCATTTTAATTGTTGTGCTTTACGGTTTCTCTGTGGATTTCTCGATATGAGTGAAGTACCAATACGTATTTCAAAAATCAAAGTAATTTATTTTTAATTTGTATTTCAGTTTTTTAAACTTTCCATGTCAGATAAAGCAATAGAAGATTCTTATTTCGCACAACCCATCATTAGTATTGGGCTATAAAAAAGCTATGGACGAATGTTATTATCTCAGTAAACCATGCACGGTGCATTATAGATAATCATATACAATGTTAAACGACAAGAATAATATCACACTAAGTAGAAGCTATTTAAATTTTTGAGAACATACAGTACTGATTTTTAGTGGTAAGTATATGCTTTTTTACACCTCCAATAGAACTTGATAATTACTGTGTGTATTCAGAGCAATAACGGCTATAAACCATTACATGGTAGCATTAACTCATATTTATTATTGGCTTAATTACCGTGATATTATCACTACACAACGGTCTAGCAATTTTCGTTGTCTTACAGTTAGGAAAGCGCGTTGCTGTCACATATAATAGTATTAAACAGTTGTATAAAGAGTATGTGAATTCTTATAAGGATTAGAAGGTTTTTTCTTAGTGTAGGTATTTTTTCTATCTTTTAACGAATAAAAGTGCCATTTGAGTAGCCTGTTAGGCATTCTAGTTTTTTTATATGCCCGTAGCGCGAACAGCAAAAAAACGTAATTTAATTCAGGTTACTTTGATATTGTTGTTTTTCTCTTTAAGTCTGTTAAAAGTATCGGCAATATTCACTGAACACCACTCTAAAATCAACCCTGTAATAATTAATCTTCACTTAAAGAGACAAAACAAATAAAACCTTGGAAGCGACAAGGACGCAGGACAGGAAGCACGAACGCGAGTTCGCATCAGATCGCCTTGACAGTTCAACGCGGGTTTCTTCTCCGCCATAAAACCGATTTTATCGCATTTTTTTCGGTTTTAAATGGCAGTTGTAATTGATGTCGGAAGGAAGTACGTAAACCTGTTTATTTTGTTAAATGCCTTTTGGATTATTAAAGTGACGACGATAAAAAATATCAAAATAATGATGTAAAAAGTATTATTTTCCTATGTTAATTCATTAGCAACAATAACAATCAGTTTGAAACTAAAGGTGTCCATTCCTGGACGAAAACATCCTTGCCAAGCGACAAAAACAAGTGCTATAACCAAACCGAAACCTAGGTATACCGGTACCTATAATAGCCCTAGATGAAGTACGAAGCAAAGCACGCACTAGGCGTGCAGAGCGGAAATACTAACCGAGTGGTCTGAAGGTTTATACGCCTATGGCGCGGAAACCGCAGCAACACGGGGAGTTTAGTCGATAGGCAGCCCCATCAGTGTTGAATCCGACACTACTCTGTGAGGCAGAGTCTTCAGAAGATTCTCCTCGAAAAAGAAAGCGACAAAAGACCGTGACTTGTCCATCTGTAAAACCACCACAGAAATAAAAAAATAAATCACACTTTAGTGCGGTCGGCGTGCTTGAACTTATTTGTTTTTCTAGGCTGCCATACACTTAATTATGTTGACAGCACCATTGCAATTGACTGTAGCTTCCTAGCGATCGATGCGCGCCAACTTTGAAAATATAAGGTTATGTTATTGAGGTTAGGATCTGGACACTAACAGACAGCACAACAATTTATGATAAACATTTTAAAAATTTTATTCATACTAATACAATAATGGACTTATTGATAATGCTGGCCTGTAGGAATAAATACTCTCTCCCTCACTATTAAAACAATGATGCCATGCAGTTGCACAATACCTATCCATTAAAGCAAATTAATGCAGTATTTTTTGTCCGCAATGGTACAGTTTTGTTTAATTAGCTTGTATTCAAGTCAGTCCAGAATCTCATGTAGGTGACCTGACTTGACGCAGTCAAGAGGTTGTAAAAGACTGAACTTTTATTATGGCATCCATTCGAGAACCCACAGGACTTGCTGAATATTAACAAATCTCAGAAGTTAGAAATTTGTTTTAACGAAGGTAAGGGAGAGTGTGACAAATTTAACCATCCAGCCGTTCGGCCTATGAATTGAAAGAATATATGAAACTGGCCCACCAAAACCGGGCAACTGTTGCTACGGATTTGAACCAGCATAGTATAATATATATATATATCTATATATCAGTTATATCACCATTACTCCATACACCATACGTACTAAAAATATGAAATAGGTACCCGGTATTTTACCCCAATTTGGACCTAATAAAATCATACAACCGCTGTTAGTCATTGTTTATATTCCAATCCGAGTATCCGAGTTACTAACGCACCCGAATGCACCGTTTGTGGATTGTAATCCCAGTTCCCCGATCCAGTTTTTGAAATCTTTTGTCCGTAGCTATGCACAGTCAGTAGACTATCTAATCCGGATTAGAAATCTGACAATGTCGGAATCACAAGTTTTCTTCGACAGTTGAGGAATAAACGTAAAAAATTTGTCAGTTTTTTTTGGTTTAATTTTCAAAAATGAGTGAAAACGCAAAAAGAATCACCCAATTTTTTTTCCCAGGAGTCTCAGGATACTGCTAAAACATGCCAATTTCATCGAAGACAAATAAACAAACAAAGTTTCGAATGGTGATAAATCTGAAGCTTGGAAGCGAGTTCACGAAGAATTAATTTTGTTTTTAATTGTTCTTGCAATGGCCGTTGTAACCCGATTTAAAATTCTGGAAATCGTACTTTGATGGCAGCCAAGAAAATCTCCAACTGTGGTCTGATGATGCCCCCAAGAGTACAGACGCAATGTGGCCAGGAACTGGTTCAGATACTATTATTTCTAAAACAAATAAGATTATAGTAGATCCAGGAGTAGTCACCAAGAGTCCATCTAATCACATTGCACTCCCATCTATTTATAAACTTACAAGTCATTTTGGAATCTAATTTATTCTTCTATGTTTTCCAGGAAGCTGAGAACTGTAGGTTTTGTGAGGCGAAATCTTCGAAAAAATGAATAATTGTCCATTAAGTCAAAATAATTACTTCTTTAGAAGATTCTGCGAGGAAAACCAAAGTTGATGATGTCGGGGATATCTAAGTCATCATCAATGGATATTGCGTCCTCTATAAACTCCATTTTATCCCGAAATAATAAAAAATTGCATCGAATCAATCGCTAATCCACGCTTCGTTGACCGATTAGATCATCTGAAGCTTAAATCACATTGTTCTTGCGGTGCATGTAAACATTTAACCTAATCCTGGTTTGCCTAACTAATCCGCAAAATTTGCTTACGGTGCATTCGGGTGTTTTTTAAAAGCACAAACACAATCCACTAAACTACACAAAAACTAGAAATCCGTAAATATTAAACACCCACAATAAACACCAAGCAATCCACAAAGAAAACTTAAAACACAACAACAAAATTGGCGCCGAGCCGGTTCTGGAGTGTACTTGAGCATGTCGCTAAAAAAGGACAGACCAATAGCAAGAGGTTTGTGCGCATGCCTAATCCTGGTGGGTGGAAGGCATCTGACCGACGATCCGTGCGTTAGGACGTATTTTTTCACCCATGAAACTTAACTTTTGTTTGCGCACGAGATAAGCTTTACGTATCTAAAGGTAAAAGTCTATCTCCACCACCTGCTAGACATGCCTTAAGAAAAAAATCCTTTTACCTCGCAGAATTACATTTTGTAACTACAAAAAAAACAATTTTGCTATCAAGACGGACCTTGAACAAAAAATGATAAATTGTTCTTAAAATAGGGAAAAATAAATCTTGATTAAAATGACAAACTGTTAAAATGGATTTATTCATCTGTTTTAACACAATGACATACAAAATGAAAGGAACAGAACAAAACCCAAATAAAAAATGCTGACATCCAAAAAGTGTCGGTAATTTATACTGATTTAGTCCTCCTATGAAAAATAAGTATCATTACAGAAAATTAGGTGTACTTAGTTAAAAGATTTCCAAGGATTTATCATTGAAGTGCTAATTTGCTAGCAAGTGTATGATTAAAAATGTCTTGGTCGACGGATATGGCGCGTAAAAACAAGGACCTGTAATAGTAATCTCAAATAATAGTACATTATTTTATCTCATTCAAAAAAACAGGAAACACTATTGCGAAATGATGTTTTTAAAGTGTAATTTGTATCTTGTAGCGTCTGCGCATCGAGTAATAAGGTCTAGCAGAGGCTCAAGTTTAACTTTTTTATACACTAAGAACATAGCAATTTTTACATAAAACCAATAAACCAAAAAATTTTAGACCGCTGTCATAGAACCATCAAACAGAAATAGGGATGTTCTATTGGTATTTTCTATGCGATACATCGTTTTCAAGCGATGCAACGATGTATTAGCATTAGACCTTAATTTTACTCGTAAAATAATTATTTTGCCGTTTCTCCTCGATCTTAATTTTTCGATGCATCACAAATATCGATGTTTTTCCGCGATACATTTTCTGTGGACATCCCTAAACGAAAATGAATGCAACAACGTCATCATGGCCTCAGACCAATGTCGTGGCGGTCACATCTTTGGGCGCGAATCTCTTACTACTTCGTTGCTATACTGCAAGGTTTTAGATAAAGATTTAAATTTTTACATCATGTTAATACTTTTAACAGCGTTAGTTCGGAAAACAAAGTGGAGGGGGCGCAATTCGATTTAGGTACTTCAGAATGGAATACGATTTTGGCAATAAAAGGATCATTTGTCATTGTTTTATCTATAGGTTGGTAAATAATGCTAAGTGTTCCAGTTAACTGAACGGATATTATACCATGATAGCCATGGTATACCGACGCGCATAATTTTACTCCTATCTCTCGCGCACATTGTAACGTCACGTTAGGACGCCCAGCGAGGGGGATTCAAACAATAACACTTTATTATTTAAATATTGGAGTAGTTTACCAAACAAACAACCCACAAATATGGTAAATGCATAGTTTAGAATATAACACAACGAATGTACGTTAAATGACTTAAAAATTAAGAGACACATTTAATTGTGGGCTGAATGAGTTATTAATGTGAATAAATAACATTCTCCGTTGGATAAATCGATATAATTGCAATAAAATATTTTATTGCATAATATCATAATCACTTAGTTAACAGTTTATGATGTTCCAGTAGGTACGCTATACCGGGTGTTTCTCAAAAGACGTTCACCCTTATAACTTTTTTATATTTATATATATTAAAATGAAATATTGAGAGTATGCATAAGAAATGAGTCTGCATTTATTGGCACAATTTTCAATTTGTAAGCACTTCCGGTTTGACTGAAAGTGACCTTGACTTTGGTATTTTAAATGGGACATGTTGTATACTTTTACTTATTTGGGTTCAGCATAATGATATGAGTGAAATGACACGTCACTTGTCATTTTTTGACGTGTTATAACATTTTTGTGTTTATTTTTTATTTTCAATCTAGAGTGCTACAAATTAATTAAATCTGTTAATTTATAGTCAAGTAGTAAATAAAAATTAAATTTATATCATAATATGTAATTGACTTTATAAGTTTCACAAGCGTTTAAAAAATGGAATTTTGTTTTCTTGACATTTACTCCGTTTTTCCAAATGGAACGATGGTGGTTCACTGGGATATTTAAGACGAGCATTTTTTTCCAACAATTTAATACCATACACTCCTATGCTATTTTAAAATTGGCACCGAAAATTTTGCCTTAAATCCCAATCGCAAATTTAAAAGCGTTATGCATTATTGCCGCTCTCTCTTTTCTAAAGAAATATAAAGGCGGCATTGAAAAATAATGGAATGTTTTTGAAAAGCAATATGGCTTGAATTTAAAGTTGTAATGTCATTAGTTTATAAAACATACAATCTTGCAGCTTCAGAAGAATTTTTCGGGTCACTCTAAAAATTAGGAGTATATCAATTTGTTCATTTCTAGTAAAACTAACCATTTTATCTGATTTACAATGTAAGTTTAATAAACGAATGACATTACAATTTTAATTAAAAACCATATTGGTTTTCAAAAACGTTCCATTGTTTTTCAAAGGCGCCTTTATATTTCTTTAGGAGAGGACTGCAATAATGCATAACGCTTTTAAATTTGCGATTGGGACTTAAGGCACATTTTTTCGTGTCAATTTTAAAATAGCATAGGAGTATGGTATCAAATTGTTGGAAAAAAAGGCTCGTTTTAAATATCCTAGTGAAACACCATTGTTCCATTTGGAAAAATGGAGAAAACGTCAAGAAAACAAAATTTCATTTTTTAAACGCTTGTGAAACTTAGAAAGTCAATTATTGTGACATAATTTTAATTTTCATATACTACTCGACTCTAAATTCACAGATTTAATAAATTTGTAGCACTCTAGATTGCAAATAAAAATAATTATAAAAATATTATAACACCTCAAAAAATGGTGTCAGGTGTCAGTTTACTTAGAATGTTATGCTGAACCCAAATAAGTAAAAATATACAAGATGCCCATTTAAAATATCAAAGTCAAGGTCACTTCCGGTCAAACCGGAAGCGCTAACAGATTGAAAATTATGCCAATAAATGCAGACTCAACTCTTATGCATAATCTCACTTTTTATATTCATAGATATTAAAATAAAATTCTGAGATAATCTCAAAATTTTATTTTAATATTTTACACTCGGATTCTTAAAACAGGAGCCTTCGGCTCGTATTTTAAAATCTCGTGTAATATAGCCCACATTATACGCTCGTTAAATAATATACTATTACTTTGGGTAACCAAAATCTCATAAACTAACATTTTATCAAAATCGTTTTTACTTGCTAGGTTGCTTGCTGGGAATCTTCAAAGTTTAGCTGGGTAAAACAAAATTGTTGGACGAAAACACTATAAAGGTTAAACATATAAAACAGTTATAGTTATAAATTATGTACGTATATTCGTATAAACAAACAAAAATATGCACCTGCTAGCCACACTTGACTGATACAAAAATAGATTTACTTTATTTACTCAACAAATAAATAGTTTGTCATTGAATAGTTTGTTCAAGGTATAATAAATATATTAATTTATTGAATAATGTTCTTTCAGCTATTTTTCATATTAGTCGACTTCTCCCGTATTTTTACTGTATACAGGGTGTTACAAACTCCACGTTCACCATTGGGATCACGTAAATTCTTTAGAGATACAGCAAACATCAAATTGGGGTAAAGTTGCGCAACTTGGCGACGATTAACTTGCCGTCAAAAAATTTGGAAAATTCCGAGTCGAAGATATTCGGAAAAACCGAACACTCTCAATTCATCACATATTTTATTTTTTGCTGGCCTGAGCTAGAGAAGGCAAAAAATTAATTTCACATTTGCATTGCCACTTTTTATTTTCTACAGTGCGAGCAAAAATTATTTGCATCAAAGAGGGCTTGGATTAAAAAACGTGTGGATTGGTTTAGATCACAATGATATGGGGACGATATATCTAACCAAATCTAGGTTAAAATTTTGTCAAATTCATATTATGACATGATATGCCAAACTAATGAGTAATAAAATAAGTAGACAAATACAAATTTATTTTTGTCGTTTACAAAATTAACAAAGTAAAAATATATAGAGAAATAAAAAGAAAAATAATTACTTTCATCCGAAAAAAATGTCAGGTCTAATAAATAATTTATTTCCAATAAATTTTGGTTAAACCATTGAGAGTAATTCCTGCGTCTTTCAAAATCTGCGGCTTGTATTTCTTGGAATACTTGCACTTTATTAGGAAATAAATTTAGCTGCTTCTTAAGAATAGTCCTGCACGTTCCATAAGATCTTCCCACTTCTTGGGACAGGCGTCTTATACAATTTGTTGGCGTATTTTGCATTATTTCACGAACGTTTGCAACAAGTTCTTCTGTTCTTACAGATGGTATTCCTGCTCCTTTTTTGTGTTGTACATATAGAACCTGTTTCCCTAAACACAGCGACGGTTCTTTTCAGGCAATGATAAAAATCCCCAGCAATAAAAGCAACGTTAGGAAAATATTCGTGAAAATCGTCCATGCACAAACCCGGATTGTATTGCCACTCACCATTTACTCTAACCCCGTTTCGAAAATTCGCTTCAACCATGACTATTTTGTGCTGTTCCGTAAAGCCCATCGTGTGAATTGTTCAAGAAATTGGAAAAATTAGCGATGAATCAAATTACTTGTAACGACTGTCAAAGATGACGGAATAACTGATTGATTGTTAATTCAGGTAGTTACTGACACCCAACAGGTATTAAGCTCTACGGCTAAGCATTACGTCCTTAGATGCAAGGCCCTCTTTCATGCGAATAATTTTTGCTCGCACGGTATAACGTGTTGTTATCATGATACAAAGAAAGAAGAGATATGACATTGCGCATGTGGGCGGAGCCAAATCGACAGCCGCTTACGTCATGCGGTGATAATTTTCTGGCGGGCTTCGTATAACCCATGATACAAAGAGAACAAGATATGATCGATCGTCGAACAAAACACGTCCGCCACGCGCATGACGTCATCTGGTGACACAAATTTGAAATAATACCATTATTGCTTATGGGTCAAGCCGTTTTTAAATGTTTCTGATTGTTTCTACGCTGTTTTTTTAGTTTTAAATAGCATTTGTTTCAATTTTACTACAAAGAAATATTTTATTAATTATTTATAATAGATGAAATAATTTAAAAATATGATAATATGGAAATATGATAAAAAGAAAATTGTTAATGGCATAAATACATACAGTTTTGAAGATGACAGAAAAATACACACACCGCACACCGCATGATTTACGTAAAATAAACTTTTTTAAAGAATAAAAAATACACCAATACACGATTAATCAATGAAAACAATGTAAATTTAAGGCAAAATGTCAAAATGGGTCACCAGGCTACGTCTACCAGCTGATCGCTTGGCTCCTCCCACATGCACAATGTCATATCTTGTTTTCTTTGTATCATGGTATAACCTACGTTTGGTTTTATGTAGGGGAAAGGAGGGCAAGATGACGACAGTAAGCATATTTTTTTATTTTCTTCGTCATATTTCGCCTTAAAACTTTGTTTCGTGTTTTGGAGCATTCAGGACAGCTTTAGTTCCCAACAGTTTGCTTTATGTCATGCTATCTTTACTGTCAATTTTTTTTGTCTTAAGTTCAAAATTTTATGACAATTTCGTCATCTTGTCCTCATGTATGGGTAAGATGACGATAGCATGCGGGTATGATGGCGAGGTTTAATAAATAAATGAAAAACAGTACGTAATTAGACAGATATATTAATTATTGTCACAAAAGTCGCAAATATATGCTTTGCGCTTCGCTTCTGCGGATGTTAGTCCTGAGCATGCCGCATGAACCCATTTACGACAGAGGGAACAGGCGTACCAAATTAATTTTTTTCCAGAATCGTTACAAATTAAACAAATTTCTTCTTGTTCCTTCACATTATCGTCATCTTCTTCCATGTAATTTACTAATATGGAGGAGTCAGAGGATTCCCCATGATCATTATCGTCAAACCTTACTTCTCTAACGTGTAACGTGTTTGCCTTTTTTGATCTGATTTTTCTGCATTTTAGCTTTTTTCCTTTAATTCTCTTCTCTCCTTCTTCGATTCATTTCTCCTCCTTTTTTTTCTGTCAGTCTATTTTTTTCTAATGCACTTTTAACAGGGGTACTCGTTATATGCAGAGTAGGTAGCTTCTTCTTCTGTCTCTTTTCTTTATAAGCAGCAATAGGCAACTGAGGTAGACAATTCAATGATTCTGCATTAGATGGCCCTGGTAGTGAAATATCTAAGACATCAGAGGAAGTATTTTGAGATGTTCCTTTTACTGCAGTGGCCATATTTGCTGAAAGAGAGTGGCATTGGCATTCATAAGTTTTGCCCATCCTTATTTCCTGAAAATAAATAAATCATTGCTATATAATTATTTACAAACAGGTCGGGTAAGATGACGAATTCGCCATCTTGCCCACTTAGCGAATTCGTCATCTTAGCCAACCACGACATTTTGAATCAAATTTTGTATTAACCAACAAAGCTATATTATTTCACGAAAACTTAATGGGCTATAGATAAACAATACCATAACATTGAAGAAAATACTTACCGATTCAAGATAAGATTTAACACAAATGATATAAAGCTTATTTTGTCTCGCACTGACATTATAATGACATAACCATTAAACACAAATGGCGAAATATCGTGACCAAAGAAAGTCAGATTTGGATGTTAATACATAGGCAACTTACGAAGCACACCTGCAACACTGGGCAATCAACCAAGTGGCGCTATCTAATTACAATAATCAGAATTTTCCAATTCGTCATCTTACCCGATTCGCCATCTTATCCCTCTTTCCCCTACTATTGTTATAGAGAAAGAGGTTTTTAGTGTTTTTTTGGATTATTATTGTTGTTTGTTAGTGACAATTAGTTGTTAATATGCGTTGTGCAGTGGCGTTATGCATAAGTGACAATATGACAGCTTTTATTTGTTATAATTATCTGCAAAGGTATACTTATACATATTTATGATACAAATCGATGTAAAATATTTCAAATTTTAGCTTAAAAAAATTGTTCTCTTCCTCGTAGGTGGTAGATAAAAAAGTTTAATTTGACGAAATTGGTTTAAAATAATAAACTGTTATATGTGTGCTTTATTTTTTAATAATTGTTAATGTACCTCTTATTACTATTGTGATAATTACCAGTCCAATTATAGTATATATTTTTTTATTGTCTGAATGAGTTTTTTACACCCTTATCCTTGGTCAAATTATAGTCAAATGCAGTGGCGGACTGAAGCGGGTGGCCGGGTGGCCATCGCCACCGGGGCCAGAAGTCCTTTGGGGGCCAATTGGTCCAAACATTTAAACAACCATTTTTTTTTCAAAAAATGTTCGTTATTATAGGGTTGGGGCCATAGAGGCCATGTAGCCACCGGGGCCAAATGATTCCAGTCCGCCCTTGGTCAAATGTTAACAATATAAATTTATAAACAGACATCTCCAAAAATATTATCGTTACCTATTGCATAAAAAAAATCTTAATAAGCAAATTAATTGATTTTGGTCATTTAAGGCTCGAAACTGTTCTAAAAATGTTTAAGACTGCACATTTGTACCTATTTTTTTTTCTAACAATTTATTGCTTAGGTGGAAGGACCAAAAAATATAGGTTATTTTTTTATTATTTTGTAAAAATAAATAGTAATTGTAATCATTTAAAAGATTAAATGTATGTCAGCATAAGCAGAAAATTGTTTTCATTGATACCAAATATAAATATGCTAAATTTTAACATTTAACCCAAGAACATCATGAAATACGTTCTGATTTATGAACCTCTATCCTTAAAGTACTTAAAATAATATGCACTGAAATCTTCCAAATCAAAAATTGCAAAATATGTAGTAAAATTTCTATTTCTAACGGCTAATCCTATGTAATTTTAAATCTCGTTAGCACCACATGACGTCATTGCGCGGACCGGACCGAATTGGGAATACGATCGATCATATCTTCTTTCTTTGTTGTATCATGTGTTGTTATCAAATATTGATTATGACGTTTTATCTTTCAGGTATAACATCTTCATTTTGTAAAATCGTGAACGACACGCCAAAGATTAAATGATGTACATAAAAGACAAAAATTTTTTTAATAAATTTGAAAAATTCTGATTTTTTGTTAAGCAGACACCTTAGGCGTGACTACGATATCCACCAATGATCTGGTACCAATAGATGACACATGTCATTCGTAAAAGTCATAAAAATGTATTGACAACATCGTAAGTAGGAGAGAGATGGTGAAGAACTGGGTTGGGCAGGAAGTGGAGATTACGCCGGAGTTACCGAAGAAACCTAACCTACAAATAACTCAACTTTCTATTTACTCACCCATGAAAAGTAACTGCAGAATTATTATTTTCCGAATTCTCGCATACTTGGCACTTGCGACTCATCTTAAGCATTCAGAAAATATCACAAAACACTAAAAACATAGCAATTATTACACAAAACCGATAAACTGAAAATATTTTTAATCCGCTGTCAAAGAAACCATAAAGAAACACAAAACGGAAATAGGGATGTTCGATATACATCGATGCAGTGAAAATATCGATATTTTCAATGCGATGAATTTTTTTTAAGCAATGCATCGAGGCCTTTCGATTTGTCGATGCGTTGATGTATTAGGCCTCCATTTATCTCGTAAAATAATTATTTTGTCGTTGCGTCTAGATCTTGATTATACCTTTGATTTCAGTTCAGTTCAGGTGTGGGCTTAGAATAATCAGATTTGTGATTTGTTTTGTAACTCTAATTCTTTTAAGATGTATTTTTCCATGCATCGCAAACATCGACGTTTTTATGCAATACAGACCAATGTCGTGGCGATCACATTTTTGGGGGCGGATTTCTTACTGCTGCGTTGCCATACTGCATACTTTTTATAAGGTTTTAGACAAAGATTTTAATTTCCCACATCATGATATTAGTTTTAACAGCGTAAGTTTGGCAAACAATGTGGAGGGACGCAATTAGGATCTTGATTTACTTCAGAATAGAATACGATTATATGACAAGAGATTAGAGATTCATTTATTATTGTTTCATCTATAGGTACCATAATATATGATTGATATCAAGAGTCTAGAGTCTGGCTGCGGACTTTTTAACCGCCCAATCAACCTTCGCAATAAAGTGCGGGAAGCTTGAAAATAAATGTGTTAGAATGCGCACATAAATCATTGTATTATTTCCTATTAAATTGAGGCGAAAAAATTGATGAAATAAAAAACTAGACAAATTAACTTGATCTTCGCAGACGAAAAATAGTGAATATGGGGGAGGTTTTCTTGAAGAGGACAGTTAAAATTGGAAAAAATTGTATATTTTTGAGAACGGTTTAGACTAGTGGTGTTACAACCTTCCGAGTGTGACTATTATGTTTGACTAAACCTACTACTTTCCATACTTTAATAATGTACTACTTTGACAGGTTTTGATTTTTTTTTGTATAGAGAATTCTTATTGCAAAATACAAAATAATAAAACAAAAAAGGAACACATGACAATTTTCAGTTTCTTTTAAAATAACAATTCTCGTTACGTAACAACATTTAAAATGTTTATCCTCTGGGGTTAAATTCAAATTATGACATATAATTGTTAAATGGTCAAGTATTGTGTATTTATTCTGTAATAATGATATTTGTAGTATGTTCACTTGTAAATCTGATTATTCCTAACGTATGTAATATTATGTTGCTTCCTTTCATGCCTTGAAAGACACCGTTTATTCTTGAATTGTTTATTATATTCACAACACTTAAAAGTTTTTTTGTGTGATGAACTTTTTAGAAATAGAAAAGGAGAGCGTTTTTGGTATACGTGACGTTTCAAAGAAACCTATTTACCGAAATTAATAAATAGCATTTTATGTTCCTAATTTACAACAATCGGTTTTACAGCCCTTATCCTCAAAATTACTTCCTTTAAGACGGCGGCCTATGATTGGCTGGTTGAAAAGTCCACAACTAGACTCTAGACGCTTGTATTGATATCCACCAAACCAACGTACCTAAATTTAAAAAAAAAAGAAGTTGCATCCCCACAAGCCAGTACCTAACTATACAAGAGTGATTGGTTTTTCCAATTTTCTCCAAAAATCGTGCATCCCATACAAAAGATCCTTACGAACAAAAATCGGTTCAGCTTAACTACCGAACCTACCCGAAGCTACATCGTTTCGAATTAAATCTCATTAAAGAATCGGTTGCTGGTCAAGTAGTGTGGTAATTTCCATCGATTGTTCGAACCATATCTTGATGTGATTTTTCTCGCCTTGGATTCGATATATTTCATCTATTTGAAAAAATGTTAATTCCATCGAAAGTAGTACAAAGAGGAGGAAATTTTAAACGTGTCAGGGCTGCAGTTGTTGTTAATTTTAGGTTTCGTTTGTTTTAAATAAAAATTAAATACTACTTAGAATGTATTAAGATGATTTACGAGAGGTTAAACTGTTTAGGTTCGGCAGACTAGATAATCAAATTAAATCAAAATACACTTTATTGTTATAAGAAGTACATCTTGTAATCTTGTTAACAAAGCTTTGGACAGTATTAAAACTATTATGGAAATTACAATGTTCGCTATATAAAGTAAGAATAAGTAATCCAATAAATAGATAAATAAATAAATAGATAATCACACTTTATGAGACAATAAAATAGTCATGGTAAAAAATTTACCCACCAATCAATCTAAGACGATGACAAGCTCAATCTTACAAAAAAATCTGGCAGGAATATCATCACTTAAAAAAAAAAATCAAAGAAAATGCCTAGATATTATCATTGTAAAATTCCTGGATAGTATAGTAAGGTCTAGCAATTAGTTGCCTTTTTAGTCTTTGCTTTAAAATCCTGTCATCAATCACCTGCCGATAAGCCAGTGGTATTTGGTTATAAATTTTGATGCTCTCAATAAAAATCAAGGAATTTTTGGTGAGAGCTGTTTTTGGTATAGGAAGAGGAATATCATTCACAGTACGCATGTTATAGGAGTTGTTAGTAGCAAACTTTTTATATTTTTTATGGATAAGATAAAACTTCCAATCAAAGTTAAAATCTTTTCCCTGACAAATAAAGGTTTACAATGAGTATGACAATTAACACCACACAAGTATCTTAATGCCCTCTTTTGCAAAACCAATGTAGAGCCCAATAGATCCTTACTACTAAATCCCCAAAAAGCAATACTATATTTTAAGTGACTCTCAACAAGTGAAAAATAAAGCATTCTACGCACACTCTTCCCCAATTCTCTTGAGACAATTCTCACTGCATAAGAACCGGACGCTATTGATTGTCGTCGATTTGAACACCCAAGAATTTAGCAACGCCCGAGTTTTTAACAAAATTATTTGTCAAAGTTAAGTCAGAAAACAAAAACTTAAAGGTAAGAACACTAGTTTTGTTGATATTAAAACATAATAGATTCGCATCACACCATTGTTTGACAAGCAATAAGTCGTTCTGCACAATTAGCCTTAACTCTTCTGCACTTTTTTCACGCCACAAAATAGTAGTATCCAATAATAATAACCCTAAAACTTTTTCGGATATAAGAATAATTAGTTTTCTTCCGGCAATGTCTAAAATTCTAGAAAAAAATTTGCACGACCAAATGTACTCTTTTTTTATAGAAAATCAACTTCTTCCTGACAACCAATGTGGTTTTCAAAAAACATTCAGTACGGCTACAGCATTAAGTTCAGTTATAGACGATATTATGACCGCCTATGATAAAGGCCAGGTCAGCCTGTTGATCTTGTTGGATTTCTCCAAAGCTCTCGATACACTTGATCATAGGCTTTTGTCCTCTAAATTACATTATTATGGGTTTGACGTGGATTCTGTTAAACTAATATCATCTTTTTTAACCAACCGTGCTCAAAAAGTCGTTGTTGACAACATAAACTCCAATCCGACTGACATTCTTTCAGGGGTTCCGCAAGGCTCCATTCTATCTCCCCTATTATTCATTATTTATACAGCAGAGATAATAACTTCTACGCTATTCTGTCAGTCAGACGCTTACGCGGACGATACTCGACTTCACCTGAGCTTCTCCCCAACAAACTACTTGGATGCGATCCAGCAAATTAATTTCGACTTGGAAACCATTATTTCCCTATCTAATACTCATAACCTTAAATTAAATTCGGAAAAATCCAAAATTTTGTGCTTTACAAACAAAGGTAATCGTGACACTGTAAAAAATAATGTGAACATTTCTCTATCATCTTCCTTATGTACATTCAGCGAAATATCTTGGTATTGTTTTGGATGAGGAGCTGCGTTTCAAAGGACACGTAAAAAATATTAATAAAAAAGCATTTTATTCCCTAAAATTAATTTACAATAATAGACATATCCTCGATCAAAAACTTAAAAGAATGCTCTGCTACAGCCCAGTTCTGTCACACTACTCCTACTGCGACTTCATTTATATGCATTGTTTACATTAAATTGAAAAGAATAGAATACAAAAAATGCAAAATTCCTGTTGTAGACTGATTTACGGAATAAGAAATCGCGAGCATATAACCCATAAAATAAAGGAGTGCAAATGGCTTAATATGAGAAATAGATGTAATTTTCATCTGGGTAATTTTATTCATAAAGTTCTTACCATGGAGAATACATCAAAAAAACTTAAAAATAAGTTCGTTTCCAGAGACAACATTCACAAAAGAAATATCAGATACAAGAACAGTTTTACCATACCCCAATATAAAACATCATTATTTCAAAGAAGTTTCACTTATAATGCTATAAAATTTTATAACTCAACTCCCAACGAATTTAAGTTGTATAATATTAATAAGTTTAAGTTTAAGCTTCGTGCGTACCTGTTCAATAAGCAGTAATACATTAATTGTTTCACCATTTTTGCTGCCCGGGACCGTGCTTACGGGGACGGAATCGTTTCCCTTTTTGTCGTTTAATTTAGTTTTACCATTAGTTTATAATAAATGTCATATTTATCAGACCAATACATCCGCTGCTATGCATTACACTATTAGTTATTTATTTTTTATATTAGTATATTTCAAGACGACTACCTTCTCAGTTTAGTGGTTGAGTTGGAGTAGCCCTGTTAGCTAGACTTCGCCACTCTGAGTTTGGTCAATTTATTTTCTTTTCTCAGCTATGTACATATTATTTTTTGCTAATAAAAGTCTTTATTATTATTATTATTATTATCCTCGGCGAACCAAATAAAGATACCACTGATATAAAAAAAATATTACGTCAATTGGATACCAGTACAAGTACAATGTCTAAAATCACGGAATCAGATCATTTCGAGGAAAATTTAGATATCGTTCACCAAAAGAAAAATGGTCTGAATATCCCCCCCCCCCCCCCCCCTATTTTCAACAATGCCCGCTGAGACATTAACCTTGCCATATTGCTTGATATGTTTCTCGACTTAGCGACGTTCTGAACTGACAATTTTGCTATTTAAGTTTGAGATGTCAAAAAATGTCAGATATCGACTATATCGATATTCGATTGGAATTTCAATATCGTCCAGCCCTACTTATAACAAATTTAAGGACCAATATTTAATTTAATCTTTTTCTTTGTTTTCATAATTTAGAGTCTCCCCTTGAAATGAAGGTACGGGGTTTTACAGGGCCCATAAAAAAAATATTGATATAATTATAATATAATATTTTTATGTTTTATCGATAATATTTTATCGATATATCGAATAACGATATTTAAAAAATAAAATATCGATATATCGACTATATCGATATTTTTTTAATATCGATATTTGATATTAGAATTTCAATATCGCCCAGCCCTAGTTGCCAGTATGGTATAAGAATAAGAATAAGACCATGATATAGGAATTCCCAATAGTTGAATGTCTATATTTTATATATTTGATAACATAACTCATATTTTATAATTTTTTCAATACGAAAAACACGAGCACAAAAGCGTGCAGCAGAATTACAACGATTTATTTTTAATTGCTCTTGGTAATTAAATGATTAAGTAATGAAAGCCAATGATATTATCTTAATTGTCCGTAATGATATAACTGTTTTGAATAATAATAAAAAGGACTTAAGCAAAGTCGCTACGCTTAGTTAGTTACGTTTAGGAAACGACGTGCTATTTTGCAAGCTCATATTCATGATACTATTATGAAGTTTTCATTATTCTACGGCAGTTTTATCATTATGTTGCGAATGCATCTTTCAAAAGCAGTTCGAAAAGGTGTATTAGGACGGGTTTGAGCTTTATTCAACAGAAAATGTATGTTTGGAATAAGTATCCATGTACCGGGTGGTCAAATAAGCGAGGACGTCGGCTTTATCTCGGAAACCATTAATCGTACAACTTTCGGAAAGATTTTTTTATTAGTAAAGTGGTCAAGAGAAATTTCTGGAAATTACTTTTAAGTTCCTCATTTCGCCGCAAGGGGCCACAATTAAAAATTGTTTTTTTTAAATTCTAAATTTCTCCGAAAATTCCCATATTAAGGTATAACTCTGATTACATCATTAGAAAGCTTAGACAATTTTGCATCATTTTGGTTTAAGGCTCATTGGCGTACCGACCTTGATATGAGTGGGAGAAGCTATTGAAAGTGTAAACATTAGAATCGCTGTAACTTCTAAACGACTTATCCGATTTTACTAAATTTAAGCTTGTTTGGAAGGAAAAAATAAGTATCTTCTACTGCCTTATCCAACAGTACACGATAGTGTTTAATAAAATTGCTAGAGGGCGCAATTTGTAATAATAACAGTTTTTTCGATTTTATCCCGAAAATTCAAATCATACGGTATAACTATGACATCATAATCGAAAAGTAGATGAAATTTGTGAGAAAAGATGTGAAGACCGCAGTTCGATATATTTGTTCGTTTCAGAGTTATTGCCAAAACAATAATTTTTAATACAAATTGCGCCCTCTAGCAATTTTATTAGAAACTATCGTGTACCATTAGATATGACAATTGAAGGTACTACCAAACAAGCTTAAATTTAGTAAAATCGGATAAGTCGTTTCGAAGTTACAGCGATTTTAATGTTTACACTTTCAATAGCTTCTCCCACTCTTATCAAGTGAAAGTGTAAACATTAAAATCGCTGTAACTTCTAAACGACTTAACCGATTTTACTAAATTTAAGCTTGTTTGGAAGAAAAAGGTAAGTACCTTCAATTGTCGTATCCAATGGTACAAGATAGTTTCTAATAAAATTGCTAGAGGGCGCAATTTGTATTAAAAATTATTGTTTTGGCCATAACTCTGAAACGAACAAAGATATCGAACTGCGGTCCTTACATCTTTTCTTGCAAATTTCATCTACTTTTCGATTATGATGTCATAGTTATACCATATGATGAAAACTGTTATTATTACAAATTGCGCCCTCTAGCAATTTAAACACTATCGTGTACTGTTGGATACGGCAATTACTTACCTTTCTCTTCCTAACAAGCTTAAATTCAGTAAAATCGGATAAGTCGTTTAGAAGTTACAGCGGTTTTAATGTTTACACTTTCAATAGCTTCTTCCCCCACTCTTATCAAGGTCGGTACGCCAATGAGCCTTAAACCAAAATGATGCAGAATTGTCTAAGCTTTCCAATGACGTAATCAGAGTTATACCTTAATATGGGAATTTTCGGAGAAATTTAGAGTTTAAAAAAACTATTTTTAATTGTGCCCCCTTGCGGCGAAATGAGGAACTTAGAAGTTATTTCCAGCAATTTCTCTTGACCACCTTACTCATAAAAAAATCCTTCCGAAAGTTGTACGATTGATGGTTTCCGAGATAAAGCCGACGTCCTCGCTTATTTTACCACCCGGTACATACATAGAGTAAACTTCCTCTGCAAACAAAGCGTTTCGACAGAAGCCAACGACATTTGACATTAACAGCTGATCTGGTTTCGTCGTTAAAGTTCCCAAATCAGCAGTGGGCCGTAGCAAGCTCACGCGTCCGGTTGTGTCACATTATTTTCTTCCGATTTTGGTGTTATTTGTGTAGTGTGCGTTTTAAACATTGTACTTTTGGATTTTGTATATTTCAGAGAAAGATTTCTTGGTGTTTATTATCTAAGTTTAATAGTGATCATCTATTATCAAATCAATAAAGTGCATAGTTAAACTTATCGTTATATGCAAAATGTCTTATAACTAAGCGACAAATACAGCAACAGGATATAGTAGACTTAAGAATATGTCATTTATGCTTAAGGTTGAATTCTCAACGTCGTTCAATTTATTGCCAACCTATAACCTATTTCGCTTTGTTTTTTCAAGTTTATTATTTTTTAAACTAACATTTAAATAAAATCAGTATCGTCGGCACGTTACTTAGGTAATATCTGATATGTTACAAAAATATCAATTTATTTCATTGCTAATTTTGGGAGAATTGTATAGTGAAAGAACAATGAGTGACAATGACATAATAATGTTAAAAAAAAATTTTACCCGATATTTTTCGCTATACAATTCTCCTAAAATAATTTATGAAATTCCTTGATATTTATTAAATATGTCAATTATTACCTATAGAATATCAAGTCGATACTGATTTTCTTTAAATTTTGTGTAAAAGCTAGAAAACATAAATAAATCTACGCGAAATAGGTTATAGGTTGGCAAGCATGTTGATACTCCCACCTTAAGGACGCACGGTTAATTTTCAATAAAATGTATCGTTAAGAAAGATGGCGTTTATTTAAATGTTTCTTGCCATCTAGCATTTTAACGCAATTATCTTTAAAACTAATTGAAATATCGAGATTAATATAGTACAACTTTTTTACGTATAAAATATCCCTTTCATAATTAAAGCGAGGTCAAAAAATATATGCAAGAATTTATCAAATTCATATTGTGTAGCTGGCGTTCTCTAGAAGGTATCTTAAAACATTATGGAATTTTCCTACTTGCCCTCAAAAACATAACTACATCAAATTTGATTCATATCCCGAATAATTGCCAATTTTATAAAGTAAATATTTACTTGGATCACCCTGTATCTCTTCAACCATATAAGAAATGTAATTAAATGACATATTTTCGAATCCGCTTAGTAACGGGACACCCTATATACAGTGTGACCAGTAAAGTCCGCATCATATGGGATCTTTTTTATTAATAACTTTATTCGAATTTTGATTTTGGCATTAAGTTCTGCTTCGACCGAGATGAAAATTAAGCAAAAAAATAGTAGCCACGTGATTCGCAATATCTGTCAAATTTTAACTTTTTCCAAAAAATAATTCAAAAGTGGGGTTATTTCTGAAAATATCGAAAAAAGTCATTAGAAAATAGCTATTTATGCCATCAGTTACGAAATGCCTAATTTTGTGTAACGCATGAGATTTTTGCGGAACGAAGTTACACAAAATTTCATTTCGTAACGTATTGCATACAAGATTTTTTCTAATTTTGAAGAAAGTAATAAAAAAATAAAATTTAATATAATTGATAAAAATTTGGAAAACATAAATTTAGTTTTTCTAATTTTGACATATAACTGATGGCATAAATAGCTATTGTTGCTGTTACTTCATGTTAGTTGTCAGTTTGACATTTTGTAAAAAAGTCTAGACGGAAGGTTTTTAGCGAGATTGATATATTTTTAGTTTTATTTAAAAAAAATTAGTCATTCAAGTTCTGAAGAGCTACCAAGCGATATTGAAGAGGCAGCAGGTAATGCTCTATTATCAGTAATTCCCAAAAAGTCAAAGGCAGTTTATGATTTGGCATACGAAAAATTTGTTACGTGGTGTGATGAGAAGAAAATTAAACATGTTAATGAGTAAGTTTTACTTGCATATTTCGAGGGTAAGGAAGATCTAAAAGTTTCCACATTATGGACACTTTACTCAATGTTAAGGTCTGAACTAAATCTGAAAAGGAATATTGATATTAAAAAATATACAAATTTGGTAGCATATATTAAAAGGCAAGCGGACGGGTACAGTGCTAAAAAGTCAAAAGTTTTTATTAAAAAAGATTTTGCCAAATTTTTATTGGAAGCTGATGACAAAGAATACTTAATGGCTAAGGTTGCAATGATAATTGGAATGGCAGGAGCATGCAGAAAAGCAGAATTAACTTTTCTTCCAGTTGAAAATGTTATAGACGAAGGAAGCCATTTTCGTGTTGATATCCCACCTTCAAAAACAAAAGTTATACGGCAGTGTGCAATTACCACTGGAGACATTGAAAATACGAATATTGTTGAAATATTAAGAAAATATATTAAGTTGCGTCTCCAGATTCTTAAACACAACAGATTTTTTTGTAAAATATGCGAATGGAAAATGTACCAGAAATCCTGTGGGAATTAACACATTTAGCAGTCTGCCAAAAGTTATTGCACAATTTCTTGATCTTTCAAATCCTGTTCTATATACTGGCCACTGCTTCAGAAGAAGCTCTGCCACTTTCCTAGCAGACAGTGGCGCCGATCTTTTAAAATTAAAGAGGCACGGAGGTTGGAAATCTAGTTCTGTTGCGGAGGGATATGTTGAAAATTCCATGAATAATAAAAAACTTATAGCGCAAGAAATATTTGGTGAAACATCTAATGCAATGTGCGTCGCTTCCCAAATAACAGCAAGTTCGAGCAATGAAAAAAATATGTTGTCGGGAATTAATTTGAATAATTGCAATAATTGTGTTATCAATATTTATAATAATTAATTAATTTATAATTTATGTTTTTAACTTGTATTATAACAGTTTAATAAATAGAATAATTCTTTTTGTCACTAATTTTGAAATACATTTTTCGTCACCAATTGCATAAAATTTTACTTTATGCAACTAGTAACAAAAATTAAGACGTTTCATAATGTCAATCAGTTTTAAAAAGTGTCACTTTATATGTCAAAATTAGAAAAAGATTTTTTAAATGCAGTTTCAGCTGCATAAGATAATTTTGATTTTTTACCTATATTTTGTAATTTGCACCACTTTTACAAAATAAGACTCAACGCAACCTACATAAAACTTCTTAGTTTTGACAATGCTTTATTTCAGATACATTTCTTTAAAGCAGCGCCATATTAAATGTGTGTTTTTCTACAAAATCAAAATTGGGCTATTAAAATTTGGTCGCATGTGATGCAAAGTTTATTTGTTTTAGACCCTGTATAAGGTAACTTCATCAAATAAGTATTTTTGAAAACATAGTTTGTGTGTGAAAAACGTATCTGAAATAAAGCATTGTCAAAATTAAGAAGTTTTATGTGGGTTGTGTTGAGTCTTATTTTGCAAAAGTGGTGCAATTTACAAAATATGGGTAAAAAATCAAAATTATCTTATGCAGCTGGAATTTTGCACGTGTGCTAGAAACTGCATTTAAAAAAACTTTTTCTAATAACTTTTTTCGATATTTTTAGAAATAACCCCTCTTTTGAATTATTTTTTGGAAAAAATTAAAATTTGACACATAATGCGAATCACGTGGCTACTATTTTTTTGCTTAATTTTCATCTCGATCGAAGCAGAACTTGATGCCAAAGTCAAATTTTGAATAAAGCTATTAATAAAAAAAATCCCATATGATGCGGACTTTACTGGTGACACTGTATTTGTATCACCGTTCAATCAAGATAACATGTTCTTAGAAATAAGCCATAGTTTGTTAAATTCGGTTAACGCAGACCGAAATTATAACCTTTCTACCCTTCTCCACGCTGTTACAATGGTAACTACAAAAAAATGTTATTACAAAATTTATAGAGGATATTACAGAGCATGTGATGTAAAATTTATTTGTTTTTGACCCTGTATAACGTAACTTCATAAAATAAGTATTTTTGAAAACGTAGTTTGTGTCTGAAAGTAATACACCTTAATATTAAGACAAAAAAGAACACATTGTCATCAGTAAAGTGTTCATTAAGTGGAAATTAAATTTTAGTTTAACTTAACCACAGAATATACAGGGTGTTCTCAAAGTTGAGTCATTTATTTTACCAGGTTGTAGACCTAGTAAAAATAAGTAATTGTACCAAAAATCATTTATATAAAAGTTGCAGAATAAAAAAGTCATTAACAATTGAAAAAATGTAAAATTTAAAAACTTAAGACCTGCTCTTTGGTGTTCTCGACCACTAAAATCCGTAAAATGAATGAATGATAAGTAATTTGTATCCTACAAAAAACATTGATAACGCAGTGGTCGAGAATATGAAAAAACCAGGTCTTATAGTTTTTAAATTTTACATTTTTTCAATTGTTAATAACTTCTTTATTCTGCAACTTTTATATAAATGATTTTTGGTACAATTACTTATTTTTACGAGTTCTACAACCTGGTAAAAAAAATGACTCAACTTTAAGAACACCCTGTATTTCTGATCGCTTACCTCAAATTATGTAAGAGGGATTTTTATACGTAAAAAAGATGTGCTTCATCAGTCTCGATATTTCAATTAGTTTTTGAGATAATTGCTTTTAAATGCTTGATGGCAAGAAACATTTAAATAAACACCTTTCTTAACGAAACATATTCATTGAAAATCAATCGTAGGTACGTTCTTAAGCATATGACATATTTTCAAGTCGACTATCTCCTGTTGCTGTTTTGCCCATTAGGTATGAGACATCCTGTTTAATATAACGATAAGTAAATGGTTGGCCTAGGCACTTTATTAAAAACAAAAACCAAAATGATGTTTGTACTCACTATTAAACTTAAATAATAATAATATAATAATAATAACAAATTTTTATTAGTTCATTGAACTATTTAAGTACATTTCAAATTGTAAACTTTTTCTTCTCTCCTGAAAGATAATTACAATCTAGAAAGACTATTTTATTAAACTTTTTTACATAAAATTTGATTCTTTAATTTTTTTACAAATAGTTTTAAATTACACCTTTTAATTTCATTTCCTTATGATCGAAAATAAAGTTATTTTTTCCTCTTGTTTCATGAATATGAACTTCATTAAATTTTGTCAAGAAATTTTCATAATATGGTGCTGTTATATTTAAATTTATTTTATGAATAAAAATCAAAATACGAAATAATAAAAAAATTTCTATATTCATCCATTGTAAACAATTTAGCATTTCCGTTATTTTAGTGTATTTATTACATACCAATATTATTCTCATTTCTCTATTTTGTAAAATCTGTAATCTGTTTTTATCTTGTTATATAATATACAGGGTGTTCTCAAAGTTGAGTCATTTATTTTACCAGGTTGTAGAACTCGTAAAAATAAGTAATTGTACCAAAAATCATTTATATAAAAGTTGCAGAATAAAGAAGTCATTAACAATTGGAAAAATTTTAAATTTAAAAACTTAAGACCTGCTCTTTGGTATTCTCGACCACTGCATTGTATTTTTATTGCAACTCACAATAATTCATTACTCACCGGCAAGATGCATCCCGATGTTACAAAAATTGTTCAAAATTATCACCATTTGTTCGGTTTGCGCAAAGTCTTGCTCGGCGTATCCATGAGTGACTACACGCTTCAAAAATGAAATCCGGGTGTCCACGAACAACATCACAAGCGTTTCTGATGCGCGGTTGTAGTTCTTGCACAGTATTTACCTCTGCATCGTGATAAACCAACTGTTTTAAATAGCCCCACAGAAAAAAATCGCAGGGCGTTAGATCCGGAGAGCGTGCAGGCCAAGAAATGTAGCCATTGCGCCCTATCCATCTATTAGGAAACTCATTATTTAAATGTTTCCTAACTTCTCGTCTAAAATGTGGCGGTGCTCCATCATGTAAAAGCCACATATTCTGTCTTAAATTTAAAGGAACATCTTCTAATAATTGTGGCAGAGTGTTTTGAAGAAAGTTTAAATAAATGTCACCTGTCAGTCGAGCTGGAAAAAAGTAAGGCCCAATAAGCATGCCATTTACTACGCCAGCCCAAACATTTACTGAAAATCTGTCCTGAAAATGGGTTCTTTTCACAGCATGCGGATTTTCCACTGCCCAAATATGGTTGTTGTGAAAATTTGTATTTCCATTTCTTGTAAATGTGGCCTCGTCAGTAGCCACAATAAATTTGGTAAAATTTTCATTTCTGTTGTATTGATTTAATAGCCACTGACAAAATTCAACTCTTCTAGGACCATCTTCGGGTTGTAACGCTTGTACCCGTTGATAATGGTAGGGATAAAGTTGTTCTTGTCGTATAGTCTTCCACACTTTGCTATGAGCAGTTCCAACTTGAGCTGCTACTGACCTAGTGGACGTTGTTGGGTCGTTTTCGACAATTCCTTAAATGTCCTTCTCAATCTGTACCATTTCGCGTGGAGGAGGTCTTCCAGCGTGACCACCTCGTTGTTCCTTTAAGTAGCCTGTGTCGCGAAGTCTTGTAACTAAATTTACAAACATCGGCGAAGCCGGACGATTTCTTAAAGGAAACCTTTCCGCGTACAAACGACATGCGGCGGCTGCATTTTGTTGGCACTCCCCGTAAGTTAATATTATGTCCACTAGTTCATTGTTTTCATAAACTTGTGCCATTTTTATCGCACAAAATGCCCAAAAATCAAAAATATCACGCACTTTAGCGAATTATTTAGCACTGGTCAAATCGAAATTCGCACTAAAACCCGTAAACTGAATGAGTGATAAGTAATTTGTATCCTACAAAAAAAAGGGCATACCTTATCGCCAGTAAACAAAACATTCATAACGCAGTGGTCGAGAATATCCAAAAAGCAGGTCTTACAGTTCTTATATTTTACATTTTTTCAATTGTTAATAACTTCTTTATTCTGCAACTTTTATATAAATGATTTTTGGTACAATTACTTATTTTTACGAGTTCTACACCCTGGTAAAATAAATGACTCAACTTTGAGAACACCCTGTATAGCTACGCAAGCTATATATTCTGTGACTTAACGTAAAGTTAATCTATTTTCAACGATTTAATTTAAAACCCCTTTACTTTATTTTTATTTTTTTTACTTTCAGACACAAACTACGCTTTCAAAAATACTAATTTTATGAAGTTTTTAAAGTTAAAGTTATACTTACACAAGATATAGTATATTTTTAAACCGAAAGTGTAATCGAAAAATCTGTTATATGAAAAAAAAAGTTTGAGGACAGGTCTTTAAATATTTTGCAATTAGAGTAAATCGTATGAGCGGTTTCTGAGAAATTCGGTGAGAGCGAAGAGCAAAATTTGGTTTATTTTACATGCGGTAATGAATTCTTAACATGAATTTGTTTCTGTGTATTCTTATACATATTTTATATTTATATGCAATAATAATATTAATATAAAGGAAGGTGAAAATATTAAATATCTAGGAATAGTTTTTAAAAACATTTAAAATGGGATTTACATTGTGACTACATTGTAAAAAAACTAAGAATTCTTATACCAAAATTTAAACACCTTAAACAATTTTTAAATATAAAAAAATTATAAATACTTTATTATTCTTTACTACAAACCCATTTAAATTATGGAATACTAGGATGGGGAGGCATAAATAAGAATTATCTTAATAATATTAAAACTATTCCAAAATACATTTTGAAAATTATTTACGAAAAAGACCACCAATATTCTTCTGATTTACTATTTAAAGATAGCAAAAAAAATGGATATTAAATAAATATTTTCTTACAACATGTTAATATATATTTTTAAACATAAAAATAAAATAAATTATATTAATCACACACACGAAACTCGTCATCAAAATACTATTACATATAAAAATAGAGTAAACAAAACAATAGCACACAAACATTTTTTAAACATCAATTCATATATTTTTGATATGCTACCACAGTCAATTAAAATAATTAAATCATTATATAATTATAGAAATAAAATTAAAAATTGGATATCTAATCCAAGAGATATATTCAAGAACGTCATTAATAAATAATAAATATACCAAGTTATAATGAATAAAATAAATAAATATATATATTATATACATAACGTATTGTATCTTCGTATACTATAGTGATATAAAATATATCAATAAAATATTGTCATGTTCGTTTTATATTATAATCTAGTTGTGCCTGAATCATGAAATATATTCTTGACAAAAATATTATATTATTTAACTCAAAACAAGTATTTTACTTTTTAGTTCGGAATTGATAGTTTATACAAAAAAAATTATAAATTAGCATTAAATGTCAAAAAAATATTAGAATAAACTTTTATTATTATTATTATTATTATTATTATTATTATTATTATTATTATTATTATTATTATTATTATTATTATTATTATTATTATTATTATTATTATTATTATTATTATTATTATTATTATTATTATTATTATATTATATACTTTTAATAACCATCCTTGAAAAGCACTTAGAAGTTTAGTGAAAAATATAATACTACAAGAAACAAAAGATGCATTACAATAAATGACAAGTTATTTGTTAATAACGTCATTCAAAATTCAGGAAATATATTAAATATTAGAAGAGATCCGACTTTAGATAATTTTCTTTTGTTTAGCCATTTCCGTAACATGTAGGTAGGTAACATACATTTTGTGTTCTATTGTTCTGCAAGTAATTACTTAATTATTTAGGTACATATTATTGTTTAGCAAGTGTTCTCAAGTGAAAAACGGCTAAGGGAAAATACAAGTTTAAAAAAATTTGTATATCATTGTATCATTATGATTATTAATTATTATTATTATTATTTTATCAATAGCAAGCGGAAAGTCCGATGAAGCTATTGTCTTTGATTTTTTTTTCGATTGTTTATCATGATTTTAAACGTCTCAGAGTCCGTTGGCTAGTTTAAATTATTTGTTAAATTTTTACGCGAAAGGTATTTAAATATGGGTAGGTAAGTATTTTGGACGCACAAATTAATATCATTAAATATTTAAAAACGAATGTCATCAAGCACCGTAATGTACAAAGTTTGAAGTTAACTGTTCAAAATTACGATCAACTTGGTTTTTAAAGGAGTTTACACTATTTGCGCAGACTGTACTTTCTGCAAGCGAGTTCCATATGTAAAGCATGTTTCACTAAAAATGGATACGACTTAATGACTGCAGTAAAACTACCTGGGTCGGTCCCATTGTGTCGACAAGAGCTTGGCAATAAATAAGTGAAGTATAAAGGGACGGACTGTAGATAATTATGTAGATATTTAATTTATATAATTTAATAAGGATGAGTTTCTAAGGAAAACAAGTAATGATATGATTATATTAATGTAATCAAATGAAATAACATTTTTTTAAAATATTACTAGTCATATTTATTTACATTTATAATGTCATTCTATAGGTAGTTCTGTTTCGCTATCGCTATCCTCATCAAAATTAATTATAATTGGATTAATTATACGATCCAGACTAATATACGAATTTTCTACAGTTATTACGTGACGGACTGAATTTTTCCAACTACCTGGGGGAATACCATTAAAGCTTTTTCGTATTAATTCTACAACACTAGAGCTTAGTCGGAGAAATATGTTCAGACCTAACCAGTGATTTTAACTGGTGCGACATATGCTCTATGGGGTTAAAAATGCAATAATAGGGTGGGAGCCGTAGCACTGTATGTCCAATTTCTTCTGCCAATGTGTCACAAACATATACTTTTTTTATACAAAATGTCTTTAAAACTTCTAAAAGATCACTTTTTTTTATAACTTTCTTCAAAATATATATCATTCGCCGCCATGTAGTTCTGAATCTTCAATTTTGTATTATTTCAGCTTGGAGCTTTATGTAATTGGCGACTGTGATGGCTCGTATTGTCCATTACTATCACGCTATTCTGAGGAATGTTTGGTAAAAGACAATTCTTGAACCATTCCTCAAAAAGTTCGGCCGTTGTATCTTCATGGTAGTCCACACTAAAGTCTTTAATGTTTTTTTCAGAAAGCCACAAAGCATTTGGAACCCAACCGTTTTCTGACCCAGCATGTAAAATGGTTATTCTTTTTCCTTTATTTGACGGAGCTTTTGTTTTACACTTATCGGAAGAATCAGACCAGCCTTTGGATGGTGTTTCATGCGTGTCAAACCAAGTCTCGTCGAGGTAAATTATTGGACGGTTTTCACAACGGTATTTCCTTACGGAAGTTATATACTCATGACGCCATTTTTGTAAACGGTGGGATTCCATGAGTACTTGCCTTTTGTCAATTTTGCGGTATCTGAAGCCCATTTCCGACAAAAATCTCCAAAGGCTAGTGCGGCTACAACTTTTTTGGGTTTCATCATTGGTAAGCCGTTGCTTCAAAGAATCTAATGTAGGTACGCGTTGCTCTTCGTACATGGTGTAGATTTTTCGTCTTATCAAGTCCTTGTCGCTTTCGTCGAAACATTTGGTGAAACCTGCATCTTTACGCTTCTTTTTAGATTTGATGGGATTTGACGCGATTCTTTTCACTGTAGTCAGAGGTATCTTAGTCAAATCAGACGTTTCAGTCGCAGCAGCACTAGCATTAAGTCCTCTGTTGAGTAAAGAAGTATATACTCTTTTTACAATTTCCCTAGCATCGAGAGATAAATGCATTGTCTTCGCTGCAACACTAGATGAAGCACCATCAATGTTTTTCCACGGACGCCACATACTGTTTTTTTATACGTTTGGTAAAATGATATCGGTAATACAACTAAACTCTTCCAGCAAGAAATAAAAACTAACAAATTTTACCACAAAAAGGTATTTAAATATAAATTAAGCAACCCAACCTACCTCTGATGTGCCTATATTTACAATAATTATAATTCTTACAATCCGGTCCTTTCAAATAATTATACCAAACGGTCATAAATTATGGGATCGCCCCAGGTACTTTTACTGCAGTCATTAAGTCGTATCCATTTTTCGTGAAACATGCTTTACACTACCCGATTGATGAGGAAGTTCTTTCTTGGAAATGTCGCCGATTTTTCTTTGCTTACTTTTTTTGAGTGTCCCCGAAGCTGTTGATTCTGATTTAAATAAAACAAATTTCTCAAGTTACAAGAATAGTAGTCCGTTAGTATTTTAAAAGTTTTTATTATATCATCCCTAGTTCTTCTTTGCTTCAGAGCAGTTAGCTCAAATCTTTTAAGTCTTTCGGGATAAGGTAATCCTCTCAATTCAAATGGAACTCTGGTAACCCGCCTTTGGACCCTTTCCAAAATTTCAATATCTTTGATGTGGTAGGGATTCCAAATATTGTATCCGTATTCAATTTTGGGTCTAATATAGGAAGTGTACAATTTCTTTACTATCTGTAGAGAGTGATCTTTAAAAGTCTTTTGCATCATTAAAATGAAACTATTGGCTTTCTTTACCATTTTAATAATATGTGCTTCCCATTTTAAATTAGAAGAAATTATTAACCCCAGATCTGTTTGTTCTGTAACGCTAATAAGTTGAAGATTATTTAGCAAATATGTTTCACAAGGGTTATTTGGGCCAAATACTGTACATTTTGATGCGTTAAGCACTACTAGCTTGTCCTGTTTGTTATTTTTATTATATTTGATACTTAAATAATTTTATTAGATACAGGGTAATTCTTGACAATAAGCCTCAAAGAAAATTAAAACTCTGTTATAGGCAGACAGAAAACTACTAAAATACAGTGACGGCTCGTTTAACGAAATACACACGGAGGCATGCTTCCCCTGGGCTCGATAACAGGAATAGTTGTTTCGTTAAAGCAGGCTAGAAAGTGTAAATCTAGGGAATCTAATAGACAGAAAAAATATTCAAATAACCAAAAAATCACGAATAAAAACCAGAGCCGTGACCTACCAGTAGAAAACGTTTAAAACCCAGAAAACATAAATAAAAGTCAAATTAAATACAACATTATGTAGGTGTGATTTTATTGGCAAAATTATTTATATTTATGTTCTTTTACAATGATAACCTTATTTAAACAAAATTGCAGGTTTTACACGTAATTTATACAATTTAAAAAAATATTGCCCAATTATGTTGACAAATAGATGTAGTAAAATCGGATTTGGCTATTATTAGGGGAGGGTGGGGACGGTTGAACCTCGGCGGCGCTAAAATTAATTATCACAAGGTGTCTATGTTACTTCACTGATATTAGAAGTTCCTTCTGTTCTAGTAAAACCAAAAATTTTTAAAAATCTTTTAACTCTTTTAATTTTGCACCCGATGTGTATGCTTTGACTCCTGCCGTAACAAGCGTGGTACCCCAACAGTATTTTACTTCAAGCTAAATGATGCTTTGAATTTTATGAAAACCAATTTTTTCTTTTTTCTTTCCCTCTCATTTCATCACTTTTACATGTCTCCGACAAAATTAAATGAAACTTAAGATTCAATTTAGGACGGTTTCAATTTAGACTCCTTTAGTGGATACGGCTGTAAAAAGTATTTGACAATAATATAGTATACACTATTTTTTTTATTCATGTCTTCAACAAAAAATCGGTCATACCTACCCGATCTTCCCCCACGGGTAGGTGCTTACTGAATTGTATTAATGTGCAGCAGTTAGTTATGCGACTTCATCTCGTTAACCAAATCGAATGGGACATTGATAATTATTAACAATAAAACAATATTTTTACAAATAATTTAATTGGCAAGGCAGTGCTGTGACACAATTAAATGTACATTATATAGTATCGCTGTCCAATACCAATTATAAATAACGTTTAAGAGGAGACAAAGATAGATATCCGGTCACGGCAAAATGACGTGATCGTGAAGGGGGAGGTTGAAGGGATGGGCGACGGCCCGTGGCTCGCCGGCCCAACTAATCTTAACATAGTATAAAACAAAGTCGCTGTCCCCGTCTGTCCCTATATGTGCTTAAATCTTTAAAACTACGCAACGGATTTTGAAGCGGGTTTTTTTAATAGATAGAGTGATTTAAGAGAAAGGTTTTTATGTATAATACATGCATAATATTGTAGAGAAACACTGATAAATTTAGAGGTTTGTTCGGGTTTGTATTTATAAATCTTGACGTGATGGTGAACTCGCCTTATTATCTCAAAGAAAGCGACGTCGTATAATGCCGGGCTGCAAGGCAGGCCGGGTACACGCTAGTTATTATATAAAATTGTAAAGTAACCTAGCATCATGAAATTTCGAGGATGTCTTCTTGTTGTAACGTAGACATCCACTAAGAAGAGATTTTTCGAAAATCAAACCTTAAGGGTGGTTTGTTTTTATAGGAATCTCTGTATCTCAAAAGCTGGTGGAGGTCTAAAAATTATATATAAGTTCCTTAATTATAATAATATACGTGTTTCGTTATTTTTTCAAAATTACTTATGGGTTGAAGGAAAATATGTAGCCTATTTTGAGGAGTGTACCTATAACTGCCTATATTTTAAACTGTATTGCTGAAAATTGGTTCTAAGCTTACTCTTTTAAAATAAGCAACTACCTACGTGTCTTGATGTGTCGGGAAATTTTGCCCCCAAGGGGTAGAAATGGAGGGGGGGTAAGGTTTCGTCTCAACCGCTAGGCAAAAAGAGATTCTGTCATATAAGTTATAAATTTTGGACCAATTCTTCGCTTGGAACTATAGACATTTACCTTTAGATACGTACCCCTCCGTACTTTCCAACAGCATGCGCAAAAACCTCTTGTTATAGGCCGGTCCTTCTTTACCGACATGCTCAAAATACACTTCAGAACCAGCTCGACGCCATTTTTGTTGTTGTGTTTTAGATTTTCTCTATGAATTCCTTATTGTTTATTGTGGATGTTATTTACGGATTTCTAGTTTTTGTGTAGTTTAGTAAACTGTGTTTGTGCTTTTAGTGACTCGAATTGGAATATAAACTAGTGCAAACTAGTAAAAACCGTTATATGATTTTATTATGCCCAAATAGGGGTAAAATACCGGGTATTTCGTATTTTCAGTAATTATGGAGTAGTGATATAACTTTATTTTATTATGATCTTTTAAACACATCTAACTAGGCATTTACAAACAAGGTATGAAAATAAAGAGAAACAAACACCAAGACAGATTATCCCGATGCATGTTTTGGTATATTTTATTTGCAGCCCTGCAATCTAATCAGGTACGCCTATTTTTCGGGCAGTATATTGCTTCAAAAAGTTTAAAAGACACTTTTCTTTATATTTATATTATACTAGCTATTCCCTGCGCGCGTTGCTACGCTACTTACTAAAATTAATTTGAAGGAACAATAGGCGGGTTCACCATCGCGTCAACAAACATTTTATATTATTATTTATTAGTACCCGGCATCCGTTGCGCCACTTTTTTTTATACCGAAACCTTCCTCGGCCTGCACACAACAACTCACTAAATTTTCATCGTAATCGGATAAATGGTATAGGAACGCATACGGGACATACAGACAGACAGATAAACATTATTTTTTTATATATATAGATAAAAGAAAATAGTAAATTCCTAGGTATGTTTATATTAATCCAAGGGTGAAAGTATTCCACGGGTCAAGTTCTCCGGCAGAAACTTTTTTAAATTCTTGAACAAGAAAGTGTGCTTGAAATAGCTATTTACCTAACAAGTGCGGAAAATGAATTTTTCTGCACGAGTCTGCCGTTCACCGAACGACGCGTAGCGGAGTTCGGTTAAGCAGCCGAGTGCAGGGAAAATATTTTCCGCACGTGTCAGGTACAATAGTTTTTCTACAGACGTGTGGAAATAAGTAACACATATTTCAAAGAAATATAATAATATTTAATTAACTATAACAAAAAAAGTAATAACTACAAGTTATAATTGATATATTATTGATTTTGACATAATCGTGCCGAAAAAATTTTCCGCACTAGTGTGGAAAAACCAATTTTCCGCACGGACTTTTGATATAATCGTGCCGAAAAATGTTTCCGCACTAGTGTGGAAAAATCAATTTTCCGCACTGATATCCGTGCGGAAAATTGGGTTTTCCACACGTCTGTAGAAAAAATGTTTTACACATAAAGTTAAATCAAAAGAATTTCCGTTGCACGTCATACCTTCGAGTATCAGCAGTGTTGCCAGTTTGTAATCAAAATACCCCAGTAAGGAAATGCTTCGGCATTTTTCAATAAAGGTAAACAACGTAATCAACAGAAATGTGTATGAATCCCTTTGTTGTTTTTAAAAGATCAGTTTTTAATCCTATTTATAAAAGGATTTGCAGTTTTAGTTAAAAACGACTTAAATAAACTCACGAAAACACGAAATGAAAACAATAAACGTCAATCAAAATTCGCCAAGAAATAAACTGGCATCACCGATGCGTTGACACTTCTATTGCCAACTGTCAGCCCAAAAAATTCAAGTGATATTAATTTTTAAAAGGTTAAATTTAAAAAAAACATCTCCTTTAAGCGGCTTAGCATCAAAGAAGAATACATTAAGTTCCTTTTACATTCAATATCGCATGAAATTTATATATTTTTTGCCCAAATTTAATTTTCTTATGTTTCCTTACCGATTTTCAATTATCAGCTGATTGATGACGTGCAACGGGAATTCTATTGATTTAACTATATACAAGTTTTTACTAAATCGTCAAAATCAATATAAGTTATAATACCAACTAATATTTGACTTGAGGTTAGGTACGCGATAACACCGTAGATTGGTTATTTAGCTGGTTTTGTTTGTTTTTTATATTCGATTTTATAAGACTAGTTTAATTGACTTGTTCTCTTCCTTTTCGAACTAAAAACACGACGACGAATCATTTTTAAACAAATTTTAGAAACGAAATCTTAATAACAATTTTTTATCCTCAAAATCTGATTGCAAATACTAAAAATGCCAGAAATCACTACATTTTTCCCAAATTGGAAAGAATTTGGGGCAAATTTTAGCTGTTTACACGTTAAAATAAATTGAAGATCAACTTTTACAACTTAAATTTTATTTCTATATTCTATTTTTCGATTCGTCAAATGATAATGTTGCAGTGCGCATGCCTATTCCTGTGTATTAACGACCTCCTTTCCTGCAAGCACACAGTTATCCATAAAGCAATATTTTGAGAAGCATTCATGCTCCTGCTGGCTTTCGAACCGGCCACCTTTAGTTCACTAAACCGGCTTTTACCAAAAATTAATCACACAGAACCAATCCAAAAATTCTCGGTTTTGATAATAAATGTTTAAATTATTTTATATTATGACAAATAATATTTATATTAATATAACGTGTTTTTTTATAAATATTCATATTATTGGTCAAATAAGTTTATTATTTTGTAATTTTCCATACACTGTTTTAGACCTGACCTAGCTCGCAGTATTTAAAATATTCGTATCCAAAAAGATGACATCTGAACTTTTAAATTGTATAATATCCTTTATTGTCTACCATATCAGAGGCGTATACAGGGTGGTGATTTAATAACGGATAAATTCAATACAAATTAAATGGGGGACGTGTTTGGAGAAACGCTCGAACCCGTCGATTTTGTTTTTAAATTGCGCATGTGTTGACATAAAATGTAGGTATACAGGGTGTACCACAAAAGTGTGGCAGAAATTTTTTTTTTCTTAAATGGAAACCCCTGTATGTTATTACATTTTCAGATTGTCCGTAAAAATCTAGCCATGTTTGATGCATAATGTCCTAAACATATCTTCAACTGTTCACGAAATATTGAAGTTCATTTCTCCAGAAACCGTAGAAAATGTACAGCAGGAATTCATTGATCGGCTGGGGTACTGCAGAGCTATTACGGGCGGACACTTCCAACATTTGCTAAAGTAATTTTTGAGATTTTTAAAAATGTAATTTCGAAATCAATTTAATTAAGTGTTATTTTAATATTTGAACTTCAATATTTGACAGTTGAAGATATGTTTAGGATATTATGCATCGAACATGGCTACATTTTTACGGACAATCTGAAAATGCAATAATATACAGGGGTTTCCATTTAAGAAAAAAAAAATTTTCTGCCACACTTTTGTGGTACAACCTGTATACCTATATTTTAGGTCAAAACATGCGCAATTTAAAAACAAAATCGACGGGTTCGAGCGTTTCTCCAAACACGTCCCCATGTAATTTGTATTGAATTTATCCGTTATTAAATCACCACCCTGTATAGGTAGGGGAGAGCAAGGCATAATGGCATAGCAGGCAAAATGACATATTACCTGTTTTCGGCCCAGTTCGATTACATTCGTGTTGAGTTCTCTACTATAAAACACATCTTAATACCGCTAAGATCGTCCGTCGCAATAAAATAGCATAGTTGATCGTTTGTTGTTTTCTAGAGAGTTTGTGTATTTTCATATATAAAATATCAAGGTAAGTGATTGTTGAAATATTTTTGGTTAAAATATATAAGGTCGCTGCCAATGTTTTCGTGTTAACCCACAACTATTAGCCCTCTAGTTTTAATATTACACTAACATTTAAATGATTGAATAAAATTATAACCTAGAAAATATATTTATTCTTTATATTACACATTGGGCAAAATGACATAGCACTGTGTCGTTTTGCCTGTAAAGCAGTATGTCGTTCTTAATTTATTCATATTTTGTTTCAATATTTTTTTTAAATTTCGTTAATGTACATACAACAAACATAAAATATAAAAAATAGAAACTACATTTTACTCTTACATTGTTATTTTTTTTTTTACTCACTGGACAGTTAATTTCATACAACCATGTCATTATGCCTTTAAGGAAAAAATTTAGTATGTCAATTTGCCTTACCCTATAAGATTAAATGGTTTTTGTAATGCTTGTTATTTTTTGAAATTTTTCCTAAGTGTTGCAATTCTTACAAGTAAAATATTTTAATTCACTTAAAACGTTAAGAGGCCATATTAAAAAAAAATAATTAAACCTAATATATATACCTTTTGGTTTAGTAAAAATTGATTTTCAAAAGATAGTATGTCATATATATTGCCTTGCTCTCCCCTACAGTGTGACGAGTAAAGTCCGCATCATATTGGATTTTTTTTCTTAATAGCTTTATTCGAAATTTGACTTTGGCATCAAGTTTTGATTCGATCGAGATGAAAATTAAGCAAAAAAAATAGTAGTCGCGTGATTTGCATTATCCGTCAAATTTTAATTTAAAAGTGGGGTTATTTCTGAAAATATCGGCAAAAATTATTAGAAAAAGTTTTTTTAAATGCAGTTTCTAGCCCAGATGCAGAATTTCAGCTGCATAAGATAATTTTGATTTTTTACCCATAGTTTGTAAATTGCACCTCTTATAAAACTTCTTAGTTTTGACAATGCTTTATTTGTTTTGCCTGTCAAACACATTAGATTTTTTGGGTTTATATCGGTCATTTTTTCTTTTTAAAAATGCTCGAAGTTTAGGATACTTGGAAGTATCTATGTTTTCCTCTATGAAATGGGTGGACTTCAGCATGGAATATTCACACCATAAGCTTGATGGAGACTTTGATACAGCAGATTTTTCGTGAAAGTATGCCAGAGGCACAGTTTCTGAAACTGCAGTAGCAGTCTTTGTTTGTCACCATTTCCTGAAGTATTGATACGTTGCTTTATATCTCTTCCTCGATTTTTCTGGCAGCAGCGACAGACAAGCAATATTTGCTGATTCTTCTATATCCATTTGGCTGTTATTCAAATCAATAATTTGAATTTCTCTCAATTTTTGATGATAAACTGTCAGCTTGACGTTATTGTTAAAATAACAATTCCTATGATGCTATAGAAACCGGTCAAAGCTGTCCATAATTTCATACGAAAAGTATCGAATTAAATTAATAATAATCCAAGAATAAATTCTGTGGGGAGGAGAAAAAATGTTATATACTTCACGGGATGTAAGTATATTTACTTACATCCCTTGTATAGTATAGATAACTATTGTGGTATGCGAAGGCGAGAGTACAGAGAAAGTAGGTGTTTTGCAGTAACTGCTGATGCCGCATAAAATTTGTTAGTGGGCGTTTTGGAGCCAGACAATTTAAGAAAAGGTTTTCGAGGGCTTAAGCCCCCCTCCCGGAGCAAAAAGGCTAGCTACGCCTATGGTGGTGTCGTTAGAAATAGCGAGTCATTTAGTTTTTTTTATTATTGACAAACTTATGAGTTCTTTTTGTAAAAATAAAACCTGTTCGAAATGTTATCACAAAAGCTTACCTATTAAATACGTAGGTATTGCATAAGTTTATAATTTAACAATAATTATATAATTTTTGCAGTTTCTACCGCGGGAATGTTGCTTTTTTATGTTATTTTAACAGCTTTAATTGGCTGTGGGTTAGGTTCAGTTAGTTGCCTTTTATTAACCACCCTATTTACATTGCGTATTAATATCAATTGCACTGAGAGAAAACTCTATTAGCCGTAGCTAGAAATCCATTCGCAGTAGCAAGAAATCTGCATTAAAGAGGCGCCGAAAAAACAACTCTGTTGTCGCTACAAGGTTCTTTTTTTGAAATTACTTTTTAACCTCAACATGGTCGTTTTTTAAATATTATTCTTTTGCTGTTAAAAGACAACTCTATTGCCATAAAAAATATATAATGCAGTGGTAAACAAAAATGATTTTGTGATTAATTGAGGTCGTGTAGTTAGAAAAGTATCGGTTTTTACTCCTAAAAATAATCAGCCAGCTATAAAATAATTTTATTTTTATTGTAGCTAGTCCACCTAGCTACTACTAAATTCCTTTTTTTTAGCTCCTTCGCAAAATGGCTGTGGTTGGTGGATTAGTTTATAGTGAATGTTTTTGGCAATTGATTTGATAAAATTTTTATATTTTAATAATTCTATATAGGGTGGTGTACTTTTAGTGCAACGTTATACAATAAAAGTTGTGGCGGTGTGTCTCCAACTTCAAGTAGGTACAATTATTTTACCAATAATTATATTTATTACTTATATTTTTTAATTCATTCCGATCATGGCCGCCATTAAGTTTCCGTTCTGCACTTATTAATGCAGTATTTTTGATAAATATTGTATGTTAAACTTTGTTTAACGGGGGGATCTGACTGATCTGAAAGTAACAAACTGCTAGGAACATGACCCTTTTTAGCCATTTTTTTTATTAATAGGTATCAGAAAACCTCTAACAAATGCGATTTTGGTAAAAAAATTGTACCTACCTGAATTTGGGGACACACCGCCACAACACCTATTACTTATATAACGTTGCACTAAAAGTACACCACCCTATATGAAAATATTAAAATATAAAAAAATTATCAAATCAATGACCATCAAACATCCACTATAAACTATTGTTGTCTATTTTATTATGCTCCCTGGGTCCTTAATTTAATTCGCCACTAGTCGGGAATCGGGATGGCGTCCATTTGTTTGGGGAGTAAAACACTTCGCGCTTACTAAACGAATGTATTAAGCTAGAAACAAGTAAACTTGGGTTGTAGAACTATCGGTTATGTTATTTACAATATGTATATATTAATATGATCACTTTGGGCACTATTTCGAACGATCAAACCAAATAAAAATACGGCGCGTCTCTTCTTCAGTTCTTCTCTTTATCGCAACTTTTTCTCTCTGATCTCTCGTTGTCCTCGTCTCGTCACTTGTCGGCTCATCGCATGTATGGTGGGTTGCCTATTAGTAGTCAGCACCCCTCGAAGTCGAGTAAATCGGCGCAATAAAATTCTAAATGTAATATTTACAACACTATAATCCAACAACCACTAAACAAACTAACAACACTGCAAATGGCAATAAAATGAACCAAAACGATTTCACCATGTTTTAAAAAAGCAACTGTTTAGTTCCTAAAAGGTATATTTTAGATAGGTATAAAAGATTGGTTAGTTTTTATTTTTATTTTTGTGGTAATAAGATACCTTATAGGAATTAAAAAAATACTTTTTAAAAACACTTTATTGGATACATATTGTTATGGTTATATGATATTCTATTACCATAAAAAAGCATTGAGCACACGTAACAATATTGTTGTCAAAAAAACGTCCTTGATTGCGACATATATTCAAAAAAATACTTGTATTGAGTGATTTTCCTCAGTGTGCTCTTATGGATAAATGGACTAAGACAATACAAAATTTCAGTGATCTGCTACCTAGGTAGCAGATCATGACATTGGGCATACCCGACGCCGACGCTACGTCATCATGACGGCCCATGTTTAACTGTGTGAGAAATTACATTTTTTGAGCTGTGCTGTATCTTTTACCAACAGCCAACATACCTTTTGACATAACCAGTACTGTCCAACGATGATAAAGAAAGATAGACATCGGATTCACCTTATCATAACAAGCCGACAAGACGTCAAATGCACCAGGTTCCTCCCTAGTTCCACAGTGAAACCACGTGAAAATATACACACATTTTTACTCTAGAATAATACGTTGCTACTGAAGAATCAGAATCAATCTTTTTGGGATTTATTTGAGCTTAAATTGGCTCAATTTGTAACTATTGGGAATATACCAGCGCTGTGGCGGCGCAAAATGTCGGTTTAAATACAAAATGTTGGCTGGTAGCCAATCAATTATATAACTTAACATTCAGAACAGTATATTATTCAGAATATTCAACTCAATACGTGGCAACGTCTGCCTCCTAGCGGTAACAAGTAAAAATAAGAAAAGAAGATATGACAATTTTGACATTATTAATTTTAGGTTATTGTGAAAAGTGTGTCCACGGATAGAGTTTGGATGAGGAAAAACTTTTTTATTAGTCGGTATAGAAGAAAAAGTCATTCTTTATAAAAGCGTCTGCTTGTGCTGAAACTACAATTTCGAATATCAGATTTGAGGTTACTATACAGGGTTCGTCAAAAACAACATTTTTTGTTTTTTGTATTTTTTTTTCAATTGTAATTTTCAATTCCTTACTTTATTAAATGAATTTTGCTTGTACTGAAACTACAATTTTCAATATCACATTTGCGATTACTATACAGGGTTCGTCACAAACAACATTTTTAGTTTTTTGGATTTCTTTTAAAATAGACTTATGTAAAAAGCTTTCTTGCTTCGAACATGATTTTATATCTGGTCAATAAGGAACGATTCTGTTTTGCCTACTTTTGAAGTATATTTATTATTACATGTCATATTTTTTCAATTCATTCAATCATAAATTATAAAATTATAATTGAAACGTGGTACCACCTAGTTAGCGCATAGTTCAACTCGACATCTGAATTCCCGATAACAGTTCCTTACTTGCTGTGTTGGGATATTTGCAATAACAACTCTTATTTTTTCTTCCAACAGATCTAAGTTATTATTGAAATTGGGTTCATACACACATGTGGCTTCAGATATCCCCAGAAATGAGAGTCGATAATAATTGTGATATCGAAACTCCTATATACCAACTGATTTGGACCATAGGTATCTTTCAATCTATTTCTTCCCAAAGTGATGATTTAGCCAATCATCAAAAGGAATTGAAAATTACAATTGAAAAAAAAATCCAAAAAACAAAAATTGTTGTTTTTGACAAACCCTGCCCAAAAGCTGAAATTATAGTTTCGACACTAGCAAAATTTATTTAATAAATTAAGGAATTGAAAAAAAAATATCCAAAAAACTGAAATCGTTGTTTGTGATAGTAATGTAATTGTAGTTTTAATTAGTGTTGGGAAAAATCGACTTATTTTAATAATCGACTACCGAGTATTCGAGTGATTTAAAAAACCGGATGATAATCGATTTTTTTTTTCACTCAAATGCTAATATAAATTATTAATATTGGAGGTTCATCGTTCAATTTGATATACAGCATTTGTATTGGGAATAACTGACTCGGTGTTGTTAATCGATTGATTTTTTGCGGATTATTAAATGTGGCGGAGATATTTGTGGATTTTTTGGCATGGTTCCCAGTTCTTACAATTTAACTACTTGACCTTGAGATGTCACGATATTCCGATATTGCATAACTCATGCAATTATTTATGAATACTGAATACTCACCACTCACCACTAAACATTAAGTTTTCAGTAGACGCCGACGATTTAAATCTAAATAAAAAAATCCTATTATCCTACGCAGGCAACCCGTAATGCAGTATTTAAATCTAAATAATAAATCATATAGGAAGGTAACCCGTAATGCAGTATTTAGTTTGAATTATATCGCCAATAATAACCGAAACCACTCGATGTAGCCGCTCGCTAGGAGATGGCTCTGGCCGCAGTGAGTGATTGACAGGCGGGCAGCAACTTTGGAGACGCGTTGGAAAATAAAAACCATATGTTCGTCACTCATTTCGTCACTCGAATTATTTCCGAAGATAATCGAATTATTCAAGTGATTGAAAAAACCAAATGATAGGTTATTTTTCACTCGAGTTATCCCATCACTAGTTTCAATACAAGCAAACGATCTTATAAAGAATGACTTTTTCTTCTATACCTCTACTAATAAAAAAGCTCTTCCAAACTCTATCCGTGGACACAGTGTATACAGAAAAGATTGAACTTCTTTCGTCAAAGGAACTCTTGGGTCTCTGTGTATTAGAATATAAGGTTCCAAGTGATCCAAAATGTTGGATAGTTGGCCACCCCCCGAGAATTTAGTGCTGGAAACGCTACTGTTAGCTCTGATAAATATTAATGACAAAATAACAAACGGATTACACGATTCTCTACTCATGGAAATCTCTTTTGTATAAATAAATTACCGAAACGGTCAAAAATTTTCAGACTTCACAATAAATTTCTTTATTTATGAAGCAAACACTTCGTGAATATTTAAATTATTACACAATAACGAATAAAATTATTTAATTATTTATACATTTTGATCTCACCAAAGCATTTAAATTATTTGCACTTATATTATGTTCATATTCAACAAACAACGATTCAGCAATGATAGACAAATCATTTTATTCATAAACGTACATCCATAGTCATGGACAATTTACTTTTAGATAAGCAAACAATAGTCACGAAAGTGGCAGATTTATGGCCTCGCGCATGTAAACAAAGCCACACCGGATTAGCCATGCGCACTGCAACATTATCGTTTGACGAATGGGAAAACAGGAATGTATTCTCAATTTTTGATCAAGTTGGGAAAAAAGGTAGTGATTTCTGGCAGTTTTAGTAGTTGCAAACCTATCATATTTTAAGGATAGAAAATTATTTTTAAGGTTTTGTTTTTAAAATTTGTTTAAAAATGATTCGTCGTCGTGTTTTTAGTTCGAAAAGGAAGAAAATAAGAACAACTAAACTAGTCCTATAAAATCGAATATAAAAACAAACAAAACTAGCAAAATAATCAACCTACGGTGTTATCGCGTACCTAACCTCAAGACAAATATTAGTTGATATAACTTGTATTGATTTTTACAATTTGGAAAAAACGTAGGTAAGTACGTGTAAAACATTTTCAAGCACAATTTCTTGTTCAAGAATTTGAGAAAGTTTTGGCCCGAGACAGCGGCGCACCCAGGATTTTATGTTAGGGGGGGCCCGCCAACCAGTGCTGGAAGCAAATTTTTTAATAAACTTTTAAGTTACGCATTTTTCTAGAACTTTGGAGCTTTTTTAACAGGTACTCTTGCAGGGAAGATCGCAATAGCCTAGTCATGGGAGTCGTTAAACGGTTTCTTAGGGGGGGGGGGGGCATTGGCGGCTTGTGACTTGTTAACTTGGGGGTGTACTAAAAGCCTGCTGTAGGCGAAATGCGCCGTAGGCAAAATGCGCCGTAGGCGAAATTTTTTTAAGACCACGCCCAAATTTGGTCAATAATTATTATAGTAAATATTTTAAAAATTTATGATACCTTCTTATTCTATTGAAAATGAAATAAGATAAAAAATAAAAAGGCTAATTTATTTTTCATTAGTGGGTACATTGTTTAAAAGTAAAGTTCATTCATCTGTTTTAATTTGCAGCAAACTTATCAATAACAATAAAGTCCCTAGATTTACACTTTGTGGTATGTATCAAGTTAATTTCAAGAGTTTAGGTCTTCCCTTAATTTTAATTTCAATTTTTTGCTCAATACTTAATCAGCTAAAATTGTTTCTCAAATATTCATAGTCGTTTTGGCATTAAAACTGTTTATTTTTATGAAAATAAGTCTTTACTACCCAAAAATAATAACAAAAATATAAAGGAAAACTCGAAATCATAAATTCATACATTCAATCAAACCATATTAAACCTCAATAAGTCAACTTTTGTCAATAAGTCAGCTTCCAGGGGGAGGGGGGGGGGGGGGGCAAATGGCCCCCCTCAAACGAGGCCCGCGAGGTAAATCTAAGAAAATTGACTTTTTAAAATACTTATCCACTTTCATAATTTTTCATTTCATTGGGGGTTTTGGGGGGCCATGGCCCCCTTGGCCCCCCCTGGGTGCGCCACTGGCCCGAGGACTTGACCCGTGGAATTCCTTTACCCTACGAAGGTTCCTAGGTATTTACTTTTTTCTTTTATATAAGTATAAAGAAAAGTATCTTAAATTATGGGAGACAAGTCATCTTACACTAAGTTTTATGAATTAGAGATTTTATTCTTTATGTTATTTAGGGTATATCTGTTTAAATTGGCAAAATGCTTTTATAATAGATCGATTGTTTTTAAAACCTCTTTAATTTTCATTTACTGGTAGCGGAATACCGCATCTTAGGGAAACTGTCAGAATAAGATTAAAGCTAAAAAGTTTAAAACCTGACAAACTCTTACTGTTGTACCAGACTTTAAAAGAACCTGAAAATAAACACAACGTAGACAGGGTCGTACCACAATATTTGACGGTTACAGCTAGGTGATCAACACACCAGCTGGGGTCGGTCAGTTTCACTATACTATTTCCAATTAAGATATTGATAATTGAAATGATATTTAGGTATTAAGCGGGTAGGCGATGATGATTAATATTTTTTGAATGATATCTTGCTAAATTTTTAACTTAAAGAATGCACTCCTCCATAAAATAAAAATTATATATATTTTATAGTAAAACACTTATAGCTTTTTATTGTTTCGTTTAATATAGAATTGCTCTACATATGTTTCAACAAGTTGGAATTTGATATTTATGCAAAACCAACCACCACTGACACGGTTATTCATTTCAATTCTAAACAATTTTGGCAAACTAAATTAACTCTGTTCCACAGTCTCATTCATAGGTTGGTCACATTTCCATTAAATAAAGAAAATTTCGACAAAGAAATCAGTACTATTAAACAAATAGCAAAAAACAACGGTTACGAAGACAGTTTAATTGACAATCTATTAAAAAAAAAAGAAGGAAACTGTTAAAACGGGAATTTTATGGCGTTAGTGCGCCAAAAAATGACCGTTTCAAATTCTTAAATTACACATCTAAATTTAGTAATAGAATTACCAATAGATTAAATAACTTAGTCTGTAAGACAATATGTGTGAATAAACAAAACTTAGGTTCAAAGCTTGTTAATAATAAGGATAAAATAGACAAATTAGATAGGTCCGGGGTCTATAAAATTAATTGTTCTGATTGTGATGCAGTTTATATAGGTCAAAGTGGTAGGAGCAGTAAAACACGACTTAAAGAACATAATACATCAATTATAGAAATGATAAATGCACAGGGATATCCACTCATTGCATAGAGAACAACCATTTTATAGACCCAAAAAGATTACAATTGATCCATGCTGAAAATAAAGGTAAAAGATTGGACCTTTTAGAACAATTAGAAATAAAGAAATCCTTACATAATAATAAAACCCTGACCACTAATGAACAACAAATGTTCCAAAATACCCCAATTCTAGATAGGTGTATTTTGTCGACTAACCCCGGAATTCCCAATGATAGGCCCAATAAACAATAAGAATAGCTCCCAGGTAACTTAAATTATTCTTTTCAATATTTTACAATAGTGGTAGAAAAATATAAATTTGTAAATTTAGAATTTAACTTTAGTCCTCTTGAAAAAGCCCTAGAAAGGCGAAACATATGTAGAGCAATTCTATATTAAATGAAACATAAAAAAGCTATAAGTGTTTTACTATAAAATATATATATTAAAAATGTTTCACAAGGAACCAACTGCTGAATCAGTACAGTGAGATAAAAAATTATTAGAAATTTTACCAAATTGGTGAAATATTTCGGACGATCATTCACAGGGTGTTTATAGTAATTATAGTAGGGTCGACAAAAATAAACCATCCCGAAGTACAGTCACTATTCTATTAAGTTAACTTAAAAATAAAAAGTGCCCCTTATGGTTAAATGCCACGGGGCCTCCACTTGGATAAAGACAGTCCTGATGGGTGGGCACATGGTTTGGAACCTTAAGTTTCAGTGTGAGCCTGGGCCCACTCTTAGAGCCGTAGCCAGTGGGGGTTAGGGGGGGTTCTCATCACCCCAAAAATTCCTAAATAGTCACAATTATTTATAGAAATACTACTGGGCTCGTGGGTTTAGAGCTAGGCGGAAGTACCCGTAGAATTCACAGCGACCGAGCGGTAGCCGCACGTAAAGCAAATTGGATTTATAAGCGCGGGTCGGGTCATCAGACGCAACATTCCGCAGCCAAAGAGGAAATAGTTCAGAGGCTGGTCTAAGGTCGATGGTATTGTTTTATCTGTTTCGGGTATTTTCATTGATTAAAATCGATTTTGTTTACTGATTTGTTGTAATAGTTAACTATTTTTATGGTCTGTGACCTGTGTATGTATGTGACCTAAATGTTAAAGAGTATTTAAAGATAATATATTTATTTGTTTTTTAAATTTACTACTATAATCTACCCATATAATTGACCACAAACCGCCACTGTACTTCATATTTATAAAACGATATTGGATTTAAAAAAAAAACAGATTATATTATTCTATAAATTCCTCAGTTGCCAAAAGTTTACATGTTAACAAGCTATAAACACTTGGTTTCATTGTTTTATGTCGAAATAAAAAATGAATTAATGATTTAATTTCCATTATTTAATATCAAAGTTTAGTAGTTTTAGTAATCGTTTATTCACTGACTGTGCTATGTTGATAATTAGATTTAGTAAATAGTATAATATATAATATGAATTATCTTCCCTGTATTATTTTCAAAATTCTGTCATCCTCATTTGGCATATCTTATATCGCGCCATGCTTTGCTCAAATACGACTATTTTATCCCAAAGAAAACTTTTCTCGCTAGTACAGTAAAGTCCGCATCATATGAGATTTTTTCTATTAATAGCTTTATTCAAAATTTGACTTTGGCATTAAGTTCTGCTTCGATCGAGATGAAAAATAGTAGTCACGTGACTCGCATTATCTGTTAAATTTTAATTTTTTTCAGAAAATAATTCAAAAGTGGGGTTATTTCTAAAAATATCGAAAAAAGTTATTGGAAATAGTTTTTTAATTGTAGTTTCTAGCCACATGCAAAATTTCAGCTGCATAAAATAATTTTGATTTTTTACCCATATTTTGCAAATTGCACCACTTTTGCAAAATAAGACTTAACGCAACCTACATAAAACGTCTTAGCTTTAACAATGCTTTATTTCAAATAAATTTTCTTTAAAGTAGGCGCCGTATTAAATGTGTGTTTTTCTACAAAATGAAAATTGGGCTATTAAAATTTGGTCGCATGTGATGCAAAGTTTAATTGTTTTTGACCCTGTATAAGGTAACTTCATAAAATAAGTATTTTTGAAAACGTAGTTTGTGTCTGAAAGTAGTATGCGTTAACGTTAAGAAAATAGTTTAATGAAAAAAGTCAATTGTTCTAATAAAAAATCATATAAAAATTAATAGTATTATGAGATACAGTAAAACAAGGTTGAACTTGTAAATTTCCACTATATTAGACAGAAAATGACATGTTTCGCTAACACTGTAGCTTCGTCAGATGACAATGATTTAATAAAGGTGAAAAGTAAAAATTGGGTGCAATAAAATTAAACTATTTAAGATGTAAATAAAACAGTGGGAGGGTTACAATTGCGGGGAAATCCAACAGAGGGTTTAAAAATTAAATTAAATTAGGTACAATATGGGTAGGTACCTAGGTACCTAGGTACCTACCCATATTGTACCTAATTTAATTTAATTTTTAAACCTTCTGTTGGATTTCCCCGCAATTGTAACCCTCCCACTGTTTTATTTACATCTTAAATAGTTTAATTTTATTGCACCCAATTTTTACTTTTCACCTTTATTAAATCATTGTCATCTGACGAAGCTACAGTGTTAGCGAAACATGTCATTTTCTGTCTAATATAGTGGAAATTTACAAGTTCAACCTTGTTTTACTGTATCTCATAATACTATTATTATGGATTTCCACCTAGTATCGGCTGAATCAATTAATTTATATAAAAATTAATTTTAATAAATTTTGATTTTGTAGAAAATCACACATTTAATATGGCGCGACTTTAAAGAAAATGTATCTGAAATAAAGCATTGTTAAAACTAAGAGGTTTTATGTAGGTTGCGTTAAGTCTTATTTTGCAAAAGTGGTGCAATTTATAAAATATTGGTAAAAAATCAAAATTATCTTATGCAGCTGAAATTTTGTATGTAGGCTAGAAACTGCATTTAAAAAAACTTTTTCTAATAACTTTTTTCGATATTTTTAGAAATAACCCCACTTTTGAATTATTTTTTGGAAAAAAATTTAATTTATCAGATAATGCGAATAACGTGACTACTATTTTTTTTCCTAATTTTCATTTCGATCAGCATAACTTGATGCCAAAGTCAAATTTCGAATAAAGTTATTAATAAAAAAAAATCCCAAATGATGCGGACTTTACTGGTCACACTATATAATATGAATTGTCTTCCTTATATTATTTTCAAAATTCTGGCATCCTCATTTGTCATATTATCTTACATCGTTACCTCCCACGTCCGCGCCATGCTTTACTCAAATACGACTATTTTATCCCAAAGAAAGCTTTCCTTGCTAATATATCCAGAGTCTCCTATAATTAAGGGGCAATACAGCAACAGGTGAAAGGAGACGACTTGGAAATAGTATATAATATACAGGGTGTCCGGGAAAATGTGGGAAATCTCCCGGATAAACTTCTTTCGTATCGGTCTCCTCTTCGAAGATATGGGCTCCCAAAGAATTCCCATTCACATAATTATTAAACCAACAGGTATATTTAAATTTTTTTTATATGATGTATACCAGGTACGAACCTTCAAATTACTATCCCAGAAAGTGTTGCGAATTACTCACAGCTGCAGGGACGGACTAGCTGTGACACTAATATGGCCATTTTTTTTACGCCCTGTATGATAAAAACTTTGGATAACGTTTTTAACATACTTACCTTTAACTGTTGACTAAAAATTTAGTACTCTTCATTCATGTCGCTAATCCTAACCGTTTTCGGAAAAACGTCATTTTATTTACATCATGTATTTAGCGTATTTCGATAAAAGATACACCTTTGTCCAAAAATAAAAATTTAAATTTTACCTGCTTAGTTAAAAACTTCGTAAGTGGGTTCAACATGGGCTCCGTTTTTTTGTTCCAAATGACAATTTTCCGAAAACGGTTAGGATTAGCGACATGAATGAAGAGTACTTAATTTTTAGTGAATAGTTAAAGGTATGTAGGTGGTGTTATCCTGTGAAATCGTTGTTCTTTTCCGCAAAAACGTAACTACGCCAAATTTGATTCATATCCGCTTAACGATTCTCAAATCACATCATATATGGCTTCTTAATAAAATTATGGGACACCCTGTGTATTTTTAGTGGTATATAGTGGTGTATCAAATAAACTTGGATTTTTTAAATATTCAGGAATTAAATTGTATTTTTTCCACAGAAACTATTTTAAAAACGATTATTTTTAAAATAAAACAGGTTTTACAAGGTTATCAGTTAAACCAGGATATGGGGGTTTTCAATAAAAACTAAATAAAAAAACCAAGATGTAAATGTGAGATCGGGTTTTCTCCAAAAACGAACTGTGACCGATCAACGTGTAATGAATGTCATTTTCAATAATACTGAAATTTAACTAACAACAAATATAATTTAATTTTTTTACGATACCCTGTATATAGCGAACCGAAATATACCCAGCTAAACGACGTTTAATTTTTTTTTTCAATACATAATAGCTTTTATTTAGTACATAGTTTTGTTTAAATTTAAATTTGCCCTTGGCAAACAAGGCAAATAGTCCAGAGGCGCCTTAAAATTTTTCAAGAAATTTTTTTTTGCTATAAAATGGGTCTATTGCGATAACTAAAGTTGAATTTCCAAAAAAAATTAAAGAAATTATCTAATTAAAAAATTAAATTAGGAACTGATTGGCTTACCTCGTAGGCTTTGCAGGCTCCCAAAAAGCATGTCACTGCAAGGAAAGTAATCCAATTGGCCATTGCTATTTCTGAAACAAACAAAAAACTAGTTAAACACTTTGTATTATTATGTTATAATAATATTTTTTGGTTACAGTATAACTCTTCAATATTTTTGTTACTGCCATTTTGAAGAAAGTTTACCAACATTTCCAGATTTTGTATTTCTATGTTTGACGGTTTCCAAATATTTAGAAGAAACCATCCTCAGGGTCCCTCCTTCAGGGGGCTGTAGCTCGGTAATGAGGGTACCCCCTCAGGACAAAATTTTATATAAATGTTTATTTATTATTAAATCACAATATGTTATCTAAACAAGAACAATTTATTTAATAGCCAAAGTTGTGATGTATTTATATTGTTTAGGGACCTACTTAACTGCCTTATTTTATTTTATGCTATAACTGTATTTATAATTTGAATTTTAATTGCATTCATTTATTATAATTTAATAATAATAATAAAGATATTTATTTTTGCCAAAATATATAAATTATAAAATATAACAACTAAAAATAAATATTGGTGGTAACATACTAGTTGGCATAAAAAGGTAGGATTTTGATTAACAATTAATCAATCTTCAGACCCTTGTAAAGGTTTTAATATAAATCGAAACGTTGGGATAAATACAATTACGTCATTTTGCTGCCTGTCCTCATTCCCACAACACTTCTAATTTTATATAAAGTTCTAATCTTGCTTCTGTCCAATTTTAAATGTTAAGTCTGTTCAATGACTGCTGACCGTTACGTCACGACTGGTGCTTATCTTTCTAGCATTCGTGAACTAGGTGAGAAAGTAAATTTGCGTCAATAATGAATGTCGTATAATTTTATCAGTCAAAAAAGTTTTATTGTCTATTTTCACAGTGACATTTTTAATCAACATTATTTTTTAAATGTCAGGGTATTGTGAAAAAGAACAAGCATTAATTGTAAACTTATTTACTTATTTTCAAAGATAATGTGATGCCGGAATAGTATATTAACGTACGAGTTTCATAAGAAGCGGTTTTAGCGCCCGCGTCTATTTTAAAAAACGAGCCACGAAGTGGCGAGTTTTTTTATTGACACGGGCGCTAAAACGCCTTATGAAACATGTGCTTTATACATTTTTTTCTATTTCACCTTTTATAATCAAGAAAAATACATTTTAAAAAGAAAATAAATCCTTTAAATTTTGTAAATTTTTATGTCTAAATTTTATGTTGGTAATACTATTTTTTATCATAGGAGCCTCTGGACAACAAAAATTATTTTGCAAACTGTCATTTTTTGATTTATTGACCCATTTTCACCACGAGATTCTAAAGTTATTTTAGCGATATGAGATTTGAAATTGGACGGAATACGTTGTGTGATCCTTGTACATTCGGTACATATACAGAGCGTTCGGAAATTCGGGAGATTTTGCTACTTTTTTTCGAATTTCAACAGACGTGATTTTACGTCACCGCATTGCAATTTAGTATAGGGAAGATGAAAAATTCAAATAAAGTTGAAGTTAAAATCGACATTAGAAGGTTATTAGATTGAATTTTGGATAGGATTTGGCAGAAAATGATAGCTTGAAGCATCTACAAAAGATTGATTTATAGATTTATGCAACCAACATACATGACTGTTATCCACACAGAATAAAAAAGTAAGTTATCAAGCTAGTTTTCCTCTGCGAAAAATGGGTTTTCTCGTAAATCACAAAGGCCGCGCAAGTCAATGAAATAAAACATTTAAATGTTACCAACATCAAATAAGGAAAAAACGCGTATCGAAATAGCTTCATTGCGATCCGCAAATGAGGGTCGTACTGAACTCATTATGAACGTGAAATAGAAAATAGTATATTAAAGTACACGTTTCATAAGAAGCGGTTTTAGCGCACGCGTCTATTTTAAAAAACGAGCCACGAAGTGGCGTTTTTTAATTGACACGTGCGATAAAACGCCTTATGAACCACGTGCTTTATACTATTTTTTCTATTTGTAGTTTTTTTAATAAAAAATACATATTAAAAAAAAAAATAAAAAAATCCGCAAATTTTTATGTCTAAATTTTATGTTGGTAATACTATTTTTTCTCATAGTAACCTCTGGACAACAAAAATTATTTTGCGAACTGTCATTTTTTGATTTATTGACCCATTTTCACCACGAGATTCTAAAGTTATTTTAGCGATATGAGATTTAAAATTGGACGGAATACGTTGTGTGATCCTTGTACATTCGGTACATATACAGGGCGTTCGGAAATTCGGGCGATTTTGCTAATTTTTTTTGAATTTCAAAAGACGTGATTTTACGTCAATTTTTCAATTTTTCAATTTCAATGTTACCAACATCAAATAAAGAAAAAACGCGTATCGAAATAGCTTCGTTATGAACTTCATTTCAAGTTCATAATGAACTTATTATGAACGTCAAATAGAAAAAGACTATATTACCATTTAACGCAGTTTACGAGGTAAGTAGAGATATAATAAAGCAGGAATTGTGAAAACGTAAATAATGAACATGAAAAATATATGGCAATATTTTTATAAATACCTATCTGTTTCAGAGAGTTTCTGATGCTTTGGGAGTTTCGTGTTTCCCTTAAAACCTGTTTTTCTAGATGAAACCTGGATATAAAGTAAAGGGACTTTTAGGTAAAGCTGGCAAGACGGTACTCTTCATACAGTTCAAACAAAAATCGTCAGAGGGTGTACGGTATATTATTCTACATGCTGGTTCAGAAAATGTATTCGTGAATAATGCACGTTTGATATTCAAGTCTGGCCTAAAATCTGGTGATTATCATGATCCGATTGTTACCAAACTTAGAAGAACCGTCGCTTATTATCATTGATAACGCCATCAATCTTTCTGGGAAAATTGAAAAAATTCCATTTTATTTTTTAATTATTTTATTTTAATAGGTTGGACGAACTAGCATTGCAACATGGACATCGAGTTTTAAGACTTTCTACATATCATTGCCACTTTAATCCTATTAAAATTGTTTGGTCGGAATGTAGGTAAGCTCTTCTTCTTTATCAGCCTTATCTAGTCCACTCCTGGACATAAGCCTCTCCGAGTCTTTTCCATTCATGTCGATTCTGAGCCATCACTGAGGAAAATCACTCAATACAAGTATTTTTTTGAATATATGTGTATTACCACAAGAAAAAATCCATTTATCCTTAAAATATTTCGTTTAGTCGCAATCAAGGACGTTTTTTTGACAACAATATTGTTACGTGTGCTCAATGCTTTTTTATGGTAACAGAATATCATATAACCATAACAATATTTATTCAATAAAGTGTTTTTAAAAAGTATTTTTTTAATTCCTATAAGGTTCTCTTATTACCACAAAAATAAAAATAAAAACTAACCAATCTTTTATACCTATCTAAAATATACCTTTTAGGAACTAAACAGTTGCTTTTTTAAAACAAGGTGAAATCGTTTTGGTTCATTTTAATGCCATTTGCAGTGTTGTTAGTTTGTTTAGTGGTTGGTGGATTATAGTTTATAGTGGATGTTTGATGGCCATTGATTTGATAAATTTTTTATATTCTAATAATTTCATTTAGGGTGGTGTACTTTTAGTGGAACGTTATATAATATATATAATGTGGCGGTGTGTCCCCAAATTCAGGTAGGTACAATTATTTTACCAAATTTATTACTTAATAAGTAACTCATGTTTATCACATTACTCTACTTAGGTACCTACAAAAAATCGTTGACTTAGGTGAGTCTTTAAATTTTGTTAGGCGAGAAATTAATTTTTTCAGATATACAATACAAATTTAGGGGATAGAATCGGAAAGCAATCTGAGTTTTTGAGATATTTCTTCCCCGTTCTAAATTTTGCAATGCAAAATTGCATTTGTTAGGTTTTCTGATACCTATTAATTAAAAAAATGGCTAAAAAGGGTCATGTTCCTAGCAGTTTGATACTTTCAGATCAGTCCGATCCCCCCGTTATTAAACAAAGTTTAACATACAATTTTTATCAAAAATACTGCCCTAATAAGTGCAGAACGGAAACTTAATGGCGGCCATGATCGGAATGAATTAAAAAATATAAGTAATAAATATAATTATTGGTAAAATAATTGTACCTACCTACCTGAATTTGAAGACACACCGCCACAACACTTATTGTATAACGTTGCACTAAAAGTACACCACCATATATAGAATTATTAAAATATAAAAATTTTATTAAATCAATAGCTAAAAACATCCACTATAAACTAATCCACCAACCACAGCCATTTTGACGAAGGAGCTAAAAAAAGGAATTTAGTAGTAGCTAGGTGGACTAGCTACAATAAAAATAAAATTATTTTATAGCTGGCTGATTATTTTTAGGAGTAAAAACCGATACTTTTCTAACTACACGACCTCAATTAATCACAAAATCATTTTTGTTTACCACTGCATTATATATTTTTTATGGCAATAGAGTTGTCTTTTAACAGCAAAAGAATAATATTTAAAAAACGACCATGTTGAGGTTAAGAAGTCATTTCAAAAAAAAGAACTTTGTAGCGACAACAGAGTTGTTTTTTCGGCGCCTATTTAATGCAGATTTCTTGCTACTGCGAATGGATTTCTAGCTACGGCTAATAGAGTTTTCTCTCAGTGCAGTTGTGCCCAGTTTCTACCAGCGACCTCTCTGATATCATCCAGCCAGCGCCTCTGCGGTCTTCCTCTACTTCTTTTTGTTTCTCTGGGGCGCCAGTGGGTCACTTTGTTGGTCCATCTACTATTGTCCTGTCTTGCAACATGTCCCGCCCACCTCTATTTCATCTCGGCCATGTAGCAGATTACGTCGGTCACCTTTGTTCGTCCTCTTACTTCCTCGTTTCTGATCCGATCCCTTATGGATCCAAGCATTGCCCGTTCCATTGCCCTTTGTGCTGTCTTTAGTCTGTCTGCACTGCCTTTTGTGATTGCCATTGTTTCAAGGCCATGTGTTGCTACCGGCAAAATGCACATGTCATAAACTTTGCGTTTTAAATGTATTGGAATGTCTGGATTTTTTAGAACGTATTTTAGTTTTCCAAAAGCAGCCCAGGATAGTTTCACTCTTCACGTTATTTCCGAGTTTTGATTCTCTTTTCCTAGTTTAATGAGGTGTCCTAGGTATACGTATTCGTCAACGTTTTCAATGTTTATGTTTGATAATGATAATTGAATGTGATTGGCTGACATAATCTTGGTTTTGTTGATGTTCATTTTTAGCCCCATGTTTTCCGATGTTATGTTTAGTTGCTGCATTATTTCCTTTAACTCATCTGGATCTTCGGAGATGAGAATAATATCATCCGCGAAGCGTAAGTTACTCAGGTACGATCCGTCGATTTTCAAGCCCCAAGGTAAGCTCTATTATGATGCAAATATAAGTTCTATGCATCCTGTAACAAATGACGTAGTTTTGGGTCTGTGAAATGAAGCCATAGAAAATGTAACGGTGAAAAAATGGAAAATTTCTTTAACACATAATAAAATTATAAATGATGTAAGGTAACGGGAAATATGTATCGATGCTTCAGATTTCCCCTTATTATTAACTTGGTCGAATCTGATAATGATGATCCTTGCGGAGATGATTTATTTTAATTATTATAGTTAATAAATTGTATTTTCTGGTGTTGTCATTTTTATTATATTTTCTTCTTTATAATTTTATAAATAAAATAAAAATATTTGGAACAAAATTTATAGACTGATGCACTAGACAAAAAAATATATGATTCAATTTTAAATTTTATAAACGAGTTTTATTTATTTGTCAGTAAATTAATTTAAAATTCCATACAGATTTTCAAAAACAAAATGTTTGATCCCATGACCCTAAATAAATTACTTATTTCTGACTTCATTAACAGAAAAAAATGTTAATTAAAAAATTGAAAAAAGGCGCTTGTATTTTACCTGTTCACATGCATCCGTCTTTATGTAGATCAGGCCTAAGAAAAATCATAACCTTTACCACCGGTAAGTCAAACTGACTGAATTAATTTACGACGTACCGCAAATATGGAGAATGTAACGTAACGGTCAGCGGTCATTGAACAGACTTTATCTAATAGCCCCCCATACACCAGCGAATTAACGAATTTGATATGACACGAGCCAAATACGCCGATAAAACTTTACGTGTATGTGGCGAGCCGAGCTTCATCGGACCCTGTAATATCTGCACATATGAAATTAGCCGGTTTTAACCCGTCAGTAGATTCGCTAGGTTAATTTGTCGTCCAACTTGGTTTGAGGTTAACGGAAAATAATAATAATAATAATAATAATAATAATAATAATAATAATAATAATAAATAATGTCTGCCGATGTTACTTGTCAAAAGAATTTATTTTCAAATGTACTTCCACCATACCATAAATGTCTGAAAGTATCATTATCCATCCTTAAATTGTTACGAAAATCATTTGGCTCGTCTTGTTGAAGTTCTTTCAAGAGTAACGTATTATGACTCAGTTCATCTCTACGAGAGATCCATTTTTTTACCCACTTGCTCCGTTTCTTTTATTTTTGTTTATTGTCAATAAATACATACGCTATGGCACAAGCTATAGCGCGTCTTCTACGATTTGTATTCATTTTTAAAACTTATCGAGTACAAATAAATCCGAGTCTATCTAAAACCACTGGTTGAATCTTTCAGGAATTCCAGAAGATCGCGAGCCAAGTCAAAACTGTTATAATACGTGGAGTTTTGTGCCATTAACGAGAAGATTTAATCAGGCGAATCTAATCGGGTTATTAAGTCGGCGAGCCAAATTCGGTTGCCCAAAAATGACGAGAGTTTTGGTACGTGCCGAGCCTAGCTCGCAGACCAAATCCGAACGGATCAAATCGGTCCAACTTATATGTTGGTGTATGGGGGGCTAATGTCCAACTACTGGCCATATCTTATAGCGCACCTTATCGTACGTTACAGACTCTTCCTCTTAGGGCACATAATCTCTTTTGCCTTGTGAATTGCGCTAAATTAAATACCCTTTAAAACAATGAAATTTTGAAGCACCAAGCAAAACCATTCGAAATCAAAAAAGTCAAATAAATCACAAATTAATCAAAATTAATTATTTATTCGCTTCCAGGGTCGAAGATCAAGGAATCATAAGCGTATCACCGTAGAGAAAATACGTACACCGAGGTGTGAATATCATGAAATCATCCGCGCTTATTAATTCAATAGTATTGTTCTTGCAATTTGTTTTTATTTCCGCGACTATGACAATAAAACTAATAAATTGCGGGAATTACATATTGTGGAAGTAATAACTGAAATTAAAGAGGATGCAAGTGCTTATTAAAGGTCGATTAACGTGATTTATGCGTCTGTAAGAACAGTCGCAATTACCTATGAGTGTCTATATTAGTTCAAATGAATTACAATATCTACTCACTCATAAATCAATAAATAAGGAAGATGTCAAGCTAACGTGACCTGACACATCGCTCTGACCAGTGGCGGCTTCTTCATAAGTGCACATGTGCACCTCCAAGTTTAAAAGAATCTTCTAACCCCCAACCAATAAGTATGGGTATACTTTTCTATGCGTGGAGTTCGATTATGGCTCAAAAAATATTTAAAAATAATTGTGCAAAATTTCCTGTTTCTAGTATAGATAGGTATCGGCGGTACACGGCATCGTATAGTCCTCGACATCCCATTTCCAACGCCACGTCGCTCGATTTACTACGACCTTTCGTTAAGGAGATATATGATATTTAATATTATGACATTTATATTGACATTGTCCGGTGCTCTTTAAAATCGCCAATGTCAAAGGTGTGCAATGGGGGATATACTCTCCAAAGATTGTCCTAAATTAAAAACTATTCTGACATTAACACGTCAGTGTTTCAGAGACTAAATTTTCTTGGGGTTTATTATTTAGGTTTTACGGTGAGTAGAATCAACCAGCAAGATGATTTAACTCTCTATTTCCAATAACAAACATTTTATTTATCATCTCTTGCTATTATAAATTTAATATTTTATTAGTTTATCCATTTTAATTATGGTATAATAGGTTGCCAAACCTTGGGCTCCTTGGGCTCACTGAAAACTAATCCAGCTGTTTATATTTAAAAACACATGGCATTTTGGCGGTTTCGTACTAGGGCTGTGCGATTACCGAAAAAGATAATCGATTTTGGAGTAATTGAAATAATCGATTATTTCCTATTAATCGATTAATCGAAAATAATCAAAAATTATGGATTGAATTAATCAAAATAAATCAAAAATTCGATGAAAATATTAGATCGTTAAGAATATTAATTTTATGAAAGGCGCACAGATTGAAACTTTGCTCAAATTATTTCATTGATTGTCTTGCAATAATATGCTATAATTTTTTTTTTCTCCAAATGACATTAAAAGCGGTCTTTTAATGACATCTGACAGGCTCAAAAGGTGTATTTTTTCTGCCTATTCAGAAAAAGTGGACTTTTTATGCCTAGGCAGAAAAAATACACCTTTTGAGCCTGTCAGGTGTCATTAAAAATTAAAATTTAAAATGACAAGTAAACACAACAATTCAATAAATGTCATAAATAACATACATAAATATAAAAAATACGATTTAGCGTGAAATTGGAACAAATTTGGAGAAAAAAATTATATGTTTTACTAGGCAGAAAAGCAGATTTAATGCCTTGGCTGGTTTCCTAGCCTCGGCTGCGCCTCGTCTATGAAACACCAGCCGCGGCATTAAATCTTGTGCTTTTCTGCCTAGTGAAACAAATAACTATTATCTGCCGCATTTGCGGCAGGTAAAGTATTTTATTTTACAATAAAATAAAGTGTTCGTTTACTTCCGGAAATCACTCTGATAATGTACGGCTTTACTGACGGTTGACGGTTCACTAGTGAAACAAATAACTATTATCGTCAACCGTCAGTAAAGCCGTACATTATCAGAGTGATTTCCGGAAGTAAACGAACACTTTATTTTATTGTAAAATAAAATACTTTACCTGCCGCAAATGCGGCAGATAATAGTTATTTGTTTCACTAGGCAGAAAAGCACAATATTTAATGCCGCGGCTGGTGTTTCATAGACGAGGCGCAGCCGAGGCTAGGAAACCAGCCAAGGCATTAAATCTGCTTTTCTGCCTAGTAAAACATATAATTTTTTCTCCAGATTTGTTCCAATTTCACGCAAAATCGTATTTTTTATATTTATGTATGTTATTTATGACATTTATTGAATTGTCGTGTTTACTTGTCATTTAAAATTTTAATTTTTAATGACACCTGGCAGGCTCAAAAGGTGTCATTAAAAGACCGCTTTTAATGTAATTTGGAGAAAAATACTTTTACCCTCCGCAAATAAGTGACTTTGACATTTATTAATCAAAAATCATCCGTCACTGTCACGCCTTTCCCTATGACAGCTCGATAATAGTTTTCTCGCGATTTATTGCGATGAGTTATAACTCAATTTTTTGGTTTTCGGTTGGCGATAAAAATTTGTATGCACCACGTCAGTAAAGTGTCTTTATCGACTCGCCTGTTATTCGCCTCGCTCATCTCATAATTTCAGACTCGTCCGATAAAGAATGACTTTACTGCCTTGGTACATAAATAACTATTAAACCGATTTTCAGGGTAATAGGGTTGCTAATAAATATATAGAGACTTACAGCAATAATAAGTAACTAGCAATTTCACTCATCCAAAAACATACCTATATTTTCAAATAATCGAAAAATAGTTTTTTCCGTCAATTATTGATTAATCGAAAAAAAAAGTTTTTTTTTCGATTAATGATCGATTAATCAAAACATCGTAATTCTTTTTTTCGAATATCTACTTAATCGATTAATCGAAAAATAATTTTTTTTTCGATTTTGATTAAATTTTTGATTTATCGAGAAATCGTTTTTTTTTTTCGATTACTTAATAATCGATTAATCAAAAAATCGTAAAATTATTTTTTTTTTGAATAATCGACTAATCAAAAAATAGTGTTTTTTTCGATTAATCGAAAAATAGTTTTTTTTTTCGTATAATAATCGATTAATCGATTTTTCGATTAACCGATAAAAAAATTATCTCTATCGAATAATCGATTGATAAAAAAAGTTATAACTTTTAAAATATCATTTTTAAGTACTCCTTTGAAGAAGCAACTGTGTCGCGAAACATGTCGAGTCAAAATAATAATCTGTGGAAAGTGTAAAATTATAATTTATTTTTATTTTTTTACCATTTATTTAATGGTGGATCACTGTAATGTCTTATTTGCTTATTATGTCAAGGACCCTTCAAACTCTTGGTTCCTGTTTATATTACCAAGTGGTAACAAATTTATTACAATTACTATTATTATACAACGACAAATATTTAACCACGTGTACGAAAACATTATTATAATAATTGTCGAAATTTTGAAGTGTACATCTATTTTTAGATTCGAAAATCCTTATTCTTGACCTTTTTCCTCGAGCACTTTTTTTATTAAAATTTGATTTAAATAAATAGACGATATTTATGGCTATTTTTATGTCCAAGTGTCTATTCCATCGAGTTCAAGGAAAACTATATAAAAGTTAACAAAACAATAAATAAATGCATTGAAATGGAGGTTTCAATAATTGGTGAATTAAATACTCGTTGGAATTAATGGTATTTCCCATGGCCGGTCAGTCGGTGCGCCTCCCGGTATAAGTGTTCTCCTCCTCTTTTTCTAATATATACAGTGTGACCAGTAAAGTCCGCATCGTATGGGATTTTTTTATTAATAGTTTTATTTAAAATTTGACTTTAGCATCAAGTTCTGCTTCGATCGAGATGAAAATTAAGCAAAAAAATAGTACTCACGTGATTGGCATTATCTGGCAAATTTAAATTTTTTTCAAAAAATAATTCAAAAGTGGGGTTTTTTCTGAAAATATCGAAAAAGGTTATAAGAAATAGTTTTTTTTAATGCAGTTTCTAGCCCACATGCAAAATTTTAGCTGCATAAGATAATTTTGATTTCTTACCCATACTTTGTAAATTGCACCACTTTTGCAAAATAAGTCTCGACGCAATCTACATAAAACTTCTTAGTTTTGACAATGCTTTATTTCAGATACATTTTCTTTAAAGTAGAGCCATATTAAATATGTGTTTTCCTACAAAATCAAAATTGGGGTATTAAAATTTGTTCGCATGTGATGCAAAGTTTATTTGTTTTTGACCCTGTAAAGGTAACTTCAAAAAATAAGTCTTTTTGAAAACGTAGTTTATGTCTGAAAGTAAAAAAATAAAAAATAAAATAAAGGGGTTTTAAATTAAATTGTTGAAAATAGATAAACGTTACGTTAAGTTAAACTAAAATTTATTTTCCACTTAATGAACACTTTACTGATGACACTGTGTTCTTTTTTGTCTTAATATTAAGGTGTATTACTTTCAGACACAAACTACGTTTTCAAAAATACCTATTCTATAAAGTTACCTTCAGGGTCAAAAACAAATATACTTTGCGACCAAATTTTAATAGGCCAATTTTGATTTTGTAGAAAAACACACATTTAATATGGCGCTACTTTAATAATAATAATAATAATAAGTTTATTTAAAATTTAATAATATAATAAATATGTTTATGTTGTCTTCGATAAACTTATTCTTCAATCCCCTGAAGCTGAGCTTGTTGCTTGTTACTTTAAAGAAAATGTATCTGAAATAAAGCATTGTCAAAACTAAGAAGTTTATGTAGGTTGCGTTGTGTTTTATTTGCAAAAGTGGTGCAATTTACAAAATATGGGTAAAAAATCAAAATTTTCTTATGCAGCTAAAACTTTGCATGTGGGCTAGAAACTGCATTAAAGAAAACCTTTTCTTATAACTTTTTTCGATACTTTCAGAAATAACTCCACTTTTGAATTATTTTTTGGAACAAATTAAAATTTGACAGATAATGCTAATCACGTGAGTACTATTTTTTTGCTTAATTTTCATCTCGATCGAAGCAGAACTTAATGCCATAGTCAAATTCCCAATAATGTTATTAATAAAAAAAAATGATGCGCACTTTACTGGTCACACTGTATAGGTGATTGTATTTACGATAACATACATCTTTTTCTTGGGAATTTAAGAGCGTATTTTTTTCAACCGTATAGATATCTTCTACGCACTACAGCATATAATCACCAATTAACTAACCATTGAAAATTACGTGGCTACATACGTCTACACACTTAACCAAATTATCTCCTATTTATCGATCAATGAAAATTCAAATAGTAAAATTTAATATTTAAAATAAATGTTAATTTGATTTGTTTACATTGTCAGAGACACCTGGTTTTGTTATGTAATTTTTTAATAATAAAAAATAAAATACACCGTTTATATTAAACGGCAAATATGGTTTATAGGAAAAATATAGCCTTAATTAGTTTTAATGACGTTTCACAGCATCCATACCTTGTATCATTTTGTCTATTTCTTGTTAGACTTGTCTGTAATTTGTCTTTCTGTTAAAATCTATTTTTTTGGTCGTTAAAATTAACTTGTCGAAATTTTTGTTTGAAAATCGTTAACACAAAAGCAACAAAAAAGTTAACAACTAACCTTGACGACCATTGTTTGTCGATGGATAATCAATTTAAAAATGTATATCCGTTTGAACTTTTTCGACAAAATGTTGATGCGGATTTTAGACACAAATCGCTTCTCCGGTGGAACAATGAGCCCCAAATTAAGCAATTACTTAAAGCAATTACTTTTTAGTAAAAGCAATTGCTTGACTAGCAAATGCTATAAGTAAAAGCAATGACTATAGATCTGGATATGAATAAAATTTTGAAGCAATTGCTGCTTTTCTTACACCTCTGTAGCTTATTCAACACAAGTTCAGACGTGGCTTATCCACTTGTTCAGATTATAGATTTCATGTTCAGTTTGGTGCCTAATTTGCAAAAGTGTTGACGTAAATACAACAACGTTCAACGTTGGTCTATTTATTTAGTACAATAGTAATCTGTTACGTTTATGTACATATGTACGAAAATGAGGAAAGTTATAGTAGTGATGAAGAAATTAAAGACAAACAATTGATATTCGTTCACAAATTGAAGGAACATAAATAAATCTTTCTGACCACAACCGATTAGCTTCCACAACAGCTTCAGCACTTGTAGGAAATTTAATAAAAATATTAACCTTCTCCAAAACTGCATCCATTACAGAAGTGTATGTCTTACTGACAGTAGTTTGGTGAACACCGAGTTCTTCACCTACAGAATTTTGAAAGCCCAGATTTATATGCTTATTTTTTATTTTCAATCTAGAGTGCTACAAATTAATTAAATCTGTTAATTTATAGTCAAGTAATATATGAAAATTAAAATTATGTCATAATAATTGACTTTCTAAGTTTTAAAAGCGTTTAAAAAATGAAATTTTGTTTTCTTGACGTTTACTCCATTTTTCCAAATGAAACGATGGTAGTTCACTAGAATATTTAAAACGAGCATTTTTTTTCCAACGATTTGATACCATACACTCCTATGCTATTTTAAAATTGACACGAAAAAATGTGCCTTAAGTCCCAATCGCAAATTTAAAAGCGTTATGCATTATTGCCGCCCTGTCTTTTCTAAAGAAATATAAAGGCGGCTTTGAAAAACAATGGAATGGTTTTGAAAATCAATGTGGTTTTAAATTAAAATTGTCATGTCATTCGGTTTTATTAAACTTGCATTGTAAATCAGATAAAATGGTTAGTTTTACTAGAAATGAACAAATTGATATGATTCTAATTTTTGGAGTAACCAGAAAAATTCTTCTGACGCCGCAAGATTGTATGTATTGTATGTTTTATAAACTAATGACATTACAACTTTAAATTAAAGCCATATTGCTTTTCAAAACCATTCCATTGTTATTCAAAGCCGCCTTTATATTTCTTTAGAAAAGAGAGGGCGGCAATAATGCATAACGCTTTTCAATTTGAGATTGGGATTTAAGGTAAATTTTTCAGTGTCAATTTTAAAATAACATAGGAGTGTATGGTATCAAATTGTTAAAAAAAAAATACTCGTTTTAAATATCCTAGTGAAACACCAGCGTTCCATTTGGAAAAATGGAGTAAACGTCAAGAAAATAAAATTGCAATTTTTAAACGCTTGTGAAACTTAGAAAGTCAATTATATGACATAATTTTAATTTTCATATACTGGTTGACTATAAATTAACAGATTTAATTAATTTGTAGCACTCTAGATTGAAAATAAAAAATAAACATAAAAATGTTATAACACGTCAAAAAATGACAAGTGAGGTGTCATTTCACTCATAATATTATGCTGAACCCAAATAAGTAAAAATATACAAGATGTCCCATTTAAAATATTAAAGTCAAGCTCACTCCCGGTCAAACCGGAAGTGTTAACAAATTGAAAATTATGCCAATAAATGCAGACTCATCTCTTAAGCATAATTTCAAAATTTCATTTTAATATCTAAAAAGTTATAGGAGTGAACGTCTTTTGAGAAACACATGGTATAGCTACTCGTAGCTATATATCGTCGCTCGCATTACGTAGGGGCATATCTCAATTTTTGGCAAAAATGAGTTATCCCCATATAAAGTCAGGGAAAAACTGCTTAACGTTATGACAAACTGGCATATCTCAATACTACATGGTTTTTGTTTTATAGTATTATTATAGTCAGGCCTATCTTAAATTATCGATAAAAATACTTTTACGTTAAGACCAAACTTAAGATTGGCCCCAATGCTATATTTTTTGTATGAGTCTTACTGGGCGAATCTCAACATATTCCTTTACGTTATAAAATATTTTTAAAGGATGAACAGTATTTGCAGATAGGCCTTATTAATTTATTATTTATTGCAATTTTATTTAACACATAAAAGACAATTCGTAAAAAATAAAATAAATACCAATCCCATTTTTAATTTGTTATACCTCTAGAGTTAGAGAATAAATAATTAAATATTACACTAGCTTTTTTTAATTCTTTTGAAATTATATGTTTAGGTTTTTTTTTACCGTTTTTATAAAATAAAGATGTTTAAAGTTTAAAAAATTCGCTCCCTTTTCTTTGAAAACAAAATGTTTTATTAATATCACAGGGGCCTATCTTATTTCATGTACAAATCAGAATTTGTTATTGTTTTTACGAAGGGGCCTATCTTGATTATTATTTATTTTTTACAAAACCCGTAAAACGTCATTAAAAATTATTATGTCTCATCATTCTAGATTGATTTATCTAGGAAACTGTAAAAAAATAAACCTAAATAAAAAATTGCTGTCAATGCTGTATCCAAAATAAGCACCATTGATTTCTTTAAATCGCTCTACTGAAAAACTACAAAAACCGAGTTAGGCCCCTACGTAATGCGAGCGACGATATATTCTGTGACGAAACCAAGCGAGCGCTTTGAGACGACAAGTCGCTTTCTTTCGATCGTAAACCGTGAACGTAATTCTAGTACCTAGCGACAAAGTCGATTTGATGCTACTAAATTGCTTGAACGAAAGACCACCCTAGGATTGCCAATTAAAAACATATCGATATCGTTATGTGTCTAATTTGGGTTTGTACACTCTGTCATTATTTTTGAAGTGAAAACTTCTTTAGGCGCGTTTAGCACTTTTTGTGGGCACTGAATTAAACTGAGCCGTCACGCGTCAGGCGTCAGACTCGGGTGTGCTACGACCCTGACCCGAATGAACGTTATATGAAAGAGCATGCCGCATCAGTCGCATTCAGTATCGACGTATCGACGTGGAAACAGTCAGTGTGCGTTGTCTAGACACTCGTGTATTTCATATTGTTAATTTCACCTTGTTGAAGTTTTCACTTCTGTCGTGTGGTCTTAAGCACACACAATTTTTTGAAATGAACACTTCTTTAGGCGCGATTAGCACTTTTTCTGGGCACTGAATTAAACTGAGCCGCCACGCGTGTCTGTCACGCGTAACGCTCGGCTGTGTTACGCTCGAATTCGACTCCTATATTCAATCCGCTGACCCGAATGAACGTTATATGAAAGAGCATGCAGTGTTGCCATTTGGGGCGATAAGTCGCCAAATTGACGACTTATTGTCTCTATGAGATTTTGGCGGCGATTTTCAATAAAAAGCTTATTTTTGGCGACTTTTTAACGCTCGGCTGTGTTACGCTCGAATTCGACTCCTATATTCAATCCGCTGACCCGAATGAACGTTATATGAAAGAGCATGCAGTGTTGCCATTTGGGGCGATAAGTCGCCAAATTGACGACTTATTGTCTCTATGAGATTTTGGCGGCGATTTTCAATAAAAAGCTTATTTTTGGCGACTTTTTAACGCTCGGCTGTGTTACGCTCGAATTCGACTCCTATATTCAATCCGCTGACCCGAATGAACGTTATATGAAAGAGCATGCAGTGTTGCCATTTGGGGCGATAAGTCGCCAAATTGACGACTTTTTGTCTCTATGAGATTTTGGCGGCGATTTTCAATAAAAAGCTTATTTTTGGCGACTTTTTACAGGTAAAAAAATTGAATACACACGTTGAATACAATACGTAGAAAGAAACAAAAAATTTGGACAGAAATGGAACAAACATAAAATTTTAATGTTTTTTTTGTATTCAATAATATATCGAAAATTGTTTTGGCGATTAATTATCCCAATGCGGATGTAGAAAGTAGAAAGAGTATTTCTTTCAAATATGCTAGATGTGAAGACAAAAAAAAAGAAATAAAAAGAAATTGAATTATTGAGTGATAGTATATAGTAAAGTTGGACTTGAAAATAAATAGAGATTGTTGTTTAAGTTATAAAATCGGCGAAAAACGCTTTTTAAAAACGAATAATATAATATATAAAAATAAAAAAAATAACAGGAAAAACCTATCAGGTTCAGATTCAGGCAGTGAATCAGAATAATTTTTTTTTTTAATTTTTAATTTTTTTGTTTTTTTTTATTCTTTGTGTACCTATAATAAAGTTTATTTAGCTTGTTTCACAAAAACATTTATTTCTTATTTAGTATTGACGTTGACAGTTTTCTAACCCCAATATCTCAAAAAAGTTGTGGCGACAAAGTGGCGACTTTTTATACTGATCGATGGCGACTTTTTGCTTTGTTACTCTGGCAACACTGAGAGCATGCCGCATCAGTCGCATTCAGTATCGACGTGGAAACAGTGTGCGTTGTTTGTGTGTTTAAGATCACAAGATAGACACTTGTTGCGTCTCAGGTATGTTCTGGCATTTTTTTCAAGGGTTGTTCAATTTTAGGAAATATATTTATTCGATATTATTAATTTCACCTTGTTGAAGTTTTCACTTATGTCGTGTGGTCTTAAGCCCACAATTTTTTTTTTATAAAAAATACCACAACTTAAAATGTTAATACTCGTGTCTAAGCCTTTTTCCAAAAAAAAAATGGTACTTAAATATTTAAAGACATTTTTTAAATTACATAACAAAATCTATGTTGGGGCTATTTATTATTAACGCGCTTCAGTGGTTTTACATGATGCCTTACCAAAAAAAAAAAACAGTATGACTATTCAAAAACTACATATTGGATAAATAATGCGTTAACTTTAACTTTCATGGTCACCATAAATTGAAATATAATTTTCCATAACCAAATTTTTTGTCATCAATATTGATATTTTTTTGTTTTAGTAACAGCCAGTGTACAAAATTTAAGAATTAATTAAAAACTGTGTTCGAGCTGAAACATTTTAAAAAGGTTTTGTTAAACATGTAAAATAGAATTGCGTAAAAATGTATTTATATACCGGGTGATTCAATAAGAAAGGCAGCCGGCTATATCTCGGAAACTACTAAACGTAGAAACTTGGGATAAAAAAAATTATGATTAAAGCGGTCATGAGAAAATTCTGGAAAGAATTTTTAAGTTCCGCATTTTCACCAATCGTATTTAGTTGCCCAAGTTTATGTCAGTAAGACATTATAAGCATAAAATTGTCATATCACAATAAAATTACATTGCAAAAAGTGTTTTGTGGGGTACTGAGGGTTAAAGCTCAGTAACAACTTAAGCGGTTAATTTAAAACCAATACAATTAATTGATAAGTTGCACATTTTTTTAAAAAGTCAAAAGATTATTCACTTTCACGTGTTCCACGTCTTCATATTATGTCTCTTCTACACATGCATCAATTTTTTAATTCCATAAAAGCTCCATTAAGGTTCTACACCATTTTCTCTTCTGCTAAAACCATCAGCACTAAATAAATTTTCTGTCTCCTGATGATGAACGTTTCTACGTTCGAAACATGTACAGACCCCTAAAGAATTTTTATTCTAATAAATTTTGTGGAGAAAGACGTTAAGTTTTTTCTTTCTTTCCCATACTTTCAACTCCACTTTAAGCATGGACTATTTCTTCAAATTAAAAGGTTATAATAAAGGTGATGATGAAGATCAAAAAACATCCAGCTATAAAAATCAGTTGTTCTGCTTAGTTAATTGATTTTAAGAGCATAAACATTTTTATATTCAACGATAATTACGTTTTTACTGCCTCTGAGGCAACAAAATGGGAAACGGAATATTAAGCTTCTATCGTAAAAAAAAACACATATACAGCGTGTGTCTACTTAAGTTGGAACCATATGGAAAACTTTTTTATTATTGGTTTTATGGAAAAAAGTTATTCTTTATAAAAAGTTCTGCATGGTCTGAAACTTAAAATGTAATCTTCAGTTATTAAAATTTCCCAGTCATCTACGAGGTATATCAGAAATTACGAATGCTCAAGAGTAAAGTACCTTTATTTTTGACAATACAAAAGAATATTATGAAGAGAAGTTATTTTGAATTTAAAGTTATATTCAAATATGCAATTACAGTTATTTAGCATGAAAATTTAGGTTATGTAATTATTTACGTTTTACATTATAATTATTTGTATTTATCTCTATTATTTGTTAAAAAATGATAACCTTTCCTAAAATGAATAATTATTATGCTTTCATAACGTATTTAAATTGCAAGATTCTTCAAAACCACTAACACATGGAAAGGTAATTATTTTTTTAACAGATAAGAGAGATGAATACAAATAATTTATAAATGTAAAACGGAAATAATCACAAAACGTAAATTTTCATGCTAAATAACTGTAATTGCATATTTAAATATAACTTTTAATTCAAAATAACTTTTCTTCATAGCATTCTTTTGTATTGTCAAAAATAAAGGTACCTACTTTACTCTTGAGCAAAATTCGTAATTTCTGATATACCACGTATATGACTGGGAAATTTTATTAACTGAAGGTTACATTTTAAGTTTTAGACCATGCAGAACTTTTTATAAAGAATAACTTTTTCCATAAAACCAATAATAAAAAAGTTTTCCATATGGTTCCAACTTAAGTTGACACACTGTATATACAAGAAAATTGTAGACCAAAACGTAAAGAACAAAAATAATTTGCCATAAATTAATCAAAAGTCTGAACCAGTTTACTTGATTTACTATTGAACACGTTGATAGTTGTTTTGTTAATAAAGTTATGCAACAAGAGCGAAACATGGTTATTGCGTGCCCGCACATGGCATACCTCTTTTACAATTTAATAGGCGCTTTAGAAAAAAAAATCTTTAAATACTAAGAAAGGTGGACTAGTAATACTAATGTTGTTGAAACATACCGGTTGGCTAAACACAGGTCCGTAAACAGAATTTCGTTTTGGGGGAAAGCTCACGGAAATAGTTATTTACGATATATGTGTTGTAAAGATTCATATTACAACACAAGATGTTAATAAAACCGGTTTTTTTTTCATTACAGCACTAGTGCTGTAAAGGCATCTATTATAGCACTAGTGCTGTAATAGATGCCCTTACAAAACGATTTACAGAACTCTAAAATTCATATTACTAAATGAAAGTAGATAAAAAAATATACTGAATAATGCGATGACGTATGTGACAGCAAGATAGAAAACTCCTTATTTTTATCATAACATATTATACTATTTTTTTATCAATGTAACATGGAATCTTACGTTTTTCGAGTAATTAAAGTATAAATTTTAATAAATAGCTCAAAATTGTAGATATTGATCTAAAAAAAAATTCGGATTCGAGTTTTTTTCGTTTCTTTGCATTTTTTTGAGAACATTTACCATAGTAATGTATATATTTTTTAACACCATCAGAAAGTAGAGATTTCAGCGAACAAAAAGCCCTCCGACTTTTTTACAAAGCAGATATGTTGACGTGAGAATTTTCGATTGAAAATTAGGGTGTTTTTTCGATATTAAGTCAAAATAAGGTTAAAAAATAAATATTTTAAATCAAAAAAATTACAGTGTGTTTAGGACATAAAAAGGTAAGTTTTCACCAAATTTCGTGGATAAAAAAAAATTTTGTAAAAGATAAAAATAAAAAACCAAAAACTTGGTTATTTGAATTTTTCACATACATTTTGAGGTTATGTGAAAAAAGTGTAAATATAAAAGTTGTAGATCTTTTTATTACCTACAACTTTGCCATTTAACGTATTTCCATAGGACTTGTAGTTTTGCCGGAAATCGAGATAAATCGTTTTCTACCCTTCCCGACCTCGGATCGCCCGTAATTTATTTTTCCTTTAATTTTAGTTCTATTCTCTTCCTTTTCCAATGGGTTTCATCCTACTATTATTTTTTTTCACTTTTTACCATTTTCAAAGGCTTCAGCACTGGTCTATAAATAAAACATGTTACTACTAACTCGTGAAGAACCTGGTGATGTCGAACCCTTTGTATTGGACGTCTTGTCGACTTTTTATGATAAATAAAATGAGATGTTTATCTTGCTTTGTCGTGGTTGGTTTTAATCAAGCATATTTACCCATAACTAAACTTTGCCACATTATTACAATAAATAATAAGTAAATCTTGTGGAAAATTTTTCGATTATAAGATTTATAAATTTTGTAATATTGCATTGTAATTTTGTAATATTAGCGAAATATCCACGATATTTTGGTTTTACCAAGAACAACAATAGTTTTTGTTAATGATTTAATATTACTAGTCACCAATGAAATGACAAAGTTGGTCTTAACATAACCCACCCATCGATAATTTCTTTATAAATTACTTTGAGTAATCACAATAAAAACATCTATTCGCTTTTCCCACGGTGTGTAATATTTCTTAAACTTGTTTTAATAATTAAATAATAATTTATGATTATTGTTTGCTTACTCGGGAAGCATATTTATATAATCGCCATTTACCAATTTACAACAATACGTATTAAAGCTTGTAGATAAAAAAAATTGCTAATCGATAGTTGTAAATAAATCGCCTTTTTTTGTGCAACAGCGTAATCGAAAACATGTTATTTAACAAAATATTGTAAAAATAAAAACCTTATGTAATTAAAAAAAATGTTTGTGCCTTATTACTCACTGTTGCTAAATTGGCTCGTATTTTATTGTTAGCTTCATTATTTGAGGTAAAAGCACATTCGCAAGTAATAGGTATTTACGATATATGTGTTGTAAAGATTCATATTACAACACGAGATGTTAAAGTTGTCAAACGAGGCGTCAGCCGAGTTTAATAAAACATCGAGTGTAGTAATATGAATTTACAACAAGAATATTGTACAACATTTTATCTACTTTCATACTTTCATCTAAAGTCGATTCACTCAGTAAACCTGCAAGATGGCCGACATGTCATATGACAAAAGTCATATTCCAGCTAAATAAAATAAATTTTTGCATTTTCAATGACTTTTGTCATATGACACGTCGGCCATCTTGCAGGTTTACTGGCTGAATAGACTCTATGAATAAAAATATTTGGCAAAAGGCATTGTTTAAAATAAAAATGCACCTGCTATTAAGTTTACTAATCAAGTTTTTTATGTTACCTTTCGCATGGTTACTGTTTTGCATGGTTACTGTCGAAACTTTGTCAAACAAATTCAAAAATATTAAAAGCGTTTTTCAAAATGAGCGATTCTGATGGAAGTTTACCCTCTGATATAGAAGCAGCGACAAACGAAGCGATCTCAAGTTTAGTTCCGACAAAATCCAAGGCGCGGTATATGAGTTGGAGTACCAGAAGTTTGAAGATTGGTGCAAAGCTAACAAAATAAAGGAGGTATCAGAGAAAACCCTTTTGGGTTATTTTTCCGGAAAGCAACGCTCCCAGAAACCATCTACACTATGGACTCACTACTCAATGTTGAGAACTATGATTTCAGTCAAGAAAAAACAAGATATAAGCAGATTTTTTCAACTAATCGCATTTTTGAAAAGAAATTCAAAGGGTTACAAACAAATTAATTTTATAATTGTTAATAATAAATCATTCTTCTAAAAAGTGTGGTTTTATTTAACAGCAAAATTTTAATAAAACCGTTTTTCCATTACAGCACTAGTGCTGTAAATGCATCTATTACAGCACTAGTGCTGTAATAGATGCCCTTACAAAACGATTTACAGAACTGTAAAATTTATATTACTAAATGAAAGTAGATAAAACAAATATTTTGCAAAAATTCTGTGTCATTATTTGCACTCGCCATATTTTAAAAATCGATCCGCCTTTTAGATCATGTTCTCATCTCTTTTTAGTTTTTGAAGTTTATGGCTTTATAAGGATAACATTTATGTAAAGGAACCCACAGGTAAGATTGTGCCATTTTTTATCAACATTATTGCAAAAATCTCACGGTATTGTAAAAAAGCACAAGCATTAGTTTTAAAATTATTTGATTATTTTCAAAGAGAAAATGATGCCGGAAAGACTCTTTTAGCCTTTAACTCAGTTTACGAGGTAAGTAGATATAATAAAGCAGGAATTGTGAAAACAAATAATAAACATGAAAAATTTATGGCAATGTTTTTATAAATACTTGTCTGTTTTAGAGAGTTTTTAAGTTAGTTAGGTGTTTTTTAATAGCCCAAAAACGAGTAGAATTTTTAAGATAATTTAAAAATAACGGCAACTCACAATTTCCCTTAAAACCTCCTTTACTGGATAAAACCTGGATATACAGTAAAGGGGCATTTAGCCGAAGTTGACCACATGATACTCTTCAAACAGTTAAAAAAATCGTCAGAGGGTGTACGGTATATTATTCTACATGCTGGTTCAGAAAATGGATTTGTGAATAATGCAAGTTTGATATTTAAGTCTGGCCTGGAATCTAGCGATTATCATTATTCAATGAATAGTGAAAACTTTGAGAATGATTTGAAGAAAAATTGTTACCAAACTTGGAAAAACCGTTGCTTATTATCATGGATAACGCAACCTATCATTCTGGGCTAATTGAAAAAATTCCAAATACAAGTTGGTCAAAAAGAACTAATAAAATTATAAATGATGTGTGGGAACAGGAAAGATTTATCGATGCTTCAGATACTCTTCCCCGTATTATTTACTTGTGGAGATGATTTATTTTAATTATTAAAAAACGGTATTTTGTTCTGTTGTAATTTTTTATATTTTTCTTCTTTATGATTTTATAAATAAGATGAAAATATTTAAAACAAAATTTATATATACTGATGCACTAGAGATGCAATAGACAAAAAAATATATGATTCAATTTTAAATTTGATAAATGATTAGGTACTTATTTTTCAGTAAAATAAATTTAAAATTTCATACTGATTTTCAAAAACCAAGTGTTTGATCCCATGATACCTTTTACCCTAAATAAACTATTTATTTCTGACTTCATAAACAGTATAAAATTAAAAATTTCAAAAAAGGCACTTGTATTTTACTTGTTCACATGCATCCGTCTTTATGTAGATCAAGCCTAAGAAAAATCATAACCTTTACCACCGGTAAGTCAAACTGACTAAATTCATTTACGACGTACCGTACATATGAAGAATATGACGTATCGGTCAGCGGTCATTGAACATACTTTAGCTTTATCAAACGTTTTTTCGCAGGCATTTGGAAGCCATGAGCAGAACCAAAAAACTAAACCTCAATGTCTCCCCCCCACATTAAAAAATATAGTTTTGTTTGTTATTTTCGTCTCAATTAAAATTAAATGAACTCCCAAAATAAGGCAAAATTGGTGTATTTCGTTTTCAGTTCAAGTTATAGTGTTTCTTAGGTCAATTTAATGATATAAAACAGTATGAAACTCCTAACCATAGACGTCCCAAACAAATAATTAAAATGCGTATACACACTTATAACTTTGTTTTACATTAGGTGTTTGTACATACTACACTTTATAAACCCACTATATATATAATAATATTATATTAAAATAATAAATATAAGGTAACTCAAAGATTCTATACACAAAACCAGAAAAATAAACCTGACACGGCACGACATTGCTCAGAAAATGCTTTAATTTTTTTACCAGAACTCCATTCTGGGACCATTTCGCGGCCCGTCCATAAGTTCCAAATCACGTATATTTTATCTTCGTCTCTTCCACGCCATCCGCGGTCACTGGCCTATCTCTGTCTGACAGAATCGATCGTTGAACGGGCTGGGGACCGCTTCTGCTATACCAGCTGCAGGTTGCTGGCACTTATCACCCCTGACAACGTGCATAAATTGTGAACGGTTGCCAGTTCTACCAAATTTTCTGGTTTGTTAATATATTATGTATAAGTATACGAGAAACAAGGGTTTGTTAATTACACTTTTTGTCTTGATTTCAGTTATATTGTTTCTTAAGGACTAAAGAATTTATTATTATAACAATGAATGGCTTGTTATTTTTTTCTGTCACACTAAAAACTCCTCGGTTTAAAGTATATTTGCAAACTAGCTTTCAAAGAAAGTTACTGACTAACAATTGAATACTGATATAAATAAAACATCTTTAATAAAAAAACTTAAAGAATTGAAGAAGAAAGATCTGACAACCCTGGTTGTGACATCGGTCTCTTTAAGACTGTTTACCGCCGTATGGAATGATTGGAATGTCCTCAAACTGAGTTTGGATAAATTATATAATTTCCTTTTTTCTTCTTTACGCAGCAAAATATTTCAAATTTTATCATCTTTATCTGCCATAATATTGTCAATACTCTCTTTCGCAATAACATGTTAAGGAGAGTTCCACTACTTTCAAATATTTAAATGATTCTGGTTATGGTCGATGCATAACCAACAACAAACAATAATTACGAAAGTGGCAAATGTATTGCCTTACGTAAGTAAATAAAGCCCAGTACACATGTGTACATGCGCACTACAAAATTCTCATTTAACGAATGGAAAGATACACAGGTCCGGGCTTTAAAACTTAAAATGTCTTACGAAATGCTAAGCATTACGTCCTTAGATGCAAGGCCCTCTTTGATGCAAATAATTTTTTGTTCGATATTGTAGATGTGATGTAGATATTGTCGCTAAGAATAGAGAAAAATAAAAAAAAAAATTCTTCTCGTCAAAATAAAATTTTGACAAATATTTTTTAAAAATTTTGAAATTTTTTGTCGTTTGTTCGGGTTTGTATGTATGTTTGTTTCTAACCGACTTCTTTGAACCCGATTTTGACCCACTTTAAACGGTCAGATTTAATTTAAATTTTGTAGACCTATCAAGAACCGCTGACAATACAATAATCTACTAATCTAGCTCAATCTACCCAAAAAAATTTTTTTCTTAACAATAACTCAAACTAAAAAATGAAAAATAAATATAGTTTAAAAAAAAACTAAAAAACACGCTTTAATAATTAATCAAACTAATGAACGGAAAATAAATATAGTTTATATAATTCTTGAAATTCTTTATAAGTATAGGCAGAAAATAATAATGAACGATAAACATTGGTATTATTGTAAAAAAAGCGTGGGGCGCTTTGTGCTATATTTTTCGTATATCGGGCATCCCTCGCTTTTTTCACAATAATACTAATGTTTATCGTTCATTATTATTTTCTGCCTATATTAAGAATTTCAAGAATTATACTAAACTATATTTATTTTCCGTATTTTAGTTTGATTAATTATTAAAGCGTGTTTTTTAGTTTTTTTAAACTATATTTATTTTAAAATCTAACTTAGCAAAGATTTTTTCCTCCCCCTTGCCGCAGTTCAGTATGCCCCTCTATATTTCTCATACGATTATATGAAGATGATCGAGAAGCGTTCCTTTAACAACGTAGCTAAACAAAGATGTTTACTCTGCTGTTTAAAAGAAGCAGCGTCCAGAAATAGGACCGGTGAGCCGTGCATACAGACGTAATTTTTGCACCCATAAAACTGAACTTTTGTTTGCGCACCAGATAAGTACGTACGGATCTAAAGGTCTTTGACTGCAACCTGCTGTTTTCTGCATAATACATAACTTCCCACCTCGATTTTCCTGCCTTTAAATTGAAAATGTGGAAAATCGCTCGGACCCGTCGATTTTTATTTCGAGGGGGACATCTTTTGCGTATATTATCAATCTTGTTACTTCAAGCCCCTAGGAGGGAGGGAGGGGGGGTAAGATCTAAATCTTAAATAGATACCCCTATTTTATATATTTTTTTTGCATTCTGCATAAAATTCTGAATATTTTTTAATAAAAGCATTATTAGTCTATACTTAACAGTTTCCTAGATATTTACTCTTGAAAAATGAAATTTTTTAACTTTGACAGCATCTAGCTTTCTAACTGTACGTCTTAGAGCAAAACGGCTTACATGTCCCTATCTTCGATTTTTATTATCTTTCCAATAGTGTGAACTTTCGGTTAAACCGGATGTAAAAAATATAGGACTTCCGGTTTGACCGGAAGTTGACACTATTGGAAAGATAATAAAAATCGAAGATAGGGACATGTAAGCCGTTTTGCTCTAAGGCGCACAGTTAGAAAGCTAGACGCTGTCAAAGTTCAAAAATGTTATTTTTCATGAGTCAATATCTCGAAAACTGTTAAGTATAGACTAATAATGCTTTTATTAAAAAATATTCAGATATTTATGCAGAATGCAAAAAAAAAATATATAAAATAGGGGTATCCATTTAAGATTTAGATCTTACCCCCCTTCCTCCTAGGGGCTTGAAGTAACAAGATTGACAATATACGGAAAAGATGTCCCCCTCGAAATAAAAATCGACGGGTCCGAGCGATTTTCAACATTTTCATATTAAAGCAGGAAAATCGAGGTGGGAAGTTTTCAAATGAACACCCTGTATAATACCTAACTATGGCAATATTTTCAGATGTAACTAAATAGTGCTAAGAGTATGTTCCTGTATATTATCATCATCTCAACAAGTCCATAGTTAACAAGTAAGACCGTAAAAGGTATTTTCCTGTATTATTTGACAAAATGTTGACCCCATTTCTCCTCCCAACTTATTTCCATACCACGAATACCCTCAACCCACGCTGGGTGATCTTTTTCGTCTCCGAAAGGCGAACAAACTCGTCTCGAAATTATTCTCGGAAAACCTAAAAATTGGCCTCATCGTTGTAAAGTTTAATCCCGAAACCAGTCTTCTTATTAATAATTCATACACTTGTTTGATTTTCAGTTAGCGACTCACCTGTCTCGAATTTCAAGTCTCGGATTTTAATTTTGTCGTCGATTTAACGAAAATCAATATTCCATTGAGTTACATTTATGGTGATGGATCAATATTAGCATATTATGTAATTTACATAAGGTTCACATCATTTTTAGCGATAAAAATGATATAAAAGAAAAACAAAGTATTATTTATGTTTGGAACATAACAGATTATATTTGTTAAATAATTTTGGATAGACTGAACTGAAGAAGAAAATCGCTGAACTTTATTAGCAAGTGAGTTTGGGCTGATTGAACTCTTTAAAAAACTTACACTGATGAAAATGATCTAATACAACAAGCTTGTATTGATAGCTTATTTTGTATTAACCCATATTAAATAAATTGCTAGTGTATCAAACCCGCTTTAGTGTTATATCAATTTCAGATTTGCTAGAACAGTGTTTTTATACCACTTTTAATACAGCAAGTTTGTTAAGAAATAAATTGTATCTTCTTAATGCGACGCATTTTGTTCCCAGTAAAGCGCTTTCTCTACGATTAAGAAAGCAGAACAGCGTCCCCAACAACGAATTGTATCCGATAGAAAATATATAATTCACAATACCTTGGTGGGGGTCCTAGCGATCGTAGCGAGCGTTGCGCAGGTCACATCGTTGTTCAGAGTCTTGTAACTGTCCTGTCTGAATTTGAATTTTATTGATCGTATCTACCAATACCTGTTTCAATTAATTTATTTTTAATTTGTATTTTAGTTTTTTTAAACTTTGCATGTCAGATAAAGCAATAGAAGATTCTCATTTCGCACAACCCATTATTAGTAATGGATTTTATAATCTATGGACGAATTTTACCATCTCAGTAAACCATGTTGCATAATAGATAATCATATGCCATGTTAAGCGACAAGAACAATTTCACACCAGAAGCTTTTTAAATTTTTGAGAACTACAGCACTGATTTTTAGTGTTAAGTATATGCTTTATTAACCGTAGCAAGCAAATATTATTATGGTTAATGTCAAGTTGCATTGCAACTGCCAATCGGAATTAATACAATATATAAAAGCAGATTACACCCCCAATGGAACTTAATAATTACGGTGAGTATTCAGGGCAATAATGGCTATAAACATAAACCATTCCATGCTAGCATTAACTGGCTAAATTACCGTGATATTATCACTACAGAACGGTCTAGCAATTATTTTCGTTGTCTTACAATGGAAGCGCTTTGCTGTCACATATAATATTAAACAGTTGTATAAAGAGTAACTATGTGAATTCTTATAACAAGTGGAAGGTTTTTTTCTCTTAGCCTAAAATAAACAAGGGAGGGAATATGTCCGGGTGCACCAGGAATCAGGATTGGAACGTGAAAATACGACGGGATTTTAATTAAAAAATAGGACGCAGTTTAAGAGCAATAAATAGTAAGTAATAAGTACACAATGTAAAGAGGGCAGTAGCGCACTGAGAATCTTCCTCTGGGAGGAGTTCACTTTACACCCTGATATATTCAGATTTCCTAAATCTGCTACGTTAAATTTATAGATGGCACAATGAGTCACCAACAAGAAAGCGTGTTGATGCAGCCACTAACGACAAGCCTTTTCACTGCTTAATTAAAACATTGTTGCCGCCTTAGTGGAGTCAATCTACGGAAAAATGAGGTGAGGTCCGTAAAAATTTGATAGAGGTTGGGAACGTGGAAAAAGTTGTTTCTTGTGATAAGAGTAAAGATATTCCAAAATTTCGACAAAAATTATTGATCGGAACCATCCCAAAAATCCAAAAAACAGGTTTTTTGGGTTTTTTTTAGGTCATTTTTGAAGTTTAATTTTTTTTTGGACCCCTTAGACTTCTAACTAAGATTTGGGAGTTGAACCCTTTTATTGTCAATGTTCAAGGAAGTTTTAGTTCAAATTTGGAATCTTTGCGATCATTACTTCCCCTAAAAGATATATATATATATATATACGTTTTTCGGACTAAAACTTGAAACTAGGCTATATTGGTTAAATCTTCACCAAATTAGATGAAATTTGGTGTAAAGGTGGGTCATGGTGACCACAATAAGTGATCCAAAGATGAAGTCAAAATAAGAAATATTTTCGATAAAAATTCAAAATTTTGAGTTTTTTTCCCAAATTTTGAAACTGACCCCCATCCTGTCAAATAAATCGCATGGTACTCTACTTAGGCTCAAATTAACGGCTATTTTATATAGTTTAACGTGGTATAACTTGTTTTCCAAGATTCGCTCATTTATTGGCCATTTACGCCATATATACATATATGCGCGCGCTGATTTCCCACTTTTATTGTATTATAACATATATTGATCATTGATCAATATGAAAGAAAAAGAATTTCATTCTAAATGCTATAAAATATAGATGTCTGCTAACAGCATTGCTGCAGCAGTTAAAAAATTCGAAGGAAAAAAGAAACATAAGATACACAATTTTTTTACCTGTCATTGATTTAACAGTATATTAAAGTACACGTTTCATAAGAAGCGGTTTTAGCGCACGCGTCTATTTTAAAAAACGAGCCACGAAGTGGTGAGTTTTTTAATTGACACGTGCGCTAAAACGCCTTATGAACCACGTGCTTTATACTATTTTTTCTATTTGTAGTTTTTTCAATAAAAAATACATATTTAAAAAGAAAATAAATCCTTTAAATTTTTATGTCTAAATTTTATGTTGGTAATACTATATTTTATCATAGTAACCTCTGGACAACAAAAATTATTTTGCGAACTGTCATTTTTTGATTTATGGACCCATTTTCACCACGAGATTCTAAAGTTATTTTAGCGATATGAGATTTGAAATTGGACGGAATACGTTGTGTGATCCTTGTACATTCGGTACATATACAGAGCGTTCGGAAATTCTGGCGATTTTGCTAATTTTTTTTTAATTTCAAAAGACGTGATTTTACGTCAATTTTTCAATTTTTCAATTTCAATGTTACCAACATCAAATAAAGAAAAAACGCGTATCGAAATATCATTATGAACTTCATTTCAAGTTCATAATGAACTTATTATGAACGTCAAATAGGAAAAAATAATTTTTATCTCATAATATTAGTAGGCATCATGAGAAGAAAATTTTTGTCGCGTCTTGAATTAGAAAAACAGCAAATGATTTTTTTTTTAAATTAAAAAAAAAGTTGTATATAGTATACCTAGTATATAATATACCATAATAACGGAGGTGTAGTAAAAAAAAATATTATTTTGTCACGAACGAACCCCAAATAAATAATGTATATGTTTTCTTACATAAATAAGAGTAAAAAAATACCATTATAATACTATAAAAGTTGGAAACGGCGTAAATGGCCAACAAATGAGCGAATCTTGGAAAACAAGTTATACCACGTTAAACTATATAAAATAGCCTTTAATTTGAGCCTAAGTAGAGTACTCTGCGATTTATTTGACAGGATGGGGGTCAGTTTCAAAATTTGGGAAAAAACTCAAAATTTTGGATTTTTATCGAAAATATTTCTTATTTTGACTTCATCTTTGGATCACTTATTGTGGTCACCATGACCCACCTTTACACCAAATTTCATCCAATTTGGTGAAGATTTAACCAATATAGCCTAATTTCAAGTTTTAGTCCGAAAAACGTATATATATATATATATATATCTTTTAGGGGAAGTAATGATCGCAAAGATTCCAAATTTGAACTAAAGCTTCCTTGAACATTGACATTAAAAGGGTTCAACTCCCAAATCTTAGTTAGACGTCTAAGGGGCCAAAAAAAAATTAAACTTCAAAAATGACCTAAAAAAAAACCAAAAAACCAGTTTTTTGGATTTTTGGGATGGTTCCGATCAATATTTTTTGTCGAAATTTTGTAATATCTTTACTCTTATCACAAGAAACAACTTTTTTCACGTCCCCAACCTCTATCAAATTTTTACGGACCTCACCTCATTTTTCCGTAGATTGACTCCACTACCTGTCTTTTTGACTTGCTGCATGATCCCCTCCCCACTACCATAACCATACCGTCACGTGCATCGCGGTGCCTGGATTGCCTTGCATTGGCATAATATATCGTCGGCTTAGTGCATAAATTCATTAAGTCAAAATTGACAGTTTTGAGTAAAACCCAGTTTTAAGAAATGGCGGAGATTAAAGTGATTTATTAAGAAATGTGCAATAATGTCTTGCCTACGAAGTTGTCATATGCATAATAATATATGTACAAACTTTTTTCAATATATTTTTACAAAATACTTAGTATGTATTATATGCACAATTCATTAAGTGACTGAGTGAGTTTTTGACCCAACTACAAATAGCTATACTTGCTGTCGCTTTTTATCTACTTTTATTTGTATAACATTTAACACCTAATGCAACGGTAAAATCATTATGAAAATCGGTCCAATTACCCCAGAGTAATCAGCATACATATTATATCAAAAACATACATTCGGCTGGAATTGAGAACCTCCTATTTTATTGTCTATTAAAAATGCTTAAATCCTTAAAAATTCCAATAAAATACGATATGCGGCAACACCACGACATCACATCAGTGAATTTGAGACATCTGTTGCCAAGGCGCTGCATTTATAACTATAGATTTACGATCAACTCCACAATGGCGACCAAACCGTCTCCAATATAGTCTAAAACAGGGTTGTCAACTTTTCTCGAAGATCCGCTATTCTTATCGTTTGATATTGTATTTATTTAATTTTATAAATAAAAGTCGTTTATTATTATTATTATATCCAATGATTTCGGTAACGTGTTAGATATAAAGTTTTTTTTTTTTGTTTCTTAATTTAAGCATAATAATAATAATAATAATAATAATAATAATAATAATAATAATAATAATAATAATAATAATAATAATAATAATAATAATAATAATAATAATAATAATAATAATAATAATAATAATAATAATAATAATAATAATAATAATAATATTAATAATAATAATAATAATAATAATAATAATAATAATAATAATAATAATAATAATAATAATAATAATAATACCATACTACAAATACTCTCCAACCACCATCATAGATACCAGCGAATACAAACTGTACTGGGACGTAGAAATCCATACAGACAAGACAATAAGATGTAATAGACCAGACATCGTTTTCCAAAACAAAAAAGAACAAATCACCTATCTTATAGATATATCCATACCTAACGACCCCAACATTCAAACAAAGTATAGAGAGAAAATACTAAAGTATTCGGAATTAGCCATGGAAGTTCAGAGACTTTGGAAACAGAAAAAAGTAACGATCATACCATTCACCATTTCAACCACAGGCATCACCCCATACATCTTTAAGACACATCTTGAGGAACTCGGTCTCGACCCAAATATCCATACAAACATACAAAAGTCTGTCATCCTTAAAACATGCAATATAGTGCGATCATTCCTCAATTCAAGCAATAGACTCTGAGACGACTTGGTACAGCCCGTCATCCCAGAAAAGAAACACCATTTGATTAAGATTAAGTGAGAAAAAAGAAGAAGGATATTAATAATAATAATAATAATAATAATAATAATAATAATAATAATAATAATAATAATAATAATAATAATAATAATAATAATAATAATAATAATGATATCTTCAAATTTGATAAAAATCAATATTTAAATCACCTGTTTTAATATTTATGTCCAAATATTTAATTTGCATAAAGTTTGCACCTTTTTTTATGGCTCTTTATTTCTATTTGTGTTTGGATTAAATCTAATGTCAACGCTTGTTATGTTAAATAACATATGACGTTAACACATAAATACTATTTTGGGTTTATAAAAGGAATCGTGCCAACTGGTAAGGTAATTAATTATAATATATGCCTGAATTAAAAAGTCTGTTAAGGGGATCGGGGCCTTTTTTTCTAAATTATGTAGGTATCAGGTTTATATGTTGCGTTCATAGATTTTTTTCTATAACCGGCTATAAAGCTATTATTCAAGTATACATAAAGACTTTTTCAAAAAGTACCGTCCTATTAATACAACATCTAATTTAAATGGAAACTTAATGTTTTTAATCAGATGCTTCACAATAGTTCTTACATTTTTAAGTTAAGACGCAGAGATACAATTGCACACTGCTGAAAATGCAATTTTCCCAAATTTTGTTCCAATAAAAAAAAGGTCCAATTATCCCATGTCCAAGTATCCCCGCGCAAGCATTCACCTATTGAGGGTATCAAAGTCAATTGAGCTTATTTGTACAAATCTGCGTTTATTTTCTGTGCTTCAATATCTTTGAAAATTACATAAATTTATGTGCAACCAATTAGAAGGCCCCCTTTTGTTTACGTTGCTTATAGCAACGGGCAGATTATCGCGATAATTTTGTTAAGTCTTATTAACTTAATGAAATTAATAAGTGATAATTTGTCTGTCAAAAATGAAGTGCTTTATATCTATTGGCAAAAGTCACTCATAATAAAATCAAAATACATTTTGTTGCTAACTTATAATTTTTATTGATACTAACCAATTTGCTTTACATATCGAACACCGGGACTACAAGAGACACATCAAAAATTTAATTTAAAAATTTTTTTTTACGTTCCATTTGAAACTATGTAGACATGTAATTTCATGTTATGGTTAAAAACGAATTAATGTTTTTAATGTTCCTGACATTTAAGTAATAAACCTTAGATACTAACAAGTAAAATCAACTTATATTGTAAAAATATAGTGCGTCATATTTAACTAAACTCATCGGAAATATTTTTTTTTAAGTTTCATTTGAAACTATGTAGACATGTAATATCATATGTTATGGTTGAAAACGAATTATATACCTTAGTTAAAAACTTATCGGGAATTAATTCTGCTGCTATTGAGATTATAAGTGAAAATTATCTATATTATTATCATCATATCTCTTATTTGGGGCACACTATATCAATATTTTTTTTATAAAAACCACAACTTTCCGTAAATATTAAACATCCACAATAGCAAAAAGAACAACAAGGAACCCGCAGAGAAAACTTAAAACACAAAAACAATAATGGGCTGAGTCGGTTCTGGAGTTCAAGAGGTTTGTGCGGATGATCAATCCTGCTGGGAGGGAAGGCATCTGACCGCCGATCCGTGCGCTCGGACGTATTTTTTCACCCATAAAAATTAACTTTTGTTGTTTGAGCACGAGATAAGCTGTACGTATTCAAAGGTAAATGTCTATGTGCCAGTCTGGCGATTTACCACTCGGTTTATAGGACACATTACGTTAACTTTACTTGGTACGATTCTTTTTCAAACTAAAGTAAATCGTACATCCCAATTTAGATAAATGCAGTGACAGCGAAAGAAAAAACTGGATTTATTTTACATAAGAACTCTTAAGAAACATGCAATAAAATGCTACAAATCTCCTACCATGAGTCCCATAAAAGGTGAAACATATTCCACCCATTGAGCAGAATTTTATCCTCGCACAGGTACCGTTATTCACAAGGAACTCTGGTAAAAAAATTAAATATGATAACATAACAATTTAACATTCTTGTTACGTAATGGAATTAGAGAGATATCGCAAGGTATTCTTCAGTAAGAGTCATTCTGGTGAATAAATGGTGTTTTTTCTTTCCTCATAAAGAGCAATGTAATCGCAAAAAAATAAGATATTTATAGATTTTGAAGATGGTAGATAATAAAGTATGATCAAAACAATTACCTTGTCGGACTCCCATTGTCTTTATTTTGTTACCTTACACAACGTTTCCGTTAGTTATTATCTCTAACCGTTTTGAACTATAATTCTATGGCTACTGTCTTAAATATGATGATGACTTTGCCTATACGTGCTTACTGGAGTTTGTTTTGAATAAGGAGAGGCTTTCAGATGTTGAGGATATCTATTCATGGTTTAATAAATATACAAGTGTTTTAGTGACTGTTTGAAGGTTGGACACAATGATGTTTCTTGAATGATGAAAGAGCTTTGGACTTCCATTGTCTTTCTTTGTTTTAAATCACAACGTTTTAACTGGTAAGGATCTCCAGTCGTCTTCAGATGAATACTCAATAAGTAAAGTAACTACAGGACTATTTATACTAGCTAGGTGCACTGAAGCATAACTGAGGTGGGTGCAGTCATGCGTGAACAACAACTTATTGAAATGGAATTTTATGTTTTTTAATCTGATGCTCAAACAGTCCTGCGTTTGGTGCCAACCAATATTCTAAACGGTCATAAAATTCAGGTCAATAAATCGTGATTTTATTAGTTTCAAAAAACTGCTTTTTTTAAAGTTTCTGTGCATTTATTAAAAAAAAAAACACCGGCATACTATTCGTCAATGCCTCCCTGAACAGCCCTTCTGAAATTCAGTACTAGGTAATTATTTTTTTAATAATTGCAAGGTTCCGGATATTACCCCTGCATTCAAGCCATTTATTGGTGTTTTATACATGATTGACCTTGAGAACTGTACCCTTAATTAATTCCGATATCCGATAATACTTAGCTTTAAAAATAGGATGGGTAAACTGAAATTAAATTTTAGAAATTTGTTTTCCTGTCAGCTCCCTCCAAAAGGAGATTTTAACAAGGGGCCTAAGAGATAGGGTGTACATTTATTATTTTTTAATTTTTTTTATCATCTTAGTTGTTTTTAAACTTCATTAAGCAAATTTAGTACAAGTAACAATTTTTGCAGTTTTCTCATAAAACCAATTATTAAAGTACAGTGTAAAAACTGAAAAAGTAGTACATTTTATTACCCTAATATAATATTATAATATATTAAAAATTAAGAATTACTTGATGTAGGTATATCAAATATGTTTATGTAAGTACAGGGTTTTTCCGTATATTTTGGAGCACCCCTGGAGCTTTTATTTGAAGACCTAGAAAAAACTTTAAATTACCAAAGTTGCATTATTTCTCCTGAACTGTCAGAATTTGTTATCGGACAAAACAAATGAACATCGTAAATTTGATTAATAATGCCAATGTCGATTTTTTTTAATGGAACACCCTGTATATTAATTTTTTTTTTAACTCCTCACTCTTTTCTGATTCCAAATATGTATATATATTATATGTTTGTTTCATAAATTATTATCATTATTTATATTAATTATTGTTACTGAATAAGCATTATGTTCTGGCATGTTTTCCTCACACCACTATAGATTTTCTAATCATCAATATTTTAAAACGCAATTTTGCCTAAACGACTAAAGTAAACGTATAACATATATACATATTTGGAATCAGAAAAGAGTGAGGAGTTAAAAAAACAATTAATATACAGGGTGTTCCATTTTAAAAAATCGAAATTGGCCTTATTAAACAAATTTACGATGTTCATTTGTTTTGTCCGATAACAAATTCTGGCAGTTCAGGAGAAATCATGCAACTTTGGTAATTTAAAGTTTTTTCTAGGTCTTCAAATAAAAGCTCCAGGGGTGCTCCAAAATATACGGAAAAACCCTGTACATCAATGTCGAGTCCACGGATGGACTTAATTCTACTTGTAACATTTGTTATTTTCAGTGTTTCGAAAAAAGTCATTCTTCATAATTTCTTTTGCCTTGTTACATAAATACGATTCATATTAAAAAATTATGATTTTGTTGGTGCGCAAAAACTATAAAAATTTGGCCTTGCCAAATTAAACATTTTTCAATCAAACTTTTTGAAGCATCAGAATGAAGAGCTTAAAAGAAAAAATCAAAAAGCTAAATAAAATTTTTTTAAATCGTTATCACAAACGAAGCCATTCTAATTTTCATTTTTTTTTTTCATCACGAAAAAGTGAATAATCTTATCGAAATTCTTTTCCTGGTTATCTACATCACAACCATACATAGCACACCTCATATTATATAATGTATAAATACAAAATACACAAATATTTATCCCTAAAATAATGTTTGTTTCAAAACACCACTTAAAATCAAACAGTGGATAAACGCCGAAATTTCGCTCCCGATGACGTTGCTAAGTCACGCCTTGTCTGCGTGATACCTTACCACAACCACCTTAAAAGAAGCCGTGAAACAGAAACATCGACAACACTCAACTGCTTGAAGATTCATGTGTCACGTGACTTTTTTGAGGTTAGCCATGGTTTAGTATGTAATTTACGCGCGAACTAGGTTCTCAAGGTGGTTGTGATCTTACCTTCCATTTATTGTAAATATTACCAATTTTATATTGCCAATAATTTACCATGATTCTGAAGTGTATTCAGATAATGTCGCTAAAGAAGCGACATTTGAAATAAGGTAGTTGTGCGCATGCCCATTGTTAATAGACGCCGGTGAGCCGTGCGTACACACGTACTTTTTTACTTATTAAACTTAACTGTTGTTTGCGCACGAAATTGTTTTACCAAATTTCGATAACGCACGTTTTAACAAATAGTTTTCATTGTTATACAACACCTCCCTAATAAAGTGTATTTTAATTGTTCGCCGGGTGTACGTAATAAAGGGAATAATAAAGAACATAATTTATTAACCGTTGTTTCATTGTTATTTGTCATATTTACTGTTATTTGTAACATGCAATTACTTTAAAGTTCCAAGAATTTCTATATTCTAATGTGACCTTTTCTGATCTTAATTGTGACCTCTCTATTGCATTTTCCTTTCTTATAATATTCTATTAGAAAAATTTATTATAACAGACGTATCCACTTATATAGTGTTTCACGAAAAGGGAAATCTCGCACTTAAAAAAAAAACTCTTGTCTCTAGTTTTTCCATACCTCGCATCGCTCTCTCCCAAGATGTTTTCTTGTCTCGTCTCGCGAGAGTTTTGCAATTTCTCGTTCTCGCAATATGACGTCATAAAAAACAATTCTGCAAAGCTCCAAGTACCGGGTGAGTAATTTTATGCCTTGAAGATAAGATTTGTCGATAATCAGCTTTTGTATTAAGGTATGGTTGGATATCTGGCACGTTTTAAAAATATTTCTAATTATACAGGGTGCGCGTTAAAATTAGGGTGTCATAAATTTAAATTTTTTTAAATGGGACACCCTATATTTGAATACATTTATTATTTCTACGTGTTATTTCATACATTTTTCTTAATGGTTTATTATACGAAAAAGTTATAGGTTTTAAGATAATTCGGCTTATAACAAGAATTTTGCATTTGCAAGCATCTCGTTGTTGTGAAAATGCTATTTTAATTTTGACTCTAAGCAATTCATAATTTTTATACTTACTAAAGAAAGTCAAAAATGAAATATTTGACGTCTCATTTACAGGGTGTTTACTTTCTAGGACCAAAGTGAGAAAACTTCTAATTGAAAAATATCACTTTTATTAAATGAAACACCCTATATATTTTTATGTCATCTTATAGCTCGTCATAAACTCTTCAACTTTCATAAAGAACCTCATATCCCTATCTCTAATAGTTTTTCAAATTATTTTGATATTTCGAGATTTAATGTTCTCGTTATGATGAAGCGGATGAAGGTGTAATAAATAGATTACAAATTTTACAAAATAAAGCAATGCGAATTTTACTTAATATGGATAGATATACAAAAATTAATGTGATGTTAAAAAAATTAGAATGGTTAAATGTAAAAAATTTAGTATTATTTTTGGTTCTAATATTTATTTTTAAAATTCAAAATGATTTGTTACCGCCACATTTAAAGCAATTGACTGTTCTAAATAGTGATCAACATAATTATTTAACACGAAATAACAATAATTTTTTTCTTAATAATTTTTCAAAAAATATTGCATATAAATCAGTTTTTCATTAGGGTCTTATTGAATTTAATAAATTAAACAAGTCAATTAAAAATCAAAAAAGTTTAAAATCTTTTAAAAAAAGTTTAAAATTTTTCTTATTAACTCAACAGGACAAATAAAGTTTCAAAAGGTCATTTAATTCAAAAAATAAATAGGGTATAAACTTGTTAAAATGTATCATGTAGCCACGTGCTAAATAAATCTTTTTACTACTACTACTACTATAGCATCTTGTGCCGAAAATAAAATTTGCAGTGTTCCAGGATGCCAATCAAATCACCATAGCTCCTTAAAACATTGTAAAACACTTAATCTACCTTAAAATTTTCGGCCACTAATGATTTATAGAGAATAATTGATTAAATTGAATAATTGATAAAATTAAAATTAAAGAAATGCATAAATTATGTGAATCTCAAATTACATACATACAGGGTGAAAATGCATCGGCCTTATTGTAAATAATTATTGTTTTTTTTACTACGTACTTTTTCTTTTAAGAAAACTAGCACTATTTTGGCAACAGCACCCCCGTAAAATTATAAATAACGCCAAAACGTTGTGTTATATTAACCTTCATAAACCCGAGCGGGGTACAGAGCTGTACTCCAGACATGAATTTTTGGGTATATTTTCGAAAATAATTTTTTTTACTTAATTTCCTTCGAGCTATGTTTCTTAAATATATATATCTTAATTGGTATACAAAATTTTGAATAAATTGCTTTTTATTGTAACTAATTATAGAGAGTTTTGTTGCTTGGGGTCCAGCTGTTTTTATTATTTCTAATCATTTCATATTATTTTTTCAAAATGTGTTTACTCATTTATCAATGCTGACAACTTTTTTATGTAAAAAATATATTTTTTATAAGCAGAATGTGTTTTATTTTTAATATTCCCTAATTATAACATTAAAAAAATAATACTAAGCCAAAATAAATGTTGGGGTACATTATTTGGACCCCACTCGGTATTTAATGTAAGTTTTTGACCACGGGTTTATGAAGGTTAAAACAGTGATGTGGTAAAGACACAGCTGGAGGACTATAAGATCTAGAACCGACATGTGCGCCAAGGAAGAAGTTCCATCTAATTCACGATCCTATTGACCAGTTACCATATCGTGTATACTGTGAATCATATGGAACTTTTTTTTACTGTTCCACTACATATACATGTAAATAAACAGACCGTATCTTTAAAAGAACCTTTTTTATTTATAAAAGAACATAATTTATACTCTATGACATTTTTATTAATGTCTCTTACGTAAGCAACACGATCACATAAAACTGTTAATTACAGCCGATAAGATTTCTTTATGTTATTGTATGTAAAAAGAAACTTGTGCGGAATTTTTTTTTATTGTTTGAATTGTTTTTTTTTTGTTGTTTGTGAAAATTCTAAGCAAGGAAAAGTAGCCTACAGGCACAGACTATGGCTTTGTTGGCAGCTTTGTTCGACCATTCCATATAAAACTGTTAAAATGCTGAAGAGCTGAAACTGGACCCAGGAACTTGGTTCAATTATTAGCAAATGGATTACTAAACCTACAGTTTGACCAGTAAAGTCCGCATCATATGGGATTTTTTTTTATTAATAACTTTATTCGAAATTTGACTTTGGCATCAAGTTCTGCTTCGATCGAGGGTTATTTCTAAAAATATCCAAAAAAGTTATTAGAAAAAGTTTTTTTAAATGCAGTTTCTAGCTCACATGCAAAATTTTAGCTGCATAAGATAATTTTGATTTTTAACCCATAATTTGTAAGTTGCACCACTTTTGCAAAATAAGACTAAACGCAACCTACATAAAGCTTCTTAGTTTTGATAATGCTTTATTTCAGATACGTTTTCTTTAAAGTAGCGCCATATTAAATGTGTGTTTTTCTACAAAATCAAAATTGGGCTATTAAAATTTCATCGCATGTGATGCAAAGTTTATTTGTTTTTGACCCTGTATATACTGTATAGGGTAACTTCATAAAATAAGTATTTTTGATAACGTAGTTTGTGTCGGAAAGTTATACACCTTAATATTAAGACAAAAAGAACAGTGTCATTAGTAAAGTGTTCATCAAGTGGAAAATAAGTTTTAGTGGTGGGTAAAAAATCAAAATTATCTTATGCAGCTGAAATTTTGCATGTGGGCTAGAAAATCCATTTAAAAAAACTTTTTCTAATCATTTTTTTCTATATTTTCAGAAAACTTTTGAAGTATTTTTTGGAAAAAATTAAAATTTGATAGATGACTACTATTTTTTTGCTTAGTTTTCATCTCGATCGAAGCAGAACTTGATGCCAAAGTCAAATTTCGAATAAAGCTATTAATAAAAACAAATCCCATATGATGATAGATATTGTATTGTCAGCGGTTCTTGATAAGTCTACAAAATTTAAATTAAATCTGACCATTTAAAGTGGATCAAAATCGGGTTCAAAGAAGTCGGTTACGGACAAGCAAACAAACAAGCAAGCAAGCAGGCAAATATACAGATGATATTAGCTTCAGCGTGTTAAAAACACTGTAAATCTGGGTGGTTAAGGATTCCTCTTAAAATAGGTGTCATTGGTTTTTATTTTCATTCCTGAAACATTTCAATTTGCCCTCAATGTCCATAACTACTTCCTGCCCGCCCCATCGTGATTGCTAGGTGTTTTATGGTTACCCATATAATTATAAGTACGTGCTATTACCAGGATACTGCTGCCCGTTGCATTATAAAATGTGGTATATCACATCATGTGCTTTCAGTAGGCATAGCATTAAACTGTATACTTATCTCCCATAAGCAACATTTCAATCGAGATATTGCCTAATCGCGGCGTTATTTTACATAATAATTTAAAACAAATAAACAAAGCGTTCAATATTATACGTTCTTATTAAAACAATGGCGGTATTTATCGTGTTTATGGTTTTAAAAGCATTTTTTTTACGCGTACAATGTTCATTGCAGTAAATAAAATACATAACTGGTTTGTAATTATCAGTGACGACAGAACAAGATAGGCGTCTCATGTCTCATTCTCTTTATCATAACAAGCCGACGAGGCGTCAAATGCATAGGTCCACGAGGTTCAACCACGTGAAAATATACACCAATTTTTACGCTGTTGTTGAACAATCCAAAGAATCAACCCTCTTATGTTATATTTTTTTTTAAATAGTCGCAGATAGACAGAGTTAGAAATATATATATACACAATATACAGTGTCCGCAAGAAAGTCCGCATCAAATGGGATTTTTTTTTATTATTAGGTATAGGTTAAAATTGAAAAAGCAGTTAGTTTTTGCTTACCTAAAAACCAAAAATGACGTATTCTAAAGCAGCTGCACGACTTGCGTTACCTGTCAAATTTGACATTTTTATTAAAATAGGTTTAAAAATGCCCTTATTTATAAAAATATCGAAAGACTTTATTCGAGAAAGTTGTTTATTTAGGCATTTTTGGCCTCTGTACGAAATTTTGACAGTCTAATACAATTTTTATTTTTTGCCAGATTCTTGAAAATTTTGATCAACCCTGGTAGATTAACTTTTATACATCGATGTAAAATCATTTGCCTTTACTTCATTTGTAATCTTAATGCAGTTTTGTGTAAAATTTTTGTTTCCAATTATTTATTTTGCTTCAAAAACTGAAATTGTTATTGATCAGTATGTAATGTTTGATACAAAGTTTATCTAATTACATCAGTTTTGCCAAAACCGACGTTTCTCATTTTTCTTAAGTTAGTAAACAGTTGTACAAAAAGAAAATATTGGGAAGCTTTCGTTGAAATTTTACTTAATTATTATTATTAAATTAAATTAATTATATTAAACTATATTTTTGTTGAATAAAATGTTTCGAGCGATTAATATTTACTCTTTTTGATCCAATATTAATTAAGTAAAATTTCAATGAAAGCTTCCTACTATTTTCTTTTTGAACATCTGTTTACTAACTTAAGAAAAATGAGAAACGTCGGTTTTGACAAAACTGATGTAATTAGATAAACTTTGCATCAAACATTACATACTGATTAATAACAATTTGAGTTTTTGAAGCAAAATAAATAATTGGAAACAAAAATTTTACACAAAATTGCATTAAGATTACAAATGAAGTAAAGGCAAATGGTTTTACATCGATGTATAAAAGTTAATCTACGAGGGTTGATCAAAATTTTCAAGAATCTGGCAAAAAATAAAAATTGTATTAGACTGTCAAAATTTCGTACAAAGGCTAAAAATGCCTAAATAAACAACTTTCTCGAATAAAGTTTTTGGATATTTTGATAAATAAGGGCATTTTCGAACCTATTTTATTAAGAATGTCAAATTTGACAAGTAACGCAAGTCGAGCAGCTGCTTTAGTATACGTCATTTTTGGTTTTTAGGTAAGCAAAAACTAACTGCTTTTTCAATTTTTACCTATACCTAATAATAAAAAAAAATCCCATTTGATGCGGACTTTCTTGCGGACACTGTATAGTTAAACACCGATAGACAGAGATAGATAGAGTTAGAGACAGAGATAGACAGAGATAAATAGAGTTAAACAGAGATGAACATACTTAACAGAAATAGATAGACTAGTATACAGGGTGTCCGGAAAAATGTGGGAAATCTCCCGGATATGAAAAAAACACATGAAAAGAATAGGTACTACAAGTTTATATAAACTTCTTTCGTATCGGCCTCCTCTTCGGAGATATGGGCTCTCAAAGAGCTCCCATGGAATTAAGTTTTTGACACATAATTATTAAACCAACAGGTATATTTAAAAAAAAAATTATGATGTATACCAGGTTTCAAATTACTATCCCAGAAAATGTTGCGAATTACTCACAGCTGCAGGGACGGACTAGCTGTGATACTAATGTGCCCATTTCATGTCGCTAATCCTAACCGTTTTCGGAAAAACGTCATTTTATGGCAATCATGTATTAATATTAAGCAGTTAAAAGTAAACATTTATAATTTATACTTCGGAACAAAGATGTATCCTTTATTGAAATACGCTAAATATAATATGTAAATATGTTAAAAATGACGTTTTTCCGAAAACGGTTAGGATTAGCGACATGAATGAAGAGTACTTAATTTTTAACCAATAGTTAAAGGTATGCAAGAAACGTTGTCCAAAGTTTTTATCATACAGGGCGTAAAAAAATGGGCTTATTAGTGTTACAGCTGGTCCGTCCCTGCAGCTGTGAGTAATTCGCAACACTTTCTGGGATAGTAATTTGAAGGGTCTTACCTGGTATAGATTATATGAAAAAAAATTGAAATATGCCTGTTGGTTTAATAATTATTATGTGTCAAAAACTTAATTCCATTGGAACCCATATCTCCGAAGAGGAGGCCGATACGAAAGAAGTTTATATGAACTTGTAGTATTCTTTTCACGTGTTTTTTTCATATCCGGGAGATTTCCCACATTTTCCCGGACACCATGTATAAATCTAAGCCTCATACCTTGTTAAGGAAGTTGTGAGGGGCATGGGCGCCCATAAGTAGGGGGCGGTGTCCGCCCCTGGATCCTGGCGATTTTTTAGAAGTCACTTTTAATGGAAGAAGTTCTTGATACCGCGGCCACCATACCCTCTCCCATCCCGTCGGAAATTTGCTCTAGCGAATTGACGAAATAAAAAAAAAAGATTTGAGAGAGCTGTTAGAATTTTTCTTGTAATTATCTAGTTGACCATGACTATGTACCAATAGGTACAGTGGCGGATTCAGGGGGAGGGGTACAGGAGCTTTAGCCCCCCATGACCTAATAATAAATAAAAATATTGATAAATTCCTCCCATGAGGAAACAATTCAATTTTACAAATTAATTTTAGGCTATTGAAACCTATGAAAATGCGCATTTTTATACAAATGGGGAGATAATGGGGATTCCAACCCCCCCCCCCCCTGATCTCCAGAAATGTCACAATTATCCGTTGACAAATTTGAAACTTTACAATTAACAAATACAATTTTACTGGTTTGATTCTTATAATTTTTTTTTTCATTATGCTGACCTGTGTCATTTAAAGCCGTAGCTTTAGGGGGGGGGGGATTATTGGGGTCCAACCTCCCGCACCATGTCCATAAAGAATCTGATAAATATTCTGTCCCCCCCCCCCTATCCCTGCAAATCCCATCATGAATATTTGGATAGATCATATTATATTGAAAAGTATAATAAATAACTTATATTTCATATTAATATTTTATCAATTTTTTTAATTAATTACATTTTATCCCTTTTATATGTAAATTTTTTTATTTTGCTGAATTCTTAATAAATTCTTTAAAATTTTACTCCTGCGCATTGCCTGTGGTACTTTCCCGCTGCGTTAACAGAATATCAAGAACAAACTCATTCTGAACCACCCCGCAATTTCTCACACTGGCTACGGCTTTGATTGTAGTCCCTTGACTTTATCCTAGATCCAGCACGGAATAGGTATCTGATAGTATAATATAATTACTAGGATTATTGGTTTCCTGCTTTACTATCTATAATAAAAACGAACAACTATATATAAAATAGAGGTGAGTAATGTTATTTGTAAATAGTTACTGGTATTTCTGTTTGTGTTGACATTTTATTGCTTCTATTACACCATGGAGTGCAATAATTGCTGCTAACCGCAACGAGTGAAATGTGATTGCTAAATTTTCATATTTTAGCATTGATTTATAAAATATAGATAAGAGTTACCAGCAAAAAGAATATAATATACAGTATGCAGTGCCAGGAAAATCCCAGGAAGAAGAGAGATTTGTCAAACAAGTTTAAAATCATTTTAGAACTGTGGAACGGAGCAATGACTTTTATAATAACGACTTTTGGTCCAGTTGAACAGGTTATGGTTAACCAATAGCATTTTTTTTTATAGGTTTTGTTTATCAACCGTTCCTTTGATTAACTGGTAAAAATTATGAAATGCGCAATTATAGGTTATGATGAGGTCCAAACCAAGAATTAATTTAATCGCCCAAAGAGCAACAGTTAACGACCACCGGTCACGATTAAATTGTTAAAAAGTAGTTTTTTTTAAGAAATGGTATTAAAAGTACATAACCTTCCATAATCATTTTCCCTTTAAAATGTTTGTACTGTATCCAAATCCAGATGAGCCAGATATTCACAACAATAACTTATAGTTCCAGCAAGACGGAGCACCAGCCCATTACACACGCCCGGTGCGTAAGTACTTGGATACAGTCGTTCCTGGCAAGTGGATTGGTCGACGGGGTCCAATAGAAGGCCGGCAAAGTCACCAGATTTGACCCCGCTAGATTTTTTTCTGTGGGGCTATTTAAAATGTAAAGTATACTTTAACAGACCTAACAATATTGATGAACTTAAAGCTCGAATAAGGCATGAGGTTAGATTACTAGAGCCCCAGGTAATCCATAATGTTTTGGAAGGATTCGATCGACTTACATATTGCCAGGAAGTTGGTGGCGGTCAATTTTAACATTTATTAAAATAAAATTTAATATAGTCTATGTAAATATTATAGACTAAATAGATGTAAAGAGTTCATTTTTAATTGTAGTTTTTGTACCAGAAAAAATGTCATTATATCGAAAACTGTTGATCTTGGAGATATGGTATGTTATACAAAAAGTGTTCAGAACCTGTATACACATTTCCTATGTCAAAAAAATCGCAAGTAAAAATAATAATCGACATGTTCAAGCGTTTTTCCAGAAAATAATCACCTGAATTTTAAACGAATTTATTCCAACCTTTTGGAGCTCACTGTATAAAATTCCCACAAAAGTAACAATAACAAGAGGGGTGATGTTTTAATTAGACGAACACCACAAAACTGACACCTCGCAAAAATGTATTACTTTTTTCCTTGTATAATATAAATACCTATTTTGCTTTTTATAAGTAAATACTAAAAGGAATAAATGTTGTTTTCGTCTTTTTCTTCAGTTTTATAATGTTTTCACATACTTATTTTGGTAGGTACGAATCTGTAAATATTTTATTTTATAAATAATAAAATTAGTACCTACTCTATATCTTTACAAAATATTCAGATTCTTTTACAAAATTTACCAGTGGCGAAGGCGAAGGTAAAATAACTTAGTCCGGTTCTGTTTCTGTAGCCAACCGCTTAACGTAACATATACCAGACTTCAACAGGGTGCCATTAATGACAAGTGATGCGGCGAGTATTTAAATTAATTTGACTTTATAAACAGTGTCACCAGTAAACTCCGCATCATATGGGATTTTTTTTTATTTATTTATTTTATTTATTTATTCAAATTACAAACAATAGCAATACAGCCGGTGGTTGTATATTAGTTACATAACATTTAAAACAAACATAAGTAAATACAAGTAAAAAACATATTAGACAACATTTAAAACCATGTAAATGTTAAAATACAGAGAATAATAAAAAAGTAGGTATATACTAAGAAGGAACATGTTTGCATCTACTTATATATAATAATATATGTCCTTTAGTCCCGTCAAATCTTTATTCTGATCTAATTAAAGACTTAAAAGAAGCCAAAGAGGGCATTCCTCCCTCAAAAATTGACAGGCTATTCCAGAGATCGATTCCAACCCCCAAAATAGAAAACAAACCAGTGTTTGTACGCCAGAAGGGCTTTTTGATTTTAAATTGATGATCTGATCGCGATCGATAGGTGGCGTTAGCGACAGCGCGATTCAAATCCAGCAGTGCGCTAAAACGGTTGTAAATTTTGTACACTAATATCCTTACAAAATATTCACGTCTGACCCTCAGCGTCTGCCAGCCCAGCTGTTTCATGGCCTCCGTCGGACTAAAATCGCGCCCAAAGTTCAAAAATACCCAACGAACCGCCCTACGCTGGACCATCTCTAATTGGTCACTTAAGGTTTGCTGATGCGGATGCCAAACAGTAGCACAATATTCCAGGCAAGGTCGCACAAGAGATATATAAGCCTTTGCCCTAGTCTCCGGCTTCGCCTTTCTGAGGTTTCTCATAACAAAATTGAGAATCTGATAAGCATGTGAAACAGTTTTTCTTATGTGAACAGACCAGTTTAGTTTACTTGTAAGCGTAACCCCAAGGTATTTGAGCTCGCTTACAAGTTTAATGGGTATACCATGCAGAATATAATAATTATAATAGACTTATTTCGTACCGAATGATATATTATACGATTTTTTCGTATTTATAATAGCTTTATTCGAAATTTGACTTTGGCATCAAGTTCTGCTTCGATCGGGATGAAAATTAAGCAAAAAATAGTAGTCGTGTGATTCGCATTATATGTCAAATTTTAATTTTTTCCAAAAAATAATTCAAAAGTGGGGTTATTTTTGAAAATATCGAAAAAAGTTATAAAAGAAGTTTTTTTTAAATGCAGTTTCTAGCCTACATGCCAAGTTTCAGCTGCATAAGATAATTTTGATTTGTACCTGTATTCTGTAAATTGCACCACTTTTGCAAAATAAGAGTCAACGCAACCTACATGAAACTTCTTAGTTTTGACAATGCTTTATTTCAGATATATTTTCTTTAAAGTAGCGCCATATTAAATGTGTGTTTTTCTACAAAATCAAAATTATTAAAATTTCATCGCATGTGATGCAAAATTAATTTGTTTATGACCCTGTATAAGGTAACTTCATAAAAGTATTTTTGAAAACGTAGTTTGTGTCCGAAAGTAAAAAAATGAAAAATAAAGTAAAGGGGTTTAAATTAAATCGTTGAAAATAGATAAACTTTACGTTAAGTTAAACTAAAATTTATTTTCCACTTAATGAACACTTTATTGATGACACTGTGTTTTTTTCTCTTAAAATTAAGGTGTATTACTTACTTACTTACTTAGTATTACTTACTATTAAAACTTCCCGCCTTTTGAAAATGTCCTCTTAAAAAATCGGTCGAAATTCTCCGACGAAAAATATGTGCCTCCAGCGGCTCGCCGATATGATAAACGAACGGCGTTCAAATTTCTCGCTGTCCTCCAAAAGATTAAACGAACGGGCGCGGAGCAATCAGACAAATCTGATGGTAAAACCGAAGTCGCCTATTATATTCGAAACAAAAACAACGCATGTTTTAATTAATCAGAACGGCAACGTTGTACGGACGTTTGTACTACGCGTGACGCAACATTTTTGATATTCATTCATTATCTAACGTTACAGAATGTTCGTCGAGCAAAACCTCAGTTGATTGTTTGAAATATTGAGCCTAATGAATAAAAATGTAGCAATTGCTTTTTCTTATAAAATCGAAGTAATTTCTTGAAAGCCAATGAATAAAAACTAAAGTAATTGCTTTTGAGTCCAGCGATCGCTTAAAAGTGCAGGAATTGCTTCTAGTCAATGCTTTTTCTTAAAAAATAGAAGCAATTGCTATCGTGTCCTTAAAATGTGATGAATGAATTAAAGAATTGCTTTTTCTAGTGTAGCGATTGCTTTCAACTTTTTAAGGTAGGTCGACCTCTGCATCATTTGCTTGGTAGCAGTCAACTTTAGTTATCCGCGGCATACACGTGCATGCGTTGCTCTTAATTTGTGTCTTCAATTATGGCTGAATATAATAATATGAACGTCCATAAAAGAAAAATTTGCAGTGTATGTAAAAATTGCAGATATGATGATTTCAGAAAGTAATATCGTTTTGACTGCGAAAATGTTGAGTGGATGGCAAATTATTTTTTGACTGACTGACTGACTGAAGGCGAGGGGGTCGCCTTTAAATAAGATTAAAGTCTTACTGCGGAAATTGTCGGATCCGGGCTTTCAAAATTCTGTAGGTGAAGAACTCGGTGTTCACCAAACTACTGTCTGTAAGACATACACTTCTGTAATGGATGCAGTTTTGGAGAAGGCCAATATTTTTATTAAATATCCTACATGTGCTGAAGCTGTTGTGGAAGCTAAACGGTTGTGGTCAGAGAGATTTATTTATGTTCCTTCAATTTGTGAACGAATATTAATTGCTTGTCTTTAATTTCTTCATCACTACTACATATCACTTTCCTCATTTTCACTGAAATCTGCCATGTCAAAAATATAAGTTTCCTATTTTCCACAAAAACGTAACAAATTACTTTTGTACTAAATACATAGACCAACGTTGTTGTATTTACGTCCACTCTTTTGCAAATTAGGCACCAAACTGAACATGAAATCTATAATTTGAACAAGTGGATAAGCCACGTCTGAACTTGTGTTGAATAAGCATTTTCTACAGAGGTGTAAGAAAAACAGCAATTGCTTCAAAATTTTACTCATATCCAGATCTAGCAATTGCTTTTACTTATAGCATTTGCTAGTCAAGCAATTGTTTTTACTAAAAAGTAATTGCTTCAAGTAATTAATTAATTTTTATTCATTAGGCTCATTGGATACCCCGACTGCCATCTAATTTCCAGTTCATTACAATTGTGTTACTGAGACTGTGAGGTAAGAGGAATGTTTTAAACTGCGTAAGGTCATAAAGGTAATATTATACACATTTTTATTAGGTCTATGGTAAGGTTAATCTTCTGTTCGGATGTTTTGTCTAACATATTTGTTGTCCTTTTTTAAAATAAATTAAACTGCTTTCAAATGTTCACTTGTAGACCATGAAAAATGAAAAATGTATACATTGACAAAAACTAAAACATACATTTAGTGTTACGCATGCTAATATCTTGGGAAATAGCGGCGACGGACGTGTTTCCGAAAATACATTTAAGAATATTTTAATTCCATTAAATTGGGAACGGAAATAATAATATGTGCGGCGAATTAGGTGCGGATTTCTTCATTATTGCCACAAATTAAAGACAAGTTTTTTTTTAATAATAATTAGTAAAGGGCGGAATATATGCAAAATGCATATACAGTGTGACCAGTAAAGTCCGCATCATAAGTATAGGATTTTTTTTATTAATAGCTTTATTCGAAATTTGACTTTGGCATCAAGTTTTGTTTCCATGAAGATGAACATTAAACAAAAAGATAGTAGTCACGGAATTCGCATTATCTGTCAAAAATTTTAATTTTTTCCAAAAAATAATTTAAAAGTGGGGTTATTTCTGAAAATATCGAAAAAAGTTATAAGAAAAAGTTTTTTTAAATGCAGTTTCTTGCCTACGTGCAAAATTTCAGCTGCATAAGATAATTTTGATTTTTTACCCATATTTTGTCGTTGTAAACGTGTTTTTGGTACATCATTGTAATTAATTTTTTGGAAACTGCACTTAAATAATAAAAGACTATTTTTACTTTTTTTTTGACATATCTTAATGACAAATTTTAATAAAGGGGTTTTAAATTAAATCGTTGAAAATAGATAAACTTTACATTAAGTTAAACTAAAATTTATTTTCCACTTAATGAACACTTTACTGATGACACTGTGTTCTTTTTTGTCTTAATATTAAGGTGTATTACTTTCAGACACAAACTACGTTTTCAAAAATACTTATTTTATGAAGTTACCTTATACAGGGTCAAAAACAAATAAACTTTGCATCACTGCGACCATAATAGCTCAATTTTGATTTTGTAGAAAAACACACATTTAATATGGCGCTAATTTAAAGAAAATGTATCTGAAATAAAGCATTGTCAAAACTAAGAAGTTTTATGTAGGTTGCGTTGAGTCTTATTTTGCAAAAGTGGTGCAATTTACAAAATATGGGTAAAAAATCAAAATTATTTTATGCAGCTGAAATTTTGCATATGGCTAGAAACTGCATTTAAAAAAGTTTTTCTACTAACTTTTTTCATATTTTCAGAAATAACCCCACTTTTGAATTATTTTTGGAAAAAATTTAAATTTGACAGATAATGCGAATCACGTGACTACTATTTTTTGCTTAATTTTCATCTCGATCGAAGCAGAACTTGATACCAAAGTCAAATTTTGAATAAAGCTATTAATGAAAACAAATCCCCTATGATGCGGGCTTTACTGGTCACACTTTATTGTGCATTTTTTGCCTGAATTTAAGTGCATATAATCCGCCCTTATTTTATTTTTTGCTGGCCTTATTTACAGAGATGGCGAAAAATTAATGACACATTTTCGTTGCCACTTTTTATTTTCTATATCGTGTTGTTATCAAATATTGATTCTGACGATTCGTCTTTCGGGTACCATCGTCAGATATGCTTTTTTAAATACGGACCTGTATTTTTTATTGCAGTTTTGTAAACCTGTTATTATATATATAATAATGCAAGACTACTTTATTGAAAAATCAACGTTTCGACCCCAATACTAACATCTTCATTATGTATTATCGTAAACGGTAGGAGACACGCCAAAGGTGAAATGACGACTAACATTTCTTTAATAAATTTGTAAAATTCCGATTTCCTCCGAACAAATTCGTATGTGACCGAAAATTTCAGTTTCTGTTTTTTTTTGTGACGTAATCTACGAATATCCGAGCGTATTAGCTCGGTTTCACACATCGATATTATCGGTGTCGGGCATCCCTTTTCCTCATACCGATATAGAAACGTCGTTATCATAGAAGATTTTAAACTCAGGCAAATCCACCTGGTTTCATTGCGGAACTCGCGAGAAATCTGATGGACTGTTGCATTTAACGTCTTGTCGGCATATTATGATATATAGATAATGATGTCTATCTAGCTTTATTGTCGTTGATTACAAGTAGTAGTATGCGCCTAAGGCATTCGATTGTGTTAACCACAGAATATTGCTGGTGTTAGTGCCACTGCCCTGAATTGGTTCGTGGTTCCCTTCCTATCTTTCTGAAAGGTCTCAGGTAGTTCGAGGCCAGTCATTTGATTCTTCTAAGTTGAACATCCAGTGTGGGGTAGGGGTACCTCAAGGTTCTGTACTTGGCCCGATTTTATTCCTATTGTATGTTAATGATTTGCCTTCCATTGATATCAGTGGTATCTTTACTTTATTCGTCGACGATACTACTATCTTGTAGTGTAGAAAAACGCAGAAGAGTTAAGGCTAATTGTGTAGAACGATTTACTGCTTGTCAAACAATGGTGTAATGCGAACCGATTATGTTTTAATATCACCAAAACTAGTATTCTCACTTTTAGGTTTTCTTTTTCTGATTTAACTATGACAGATAATTTTGTTAAAAACTCGGGCGTGGCTAAATTTTTTGGTGTTTAAATCGACGACAAACTTAAGCTTAAGGACCACATTCTTGCATTGAATGGGAGACTAGCGTCCGGTTCTTACGCAGTGAGAGTTGTCTCAAGAGACTCGGGGAAGAGTGTGGGTAGAATGGTTTATTTTTTACTTGTTGAGAGTCACTTGAGGTATGGTATTGCTTTTTGGGGATTTAGTAGTAAGGGCCTATTGGGCTCTACATTGGTTATGCAAAAGAGGGCATTAAGATACTTCTGTGGTGTTAATTGTCATACTCACTGTAAACCTTTATTTGTCAGGGAAAATATTTTAACTTTGATTGGAATTTTTATCTTGGAAACGGCCTGCCTTATTCATAAAAATATAAAAATATGCTATTTACAGCTCCTATAACATGCGTACTGTGAATGATATTCCTCTTCCTATACCAAAAACAACTCTGACCAAAAATTCCTTGAAATTTAAGACCATCGAAATTTATAACCACATACCACGCGGCAGGTGAATGATAACAGGATTTTTAAGCAAAGACTAAAAAGGCAACTAATTACTAGACCCTACTATACTATCCAGGAATTTTACAATGATAATATCTCGGCATTCCCTTTAATTTTTTTTTTAAACTTTGAGTAGTGTATATTCTTGCCAGATTTTTTGTAAGATTAAGCTTGTCTTAGTCTTGGATTGATTTGTGTGTAAATTTTTGACCATAACAATTTTGTTGTCTCATAAGGTGTGATTATTTATTTATTTATTTATCTATTTATTGGATTACTTTTTCTTACTTTATATAGTGAACATTTTAATTTCCATAACAGTGTTAATACTGTCCAAAGCTTTGTTAACAAGATAGCGTATTGTGATTTGATTTGATTCATTATTAAATGGCTCTAGATAAATCAATTTAAATTAAACCTTGATTAATGGACAGTTCGTTGAAAATATCTACCTCCGATTTTTATCTGCCCCGTCCACTTTTAATTCTTTATTCAAAAATAAACATTTCCGATTAATCAAATCCTTATTACGACCACGATCGGTAATGATATTTACTTTCGCTAAAAAAAACTACAACTAGATCCTATCCGATTAATCTCTTATGGGAACAGATTCGCTACTGCGAAATTTCTATTAATATTAATTGGCATATTGTTTCATTTCAGCATAATTATAATCTTTTTGTTAAAATCGATTCACATCCTCCTTCACTATTTATTACTGGACTCTCGAGTTGAGAGAAAAATAAATACAATAATGCTGTTCCTATTTTTTAAAATCAAATAGACACGCATGTTGTGTACTTGTGTACCGACCAGATCAGGGTCTCTATTCTTGAAACTGCGGACTAACCTGGGCCTGCCCTAGGCGCAGGCGCAACAGGCAGTCGCCTGGGGCGTAATGTCGATTACATGGTACACTGAGAAAAATGATCTAATAAAACCAACAGGTTTGCTAAGACTAGTGATGTAAAATTCTCGGTAATAATCTTTTGGAGAATATTCTCGAGAATATTCTCAAGTTGGAGAATTTTCTGAGAATGGTAAGGAAACCGCTAGAAATAGCAATAAAAAGAAATTAAAAATTACCTATTCTTTTTTGATTTGATTAACATACCTTCCCAAGAATAACTAAAAACTAAACAAAAAAACAGTCAAATAAAGAAAGATCACATTTAACTATTAAAAACATACGAGTATACGTTCGCGCTTCTGGGGGATTTCCCTGAATCACTGTTGCAGACGTAAAACAGTGTTGCCAGAGTTATAGAAAATGTTAGGGAAACTCAAAATTTTAAAAATCATTGCAAAAATTTTCAGTGTAAATCGAGGCGGTGTAAATTATGTAGAAAAACTTTTCTAGAGAATATTCTCGGGAGAATTTTCTTACAGAGAATATTCTCGAGAATATTCCCGTTCTCGAGAATATTCTCTCGAGAATATTCTCCTCTCACATCACTAGCTAAGACATAGTTTCTGTTGATAGCTTATTTTTTATTAACCCATATTAAATAAATTGCTAGAGCATCAAACCCGTTTTAGTGTTATATCAATTCCAGATTTGCTAGAACAGTGTTTTTATTGGTAGTAATCAGTTCCATTAGCAGTAATGAATGAACCACTTTTAATACTGCGATTTTGTTATGAAATAAATTGTATCTTCTCTACATTTAAGAAAGCAGAACAGCGTCCCCAAAAACGAATTGTATCCGTTAGAACCTATAATCCACCAAGACGTTGGTGGCGAATGGTAGCGATCGGCAATTGCCGCGCGCCGTAGTATTAGTTTCAACGTATTTGTTGCGCAGGTCACATCGTTCCTCGGAGTCTTCTAGGGGTCCTGGCTGAATTTCCAATACCTGTTTTAATTAATTTATTTTTACTTTGTATATATTTAAGTTCTTTTAAACTTTGCATGTCCAATAAAGCAATAGAAGATTCTTATTTCGCACAACCCATCATTATTCATGGACCTTATAATTTATGGACGAATTTAAACATCTTAGTAAACCATGTTGCATAATAGATAATCATATAGTACAATGTTAAACGACAAGAACAATTTCACACTAGAAGCTATTTAAATTTTTGAGAACTACAGCACTGATTTTTAGTGGTAAGTATTTACCTTATTAACCGTAGCAAGCAAATATTATTATGAGTAATGTCAAGTTTCATTACAACTGCCAGTCGGAACTAAAACAGTATATAAAACCAGATTACACCCTCAATAGAACTTGATAATTTACTGTGAGTATTCAGAGCAATAATCGCTATAAACCGTTCTATGGTAGCATTAACACCTATTTTCTATTGGCTAAATTACCGTAATATTATCACTACACAACGGTCTAGCAAATGTTCGTTGTCTTACAGTAGGAAAGCGCGTTGCTGTCACATAAAGTATTAAAGAGTTTTATAAAGAGTATGTAAATTCTTATAAGGAATAGAAGACTCTTTCTCAGTGTACAGTTTTGCGTTCAAAAATGATTGGATGTATAAATTATTCAAAGCAGAAAATTAATAACAATAATAATAATAATAATAATAATAATAATAATAATAATAATAATAATAATAATAATAATAATAAAAATAAAAATAATAACAATAATAATAATAATAATAATAATAATAATAATAATAATAATAATAATAATAATAATAATAATAATAATAAAAATAATAACAATAATAATAATAATAATAATAATTGTCTGTATTTTTTGTTTCCATTTTACTGATGAAAAAGGAAAAAAATCATTTGGCAACAAACAGGTCAATGAATAAAATAAAAAAATAACCAACAATGATTCACGATTAACTCGATGAAAAAATCGATTTTAATGCCTTGATTTTATATAATGTTCTTATGCAAAATAACTCGGACAATCGTTAAAACTTTCTCGATTAGTTTTGGAATATTTTACAACATCGTATCTCGCGTGATTCAGTAATTTTTATGTTTGATCGCGTTTTGTTTTACGAAAGAACTTTCGAAAGAAAATAAAAAGTATTATAAGTTGTTAGTCATTAATTTATTAACTAATTGGCGATCATTAGAATAAAAAAAAATTAAAAGTTTATTTGGTAACATTCAAATCAGATTACTCCACTCCCTGAGAACGGCACGTTTCCTTCCGTGATTCTTTTTAGACCCTACCTAGAACCTATAATAATAAACACCGTTGTAGCTAGGAGGGGAGATGGGGTACAAGGGCATTTGCCCCCCAAAAGCCATAAATAATATCAAAAAAATAGAAAATAGCTAATCAGCACATTTTGTTATTAACCTGTAAGTAACAAAAACTTTTAATAATGTAAAAAAGAAAACCATTTTTTTTATTCTTTATAAGTAGTTAGGTTTCTTCTCTAAAATTTAATTAAAAAGGCATAAATTTGTGTAAAGTGGTCTAGTAAGTAGTAACACATTTGTAATTTAGGCCTTTCTTTGGGGGAAAATAATTTTTAAAGTGGGACATTTATACTAACACATATTATAGTATATTTTGAAAGGATAATGGGAAAATCTGCTACATGAAAAACAGCGTTTAAGGATAGGTCACTATTTTTTTTTATCATAGTTTAATAAAATTATTATACAATTAGGTTAAAAAAAATTAGAAATAGTATTATGGGATACAGTAAAACAAAGTTGAACTTGTAAATTTCCACTACTTATATTTACTAGAAAATGACATGTTTCGCTAACACTGTAGCTTCGGCAGATGACCATGATTTAATAAAGGAGAAAAATAAAAATTGGGTGCAATAAAATTTTAATTATTGAAGATATAAATAAAAACAGTGGAAGGGTAAATCCAACAGAGGGTTCAAAAATTAAATTAGGTACAATATGGATAATTTACAAAATCCTAAGTAGGTATATGGTCACAGAATAAATTTAACAAAGGTGAACTATTTAAATCTAATTGGTCATTAGGTAACAGGTCCGTATTTTTAAGTTTATTTAATTCCATAGATTCTAACAAATTTAGTTTTAAGCCTTTGTTTTCTGTATGTAAGATTTTAAAGGAAGGATCGAAATTATGTTGATAATCAAGTAAATGGTTAGCATAGTTTGAGTATGTTTTATTTTTTAGAAAACTGTTATAATGTTCATGTATTCTTTTGTCAAAATGTCTACCCGTTTGGCCAATGTATGTTTTAGGACAATCTTTGCATTTTAATTTATAGACGCCTGCTTTTTTGTTTTTATCGCTTTTAGTTTTATTAATTTTTATAAATTGACTTAAAGAGTTATTAGTTTTATAACAGACATGTATATCAAGTTTGTTAAGACAATTGCCAGCTACTTTGCTAGGTTGTCCAAAGAAAGTGACAAGTTGTCACAGGCTTAAAACTGAATTTGTTAGAATCTATGGAAATAAATAAACTTAAAAATACGGACCTGTTACTTAATGATCAATTAGATTTAAATAGTTCACCTTAGTTAAATTTATTCTGTTGACCATATACCTACTTAAGATTTTGTAAATGACCCATTTTTGCATCCTTTTGCACCAAATTTAATTTAATTTTTGAACCCTCTGTTGGATTTTCCCGCTATTGTAACCCTTCTACTGTTTTTATTTACATCTTCAATAATTAAAATTTTATTGCACCCAATTTTTATTTTTCACCTTTATTACATCATTGTCATCTGACGAAGCTACAGTGTTAGCGAAACATGTCATTTTTCTAGTTAATATAGTGGAAATTAACAAGTTCAACTTTGTTTTACGTATCCCATAATACTATAATTATGGATTTCCACCAAGAATCGGCTGAATTAATTAAAAATTAAGAAATTGACATTATTTTAAGAACATAAATCAAAATTTTATGCAATCGGTTAAACATTAACAAATTAGGGAAGAGAAACCAAAAATTTTTATGCTAATCTTATCGTGGAATATTAATTTTAAGTGTCACATTTTAAATAAATTGTTTATATACCGAAATTATAAGCAGCTTATTCCAATACCACTGAAATTTGGCACTATCAATGTTCTACCATAGCTTTTGGGTATTTTATATTAGTTTCATCATCATGTTTTACGGTATTCAAGAAAAAAATAACAGTGAATAAGTGATGCTATACAGAAAATAGTTCCCAGAGTGTATCCGGAAAGTTCTCTGCGATGTTTTCTGACAGACCCATTCCAAGCAAACAACAATCCTGAATATTGTTGGTAATTTTCGTATATAATATCATAAGAGAGAAAATTTCGCCGGTAAAATTTTCAACTGGTATGAAAGTTTGTCGCTTTGCAATTTTGCGAATGAAATTTTTGTCAAAAATTTCACGAGCAAAATTACCCAAAAGCAACAAAATTAAATAAAACCAAGAGAAAATTTTGCCGATACAAAATTTTATCTCGAATGATATTCGACAAGACTATTTCACGAGAAGACAATAAAAACACACTGTTTATTTAGCAAACTAGAAACTTTATTTATTTATTACTAATATTAGACGTACAGTTGTTATATAAACAGCGTTTTAAACACCTGTTTAAAACGCTGTTTAAAACACCTAATAAAACATCAGGTCGTGTTTAAAACATGTTTAAAACATCTGGTTTAAAACATTTTGTTTTAAACATAACAACCCTGGCTGTAGTGTTCTATACTTCGCCATTACCCTTCTTTATATTAAAGGCGTAATCTTCGAGGATTTTCGCCAGTTCCATCACAGTAGTACATTTTTACAGGTTATAATTTCTTACCATTAGAAACTCTTTTGAATTTCTGTGTGTTAAGTGGAATATTATCAGCTATCGATTTTTTTTATTTCTTGAATAGATTGGCACCTAAATATTGCATTTTCGTTTAAATTGTTCATTTTGTCTTTTTCAAACCAGGATGATATTTGTCAGACTAAAAATAGTTTTTACCTGACATCTATCAGAATTATGCCGCTGAAAAACCATCTTGATTTTGTCCAAGTGTATATATTTAAGAGTATTTCCACTAGAAAACGTTGCTATGATATTTTGCGAGTATAAAACACTCTAGTGAAATAGTCGCATATTAATCTTACAGGTAGGAAGATTTCCGAAAAAATGTTGTTGTTGGCATAGCAACATGTCAAAATGTAAGTGTCTGATTGCCTAAAAATGACAGGTATCACTGGATAGCCAAAGGTTTAAACTTTGTTCGTCTTGTAACAGGTTTTTAATTCGGGCCTTTCTTTTGGAGAAAATCATTGTTAAAATTGCCCTACTTATATTAACACACATTATAGTATATTTTGAAAACGAAAGGGTTATCGAACAATCTGATAAATGAGAAACAGAGTATATAAGGATGGGTATTTCTATATTTTTAAATTGAAGTAAATGGTATGTGCAGTTTCGGAGAAATTCAGTTGCAGCCGAGGTTAAAAATTGGGTTAATTTAATATGCGATGATGCACCCTTAAAGGTATTTAATTTAGATATTATACTGTTTGCATATGCTGTAGGGACTATAGAGCATACATTTGTCAACCTCTGTGCTCTTAATTGAGGTCACAATCTAATTTATGCACACTAACTTATGCACACTAACTTATGCATTTAAAACATTCTATTATAGGTACAATTAAATTAGGAATTGGTTAGAAAATATCGTGGTGGGTATTTGGAATGCATTAGTTTCATAATTAAATAAAAAACAGTTATTTATATTTTTCTTTTCTTTTATAAGCCACTTCAATTAATGAATCATGCTTAATTTAGTTATTAGCAGTGCAATATTGAACCGAACCCATAAATACAAACCTTGATTCAGGGTGAAGGATTAATATTTGGGTCAGTCGAAATTGGCATTTTTTGGTTTAAAAAGAGATCGTGGCAACTTTTGTTGGGTAGTAATCGTCTATACAGGGTGTTCAGGAAAATGTGGGAAATCTCCCGGATATGAAAAAAAACCGTGAAAAGAATACTACAAGTTCATATAAACTTCTTTCGTATCGGCCTCCTCTTCGGAGATATGGGCTCCCAAAGAGCTCCCATGGAATTAAGTTTTTGACACATAATTATAATTATGTGTAATAATTATTATTATTAAACCAACAGGTATATTATAATTTTTTTCATATGATCTATACCAGGTAAGACCCTTTAAATTACTATCTCAGAAAGTGTTGCGAATTACTCACAGCTGCAGGGACGGACTAGCTGTGACACTAATGTGCCCATTTTTTTACGCCCTGTATGATAAAAACTTCTGACAACGTTTCTCCCATACCTTTAACTTTTGACTAAAAATTAAGTACCTACTCTTCATTCATGTGGCTAATCCTAACCGTTTTCGGAAAAACGTCATTTTTAACATATCTACATCATGTATATTTAACGTACACACAACCAAACTTATATGGAATCACTCAGTATTTGTGACTAAAATATTTTCTAGGGAAAAAACTTGGTATGCTAGTCAAAGATAAAGTTTTTTGCTGTAAAAATAAACATGCTAACAAAAAATAAACGACTGCCTATTATTATAATCTTTTAAATTTTGTGTTCAGTAGTAAAATCACATTACTTCTGTAATTTTATTTCGGTCCAAAGAAGATAATAATGCCTTATGTTGGACTAACAGATGTGCAGAGGGGGAAAATTGTTGCTCTCGTTGAACAAGGAATGCCCCAAAGAGGCGTAGCAGAGGTAGTAGGCGTTACCCAGGGTCTTGTATCAAAAACGTATGCAAGGTATTTGGAATTAGGAACTCTCAAGAATATGCCTAGAAAAAGTCGTCAAAGAGTTACAACTGAACAACAGGACCGCTTTGTGTGCCAAATTGCTAAAAGAAATCCGAATGTTTCTCATTCAGAGCTGAAACGAAAACTTCTAGAAGCTACAGGTGTAAATGTTTCAGTTGAAACTATACGAAAAAGATTTCGTGCTCGAGGGTTGTACAGCAGGAGACAGTTACGGGTTCCAGAGTTGTCCAGGCAAAACAAAACTGATCGGCTAAATTGGTGCCTTCAACACCAAAACTGGGCAGTTGAAAATTGGCAAAATGTTCTTTTCAGATGAGACCAGAATTGGCATTAGATCAGATGATCGTCGAGTTCTGGTTCTCAGAGCTCCAGGAAAACAAGCTAGACTTCAGGCTGCCAGATCTATCCCAAAATATAAAGAAGGAACCGTAATGTTTTTTGTTTTGGGGAGGTATTATGATGGAAGCGAAAACTCCTTTGCTACCTCTCCAACAAACTTTAACCGGTCGGAGGTATGTTGATTTGGTGTTACAGCCTTGGTGAGGTGCAGTTGGGGATAATTTCATCTTTATGCAAGATAATGCACCTCCTCATACTAGCAGAGTCCTTCGAGAATTTCTTGAAACGGAAGGTTTCACAATTTTAGACTGGCCTGCATGTTCACCGGACTTAAATCCAATTGAATACTTGTGGGACCAGCTTAAAGAAGGATTAGAGCTCGTCGGGACAATCCAGGAAATATTGCACAGCTTATTCAAGCAGCGTTAGGAGAATGGGAAAACATACCGCAAAAAAATGTTAACAATTTAATCAGAAGTATTCCAGCGCGAATTGAAGATTTCATAAGGGCTAGAGGAGGCAATACGGATTATTAAAATTAATAATTTTCTATTCTTTTTTCTCGTTTTTTACTAATTAATTTAAATCTTATTAATTTTCAGAAAACAAAAAAAAACCGTTATGCTTCTTTTGTCAATTATAATTATTTCTTTAATTCGTATGTGAAAATTTTTTGATTAAAATATTGGGTAAAGAAAGAATTTTATTTCTAAATAAATAATTTTCATATATTCCATACATAAGAAAAAATATTAGGTGATTCCATATAAGGTTGGTTGTGTGTATTTCAATAAAAGATACATCTTTGTTCATATAAATTATAAATGTTCACTTTTAACTGCTTAATATTAATACATGATCGCAATAAAAAGACGTTTTTCAGAAAACGGTTAGGATAAGCGACATGAGTGAAGAGTAGGTACTTAATTTTTAGTCAATAGTTAAAGGTATATAAAAAACGTTGTCCAAAGTTTTTATCATGCAGGGCGTAAAAAAAGTGGGCACATTAGTGTCACAGCTCATAAATGTAAATGTAGATATGAGAGAAGTAAAAATAGACTTCCTTCCTTGACCAAACATTTTAAACAATCCGATTATTACAAATTGTTTTACATTCGATCCTTATTTAAACCTACTAATTATATAAATAACACTTAATAGCAGCGTATAAAAGCGTGGAATAAAATCCACGAGAAAGTTGTCACCGGGTGACTGTTATAATGGCAGCGAGCGAGCCCGAGCGAATTACAGTTTATGCAATCGAATGGCATTGGCGGATTGAATCGATTTTTTTCACTTGACAGGCCCAACTCGCCTACAATCAAAACTGCACAGTAAAATTGTTGCAAAATCTTTAACGGTCCGTTACCACAACCGAAATAATACTATGTTTAGTTTAATTCATAATGTCTTTGCACAGTGGAGGTCGCGTAGCTTTTTTCGTAGGGATGGGGGCATAGTCAGTGGCGGATTCAGAAAAAATTAACATGGGGGTACTTACTTGTTATCTTGGGGTGCACGAAAAGCCCGCTGAGGACGAAACGCGCCGCAGGCGAAAATTTTTTAAGACCACGCCCAAATTTGGTCAATAATTTTTAGTAAATATTTTAAAAATGTATGATTACCTACTTATTTTATTGAAAATGAAATAAGATAAAAAAAATAAAAAAAGGCTAATTTGTTTTTCATTAGCGGGTACATTGTTTAAAAGTAAAGTTCAATCTTCTGGTTTTATTTCCAGCAAACTTATCAATAACAATAAAGTCTCTAAATCTACACTTTGTGATCTGTGTCAAGTTAATTTCGGGTTTAGGTCTTCCCTTAATTTTAATTTCAATTTTTTGCTCAATACTTAATGAGCTAAAATTGTTTCTCCAATATTCCACATTCATAGCCGTTTTGGCATGTTTATTTTTATTAAAATAAGTCCTTACTACCCCAAAATAATACACTTTCTTTGTAAACAAAACCACAGATTACAGTTTTCTGTAACAAAACACAAATTCTAAAATCCTAAAATGTATCTTTTCGCTAATTATCAAACCACGTTGAAAACCTGATTTTTAATATCCATTTCTAAATGCTGTAAAGTTTTGGCATCAAAAAAATAGTTGATTGTTACAGTACAATGCTTTGTCACTGTGTTTGAAATTTTGGGTGTTGCGCTTAGGTTGGTTCGTGCGAAATTATTATGACAGGGGGGGGCACGTGCCCCTGTACCCCCCCTCTAAATCCGCCACTGGGCATAGTTATTTGCCTTTAGATAAGCAAGCAATAATCACGAAAGTGGCAAATTTATGGCCTCGCGCATGTAAACAAAACTACACCGGATTAGACATGCGCACTGCAACATTATCATTGACAAATCGAAAAATAGACAGGTCCGGGCTTAAAAATTTAAGTTCTTGCTCAAGAAATTATTAAAGTTATTTTAACGTGTAAACAGCTAAAATTTGCCCCAAATCCTTGCCAAAAAATTGAAATTCCTTCTCAATTTCTAATCAAGTTGGGAAATAAGGTAGGTTTTCAAGCATTTGTTTCTAAAATTCGTGTTTTTAGTTCAAAAAGGAATATAGCAAGTCAATTATAATAATAATCTTTATTTAGCGCTTGGCTAGTTATTGCTAAAAAAAAATAACAAAATAGTATTTACATATGTTAGTTACAAAAATATAAATCCTAATCTATGTGTCCCTTAAATAATGAAATACTTTTCTGCTAAAATCACCCAAACTGTTTGCATTTTTAATAATCTGCGGGAGGTCATTAAAAAGGCGAGCTCCCTCAAAAAACAACGAGTTTTGTAAAGATGCGTAGTCTTAACCGTCTCAATGTTGTAGTGATGCCTAGAGCGAATGTTATAACTGTGAAAATTTGATCTTTTCTTAAAATCAAAATATTTTGGTAACTGTTCATGTTCTATTTTATATATTAGAACTAAATTCGCCCTTCTGATGCTCTGTTCGACAGACAGCCAATTCAAGATATGTAACATGCTTCTTACTGGGGCATACCGATTGCATTTGAGAATAATTTGCATAATCTTATTTTGCTGAATCTGCAGTCTACATACAGGGTGGCCCTTTAGTGTGGCAAAGTACAATAGCTCCGTTACTATTTCAAATACATTAAAAATATTAATGCAAAAGTTGAAGGGCAGTAAGTGGCTTATAATGTAAAATTATATTTAACTCTATAGGGTGGCTCAAAAAAGTGGAACAATAAAAAATGTACTTTTTTCAAATGGAACACCCTGTATATTTTTTCATTTTTAAATTCCACATAAAATTATAATTATTTTTTATTAAATACATTATTAGTCTATACTTTATAGTTTCCGAGATATTGACTCTTGAAAAGTGACATTTTTGAACTTTGACAGCTTCTAGCTTTCTAACAGTACGTCTTAGAGCAAAACGGCTTACATGTCCCTATCTTTAATTTTTATTATCTTCCCAAAAAAATCAACTTCCGGTTAAACCGGATGTTACTCGAAAGCAGGAAATATAGTTGTTCCGGTTTAACGGGAAGTTGATTTTTTTGGGAAGATAATAAAAATTGAAGATAGGGACATGTAAGCCGTTTTGCTCTAAGACGTACTGTTAGAAAGTTAGAAGCTGTCAAAGTTCAAAAATGTCACTTTTCAAGAGTCAATATCTCGGAAACTATAAAGTATAGACTAATAATGTATTTAATAAAAAATAATTATAATTCTATGTAGAATTTAAAAATGAAAAAATATACAGGGTGTTCCATTTGAAAAAAGTACATTTTTTCTTGTTCCGCTTTTTTGAGTCACCCTATAGAGTTAAAAATAATTTTACGTTATAAGTCACTTACTGCCCTTCAACTTTTGTATTAATATTTTTAATGTATTTGAAATAGTAACGGAGCTATTGTACTTTGCCACACTAAAGGGCCACCCTGTATATTTGATTTTTCTGGCTTTGGGAATGTTTTTTTGATTAAGAATTATAATAATTTTAAAGCACCTAAATAGCACCTAATTTTGAATAAATAAGTTATTATTTATTAATCCTTATAATAAAACTGTTCTGGTAGCTCAGCGTCAATCTAGCAGAACATGGCGGTATTTTTTAAAAACCTTAAGTAATTAAATTTTTTTTTAGATATTCAATAAGCACCTAATTTTGGTACCACATTTTGTTCTTGATTAACTTATTTGACAGTAATGTTCTGCTAGTTTAACGTTAATCTAGCAGAACAAAACAAAAATATAATTTTCTCAAAAACCATAGGAGCACCTAAATTTTAAAGTTGGCACCTAATTAGCACCTAACTAGCACCTGATTTTCCATACAAAAATTTTCAATTTTGAGCACCTTGTTCTGCTAGGTTTATAGAGGTAAATGTGAATCATGCTCGAACTGAAGTTGGCACTTGGCAACGTTGCATCTTGATCAATCTCTTTTTAACTCGCACTAACAACAATTATTTTTTTTTTGTATTCATGTCTTTAGAGTTAAAGCCAAAATTCAGGTTGGCCTGTATTTTATTTTGTAAACAATAAACAATAAATAGATTAAAAGAAAAACGTGTTGGTCATTTGACCCAAATAAATAACATCACTTAGAAAATGTCATTACCATTACCATACCATAAGAATATAATCATAAACATTTTTTAAACTGTTAACCTTCCAAATGCACCTAAATATTATTGACATTTAAAAACTAGCAAGATATTTTCTATGATTAAAGTACCGGGTACGATATTCAACTTTTAAAGAAAATTATTTCGTGATATAAATTCCATTAATCTTATAATCTTGATGCTTTTATTTTTTCCTACACTACATTGCTCGCCTGACGTAAAAGATCGTGCTTTAGGAAAAATTACACAATATCAAAGGTTTTTTGGCAGCGCATTCACTTTTAGCAATAATAATTAATTTCAAGAAATAGTCCATACTTTAAGTGAAGTGTATGTTTAAAGGAAAAGAAATAGGACACTCGTAAGTGTGAGGGAAGAATATTATACGTATATATACGTCACTAATATGTGACCTAGCTACTCCTCAATTAAAATTTTTCTTCTCCTCACACCTAAGTTACTATAGTTCATTAATATGCGACTTCAGCTACTCCTCATCTGATTTTAATTAACGTTTGTACATCATCTACCATTCCAATGTCAAACATCCTTCTCCCCTCACGCTTTTGGTGTTATCTCATTAATGACCCTTAAGTTGCTGCCATGTTACTTATTCTCTGCTAATATTTCACGAATGGCAGATTTACCATTACGTTGAAAGACTTTCGCAGCACTTTGCACTTTGCTTGTTTTTCCATCATCTTATAGCTCCGTTAGGACTGTTTGTCCCTATTATATTTCTAAACTCCTTTTTATATTGTACTGATGATAAATGCTTATGCGTTCGAAACATGTAGAGAATAACCCTGTTTTAATCCTTAAAACTTATATTTTTCAATAAACCAGTGGAGAAAGACTTAAAGTGTATTATTTCTTTTCCTTTATTAATAATTAAAGTGTTTTGTTATTTTTTTAGATATTCCAATAGTGCCAAAAAGCAGGGGCGTCCCTAAGAGGGGGAGGGGGGAGACGCTACCATCCCTCAATCATTAATCGAGTTGGCAAGTACACATAACGAATTGACTAGCCAGATAACCAACCAATAAGATAATAATAGAAATAGTATTACGGGGTTCATTGATCTAGCAAAGGCATTTGATACGGTGCCACATGATCTGCTCTTAAATGAATTACGTTCATTTGGAGTAAGGGGCACCATGTTAAATATCTTTAAATGTCTTTAAATGACCTTTAACCTTAGGGATCGTCAAGAAGTAGTGAAAATCGAAAACATACACAGTAATCCGCTAACCGTAAAAATTGGAATACCTCAGGGTACCGTCTTAGGACCAATCTTATTTATTACCTATATAAATTCCTTAGCTAATGTCAGTATTAATAATGGAATAGTCATATCATATGCTGACGACACAATTGTGGTATTCAAGGATGAAACTTGGACTCAAGTGAAAGAGTCAGCTATGGATGGTATTAAATAAAATAAGATCTGGCTGGATTTCTTTAAATTAACCTTGACTATTTTAATTACATAGCATTCTCTCTTACTTCTTCTAGTCGTCCTAATTTTAACAATATAAAAATTGAAAATCTTGAAGAAGTTATTCGTGACGTAAACTCAACAAAATATTTAGGAATTACTTAAAAAAAAACATCTTAAATGGGGAGCACATATCAGTTAGGTACCTATTTGATAAACAATATTAGAAACTTAACCCATAAATTCTCAATTTTATGGGAAATTATTGGCAGAAAACTAGTACTCTCCCTATTATATAAGACTTTAGAAGAATATCTCATAAGATACTGTATAATTGCGTGGGATGGGATGTGCAAAAACTCGCTAAAACCTCTAAATGTCGTTCAAAATTATATCCTGAAAATTATCTATAAAAAAACGCTACTCGACACATTTACTCTACAATTCAGAAATTCTAAATGTTCAATCACTGTATATATTAACAACAACTGCTGTATTAACACATCAAACCTCCACATTAAGAAATTACATTAATCACCCAAATCAGAAGCGCAATCATATTAATGACCAGTTGATAACAGTAGTAAAATTGTTAATTTAAAATTTATTCATTATTAACCTCCAAAAATTTAGAATGTTCTTACCACTAGAAATAAGAGATATTTTAAACAGCAAACTTTTAGAAAGAAATGTGGGACTTTTATAAGTGTGAACTATGGAGAACTATAGGGTAGGAGGCCAATCGACAATGGCAGCATTTTCAAATTCTGTCCCGGTTTTTTGGTTAGTTCGCTATTGGCCGATAGATGGCTCTCGCGTCCGAAGTGGGCTGATGTTGTCCTCTTCTTCTTCGTTTTTAATATGGAAAACTAGATCCTCCATAGTTTTTAACTTTTACTTAAACCCTTTATTTTTCTGTGCTTTTACTTTTGACAATTGACATTTTATTTTTCGAAATAACAAATAGTTTGAAGGCAAGACAAGACAAATAACGTTGTATTGTAATTAATTTCCATATATATTTATAATAAATAATGGTACAATTTATAAAAGTAGAGTTGGCTTTGTGTCGGGGTGTAGGACAGGATCTTTTTCAGAGAGAAAACGCAGCCAAATAAGTCTCTTTCTAGCTCCAAAGGTATAGCTAAAATGTTTAATACCCTGTATTTTAAAAACCAAGCATCGTTGGAACTGCATACAGGCCGAGTTTACTAATAAATATAATAAAGTAAGTGTAAATTCATATAAAAGTCCTTATTTGTTCCTTAAAGAACTAATTTAAATAAAAATAGTTATTGCGTCCATCATAAGAAACCATTATTTGATAGCCCACTTCGAACACGCGCGCCATCTTACAGCGACTCGTAAAGCTGAATTACCGATGCTAATTTGGGACCGAATCCAATGCATTGCGATCGGCCTCCTACCTCAAGTCCTCCATAGTGTGAACCAATTATTTTATTTGAAATGATTAGCCTGGAAGTATTTAGGCAATAAAATTATACATCAGCATAAGGGACGCAAGATGTCGCACCGGGTTCTATAATTCCCGTCGGTGATCGACCCTGACAAGTGATTTGTCTTCGAGCCCTGTTTCCTTCTGCCAAACTGAGCCTCACTGATGAGCCGTAAACGGCGAAACGCGTCTGGGGATGAGTTTGGCGGAAGGAAACAGACAAAACCTTTTCGAATTAATATCTGTGGTCCGGCACTTGTACCGGTTTTGAGAGCGCTCTTGCAAAATTTTCTGTTTTTACAGAATAACCCCTGTACGACTGACCTTTTCTAAGGTACCGTACTGGGACACAAGATGTCGCACCGGGTTCTATAATTCCCGTCGATGATCGACCCTGACAAGTGATTTGTCTTCGAGCCCTGTTTCCTTCTGCCAAACTGAGCCTCACTGATGAGCCGTAAACGGCGAAACGCGTCTGGGGATGAGTTTGGCGGAAGGAAACAGACAAAACCTTTTCGAAATAATTGTAATCGACCTAGTAAGGTTTGTACGGATGGGAGGAAGCCTTAGCAAATCGTGCGTTATTTTATAGAGATGGTGGTATTTATTTTATTTATTTATTCCAAATAAAAGCCCAAAAACATTTGTTTATGCGGGATTCTCTACTAGTAACAACATATAAAATATAATTTTTAAATATAACTAATTAAAATACAAGGTAAGTCAAAATAATACTTAAAATGTTAATATTCAATAAAAAAATAAAAATATTTAAATATGTAAAAAATTATTCAATTATTATTTCTTTTAATAAAATAATATAACTAATAATATCGTTTAGATATCATTTATAAATAATTTTGAAAATAATAATTAATCATAAAATAAGTGCATGTTTAAATATTTTTTAGTTTAAAATTTAGCTTCCCCTTTTTTAAGTATTTTCTTCATTATCATTTTAAAACGTTTTATATTAAAAAATTTCAATTTTTGGGTTATTTCGTTGTAAAATTTCATACCTTGATAATAAATGGAGTTCTGACGTCCTGCCCTAGAGTTTATTAAAGGTAAATCAATATTGGAAACAGTTTTAGTTAAATGATCATGTACGTCACGTCTGTAATTGAATTTTATATTTGAATGTTTATTTTTTGATATAATTTGGTGAACAAGAACAATATTTTGCATTAAGTAAATATCCTTAATTGACATACTTAATATTAAAATTTTTATATAAAAGATTAGTAAAATATCGTCTATCCAAGTAATATATATTTTTAATTGCTTTATTTTGTAAAACTTGTAAAGGGTTAAGCAAATTTTGAAAAGTTGATCCCCATATTAAAGTTAAATATTGTAAATGAGAGTGAATAATAGCAAAATAAATAGGACGTAACATATAGTTTAGAGTAAAAAAACTGAGTTTTTATTTTGTGAGTTAAGTTTTAAAGCCCAGACCTGTCTATCTATCTATTCGTTAAATGAGAATTTTATAGTGCGCATGCCCATATGGGTCTAGCCATAACAGAAACAACCTCTAACGTTCAACAATTTGAACCTTTTGTATCAAATTTAGCAAATTTCAAGAGTGGTTTGCAATAAAGAAAATAATTTTTGATATTTTAAAGTAAGATTGATCAAAATTTTGACGCAACAAAAGGCAGGTCATTGAACTCGATCAATCCTGATGTTTGCAGGAAAACGGCAACATTAAAGACCGTCGTTAAAAAGTACGATATCTACAATTGCCAATTCAATAATTCATCTGTTGCGCCACATGTAATTTTTGTTATTAAAATAGCAAATCTATTAAAGGCTGCCATATCGGGGAATTAGTCTTTTTCCCTAAAAAAAAGTGGGCAACCTTTTTAAATTATATTAAGGCCTTTACTGGGCTTTACGGAACAGCACAAAACATTCATGGTTAAAGCGTATTTTCGAAACGGGGTTGGAATAAATGGCGAGTGGCTATACAATCCTGGTTTGTGCATGGACGATTTCCACGAACATTTTCCTAACGTTGCTTTTATTGCCGGGAATTTTTATCATTGCCTGAAAAGAACCGTGGCTGTGTTTAGGGAAACAGGTTCTATACAACACAAAAAAGGAGCAGGAAGACCATCTGTAAGAACAGACGAACTTGTTGCAAACGTTCGTGAAATAATGCAAAATACGCCAACAAATTGTAAAAGACGCCTGTCCCAAGAAGTGGGAAGATCTTATGGAACATGCAGGACTGTTCTTAAGAAGCAGCTAAATGTATTTCCTTATGAAGTGCAAGTATTCCAAGAAATACAAGCCGCAGATTTTGAAAGACGCAGGAATTACTCTCAATGGTTTACCCAAAATTTATTGAAAAGAAATGAATGCCTGACATTTTTTTCGGATGATGCCTGGTTCCACCTCTCCGGTTAGGTGAATTCTCAGAATACACGCATGTGGAGTAGTGAAAATCCCCATTTTTTGAATCCATTTGTGGAGCAATAATTACTTGACGGCGAACTACGTTTTGGATATTTTCAACAGGACGGTGCCACCGTCCATACAGCCGCCGAAACTATTAACTACTTACGCAATTTTTTCGACGACAGATTCATTAGTTTTCGATCAGACATTGAATTCCCACCTAGATCACCTTGTTTAACGGTTATGGATTACTTCTTTTTTCCTCATTTAAAGAACACTATTTTTAAAACATCAGTTGCAAATGTAGGACAATTACAAGAAAGGATTATCCAAGAATGTGGTAACATTTCTCCAGAGATGCTGGTCAACACTTTCGAAAATATGAAGAGACGTGTGGATTTATGCTTGGAGCATGGCAGTGGCCAATTTCAGCAATTTATGTAATTATTTTTCTTTTTCTTTGTGTTTATTCTTACTTTGTTAATTTTGTAAACAACAAAAATAAATTTGTATTTGTCTACTTATTTTTACTCATTAGTTTGGCATATCATATCATAATATGAATTTGACAAAATTTTAACCTAGATTTGGTTAGATATATTATCGTCCCCATATCATTGTGATCTAAACCAAGCCCTACGTTTTTTAATCCAAGCCCTCTTTGATGCAAATAATTTTTGCTCACACGGTATATGGAAAATTTTAAAATGATTCATAATAAACTGTTGTGTTTTGCCTGGTGATGTCCAAATATTATTAGCTATGTTTTTGACCTTTCAACAAACAAGTCAGTTGGAATGATGCTGCCAACTCAAATTAGTGGATGGCAACTTATAAAAACCAAAACCCCATTGGTACAGAGATATTATAATGTGCCATTTGTACAGCGTACTAAGCCTTCTACTGTTTATTTTTATAGTTTTGTGACTTGCGCCGATATTAGCGTTGTATTACTCTACTCCTCCGTTTATAACCGAAAAAAAATTATCACAATTTCGTGCAGCGTTACAAAAAAAACTAATAAATATTTAAAAACGCAAATATGCAAATCATAAAATTTTAAAAACCAGGAATTATATAATATTAAAAATGTTCTCGATTGTATGAAGGAATAAAAGAAATAAAGTTTTGTATAAAACAATCATCAAATACCTTATTAGTTGTTTTATTAGCGTAACTTATTGATTGTGTCTATTTACCTACCTAGTTGTAAAATTAATTTTTTTTCGTTATTTTTATTCCACCAATAAATAAATTACTATCTAATAAATATTTCCTTGTATTTAAATAACAAAAGGAATTTCTTTCTTTGTCGAAGGAATTTCCTTGAATACCTTCGTCTTTTTAACCGCCTTCGGGGTCTTGAATTTCAATTATTAACTATTTGTTTTTGTTATCAATAATAGTATGGGTGCATTTCCGGAAAAATGGGTATAAGATTGGCAGACCTACATTAAAGTTTCTTACTTTCCTCCAATGGCTGATTTGGTCTTGGGGAACCGGGAGTGGGGAGGGGGCGCCAGCAAACTCTAAATTGGGTATTAGGTCAAGAGCGGACTTAGCTTTTTGGCATATGGGGAATAACGCTCCAAAAAAATTTGTTAAGGTGTTAAGAGAGGAAAGGGATGGGAATTTTAGGTATGTATAATATTTATACAATACAAAAAGAAAGTAAGCTTAAAAAATGTTTTCTAGAAATTAATGGAGTTGCTTGAAAAAACTATATTATTTTTCTGTATCTGGTTGCAAAATCTGTATTATGTCCACTCTAGTGCAAGAGATATGAATTTCCTATTTTAAGAACAAACACTTGGGGCGCATTCACCAGTGTGTTTTTTAAATCAATATTCCGTTACATTTTTATTTTATCCAAACATCGGCCAAATTTACTTTTACTTATCTTAATCTTAACATAGTGTAAAACAAAGTCGCTGTCGCCCGTCCTGTCCCTATATGTGCCCTAATCTTTAAAACTACGCAACGGATTTTGAAGCGTTTTTTTTTTAATAGATAGAGTGATTCAAGAGGAAGGTTTTTATGTATAATACATGCATAATATTATAGAGAAACACTGATAAATTATAGTAGGGAGAACGAACGACCCAACCTAACCGGCCCCCGGCCCGTTCAACGATCGATCCGAAGCACCGAAGCCGAAATAGACGAAGACAGACTATGTTTTATGCATGGATGTGAATTGTGAACGGGCCGGCAAACGGTTTGAGTTTGAGGTTTGTTCGGGTTTGTTCGCCTTATTATCTCACGTCGTATAATGCCGGGCTGCAACGCAGGCCGGGTACACGCTAGTAAATTAATAAAAGCAGAAAAGAAATATGAGTAAATTTGACAAAATTTCGTTTTTTGCTTGTATTATTTTATCAATATTTTTTTAACTTAAACCTGTAGATAATTGCTACCCAAAGATGGATATTCGTCCCCGTTTTGAAATCAACAAAAAATAAACGAAATATTAAATATGATGTATCTTGATATATTATATAACTTTATTTTATTATGATCAATTTAAACACATCAAACTGTGCCTAGGCTAGACAAACAAGGTATAAAAATAAAGAGAAACACACACCAAGACAGATTATCCCGATGTATGTTTTGGTATATTTTATTTGCTGCAGCCCTGCAATCTAATTCGATAATATTCTATTCGATTTTATAAGTTTTATAGTTTAATTGACTTGTTCTCTTCCTTTCTGAACTAAAAACACGACGACGAATCCTTTTTAAACACATTTTAGGAACAACCCCTTTAAAAACAATTTTCTATCCTCAAAATCTGATAGGTTTGCAACTATGTACTTAAAATGCCAGAAATCATTACCTTATTTCCCAACTTGATCAAAAATTGAGAAGAAATTCCAATTTTTTGGCAAGAATTTGTGGCAAATTTTAGCTGTTTACACGTAAAAATAAATTGAAGGTCAACTTTTATAATTTCTTGAGTAAGAACTTAAATTTTAAAGCCCGGATCTGTCTATTTTCACATTCGTCAAATGATTACGTTGCAGTGCGCATGTCTGATCTGGTGTAGCTTTGTTTACATGCGCGAGGCGATAAATTTTCCATTTTCGTGATTATTGTTTGCTTATCTAAAGATAAATATCTATGACAGGAGCATGCGTCTCCCCCCCCCCCCCCCTCCCCCTCTCTTTGAAAGCCGCTACTATACTATATAAGTGACAAACATTTTAAAATGGTGTAAAATATGTTAATTTCTATATATTTATTATTTTCAAATCGTTCATGCAAACATCTCAGCGAAGGGGAGCGAAGGGGGGGGGGGGGGGGGGCGCCACCCCATATCGTTTTTTATTCTTTATTAAAATATTTTAACTGTTAAGCTTATAAAAAGAAATAAAAAAAATTTTGATTTTAAAATTTTACTTTTCCTTACATTTACTATGCCCTGTTTTTACATATTATTATCCCTTCCCAAAAGTAATGCATCTAATTCTAATTCACCACTTCCCCGAGCCAAACTCTTGGGTTTGTTCGGGTTTGTATGTGGATAGAGTGTCTAAAACATTAGCTTATAAATCTATTTTTTATAAAGGTTTGATAGAATAAAATAATTTGGAAAATTCTATTAAATCTCAAAAATCATTAAAACTGTTTAAAAAAACTTTAAAATTACATTTAGTTAAAAAACAAAATGATACGTAATATTTGATACAATTTGCAAAATGTTTAACTTTTCTGTCTGTTTTTGTTAAAAGAAGGTTGCGTTTTAAAATTTAAAAATAAATCTATAAAAATGTGTTCAAAAAATGTATTTAAAAATATTTAATTGTAGCTTTTTGCTATATATATCAAACATATTACTATACACAATTACTAAAGGGTTTTCCAATAAGAACGATATGATTTTGAAACGATATGGTAACCATGGTAATAAAGTTATACCTGTCACCAGTTGTCAGTTATTGTCAGTAAACTATAACAATGTATTATGGCTAAATAAGCGCTTCAAGAACGTCTGGTTATTATCCAAAAATTTTACGAAAATAGGCGATCTTTTGTGAACACTTATCGCGCACTTCGCGAAAACTTTGGTGTAAATAATCGTTCTCCTTTGCTTGCCATTCGTCGCATCGTTGAGAAATTTGAAAATAATTTTACTCTTCACGATGTAAAAACACCAAGAATACATCGAAACGCAAGAACTGTTGAGAATATTGCTGCTGTAAGAGCTAGTGTTGGAGTGGATCCAAATTAATCAATTCCTCGTCGTGCTCAAGAGTTAAGGATTAAAAAAAACGACAACTTGGCGTATTTTGAAAGAAGACTTGAATTTACAACCGTATAAGATTGTTTTGACCCAAGCCACTGGACCATCGTCGGCGCAGAGAATTTTCTGCTTGGAGTTTAGAACAACTTGAAAGGGATCCTTATTTTGCCAAAAAAATTATCTTTTCAGATGAAGCTCATTTTTGGTTAAGTGGATATGTTAACAAGCAAAATTGCCGTTTTTGGTGTGAAAACAATCCACAACAGATTCATGAGAAGCCTTTGTATCCGCTAAAGGTAACTGTATGGTGTGGTTTATGGTATGGTGGCATCATCGGACCATTTTTTTTCCAAAATGAGGCAGGAGATGCAGTTACAGTGAATGGTGAACGATATCGACAGATGTTAAGACATTTTTTGTGGCCAAATTTAGATGCACTTGACTTGGAGGATATGTGGTTCCAGCAAGACGGTGCCACATGTCACACTGCTCATGAAACTATCGATATACTGCAAGAAAAGTTTGACGAAAGGATAATTTCAAGGAATGCTACTGTTCAGTGGCCTCCAAGAAGCTGTAATTTAACTCCTTTAGATTACTTCTTGTGGGGCTATTTGAAATCTAAGGTTTATGAAAACAGACCACAAACACTTGATGCATTAAGGTTGAACATTGAACCCTGCATTCGTCAGATCAGGCCCGATTTATTGCATAAAGTCATCGAAAATTGGGTTCGTCGAATTCGCTCGTGTACACGAAGTCGCGGAGGACATTTAAACGATGTGTTATTCAAAACATAAATGTTATCGACTACACTTTAAGATAATATAAAACGTTTTGTTGTATCTGAAATTATTTTTATTTTATTTTATTTTGAAATCATATCGTTCTTATTGGAAAACCCTTTACTAACACTAACATTACATTTTATTTAATTTAATTTTAATTTTGGTATAAGACAGTAATAGGCGAGGAAATGAACCATCAAAACTTAGTAACTATAATTTTATAAGGAATTTGCCACTTGTTTTTTTTTGGCTTCTTACAATTAGTGTATTTTACAAATCTTACTCGGTAATTTCTCGTTAAAAACAACTTTACCCAACAACTGCTGCCGATTTTCTACATTTCAGCAATACCTACATTATTATAATATATATTTTAACCGATAAATCGACCATAACTCCGTACACTTATGTTTGTGTGTAGCCTGAAAGTAAAAGTCCCCTGTTTACATACGTAATGTTAATGTATAACTTTCCATCGCTAGACGAACGCAGCATATCATAATTATGTTAAGTTCAAAACGGTTCATTTTATAATGACAGGAAATTAAAGTAACTGTTTGAGGTCAAGTGGTCGCTGGTTTTGTTTTGTAGTAAAAAGGTTTTTTCGAGAAGGTAAAAAAGTAGACAAAGTGCAAGACTGCATGACTACAATAAAATTAACTGTTCTGTGCCTGGGACTCTACTCTCTGGAAGGGGATGTCTTAAAAGACCAAGTGTAATATAGAGTTATAAAAGTGGCAAATTTATGGTCTCACGCATGTAAACAAAGCTATACCGGATTAGTCATGTGCACTGCAACCTTATTATTTGACGAGTGGTAGAATAGACAGGTCCGGGCTTTAAAATTTAAGTTCTTGCTTAAGAAATTGTAAAAGTTGACCTTCAATTAAATTCCACGTGTAAACAGCTAAAATTTGCCTTAAATTCTTGCCAAAAAGTCACAATCTTCAAGTTAAGAAAAAAGGTAGTGATTTCTGGCTATTTTAGTAGTTGCAAACCTAATAAGATTATGAGAATTGTCTTATAAAATCGATTATAAAATACAAACAAAACCAGCAAAATAACCAATCTTCGATGTTATCGCGTACCTAACCTCAAGTCAAATATTAGTTGTAGACTTGTATTGATTTTTACAATTTGGCAAAAACTTGGGTACTACGTATAAAACATTTTCAAGCACAATTTCATGTTCAAGAATTTGAAAAAGTTTTTGCTCGAGAACTTGACCCGTGGAATACTTTCACCCTTGGACTAATATAAACATACCTACTTAGGTATTTACTTTTTTTATATAATATATAAGTATAGAGAAAAGTGTCCTTTAAACTTTTTGAAGCAATATTTTGCTCAAAAAATAGGCGTACCTAATTAGACTGCAGAGCTGCAAATAAAATATATCGAAACATGCATCGGGATCTTGGCGTGTGTTTCTTGTTATTTTCATAAATTTTTTGTGAACCCTAGGCCTAGTTTGATGTGTTCATCACAATAAAATAAACTTATATATCAAGATATATCACAACTCCATACTTACTGAAAATACGAAATACCCGGTATTTTACCCTTATTTGGGAATAATAAAATCATACGACGGCTATTAGTAGTCATTGTTTATAATTCTATCGGAGTATCCGATACTGACTAAAAGCACAATTCACTAGACTACACAAAAAACTAGAAATCCGTAAACATTAAATACCCACAATAAACAACAAGGAATCCACAGGGAAAACTTAAAACACAACAACAAAAATGGCGCTGAGCCGGTTCTGGAGTGTATTTTGAGCATGTCGCTAAAGAGGGACAGGCCAATAACAAGAGGTTTGCGCGCATGCTCAATGCTCCTGGGAGGGAAGGAATCTGACCGGCGAGCCGTGCGCTCGGACGTATTTTTTCACCCAATACAATAACTAAGTAAGTATTAATAAATTCGTACTTAAGTGAAGATTAAAAGAAGCCTTTGGAAAAGCCTATGCTGTAAATGTAAAGTGTTATTATTAATGAATTAAATTTTATGCGAAAGACAATAGGAAATATTTAATTTTTTTATTAATTTATTAAATATTATTTAATCATGAATAACCAGTACTCTGAAATAGTAGTAATAGTGGGGGTTACTCGCCTATCCGACTGTTAATGTCTTTGTAAAAAAGATGTTTTGTTGACAGCTGCTAGAGAGAGAGAGAAAAATCTTCCCCCAAAGGTTACCTAGTTGCCCAGTAAGTTAGCCTTTAACCAACTTACCTATTATTTTGTTTGTTCGTGTAGGTAAATATAACCTTTTTTCGGTTTTATCGACCTTTTTTTTTCGCTTGGAAGAGGGTAAGAATTCGGATTTGTTTCCGAATATAAAACGTCAATTTCCATATTCATTTTCTATCGCCTTATTTCATCGTTAAATTGTTGTTGTTAAATAAATTAAGTACAATCTTATTTTCAAACCGCATAAAGTTAATTTTATTACAACACTATAATTCAGAATTAGTAATTACAACAATTAAAATCGAAATCCACGGCTCGACTCAATGTTAGCCTTTCACTCCGCTCAGGAATATTTGCAATATAGAAATATATTGTTTATGTATCTATGCCTAATTTTACCTTAAATGCCGTTATACAATCGGCAATTTTTTTTATTTTTGCAGCTTAGGCGACCAATCAGAAATTAAATAAATTGGTGCTATACGTACAAACTATTAACAATAAATCAAACAATTTTTAATCATTTTTTATGGTCGTAGAAAAAATTGTTTTTTTACGACCACCTATAAAAATGAGAAAAAAAGCACTCTTAACTGGGTTGGAAAGTCCTTTATATCACACGTGTGTTGAAATATAAAACAGCTGATGGCCGACGAATTTGACAGCAAAATTATTTAAAAAATAACAAACTTACGGGACCCGTGGAGCGAATTGGGGTGCTGGGTGGGGTAAAGTACACTAGTGCATTACTGCAAATAAAAGAAATCCTTTTTTTTTCGTTATTTTTGGGAAACCTAAGAGTATTTCTGATAAAAATAATAATATATCAAAAAAGGAAAACATGTCAGGCAACCCACCGAGCATGTCAACTGAGTTGAACCACAGAAAAAAAAGGGGCAGCTATAGAGCAGAAATAGAATACTCTAGGAAATACCGATTTATAATTTTACAATTATCTCGAATAAAAATATCCATAAAATGTTTACGGATATGGGACGAGTGAATGTGCTTTATGTAAGTAAATTTATTTTAGCAATATTCAAAACAAATCGATTATAGATAGAACTTTTATAATTAACAAGCTATCGATATTTAACTCCATCTCTATCTTTCTATAATGTTGATGTTATGTTTTAGTTTTGTGTTATGTTGTTTTTGTGTGTATATTTAGTTATATTATTGTTTGATTGAAAGAATGCAAGCAGCTAAAAAATCAGAAACGAAATTTATTCACTATACATTATGTAGATATGAATATGATGTGCGTAAGCAAATAGGAAAAAAAAGAAGTTAAAATGTGTAAATGGGCATTGTTTTTATTTTTTTCAACTCTAGTGTTGAAAAAATTTAACACAATGGTGATACCTACAAACTATTAAAAACAAATCAAACTCTTTTTGATTATTTTGTATGGCCGTAGGAAAAATTGTGTACATTACTCGTGTGAGAGGGATTTTCTTACACTCGGAGAATTTCCGCACTCGGCTAACGCCTCGTGCTAAATTCCTCCTCATTTGGAGAATACCACTTTCAGCACTTGTTATGTAATACACTATTCCACACCCCTATTTTTCTTTACCGCAGACGTATGACCTAAAATATTAATCCTGAAAGAAAAACGGCCCGGAATAAAATTGTTTAAAATTTCATTCCCAAAAAGATCGCTTATGTTCATATTAATGCGCTAAAATTAAACATAAACTAAAGTCTATTTTTTCAACTGGCAGGAAATATAAACAAATACGCGTGAACTCTCGACCTAAACAGGGTCGCATTCAAACGCTTATAGGTGCTTTACAGGTTTCGTATATTATAATGCGACATAAAACAATAAATATTTAGACAAAGACTATTATACACTAGTGTACACGGAGGATTTTAAACAAGTAATATCCTATTTAGATAAATAAAATATTTTACCTAGCAATCAATCTGGTTTACGAGCTAATTTTGGCACAAAGACATTTTTGTAAACTTAAAGATGATATTTTAGATAATTGGGATTCAAATTGTGTTACTAGTATCATTTTTCTAGATTTAGCCAAGGCTTTTGATTCTCTAAATCATGAATTATTTCTTGTAAAACTTAAATGTATAGGATTTAGTAAACACGCAAATTATTTGTCAAATAGATCTCAAATTACAAGAATTTCAAACGAATTTCTTTATGATGTTTTAAATACGTATTAAAAGGAGTTTCTCAAGGATCAAGGGCGGATCCAGGGGGGGGGGGGGATCATGGGGGTCATAACCCCCCCCTGGGCGGTTTACATTTCAACACACGTAAAAACTATTGTGGTCAAAAAGAGTGAGTTCATAACCCAGTGCACATTTTTTCTACAAATTTAAAACACTGTTATTTTACGGCGTCTTGCAAAAAGGAACCTACTCATTTTCATTGTAAAAGGAACTTCATTAATACGATTATAATTTAGGATTATCTCTAAAAAATGTACTAATAAAATCTCCAGTTTTGTATATTTCAGGAGTTGGTTCTCTAAACCTACGTTCTTTTTTCATTAAAAACTCGGCGACTGCCGGTCTTGGATCAAAATGGGCTGTTCCAACTCCATTTAATGACACTAAGAGGCGATCATTCATTGTATCTTGATTTAATGAAATTCTTCCTGGCATTTTTAATTTGTTGTAATGGGAAATAATCCTCTCAGTAGTCATTGAATGAGGACTTATTAGCAATAACGAGACTAAAAGCTTTGTAATATATCATTAGTACAAACTATAAGTTTTCCTAATTTATTAGCAAGTCTGGTGCCTTCATCGGGAGTATCAGTCTGAAATTTCTTGAATTAAAGGCCAGCAATCACACACGGATGTCGCAAAATTGGACACTTCCTCTAAACCGAAGAGATTCTCAACTAATGGTCGGCCAGCGGATATCATTTCAGCTTCGGCACAAATAAGGTTTATCATATTTTTAATTGTTTCATCTTCTTCCTCTAAAAACCTCTAAAAACCTCTAAAAATTTTCGCCTGCGGCGCTGTTTGACCCCCCCCCAGGGTTAATTTCTGGATCCGCCTTTGTCAAGGATCTGTACTGGATCCTTTATTAGCTGTAATTCATACATAATATAATCTTTATTTATCCATTAGCTTTTGCTGATGATAAGCAAATATATCACAAAATAAAAAATAATAATCTTTTGCATTGGATTTCATTGATACATGACGATTTTTCTAATGTTTCCTAAGTAAAAAATGATAATGGCTTAAAACTTAATGAAAACAAACCAAGTTAACTTTTAATCGGTCCAAAATTTATTCGTTCAAAAATAATAATTAACACTGGTTTCGAAATTATTAATAATTATTATGCGATACCGTTGGCAACATTCGCTAGAAATCTTGGTATCATATTTGATCAACATTTGACCTTTGAAGCTCATATAAAAAACATAATAGAAAATGCCTTATATAAACTTAAAATGTTATATAATTTTAAATTGTACTTAAACACTGATACAAAATTATGGCTTGTAACTATTATTTAAAGTGGTTTAGACTACGGTGATGTTATATGTCATAATAATATAAATTATAAAAACAAACCAGAGTTACAAATATTACAAAATAATTGTATAAGATTTTTCACTAGCCTTTAAAAATACAACCATGTTACTTCAACCTATAGACAAAGTCATATTATAAAACTTAAGTTTAGACGTGAAACTCATTTAAATTGTCTTATTCATAAAATAATTTCTACCAAAAAACCAGATTATTTATAGGAAAAAATTAATTTAGAATTACCCACAACATGAATACTAGAGATGAAAATAATTTGAAAATACCAATACATCATAAAGAAAAATATAAAACTACTTTTAAAATATAATAGTTCAATAATATACCTATAACAACATAGAATCTGATACAAAAAAACTAAACTATTCAGCTTTTAAGAGTAATTTATTTTAAAAAACATTATCTTAGGATTAGATGGAAGACTGATCATAAAGGCTATATTATTCGGGTGAAAGTACTAGCGATTTAAACGGAATTTATTCTATTTTACTTATTTAATAGTTCGCCAAGGATCGACTTACAAATAAAGAAACATTGTTTATTTTATTTTATTACCTTTTTTTGCTTTTGAGATTTCTACCTCAGGTTAAAGTCGGGTTTAACCTAATTATTATTCTACGTTAACCATTTCAACAAGCACTCCATTATGCAAAATCAAAATGCCAAACTCTAAATAATTTTTTAAATAATAGAACAATATGTTCGACAAAATAAAACTACCATATAATCGCCAAACGTGTTTATTCAAATGCGAAAACTGAACGCGGTCCTGTACCGATAGCATCGGGCGTTTCGTGGTTAGGTTATTGTTTACTGTCCCTGCCAGTTGAAAATAAATAGACTTTAGATAAAATGAGATAATTTAATTTTTTTTTGGTTTAAAACGGAAAATATCGACCTTAGAAAATAATGCGTTAAAATAAAAATTGTATAGAACTGCGTTTTCTACAAGTTCTGTTAGAATTATATTTAGTCCAAAGTTAAAAATTAATAAGTTATTTAACAAGAACGAACTTCTCCTGTAAAAGGGGTTAATTAATTAAATTAAATATCTTTGTAAGGCATTTATATTTATTCTAAATAAATTTATATGCAGTGTGTCCCCGGATGGAGTTGACAAGAGGAAAAAGATCTTTATTATTGATTTTACGACGAAAAGTTATTCTTTATAAAAAATTCTGCTTGTCGAGAAAATGAATTTACCATCTAAAAATTCTAGATCAGATGTACATGTTGTTGATAAATTAAGAAAACATGAAAATGCTTTAAGAGAGAAGTACCATAATTTATTATTTTAGACAAAATGTTTGTAAAACAAAGTTATATATAATCCAAAATAAAGCCTAAATACAAAATTTGAAATCTGAATTATAATTTTTGTTTTTTATTTTTTACAATCGAATTTATGAACATTCAAAATAAAAACCTGAGAGTGCTGACCTATTTATTTAATTTATTTATAATTTGGAGAAATGTGTGCAGGTTGGGGGAGAATATGTAGAATAATAACTTTTTCCACAATTGGTGCATTTTGAATGTAATATAAATTCTATTGTAAAAAATTAAAAACAAAAATTATAATTCAGATTTCAAATTTTGTACTCGGGCTTTATTTTGGATTATAAACTTTGTTTCATAAACATTTTGTCTAAAATAATAAATAATGGTAAGTACTTATCTCTCTTAAAGCATTTTCATGTTTTCTTAATTTATCAACATCCTGTACATCTGATCTAAAATTTTTATAGGTATCATAAATTCATTTTCTCGACAAGCAGAATTTTTTTATAAAGAATAACTTTTCGTCGTAAAATCAATAATAAAGATCTTTTTCCTCTTGTCAACTCTATCCGGGGACACATATATATAAACTTATTTAGAATAAATAAAAAAATATAATTTTTAACAAAATGATATCGAAAAGGCATTCATCAAGTACCTATAACAATTAATGAAAAATAAAAATAATAATTTACCAACTTTTCCTATCAAAAAATATTCAGTAATTTCCGAATAAAAAACACTTACCTCTTCTATACTCCGCTTTCAATATAAATCCGAAAAAATTCAAGAAAGTCACTTTAAAATATCCAAAAATTTAACAATAAAATTCACAGAACACTGATTGAAGAAAAAAACGAGCACACTACGTTATTATTTAGCAAAAAATGTCATTTTCAAAAAAAATATTTATAAATTTTTAAAAATTCAAGAGAATTAGAATAAGTTAAATCTACAGACGACCTCTGACCCAAAAGAGAAAAGCGGTGCGGTACTCCGTGCGTCCAGGTCCGAACCCGAGCTAAAACTGACTAAAAATCTCGAAAAATTCGCGAATTAAAACGTCGAGAATCTCGCGGCAGCTGTCAAGAAAAAAAACGTCACGGAGTTAAGAAAAAAACAATTGGCGCGCGCTGGGTGTGCGCTCAGCCGACTATGTGTGTGCGGCGAACCGAGCGTATTGTCCTCGCCGTAATCGCAAAGCGCGGCTACAGAGAGGGAAAGTTCTTGGGGGATCGGGGAAAACGGGGGGCAAAAAAGGAACAGGAGGTAATTTAATAGTTATTAATGATACTAGTTCGATATGAACACTATAATGAAACGTGTGCAACGTTAAATTGCACAAGTTTCATTAACAAAGTTCATATCGAACGTGTATCATTCAAAATTTAATCTACGACAGAACAAATAGATTTTATTCGTCTAAATTTCATTGATATCAGATAACGTTTTCGTAATTTTAAAAATTTTCAGGTGTCCATATTTAGTCGATATCATGGTAACCGCATTTTTGATTGTTTCAATTTCGATTTTGACAGCGTCATTATTGCCATCTAATTTTCTATTGTATGCAAAGTGTTGGCCAAAAATAATATAGATATGGGAGATTCTGAATCCGAAAGTGTCCCTTTGGATGTTTACAATAAATTTTAATTTTTTTCAAAAAATAATTCAAAAGTGGGGTTATTTCTGAAAATACCAAAAAAGTTATTGAAAAAAGTTTTTTTAAATGCAGTTTCTAGCCCACATGCCAAGTTTTAGCTGCATAAGATAATTTTGATTTTTACCTGTATTCTGTAAATTGCACCACTTATGCAAAATAAGAGTCAACGCAACCTACATAAAACTTCTTAGTTTTGACAATGCTTTATTTCAGATACATTTTCTTTAAAGTAGCGCCATATTAAATGTCAACAAAATCAAAATTGGGCTATTAAAATTTGGTCGCATGTGATGCAAAGCTTATTTGTTTTTGACCCTGTATAAGGTAACTTCATAAAATAAGTATTTTTGAAAACGTAGTTTGTGTCTGAAAGTAATACACCCTAATATTATGACAAAAAAAAACACAGTGTCATCAGTAAAATGTTTATTAAGTGGAAAATAAACTTTAGTGGTGGGTAAAAAATTAAAATTTTCTTATGCAGCTGAAATTTTGCACGTGGGCTAGAAACTGCATTTAAAAAAACTGTTTCTAATAACTTTTTTCGATATTTTCAGAAATAACCTCACTTTTGAATTATTTTTTTGAAAAAATTAAAATGTGACAGATAATGCGAATCACGTGACTACTATTTTTTGCTTAATTTTCATCTCGATCGAAGCAGAACTTAATGCCAAAGTCAAATTTCGAATAAAGCTATTAATAAAAAAAATCCCATATGATGCAGACTTAATGGTCCCACTGTAGAAGGTGGAAAATGCTACGTATATTAAGTTTTATTTTTTTAATGAAACATACTGTATATTTTTACATTCTACAATCAATTCTAGACATTTTTTACAAAATTGTTTACGGAAATTCAATTCAATTAAATTGAATTTTATTCAATTTATTCATACAAAACATAACAATTAACAAATCCAATTTACTAATAAAAATCACAACAGTCTTAATAAAGTACAAATATTAATTATTGCACATGGATCACGAGCAATCTGAATGTGCAACAAGTTATTAAATGTTTTTATTATATTTTAATTTAATTTTAATTTGAGCAAAAAGTCAATATCTGAACAATTCGATTGAAGAAGACAAGAAAGTGAAAATGTTGCAACTTATTAGAGCAGTTCCAGGAATGTTCGATAATTAGCAAAAATGACTGGCTTACACATTTGAGCAAACTTTTTATGATTACCAATATTTTTTATGTTTGTTGGTAGAGAGTTGTATATTTTTGGAGCGAGACTTTTTGTAAATCTTTGGTCACCATCCCTTATATAAAAGGGAACAACCAAATCCTGGAGAAAGTTATTGGACGATGATACTGATAGGCAAGAGCAATTTTGAGAATTCATAATTGAGCATAACCACGCACAAACTGTCCAAGGAGTTGATTTTTCAGATAAAGCTACATAATGATCCTGATTTACCCAGTTTAACCTTATGGTGTTAAGAAGATAGTGCTTCCTCGCATTATCCTGCTCATGTAAAGGAGTACCTAAATACAATTTTTCCGGGTCGTTGAATCCGATAAGTAGAGGGAGGTCAATAGAGTGGCCATCCAGATCGTCCGAACTTAACGTACTGGACTTTTTTTGTGAAGTTCATCCAAAAATTAGTTTATAAATCTAAGCACAACTCGATAGATTCAGTTAGGTAACTCCATTCGACGAGTAATACGAGAAATTTTGCACAAGTAGTACGAAATGTACAACAGGAATTTTTAGGACCAAACTGAGGAAAATGATCTAATACAACAGGTTTGATAAGACATATTTTGTATTGATAGCTTATTTTTTATTAACCCATATTAAATTAATTTGCTAATAGTGTATCAAACCCGCTTTAGTGTTATATCCAATCCAGATTTGCTAGAATAGTGTTTTTATTGGTAGTAATCAGTTCCATTAACAGCACAGTCTTGTTGAATAATGAACTACTTTTAATACAGCAATTTTGTTGAGAAATAAATTGTATATTCTCAATGCGACGCATTTCGTTCCCAGTAAAACGATTTCTTTATAATTAAGAAAGCAGGACAGCGTCCCCAAAAACGAATTGTATCAGTTAGAACCTATAATCCACAAGAAATTGGTTGGGGTTCGTAGCGATCGGCAATCGCCGCGCGCCGTAGTGTTAGTTTCCATGTTTTTGTTGCGCAGGACACATCGTTGTTCGGAGTCTTCTAGCTGTCCTGACTAAATTGGAATTTTATTGGTCGTACCAATACCTGTTTCAATTAATTTATTTTTACTTTGTAGTTAAGTTTTATAAGCATTGCATGTCAGATAACGCAATAGAAGATTCTTATTTCGCACAACCCATCATTAGCATTGGACTTTATAATATGGACGAATTTTATCATCTCAGTAAATCATGTTGCATAATAGATAATCATATGCAATGTTAAACGACAAGAACAATATCACACTAGAAGATATTTAAATTTTTGAGAACTACAGTACTGATTTTTAGTGGTAAGTATTATTTTTTTAACTGTAGCAAGCAAATATTATTATGATTAATGTCAAGTTTCATTACAACTGCCAGTCGGAACTAATACAGTTAATAAAACCAGATTACACCCCCAATAGAACTTGATAATTACTATTGGTATTCAGAGCAATAATGGCTATAAACCATTATATGGTAGCATTAACTCCTATTTCCTTTTGGCTAAATTACCGTGATATTATCTCTACAGAACGGTCTAGCAATTTTCGTTGTCTTACAGTAGGAAAGCGCGTTGCTGTCACATATATTATTAAACAGTTGTATAAAGAGTATGTGAATTCTTATAAGGAATAGAAGGGTTTTTTTTTCAGTGCAGTTGGTGGACGACATTTGCAACATCTTATAAAATAGTTTATTTTCGTAATGCATCAAATGAAAACGGTTGAAGATAGGTATGTGTGATTTATGAGAAATGTCTAGAATTGATTGTAGAATGTAAAAATTAAACATATACAATATGTTTAATCAAAAAAATTAAATTTGATACACGTAGAGTGTTTTTGATGATTCTTTCTAACGTTCTAAAAAAATACATTTCAAAAATATTAATTCGACGGGTCCGAGCGAATCTTGATTAAGTGGATGGTATTCTATATAAAGGGTTGACCCGTTTCTTTATCATAACGCTGTATATAACTCCAGTACCTATCCAACTAACTAATTTGGCATTTTTTTAGGAAAAAATTCAATTTATTAACTTTTCACTAGCATTTATATAAAAGTAAAATGGCCTGGTGCCTGGTACACACTTACAAAGTAATTTTTAATATTTCCATTGGTGCTGCCGAGTTACTGTTCCGTCCCTTCCGCCCCACCTATCCCCTATCGGTATTGTAGTTGCGGTTATAAGCAAAGTGAAAGGAAAACGTTATGTTGTTGGCGCGCCGCTGCTGCTGCCAAACCAGTACTTATTAGTACTGGTTATGTATTACAGGGGCGCGAAGGCAGGATTGCGTCGTACTGCTTGTATCAGTACTTAGCGGACGGTGACTTACCGATTGTTTCTGAAGGAAATACCACTTTAAATTGAAATGGCATATTTTCATTTGATTTTCTTTAATTTGGGTTTTGTTGTTGTTTAGTTGACCAAATGAATCAACTTAATTAGTCAATTTTACACTTTCCAAACTCCAATTAAAAATATTATTTTTGCTGGTTTTGTTAGATTGTATAGGATTTAAAAGCAAACACTATTAATATTTCGTCTTTGGGTGTAAGTTAACTACACTTTTAAGTGTTAAAAAAAATATAATAAAAGCATAAAACGAAATTTTATCAAATTTGGTCATTTTTATCTTTCTGCTTTTACTATTTTATAAATCCAACCTGTTTTACCGTAAGACTGTAGGTAGTTGTACTCCAAAGAGGAACTTTTGATCAATTTTTGAATAAAACGAAAAAGTAACGAAATATTGTTCAGAAAACGAAATGGCAAAGGCAAAATTAATATTTGCGGTAATATATAGGAAAAGTCAAAGTAACTTAAGAACTCGAAGCATCACCTGTCATTAATAGCACCCTGTTGAAGTCTGGTATATTTTACGTTAAGCGGTTGGCTACAGACACAGAACCGGACTAAGTTCTTTTACCTTCGCATTCGCCATTTGTTAAATTTTGTAAGGGAGTCTTAATATTTTGTAAATATATAGCGTATAATTTTATTATTTATAAAAAAAAATGTTTACAGACCCGTACCTACCAAAATAAGAATGCAAAAAGATTATAAAACTAAAGGAAAAGAAGAATACAACATTTATTTCTTTTGGTAGGTATGTATTTATAAAAAGCAAAATGGGTATTTATTATACAAGGAAAAAGTAATACATTTTCACTTCAGCTATGTGATGCATATCTAATTAAAACACCATATTGGGAACCCTTTTTGGTATGGTATTGTTACTTTTGTGGGAATTTTATATATGGATATATATAGGGTGTTCCATAACTAAGAGGCTATACAGCAACAGGAAATAGTGGACTTGAAAATATATATCATTTAATTTAATTTCTTATACGGTTAAAGAGATACAGGGTGATCCAAGTAAATATTAACTTTATAAAATTGGCGATGATTTGATGTTAAGCGGATATGAATTAAATTGCGTGTAGTTATGTTTTTGAGGGCAAGAAGGAGGATTCCATAATAAGTTTTAAAATACCTCCCAGAGAACGCCAGCTAAGTACACAATATGAGTTTGATAAATTCTCGCAAATATTTTTTTTGTCTCTCAGATTTCTGACTGCTTTATCTCAAATTATGGAAGAGGGATCTTTTATACGTACAAAAGTTGTTGGTACTTCATTAATCTCGATATTTCAATTAGTTATTGAGATAATTGCGTTTAAATGCTTGATGGCAAGAAATATTTAAATAAACACCTTTATACTAACGTATTTTTTCAACAATGAAATTTAATTTAATTAAAATAAAAAATTAAAAGATTAATAAATAAAATAGTAAAAGAAATAAATGTTGTTTTCTTCTTTTCCTTTAATTTTATAATGTTTTCACATTCGTATTTTGGTAGGTACGGATCTGTCAATATTTTAATTTATAAATTGTTTCTTATTTATATCAATTATATTTCAAAATTAAAATTATATGGACAAATTAAACTTTTTGCCGACGACGCAACAATTATTTATTATGCTAAAAATATTAGGGACATCCAATTAAATATTAAAAAAGATTTAAATATTATATTTGACTGGTTGCAATCTTATAAATTAACATTAAATTTTAATAAATCTTCATTTATGTAAATTGACAAACAAAGACTAGATATGGAGAAGCAACCAATAATATTTAATGGGGAAAATATTAATTATAAAGATAACATAAAATTTTTTGGATTATATATTGTTCAAAATTTAAGCTGGAGAAAACACGTAGAACATATTCGAACTTACATTTCTCCGTTAATTGGGATATTCTTTAAAATATTACTTAATATTAGTACATTCAAAAATTCAGTATCTTATTTCTATTTGGGGTTCAACCAATTTAATAGTACGAAAACCTTCAAAGAAATTACAAAATAAAATTATTAAATGTATTCATAGATTTCCGCACTTAGAACCAACAACAAATTTATATAAACCGAATAAATACCTAGATATAAATAATTTCTATAATTTAAAAAATTGCATATTTATTCATTCTTTACTTTTAAAACAAAAAATGTCTAACCTAATGTTTACAAAAGTTCATGATATTCATAGACATGATACTAGACAAACAAATTGTTTACAAACCATTAAAATAAACAGTAATTTTGGAAAATGGTCATTGTTATTTAATGGATTAATATTATATGATATTTTACCCGAAAATATTAAAACTACCCTTATATAAATTTCATTTCAAAAAATATTTCCTAGTATAATTTTATTTCTTAACGAGTTGAACGTTTATAATACAAAACGAATTTTTTTTAACTGTTTTTTTATATAATATACTACCTACTAAGTTAGGATAATAATTGTTAGTTAACTAAAGTTAGTAACTTGTAAAGTTGGTTGGAAGTAAAGTAAAATAAAAAAAAATAATAATAAAATAAGTTTCTACGCTATATCTTTACAAAATATTAAGACTCCCTTACTAAATTTAACAAATGGCGAAGGTGAAGGTAAAAAAACTTATTCCGGTTCTGTTCCTGTAGCCAACCGCTTAACGTAAAATATGCCAGGCTTCAATAGGGTGAAATTAATGACAAGTGATGCGGCGAATTCTTAGATAAATTTGATTTTATCAAGGTTTTTCTGCAATTTATTACAGTCCGCCTCATCACGTACTCTTACAGCTTCAAATTATCAGCAAATCAGCATAGAATAAAAATAGTTGTTAGTAGCTCTCAGCACAATACTTTACAATAAAATTCAACTATAAAATCATTTTGATTCGTACATAATTCTTTAACTTTTAGTTCACCATTGTGTCCTGAATTTAATTTCACGGCAGCCAAATAAACCAAATAAAATTGGTAAAAAATAAAATGCAGGGATTTTTTGTAGTAATATCAGCAAATAACCTTACTGCCGATAAATATGTATCGAGTTTAAACATTCAGTTCTTTTAAACATATGTTATTGTACGCGTCTTCTATGTTTCTTAATTTTGACGAATTGCTTTTGCAACGATTTTGTGAAAAAGATTTTTTTATTTTGTGAGTGGATTTTTTTGTGTTAGTGATTTATTAGCAGTCTAAAGGGTGATGGCAATTTCAAAAGGAAATGATATAATATAGTAAAAAATGATAAGGGTATGTAATTTTTGAATTTATATCATATTTATTGTATTATAATAGTGCCTTGGCTCCTTGTAGTCAATGGAGGATTTAGTAGGGGCGCAAACGGCACGCGCCCTTCCCCGATATGTTTGCATAATTGATTTGAAAATAATAATGGTATACAAATTAGTATATTTTATACCATTCTCAAATGTAGTGCTTATATAATACTTTTTTTTATTAGTAGGTACCTATAGAAGAAAAAGTCATTGTTTATAAAAAAAACGTCTGCTTGTGTTGAAACTACAATTTCAAATATCACATTTGCGATTACTATTCAGGGTTCGTCAGAAATAACAGTTTTTGTTTTTTTTTTAATTTTTTTTCAATTCCTTTTGATGATTGGCTAAATCATCCATTTGGGAAGAAATGGATTGGAAGGTACCTATTGTCCAAATCAGTTGGCACGTAGGAGTCCCGATCTCACAATTATGGACTTTTATTTATGGAAATATCTGAAGCCACATGTGTATATAACAAATTTCAATAATAACTTAGATCTCTTGAAAGAAAAAATAAGAGAATCAGCAAGTCAGGAACTGTTATCGGGAATTCAGACGTCGAGTTGAACCATGCGCTAACGCGATGGTACCAGGTTTAATAAAAGTTTTATAATTTATGATCGAATGAATTGAAGAAATATGACGTGAAATAAAAAAAATTCTTCAAAAGTAGGTAAATAAAAAATTGTTTTCTTACAAGAAAATCGTTACTCGGCCAGATATAAAATCATATTCGAACTAAGAAAGCAACAATAGTTGTTTGTTTTTACATAAATTTATTTTATACGAAATACAAAAAACTAAAAACGTTGTTCTGACGAACCCTGTATAGTAATTACAAATGTGATATTTCAAATTGTAGTTTCAGCATAAGCAAATTTCATTTAATAAAACAAGGAATTGGAAAAAAAGATCCAAAAAAGTTTATCATAATTTTTTCTTAAAATTTAAGCACCCTGTAGTTCAACAGTTTTAAGACTTTTAGGACATATTATGTTCATATGAAGTTTTTTGTGGACCCAAGAATAACCTCCTTAAATATTAGCATCGTATATTAAGAAACACGCGATATATTTTATATTTGACAGATGCCCTTAAATTATCAAAACCTCCATTAAGAGCAAACACCAGTGACGCATCCGCCATTTTATTTGCTTATAAATATTTCGTTTAATTCTCGTTTTCTCCAAAAAGCGACCAAATAGCCGTCTATGGTACCTACACTGAGAAAAAGTCTTCTATTTTTTTATACGAATTCACTTACTCTTTATACAACTGTCTAATACTATATGTGGCAGCAACGCGCTTTCCTACTGTAAGATAACAAAAATTGCTAGATTTTTGTATAGTGATATATCACGGTAATTTAGCCAATAATAAATAGGAGTTAATGCTACCATAGAATGGTTTATCGCCATTATTGCTCTGAATACTCACAGTAATTATTAAGTTCTATTGGGGGTGTATTAGTTCCGAATGGTAGTTGTAATGAAACTTGACATTAATCATAATATTATTTGCTTGCTACGGTTAATAAAGCATATGACTTACCACTAAAAATCAGTACTGTAGTTCTCAAAAATTTAAATAGCTTCTAGTGTGATATTGTTCTTGTCATTTAAGATTGCATATGATTATCTATTATGCAACATGGTTTACTGAGATGGTAAAATTTGTCGATAGATTATAAAGTCCAATACTAATGATAGGTTGTGCGAAATAAGAATATCTGACATGCAAAGTTTCAAAAAAACTTAAATACCTACAAAGTAAAAATTAATTAATGGAAACAAATTCAGACAGGACAACTAGAAGTCTCCGAACAACGATGTGACCTGCGCAACAAATACGTTAAAACTAATAATAGAGCGCGCGGCGATTGCCGATCGCTACGAGCCCCCACCAACGCCATGGTGGATTATAGGTTCTAACGGATACAATTCGTTTTCAGGGACGCTGTTCTGCTTTCTTAATTTTAAAGAAAGCGCTTTACTGGGAACAAAATGCGTCGCATTGAGAAGATACAATTTATTTCTCAACAAAATTGCTGTATTAAAAGTAGTTCATTATTCAACAAGACTGTGCTGCTAATGGAACTGATTACTACCAATAAAAGCACTGTTCTAGCAAATCTGGAATTGATATAACAGTAAAGCAGGTTTGATACACTACCAATTAATTTAATAGGGGTTAATAAAAAATAAGCTATCAAATACAAAGTATGTCTTAGCAAACGTGTTGAATTAGATCATTTTCCTCAGTGTAGGATTAGGAGTTTAGGATGGGAATTGATGAATCAGTCAGTCGGTCCCTTTACAATTTTATCTTATAGTATAGATTACCAATTTTATCCTTGGACTTCATCTACTATTATTTTTATTTAACAAGACAAATTTTACCTATTAGACGGGTAAACTTGTCTTCGTTTCTACCAATTTTAATTTGACATTAATATGTAAATTCACCATGAATAAAACCATTTGGAAGGTATTTTCCGTTTTAATTATAAACCTATTGATTGTGTTGATTTTTTGGCATATATCACATCGGTTTTTTAAATTTTTATTGCTGTCTTTTAAAATTTATTGAGCTGTTTATTAAAATTAGGTATTTTAAAGTAGATATTAATTTCCGAGCTTGTTAAAACTGACGATGATGCTGTGACAATTTTTTTTAATTGTTAATGGATCTACTTTAGAAGTATATATACATCTACTGTCTATAATATTATAGGTGTTGACACAGGGAATCCACGTGGTATTAATATCAATTAGATAATATATTATTATTTTTTTTAAATGGTTGAGATCAAACACTATAGTGGAACGTTTATCATTTAGTTTTTTAATCAATATTTCTTTACTTCTTCGTTTTATCGAAAAATCGGCCGAATACCCCCAACTTTGGAGTACAATTACCAATTGCTTAAGAAAGGTTGGATTTATAAATTAATAAAAGTAGGAGCAGTAATATGGACGAATTTTACCAAATTTTGTTTTTGCTTTTATTAATTATCAATCAATTAAATTTTTACTTACTTAAAACTGTATACACTAAGGAAAATCATCTAATTCAAAAGGTTTGCTAAGACATAGTTTGTATTGCTAGCTTATTTTGTATTAACCCATTTTAAATAAATTGCTAGTGTATCAATCCCGCTTTAGTGTTATATCAATTCCAGATTTGCTAGAACAGTGTTTTATTGGTAGTAATCAGTTCCATTAGCAACACAGTCTTGTTGAATAATGTACTATTTTTTAATGCAGCAATTTTGTTGAGAAATAAATTGATTCTTCTCAATGCGGCGCTTTTCTTCTCAGTAAAGCGCTTTCTTTAAAATTAAGAAAGCAGAACAGCGTCCCTAAAAACGAATTGTATCCGTTAGAACCTATAATCCATGCTGGGGATTCGTAACGATCGGCAATCATCCGCGCGCCGTATTATTAGTTTTAACGTATTTGTTGCGCAGGTCTCATCATTGTTCGGAGTTTTCTAGCTATCCTGTCTGAATTTGAGTTCTACAATACTGTTTAATACTATATGTGACAGCAACGCGCTTTCCTACTAGACATCGAAAATTGCTAAACCGTCGCATAGTGATAATATCACGGTAATTTAGCCAATAGGAAATAGGAGTTATTGCTACACCATAGAATTGTCTAGAGCCATTATTGCCCTGAATACTCACAGTAATTTTCAAGTTCTATTGGGGGTGTAATCTGGTTTTATATAATGTATTGATTTCGACAGGCAGTTGTAATGAAACTTGACATTAATCATAATATTATTTGCTTGCTACGGTTAACAAAGTTTACACTTAAAATCAGTACTGTAGTTCCCAAAAATTTAAATAGCTTCTAGTGTGATATTGTTCTTGTCGTTTAAGGTGGGAGTATCAACATGCTTGCCAACCTATAACCTATTTCGCGTAGATTTATTTATGTTTTCTAGCTTTTATACAAAATTTAAAGAAAATCAGTATTGACTTGATATTCTATAGGTAATAATTGACATATTTAACAAATATCAAGGAATTTCATTACTTATTTTAGGAGAATTGTATAGCGAAAAATATCGGGTAAGATTTTTTTTAACATTATTATGTCATTGTCATTCATTGTTCTTTCACTATACAATTCTCCCAAAATTAGCAATGAAATAAATTGATATTTTTGTAGTATATCAGATACTACCTAAATAATGTACCGACGATATTGATTTTCTTTAAATGTTAGTTATTAAAATAATAAACTCAAAAAATCAACGCGAAATAGGTTATAGGTTGGCAATAGATTGAATGACGTTGAGAATTCAACCTTAATATTGCATATGATTATCTAATATGCAACACGGCTTACTGAGATGGTCAAATTCATCCATCGATTATAAACTTCAATACTAATGATGGGTCGTGCGAAATAAGAATCTTCTATTGCCTTATCTGACATGCAAAATAAAAAAAAACTTGAATACAAAGTAAAAATAAATTAATTAAAACAGATATTGGTAACATCAATAAAATTCAAATTCAGACAGCATTGCTAAAAGACTCCGAACAACGATGTGACCTGTGCAACAAATACGTTAAAACTAATACTACGGGGCGATTGCCGATCGCTACGAACCCCCACCAACATCTTGTGGATTATTGGTTCTAACGAATACAATTCGTTTTTGGGAAGCTGTCTGTAATGATTTCTTAATTTTAGAGAAAGCGGTTTATTGTGAACAAAATACTTTGCATTGAGAAGTTACAATTTATTTCTTAACAAAATTGCAGTATTAAAAGTGGTTGATTATTAACAATACTGTGCTGCTAATGGAACTGATAATTACCAATAAAAACACTGTTATAGCAAATCTGGAATTGATATAACACTAAACCGGGTTTATTACACTAGCAATTTATTTAATATGGGTTAATAAAAAATAGGCCAACAATACAAACTATTGTTTGTTTGAAGGTTGTAGACAATGATGTATCTTGAGTAATAGATGTGTTTTGGACTTCCATTGCCTTTAGTTTTTCATATCACAACGTTTCAACTGGTAAGTATCTCCAGTCGTCTTCAGGTGAATACTAAACAAGTTACAAAGCTACGAGCCTATTTATACTACCTAGGGGGGGGGGCGGAGCTAGTGACGAATTCGGGTGCAGTCGTGAGTCATCTGCTTACGTCACCATGATTATTCATCTGCTGACGTCATCCGCTTACGTCATCACGTTTGCATCACTACTCAATCTGAGCCTACACCTATTTAACAAGGGCTTCCAAATGTTTCTTATATCTGCAGAAGGTTTACTGAAACAGTCAGGGTTCTGGATTATGACAGCTGCTTCTTTGAATTTTCTCTTCCGCCAATGCTCTTCTTTAAGTATAATTTTAGCGTTTTCCCATTGTAAATGATGGCCGTGGGTCCAAGCGTGATCTGCTGCACCGGATCTGTTTGTTTCTCCTTTTAGTGTGTGGTTTCGATGTTCTTTGATCCTTGTTTGGAGAGGTCGTAGAGTTTCACCAACATAGGATTGTCCGCATTCGCAAGGTATTCTGTATACACAATTCTTCGTGTCCTTTTGATTTGTTGGTTTTGTCTTCGTCAGGTGGCTTCTTAAGGAATCTTTGGAGCTGAAGACTGTTCGGATGTTGTACTGTTGTCCTATCCTTCGAATTTTTTCGGAGATTCCCTTGACATAAGGTACATTCATGGTGGGTCCAGATTCATTATCTTTGTTCGTTCTAGTTTTGTGATCTTGACGCTTTTTGATGGCCTGATCGACTAGTTTCGTAGGGTAATCATTCATGCCAAGGTCTTGCTTGATGTTGTTAAGTTCTTTCGTCAAAGTCCCCTGCGAGTTGCAAAGTGTAAATGCTCTATCGACGAGTGTTTTGACTATTCCATGTTTGGTGCTGTTTGAATGGTTTGAGGCGTAGTTAAGATATTGACCTGTGTGGGTTTGTTTTCTATATACCGATGTTTGGATGGTGCTCCCGATTTTTTGTATTACGACGTCTAAGAACGGTAATCTGTCGTTGTCCTCCTTCTCCATGGTAAACTTAATTGTAGGTGCCAGGTTGTTCATATGTTCTAGAAAGGTTTGAAGTTCGTCATCGCTTCCATTCCAAATGATGAATGTGTCATCTACGTAACGAAGCCATAGCTTTGATTTAATATTCGCCTTGCCTATCGCCTGATCCTCGAACCATTCCATGTAAATGTTGGCTATTACTGGTGATAGGGATGAGCCCATTGGTAGTCCGTCCTTTTGGCTAAAGAATCTGTTCTTCTCCTGAAAGTAAGAATTATTTAGGCAGCATTCTAGAAGCTCCATTGATGGGTAGCGACGTTCGTTCTTCGAGTGTTCGGTCTTCCCCAAGTTTTCTTCTAATGATCTGCAGTGTTTCCTTCACTGGGACGTTAGTGTAGAGACTTTCCACGTCGAAGCTTACCAATCGGTCCTCTGGTTGAATTTCCGTTCCACTTATCATCTCGACGAAATGCTGTGAATTCTTTATATATGATGCGCTGTGTCCCTGGAGCGGTTGTAATATTGGAAGCAGATACTTGGAAAGTTCGTAAGTTGGAGAGTTTCGGGAGCTTGTAATGGGTCGTAGAGGCATGTTGTGTTTGTGTATTTTTGGTAATCCGTATAGATGTGGGGGTTTGCTGTGATGCGGTGTTAAGCGTATTCGTGTCCTTTCCGGAATGTGTCGTTCATGCTTCTTGAGTGTTCGGTATACTCTTCCCTCAATGGTGGTAGTGGGGTCCTTTGGAATGCTCTGGTAGTTTCCTTTTTTCAAGACTTCTTCGACTTTTTGGTTGTAGGTGTCCACATCCATCACGACGGTTGCATTTCCCTTGTCTGCGGGTAGAATCTGGATGGTCGTATCCTTCCGTAATTTGGACAGGGTGATGGATTCTTCCTTGGTAATGTTTGGCTTCGGAGGTTTTGATTTCTGTAAAACTTCTCTCACTTTCCATCGGAATTCCTCTGCTTGGGTTGCTTCAATGGTAGCTCCGCCCCCCCCTAGATGGTATAAATAGGCTCGTAGCTTTGTAACTTGTTTAGTATTCACCTGAAGACGACTGAAGATACTTACCAGTTTAAACGTTGTGATATGAAAAACTAAAGGCAATGGAAGTTCAAAACTCATCTATTACTCAAAATACAAACTATGTCTTAGCAAATCTGTTGTATTAGATCATTTTCCTTACTGTATTAAATTTTCTATTGGGTAGTAGGTATGTGTGGTACCCGCTGTTTTGTTTCGATAGCGAATTGCGCAGGCGAAGCCGCGGCGGGTGGTACCCGCTAGTATGACATATGAAATTAAAAGTCAAGCTTAAAATTATTGAGATTTAAAGTGTTAAATAAAATATTCAGAAGCCCCGCCGATACGTCCAATGAAAGTAATAAAAGTTAACTTTTTATTTTAATTATTTTATATTTAAAACTTTTTTTTAAGTTCGCGTGATTTCAGCGGGAATAAATAACTTTTTTATGAAATAATTAATAGGTTATTAATAACCAGTTGGTGTCGATTTTCGCTTAATAGGTCTAGTTTTGGACGACACTTAATTGTTGGATAATATTATTGATTTTTTTTTCAAAAACCCATTTACCATTGATTTACAAAATTATGAGTTTACTTCGTAAAAAGTTATTTGCTTCGCCCTTTCCTTGCTAATACAGTGTCACCAGTAAAGTCCGCATCATATGGGATTTTTTTTTTATTAATAACTTTATTCGAAATTTGACTTTGGCATCAAGTTCTGCTTCGATCGAGATAAATATTAAGCAAAAAAATAGTAGTCACGTGATTCGCAATATCTGTCAAATTTTAATTTTTTCCAAAAAATTGGTCGAAAGTGGGGTTATTTCTGAAAATATCGAAAAAAGTTATTGGAAAATATTTTTTGTAATGTAGTTTCTGGTCCACATGCAAAATTTCAGCTGCATAAGATAAGTTTAATTTTTACCCATATTTTGTCAATTACACCACTTTTGCAAAATAAGACTCAACGCAACCTACATAAAACTTCTTAGTTTTCACAATGCTTTATTTCTGTATAAGGTAACTTCATAAAATAAGTATTTTTGATAACGTAGTTTGTGCCTGAAAGTAAAAAAATAAAAAATAAAGTAAAGGGGTTTTTAATTAAATCGTTAAAAATAGATAAACTTTAGGTTAAGTTAATCTAAACTTTATTTTCCACTTAATGAACACTTTACGGTTTTACTGATGACACTGTGTTCTCTTTTGTCTTAATATTAAGGTGTATTACTTTCAGACACAAACTAGTGTTGTAGATTTGGTTAATTTTCGATTTAATCACGCCGGCTAGCGACTTTATTAAATGCACATTAACATACACATAAACTCAGAGCGTTTTTGTCATGGTCTTTATTCAAAATTTCTGACACTTTTCCTTTCGTGGTTGCGCCACTAAAAACAAACTTAACTTAACTTTACTTTTTTGTTCTGACCACCTGTTTTCGTTCTCCCGCGGTCTCTCTCGCCTTGCCGGCCGGCCCGTATCCTGTCACTCGACAGGCGCAAGCGCGAAATCTCGCGCCCAAATTTAAATACATTTTAGAAAACAAGAATTACTATAACACTAGGTTTTCAAAAATACCTATTTTATGAAGTTACCTTATACAGGGTCAAAAACAAATAATCTGCATCACATGCAACTAAATTTTGATAGCCCAATTTTGATTTTGTAGAAAAACACACATTTAATATGGCGCTACTTTAAAGAAAATGTATCTGAAATAAAGCATTGTCAAAACTAAGAAGTTTTATGTAGGTTGCGTTGAGTCTTATTTTGCAAAAGTGGTACAATTTACAAAATATGGGTAAACAATCAAAGTTATCTTATGCAGCTGAAATTTTGCATGTGGGCTAGAAGCTGCATTTAAAAAAACTTTTTCTTATAACTTTTTTTGATATTTTTAGAAATAACCCCACTTTTGAATTATATTTTGGAAATAATTAAAATTTGACAGATAATGCGAATCACATGATGACTACTATTTTTTTGCTCAATTTTTATCTCGATCGAAGCAGAACTTGATGGCAAAGTCAAATTTTGAATAAAGCTATTAATAAAAAAAATCCCCTATGATGCGGACTTTACTGGTCACACTGTATATACAGGCGACGATCGGAGCGAAATTTCGGCGTTTATGTTTGCCATGTGATTTTAAGCAGTGTTCTGAAAGAAACAGTATTTTAGGGCTAAATATTTGTATATTTTGTATTTATACATTATATTATATGAGAAGTGCTATGTATGCTTGTGATGTGGATAACCAGGAAAAGAATTTCGATAAGATTACTTACTTTTTCGTGATATAAAAAAATTAGAATGGCTTCGTTTGTAATAACGGTTTAAAAAAACTTTATTTGGCTTTTTGATTTTTTCTTTTAAGCTCTTCATTCTGATGCTTTAAAAAACGTCTAATTTGGCAAGTCCAAAATTTTATAGGTTTTGCGAGCCAACAAAATCATAATTTTTTAATATGAATCGTATTTATATAACAGACAAAATAAATGATGAAGAATGACTTTTTTCGAAACAGTGAAAATAACAAATGTTACAAGTATAATTAAGCCAATCCGTGGACGTCTGCTTGTGCTGAAACTACAATTTCGAATATCAGATTTGCGATTACTATACAGGGTTCGTCAAAAACAAAATTTTTATTTCTTAGAATTTTTTTTTCAATTTTAATTTTCCATTCCCTGATTTATTCAATGAATTTTCCTTGCGCTAAAAGTACTCAGTTTTTGCTAAGCCACTGTAAAGTAGTAATAGGGGAAGGAGGTCGAATATCCATCACTTAACAGATAATGTAAGACAAAAGCAATACTTTTATAAAATTATATTATTTTTTGTATTGAACGTAAACTTTATTATCTTAAGAACAAAATAACACAAACAAATTCTCTGTATCTTAATCAGAAATAATTTTAAAAATATAAAAGCGAAACTCTAACATGATCGGTATTACCCACCTATGGTCGGCGAATATCGATCATGTTGGAGGGTAATATCGATCAATGTCCACCACACGCTTCACACAAATCCCGGTCTTCTAGCCGAGATGTCGCAGAAGAGGCAGCATGTAGCCAAGTACCACATGATCTACACCTCCACCACAGTTCATCTGTCCCAGTTTCCACGCATATTGGACATAAATCGTTCTCTTTCTCCCATCATGTGGCTGTTTAGGTTTTAACTGCTTCTTTATTTGTTTTTTAGCTGCTGTTGTTTTAAGCCCTGCCGATTTTCCTTCTTGAAATACATTCTTTCTAGCTTCGTCAATTTTTTTTTCTCCCTCTTTTCTTCCGTATGGTTAATATCGATCAGTTCAGCCGATATTACCCGCCGCGAGGACGTCATTGTTTTGACATAAACAACACCTAACCGTAAACAATTAAAATTTTCGTAAACACTGTATAGAATACGTTGGGGTACCATGAAACTATTAGTACTTAAGTAGCTTAGGATTTTCTAATCTTAACAAGTACATACCTTATCCAATGAGCCGAGAAAATAACAAGAAATAGAACAAAAACTGTCTGTGACCGTCCACACTCGGCGTTACAAATAAAAATGCCCGTTGTTGCTGTTGGTAATTTGCATATGCCTTAAGAGATGACACCACATATTTTATATTATTATAGGACTGTAGGGATGTGTAAAATTAAGGTGATCGATATTCGCCGCTGATCGATATTCGACCCCTCTCCCCTACTTTATCGTACTATTCAACTCTACCTATAATGTAAATATACTGAAAATTAGAATGCTATACTTTTATACCAGCTGCCTATTCTTACATAATATTAAAAACTTACAAGTAAAAGTGCTTCACACACATCAAACTAGACAAATTACTAATCAGGATTTGGTTGTCCCCTTTTACAGAAGGGATGGTAACCAAAGATTTACAAAAAGTCTCGCTCCAAAAATATATCTTCTATCTACCAACAAACTTAAGAAATATTGGTAATCATAAAAAGTTTGCTCAAATGTGTAAGCCAGTCTTTTTGCTAATTCACTGGCCGACAAGATTTTTCTAACACAGGTCAGCTCTTTATTTTTATAATGGAAATACCCTTCTAATAATAGAAAAAATATTCGGAAAGCCCCGATACGTACCATTTTTCAATAGCTTAATAAGACCATTTTACAATAGCAGGTAGTCAATTTAATTAGGGGACGGTTAAAATGGATGCATTTTATAACAGAAAAATTACCTAAACTGTATTATTTAGAATATTATACATAAAATTAACATTAAACATTAGTCTTCTGTTGAGTTTCGAGGTGAGTGGTTCTCTGTGTATAGATAAAAAAGTTTTTTTAAGAAAGAAAATGTCGAATCAAACGCGCCGGAGCTCGGAGTTGCAAAATTTCTCCTGACAGATTTTGTTACATTCGTGGAGCATTTATGGTGAAATCACAAGCCAGGCCATTTTCTGAAAATGTAAAAAAAGCCCACTTCAAATATTTTGGTGTTTTAATTGGAGATCAAGACAAGCAGTGGGCTCCCCATGTGTGTTGTGTTAGTTGTAGCGTGTCATTGGTGGAGTGGATGCAGGGAAAGAGAAAAAGCATGCCTTTTGCAGTTCCAATGGTATGGCGAGAAGCCACTTATCATTTTGACAATTGCTATTTTTGCCTGACAAAGACTGAAGGTTATTCCAAAAAGGGAAAGCACAAGATTGACTATCCAAATTTGCAGTCTGCCATACGGCCTGTTCCTCATAATGCAGATTTACCAGTGCCCATTGCGCCTTTAAATCCGCAAAATATTGTTTTGGAAGATATTGGAGACAACGCATCATCAGGCAGCTCCGAGGAACAGCGTACCGACCCTGATTTTACTCCAGGGCCCAGTTCCGGCGAGCCACATTTCATTGTTCAAAATGAGTTAAATGATTTAGCACGTGATTTGGGGTTATCAAAGCAACAGTCAGAACTTCTTGGTTCCCGTCTTCAGGAATGGAACGTGTTAGCCAAAGAAACCAAAATTACAACTTTCAGGAAAAGAAACGCAACGTTTTCTGCATTCTACAGTATGGAAAATTCGTTGTGTGCGTGTACTGATATCGATGGTTTAATGCAGGAACTTGATATTGAGCATTCTCCCTGTGAGTGGCGCCTATTTATAGACTCGTCTAAATACAGTTTAAAAGCTGTGTTATTGCATAATGGAAATTTAAAACCCTCTATACCAGTTGCCCACTCAGTGACGATGAAAGAAAATTATGAAAATATGCGCACACTTTTGAATAAAGTAAACTACAACAGGTATAAATGGCAGATATGTGGGGACCTAAAAGTTATAGGAATTTTAGTAGGACTTCAGGGAGGATTTACAAAATATTGCTGTTTTCTTTGTTTGTGGGACAGCCGTGCAGTAGATCAGCATTATGTAATAAAAGATTGGCCACAAAGAAGTGAATTTCAGCCGGGATTTCAAAATGTTAAGTTTGCACCTCTTGTAGACCCCAAAAAAGTCATTCTGCCTCCTCTTCACATTAAACTTGGGCTGATGAAAAACTTTGTGAAAGCTATGAATAAGGACGGTGATGGATTTAAATATCTAAGACAAGTATTTCCCCAGTTAAGTGATGCCAAATTAAAGGAAGGCATTTTTATTGGGCCACAAATCAGAAAATTGCTGGACGATGTCAGCTTTACAGAGAAGCTTACCAGGCAGGAACTCAGAGCATGGAACTCATTTGTTAGTATAGTAAGGGGATTTTTGGGCAACAATATAGATGCAAACTATCAACAGTTAGTTGATGAACTTTTAGATTCCTATAAATCGCTTGGTGCCCGAATGTCATTAAAAATTCACTTCCTCCATTCCCATCTGCCATTTTTTCCTGAAAATTTGGGAGCTGTCAGTGACGAGCGGGGTGAAAGGTTCCACCAGGATATCAGTGACGAGCGGGGTGAAAGGTTCCACCAGGATATCAGGACAATGGAAATTCGCTATCAAGGACGATGGGATCCAGCCATGATGGGTGATTACTGTTGGTTTTTAAAAAGAGAAGATATGACCCCTCATAAAAGGAAAAAATTAAATTTAATTAGTGTGTTTAGTTAATATTTGTAATGTTTGTGTTTTTCTTAGATGTAAGGTATGTTTTGTAGGTGTAAAAATTTAAATATAGTCGATATACACAGTTAGAAAATTCTTAAATTATTTTTTCAATAGATATTAAATATTGTATTATAACATTAAATGTGGTACTATAAATGTAACAAGAAAACGTTACGTGTTACAACTTTTTTTTTCTCATTTTCGTATTTGGATAGGTCCATTCTACCACAAGATGCTATTTAGCTTTGTGTTAACAACAACAACAAAAAAAAACATTTTGTCGGCCAGTGATTATCGAACATTTCTCGAACTGCTCTAACAAGTTGCAACATTTTTATTTTCTTGTCTTCTTCGATCGAATTGTTCAGTTTTTGACTTTTTGCTCAAATTAAAATTAAATTAAAATATACTAGAAACATTTTATGATTTTTTGCACATACGGATTGCTCGTGATCTAGGTGCAATAATTAATATTTGTACTTTATTAAGACTGTTATGATTTTTAATAGTAAATTTATGAATAAATTGTAAAATTACATTATTGTTGTATTAATATCATTATTTTGTTTGGATTTACAGTTTTGTCGATGTGATTTTTTTGCTAACTTGAGCAATTTTAAAACGTTTTTTGGTTGTATTTTCTCAATTATCCCAATTACATTGTTATCTTATAGAAATTCTTGTCCCATTATTTTTTACGACAATGGTATAATAATAATTATAATTATTCTTGTTCGATAATAACTTGTTTGACGCCGCCCATGCAAAAATTTATCACCTTATACGGCCGAGCGTTCGATACTTGGTTTCTTAAAAAGTAATTAATTATCGCAGATTAAAATTAAAGATGGTACGATTAAAAACAGAGCCGCAACGGCTGGTCAAACCGCCACGCTGGGGCACAGGTCTGGATTTAGGGGGGAAGATAATAATAATAGATAATAATAAAAGGTCTTTATTTTTAACTCGAATTTCACCAGAGCTGCTTTTACCCGAGCATACAAAAATTTTATAAATATAACAAAATAAATTACAACTTGTTTGATATAATATAAATATACCGGGTGTTTCTCAAAAGACGTTCACCCTTATAACTTTTTTATTATTATAGATATTAAAATGAAATTTTGAGATTATGCAAAAGAGATAAGTCGGCATTTATTGGCATAAATTTCAATTTGTTAGCACTTCCGGTTTGACCGAAAGTGACCTTGACTTTGATATTTTAAATGGGACATCTTGTATATTTTTACTTACTTGGGTTCAGCATAACATTATGAGTGAAATGCCACCTCACTTCTCATTTCTTGACGTGTTATAACATTTTTATATTTATTTTTTATTTTTAATCTAGAGTGCTACAAATTAATTAAATCTGTCAATAATTTATAGTCAAGTAGTATATGAAAATTAAAATTATGTCATAATAATTAACTTTCTAAGTTTCACAAGAGTTTGAAAAATGAAATTTTGTTTTCTTGACGTTTACTCCATTTTTCCAAATGGAACGATGGTGGTTCATAAGGATATTTAAAACGAGCATTTTTTTCCCAACAATTTGATACCATACACTCCTATGCTACTTTAAAGTTGACACTGAAAAATTTGCCTTAAATCCCAATTGCAAATTTAAAAGCATATTTTAAATCTTTAACAATTAAACCACTCGGCTTACGCCTCGTGGTTTAACGTTGCACACGTTTCATTATAGTGTTCATATCGAACTAGTATCATTAATAACTAAAATGTAATGTTAAATAACACTATCAAACATCCATAATGATCTATCTCAAAAGTAGCCAAAACCTGGGTTGTTTAATACCACAGAGGAACAGAAAAAAAAGCCTGGAAAACTAATCAGTCTTTTTGAAGCAAATAATTTTTATAGGTAGTTCTGAAGGAAAACTGAGACTTATTTAAGAGGTCAGAATCAATTTCATTAAGGAGTTTGGCAGATGTATAGCTAAACAATTGTTTAAACAAACTTATACGATGCTTGGGTATTTGAAAACGGCCCTGTAACCTGGTATCGCGCTGATGCAAAGAATTTCGAAGGACCAGCCTTTCGCGCAAATATCTAGGACCTAGGAGTTCCACTTTTTAGCAGCCTATGCAGGAAGCACCCCAAATGCAGTTTTTCACGGTCTTTAATTTTTAACCACCGTAGTTAATATAATAAAATGTCACCTCTAGTAATAGGGTAAATCCCCGAATCCGCCCCTGGTCGGTGGCCCTGACCTTAACTTTACTGGTAACACGAGAACCGTCGATTCAAAAAATAAATTAATATTTAAAAAACTATAATAAACTGTCACTTAAAACTTAAAACAAAATCATGTTATCAAGATCAATGATTTTTAATTTAAAAAAAAACGACACTACAAGTTACCTAAGAATACAGTGGTGTACACAGAGCAGCGGCGCACCCAGGATTTTATGTTAGGGGGGCCCGCCAACCAGTGCTGGAAGCAAATTTTTTAATAAACTTTTAAGTTACGCATTTTTGTAGAACTTTGGAGCTTTTTTAACAGGTACTCTTGCAGGGAAGATCGCAATAGCCTAGTCATGGGAGTCGTTAAACGGTTTCTTAGACGGGGGGGGGGGCATTGGCGGCTTGTGACTTGTTAACTTGGGGGTGTACTAAAAGCCTGTTGTAGGCGAAATGCGCCGCAGGCGAAATTTTTTGAAGACCACGCCCAAATTTGGTCAATAATTATTATAGTAAATATTTTAAAAATTTATGATTACCTTCTTATTCTATTGAAAATAAAATAAGATAAAAAATAAAAAGGCTAATTTATTTTTTATTAGTGGGTACATTGTTTAAAAGTAAAGTTCATTCATCTGTTTTTATTTGCAGCAAACTTATCAATAACAATAAAGTCCCTAGATTTACACTTTGTGGTATGTATCAAGTTAATTTCGAGAGTTTAGGTCTTCCCCTAATTTTAATTTCAATTTTTTGCTCAATACTTAATGAGCTAAAATTGTTTCTCAAACATTCATAGTCGTTTTGGCATTAAAACTGTTTATTTTTATTAAAATAAGTCTTTACACACACCCCAAAATAATAACAAAAATATAAAGGAAAACTCGAAATAATAAATTCATACATTCAATCAAACCATATTAAACCTCAATTAGTCAATAAGTCAACTTCCAGGGGGAGGGGGAGGGAGGGGGGGGGCAAACGCCCCACCTGGCCCCCTCAAACGAGGCCCGTGAGGTAAATCTAAGAAAATTGACTTTTTAAAATACTTATCCACTTTCATAATTTTGCATTTCATTGGGGGTTTTGGGGGGGCCAAGGCCCCCTTGGCCCCCCCCTGGGTGCGCCACTGACACAGAGGTGAAGCAAAGGGGGCACCTCATCACTCGAGAACGTCAACTACCTCTAGTTATTGATCGACCTGTGAAACTATTAGTTTGTAGGCTGTACAGGGTGTCCCAAATTCGATGCTCACCATTGTAGAGCATAGGTTAAATTGAGGGCAAAGTTGGGTAATTTGGAGCTTAAGTTAATGCTGGTGAGAAATGAAGAGAATTCCCACTGCTTCCGTAGATATTTAAAAAAAAAACCGAAAACTTAATTTTTCGTTTTCGTTTTTTGTGTCGTTATTTATAATTATACTGAGAAACGGAAAGAACTTTTAACAGGCACTTTTTTACGATGCATTTAAAGATAGTTTCTAATTTTTAAAGGGGCATTTCGGTTTTCAGATATCACTATCAGATCAAAATTTATAAATACGGACCTGAAATGTAAATACTACTTTCTGAAGTATTCTGTTCCCCAAAAACATAAATAAATAACATTTCGCCAAAATGTCATTGTTTTGAACCTAAAATTCATCATCCGAACGTAAAGTTTTTTAGTTTAGTTATTCAATACGGTCCTGTTTCATTTAAAAAAATTGAAGTTGTTTTTCTTGCAGTTTCGATACTATAGTCATTGAAGTTTATTTAGATAATGTCGCTAAAGACGGACAGGTCGATAACAAGAGGGTTGTGCGCATGCCCTTCGTTACTGAAAGTCAAGAAATAAAGTCAAATTAATCTAAGAACTCGCCGCATCACCTGTCATTAATGACACCCTGTTGAAGTCTGGTATATTTTACGTTAAGCGGTTGGCTACAGAAACAGAACCGGACTAAGTTCTTTTATCTTCGCCATCCGTTAAATTTTGTATGGGAGTCTTAATATTTTGTAAAGATATAGCGTCGATACTAATTTTATTATTCATAAAATAAAATATTGACAGATCCGTACGTACCAAAATATAAAAATAAGTATGTGAAAAAATTATAAACTTAAAGGAAAAGAAGACGACAACATTTATTTCTTTTAATACCTATTTATTTATAAAAAGCAAAATAGGTATTTATTTAGTATGCAAGGAAAAAAGTAATCCATTTTTGCCAGATATAAGCTTTGTGGTGTACGTCTAATTGAAACACCATATTGAGAACTCTTTTGGTATTCTTACTTTTGTGGGAATTATATATTTTATTTATTTATTTATTTACTTATAAATACATTGATACATATTAAATTTATATTCTAAACACTAGATTTATAAGTCAAATAGTTATCGTAATTATTAATTCAATTTAAATGCATATATATTATAAGTAGCACCTAAGTGATTAAACACTTGTGTTGTGCTATACCTAAGTAAGAAGGCAATTACTAAACTAAATCTAAGAGTGAAATAATAAACTAACTAAAAGAAAATTATAAAGATATTATTATATACCTACATATCTAATAAATGAAACGGTCAATTTTCTATTATTTTCACAAATTCACGGTAATTTTCAAAAGATAAATTTTTTTGACAGTCTTGAGAATACTTTTAGGTTATTTATCTGTTTAATATATAATATATAATGGTAAGATATTGCAGGATTTAGGTAAAGTGTAATTTATAAATCTATGGCTAATATTCCTGTTAAATCTAAGAGTAGGTAAAAGCCTAAGTTTATTACTACGTGTGTCGTATGAGGATAGTGTATAATTTTGGAAACAATTGTTTTTAAAGGCGTATATACAAATGCTATGCTTCTGTATACAGTAGGTTAGTGGGGAACAGCCTAGTCTTTTTATATATTATTTTTAATATGTAATTTTGCGTAATATTTAATTTTTGTAGTGAGTTCTTATACATTTCCCCCCATTTTAGAATACCATAGCGGAAGAGTGATTCGGCTAGAGTTTTGTATATAGTTAGTTACTAATAATTTTCGAGACAGTGTTTCACGCAGTTGATAAAATTTGTAAATAAGTTTTCGTACTTTCTTTGTTAAATAATTTATATGATTACTGCATTTTAAGTTTTCGTCAATAATTGCGTCCAGGTATTTTATTTCATTTGTTTCTTTGATTTCATCAACCATATTATTTATTTTAATACTAGAAAGGTAGGTTTGTTAATTCCTGTTAAGGTAAAGGCTATATAATGAGTTTTATATATTTTATATATAGGGTGTCCCGTAACTAAGGGGCTATACGGCGACAGGAAATAGTGGACTTGAAATATTATGTCATTTAAGTTAATTTCTTATGTTAAAAAGATACAAGGTAATCCAAGTAAATATTTACTTTATAGAATTGGCGATGATTTAATATTAAGCGGGTATGGATATTAAAAATCAGGTTTTCAACGTGGTTTGATAATTAGCGAAAAGATGGCGTAAAAGCACGTTAGATAAAAAGCATACATTTTAGGATTTTAGAATTTTTTTGTTACAGAAAACTGTAATCTGTGGTTTTGTTTACAAAGAAAGTGTATTATTTTGAGGTGGTAAGGACTTATTTTAATAAAAATAAACATGCCAAAACGGCTATGAATGTGGAATATTTGAGAAACAATTTTAGCTCATTAAGTATTGAGCAAAAAATTGAAATTAAAATTGAGGGAAGACCTAAACCCGAAATTAACTTGACACAGATCACAAAGTGTAGATCTAGGGACTTTAGGTATTGTTATTGATAAGTTTGCTGGAAATAAAACCAGAAGATTGAACTTTACTTTTAAACAATGTACCCGCTAATGAAAAATAAATTGGCCTTTTTTTATTTTTTTTATCTTATTTCATTTTCAATAAAATAAGTAGGTAATCATACATTTTTAAAATATTTACTAAAAATTATTGACCAAATTTGGGCGTGGTCTTAAAAAATTTTCGCCTGCGGCGCGTTTCGTCCGCAGCGGGATTTTCGTGCACCCCAAGATAACAAGTAAGTGCCCTCCCTGTCAATTTTTTCTGAATCCGCCACTGCACACACTACACAATAAACAGTCACAGAAACACTTAAAAAACACCAAAATCGAAAGAAAATAGTATGAAGCAACCTGACGCGTGAGCTTGCTACTGCCCACTGCTGATCTGGGAACTTTAACGACGAAATCAGATCAGCTGTTAATGTCAAATGTCATTGTCTTTTGTCAAAACGCTTAGTTTTAAGAAAAAGTTAACTCTACTAACGTTTTTTTTTGCAGCAATAAAACTCAATTTTTGTTTGCCTACGAAGTGTGGGTCTAAGGGTCCATGGAATTTTAACAACAAATTATGATTTTCTGATATAAAAAAAATTTAAATAACGAAAATAAAAATTTTTAATCTAAAGTATAGATACAGGACGTGGAAATTTAGGCTAAGGATATTATGCTTATCAACATATTATACTACTTTACATTATTATTTTTGCTTTTAAGTGGAAAACCGGCTAATCCGAAAACCTGTTTTTCCAAGGATTAAAGACGTCTCAAAAAGTATTCGTTTATTTTGCAAATTGTTGACATACACTTCAGTCTCATTTCCATTTTTATAAAATAAACATAACTCCTCTACAAAAAATTTTGAAATTACATCTATTTACATATAATTATTATATTTACCGTATTTTTAAATATAAATTAAGCAGTGAAGCAAGAATGAAACAATGTTTTTTGGTTTATCCAAAATATTTAAAAATTTTATTAATTACGCCATTTTATGTTTAATTCATTGTTTTTCTTCGATATGACCTTTTAAAGACAGATAATAATTAAATAATGGTAGCTTAAGAGCGAACACCAGTAACCCATCCGCCAGTTAATTTACTTATTAATAAAGGGCGGAATATATGCAAAATGTATATAAGCATATATGCATTTTTTGCATATTTTGTCAATTTTATAATAAAATGCATATTTTTCATAAATTATTATTTTTAGAGCATTTTTTTTATGTTTTGCCGTTATTACAAAATTTAAAACGTTAATAAAGGTTTAATATCCAGTTCGGTACTTATTTCAGGGATTTTTCAATCTCAAGATTATAATATTTAGGTATATTTACATTTTGGTTATACACAGCGGCGAACCCATGATTATATAGGGAAAAGAAAACCATAAAGTCTTTCTCCACAATTTTAATTCAGTAGCTAATAAGCTAGAATCGACATGTTTCGAGTGTAGAAACACTCATCATCAGGATGTTAAAGTAAAAATTATGAACAGCTGATGTTGTTAGCAAAAGAGAAAATATAATAAAGTTAAGGTGGAACTAATCCATAATGGAGCTTTCAATAGCACGCATAGGGAGTGAGAAAATTGGTTTGCAGTCAAGAGGTCAAGGCAAACAAATTTTCTCACTCCCTATGCGTGCTATTGAAAGCTCCATTATGGATTAGTTCCACCTTAACTTTATTATATTTTCTCTTTTGCTAACAACATCAGCTGTTCATAATTTTTACTTTAACATCCTGATGATGAGTGTTTCTACACTCGAAACATGTCGATTCTAGCTTATTAGCTACTGAATTAAAATTGTGGAGAAAGACTTTACGGTTTTCTTTTCCCTATATTATTCAACTCCACTTTGAGTATGGACTACTTCTTCAAAACCATGATTATATGTTAGGGGGGGCCCGCCAATCAGTGCCGGAAGCAAATTTTTTAATAAACTTTTAAGTTACGCATTTTTCTAGAACTTTGTAGCTTTTTAACAGGTATTCTCAGAAGATCGCAATAGCCTAGTTCAATTCAAGTTCAAGTTTCAAGTAAATATCTAAAAAAATTGACTTTTTAAAATATCCACTTTAATAATTATTCCGGACAAAACATACCACTCTTTTTACCAAATAAAATATAAGTAATAGTAATGACGACATATCCATAACACAAATATATTTATTTAAAAATATAAATCAGTACAAACCACAACAATAAACAATATTTTATAAATAATAGAAACCAAAACTTTTTTATAACACCTTTGCATTTGTTAAATATGTCAATCTAATTTTCATCGACCCTTAGAAAGTTTATTTAAAATTTCTTCACAAGAAACAGGAACATTCTTATGAATAAATAAATTTGCCAAACCATTAAGTCTTACTTACCCGGTGGAATTTCTTAAGTACGATTTTAAGTACTTTAATGTGGAAAATGACCTTTCAGAGGTACTGGCGGTGACGGGAAGAATAACAAAAATTTGCAAAAGTTTTTATATTGGGAAATATCATACCATTACATTGAATATATATAGCTTAAACATATCGGAGGGTATTTCTTTGCTATCTGTAAACTTGTCGTTCCATAATTTAAATTCGCATATTAGAATGCTTTCATTATAAAAATTTTCAAAAAATGAATAATTTGCATAAGAGGAATGAAGGCTGAGAAAGCTTTGCAAATTTTCTACTTATAATACTGAACAAAAGTAATAAAAATTATATCGTTCTTTGTATCGCGCCTGGAAATTAAAGTTTTTTTAGTGGGTTAGTGGGTATAGTAAGTTGAAGTCAATTTCATTGGGGATTTTGGGGGGGGGGGCAAGGCCCCCTTGCCCCCCCCCCTGGGTGCGCCACTGGTTATACACAATATATTCATTGGAGGTTTCCAGGGTTTGCAGGTATATTGTCAGTGGTTGATTATTGTCACTTAATAATGGGTTATTATTACCTGCTTAACAAACTGTAAGTTAACTGTAGTAAAAAGCATTTATGAGGGTAAACCATTCAACGACGTTGTATCTTGGCCTTATTTTTGCTACCTAAATTGCAGTATTGTCTGATTACATCAGTAGATGTTGAAAGAATCTTCTCTTTGTATAAACATATTTTTACTAATAGAAAACAATCTATTTTAGTTATGAATTTTGAAAAATATTTAGTAATAAATGCCCTTTATTCAATTTTAGGTTTAAAAATTGTTTACTTTTATTTTTCTTTGTTTTTTTTTTTGCATTTTTAAAAAAATAATCATAATTTTTAGAACCTCATATGTTTCTTTGCCTCATTTTACTATAAAAAATTAAGAAATATTGCATGTTAGTTTGGTAAAAAAATGCAAATAACTGCATATTTTAAAGGCAAACGAGGCATATATATGCGCATATTTTAGCTGAATATTAGTGCATATAATCCGCCCTTTACTTATTAATATTAATTTTTTCTCTGTTTCTCGTTTTCTTCAAAAAGCGGCCGTCTTTGGAGTACAATTACCTACAGTTTTGTTTTCTTTTAAAAAGTCTTTATTCCAAACTAACTTTTACAGTTCATTACATGGAAAGTGACAACATAATATAGAAAATAATAACCATTAAAAAAAATAACAATTAAAAAAAAATATGGAAGTTAATCCAATTTAATTAATTAATAAAATCAATTAAAAAAAATAATATAAATAATTTAATTTAGTAAATATTTCTTTAATAATTGTTTTTTAAAAGTTGCCAATTTTTTAATTTTTCTGATATTTTTTGGAACATATATTTATGATCATATAATGTCTTATTCTCCTGAAGTGTTATATTTCATTTTTAAAATAATAGAGTGAATTAGAATACAAATTTTTAATTTATAAATGTTTTGAACGTGTAAATACCCTTGCGATCTATATAGATTAACACTGAGTTCCAAATGTGGTAATTTGTGTATACATTTAATAACTTTATTTTGCAAATTTTTGTAATAGTTTTAAGTCTGATAAACAAGAAGATCCACATACAGAAGCTAAGTATTGTAATTCTGAATATATTACTTAATGAAAAATAAGTATATATTTTTTAAGTATTTCAAAGGAATGAAATATCTAGCTTTGTACAAAACAGATACCAAAGAAGATATCGAGTTAATAATATACTGGATATGGCATTTCCAATTTAAATTTTCGTCTAAAACTAATCCTAAAAATTTTGTCGTTTTTGAATATTGAATATTTTTATTATTAAATGTTAAGGGGTTAATGATGGAATTTATTTTATTTTCAGTTGTAAACATAAAAAAAGATTTTGTAAAATTTAACGTAAGTTTATTTGATTGAAGCCAAGAAAGAAGTATTTTTAAATCATTATTAATATCAAAATACATTTCTGCAAGAGTTTCAGCAAAATAAATAATTGTTGTATCATCTGCAAATAGCTTTATATTGCCCTTTAAGTTCACTTTGGAAACGGAATTAATGTAAATTAAGAATAATAATGGACCTAATATTGATCCTTGTAGAACTCCACATATTATTTCTTTTTCCGAACTTTTTCTTTTCCCAATTTGAACAAATTGTTTACGATAGCTTAAATAACTTTGAAGTAGTTCGTGTGTATTTCCCCTTATCCCAATACTGTATAACTTTCTTAATAAAATACAGTGCTGGATTTACCAGTAGACTAAGTAGGCTGGAGCCTAGGGCGGCAGATTTTAGGGGGCGGCAAATTTTGCCCAAAATTTTTTTTTTATCTTACAGAAATAAATGGTACAATCTTTATTCATGGTTGACGGGTAGTATTTTTTTAAATAAACTTTATTGTTGGCCGTATCTGTTAATGGGGATAAAAAAAGGTAAGTAGTTGGAACTTTACTGGCCTTAGAAAGAAATTTCATTTTCAATAAAATAAGCAGGTAATCATAAATTTTTAAAATATTCACTAAAAATTATTGACCAAATTTGGGGGTGGTCTTAAAAAAATTTCGCTTGCGGCGCATTTCGCCTGCAGCGGGCTTTTTCTTTCCTGAACACTTCACCTGTTTCACAACTCATCTCGTGCGCGAGCCGTCACTGGTAGGGGCGGCAAAAATTGAATAGCCTACTAGGGGCAAATTTGTAAATCCGCCACTGATAAAATATCCTGGTTTACGGTGTCAAAAGTCTTACATTTGATCAAATTTGCCGATATTTCTTTTTATGCTTTTATTAATTCATAACTAGGTATAACCTTTTATGAAGTAAAACTGTAGGTCATTGCACTCCCAAGATGTGTATTTTACCGATTTTTGGATAAAACGAGGAAGTAAAGTATGTTCAATGACCAAATTCGTCCAAGTTAATAATAAGTGGAAGAGTATCTGAAGCTTCCCGTTCCCACACATCATTTATAATTTTCCATTTTTCCACTGTTACAATTTCTATGGCTCCATTCCACAGACCCAAAATTACGTCATTTGTTACAGGATGCATGATGCATAGTATTTTTGCATCATAATAGCGCTTACATTCCGACCAAACCATTGCAATATGATTAAAGTGGCAATGATATTATGGAGGAAGTCTTAAAACTCGATGTCCATGTTGCACTCCTAGTTCGTCCAACCTATTATAAAGTAAAATAAAAATATTTAAAAAATAAAATAAATAGCGCTTTCCAGATTACTTGTACCATTTGGGTGGGATATGCTGCTTTACTATTATCCAGATTTGATCCTTAATTGCAAATGGTGAAACCGGACCATCCCACCTAGTTCACGAATGATAGAAAGATAAGTACTAGCCGTGACGTAACGGTCAGCGGTCATTGAACAGATTTTAACGAAATATTGATCAAAAAACAAAATTTCGTAGGCATCACAGATAAAATTTCGATCTTTGTAGAAATATTAACCTACACATACTTTCTTGACAGGGTGGTGAAGATTAAAATGTGTAAAACTCTTGTACAGGGTCTTCCAACGAGGACTGAACAGGGGCTCATTTTTGAGCTTCCTTGTATTTAAAGAAAAATCCAAAATAGCCAATCGACGAAAATTTATTTGAACCAGAAACCAAAGAGTTACGCTATGGATAAGGTGTTTTTTAAATGGAACATAGCTTTTTTTATACGATTTTTGGAACGAGTGATTTTTTTTTGTCCGTTCTGATTAAAATATTTAATATTTTTATTAAATTTTAATGTTTTATCCAGTATAATTTAACTTTAACCTGTTTGAAACATACACTAGGTAATAAAGGTATAACCACCTTTGAATCCTTCAAAGTCATTTCGGCAATATTATAGTAAATTTAAGTAAAATTAATAAACCTCATTTATTACTCTTGTACGCAGTGCGCACTAAGCCAATAAACTACGTCGCAGTAAGTCAGGTTTGATAAAATAAGCGAGTCAGTTAACACTAGATATCTCGGTGAATGTGGAGAGGTTGCAATTTTTAAAATTACTTTTTAATTGAAATGGAAACTTGACTGCTAAATCGAAGATCAGAATCAATGAGAACATCCAGGTTTTTGCACTCGTTAAGAGGTTTTCGAATACTATTGTTAATTTTAATTTGAAATGGCGGGTTATTTATTAAAGCGTCTCTATATTTGTACCGAATAACATTAGATGGGTTTTTAATTAAGAACTAACCCGTGCGCTTTTAAAACTTGTACAATAGTTTTAAGGTAATCATTGATTTTGTTAATAATAGATATAAACGATTCAAAAAGAATATATAAATTTGGATGTCATCGGCATACTGGTGAGATAGCTACAATATTCCAAAAAAAGCCCAAAATCGACAGTATAAATAGAGAAAAGTAGAGGATCAAGGGATGCTGCCCTGAGCAACAGCCTGATTATATGATCCGATGTATCACCATTTAAGACAACGCGTTGCTTACGATCTTTAAAATAACTATCGAGAAATTTAATATAGGAGTTACGCAGTGGCGTAGCCAGCCTTGCAGGGCGGGAGGGGCGAACATATATGGAGGCGCTTTATGATTTTTTAGAACCACTATTATTATTATTATTATTAAAAATATGGTGTTTTTTATTATAAAATGTATAAAAAAAAACAAATAGAAATAATAAAAATCGAGTTAAGACACATCATAATATATTCTAAATAATAAACAAAAATAAATGGGATACATGTCATTAAAAAAATACGGACAAAAAACACTGTAACTTTTGTAAATAAAAATACATCATATACTTAATAGTAAATAGGTAGGTACTCTAATTTTACGCTATAATACTAAATAATTTTCACTAAATAATTCTTCTACTCTTTATGGTTTTAAATTTGTCGATTACAGATAATATTAGACGCATAATTCCTTTCAATATTTTAATAATGCTATGTTTGTCAACCTGTCCTACTCAGACATGGTCAACCTATTATACGTTTTAATATTTCGTAGTCTATTAAAAGATCTTTCGCCTGTTGCAGTGCTTGTAGCTATAGTTAAAAAAATTCGGTATATTTTACATAAATTAGGAAAAACTGATTCCAATTTTTTGGAAATTAAGAAAGGGTATATTTCCTCAGTTTTTAATTTATATTCCTGATTTATTTCAGTTAATAGACTACAAAACGATTTGTATTCATCAACTAATTCCGGTTGGATAGAAGATTTGTAAAAAATACATAAATCATACAAAGATTTTTTATTTTCTTCAGAGAAAGCGATATTTTCCGCCTCTAAGCATGAAAATTTGTTTGCTATCAGAAAAAAGTCATCAAATCTCTTTGTTAATGTTTGAATAAATGTGTCCAGTACAAAAAAATGTACAGAAATTTTAAAATTTCGCCTAGGGCAATTTTCAATGTGTCCCGCCGTTTTTTCATCGTGAAAAAGTTTGACCTTTTTCGTTCTTTTTCTTCTAAATTCATTGGTCAAATCATACTTACTTATAATTTCTTTAGCCTTTTCTTCAAAGATGTTAAATGATTTGTCATTTCTCAATGATTTTAAGTCATTTATGGTTGATTTAATTAAAGAAACTGCTGCTGATATATTCATATCGACTTTTTGTAAATAATTAGATAGAATTTGATTACCTAAAAGTATTTGTTTCCAAAAGCAAAGAAGATATACAAATTCAAAACATTTTATATAAGTTAAAATTCCACGAGCATCAATTATTTGACTTGCATTTGTGCTTGCAATTTCACCAGATGAGATGCTTTCCACAACCTCTATTATAGAGTGTTATTAAAGTGTATTTTTATTTTGCATACGGGCACCAAGCGGCAAGGGGCGCCATGCAAGGGGGGCGGGGGGGCAGGCGCCCCCCTGGCCCCCACCTGGCTACGCCACTAGAGTTACGTTAACGTTAACGTATTATGTGCTATAGTGTCAAGGGCTTTGCTATAGTCTAGGAGTATAGAGCATGTATTCTGACCATTGTCACTAAATAAAGCACGTGGAAATCCGCCAACCGCGGCCTAATTTGGGGATCTGGCCAAGGCACAAAATTCCTTATGAACCAGTAAGAGACGGATATATATCTTATTGTGGTTCATTATATCCATCTTTCTCTCGCTTTCTATCTTATCCGATTATTAGCGTGTCCGGGCCTAGCCATATGGAATGGAACTGTGGTATGAGCCGCCGCTGCAGAAGAGGGTGGAATATGGATTGGGTTCTCTTATTTTTTGTTTTTTAAGACCCCAAAAAAAACCAAACTAATATTTTTCAAACAATTTATTAAAAGTAACATTAAACGTTTTTACAATAAAAAAAATTAAATAGTTCCTAAAAATAATAATTTAAGCAATATGATAATAATAATAATATATTTACAATCTTTTGATGAACATGAAAATTGACCACAGAATTTTGTAACTACAAACTTCCTGAAGAATTTTTTTAAATGTCGAATTTTTATATTACATTACAATTTTTTGTTTGGTTCCTATGGCAGAAAATGAGGTTATTGTTATAAAATAAAATTAAAAAGGCAGTTTTTAATTAAAAAAAGATGATAATATCTGGTAAAGAGTTCTAAACTGATATTAAGAGCAAAAACTTGTGAGGGCATCGCAATTTTATTTTTTTATCAATATTTCGTTCCCTCTTCGTTTTATCCAAAAATAACACTCTTATATACTTAAAAAAAGGTTTGCTTTATAAATAAGAGCAAGAAAAGAAACATGATGCGCAATTTTGACAAAGTTTTAATTATTAAATTTCTTTGAAATATGTGTTACTTATTTCCACACGTCTGCAGAAAAACTATTGTACCTGACACGTGCGGAAAATGTTTTCCCTGCACTCGGCTGCTTAACTGAACGGCAGCCTCGTGCGGAAAAATTCATTTTCTGCACTTGTTAGGTAAATAGCTATTTATGGGTGAAAAAATGCGTTTGTACACACAGCTCGCCAGTCACATCCCTTGTCTCCCTACAGGTATGGGAATGCGCACAACCCTCTTGTTATCCGCCTGTCCTTGTTTAGCGACATTCTCATAATACACTCCAGAACCGGCTCGGCGCCATTTTTGTTGTTGGGTTTTACGTTTTCTCTGTGGATTTCTTAATAACTATTTGTAAAGTTAGCGATGTTTATGCAGTAACGAAAATTTTTTTGGGGTACGTGTCAATTCCGCCCGTAGCGTTTGTAAACGAATTTAATTTTTTTTTTATTGGCGAAGATTAAAATTCTACCATTAGATTTATCATCATTAAAAAACTACCCCATAAGGATTAAATTTCCTGCTATATATACGAATTTCTCAAAACCCGGAGGAAAAAATTACAGGACAAAAACTTCGAAAAGTAGCGATAAATCCAATGGTTTAATCTTCGCCACTAAAAAAATTAAAATTCGTTAACAAACGCTACTTTTCAAAGTTATTATCCTGTAACTTTTTCCTCTGGGTTTTTGGAAATTCGTATATAGCAGGTAATTTACCTCTATGCATGGGGTAGTTTACTAAGAACGATAAATCCAAATGGTAGAATTTTAATCTTCGCCCCTACAAAATTAAAATTCGTTTACAAACGCTACAGGCGGAATTCACACGAACCCCAAAAAACAATCGTTGCTGCATAAACGTTGCTGATAAACGATGCTGATAAACGTTGCTAACTTCACACATATGATTTCTTGTTTTTTTTTTTCATATTGTGGATTGTGGGTGTTTAATATTTATGGATTTCTAGTTTTTGGATACAATGTAGAACTAATAAAGACCATTGTATGCTTTTATTATGCCCAAATAGGGGTAAAATACTGGGTATTTCCAATTTTCAGTAAGTGTGAAGTAATGATTGATATGTAATTTTATTTTATTATGATCGATTTAAACATATCTATCTAGGTCTAGGCCACACAAACAAAATGTTTAAGCCCGGATCTGTCTATTGTCCCCATTCGTTAAATGATAATGTTGCAGTGCGCATGCCTATTCCTGTGCGGTTTTGTTTACATGCGCGAGGCCATAAATTTGCCACTTTCGTGACTATTGTTTGCTTATCTAAAGATAAATGTTCATGGTTTTATGCTTTTATTAATGAGAAAACGAAATATTGATAAGAAAATGAAATGGCGCATGCGTCACTAGTGTTTTCTCTTAATATAACTGCAGGTTTAAAAAATCACTCGACTTTAGCACAGGCGACGGAGTGTTTCGGAGTTAAAATCAGTATCTTAAAACATCGCATTTTTTTTTTTCATTCATACTTTTAGGGGAAAAGCAAAAGCTGTACAGATGAAGCGGAGAGACAACGAAAGTATTGTACAATGTGTGTATAAAGTCTGGAAACGGCTTAATAACATCACAATTTACTGGCCGATTTAAACCAAATTTGGTACAGTTGTGTAAGAGGATCTAACGCACCGAATGACGATATTGGCGTTGTTGCCAGCTTTTTTGTTTGTCTGGAATTCGAACGAATTTTATATTTTTAAATATCACACCCAGTATATTTTTACATTTTTAAATTCCACATAAAATTATAATTATTTTTTATTAAATGCATTATTAGTCTATACTTCATAGTTTCCGAGATATTGACTCTCGAAAAGTGACATTTTTGAACTTTGACAGCTTATAACTTTCTAACAGTACGTCTTAGAGCAAAACGGCTTACATGTCCATATCTTCAATTTTTAATATCTTCCCAAAAAAATCAACTTCCAGTTAAACCGGAACAACTATATTTCCTGCTTTCGAGTTACATCCGGTTTAACCGGAAGTTGATTTTTTTGGGAAGATAATAAAAATTGAAGATAGGGACCTGTAAGCCGTTTTGCTCTAAGACGTACTGTTAGAAAGTTATAAGCTGTCAAAGTTCAAAAATGTCACTTTTCGAGAGTCAATATCTCGGAAACTATGAAGTATAGACTAATAATGCATTTAATAAAAAATAATTATAATTTTATGTGGAATTTAAAAATGTAAAAATATACTGGGTGTTATATTTAAAAATATAAAATTCGTTCGAATTCCAGACAAACTAAAAAGCTGGAAACAACGCCAATATCGTCATTCGGTGCGTTAGATCCTCTTACACAACTGTACCAAATTTGATTTAAATCGGCCAGTAAATTGTGATGTTATTAAGCCATTTCCAGACTTTATACACACACTGTATAAGGCACAATACAATTATTGTATTTTAAGTAAGAAGTTTTAAATTTGTATTAAAGATACTTTCCATGAAAAAACAATTGAGGTTTTTCCGGAAGTAGGCTCAAGTTAAGAATTTTTAATAGAACCCTGTATATTTTTTGTACAGTTGATAGAGCACAAAATTACCTTTTTAACGACATATCACAAGACAATTTTTTTGAATGGCGGGGTAGGGGGCATGTCTCTTAAATTCGATATTTCGACAATCTGACATAACCGATTGCACTTTTATCAAACAACCAGTGGAAACAAAAATAAATATTAATTTGTCACAAATTGTGTAACATTTGTAATTTTGTTTAGTATGTCAAGTTTTATCTTAAGAGCAAACAACATTTTCTGCAAACAGCTGCCATAATACCCGTGTTTGTGTAGCATTTACCTACAGTTTTAAGGGCACAGATCTGAAGCAATCATGTATTAAAGATCTTTAAATGGCTTGAATGCAGGGGTTACTTCCGGAACCTTGCAAGTATTAAAAAATAATAATTAGTATCTAATTTTGCGAGGGCTGTTCAGGGAGGCATTGACGAATAGTATGCCGGGGTTTTTTTATATACATCGACAGAAACTTTAAAAAAAGCAGTTTTTTGAAACCACTAAAATTGCCACAATTTATTTTAAAATCCTTGAAAGTAAACCCGTCAATTTTCAGAACTGAAGTAAAAACAGCAATTTTTACTGGTAACACGATATTTTCTGATCTATCTAGATGCCATCTATCCTAAAAATTCTAGAGAATATGTGTTTGTTTTAACAGGGAAGGGGTCGTAATTGCACAAAACACGAAAGTAAACACAACTATGACCGGCTGACTAACATTTGCCTTGCTCTACCAGCTCCAGAATATGTCTGTCTTTCTTCTTCTTTTTATGCCAAAAGCATAAAAATAACTACTCTGATTAACAACACAGCACTGCAGTGCGCATACGAATCGTCAACAGTTCGGCAAATCCAATTGACGATAGAAAATGGCGTCGTTAATCCCACCCTTAAGTTAAAAAAATGTAATTGATAAATTAATAAAAGCAATAAAAATTTTTGTCAAATTTGCGCATATTTCTCTTTCTGCTTTTACTATTTTATAAATCCAACATATTTTAACGTAAAACTATAGGTATCTAATTGTACTCCAAAGAGGGGTATGTGGCCGATTTTTGGATAGAACGAAACAGTAACGAAATATTAAAAAACGAATTGGCAAAAGTGTCACTAGTCTTTGCTCTTAAGTTTTCTGGATATTTTGAATAGGAAATGGTACTTTTTAAATAGTATATAGCATTTAAGTATCCCTTATTAACTACAAAAAAATGCTTATCACTTATCACAATAAATAAACTGAAATATAAAAAAGTTCCATTCTATTGCATTGTGTTATTTAAAGTGTACTAACATTTTAAAATTTCAACAAAATTTAACATAAAACTTGATATAAACAAAATTTTAAAAGTTCCCTATTTTGTCACAAATTTAAACTATTGACAATCTGAGTAAAAATCGATAAGAAACCTTATTTTATATTTTTGTTTTCACGGGTTGTTTCAAGTCAGATTGTCGCCATATTGAATTTAAAGGAAACACTTTCTATGCCGCCATCTTGAAAAAAATACACAACTTGTGATAGGTCATTAAAAAGGGCATTGTCAGTTTTATCCAACTGTTAAAAAAAATATAGTGTTTTATTAAAAATTCTTGACTTACGCCTACTTCCGCAAAACCCGGAAGTGATAGTATATCGTTTTTCATGGAAAGTATAATTACAGAATATACGATTATTTTTGAAAGTAAGATACAGTGGCGGATCAAGGGAAGGGGGGCGCACGGTGCACCCCCCCCTGAGATTCAACACACGAAAAATTTAAATTTCACTAATATCAAGTTAAACTTGTTATAACCAAATCTCGTTGCATACACTTTAAGAAATCAAAGTAGAAAAAATGTTAACAGTAAAATTATGTACAAATCTTTTAATAGTACATAATTAAAAGTTTAAGAAAAGTTGTAATTCTTACACGCAGAAAACCGGGAGTAAGATGAAGAGATGATGAAATATTTTTGTTTGATGATTCTAGCGACACACGCCAAAATGTCTGTCACATTCAACAACCTATTTTTTCTGATACACATCGATATATTTCGCCGTGCTGTACTGCGGTCTTCGTTGTTGCAAAGAAATGTTGATTTCCTCCGGCGACCTGAAGACCTGTCCTAGCTGAGACTGGGGTCGAAACGTCGTCGATTGAACTGGAGCTTGCTCGTAGCGGGGCGCGTTGGTTACGCGATGCTAAAAAAGAAAGAAAATGTAAAGTAATGAAACTACTTTCTTTTATTTAACTGTTTTTTGAATCAAGATTTATATGTATTTTATTCATTGATTGAATTATGTATGCGTATTACAAAATCCTTATGCAATAGGCTGTAACTATTTTACTAGAAAACGTAATCTTATAGTGCTATACCGGGTTTTTCTCAAAAGACGTTCACCCCTATAACTTTTCTGTATTTATAGATAAGTACTACAATAAAATTTTGAGATTATGCATAAGAGATGAGTCTGCACTTATTGGCATAATTTTCAATTTGTTAGCACTTCCGGTTTGACCGGAAGTAACCTTGACTTTGGTATTTTAAATGGGACATCTTGTATATTTTTACTTATTGGGATTGAGCATGACATTCTGAGTAAAATGACACATCACTTGTCATTTTTTTATTTTCAATCCAGAGTGCTACAAATTACTTAAATCTGTTAATTTATAGTCAAGGAGTATATGAAAATTAAAATTATGTCATAATAATTGATTTTCTAAGTTTCACAAGCGTTTAAAAAATGTAATTTTGTTTTCTTGACGTTTACTTCATTTTTCCAAATGGAACAAGGGTAGTTAGGATATTTAAAACGACCATTTTTTTTCAACAATTTGATACCATACACTCCTACGCTATTTTAAAACTGACACGAAAAAATTTGCTTTAAGTCCCAATCGCAAATTTAAAAGCGTTATGCACTATTATTGCCGCCCTGCCCTGTCTTTTCTAAAGAAATATAAAGGCGGCTTTGAAAAACAATGGAATGGTTTTGAATACCAATATGGTTTTAAATTAAAATTTTAATGCCATCGTTGTTATTAAACTTACATTGTAAATCAGATAAAATGGTTCGTTTTACTAGAAATGAACAAATTGATATGCTCCTAATTTTTGGAGTGACTAGAAAAATTCTTTGTATGTATTGTATGTTTTATAAACTAATGACATTACAGCTTTAAATTAAAGCTATATTGCTTTTCAAAACCATTTCATTGTTTTTCAAAGTCGCCTTTATATTTCTTTAGAGAAGAGAGGGCGGCAATAATGCATAACGCTTTTAAATTTGCGATTGGGATTTAAGGCAAATTTTTCAGTGTCAATTTTAAAATAGCATTGGAGGAAATGTTATGAAATTGTTGGAAAAAAATGCTCGCTTGAAATATCCTAGTGAACCACCATCATTCCATTTGGAAGAATGGAATAAACATCGAGAAAACAAAATTTCATTTTTTAAACGCTTGTGAAACTTAGAAAATCAATTATTATAACATAATTTTAATTTTCATATAATATACTACTTGACTATAAATTAACAGATTTAATTAATTTGTAGCACTCTAGATTGAAAATAAAAATAAACATAAAAATGTTAAAACACGTCAAAAAATGACAAGTGAGGTGTCATTTTACTCAGAATGTTATGCTGAATCCCAATAAGTAAAAATATACAAGATGTCAGATATTCAATTTTTTATTTAGTATGTATCTTTATACATAAAATTAAAAATAATTTATTGCCTGATTGTTTAAAAAATTTTTGTTCTTTTAATTATGACCATCATAATTATAAAACAAGAACTAATCAAAATTTTTATGTGGATAGAGTGTCTAAAACATTAGCTTATAAATCTATTTTTTATAAAGGTTTGATAGAATATAATAATTTGGAAAATTCTATTAAATGTCAAAAATCATTAAAACTGTTTAAAAAAACCTTATATATAGTTAATTGTAGCTTTTTGCTAAATAAAGCATGTTACTACTACTACTACTACTAAAAGGATTTCTTCCTTACCGAATGACGGTGGACAGGCCTTTCTTCCTCGTCATCATCGTACCTTGGCCTGTAAGAATCGGGGAAATACCTGTCAGAATACCTCAGACTAGTGTTGGGCCTTTGCTGGTATTCCTCCAGATTGATGGGCTTGTATAGATAGTCGTTGACGAAGTGGTAGTCTGAGGATTTTTCACAGATGTTGTCTCCGCTAGGTGGCATGCAGATCAATTGAATCTTAAAAGAAACGTTAGTTTGAAATAACCAGAAGCTCATAATTTATGATAATTTATTTATCGTGATGAATTTGATCACATCCATAAAGACTAAATCCTCTGCTCACCTGATGGAACGTAAATCCCTCGGGACAAATCCAGGAATGCCTGGCGTTATCGTGGCAGTAGTGGAACACTTCGCACCCGAGCTCCTCGTCGGCGTAATATCCAGTTTTCTTTCCGGCGCACGCGAATTTCGATTGGGGAAGTAGGAGGGTCAGTCTATCGGGCTCTTCTTCTTCCTCCTTTTCTTCTTCCTCTTCGAGTTTATTGTTGGGCTGCTGAATAATTTTATTAAAGAAATTATTATTTTATCGTGCGTGTGTATTGTTTGTTTTAAAATGCTCCTGTGAAAAAACCAAAAGGACTCAATACGTCGGGAGTCAAGGGCGTTCATAGCGGGGGGGGGGGGGGGAAACGGGCACTTGCGGCCCCCCCCCCTAGGCGCCCTCATTTCTATTTTATTTCATAATTCAGTAAAAATATTGAATAGTACAGTGGTTAGTTAGTAGATAAAAAAATATTGTTTAGGTTTCCCCCCCCCCCTGAAAAACGCTCTATGGACGCCCTTGTCGGGAGCTGATATTTTTAACACGCTTTTATTAGCTTCACCTGTACGTTTGTTTGTTTGTCCGTAACCGACTTCTTTGAACCCGATTTTGACCCACTTTAAACGGTCAGATTTAATTTAAATTTTGTAGACTTATCAAGAACAGCTGACAATACAATAATCTACACGCAAAAAATAATCCTGTCAAATTTTGACAGCTGTCAGATATAAAACGAAGAAGCGATTTTGACGAAACAAATGATGGGGTCGTATAGTATTCGAGACTTCGGAAAAAGTAAGCAAAAAATTCTCCTGTCAAAAATTGACAGCTGTCAATATGTCAAATCGTTTAAAAAAGATGATATTAACGAAAAAACTATAAGGTCGTATGTATATTGACGATGGAAAGTTGAAAAAAATGCGCAAAAAACTCTCCATTCAAATTTTGACAGCTGTCAGGTATAAAACGAAGAAGCGATTTTGACGAAACAAATTATGGGGTCGTATAGTATTCGATGCGGAAACTTTGGGAAAAATAAGCAAAAAATTCTCCTGTCAAAATTTGACAGCTGTCAATATGTCAAATCGTTTAAAAAAAATGATATTAATGAAAAACCTATAAGGTCGTATGTATATTGACGATGGAAAGTTGAAAAAAATACGCAAAAAATTCTCTTGTCAAAATTTGACAGCTGTCAGTTATAAAACGAAGAAGCGATTTTGACGAAACAAATTATGGGGTCGTATAGTTTTCGATGCGGAGACTTCGGGGAAAATAAGCAAAAAATTCTTCTGCCAAAATTTGACAGCTGTCAATATGTCAAATCGTTTAAAAAAAATGACATTAATGAAAAAACTATAAGGTCGTATGTATATTGACGATGGAAAGTTGAAAAAAATGCGCAAAAAATTCTTCTTTCAAATTTTGACAGCTGTCAGGTATAAAATGAAGAAGCGATTTTGACGAAACAAATTATGGGGTCGTATAGTATTCGAGACTTCGGGAAAAATAAGCAAAAAATTCTCCTGACAAAATTTGACAGCTGTCAATATGTCAAATCGTATAAAAAAAAATATATTAATGAAAAAACTATAAGGTCGTATGTATATTGACGGTGGAAAGTTGAAAAAAATGCGCAATGAAACAAGCTTGGGGTCGTATAGATATTGTGGCTAAGAATAGAGAAAATTAAAAAAAAAATTCTACCCTTCAAAAAAAAATTTTTACAAATTTTTTTTTTTATTTTGAAATTTTTTGTCGTTTGTTCGTATTTGTTTGGGTTTGTATGTATGTTTGTTTGTAACCGACTTCTTTAAACCCGATTTTAACCCACTTTAAACGGTCAGATTTAATTTAAATTTTGTAAACTGACAATACAATAATCTACTAATCTAGCTCAATCTTTCTTAACAATAACATAAACTTAAAAATGAAAAATAAATATAGTTTAAAAAAATTAAAAAACACGCTTTAATTAATCAAACTAAAAAGCGAAAAATAATTATAGTTTAAAATAATTCTTGAAATTTTTAATATAGGCAGAAAATAATAATGAACGATAAACATTCGTTTTATTGTGAAAAAAGCGTGGGTCGCTTTATGCTATATTTTTCGTATATCGAGCACCCCACGCTGTTTTCACAATAATACTAATGTTTATCGTTCATTATTATTTTCTGCCTATATTAAGAATTTCAAGAATTATTTTAAACTATATTTATTTTCCGCTTTTTAGTTTGATTAATTAAAGCGTGTTTTTTAGTTTTTTTAAACTATATTTATTATAAGAAACTATTGAATAAATATAATATTACTTACTCTAATTTTATCCTCGGACCTCCTGTATTGCTGTTGCTGCTGTTGTTGATGTTGTAGTTGCTGCTGTTGAAGATGTTGTCTGGAATCAATCCTTGGTATAGCATACGCTTTGGCGGTAACAGTGGGGTAGTAGGTGGTCTTAGGGGTAGCGGTGGGATAGGCGTACGTGGGTTGCCTATCTTGGGTTGACTCTGGAGCGTTGTCTAGTTCGTCTTCGTATTCTTCTTCTTCTGCTTCGTACGCCACCTAAAAACAATAATTCAGTTGGTTTAGGAGATGTTGTTGGATTTATTGAATAAAGATGTCGTTTTGTGATTTAGTTATGCTCTTCCTTATTTACTTAAGAACTTCGAGTTTACTTACTGTCGGTCTAAAGCTCCTATGTGTTGCTCCAAATCCCCTGTTTTGTAAGTATCTCACTTGTTCGGAAGCTATTTGTGTATAACCGGGTATTCCTGCAGTGACACCTTGTCCTTGTGGTAAACATGACGTCGCGGTGATGTACAGACATATCACAGATAGAGTTATGTGGATTTTCATTCTGCAATTAAGGTAAATATAAAAAAATTAATTGTGTTTATCGTTTATTGTTTCGAAGTGTTGTATTTAAGATAAAGCGATGCTAAAAATATTAAGGACATCCAATTAAATATCAAAAAAGATTTAAAAATTATATTTGACTGGTTGCAATCTTATAAATTAACTTTAAATTTTAATAAACCATTATTTATGTACATTGACAAACAAAGACTAGATATGGAGAAGCAACCAATAATATTTAATGGGGAAAATATTAATTATAAAGATAACATAAATTTTTTAGGATTATATATTCATCAAAATTTAAGCTGGAGCTGGATAAAACACGTAGAACATATTCGAACTTATATTTCTCCATTAATTGGGATATTCTTTAAAATTCGTCATTGTACCTATATCTTTAAATTATTTTTAAAATATTTATCATGCATTAGTACATTCAAAAATTCAGTATCTAATTTCTATTGGGGCTTCAGCCAATTCAATAGTACTAAAACCTTTAAAGAAATTACAAAATAAAATTAATTAATGTATTCGTAGATTTCCGCACCTAAACCCAAAAACAAATTTATATAAACCGAATAAATACCTAGATATAAATAATTTATATAATTTAAAAATTTGCATATTTATTCATTCTTTACTTTTAGAACAAAAAATTTCTAACATAACGTTTACAAAAGTTTATAATATTTATGGACATGATACTAGACAAACTAATTTTTTACAAACTATTAAAATAAAGAGTAACTTTGGAAAACGGTCATTGTTATATAATGGACTAATATTATATAATATTTTACCCGAAAATATTAAAACATTAAAAAAACTAAAATTATTTAAATTTCATTTAAAAAAATATCTCCTAGTATAAATGTCTTTCTTAACGTGTTAATCATACCTTTATAATACAAAACGAATTTTTTTTTTTAACTGTCTTTTTTTTAATTTTTACCTTTTAAGTTAGAGTAATAATTAATAGTTATTTTTTATATACTTAGCCCTGTAGTAAACTTGTAATGTTGGTTGGTTGGAAGTAAAGAAAAAAAAAAATATTTAACTTTGCATTTGAGCTTATTTTGTGCTGCGTTTATCACGAAAAAACTTTCTGGAATCACTTTACGGCAAATATAAACTCGAAAAATTATAAGAATACACTTTCTTTATGTAAATTTACCCGATACATCTGTCTTTACGATATTATCGCATGTTTTACAATACTATTATGCTTCCTTAATAAGCACTTATACTCGGATCGTTTAATTGTTTTTTACTTTCGTTTAACTTTACGAGCACTTATAATTATCGCGCTTGTTGCTTACAAGAAAAATCATTCATCCTATTATTATAAAATATGAATATTCATCGTTTGTAAATGAGTAAAAGTAAACTAGTTTCACTTATTTATTATATATTAATAGAGTTTTTGTTGTTCTAAAAATAGGCATTCTTATTTTTAAGAACGGATGGGTAATTTTTTTTTGACGGAAGGAGGTTTTATTTATTTATTTATTTTAGAATTTTGTTGCCATGCATGGTATAGATATAAAGACAGGTCAAATTACGTCATATACAGTGTGACCAGTATATAAAGTCCGCATCATATGGGATTTTTTTTTAATTAATAGCTTTATTCGAAATTTGACTTTGGCAACAAGTTTTGCTTCGATCGAGATGAAAATTAAGCAAAAAAATAGTAGTCGCCTGATTCGCATTATCTGTCAAATTTTAAATTTTTCCAAAAAATAATTCAAAAGTGGGGTTATTTCTGAAAGTATCGAAAAAAGTTATTAGATAAAGTTTTTTTTAATGCAGTTTCTAGCCACATGCGAAATTTTAGCTGCCTACGATAATTTTGTCTTTTACCCATATTTTATAAATTGCACGCACCACTTTTGCAAAATAAGACGCAACGCAACTTACATTAAACTTCTTAGTTTTGACAATGCTTTATTTCAGATACATTTTCTTTAAAGTGGCGCCATATTAAATGTGTGTTTTTCTACAAAATCAAAATTGGGCTATTAAAATTTGGTCGCATGTTATGCAAAGTTTATTTGTTTTTGACCCTGTATAAGGTAACTTCATAAAATAAGTATTTACGTAGTTTGTGTCTGAAAGTAATACACCTTAATATTAAGACAAAAAAAACAGTGTCATCAGTAAAGTGTTCATTATGTGGAAAATAAATTTTAGTGGTGGGTAAAAAATCAAAATTATCTTATGCAGCTAAAGTTTGGCCTGTGGGCTAGAAACTGCATTTAAAAAAACTTTTTCTAATAACTTTTTTCGATATTTTCAGAAATACCCCTCTTCTGAATTATTTTTTGGGAAAAAATTTAAGTTTGACAGATAATGCGAATCACGTGACTACTATTTTTTGCTTAATTTTCATCTCGATCGAAGCAGAACTTGATGCCAAAGTCAAATTTCGAATAAAGCTATTAATAAAAAAAACTCCCATACGATGCGGACTTTACTGGTCACACTGTATACAGTATACAGGCTTGTTACTTAATGATTTCAGGAGACACATTTATATAAACTTTTCAACTTGAATTTGGTTCAGGAATGCGCTCTTAAAATTACGTCCTATCATTAAGTAACACTCTGTATATATTTCTTCGTGTTTTTTTTATTTAATTTTAATGGTGAGTAAAATAAATAATTTTAAGTCAACTTACATTAAAAATAATTTTTTTAACTAAAAGAAATACTTCATAATTTAGGTTTCACTCTGGTCTCGACATTTCTCGTCTCGTTTCCGCGAGACGAGAACGAGACTAGGGTGGTCCGGTCTACCGCCAGACGGGACGAGAGATTTTTCTGTGAGAATCTCGTGAGACGATTAGACGAATTTTACCATCTCAGTAAACCATGTTGCATTAATAGATTATCATATATTATGCAATGTTAAACGACAAGAACAATCATACACTAGAAGCTATTTAAATTTTTGAGAACGACAGTACTGATTTTTAGTGGTAAGTATATGCTTTATTAACCGTAGCAAATGAATATTATTATGATTAATGTCAAGTTTCATTACAACTGCCAGTCGGAACTAATACAGATTACACCCCCAATAGATCTTGATAATAATTACTGTGCGTATTCAGAGCAATAATGGCTATAAACCATTCTATGGTAGCATTAACTTCTATTTTCTATTGGCTAAATTACCGTGATATTATCACTACACAACGGTCTAGCAATTTTCGTTGTCTTACAGTAGGAAAGCGCGTTGCTGCCACATATACTATTAAACAGTTGTATAAAGAGTATGTAAATTCTTATAAGGAATAGAAGATTTTTTCTCAGAAAACGAAAATTCCTAGACTGTTGTGTAGTAATAATATCACGGCAATTTAGCCAATAGAAAATAGGAGTTAACGCTACAATTATTGCTCTAAATACTCCCAGTAATTATCAAGTTCTTTTGGGATGTAATCTGGTTTTATATACTGTATTAGTTCCGACTGGCAGTTGTAATGGAACTTGACATTTATCATAATAACATTGGCTTGCTACAGTTATTAAAGCATATACTTACCACTAAAAGTCAGTACTTACTGTAGTTCTCAAAAATTTAATTAGCTTCTAGTGTGATATTGTTCTTGTCGTTTAACATTGCATATAATTATCTATTATGAAACATGGTTTACTGAGATCATGAAATTCGTCCATAGATCATAACGTCCAATACTAATGATGTTGTGCGAAATAAGAATCATTTATTGCTTTACCTGACATGCAAAGTTTAAAAAAACTCAAATACAAAGTAAAAATAAATTAATTGAAACAGGTATTGGTACGATCAATAGAATTCAAATTCAGACAGGACAGCTAGAAGAATACGTTAAAACTAATACTAAAGCGCGCGGATTGCCGATCCCCACGAACCCCCACCATTGTCTAATGGATTATGGGTTCTAACGGATACAATTCGTTTTTGGGGACGCTGTTTTGCTTCCTTAATTGTAAAGAAAGCGCTTTACTGGGAACAAAATGCGTCGCATCGAGAAGATTGCTGGATTAAAAGTGGTTCATTATTCAACAAGACTGTGCCGCTAACGGAACCTATTGGTACCAATAAAAACACTGTTCTAGCAAATCTGGAATTGATATAACACTAAAGCGGGTTTGATACACGAGCAATTTATTTAATATGGCTTAATAAAAAACAAGCTATCAATACAAACTATATCTTAGCAAACCTGTTGTATTAGATCATTTTCCTCAGTATACGCTATATCTTTGCAAGTCATATATATCAATAAAATTTTAAGAGTCGTTAAAAGGTTTCAACGATGATGAATGCGAAGGTAAAATAAGTCCAGTCATGTCCCATTGGCCAACCTCTTAACGTAAAATATACCAGATTTCAACAGGGTGTCAGAAATGACAAGTGATATGGCGGCCACCATACTGTACATTTCTGAAATTTGTTTTTTACAAATTTTTAGTCTAGAACTTATTTTTCCTGAATTATAATTAATATAAAAAAATACCCTGTCAGAGCGTCTAACATTTGCAACAATCCGGAAGACCTTAATATTGAAATTTTCCAACAACAAAAAAGATTTAAAACAGAATGGTTATCCTGAAACCTTTGTAACTAATACCATCTTAAAACTTAAAAATCGCGAAGTAAAAACTAATACAGAAAGGAAAGAGGAGCAAGCATTTTTTACAATACCTTATGTCAAGGGGATTTCTGAAAAGATTAGAAGGATAACCAAAAACTATAATATCGAAACAGCCTTCAAAAAACGGAAATACGCTTAGAAGCTTTTTAAAAAAAGTCAAACTCCCCCGTAATGAAAACACAAAAAATTGTTTCTATCAAATCCCTTGCGAGTGGGGCGAATCGTACATTGGAGAAACATACTCAAAGAGGTGAAACTTCGAGATCAGGTATAGCGGAACATGTATGGACCAACCAACGTAATATACAGTGGTCAGAAGACCAGAAAGTTTTGGACACGGAACAGCGCTGGAGAAGAAGAGAATTCAAAGAAGCAGCTTTCATGAATCAAAATACTTACGTATATTTAGTAAACCAAGTATAGATATCCCCAATATCTGGAAGCCTCTTCTTGTCCAAAACCAACAGGTTAAACTTCACACTCCAATAAGCACGTAGGCGGAGTCATCAAGCCTCATTGCACATGGATAGTATTTAAGACAGTTGTAGTCTTAGAATTATAATTTAGTTTACACTTGAAAACGGTTAGAGATACTAACTAACCGAAACGTTGTGTTAAGTAACAAAATAAAGACAATGGAAGTTCGACAAGGTAATTTTTTTGATATTACTTCCTTGTCTACCACCTTCAAAACTATAATTAATATATTGCTACCTCTGCTACCGTGCGAGAAAAAATTATTTGCATCAAAGAGGACTTGGATTAAAAAACGTAGGGCTTGGTTTAGTCCACAATGATATGGGGACGATATATCTAACCAAATCTAGGTTAAAATTTTGTCAAATTCATATTATGACATGATATGCCAAACTAATGAGTAATAAAATAAGTAGACACATACAAATGTATTTTTGTTGTTTACAAGATTAACAAACTAAGAATATACAGAAAGAAAAAGAAAAATAATTACAAAAATTGCTGAAATTGGCCACCGCCATGCTCCAAGCATAAATTCACACGTCTCTTCCTGCGTCTTTCAAAATCTGCGGCTTGTATTTCTTGGAATACTTGAACTTTATAAGGAAATAAATTTAGCTGCTTCTTAAGAATAGTCCTGCATGTTCCATAAGATCTTCCCACTTCTTGGGACAGGCGTCTTATACAATTTGTGGACATATTTTTTGCATTATTTCACGAACGTTTGCAACAAGTTCTTCTGTTCTTACAGATTGTCTTCCTGCTCCTTTTTTGTGTTGTATAGAACCTGTTTCCCTAAACACAGCGACGGTTCTTTTCAGGCAATGATAAAAATCCCCAGCAATAAAAGCAACGTTAGGAAAATATTCGTGAAAATCGTCCATGCACAAACCCGGATTGTATTGCCACTCACCATTTACTCTAACCCCGTTTCGAAAATACGCTTCAACCATGACTATTTTGTGCTGTTCCGTAAAGCCCATCGTGTGAATTGTTCAAGAAATTGGAAAAATTAGCGATGAATCAAATTACTTGTAACGACTGTCAAAGATGACGGAATAACTGATTGATTGTTAATTCAGGTAGTTACTGACACCCAACAGGTATTAAGCTTTACGGATAAGCATTACGTCCTTAGATGCAAGGCGCTCTTTGATGCAAATAATTTTTGCTCGCACGGTATAAGCCCTCTATTCTAGATTTAGTGTCGGGTACTGTACTTTTTATCCAATACAGCCAGTTTAAGAGTAATTATTACCTTTATTTCAATTTTCACCAATCCCAAGCAAAAACTCAACATTTGCAAGAAAAGATAATCATAGTACGTAACCAATCACTTATTCTGTCTTGAGTATGTTTCGCCAAAGTAACACTGCATTTGCTTTCGTTTTCAATTTTTTGTAAAATTGGAATTTGCACGTATTTCAACAGTGAAAGGATTTTATAACTAGACTATCTAGGTCTGAATATGAGCTCAATCGTATCCGTTATTAATCAAAAAAGTAAAAAAAAAGCTTCAGTAGATGTCTAAATGCATATAATTTACAGTAAATGCGGTCTTGGGTAACGCTTATTGTAATAATAGTCATTTGTTGAACTACACGGCGAATTCCAAGTTCTAAAATATATTCCATAGTGCACAACTATAGCCTTGCACAACCTGTAATTTTCGTTTAAAAAAATAACAATGAATGAAATGACAAATTGCTCCACTTGAGGCGAACGTTTTGTTAACGACTCTGATCAAGCAAGAAATAATATTTTTTCTTTAATTTAAACTCTCCTTAAATTTTTTCGAATTTCTTTAAACAACACTTTACACCAGGGGCGGTTCTAGACCCAAAATATAGGGGAGGCACCACATTGGCGCAGCCACAATTTTTGGTAGCCTTCGCAAACAAATAACGCCGCAGCCCAAATTTTTTTAGGATCACGCCCAAATTGTATCAAATTATGTAAATAATAAAGCACCCGGAATTTTTTTTTAGCAATTCGATCAGAGATAAATTTATTTATTGAGTATTAGGTTTCACGAAAAAATATTTGTATTATTTCAGTTTTCCTCAGCCGCATTGTAGGGACATAGGTTTTGGATATGATTATGTACCTAACATGTTTCGCGAAGATTTTTGCTTCAATGCGAGGGTGCCTGAAACCTGGACTAGGGGCAAAATTTAAAAAAAAATCGCTTTTCTAATTGTATTTCTCTCGAGATATTTTAAAGTTTTTTTCAGAAATGTGAAAATTTAATATTTTCAAGGTTTGGATAATTATAATAGTATAATATAGTTTTTTAATTTATTTTGACACTTTATGTTTAAACCATATAAAAACTCATGTTTATACCTACCTTAATAAATTATAATATTTATAACACAAAACTTTCAAAAGAAATTATTATTATTATTTGGCAATGTTAAAGCGGTAGAACCGATGAGACTATTGCATGTTTCAGAAGCTGTAACATGTATAATTTTCGAGTCCGGTCCTGGAATTTATTCCAACTTATAAAAATTTGATAGACCAGAATAATTGTCAGCGTGTCACGTGACTTGGAATCCATCTTGGGAAAGGATTTAAATTTTTACCATACCTTCAAAGGTAAATGTATTTTTTAACAAAATACTTTTTCTTGTGTAGTAAACGTGAAATATTTTAAGAAATTTTAATAACGCAAGGTATTTTAAAAGTCCTACTCCAGATACGAGAAACTAATAGTAACATTTCACTGTTTAGACATTAAGTAATGTTTGGAATTTAAGTATTACCAATTTTACATATTATTTCTGCATTGAAAAACAGTATGCTTATTAGTACCGCCGAATATAATAATTAATGTGATGCAAGAGAAACATTGAAATAATAAATATACCGTGTTTGATCAAATTTTACCGAATTATTTACACTTACTGTAATTATTATTCATCTCTTATGCGAGTAACCTGTTTTAAGTGGGCTAGACTTTAACGAAACAAAAAACGCTGTTACATACTTTAATACATAATGTTCGCTTGTTTTTTTTCTAAATTACCATTACCATAAATGAAATTTCTCTTTATTAACTATTCAAACTTGTTTAGGAATAAATTGGCAATGTTAATGGATGTTTATATTATGGTTTTACAGTTTATTCGGTTCAGTTTAACATATGGTGAAATAACGCTAATCATTATCCATTTTATAGTAATTAATGCTTCTTACCAATTATGTGCCATGTTTTTCTAAAAATTCTTATCTGATTTAAACAATTTCACTTGAAATTTTTATTTTCGCGGCATAAAATTACTATTTCTTCTATTCTGGCTGCGTATCGGTTTATTTTTTTATATATTTGCCCAATGCCTGTCACACAATAAGAAGTATAAACAGCGGATTGAGACATAAGAAGACTGGTTTTAAACATAGACATTTACCTCTAGATAAGCAAACAATATTCACGAAAGTGGCAAATTTATGGCCTCGCGCCTGTAAACAAAGCTACATCGGATTAGGCATGCGCACTGCCGCATTATTATTTGAAGAATGGAAAAATAGCCAGATCAAGGCTTTAAAATTGAAGTTATTGCTCAAGAAATTGTAAAAGTTGACCTTTAATTTATTTAAGTTATAGGGAAAAAGGTACTGATTTCGTAAACTTCGAAAAGGAAGAGGACAAGTCAATTAAACTAGTCGATAATCGAACATAAAAAACAAAGAAAACCAGCAAAATAACCAATCGATGTTATCGCGTACGTAATCTAAAGTCAAATATTAGTTGGTATATAACTTGTATTGACTTTTTACAATTTAGCAAAAACTTGGGTACATGGAAAACATTTTCAAGCACAATTTCTTGTTCAAAGTTTTTACCCTAGAACTTGACCCTTGGATTAATATATAAACATACCTAGGTATTTACTTTTTCCTTTAATATAATATAAGTATAGAGAAAAGTGTCTTTCAAACTATTTGAAGCAATACGAGTATATTGCCCGAAAAATAGGCGTACCTAATTAAAATAGGAAGTACCTCGTATTTTACCCCTATTTGGGCATAATAAAATCATTCAACTGTTTTTACTAGTCATTGCTTATATTCCAATCCGCGTATCCGAGTCACTAAAAGCAAAAAACACAATTCACTAAACTGCACAAAAACTAGAAATCCGTAAATATCAAACACCCACAATCCACAAAGGCAAAGAAAACAACAACGAATCCACAGAGAAAACGTAAAACACAACAACAAAAATGGCGCCGAGCTGGTTCTGGACTCTATTTTGAGCATGTCGCTAAAGAAGAACAGGCCGATAACAAGAGGTTCGTGGGCATGCCTAATCTTGTTGGGAAGGAAGGCATCTGACCGGCGAGCCATGCGCTCAGACGTGTTTATTCACCCATAAAATTAAACTTTTGTTTGCGCACGTGTACGAATCTAAAGGTAAATGTCTATGGTTTTAAATGATCCCAGCAACGTTCAATGGGGTTCAGATCCGGGCTACATGCAAGCCATTCTAATTTTCGAATATTAACATCATTCAGGTATTATAAAGTCCAGCCCTGCAATCTAATTAGGTACACCCATTTTTCGGGCAATAATATGGCTTCAAAAAGTTTAAAAGGTACTTTTCTCTGAACTTATAGTTATAAGAAAAGAGTAAATAGGTACCTATGTTTATATTAGTCCAAGTGAAGAATATATGCATTTAAATTATACATAAGCATCATTGTAATCGGCATAGAAACGTTTGGGCGGGCAGGCTTTACTTTATAGAGTTATGGGTATATTATAAGCTAAATTTTAAAGCCCGGACCTGTCTATCTTCCCGTTCGTTAAATGAGAATTTTGCAGTGCGCATGCCTATACCTGTATGGCATGCGCAAAGCCATCAATTTGCCACTTTCGTGATTATTGTTTGCCGAATCAAAGGTTTATGTCTGTGTTATTTACCCAAAAGTAACCTTACATTTGACAGCTAACATCCGTCATCCATCATAAGACCGTACTTTTAAAAAGATACCTTGCGAAAATATCCAAAAGTAAGTTGTTTAATAAATTGCAATATGCAATCGAAAAAGAGAAATTTATTTATTTTATGCAGTGATTTCTACCGAAAGAATAAAGAGAAATTCAACAATAACTTTTAAATTGTCGACAATTCGACATATGTTATAATTCTAATTTTATTTTTACAATAGAAATTTTAAGCATATACGATATGGTAAATTACACATTAATGAAGCGATGTATCTTATTCGAAAAGCCTGTACTTGCTAGTTTGTATTGATAGCGTATTTTTATTAACCCATATTAAATAAATTGCTAGTGTATCAAACCAGCTTTAGTGTTATATCAATTTCAGATTTGCTAAAACAGTGTTTTTATTGGTAGTAATCAGTTTCATTAGTAGCACACTAGTCTTGTTGAATAATAAACTACTTTTAATACAGCAATTTTGTTAAGAAATAAATTGTATCTTCTCAATGCGACGCATTTTGTTCCCAGCAAAGCGCTTTCTTTACAATTAAGAAAGCAGAACAGTGTCCCCCAAAAACGAATTGTATCCGTTAGAACCTATAATCCACCAAGACGTTGGTGGGGGTTCGTAGCGATCGGCAATCGCCGCGCGCCCTGTTATTAGTTTTAACGTATTTGTTGCGCGTTGTTTGGAGTCTTCTAGCTATCGTGTCTGAATTTAAATTTTATTGATCGTACGTACTGATACCTGTTTCAATTAATTTATTTTTACTTCGTATTTAAGTTTTTTTAAACTTTGCACATCGATAAAGCAACAGAAGATTCTTATTTCGCACAACCCATCATTAGTATTGGACTTTATAATCTACGGACGGATTTAACTATCTCAGTAATAGTATATTACGTATCAAGTGTTGTAAAAGGCATTTTACGCACGAATGGAAAACTTGCACACGAGCCGCGTAGCGGCGAGTGTAGTAATTACATGAGTGCGTAATTGCTATACAACACGCAATACGTACTATACTTTTTCTACGACTCTTACATACCGGGTGATGCGTTTGTTTAAGCCTTAAGTAATAAAAAAAAAACGTAGGTAACTAACGCACTTTATGGTTTCATTTTCAACAACAAACTAAATCTAAGAAAATATAAATGAGAGTAAATATATAAATGATGAATTTGGGTATAATAATTAGGAATTATTAATTATTATTATTATTATTATTGGTATTAAAGTTAATAGTAAAATTTTTACAGTTTTTTATTACAATGAGAGCATTTGATTTTTCCAATAAATATTGTTAAAATATTCGACGAAATCTCAATATCATTATTTAGAGTCGATGTGGATGGTAAATTAATGTTGATAGATTGCAATATTTTTTCAGAAGTTGTCGTTTTATTTACAATGGACTCGTCTACGTATCCTTCTGCTACGGTGGAAGACTTCCACCCACCGAGTCGTTTCAGTGCCATTAAATCATCCCCTGCGTCGACTAAAATTGTAGCCGAAGTCCTCCTGAAGCAATGACCAGTGTACGAAGTAGCATCGGGCAAATTCAAGTACTCTGCAATTTTTTTTGGCACTGCTCCTAGTTTATTTATTCCCACCACTTGTCTTGTCAGTTTTCCATTTTGAAAATTAAGGAAAAACTCACTAATACTGGTCCCCTTTACAGCATTTCTCATTTCCATATATTTCTTGCAAATATTGTGGAAAATTCCGGAAACAATGAACGATCTCGGCATCTTATTTTTCGTGTCAGGAATTCTTATTATGAGAGTTTTCCCATTACAATCTTCTAAATCACTTACTTTCATATTTTTAAGTTCTTGCTTTCTACAAGCCCCAGATATTCCAATAATCAGGGCTACTTTCATAAAGAGGAATTCCCGATCCGGAGCTTCGTGCAAAAACGTTTTCATTTCTTGCGCTGTAAGAATTTTTGATTTTTTCCCCTTGTAGCCGTCGGACTGCCTCTTTAGATAAGCTTTTAATTTTTTATAATTTTCGATATTAACATCGTGCCTTATATTTAACGTAGTACGTAACATCGAGTATATTGCCCAGAGCGAGGAGGGTTTAAATGTTTTCGTCAAATTATTAAAATAGGCGAACAATACCGTTTCGGAGTAATGACTCACATGATTATCCATACTCCATTTCATAAATTTTTGATAAGCCTTTTCATATCTATCCTTTGATTTTTGCGGCAGAATATTCTCTACAGCAGAAGCAGCCTAAAGAACAATGTCCGGTGGCGTTGCACTCATTTCAATATCGGAGTTGCTCATATTGTTATTATTCAAAGAATACCAATAAATTAAGGATTGGTTTTTAATTTATACACTTATACAGTATCGGTTTCAACTTCAAATCTCAAACAATAACAATCTCACTGTCAAATATTCAAAACGCCAGAAAATAAATGTCACGATTTGAGTGGATCACATAGACAATTTACCTTTAGATACCTACAGCTTATCTCCTGCGCAAACAAAAGTTACGTTTTATGGGTGAAAAAATAGGTCCGAGCGCATGACTCGTCGGTCAGCTGTCTTCATTCGGGGAACCTTCGTGCATGCGCACAAACCTCGTGTTATCGGCCGTCCTACTTTATCGACAATAATCGACGCGGTCAAGAATACCCTCCAGAACCGGCTCGGCCGCCATTTTTGTTGTTGTGTTTTAAGGTTTCTCTTCTCTGCGGATTCCTTGTAGTTTTCTAAAGTTTTCAGCTATCGGATCGGCTATCGTGGATTGTGGGACTGGTGTTTAATATTTATGGATTTCTGGTTTTTGTGTAGTTTAGTTAGTGAATTGTGTTTGTGCTTTTAGTGACTCGGATTGTAATATAAACAATGACTAGTACTAGTTGCAGCCGTTGTATAATTGTATTATGCCCAAATAGGGGTAAAATAAACCCTCTATGGTGGCATATGAGCAAGAATTTAAATTTTAAAGCCCGGACCTGTCTATTTTCCCATTCGTCAAACGATAATGTTGCAGTGCGCATGTCTAATAGTTCCCAGTTTTGTTTACATGCGCGAGGCCATAAAACTGCCACATTCGTGATTATTGTTTGTTTATCTAAAGGTAAATTGTCTATGGTGGATCAAGGCTAACTTGATTGTTATATTAGATCTCATAACGCACAACTGTGTGGTAAATGCATCCTTACGCACAGTTGTACGTAATAATGGATTTACTTATAGAGTAAACTGTACGTAAAACAATGTTTACTAATATAGGAGTAGAAAAACCATGTTGCATAATAGATAATCATATGCAATGTTAAACAACAAGGACAATATTACACTAGAAGCTATTAAATTTTTGAGAACTACAGTACTCATTTTTAGTGGTAGGTATATGCTTTATTAGCCATAGCAAGCAAATAATATTATTATTAATAATGTCAAGTTTCATTACAATTTACAACTGCAAGTCGGAACTAATACAGTATATAAAACCAGATTACACCCCCAATAGAACTTGATGATTAATGTTTCAGAGCAATAATGACTATAAACCATTCTATGGTAGCATTAATTCCTATTTCCTATTGGCTAATAATTTACCGTGATATTATGACTACACAACGGTTTAGCAGTTTTCGTTTTCTTACAGTAGCGCGTTGCTGTCACATATAGTATTAAACAGTTGTATAAAGAATATGTGCATTTTTATAAGGAATAAAAGGATTTTTTCTCAGTGAAGATTCTTTATCCTGAAAAATGATTTAAAACAATAATTATTAATTATGATTTGAATAACTTCCGAAAAACCAAAACTGATTTAGATATTACGTTACAAACTCCTGATTCCCCCTTCAAGATAATTAAAATACGATTGAAATGTTCATACGATAACACAACAAAACAACTTAATTAATTTTATATTCGCGGTTTCATGCTTTCTCAGTTTTTATTCGGTCAATTATTTGATTTTTGGATTATTCATTCAAAATTTTTCGTCTTAAATAAATATGGTTTCCTGTTCATTGACTTTTGCACTAAAATGAGCAAAGACTTCATTGACATTTCTCTTGGTGCTCTTAGTATCTCGACTAACTTTTACATAGGGATCATTGTTTTAAACCAATATAATAACACCCACATTCGACATTGCATTTTGCTGTTAGGCTATTATTACAAAGAAAGTAGGTTATTTTAAAAGAATCAGTTCTAATTTAAGTTTGTTTTCTAAAAAAACTGTATTTAATACTATTATATTACCACATTTTTTTTATTGTTCTTCCATTTTATATTGTGCTAGTGAGGAAATATTTGATAAATTACAAATTTTACAAAATAAGGCAATGCGGATTATTTTAAATTGTGACAAATATACAAAAATTAATTTTATGTTGAAAAATTTAGATTGGTTGAATGTCAGAAATTTAATTTTTTATTTAGTTTGTATCTTTATACATAAAATTAAAAGTAATTTGTTGCCTGATTGTTTAAAAAAAAATTGTTCTTTTAATTATGTTATGACCAACATAATTATAAAACAAGAACTAATCAAAATTTTTATGTGGATAGAGTGTCTAAATCATTAGCTTATAAATGTATTTTTTATTTATAAAGGTTTGATAGAATATAATAATTAGGAAAATTCTATTAAATCTCAAAAATCATTAAAACTGTTTAAAAACTTTAAAATTACATTTAATTAAAAAACAAAATGATACGTAATATTTGATACAATTTGCAAAATGTTTAACTTTTCTGTCTGTTCTTGTTAAAAGAAGGTTGGGTTTTAAAATTTAAAAATAAATCTATAAAAATTTGTTTAAAAAAATATAGCTATTAAAAAATATTTAATTGTAGCTTTTTGCTAAATAAAAATGTTACTACTACAAACATTTATGAATTTTCCAACAAATTTATGTAACATATTAGAAATCCTTATGTGGTACAAACTAAAAATAACCATACGCATATCCAAAGGGTATAAATTATGTGATCGAATCGGTAATTCCTCGAATATTAGTCATTAGTGCAAGTTGCCAATAGAGACAACATTAATTAAAAGAAATCGATGCCCGATGGCGATAAAATGGTTTCCTTCTCGCATAAAGAATCGAAATGGCCACAGTTAAAATTCTTGTAAAATTCGTTGCGTAATTTTATCGAGTGGCGTGTGAAATTACCAAACCTCGAAGGAACGGCATCGACGGAAGAAACGTATTGTTATGGCAAAGCCTAAAAACTACTTGACGTTGAATGACGAAATTTTGATTTGACACGTTGCCGAACATACCTTAACAACATTTAAAAACGAATAATAACGTGGGTCACTTTCGGAACGATAGGGTTTTAGCCCCCCTTTAGTAATAATGGTTATTTCTAAATATTTTTGTGTTTAAATTACAGCCGCGAAATAAGAAAATTATAAAATAATACCAGAAAAACTACAAAAGTATAAAGCCAAAAAGGGTAAATTTATTAACAAACGACAAACAAAATACTAATATTTAATTGCTGCGCCATTGGATTCTAACACTAATCGTAATATTCTTGGCATTGACAAAATAATACTTCTGGTGTCAACCGGAGTTAGCCCTTCCCAAATTTCTTCTATTTTATCAAATAACTCTATTTCATTCTGCGGCTTAAAATTTATTTTGTACATTTTTTTTACCATCAATCCCCAAACATTTTCAATGGGATTTAAATCAGGACTTCTTGAGCACCAAGGCAGACATGTTACGTTGTTTTGTCTAAACCAGTTTACTATATTTCTTGCAGTATGCACAGGGCAGTTATCCTGCTGAAATATAAAGTTATTTCCTTTAAAAACTATCGCTGCAGAAGAAAGAAAAACATTTTCCAAAATCTGAAGATATATATTACTGTTTAGTGTTCCACCAATATTCCAGCATACACCTGCACCGTAAACACTTCCATGCCCACACATTAACGGAAAACGTTCACTGGTTTGCTTTTTTAAGTATAGGTACTTTTCCATATCGGGAATTTGGTGGTCTATACACTCGAATCCATCCAGAAAAGATAACATTTTGATAAAAAAAAATTATTTTCTGGTAAATATTGCATGGCAAGCCTAATTCTTTGTTCCTTATCACTATTTTTTAAAAACCGTTTGGATGCAGCTGCTCGATTTCTTATTTCGGAACATTGTCTTACTCGGCATTGCGCAGTTCTAGATGAAGCAGGGAATCCTGTTATGTGCATAGCGGATATACTGCAGTTTCAAATGGATTTTGCCTTAAATACTCCACCAAATTTCGGTCTTCTTCATTTGATGATTTTCTATTATTTGAACCAGTCCCAACAGACCTTTCAAGTGTTTGATGATAGCGCCATCTTTTTACAATTCCTTGAACAGTACTTCTAGGTACTCTAAAAATGATCAGCTATTTTTTCATAAGACCACCCTATTTCTACTAAACATAATATTCTTGCTTTTTCAATAATACTTAAATGAGGCATTTTTAAATCAAATAAGATAATGACAATACTTTGACAGATATCATATGATAACAATTAACACGTTACAAAGGTAATAAAGGTAAAAAAGTTGCATTTACAGTGTCACAGTTTAGTGTACGAAATTATCTGTCAACTGTACCGGGTGGTCAAATAAGCGAGGACGTCGGCTTTATCTCGGAAACCATTAATCGTACAACTTTCGGAAAGATTTTTTTATGAGTAAAGTGGTCAAGAGAAATTGCTGAAAATTACTTTTAAGTTCCTCATTTCGCCGCAAGGGGGCACAATTAAAAATTGTTTTTTTAAATTCTAAATTTCTCCGAAAATTCCCATATTAACGTATAACTCTGATTACATCATTGGAAAGCTTAGACAATTCTGCATCATTTTGGTTTAAGGCCCATTGGCGTACCGACCTTGATAAGAGTGGGAGAAGCTATTGAAAGTGTAAACATTAAAATCGCTGTAACTTCTAAACGACTTATCCGATTTTACTAAATTTAAGCTTGTTTGGAAGTACATTCAATTGTCGTATCTAATGGTACAAGATAGTTTCTAATAAAATTGCTAGAGGGCGCAATTTGTATTAAAAATTATTGTTTTGGTAATAACTCTGAAACGAACAAAGATATCGAACTGCGGTCTTCACATCTTTTCTTGCAAATTTCATCTACTTTTCGATTATGATGTCATAGTTATACCGTATGATTTGAATTTTCGGGATAAAATCGAAAAAACTGTCATTATTACAAATTGCGCCCTCTAGCAATTTTATTTAACACTAACCTGTACTGTTGGATACGGCAATTGAATATACTTATTTTCCCCTTCCAAACAAGCTGAAATTTAGTAAAATCGGATAAGTCGTTTAGAAGTTACAGCGATTTTAATGTTAACACGTTCAATAGCTTCTCCCACTCTTATCAAGGTCAGTACGCCAATAAGCCTTAAACCAAAATAATGCAGAATTGTCTAAGCTTTCCAATGATGTAATCAGAGTTATACCTTAATGTGGGAATTTTCGGAGAAATTTAGAATTAAAAAAAACAATTTTTAATTGTACCCCCTTGCGGCGAAATGAGGAACTTAAATGTAATTTTAAGCAATTTCTCTTGACCACTTTACTCATAAAAAAATCTTTCCGAAAGTTGTACGATTAATGGTTTCCGAGATAAAGCCGACGTCTTCCCTTATTTGACCACCCGGTACAATGAAGTGCGTTTTCTGAAATAATAAAAATATTTTTTCAGTACCTTCTTTGTTTTCTACACCGAGGAAAATTATCTAATAGAACAGATTTGCTATTTGATTATTATATTGTTGTACTAGGCCTAGGCTACACAAACAAGCCCTGCAAACTAATTAGGTACGCCTATCTTTCGGACAATATATTGCTTCAAAAAGTTTAAAAGACACTTTTTTCTATACTTATTTTATATTGGTATAAAAGAAAAAAGTAAATACTTACCTAGGTATGTTTATATTAATCCAAGGGTGAAAGTATTCCACGGGTCAAGTTCTCGGGCAAACACTTTTTCAAATTCTTGAACAAGAAATTGTGCTTGAAAATGTTTTACACGTACCCAAGTTTTTGCCAAATTGTAAAATTCAATACAGGTTATGTACCAACCAGTGGCGGCTCGTGATTAGTGAGTCAGGGGGGGCGCTGGCTTTAAATTAAAAAAAATTAAAATGTCTATTATTTTCGAAAGTACGTGTCTGTTTTTTCTAACTTTCTCGTTGTGAATTTTAATTTCATCAGCATAAGCACTACTTAAACAAGTTAAAATATTAGTTTGTCTTAACATCTCAAAACTTACCACATTATAACGATGTGTAGCACTATTTTCATGTTTTTTATTTTCTCTGAAAGATGTTTTAAGTCCTGCACCCCATTTTTAGTCCAATTATCATCCCCGCCAAAAAGAAGACACACGAAACAAAAAAAAGAATTTTTGTCCTCACAACCGCATATCCAGGATATTTTATTATATATTTATTTGTCAAACTTACGCGTAAACTGTGCCTTACTTTTACATTTTGATTGCACTTGTACTATATTCAATATTGGTAGTGGACGCCCTGTATTTTTTAAATCAAGTTTTTCGCTTAAGCTCAGAGAACTAAACACAACCTTCTGTAAATACTGACCTTCATACTAGCCGAAAATTTTCAACTTTATAATACTAATAAATAACTCAAAACAAATAAACAAAACGTCAAAGGTATCGACAGGTCGTATCGAGATTCGCGAACAGCGCGAAGTTTGGAGCTCGTCCGTGGCCGCTCATTGTGCGATGCGTAGGTGACGTCAGGCCTCCGTCGTCGCGTGAATCGGGACGGGATAATCGATAGCCCGCGCTTAGTAACCTTGAGAGCGCGCAACTCGCTTGTCTATGAGTATAGCCTGCCCGCTGGAATAGGGCTATGTTTGGTTTGAATTATTATGCCCGCGCTTAGTATAACCTACCCGTTGGAATAGGGCTATGTTTGGTTTATGCCCGTGCTTAGTATAACCTACCCGCTGGAATAGGGCTATGTTTGGTTTGAATTATTTTAATTGATTGCTTACATACATTGGTTTTTTAAGTAAAGTATTTTTGGATTCTGTTTGAAATAATTGCAGGGAGGGCGGCGCCCCAGAGCCCTTCATTAACCAGCCGCCACTGGTACCAACTAATATTTGACTTGAGGTTAGGTATGCGATAACATAGAAGATTGCTGGTTTTCTTTGTTTTTTATGTTCGATTATCGACTAGTTATATAAATGATATGCCAAATGTTTGAAACAAAGTTTTATTCAAACGTTTGCGGATAATACTTTATTGTATATAAAGGGTACAAAAAATATTCTTAATTATATAGAAATTTTAAACATTGAATTAAAACTATATCAAACTGGTCAAAGGTAAATAAATTAAATTTAAATGTTTCTAAGACAAAATTTATGGTTATTGCAAATAACGTGAATAATATAGATATAAATATTTTTGTTGATGATAAAAAATTAGAAATTATACACTCTTTTAAATATTTGGGAGTAATCTTAGATTCTAAATTAAAATTTGAATTACATTTCGAAAATCTTGTATCTAAAATCGGAAAAAAAATTATTTAAAAAGAATTAGTCAAAATTTAAGTTTATTTTCACGAAAAACAATTTATAACACTATAATTTTACCTCGCTTCTTTATATTGTTTAAATATTTTATACACAGCAAATGATGGGGTCTTTAATAGACCCCAAGTTTTGCAAAATAAAGCTATGCGTATAATTTTAAATGTGGATAAATATACGAAAATAAATTTAATGTTAGAGAAACTTCAGTGGTTAAATGTTAAACATTTAATATTTCTTGTGATTTGTACTTTTATTTTTAAAATACAACATAACTTACTACTTTCTCATTTAAAAGATTTTTAACTCAAAAATTTGAAAATCATAACTATTCAACCTGGTATAACAAAGAATTTTGTCTAAGTAGGGTATCACAACATTTAACATATAAATCAGTTTTCCATAAAGGATTAAGTGAATATAACAACTTGAATAATTCAATTAAATCACAGAGCTCCTTGAAAATTTTTAAAAAATCATTAAAAAATTATTTATTTAAAAGCAAAATAGTGACTGATAATTTTTTTTTAATACTTCATAGATGATATTGTTAAATTAATTATTTCAAATATTTTATAAAACTTGTTAAATTGTAGCAGATCGCTAAATAAATCTTGTTACTACTACTACTACTGGTTTAATTGATTTGTTCTCTTTCTTTTCGAACTAAAAACACGACGACGAAACAATTTTGAATAAATTTTAGAAACAAAACCTTAAAAACAATTTTCGATTCTTAAAATCTCATAGGTTTGCAACTACTAAAAATACCAGAAATCACTACCTTTTGTCCCAACTAGATCAAAAATTGAGAAATAATTCCAATTTTTTGGTAAGAATTTGGTGCAAATTTTAGCTGTTTACACGTAAAAATAAATTAAAGGTCAACATTTACAATTTCTTGAGCAAGAACTTAAATTTGAAAGCCCGGACCTGTCTATTTTCCCATTCGTCAAATAATAATGTTGCAATGCGCATGCCTATTCCTGTGTGGTTTTGTTTACATGCGCGAGGCCATAAATTTGCCACTCTCGTGATTATTGTTTGCTTATCTAAAGGTAAACGTCTATGAAACATAGGCGTAGTTAGGGGGTACTTAGGGGTGCTAGGCACCCCGAAATCTAAATTAGCACCCTCAAAAAAATGTACAATATATAGGCTAATTTTAGAACTAACCTATTTTTATAATATACATTACCTATATGTAATGAATTTTTCATATTAATATTTCAAGCATTCGAATTCTGGTACAAATTCAAGTATATTTAGGTAGTTGCGGATTCTGTTGAAAATTTCTTTCCGTGTACCGTGTAGTTCACGCCCAGTTTACTTGTCAGAGCGGGTCTATGATCATAAAAATCTCGTAAAATACGAGAGCGGCATAATAGCTTGTGTATGTCATGTTCTGCAATTCTGCATTAATTTGGTAATTTAAATTTAACCAGTCGTAGTCGTTCAAATTCGCGGAAATTATTAGCCGGTATTTTGACTATTTTTTTTGTTTATTAAGGTTTAATATGGTTTTATTGAATTCAGTTAAAGTTCAAAGTTAAATAAACACGCAAAAACAATGAGTGCGTCGTCGGATATAACATACACCGTGGAATTTTTGAAAAATCTTTTAGCAAGTTACCGTTGGAGGAGAAAGTGATTGCCAAGAACATTGAAAGACCTAAACCTGCTATTAACATCACATTAAAATATTTACTAAAAATTATTGACCAAATTTGGGCGTGGTCTTGAAAAAAATTTCGCCTACGGCGCATTTCGCCTGCGGCGGGCTTTTTGTGCACCCCCACGTTAACATGTCACGAGCCGCCACTGGACTTCAGCACCCCCAGTGTTGACCGTCTAACTACGCATATGCTATAAAATGACCCGACATTGATTTACACATTCGCAAGACAAGTGGGTTAAAACCACGCAATTCTTATGATCGCGGAAAAGTTACTTCAGTATGCACTGATTTGATCCAATTATTTTTTGCTCTGGTTGCAAGTCGACGGGCACCTGTCCGAGCAAAGAGAGAAAACTTTCACTGCGTCCAAGCGACAGTAATGTATAATAGCGCTTTAAATTTTGCGTGGATTAAAAGGAAAAACATACCAATCAATTGCGTAACGGTTATTTGGGTCAGTTTATGTTTATGTGCAAAGGTAGTACATCATTTAGTATAATTATTAGTGGGTAGCAAAAGATCCCCCGTATTTTGCTATGCGTGCCCCTAACTTCTCCAGCAAGCCTCTAAATCATTTAAAATTACGTCAACGACAGGTATTTCCTGTGAAATACAGGGTGTCCACGAATAGAGTTTGGAAGAGAATTTTTTTTTTATTAGTAGGTATGGAAGAAAAAGTAATTCTTTATAAAAACGTCTGCTTGTGCTGAAACTACAATTTCGAATATCAGATTTGATATTACTATACAGGGTTCGTCAGAAACAACATTTTTAGTTTTTTTGGTTTCGTTTAAAATAAATTAAATTAAAACAAACAACTATTGTTGCTTTTTAACTTCGAATATAATTTTATATCTGGCCGAGTTACGATTTTATTGTAAGAAAACCATTTTTTATTTGCCTACTTTTGAAGTATTTTTATTATCGCATAGTTCAACTCAACATCTGAACTCCCGATAACGGTTCCTAACTTGCTGTATTGAGATATTTGCAATAACTACAATTTTTTTTTCTTTTAAGAGATCTAAGTTATTATTGAAATTGGTTTTATACGTCATGTGGCTTCAGATATTCCCATAAATTAAAGTCGATAATTGGGAGATCGGGACTCCTACGTGCCAACTGATTTGAACCATAAAAACCTTCCAATCCATTTGTTCCTAAAGTGATTATTTAGCCAATCATCAAAAGGAATTGAAAATTGAAATTGAAAAAAAAAATATCCAAAAAACAAAAACTTCTGTTGTTTTTGACGAACCCTGTATAATAATCGCAAATCTAATAGTTAAAATTGCAGTTTCAACACTAGCAAAATTCATTTAATTTAATAAATTAGGGAATTGAAAAAAAAAAGATCCCAAAAACTAAAAATGTTGTTTGTGACGAACCCTGTATAGTAATCGCAAATGTGATATTCGAAACTGTAGTTTCAGCACAACATTTTTACTTATTACAATAGAGTTGTCTTTTAGCAGCAAAAAAAATAATATTTAAAAAAAAAACACTATATTGAGGTTAAAAAGTCTTTGCAAAAAAAACTAGTAGCTACAACAGAGTTGTTTTTTCGGCGCCTATTTAATGCAGATTTTTTGCTGCTTCTAATGGATTTCTAGCTACGGCAAATAGAGTTTTCTCTCAGTGTAGGATAATCAAACTTTTTTTTATGAGAGCCTCACTGGAGAAAGATATCTAAATTTCCTTCGAAATGATCTGCCTTCAGCTCTTGCCACTCTATTTCCAGATGATAATGATCCTGATTTGCCAAGTTTAACCTGATTGTTTCAATAATTCAAGAAATATTTAAATACAATTTTTCCGGAGCGGTGGATAGGTAGACGGTGGTCCATAGAATAGCCACCCAGATAGCCCGATCTTAACCCATTGGACTTTTTTTTTTGTAGGGCTACATAAGAATTTTGTTTATATATCTAAACCCAACTCGATAGATACGATTAAGGAGTCCATTCGACGAGCAATACAAGGAATTTCGCCACAAGTAGTACCTACAAAATATACAACAGGAATTTTTACATCGATTGATCTATTGCAGAACAGTTTGTGGAGGACGCATAAAAGTCTGATCCGTTCCTTTATCCTGTATATGAATCAGTATTTTCTACTAATTACCTACACATGCCGAATAGTTGAAACCTACTGACCTATAAGTAATTCCTAACTCACAAATTATTACTTAACAAAACAAGAAGCGATACATAATCAAACAATAACAGTAATGGATGTTACATTATTAATTTAGCCTTGTCCTTTGGTATTTCACTAAATACCAAGGATCATAAAAAGATCATAAAGAAATATCATTTATCGGAAAAAAGTGTATGGTGGTCTTGGAACGCATTAGAGTTGCCTAGTTATTAAATAATTTACACTTTTAAATGTCATACGAGGTAATAAAATTATTATTGTCAATAAATAGATTTTTTAAATAAGTACATCGTACATCAGGCGCGGCTTTTCCGTAAGGTCATTTGGTCAATGACCCACCTATTTCATTTTTTTTTAAAACAAATAAAAATAATTATTCAAAAACGCAAAAGCTCCAAAGTGTAAGTTTCATGCAAGAAGTCCCCAATATACAGACTTTCCGCGGATAGGGTTTACAATAGCACAAATGAATTTAAAATTTCGTTTGTCGGGAAAAAGTCATTCTTGATAAAAAGTTTTGCTTGTAAATGAAATGCAATTCACGAATATAAAAATTTTGTTTTTTTAATTTTTAGAGGTAAAAGATTTTGTTTTTGGATAGCAGCATTGGCGGTCGAAATACATACATTATTAATAACAGAGGGGTTTTAAAAAGTTTTAAAAACTGATTTTTGGTGTTACCAGAAATATGTATTTTTAATTTCACAAATGAAATAACCCCGGAAAAACACAAAAAAGTCTTAAAATAACAACAAATAATAATTTCATAATTTACTATTTAACACATTTTTCCAGCTGTAAACGAATGTGGTCAAAACTTCTTCGAATTTCTTCAATGGAAATTGTTTGAACAGCTTCAACAACTCGCTGTTTTAGAAGCTGTACGTCGTTCTCAATTGGACGGGAGTACACTAATTGTTTGAGGCGCCCCTAAAGATATAGGCATCTGAAATAGTTAAATCGGGACTTCTTGGGGGCCACAGAACCGGACCATTCCGACCAATCCATCTGTGGCCAAATGTATTATTAAGCCATTCCCTCACTTCAATTGCGAAATGCGCAGTCCAAGAAATAATTCAGTTTAAAACAAGCGATGCATTAACATTTGCAAAACGTTTGAAATTAAATAGAATTGACGCCCCCCCATTGCCCCAAACCTTTTTTTGATCTGGATCAGATCATGAAATACAGAGGGAAAGACATAAACGGGAATTTGAAGCAAACTATGTACTACATAAGGGTAAGAGAACTATATATTATATAAAAAAATAATAATAAAGTAAAGCTGTGTAATGTAATGTAATTTTTAAAGTTTAGTCTTTTATGTTTTTTAAATAAGTATTTAGATAAAGGTATATTATACCGTTTTTTAAGATGACTGGAGAAAGACCTTAACAGGCGATAAAGGCAGCAACCCCTTGGTGCCTTGAATAAATTATTATATTATATGCCTATTCGTGAGCCCAGGGGCGTCTCTAAGAAGGAGGGGGTGGGGCCTCCCAACAATCAATTAATTTGGCAAGTTAGCTATTACACATAACGAGTTTAATAATAATATAATTAAATTTTAATTTAAATTTCCTCAAGTTTCAATATTTTTTGTAAGTTCCTAAAGTTTAAAATTAAAAAATACTTGAAATAAATGGGTTATTCAGATAATCAGGTAAGTTTACCCACTCTATTTAAATTTTAAAAATTGAAAAAAAAAACAGAAAATATACAGTGTGTCCACGGATAGAATTTGGAAGAAGAAAAACTTTTTTATTAATAGGTATAAAAGAAAAAGTAATTCTTTATAAAAAGTCTGCTTGTGTTAAAACTACAATTTCGAATATCAGATTTGCGATTACTATACAGGGTTCGTCACAAACAACATTTTTAGTTTTTGGATTTTTTTTTTAATTCCATTTTCAATTTCTTGATTTATTAAATGAATTTTGCTTGTACTGAAACTACAATTTCAATTATCACATTTGCGAATACTATACAGGATTCGCCAGACACAACATTTTTTATTTTTTGGATTTCGTTTAAAATAGAATTACGTAAAAACAAACAACTATTGTTGCACTGTACTGATTCAGCAGTTGGTTCCTTGTGAAACATTTTTAATATATATATTTTATAGTAAAGCACTTATAGCTTTTTAATGTTTCATTAGTATTTATTATAGAATGGCTCTACATATGTTTCCCCTTTCTAGGGCTTTTTCAAGAGTACTTATGATACTAAAGTTAAATTCTAAATTTACAAATTTATATTCTCCTACCACTATTGTAAAATATCGAAAAGAATAATTTATGTTACCTGGGAGCTATTCTTATTGTTTATTGGGGCCTATCATTAGGAATTCCGGGGTTAGTTGACAAACTACACCTATCTAAAATTGGGGTATTTTGGGACATTTGCTGTTCATTAGTGGTCAGGGTTTTATTATTATGTAGGGATTTCTTTATTTCTAATTGCTCTAAAAGGTCCAATCTTTTACCTTTATTTTCAGCATGGATCAATTGTTAACTTTTTGGGTCTATAAAATGGTTGTTCTCTATGCAATGAGCGGACATCCCTGTGCATTTATCATTTTTTATAACATTGTACATCAATTTTTTGTGTTTGTGACGAACCCTGTATAGTAATCGCAAATCTGATATTCGAAATTGTAGTTTCGGCACAAGCAGACTTTAATAAAGAATGACTTTTTCTTCTATACCTACTAATAAAAAAGTTTTTCCCCTTCTAAACTCTATTCGTGGACACACTGTACATATGGGAGTAGGTAAATTCTCACACATTTACAAAGTAGTACCATTGTACATTTTGTAATGTCAAAAAAGGGATTTACATCCAAAGATACCATAATTCAATATTCGAATTTTAAATAGATTTCTAATGTTAATGTTAAATGCAGAATGCAGGTCATTCTTACGTAACATAAAACCGACCGGTTTTAATGCATACTTACAATTTTCCAATATTAAAAATATTCCTTGACTTGACTTCCTCTTATTAAGTATAAGATTAGGTACATCTTATTAAAACAAATCGAGCAAAACTGTTAAGAAAACTCTTAACCTTCTTTTAAATACTTTTCTTTAACAAGAGATAATTATTGTGCCCGCGAAAACCATGAAAAGCAAGAAAGTGGTGACATATCTGACAAGTGTGCACCTGTCTTTTGTATCGGAATACACGGGGATTCAAGCATAATGGATACCCTGAGGCGGGTGGACCACAACGGCCGTTCCGTCAATATTACGGAAAGCCTAACCCAACGCAACTCCACAGAAAACGGCATTAAAAGCTACCTGGCAAAAGTTCAGCGGCCGTCAATATACCGTAACCCAAACAAATCCTTTTACTTTATTTTTCTTTAGCCAAAATTTAATTTAAAATGAATAAACCAATTAATTTGTATGAATTTATTGAATTTCTAGGTATATTAGAATGTATTTTTATTTAAACGCAGAATCCATTTAAATATACATATAGAGGGTAATGAGTTAATTAATTTTTAGTAGGTTGTTATAGTTTCAGGAAGTCAGACAAAACGTAGATAAATAAAATGTGTTTTATAATGTAAATTATTATGTAATAGTAATAATACAATATTTTTTATGTACTGTTGCTATTTTCCAAATAAATGAACTAGCTTCGGCATTTTTATATCGAAACAAAATACAAGAAGCTCTGCGTTGTATGACTTAAAGCTAACTAGCCAATTTAAATCATTCTCGAATGAAAAATTACTTATACAGAGTGTTTGGGGAGGAAAGGGCCATATTTTGGGAATGTGTTCAGAGGGTGAAAATAAGAGAAATAAACCCATATGTTTTAGTTCGATTCTCAACCATTTCTAAAATAATCGGTTCTGAATTTTTTTTATATTGAAATAATGAAGGAGGCTTTAGTTTTAAACGTCCGTCCAAGCGTAAGAATTGTTTCTGAAATAGTGCAGGGTCTAGATGTGGAAAATGTTCTGGATATTGTCGCAGAGACCTCAGGTATAAGTACGGGACGGGTTGCAAACGAACTTCATATACCATCACATCTAGCCGCATGGGAGACACAAAACAAGAAGACAAGAAAAAACGGTTTAAAACCTTTTTACGTTCAACCCGTTCAACATCTTCTAGATGGTGATCCTGTTTCAAGGATACAATTTTGTGAATGGATTCATCAAAATCGAAGTCTGCACAAATACATTTTATTTAGCGATGAAGCTCAGTTCACTCGCGATGGAATTAATAATTGCCACATTGAATATCGGTGGTAAGATGAAAACCCTCATGCTACATTTGAACGAAACTTTCAACATCGATTCAGTATTAATGTCTGGTGTGGAATGCTCAACGACCAGTTGTTTGGTCCACTTATGGATGGGCGTCTTATTGGAGAAGGATATTTACGGGTTTTGGAAGACCATTTGATACATATTTTGGATGATGTTCCGTTAAATGTTCGACAACGAATGTACTTCCAACATGATGGAGCCCCACCTCATTTTAGTCTCCGTGTGTACGTCTAATTGCTGGATTGGCAGAGGTGGTCCGCAAGTTTGGCCACCGAGGTCACCAGACTTAAACCCGCTTGATTATTGCCTTTGGAGATGGATGACATCGCTAGTATATGAAACACGAGTGAAAACGAAAGAAGCACTCCGCGATTGAATTTTCAATGCTGCAGCTTTTATAAAACACAATCCCCACACAATCCCCACTCAATCCAACGTGCTACCCGAGCAATTAACAAACGTGCCGAAAAATGTATTGAAGTTGGTGGAGGAGTTTTTAAAAATATTATTTAAGTTAGTTTATACTGCAGTACCTGCAATTATTCGCTTTTAAAATAAAAATTAACTTACAAAAGCTTTAGAACCTATTATTTCAGAAATGGTTGAGAATCGAATTAAAACATATGGGTTTATTTCTCTTATTTTTACCCTCTGAACACATTCCCAAAATATTGCCCTTTCCTCCCCAAACACCCTGTATATTTTTCTCTAGCGGTTGCGTTGGGAATTTACTCCCTCCATTTCTACCCACAGGGGCAAGATTTCCCAAAACATCAAAACACGTAAGTTCGTACAAAATAAACTCAAAATTATCACATCCTTTATGTTTTGGAGAACGAAAAATTCTCTACATAAATACCAACATACCATTTTTTAAATATAATAACAAAAACATATCAGATATCCAATTAACCAATTTACCAACTACAAAAGGCAACAACATAAATATCCACAAGTACTAATCTGGAAGTCCACTTTGACTAGCAATGTTTCTTTTATATCCCTGTACTCAAATTCTCATTGGCCCAATAACCTCACTTCCTTACAACTGATTAATCATTAAATCGCAGTAAAATTAACTTCTGACCGCAACACTCCCTCTCGGAAAATCACTAAATTTTACAGTACCCAAGCATATTGTCTATAGTACCTGTCTTGTCCTTGTTTGTCTATAAAAAGAAAAACGAAATTGATAGAACGATCACGCATGTCGCGTATTATACCACAGACCACTCGACTTGAATCCCTGTCTGGTCGACGAGCGTGCCGGATAATGCAAGGTAATCTAATATAAAAAAGTATTTAATCATTTCAGAACTAAATTATTTTATTTTATTTTATTTTACTTTATTTTATTTTATTTACCATTTCACAGTTACAATGAACCAATTAACAAATGGGTATATAGGCTATTTAAAATAAAATAGGTAATAATATAAGTAACAATAATTCAAAAATTTTGTGATAACAAGAAATTTAGACTTAAATTATGATATTGAAACGGTATAATTATGCCTAAAAAGACACTAACATGCTAATTTAGATTTATACTGAATAAACCACAGTTAAAAATGTCAAATCTATTTTGTTGCAGATTGTATGTGTTGCACAATCGAAAAATAGGGGAGTATTTACAGATATTGGTACGCGCGGTTCATACATATAAAGTTTGGGAATGACGTGTTCTAGGGACGAGGAATTGCAGGTTTTCTAATATATCACCGCATTCAACTCTATTATGCAAGATATTGTGAAGAAATTTAAGTTGAGAAACTGTACGTCGATCTTCTAAGGAGCCAAACGAGTGCCTTTGCAATAGAGCTTCTTCTATAATACCGATTTCAGGATATTGACCATCAATTTTGAAACTTAGATATTTTAGAAAACGTCTTTGGACCCTTTCAATGCGATTAAAGTGCACTTGATAATATGGAGACCATACAACCGAAGCGTACTCCAATTTTGATCTTACAAATGCATAAAAAAGTATTTTTAGTGTATGACAATTTAAAAAATCACGAGAATGTCTTATTATAAAACCTAGGGATCTATGACAGGCCGCAACAAGGTCATTTATGTGGGGAACAAAAGATAGTTTACTGTCAAATAATACACCCAAATCGCGAAAAGTCTCAGCTCTGTCCACTGTAATGTTATTAATTTTGTAATCATACACAATTATGTAGTATAGAAAGGATCTAAAGCATTAAAAAATAGTAAATATTTTAATTTTTTTATAAAAATATATTATTTTATGAGTGTAAATACAAAAACCATTACTCTTTGTTTTAATACTACTTATCAAAGGACCGACAAATTTTGGGCTTATAGTGTACCTACTTTACTTGCTTATTTTAACAGAGTAAGCGTAGTGCCAATTTTTAGCAATATCGCATAAAATTATAGACAGTTATGGGTCCTCAAAATAGGCTAGACCCCTTTTTTTAACCACTAAGTGAATTTTAAAGAAATGACGGAACACATATATTATTATTTTATTAAGGAACCTATATACCAATTTTTAGCTCTCCATAATTATAATTAATCAGTTGTTAATGTCATATCAACTGTCGAAACGTTTTGTTTTTAGAAAAAGTTGACTCTACCAATTTCTAGACCTCCACCTATTTTAGTTTCTAAAATACAGACATTCCTATAAAAATTTTGACCCCCGTTTTTACCCCCTTAGGGGTCGATTTTCGAAAAATCCCTTCTTAGTGGATGCCTGCGTTATAAGGAGAAGACATCCTCGAAATGTCATGTTCCTAGGATAAGGGATTTAGACTAGGCGTTAATAAATCAGTCAAGTCAATCACTCTACAATTTTAATCTATAATATAAATTAATTGAATCGAAGTGGGAGGCATGACACCAGGAGCACGATAAGCGAGATGATGCGATACGATGGAAAAAAATTTCGCTTTTTATATCAAAGTGACCTTTAAAACTATTTTTCTGCCATTTGTTTTCATATCAGAAGTTGCGGGTTTAAATGTAATAAGTAATTTCCATAATATCCTGTAAGTATACGAGCCTACCAACATTACACACCTTGGTTCTAGAAAAGTTTCAATAAATTTTTAAACCATTTGCCAATTCATTCTGCAAAAAACATTCAATGGTTCCGTGTAAAAACATTCATAGAAAAGGTCAATGCCGAAATCGTGAAGATATTTTGCGCCAATTGATTAAATTGAACAGTTTATTTGCATTCTGATACTATTCCGTAACGGTTTATTCATAAAAGAAGACCGATCTTGACCGTCAAATCGAAAGTCGTAGATTAAGACGAAAAATGCCTCTATCAACATTAATATTTGTTAAAACAGCATAAGCAGTCTTGGGTTACTTTTTGAACCCAGAAAATATTTCGGGGGGACGGGGAGTTAAATCCCATTCATCCCCTCTTCCTAGGTACGGCCTTGAATCGCATAGTGTCAGGTCAGGTCAGCTGCCAGTACAATGACAATTTTTCAGATTTTAATTCAAATATTTTTATGCAGTTTCTGTGGGATTTCTTGATCCAGCTCATAATATGAAATCAACTTCCTTGGTGACAAAACACCACGACAGAATAATGCAAAAATATACAACTAAAAAATAAACACGAAAATGGGTAATATAAATAATATATAGAAATTCTCACAAACAAAAAATATCTGGCGTACAAACCACGCGGTTAGAATATAAGTCGTTCCGTTCGCTATAGACCGTGCCCAAATCTTAATCCGCTCTCTCTTACCGTACCTATTTAAATCGTCATAAAAATCAAGCAGGTTTTTGGCATATAGTTTTCCGGCAACCAGTTATATAAAAATCGAGCAGTCATATCAAATAAGATTTTAAGCAAAAACATAAATACTCTTTCATGGGAGTAAAGGATTACGGAACTGGTCAACCTGAGCTCAACGCTTTACCATACGTCACATAATCAAACCAAAGGGCACCAAAGCGAAACATACGCAGTCCCACCGCTTCTATGTTTTATCAATGACTAACGCCATAACGTTTAATCCATCGCACGTTGAGTTGTATGTTTCAATTCTAAATAAAATTAACCCTGTATTTTGTAAGCCATTATGCTAACAAACTATTCAGATCCCCGTATAAGTTTAAAATAAGGTGAATGCGATGATAATAGAACTATAAGGCCCAGTCCTGTTCTGTCGACAACATCTTAACGTAAAATGGACCAATGGATTCAACAGGGTACCATAAATGACAGGTGTCTTAGCCAAGCGTATTCTTAGAGAAATTTGACTTTTAGACCAGTGCTGAAGCCTTTGAAAATGGTAAAAAGTGAAAAAAAATAATAGTAGGATGAAACCCATTGGAAAAGGAAGAAAATAGAACAAAAATGAAAGAAAAAATAAATTACGGGCAATCCGTGGTCGGGAAGGGGGGGAGGGGGGAGGGGGGGGGTTTAATGGTAGAAAATGATTTATCTCGATTTCCGGCAAAACTACAAGTCCTATGGAAAAACGTTAAATCGCAAAGTTGTAGGTAATAAAAAGATCTACAACTTTTGTATTTACACTTTTTTTATATAACCTCAAAATGTATGTGAAAAATTCAAATAACCCAGTTTTTGGTTTTTTATTTTTATCTTTTACAAAAAAATTTTTTTATCCACGAAATTTGGTGAAAACTTACCTTTTCATGTCCTAAACACACTGTAATTTTTTTGATTTAAAATATTTATTTTTTAACCTTATTTTGACTTAATATCGAAAAAACACCCTAATTTTCAATCGAAAATTCTCACGTCAAAACATCTGCTTTTTTAAAAAAGTCGGTGGGCTTTTTGTTCGTTGAAATCTCTACTTTCTGATAGTGTTAAAAAAAATATACATTACTATGGTAAATGTTCTCAAAAAAATGCAAAGAAACGAAAAAAACTCGAATCCGAATTTTTTTTTTTTAGATCAATATGTACAATTTTGAGCTATTAAAATTTATACTTTAATTACTCGAAAAACGTAAGATTCCATGTTACATTGATAAAAAAAAGTATAAATTTTAATAAACAGCTCAAAATTGTACATATTGATCTAAAAAAAAAATTTCGGATTCGAGTTTTTTTCGTTTCTTTGCATTTTTTTGAGAACATTTACCATAGTAATGTATATTTTTTTAACACTATCAGAAAGTAGAGATTTCAACGAACAAAAAGCCCACCGACTTTTTTAAAAAAGCAGATATTTTGACGTGAGAATTTTCGATTGAAAATTAGGGTGTTTTTTCGATATTAAGTCAAAATAAGGTTTAAAAATAAATATTTTAAATCAAAAAAATTACAGTATGTTTAGGACATGAGAAGGTAAGTTTTCACCAAATTTCGTGGATAAAAAAAAATTTTTGTAAAAGATAAAAATAAAAAACCAAAAACTTGGGTATTTGAATTTTTCACATACATTTTGAGGTTATATGAAAAAAGTGTAAATACAAAAGTTGTAGATCTTTTTATTACCTACAACTTTGCAATTTAACGTTTTTCCATAGGACTTGTAGTTTTACCGGAAATCGAGATAAATAATTTTCTACCCTTAAACCCTTCCCCTCCGCCCCTTCCCGACCACGGATCGCCCGTAATTTATTTTTCCTTTCATTTTTGTTCTATTCTCTTCCTTTTCCAATGGGTTTTATCCTACTATTATTTTTTTTTGTTTCAAAAATTATCGACCCTGGTCTATTTATATAGATTCCTATAATAAAATAAGATTTTTTTTTAAATTCATTTAGGGGTTGAAAAAGGGGTAACCTATATTTTAAGCTTTATTGCTGAAAAGTGTTACTAAGCTCTGTTAAAATAAGCAAGTACGTGATGTTTTGGGAATTTTTGCCCCTAGGGGCATGAATGGTGGAGGTAAGTTTAAAACGCAACCGCTAAAAAAAAATATAACTAAAAAGTTTTAATTTGAAGAAGTAGTCCATGCTTAAAGTGGAGTTAAAAGTATGGGAAAGAAAGAAAAAACTAAAAGTCTTCCTCCACAAAATTTAATATAATAAAATTCTTCAAGGGTCTCTACATGTTTCGAACGTAGAAACGTCCATCATCAGGAAACAGAAAATATATTTATATAGTGCTGATGGTTTTAGCAAAAGAGAAAATGGTGAAGGACCTTAATAAAGCTTTCATGGAATTAAAATATGGGGAAGAAAAAAAAATGGGGAAGAAGAAAAAATCTTTCTAAAAGAAAGTATCAAAGATTATTTAAATTTTTTATAATAGCTATTTACCTAACAAGTGCGGAAAATGAATTTTTCCGCACGAGTCTGCCGCTACGCGTCGTTCGGTGAAGCAGCCGAGTGCAGGGAAAACATTTTTCGCACGTGTCAGGTACAATAGTTTTTCTACAGACGTGTGGAAATAAGTAACACATATTTCAAAGAAATTTAATAATTTTTAATTAACTATAACAATCACATACATATGTAACAGTAACTAATTCTGAGAAAAAAAGTAATAACTACAAGTTATAATTGATATATATAATCGTGCCGAAAAAATTTTCCGCACCAGTGTGGAAAAACCAATTTTCCGCACGGATTTTTGACATAATCGTGCCGAAAAATGTTTCCGCACTAGTGTGGAAAAACCAATTTTCCGCACGGATATCAGTGCGGAAAATTGATTTTTCCACACGTCTGTAGGAAAACATTTTTACGTTTTTGTCAAAAAGACATTGAGAGGATAAAATTGGTAGTAATAGTAATTATTATCACAGTAACAATGAAAATTACATTCGGCAGAGTGTTTTGTGGGGTACTGAGGTTTAAGGCTCAGTAACCCCGCAAGAGGTTAATTTAAATTTGATTCTTTTTTAAGGTTTAGACAAACTCCTCGTTTGGAATAAGTGTGTTTAGGCATTTAAGAAAATTTTGCCCCAAGGGGGTGGTAATTAATGGGTTATTCAATTTTATATTGGAAAAAAAATTGGTCTGAATTTCTCGAAAACTAAATACTATTAAATAAAAAGTTTTGATGTTTTCATAAATTGTTTCAAATTTTCCTGCTCTGAGCATATTGCCCTCTCCAAGGAATACGTCAACATTAATTTTCCTCCTTTTTTACATTTTCCGGACATGGCAACGATTTGTTTGTCTTTTCCAATAAAAATATTAACATTATTTATAATTTTATTAGGAATTTGAATCCATCAAATATCGTCGCTCGCATTACGCAAGGGCCTAACTCGTTTTTTGTAGTTTTTTAGTAGAGCGATTTAAAGAAATCAATGCTGCTTATTTTGGATACAGCATTGACAGCAATTTTTTATTTAGGTTTATTTTTTTACAGTTTCCTAGATAAATCAATCTAGAATGACGAGACATAATAATTTTTAATGAAGTTTTACGGGTTTTGTAAAAAATAAATAATAATCAAGATAAGTAAGTAAAAACAATAACAAATTCTGATTTGTTCATGAAAAAAGATAGGCCCCTGTGATATTAATAAAACATTTTGTTTTCAAAGAAAAAGGAGCGAAATTTTTAAACTTTAAACATCTTTATTTTATAAAAACGGTAAAAAAAAATTGTAAACATATAATTTCAAAATAATTAAAAACAGCTAGTGTAATATTTAATTATTTATTCTCTAGAGGTATAACAAATTAAAAATGGGATTGGTATTTATTTTATTTTTTACGAATTGTCTTTTATGTGTTAAATAAAATTGCATTAAATAATAAATTAATAAGGCCTATCTGCAAAGTACTGTTCATCCTTTAAAAATATTTTATAACGTAAAGGGATACGTTGAGATTCGCCCAGTAAGACCCATACAAAAAATAAAGCATAGTGGCCAATCTTAAGTTTGGTCTTTACGTAAAAGTATTTTTATCGATAATTTAAGATAGGCCTGACTATAATAATACTATAAAACAAAAACCATGTAGTATTGAGACATGCCAGTTTGTCATAACGTTAAGGCAGTCTTTCCCTGACTTTATATGGGTATAACTCATTTTTGCCAAAAATCGAGATAGGCCCCTACGTAATGCGAGCGACGATATGTTCGTCAATATCAATTTTTTCCGAAAAACCCTTTATATAAAAAAAATTGTAGTTTTGTTATATATTTGCTTGATGTTGAAAGACCCAATGTACAACTCTTCACAAAGTAGGTAATGAACCGTTTTTTCACAAAGAACTTTTGAATTAATTAATTGATTCAACCGATACTAGGTGGAAATCCATAATAATTATAGTATTATGGGATACAGTAAAACAAAGTTGAACTTGTAAATTTCCACTATATATTAACAAGAGAAATTACATGTTTCGCTAACACTGTAGCTTCGTCAGATGACAATGATTTAATAAAGGTGAAAATTAAAAATTGGGGTGCAATAAAATTAAATTATTAAAGATGTAAATAAAACAGTGGAAGGGTTACAATAGCGGGGAAATCCAACAGAGGGTTTAAAAATTAAATTAAATTAGGTACAATATGGGTAGGTATTTACAAAATCTTAAGTATATTATGGTCAACAGAATAAATTTAACAAAGGTGAATTATTTACATCTAGTTGATCATTAATGATGAAATTAATAATTAAAATCAAATTTACAAGTTCAACTTTGTTTTACTGTATCCCATAACACTATAACTTTTGAATTTCTAAAAGTTTTTCTTTTCCTATTTATTTTCTAAATAATTTGCAGGAAGCCCTGAGGATGGCCAATAGGCCGAAAGCGCTCGGTCTAAAAAAAAATATTTTTTACACCTAATACAAAGTTATATAAGCCGATTTTTTACTGAATATTTTATCGACTTACCTTTATCTTTTACTAGCAATCCACCTTTTCACAAAATCGCACTGGTAACTTCACGGTCTGGAACAGACTAAATTGAAAACGGCGAGTTGGGCCCCCATGATGTGCGGCCCGTGAAAGTATTTTTTAGCGGGGGCACTTTCGCGGTAGCACCGCGCCCCGGGCGCATCTCCGCCTGAGCACACTCTTACTTTCTGGCCGCTATCGGGGGGTATATTCTTTAATCTTGAGCGTTTTGCATCGTTGATAAATAAAGTATGGCAATACTGACAAAAACCTCATTAGATTTTTATTTGATTTTGTTTAATTCTAAGCACAGTCGTTGCAAGCGATCTAGCGGTTAACGAATGTGTTTCCTGCTGTTTAATCGTGATTGTTTTTATGATAAGGTCGAAAATTATACAGTGTCACCAGTAAAGTCTGCATCATATAGTATTTTTTTTATTAATAGCTTTATTCAAAACTTGCCTTTGGCATCAAGTTCTGCTTCGCTCGAGATAAAAATTAAGCAAAAAAATAGTATACACGTGATTCGCATTATCTGTCAAATTTTAATTTTTTCCAATTCAAATGTGGGGTGGGGTTATTTCTGAAAATATCGAAAAAAGTTTTAAAAAAAAGTTTTTTTAAATGCAGTTTCTAGCCCACATGCAATTTAGCTGCATAAGATAATTTTGATTTTTTACCTATATTTTGTAAATTGCACCACTTTTGCAAAATAAGACTCAACTCAACCTACATAAAACTTATAACCATATAAAATGTGTTTTTCTACAAAATCAAAATTGGGGTATTAAAATTTGGTCGCATGTGATGCAAAGTTTATTTGTTTTTGACCCTGTATAAGGTAACTTCATAAAATAAGCATTTTTGAAAACGTAGTTTGTGTCTGAAAGTAATACATGTTAACGTTATTATGCCATAGCTTAATAATAAATTATAATATAGGGGTTTTAAATTAAATCGTTGAAAATAGATTAACTTTACGTTGTTAAACTAAAATTTATTTTTCACTTAAAAAACATTTTACTAAATACACTGTGTTCTTTTTTGTCTTAATATTAAGGTGTATTACTTTCAACACAAACTACGTTTTCAAAAATACCTATTTTATAAAGTTACCTTATACAGGGTCAAAAACAAATAAACTTTGCATCATATGCGAGCAAATTTTAATAGCCCAATTTTGATTTGTAGAAAAACGCACATTTAATATGGCGCTACTTTAAAGAAAATGTATCTAAAATAAAGCATTTTCAAAACTAAGAAGCTTTATGTAGGTTGCGTTGAGTCTTACTTTGCAAAAGTGGGGTAAAAAATATGGGTAAAAAATCAAAATTATTTTATGCAGTTGAAATTTTGCATGTGGGCCAGAAACTACATTAAAAAAACTTCTTCTAATAACTTTTTTTGATATTTTCTTTTGAATTATTTTTTGGAAAAAATTAAAATTTGACAGATAATGCGAATCACGTGACTACTATTTTTTTTTTGCTTAATTTTCATCTTGATAGAAGCAGAACTTGATGCCAAAGTCAAATTTCAAATAAAGTTATTAATAAAAAAAATTCCTTCTGATGCGGACTTTATTCACACTGTATACGGTTTTTAATATATCGATAGGACACCCTGTGCATTGTTTTTAATTTTAATAAATAGAAGAGGTAAAAATACTCGAGCTTATTAAAAGTGTTAAGAAATTTAGAGGGAGGAAACCATTCTCCTGCCTTGTTTCGGGGTCACAAATTACGTTTTCTAGTAAGCTAGTAGAACAAACATTTGAGGCACTGCTAGTACTGCTATCATGTATTTATGCTAAATTATTAAATTTGTCAAATAAACTACAGAAAAGAGTATTTCGATCAAAGGGATGTTGCCGATCTTAGTAATTTTTGTATGTTTGTAATAATTTCACAATAACCTAACAATTTTTTTTATCATTCTAATGTAAAAATTTTAAAAAATTCATATTACATTTTCTTACTTTTACTTGCTACCGCCAGGAGGCAGACGTTGCCACGTCTTGCGGACTCTACATCAGTGTGGAATATTCCGAATAATATACCTACTTTTCTGCCTGTAAAATTAAATTTTTGATTGGGGCCATATCAGTCAACAGCTTGTCTTGGAACCGGCATTATGCGCCGCCACAGCACTGATAAATTCCCAATAGTTACAAATTGAGTCGATTTAAGCTCAAATAAAACCCAAGAAGGGTAGTCTTTGGAGTCTTCGGTAACAACCTACTATTCTAGAGTAAAAATCAGTGTGTATTTCCACGTGGTTTCATTGTGAACTCGCGAGGAACCTGGCAGACCTTTCAATTTAACGTCTTGTCGACGTAATGAAAAAGATCAGAGTCTTGCTATGTCGTCCAGTGGTCGGAATTTATACAATACAAAACGTCTGTAATCATGAATAAAGGTCCTCTAATTGGGCCAGCGCTCTTACTTTTAAACAACAGTGCTTCTTTTTAATTGTTTTGAATAACGGGTTTCTGCTGATGAATGTGCCTTGCACGAATATGAATACCTACCGCGACAGTGTTATGTTTTGGGTTGCGTAACATCAGGTGTGGTACCGCTGCTATAACCTGACGTCCGCCCCACGTGGATCTGATCCGGCGTTCTTGTATACGTATGCATAATATTTATCTGCGGTAGTTGATCTTTACCTTTTTAACCGTCCTATCTTGATCATTATGAATATAGTCTTTAGAATGACGTAACGTGTCTGACCTATGAGCTGTATGTCTGTCGATCAAGTATCGATAAAAAAATATTCTCTTTTAATTCTGCACCTATTTTATATTTGTAAAGCGCATACCTAAATTCGATTGTTTTCGTTAGGTTACCTATTTAAGAAATATATATTGTTTATTGTCAACGAATTCCTATACCTGATAATAAATTTATTATAACTACTGTTTATATAAAAACTTGTAAAACAAATGGCAACCCCGCATCTACATCGTGGAGCGCTGCCGCCAAACTCTTGTGGAGAACCGCGGACCGCGGGTAGCTAGCCTTCCGTTAGCCCTCTAATGGGGTACGCCAGTACTACAGCCTACTCAACTGTGCATAATAAATATAATATTATAATAATGTATACATTATTTATTGTACTTGACTGCACATCACCTAAAATAAATAAAAGTTCCTATATTTTTTGCAGATAAATTTTTTTTGTAGCACACATATGTTAGGAGTTACACCTCCGTGAAGTTGCACTATTTAAAAAAAAAGTAGGTATTATATTTTGTTATTTGACTATTTTGGCTTGTAGGTACAAAAATTTGGTTTTTTGATAATGACTCAAAAACAGTGGCTTTCACGACAAAAGATATTCTATACAAATTTAAAGAGCACACATCTGTTAGGAGTTACAGCTCCGTGAGGTTGCACTATTTGAAAAAAAAAGTATTATATTTTGTTATTTGGCTATTTAGCACCAGCCGAAAGTTCTATCTACTTCCGTAAACCTGGAAGAGAAAAAACTGCTGAGAGGTTATATTCAGCAAGTAGCCTCTAATACCAAGAAGCAACCAAGCACATTCTGTTCTTGCATGCCTTCATTGTAGTGTTCCGTCTACTGAAATATTTATTACGAGTAGATTTTCCTGAATAATACTGAATTTTTACTTTAAAATTAAAGTGCTTTTTTTTGCTACAGTTTGTAACAAGTATACTTGGATTTTGACTTTATTATTCTGAATTAATAATAGGATAATGTTAATTTACTATAGAGAGTATCCTAAATTTATATATTTTGCTGGAACTACTCGAGTGATATTTCTACTCGAGTGATATTTAAGTTCAGGGATCGTACCATCCATAGGTTATCATAACAAAATTTAAATTCAAATTTGTCAAAGAAAAATAATAATACTGTACAGAGGGTGTGCCAAATATAGTGATTTGATGTTATTTCAAATTTTTCTAAATTTTAATTTATGGACTGTTTTTATAATCTAATGTGAAGAATGGTCTTAAATCCATGGTAATTTAGCGCTTTTCTATAAACATAATTTAAAAGTGGGACATATAATAATTGAACAATATTAAAGAACATTTACCTGAATAGCGCTGAGCTGAGGGTGATGGTTGTTAAAATATTCGTACACATTTTGTACAAATTTCTGTGCCAGCTCATTTCCTTGCAGCATAGAATAAGATTAAACATTTAGTAACTTTCCAGGTGTGTATACCTACCTACCATGATTTTTTTTTAAACTGCGTATAAAAGGTCTAATATTAAGCGAGCAATGCTCTATGAAACCGTGAAAATAAATAATCTAATATGCGAAAATTATTTCAGATTGAATTTGACCCTCGATTTCGAATATTCCCTGTTTCTTTAAAAGAAGCTAGAATCACCGTTTCAGTAACGAAAATAGATGGATAAACTAATAATAGGGACTATTTACAATAGCAAATGAAATGGGTATAGCTTTGCTTGGACATTTTCTATAAAAAATACCGGTGACCTTCAATGACCTCGAGTTTAGACGAGTAAATATTACAGTATTAAATTAAAATAATTGGTGTAACTTACCTTATTTTCTTCAACAATATCAACGGGGCCCTTGATCACACAATAATCATGATCCATATTCGTCTAAACTCAGAAATATTATTGATAATGCTTGCTTTATGCCTGCTTTATACCTCCCATTTAACATTTACTTTAATTTAAGATTTAAGCTAAACTAAGAATTTAAAAGTTGAAAGTTAATTTTCTTATGCATGCGTTTATACTTGTCATTTAAACTAATTTATCATTTAATTTAATTTAAGAGTTGACCAACTTTCAACTTAAGGTAAAAGATCGTGCCAGATCGTGCTAAATTGCGTTAAATCGTTCTCCACAACTGTCCGTGATTGGCCTGGAAGAAAGATTAATATTTTGATCGGTGACAATAACCTAAAATTATCGTTGGAATTTTTATTTTTATCAACAAGTAAAGTGCTTTTTCTCTATTTATTTTGACTGATCTAAATTCTTGTGATTTGTAATGGAAGACTACGATTTGTTTTTTACTACTTGCTTTAAATTGTTGTAACAACAGCTGGAAAAATCTTCTTTTTTTTATAATGCTTGCTTTATACCTCTCATTTAAGATTTAAGTTAATTTAAGATTTAATTTATCATTTAAATTAAGCTAAGAAATAATTTTGTTAATTTATACCTCGAAAACGTGCCACTAAATTAAATTAAATGCAGTGCAAAAAAAAGAAGATTTTTCCAGCTGTTGTTACAACAATTAAAGAAAGTAGTAAAAAACAAATCGTAGTCTTCCATTACAAATCACAAGAATTTAGATCAGTCAAAATAAATAGAGAAAAAGCACTTTATTTGTTGATAAAAATAAAAATTCCAACGATAATTTTAGGTTATTGTCACCGATCAAAATATTCATCTTTCTTCCAGGCCAATCACGGACAGTTGTGGAGAACGATTTAACGCGATTTAGCACGATCTGGCACGATCTTTTACCTTAAGTTGAAAGTTGGTCAACTCTTAAATTAAATTAAATGATAAATTAGTTTAAATGAGAGGTATAAACGCATGCATAAGAAAATTAACTTTCAACTTTTAAATTCTTAGTTTAGTTTAAATCCTAAATTAAATTAAATGTTAAATGGGAGGTATAAAGCAGGCATAATAGATGAATTAACCAAAGTGATGTTTGTACTCACCATTAAGACTTAAATAATAAACACCGTGAAAATCTAGTCTTTAAAATATATAAAATCCAACAGTAGAATGTTTAAAACCGCACACAGAAACCGCCACAGAAACACTTAAAAAACACCAAATTCGGAAGAAAATAATCTCACGCAACGTGATGTGTGAGCTTGTTACGGCCCACTGTCAATCTGGGAACTTTTTCGACGTAACCAAATCAGCTGTTAATGTAATATGTCACTTGTCAACCTTTGTTCTACCAAAAATTAGACTATATCATTCTGGGCTAATTGAAAACTTTCCAAGTACAGGTTGGTCTAAAATCTAAAAGATTACTTAGGTATTGCATGGTTAGAACAAATACAAATTCCTGTTTTACCATTTGCAATGAAGGATCAGATCTGGATAATAGTGAAGCAGGATATCCCACCCAAACGTTACAAGTAATCTGGAAAGCGCTGTTTATTTTATTTTTTAATTGTTTTAATTTTATTTTAATAGGTTGGACGAACTAGCATTGCAACATGGACATCGAGTTTTAAAACTTTCTCCATATCATTGCCCTTTAATCCTATTGAAATGGTTTGGTCGGAATGTAAGCGCTATTATGATGCAAAAATAAGTTCTATGCATCCTGTAACAAATGACGTAGTTCTGGGTCTGTGGAATAAAGGCATAGAAAATGAGTGGAAAAATGTAAAAATTCTGTAACACATACTAATAAAATTATAAATTTGTGTGGGAACGGGAAAGGTTTATCGATGCATCAGATACTCTTCCCCTTATTATTAACTTAAACGAATCTGATGAAAAAAGTGTATTTTGTTGTGTTGTCATTTTTTATTATATTTTCTTCTTTACGATTTTATAAATAAGATGAAAATATTTGAAACACAATTTATAAACTGATACACTGGAGAAAAAAATATTTGATTCAATTTTAAATATTATAAATAATTTTTATTTATTTTTCAGTAAATTTAAATTAATGAAAAATTTCATACTGATTTTCAAAAACAAAATGTTTTATCCCATGATACAGTGGCGTAGCTACCGGGGGGCAACGCCCCTCGGCGCCACTCAGTTTTTTCTTAATAAATCAGTTTAACTGATTTTTTAAATAATTCAAACTTGGCCTTCGTCTGCCATCCGCCTACAGCCTAATTATTAAAACACTAACTGGCACATCAGCAATTTGTAAAAGCGCCCGCGTAAGGGAGGCAGTCGGCTCGTGTGACGTGTCGGCAGTAGGCATTCGATTTTAAAGACAAAACAAAAACATTCGGAGAATCATCGGCGTTTATCGCGGTGGTGATTTTTTTTTGTTTGTTTATATTAGTTAAGACATATTAGGGAATAAAGGCGAAGGTAAGTAACTAATATTCAAAGCAAAAACTGAAAATTAGTTATCCACTAATAAGCATATTATACTTAAGTAATAATTATTTATATCATTTATTTTTCTGACGTTCAGAAAACCCCATATGGAAAAAGGCAAAATGAAGTCGAGTGGTTGGGAAAATTTAAAAAGAAAAAAAGAGCAAAAAGATAAAAGGGGAAAGTTGCCCAAAATTACTAGTTTCTTTTCATGAAGCGACAGCTCGGCGTTTTGCGGGTCCTGTTTTGGTACGCGCATGTCTCAAAGATGTTGTGTATCGCTAAAAAACATGTGCTCGTCTAAATTGTGTTTAGTCCGCGAGCTGACGTTGCGCCTAGCTAATTGTGATATTATTTTGTTTTCGTTCTGTGTTGTAAAAGGTCTGGATATTATTGTGCCTACCCGTATTGTTCAGTCAAAACCGGCCAAGGATTAAGTTTATTTAGTTTTCCCAAGGAGTACGAACGGTAATTATTATGATAATCAATTAATTATAATATGGATAATAGATTTAAAATTTTTAATCTTAAAGTTTTTTTGGGATGTAGGTACATATTTTTAACATACTTGATAAATAAAGATGGAGCTTATTAGTTTCCTTATGGTTTTATGTTTAATCGCGAATAATTGTTGATATGATAAAATAAAATAATAAGATATAAGTTGTAAAGGTCTGGTTAAAATAGTTTTTGGGTAGATTTATTTTAAAAGGGGTAGAAATAATGGATATTATGTTGCTTTAAATAGAATATTTTGTTATAGTGCAAAATTGTGGATAGGCGCCTGCAGTAGGCCAGATTTATTGCCAAAGATTATAAATGCACACAAAAACTATCGGCTTTGTGAAAACCATTTCGAAGAAAAATATTTTTCAAGAAGTGCAACCATTAAAAAAACCTTATTTCCGCAAGCAGTACCCACAAAGTTTTCTAACCTTTCGCCAACATGTGAAGAAATGCCTGAAGAAATTATTCCTTCATTAGGAGAGCCTCCCAAAAAAATTATTATATTGTCAGGTTTGTATGCTTTATACAGTGACCGGCAGAAAGTTCGCATCAAAGGGTTTTTTTTTTATTTAAAAACTTACCAAATTCTTTTGGCGGTTGAAAAGTTCTGCAAGTCCTTAAGCAAAAAGGAGCATAGACAAAACTAGTAAATATTGCGCCGTAGACGAGGAAGAGGTGAAAACGTTAAATTCACTCAAAAATAAATTGCCCTTATTTTTCACTGTGGAAATTTTTTTTTATTAGGAAATGTTGTTTGCACTTAAAACTTATCCAAATACACCAAATTTTAGCTCGGTAGCACAAATATAAAAAATTTTCATGGCTACTAGATTTAAATGAAAACGAATTTTATTGTAAGGGTTTAAACACCAGAAAAGTTGAATTATTTTTGACGTTATTTTATTAAACGTCCAGTTCTAGCGTATTTAAACAAATTTAAGTAAATTATGTGTCTAATTGCCCAAGAGGTGTTAAAAAATTGAATTTATAGGTTGCATAGCTTCTATCGATTCGTTATACGAGGGGGCGTAAAAAAAAGTAAAAACACTTTTTTTGTGGTACCGAGCTGAAATTTGGTATTTATGGATAACTTTTAAGTGCAAACAACATTTCCTTATAACAAAATTTTCTACAGTGAAAAATAAGGGCACTTTATTCTTGAGTGAATTTAATGTTTTCACCTCAACGTAGCGCAATATTTGCTAGTTTTGCCTATGCTCTTTTTTGTTTAGGGACATGCAGAACTTAAAAAGTTATACGAAAGCTACGAATTTTATCACATATATAAGTTTTTTTAAATAGGCAAATGTAAAACAATATGTAATTATTATTCCTCTAGTAATTTTAGAATTAACATGTATTTCTGAATAAAATTTTTATTTTTTTACAACAGCTTTTTACTTATTCAGGGTAAATTAACTTTTTTTTTAATCCCCGAAGGACCACATTTTTTTTATCCATGGGTAAGTAAGTATGACACTAAAGCAATTGTCAAAAACGTCACTGTAGTTTTTAAAGCGCAAAAAACTGTGTAACAAATTACTGAAGTTTTAATAAAATGATATTTATCTCACGCCACCCCATATCTACGTATACCTAGTCACGATATATTTTGACGTACCTAATAGTGTTCTATAATTTATGTTATAACATGTTTATAAAATATAAGTACATATTTTTGCCCGTTACAAATCGAAAGAAACTCAAACAAATCTGTAAAAGCGTTAGAAATTTAAAAGTTTTTTAATATAATAATTTTTTTCATTTTCTACTTCAATAATATGCTTAATTCCCAAGACTAACAAATTGACAACTTTTTTTAAGTTTTTTTGTTTGAAAAATAAATCAAGTTATAACATTTGCACCTGTACTAAAAAGTAATGTCGTTCAGTGTAGAAAATAAGCAAGTTTTCTCGGAGTATTAAGTTGTGGATCGACCGTTATCGTTGTGTGAAGGTCACTGAAAAACGACCAGTCGATATCAAAGGTACCGACAGGTATTGTCGCTTCTGCTTGCTGTTAATATTCTGTGCTTTTCATCTAAGGAGGTGGCATCTGGATCTGGTTTAATTAACTTAGGTAGCTGTGACCCAAAATATAGGTTTATTTTAGTAATACTCCTATAATATGTCTCGTATTATACCGGACTACTGTAATATTATTTTTGACTAAATATTGACATTAAATGCCGTGAAAAGACCCAGGAAAGGGCGTGGCACCCAAAAAAATGTTTGGATGGTGCTCCCGTTTTGTTGTTAAATAGGTGTAGGTTCAGATTGAGTAGTGATGCAAACGTGATGACGTAAGCGGATGACGTAAGCAGATGATTAATCATGGTGACGTAAGCAGATGACTCACGACTGCTCCCGATCATACGTCACTAGCTCCGCCCCCTCCGCCCCCCTAGGTAGTATATATAGCCTCGTAGCTTTGTAACATTGTAACTTGTTTAGTATTCACCTGAAGACGACTGGAGATACCAGTTGAAACGTTGTGATATGAAAAACTAAAGGCAATGGAAGTCCAAAACACATCTATTACTCAATGTAAGGTTATGTTGGATTCCTGAGTTATGTTGCCAAGTCGTTTACAAAAAAATATAATTATATTTCTTACCGCAGTGTAATTTTATGATTTACAGTAAAATTTTGAATTATGTATAAAAAAACCTTTTATGTTCGGTTTTATCCGAACTACAGTTATAAAGTTATTTCAATTTTTTAAGTGTTTTCCGAAAAATGATGGCGTCCGAAATATATTCTTATTTAATTATATAGGTATGGGTATTGGCAACATGGCAAATTAAGCAAAATAAGAATAACCATAACGATAGCCTTCCTTATATCTCCGTAATTAACGAAGCTCGTAATCGTTAATAAAGGAATCGCTGCCTCGTTTTAGTACTGCGCATGCTCAGAATAAGGATAACGATATGCTAAAATAAGAGTTCCGAAATCTCTCTATACTACTTTTCATTAATTTACTATTTATTTTTAAAACGCTCGGACACGTCGATTGGTATTTCTAGTTGCGCATTATTTTTTATCAAAAACTTTTTATACAAGGTGTGTCATATGTAACAGTGGCCGATACCAACTTTCTCATTTTAAACGAAATACCCTGTACATTATTTAATTTTTGGATTCTTCAGAAAATTTTAGATATATTTTATGTACAACTAGCGTGTACCCGGCATGCGTTGCAACCCGCTGGTATAAATACAAACCCGAACAAATCCGATATATTAGTACCCGACATGCCACTTTCTGAAATGGCACCCGTGCGAAGCCGGGGCGGGTCGCTAGTTATACATAAAAACCTTCCTCTTGAATCACTCTATCTATTAAAAAAAACCGCTTCAAAATCCGTTGCGTAGTTTTAAAGATTTAAGCACATATAGGGACAGACGGGCGATAGCGACTTTGTTTTATACTACAGGGTGTTTCATTAAGGTCGAAGAGCGGCCATATCTCGGAAACTACTGGGCATAGAAACTCAGGAAAAGAAAAATGATAATAAAAGTGGCCATGAGAAAATATGATTTATTTTTTCGAAGGAAAATCAAAAAATGTATTGTTATTGCAAATTTCGCCCTCTAGCATTTTTTTTTTAGAACTATTATGGACAACTAAATACGGTTGGTCAAAGTGCATACATTTGTCTTCCAAACAGTCTTTAGTTTGCTAAAATCGGATAAGTCGTTTATAAGTTACAGCGATTTAAATGATTACACTTTCAACAGCTTCCCCCACTCTTATTAAAGTCGGTACGCCAATGAGCATAAGACCAAAATGATGCATAATTGTCCAAGCTTTAAAATGGTGTTATCAAACATATACCTTAATGTGGAATTTTCGAAGTTATGTAAAATTTAAAAATTTACTTTTCAATTACGCCCTCTTGCGGCAAAATGCGGAACTTGAAAATTATTTCCAGAATTTTCTCATGGCTACTTTTATTATCATTTTTCTTTTCCTGAGTTTCTATGCCCAGTAGTTTCCGAGATTTGGCCGCTCTTCGACCTTAATGAAACACCCTGTATGTTAAGATATCCTATACCTATCTTTAACTGTTTCGGAAATATTAAGTGTTTTCTTTTTACTGATACAAAATTTAAGGTATAAATAGTTTTGTTGTTTACTTTTATTTAAAACTACTGAGCTTAGCAAATTGTTATCTGTCTGCATGACAGTAGTTGTCAGTATTATAGTCGTTTGAATTTCATTAACTGCATATCAGAAAAATGGTTTGTTTAACAGAAATGCACAAAATAACAATTTTACAGATGATTGGTTTTGGTGATAAAACACGGACACAAATGGAAGTTGCTCGCTTATTTCATAAAAAATTACCAAATTTGCCGCCTATAACTCAAGGGAAAATTAGTAAAATAGAAAAGCAGTTTACCTTGGACATGTGAAGCAGATAAAAAAAAGTAGCTGCCAATGCAATAAGTGATGACACCAAATTAGATATTATGCTTGAGTTTGAGGAAAACACTTCTAGTCGAAAAACAGCCCCAATGTTCGATGTTAGCCATTCATCGATTATTCGAACATTACAAAAAAATTATTGTTTTCTGATGAGTGCACCTTTACACTTCACAGTCATGCTAATCGTCAGAATTGCCGCTATTGGTCTAGGGAAAATCCTCACTAGATTAGAGAAGAACATACGCATTATCCTGAAAAGGTTAATGTTTGGGCAGGAATAGTTGGAGATCATATTATAGGTCCCTTTTTCATTAATGGTAATTTAAATGGCGATAATTATTTAGCACTGCTTCAAAATAATGTCTTGCCAACTTTGACAAACTTATATCCTGATCCAGCACACTCACAACTTCCAGCAAATGTGATATGGTTTCAGCAAGATGGAGCACCGTCCCACCGTCCCATTACCAAATCAATGTCCGGCAGTACCTCAACCGAGTATTTCCAAATCGGTGGATAGAGAGGCGTGGATCGATGGAATGGCCAGCACGATCCTCTGATCTGACGCCATTAGACTTCTTCTTATGGGGTTATGTCAAAAATATTGTATACAAGACTAAACCCCTCGACTTAGCTGACTTAAGAAGATGAATAACGCTTGCGATTAGATCGGTCAAGCCCGAGATGTTCAGTAACATTAGAAGAAATTTCTATTTAAGATTAAGATGTTGCCAAGACGTTCGCGGCAAGCATTTTCAACATCTCCTTATATTAATGTTTTTTTTTTGTTTTTTACATTCTCAAACAGAATTACCTACTTATTAGTTTTTGAGTGTGTTGTTAATTTTTGCAATAAATCTGAAAACCCTTAATATTTCCGAAACAGTTGAAGATATTGTACATGAAATATGTCTAAAATTTTCTGAAGAATCCAAAAATTGAATAATATACAGAGTGTTATATTTAAAATAAGAAAGTTGGTATTGGCCACTGTTACATGACACACAGGGTGTTTCATTAAGGTCGAAGAGCGGCCATATCTCGGAAACTATTGGGCATAGAAATTCAGGAAAAAAAAATTAATAACTAAAGTGGTTATGAGAAAATCCTGGAAATAATTTTTAAGTTCCGCATTTGGCCGCAAGGGGGCGCAATGGAAAAGTAAATTTTAAAATTTTACATAACTCCAAAAATTCCACATTAAGGTATATGTTTGATAACACCATTTTAAAGCTTGGACAATTATGCATCATTTTGGTCTTATGCTCATTGGCGTACCGACTTTAATAAGAGTGGGGGAAGCTGTTGAAAGTGTAATCATTTAAATCGCTGTAACTTATAAACGACTTTTCCGATTTTAGCAAACTAAAGACTGTTTGGACGAGAAATGCATGCACTTTCACCAATCGTACTTAGTTGTCCATAATAGTTCTAAAAAAAATGCTAGAGGGCGCAATTTGCAATAACAATACATTTTTTGATTTTACTCCGAAAAAATAAATCATACGGTATAATTATAATACCATAATCGAAAATAAGATGAAATTTGCAAGAAAAAATATTAAAACCGTAGTTCGATATCTTTGTTCGTTTCAGAGTTATTGTCAAAACAATAATTTTTAATACAAATTGCGCCCTCTAGCAATTTTATTAGAAACTATCGTGTACCATTAGATACGACAATTAAAGGTTCTTCCAAACAAGCTTAAATTTAGTAAAATCGGATAAGTCGTTTAGAAGTTACAGCGATTTTAATGTTTACACTTTCAATAGCTTCTCCCACTCTTATCAAGTGAAAGTGTAAACATTAAAATCACTGTAACTTCTAAACGACTTAACCGATTTTACTAAATTTATGCTTGTTTGGAACAGAAAGGTAAGTAAGTACCTTCAATTGTTGTATCCAATGGTACAAGATAGTTTCTAATAAAATTGCTAGAGGGCGCAATTTGTATTAAAAATTATTGTTTTGACAATAACTCTGAAACGAACAAAGATATCGAACTGCGGTTTCAATATTTTTTCTAGCAAATTTCATCTACTTTTCGATTATGGTATCATAATTATACCGAATGAATTATTTTTTCGGAGTAAAATCAAAAAATGTATTGTTATTGCAAATTGCGCCCTCTAGCATTTTTTTGGAGAACTATTATGGACAACTAAGTACGATTGGTGAAAGTGCATACATTTCTCAAGTCGTTTATAAGTTACAGCGATTTAAATGATTACACTTTCAACAGCTTCCCCCACTCTTATTAAAGTCGGTACGCCAATGAGCATAAGACCAAAATGATGCATAATTGTCGAAGCTTTAAAATGGTGTTATCAAACATTTACCTTAATGTGGAATTTTTGGAGTTATGTAAAATTTCAAAATTTACTTTTCAATTACGCCCTCTTGCGGCAAAATGCGGAACTTAAAAATTATTTCCAGAATTTTCTCATGGCCACTTTAATTATCATTTTTCTTTTCCTGAGTTTCTATGCCCAGTAGTTTCCGAGATATGGCCGCTCGTCGACCTTAAAAAAACACCCTGTATAAAAAGTTGTCCTTAAAAAAAATGCGCAACTACAAATACCAATCGACGTGTCCGAGCGTTTTTTCGGACACGCCCCCATGTATTTATAATCGAATTTATTCCATTTGGCTGATACACACTGTATATTAGGTAGGTATTAACACAGAATATATAGCTACGCAATATATATTTTGTGGTATTATGTACCAGGGCCAAATTTAATTTTTAAGAATTTTAGGAAGAGTTTTTTAAATAACTACAAAATAACATCCCGCCTTTTACTAATCCAAATGTCGTCATTCCCCGATTTCTTCTAATCGGCCACTCAACGTGAATCACCCTGTATAGTATACCTAATGAAATGACTAAAGAGACAGTCTTATGGCATCTATTAAGGTGATGAAAAAAAATTATTTAAAACTTCTAACTGAATGGTTCCTTAGTATTCCTTAGAAAAGTGTAACTAAAACAAGTACTTTTGCAACGAAACAAATCTCTTTACGACCCTAGCAGGTAGACCTTGTCGGGTGCACAAAAAGAATATAAAACCCTAGTCCAATATGGATGCACCTGGGATCCTAAACCAAACAATACCGAACGGTTTTGGTACTTTTGCCTCTTTTGTGAAATTTGAATTTTAATTTGGCTAATCCTTTTTGCAGTTCGGGGCATTTGCATGATGGGTTTTGTTACTTTTGTTTGGGTACTTTTACGAGGTGGTACCGGGCGCAAATGTATTTGTTTTACCTAGAAAAGAGGGACACTTTTAAAGTTTAATTCGGTTGGGATTTAAATATATTATAAAAAATCGTTCAATCTATGGACAACCTAAGTATAACATATTTTGTATTGTTTTCTTCAGTTTATTATTTTATTAACTAACATTAAAATTAAAACAGTAAAGTCGGCACATTATTTAGTACAAAAATATAATAGTTAAAGAACAATGACGTAATAATGTAAAAGAAATCTTACCCGATATTTTTCGCAGTACAATTATTTCACTTATATTCTCCCTAGCAGCAGAATAATTACACTGGCCGACAAAATATTTTTTTGTTGTTGTAACACAAAGCTAAATAGCATTTTGTGGTAGAATGCACCTATTCAAATACGAAAATGAGAAAAAAAAAGTTGTAGCACGTAACGTTTTCTTGTTACATTTATAGTACCACATTTAATGATACAATATTTAATATATTGAAAAAATAATTTAAGAATTTTCTGTGTATATCGACTATATTTAAATTTTTACACCTACTTAAACATACCTTACATCTAAGAAAAATACAAACATTACAAATATTAACTGAACACACTAATTCAATTTTATTTTTTTCTTTTATGAGGGGTCATATCTTCTCTTTTCAAAACCCAACAGTAATCACCCATCATGGCTGGATCCCTTCGTCCTTGATAGCGAATTTCCATTGTCCTGATATCCTGGTGGAACCTTTCACCCTACTTGTCACTGACAACTCCCAAATTTTCAAGAAAAAATGACAGATGGACAGGAGGAAGTGAATTTTTAATGACATTCGGGCACCAAGCGATTTGTAGGAATCTAAAAGTTCATCAACTAACTGTTGATAGTTTGCATCCATATTGTTGCCCAAAAATCCCCTTACTATACTAACAAATGAGTTCCATGCTCTGGGTTCCTGCCTGGTAAGCTTCTCTGTAAAGTTGACATCGTCCAGCAATTTTCTGATTTGTGGCCCAATAAAAATGCCTTCCTTTAATTTGGCATCACTTAACTGGGGAAAGACTTGTCTTAGGTATTTGAATCCATCACCGTCTTTATTCATAGCTTTCACAAAGTTTTTCATCAGCCCAAGTTTAATGTGAAGTGGAGGCAGAAGGACTTTTTTGGGGTCTACAAGAGGTGCAAACTTAACATTTTGAGATCCCGGCTGTAATTCACTTCTTTGTGGCCAATCTTTTATTACATAATGCTGATCTACTGCACGACTGTCCCACAAACAAAGAAAACAGCAATATTTTGTAAATCCTCCCTGAAGTTCTACTAAAATTCCTACAGTTTAGGTAATTTTTCTGTTATAAAATGCATCCATTTTAACCGTCCCCTAATTAAATTAACTACCTGCTAATGTAAAATGGTCTTATTAAGCTATTGAAAAATGGTATGTTTTGGGGCTTTCCGAATATTTTTTCCATTATTAGAAGGGTATTTCCATTTTAAAAATAAAGAGCTGACCTGTGTTAGAAAAATCTTGTCGGCCAGTGTTATTATCGATAATTTTTTTTAAGGTCACGAATGTTTTTGTTGATAGAAAATTATCCCGAGTCGAAGACAAGGGAAATTTTCTATCAACAAAAACATGAGTGAAACCGAGAAAAAAATTATCGGGAATTAATTCTGCTGCGTGAGAGATTCGGTAAGAAAATTTCATAAATTGGAGTTTTTTCTTATTGTAATTTTTTTGCTAAAATGATACAAAAACATATTTCCGGAGGCTTTAGTCAATTGTAACTAATTAGAGTTTTAGAAATGAAGTTCATTTTAGCCGTTAGTAACTCATTTTTATTACTAAAATGTGAGAAACAATAAATAACAAACTTGTTATCTGAAATCCAATGTCTTTATATTTTTAAATTCAAATAAAGCTTTAAAAAACATATTTCCGATCAGTTTAGTTAAATTTTTGATGTGTCTCTTTTAGCCCCGGTGTTCGATATGTAAAGCAAATTGGTTAGTATCAATAAAAATTATAAGTTAGCAACAAAATGTATTTTGATTTTATTCTGACTGACTTTTGCCAATAGATATAAAGCACTTCATTTTTGACAAAAAAAATTATCACTTAATAATTTTATTAAGTTAATAGGAACTAACAAAATTATCGCGATAATCTCCCGTTGCTATACATAGGCGTAGTTAGGGGGGTACTTGGGGGTGCTAAGCACCCCCGAAATCTAAATTAGCACCCCCAAAAAAAATTTACAATATATAGGCTAATTTTATAACTAACCTATTTTTATAATATACATTATATGTAATGAATTTTTCATATTAATATTTCAAGCATTCGAATTCTGGTACAAATTCAAGTATATTTAGGTAGTTGCGGATTCTGTTCAAAATTTCTCTCCGTGTACCGTGTAGTTCACGCCCAGTTTACTTGTCAGAGCGGGTCTATGAGCATAAAAATCTCGTAAAATACGAGAGCGGCATAATAGTTTGTGTATGTCATGTTCTGCAATTCTGCATTAATTTGATATTTTAAAATTAACCAGTCGTAGTCGTTCAAATTCGCGGAAATTTTTAGCCGGTATTTTGACTATTTTTTTTGTTTATTAAAGCTTAATATGGTTTTATTGAATTCAGTTAAAGTTTAAAGTTAAATAAACACGAAAAAACAATGAGTGCGTCGTTGGATATAAAATACACCGTGGAATTTTTGAAAAAATCTTTTAGCAAGTTACCGTTGGAGGAGAAAGTAATTGTCAAGAACATTGAAAGACCTAAACCTGCTATTAACATCACTTTTACTAAAAATTATTGACCAAATTTGGGCGTGGTTTTAAAAAAATTTTCTACTGCGGCGGGCTTTTTTGCACCCCACGTTAACATGTCACGAGCCGCCCCTAGACTTCAGCACCCCCAATGTTGACCGTCTAACTACGCCTATGTTGCTATAAGCAACGCAAACAAAAAGGAGCCTTCTAATTGGTTGAAAATAAATTTATGTTATTTTCCTAAAATAATGTATGAAATTCCTTGGTATTTATTTACTATAGAATATGCAGTCGATAATGATTTTATTTAAATCTTGCTACAAAAAATAAATAAATCTACGCGAAATAGGTTATAGGTTGGCAAGCATGTTGATACTCTCTCCTTATGGATGTTTTTCTATCACCTTATCTCGCAAACTCAGGACATGAAGAATCTATGAATTTCTAAATTTCAAAAAGTCAAAATATGCTTTAATGTCGTACACGAGCAGTTGTCGACCGATTTCCAATTTTTCTCTGCGCATGCGTGGTTTTTAATTGGTGGGAATTTTTTTGCTTTGCGTTTACGTTACAATTTGGCTTCTGCGAACGCCGTATTTTCTGTCAGCGGTTTGGGATTTGGCATTGGTCGTGTGCCAGTAAAATGAGCTAAAGAAACATATTGGGTTCTAAAAAATATGTTTATTTTTAAAGAAAATGCAAAAAAAAACAAAGAAAAATAAAAGTAAACAACTTTTTAACTTAAAATTGCAAAAGTAAATATTTTTCAAAATTTTCAACTAAAAAGGATTGTCTTATATTAGTCAAAATATGTTTATACAAAGAGACGCTTCTTTCCACATCTACTGATGTAAGCGGACAATACTGCAACTTAGGTAGGATGGTTTCCTCCCATAAATGCTTTTTACTGCAGTTAAGTATTTAAATCCTTCATTATTTTTTACAGTTACATCCAATTTGGTCCTTACTTGACCTCCTGCTTTACCGGGAATGTTGTTACATTTAGCGGAAAAAGTTTCAACAATTCTAATCGAGTCTCTTAAACTTAAATTTCTACTCTTCAACGAGGATATTATGTATAAAACTGAAATAAGCCTTAATAAAAACAAGATATTTAGCTGCACTTGCACTTTTTAACAACTCTTTACTTTGCACAACACACTGCGAATCGTCATCTAAATCCAAATTTAGTTCTTTAATGGCTTCGAAATTCTCTGCGTAGAATATTGCGGCCTTAATCCATGTTCCCCACCGGGTAATTACATGTTCTGGAGGTAAACTAACTCGTGGCAATCTCTCCTTATACAACTGCACTCTTAGAGGTGATTTTAGAAAAAAAAATGTTTACATTTGAAATTAATTTATTTTAATTTACATACAGTTTGTTAAGGAGGTAATAATAACACATTATTAGGTGACAATAAACAACCCCTAACAATATTCCAGCAAACCCCGGAAACTCCCAATAAATACCTTGTGTATAACCAAAATGTAAATATAGTTATTATAATCTTCAGATTGGAAAATCCCTGAAATCAGTACCATAACACACACATTAAACCTTTAACGTTGTAATTTTTTTGATAAAGCCGAAAACATAAAAATATGCTCTTAAAATAATAATTTAAGAAAAATATGCAATTTATTATAAAATTGACAAAATATGAAAAAATGCACAGTGTGACCAGTAAAGTCAGCATCATATGGGTTTTTTTATTAATAGCTTTATTCGAAATTTGACTTTGGTATCAAGTTCTGCTTCGATCGAGGTGAAAATTAAGCAAAAAAATTGTAGTCCCGTGATTCGCATTATCTATTATATCAAAAAAATATTTTTTTCCAAAAAATAATTCAAAAGTGGGGTTACTTCTGAAAATATGAAAAAAAAAGTTATTAGAAAAAGTTTCTTAAATGCAGCCCACATGCAAAATTTCAGCTGAATAAGATAATTTTGATTTTTACCCACCACTAAAATTTATTTTCCACTTAAGGAACACTTTATTGATGACACTGTGTTCTATTCTGTCCTAATATTAAGGTGCATAACTTTCAGACACAAACTACGTTTTCAAAAATGCTTATTTTATGAAGTTACCTTATAAGTACAGGGTTAAAAACAAATAAACTTTGCATCACATGAGATCAAATTTTAATAGCCCAATTTTGATTTTGTAGAAAAACACACATTTAATATGGCGCTACAAAGAAAATGTATCTGAAAAAGAGCATTGTCAAAACTAAGAAGTTTTATGCAGGTTGCGTTGAGTCTTATTTTGCAAAAGTGGTGCAATTAACAAGATATGGGTAAATATCATGAAAATGAGACATTCCATGTCTTTTGCTCTAAAAAAATAGAAAAATAGATTTTTGAGTAAAATTGCAATAATAAATCGTTCTTAAAATATATTCTATTCTATAATACTACAAAACAATTTTCTTGCATTATCTTATTTTGTAATAATAAATAAAAATATGGTAAAAATATCAGTCCCGTGGCAGGTCTCTGTACAAAGTTACGTTGTAAATTATTTAAAATCTCTACTCATGGATGTTATTTTAACTTTATTTTAAACACATCAATAAATTAATTAGGCATTACACATATTCTACCTACCGGATTCAAAATAAATTATTTTGTTTTCCCATATTACCATATAAAATTCCGTCTCATAAAAAATAATCAGTCCCGTGCTCTATACCACGCAAGCTCGAAATAAATAGTGGGAAATTTTTAGGAACTGGTTCATCATGTATATCAAATGTAGCGTCCCGCCATTTCGCTCTTAACCGTCTCAGTGTTAAAGTTAGTTTAACAGTTTATGTGTTCTGTGCAGATTTTGTGTGTTTGGATCGTTTGTAACCGACCAGTAGCCAATCCCGTGGTAAGAAAAATATGATTGTTTCTTTAGTAATTATTATTTTTTATTTTTGTATAAATTATTGTTACACTATACTTGTTTGGAAATTACACAGTATGGCAAGATATTTAATTCATAGGATGTTTTATCAAATTAAATGTGTAAAATAGTCAGGCCCGTGCCAGTCAGGCCCGTGCCAGTTCAGCAACACGAGACTGAGAAAGTTACACGGGACTTACCAAATAATACGTAATTTTAATAAAACATTAGTTTTTACGTTTTTAGGTACTTTGGAATAAGATGGCAAGGCCGTGCGTAAGTGAGGAAGAAAGAAAACGGCGTAAACGAGAAAAGGAGCGAGAACGTAGAAGAAAGATACGCAATGATCCAATTAAAAAAAACATAACAACGAGCTTGTGCATACCATAAGAAGTTAAGTTTTATTTCAGTTTTTTGCATCATAAGCATAGAAACGTTTTTTTAATTTATATTTTTGTAATAAATCACCAGTTTCTTTGAATTTATTTTTGTTTTAATCAGTCCCGTGGTAACACGTCAGTCCCGTGCAGACAATCTCCAAAAAGCTCAAAAACTTTATAAATGTCGTAAAGTATGAATTTTGACAAATATTAGGTACCTATTAACCATAGTTTATAATTTTACCGTAGTATAATTGTGATGTTACATTAATTTTTTGTGGCCGAAATCTACTTTGGAATTACTCACTTTCGTGATATTTACCCATATGGGTAAAAAATCAGAATTATCTTATGCAGCTAAAATTTTGCATGTGGGCTAGAAACTGCATTTAAGAAAACTTTTTCTAATAACTTTTTTCGATACTCTCAAAAATAACCCCACTCTTGAATTATTTTTTAGAAAAAATTAAAATTTGACAGATAATACGAATCAGGTGACTACTATTTTTTTGCTTAATTTTCATCTCGAACCAAACAGAACTTGACGCCAAAGTCAAATTTCGAATACAGTTATTAATAAAAAAAAAACATCCCATATGATGCGGACTTTACTGGTCCCACTGTATAATATGCATTTTGCATAATATATTCCCCCCCCTTTAGTTATAAGTACATATACCATTAATTGCAATTTTTGTAAATGTCTACAGTTAGAGTTCTCATTATCTAAATTAAAAATATGTTTGTTTTATATTTTATTTGTTTTAAAATTACTTCCTGGGTTCGGATTAACATTTTATAATCTACGATAATCTTCAACATTTAATCTGATGAAAAAGTGAGAAAGACTTAGTGCGTGTTAATTGTAAAAGGTGAAGCAAGAATTTTGTTTCACGCCATTAAGGTATCTGTGCCAAACATTTAGAAGCAAAACTTGAGATAATGATAATTACAAGCTTATTTTGTTTGGTATAAAATAGAATATAAAACGTGTTGATGGACCGACGAACCTATAAATCTCGTATATTCTTTTATGGTATTTTATCTGATGGTTAAAACATTTTTTTGCTGCAAACGTGCACAAAATATTACAAAATCACGGAGGCGTAGAAGGGACACATACAGTGTGACCAGTCCGCATCATATGGGATTTTTTATTAATAACTTTATTCGAACTTTGACTTTGGCATCAAGTTCTGCTTCGATCGAGATGAAAATTAAGCAAAAAAAGAGTAGTCACGTGATTCGCATTATCCGTCAAATTTTAATTTTTTCCAAAAAATAATTCAAAAGTGGGGTTGCTTCTGAAAATATCGAAAAAAGTTATTAGAAAAAGTTTTTTTTAATGCAGTTTCTAGCTCACGTACAAAATTTCAGCTACATAAGATAATTTTAATTTTTTACCCACCACTAAAATTTATTTTCCACTTAATGAACACTTTACTGATGACACTGTGTTCTTTTTTGTCTTAATATTAAGGTGTATTAATTTCAGACACAAACTACCTTTTCAAAAATACTTATTTTATGAAGTTACCTTATACAGGGTCAAAAACAAATAAACTTGCATCACATGCGACCAAATCTTAATAGCCCAATTTTGATTTTGTAGAAAAACACACATTTAATATGGCGCTACTTTAAAGAAAATGTATCTGAAATAAAGCATTGTCAAAACTAAGAAGTTTTATGTAGGTCGCGTTGAGTCTTATTTTGCAAAAGTGGTGCAATTTACAAAATATAGGTAAAAAATCAAAATTATCTTATGCAGCTAAAATTTTGCATGTGGGCTAGAAACTGCATTTAAGAAAACTTTTTCTAATAACTTTTTTGGATATTTTCAGAAATAACCCCACTTTTGATTTATTTTTTGGAAAAAATTAAAATTTGACAGATAATGCGAATCACATGACTACTATTTTTTTGCTAGATTTTCATCTCGATCGAAGCAGAACTTGATGCCAAAGTCAAATTTCGAATAACGTTATTAATTAAAAAAAAAATCCTATATGATGCAGACTTTACTGGTCACACTGTATATGATTCCGATTTTTAGCGAGAATATTTAACAGAAATAATCCTTCAAGCTGTAGACCAGTTTAAGTTGAAACCACATATTTTTCAAAGGTTAAAATTTTCTTTAATAAAGAGAACTCGCATGTGTATTCAAAAAAATGGAGGTGATATAGTTGAATTCACATAAACTTTTAACGCCGTGATATTTCAGTTCTGTCATACTTGTCAAATACTGCAGCAACTCATAAAATATAAATTTCTAATGGCTAAATTTAATTAGTATAATTGTACTGCACACAAAGTATGTCTATCTTGTATTATTTCATACGATTAAAAAGAGTTGGCCGAACAATTCCAGAAAAGAAAAAGAAAAAACACTGACCAATCTCAGCTGTATAAGAAATTTAGTAAGTTGGTGAAATCTAAAGTAACTAGACAATGACAAGTCTTGACATTTGGCATTAACACTTTATGTGAATTTAACTATATCGAGCAATTTCTTTACATTGTTTTTTTTAATTTTGTTTGTTTTTTGTTACCAACGTATTTATAATTATTCAGAAATTAGTATATTTTGAATATTTGTTATGATCTTGTTATGATGTTTTAAATTTATTTAATAAGTAATAGTAGATTATTGTCTTAAGAACGATTGATAACAGTGGCGTTTTACTTTTATATGAAGAGATTAGAAAATAGTAAGTTCTTATTAGGGCAATAATATAATTTCATTAAACTGGTTTAGTATTACAGGTTTTTATCTGTACGCCACTGTCCATACATTATTTTTGGCTAGTCCTTTGCATTCGGTATTGTCACCCATTGCAAAGTTTTACTTAATTACATCTTGTATCCATGGTAATGCCACAACAGCTGATCTGGTTTAGCATTTGAAAATTATGAGATTATCACTTATAATCTCCCTAGCAGCAGAATTATTACCGATGATTTTTTTCAAGGTCACGAATGGTTTTGTTTTTTATTAGCTTAATAGGCTATAGACTATCGCGATACTCTCCCGTCGCTATAAGCGACGCAAACAAAAAGGAGCCTCCTAATTGGTTGAAAATAAATTTATGAAATTTTCGTTGCTATCAGTTAAGGACTTTTCAAATTATCTCCAAAACGCATTATTTTATCGATATTTTATAGGAGCCAAAAATAATCAAAAAAAAAATAATTACCTAAAAAAATATGTTTTGGAAGTCACACCTTTCCTATATTGAATATTTGACATTTTTTTTTTGATTTGTTTTTCTCAAAAGGTGTACCTAACTCTTTATGTTGAAGCAATGTACCAAATTTGAAATTAATCTCTTATTAGATACCTACTCGAATTATACAAAAAGATCCGTTTTTAATTTCAAACTTTGGTATATCGAACATTAGGGTCGAAAATGAAAAATGGCATTATAAAAGTTATATTATTTTTGCCCAAGGAATATTAATGGATTGACCTCCTTTTTCACCCTGTATAAAAGGCATTGCGACACAAGTTTGGCGTTAGCCGAGTGATAACTATGTAATACTATGTGTACATACCATAAGTGGTACCATAAAAGTGGGCCCCGATTGCCCCCCCCCCCCCTAGAAAAATATCGTAGTTATGCCAATGACTCCAAGAGGTAGATACTCTTAAACCATTAAAAACAGTTGTAAAATATTATCTGTGCATTTTTAATGAAATTTTGTTTTAAAATAAGAAACTGTAAATTTTGTTATTCTTAATGATAAAAACCCAGAACCAGATGTATGAAAGTAAAGTACAAAAAGGCAATATATATATAAAGCCCGTATTTTCAACAAAAGCACCGCAGGATCTTAATTCACAAACGACTTTTATTACTTATTTTCGAAAGTACCTACCTGTCTATACTCATTGAAAAGTTTGGCATACTATACGAGGATAGATCACAAGTCTATAAGAAAAAGTGGAATGCTTAATCCCCTTAAGATATGCGTTATGAAAACAGTATATTAGGAACGGCTTTCTAGTTAGGAAATTACGTTTTTTCCTTATAAAAAAGTTGTCAACAATTGGAAATGATTTTAGTCTTGTCAAATCACGGCGAGTCGGCGAGTCAATCAAGCCTATTGTTATTAACTTGTTTGGGTGTTTATTGTGGTGTCTAATAATTTTGTTGAACAATTTGTTGTTATTTTTGTGATATATTTAGGTGATCTGCCCTCCCCTTAGTGAAGTTCTGGATCCCCCACTGTCGCCTCGTCGGTCGACAGAAATTCAGACAATATTTGGACCTTCTTTTTGGTTGTGCCGCCCATTTAAAAAATACAACAATTTATTATTGTAAATTGCTGGTTTCTATTAGCCTATGCTGAAAAATTCAATGAGTATGAACCCAGAGTTCTTAAGTCTATTAAAAATATTTAAGATAGATTTGGGTGTTGGGATAGATTGGTCGGGATGATTGGTTTATTGGCTTAGCCTATGACTCCTGCTGCAAAGTTCAAGTACCTTAGAAAGTGTCTTTTTACTAGCCTATGACTCCTGCAACGTTCAAGTACCTGAAAGAATGTCATTTTACTAGCCTATGACTTCTGGAAAGTACCTTAAAAAGTGTCTTTTTACAAGCCTATGACTCCTGCAACGTTCAAGTGCCTTAAAAAATGTCGCTTTATTAGCCTATGACTCCTGCAACGTTCCAGTACCTTAAAAAGTGTCTTTTTACTAGCCTTTGACTCCTGAAACGGGCAAGTACCTTAAAAAATGTCGTTTTACTAGCCTATGACTCCTGCAAAGTTTAAGTACCTTAAAAAGTGTCCATTTACTAGCCTATGACTCCTGCAACGTTCAAGTACCATAAAGAAAGTCGTTTTACTAGCCGATGACTCCTGCAAAGTTATAGGAAAAATAAAAACTTTTTATTACTAATGCGATAACAATAGGAAAGAATTTCAAGTGAGAGATTGCTAATTATGTACGAATTTTGAGCCAATCTACATACTAATGACTAGACGTTAAACGCCTGAATTAAAACAAACAATAGTATACAAAAGACAGGGTGATGCATAACGAGCATCCGTTAGAATTTTTGGCGAGCGAAGATATTTATTTATTCCTTTCTTATAAAAATAGGTTCACAAAGAACAATATTTGCTTATTTACGGGTTATCTTTAGCTAAAATTACTTCCGTTAATACTGGAAGTATAGGGGGGTCAACTTATACCGGGTATTTCTCAAAAGACGTTCACCCCTATAACTTTTCTGTATTTGTAGATATTAAAATGAAATTTGGAGTCTATGCATAAGAGATGAGTCTGCATTTATTGACTAAATTTTAAATTTTTTAGCACTTCCGGTTTGATTGGAAGTGATCTTCACTTTGGTATTTTAAATGGGACATCTTGTATATTTTCACTTATTGGGATTCAGCATAACATTCTGAGTAAAATGACACCTCACTTGTAATTTTTTGACGTGTTATAACATTTTTATGTTTATTTTTTATTTTGAATCTAGAGTGCTACAAATTAATTACATCTGTTAATTTATAGTCAAGTAGTGTATAAAAATTAAAATTATATCATAATAATTGACTTTCTCAGTTTCACAAGCGTTTAAAAAATGAAATTTTGTTTTCGTGACGTTTACTCCATTTTTCCAAATGAAACGATGGTGGTTCACTAGGATATTTAAAACGAGCATTTTTTTTCCAACAATTTAATACCATACACTCCTATGCTATTTTAAAATGGACACGAAAAAATTTTCCTTAAGTCCCAATCGCAAATTTAAAAGCGTTATGCATTATTGCCGCCCTGTTTTTTCTAAAGAAATATAAAGATGGCTTTAAAAAACAATGGAATGGTTTTAAATTAAACTCGTAATGTCATTCGTTTATTAAACTTACATTGTAAATCAGATGAAATGGTTAGTTTTACTAGAAATGAACAACTTGATATGCTCCTAATTTTTTGAGTGACCAGGAAAATAATTCTTCTGAAGCCGCAAGATTGTATGTATTGTCTATTGTCTATTGTATGTTTTATAAACTAATGACATTACAACTTTAAATTAAAGCCATACCTACTTAATGCATTTAACGCTTCTAAATTTGCGATTGGGATTGAAGGCAAATTTTTCAGTGTTAATTTTAAAATAGCATGGGGGTGTATGGTACCAAATTGTTGAAAAAAAATGCTAGTTTTAAATATCCTAGTGAACCACCATAGTTCCATTTGGAAAAATGTAGTAAACGACAAGAAAACAAAATTTCATTTTTTAAACGCTTGTGAAACTTAGAAAGTCAATTATTATGACATAATTTTAATTTTCATATACTACTTGACTATAAATTAACAGATTTAGCTAATTTGTAGCACTGTAGATTGAAAATAAAAAATAATTATAAAAATGTTATAACACGTCAAAAATGACAAGTGAGGTATCATTTTACTCAGAATATTATGCTGAATCCCAATAAGTAAAAATATACAAGATGTCCCATTTAAAATACCAAAGTCAAGGTCACTTCCGGTCAAACCGGAAGTGCTAACAAATTAAAAATTATGTCATCTCTTATGCATAGTCTCAAAATTTCATTTTAGTAGCTTTAAATACAGAAAAGTTATACCTAGGGCTGAACGTCTTTTGAGAAACACCCGGTATATTTTTTTATTAATAGAACATAAGGTTTCTGTTATATTTTTCAATTTTACTCGTACTCATTACATCTGCGCATAATAGTTTTTGAGATATTGTTGTTGTATGTCATTCGACACTGACTCTTATCACCCTCTAAAGAGTTGATGATGAGGTGCATGGGGCACACTGAGAAAAAGCCTTCTATTCCTTAAAAGAATGCACATACTCTTTATACAACTGTTTAATACTACTTATATGTAACAGAAACGCGCTTTCCTACTTTAAGACAACGAAAATTGCTAGACCGTTGTGTAGTGATAATATAACGGTAATTTAGCCAATAGTAAAATATTTTTAAAAGATGATTTTCTAATTCCTACAAGGTTATCTAATCATCACAAAAAATAAACCCTGTTTTTATAACTAAAATATACTTTTTAGGAACTAAATAGTTCCTTTTTTAAAATATGGAGAAATCGTTTTGGTAACTTTGAGCGAGCGCTATATAGTCTATCCCTTACTACAATGGAGCAGAGAGGGACGAACTAATTTAAAATAATGATCTGTCGTTGCTGCGCGTAGCTTAAGTTGATCGGACTAATTTAAAACATATCGTTTGATTGCAGTTGTTGGTGGGTGATTGATGTCTGATGGTATGGTGTCCTTTTAGTGCAAGTGCGAGGGGAATGATTGCAAACCTATTTTTATGTTCCGTGATATAAGTGTTGTATAGATGTGTCCTTATATTCAGAGTTTATTTGTATTTATCTTCCCCTTAACCATAACCTTGATCCTCTGTTGTTATTAACACTTTATAATAAATAAAAAATAATCTTATTTGGTTTTACATGGTTGTAAAAATAAATGTTTTTATATTAAAATCATTGTCATTAATTTTTGTGTTTTATTAAGCCTTATCCCAACGGATATGTTTCTTTAGGTAAGAACTTTTACGCCATTTTATTTTTAATTATAATTTCCTTACTTTATTTTCTCAAAAGAAACTTCACTGGTGATAGTCTGGGCGAAAAAAAAGTATTTTATATAAAATAAGGTCATCAACTGGCCATATTAATTTTTCCTTTTTTTCTTTAAAACTAGGTAACTATACTTAGGTAACTGGCTCAAAACGTCACTGTCACTACAAAGATTTAATTTGGCTAAAGGAAAAGTAAATAAATCTTATAAAAATTAAATTAAATTGCGAATGGCATGTAGGGCCAATCCTAAAAAAAAGGAGCTCAGAAAAACGTAATTTCGTAGTAGTTAGGTAGACTACTAATAATAAAAAGTTTTTTTTTATAGCTGGCAGACAATTTTTAGGATTCAAAAGCAATACTTTTTTAACTACATGACTTCAATTAATCACAAAATCATATTTTTTTATAAATAAAAGATATTTTTTACCACTGCATTATATATTTTTTAGGGCAATAGAGTTGTCTTTTAGCTGCAAAAAAAGAATATTTAAAAAACAACCATATCGAGGTTAAAAAGTCATTTCAAAAAAATGAACCCGGTAGCAACAACAGATTGTTTTTTTTTTGGCGCCTGATTGTGTGATTTTTGCTACTACTAATGGATTTCTAACTACATCTAATATAGTTTTCTCTCAGTGTATAGTTTATCTAGAAGATTTAACAAGCACTCGTAATGAAAACACCCTGTATAATACCGTAGACTATTTTGGGGTGAATAACATCAGGAAGTGTAAATTCAATTGAATTAAACAGTTTCACGTGTTAAAAAATTGTGTGTTGAAATAAGAGTTTATATAATTGAGAGAAAAAAAATATTTTATGCACCAGAGGTTTTCTGCTGTTTTGACCATTTTGACGCAAGGGGACATAGGGGGGCGAGGAGTGGCTCGCCCTGGCTAACATGCTTTTTAAGGGGTTACACCTGCATCAAATAAATTCAAGGGCAATTAAAAACATTTAAAGGATATTTAAAAAGTGAATTAAAGTTATCATAGCTTGGTTCTGGCTATGTACCGGGTGGTCAAATAAGCGAGGACGTCGGCTTTATCTCGGAAACCATTAATCGTACAACTTTCGGAAAGATTTTTTTATGAGTAAAGTAGTCAAGAGAAATTGCTGGAAATTACTTTTAAGTTCCTCATTTTGCCGCAAGGGGGCACAATTAAAAATTGTTTTTTTAAATTCTAAATTTCTCCGAAAATTCCCATATTAAGGTATAACTCTGATTACATCATTGGAAAGCTTAGACAATTCTGCATCATTTTGGTTTAAGGCTCATTGGCGTACCGAGCTTGATAAGAGTGGGAGAAGCTATTGAAAGTGTAAACATTAAAATCGCTGTAACTTCTAAACGACTTATCCGATTTTACTAAATTTAAGCTTGTTTGGAAGGGGAAAATATGTATCTTCAATTGCCGTATCCAACAGTACATGATAGTGTTTAATAAAATTGCTAGAGGGCGCAATTTGTTATAATAACAGTTTTTTCGATTTTATCCCGAAAATTTAAATCATACGGTATAACTATGACATCATAATCGAAAAGTAGATGAAATTTGCAAGAAAAGATGTGAAGACCGCAGTTCGATATCTTTGTTCGTTTCAGAGTTATTGCCAAAACAATAATTTTTAATACAAATTGCTCCCTCTAGCAATTTTATTACAAACTATCTTGTACCATTGGATGCGACAATTGAAGGTGCTTACCTTTTTCTTCCAAACAAGCTTAAATTTAGTAAAATCGGTTAAGTCGTTTAGAAGTTACAGCGATTTTAATGTTTACACTTTCAATAGCTTCTCCCACTCTTATCAAGGTCGGTACGCCAATGAGCCTTAAACCAAAATGATGCAGAATTGTCTAAGCTTTCCAATGATGTAATCAGAGTTATACCTTAATACGGGAATTTTCGGAGAAATTTAAAATTTTAAAATACAATTTTTAATTGTGCCCCCTTGCGGCTAAATGAGGAACTTAAAAGTAATTTCCAGCAATTTCTCTTGACCACTTTACTCATAAAAAAATATTTCCGAAAGTTGTACGATTAATGGTTTCCGAGATAAAGCCAACGTCCTCGCTTATTTGACCACCCGGTATAGTTATTTTTAAATTTCCCCCCTTCTCTAAATCCGTCACTGCTTGCAAACAGCAATCAAACGCAGGTTGTAACCATAAAATTGGCAGATACTAGTAAATAAAAATATGGCAATTACCGATAATTATAACATAACTTTAATATAGTAAAATTAATCAATTTTGGCGCACATTATAAAAGTAGCAACTTAATTATTATTTTGTTTTAAAAAAGTTATGAACACCCAGTTTACCAACAATCGTATTGTTATGTCTACATGAGAAAGTGAAACTGGACCGCTGCTGCCTGCTGAATTCAATTATCTGTGTTGTAAAGGAAAAGAATTAGCAGGAATAAAAATCGTATTAAATTAATAAATTTTAGACGATTTGAGAACGGAGGTGCCAAAACAATAGGACATAACTAGTTTGGTTTTATTTTACAACAGAAAGCAATATGGAGCAATGCATGGGGTAATAATATGTGACGAATAATATACCGGGGGAAAAGACGTATTTTGTACTGTACTTTAATATACCCTTTATCTTTATTATATTATAAAAAATGTTCAGATAAAAACTATTTTCTTGCATATTTGTATCATAGACATTTGTCTGTAGATAAGCAAAAAATAATCACGAAAGTGGCAAATATCGCGCATGTAAGCAAAGCTACACCGGATTAGGCATGCGCGTTGCAACATTTTCATATTTTGATGAATGAGATAATAGACGGGTCCGGGCTTAAAAATTGAAGTTCTTGCTCAAGAAATCGTAAAAGTTTACCTTCAATTTATTTTTACGTGTAAACAGCTAAAAACGCCCCAAATTCTTGACAAAAATTGGAATTTCTTCCCAATTTTTGATCGAGTTGGGAAAAAAGGTAGTGATTTCTGGTATTTTTAGTAGCTGCAAATTTCATATTTTGAGGATAGAAAATTGTTTTTAAGTTTTTGTTACTAAAATTTGTTTAAAAATGATTGGTCGTCGTGTTTTTAGTTCGAATAGGAAGGGAACAAGTCAATTAAAGTAATTAATTGATTCAGCCGATACTAGGTGGAAATCCATAATTATAGTATTATGGGATACAGTAAAACAAAATTGAACTTTAAATTTCCACTATATTAACTAGAAAAATTACAAGTTTCGCTAACACTGTAGCTTCGTCAGATGACAATGATTTAATAAAGGTGAAAATTAAAAATTGGGGTGCAATAAAATTAAATTATTAAAGATGTAAATAAAACAGTGGAAGGGTTACAATAGCGGGAAAAACCCAACAGGATTTAAAAATTTTAATTAAATTAGGTACAATATGGGTAATTTACAAAATTCTTAAGTATATTATGGTCAACAGAATAAATTTAACAAAGGTGAATTATTTAAATCTAGTTGATCATTAAGTAACAGGTCCGTATTTTTAAGTTTATTTATTTCCATAGATTTTAACAAATTTAGTTTTAATCCTTTGTTTTCTGTATGGAAGATTTTAAAGGAAGACTCGAAATTATGTTGATAATCAAGTAAATGGTTAGCATAGTTTGAGTCTGTTTTATTTTTTAGAAAACTGTTATAATGTTCCTGTATTCTTTTGTCAAAATGTATACCCGTTTGGCCAATGTATGTTTTAGGACAATCTTTGCATTTTAATTTATAGACGCCTGATTTTTTGTTTTTATCACTTTTAGTTTTATTGTTTTTGATGAATTTACTTAACGAGTTATTAGTTTTGTAACACACATTTATATCAAGTTTGTTAAGAAAATTGCCAATTACTTCGCTAGGTTGTCCAAAGAAAGTGACAAGTTTAAATTGGTCAGAGTTTTTGCTTCTAGGAAAAACTAAGTCAATAGCTTTTTTGTAAGTTTTCTTTTTTAGGATTTGGTCAATTAGATTTGAGTTATATCCGCTATTAACTGCAATTTGTTTAATAATGTTTAGTTCTTTTTGAAAATTGATTTTATTTAGAGGGAGAGTTACTAGTCTATGGATCATACTGTGAAAAGAAGCTAACTCTAAATACAACACAAATTATCATCTGACGAAGCTACAGTGTTAGCGACACATGTCATTTTTCGAGTTATTATAGTGGAAATTTACAAGTTCAACTTTGTTTTACTGTATCCCATAATACTATAATCAATTAAACTAGTCTTATAAATTCGAATATAAGAAACAAATAAAACCAGCAAGATAATAAATCTTCGATGTTATCACGTACCTAACCTAAAATCAAATATTAGGTAGTTGTTGGTATATAACTTGTATTGATTTTTACAATTTGGCAAAAACATTTCGGTACGTGTAAAACATTTTCTGCGCAGGAAAAAACTGGCTTCAGATTGCTAGAGACAGAAGGGCATGGAAAGATTTGGAAGAGGCCTACATCCAGGAGTGGATCAATACAGGCTGAAGAAGAAGAAAACATTTTCGAGCACAATTTCTTGTTTAAGAATTTGAAAAAGTTTTTGCCGAGAACTTGATCCGTGGAATACTTTCACATAAGTACTTAGAAATTTACTTTTTTCTTTCATATTAATATAAATATGTCTTTTAAGCTTTTTGTAGGGCTGCAAATAAAATATACGAAAACATGGATCGGGATAATCTGTCTTGGTGTGTGTTTCTCTTTATTTTCATACCATGTTTGTGTAGCCTAGGCCTAGTTAGATGTGTTTAAATTAATAATAATAAAATAAAGTTATAGGTATATCTAAATACATCACTAATCCATACTTATAGACCAGGGCTGAAGCCTTTGCAAATGGTAAAAAGTGAAAAATAGTAGAATGAGACCCATTGGAAAAGGAAGAGAATATAACAAAAATGAAAGGAAAAATAAATTACGGGCGATCCGAGGTCGGGAAGTGGGGGGCGGTGAATTTTTAAGGTTAGAAAACGATTTATCTCGATTTTCGGCAAAACTACAAGTCCTATGGAAAAATGTTAAATAGCAAAGTTGTAGGTAATAAAAAGATCTACAACTTTTGTATTTACACTTTTTTCACATAACCTCAAAATTTATGTGAAAAATTCAAATAACCAAGTTTTTGGTTTTTTATTTTTATCTTTTACAAAAAAAAATTTTTATACACGAAATTTGGTGAAAACTTATCTTTTTATGTCCCAAACACACTGTAATTTTTTTGATTTAAAATATTTATTTTTTAACCTTATTTTGACGTAATATCGAAAAAGCACCCTAATTTTCAATTGAAAATTCTCACGTCAAAATATCTGCTTTTTTAGAACAACTACTTTCGCATATTTTTTGCGATCTTTATGTTTTATGGATTTGTAATTTTTTTGTTTATCAATGTAACATGAAATCTTACGTTTTTCGAGTAATTAAAGTATATTTTTTTTATTATTAACATGTTCTTTATTGGTTACCCAATTGGCCTTCGACCGAGGTCCTTCAGCCGCAGTAAAGTTTACATATTATTACTATTTGCTATTGTATAAGTATAAATAATTAAAAAAGAGATCGCTTGTACAAAAAAAAAACATTAAGTATTATAATAGTATCTTAAAGTCCAAAAACCGTAGTAAAAGCTATTGCAGTTCCATAATGTTTTCATAGGTCGTTAGGTTTGGAAATCTGTATCTGGACTGCCTGTCTTCTCTTTTTCCGCAGTGGGGTTCGATTTACTCGATATTATGTTGTCTCTTGGCAGACTTTGTGTTTAACTGTTTTATTCTTTGTTCAATGGGTTGTATGTGTGTTTTTCTGTACAAGAGTTCGTTGCTGGGTTTGTGCAATTGGTTTTGGGGATGCCTCATTTTGGTTATAGCACGCAGAGCTGAAGTTTCTGCGACTGAGATGTTCTTCAGTGTTGAGGGTCTTAGATTAGAAAATATCATATGCCCGTATTCCAAAATGGGTCTGCAGATGGATTTATAAATTTTCACGGCTGTTCTTGTGTTTATTCCTTGGTTTTTAAAAGTTAATGATCGGAAGTGTTTGGCTCGACTGATTGTTTTGCTTTTAATTGTTTTTGTATGCTTGTTAAAGTTTAGTTTGGCATCGATTTCGATACCCAGAAGTATAAATTTTAATAAATAGCTCAAAATTGTACATAATGATTAAAAAAAAAAATCTGATTCAATTTTTTTTCGTTTCTTTGCATTTTTTAAGAATATTTACCATAGTAATGTATATTTTTTACACCATCAGAAAGTAGAGATTTCAACAAACAAAAATCCCACCGATTTTTAAAAAAAAGCAGATATTTTGACGTGAGAATTTTCGATTGAAAATTAGGGTGCTTTTTCGATATTAAGTCAAATAAGGATAAAAAATAAATATTTTAAATCAAAAAAAATTACAGTGTGTTTGGGACATTAAAAGGGAAGTTTTCACCAAATTTCGTGTAAAAAAAAAATTTTTGTAAAAGATAAAAATAAAAAACCAAAAACTTGGTTATTTGAAATTTTCACATAAATTTTGAGGTTATGTGAAAAAAGTGCAAATAAAAAAGTTGTAGATCTTTTTATTACCTACAACTTTGCTATTTAACGTTTTTCCATAGGACTTGTAGTTTTGCCGAAAATCGAGATAAATCGTTTTCTAACCTTAAAAACTCACCGCCCCCCACTTCCCTACCTCGGATCGCCCGTAATTTATTTTTCTTTTTATTTTTGTTATATTCTCTTTCTTTTCCAGTGGGTTTCATTCTACTATTATTTTTTTTGGTTTCAAAATAATAATAAAATCATTTTACATGCGACTTTAAGCAAATAGATAAAATCCGCTAATAAATAATTGTAACGTTAACAAAGTGCATTTTTGTAATTGGCAAGGAATGTCAATCGCCTGTTTTCTTTTCCTGTACCACCCTCTACAGCCCACCCATTATTACGGACACGAATGCCGATCTGCAAAAATAAAGGACGCAAATGGACGAACGACGAACTTTTGTTTTGCCATTGTGGCAACAGCGCGGGGTTGCAATAGGCCTACAGGGGGTGAGATGGGCCCGAAAACAGGGTGCCGGCAGAAAGTGCCGTCAAATCGCAAGGTGGTGTCATGTGAATCACTTCGTGTTCCATCTCGTTTAGTGCTCTCAACACTGTTCCATCTTAGTGGGGCAAAGGCGACTTAAATGGTAAGTGGCAACTTTTAGGTACAACGAAATTTTGTAACGTTTCTGAAGAATTTGTCCAATTTGAATTAGTTCACGTCTAAAAATGTAGGTTTCTACTGGTTATATTTTGTGACATCAAAACTAATAGTATGATAGTGCTTCTTTAAATTTTTGTCCTAATGTAATTTTTATTTTTACTTGCTTTTACATGTTATGTAGTACAATGTAAAAATATGTTTCGTTTAATTTACGTAATATGTTTGTGTAAAGTCTAGTACAAATAACATCTTTATACAGTGTGACCAGTAAAGTCCGCATCATATGGGATTTTTTTTATTAATAGCTTTATTCGAAATTTCCCTTTGGCATCAAGTTTTGCTTCGATCGAGATGAAAATTAAGCAAAAAAAATAGTAGTCGAATAATTCGCATTATCTGTCAAAAATTTTAATTTTTTCCAAAAAATAATTCAAAAGTGGGGTTATTTCTGAAAATATAAAAAGTTATTGGAAAAAGTATTTTTAAATGCAAACATGCAAAATTTTAGGTGTACCTATAAGATAATTTTGAATTTTTACAAACATTTTGTAAATTGCACCATTTTTGCAAAATAAGACTCAACGACACCTCTGTAAAACTTCTTAGTTTTGAGTTTTCACAATGCTTTATTTCAAATACATTTTCTTTAAAGTAGCGCCATATTAAATGTGTGTTTTTCTACAAAATCTAAATTGGGCTAATAAAATTTGGTCGCATGTGATGCAATGTTTATTTGTTTTTGACCCTGTATGAGGTAACTTTATAAAATTAGTATTTTTGAAAACGTAGTTTGAATTATTTTTTGGAAAAAATTAAAATTTGACAGATAATACGAATCACGTGACTACTATTTTTTTTTTGCTTAATTTTCATCTCGATCGAAGCAGAACTTGATGCCAAAGTCAAATTTTGAATAAAGCTATTAATAATAAATAAATAATAATCCCATATGATGCGGACTAATAAATCCCATATAATGCGGACTTTACTGGTCACACTGTATTTCAACAAAATTATTGCTTTTGAATTTTTATCTCTATTATGATCCTATAGTATTTTGGAGGGCGGAAAGTTCATGACAGTTCAGAGATGTATCATTTGTGATTCGCGATTATAATAGCATCATAAAATTACAATAATCAAAAATATGTGTTTACAATTTCCCCATAAAATGGGACCAAAAATAGATGAAAGGTCCGCTGACGGCGACGGGTCCACCTATTGTTTACCACAAATTCCAAAAACCCGGCATGCCCTTATATGGACGGCAAATTTCTGGGCGATTTGTGTCAGTGGCGTAGCTGGGGGATATACGGAATATGTCTCCCACCCACAGATAATGATAAATAACATTTTTAGAAGACCGAGTCGGTACATACAAAATTTTATTTTCTAATAACAATTACATGTACTTTGCATGCGAGTCTTGTGTTTAATAAAAAAAAGAAATAAACGCACCCGTAGAGTTAACTTTTTCTAAAAACAAAGCGTTTCGACAATTGACATCCACATGTGACATTAACAGCTGATACTGATCATGATAGCGCTTACATTCTGACCAAACAATTTCACCAGGATTAAAGTGGCAATGATATGGAAAAAGTCTTAAAACTCGATGCCCATGTTGTAATCAAGGGCGTCCGAAGGAACTTTTCCAAGGGGGGACGAATCATAATTGGAATTATTTTTGTTTTTAGCACTTCAACAAACCTTCAATAAAAGAATAGAGCAAAACACCTAATACTTATATTAAATAACAAAAAATAGCTAAACAAAATATTTAAAAATGTTCAAATATAACAAAAAAAAAATACAACAAAAAACTTATAAGTTATTCAGATTTATTGGAGAAAAGAAATGTTAATTTTCTTGAATCTTTTGCAAATTCATCAATAATTTTTTCAATTAAATGTATTTTTTTTCTTTTACAAATTTGCGATGAACACCAGTCGGTGCTCAGTCATAGCCCAGCAAATCCAGGTTTTTACTCTTCTGAGCGTACTGAATGATCTTTCGACTGTACATGTAGTTGGAAGTAAACAAATTGCTATCGCAATTGCCTGACCAATAGTATATCTATTTGTATATTGCTATTATAACTAGCTGTGTAAATTAAAATAAAGCTTTATTTTTTATTCTAATCTAATATTTTTCCTTCGCTATTTAGTGAAGATTTTTGAATTCCACATTTCATTTTATGCAACAAGAGTTCGTTTTACCAATTTTGTCAATTGAATTGTATCTCAATAAATATTTATATTCCAGTTAAATAAAATATCTCAAATCTACTTGGGCCAGGGGGGGGGGGGCAAGCGCACCCCCCCTTCGGAAGCCCTTGGTTGTTATGCTAGTTCGTCCAACCTATTAAAATAAAATAAAAATAAATAGCGCTTTCCCGATTACCTTGTAACGTTTGGGTGGAATATGCTGCTTTAGCATTATCTAGATCTGTTCCTTCATTGCAAATGGTGAAGCCGGAATTTGTCTTTGTTCTTACCATGCAATAACTAATCGTTTTGACCAACTTGTATCTATTTGCATTTTTTTCAATTAGCCCAGAATGATAGGTGGCGACGCCACCAGATATTTACCTCGATTGAACTAGGCTATTGCGATCTTCCAATAGTACCTGTTAAAAAAGCTCCAAAGTTCTAGAAAAATGCGTACCTAACTCAAAAGTTTATGAAAAAATTTGCTTCTGGCATTGGTTGGCGGGCCCCCCTAACATAAAATCCTGGGTGCGCCGCTGGGTGGCGTTATCCATGATAATAACCGACGGTTCTTCCAAGTTTGGTAACAATTTTTCTTCAAACCATTTCTCATCTCTATTCACTATTCATTCACCAGATTTCAGTCCAGACGTGAATATCAAACTTGCATTATTCACAAATCCATTTTCTGAACCAGCATGTACAATAACATACCGTACACCCTCTGACGATTTTTTTTAACCGTATGAAGAGTATCATTTTGCCAACTTTGCCTAAAAGCTCCTTTACTGTATATCCAGGTTTCATCCAGAGAAACAAGTGTTAAAGGAAATTTAGAGTTGCCGTTATTCTTAAATTCTCTTAAAAAATCTACTCGTTTTTGGGCTATATGGGGTTGCTCTATTAAAAACGCGTAGTTGATGTAAATGTACTGTACATTTACGCCATTTAAATTTAAATTTCTTTAATGAGTCGGCTAATGAACCAGTGGGTATTTTAACACCATCAAAGATTTTAAGGTTTACTTAGTTGTATTGAGCGAATGGTAACGGTTCACCTGCTCTATACATTTTATAAATACACTCTCTTCTTAACATAGTATAAAACAAAGTCGCTATCGCCCGTCCTGTCCCTATATGTGCTTAAATCTTTAAAACTACGCAACGGATTTTGAAGCGGTTTTTTTTAATAGATAGAGTGATTCAAGGGGAAGGTTTTTATGTATAACTAGCGACCCGCCCCGGCTTCGCAAGGGTGCAATTTCAGAGGCATGCCGGGTACTAATATATCGGGTTTGTTCGGGTTTGTATTTATACCAGCGGGTTGCAACGCATGCCGGGTACACGCTAGTATAGTATATTCATGAATTTTGTGAAGTTGTAGACCGCGGGATGACAAAATAGCTACATTATTGCGATTCTTAAAATCTACATCCTTCTCTATACTCTATCCACTTTGCCCTAATTCGTTGGATTGTTGAACATGAAACTCCCAAAGCATCAGAAACTCTCTAAAGCAGATAGGTAGTTATAAAAACGTTGCCATATATTTTTCATGTTTATCATTTATGTTTTGACAATTCCTGATCTACTTTTACTTTAAAATGTCTTTATTCCAAACTAACTTTTACAGTTCATTACATGGAAAGTGACAACATAATATAGAAAATAATAACCATAAAAAAAAATAACAATAAAAAAAAAAATTTAAGTTAATCCAATTTAATTCATTAATAAAATCAATGTAAAAAAAATAGTATAAATAATTTAATTTAGTAAATATTTCTTTAATTGTTTTTTAAAAGTTGCCAATTTTTTAATTTTTCTGATATTTTGTGGAAGATTGTTATATTTTATTATTCCGTCATATAAAAGCGATTTTTTTCCGAAATTACTTTTTACTGGTATAGTTTGATAATTTATGCAATGTCTGGTGTTATGATCATGTAATGTCTTATTCTCCTAAAGTGTTATGTTTGATTTTTTTTCTTTTAAAATAATAGAGTGAATTAGAATACAAATTTTTAATTTATAAATGTTTTAAACGTGTAAATACCCCTTCGGTCTATATAGATTAACAGTTGGTTCTAAATGTGGTAATTTGTGTATACATTTAATAACTTTATTTTGTAATTTTTGTAATGGTTTTAAGTTTGATAAACAAGCAGATCCCCATGCAGAAGCTAAGTATTGTAATTTTGAATATATTAATGAAAAATATATATTTTTTAAGTATTTCAAAGGAATAAAATATCTAGCTCTGTACAAAACAGTAAACTACGTTAAAGCGTAAAAGAGTCTTTCCGGCATAACTTAATCTTTGAAAATAATCAAATGATTTTAAAATTAATGCGGTTTTTTTTTCCACAATGCCGTGACATTTTTTGAAATATTGTTGATTAAAAATGCCACTGTCAAAAATGACGATAAAGCTTTTTTGACTGGTAAAATGACACGACATTTATTATTGACGCAAATTTACTATCTCACCTAGTTCACGAATGTTAGAAAGATAAGCACTAGTCGTGACGTAACGGTCAGCGGTCATTGAACAGGCTTTATATGTTTATGACTGTACTTAATAAGATTTTTTTTGGAGAATATTATTCAGAGACGGGATTCCAGGGGGGGGGGGGGACTATTTTTTTTAAAGTTTACTGCCCATACGGAACAAATCTGTAGAAAAGGAAAAAGTATAATATAAAATTGTATACAGCAATAAATAAAAGTAGTAGTGACAGTGACAGAGATCTTACAGTTACTTGTAAACGGTTGTGGTACTCCTCGTAACTAGTTAACACACATTTCAACCTATTAGTCAGACTTTAAAAGTGTCACTTTAAATATTAAAATTAGAAATGGGTCATTAAATAAACCAGATTTGTTTTGTGCTAGTTTCATACAATATTTTTCTGATTTCAACTCAAACGCAAATACAAATCAAAGAGTTATGGAATACTAGCGTGTATCCGGCATGCGTTGCAACCCGCTGGTATAAATACAAACCCGAACAAACCCGATATATTAGTACCCGGCATGCCACTTTCTGAAATTGCACCCGTGCAAAGCCGGGGCGGGTCGCTAGTTATATATAAAAACCTTCCTCTTGAATCACTCTATCTATTAAAAAAAACGCTTCAAAATCCGTTGTGTAGTTTTAAAGATTTAAGCATATATAGGTAGAGACGGACAGACAGCGACAGCGACTTTGTTTTATACTATGTTAAGATGATGTATGTACTTTCTTCTTCGCTATTTTTTGTAGTTAGTTGCGTCCTTAATCCCGCTTTAAATATTTTTTTGGTATACGGTAAATACAAATTTTAAACCAGATTAAAAATTAACCCTGCAACCTTGCACACGGCTCTTAATATCATAACGCGTTCCAAATCAAAAAAAAAAATACATTTATTTTTAAATTCGTTCCCGGCCCTCGAGGCCTATAATTTTCTCTAATTCCTCATCTCATTTCTCAAACCTGATCGTGGTAACGCCCTTCGTCTCGAAAAATTTCCGGCTTTGACAGTGACCGTGAATTCTGTCCCGTATTGATTTTGGCCAAAACAACACGCACCGGCAAGAAATGCGTGCTTTGCGTACGGACGTAAAGGGCCTTACCTCATCTGAGAGAAAGCGACGATGCCGCGTTGGGCGATTTGTCCGCGAAAATACGAGAAACAATTGAGCAGTTCGGATTTGGAAAAATCTGGCCTCGTAGTTTGTAAACAAATATTGTTAATTTGAAGAAGTAGTCCATGCTTAAAGTGGAGTTAAAAGTATAAGACAGAAAGAACTAAAAGTATTCCTCCACAAAATTTAATAGAATATAGAAATTATTTAGGGGTCTCTACATGAATTGTGAATGAACTTTCCGCTACACGTGGACGTGAACATAAAAAAAAATTATTTTAATTTTCTGAAATGTGTTATTACATTACGAATTTCAGCTTATTTAAATTACTCTCTCGAGGGGTTACTGGGCTTTAACCTCCAGTACCCCAAAAACCATTCTTCAACAATTTTGACATTATGACTTTTACAAATGACAATTCTTATCTTTATACTGTCTTACAGACATATCAATAATTTTACAAAAAAATTTATATAAAAAATTTGAAAAATCCACCAGCACTATAATAAATTTTCTGTCTCCTGATGATGAACGTTTCTACATTCGAAACATGTAGAGATCCCTAAAGAATTTCTATATTCTATTAAATTTTGTGGAGGAAGACTTTTAGTTTTTCTTTCTTTCCTAAATATTGTTAAGGTGTGATTAACGACGCCAATTTCTATCGTTAAAACGATTTGTCAAACTGTTGACCATGCGCACTGCAGTGCTGTGTTGTTTGGAGTAGTTATTTTTATGCTTTTGGCGTAGGAAGAAGAAAGACAGACATATTCTGGAGCTGGTAGAGCAAGGCAGATATTAGTCAGCCGGTCATAGTTTTGTTTACTTTCGTATTTTGTGCAATTACGGAACCTTTCCTGTCAAAACAAACACATATTCTCTGTAATTCTTAGGAGAGATGACATCTAGATAGACTAGAAATAATCGTGTTACCAGTAAAAATTGTTGTTTTTACTTCAGTTCTGAAAATCGACGTTTTTTAAAATAAATTGTGGCAATTTTAGTGGTTTCAAAAAATTACTTTTCGACAGTTTCCATTTATTTAAAAAAAAAACACCGGCATACTATTCGTCAATGCCTCCCTGAACAGCCCTTCCAAAATTAGATACTAATTATGTTTTTTTAATAATAGTAAGGTTCCGGAAGTTATCTCTGCATTCAAACCATTTATAGGTCTCTTTTATACATGATTGACCTTGAGAAGTGCCCATAAAGTGATTTTTATCGATTCCTTATATGAGTATTTTCCTCAGGCTCACCTACACGCTATTGTGCAGTGGCGGATCTAATTCAGATTTAATTATTGACACAGAAAATATAAGTTTTGTTCGTACAGCGGTTAGAAACGGTCAGCAAACTAACGACGCATGCGCACGTGTTTAAAAGCGTTCGCATACGACGAATCCCGAATCCCAAACCGCTGACAGAAAATCCGGCGTTCGCAGAAGCCAAATTGTAACTTAAACGCAAAGCAAAAAATTTTCAACCGGTTCACAACCAGTTAAAAAATCACGCATGCGCAGAGTTTGCACGAACGAAGCTAAAATGTACAGAGGTGGTCTATTATTTCCTCTCGCAAGATGGATTCCAAGTCACATGACACTCTGTCAATTCTGGTCTACTGAATTTTTATAAGTTGGTATAAATTCCAGGACCGGACTTGAAAATTATACATGTGATACCTTATAAAACAATTGATGCAATAGTCTCATCTGTTCTACCGCTTACCTACTATTAATTGCCAAACACTGATAATAATAATTTATTTTGAAAATTTCGTTCCATTAATATAATATTTTAATGGTAATAATAAGCACGAGTGTTTAATGATAGTGTTAATATAGAGTTGAAAGCTATACAGTGTGTCTACTTAAGTTGGCTACATATGGGAAACTTTTTTATTATTAACTTTACGAAAAAAAGTTATTCTTCATAAAATGTTCTGCATGGTCTAAAACCTAAAATGCAACCATCAGATGTTAAATTTTTTCAGTCGTATACGAGGTTTGTCAAAAAATATGAATTTTGCCCAAGAGTAAAGTACCTTTATTTTTGACAATATCGAAAACTGTAATTATGAAAATTTGAATTTTAGTATAATATACCTACCTACTTACGTACAGTTCGAAGACTTAAAGCATTAACTGTGATACCTTCCCTAAATTTTTAGCTATCTATCTAATGTTGAATTATATCGCTTTTATTAAACGTACTAAGATAGTTTAACAATAGTCATATGAGAAAAAACCGATAAAAACTAGAAAAACTTTTTTAAAAAGCATGTAAATAATTCCTTCGAATTCAAATTGCTGCTTTTTAAAGGTTAATAATATGAAAAGTTGTTTTTATTTTTTAAGACTATGGCGTGGTGCCAGGGGTGTAGGTAGATAGGTACCTATCTAAGTCGGAAAAATCATTTCTACTTATTTTTCTTGAAACAGAAAAGGATTACCTACATACAGTATGACCAGTAAAGTACGCATCATATGGGATTTTTTTTTATTAATAACTTTATTCGAAATTTGACTTTGGCATTAAGTTCTGCTTCGATCGAGATGAAAATTAAGCAATTAAATAGTAGTCACGTGATTCGCATTATCTGTCAAATTTTAATTCTTTTCAAAAGTGGGGTTATTTCTGAAAGTATCGAAAAAATTATAAGAAAAAGTTTTTTTAAATGCAGTTTCTAGCCCATATTCAAAATTTCTGCTGCATAAGATAATTTTGATTTTTTACCCACCACTAAAATTTATTTTCCACTTAATGAACACTTTACTGATGACACTGTGCTCTTTTTTGTTTTAATATTAAGGTGTATTACTTTCAGACACAAACTACGTTTTCAAAAATAGTTATTTTATGAAGTTACCTTATACAGGGTCAAGAACAATTGAACTTTGCATCACATGGGACCAAATTTTAATAGCCCAATTTTGATTTTGTAGAAAAACACACATTTAATACGCTACTTTAAAGAAAATGTATCTGAAATAAAGCATTGTTAAAACTAAGAAGTTCTATGTAGGTTGCGTTGAGTCTTATTTTGCAAAAGTGGTGCAATTTACATATATAATTACATAATATAAGCACGATGGTGAATTTTTTTTTTTGATAACTAATATTAATATGTAATAGAAGATATGAGTCAAAAAATGTAAAGTCATATACAATATATAATAAGGGAAAAATAATATTAGAAATTATTGATTCGAAGAAAAACAAATTATATGGAAATTCTTGGTATTGACAAGATAAATTGTCGTGCTATGGACTAAACAACCTGCATCATATGGCGTACAAGGTTTTAATGTTTTTCTTTCGCTTTTCCTCTTTAAATCAATTTTTAGGTAAAAAATCAAAATTATTTTATGCATCTGCATGTGGGCTAGAAACTACATTAAAAAAAACTTTTTCTTATAACTTTTTTCGATATTTTCAGAAATAACCCCACTTTTGAAGTATTTTTTGGAAAAAATTAATTAAAATTTGACAGATAATGCGAATCACGTGACTACTATTTTTTTTGCTTAAGTTTTATCTCGATCGAAGCAGAACTTGATGCCAAAGTCAAATTTCGAATAAAGCTATTAATAAAAAAAGGCCCATATGATGCGGACTTTACTGGTGACACTGTAAGGCAACATTAGAAACCAAACATTTGCGAGCAGACATTTTAAAAAGAAACATTTCAAAAACTAAGTTTCCGCCAAAAACGGCGTTTAGATGAAATGAAAGTCAACCTAACGCTTACCATTTCTGAGATATTCAATATTTGAAAAATAAGTCGAGATTTTAATAATGATCGTAGAGAAAAAATAACCGTAACTAGATTTTCATAATTCTGACCCACTAACGATCAACCCTCTCGAATCTAACGGTACATGCATTCTAGAAAAGTGGGTTTACCACCTATCAAACAGGTATCCTTCAAGGTTACATCGTGTATAGGGCCACTATTTTAACCCGTTGCCTACTTATGAATGATTTAAGAGCCTCTTGATTACCGGGTATCGCGTTTTTATTTTTTGTTAATCACCTGTTTTTAGATAATTACGCCCACGTCAGAATGGAGTATTTTAATAATGATCAGTATAATTCGATAAATTTTATATGGAATTAGTACTTACCAGAAAGGGCATATCTACATTGGCGCTCGCACATTTTCCCCTGGGGGGTTGCTGCCCGTAATGTAATGTATTAAATAGAGATGTCTCAAAAACGGTTTATTTTACAGACACTTATGTTGGATTGCGCAAAGGTTTTTAACAATAATTATCTAACTAGGCAACTTTAACTGTGACGGTAATGACATTGACAAACATAATTTACTCACAATCGAAGTAACTCGGTTAGCTTTTGTACAAATTTAGATAGTTTTCTACAAGTGTGTAAAACTTTACACAAGTTTGTACAACTTTGTGCACACTTGCACAATGTTGTATCAGTTTGATCGGAAACTTGTACAATTATTTATTTATTTATAGTAGTAGTAAGTAGTATCTAGTAACATGTTTTATTTAGCAAAAAGCTACAATTAAATATTTTTTAATACATTTTTTTTAACACATTTTTATAGACTTATTTTTAAATTTTAAAACGCAACCTTCTTTTAACAAAAACTCACAGAAAAGTTAAACATTTTGCAAATTGTATCAAATATTACATATCATTTTGTTTTTAAATTAAATGTAATTTTAAAGTTTTTTTAAACAGTTTTAATGATTTTTGAGATTTAATAGAATTTTCCAAATTATTATATTCCATCAAACCTTTATAAAAAATAGATTTATAAGCTAATGTTTTAGACACTCCATCCACATAAAATTTTTGATTAGTTCTTGTTTTATAATTATGATGGTCATAATTAAAAGAACAAAAAATTTTTAAACAATCAGGCAATAAATTACTTTTAAGTTTATGTATAAAGATACAAACTAAATAAAAAATTAAATTTCTGACATTTGACCAATCTAAATTTTTCAACATGAAATTAATTTTTGTATATTTGTCACAATTTAAAATAATCCGCATTGCCTTATTTTGTAAAATTTGTAATTTATCAAATATTTCCTCACTAGCACAATATAAAATGGAAGAACAATAAAGAAAATGTGGTAATATAATAGTATTAAATACAGTTTTTTTAGAAAACAAACTAAAATTAGAACTGATTCTTTTAAAATAACCTACTTTTCCGGCAATCTTCGACATACTTGTTGTAATTTCAAACATTACCAGTTTTATGGGAGACCAGTAGACTGCTTAGGTGTAACAAAGCGAAAAAGTTCCACCTGTGACCTGAGCGAGATAATGACACTTTTGTGACTATAAAAAAATAGACTTTCAAAACGTATTGACGTATCGGTATTTTTAAATAGTTAATGTTAAAGGCAACTTAGCGAATATATATTTATACACATTGTTACGATCCAGTGGTTTCATTTTAAAGGAATTTAACGTAATAATTCACATTGGTGCCGAAACCCGGGAATGTGTTGAATAATTTCTACAAGTTTGGAAAATATTTGCTAATACGCCGGTATCGCTGTTTTAACGAATTTAACGAAGAATAATGACAGACCCGGAAGTAAAAGTTGATTTAGCTCTAAGAAAAAATTACCGATCCCAACTAACGAAGTTATGTCTTAAAGTTAAAGACATTTTTACCGAAGAAATTTCTATCGATGAGCTCGCAGTGTTACGTGAACGAATAAAATCATTACGAGTAACTCTGAACGAACAGAACGCGAAACTAACACAAACTTTCACGAACGAAACTATCGATGCTGAGTGTGAAAAAATAACCGAATATGATTGTAGTGCCATGGAAGCAATAGCAAGTTTGGACGTGTGCATAAATAAGAAGAAATTGTATAGAAATCGCCAAGCTATTACCGATGATGGAGCGATAGGATATACAGGGAATGACGGAATGATGTTGCCATTGCCACAGCAGAATGACTCAGTTAATTTAGGTAACAGAAATCAACAGAGAACGGTAAGATTACCTAAACTTGATTTGTTAAAATTTAATGGGGACCTAGAAGCATGGCCGGCCTTTTGGGAACAGTATAGTCAGGCAATTCATAATAATCCGGATTTGGATGATAATTCTAGATTTACGTATTTAAAATCTCAATTAACGGGTAAGGCTGCAGTATCGATATCTGGCCTAACGTCTAGTCAGAATGCATATAACGACGCAGTAGAACTTCTGAAAGCTGAATACGGACAATCTGAACGAATAGTGGACTGTTATGTGCAAAAATTATGGTCTATACCGCCGGTAAAATATGATAAAGACTCAATTGCTTTACGAAGACTATACAACGCGGCTTCCTCCATAACGCGATCGTTGCAAACTCTTGGTATATCAGCCGAGCAATATGGTTTAATGGTAAAATCTATAATATTTAAACTATTGCCATACAATTTACGAGTTCAGTTTAACAAGTATAAACTTAATATTGTTCAAAGTGATACTGGATCGGATCATAGCTCTGAACACAGTTCAATTGACGTAACTTTTGATTATAATAAGCAGATAGCTGATTTATTGCAATTTATTAAAATTGAAGTCGACTCTTTAGAGCATGCCCATGACGTTTCAAACGAATATAAGGATAGGGGTTATCAGAAACCAAAACAGGAGTTTAAATCGTTAAAAGACAATACTATAAATGCACAGGGTTTGCTAACAGTGTCAAAAAACTTTTGCTTGTTTTGTAAAAATAGAAACCATGACACTAAAGACTGTAAAGATGATTCTGTTTCAATTAACGATAAGAAGCAGATTTTAAAAGAAAATTCACGTTGTTTTCGATGTACCGGTGTAAATCACAGATCAAAATTTTGTAAATCTAAAGACATTTTATGTATAAAATGTAAGGGTAGGCATGTTACCGCTTTACATGATCCTAGTTATAAACCAAATGAACGAAATATAGAACAGACAACCGTATCAGCATTTGCAAGTGGACGTATCGAAGATGTATATCTGCAAACTGCATGTATTTATCTTAAATCCACAAACGATGACAATAATGACATTTTAGTACGAGCAATAATTGACGGAGGTAGTCAGCTTACCTTTATAAAACAATGCATATCACGCGAACTTAACTTACCTGTTGTAGGGACACATAAAATTTCAATTTGTTCTTTTGGAAGTACAAAACGAGGTGTTGCCAAGTTATGCAACAAAGTTGAAGTTACTTTGAAGAGTCAATTTAATAACGATTTGATAACAATTCATGCTATTGAAGCTCCTGAGATTTGTTTTGATTCTATAAAGCCTCCTTCACAAAACGATCCAGTCGTTAAAAGGTTTTCTCTGAAGCACCTTCTAGCTGATTTTGCCGTAGAACGAATCGACAAGAGTGGTATTTCGTTGCTAATCGGAGCCGATAATTACTGGTCTATTGTAAATGATGAAATGCGACATCTAACGGAACGATTAACGGTTATTAATACAAAATTTGGATGGACGCTACATGGAACTCATGGTACTAATACGGATATTTCTATAAACTTTAACGCAGCGACTATTTTACACGCGCAAGTTATAGAAAATGATATTGAACCCTCTAAAGAGCTAGATTTAACGAAATTCTGGGATTTAGAGACTATTGGAATTAACGCCTCGGAAATAAAAACTACAAATGGTTTTACTGAGAACTTTCTTGATAAGAGTGTGCATTTTGAAGATAACCGATACCAAGTTTCGCTACCGTGGCAGTCGGATAAGAAACTAGATTCAAATTACGAGGGTGCATTCTTACGTGCAAGAAACTTAACGAAAAAACTCTGTAAACAAGAAAAAATTATCGAATACGATAACGCCATACGCGAATATGTAAACTCTGGATGCGCGGAGCTAGTTAACGAGACTGATGTGAAGCGTAATGAAGCCTATTATATGCCGCACAGGCCAGTGTATAGACTGGATAAAGAGACTTCTAAAGTACGTGTAGTTTTTGATGCGAGCGCACATGCACCGGGTATGCCTTCATTAAATGATAAACTTTTAACGGGCGAAAATTTAGTTCCAGACTTATCGAAAATATTGTTAAATTTTCGTATTGGTAACGTTGGATTGATAGCCGATATCGAAAAGGCTTTTTTGCAAATTTCATTAAATGAAAATGATCGAGACTTTCATAGGTATCTTTGGTATGACGAGCCCATTAAAGAAGACATGGTTTCAATTACGCAGTTACCGAAGCTAAGAACGTTTAGGATGTGCAGGGTGTCATTTGGTGTGACTACTAGTCCTTTCTTATTAGCAGCTGTTTTAAGAGAACATCTTCTTAGTTATCCTGACCGAAAAAGAGGACAACAGATGCTAAACTCATTTTATGTTGATGACTTTGTAATAGCTGTTGGTACAAATAAAGAAGCCATTGAAGTCTATGAGCAGTCAAAAGAATTTATGTGTGCCGCCAACATGAATCTAAGAAAATGGTGTTCTAACGATCCAGAAGTAATGAAACGAATATTTAACGATTCAGACGATTTAAAAGTAACTGATGTTCAGAAAGTCACGGGTATAAAGTGGTTTACTGTTGCTGATCAACTGGTGGTAGATTTATATAATATTGTTGATGAAATTATAGTTAACGAACCAACTAAGCGTATTATTTTACAAACTGTGGCCAGAATTTTCGATCCTCTTGGTATCTTAGGGCCATTTACTGTTATAATTAAAATTTTATTACAGAATCTCTGGAAGCTAAATTTGAAATGGGATGACATGTTACCAGTTGAGATAAAATTGAAGTGGTCACAATGGTTGCATGATCTGCCAAATTTAACGGACTTTTCGATACCCAGATGTATGCTTGGAAGTAAAGAAAATGTCACCGAACTACATATTTTTGCAGATGCTAGCCCACAAGCTTATGGTGTGGTAGCCTACTTAAAATGTTTATTGAGTGGTAATTGTAAATTTTTAATGTCAAAGAATCGAGTTGCGCCACTGAATAAAGCACTAACGTTACCGAAACTAGAATTAACTGCAGCGCTCTGTGCTGCTAGATTACAAAAGTATATATTAGAAAATATTGAGCTAAACATAGAAGAAGTTTTTCTATGGTCAGATTCCAAAATAACGTTGTATCGGATAAAGGGAAGAAAAGATAAATGGAAACCGTTTGTACAAAATAGAGTTACTGAGATACGAAATATGGAGCATGTGACTTGGAAGTACTGTCCAGGAAAAGACAATCCTGCTGATTTATTGACTAGAGGTGTCACATCTGCCAAACTTTTGAAACTATCACAATTGTGGCTTCATGGACCGCCATGGCTGCAGTTAGAGAAAACCATTTGGCCTAACGACGAAATGGTGAAAGAAGAATCACCTGAATGTATTAATGAGGTATCCTGTTTTATAGATGTAGTTCAAACTAACGAAAATAGTAAACTTCAAGCTATTTTATGTATAGAGACATACAGTAATCTTGAGAGGGTTTTACGAATAACGGCCTTAGTATATCGGTTTATAAATAACGCCAATAAACAGAATATTAAGATTTTTGGAAAATTGAAAACGGAAGAAATGAATGAAGCAGAGCAGTACTGGTTTAGACATGTACAGACTTTTCAAGGACGAGATGGTAAAACACGAGCGTGTGAAGTAGTGACGAGCGAAGAAACGCGACTGAAACGAAACGCCCATACAGTTATATCCTCTGGAGATACGTAGTTTCGCGCCGGGGGAGGATGTTGTAATTTCAAACATTACCAGTTTTATGGGAGACCAGTAGACTGCTTAGGTGTAACAAAGCGAAAAAGTTCCACCTGTGACCTGAGCGAGATAATGACACTTTTGTGACTATAAAAAAATAGACTTTCAAAACGTATTGACGTATCGGTATTTTTAAATAGTTAATGTTAAAGGCAACTTAGCGAATATATATTTATACACATTGTTACGATCCAGTGGTTTCATTTTAAAGGAATTTAACGTAATAATTCACAATACTTAAAACTTAAAAATAATTAAATAATTTTAATTGTTAATTAATTATTATCCCTAAATATTTAAAACTGTTTACTAATTGCATTTTTTTACCATCAATTACAACATTTATATTTTGACAATTTAAATTATTACCCATAACCATACATTTGGTTTTTGAAATATTTAATTTTAATTTATTTACTTTTAGCAAATTTAATAATATATTTATCTCAGAATTTAGAGTATTTAGATCATCAAAAATATTTAAAACATTAATGTAAATTAAGGTGTCATCAGCAAACATTTGTAACTTACACATTTTTAAAACTAAAGGCATATCGTTGATGTATAAAATAAATAATATTGGACCTAGTATACTTCCTTGAGGAACTCCTATATTATTTATTTTTTTATTTGAATATGTTTTTGAAATTTTTGTTTTTTGTGACCTGATATTTAATTTATAAACCATTTATCAACAACTTAACAAGTTAATTATAGATACATAAACCCTATTTCTGAAAGCTTATACCTAAGCTATAATAATTCAATTATCATTACAATTACAGTAATTGCCTGAGCAGTTCATTTTTCACAGTATAAATAATACATGTCAATGTCTCCACAATACTTATTAAAATAAGAGCATAGTCTTATAAGAGGTAAGTTTTTGTACAGATTTGTCCTCGGTGCAGGAACATAAAATACATGTGCAGATCTAGTATTGACTAAGCATTATAAGCCTATTCTAAACGGAAGCTGTCCTATAAGAACTCTCTATTACCTATCTATTTTGTCTCTAATTATTTTATATAGGAAAATAATTCCTGCTTCTATACGCAACAGTCTTAAAAAAGGGAAGTTAAACAAATTACACAAAAGCCTTTGATCTGTACTTCTTGACGGATAAACTGAAAATGACTTGTAGTACAAAATTTTTAAAAATTTACGCTGAACAGATTCCAAAAGAGCAATCTTATTGGCATACTGAGGATCCCAAATAGTGCATGCATACTGCCAATGATGTAAAATGACGGTAATTTATAATTCGTGACCAATGACCGTTATATGACGGTCATATAACTTAAATGACGGTCATTTAAATATTTAGTAAAAAAATTTCAGTTATTTTTTTATATGTAGTATATTTTGGGGTTATAACTTATAACATAACATAACATAAGGAGTTTTAAATTTATAATAGGAACAAATGGAACAATAATACTCTACTGGTTTAAAGAAAAAAACGTAAAAGTTTTTATTCATTCATTTGAATCGGCCTCTGTTTCACTTTCACAACCTTCACTGGATCTATTTAAAACTTTTTCTAATTCCTGCAAAATTTCTTCATTCTCTGATTCTGATGAAATGTCACTGTCGCTGCTATCATCAACTTCAATGGGAATGGGGCGAATGGGAGTATCGGGATTCCTAATATTAATATTTTTTTCTACTCCTTGTTTTAGTGGCAGTAGGTTTTTTTTAGTGCCACTAGTAATAGTTTTATAGCTCCTATACTAGATAAATTCAATTATTATGCCTTAAACTTACATATTATTTGTTTATTAAACTGTAGTCATCAAAACATGGCAACAAACTAAAAAGTGAGGTTAAATGACCAATCGATCACGTCACGATTGAATGTGACGTGACCGTCATGACGTCGTGACCAACTCATATGACATGGTCATAATATGGCCGACTCACATCACTGCATACTGCAGTTCCATATAAAATGTTGCTGTATTTTTAATAATTAAGGTACTTTACTCTTAAGGCAATTTCGAAAAAATGGCATTTGCTTCCTTACCATTAGCCGCAGGTGAAATATGAAATATGCATTTATAGTTTTAAGGCATGCACCAACTCTTATCAAAAATAAATTTTTCTGAGAAATCGGTAATAAATAACTTTCCCATATGTTGCATACCTTTTTGGACACACTGTTTAAAGTTATTATGGCGTTAACATTTTAAAAGTATTTACAAGTTCTTATAATAAATCCTAGCATTTTTAAAGCGCTGGCAGTAATATTATCAATATGCCCAACAAAACTTAACTTAGGATCAAAATAGACACCAAGATCTCTGTGAAAATCAGTTCTCTTTAGAGGCACATTATCAATGCAGTAATTAAAATTAATATTTTGAGTTCTACATCTAAAAGGACATTATCGCACATTTACCTACATTTACATTTAAATTATGTTCTCTACACCAACGCACATCTAAATTCAAATCGTTTTGTAGGGTCCTTGCATCCACAATAGTATAAATTAATCTATTAATTAATTAATTAATTATCGAATAATTTATAAAACTAGGTTAATTTTTAATTGACTTGTTCTCTCCCTTTTCAAACTAAAAACACGACGATGAATCATTATTAAACAAATTTCAGAAACAAACCCTTAAAAACAATTTTTTATCCTCAAAATCTGATGAGGTTTGCAACTACTAAAAATACCAGAAATCACTACCTTTTTCCCAACTTGATCAAAAATTGCGAAGAGATTCAAATTTTTTGGCAAGGGTTTGGGGCAGATTTTAGCTCTTTACACATAAAAATAAATTGAAGGTCAACTTTTACAATTTGTTGAGCATGAACTTAAATTTTAAAGCCCGGACCTGTCTATTTTCCCATTCGTCAAATGATAATGTTGCAGTGCGCATGCCTAATCCGGTGTAGTTTTGTTTACATGCGCGAGGCTATAAATTTGCCACTTTTGTGATTATTGTTTGCTTATCTAAAGGTAAATATCCATGCTAGAATGGGATATTTTAAAGTTTGTTCTCGGATACACGGGGTTTAAAAAGGGCAAAATTTTGAATAATTTGACGGGGGCAAAGGCCCCCCCCCCCTCGCCCACAGTGCCATAAATAGAGTATTAAATATTTGAATATTAGTCGTCTGCTATAATATATAAGAGTAGGTCACTATTCTCTGGTGGCTACCGGCTCTCCAACTTTAGAAGTAATAACTTTTTTCTTGTTTCCATAGATTTACAGGAAAAGAACACTCATATCAGGAAAAGATAATTTTGTTCCACGGAACCAACAAATCACAAAATTTTTAACATAAATTTTTCGTGGGAAGGGAAACATCACCAAACATTCCTAGAAAGTTTGCACACCACATATAATATCTTTTCAGAGATTTCAACTACCTACCAAGGTACCATTATTTTATTATAATGGTTCAGATCTTTTGTCAAAAATGCGGTACTCCGGTGGATCTGCTAAAAATAAACCCCGACATCTCCGTCTCTTTCGGAAAGGCATGAATCGAGATAAAAACACATTATAAGTAGGCCAGGATATAATTATCTCAAACTGCAGTTTAAAGTGGTACTAAACTAAAGAGGCCAGTGGCGTGGGATTTTTTATAAAATTTTGATTTGGACCCGACCGCTTGGGGAACCTAGTACTCTATAAATTATTTTTAGATAATATATTGCTGAAAATTGGTTTACTCTGTTAAAATAAGCGCGTACGTGTTTTGATGCTTTGGGAAATTTTGCCCCCAGGGGAGGTAAGTTTTCAACGCAACCGCTGGAGAAGAAGATATAAGTAAACATTTTATGGCACATTTTTCACTTAGAACAAATAACATGTGTTTAGGCCAGTGCAGCCGCGCGCATGATCGAAAATTGCCGTGTTTTTACGAACTATAGCCTTATCAAACGGAATCAAAAAATTAACACTTTGCATAAAACAAATAATTTTGTGTAGTAGCATATTTTAATTTGATGGGTACAAATTCATCAACTTCAGCTACTAAAACATTATTTTCGGTGATGACATTTTCGTAAATGACGTTTTTTACCATAGCTTGGTTTGGCTTAAATTCAATACAAGAAATTGGAAATTTTTCCACTTTCTTGTTGGGCCAGTAAATTTCCATTTATGGGACACGTTATTAATGCATTGTTTTCTTTAACTTTAATTAAATTCACCTGCGAAATTTTTTTTTCGCAGGAAGCATTTGAATGAGGCAAGGAAATAATACTCAAAACAAATAGTGCAATTTTGAAAAAGAAACTCTTCGATGTCCGTTTTATAAGTATACGTTTTCAAACAAAATGTATCTATTATGTGTCCACGGATAGAGTTTGGAAGAGGAAAAACTTTTTTATTAGTATATAGAGGAAAAAGTAATTCTTTATAAAAACCGTCTGCTTCTGCTGAAACTACAATTTCGAATATCAGATTTGCGATTACTATACAGGAATCGTCAAAAACAACATTTTTACTTTTTAGGATCTTTTTTTTTGAATTCCTTGATTTATTAAATAAATTTTGCTAGTGTTGAAACTACAATTTGAACTATTCGATTTGTGATTACTATATATTCTACAGGGTTCGTATTTTTTGGATTTTTTTTTTTCAATTGTAATTTTTAATTCCTATTGATGATTGGCTCAATCATCACTTTGGGAACAAATGGATTGGCAGGTGCGTATGGTCCAAATCAGTTGGCACGTAGGAGTCCCGGTCGCACAATTATCGACTTTCATTTATGGGGATATCTGAAGCCATATGTGTAGAAAACCAATTTCAATAATAACTTAGATCTCTTGGAAGAAAAAATAAGTGTAGTTATTGCAAATATCCCAATACAGCAAGTTAGGAATTGTTATCGGAAATTCAAATGTCGAGTTGAACGATGCGCTAACTCGGTGGTACTGTGGTACCACGTTTGAATCAAATTTTTGTGATTTATGATTAAATGAATTAAAGAAATATGACATGTAATAATGATATAAAATCATATTGGAAGTAAGAAAGCAACAATAGTTGTTTGTTTTTACGTAAATTTATTTTAAACGAAATCCAAACAACTAAAAATGTTGTTTGTGACGAACCTTGTATAGTAATCGCAAATCTGATATTCGAAATTGTAGTTTTAGCACAAGCAGACGTTTTTATAAAGAATGACTTTTTCTTCTGTACCTACTGATAAAAAGGTTTTTCCTTTTACAAACTCTATCCGTGGACACACTGTATAATATCACCATTAAGATTAGTTTAAGTTTTTTTGTGGCAAGAATGGTTAAATATGAATTTTATATTTTTAAAAGAATGTGTTTTTAAATCCACGACAGTACTATCAAGCCGTGGCCATACATTTAGTCCAAAAAGCTGTGTCATTGGCAGCGTTGGTTTAGGCATTTAAGAGAATTTTGTTCCTAGGGAATGAAAGTTTCTTGAAACTCAGCACAAATAATAATCTAATACACATTTAATAAAACACGTACGTCTTATTTTTTTAGAAATAGTCAACTAAAGGGGTGAAAATGGTGTATGTTGGGTAGTATTCGATTACTTACAAGATAATCTGGATCCTATTCAACAGCGGCGCACCCAGGATTTTATGTTAGTGGGGGCCCGCCAAGCAGTGCTGGAAGCAAATTTTTTAATAAACTTTTAAGTTACGCATTTTTCTAGAACTTTGGAGCTTTTTTAACAGGTACTCTTGCAGGGAAGATCGCAATAGCCTAGTCATGGGAGTCGTTAAACGGTTTCTTAGGGGGGGGGGGCATTGGCGGCTTGTGACTTGTTAACTTGGGGGTGTACTAAAAGCCTGCTGCAGGCGAAATGCGCCGCAGGCGAAATTTTTTTAAGACCACGGCCAAATTTGGTCAATAATTATTATTATAGTAAATATTTTTTAAATTTATGATTACCTTCTTATTCTATTGAAAATGAAATAAGATAAAAAATAAAAAGGCTAATTTATTTTTCATTAGTGGGTACATTGTTTAAAAGTAAAGTTCATTCATCTGTTTTTATTTGCAGCAAACTTATCAATAACAATAAAGTCCCTAGATTTACACTTTGTGGTATGTATCAAGTTAATTTCGAGAGTTTAGGTCTTCCCTTAATTTTAATTTCACTTTTTTGCTCAATACCTAATAAGCTAAAATTGTTTCTCAAACATTCATAGTCGTTTTGGCATTAAAACTGTTTATTTTTATTAAAATAAGTCTTTACTACCCCAAAATAATAACAAAAATATAAAGGAAAACTTGAAATAATAAATTCATACATTCAATCAAACCATATTAAACCTCAATAAGTCAACTTTTGTCAATTAAGTCAACTTCCAGGGGGAGGGGGGGGGGGGCAAATGCCCCACCTGGCCCCCCTCAAACGAGGCCAGTGAGGTAAGTCTAAGAAAATTGACTTTTTAAAATACCATATCCACTTTCATAATTTTTCATTTCATTGGGGGTTTTGGGGGGGGGGGGGCCAAGGCCCCCTTGCCCCCCCCCCCTGGGTGCGCCACTGCTATTCAAGCTACTTCACACAGTATTCGAATACATCTCCTAACTTAAACTTAGGTATTCATACTCTTACAACTACTTTTTTGACCAAGATTCTGTATTCAATACTACTTGAGTATTCAAATACCTACATAAATAGAATATTGAATATTTGTATTTAAAATTAAATATGGTATTCGTACTTCAGTATTCAAATCCTAAAATAATTTCGAATCCAAGTAGATACTCAAGTTGCCAAGTCAAAGCTGATGCTGATAGGGCAAAACAGTTTGCATGAAATAAAGGAATGCTGGTGGATTTCTCGTCATCGTTCCTCAAACGCGGACCGCGGAATACTCCCGTTGTTTGTTTAATTTGGGAATGGATTTCGCAGGCATGATTATTCACCTAAGCGACAGCAACGTAGTGACGAGCTGTTTCAGGTGTTGGTCTTATTAAAAGCAAACGGGGTTAATAATAATTAATAATTTTACCTTTTTACCTTATCGCATTTTATTTTTTTAGATACTTACGTAATATTCTTTAGTTTAAATAATGTCTTGACTCTCGTATCCTGTTGCCAGGCTGTTTTTTTCTATTTAAGTTATCAAAATAGCTATAGCATTATTAATTAGCCGTTCCACTGCTAAATAAAAGAAGGTATGGTCCTTTCAATTTCAAACTTCCTTTTAATAGTTTCCAGAAAAGTTTAGTGTTTTATGTCCTTTAAAATTGCATTTTAATTATAATTATCTATTGCTGGACCCTAATACGAGACACATCCAGGAGTTCTTATATAAAAGAAAGACGTTAGGGAAGTAAATATTAAATTTTAAATTATTTATAAATATTTATACTGTACCTAAGCTAACTGTTAATAAAATATATTATATGTTAAAAATTTAATAAATCGGCATTGAAAGGGGTTTTTATTGACTTTTTCTTAACATCAAAGCATATGTCCCTCCCTTATCATTGGAGGCTGATATCGAAAATCTGAGGCCAGATCCGGATTCAGCAGGCCAAAATATATAAAATCCAGCCAAAATCATTCCAGGGAGGAAAAAAAAGTTTTAAAATGTTCGTCAGTGATTAGAGCAGGGAATATGATGCACCTCCACTGCTTTTCAGCCCTTATCCGCTCTCTCCACTAATTCGGTAACCCACGCCTCGTTACACGCCAGATTCACCAAAAATGGGGCTTGCATTCAGGGTCGTTACGGGTGATACTTTTGAACAAAATTTGGTACATTTTTAATAAATTGTGTTCGATTTTAAATTGTAAAAAGCATCTTTTGTGAAAATTGGCAATATAATTTTCACCCAAGAACCCCATATTTTTGCGCACTCCGTCAACAATTCTCTGCCGCGTTCCCTAAAATAATTCTCTCTATATCGGCCACTAATGAGTATGACAAACAGGCCTATAAAAAAAGTAGAATGATTAGTAGGCTGTTTAAATGGCACACTGTGCCATCCACTAATTTGAGTTGGCAGCATCATCCCAACTGACTGTAACTTTGTAGTGATTGACGCGCGTCAACTTTGAAAATACAGGTTATGTTATTTGGGTTTGTTGAAACCACCAAGGCAACACAACAGTTTTTTAAATTATATTTATAATACAGTGTGACCAGTAAGTCCGCATCATATGTGATTTTTTTTTTATTAATAACTTTATTCGAAATTTGACTTTGGCATCAAGTTCTGCTTCGATCGAGATGAAAAGTAAGCAAAAAAATAAGGTACTCGAACCAATTAAGGCCACGTTAAGGTTTAAGAGGGCATTAGAAGAGAAATAGTATTCCAAGCTTTCTATAAATTGTTAAATATAAGCAGTGCATCATATATATTGGTTCTACCACAAAAAATTGATTTTTGGAGTATACATTTTTTATCGGAAGAGTGAAATTGACCTTATTTGGTGACCCATGTATCTTTTAAGGCCACCTGCAGAAATTGATAAATATGACCTTTATGAAAGGGTGGAGATTTTTCCATGTGTTAAAATTTTGGATTTTTAGAGTTAAGTTAATTGATTTGGTTCTTATGAATGATTTTAGGTGGCCTTATTTGGACACGAAAATAACATTGCTATTAAAATTCAAAAAAACAACAATTTTTTTTTTTCGTAACATTTTTATTGACGAACAAACTTACAAACGTTGGCATTCGTGACACACAAACTTGCTCTTATCTCTCTTATCTAACCCGACACATTCCTCATGGACGTACCGACAACAAAGTCCACAAAGCGCACTCTATACTGCTGACTGGCTTTATTAGGAACACATAACCTCAAACAACAAACCTTCGTAACTCCCCCGAAGTTGTAAGTAATAAAAAACTCAAAATACTTACGTTAATGTAACATACCTTGGTAACACTGGTAAAAAAAAACGTCTTCGAATTGATTTTTTTCCAATATAAACACACTATTATTTCGGGAGAAACCCGTTAGCCGGAACCGCTTTAAAATACAATATACTGTAACTCCCTCTGTTGCCGATTTTTTGAATCCACCCATAGAGTAAACTCTTCGAGTAGATAAGTACATATTATTGTTCTACGCGGTTTTTAGACTAATCTTGTTTTCTGCCGCTAGGTGGCGCATGGCCTTATAGGAGCACTGGCCTTAATTGGTTCAAGTACCTTAGTAGTCACGTGATTCGCATTATCTGTCAAATTTTAATTATTTCCAAAGAATAATTCCAAAGTGGGGTTATTTCTGAAAGTATCGAAAAAAGTTATTAAAAAAAGATTTTTTAAATGCAGTTTCTAGCCCACATGCAAAATTTCAGCTGCATAAGATAATTTTGATTTTTTACCCATATTTTGTAAATAATTGCACCACTTTTGCAAAATAAGACTCAGCGCAACCTACATAAAAGTTCTTAGTTTTGACAATGCCTTATTTCAGATATATTTTCTTTAAAGTATATTAAATGTGCGTTTTTCTACAAAATCAAAATTGGGCTAATAAAATTTGGTCGCATGTGATGAATAGTTTATTTGTTTTTGACCCTGTATAAGGATAAGGTAACTTCATAAAATAAGTATTTTTGAAAACCTAGTTTGTGTCTGAAAGTAATACACCTTAATATTAAGACAAAAAAGAACACAGTGTCATCAGTATGTATAAAGGGTCCATTAAGTGGAAAATAAATTTTAGTTTAACTTAACGTAAAGTTTATCTATTTTCAACGATTTAATTTAAACCCCTTTATTAAAATTTGGTATTAAGCTATGTCATAAAAAAAGTAAAAAATGGTATTTTATTATTTAACACGTTAACTGCCACATAAGAATTTTTCTCCTTATGTTTCATGGCACGAATTTAGGCCATGAATGTAGTCATCGGTTTAAATTCAGTGGCACAGACCTGGAGCCATGAAGCTTGTATATTTAAATGGGATTCGTTAGAGTACGGCGCTGAAGACCCAAAAATGGAAAACCCCCCTGTATTTTTTTTTATATTAGCAGTAAATATTGTAAATAAAATTTTAAAAAATATATATTAAGAAAACATACAAAGTAAATGGCACCAGCGACCCATTTTTGTTTATGCACTGTGGCAGTTAACGTGTTAAGTGCAGTTTCCAAAAAATTAAGTACAATGATGCACCAAAAACCCGTTTACAAAATATGGGAAAAAATAAAAATTATCTTATGCAGCTAAAATTTTGTATGTGGGCTAGAAACTTTTTCTAATAATTTTTTTCGATATTTTTGGAAAAAATTAAAATTTGACAGATAATGCGAATCACGTGACTACTATTTTTTTGCTTAATTTTCATCTCGATCAAAGCAGAACTTGATGCTAAAGTCAAATTTCGAATAAAGTTATTAATAAAAAAAAATCTCATATGATGCGGACTTTACTGGTAACACTGTAGATAATTCTTTCAATATGTAGGAAAAAATCTAAAATTCAAAATTTTTTAATCATTTGCCAAGTTATACTCTACTAGAAGGTGCGGAAGAAATGCTACCTTAAATTCCGAAGGCTTAAATATGATGACAGTTCTTGCCAATCATTAAAATAATCGACTTTTTAAACGCGCAATTCTCCGAACCTACATAAACATAATGGTACCTAAAATCTAGTACGATTCGTCACTCCGCTTGGTACAAAATTGTTCCGGTCCCTGGTGACGTTGCCTGCATCGCTGCCTGCGGTATTATTTTTCAGAAACTGGAATTCTCAGAATCGAATATTAGTTCCAAGGCCGCCTTTCCGAAATACGCATCGAAACATCCCGTTTCGGTGGTGCATGTGTTGAATGCATACGAATCACAATCAGGGGTGGTTCGTTAACGGGCGATTATTTGCTCCTTTAATGATTTTAATAATTAATATTTTATTATTAAGACAGGGTGAGTTTGTAATTTGGAATAAGTTCAGAGCGATAATGGCTATAAACCATTCTATGGTAGCGTTAACTCCTATTTCCTATTGGCTAAATTACCGTCATCTAAGGTGACCAACTTTTGAAAACCGAAATGCAGGACAACCATAGGTGGTTCTAGACCTCTTTATTAGGAGGGCTTAAGCCCTAGGTAGAGGAAGCTCACCGCAGGTGCCGCCGGAGGCTAATTCGCCAAAGGCGGAAAATTTTGGGGGTGCGACGCCCAATTTTTACCCAAAAGTCGTTAAAATCGTTGACAAAATCACGCCCTCTTGTGTTTGCTGGGTAGTTTGTAGATATATGGATGGATGGGGAGGTTTAAAAATCTAAAATACAGGCAATATTTTTATAATTTAAAAGTTAAAAATGTTTGACACCAGTGGGATTTTCGAAAAACTGGGATACGCTTGGCGGAAAGTATCTACTCGATAAGTCGATTTATTAATGGACGTTGTACGTTGTAAATAGTGTTACGCTTTCAGAAAGCACTGTTGCCAATGTGGATAAAAGATATATAATTTTAAATATTTTGTTTAATGTTTGAAACGGGACAATACGGGACCCAACTGAAAAATACAGGACAATACGGGAAGCGTTTTTTAAACGGGACGGTTATAGAAATACGGACCATGTCCCGGCCAATACGGGACGGTTGGTCACCTTATATTATCACTACACAGCGGTCTAGCAGTTTTCGTTGTCTTACAGTAGGAAAGCGCGTTGCTGTCACAGTATCGGGTGTTTCTTAAAAGACGTTCACCCCTATAACGTGTTTATATTTATAGATATTAAAATTAAATTTTGAGATTCTGCATAAGAGATGAGTCTGCATCTATTGGCATAATTTTCAATTTGTTAGCACTTCCGGTTTGACCGGAAGTGACCTTGACTTCGGTATTTTAAATGGGACATCTTGTATATTTTTACTTATTGGGATTCAGCATAACATTCTGAGTAAAATGACACCTCGCTTGTCATTTTTTGACGTGTTATAACATTTTTATATTTATTTTTTATTTTCAATCTAGAGTGCTACAAATTAATTCATTCTGTTAATTATTTATTGTCAAGTAGTACTTATATGAAAATTAAAATAATGTCATATTAATTGACTTTCTAAGTTTCACAAGCGTTTAAAAAATGAAATTTTGTTTTCTTGACGTTTACTCTATTTTTCCAAATGGAACAATGGTGGTTCACTAGGATATTTAAAACGAGCATTTTTTTTCCACAATTTAATACCATACTCTCACTCCTGTGCTATTTTAAAATTGACACTGAAAAATTTGCCTTAAATCCCAATCGCAAATTTAAAAGCGTTATGCATTATTGCCTCCCTCTCTTTTCTAAAAAAATATATAACAATGAAATGAAATGAAAAACATAAAAACAATGGAATGGTTTTGAAAAGCAATATGGCTTTAATTTAAAGTTGTAATGTCATCTTATCTTAATCTTAACATAGTATAAAACAAAGTCGCTGTCGCTGTCTGTCTGTCCCTACCACCTATATATGCTTAAATCTTTAAAACTACGCAACGGATTTTGAAGCGGTTTTTTTTTAATAGATAGAGTGATTCAAGAGGAAGGTTTTTATGTATAATTAGCGACCCGCCCCGGCTTCGCACGGGTGCAATTTCAGTAAGTGGCATGCCGGGTACTAATATATCGGGTTTGTTCGGGTTTGTATTTATACCAGCGGGTTGCAACGCATGCCGGATACACGCTAGTTAGTTTATAAAATATACAATACCTACAATCTTGCGGCTTCAGAAGAATTTTCCTGGTCACTCCAAAAATTAGGAGCATATCAATTTGTTCATTTCTAGTAAAACTAACCATTTTATCTGATTTACAATGTAAGTTTAATAAAAACGATTGACATTACAATTTTAATTTAAAACCATTCCATTGTTTTTCAAAGCCGCCTTTATATTTTTTAGAAAAGACAGGGCGGCAATAATGCATAACGCTTTTAAATTTGCGATTGGGATTTAAGGCAAATTTTTCAGTGTTAATTTTAAAATAGCATAGGCGCGTGTATGGTGTCAAATTGTTGGAAAAAAAATGCTCGTTTTAAATATCCTAGTGAACTACCATCGTTCCATTTGGAAAAATGGAGTAAACGTCAAGAAAACAAAATTTTATTTTTTAAACCCTTGTGAAACTTAGAAAGTCAATTACTATGACATAATTTTTTTAATTTTAATATACTACTTGAGTATAAATTAACAGATTTAATTAATTTGTAGCACTCTAGATTGGAAATAAAACATAAACATATAAAATTATTATAACACGTCAAAAAATGAAAAGTGAGGTGACGTGCCATTTTACTCAAAATGTTATGCTGAATCCCAATAAGTAAAAATATACAAGATGTCCCGTTTAAAATATCAAAGTCAAGGTAATTTCCTGTCAAACTGGAAGTTCTAACAAATTAAAAAGTATGCCAATAAATGCAGACTGATCTCTTGTGCATATATTATAATCTCAAAATTTCATTTTATTATCTATAAATATAAAAAAATTATAGGGGTGAACGTCTTTTCAGAAACACCCGGTATATAAGTTCCTTAATAAAATAATAATGTACCTACGTCGTTATTTTCTAAAACTTCACTTAGAGGTTAAAAAAAGGGGTGTAGCCTTATTTTGAGTGAGTACCTATCACTGTCTATAATTTCGGGTGAGAATAAGCAAGATATTTTGACATTTTGGGAAATTTTGCCTCAGGATTAGAAATGGAGGGAGTAAGTTTCCAACGCAATCGCTAGAGAAAAAGGTATAACTGTAAAAAGTTTTAAAAAAATTCTCGCTTAGAACAAATAAACATGTGTTTCGGCATTTACGAAAATGATGCCCCTATGGGGTGAAAAATGAAGTATTGAAGTTTATATTGGAAAAAAAATGTTACTCTGAATTTCTTGAAACTCTCTAATAGAGCAATTATAAAAGACGTACCTACCAATTACTTATTTTTTTAAAAATCTGTCGCTAAAGGGGCGAAAAAGAGGTATAAAAGTTTGAAAAAAATATTTCACACTGAATCGAAAATAAAATAAAGTCAAATTAATCTAAGAATTTGCCGCATCACCTCTCATTAATGACACCCTGTTGAAGTCTGGTATATTTTACGTTAAGCGGTTGGCTACCGAAACAGAACCGGACTAAGTTCTTTTACCTTCGCCTTCGCCATCTGTTAAATTTTGTAAATGAGTCTTAATATTTTGTAAATATATAGCGTAGGTAGTGGCGGATTATCCAATAGGCACATGAGGCGCGCGCCTCGGGCCTCCGGCGCATGGGGGCCTCAAACTTGGAAGCCAGAACAATTAATTATAGGTATAGGTATATTCGAAAATGAATAGTCGCGCAATAGTTTCGCTTTAATTATTTAAATGCTAACTAAAGCTACCTAAGAATGTGATTTTTGTTAGTATCAAGTATCTGCGAATATATTTTTTCGTTCCTTATTCTTATGTGTTTAGTATTTATTTTGTTTCGTGTTCATGTTGTTTCGAAAAATAAAAAATTGTATGATTTTCAGCATTGTTCATTTTTTACTACTTGGTAATGTTAATGGGGGCCCCAGATCAGTTTGCGCCTGGGGCCTCACATAGTCATAATCCGCCACTGGGTACTAATTTTATTATTTATAAAATAAAATATTAACAGACCCGTACCTACCAAAATAAGTATGTGAAAACATAAAGCTAAAGCAAAAATAAATATTGATGTATTTATTATACAAGGAAAAAAAGTTATAAAATTTTTTGCGAAGTGTAAGCTTTGCGGTGCACGTGTAATTAAAACACCATATTGGGAACCCTTTTTGTATTGTTACTTTTGTGGGAAGGGTGTCCCGTAACTAATGGGCTATACAGCAACAGGAGTGGACTTGAAAATATGTCATTTAATTTCATTTCTTATACAGTTAAAGAGATACAGGATCATCCAAGTCTTTATAAAATTGGCGCTAATTTGAAGTTAAGATGTTAAGTATCAAATTTAAAAGGAGGATTCCATAATGAGTTTAAGTTAACTTCTAGAGAACGCTAGCTACACAATATAAATTTGATAAATTCCCGCATATATTTTTTGTCTCTCACATTTCTGACCGCAAATTATGAAAGAGGGATCTTTAATACGTAAAAAAGTTATACTTCATTAATCTCGATATTTTAATTAGTTTTTAAGATAATTGCGTTTAAATGCTATAGATGGCAAGAAATATTTTAATAAACGCCTTTCTTAACGAAACATATTTATTGAAAAATATTTTCAAGTCTACTATCTCCTGTTGCTGTATTTGCCCCTTAGTTATGAGACATCCTACACATAACGATAAGTAAATGGTTTAAAGGTACGTACTTTATTGATTTTATAATAGATGAGTTAACCAAAATGGTGTTTGTACTCACTATTAAACTTAAATAATAAACACCAAGAAAATCTGTCTCGTAAATATATAAAATCCAAAAGTAAAACGTTTATAACACACACTACACAAAAACCAGCCACAAAAACTTTTAAAAAAGTACCAAAATTGAAAGAAAATAATATGACGCAACCTGACGCGTGAGCTTACTACGGCCCACTGCTAATCTGGCAACTTTAACGACGAAACCAGATCAGCTGTTAATGTCAAATGTCGTTGTCTTCTGTCGAAACGCTTTGTTTTAAGGAAAAGTTAACTAAACTACCTCAAAAAATGTAAACGAAGTTTTTTGAGCGTTACATATTTGTTTTTTGTTACAAAAAGCAGAGGTTAGCACTAAACCCAAGACTTTTATTTCAAGACAAACCCAAGACGTTTATTTCAAGATGGAAGCCCGTAAATAATAAATGTTGCGAAGTGCTCATCGCCATCCCGTCCAAAACCATTGCACCCCATTGTTCCAACATAATTCCATTAGAAATGGATCAAGGGACCCCACATCCATAAATCTCGCCTCTCTCACCTACCCCACTGCGATCACCCACCCCATCACTAAATTGTTTGCGTAGGTCAGGACGATATTAGTCCTTCTCACTCCTACACGTGTAATTTCGTAACTCTCGTCCCGTTTTTATCCCTTGGGACACTTGGGAGATCATAAATTCGACCATTTGACTCCCTTTCTTGGTTTTACCTCGATAGAGTTTTTCGTTAGCATCTATGCAATCGAGCTGTCCGAATACGTCTATCCTTTTTCGTTGCCGTGATGTTAAGAAGGACAGAAATATAATCGATGGAATGTGTCATTATTGATTTGATATAATATATGCTCGTGCTGCTCTCCCCATGAGGAAAGTTGGAATGCTTCGGGGGTGATTCGACGAAGTGAATTATTTAAATATATCTTTCACAATAGCAAAGAATACAACAGGAAATCCCACAAAGAAAACGTAAAATGTAACTACAAAAATGGCGTGAAGCGGGTTCTGGAGTATATTTACATGATGTCGCTGAAGAAGGAAACCCTAATAATGAGGGGGGTGTGCGCATGCCCATTGCTGTTGGGCAGCGAGAGAAATGACCGTAAGCAGTGCGTACGAAATAGTTATTTTCCTAACAAGTGCGCAAAGTGATACTTTTCCGCACGCAAGTACAGTTGGACGAACGACGCGAAGCGGAGTTCGGATAAGTTCTTGCGTGCGGAAAAGCACTTTGCGCACTTGTTAGGAACAACATTTTTCCTACGAGCTTCATATCAGATAACAACAAAAATAAAAATATGATAATTTATTTAATAATTTTTAATTCGACTTTAAAGAAAGAACTATAATATACTTACAACTAAAAATTACATAACAAAAAAAAATAATAGAAAATTAAAAAATTACATAACAATAAAAAAAATAATAGGAAACTAAATTTTTCGTTTTAAGCTGAAATACAAATATCGGGAATTACGATTAAAAGATAAAAGAGAATACTCTTGCAACGGCTTCTCACATTGCCATAAAATAGTTTACAGCTACTAAAATAAATATAAATATTCCCTACCAAGGAGATTTTTGAATAGTTTTACTTTTCCGCACCCAGTGCGGATAAAAGTCTTATCCGCACTAGTGCGGAAAAGTGTAACTTTGCACACAAAAATGCGTGCGCAAAGTACTACTTTGCGCACGCTCGTAGGAAAAATGTATTTTTTCACCCATAAAACTTGTGTTATTTAAGTATGTGGTCAAACTTCAAGGGGTGCTTCTTCAAGTGATTTTAAGAAGAAAAGTTTATGTAAACATGGGTCCGAAAATGCATAGTTTTTACGATACAGGGTGTCAAACTTTAAAAAAAAATCGGCGTAAATATCTCAATTCTCTTTTATTCGATTTTGTTAAGATTAAGCAATTCGGTTTTTAATAACAAGAGGATAATTAAGCCTCTATTAGATTAAAATTATTAAGTCCAGTGGCGTCCCGGAAGACAGTCTAACTAATATTTTTGACAAGAAAATGGCGCGCCACTGACTGTTTAAAATTATGTAATTTTTTCGAATTAAGCAACTACAAATGCAACTATTTTTATCTCCTGAGTTTTTTTCATATCTTGCTTTGTTTTCGAGAAAAAAAAAATTTTAACTACTTTATTGCATGTCCCCGGGACAATAAGAGAAAAAAATGTAAACTACTTAGCAAACTATTAAGCATCTAAAATTACACGGAAGTCGTCTTTTAAATTTTATGTAAAAATCAAGTTTGTTTGAACAGCAACTGTTTTTCCTTCCATAGCACTCTTATTATTTTTCTGTTACTTTTAAAACAGTGCAGTAATAAATTACTACGTTATGCAATTATTTTATGTTATTTTCTTTCATCGAAAACAGTTTTAATATGTGCGAAAAAATTCAAAAGAGGGCTTTCCTGTAATTTTAATGGCTTAATAGTTTGGTAAGTAGTTTAATTTTTTTACTCTTATATTGTCCCGGGGACATGCAATAAAGTGATTTTTATTTTTTTTTCTCGAAAACAAAGCAAAAGATATGAAGAAAATGGGGATAAAATAGTTGTATTTGTAGTTGCTTAATTCGAAAAAAAATACATAATTTTAAAAAAGTCAGTGGCGCGCAATTTTTTCGTCAAAAATATTCCGAAACGCTACTGGACTTTTTTTTTTTTTTTGCTTTGGCAGTCTGCCATTCAGCCAAAACTGAATGGCAGACCTGCCAAAGCCAAAAAAAAAACGACTACTGGACTTAATAATTTTAATCTAATTGCAATAAACAAAATCGAATAGAAGAGTATTGAGATATTTACGAACATTCTTAAAATCACTTAAAGAAGCGCACCCCTTGGAGTTTTGCCACATACTTAAGTAACATCCTGTATGTCTATGATGGGGATTGGGGATTCACTGCCTTCTATAAACGACATACTATTTACACAAGGAAAAAGGCACGCCACTGCTCAGTATGTGATGTTTACGGCCACTCCAAAAAGGTTTAACATTATGAGACAGTTAGCAAGTAAAGTCAGTGGCGTGTATAGGAGGGTGGTTTAGGGGGTCCAGAACCCCCAATAACTTTTATAAACACGAATAAGTCTTAAAATTAGATAGTTAGAATTTTTGATAAACTTTGGGCGCCCTCAGTGGCGTAGCTAGAGGGGGGGCGGGGGGGCGGACCGCCCCGGGTGTCACCCTTTTAGGGGTGACACCCGACCCACCCGATAACCCGACAGTGATGAAAAAAATACACAAATCATAATTATGACAATTTTTATCAACAATAATAATCACTGAGTAAAGCCACTTTTATTTTTTTTTTAAGATCATTCAGTGGTTATTAATTAACATACATACAAAATGTGTTATTTACTTATATGCGGCTCATTTTACTTTACAAATCACCATTTTATTGTGTGTGAGAGAAGTTTCAGCAAACTCAAATTAATAAAAAACTATTTGAGGGCTACAATGAGCGAAAGAAGACTCAACAGTCTAAGCATGTTAACAATAGAACACGAGTCAACGCAAAAAATAAATTTTGAGGACGTAATTAGTGAGTTTGCAGCTGTTAAATCTAGAAAAAAGAGCTTTTAAGGTACTTACATATTTTTGTTTACTCATTTATATTTTAATTAGAAAAAAATAATAATCAGTTTTCATTTTTGGGGTGACACCACGAATTCCGCCCCGGGTGTCACCCATGCTAGCTACGCCACTGGGCGCCCTATCGCCTTCCTGCTTTCGGTTGGAATGCCACTAAGTAATAATTTTGAATCGTTGAGGCCTTTACTTGATGGAAATTCATTATAACTCAATAAAAGACAATTTATTTTGTCAAATTTCCACTTTTATTTTAAAAACTTTTTCTTTACACGACGCGTTTCGCTACACTGTAGCTTCTTCGGGTGTATGGTGCTAACTAATTTTATTTCAGTACAATAACAAAATGGCCTATATAGATACTTAATTACTCAATTCAGGTATACACATTACAAGCTTAATTATTTAATTATATTTTCTTAAAACTGTTTAGGTATTGTTAACTTAAATGTTATTGTCGGTATAACATATCTTAATCTTATGGGAAATTCAAAGAACCCTATTTAGGTTATTGACACAGATTTAGCAAAGGGGAACTATTTAGTTCTAATTGGTCGTTTAATAATGCACCGGAATTTTTCAATCGATTTATTTCTAAACTTTCCAAAAGATTAAGTTTTTGGCCCTTGTTTTCAATATGTAAAATTTTAAATTTGTTATCAAAATTATGTTGTTCCTGTAAAAGATGATTAGAATAAGTTGAGTCAGTTTTATGATTGAGAAAACTTCTTCTATGTTCCAAAATTCTCGTTTTCGACCTGTTTGGCCTATATAAGTTTTGGGACAAGAGCCAAAATTTAATTGGTAAACCCCCGATTTGATATCCTTGTTGCTTTTTGATTTATATATTTTTTTTAATTTTCCCAAAGAATTGTTAGTCATTAAAAGACCAATTAAAACTAAATAGTTCCCCTTTGCTAAATCTGTGTCAATAATCTAAATAGGGTCCTTTGGATTTCCGATAAGATTAGGATATATTATACCGACAATAATATTTAAGTTTACAATACCTAAACAATGTTAAGAACATATAATTAAATAATTAAGCTTGTAATGTGTATACCTGAATTCAGTAATTAAGTATCTAGACCATTTTGTTATTGTACTGAAATAAAATTAGTTAGCACCATACGTCCGAAGAAGCTACAATGTAGCGAAACGCGTCGTGTAAAGAAAAAGTTTTTCAATAAAAGTGGAAATTTGACAAAATAAATTGTCTTTCATTGAGTAATAATTTTAGTCAACTTTGAAGATTGTTTTTTTTTCTTATTAATGATATATTGTTGCGTACGCCCTTTCACACATTTTCCGAGAATGGCCCTTCCGGCAAAGGTACCGTTTTATCGGAAAAGAAATTTGTGAGGGTTTTTTTGATTGGACCTTCGCACCGATGCCGAAGTTTGTAGGGGCTGTTTTTATGAGCCCTGGGGTTGTAAATAGATTGTTTAATATTTTATGACTCCATTATAGAGCTTATTACAAGAATTACGTTTTGTCATTTTAAATTTGTGTTGTTGGGTTTCCGAAAAAGATGTTTTATTGCGGTCCAGTGGTAAAACGTCTTGCAGATTGTAAAGGTTTATACCAAAACAGCATATTAAATACATACCTACTTGTAAATGTAAATTTTGGGGGAAGTTTCCAACGCAATCGCGAGAGAAAAATATATAAAAGTAAAAAAACCATAGATAGAGTTTGGAAGAGGAAAAACTTTTTTATTAGTAGGTATAGAAGAAAAAGTCATTCTTTATAAAAACGTCTGCTTCTGCTGAAACTACAATTTCGAATATCAGATTGGCGATTACTATACAGGGTCCGTCAAAAACGACATTTTTTACTTTTTAGGATTTTTTTTTTCAATTCCTTGATTTATTAAACGAATTTTGCTTGTGCTAAAACTACAATTTTAAATATCAGATTTGCGATTACTATACAGGGTTCGTCAGAAACAACATTTTTAGTTTTTTGGGATTTCGTTTAAAATAAATTTACGTAAAAACAAACAACTATTGTTGCTATCTTACTTCGAATATGATTTGATATCTGTTTTGTTGTAAGAAAACCACTTTTGATTTGCTTAATTTTGAAGAATTTTTTTATTACATGTCATATTTCTTCAATCCATTCAATCGTTAATTATAAAACTTTTATTCAAACGTGTTACCACCGAGTTCGCGCGCAGTTCAACTCGACATCTGTCAATTCCCGATACCAGTTCCTAACTTGCAATATTGGGATATTTGCAATAACTACTCTTATTTTTTCTTTCAAGAAATCTAAGTTATAATTGAAATTGGTTATATACGCATGTGGCTTCAGATATCCCCATAAATGAAAGTCGATAATTGTGAGATCGGGACTTCTACGTGCCAACTGATTTGGACCATAGATACCTTCCAATCCAAAAGAAATTGAAAATAAGAATTAAAAAAAAAAAAACTGTTTTTTCTGACGAACCCTGTATAGTAATCCCAAATCTAACAGTTGAAGTTTTAGTTTCAACACAAGCAAAATTGACTGTTTGAAGGTTGGAGACAATGATGTTTCTTGAATGATGAAAGAGTTTTGGACTTCCATTGTCTTTATTTGCATTAAATCACAACGTTTCAACTGGTAAGTATCTCCAGTCGTCTTCAGGTGAATACTGTATACTCAGTATTCACCTGAAGACGACTGGAGATACGGAGATACTTACCAGTTGAAACGTTGTGATTTAAAGCAAATAAAGACAATGGAAGTCCAAAACTCTTTCATCATACAAGCAAAATTCATATAATAAATCTAGGAATTGAAGAAAAGATCCGAAAATAAATGCTATCTCTTCCTATAACATTTTTTCGAAAATTGATTATTAACAGGGTGTTAAGGTTAAATTTTGTTTGCAGTTTTAAAATACATAAGTTACTAGAACAATAAATTGAACATTCAAATCAAAGGTTCAATGCATAAATTAATTCTTAAAAAATTCCTACGAACTCCCTGGAATATTCCTTTCTTTCATTTCGTATTAATCACATGCAAGCAATGTTATTTTAGCGTTTTTCTTGAAAACGGTTAGATTTAAACAAAAGTAGTATACCTTTTTTATGTCAAAGGGTAGGAGAATAAAAATATTCAGTCAAAACGCGCATACAGTGTGGGACAAAAAATTGGGACCATTCAAGTTAAAGTATAGGCTCCTATGTGGCGCCCTCTACAAAATGCGAAAAAACGGTGGGAAAATTTGTATTCTTCGTCCCGAAAAAGCCCCATATACGAGATTTCGTCAAAATATTATAAGCGTGGCAAAATAAATTGCAAAAAAAAATACAAATCAAATTTAACTTTAACACCCTCTAATTCCGTTAATATAATCAATTTTCAAAAAAATGTTACAGGAACAGATAGCATTTATTTTCGGTCTAGAATTATCCCCTAAATTTTTTGCTCATCATTTCCGGACACCCTGTATAATGATAGAGGTAAAATGTACACTCATCAAGTCGATGGTATAATAGATAATTACCTATTCTTTTGTCATAGTTTTCAAAAAATATTGACGTTAGAAATGTCACTAAAATTCAAGTGTGGATATTCTTAAAGAAATAAAAATCCATAAATGGGCTCAAAATTACACGTGAAAAATCAAGGGCAATTATTAACAAACGTAAGATTTATCCTATTATTAAAAAATTAATTGATTCAGCCGATACTAGGTGGAAATCCATAATTATAGTATTATGGGATACAGTAAAACAAAGTTGAACTTGTGAATTTCCTCTATCTTAAGGTTGAATTCTCAACATCGTTCAATTTATTGCCAACCTATAACCTATTTCGCTTTGTTTTTTCAAGTTTATTATTTTTTAAACTAGCATTTAAATAAAATCAGTATCGTCGTCACATTACGTTGGTAATATCTGATATATATTACAAAAATATCAATTTATTTCATTGCTAATTTTGGGAGAATTGTATCGTGAAAGAATAATGAGTGACAATGACATAATAATGTTAAAAAAAATCTTACCCGATATTTTTCGCTATACAATTATCCTAAAATAAGTTATGAAATTCCTTGATATTTATTAAATATGTCAATTATTACCTATAGAACATCAAGCCGATACTGATTTTCTTTAAATTTTGTATAAAAGCTAGAAAACATAAATAAATCTACGCGAAATAGGTTATAGGTTGGCAAGCATGTCGATACTCCCACCTTAAAGAGTTATTATAGTTTTGTAACAAAAATGTATATCAAGTTTGTTAAGAAAAGTGCCAATTATTTGGCTACGTTGTCCAACCCTCTTTTTATTTTCATCTTTTATTAAATCATCATTATCTGATTCTGACGAAGCTACCTACAGTGTTAGCGAAACATGTCATTATCTTGTTAAGGTGGAATTCTCAACGTCATTCAATCTATTGCCAACTTATAACCTATTTCGCGTTGTTTTTTCAAATTTATTGTTTTATGAACTTGTTGAACGTTGAATAAAATCAGTATCGTCGGCACATTACTTAGATAATATCTGATATATAAGACAAAAATATCAATTTATTTCATTGCTAATTCTGGGAGAATTCTATACATAAAGAATAATGACATAATAATGTTTAAAAAAATCTTACCCGGTGTTCTTCGCTACACAATTCTCCTATTAAAATAAGTTATGAAATTCCTTGATATTTATTAAATATGGCAATTATTACCTATACCTAGAATATGAAATGAAGACGATGTTGATTTTATTTAAATTTTGTGTAAAAGCTAGAAAAAATAAATTGATCTACGCAAAACAGATTATAGGTTGGCAAGCATGTTGATACTCCCACCTTAATGTAGTGGAAATTTACAAGTTTAACTTTGGTTTGCTATATTCTATTATTATTAGGAGTTAAGGGCCAATTCGCCATTTCGTTTTTTAGCAATATTTCGTTACGTTTTCGCTGTACCAAAAAATCTGCAAACCAACCTACTTTGAAGCACAATTATTTACAGTTTCAAATAAAGAACTTTGGGTTTGTAATGTAATAAATAATGCAAAACAATTTGGGGAAATTGACTAAATTTCGTTTTTTTATTTTATAATTTTTGACAGTGGCGGTCGCAGTTTTTTTGAAAGGGGTTCAACCGTCCGGTTGAGATAAACATCTCATTATCTCTATCAAAAGAAGGCGACAAGACGTCGCATACAAAGTTCTATCAGGTTCCTCACGAATTCTACGATGAAACCACGTGAACATATACACCAATTTAAAGTCTAGAATAATACGCTCTTACGGAAGACTTCAAAGACTTTTCTGAGCTTAAATTGACTCAATTTGTAACTATTGGGAATTTACCAGTGCTATAAACCTGCCTGGCAACCAATCTTAACTTTACAGCCAGAACAATAGGTACTACTATTATTTAGGACACCTATTTTTAACCCTTTGAGCAACACATTATTTCTAAATGTAATTTCTTTCTATTTTGTAGAGATGGTATTGATTTTATCTTGTATTTCTAGTGATTTTTAGTTTTTTTAGCAATTTTGAACCCTAATTGAGCTTTTCTTCTCTATAACAATTTAAAAAATTTTAAGCATATATACTTGAAGATTCTTCAATTTAATCGCCAAAACACTTTTCATTTGTTCCCCCTTTTACAAAGTGCAGTGGAACTTCTCCAACAAAGATGTTCTAGTAAAACAAAAAACTTTTTTAAAACTTTTTTTTTAAATATTAATTTTGCACTAAATGTGTATGTTTTGACTCCTGCCGGGGTAACTGGGCCGTAAAAAGCCTGGTACCCCAAGAGTATTTTACTTTAAGCCAAATGGTAAGCTAATCTACCTCGTTTTATTAAATTTCATTTGTTACATTCCCCTTTCTATTTTTTACAGGTGCTTCGACTTTTATGAGAAACAACTTTTTTTTTTTCTTTTTTTTCCCATATCGCTTCAATACTTTCACATGTCTGACTCCAGTCTGACAAAGCTGAATAAAACTCAAGATTTTTCACTACTTAATAATGATTTTCACAGTCACAAGTATTTTTAAACTCCCTAATTTTTCTTTTGCTCTCCTGATTTTTCTGCCCAGGACAGTGCCTTTGCACTAACCCTTGACTTTTCAGTATGCTGAAGTCTTGATTGTCGGTCTTTTGACTATTCATTTTTTACACCTCGTGTACACCATTAAAAGCTCCATTACAGCTCAATCTCACTATTATTTTCTCTATTGCCAACAACATCAGCATTTTACCTTTCACTTTGTTTTCCTGATGATGAGTGGTTTCTACACTCGAAACATGTCAATTTGAATTATTATGAATTATTCTAGGTTCGCCTAGTTATTCTAATAAAAAATTGTGGAGAAAGACATTGTGCTTTTCTTTTTTCAATAGGTACTATACAGCGTGTATTCGGAAGTTCTTACCAAATGGGAAACTTTTTTATTAATAATTTTACGAAAAAAAATTATTCTTTATAAAAAGCTCTGCATGGTCTAAAACCTAAAATGTGATTTTTCCCAAGAGTAAAGTACCTTTATTTTTGACATTATCAAAAATTGTAATTAAAAAAAGTTTATCAGAACTAAAAACCACGTCTAAATATGCAATAACACGCATTAAATTAATTAAATAATTAAAAAAATTAAATAATTAATAATAAATCAATAAAATAAACCTCGTATATGACTGGAAAATTTCGATATTTGATGGTTGCATTTTAGGTTTTAGACCATGCAGAGCTTTTTATGAAGAATAACTTTTTTTCGTAAAATGAATAATAAAAAAGTTTTCCATTTGGTAAGAACTTCCGTAAGTATTATTCGAAATATTCCACACTAGTGTAGAAACTGAAATTATAATTTTGACATGATAGAATGATAAAAATATTAGGTTGTGAATATAGTAATGAAATTTGAACGCGTTCTTACCTGTTTAGTGAACATATTACCTACACCCTACAATAGAACTAAACAATATTACAAGACAATATCGGGTCTGTAAAGTAAGTAACTGATTCAGTGCCAGATTTTTCATTTTACAAGTAAAGCGCGCGAAAGTACGTTAACTATGAGTGGGGGGGGGGGGGGGGGCGAGATTCGAGATTCCCCTACCTAAGGCCGCCACTGATTTTTGAATCAAAATTATTTTAGCTCATCAAATTATGAAATTAATAATCTTACTCTTTTCGCACCCTCAATAATTAATGCACGACACATTTTTCAAGAAATTAGAAATTTATAATCTACCCTAACCTAAAACGTATAATTTTACTGTTGACTTTCCTAAAAACGTCGAACCCAGGGGCAACATGCCTCCGTGTCGTCTCGTCAACCGGCTAAGTGGAGAGTGAGACTACAAGATGCGATAATAATGAAACAGATAAAGACGCCCACGCAGCTGAGACGTTATAATTAATTGAATATTAGAGACGTGGAGGAATGTGTTAAAAACATTTCGTAAAATTTCTATTATGTTTCAAAGCTGTGTTAATTTTATTATTATAGTACCTATTATATACTACCGTGCGAGCAAAAATTATTTGCATCAAAGAGGGCTTGGATTAAAAAACGTAGAGTTTGGTTTAGATTAAAATGATATGGGGACGATATATCTAACCAAATCTAGGTTAAAATTGTGTCGAATTCATATTATGGCATGATATTCCAAACATGAGTAATAAAATAAGTAGACAAATACAAATTTATTTTTGTTGTTTACAAAATTAACAAAGTAAGAATATACAGAAAGAAAAAGAAAAATAATTACATACATTTCTTTCCAATAAATTTTGGGTAAACCATTGAGAGTAATTCCTGCGTCTTTCAAAATCTGCGGCTTGTATTTCTTGGAATACTTGCACTTTATAAAGAAATAAATTTAGCTGCTTCCTAAGAATAGTCCTGCATGTTCCATAAGATCTTATTCCCACTTCTTGGCATATAGGCGTCTAATACAATTTGTTGGCGTATTTTGCATTATTTCACAAACGTTTGCAACAAATTATTCTGTTCTTACAGATGGTCTTCCTGCTCCTTTTTTGTGTTGTATAAAACCTGTTTCCCTAAACAGAGCCACGGTTTTTTTCAGGCAATGATAAAAATCCCCAGCAATAAAAGCAACGTTAGGAAAATGTTCGTGAAAATCGTCCATGCTCAAACCCGGATTGTATTGCCACTCATCATTTACTCTAACCCGGTTTCGAAAATACGCTTCAACCATGAATGTTTTGTGCTTTTCCGCGTAAAGCCCATTGTGTGAATTGTTCAAGAAATTGGAAAAATTAGCGATGAATCAAATTACTTGTAACGAATGTCAAATATGACGGAATAACTGATTGATTGTTAATTCAGGTAGTTACTGACACGGACACCTAACAGGTATTAAGCTCTACGGCTAAGCATTACGTCCTGAGATGCAAGGCCCTCTTTTTTGATGCAAATAATTTTTGCTCGCACGGTATTTACAAAAATTTGATGACACTTCAGCTAAAAATATATAAAATATTTTAGATTTTTTTTTTGTTTCAGGTTTCCCGCTAGTTCAAAACTCGGGTTTCAACGCCCCCCTTCCATAGCACCAATCACAGCACATTTGCAGTTTTTTCCACAGCACAACCAATCACAATCGACGAACAAAATCCCAACAAACATTCCTCGATTTATGACGTTTAAAAGTTTCGAATAAAAAACACATCTCCCATAAATTTTACCTATTATTTCTTCGGCCTACCGTCACTTTTTTCAATCCCTTTGCATCGTGGTTATTATAAAACAGAGATTTTCCCTCTTCCTTGTTCTAATAATTAATTTCTTGATTACCACCATTTGTGTCTTTTTAATACAATGTTAGCAATACCATCTTCATCCAACATGCCGAACCCCCTTGAGAATTCGCAAGCCCAGGGAGATACTGGGCCAGTCACTCTGATACCACCTTCTCCTGGAGGACAACCTCAAGTTATGCAGTTTAGCCTTCAGGGTAAGTTTATGTAAAACATTTTTAGAAAAAAGTCACGTCCAGATGTTATATTATACAAGTTGTCAGTTGTCATTGTATCTAACCCAAAAGAAGGTAGAAGCCAAACTTACTGAACCGTTAGCAAAAATTAAATTACATTATATAATATGCAATAATAATATTAATATAAAGGAAGGTAAAAATATTAATAATTTTTGATAAACATTTAAAATGGGATTTACATACAGTATCAAGTCTGGAAACGGCTTAATAACATCACAATTTACTGGCCGATTTAAACCAAATTTGGTACAGTTGTGTAAGAGGATCTAACGCACCGAATGACTATATTGGCGTTGTTGCCAGCTTTTTAGTTTGTCTGGAATTCGAACGAATTTTATATTTTTAAATATAACACCCAGTATATTTTTACATTTTTAAATTCCACATAAAATTATAGTTATTTTTTATTAAACGCATTATTAGTCTATACTTCATAGTTTCCGAGATATTGACTCTCGAAAAGTGACATTTTTGAACTTTGACAGCTTATAACTTTCTAACAGTACGTCTTAGAGCAAAACGGCTTACATGTCCCTATCTTCAATTTTTATTATCTTCCCAAAAAAATCAACTTCCGGTTAAACCGGATGTAACTTGAAAGCAGGAAATATAGTTGTTCCGGTTTAACTGGAAGTTGATTTTTTTTGGGAAGATAATAAAAATTGAAGATAGGGACATGTAAGCCGTTTTGCTCTAAGACGTACTGTTAGAAAGTTATAAGCTGTCAAAGTTTAAAAATGTCACTTTTCGAGAGTCAATATCTCGGAAACTATGAAGTATAGACTAATAATGCATTTAATAAAAAATAATTATAATTTTATGTGAAATTTAAAAATGTAAAAATATACTGGGTGTTATATTTAAAAATATAAAGAGAACAGCTCGACGAAGGGTTAGAGAAATCTCTGAATTACGCTGTCATCCAGCAGCTAAAAAGCCATTTTTAACTACCGAAAATAAGGAACAACGGGTCGGTTTTTCGTTACAGTATTACTTGGAACCTCTAGTTTTCTGGGAAAAGGTAATATTTACAGACGAGAAAGTGTTTCAGTCTTGCTACAACGGAAGACTAAGAGTATATAGGCCTCCAAGAACTCGATTCGATGAAAGATTTACCCAAAAGGATCGAAATAGTGGTCGATTTTCTGTAAACGTCTGGGCATGGATGAGTGCTCAAGGATTTGGTGTGCGTCACTTTATTGAAGGGCGATATAATACAGAGGTATACATAAATATTTTACAAAATACCACGTTACCTTCTGTATTAGAACGATTTCCAGGAAGGGATTTTAAAATTGAATACTATCAGGGAATGGTAATGTTGATGGGAGGAATCGAATTCAATAAAAAAAAATAGTAGTGTATTTTGAAAAAAAAAACATTCCTTGAGTTACAGAAAAAACTAAAAATCTGACAACGTCGCAATTGTCAATTCAATTTTTTAAGTTATCCACCTGTACTAAATTTCATTGATTTAGCCTTGGTAGTTTTGAAGAAAATTAGCCGTTCCGGTTATTTCAACTAACCCTGTATATTTTTAAACATAAAAATATAATAAATTATATTAATCACACACATGAAACTCGTCATAAAAATACTATTACATATAAAAATAGAATAAACAAAACAATAGATGTTATTACTAACATTCAATTAAATCTAGATACCAAAAAAAAAAATGCGGCATTTTATGTCTAGACTTGTGTAAAGCCTTTGATACTGTAAGTAAACCATGATATATTATTAGTTAAATTATTTGATATAGGAATAAGAGGAAAAATTTATCGTTGGTTTGAAAGTTATATAAAAGATAGAAAACAATGCGTTAAAATAGGAAGTAATATTAGTTCCTATCAAACAATTAGATGTGGAGTACCACAAGGTTCTATTCTAGGACCCACATTCTTTCTTATTTATATCAATTCTGTTTCAAAATTAAAATTATATGGACAAATTAAACTTTTCGCCGACGACACAACAATTATTTATTATGCTAAAAATATTAGGGACATCAAATTAAATATCAAAAAAAATTTAAAAATTATATTTGACTGGTTGCAATCTTACAAATTAACTTTAAATTTTAATAAATCATCATTTATGTACATTGACAAACAAAGACTAGATATGGAAAAGCAACCAATAATATTTAATGGGGAAAATATTAATTACAAAGATAACATAAAATTTTTAGGATTATATATTGATCAAAATTTAAGCTGGAGAAAACACGTAGAACTTATTCGAACTTACATTTCTCCGTTAATTGGGATATTCTTTAAAATTCGTCACTGTATATCTTTAAATTGTTTAAAAAATATTTATCATGCATTAGTACATTCAAAAATTCAGTATCTTATTTCTATTTGGGGTTCAGCCAATTCAATAGTACTAAACCCTTTATAGTTATTTTCCTAACAAGTGCGCAAAGTGATACTTTTCCGCACGCAAGTACAGTTGGACGAACGACGCGAAGCGGAGTTCGGATAAGTTCTTGCGTGCGGAAAAGCACTTTGCGCACTTGTTAGGAACAACATTTTTCCTACGAGCTTCATATCAGATAACAACAAAAATAAAAATATGATAATTTATTTAATAATTTTTAATTCGACTTTAAAGAAAGAACTATAATATACTTACAACTAAAAATTACATAACAAAAAAAAAGAATAGAAAATTAAAAAATTACATAACAATAAAAAAAATAATAGGAAACTTAATTATTTGTTTATAACATTTATATTTATCGTCAGAGCTGCTCATTTTAACAGTGTTTATATATATTCCCTACCAAGGAGATTTTTGAATAGTTTTACTTTTCCGCACCCAGTGCGGATAAAAGTCTTATCCGCACTAGTGCGGAAAAGTGTAACTTTGCACACAAAAATGCGTGCGCAAAGTACTACTTTGCGCACGCTCGTAGGAAAAAGAAATTACAAAATTAAATTATTAAATGTATTCATAGATTGCCGCACTTAGAACCAACAACAAATTTATACAAACCGAATAAATACCTAGATATAAATAATTTATATAATTTAAAAATTTGCATATTTATTCATTCTTTACTTTTAAAACAAAAAATGTCTAACATAACGTTTACAAAAGTTCATGATATTCATAGACATGATACTAGACAAACTAATTTTTTAAAAACTATTAAAATAAATAGTAACTTTGGAAAACGGTCATTGTTATAATAATATAATGGATTAATATTATATAATATTTTACCGGAAAATATTAAAACATTAAAAAAACTACCATTATTTAAATTTCATTTAAAAAAATATTTCCTAGTATAAATTTTTTTCTTAACGCGTTAATCATACTTTATAATATAAAACGAATTATTTTTTTTAACTGCCTTTTTTTTATATATATATCTACCTATTAAGTTAGAGTAATAATTGTTAGTTATTTTTATATACTTATCCCTGTAATAAACTTGTAAAGTTGGTTGGGAATAAAGTAATAAAGTAAAAAAAGTAAACATAGCACACAAACATTTTTTAAACATCAATCCATATATTGTTGATATGATACCACAGTCAATTAAAATAATTAAATCGTTAAATAATTATAAAAATAAAATTAAAAATTGGATATTATCTAATCCAAGAAATGTATTCAATAACGTCATTAATAAATAATGAATAAAATAAATAAATATATATATTATATACATAACGTATTGTATCTTCGTATACTATAAGTAGTGATATAAAATATACCAATAAAATATTGTCATATTCCTTTTATATTATAATCTAGTTGTGCCTGAATTATCAAATATATTCTTGACAAAAATATCATATTATTTAACTCAAAACAAGTATTTTACTTCTGAGTTCGGAATTGATAGTTTATACAACAAAAATTATATATTAGCATTAAATGTCAAAAAATATTTGAATAAACTTTTTTTATTATTGTTATCTATTATTAGTAATAAAAATTACAAAGTCATGTTTTTAATCTCACTTGCAGGTTCCAGACCGCGTTCGCAGTTCCAAAACAGGCCCCTAGACTTCCGCACTCAGTTCGTTATCAATCCACCGACAACAACCAATGGACAAGCTTGGCAGTTTGGCCCTTCCGATCCGCAAGGGCCAATGGGACAGTCGGGGCAATCGGTAGGACAACTAGGGCAAACTGGCCTTTCGGTGCTTACTGGACTGGACAGGCCGAACTGTCTGGATATGCAGCCATCGACGTCTGGGCCAGCTCAAGACTCGCCCGGACTCCAAGCCAGCCCGCAATCGACTTCTGCGCTGGATGGTTTCGGACCTAGTTTTCTTCAAGGGTTTTTTACGGTCAGTTAAATAAGTTATATATGTACCTATTATAGAAACTAAAGTGGGTGAAGCTTGCACTAGCGCCAGCAAGGACAAATAACCTTGGCAACGTAAAAAAAACAGCAACAAAGTACAGGTCTGTCTTCGATACGTTGGGGGTGACGTGGGAACATTCTATCTCTTTCTAACAAATGTGTTTAGCAATTACTCTCTGCCATCGGTCACCCCGTGTTCATGAACTGAATATATTATTTAAAAGCTTTTGTAAACATTCAGTTTGCAACTCTGAATGATGTCAAAGACTGGAGCTAAAGTATAGTAATAGTAAGCAATGGTCACTGTGCTGTGTTTTAGTGTTAGTCACTGAGTATTTTGGTAGTATAAGCTCATCTCCCTTGTCTATGACTGAAGCTCACAACTGACACGTATGAAATACGAATTGTGCTTTCTGTTTATTTCGCCTTTAAATTTTTTTAATAAAATCAATTTTTTAATTTTTGTTGGTAAATAATCGTTTAAATAAAAACAAATATTTGACATTTTTTTGTCCTATGAACTTATTTATTTTAGGTTTTATGGTTATTTCATTTTTATGACGTGTATTATGATTATGGTTTTTAAATTGTATAAGGTTTTTATTTTTAAATATATATATTAAGATGTTATAAATGTAAAGTTGTTTTATGTTCAACTTTTTTGTTTCTGAATATAATTCTTTTGAAGGATAAAGATAATCTTTATTGAATATAATTTTTAGAAACCTTTTTTGTAATATTTTTAATTTTTGAACTAAAGTTCTATTTATTCCTCCCCAACCTAAAATTCCGTAATTTAAATTAGTTTTAACTAACGCGCAATATAATATTTCAGTGTCTTACATTTAAATAATTTTTATGTTTTTAAAAATCGGTAGCAAACTTCTTAATTTTTTAATTAAATATTCTAAGTGAAAATTCCAATTTAATTTACTGTCAAAAATAATTCGTAAATATTTTATTTTATTAACTTTAAAAATTTAAATGTCTTCATTTATTTGAATACATTTCATATTTCGTGGTAGGTTATTTAGATTTAAAGTAAAAGGAATATAATTTGTTTTATTTTATTTTATTTTTTTTATGATCGAGCACAAGCACTATAGGAAAAATCCTTAAGGCGCTCTGGGAGCGGTGCGTGTGCGAAGAAAGCGATTCACGTTTTTCTTGAATCGTTGGAGGTTATATTCGGTTGGAAACACGGTCTCAGAAAGGCCGTTCCACAAAGATGACGTCCTCCAAATGAAAGAGTTCTGAAACAATGATGTTCGGGGTGTACTAAGTTGAACCACATAGGGATGGGCGGCAGTGGTTCGTCGTGTGTTTCTGCTTTGCATTACTCTAGGTGGAATCGAGCGGGCAATATCTGTCGAACACTTGCCATGGAAATATCTGTAGAAGAAAGTCAAATCACCAACCTGTCTTCGATGTTCTAAGCTGTCGAGGTTCTTAGTCAGCTCGTGGTCGCCGATTAGACGAACGGCTCTCCTTTGGATGGAATCCAACAACCGAAGGGTATGCTTCGGTGCAGATCTCCAGATATGAGAGCAGTATTCCAGTGATGGTCGAATCTGGGCTTTATAGAGTGTCAAAAGTTGTTGAGGTGTATACAACTTTTTGGTACGGAAAAGTATACCGAGCTTCTGAGAAGCTGCCTTGGCGATTGCCACAACGTGATTATGCCAAGACATATTTCCTCCCAGGTTGACACCCAGCAAATTAATAGACGAAGTCAGTGGAATTGCGTGTCCTACCATAACGATATCGGGTTCTGCAATGTTTTATTAAAATTAATTGTTAACAAATTGTTATCAAACCAATTTTTTAATAATTTTAAAATCTTTTTTAATTTTATTATTTAAATTTGTACCGGTATAAAAAATTGTATTATCATCTGCAAAACTATGAATTTGTCCATCGCAATTTATACTAAATAAATCGTTAATATAAATATTAAAAAATAATGATCCTAAAATTGTTCCAGAGGAACACCTTACTTAAATACTTTTGGATAGCTTTTTTCTTTATCTATTTGAACATAAGTTGGTCTATTTTTCAGATAATTTTTAACTAATTTTAATTGCTTTCCTCTGAATCCAATATTTTCAAACTTTTTTAACAGTAAATTATGGCTAACTGTATCAAAGGTTTTTGCTAAATCTAGAAAAATAATAATAAAAAAAATAATAATAAAACAAGGTTTTTTATTATCTAGTGTTATATATTTGTTTTGTTAGATAGCAAATAGTATTAAACACTTTACAACTCGATATATTTTTATTTCAGTATTGTTCCAACTGTCATCAGGACAACAAGGCGTACGCGAAGTGTTACGAGTGCAACGAATACCTTTGCGCCACGTGCATCGAGGCTCACGAACGAGTACGAGTCACTAGGTCTCACCACATCTACAATTTCAATTCTCTTGCCAATAGATTATCCCCAACTTTAACAGGAGGTAAGTACCAACGTAAGCTCTTTTTCAGGTTTAACCGATGCTGGTAATTCTTTTTAACATGTGGTAGCACAGGTTGGGGGTCTCCTACCTATAATATAAAAAAATAAATAACATAATATAATTTAATCCATATTTATTTACACAGGACTACCTCAACCGAATTCCCAAACAACAAACCAATTCGAGCCGATCAATAACCTTTCGCAGCCCGGCCCGAGCGGCTTTAATCCTCCGAGTTCGAGAGTGGTCGGGGCGGGCCGACGGTCGCCCGGTAATTCGTCCAACTTATCCAACATATCGAGCACGTCCACCGCTAATTCGTCCAACACGTTCGGTAGTTCCCCAGGTAACTCGATAGACAATCTGCTTAACGCTGCCAGTAGAAGGACATCGCTGGAATTGTCTCCACCCAATCAAGTAAGCCTATACTATTGCTTTGTATTTTCTAAAAAATATTTCTTAAAAATTTTGTATCTACGTAATTTTTTACTAGCACCAGCTTCTAGCTAGGTACGTTCTTTCTGATACCTAACTTTAAAGTAACTTTTCGTTCTAGATGCACACCGTCGCTTTGAGCGACTCAGAAATCATGACCCTAGGGCGCATCCTGAACCACACTTCCTCCGGCTTCTCCATAAGTCCTCCTCCCACCTCCAATCCTCCTGTTGCACCTTCACCGCCCTCCGCACGCGCTTCCTCCATCACTCCCTCGCTATCCGGCACCATACCTGCAATCGGATCTCCATCGGCCAGCCAAGCGGGTACTTCGAATGATTCGGGTACTTCATCGACCAATCAAGAATCGGCATCGACCAATGGTCAAGGCGATTCTGGAGATGCAACCAATGACAGCATGGCACTCGCTGCGTCCGAGTTTGATTTGCCTCCGTGCGCTCGTCATCAGATGCCGTACAGGTTCTTCTGTAATAGTTGCATGGTGCCCGTGTGCAATTCTTGCTTGCAACAGGGTCATACTGGTAATTCTCAATTTTACACTTAACAAAAACATTATTAATTTAAGTAAATAAAAAAAAATAAACTTCTTACAAATATTATCTTTACTTATGAACTGATTTAAATTGCTTAATTTTCTTCCCCTATTTTTAGATCATCCCTTGCTGCATATATCAGAGGGTCTTACTAGAGTTCGTCAGATGTCTGAGGAACTAAACAACGAAATCCGTCAAATGAATTTAGGGTTAAGAAATGCGTTAGATGGCCTACAGCGCATGTGCGAGGGAATTGATGTAAAAGCTAACCAGGTTGCTGTTGACGTCAAATCAATTATTAAAAAGTACGTAATTGAGCATTCATCTAACTACAGTAGAGAATCTAAACACATAGTTTCGGTTTTTGTTATAATATTTCACTTAACTACTTTTGAAAACATTTTAATTTCTAGATTTATTGCTGCTTTTGAAGCACGAGAGCAAGACGTCTTAAGAAGAGTAGAACAAGCACGTCAAATTAAAATAAGACTGATCAGTTACCAGATGGAGAATATCCGTCTTCACTACTCCAAGTAAGTAATCGAAATATTAACTATGTTCTTTTGCTGATTTGAAAAGCCCTACTTAACACAACATTTATCTTTTAAGGTTAGCCCGCGCATCAGACCTTATAAACGACCCCAATAAATTTTCAACCGATTTTGAGATCATGGTTGCCAATCATCAAGCTTTTAGAGAACTAAGACAGGCTAAAAATTTGGGTAAGGATTGATAAATTTCCTGTCTTGGCTTTTTGGTATACCTACCAACATTATTTTATAATTATTTTTACTGATTCTTAGGTCCGAATATCTACCCTTGCGAAGACGACGGATTTATGTTTGTACCTCCTAACGAAAGCTATTTGCAGAGTGTTGCTCATATGGGACACCTTCATATTTCTTCATCACCGCTAACCAATGCCATAAGGCTCTATAGGCAACCCCTGTTATACATGAATCGCCCGAGTAAGTTTTTTAAATTTAAAAAAGTAAGCCAAAAATACCCATACTCATACCGGTCCAACTTTTAGTGGCTTGCTAAGAAAAACCAGGCAAGATATAAAAATGCACACTATCGTAATGAGGAAAATGTATTTTACTTTCAAAATACACATTTATAATGGGGACTGTAGGAATTGTAGTAATTACAGTCTTTGGTTTGCATTATATATGACTTGGTATATTTTTAGCCGACCTTGCTGAACTTCCACTTCCTGCTGCAAAATCCCGTCCTATTTACGGATGTCCTGAAATTGTAGCTGTCAAGGATTTTGGCAAAACCCCAAAAAAGGTCTGGGGAAAGCCTGGTCCGGGCAACGGTGATTTCTGTCGTCCCTGGGGCATCACTATGAATCGCTTTGGACAAATAATCATTTCAGACAGAAGTAATAACAGAATTCAGGTATGTGTATCAATATTTTCTGTTCCCAACAAGTTAGTGTGTACTGTCACTTGAAAATTTGGTTACCCAAGTATATTATTTACTATTATTGTAAAAAATATGTACTAACAAACATTTCAAGTTACCTTGTGGCAAGCAGAAGCAGAGCATTAGTATTATGGGAATTGTTTTTACGTTACATACATTACTCTGGTTAAAACTTTAGAGAACTCTTCTTTTGGTAAAAATACTATAATAATTAAGTTACCTTTTTTCTAGGTCTTTGATTCGGAAGGCAAATATCTTTTCCACTTCGGATCACACGGGAAAGGTTTCGGTCAGTTTGATAGACCAGCTTCGATCGCAGTCAATCCTAACGATGATATAGTTGTGACAGATAAGGACAACCATAGGGTGCAAGTTTTTAATCGACATGGAGAGTTTTTGTTAACTTTCGGGGAAAAAGGTTAGAACTCTAGTGACAAACAAAGGTTGGCGATTAAACGAAAATAGGGCTACCGATATTAGCGTATAAGTTCTATTAATCGCTGACAAATAATTAATGGTTTACATTTATAGCATTCTAAATTTACTATTATTTTTGTCGTTTTGCCTAATCTTTTACATAAATTCAATATTAAATGCAGTTTAATGCGTTTTATTGATTATATGTCTTTATTACTTACTTACTCGTTTCTTCAGTATTAATAATATAATGAGACCAGCACAGCCTTTGTCCTTTGCTTTTTGCCCGAAGAAAGGGAAAACGTTTTTAAAAAGAGGCTATTATAAAGCTAATAAACCCTTTCAGGATCCCAAATCGGCCAGTTCCTCTACCCATGGGATGTGGCAATCGACTCCATGGGCAACATCCTGATATCCGACACGCGCAACCACAGAATCCAGCTATTTAAGTGGAATGGAATATTCATCGCCAAATGGGGCGGAGATGGATTCGGGAGCGTATCAAGATTATTCGATTCTCCACGAGGAGTAACGTTTGACCCGAATGGAAATATTTTGGTTACCGATTTTAATTTGCACAAGGTTGTGATGATTGAGAGGTTGACGGGTAGAGTGAGGTAAGTTAAAAATAAATAACTTTTTAGTAAAACATTGTGGCTTAAAGTTCGGAAGTCGAATTAAAATTGGAAATTAGCTCATCGAACATATTTATAGTGACAATGCATAATGAGAACGGATTAACACAAAATTATATGTATATTTCAAGACATTTATTTCTTTTTAGAATTATTGGTCGTGAAGGGAGTGAAAGAGGTCAATTCAATCGTCCTCAGGGTATCTGCTGTGATGACAGAGGTTGGTTTATTGTTGCCGATTCCAGGAATTATCGCTACCAAGTAAGTGAACGCACAGCATACATTTACTTACACAACCTAACCAAGCAACATTGACTGTGACATAAATGGTTTTGACAGACATTATTTACTCACAATCCAAGTTGGGTGGTTCAACTGATTCAATCAAGAATTTAGCCAACCTAGTACTTTGTGAGAAAATAGTGTGTACTAATGTCGTTTATGTCACAAACTTGTCTGATTAACTAACTAGTGGTAAAAAGCTTTGTGCAATCTAACAATTATGTTTTTTTAATTCAGTTTTTTTGGACAATTTTTTATGTAATGTAATTTTTCGCATTTTATACAGTAATGCACTAGATTAATGACCTCAAAATCGTACAGTAATGGGTCACTTTACAGCATAGCAACCATTACTGCATAAAACGTCAATGTCATTCAAAACACAATTTTACATATTATATGTTTCTCGTATCTTTCCTTGGATTTTACTGGAAGCAAACTTCAAGAAGCTTCGCGAGCCGCATTCAGGATATCTTCCAAGTCGTTTTCATTAGCCATTTCCATAATTCTTGTGAAATTCACTCTTCAAATATGATTTTATTTGGATGCTGTCAATAGTCATCAAAACACAAAAAAAATCTTGTTTATATTGCTAAGTTACCGAGAAGTCATACTACTAAGTTTTTGTAGATTTTCTTCAGTAACTATTCTTTTTAGAGTTTAATATGAAATGCAAAATAGTTAATTACCTGCTTACAAAATGCGAAAAAATAGTATACGCACCTCGTCAGAAAAGTGATTTTACTTGACTCGCTCCGGATTCAAACTAACCATACTCGTCAAGTAAAGTTCCACTTTTCTAAACTTGATACGTAATGTACTATTAACATTGTTAATTATAATCAGTTTGATCAAAAAATGCATGTCTATATTTTACCGGATTAACAGTTATAATAATTTTTTGTCTAGGTTTTTAATGAGAGAGGTGAATTCATGTGGATGGTAGGCAAACACGGTAAAGAAGATCCAGGGGAATTTGACAGACCTAGTGATATGTGCATCGACCCTGAAGGTCATATACACCTTATGGATTTCGGCAACGACCGAATACAGGTGTTTTAGCTAAAGCTAAGAGAAAAAGACAGTATACAAGTGAACTTCTGAATCAGGTGCAAAAATACAACGCATCTTGATATTACTGGAAGTTTAGAATGCAGACGTGGCTAATAAAGACAAGCCATAAATAAGCAAATCTAATGTTAACTTTGGACATTACGGTGTCCATGTTTTTGAACGTTTGCTCGCCTATATATTTTATAATAAAATTGAATCATCTCTCACAAATGGCAAATATGATGTATAAAGAAGCTTTCTTATAGAAAGAAATAATTTAGAAAACCATTATGAAATGCTAAAAGAGACCGTGAATGTTACTAAATATGTTAATGTTGCGAATTCAATTTTAAAGAAGGATTTTAAAATGTTACTTTCGACTTTAATACTAAAGACGAGTAACTCGCTTTATATTAAAGAAAAAAATTACCATAATTTAGAAAAGAAAGCAGGGAATTTCGAAACCTAACCAATGTGATTTAACTTAGTGCACAAATAACTTTGGTAAAAATTAAAATGGAAATCCTATTTGTAACTTCAAAATATCTAATACTTAGGTCTATATTTCTAAAATAACTTTTTACAAATGACCACTCCATTTATTTAAAACTTTATACGTTATAGGTTTTTGGGTGGTAAAAACAATAGCATTTTTGCAAATCCAACCGACATAAAAATAATTAATGAAAATCCCTTTTTAAAAAAGTACAAAAGAACACATCGGTTTATAAATATGTTATGTTAAAAAACAATCCATTTTAATTTTTAGCATTGTTGCATATCTAAATAATTATTATAGAACGTTACAAAATATTATAGTACGTTTGGTGCCATATAATTTTTAAGAAAAATATTACATTTTGCATTGGCAATAAAATGTTGGTGTACAACTGTTTCTTTTAATATTGAAAATGTTTAAAATAACTAGCTCTATAGTGACGACGACGCAAAATGCATTTATTATGCTCTAATATTTTTATAGAACTCAGTTTATATAATATGCTTAGTAACCAATCGATTTTAAGCAAATGTTTTACAGACATGTTTTTATATTTGGTGTTTAGAAAAAAATAAGTGACGGCTAGGCCGTGTTTATCACTCATGTTTTTTATTTTAGTTTTGTTGTGCTTAAGATCTGCCTGTGTAGTGAGAGAGTGCCACCGGTGATACTGGAAGAATATTAGGATTAATAATGATTTTTACTATAATCATTTATAATATAAACCGCGTTGGTGTAACGTTTCACATCACCTACTTAAATTTAAACTATTTCTATTTATCCCGCGCATTGTTACTTTCCCGGGCTTAGCGTGGGGCGCTATTATCAAATGCATGCATCCCATGGTAAATATTTTGACTGCCTTCGTCTTCGGATTAAAATTTTTAACGACAACTTTGAGTTCTTTAAGAACTAAAAGTATTGCCAACAGAAACTTCAATTCTTTCTATTCTTTTCGTGAAAATTTGGTGCTAATAAGATTATTTTTCCAGTATTACCATAAATACTGCCTATACCACAAAATGGAACATAAGCGCAACCTAGAGTAGTCTTGTAAAGACATTTTTAAAATGTTGAAATGTTGACCAGTGCAGTATATTACAAAAATTATTAGAAAGTGTGTTAAAGTCATCGGGTTGTGAAAAGATAAAGGCAGATTCTTAGCGGTTAGTATTGTTTTTAAATATTTTACAAGTATAAGTTTAGTAGTTTTATGTAGTTTAGTGTATACGCAATTCTTAAACGGCAATCGTAGCGTTTTAAGATTAGAATTTTGTGTAATTTTACAAATTACGAAGTTTATTTACGCTTATTTGGTCTCAACGAAGACATAGAATAATTTTAATCACCAAGACTGATAAAAAGAGGGTTACTATGTTGAGAAAAGAATTTTAAGTCTGTTTTTCGAGATATTTAAGGTTAGAAATTACCAAATTGTAACGGCAGACACAAATCTGCAGTAAAATGCAGTTTTAAATTTTTTTTAAAATCAAGATTTTTTCTAGGCTCCGCTTAACAAAATTATCAAAAAAAAGTATTATCAAGGAAAAACTTTCCTAGGTTCTTTTGTAAATTGCAATCGTAAACACAGAAAATAATAAGTGGCATAGTATCCTAACCTGTACGCCTTATTTTAGTAATACAGTATATTAGTTGTTGACGTCATTATTTGGTAATACTATAACCAAAAATACGAATGAATTAAATGATAAAATATAATACAAAGATAAAATATGGTAACCCTACGCAAACGAAGTCTGAAAAAGAGAGGGGATGGTTCCTATTTTTGAAAATATTTTCTATATTTTATTGGATGCAATGTTTACGTTGAGTGAGTGCTGTGCAGGGGCATTTGATGCCAAAAGTTATTTTTGGCAAGAGGAGTAATTAAGACTGATTAAATATACAGCGTGTGTTCTTCTTATAAAGGCTGATTTTTCACAAATATTTAATCTACCTCATTTTTAAGCCGTAGAGTAATATGTTAGATAGCGTTTTTAGGCAAAGCAATGTAAAGTTGCTTTCCGGAGTACAAAATAAAGTACAAATTAAATGTTAGTACAAATCGCAAGCCTTGGGAGGTTCTCAGGAATTTGTGTAATACTGTGTAATCGTAAAGACTATAGATTTTAAGACTGAAATGCATGGTAATATTTTTTTTTCGGTCAAATGGGGGAAAATGTGTTATTCGACCTCAAAATTAGATATTGCCTATTGAAATTTGTATGATACCTACTAGGCGGGGGCAAATTTTACAAATGAATGATGGTTTTTCTAATCGATTTTTTTAATAATAAAAATTAAAAAGAATTATATTAAAAAATATCTGTAACTTAAAACGTTATGAGTACCTACTTGAATAATAGGATTTCTTTTCCTACTCAATTCATTTTAATTCGATATTTACTATTTAATAACTACAAACCTAGACGGTAAAACGAATTCTGTCAAAAAAAAATCAAATGACGTAAGCGCCACGAGCCCTTGCAACAGACATATACGTTTCGAGCAAACAATAATCACGAAAATGGAAAATTTATAACCTTGCGCATGTGAATGAAGCGCAATACGCGTGGTCATGCGCACTGCAAATTTTCCATTTAACAAATGGGGAAAAAGAGTCCGGGCTTTAAAATTTAACTTACAAGAAATCGTAACAACGAAAATGGCGACGAGTCGGTTCTGGAGTGTATTTAGATGATGTCGCTAAAGAAGGAAACCCTAATAACAATAGGGTTGTGCGCATGCCCATCGTTAATGGACGTCGAGAGCTATGACCGGTCAGCCGTGCGTAGAAACGTTTTTTTTCACCTATAAAACTTACCTTTGGTTTGCGCACGAAATAAGCTGCAGCTACGGGTCTAAAAGTATATGTCTACCTATGTCCCTAACCCAGTAAAGTCCGTATCATATGGAATTTTTTTAATTAATAGCTCTGTTCGAAATTTGACTTTGGCGTCAAGTTCTGCTTCGATCGAGATGAAAATTAAGCAAAAAAATAGTAGTCACGTGATCCGCATTATCTATCAAATTTTAATTTTTTCCAAAAAATAATTCAAAAGTGGGGTTTATTTCTGAAAATATCGAAAAAAGTTATTAGATAAAGCTTTTTTAAATGCAGTTTCTAGCCCACATGCAAAATTTCAGCTGCATAAGATAATTTGGATTTTTTACCCATATTTTGTAAATTGCACCACTTTTGTAGAATAAGACTCAACGCAACCTACATAAAACTTCTTAGTTTTGACAATGCTTTATTTCAGATACATTTTCTTTAAAGTAGCGCCATATTAAATGTGTGTTTTTCTACACAATCAAAATTGGGCTGTTAAAATTTGGTCGCATGTGATGCAAAGTTTTTTTAGTTTTGACCCTGTATAAGGTAACTTCATAAAATAAGTATTTTTGGAACCGTAGTTTGTGTCTGAACGTTATACACCTTAATATTAAGACAAAAAAGGACACAGTGTCAACAGTAACGTGTTCATTAAGTGGAAATAGTTATTTACATTACTAGATGCGAAAGATAATTTTTTGGTGTGAGGTGGTTTTTGAATTGCCGAGGCAAAGCCGAGGTGATTTAATACCTCCGACCACCAAAAAAGGCTTTTGCATCGTGTAATGTATTAAATTTTTTCTACTACTGTTCTCTGATCAATATATTATTAAGTAATAAACTTTGATTTTATTCAAATTAAAATAAGTTTTTTTTTTCCACCTGTAAAATAATCCATGACAACTAGTTATTTGAGTATTGTTGACAACTAGTTATTTGAGTACTGTCAGAGTCTGTCAGTTCGATTTTTTTGTCCTGGCACCGAAAGTATTACTTTCGTAGCTAGCAACGGATAATATGCAGGTAAATGTAACATTTACTTTCGTTTTCTTTCGTGTAGCTAGGGCCCGAAAGTTAATTTATTTATACAGTAGTGGAAAAATAAATTCTAGTGGTGGGTAAATAATCAAAATTATCTTATGCAGCTGAAATTTTTCATGTGGGCTAGAAACTGCATTTAGAAAAACTTTTTCTAATAACTTTTTTAGATAGTTTCAGAAATAACCCAACTTTTCAATTATTTTTTGGAAAAAATGAAAATTTGACAGATACTTAATGCGAATCACGTTACTAGTGTTACTACTATTTTTTTGCTTAATTTTCATCTCGATCGAAGCAGAACTTGATGCCAAAGTCAAATTTCGAATAAAGTTATTAATAAAAAAAATCCCATATGATGCGGACTTTACTGGTCACACTGTATATTTAGGTGTTATTTTGTAGTCTCGACACTAAACTTAATGCTTCAACTCATAAATTAGAACGTACCTATCAATTAATTGAAAAAACCGATTATTTGGAAAAATCAATCATTCGACTAATCGATTATTTGGAAAAATCGATCGTAAAATTGAATCGAAAAAATCTATTAGGATTTTCCATAATCGTCCGGCCCTAGAATAGGTACACTCTAATGCTAATAAGAACTTTCGTAAAATAACTATATTCCAGAGGTCCATAAGGTGCTCCCCATTTTGATTGGTCGTTAATCTGTTGACTAAAAGTATGTCTTTAGGACATAGAAGCTCGTTCAATTTATTAGTACAATTTTGTTATTATTGCATGAAAACTGTGTGCATCAGTCAGATCGTTGACAGCAGTGTTCACACATTTGCGTTTTAAATTCGCGACCTCGGATTTGATTGATCTATAATTTTAATCAATGCCATACGCGTGTTCAATTAACCAGAGTCGATTATTTAATCGCAATTTTGTTAAACCGCAAGTTCGTGAACCTTGCTTAATAAATCTACCTCAATGAGTACAAAAATTAAATAGTTTATTTCTTCTGCTAGGCATTTTAAGTATAATATACTACCCTGTCCATTATTGAGTAAGATGATAGAAACCAATTTTACACCGGGCACATTTTATACAATGTACATTTTATGACATTAGAAAAAGTTAGGTTACGAGTAAATTTCAATGCTACGACAGAAAAGACAATGGTTTGTCTGCCATTGCACAGAGGAATAATAGGTAAAAGATGAAAGCGTTTTAAATTATTTTTGGCACAAATGTGATTCAATGTTTAAAGGCAGACAACCAACAATACACTTACATTAACAAAACATCAATTTGCCTAAATTTTAAAAATTATAGTGTTCCTTTTTTGTCAATAAATATATTAGTCTGTATCTGTCAAATGCAAAATGCCGAATATGACGGATTGAAGGATAAAGATAAACTTAATTCCTTCCCCCCCAAAATTGTGACTAATGTAATTGAACATGACAAATGCCTCAATGTCTATGTTGCTGTGTAATTTCGTCCGTGGATTGACCAATACAATGAGTTTTTGTTAGATTGTTTTTTCTGTCATCTTTCTCAACATAAAATTGACAGACCATGAACAGTAGTGGCGTTACCTTAGATTTGTCAGGTTTGCGCAACCCCTAAAAATACAACTAAAAACAAATAAAATATAAAAAGACTGTATATCAAAATGCTTATATTAGAGCTGGGCTAATTCGTTCTTTGTAATGATTCATGAACTAGTTCCCGCGAACTACGCATCGTGCCGAACGGTTTTGAACGCTGTCGATCCGTCGGTGTGCGATGACGTCGGTATTTTTATTTTTCTTGCTCTATATGGAAGGGTCAAAAATAAAAGTTAATGGAAAAGCACGTTGCACGTTTTGTTTATAAATTAAGTTAGAAAGCCCGTTGCAAATTGTAATCCTGAAATTATATAGTGTGAGTTGTAACTTGGAATAAATTCAGTAAATCCAGTACAATTTTTATTTTTGGAAAAATGCTCCAACACGGGTATTAACATTTTAAGTTGTGGTATTTTAAAAAATATATATTTATACAGTGTGTCCCAAATTAGAGCAATAATTACGATATCGATGTTGTATTATAAGATGTTAAACAAACAAAAATTAATTTAATTGAAAAATAAATTGGAACACACTGTATCTACACTCCCGTGTAAAAAAACAGGCATCATAAAATTTGGATTAAGTTTAGAGCCTTATAACTTTTTTATTTTTACTCCGATTTAAGTGATTTTTTAGAGAGCTCTAGATACATTTATTAGTTTTAACATGCCTATACAAATTTTAAGAGAAATTGGTTTTTGGACATATTATACAAGGATAATCGAAAAGTTTTTTTTTGCCTAGTGTCAAAACACCCTGTGGAATAATTAGGAAGCAAAATTACTTCAAAATATCAGTTTCCATTAGCCGCAAATTTTCTTTGCATTTTGTTTTTTGGTTCATGTCAATACGTGCATTTTTGTTCTCACCCAACACCCAAACGCAAAACGATCTTGATGTCAATAATTTAAATTTTTCCATAGTTTTCTCATTGCCATTGCATTCAAAATAAAATAGACTATTAAAATGCAAGAAAACAAAATGTTATTGTAATTAATAATCAAGATTTAATAAACAAATAAATTTACGAAAAAGGTGCGTATACCTAAGATTTAAAAAATAACATGTTCGCAAAACAATCTTAACAGGTACCAACAACAACAACTTGTTTACTTAAACACATCTCAATAATTTCTATTGCCTCCTCTAGCCCTTACTACTGCCTGTAACGTCGGTTCATGCCATCAATTAGCCCGCGAATATCATCATGGGTAATATTCCTCCATTTTTGACCCTTATGACGCGGCAGTAATTTAGGTCCGGTTGCTGATCTGGGTGACTTTAAATTACCTTCGTGTAATCTTCGAGGAACTGTCCAAGAACTGACATTTTTCATTCGAACCTCTCGAAGTTGGTTTTTCGCCTGTACTGACGTCAAACGACGATTCCGAGGAATTTTAAGTACAAAAAAATCGGTATTAATAGTTTGCAAAAACGTCACTTTTAAAAATGCTGATAATTTAAAACTATAAAACACTGAAACCCTGAAATTTGGTAAATAGTTAACTAATACCATAGGGCTCTTTGCCCTAGTCCCAAATCTTAGTTGCAATATACAGGGTGGTTGAAAAATACACTTATTCTGGTAACTTGAAAAAGTGACCATAAGTCCTTTTTTTTCAAATGTAACACCCTGTATATTATTACGGATTTGAATAGCTGTTAAAATTAAACTTAATTCTTGTATATCATACCTGTACCTAACTACCTAGTTTAACCATTTTTTTGACGTATTAAGCATAATTTGTAAAATTTTCTATACAATTCAATTTTTATTCGGTTATTAGTAATTAAGTTAGCCATGACAAAAACTAATGTTTACGTATGTTACTACGTTTGCGTTTCCTAAATTATTGACATCATCAAGATCATTTTGCATTTGAGTGAGAACAAATGCACGTTTTGACATAAATTAAAAACCAAAATGCAAAGAATATTTGCGGCTTAATGGAAACTGATATTTTGAGGTAATTTTGCTTCCTAATTATTCCACAGGGTGGTTTGACACTAGGCAAAAAAAGAACTTTTCGATTATCCTTGTATAATATGTGAAAAAAACAATTTCTCTTGAAACTTGTATAGGCATGTTAAAACTAATAAATGTATCTAGAGCTCTCTAAAAAAATCATTAAAATCGGAGTAAAAATAAAAAAGTTATAAAGCCTTAAGGCCGGTTCTCATATACGCTTCAACGCGCTTTACTACGCTTGACTTCATGGAGCGACAAAATGTATCTTTCAATTATTCTCATGCTTCCTTATGTACTCGTTCTGTTACGCCGCGCCTCACTTAGCTTGAATGCGCTTGGACGCCTCCAATTGTCGCTGGGCTTTTCTAGGCTTTATGTCGCGTGGTGAAGCGCAGCGACGCTCGATCAAGTACAAGTGGGAATCACCAAAGCAGCAGTGTGCACGTGGCCGCCGCAATTACTATAGATTTTAAATCCAGTTTAGCAAGGTTGCTTGTTGCGTTCAAATTTTATTGTGGGTAAAAATGGCCCGTATAGATGACCAAAAAATTAAACAGTTAATATGAAACTCCCCCTCTTCCAATCTAGCTCGAAAAATGCTATGTAACCCAGTACTCTCGACGCTTACGCTTTTTTCGTTTTTCATACTCGTCGCATACAAGCGCTAAAACAATCTCCTCATCTGATGATGTGCTATCGCTTCCTGAAGACATGATTTTTTATAATTAAATAGTTACTACTAAAAACCACTGTTTTCGTTGAACTGACGCGCCTTGTCGCCTGGTCAAGCGCTAATGTGAATAGTCTTTTTCATTTTGATGCCTTGTCGCGACGTGAAGTCAAGCGTAGTAAAGCGCGTTGAAGCGTATATGAGAATCGGCCTTTTTAAACTTTTTTATGATGCCCGTTGAACACCAAGCATTTTTCCAAAAAAATACTATACTGGATTTACTAAATTTATTCCAAGTTACCAACTCACACTGCTATTATAGGTGTTAAGTATATTATCATAATTGTACCAACGATGGGCGCAACCCCTGCATTTCTAAGGCACGTGCCGCTACTGCTATTAGAAGAAAAATAGAAGTAAGGAAATCAAATTTGGATAAATAAGTATTTTAAAAAAACGGCCGCTTTTGGTAGACTTTCCTGAAATTGTGGATTTTTATAGGTATTAAAAAAAAACTTTTACAAAGTATTTCAGTAATATTTTTAATCTGTGTTGTGAAACAAAATTTAATTTTACCTAAGTTTAAGTATAAAAAAGAGCTGTTTGAAAAGTGTAAAAGTGACATGGTAACAAAAAGAGTTAATAAGACTGAAAATGAAATAGATTTTCAGGTAACGTTATTTGTCCCTAAATAAATATAGATAATTAAAAAAATTTTAATAAAATGTACTATTGATATTGATACCATGTCAGGCATTATTGGTATTTAGTGAATTTTGATAAAATGCTACTATAGGTTAAATGTGGAGGTGATAAAACTTGAGAAAGCAGAGGGTTGGTATTTGGTTTGATAATTAGGTTTTTTTTTTGTTTTGAGCATCAATTTCTCAATATATTGGATCAACCTTTTACCTTTTATATACAGTGTCACCAGTAAAGTCCGCATCATATGGTATTTTTTTTAATTAACAGCTTGATTCAAAATTTGACTTTGGCATCAAGTTCTGCTTTGATCGAGATGAAAATTGGGCAAAAAAATAGTAGTCACGTGATTCGCAATAACTGTTAAATTTTAATTTTTTCCAAAAAATAATTTAAAAGTGGGCTTATTTCTGAAAATATCGAAAAAAGTTATAAGAAAAAGTTTTTTTAAATGCCGTTTCTAGCCCACGTGCAAAATTTCAGCTGGATAAGATAATTTAGATTTTTTACCTATTTTTTGTAAATTGCACCACTTTTGCAAAATACTCAACGCAACCGTCGCAACCTACATAAAACTTCTCAGTTTTGACAAGGCTTTAATTCAGATACATTTTCTTTAAAGTAGATATTAAATGTGTGTTTTTCTACAAATCAAAATTGGGCTATTAAAATTTGATCGCATGTGATGCAAAGTTTATTTGTTTTTGACCCTGTATGTAACTTCATAAAATAAGTATTTTTGAAAACGTAGTTTGTGTCTGTAAGTAATACACGTTAACGTTATTATGACATCGCTTCATAATAAATTATAATATAGGGGTTTTAAATTAAATCGTTGAAAATAGATAAACTTTACGTTAAGTTAAACTAAAATTTATTTTCCACTTACACTTTACTGAAGACAGTGTTATTTTTTGCCTTAATATTAAGGTGTATTACTTTCAGACACAAACTACGTTTTCAAAAATACTTATTTTATGAAGTTACCTTATACAGGGTCAAAAACAAATAAACTTTGCATCACATGCGACCAAATTTTAATAGCCCAATTTTGATTTTGTAGAAAAACACACATTTAATTTGGCGCTACTTTAAAGAAAATGTATCTGAAATAAAGCCTTTTTGTCAAAACTGAGAAGTTTTATGTAGGTTGCGTCGAGTCTTATTTTGCAAAAGTGGTACCTACAATTTACAAAATATGGGTAAAAAATCAAAATTATCTTATGCCGCCGAAATTTTGCATGTGGGCTAGAAACTGCATTTAAAAAAGCTTTTTCTAATAACTTTTTTCGATATTTTCAGAAATAACCCCTTTTGAATTATTTTTTGGAAAAAATTAAAATTTGACAGATATTGCGAATCAGGTGACTTGTATTTTTTTGCTTAATTTTCATCTCGATCGAAGCAGAGCTTGATGCCAAAGTCAAATTTCGTATAAAGCTATTAATAAAAAAAATCCCATATGATGCGGACTTTACTGGTCACACTGTATCTATAATTTAGCGAGGAAAGGTGTTTTTCGATTTCTCAAAAATAAAACAAAATTAAGGGTAAATGTGGTGGCGTATTCGCCATGTCATTTTCTTATCAATATTTCGTTTTCTCCACTGTCAAATATCCGTCTTTGTGCAGTAAGACACTTCCAGCAAAAAATATTAAAAAATAACGAAATTTAACCGATCAATTTTTAATATACCGGGTGATTTATCAATACATGCATTTTTATGTTTTTCCTCTATCGCTTATCATCGGAAACACTCTGTATAACCTTGATAATTATATTCGGAACCATACGAAAAACGACAAGTAGTACCTAAAGAAATATCTACAAAATTTCATTAAAACTAATAAAAAAATATTACTTTTTTGAGTTACCTACCCTGTATAAATATAAAAAATATGAATTCTGATAGCTTGCTTCAAGCTAATGTCATATACAGTATCACTTTGTTAAAAATTAATTTAATCCCGAATATACGATTTAACTATGGAGGACTTGAGGTAGGAGGCCGATCGCAATGCATTGGATTCGGTCCTAAATTAGCATCGGTAATTCAGCTTTACGAGTCGCTGTAAGATGGCGCGCGTGTTCGAAGTGGGCTATCAAATAATTGTTTCTTATGGACGCAATAACTATTTTTATTTAAATTAGTTCTTTAAGGAACAAATAAGGACTTTTATATGAATTTACGCTTACTTTGTTATACTTATTAGTAAACTCGGCCTGTATAAAGTTCCAACGATGCTTGGTTTTTAAAATACAGGGTATTAAACATTCTAGCTATACCTTTGGAGCTAGAAAGATACTTATTTGGCTGCGTTTTCTCTCTGAAAAAGATCCTGTCTTACACCCCGACACAAAGCAAACTCTACTTTTATAAATTGTACCATTATTTATTATAAATATGGAAATTAATTACAATACAACGTTATTTGTCTTGTCTTGCCTTCAAACATTATTTGTTATTTCGAAAAATAAAATGTCAATTGTCAAAAGTAAAAGCACAGAAAAATAAAGGGTTTAAGTAAAAGTTAAAAACTGTGGAGGATCTAGTTTTCCATATTAAAAACGAAGAAGAGGACAACATCAGCCCACTTCGGACGCGAGAGCCATCTATCGGCCAATAGCAAACTAACCAAAAAACCGGGACAGAATTTGAAAATGCTGCCATTGTCGATCGGCCTCCTACCCTATAGTTCTCCATAGATTTAACAAAAAATATTAAATAATTTTCGTCACTCACCCGGTATATAATAAGAAGTTTTAGACTATTTTTATAGTATTCTATCCTATCTCCGACAGGGTCAACAAAAATCCAGAAAAACAAAACGAATTAATATTATAAACTACGAAAATATAATAATGTAGTGAAAATTTATATTTTGCAACTTGGACACCCTAGTATCTCAAAAACTGGTCGGCAGATTTTGTTGTGGCCATGGATACTTTTAATCAGAATAGCATTCTCTACAACATACTAAAAATTTAGGAAATTTAACAGAGGGCCATTTTCCATGAGAGAAGTGCGGGGTTCTTCGTGCATATTTTTTTTTGTTTTTAATAATTTTTAAATCCAACCTTTTTTAACGTAAAATTGTAGGTAATTGTACAGCAAATATTGGTATTCGGTCGATTTTTCAATAAAGCGAAGAAGCAACGAAATATTGATCAAAAAACGAAATGGCGAATGCGTCGTCATTAAAAGAAACTTACAGCCGTTAGGTAATCAAGTAACTGCAAGTTAAGTTTGGCTTGTTTTGCATTGAGAATCTGGTGTTTTTGTAGGAATTTTTTTTTTATCAAACTAAAGCCACCAAATTAATTTAAGTAAAAAAAACTAAAGCAACTTTGTTATTTAAAAAAATAATAAGCTTTTATATATTTGTGCTCTTACTTAGTAAAGTTTTTACTAATTTAGATAAGTTTTTATACTACATAATATACTATAACATTTATTCGTAGAATTAAAATCATTTTAGGTAATAATTGTTTTTAAATGGAACTGCAGCTCAGATAATAATTTTTATAAAATAAAAATTCTGGTTTGTAGGTATGAAGTTATTTGACAACGCTATTCAATTTTTATAGTGTAAGTTTTTCGGAAAAGGTTTACATTGAAGTAATATCTTGGGTCGTACCCAAATGTTCATTTTTGAATTGTTATTTAAGTTTCGTCAAAAAATATTTTACATTTATTTTTGTGATTTACGTTTTCCATATTACTAGTCATGACTAATACAAACCGAGTAGTTTCGCCCCAACCCCGTATTTTTAATCTGTGTATTGTTAGGTTTTCAATTATGTTAACATTGTTTTGGTAACCTTTTAACCCAAATTTTACTTGAATGTTTACTTATTCATCAGTTTTAGTAATAAAAATATACGAAAAATTATGTCGCTTTTTTTTCCTTTACTTTCTTTTCTCACAGAGAAACTATTGTAATTAGAGACCGACCGAAGGTTCGGTTTCGGCCAAAAAATATAGTTTCGGCCAAAAAGCGGCCGAACCTTCGGCCATGCCGAAACCCAGTGTTTGTGAATTGTCGCGCACCGTTCGGCCAACTTTGGGTGGGTTCGTAGGGGCAGTGTTGTCATATAAATAGATTTTTTCTGTAGGCTTTTTTTTTTATTGGGAAGAGTTCAGTCCGTTCCCAAGATCGATCTCGTCCTATATAAAATAAATTAAATTTCAGTATGCAATAAAATTTTTAACATGTACCTAGATATAAATAAGTTTCGGCTTCGGCCGAAACTGAGACCAAGGCCGAAGAATCGGTTTCGGCTGAAAATCTTGTTTCGGTCGGACACTCATAATTGTAATCGCGAAAAAATGTTTTTTTTCAGATGTCAACGTTTTAGGGTACAAAAGCGGGTACCCAGATCCAGTGCCGGCTCGTGACATTCTGGTAAGGCAAGCACAAAAATTTTGGAAATAGTGCTAAATTTAGTCAATTAAACATGTTGTGTATATTATGTAGGTCCCTTTTATTTTTCCCAGATATGGACGTCATCGGTTCCTTTTCAGGACCAAGTTTCCTACACTTCAAAATAAACACCCATAAAAGAAAATAGTCTATTAAATACATCATACCCACACACCCAACTATTTTTTGCATACATATTTTTATTAAATTTCCGCAGATGCACTGTTTGTCCCCCCAGAATTTTTTCAATTTTTAAATCTAGTAACGGCCGCCCTAAGATCTTAATTGCCATTTTTTTTGTTCCAAACATAGTGTTAAGTCTGCATCATATGTAATTTTTTTTTAATTAATAACTTTATTCGAAATTTGACTTTGGCATCAAGTTCTGCTTCGATCGAGATAAAAATGAAGCAAAAAATAGTAGTAATGTGATTCGCATTACCTGTCAAATTTTAATTTTTTCCAAAAAATAATTCAAAAAGTAGGGTTATTTCTGAAAGTATCGAAAAAAGTTATTAAGAAATAGTTTTTTTTTTAATGCAGTTTCTAGCTCACATGCAAAATTTTAGCTCCATAAGATAATTTTGACTTTTTACCCACCACTAAAATTTATTTTCCGAGTTTTCCACTTAATACACTTCACTGATGACATTGCTATATTTCAGATACATTTCTTTAAAGTAGCACCATATTAAATGTGTTTTTCTACAAAATCAAAATTGGGCTATTAAATTTTGGTCTCATGTGATGCAAAGTTTATTTGTTTTTGACCCTGTATAAGGTAATTTCATAAAATTAGTATTTTTGAAAACGTAGTTTGTGTCTGAAAGTAATACACCTTAATATTAAGACAAAAAAGAACAGTGTCATCCATGATACAAAGAAAGAAAGATATGATCGATCGTATTCCCAATTCGGTCCGGTCCGCGCAATGACGTCATGTGGTGCTAACGAGATTTAAAATTACATAGGATTAGCCGGTAAAAGTAGATATTTTACTGCATATTTTGCAATTATTGCTTTGGAAGATTTAAGTGCATATTATTTTAAGTACTTTAAGGATAGAGGTTTATAAATCAGAACGTATTTCATGATGTTCTTGGGTTAAATGTTAAAATTTAGCATATATTTGGTATCAATGAAAATAATTGTCTGCTTATGCATTTTATCTTTTAAATGATTACAATTACTTATTTATTTTTACAAAATCATAAAAAAATACCCTATATTTTTTGGTCCTTCCACCTTAAGCAATAAATTGTTTTAAAAAAAATTGTACAAATGTGCAGTCTTAAACATTTTTAGAAAACAGTTTCGAGCCTTAAATGACCAAAATCAATTAATTTGCTTATTAAGATTTCTTTATGCAATAGGAAACGATAATATTTTTGGAGATGTCTGTTTATAAATTTATATTCTTAACATTTGACCAGGGGCGGACTGGAATCATTTGGCCCCGGTGGCTACATGGCCTCCATGGCCCCAACCCTCATTAAGAAAAATTTTTGAAACAAAAATATGGTTGTTTAAATGTTTGGACCAATTGGCCCCAAATACCTTCTGGCCTCGGTGGCGATGGCCACCCGCTCCAGTCCGCCACTGCATTTGACTATAATTTGACCAAGGATAAGGATGTAAAAAACTCATTCAGACATTAAAAAAAATATACTAGGACTGGTAATTATCATAATAGTAATAAGAGGTACATTAACAATTATTAAAAAATAAGGCACACATATACAGGGTGTCCCAGATAAGAATGCACTCTACAGGGATCTCGTAAACCATAGGAGATACAGAGATGGTTAAATTAGAGAAAAGTTGCGCAATACTGAATCCTGTAACGTCATGTTTTCAAATTTAAAAAATACCGAATGCTTCCGAAGATATTTGGATAAAACCGAATTTTCGCGATTTCGTTTTAATTGATTTCTGATTTTATTTGAGGAGACATTTCAAAATAAATTTAACATTCTCATTGCCACTTTTTCTCCCCTACAAGATGGTTTAATTACATTTTTGATCCGACGTTTCGGTTAGTCACAACCATCATCAACTTTGTTATTTTAAATTGTAGGAAAATTTTATTTTATGCTTAGTAAATTCTACGTTTTATTTTAAATCTAACGGTGTATCACGCTTATTATTTATTAGACGTTTCGATATTTAAAAACACATCATCAATGAAAATAGGCACATTATCGAAAATATTTTTGTTTTTATTGTTTTATTTAAACACTAGTTGGATTTTAAAACATTTTTTTTAAAAGAAACTTATAACAAAACATAATATCTAATAAAATTTATCTGAAAAATGCAACAAGTAATAATTAATTTTAATTATTAAATACAATTAAATATTTTTTATTTTTAAAAAATGCATTATAATATTCAAACATAACATACCATTTAAATTCGGCATCATATGGGTGGCTATGAAATTGATTGACGACATTGACGTTCGCAATTGTTTAAATAGTTTCTTTAGATCTGTCACTTAGCTACAGAGACCTGTTAGTTTTAAATTTGGTAATAATTATTATGTTTAAAAAAAAAAATAACTCCAGAAATGTTAAATAACGTTATGGAATAAATTGTTTCCCGGTGTTATTTGTTTGGAGAATGAGGGTGGAATTTTTGAAAATAAAAAATAATATATTATGAAATTAATTATTACTTACTTGTTGCATTTTTCAGATAAGTTTTATTAGATATTATGTTTTGTTATAAGTTTCTTTTAAAAAAATGTTTTAAAATCCAACTAGTGTTTAAATACAACAATAAAAACAAAAATATTTTCGATAATGTGCCTATTTTCACTGATGATGCGTTTTTAAATATCGAAACGTCTAATAAATAATAAGTGTGATACACCGTTAGATTTAAAATAAAGCGTAGAATTTATTAAGCATAAAATAAAATTTTCCTACTATTTAAAATACCAAAGTTGATGATGGTTGTGACTAAACGAAACGTCGGATCAAAAATGTAATTAAACCATCTTGTCGGAGAGAAAAAGTGGCAATGAAAATGTTAAATTTATTTTGACATGTCTCCTCAAATAAAATCATAAATCAATTAAAACGAAATCGCGAAAATTCGGTTTTATCCAAATATCTTCGGAAGCATTCGGAATTTTTTAAATTTAAAAACATGACGTTACAGGATTTAGTAATGCGCAACTTTTCTCTAATTTAACCATCTCTGTATCTCTTATGGTTTACGAGTTCCCTGTAGAGTGCATTCTTATCTGGGACACCCTGTATAACGGTTTATTATTTTAAACCAATTTCGTCAAATTAAACTTTTTTATCTCACCTACGAGGAGGAGAACAATTTTTTTAAGCTAAAATTTGAAATATTTTACATTGATTTGTATCATAAATATGTAGGTATATACTTTTGCAGATAATTATAACAAATAAAAGCTGTCATATTGTCACCTATGCATAACGCCACTGCACAACGCATATTAACAACTAATTGTCACTAACAAACAACAATAATAATCCAAAAAAATACTAAAAACCTCTTTCTGTATAACAAATAATAACAATAGTACATAAAACCAAACGTATTTTATACGAAGCCCGCCAGAAAATTAGCACCGCATGACGTAAGCGGCTGTCGATTTGGCTCCGCCCATATGCGCAATGTCATATCTCTTCTTTCTTTGTATTATGAGTGTCATCAGTAAAGTGTTCATCGAGTGGAAAATAAATTTTAGTGGTGGGTAAAAAACCAACATTATCTTATACAGCTGAAATTTTGCATGTGGGCTAGAAACTGCATTTAAAAAAACTTTTTCTAATAACTTTTTTCGATATTTTCAGAAATATTTTGTGGAAAAAAATAAAATTTGACAGATAATGCGTGCGAATCACGTGACTACTATTTTTTTGCTTAATTTTCATCTCGACCGAAGCAGAACTTTATGCCAGTCAAATTTCGAATACTTATTAATAAAAAAAAAATCCCATACCATGCGGACTTTACTGGTTACACTGTATTGTACTTGTACAACATGTTTACGAGCGCGACCAAAGTGAGAAAGTATTTTAATGTGCCTTCCCCTCCCCGTTTCAGCGGACACCAATAAAAAAATGGAGTTTTTGGTTTAACATCATGCGAAGAGCATAGGGTGGCCATGTGTAATACCTACTAAAATTTCTACCCCAGAAAATTCAGGTCGTCAGTATTTCTGTCCGAAAGTTTGTATGTAAACTTAGGTTTTTAATTATTGAAAGAATATAATAAGTGTTTTTTTCAGATTGGTAAAAACTCTTGGACCGTTTATGCAAATTTTAGAGGAAAAAAAAATTAATAAAACACCTAAAATATTGATTTTTTTTTATATATTTATAAAATTATACTTAACAACTTTACTTTGCGTTCTTAAGGTAGTCCCGGAGAACATCAAGGGCTGGAGAGTCTTCTCCATAATCCTGAAAAAAAGGGAAAAACATTTAGCCAAACTTCACAGACAGATAATATAACATTAGGTACCACATGATATCATAATGTAATGTTTGATTACTTGCTACTATACTTCTCATGTCAAAATAGGTTTCAATCAAGCCAATTTGTTTATATTCTAAACTGCCTCATTTAGCCAGTTTGGTAGAGGCAGATTAAAAAAAAACTTTCTAGACAATGATAACTATAACAAACTATTCATTGGACAACATTGTTCTGATGTCCTGTAATTAATTGTTATTTGGTTGCAATCAACTCTCAGTAAGGACAGTTGACACTGTTCCCTTAATAATAAATCTTAAATGCTTACCCTAATCACTACACACGAACTACCAACCACTTTACGTGCTTTACCAGTGTTGTCAATTTTACAGAGTCCAGACCATTCGCCCAATTTCTTATTATTATCTACTTTAATAAGGTCGATCTGATGTTCTGCACACAAGGCTTGTACCAGCTGTTTGTATCTAAAAGTAAAATATTAAAATTAACATTGTCCTATCAGTCATGTCATGAGTACTTAATGGAGGATTAAAGAAGCATAGTTTAAAAATTGTTAAAGTAGGTATAATAATACAAAAGTATGTGTTAGATACAACCCAAAATCACCTAGTTTGCATAAGATTCCCCTTTATGCTTGAGATATCAATAAATGATGTTTTTATTCTTCTAAACATAAGTAGAACTACATTTTCTACTAAATTATATCCTACCTTGGTTCATCACAATTCTCAGCCAAAACACACAACACAGCCTGTCTTTTGTCAAGGGCCTTGGCAGCTTCGTGGAGACCATGAACTACACCATCATGAATAAGGGCTGTTTTAAGGACTTCTTGTAAGGCCTGGTTGACATCCATAGGGCCTCCGGTAACAGGTATTGGCGCGGGCGCCTCATCTCTAAAAACATCCTCGAGTTAACACATGTTTACATTGAGGGCCCCAATGTTACGAATATTTTCCAGTTTTGTTTATTTTCAAGTTTTATCAATTTACAGAGATAGTGGTACCAAAACTGGGGTAAACATCGGAAAGCAAAGGTTCTGCTGTAAAGTACTTTTAAAACGCCGGATTAAACTTAAATAGACAAAACGTGAAAAAATTCTGGGGGCCCTCATGTGAACCAGTCGACTCTCAATTTCTAGATAGAAGCGAAAATTTGGCGCTTTTCCGCGAACCCCCACAATCTAATTTTATATTTCACATAATTTTTCTCTTGGAGGTAACAAATATTTTAAATTATAACATTTTGAGGTTAGGTACTCACACATCAACGTCCGACATTTTGGCGTTATTTCCTAAAAAGGAGAAAAATATTAGTTAAAGATTACCCACAACACTTTTTTTAATGTTTATAAAATTAATATTTCATTAGATGGGCACTGCTCTTACAGAAAATCTTGGATTTTAAACAAACAATTTTAATTACCTTGGATGTCTGAGAAACGTCAACGAAAAAAGAAAGAGACTAGGGAAATTAACTTTCAGTTATTCAGTTTAGTTTGGGGGAATTTCATTTGGTTGCTCAACCTGAATCGTCTTTTTTCAGCTGTTGGACTTAAGTACATAGCATCGATTTTCCCAAATTTGCCTTATTTTGTGATATTTGGGTTGTCATAGTCTTCTAGGATGTTTAAGAGTAGACATTGACAGGATATTTATCAGGCCACGGCAGATACCGGAAAGGTTGAAGATGAGCGACGCTCAGGGCTTGGTTCTCAAATTGACAATTTATTAATAAACAAACTGATGCCATCGTCTTGTAATGCCTGGTTGTCATGTCAATTTAACTTTGATTTAACAAACCACCCAAAAGTAACTCACATACAATGTGTCCAAAAAAGTAGTAGTAGTAGTAGTAAAAAGATTTATTTATTTAAGTATGCAACATAAATGGGAAAGATTTTTATTACCGATTTCTCAGAAGAAAATTTTCTTGACAAAAGTTGGTGCATGCCTTAAAATTATAAAGGCATATTTTATATTTCACCTGCGGCTAATAGTAATAAGGGAGCAAATGCCATTTTTTCTAAATTGCTCTAAGACTGCTGGGCTTGACCGTACTAGGTGAAAATGACAAATTAATTATTAGTTATTTCCACTCGTATAAATAGAGTTGGATTCTGTTATAATTTTTATTAGAACCCAAGCTGGCTTAAATATGCGTGCAACACGCTTATATCTAAACCCACCCATTGAAAATTTTTAAAAGGTTTGCAACTACTTAATACATTTTTATAATAAATACATAATTAAGATATTTTATTAATAGCTATATTAAAATCGACCAGAGGCGTACCGTTTTAGGAGAAAATAGATATTAAGAAAAAAAAAATAAAAAATTGAGACACAACTCAAATTTCGTATTGGGACTAAGTTTTTTATTTGCAAAAAAAATCTATATAAAATTTTGTTGTATTTGTACCTACCAATTAAGGTACTTTACTCTTAAGGCCATTTGCTCCCTTACTATTAGCCGCAGGTGAAATATATGCATTTATAGTTTTAAGGCATGCACCAACTTTTATCAAGAATAAAATTTTCCATTTTTATTTTGCATACTTTTTTTGGACACACTGTATATGTATAACCAGTACATGTGAGTCAACCCCGCTTAGTGATGATAAAGGGTATGTCCACCCTTCGTTAGTTACGCTTAATCATAGACCTAGACCTAATAAAAACTGTGTACTATTAACTATTGCCCTTGGACCATGCTCTTAGACGAGGAAATCCTCGTCTAAGCTATTATACCTCTATGGTTTAAGTTATCGTAGACAAGAGAAAATAATTACTTAAACATGATAACAGATCTTATTAAAAATTTAAACTAGTTTATCAAGTTCGGTCCTGCTAAAAAAATGCAGTAAAAGTAGTTTTCAATAACGTATCAGTAAAGGAGACTATAGCAGGTCAATCTAGCAACTAGCCCATTTCTACCACTGTAGTGAATGGCATTACAAATAATTTCAAAAATAAAAATAAAATAAAATTATTCAAAATTAACACAAGTAAAAAATTTTAATTTAATAAAAGAAATTTTAAAATTTTATTTTATTCTTTAAAAACCAAAAGAAAAGTCGAAATGTAATTTTCAAACAAAGAGATCAGAATTGTTCCTAATAAAAAGAATTAAAAGATACCTACCTTTTTCTATTAGGTCAAAATTTAGAGCCGACGAACCAACCACACGCGTTCACTTCAAGTCGAAACTTTTAACTAAAATCAAAATGTTATTTCAAAGTGGGGTGCGTGAGAACAAAATAAGGTCGAATGATGTCAACAAAAAGCGGAAACCTCTCGGAAAAAACAAATTAATTATCAGGGTCAAGCTTCGTCTTTTAAAAGTAATAAAATCATCGAAGTATCAATAAATTAAAAATATCAAAAGCATCACCGCAAGGTCACCTTTGTCCGAGGATGACACCAGTGTACGTCAGGATGCTCCTATAAATTTGCTAACCCGCTCCTTTTGGGAATCAGTCGGTAACAAAAACTTATGTCCGTCAGAATACAGTCAATAATGGGGATCTGCTTGTTTATCAAGCTTAACCATTACAAAAATTACAAAATAAAGTTATTGAATGCATACACAAATTACCACATTTAGAACCAACAGTTAATCTATATAGACCGGAGGGGTATTTACACGTTCAAAACATTTATAAATTAAAAATTTGTATTCTAACTCACTCTATTTTAAAAGAAAAAAAATCAAACATAACACTTCAGGAGAATAAGACATTACATGATCATAACACCAGACATTGTGTTATATATATATATATATATATATATTATAAATTATCAAACTAAACCTTTTAACATACCGCCCAAGTACTGTGACTTGCTAGAGACTTTTTCCCATTGTGGCCTTATGCAATTTAACGACGTTTACAACGAAAATAATAGGCTTTTAGATTTAGTATTTTGTAATAAGTACCTTATTAGTAATTTAATTCACTCTGAGCATCCCCTGTTGCCTGAGAACACAAACCACCCCTCTTTGGAGTTCTTGTTTGATTGCCCTCACTTTAGATTAAAAGAAAAATGTATCAAGAAATACTTTCGAAACTTTCATCAATCAAACTACGTTGACATAAACAACGCTATTAACTTACAGGACTGGCCAACATTGCTCAGCTCTGATAGAGTAGACATGAATGTCTCAATATTTCAAGATACTCTAGATAATATCATACAAAATAAAGTGCCTCTAAAAAATATAAACAATAATTTTCCTCCTTATTTTTCCAAAGACACAATTAAATTGGTACTTAAGAAAAACAAATTACATAAAAAATGGAAAGTTAACAAAAGTATATGAATGACTACAACGCATTTAAACTTCTTCGTTCACAAACTAAAAGGTGCATTGGGGCAGACTACCAATCTTATATTTCTAGCATAGAAAATGAAATACCTAATAACAGTAAAAAATTCTGGCATTTTGTCTCAAATAAAAAAGCTAATCGTGGCACTCCGAAGGTGATGAAATTTGGTGACAGGGCAGCAGAGGATGGTTCCGGAGTTTGTGAACTGTTTTCTGATTACTTCCAAAGCGTATACATTGCAAAGTCCCCCGCAAATAAAACTAAAAACCATTATCAAGGTAAAAATAAATCACTTTCTAAGATTGTGCTGACTCAGAGTGAGGTTAGGATGGCTTTGGAGGATCTAGATGAAAGGAAGGGTGCAGGCCCTGACAATATTCCATCCATTTTCGCGAAGAAGTGCTCTTCATCCCTCTCATTGCCTTTGACATTATTGTTTAATCAATCCCTTTCCTCCGGAGTTTTCCCAGAGATCTGGAAAGTTTCCGCTATAACCCCAATATATAAGAGTGGCCAAAATAACGATGTCAAAAACTATAGGCCCATTAGCAAACTGTGCACCTTTTCGAAGCTATTTGAAAAGCTTATCTACCCATATGTTTTTAACTTTGTAAAGAGCGACATTATGCCGGAACAATACGGTTTCTTACAGAAAAAGAACTTGGAGCTAAATTTAATAGATTATTCACAATACATATATGAAACATTTAATGCCTTTTGTCAGGTGGACGTAATTTACACAGATTTCAGCAAAGCATTTGATAAAATTTGCCACCAAATTATGATAGAGAGGCTGGCGGAGATGGGGATCTGCGGTGACCTTCTCCGATGGTTTGAGTCCTACCTATTCAATAGATCAATGTTTGTAGCCCTTGCAGGATTCTGCTCTGGAAGATTTTCTCCGTCTTCGGGGGTCCCTCAGGGTTCCCATCTTGGCCCTCTACTGTTTATCATTTATATCAATAATATAAGGCTATGCTTTAGATTGTGCCTCTTTCTTTGTTATGCTGATGATCTAAAAATATTTCTTAAAGTTAACTCAATAGAAGACTGTGAAGCCCTTCAAACCAGTATAAATAACTTAGTGGAATTCTGCAATGAAAATCAATTATTCTTGAATTTGGACAAATGCTCAATATTAACTTTCTCTCGCGGAACCATAAAGTTTAATTACAATTACAAATTGGGAAATACTTCTTTGAAAAGGGTTACTCACATCAAGGACCTGGGAGTTCTGTTCGACTCTAAAATGACATTCAACCTGCACATTGATAAATTAGTCAATGATTGTAATAGGATTATTGGATTTATCAAGAGACAATGTGCTGATTTTCACTATCCTAAAACAATTATTACGCTTTACTACTCATATGTTTTTAGCAAACTACAATTCGCGTCAGTGGTATGGAGCCCCAGATATAAAAATTCAATCGACAGGTTGGAGAAAGTCCAAAACAAATTTTTAAGATTCCTGTGCTTCAAAACCCAATTTCGCTTTGCGGACCATAACTACTCAATCCCTCGATTACACTTTAAAGTTCTTGAACTGGAAAAAAGAAGAACTATAGCTGACATCTTAACAATATTCAAGATTGTCAACAATATGTCCAATTCCCCCAACATTCTCTCTAAAATTCATTTTAATGTACCTGCTCGAGCACTCCGAAACCATGACCTATTTCTTATTCCATACTGCAGAACTAATTACTATCAGAACGCCCCTTTAATTAGGATGGTAAGGGCTGTCAATTTATATTGTACTGGCAGTGATTTGGACTTATTTGCAACTAATCTGTTAACACTCAAAAAGAAACTTAAAGTTAAATTCCTAAACGGACCAGACGCGTAGTGTTTTGTTCTGTTTTGTTTGCAGTATCTGCTGTTGTAATCCTTAACTAATAGATTTAGTTTATATTGGGTTAGACTTAGGTGATGTTTAAATTGTATTATTTTCGTAATTTTATCTAGATATTGCTCTAGCAATATCAGGATACTATTTTTGGAATTTATTCTGTTTGTATCCTAAAGACCTAAATAAATAAATAAATAAATATGCCAGTAAAACGTAATTTTGTAAAAAAATCGCTTTTATATGACGGAATAATAAAATATAACAATCTTCCAAAAAATATCAGAAAAATTTAAAAATTGGAAATTTTTAAAAAACAATTAAAGAGATAGGTATTTACTAAATTAAATTATTTATACTATTTTTTAAAATTGATTTTATTAATGAATTAAATTGGATTAACTTACATTTTTTTTATTGTTATTTTTTTTTTAATGGTTATTATTTTCTATATTATGTTGTCACTTTCCATGTAATGAACTCTAAAAGTTAGTTTGGAATAAAGACATTTTGAAAGTTAATAAAGAAAAAGTAAAGTAAAAGATTACCTTATTATTTGTTAAGAAAAACAAGACCGTTAAAGAAAAATATTTTTGAAAATTCTCCAATTTATAAGAAAAACTTTACCATATTACTCCGACTGCCGCGCTGAAGCAAAAAGTTAGTGTTTTTGGTTTTCGAATATTTATGAGAAAATTTTGTGAACAAGAGAGTTTTAAGTTTATTAATTGAAAGGGTTCGAGAATAAAAAGTTATAACCTGTACTAATATTCATTTTGCACAACAAATAATAAAAGCGTTTACATAGTGAACAATTGGAGTGTTTTACTGACTCTTATTACTTCAGAGAAAAAGTAAGAGATACCTTAGTTAGGCCAATCAGACCTGCGGTGTTTTGCCCTTAGATAAAACTGGTTCAACAATTTTCAAGTTAATAAGAGAAAGAAAGGGCAAGGCACTACACCACAATACAGCCTATTAAGAATTATAATTTTTTTATACAGTGACCGGCAGAAAGTACGCACCAAAGGGATTTTTTTAAAATTTCAAAACTTATCAAATTTTTTTGGCGGTGGAAAAGTTCTGCATGTTCTTAAACAAAAAAGAGCATAGACAAAACTAGTAAGTATTGCGCTGTATACGAGGGAGGGGTAAAAACGTTAAATTCACTCAAGAATAAAGCGCCCTTATTTTTCACCGTAATTTTTTTTTTATTAGGAAATGTTGTTTGCACTTAAAAGTTGTCCATAAATACCAAATTTCAGCTCGGTAGCACAAAAAAAGTGTTTTTACTTTTTTTTTGACGTCCCCTCGTATAACGAATCGATAGAAGCTATGCGACCTATAAATTCAATTTTTTTAACAGCTCTTGGGCAATTAGACACAGCACTTACTTAATTTGTTTAAATACGCGAGTACTGGACGTTTAATAAAATAACGTCAAAAATAATCTAACTTTTCTGGTGCACACCGTACACCTAGTTTCACGACCAACTTCCAGGTGAAATATTGAAAATATGGTGGATTGATCATATAAAACGCACTATATACTGCCAAGTGTAACCGAATACCGAATATTAATTCTTGGAAGATCAGAACGGAATGCAGCGAGCAGTGTTGCCAAAATGTTCTAAGATAAATCGTAAGACTCGGATACTTAAAATCCTGAGATTCGTAGTATTTTAAAAAATTCTTTAAAAGGGGTCAAACTACCTAGGTAGTTTAAAGAAAAGAATGAAAGCTTATAAACAACAAATATATAATTACTTTCTGTATTTAAAAACCAAACACATTTCTAAAAACTTAAAAAGTAAAAAAAAAACTTGCGTTATTATGTAGTATTAAAAAATGTAGTAGGTAGTTAATCAAAATCCGAATTGCTGGAATCATCTTTTTTATGCAAATATGACTCCAGTAGCGGCAGTAATAGTAGCGAAAGTCGTAACGTAGAAAATCATACGAGGATTTTTATGTAAATGCAATAAATTTGTGACGTTTGTTATGAATTATTTTTAGTTACTTATGTTTGACATACGATAAAAAATCGTGAGAAACGCGACGTGATTCATGAAATCGTGAGATAATTCCCAAAACCGTGTAATCTCACGATTAATCGTGAGTTTTGGCAACACTGGCAGCGAGTCAATGATGTTTTTAATATTGATAATGTGCAATGTTGCCAGGTATATCGTTTTTGCGGTTGATCCACTATTTTGATGGATGAACTACCGTTTTATCGCTATGCTAACCATTTCTTCCGCTTAACATTACACTCGATTTAGTTTACGCTTTTAAAATAAGCATGCTAATCTTCTCTCTCTCTCTTCTACATTCTGTGATTAGGTTTGACATTTCGGACGCGTACTCTTCTTTTCAATATTTCTGGTAGCTGTGCTGTAATATTATAGAATAATATGTCTAATTATCATCCGTTTAAAGTGAAGATTATTGGCCATTGTTTGAAAATATGTATACTTTTTTAACTAATAAAATAATTTATTAATTGTTTTCAATATAATATATTTAGCGTAATATTTTTAAATCTATCGCTTTTTTATGTCAGACTGCTTTCCTTATTTTTGACCTGGCAACACTTTTAATATATTAATTTACCTCGATTCAGTATTGCCAGCACAGCAGTCTTTTCTGCATTTAGCAAAATTTTTGAAATCGTATTTTTTGCAAAGTTGCAAAATAATTTCGTAATTTGCAGACTTTTAAAGAATTTTTAATAAATAAGGAATTACTATGTATTTACCAAATAGATTTAAAATATATAATATTCAATGAAAATATAAAAAAAATAACAAACCAAAAATAATGTTAAAAAGAGTGTTTTTTTACAAAAATGTTGATATATACCTATTATTGGAGGTCGAAGTAGGGGCAACAGATAAATACAAAAATTTCTGATACTACGACTGTGGTGAAGAATTCAGCAGATTTTTTGACATACTCGGCAGAATAATTCGTTGGCCAGTCTGGCAACACTGCTCCGATGTTTGCGCTGGCCAGCAAATTGTCTCGTCTTGCCTAGACGTTCTTGCGCGATCGTCTGCCGTGCTATTTTTATGCTGGCCTTGGTTAAGACCTTGTTTTTCGAACTTGTGATTTTTCCACCCTGGCAAATTTTGTAGCTGCGCGAATAGACTTTTCCATGTTTGTAGCAAATTTTAATTTTTTTTTTAGAAGTTTTAATACTATTGAAAAAATAGGAATATTTTACAGATAACAGCATTTTAAGTATTATAATACCTATGGGGTGCAGAGTGCATCTGCAAAACTATCGAAATGGCCTTTGATGCACAAAGACCATTTCGACAGTTTTTTTGTGACAACTAATTTTCTGTGTAGCGGTAGATTTGTATTTTCGTGCCAATTTCTGCATATATCTGTTTAATAAACGTTTTTTTTTTAATTAAACGGTGATTGCACAAAGCCATCTCCCCCCCTCTCCTTGTATAAACGGCTTGAGATATATATTGTTTAAATTCGGTAGGCGTAAATAATAGGCAAAATACTTACTTTTAAGGAGAATTGTTTTGTTATTCAAGGTGGCGGAAACATGGAACATATTTTTAACTGGAAAAGAAGGTCGGGTGATACTTCATTTTAAAGGTATTTCACGTCCAATTTAACCTTACAATTTTTATTGTGTTCCAAAATGTTCCGCTTTAACATGGCGAATCGGAAATTATGCAAGGAAACATAAATATATTCGGCGATCTCCGCCATGTTGAATAACAAAACAACATTAATTGGCAGTAACACTCCATGCTTAAAATGGAGTTGCAAATATGGGAATGAAAGAAAAACAAAAATAAAATTGTGGAGAAGACTTATTTTTCCTTCGCTCCCAAAGCAACAATATTTCAAAAAATTTAAGTAGCTTACTTATAATTTACACTTATAAAATTATTGATTTGTTTTTCAAGATGATGAGATCTTCCAAAAATATGGTTGTTTTCTCATATTTTTCGGAATCGTCATTTTGAAACGGCACATTTTAGAACATTAAAAATTACAAGGTTATACCTATATCAGGCATAAAAGACCTTTAACTGAAGTATTACTCGATCCCCTTCCCATTTAAAAACGTTTTCCAAGATGGCGAATGTCCGCCATTTTGAATAAAAAAACAACAAAATTTTCCTCAAAAGTAAATTTTTTACCTATCATTTACGCATACCGACTTTAAATATATCTGAAACCATTCCCAAATTATCAAAAGGGGGGGGGGGGGGGGTGGACCTTATGCAAGAACTGTATGTGAGAAAATAGACTCTGCACCCCGCTTGGTATGAGATGTTTGTTATTATTTTCATGTTTGTTGACATAATAAATCGAAATAAAATATTATCAAAATTTGATATTGAGCTGCAAAAAAATTTCGTATTTCTTTCTTCTAACTTTTCCGGTCACAGTCTATTGACATTGACAGCACCTGTTAAATTTTGTTAACAGAAGCTTTTGCTAATATTCTAAAGTAACTCATTCGCCGTATTTGATTCCATAGTTTATTGTATCAATATCGCTTTTCATTAAAATTTGACCACAGCACCTGTCAAACTCTTACGTTGTATTTTTTGCGCATGTTTCCCAAAATCACCTGGGCACAGTCTATTCTTCCATATATTTTGTTATATCAACATCACTTACGCGCTAAATTTTTGACAGTAAAATTTACTTCTCTCAAAAACTCCCAGTCATCACCTCATGCGTCTATATTTTTATCAATAACGCTTATCCTTACAATTTGACATTGATAGCACCTAGCAAATTTTACCAATCGATTTTCTGGATATTATTTTAATTGGTTTAAATATTTTTAATCGCAATTTAGTCGATTATCTGTTGGCCCCTCCATGAAAAAGTTTGTTCGGACGCCCATGCAATAGTGCGCCACCCCCTGTATATTACTAAAAGGACAAGCAATAAAAAAACAATTTTTCGCGGGACGTAACCCATCACTCCTCCAATCAAAATAAATAAATAAATTTTAATTAATTCCATACTCTAACAGTTCAGCCCCCCCCCCCCCCCCCCCCCCCTTCCTCTTTCTACCCGTATTCTCGTATCTTCGAGTCTATTTTTAAGTCATTGCAAAGCATTAAATCGAACTTACTTGTTCGATAGTAATAAAAGGCGTTTCTTTCTTTGTCTTATGCACGGTAATGAGGCTAAAAGACGAAGTGTCCGGACGTAAAAATATATAAGCCGTTGCGGCTAGAAATTGCAGCGATTTTAATTCACCTGGAAGTTGGTCGTGAAACTAGGTGTACATTATTCTATGGATAAGCGAAATAACTTTATGCAAAACAAATTAGGGTTTCTTCATACATTTAACAATATTTTGCCAATTTTTTAAAAACTCTTAAGCCCATGGTTCATGAATTAAAGTTTAAACACTTACAATAAAATTCGTTGTCATTTAAATCTAGTAGCTATAAAAAATACTTATATTTGTGCTACCCAGCTGAAATTTGGTATTAATGGATAACTTTTAAGTGCAAACAACATTTCCTAATAAAAAAATTTTCCACAGTGAAAAATAAGGGCAATTTATTCTTGAGTGAATTTAACGTTTTCACCTCTCCCTCGTATACGGCGCAATATTTACTAGTTTTGTCTATGCTCTTTTTTGTTGAGGGACATGCAGAACTTTTCCACCGCCAAAAACATTTTGGTAAGTTTTGAAATAAAAAAAAATCCCCTTTGGTGCGTACTTTCTGCCGGTCACTGTATTGACCTGTGCTCTACTCCAAACTTTTTCGGTGACCGAACGAGTGAGCAAAGGTGCCAATTGAAATTACAAGAAAGTTAAACATAAAAGATTGCTTTAATAATTCAACTATATATTACAAGATTTAGGAGGTACGATTCAGTCTGATTTAGTTGATTTCTTATTAAAAATATCATAGATTATACAACGGTAAAGTATTCTAACACACGAATCGAATTGGTTGCAACTCTACAGAACAATAACAGCATATAATAATTAGTACCTAATAATAACTATACATTCATATTTTAATTTACATAACAAATTTCTCGTTTTACTTTTTTTCTTATTTTGCTAGAAAAAATACTAACGTTCCTTTCTAGGCAAAACGTTGCCTGAAACCTTTAACTCTTTATTCAAAAACCTTTTAAAGTAAATTTAAAGCCTATTTATATTATAATACACAACTATTATGAACTTTTTTAAAATTATACTAAATTTGGGCAGGTATTTCTTCCCCGTTGCTGTCAAACTGCGAAGCGACCCAAGCAAGCCCCCATTTTAAATTCGTCAACATATATTTCAGCGCCTTGGTCCACTGCTCTTCTGAAATTATTGTTGCTCTAAAATAAAAAGATAAACTCCATTATACTCGGGTACTATATTTTTATATTTAGTAGAAAAACCTTTCAATTAAGTAGTGGAACCTTAGACGAGGAAAGAAAGAGTGAGTGGAACAAGGCTCGAGCATATCTACCTATACACTGTCCGCGGATAGGGTTTACAATAGCACAACTGGATGAAACATTTAATTTTTCGGGAAAAAGTTATTCTTGATAAAAGGTTTTGCTTGTAAAAAAATGCAATTCACGGAGAGAAAATTTTGTTTTTTATACAGGGTTCGCAAAAACTTCAAAAACATGATTTTTCTCCAAGAGTAAACTACCTTTATTTGTAATTTTTGACCAAAATGCCAATTAGAAAACTTATTTAGAATAACACTTGTAATGTAAATCCGAGATTTAAAATAAATCTTCGATTTTTTTAAATTTTAGAGGTAAAAGAATTTTTTTTTGGATAGCGGTCGAAATACGTACAGTATCAATGACAGAGGGGTATCAAAAAGTTTCAAAAACTGATTTTTGGTGTTACCAGAAATATGTATTTTTAATTTCACAAATGAAATAACACAAAAAATTTTAAAATAACAAATAATAAAAATTACATAATTTGCTATTCAAACACTCCCCCTCCATATTCAACACATTTTTCCAGCTGTAAACGAATGTGGTCAAAACTTCTTCGAATTTCTTTAATGGAAATTGTTTGAACAGCTTCAACAATTCGCTGTTTTAGAAGCTGTACGTCGTTCTCAACTGGACGGTAGTACACTAATTGTTACTTGAGTCTAGTCGTCCGACAGGAGGATCAAACTTCAGTAGCCGAATAGCACTGCAGTGTTGCCGCCTATTAAATTTATTGTTGAACTCGCAGTAGGTGTTGCCGTGTCTCAAATTTATTTTTTATGACATATTATCATCTTTTTTAGAAATTGTTCTTTTTATTGTTTTACGTTCATGTTATGATTAAATGTTTTAGTTGGTTAGGAGTTTTTAATTATTTTCTTCACACGTTATAACGTTATGTTTGAATAATATTCGTTCTATTTACAAGATTTTATTAAAGTTCATTAGTTTATTTTATTTTTAAACGTAAAAAAATGTATTGTATTAGGAAAACCAAAATGTTCGAAAAACTCGAAAACCGTAAGATTTTGTACTAAGGTGCCTACATATATTTGGCTTTAAGTCTAAATGGCCTACTCGATCACCTCCCCCTCCAGAGTTTGCATCGACCTTCCAAAAACAATATGTATAGTAAGAGAGGACAAGAAATAATCGTAACTCGATTTTCAAAATTAATAATTCGTTCGTGTGATTTACCCCACCCAGCACCCCAATTCGCTCCACGGGTCCCGAAAGTTTGTTATTTTTAATAAATAGTTTTGTTGTCAAATTGACACCTGTTTAAATTAAATATAGTGTGCTTTATTGTATTGCCACACTAGTGTTGAAATATTTTTTTTCAACACGCGTGTGATATTTAGCACTTTCTAGCCAAGTTAACCATGCTGTTATTATCATTTTCGTAGGTGGTCGTAGGAAAAAGAAAAAGAAAACTTACGTTGGTCGTATTTTACGTATTTCTGCGGATCGCAAATATAATAATGAACAAAACAATACCAAACAATAAGCAAAACAAAAAAAAAATGGAACATATAGGATTTATCAACTAACGATCGAATATCGAATCATCAACTCAGAATCGCGCGGGATTGCTTCGTCTACGTTCGTGGATTTTCGCTCGATCCTCCTGTCGGACGGCTAGACTCAAGTCTAATACTTTGAGGCGCCCCCAAAGATAGGCATCTGAAATAGTTAAATCGGGACTTCTTGGGGGCCACAGAACCGGACCATTCCGACCAATCCATTTGTGGCCAAATGTATTATTAAGCCATTCCCTCACTTCAATTGCGAAATGCGCAGGGCATCCATCTTGTTGAAAGTACATTTCGTTCCTAAATTGGAGAGGCAATTCTTCTCGGTTGTCAGAAAGGAATGTTTCCAACATTTCAAGGTAACTCCTACGGTTACACGTGTTTTCGACAAAGTATGGGCCAATAATGCCATAATAAGAAATCGCACACCAGACATTTACTTTTTTGTAATATTGTCTTCTTGTAGGAATTCTAAAACGGGGATTATTTTCGCTCCAGTATCTAATATGCGCAGAAGACACTTCCCCGTTTGTTGAAAATGTCGATTCATCGGAGAACATGATAAATTTATGAAAATTCCTGTTTTCACTTACAATTTTGTTTCCGACCCAAAGACAAAAATCCAAACGTTTGGCTTCGTCTCCTTCTTCCAACGTTTGATTAAAAGTTGGCTTAAATGGGAATATTTTGTTTACCTTTAAAATATACTGAATATGAGTTTTTTTACTACATCAAGTTCTTGAGCTCGGTTTCCTAATGAAAGGGTAGGATTGTCGCCAAGGAAGCTGCGTCATTCTGATCATAGTTTTTTTTTTATTAGAAACTGAACCAGTTCGCTGAAATTTTCTTTTATTTATGAAGTCCCATTTTTGAGACGTAAACGTTAGGGTATCTTTGATTAAATCTATCACAAAGTTGTAAGAACTTTCGCCCATACCGCAACATTGAACTAAATAAACCCTTTGTTCTAAGGTCAACGAGAAGCGATAGCAAGGCATTATGCCTGTTTTATTTTATTATTATCGATGATAGCATCGATTTTTCGAGGAAACCATCGACCATCGACGTAAGTACTCAGCAATTAGAGGGACCAATTAAAAGGTGTAGCCAAATGTTAAATAAAAACACAAAATATCTGCTATATAACAGTTTTGTTGAACCGCACATGAGATATACTTGTTGCCGTGTTATGGAAATGCTGATGAACGCTTAATAAATAAACTTCAAAGACCGCAGAATAAGTCAATAAAAACAATATTCTCTATCAGCTACTATACTGCTAGTGAATTTGTACATCGTATATCCATTCCTAAAAGTTAAACAACTTAAAATGTTCAAGTAAGCTAACCTTTATTTAAAATTAAAAATAAACTAAGTACTAAAAACGAATGTGGAATTGAAACAAAATAGATACTTTACTTATAAACTCCCTAGCAGCAGAATTATCAGGAATTAATTCTGCTTCGTGGGAGATTCGGTAAGAAAATTTCATAAATTGGAGTTTTTCTTTTTGTAATGTTTTGACTAAAATGCCACAAAAACATAAATCCAATGTCTTTATAGTTTTAAATTCAAATGAAACTTTAAAAAACATATTTTCCATGAGTTTAGTTTAATATGACGCATTGTAAAAATACAATAGAAGTTGATTTTACTTGTTAGTAACTAAGGTTTATTACTAAAATTTCAGGAAAATTAAAAACATTAATTCGTTTTCAACCATAATATCTGAAATTACATGTCTACATAGTTTCAAATGAAACTTAAAAAAACATAATATTTCCGATAAGTTTAGTTAAATTTTTGATGTGTCTCTTTTAGCCCCGGTGTTCGATATTATTATGTAAAGCAAATTGGCTAGTATCAATAAGAATTATAAGAATTGGGTTTGCTATGCAATATTTACCATAAAATGATTTTTTTGTCAATGCCAAGAAGATTACGATTAGTGTTAGAATCCAATGGCGCAGCAATTAAATATTAGTATTTTGTTTGTTTGTTAATAAATTTACCCTTTTTGGCTTTATACTTTTGTAGTTTTCCTGGTATTATTTTATAATTATTTTGTAATTTAAACACAAAAATATTCAGAAATAACCATTATTACTTATGGTAAAAAATCGTACATACAATAATTTACAGCTATGTATATAGCTGGTGCTGGTGTTATATCCAGGTATAAGCAGCAAGGTGAGAAACCCGTTTTACCCAATTTTGTTGTAATTAAGTTATGTATGGGTGGAGTGTACGAATTTATATGTCGTCAACTGTACCATTGCGATAAAAAAAAAGTAGTACAAGAATTAGTAGTCCCAGATAGAACTCTTGGTCTATAAGGATATCGAGAAGTGGATATCGTCGTCACTATGAAAACAATATAATTATGCCACCTAACTTTTTAGGCGTTACCATGAAGAATTCTGGTGACAGTATTGTAATAAAGGTGACACTGACATGACACTGACACAATAATTCTGGTGACACTGAGTTATCAGTTTGAAAGAAAATATTTTATAATAGACCAGCAGATTAAATTATATTTTGTTGTACTACTTTTTTTTTATCGCAATGGTACCTATAGACCAGTTTCGATAATTTTTGAAACAAAAAAAAATAATAGAAGGATGAAACCCATTGGAAAAGGAAGAAAATATAACAAAAATTAAAGGAAAAATAATTTACGGGCGATCCGCGGTCGGGAAGTGGAAAGGGGCGAGTTTTTAAGGGTAGAAAACGATTTATCTCGATTTCCGGTAAAACTACAAGGCCTATGAAAAAACGTTAAATGGCAAAGTTGTAGGTAATAAAAAGATCTACAACTTTTGTATTTACACTTTTTCACATAACCTCAAAATTTATGTGAAAAATTTAAATAACCAAGTTTTTGGTTTTTTATTTTTATCTTTTACAAAAGAATTTATATTTTTCACGAAATTTGGTGAAAACTTACCTTTTTATGTCCCAAACACACTGTAATTTTTTTGATTTAAAATATTTATTTTTTCACATTATTTTGACTTAATATTGAAAAACCAACTTAATTTTCAATCGAAAATTCTCACGTCAAAATATCTGCTTTTTTAAAAAAGTCGGTGGGCTTTTTGTTCGTTGAAATCTCTACTTTCTAATGTTGTAAAGAATATATACATTACTATGGTAAATGTTCTCAAAAAATGTAAAGAAACGAAAGAAACTCTAATCCGATTTTTTTTTTTTAAATCAGTATGTACAATTTTGAGCTATTTAATAGAATTTATACTTTTTTTTATCAATGTAACATGGAATATATTTGAATCTTGAATTGAATTGTACCAGCTAGTACATGGAGAAAACTGAGAAACAAAAAATAGCAACAAACTTACTGGCCAATTTGCTTAAACCATTCATACCTCAACGAATATTTCACATTGTCAGAGTCCTCTATTTTTCCATTGCTGATACGATAGGGAAACCTGAAAACCTTGTTGTTTTTCTCAAGCTCCTCGACTTTTTCGGTGAACTGCTGGACGCAATCCAAAAAGGCCATCATACCCACGTCGAATTTCGTGTCCCACAGGTATTTGGGGCCCCCCGAGCCGTACAGGGGAATTTTCTTGTTTTCACCTAAAACCTAAAAAAAAAATGCGTTTTGATTGGCTTATCGTAGTTTGGATTGAAAACCTACCACAAAAATTTGACTACCCCCACAATATCTGAGACTAATCAAATTAGGATGAAGGGCACAGTTCTCAAGGTTAATCATGCTTAAAAGACCTATAAATGGCTTGAATGCAGGGGTAACTTCCGGAACCTAATAACAATCTTAATCTTAAAATAGTATAAAACAAAGTCGCTGTCGCGTCTGTCCCCAGCTACATGTGCTTAAATCTTTAAAACTACGCAACGGATTTGGAAGAGGTTTTTTTTAATAGATATAGTGATAGTGATAGAGGAAGGTTTTTATGTATAATACATGCATAATATTGTAGAGAAACACTGATAAATTTAGAGGTTTGTTCGGGGTTTGTATTTATAAATCTTGACGTGATGGTGAACTCGCCTTATTATTATCTCAGAGGCGTATAATGCCTGGCATTGCAACGCAGGTCGGGTACACGCTAGTTTAGTATAAATTGCGATGGACAAATTCATAGTTTTGCAGATAATACTACAATTTTTTATGCCGATACAAATTGGGACAACTTAAATAATAAAATTAAAAATATTTTAAAATAATAAAAGAAAATTGGTTTGATAACAATTTGTTAACAATTAATTTTAATAAAACAAATTATACCTAGGTATTCCTTTTACTTTAAACCTAAATAACATACCACGAAATATGATAAATAGTATAGGTATATAAATAAATGAAGACATTCAAATTTTTAAACTTAATAAAATAAAATATTTAGGAATTGAAGACAAAAGGGGATAAAGGTGTTATGTCGCATTTTTTTTTTAACTACTTTTTCTACTTTTTGAGCATCCCTGGTATAGGTCTTACTATTAGTAAACCTTAAATGCAGCTTTCTTCATAATAAAAGGTTTTCGCAAATAATGTATATGACATTATTAGAAATAAAGATGATTATTACTATTATTATTATTTTTAAGGATAAAGGTGTTAAGTCATTCAAACATCTAGCATGTCATAGTGAATAAAGGTGTCATGTTACAATTTTGTTACATGACACTATGAAAAAAAACTATGAATTTGATTTTATTATTAAAGCGCACCAAATAAAATTGGTTAATTTAACCTAATTTATGCGGTGTTCGTAAATAAAATTAAATAATAATTTAAAAAGTTCTAAGTCATAACGGGTTTTATTGAATAACTTCGAAGTTTAAAAATGTGACATGACACCTTTATCCACTTATGTCTTCAATTATTTTTGCCAGTAAATTAAATCGAAATTTTTACTTGGAATACCATATTAAAAAATTTAAAAGTTTACTACCGATTTTTAAAAACATTAAAAAAATTTTAAATCCAAGACATATTATGGAAATATTATATTACGCGTTAGTTAAAACCATAGATTAAAACTCATTTAAATTACGGAATTTTAGGTTGGGGAGGAATAAATAGAACTTTAATTAAAAAATTAGAAATATTACAAAAAAGGTTTCTAAAAATTATATTCAATAAAGATTATCTTTATCCTTCAAAAAAATTATAGACATAAGACAACTTTACATTTATAACATCTTAATATACCGGGTGTCCACGGAAGGTGGTTCGACCCTCTAACTTTTTTATTTTCAAGATAATGGAATAAAATTTGGGGGATTTGTATACGACATAAAACTGCATTTTTTGACAGGTGACTCGGCATTATGGAACTTCCTGTTTAACCGGAAGTGACATAAACTTTCGATTTTTAAATGGGACACCTGGTATATTTCTCCTTTTTTTGACTCCATATGACATGCTAAATATAACGATGTGTCACTTGTCACTTTTTGTCACCAAGAAAATATTTTTTTTCCATATTTATTGTTTTATCTAGAGGGCTATGAATTCCTTAAAATCACTTATTTCAGTTCTTTAATCTTGGGAAAAATACAATTTTACTATTTTTGGTCCAATGCCATGTGCTGTGTAAAATGTAATCTTTAAAGTTGTATAACTCATTTTTTTTAAACGGCAACATGGTGGCTCGTCGGGTTAAGAAAAAAGAGGATTTTATTACGATTATTTTTATACCACACACTATTGGGTTTTAGAAAAGCTGCCATTAAAAAACTTTAAAAAGTTAACTTGGAACTTTCCTAAAATGAAGCATCTTATGAGAACAAATTTAGATTTAAATGCATCAACTAGCCTATGACCAGCAAAACAAAACTAATAAAACAAAAATTTTAAATGAATTCTTTCTACATTCTCCAAATACTAATAACATATCAACTTTTTCACTTCTTGTAAAACTATTATTTTCCATGTTTTTTAAACAACAACCTAATTTACTTTGGCAGAAGCGCAGAAGCTGTCGCATGATTTTTTTTTATCGGTTTTGCTGGTCATAGGCTACTTGATGCATTTAAATCTAAATTTGTTCCATAATCATAATACACGTCATAAAAATGAAATAACCATAAAACCTAAAATAAATATGTCCATAGAACAAAAAAATTTCAAATATTTATATTTTTATTTAAACGATTATTTATCAACAAAAATTAAAAAATTTATTTCATTAAAACAATTTAAAGTCGAAAATAGACAATTTGAAAATATTTTTAGAAGTGCTTTAATTAATTAATATTGTTAATTATTTATAAGTTATATTTTTTACAGAAAAATTATAAATTAATAATTTTATTATAGGTAATATATTTCTTTAAAAAAAATGCGTTTATACTATAAATTAACATTTTTACTTTAAAACTTGATTTTTAATGCATAATTTATGAGTTATGATTTTACAACTAAAACAAAAAATAAGATTTGCCCCTAACAAGCTCAGCTTCAGGGGATTGAAGAATAAGTTTATAGAAGACAACATAAACATATTTATTATATTATTAAATTTTAAATAAACTTATTATTATTATTATTATTAATTAAAAAAAATAATTAGTATCTAATATTGGAAGAGCTGTTCAGGGAGGTATTGACAAATAGTATGCCGGTGTTTTTTTTTCAATCAATGCACAGAAACTTTCGAGGAAACTTTAAAACAAGCAGTTTTTTGAAACCACTAAAATTACCACAATTTACCTTTAAATCCTTGAAAGTAAACACGTCGATTTTCAGAACTGAAGTAAAAACAACAATTTTTACTGGTAACACGATATTTGATGTCATCTCTCCTAAGAATTCTGGAGAATATGTGTTTGTTTTACCAACATAAATACATATTATGTGACAGTTTACCTCAATATAAGAATGACTTCCGTATGGCACCGGTCTATACCTCTCGAAAACCAAGTTAATTTTCCTGGCAAGGGCACAAAACAGCAGGGTGGTCTGTCCCCACGCGGTGTTGATTTCCGCCCATCCAACGGGAGCCGAGGGCAGTGTACCAAGACAGAAATTGTTGATGGTGCCGAAATGGCCTTTGTGCCAGATATGGAAAGTGGCATTGAACACATTGGTCCTCTTCAGTTTGTCCAGTTGGGTGTTGGCGGCGTTCAGTTGACATTCCAGACTAAAAAAATAAATAAACTAACAAAGAAAAAAAATACTACGAAATTTACTTAGCATTTAACATTAGTAAAGAGACGCCAAATTAAATACCTCTAATTATTTAGACCAGATTGCTGAGATTCAAATTTTTAAAGTTAATAAAATAAAATATTAAGGAATTATTTTTGACAGTAAATTAAATTGGAATTTTCACTTAGAATACTTAATTAAAAAATCAAGAAGTTTACTACCGATTTTTAAAAACATTAAAAATTTTTTTAAATGTAAGGCATATGGAAATATTATATTACGCGTTAGTTAAAACTCATTTAAATTACGGAATTTTATGTTTGGGAGAAATAAATAGAACTTTAGTTAAAAAATTGGAAATATTACAAAAAGGTTTCTAAAAATTATATTCAATAAAGATTATCTTTATCCATCAAAATAATCATATTCATAAACAAAAAAGTTGAACATAAAAAAATTGAATCGAAAATTGACAATTGCGACGTTGCCAGATTTTTAGTTTTTCCTGTAACTCAAGGAATGTTTTTTTTTTCAAATGTAACACTACTCTTTTTTTCATTGAATTCGGTTCCTCTCATCAACATTACCATTTCCTGATAGTATCAAATTTTTATCTCAAATAATTCTATGGGATAAAAAGTTAATTAGTTACAACTCTAACTCTAAAAAAATCCAACCTATTTCCATTTAAAAACGTTTCAAATAATGTGAAAAGGAAGGTTGGTAGACATAATGTACCTAATAGTATCGATAACGATAATAACAACAAACAACTACCAACAATAACATAGCTAGTAAAAATTACTTACATATTATCGGTTTCATAATCAAATTAATGTGTAGTGTACTATAATATTATGTTAGTAATTTTTACTAAAGTCGCCACAGTGGATCTTTGCCCGTGCGTCATCAATCAACGATCAGGACTCAACGCGGTTAATAACTCTGCATCCTTGTTTATTACAGTAACAAGTTTGAATAAAAGCATAAAAGAACGTCTCCAAGATTCCACAATAATATAATGTGCTAGACAAGAATAAAACTATAAACGTCAATTAATTACTTTTTTTATTTGTTTAGTTGACAACCGTTGTATTTTAGAACGTCATTGTCAACCTTATTTTGATCTGCCAACCTAATTCGTATTTTGTAAATCTGTGTGCCTTAAAACCGTTCCTTTTTCTAAAAATAGTTCTTTTTAGAGCTAATTATACCCACCATCTGTTTTGGCGGTAAGTATTTATGGATTTTTATAATACCTAATTTATTTATTTCAAATATTCTAACCGTGAAAGTTCTTTGAAAAGTTTACGGCAGTGGCTAAATTCCCTTAAATGAAAGGATGTTAAAAATTTGACTTTTGCGATTTTAATAGTCAATAACTCCATCCCAGAAATTATAACAGCATTACCAACCAAGGAAAGCATGCGTCGTGATCTCAGAAAGTACCTACAATCAAAGACTTGAACCTAAAATAGTTCCTATTTAAATAATTTATAGTATGTATATTTTATAATATTTGATTAAGGCCCTGGTACCAGTAAACACATTACTGTTTAGGGGTCAGTTATAAAAAAAAAATTAATAAAAAAAAAAAAAAAAAAAAAAAAAAAAAAAAAAAAACACCAAACTTTTCTAGATTTTAAGCTCTAAAAATAGTATTAAATGTATTAACATTTGTTTGTCAATTTCTTTTAGATAATAGAGAATGCCGGGCCAAACTAAAATAAATAATAATTTTTCGGGATATTATGTAGGTACGTCAAACGGTAGGCAGGCACGTCCATTTTATGAACTTAACTTAGTTTTGACTTTTTTCGTCTCGTAATTTTGATTTGATTCATACGATTTTGATGACGTAAAAGTGATGACGCACGGGAAAAGAACCACTGTGGCGACTTTAGCTATGTTATTGTTAGTAGTTGTTTGTTGTTATTATCGTTATCGATACTATTAGGTACATTATGTCTACCAACCTTCCTTTTCACATTATTTGAAACGTTTTTAAATGTAAATAGGTTGGATTTTTTTAGAGTTAGAGTTGTAACCAATTAACTTTTTTTCCCATAGAACTATTTGAGATAAAAATTTGATACTATCAGGAAATGGTAATGTTTATGGGAGGAATCGAATTCAATAAAAAAAAGAGTAGTGTTACGTTTGAAAAAAAACATTCCTTGAGTTACAGAAAAAACTAAAAATCTGGCAACGTCGCAATTGTCAATTTTTAATTCAATTTTTTAGGTTATCCACCTGTACCAAAATTCATTGATTTAGCCTTGGTAGTTTTGAAGAAAATTAGCCGTTCCGGTTATTTCAACTAACCCTGTATACCTAAGTAATATTTTTTACTTAAAAATTATAAATTAATGGTTTTATTATAGGTAATATTCAAAAAAATTGCGTTTATACTATAAATTAACATTTTTACTTCAAAACTTGATTTTTAATGCATATACAGGGTTGGGCAAATGTTCCGGAACGGCTTAATTACAGGCGAACGAAAAGTGATATCGGATCCGGGTTTTGGGCAATCTATAGTACCTACTAAAATTTTACTGTTTACATATATACATATATCATATGTCAGTAATGTCACCAACTGTCAAGTTTGACGTTATTTATTTTTTTTTAAATGGAACACCCTGTATATTTTTACATTTTTAAATTCCACATAAAATTATAATTATTTTTTATTAAATGCACTATTAGTCTATACTTCATAGTTTCCGAGATGTTGACTCTCGAAAAGTGACATTTTTGAACTTTGACAGTTTATAACTTTCTAACAGTACGTCTTAGAGCAAAACGGCTTACATGTCCCTATCTTCAATTTTTATTATCTTCCCAAAAAAATCAACTTTCAGTTAAACCGGAACAACTATATTTTCTGCTTTCGAGTTACATCCGGTTTAACCGGAAGTTGATTTTTTTGGGAAGATAATAAAAATTGAAGATAGGGACACGTAAGCCGTTTTGCTCTAAGACGTACTAATAGAAAGTTATAAGCTGTCAAAATTCAAAAATGTCACTTTTCGAGAGTCAATATCTCGGAAACTATGAAGTATAGGCTAATAATAAAAAATAATTATAATTTTATGTGGAATTTAAAAATGTAAAAATATACAGGGTGTTAAAAAAAAAAATAACGTCAACATTTGACAGTTGGTGACATTACTGACATGGTATAATAGTAAAATAGTAAAATTTTAGTCCTATAGATTGCCCACAACCCGGATCCGATATCACTTTTCGTTCGCCTGTAATTAAGCCGTTCCGGAACATTTGCCCAACCCTGTATATGATTTATGATTTTACATACGAGTAAAACAAAAAATAAGATTTGCCCCTAACAAGCTCAGCTTCAGGGGATTGAAGAATAAGTTTAAAGAAGACAACATAAAAATACATTTATTATATTATTAAATTTAAATAAACTTATTATTATTATTATTATTATTTTAAAGCAATAAAGGATTCCAGAGTTTACAATTTGTCTGGTTAGCTGTATGGTCCACCATACTTAAAGTGGGAGTATCAACATGCTTGCCAACTGCCTACTCTATAGGTGATAATTGACATATTAAATAAATATCAAGGAATCGAAATTTTAACACTCTCACTATCTTCTCAGTTTGTTTAACACATACGAATGTTTGATGCAAACAAAAAGGCTTCACGAATGAATAGTTTGGTCTACTCTATAAGAAGTCTTTGTGTAAAATAGACCTGTACAGCTCTAATCCAAAAAAAAGTTTACTAGAATGTGGCTAACATCTTGGGTTTATTTCTTAACACTATGTTTTTACCTTCTTCCTTCATCCTCTGCTACTAGCCATTCTCGCTTGTGCCTCACATATTCCTTCCAATATCGGTCCTCTTCTTGGCTTATCTTTCTTGACATGTTTTCTTGTTCTTCAATTGCCTAAAAAAAATGAATTTTCTCTTTTTAAGAGTTCTTAGAAAACTACTTGTTATAGTCTTTGACAGCAAGGCAAGTTGAAAATTTATGAATTAGTAACAACTACTTAATAACAATAAACATTAACTTTTTATAGTATTATGGGATACAGTAAAACAAAGTTGAACTTGTAAATTTCCACTATATTTACTAGAAACTGACGTTTCGCTAACATTGTCTAACTTCGTCAGATGACAATTATTTAATAAAAGTTGAAAATAAACATGGGTGCAATAAAATTAAATTATTGAGGATGTAAATAAAACAGTGGAAGAGTAAGGCCCTCCGCACATGAAGCAACTAAAAAGAAACTTAACTAATTAGAAACTTAAATTATAAACTAGTAACGAACTATGAATCGCACACGACGCTACTGAAAGTTTATAAAATCAAGTCACTTCCCGATTATGGTGGCTTTGTTATATGGTGTACACATTATTATTTCAGTATTGTAATGATAACTATTGTTATTTATTATCGTGTTAAAAAATGAATAAGTGATAAAGATATTATCCTTTATAATTATAATGCAAAAATTTAACATTTAATTCGCTTCCAATAGCATTCCAAGCTTTTTCGGTAATGTATTTCCGTGAATATTCATTTAACGTGTTATTATACAGATACAGATATTTTTCCACTTCTTCTACTAGTCTTAAATTCAATAGTTGGTCTGCCATTTTTGCCGTTTTGCGGTTGTTTACAGAATAAACTAGAAACCAATCGCCGAGCGACCTACACGTCGGGTTGAGACTTGACTGATTACTGACGAGTTGCAAACCAGTTGCCAACTAGTAGCCCTGTATGCGAATGCTCATTGAAATACACGGCAAGTGACTAATAAGTAACTGAATGGTGATTTAAGTTTCTAATTCGTTTCTTTTTAGTTGCTTCATGTGCGGAGGGCCTAACAATAGTGGGAAAATCCAACAGACAGTTTAAAAAATTTAATTAGGTACAATAATAAGGGCAATTTACAAAATCTTCAGTATATGGTCAACAGAATCAATTTAACAAAGGTGAATTATTTAAATCTCATTAATCATTAAGTAACAGGTTCGTATTTTTAAGTTTATTTATTTCCATAGACTCTAACAAATTTAGTTTTAATCCTTTGTTTTCTGTATGTAAGATTTTAAAGGAAGAATCGAAATTATGTTGATTATCAAGTAAATGGTTAGCATAGTTTGAGGCGGTTTTGATTTTTAGAAAACTGTTATATTGTTCCTGCATTCTTTTGTTAAAATGTCTACCCGATTGGCCAATGTATGTTTTAGGACAATCTTTGCATTTTAATTTATAGACGCCTGATTTTTTATTTTTATCGCTTTTAGTTTTATTGTTTTTGAGAAATTCACCTAAAGAGTTATTAGGTTTGTAAGACAAATTTATATCAAGTTTATTAAGAAAATTGCCAATTTCTTTGGTAGGTTGTCAAAAGAAAGTGACAAGTTTAAATTTGTCAGAGTTTTTGCTCCTAGGAAAACCTAAGTCAATAGCCTTTTTGTAAGTTTTCATTTTTAGGATTTGATCAATTAGATTTGAGTTATATCCATTAGTAACTGCAATTTTTTTTTAATGTTTAGTAATTTTTAAAAATTGATTTTATTTAGAGGGAGAGTTACTAGTCTATGAATCATACTGTGAAAAGAAGCTAACTTGTGTTGTATAGGGTGGCACAAAGAGTTGTGTTTGGCATTATCAGTATGAGATGGTTTATGGAAAAAGGAAAAAATATGTGTGTATTATTTTTTCTCCTAATATTTAAATCAAGAAAATTAATAAAGTTGTCACTTTCGTGTTCTATTGTAAACTTGAAATTATTGTGTAGGATGTTAATATATTCTAAAAATACTTTTAACTGTCCATCAGTTCTGAGAAAAAATGTTAGAATGTCATCAACATACCTATGCCGATACAGGACTAAGAGGGTCACCCATAATAAGGCCATTTTTGTCATTGAACTCAAAATAATTTTGTTCAAGGCATACTGTGAGAGAATTGATAATGTCTTGTACAGAAAACAAAGGCTTAAAACTTAATTTGTTAGAATCTATGGAAATAAATAAACTTAAAAATACCGACCAGTTACTTAATGATCAATTAAATTTAAATAATTGATTGTACCTAATTTAATTTTTTTAAGTCCTATGTTGGATTTTCCCGCTATTATAACCCTTCCACTGTTTTGTTTACATCTTCAATAATTTAATTTTATTGCACCCCTTTTTATTTTCAACTTTTATTAAATCATTGTCATCTGACGAAGCTACAGTGTTAGCGAAACATGTCATTGTCTTGTTAATATAGTGGAAATTTACAATCCACATTGTTTTCCTGTATCTCATAATACAATAATTATGGATTTCCACTTAGTACTGACTGAATCAATTAATTAACTTTTTATGTCATTATTAGTATTGATCCTTCTCTACAAAATTCAGTTCCATTTCAGATGATTGAAACCAACCTTCTGTGCTTCTTCCTCTTCTTTCTTTAATGCTTCCAACTCTTCTAGGAGCCTTTTCTCTTCATCAGTAATATCATTTAATTCTTTCTCTAATTCTGACAGTTTTGGCTCATCTTTCTCTATTTGAGTGCTAAAAGAAAATAGATTTAGAATAAGAAAAAAGGTGCTATTAAAATGTGCTTTAGCGAACCATCTACATTTAAGAATTTTAGAGATGGATTATAATTTTAATTTAAGTACCTACTTACTGTTTATAAAAATTATAATAGTCATCGTAATCTTTTTGGGTGGCCTCTAGCTGTTGCTCCAACAGTTCAATTAAATAGTCCGTACATTCATCACAGAGTGGATGGTCGATGTCTGAACTGCCCGAGAGGTGATCAAAAAGGGCAGCCTTCGCCTATAAAAAAAAATGTATGGTAATACTACATAGGTACATAAACACTTATTATGGCAGAACCAATGATCAGGTTATGTACTCTTTTTTGTAGTCTTTAAATATCTTACTCTGAAGTGATGACTCAGCAAATCCACTTCGTTTTCATCAGAAATGAGCATGAATCCATTGGCCCCATTTCCTGAATCTGACAGTCTGCAGGGGGGCACATAGTGATCAAAACTAGTTGCTTGTGATTCCAAGTCGAAATCTGTGTTGGAATGTATAGGCACTAAAACAGAAATAGAAATAAAATCTTAACTGAAAAATATAGAAGAAACTATGTGCAACACGAAAATGACTATTTTTTCGGGGGTTTTACCAAAGCTATTATTTGTAAACAAAGGACGGTCAACTTTCTACTCACAATTTAGTTCTGCGGAAATGTGTTCGCTAAAGGAATTCAGGGATTCATCAAGTTTCAAACTTTGTGAACATCTCTGGCACGTAAACGACACGAAAACTTTTTCTTCAGCCATGATTTCTAGTTTTACAAATTTATCATCGCATTTCTACATTTTAGGAACTGTCTGAAAACATAAATTTTGCAATGTTTACGTCATGGAATCAGAATAGAAAATGACAGACAATCGCTAGAACACAGAGAAATAATAGACCGACGGTCGCTCAAACCATGACCACGGCATATTGTTGTAATATGCCGTGCCATGACCTTTTGAGATTTGAGGAGTGAAGAAACTTGTATTCGCTATTCGCTTCTTCAATTTGAAAAGGCTATGTAGCTGGAATAGTGAAGGCACATAGAGTTCTGACCAATCAGAAACTTTCTCGGTATTTGTATTTAAACAAAGGACAAAGATAATAATATATAATATATTATATCGCTTCACGAACAACTTCGTGTAATCATATGAGAAATATAGGGAGGTATATTTAACCATTGCTCGGCTTTAGTAAATTTTTTAAAAGGACCACTCAACTTAGCCGCTGGCGGCTTTGCTTTGTAAAGGAACTCAGCCCAAATGTCATTGATCATGAACAGAACAGAACTAAAAAAATCGTAACAACAAAACAACTTAACCTTACTTTAACAGCTGTCAAAGTCAAAACTTACATAATTTTTAGGCCCCAAAATGTCGAAAACTGATGCATCTGTGAAGCCCTATCGATATTTTGACACTCCCGAGGGCCAAGATACATTTAAAAAATTATGGTGCGTTTTAAAACCAACCGTACACGTTGCTGGGGCCGCCGGAATTTTTGATGTGGTACGTTTTTATAGGTTTTTTGCAAACAAATCTTTTTCTCCTTTTAACTACCTTAAAACCTATTTCTGCTGATAGGAAACTTAATTAGTTTGTTTTTAGATGGCCATAACGAAGCCCAAAGGTTACATGGCTAGAGGTATCCGATTTACTGCAGTAGGGCTACCCATCATTGGAATTGCCAGTACATTTGTGTTAGTAACAAATTCGCTTGTTAATATAAGAAATAAAGACGATAAAGTGAACTGGTTTTTGGGAGGTAAATGATTTTTTATAAAAATAAATTCTCTATTTCAGTTACCAAATATTCTGATTATTTTTTGGTAGAGGCTCACAAACTCGGTTAGGAATGTGTAGGTTGTTTCTATCCAAGTTGTCCCAGAAAGATGATGTAGCATATTATTAACATAATAAAAAAATGTAATGTATTAGCATGTTATATGTATGTACTCTATTTAATGTTGTTTACTTGATGCCAGAAACAAGTATTAGGTATGACCAGCGGCATAGCCCAAAATGTTGGAGTGATATTTATTTATTGTGGTTTAAACATTTTCAGAGACTTATGAACTTGCAATAGGGAACTTTCCAATTTTTTTTTTTCAATAATATGATTTAGTTAGGCCTGAAAAAAGTATTCCCCAATTATTACTCCTTAAAAATCAGTAATAACTTGGTAAAAATTCTTTAGTTTCGCGCGTATCAAAAGCATTTCAAACGATCTCCAAAGCGCGCGAAGCCCGATGACGTCAGGGGGTATGACTTTTGGTCATCCGTCATCCTGACAGGTGCCGAGCGACCCAATTTGCATTTGGATTGCCCTGTGTTATTGTATTTTTGTGTTCGTGTCGCTTGACGCGTGGATGTCAAATCTGACAAATCGTAAAATTTATTGAAAACCTATAACCTATTTCGTGGATGTCAAATGATACCACTTGACGTCACGACTACTAGCAGCGCGTTTTTACCCGCTTGGAATAATTTGAATTTTGGGGCATTTTTAAATCTTTCTAGCGGTCTTTTGGGACGAAATATCTTGTTTTTTTTTACTGCCATATGTTTTATGACAATATGTACTTATGATTTATAGAATTTTTTCCCCATTTAAAATGTTTCTCAAGTTCCCTATTATGTCATAGGACAACTAGACCAGGGTCGATAATTTTTGAAACAAAAAAAACTAATAGTAGGATGAAATTGTTTTAAGAGGCCTATGGATGAAACCCATTGGAAAAGGAAGAGAATATAACAAAAATGAAAGGAAAAATAATTTACGGGCGATCCGAGGTTGGGAAGTGGAAGGGGGTGAGTTTTTAAGGGTAGAAAACGATTTATCTCGATTTCCGGCAAAACTACAAGTCCTACGGAAAAACGTTAATTGGCAAAGTTGTAGGTAATAAAAACATCTACAACTTTTGTATTTACACTTTTTTCACATAACCTCAAAATGTATGTGAAAAATTCAAATAACCAAGTTTTTGGTTTTTTTATTTTTATCTATTATAAAAAAAAAATTTCACGAAATTTGGTGAAAACTTACCTTTTTATGTCCCAAACACACAGTAATTTTTTTGATTTAAAATATTTATTTTTTCACCTTATTTTGACTTAATATCGAAAAAGCACCCTAATTTTCAATCAAAAATTCTCATGTCAAAATATCTGCTATTTAAAAAAAGTCGTTGGGCTTTTTGTTTCTTGAAATCTCTACTTTCTGATGATGTAAAAAAAAATACTTACATTACTATGGTAAATGTTCTCAAAAAATGCAAAGAAACGAACGTCTTATTAAATATTAACTTTATTAACTTATTTGGTTAATTATTATAGTAGTATATTTCGACTTGCAATTTTTTGTTTATCAATGTAACATGGAATCTTACGTTTTTCGGGTAATACCATAGTAAGTAATGTATATTTTTTTACACCATCAGAAAGTAGAGATTTCAAGGAACAAAAAGCCCACCGACTTTTTTTAAAAAGCAGATATTTTGACGTGAGAATTTTCGATTGAAAATTATGGTGTTTTTTCGATATTAAGGTTGAATTCTCAACGTCATTCAATCTATTGCCAACCTATAACCTATTTCACGTTGATTTTTAGAGTTTATTATTTTAATAACTACCATTTAAAGAAAATCAATATCGTCGGTACATTATTTAGGTAGTATCTGATATATTACAAAAATTTAAATTTATTTCATTGCTTATTTTGGGAGGATTGTATAGTGAAAGAACAATGAATGACAATGACATAATAATGTTAAAAAAAATCTTACCCGATATTTTTCGCTACACAATTCTCCTAAAATAAGTTATGAAATTCCTTGATATTTATTAAATATGTCAATTATTACCTATAGAATATCAAGTCGATACTGATTTTCTTTAAATTTTGTATAAAAGCTAGAAAACATAAATAAATCTATGCGAAATAGGTTATAGGTTGGCAAGCATGTTGATACTCCCACCTTAAGTCAAAATAAGGTGAAAAAATAAATATTTTAAATCAAAAAAATTACAGTGTGTTTGGGACATAAAAAGGTAAGTTTTCACCAAATTTCGTGAAGAAAAAAAATTTTTGTAAAAGAAAAATAAAATACCAAAAACTTGGTTATTTGAATTTTTCACATAAATTTTGAGGTTATGTGAAAAAAGTGTAAATACAAAAGTTGTAGATCTTTTTATTACCTACAACTTTGCCATTTAACGTTTTTTCATAGGACTTGTAGTTTTGCCGGAAACCGAGATAAATCGTTTTCTACCCTTAAAAACACCCCTTTCATTTTTGTTATATTCTCTTCATTTTCATCCTACTATTATTATTTTTTAACTTTTTACCATTTTCAAAGGCTTCAGCCCTGGTCTAAACTATGTAAAACCTTGAGAAATTCTTTCTAGTGATTTTTTTGTTTTAGGTTTTGTCACGGGCTGCTGTTTCGGTCTATGGAAACGAAACATCATGGTGGGTTTCAATATGGGCATGTTCTGTGGCATTTTGGCCTTCCTAAGAAAAGAAGCTCTAATACACGGCTGGGATGTTATTCCCGAGGACATGCCAGTACGTATTGGAACTATTGAGGTGTAGCCACATTTGAAATTTATTGATAAATCAATCAATATCAATCAATTTGTTTGCAGTAATAAACAAACCTGGAAGGTTATCAACTTGAAGAATTTCACATTGGAATATGTGTGCGAATGTGTAGGCTTTTCTTTTAGGTACCTTATGTAACAAAAACGTACTGAATGAATCATATTTTACTTAAATTTTATTTATGGTGCAAAAAAAATCACTAAAATTTTCAACATAACCAAAACTCACTAAGAACCTAGGTATATGGATATTTTCTATAAAAAGCGATGGGTTCCTGATCTACATCTAAAACTAAATTCAGCGAGTTGATTAATACAAATTTCTTGGCCTTTATGTAGACTCACAATTATAGTGGGCGGCTCATCTTGACTTTGTTGCCAGTAAACTTAACTCGGCATACTTTGCAGTAGTCAACTTAAAAAAGTATTATGGATAGCAAACAGTTACTAAATATTTACTATGCCTTAGCCTACAGTCACCTAAGCTATCTAGTGATTTACTGGGGTCAATCAACTGAACTACAAAGATTATTTGTTTTGCAGAAAAGGATAATTCGAAAAATTTACTTTTTAAGCCCACTTGAATCTTGCAAAGGCACTTTTCGGCGCTATATAATTCTTACGCTGCCCTGTATTTTAATTCTTGGTGCAGTCATGTTTGTAAAAAAATACAATTCTAAGTTTCCTAATAAAGTCTGTTCAATGACCGCTGACCGTTTGCGGTACGTCGTAAATTAAAAATTAATTCAGTCAGTTTGACTTACCGGTAGTAAAGGTTATGATTTTTCTCTCTCTTAGCCTTGACCTACACAAAAACGGATGCATGTGAACAAGTAAAATACAAGCGCGTTTTTTCAAATTTTTAATTATTATTTTCATACTGTTAATGAAGTCAGAAATAAGTAGTTTATTGAGGGTAAAAGGTATCATGGGATGAAACATTTTGTTTTTGAATATCAGTACCTATGAAATTTTTAATTAATTTAAATTTACTGAAAAATAAATAACTCATTTATAAAATTTAAAATTGAATCATATGGGCGTTTTTACACTAGCCGACACGATACCGACACGATCACGACACGGTAGCGACACCGACACAATAAATCGGCGAGTATTTTCACATTTGCCGACAGCCATCCCTGTCGTGTCGTAGTGTTGTGCCGGTATTTGCAGACATGGGTCCTGTAAATAAATTGTATTTGCGACATTTATTGCATTTAAGACTCAAAAAGCGAAGACCGCAAAGAAAATTTTTGATACATCCAATAATAAAGGTGCGCTACTTACACGGCACCTATTCACTCTTTTTGAGACATTGACTAAGGATTCTGACAAATTTTTCGACTACTTTCGAATGAGTCATGAAACATTTAACTATGTGCTGAGCAAGTTAATGGACGAAATCAAAAAACCAGAACAGAAACAACTAGGAAAAGGAAAAACCGCCAACGACACGAGTGGAGCGCTTGCTGCTCGCCGACCTGTCGGCGCCTGTAACGACACGATAACGATATATCGGCAAGTGTGAAAGCATTCCCTTTACTTACATGAGATTACACGTCCACCGGTGTCGTTGTCGTACCGGTATCGTGTCGGCTAGTGTGAAAACGCCCATTTTGTCTTCTGCATCAGTCTAAATTTTGTTAAAATACTTTCATCCTTTTTATAAAATCATAAAGAAAATATAATAAAAAATGACAACACACAACAAAATACAGTTTTTTAATAATTAAAATAAATCTCCGCAAGGATCATCATCATCAGATTCGTCCAAGTTAATAATAAGGGGAAGAGTATCTGAAGCATTGATAAATCTTTCCCATTCCCACAAATCATTTATAATTTTATTAGTGTTCGCGTTACAAAATTTTTCCATTTATTCACTGTTACATTTTCTATGGCTTCATTTCACAGACCCAAAACTTCATCGTTTGTTACAGGATGCATAGAACTTATTTTTGAATCATAATAGCGCCTACATTCCGACCCAACTATTTGCATATTATTAAAGTGGCAATGATATGGAGGAAGTCTTAAAACTCGATGTCTATGTTGCAACGCTAGTTCGTCCAACCTATTAAAATAAATAGCGCTTTCCAGATTACTTTTAGCGTTTGGGTGGGGTATATGCTGCTTCACTATTATCCAGATCTGATCCTTCATTACAAATGGTAAAACCGGATTTGTCTTTGTTTATCACTATTCATGGAATCATGATAATCGCCAGATTTCAGGCCAGACTTAAATATCAAACTTGCATTATTCACAAATCCGTTTTCTGAACCAGCATGTAGAATAATATACCGTATACCCTCTGACGATTTTTTTTGAACTGTAGGAAGATCTTGCCAACTTCGCCTAAAATCCCCTTTACTGTATATCTAGGTTTCATCCAGAAAAACAGGTTTTAAAGGAAATCGAGAGTTGCCGTTATTCATAAATTCTCTTAAAAATTCTACTTGTTTTTGGGCTATATGGAATTGCTCTATTAAAAAACGCCTGTTTGATACGCCATTTTAATTTTCTTAAACAGTCCGCTAATGAACCAGCGACTATTTCAACACAATTTTATGAAGTTGTCTACCACGGGATGACAAAATAGCTATTACATTATTCCGACTTTTAAAATCTACACCTTCTCTATCCCCTTTGCCTTAATTTGTTGGATTGTTGAACACAAAACTCCCAAAGCATCAGAAACTCTTTAAAACAAATAGGTAAAGTTGCCACAGTGGATCTTTGCCCGTGCGTCATCAATCAACGATCAGGACTCGACGTGGTTAATAACTCTGCATCCTTGTTTATTACAGTAACAAGTTTGAATAAAAGCATAAAAGAACGTCTCCAAAATTCCGCAATAATATAACGTGCTAGACAAGGATAAAACTATAAACGTCAGTTAATTACTTTCTTTATTTGTTTAGTTGACAACCGTTGTATTTTAGAATGTCATTGTCAACCTTATTTTGATCTGCCAATCTAATTCGTATTTTGTAAATCTGTATGCCTTAGAACTGTTCCTGTTTCTAAAAATAGTTCTTTTTAGAGGTAATTATACCCACCATCTGTTTTGGCGGTAAGTATTTATGGATTTTTATAATAACTAATTTATTTATTTTAAATATTCTAACCGTGAAAGTTCTTTGAAACGTTTACGGCAGTGGCTAAATTCCCTTAAATGAAAGGATGTTAAAAATTTGACTTTTGCGATTTTAATAGTCAATAAAACACCAAACTTTTGTAGATTTTAAGCTTTAAAAATAGTATTAAATGTATAAACATTTGTTTGTCAATTTCTTTTAGATAATAGAGAATGCCGGGCAAAACTTAAAATAAATAATAATTTTTCGTGATATTATGTAGGTACGTCAAACGGTAGGCAGGCACGTCCATTTTATGAACTTAACTTAGTTTTGACTTTTTTCGTCTCGTAATTTTGATTTGATTCATACGATTTTGATGACGTAAAAGTGATGACGCACGGGAAAAGAACCACTGTGGCGACTTTAGGTACCATTTATAAAAATATTGCCATATATTTTTCATGTTAATTATTAGTTTTTACAATTCCTTTTTTATTATATCTATTTACCTCGTAAACTTCGTTAAAGGGTAAAAGAGCCTTTCCGGCATCAAGAGTCTTTCCGGCATCACTTTCTCATTGAAAATAATCAAATAATTTTAAAAATAATGCTTGTTCTTTTTCTCAATACCGTGACTTTTTTGAAATAATGCATGTTGATTAAAAAGGTCACTGGTAAAATTATATGATATTCATTATTGACGCAAATTTACTATCTCACCTAGTTCACGAATGCATGAATGTCATCGAACAGACTTATTTACCTCAGTAATTCACGACCATAACACTAGGAATTGGAATAAAATTTATGTATCCGGCTATAAAACATCATCATATCGTAAGAGTCCATTTTGCGTCTGCAGCTCCCTCTATAATACACTTCCAGAGACTATCAGAAGCACTCTATTGTAAAAAAATTCAAGAACGGGGAAGTGCTCTCTACCTTCTCGAAAACAACTTTCATGATGTTCGTCAGTTTTGACATTATGATTTACATCTTAAAAACTTTTTTCTTTTGACAATGTCAAGTTTGCTTATATTCAATGTTTGTTATAGGTAAGGCGTGGTGGCGTGACTACTTGTCTCGCGGACTACTCCCTGACAGCAGAAAGACCAAGAGGATGGATCACCGGTAAAGAGTAGGTTTTTTAATTTTAAACTGTTTTTTTTTAATTAATTTTTGCTAGTAGTAATATTTGTGTAAATAAAATAAAAGTGTTAAAATAAAAACATTAAAAACTTACAATGAGTGTTTCTACAAAACGATATTTTAAATTAAAAAAATTACCTTGTCGGACTTCCATTGTCTTTATTTTGCTACTTAACACAACTTTTCAGTTAGTGAGTATCTCTATACTCAAAACCTAATATTATAGTCAGTGACGTAGCAGTCGAAACCATGGAAATGAAGGCAAACCGCCAATGATAACACAGTATTTTGGCAGTTTCTATGATTTCGACTGCTACGTCACTGCCTATAATATTGGGTTTTAAGTATAACCGTTTTCAAGTGTAAACTAAATTATAATTTTAAGGCTACTGTCTTAAATACTATTCATGTGCAATGGAGCTTGATGACTCCGCCTACATGCTTAATCGAGTGTGAAGTTTGAGCTGTTATTGGTTTTGGATAAGAAGAGGCTTCCAGATATTGGGGATATCTATACTTGGTACTCTATACATAGTACATTTGACATGCACTAATCTTACCAATGGAAAACGCTATGAACAACCCCAACAACACATTAGAGTTTCGCGCCGCCCAAATATTGTAGAACAGCCGATCAAACGGTGCGCCTGCGCATGTTTCGCGTTCAATGCTGCGTTGCCAATTATAAATTACGTTCGCGGCGTAGTACAAAGCCGAAGCGAAGCGATCCATTAACAACTTAGGTGAGCAAAGATTTTTACTTTGCTTTGCTATTTAAAAGTAGCAAATGGAAAGTACCTATTGGCTTCATAACATATACGCCGACTATTATAAGGCAATATATAAAGATACTCAGAACAAAATAGAACACATATTTATTTAAGTAGCTTCAAAAATTAAAACCTAGCAGTTTCTTTAAAATTAAGTAAATATTTACTTTCACATACCCACCATATCCGATCTCCTTTTTCTCTAAAGCCTTAACAATATTTCTATAAACTTAATCCATACACTTTTTAAAATGCTTTTAAATGTCACAAAATAAATATACAGTCGTGAACAACTTTGTTCATCATATTAAATAATATAAGGGTACCAGACTTTGTTTTATGTAGTTGTGGGTATACCGGGTGTTTCTCAAAAGACGTTCACCCCTATAACTTTTTTATATTTATAGATAATAAAATGAAATTTTGAGATTATGCATAATAGATGAGTCTGCATTTATTTTATTGGCATACTTTTCAATTTGTTAGCTACCGGAAGTGACCTTGACTTTGATATTTGAAATGGGACATCTTGTATATTTTTACTTATTTGGGTTCAGCATAACATTATGAGTGAAATGACACCTCACTTTTCAATCTAGAGTGCTACAAATTAATTAACTCTGTTAATTTATAGTCAAGTAGTATATGAAAATTAAAATTATGTCATAATAATTGCCTTTTTAAGTTTGACAAGCGTTAAAAAAATTAAATTTTGTTTTCTTGACCATAACTCCATTTTTCCAAATGGAACGATGGTGGTTCACTAGGATATTTAGAACGAGTCCAACAATTTGATACCATACGCTCCTATGTTATTTTAAAATTGACACTGAAAAATTTGCCTTAAATCCCAATCGCAATTTAAAAGCGTTATGCATTATTGCCGCCCTCTCCTTTTTAAAGAAATATAAAGGCGGCTTTGAAAAAACAATGGAATGGTTTTGAAAAGCAATATGGCTTTAATTTAAAGTTGTAATGTCATTAGTTTATAAAACATACAATACATACAATCTTGCGGCTCCAGAAAAAATTTTCTGGTCACTCGCATATCAATTTGTTCATTTCTAATAAAACTAACCATTTTATCTGATTTACAATGTAAGTTTAATAAACGAATGACATTACAATTTCAATTTTAAAACAGTATTGGTTTTCAAAATCATTCCATTGTTTTTCAAAGCCGCCTTTATATTTCTTTAGAAAATACTTTTAAATTGCGATTGGGACTCGAGGCAAATTTTTTCGTGTAAATTTTAAAATAGCATAAGAGTGTATGGTGTCAAATTGTTGGAAAAAAATGCTCGTTTTAATTATCCTTGTGAACTACCATCGTTCCATTTGAAAAAATGGAGTAAACGTCAAGAAAACAAAATTTCATTTCTTAAACGCCTGTGAAACTTAGAAAGTCAATTATTATGACATAATTTTAATTTTCATATACTCCTTGACTATAAATTAACAGGCTTAATTAATTTGTATCACTCTAGATTGAAAATAAACATAAAAATGTTATAACACGTCAAAAAATGACAAGTGAGGTGTCATTTCACTCATAATGTTATACTGAATCCAAATAAGTAGAAACATACAAGATGTCCCATTTAAAATACCACAGTCAAGGTCACTTCCGGTCAAACCGGAAGTGTTAACAAATTGAAAATTATGCCAATAAATGCAGACTCATCTCTTAAGCATAATCTCAAAATTTCATTTTAATATCTATAAGTACAGAAAAGTTATAGGGGTGAACGTATTTTGAGAAACACCCGGTATAGTAAGTTAAATTTTAAAGCCCGGACCTGTGTATCTTCCCATTAGTTACGTGATAATTTTGTTGCAGTGCGCATGCCCATGTGTACTGGGCCTTATTTACATGCGCAAGGCCAGAAACTTGCCACATTCGTAATCATTGTTTGCTGACCTAAACGTATAAATATGTCCATGGCTGTGACAAAACATTAAAATTTAAAAACCTTTGACTTGCCTTGTACAATTAAAAATATATAAAATTTTGTCACTTTCGATACTTCCAGAAGTTTTGCACGTGACTGATGGTAGTAGTGGCTTGAAACAATGTAAAAAAAAAACATCCCGACTGATCTTCAGGACTGACCATTGGTCGTGTGCAAAAGATCTTTTAATACTACATGATCGTTACTAAAATATAGTTAAAACGCAATATATGCACTAATCTGTACAGAGAGTATCGAGTAAGAAATACAGTTTGGAATGCCAAGTCGGGTTGTTTTCACTTTTTCGATGGTCCTTCGTCTGCAATATCTACAATAAATTGGTTTTTATTATATTTATGTGTAATACAAATAATACTTATAGGTATAGAGTTTTTAACACAGAATTTAATTTTTAGAATTATGCACGAAATAGAGAGCATCTTAAACAGGGTATTTACTAAATACCAAAGAAATACTGTGTATTATTTATTATGAATAAACTCTATCTATCTATCAAATAAATCTTAACTAAATTCTAGATCTTCCTGGTTATTTGCGATAATTTCCCAATTATAGGGGGCCTAGGGGCGTCCTGAACACATCTCTGTGGTCCTGAGCCCTTCCCCCTCTCACCCCCAAGAACTAAAGTGCTACACTATTCCCGTCCATTTTATATTGAGTAAGATTATAGAACCCCATTTTACACCAGGCACATTTTATGCGTCATTTTATGACATTAGAAAAACTAAGGTTAAAACTAAATTTTAAAAAGCGACAAATCTGTCAGATAGTAATTATTAGACAGACAACCAATCATACACTTGCAATAACAAAACACCAACTTGCCTAGGTTTTAAAAGCGATATTGTTCCTTTTCTGTCAATAAATATATTAAATCGGTCAAATACAAAATACCGATTCGTGACATAAAAGTGATTTTTATACAGTGTGACCAGTAAAGTCCGCCTCATATGGGATTTTTTTTATTAATAGCTTTATTCGAAATTTGACTTTGGCATCAAGTTCTGCTTCGATCAAGATAAAATAAATAAATAAAATAGTAGTCACGTGATTCGCATTATCTGTCAAATTTTAATTTTTTCCAAAAAATAATTCAAAAGTGGGGTTATTTCTGAAAATATCGAAAAAAGTTTTTTTTAAATGCATTTTCTAGCCCACATGCAAAATTTCAGCTGCATAAGATAATTTTGATTTTTTACCCACCACTAAAATTTATTTTCCACTTAATGAACACTTTACTGATGACACTATGTTCTATTTGTTTTTAATATTAAGGTGTATTACTTTCAGACACAAACTACGTTTTCAAAAATACTTATTTTATGAAGTTACCTTATACCGGGTCAAAAACAAATAAACTTTGCATAACATGCGACCAAATTTTAATAGCCCAATTTTGATTTTGTAGAAAAACACACATTTAATATGGCGCTACTTTAAAGAAAATGTATTTGAAATAAAGCATTGTGAAAACTCAAAACTAAGAAGTTTTATGTAGGTTGCGTTGAGTCTTATTTTGCAAAAGTGGTGCAATTTGCAAAATATGGGTAAAAAATCAAAATTATCTTATGCAGCTAAAATTTTGAATGTGGGCTAGAAACTGCATTTAAAAAACTTTTTTTAATAACTTTTTTCGATACTTTCAGAAATAACCCTACTTTTGAATTATTTTTTGGAAAAAATTAAAGTTCGACAGATAATGCGAATCACGTGAGTAACTATTTTTTTGCTTAATTTTCATCTCGATCAAAGCAGAACTTGATGCCAAAGTCAAATTTCGAAAAAAGCTATTAATAAAAAAAAATCCCATATGATGCGGACTTTACTGGTCTATAATATAAGTTATCGAAAAGTTATATAAGTTATAGAAAATTGATTCAACTTCATTAGATTCTAGATGCCACATTGTGTATATCTCTCTACTACCTTTGTTAGACAAACACAGATTATTATTATATTATTTATTATTAAGCTTTTATACAGAGGGACTCCCAGAACTTATTTATAAACACATTTTTATTGCCAAATTTGAATTTTTAAAATAAAAAATTGAAGAATTTGCTACCAAGAAAATGTCTCGAAAACAGCTGTAAATAAATTTTTTTAAAACCGACCAGAAAATTTACACTTTCTGGACAATTTTTCATATATAATATCACAAGAGATAAAATTTTGTCGGCAAAATTTTCGAAAGGTATGAAAGTTTGTTGCTTGGCAATTTCGCGAATGACATTTTTGTCGAAAATGTCATGAGCGAAATTGCTTAAAAGCAACAAACTTAAATAAATCCTTGAGAACAATTTTGCTTACACAATTTTTTCTCGAGTGGTATTCGACATGACTATTTAACTAGAAAAAAGACAAAATTTTGCCGCGGCAAAAATCACATGTGAATTTTGTCCAGGTAGGTGCAGGTAGTAATTTTGCCAGTAGAAGACCGGCCGTTGCTATGACATTTTGCCAGTGTAAAACACTCTAGTTAAATAGTCGTCTAGAAAATAACGTTTTTCCGGTCTCTAATGTTACTGTCACCCTGTTTTTTGTTTTTCCAATCGCTCTTTGATAATACAAGATACCTTGATTTCGTTATTATGACAACATTTCGATGTATTGTCGAGTGACAGTTCGTTGATTTTTAATTTTGTTCTTTATGTCAAACTTGTTTCGCGTAGGTTATAAAATATATCGAAGTGTCGGTCTTAAAAAAAATATTGTACGTCACGCAATCGAAAATTAGTGTTTTCCAGGTCTCTCCAAGCTTCCAGGACTCGCCTATGGCTCGCCCTGGAAATGCTCGTCTCGACCTGAAAAACACTAATTTCCGGTCTTGTAACGTAAATTACTATTTCATTAACAGATTACTATTAAGTAGTAATCAGCGGGTTTTTCTGCAAAAAAGGGATATCCTGTTTGATTTGATATAAGTTCCGAAACACCTTGTATATTTTACAATAGCACCAAAAGCAACAAAATATAAAATGTATAACATTCACAAACCAAAGCTAACATGTTTATTAAAATTAATTTGTAAAAATGAAGAAAATTAGCATAAAATTGAATGTAAACTGTAAATTTTTGAAAGCTGAAACTCAAGAAAGAGAAACCATTGCATTGTTGCTTTAATGGAAATGGAAACCATATTCTTGCCTATGACCAACAGGAAATACTTATTTACAAATTTTAAGGTAAATGAAAAGGGAAAGAAAAACACAAAGTCTTCCTCCACTAGTTTAATGGAAAAAAAATTCCAAATATTAAGGGTCTCTACATGTTTCGAACGTAGAAACGTTCATCTTCAGGAGACAGAAAGTTTTAAATCTATGCTGATGGTGTTAGCAAAAGAGAAACTGAAATTTAGAACCTTAATGGAGCTTTATGGATTTAAACAGAAGTGTAGAAGAAACATGGGTAAAATATTTGATAGTGGCGAAACCACAGAGCGATTAGAACATAATGAAGAGTTGTGAAACAACCAAAAAGTGGGGAAGAAGAAAACCTGTCTAGGTGTCGAGGCTTATTTAAAAATTTTTTAAATTTTTTTAAAATTTGTTGTTCAAGGAACTAAAAATTATTGTAGACATTATGAAGGTGTACACCTTCTGTTGTAGTATAAAGTTGTTATAAAAAACAGAACCTTTTGGGGTCCTGAGGACTAAACCTCAGTAACCCCGCGGCAGGTTAATTTGTAGATAGTAAAAATTGTAATTGAAAAATCGAACATTTTTAGACTTTTTCTTCGTCTGCCAAAAGGCCGTTCACCTCCACTTTTTCGCTAGCACGTGGAGGTGAACGGCCTTTTGGCAGACGAAGAAAAAGTCTAAAAATGTTCGATTTTTCAATTACAATTTTTACTATCTACAAATTAACCTGCCGCGGGGTTACTGAGGTTTAGTCCTCAGGACCCCAAAAGGTTCTGTTTTTTATAACAACTTTATACTACAACAGAAGGTGTACACCTTCATAATGTCTACAATAATTTTTAGTTCCTTGAACAACAAATTTTTAAAAAATTTAAAAATTTTTTAAATAAGCCTCGACACCTAGACAGGTTTTCTTCTTCCCCACTTTTTGGTTGTTTCACAACTCTTCATTATGTTCTAATCGCTCTGTGGTTTCGCCACTATCAAATATTTTACCCATGTTTCTTCTACACTTCTGTTTAAATCCATAAAGCTCCATTAAGGTCCTAAATTTCAGTTTCTCTTTTGCTAACACCATCAGCATAGATTTAAAACTTTCTGTCTCCTGAAGATGAACGTTTCTACGTTCGAAACATGTAGAGACCCTTAATATTTGGAATTTTTTTTCCATTAAACTAGTGGAGGAAGACTTTGTGTTTTTCTTTCCCTTTTCATACTTTCAACTCCACTTTAAGCATGGACTATTTCTTCAAATTTAAGGTAAATGTTCATGTAGGTGCCTGTCAAATTTCAAAATAAAAATATTTAACTCAACGGGTTCTTACACAAGAACAAGCTGTTAAAAAGCAAACCAGGTAAATATAAGAAAAATAAGATATATTACAGTGTGACCAGTAAAGTCCGCATCATATGGGATTCTTTTTTATTAATATAGCTTTATTCGAAATTTCACTTTGGCATCAAGTTCTGCTTCGATCGAGATGAAAATTAAGCAAAAAAATAGTAGTCACGTGATTGGCATTATCTGTCAAATTTTAATTTTTTCCAAAATTAATACAGCTTTATTAATAAAAAAAAATCCCATATGATGCGGACTTTACTGGTCACACTGTAGATAATTTTTTTTGAAATATTATAGATAACATTAGGAAATAGTAATAAACATGTATTCTGAGTAGAAGAGTGAAAGTCTGTAAAGTTGGTACCTTAAAGTTCTTATTTAATGTCAAGTATTTTAATATTACTTCTTTGTAAATTTTATGTTTTTGCAATGTAAAGAAAAGGTAAATTCTAATTTCGTGTATTTACTGTACATATAGATAATATTATTTAGGGTTTCGTCCAGAGTAAATTACAAGAATTTGTTAGTACATAATATAAGTATCTTATACAAACATGCTGAACAAAAACTAAAGAAACCACCATAATTTTTTGATTTATTTATTGCTTTTAAGAAACTTTCACAAATTATTTAAACTTCTAAAACTTACATCAGAAATGAAGGAGACAAAGAAGGAAAATTAAAAGTTTAAAAGTATAGTTTAATTCACCTGAACCTTTTAGAGAGCAAATAACCCACCTTTGCAATTTAAAATAACTCATTTTAAATTTCCTCAAATTAAACAAGGTCTGGTGCACTTGAGGACCTTCAGAATTTCACAATTTTTAAAAATGCAATGGAAAGACCTGTTTGAAAACACAATAAAAACGAAAAAATGTATGGAATAAAAGGAAAAGTAACGGTATGACAACTAATGCAAAAACTCCCCGGTACCTTAGTAATTTCCAACACTGTTGCCACACTTGTTAGAATTGATAGGAAATTCAACAGGAAAAAAATAAAATCAAAAAAAATGCTTTGGGTAATAATGGCCACCTTTTAAAGATTGGAGAGTATGTTAAGTCCCTTTTAATTTGAGAATACATTTGACAACAGCTTCTTTAATATGACAACTGATAAGCTGTAAAAAACAGTTTCAATATTTGGTGGTTGAAAAAAAGCAGTTTTAATATGATAAATTAATACCAAGATTGGAACATTATGTTAACATATTACATGTATTTTTTAATAACAATCAACCTTTTTTATCTAATTTCTGTTGTGCATAATATACCTACTTTAATAATTCGTAAGGATAAGAAATGGTAACAAATATTCTATAATAATGTATGTTTACTGTAAAAAGAATAACATACACTTCCTTGTATCATAATCATTAATAATTATATTATTTTGTCAATAACTTTATAAAAAGAGGTTTATGCAGTTTTTATAATTACTTAAAATTTAAGGCTCTTTAGATGGGTTTTTCTTTGAAAAACTGTGAGATTCCGAGGGTCCTAAAGTGCTCCATTACGATGTCTTTTAAAATATTATTTTTTTTTGGACTACTTAATACTCTTTGATAATTGATTTTGTCAATTTTGACTTAGCATCACGATGTCTTTTAAAATATTATTTTTTTTGGACTAGGTACTTAATACTCTTTGATAATTGATTTTGTCTATTTTGGCTTAGATGAAGTATTTAAATAAATTCATGCAATGGTGATCGTCACTGTCATCCAAATAGTCTTTGTTTTGCAAAGGCCAAGCTAGTTAGTGAAAGTACGCTAATGTGATCTCAAAAAGTGTACTTTTTGAACTGGGACGTTTTTAGTGTTGATTCCTCAGAGACAGTGCTAAGCTTGGTTGGTTGATCTGATGAGCCAGGTTCACTTTCAATAAGATTTCTACTCCCAAATGCTTTAAGTTTCTCTTAAGACTACAATTGCATACTATTTTAACGAAATACAATCAGTGCTATGTACAGAAAGCCATACCCACTAAAAGCAGCAATATTTTTACATTTTACAGATTGTCCAGAAATCAAAAATCACAATGAAAACTTAAGTAAATAATTCCTTAGATCATGACTACAACAATTTGAACTAATTTATAGACATTCTGTTTTATACCACCAAGCACCCAAAATATTTTTAAAAAATTAGTTTGTATCCGTACTTTTTCCATCACAGGCTACAATTTTCACTTTGTCAATCTTGGTGATCTCTTGCACTTCTCTAAACTCTACATCGTTAAGCATAAACGTCCAGACATTGTCACAAAATCGGTAGGTGTTGAGCTTGCCAGCTTTGAAAGTCAGTCTTGATTTTACTCGGGTTGCCAAAGTCTGGTTAATGGATTTGTCGAATTGGAGCAGAACTTTGCAGGCTAACTGGGGGGTTATTTGACCATACTGGAAATTTAAAATTACAGAACATAGGCTCGGAACACTGTAAAATTTTGTCAAAAAAAAATGCCATTTATTACTTCACTACACACATCGTGAAAACATTTGTATTTAAAACGTATTAACTCAACTTATTATATACACGACAAACACAATTATATAAATAAAACCTTTACCTGAATAAGCTCATCTAAGCTTTCTTGAAGCGTGTGCCCCAAAGTTGTGTTTCTATAAAGCTGATAAGTCATCTTGTCTTATTATATTAATATTTACAGAAACACTCAAGTTTCCCCAAGAAAATCAAAATACCTTTTCTCATCTACGAGTAATCGGAATAATACGAATTTACCATTTATTTTAGGAACCAGCCATAAAAGCCATATTTTGGAAAATATGACAGGACAGAAATGACAAATGACACTGACAGGAGCTGGACTTTGAAAATGAGAAATTACACTTATGACAACTAAACAATGCATACCAACTGTAAGATATAAAGTTCCTAGTCAATCATCAATCAGTGCAGTAGCAACAGTTGATTTGAAGTTTTAATCACAAAGGATTAATAAGCAGCATTTGTAACTAGTGTAAAATCATCCCCCCCTTTTTTGTGATGATACATCTTACTTCTCGTCTGTAGATATTATTCAAATACGCGAGCTGGCAACCTCGCCGCAATAAGTACGCAATTTTTGTTACCTTTCAACTTTCAACGTTAAATATAACGCTAAATTCATTGCGATCATGCTCATGCTACCTACCCCTAGTTTGTCACTTTTTGTATAAAGTTGAGTTTGCTGCAAATAGTTTAGAATTTCGTATCACCACTAGTGCTGGGAAGTTTAGTTCACTTTGCCGATTTCAATCTTTCGTTCTCGTTCAATAAAGTGAATAGTTCAAAAGACTAGTTCGTTTAGTTCATTTAGTTCACTGATTTATACTGGCATAGTGCAGTAAAAGAAACATTTTAAAATTTAAATTATATTATTAAATTACCAAAAAATACAGTAGACACCGACAATATTTTTTATTCATTTCAATATCGAAATAGTCCGAAATCATCGCGGCATGCATCGGTCGGTCAGGTGACAAAACCTATAATCTCGGTCGTCTCGCTCTCGCTTGCGTAGTACATTCCGTTTAGACGATAGTTCGCCTTGTTTCAATCTCTCAGTAATTACTGATTGAATCTTTTAGTTCAGTTGTCAGATTCGATCTTTTAAACTAGTTCGTTCGCGAACTACACAACTCTAAACCACACAACGACACAACCACTGGTGTAGTAATAGTTGCACACAAAAAAGATTTATAGGGTTTGTTCCGTTGCAATCTGCAGTTGAAAGTTGAAATTTTATCATAATCATTTAGGACCTATATGTATACATACGTCCAACTCTAAATATGTGTTAGGTAAGCTTTATATCCCCGTTTTTATTTATTCTCAGAATGTTCGAATATGGTGCTATATTATGTCTTTCCGCAGAACTACAGCTCAGCTACGCCACAGAAAACGCGGTCATAGTCATGACATGCGAACTTACCAGATCTCTAACGACTGCCACACAAATCTCTTAAAACAAAGAGATTTGTGCCAATTTGTGGACTGCCAGAGGCCAGCGCCAGCTTTTAATTAATATTATGACAAATAACGTTATCGTAAGTCAATTTCGGTTTCTGCGGCAACTACCTAATTCTAATCCGCGACGTTGCCAAAATTCGGCTATATTTCCATCGATCATTGATCTCTGATGAATATTAGCACGTTGCGACGTTGCCCTATTTTCAAACATGTCATCGACTAAAAATGTTTACTTTTTTAATAATCCCCAATTTGAATATCCCGTGACTTGATGTTTTTCCAATAAATTAGATTTTTTGCCGACGTACTGTTAGTTTAGCGTGCTTCAATAACTGTCGTCTTATTTGTTTGGGTCGGGAGTGAGTTTATTTAAATATTTGAATAGGTCTTTTAACTACTGCTTCACACACTTAAATAGGAATAAATTTAAGTAAGTTTTAGCTAGAGCATGTATGTTTATTCTGCAATTATATATTTTTATTTGTAGGTAAAGTTCAGTGAATTTTGGTATTGTTGTTAATGGGAAATAATCGAAAATTATGTAATTTTTCTATGAGATAATCTTTAAACCTGTGATAAAGTGGATATCTTGGCAACGTTGGGTAGCAAAAAATCCGCAAACGTCACTATCACATGACTGAATGACAGCAAATATGACAGCGAAAAAGTCTGAATCTGAAGATTCTGAAGTGTCGATGTGAGTTTCGTTGAAATTTTTCAGTTATTTCTGATATATTACCGTTATCTACTCAACGCGAATGTGATCTCTTGAAATTGATGTGATAATAACTTAGTAGTAGTACACGCTTATCTGGAAGTATTGTAAAATAATTCAAACAAGGCCAGTTATAGAGATTAGATTGTCTAGAGTAGTCGTTTGTAAATATAAACAATATTTCTGTGGAATTGAACTTGTTACATTTAACATTTTTTCAGTCCAATGTCTTTGCTATCGTTTAATAAAAGTGTGGACAGAGGCTCCTACGAGAAACTGAGCATCCGAGATAGTGCTCGATCTTTGAAAAAGTATGGCTCGACGAGTAGTAAGACTGCTACCAAGAACGAGAACTACATGAAGCACTTTGTTAGTAACAGTGATACATTACAAGGCATAGCCCTTAAGTACAATGTAACTGTAAGTACCTACTTAAGATTATATGGCTGTGTTTATTAAATGTTTACGTCACATTTTATTAATATGGGTTTTTGAAAAATTCCAAATATTGCTCTCATTTTTGTCAAACAGAACATATGCTAAACCCCGTGCTAAACTAAATACTCCCTTGTCCATTATTATTTTTATTTATATCTTGCAATTTATCACGACCAATTTAGTTCACTACATAACCCAGTTTTTCTAAATGTATTAGGTACCTAGTGAAATATTTAAAAAAAAATTAAATAATACTACCTAAAAAATACAGTAATATCTAATTGGGCAAACAAAAAGAAAAGTATACCTTTATCTGTGATTATCTTATAATTTAACAATATTAGGATTGAAAAAGTATTATAAATTGGCAATTATTTAAACATTAGGCATTACCTACTATTACATAAAGACTACATGTAAGTAAACATATTAGGACGTGATTTCGCCATGCATTGTTGTGTGCTCTCTACCTCTACAATATAAAAACATTTAGCTTGCAAATCAAAATAATTTAGCAAAATTTTTCTGTAGGTAAGTACCCCGGTAAGTACCTATGTAGGAATCAGATTTTTTGTTTCAAAACCGACTGTTTCGCTGTACTGTCATTTTAAATATTTTTGAAAATTGGCCATCTGTGAAAGCTGTAGATAATCCTGAAAATTTATTAAAAACGCCTGAAAATGACAATGAAGTTTAAAAAAATATTGAAATTTTCATCAAATTCCTTTTACAAGTGAGGTGTCATTTTACTCAGAATGTTATACTGAATCCCAATAAGTAAAAATATACAAGATGTCCCATTTAAAATATCAAAGTCAAGGTCATTTCCGGTCAAACCGGAAGTGATAACAAATTGAAAATTATGCCAATAAATGCAGATTCATCTCTTATGCATTATCTCAAAATTTTATTTTAATATCTATACTTAAATACAGGAAAGTTATAGGGGTAAACGTTTTTTGGGAAACACCCGGTATACTATTTTGCCCATGAACAGTCAGTTTTGAATTATGGAAAATGGATTGCATCCTCGGATATCCTTCAGAGACTAATTGCGGGAATTGAACAATTTGACTGTCCCCTCACTTTACTTTTTATCTTTGGTGATGTTGGTAAAGAAAAACCCTGATAATTTTACATTAAATCGTAACCTATATTGCTGCTGACATGGGTAGCGTAACCAGATGCAGAAACGATCTAAAAACGCCTGCTCACGGTTCTTCCTTTTACCAAGGTAGGTCAAGGTAATCCTTCGTTCATGGCCATTCGAGCCAGCTATCAAGGGATTGAGTAATGTTAAAGCTTTTTTAGAAAGGCTGTTCTTAAATACTAAGAAATGCTACTATTGCTTTGATTTTTCAAATCAAATCAAATCAAAATACACTTTATTATTGTGATAAGAAGTACATCTTGTTAACAAAGCTTTGGACAGTATTAAAACTGTTATGGAAGTTACAATGTTCACTATATAAAGTAGGAAAAAATAATCCAATAAATACAGTGTGACCAGTAAAGTCCGCATCATATGGGATTTTTTTTTTATTAATAACTTTATTCGAAATTTTACTTTGGCATCAAGTTCTGCTTCGATTGAGATAAAAATTAAGCAAAAAAATAGTAGTCACGTGATTCACATGATCTGTCAAATTTTAATTTTTTCCAAAAAATTATTCAAAAGTGGGGTTATTTCTCAAAATATCGAAAAAACTTATTAAAAAAAGTTTTTTTAAATTCACTTTCTAGCCCACATGCAAAATTTCAGATAGATAGATAATTTTGATTTTTACCCACCACTAAAATTTATTTTCCACTTAGGTACTGATGACACTGTGTTCTTTTTGTCTTAAGGTGTATTACTTGTAGACACAAACTATGTTTTCAAAAATACTTATTTTGTGAAGTTAGCTTATACAGGGTCAAAAACAAATAAACTTTGCATCACATTTGCACCAAATTTTAATAGCCCAATTTTGATTTTGTAGAAAAAAACACATTTAATATGGCGCTACTTTAAAGAGAATGTATCTGAAATAAAGCATTGTCAAAACTAAGGTAGGTTGCGTTGAGTCTTATTTTGCAAAAGTGGTGCAATTTACAAAATATGGGTAAAAAATCAAGAATTATTTTATGCAGCTGAAATTTTGCATGTAGGCTAGAAACTGCATTTAAAAAAACTTTTTCTAATAACTTTTCGATACCTTCAGAAATAACCCCACTTTCGAATTATTTTCTGGAAAAAATTAAAATTTGACAGATAATGCGAATCACGTGACTACTGTTTTTTTGCTTAATTTTCATCTCGATCGAGGCAGAACTTGATGCCAAAGTCAAATTTCGAATAAAGCTATTAAAAAAAGCCCATATGATGCTGACTTTACTGGTCACACTGTAGATAAATAAATAAATAGATATAAGTAAATTATTGGGCCGTGGGTCCAATACTTCTGTGACGTTGCTCTGTTATATATTCATTAAACTTTGTTGGCAATAAAAGAAATTATAAAAAAAAAATTAATTGATAAATTAATAAAAGCATTAAACGAAATTTTGTCAAATTTGCGTTTGTTTCTTTTTCTGCTTTTATAATGTATAAATCCAATCCAAATCGTTGAAGCCGTAGACCTCTCATAGACAAAGTTTATGGTGGAAGGTGGAGGCACAATGGGATTTTTACTCTACGACCGCATAGAAGAAGAAAAAATTTAATTTTCTACGGTTAGAAGATAATTCTGGACCGAAAATAAAATATGCTACCTCTTCCTATAACATTTTTTCGAAAATTGATTAATAACGGGGTGTAATACAGGGTGTTAAAGTTAAATTTTATTTGCAGTTGTTTTTGCAATACCTTTTGCCACGCTCATAACGTTTCGACAAAATCTCGGCTTTTTCGGGATGAGGAATACAAATTTGCCCACCGTTTTTTCGCATTTTGTAGCGGGCGCCACATAGGAGCGTATACTTTAATTTGAATGGTCCCAACTTTTTTGTCCTACACTGTATGCGAATTTTGACTGATTATATACCTCAATCCGATTCTGACCAATTAAACGCTGTTTTGCGACCAATCAGATGCATATTATACTGAATATACCCCGCATAAGTGGATATACCCCGGGCCACCTGCCACAACAATGCCAATGCATAACAACATCATAACAAGTTTAAAATATTTGATGGTTGCTATAGACCGTTTCTATAATAACAAAAATCCCTTTCAACAAATCAAGTTTTTGATGTTGTCAGATTCATGTCACATTTTTTTTTAAATGGGATCTTGCCGATTCGGTAATGTTTCAGTCGAAAATATAAGAAAAAACGCTGAAAAGACTATCCCAGAAAATACAACAAAAACAAAAAAGTATATATGGACCCAATTCGAGAAATTCTGCGAAACACGGCAGTATATATTGACCAACTAATTTTCTGTTAGTTTTATTACTTTGTCAATTGTTTAGGTTTTGTTTCGTTTTGTCCGTTTTTCTAGTAGCTACATAAATCATTTTAAAAATCTTGCATTTCGTTGTATTTTTTCTTTTTTTTTGGTATATAATCTCAACATATACCACTCGAGGTAAATATTTTATTAAGAATATTCACCTCTTGTGATATAACTTATGAATATTTTTATTCTCCTTAGCTTTTGACTAGTGATGTAAATTTAAAAAAAAAACGTTCTGTTTTTAAAAAAAAAACGTGTTTTCTTTTAGAAAAAAAAAACAATGCGTTTGTTTTTTTCAAAAATGTTTTTTTTTCAGAATCATTGTTTTTGCTTTATAGAAAAGAGTAAACTTTTTTTTAATGTAATAATTTTATTAGAAATATAAAATCTCCCATTTTTCTTGTGTATTTTCAAGAATTTTGGTCCAACCGGGCACAACGCACAACTAGTGATGTGAGTTGCGAATATTTCCGCCCGAATGTTCCCGAATATTGCGAAAATTTCTGATATATTCGCTTCTAAATAAGCCGAATATTTCCCAATCTTAGATATAAAAACAAAGAAGACGTAATTCCGCCGAAAAGTTAAAGAAACGTTCGCAATAATATAAATATAGAAATAGAAGCTACCGGATCTGAGCAGTCTGAGTCTGATACCGAAAGTGATAATGGATTTACTGTACACGATACCGATTCTAGTGTCGGGCCGGAAAATTTTTCAGATATGGATATGAAATATTTTTGTACAATGTTTTTTACATGTGTTGTTGTTTTACATGTTAGGTATGTTACGTAAATCTAAGTAGATTTTAATGAAAAAAATGGCTGCTTGCATTTATAAGCTTAATTTAAATACTAAAAATACCAGATTTTACAAAATTTCCAAAAAAATTTTTTTAATTTGAAAAAAAAACGTTTTTTTTACATCTACTTTTGTCATAAAAAAGTTGTTTCGATAAATCTAACCGTTCTCGAGAAAAACGCTAAAATAACATTGCTTGCATGTGATTAATACGAAATAATTTTAATTTATTTTCAACCTTAAACATAGCATAGCAAAGGAAGGAATATTCCATGAAGTTCGTCGAAATTTTTTAAGAAGAATTAATTTATGCATTGAAGAGAAAGGACGTCACTTTGAACCTTTGATTTGAATGTTTAATTTATTGTTCTAGTAATTTATGTATTTTAAAACTGCAAATAAAATTTAACTTTAACACCCTGTATCTCCGTTAATAATCAATTTTCTAAAAAAAGGTCATAGGGAGTGATAGCATTTATTTTCGGTCTAGAATTATCCCCTAAATTTTTTGCTCATCATTTCCTGACACCTCGTATACTTTAAATTCATTTTGTTAAAAACTGCGGTTTGTAGGTCACTTTAGATAAATTAAAATAGTGTTATCCCTCGCCTTTGCATGTTGCATGTTGTTTATTTATAAAATTATCTCAGTATTGATTAAATATCACAATAATATGGGATTGGCTCTGTCGGAAATTTTTTCCATTTCACTCCCCTGTTTGTTTACTATCTATTTCAGATAAGTAATAATTTTTCAACGGAAGGGTTTCTTGTTCTTAAAAGAACAGTCTATGTACAAAAAGTTAGGTACAATGTAATGTAATAAATATGAATTGAAATTACATTTATTACAGTTTGACACACAGGCTTGATAGCATTTCATGTTATGATCAAAAGCCCAGTCTCGATATTAATTCGTTTTTCTAGATTGAACAAATACGCAGAGCCAACAAACTCTGGGCCTCCGATAGCCTCTTCCTGCGGGAATTCCTCCTGATTCCCCAATCTGACAACGCCAACGAGACGCTGTCCCCCTCCGAGACACAGTCCACTTCCTCCCAATCCTCGCTGGCCAGTCCCAGTGTGGAGAACCTCAACCAGAACAGGATGTCGACGGCGAGTAGCAGTTTTGACGACGAGAACATCACCGATTTTTTGAGTAAGATCGACGCTTCGATAGCTAGCACCAAGGAGGTGGTTAAGAAGGTCACCATTAGTAGCGAGTGAGTATTTTATGAAGGTTTTGTTTACAACCAAAAATACACCGTGACTTTTCCAATATTAGGCTTCAAGAAATACCTTTTAGAAAAAAGAAAACCACAAAGTCGTTTTCAACAAGTTTATTAGAAAACTAGGCGAACTATAATAGTAGTCCGTTAGTATTTTGAAAGTTTCTATTATATCACCCCTAGTTCTTATTAATTTGCTTCAGAGCGGTTAGTCCAAATCTTTTAAGTCTTTCGGGAGAAGGTAGTTCTCCTTTTAATTCAAATGGAATTCTGGTAACCCGCCTTTGGACCCTTTCCAAAATTTCAATATCTTTGATGTAGTAGGGATTCCAAATATTGTATCCGTATTCAATTTTTGGTCTAATATAGGAAGCGTACAATTTCTTTACTATCTGTAGAGAGTGATATTTGAAAGTCATTTGCACCATGAAAATAAAACTATTGTCTTTCTTTACCATTTTAATAATATGTGCTTTCCATTTTAAATTAGAAGAAGTTAGTAACCCCAGATCTGTTTGTTTTGTAACGCTAATAAGTTGAAGGTTATTTAGCAAATATGTTTCACAAGGGTTATTTGGGCCAATAGGTTTAAAAGTAACTAAAAGCGCGCTTGATTTTATTTTTTATTTTTAGAAAAATCGCCTGTTCATTGAAGCAGTATTGTTTGGGGTCACGATCAAGTTTATTTTGTTATCCCAGCAGTAAATCGTAGTGAATGAGTGTGACGAAGTTAAATCAATATTTATGTTCAAAATATTTTAATTATGTAACGCTAACAACATAAACGTTTATGCACCAGAGATTAAAAATTAAGCTACTGACGGCACAACCTTGACCGACTGTATCCTACTTTTTACTTACATTTTATGTAACATTAATTTACGTCTTTTGGACTACGTCACGGTTACGTCGCAAGGTTTGCGTTAACCGCATTATCAAAACATATATAGACAAACTGATCTCGGTTTAAGTAATGAAAGCTTTTATTTAAATTTAACGAACCCTAAACGTCACTAGCCGAAATCACAGAAAATGCTGGTGTTTTCGTAAACTAAATAACAAGTTTGATCCATACAAAGTGACGGAAGAGTTTTGTATTGGCGTTGTCTTTATTTGTTTTAAATCACAACGTATAACTTTTACGGTTCGTTACATGGAAAATGACAATATAATCTAAAAAATAATAACCATTAATAAAAAAATGGATATTAATCCAATTTAATTCATTATTAAAATCAATTAAAAAAATAGTATAAATAATTTAATTTAGTAAATATCTCTTTAATTGTTTTTTAAGTTGCTAATTTTCTAATCTTTCTGATATTTTTTGGAGGATTGTTATATTTTATCATTCCGTCATATAAAAGCTATTTTTTTTTCCGAAATTACTTTTTACTGGTAAAGTTTGATAATTTATACAATGTCTGGTGTTATGATCATGTAATATGTCTTATTCTCCTGAAGTGTCATGTTTGTTTATTTTTTCTTTTAAAATAATAGAGTGAATTAGAATACAAATTTTTATTTTATAAATGTTTTGAACGTATAAATACCCCTTCAGTCTATATAGATTGACACTGGGTTCCAAATGTGGTAATTCGTGTATGCATTTAATAACATTATTTTGCAATTTTTGTAATGGTTTTAAGTTTGATAAACAAGCAGATCTCCATACAGAAGCTAAGTGTTGTAATTTTGAATATAATAATGAAAAAATTAGAAAAATATATATTTTTTAAGTATTTCAAAGGAATGAAATATCTAGCTCTGTACAAAACAGATACCACAGGATATATCGAGTTTATAATATACTGGAAAATTTCATAAATTTATTTTCAACCAATTAGAAGGCTCCTTTTTGTTTGCGTTGCTTATAGCGATGGGAGACTATCGCGATAGTCTATAGCCTATTAACCTAATAAAATTAATAAGTGATAATTTTTCTGTCAAAAATGAAGTGCTTTATTTTTTATGGCAAACGTCACTCAGAATAAAATCAAAATACATTTTGTTGCTAACTCATAATTTTTATTGAGAATAGGTCGTAGGTCTCATCATATTAAAAGAAACTCCAATTTATGAAATTTTCTTACCGAATCTCCCACGCAGCGGAATTAATTCCCGATAATTTTTTTCTCGGTTTCACTCATGTTTTTGTTGATAGAAAATTTTCTATCAACAAAACCATTCGTGACCTTGAAAAAAATTATCGGTAATAATTCTGCTGCTAGGGAGATTATAAGTGATAATAATATGGCCTTTCCAATTTATTTTCGTCGAAAGCTATAGTCCTAAAAGTTTTGTGGGTTTTGAATATTGAATAATTTTTTCAACAGTAATATCACAAGACCTCGTTTTTTTATCGGTTAAATTTTTCAGCTGTCACGAAAACTTTTTTGTTTGGAAATTTTACGAGTCGAATTTGGAAATGTTTATTTTGATTAGATCACTAGAGCGAAGCTCGAGGGATTTAATCTTTGAATAAACATGCCCAAAGTTCAACGAGTAAAATTGCTAAAAAAGTTTGAGTAAAAAATGGAAAATTTAACCAATAAAAAAATGATGGTCGAGTGATATTTGGCACGATTATTTCGTGAACCCCAAATGTCCCATCCATATCTATTAAGCAATAATGTTTTATATATTTCTAAACAGTTAACTGCTAACTAAACCAAACATACAATTATAATTAAGTTTATAATTGTATGTTTGGTTGCCAGCCTTATAAGCAGAAGTCAGAATTTTAGATTAGTTCTATAATGAATAAATTGGCATGGATGCATTATAATATAAAAACAAGTAGGTAAATAAATATAGTACTAATGTTATTGTATTAAAATATCAGAAATTATTCGAAAAAGTTATAAAAAAATAATTGACATTGATTTATACTTCGAAATATTGTGACAGAACTAGACGGGCCAATGGCGACGTTTAATCGCTAAAATCCCACGTAGTTTTATCACTATTATACTAGCTGATTGGTTAAAACGAGACGGTTTGATTGGACGAAAAGGCGAAATTGACAGGTGTACGAAATAATCATTATTAAATGTTAAGGGGTTAATAATAGAATTTATTTTATTTTTAGTTATAAGCATAAAAGAAGATTTTCTAAAATTTAACATAAGTTTATTTGATTGAAGCCAAGAAAGAAGTATTTTTAAATCATTATTTATATCAAAATACATTTCTGCAAAAGTTTCAGCAAAATAAATAATTGTTGTATCGCCTGCAAATAGCTTTACATTGCCTTTTAACTTCAATTTAGAAACGGAATTATTCTAAATTAAAAATAATAATGTACCTAATATTGGTCCTTGTGGAACTCCACATATTATTTCTTTTCCTTCTTTCCCCAGTTTGAAGAAATTGTTTACGATAGCTTATACTGTATAATGTTCTTAACCGTTCGTTGGTAACGTAGTTAAATTGGTACATAATTGGTAACGTCGGTCTAAGAGACCAATTTTGGATCCGATTTTTTTTACGTCTCTTTTTCTTTCATTAAAAAAATGTATCTTATACCAAGTTTATATCGATGACTTCAAGCCGGATTGAGTCAAAGCGGCTTGTATAAGCGACTCGAGAAAACTGATATAAACGAACTTCAATCCGACTTAAAGTATTCAAGTCAAGCCTAAAAATAATTGGGGTTGACTTTATTCAAGTGGTTTCAAAACACGATATAAACGGTTCAAGCCGCTTTACTGCTGCCTAACTTCAGATTACTACGTCATCGCCATATTATGATTTTGACATCTGGGCCCGTTGGCTTTAAATTTAAAGGTTAGTTTGCATGTAAAAGAACTTTCGCTTTTTCATTTGACCATACATTTCTTTTTATTTTTTGATTCATGGTAAGTTTTTGCTTTAAGCCAAATAAAAAAAGAAAAACCAGAAAGTGAGGTTATTAACGGCCACGGTATTTTATTTAAACTGAAGTTAGCGTCAAAATCAGCGCATGCGTATTGTTGTTGTTATAAAATTGAGCTTGAAGCCAAATTTCAATCCAAATTGAAGTTGCTGAAATAAACGTGTGAGCCTAACCTTGAAATCTAAGCCGCTTTAATTTCAAAGCGGCTTGAAGCCATCGATATAAACTTGGTATTAGTTGTTGGCTCTGTAACAGTCCCGATGCTTTAAAATATGCTATGATGTGTTTCCCGTTATTTTTATAATAAAAATGTTAATAATAAATAATCAATTGAATTTTTGGTAACCTTATATTTAAAAATTAAAAAAACAATAAAATATACTTTTTTATACAAAAACGAATTCTAACACTCTTAAAACTGATCAACAAAGTAACATAATTACTTCAATATTTTCCCTCAGATGTCCACAGATAAATGATCATTTAAACCAAACTAACACAAACTTATACACCTACACCTATCAACACAAGAACATAAATAAGAAGTTTATGGGCGGCGGAATCAGTCGGAACCTCATCAAATAATTTTAGCAATGCCTCTTGCTGAGTAGTAGAAACTAAAATGTCATTTTATAGGCAAAAATAAAATAAAAATGCATTTAATGCTTACAAAAAAAAAATACTAGTTTGGTAACGTCGGTGTCTCACACCGCCACCTTGCAAAGCAGAAAAACGATACGCACTATACAGAAAACGATCCTTTACTAAGTGGCCAACGACAAGGATAAAAGGTACCTGGCGGCGCACAGCAAGAAAGAGATGCGTTGCATTTTTAAACGAGAAACAAATTTTCCCCGGTTGGTTGAAAATTTAATTAAACAAACGGCAATTAATAACGGCTACCATACCATACCATAATATCGAAAAAAACTAAAAAAGAAGGCTATGTCTGAAACCTACCCTCTTATAAAGGAAAAACCAGGCCTCTTTAAAACTATCACTTATTTTGGAAACCCATCAGATAAAATTAAAAAACACCTTAATCAAAGGAATATCAACGTCGCTTATAAAACTTAGGCCCTCCTCTCATGAAGCAACTAAAAAGAAACGAATTAGAAACTTAAATCACCAGTCAGTTACTTATTAGTCCCTTGCCGTGTATTTCAATGAGCATCCGCATACTGGGCTACTAGTTGGCAACTGGTTTGCAACTCGTCAGTAATCAGTCAAGTCTCAATCCGACGTGTAGGTCGCTCGGCGATTGGTTTCTAGTTTATTCTGTGAACAACCGCAAAACGGCAAAAATGGCAGACCAACTATTGAATTTAAGACTAGTAGAAGAAGTGGAAAAATATCTGTATCTTTATAACCACACGTTAAATGAATATTCACGGAAAGACATTACCGAAAAAGCTTGGAATGCTATTGGAAGCGAATTAAATGTTAAATTTTTGCATTATAATAATAAAGGATAATATCTTCATCACTTATCCATTTTTTAACACGATAATAAATAACAATAGTTATCATTACAATACTGAAATAATAATGTGTACACCATATAACAAAGCCACCATAATCGGGAAGTGACTTGATTTTATAAACTTTTAACAGTTAATTCTTTGGGAAAATTTTAAAAAAACTTTCAAATTTCAAAAAGCAACAAGGATAATAAATCGGGGGTTTACTAATTAATTTGTGGCTCTTGTCCCAAAACTTATATAGGCCAAACAGGTCGATCATTTAAAACGAGAATTTTGGAACATAGAAGAAGTTTTCTCAGTCATAAAACCGACTCAACTTATTCGAATCATCTCTTTTACAGGCACAACATAATTTTGATAACAAATTTAAAATTTTACATATTGAAAACAAGGGTCAAAAACTTAATCTTTTGGAAAGTTAAGAAATAAATCGATTTAAAAATTCCGGTGCATTATTAAACGACCAATTAGAACTAAATAGTTCCCGTTTGCTAAATCTGTCAATAATCTAAATAGGGTTCTTTGGATTTCCCATAAGATTAAGATATATTATACCGACGATAATATTTAAGTTTACAATACCTAAACATTGTTAAGAACATATAATTAATAACTATTAAGCTTGTAATGTGTATACCTGAATTGAGTAATTAAGTATCTAGACCATTTGGTTATTGTACTGAAATAAAATTAGTTAGCACCATACACCCGAAGAAGCTACAATGTAGCGAAACGCGTCGTGTAACGAAAAAGATTTTCAATAAAAGTGGAAATTTGACAAAATAAATTGTCTTTCATTGAGTTATAATGAATTTCCATCAAGTAAAGGCCTCAACGATTCAAATAATTGTTTTAATACATATTTTAATTTGGTTAAATAAATACATACATGCGTCCAGGAATGCTTTATAATTTATATGAGTTGCTACAATTTGTAATTTACACAAATGTGGTCAAATAAATATCATCCTAGCGTTATTTTTTCCCTCTAGGTACGGCCTGGACCTCCCCCACGACCAACGCCGCAGGCCCCAGTCGCGCCTCAAGCAGCAGCAGCAGCAACAACAGCAGCAAAACAACAACGTCGCACCCTCGGAACACCGTCTGTCCAACAACTCGCAAACGGGACCCCTGAACACGGTGGTGACCGTGCAACAAGGTAAAAAGGTTAGGACGAGCCTCGAGCTGCACGAACAGCAACAGGAGGAGCTGTTCGAGCTGTAGCAGGACCGCGGGGGTAGCGTGTAATATGTTAGGTTAGGTAGCGCTACAGTCGTAGCAGGAAAGGTGTTCTGCTGGTCGGACATTTTAAGGGTGTTTGCAGGGGGATCTTGGGAGTTTGTTATTTATAATCAGGATTTAAATGGGTAAAAGTGTTTTAAATCTTTTGCCCCGTGACAAATTCTCTGTGATCCCAAATTAATGAGTTTCAGGAAACAAATGAGGCGTTGCCAAAAAAACGATAATTATTACTAATTCATTTGCTCTGTTTATTATTACATTTTTTTTTTAATTTTCTCTGCGTGTCGCAGGCTAAAAGAAAACCTGAGCGACCTTCGTGGTACATAATACAGATACAATAAGCGTTGTAAAAACGGTTACACAATTAACTAAACCATTAATTGGTAATATAAACTTAAACAACATTACCAAGGAACTATTTTAAAAGTGGTTTTGTTTATTAATATTAAAAATTATATTTCTCGCGCGGGAAATATATAATATATTCACTTTTACATATTGTTAAGTGATAACTAAAGCTGGGCAACTGCAAGGCGCACCAGTGGCGGCGTCATATACATAATTAAATTCCGAATATCGGATAGTGAAAGTATAGTCAAATTTCTCTAAGAACACACCGCATCGCGGCTAAATCATCTGCCATTTATGGCAGGACTGGGCTAAGTTCTTTTACCGTCGCATTCACCATATTTTAAACTTGTACGGGGGTCCTAATGGTATATTATCATAATGGCTTGCAAAAATACAGCGTTATTTTTAATTTGCAATTGAAACATCGAACTTAACGTGCGATAGATTAAAAGTTATGGAGTTATTCATTGGTTAAACATAGAAATACATTTGACATGCACTAAATTTAACAATGGAAAACGCTATAAACAACTCTGACAACATACAAGAGTATCGCCGCTCAAATATTGTAAAAGAGCCAGTCAAGCAGCAAGCGATGCGCCTGCGCACGTTTCGCGTTCAATGCTGCGTTGGAGTATTAGAATTTACGTTCGCTACGTAGTACAAAGCCGTCAAAATGCCATGTGTTTTTAAATACCAGCTGGATTAGTACTCAGTGAGCGCAACGTTTGGCAACCTATTGTACCGGAATTAGAATGGATAAACTAATTATATTAAATTTATAATAGCAAATGATGATAAATGAAATGTTTGTTATTGGAAACAGGAGAGTTAATTAACATAAACTGGTTTAACTCACCGTTTACTTTAAATAATAAACACCAAGAAAATTTAGTCTCTGAAAACTGACGCGTGAGCTTGAAAGAACCAGTAATAGCTGTTAATGTCACATGTTGGTGTCAACTGTCTAAAGGCTTTGTTTTTAGAAAAAGTTTACTTTACTTTAAAGTAAAGTCGGCACAAACTGTAAAATTTTGTTTATTATAAGAGAAACCTAAATTCTACAGGCAATTAGCAATTATCACAAAGGGCATACATACGTACATTAACGGCCGCCCTTTTTTTCAATGGGGAGCCGCCCCAAATTAAATGTCATATTAAAAGGCGATATCTTAAAAACGGTAAGACCCCAGGAAGCTGAAATTTTGCCAGGCACTTATGTTGACGTATGGATACCTTTAGATCAGCAAAGAATAATCGCAAAAGTAGCAAATTTTATGGCCTTGTGCATATCAATAAAGTCTAACGTACACGAGCGTGCGCATTGCAAAATTCTCATTTAACGTATGAGAAGATAGACAGGTCCGAGCGAGTCCGGGGTTTAGAATTTGAAATGTACGTCTTACTATAAATTTTGGGCTGGTAGTGGTATGCAGAGTTGTTGAAGGCAACGGAAATAAAATCAGCAATCCCTATAAACTGTGCTGCAATATGACATTAATATTGTCATTGACAGGTGCTCTATAAAATCGCACACCTTTGGTGTGGGATATACTTTCCGAGTCTATAAAACTTTTTAGTCGATCAATTTAAACGTAAGAAAATAAACTATTCTTACATTGCCAGCTGATAAATTTGTGAAAATGTTATTGTGCCGAGCCCTTCGGGCATGGCACTGTTCGAGTCCTTCGGGCACGGCACTGTTCGAGTTCGTTCATTTAATTTCGTACTTTTGACAAAACCATTTGTTATCAACCCCTAATTGTAAAGCATTTCGATTCGCGATAAAAAAAAGCTATGTGTAGTTTCTTCAGAACCCAAATTAGCGATAAGAAATAAGTGTAGTTTCTTCACAACAACCCAAGATCGCGATAAAAAATATGCTGCTAAAGAAGCAACAGCTGAAACAAGATGGTGGTGCGCAGGCCCACCTGTGAAAAGAGAGAAACGCATTTTTTCACCCATGAAACGTAACTTGCCCGCGCACGAAATTAACTCTACTAGTCTAAAGGTAGTTTATTATGTCCATGGTACTGCCACTGCTTTCCCTCGCACAATGCTCAGGCTTAAGGACAACTTGCAACAATTTACCTTGTTATATTCTCGTGCTTAATAGGTTTGTTTCAGGGTTTTTATTTCGTGTAAATTAACCAAACTTATTTTCAATTTTACGAAAGTAGTCCATTATCTCAGAGTTGGACATATGGGAAAAATTAAACTGAAAGTCGTCTCCACAAATATATTAATGGTTAATTAATGTGGGGGTGGAGATGTTTCGATGCTAGAAAGCATCATCATCAGCACCATAGGGCCCAAGTGTCACTTACATAAAGGCAAAATTTTAAAAATTAATAGAAACATTGAAAGGACGAGAACATTTCAAGTAATCAGACTTATACAAACGAAGTTAAAAAATAAAAATACTACGTGTATTCAAATTATTTTTGTACATGTTAACGAAAAATGATCACTCCATAATATAATGATGACTAATCAGAAATTGGAATTTGGATCCCATTCTTTTGTCAGACTACTTAAAATGTTTTTGTCCTTTTCAAGTTCTTAATACTTTTTAAAAAAATTCCTTTGTTTAAGTGACTCTTGGGCCCTATGGTGCTGATGATGATGCTTTCTAGCATCGAAACATGTCCACCCCCAAATTAATTAACCATTAATATACAGTGTATCATATGGGATTTTTTTTTATTAATGGCTTTATTCGAAATTTGACTTTGGCATCAAGTTCTGGTTCGATCGAGATGGAAATTAAGCAAAAAAATAGTAGTTACGTGATTCGCATTATCTGTCAAATTTAAATTATTTCCAAAAATAATTTAATAGTGGGGTTATTTCTGAAAATATCGAAAAAAGTTATTAGAAAAAGTTTTTTTAAATGCAGTTTCTAGCCCACATGCAAAATTTCAGCTGCATAAGATAATTTTGATTTTTTACCCACCACTAAAATTTATTTTCCACTTAATGAACACTTTACTGATGACAATGAACACTTTACTGATGACACTGTGTTCTTTTTTGTCTTAATATTAACGTCTATTACTTTCAGACACAAACTACGTTTTCAAAAATACTTATTTTATGAAGTTACCTTATACAGGGTCAAAAACCAGTAAACTTTGCGTCACATGCGACCAAATTTTAATAGCCCAATTTTGATTTTGTAGAAAAACGCACATTTAATATGGCGCTCCTTTAAAGAAAATGTATCTGAAATAAAGCATTGGCAAAACTAAGAAGTTTTATGTATTATAGGTTACGTTGAGTCTTATGTTGCAAAAGTGGTGCAATTTACAAAATATGGGTAAAAAATCAAAATTACCTTATGCAGCTAAAATGTTGCATGTGGGTTAGAAACTGCATTTAAAAAAACTTTTTCTAATAACTTCTTTCGATACTTTCAGAAATAACCCCACTTTTGAATTATTTTTTGGAATAAATTTAAATTTGACAGATAATGCGAATCACGTGACTGCTATTTTTTTGCTTACTTTTCATCTCGATCGAAGGAGAACTTGATGCCAAAGTCAAATTTCGAATAAAGTTATTAATAAAAAAAAATCCCATATGATGCAGACTTTACTGGTCACACTGTATTTGTGGAGACGACACTTATTTTTATTTCAACACGTTGGCTTTTGTAACGCCAATACGAAGAATATGGATGATATTGTTCAATTTTTTGAATCTATATTCTACTTTAACAAGTTGAGATTATTTTACAGTAACTCTATAGTTTTATTTGTATAATTAAATAAATAAAAAACGTCTATCAAACATACTAATGAGGCGTTTATTCGTGAGAAATGTTCAATCAAATTATTTAAATTGCAATAATATCCTCAAGGTGTGTAATTTTTTTTCATTAGTTTACGTGATTCGCAATTGTGCGTAGACTTGAATATCACATTTTTTGGCAATGCTTTTATTTGTTTCGTCTTTGTTTCGTGAATAACAAACGTTGAGCCGACTTTGCCTTAATTTTATAGAACTTTTTGTCGAGGCTTCGCCAATCCTAATGACTAAACGAAGATTGGTTAACTAAAAAACGCAATAATAATAATAATAATAATAATAGGGTGTCCGTACAACGATTAACTACAAATTCCTTAACCGAAAATAAGGCTATCTAGGCAAACTTACCTATATGCATTGTAGCTTCGTTTTGCCGCTACAGGGAGTTATATTTATCAAATTAATATCGATTTTTCGCAATAACTTCTAAACGCCTTTATCGATTTTCACTAATTTTAGGACTAAGAATAACTACTATTAAGAGCATGGTTTGACGTAAACGCCATCTTTTTTTAATACCTGCAAACTTAAAAATGGCGTGTGATTAATAAATAAAAGTTTGAATTTTTGTAACCCCCGTATAAATGACTTTAATTGTTTCTCTGACACTAGCCGACTTCATTTTGAAACTTTTTTGTCTCCGGTAAAATTTTAGCCAGACATGCAGTTTCTCTACAAAAAAATTATTTACGATACCTTGTGAATTCATCATGGTTGTGTATTCAGAACGAGAAAACCTGAAAAAGGTTTTATTTTAATTCTTATAACAATTGTTCAAAATGTTCACCGTGGTCCTGAATATATAAATTAATTATTTTCAAACAATTAAACTGGGAAGCATACACTTTTGATTTAAGAACGCCCCCACAGAAAATAGTCCAGAAGCGTTAGATCGGGGAATTTTGCCGGCTAATTTGGCAGGTATTAAAAAAAGATGGCGTTTAAGTCAAAACACGCTCTTAATAGTAGTTATTCTAGTCCCAAAATTATTGCAAAAAACAATATTAATTTGAGAAATTTTGCGCCTTGTAGCGACAAAACGAAGCAACATTGAATATAGGTAAGTTTGCTTAGATCGCCTTATTTTTGGTTAAGGAATTTGTGGTTAAGCGTTGTACAGTCATTTCAAGGACACTCTGTATATCTATGGTCCGAATAACGTGACAAACACGAAATTCCGTTTTTTTAATTCAAAAAAAGTATGTAAAATATTAAAACACTTTTTATTCAGCATAGGAAAACTAAAACATAGTTGTTATATTTATATGTTTTGCTAATGTTAACCAATCTCCTACTACGCGGGCCTGGCAACTTCCTTTTCGATGTTATGTGTTTTGTTTCTTAATTAGTAGGTTTTTTTTGTTTAATTTGACTAATCTCATCAACCTTTACCGATGTATTTAACCATGTTATCATCGGACTGTTATTATTCCTCATTGGAAAGTTATTTCATGGCATTTAGTAAACGTTTTGCTTCATTTACACTGTAATCAGCAATAATATGCTTTTAAATGATTGGCAGCAATGGGTAGTATTCTGTTCGAAAATAAGATATTGTTGCTGGACTAACACTGTCATCGAGATCCTAATGTAGACGAAGCTCTGTCGGTTCGCTGCCAATTTTATGTAATATTGACAGTTCTTGTATTAATTTGACGTTCAGCAACGTGTCTTTTTGACGTAACGAATTTCGTTATCGTCTTGACGAGAATACCACCTCTATTTGATGGTGATAATGTTCATTCCAAAACATTTTTTTCAGTTCCTGAGGGTGTATTATTGAAGCTGATTAACTAACTAGCGCTAAGAATGTACGGTAACCTTCCTAAAGGATTTTTATTATTTATATTTTGATCTTGCCTATAAATTCACCTTGTGCAGCTCAAATTAATACTTATAATACTCATTTTAAAGACATTTAGTAGAAAATTAAAGTAAAATGCAAAGTGAGGTTAGGAAACGCATGCGATTTATTATTGTATTTTCCACCTAAATTTCAGCAGCTACAAACAGAAAAAGTACAAAATTATAAAAAAAAAACGATACGAGATGAGATGAGATGGTCAATCAAAAAAAAAAAAAATTGCATCGACATAATTTATTTTTGTAATTTAGAAAAGTTTATTTTTGTTATTAAACTTGTATTAGTACGAGTTAAAAAACTTTATTTTTTCATTCTCACCTTTTGGTACGTTAGTTTTGTTTCGTTATTGGTTCGATAAGTTACCGTGAAACTTATAATGTGTTATATAAACTTGACTTAACCAAATATTTGTTAGAGTAATTAATAATAATGTCAAACGCATTTCAAACGTGGTGCAGTATACAGGGTGACCTTAAAGTGGTATCTTACACAGAGGTATTGTTAGGATAGGGTATGTCCTATAGTTAAGTTCGTCGGACACCCACCTATATATCATTAACAGTAGACGCGTTTCGTCGATCGTATCATGTATCGTCAGGTTTTCTTCATTGTGGAAATGACTAATTATATGTATCTAACAATAATCACGAAAGTGGCGAATTAATGGCCTTGCTGATGTAATTAAAACCCAGAGTACGCATGGGCATGCGCACTGCAAAATTCTCATTTAACAAATGGGAAAATAGACAGGTCCTGGCTTTAAAATGTAACTTACTATATACCCTCTAAACTGTCTAGGTTGATTACAATGATGCCGATTTATAATTTTAATGCCTGAAGACGAAAAATCGTTTTAAATAAAATAATTGGTTCACATTTGGGTTAATGTAAACATAGTTATTTACTTTTTCTTATAGAAAATATAAGCATAAGGAAAAGTGTCTTTTAAACTTTTTGAAGCAATATATTGCCCGAAAAATAGGCGTACCTAATTAGATTGCAGGGCTGCAAATAAATTATACCAAAACATGCATCGCGTTAATCTGCCTTTGTAATTATTTTTATATTTACATGTTGTTTGTGTGACCTGTTCATAGACATTTACCTGTAGATAAGCAAACAATAATCACGAAAGTGGCAAATTTATGGTGCGTATGTAAACAAAGCTACACCGGATTAGGCATGCGCACTGCAACATTATCATTTGACGAATGGGAAAATTGACAGGTCCGGTGTTTAAAAGTTCTTGCTCAAGAAATTGTAAAAGGTGACCTTCAATTTATTTTTACGTGTAAACAGCTAAAATTTGCCCCAAATTTTTGCCAAAAAATTGGAATTTCTTCTTAATTTTCGATCAAGTTGAGAAAAAAGATAGTGATTTCTGGCGTTTTTAGTAGTTGCAGACCAAAACATCATATTTTGAGGATAGAAAATTGTTTTTAAGTTTTTGTTTCTAAAATTTGTTTAAAAATTATTCATGTTTTTAGTTCGAAAAGGAAGAGAACAAGTCATTTAAACTAGTCTTATAAAAAACAAATAAAACCAGCAAAATAACCAATCTTCGATGTTATCGCGTACCTAACCTCAAGTCAAATATTAGTTGGTATATAAGTTGTACCTATTGATTTTTACAATTTGGCAAAAACTTGGGTACGTGTAAAACATTTTCAAGCACAATTTCTTGTTCAAGAATTTGAAAAAGTTTTTGCCCGAGAACTTGACTCGTGGAATCTTTTCACCCTTGGATTATACAGTGACCGGCAAAGAGTTCGCAACATATGGGAAAAATTTTTATTAGCGGAATATTGAAAAATCTTTTTTGGGGGATTGGATGTGCATGTCCCATAACCTTAAAATCGATTTTGACATACGTCACGTGACCAATGGTATGGCGGGAAAGTTGAAAAAACCAATATGAAATCATCATAAATCAAATAAGTTGATGAGATATCGAAAAAATTCCAAGAATAAAAAGTGTTTAGAATTCCATTAGAACCTTACATACAATGTTTGGGATATCTACTTAAAAAAATATAAAATCGAATATTTTTGTAAATATTTTTTTACCGAATTAAAAATTTCCATATTTTTCCTTTCTTAAAGTTTCATTAAAGTAAAACTGACATCTGGTGACCACACCTAGAAATATTCTTTTGTTTTTCTGACAATTTGGAGCAATAATTCAAAAAAATCTTTTACACTGCTTGGATACCAGCTGTTGCAATAGTCTATTTCTAATAACCTTATCGATATTTTTTATATCGAAATATTCTATTATGTTAAGAAATCCTTAAATTCATTAATCCAAAGCAAATTTTATTTACAACCGTAAAAAATAATTTTGAATTTCGCAGAAATCTTTAAAAAAATCTAAAAATTAATAAAAATTTAAATTATTTTTACGGTTATAAATAAAATTTGCTTTGGATTAATGATTTTAAGGATTTCTTAACATAATAGAATATTTCGATATAAAAAATATCGATAAGGTTATTAGAAATAGACTATTGCAACAGCTGGTATCCAAGTGTAAACGAATTTTTTGAATTATTGCTCCAAATTGTCAGAAAAACAAAAGAATATTTCTAGTTGTGGTCACCAGAAGTCAGTTTTACTTTAATGAAGCTTTAAGAAAGGAAAAATATGGAAATTTTTAATTCGGTAAAAAAATATTTACAAAAATATTCGATTTTATATTTTTTTAAGTAGATATTCCAAACATTGTATTCAAGGTTCTAATGGAATTCTAAACACTTCTTATTCTTGGAATTTTTTCGATATCCCATCAACTTATCTGATTTATGATGATTTCACATTGGTTTTTTCAACTTTCCCGCCATACCATTGGTCACGTGACGTATGTCAAAATCGATTTTAAGGTTATGGGACATGCACATCCAATCCCCCAAAAAAGATTTTTCAATATTCCGCTAATAAATTTTTTTCCCATATGTTGCGAACTCTTTGCCGGTCGCTGTATAAACATTTTAATCTATAATATATTTATTATTATAAACATACCTAATTTTTAAATTTTTTTTGAGAAAAGTGTCTTTTAATCTTTTTGAAGCAATATATTGCCCGAAAAATATGCGTACCTAATTAGATTTCAGGGCTGCAAATAAAATATACCAAAACATGCATCGGGATAATCTGTCTTGGTGTGTGTTTATCTTTATTTTCTTACCTTGTTTGTGTAGCCTAGACCTAGTTTGATGCGTTTAAATTGATCATAATAAAATAAAGTTATATATCAAGATACATCACTTCTCCTTACTTACTGAAAATACGAAATACGCGGTATTTTACCCCTATTTGGGCATAATAAAATCATACAACGGTTTTTACTAGTCATTGTACATATTCCAATCCGAATCACTAAAAGCACAAATACAATTCACCAAAATACACAAAAACTAAAAATCCGTAAATATTAAACACCCCCAATCCACAATACTAACGAAATCGTAAAAACTAAAACGGCGACTAGCCTGTTCTGGATTGTATTAAGATATAGTCGCTAAAAAAGGACAGGCCAAAAACAAGAGGGTTGTGCGCATGCCCATCACTCTTGGGCATCGAGAGATATGACCGGTGAACAGTGCATACAAAGTCCTTTTTGCGTTTGTTTTTTCTATTTGTTTGTTTGGGCACGAAATAAGCTTTATGCTGTCTGGGTCTAATCTAAAGAAATGTCTATGGAAAATATAAGCAATTTAAATTATTATTTTCAATTTTAACGATGGTCTGTAACTTTCGGGTTTTTGGAAAAGTACCTACCTATGGGCTGATATTTAAAATAAGGTAAAAACGGGTTTTTTCTCAGTCAGAATTTAAAATTCGTGGCATTGTATAAGCGGATGGTAGTATAATGAACCATAATCATCCTCACTTATTACGGTCTACATTATACACTCGTTAAATAACGACCGATTAAACCAAGTCGCTTTTAAGCGAGAAAATTCACCATTAAAATGTGTCTTTTAAAATGTATTGGTTGTGCAGGGGTAAATAGTGGCATGCGGCGCAACTTTGTAGAGGGTCTATTAAAAAAACAGGAGGAAGTATTTTTCTAGGTCACCCATTTAAATATAATAAGTAATTTCCATAACAGTAAGGCCCTAAATTCCGCCCTTTTGATACAACTCGACGCGACGCCGTATCAGTGGCATTTTTTCCAACGACTCTGTTCTAATTTTGTTTTATGACGACTCTGTGATACCAACTTTAAACCGCCCTGTACATTTGACTAATCCAAATATGTATTTAGGTAATAAATATTGCCAATATAAATGTATTATATTAATAGTATCACCTATGCCTGCATGCACAGGCGTGTGTCTAAACAATTTGCACAATCTTGTAGATTTGTAAATAATAATAGGTTATTTTGTCTGAGAGTGTTGTAAGTTGATCGGTCCGGATAGCAATTTAACAATTAATGGAATTGTTAAGGTAGAACGAGACAACAATACTCCTTGTATCTCATTAATGTGAGGTTATGTTTGCCTTTGCCACGTAAACATAACCTCAGATTACGAGAAATGTGTTCTATTGTCGTCTCGTTCGGGTTTGTGATTCTTCCAACGTTTGGATCTACAGCTAGTGTGTCCACAGATAGAGTTTGAAAGAGGAAAAACTTTTTTATTAGTAGGTATAGAAGAAAAAGTCATTCTTTATAAAAACGTCTGGTTGTGCTAAAACTACAAATTCGAATATCAGATTTGCGATTACTATACAGGGTTCGTCACAAATACCATTTTTAGTTTTTTGGATCTTTTTTTTTTCAATTCCTGATTTATTAAATGAATTTTGCTAGTGTTGAAACTACAATTTCAACTATTAGATTTGCGATTACTATCCAGGGTTCGTCACAAACAACAGTTTTTGTTTTTTGGATTTTTTTCAATTCTTTTTGATGATTGGCTAAACCATCACTTTGGGAACGAATGGAGTGGTCCAAATCAGTTGGCACGTAGGAGTCCCGATCTCACAATCATCGACTTTCATTTATCATTTCAATAATAACTTAGATCTCTTGAAAGAAATAATAAGAGTTGTTGTAGCAAATATCCCAATACAGCATGTTAGGGACTGTTATCGGGAATTCAGATGTCGAGTTGAACTATGCGCTAACTCGGTGGTACCGACGCGACGTTTGAATAAAAGTGATTGAATGAATTGAAGAAATATGACATGTAATAATAAAAATACTTCAAAAGTAGGCAAATAAAAAATGGTTTTCTTACAACAAAATCGTTACTCGGCCAGATATAAAATCATATTCGAAGTAAGAAAGCAATAATAGTTGTTTGTTTTTACGTAAATTTATTTTAAACGAAATCCAAGAAACTAAAAACGTTGTTTCTGACGAACCTTGTATAGTAATCGCAATTGTGATATTTGAAATTGTAATTTGAGCAAAAGCAGACGTTTTTATAACAAATTACTTTTTCCTCTATACCTACAAATAAAAAAGTTTTTCCTCTTCCAAGCTCTATCCGTGGACACACTGTATATGACCTTCGGATTGATTCAGCTGTCTATAATTTATAAAAATGTTAATTGTTTTTTCTTACAATTAAAGTCATACAAAATTTGGAGTTTTTACAGAGATAGTACCGGAAAAATTGTGAAACCCAGTTATTGTTTCAGGGGTTTCAAAAGAATACACAATTTCTCGTACTAAAAAAAATTCAATCCCCTACAATACAGCCTTTCCTAGATTATACTAAATACACGTGGAATTGTGATTGTGAAATCAAAAATGAGCTGTTCCAATTAGTACTTGTTGTTGATATAGATTTCGCTTTTTAACGTTTCTAGATTAGATTTGCAAAACTTCTAGTCAGTGGCGTAACAAAAACCGAGTGGGCCCTTCCGCAAACGTTTCCAGGGGCCCCCCTATATAACGAATGGAAAATGATAATTCTTCGTTTCATTACTATTAGGTTCAGGTTTATGAATTTTCGAATTCGTTATTCGTGTAATAATTTAATTAGGGTTAAACCAATAACCCCTCGATAATAGAAGTTATTGGTTAAACCCCCATTATGTGTTAAGTTCCTACTATTAAAACAGCAAACAATTCGAATTTATTTAATAATCCTAGGTAGACTGGTAGACATAACATAGGTAGTTATTAAGCCATTATACCTAATATTCCAGCAAACATGATGCAAAATCAAAATTTTAAAACACCACTTCTAATGTTGCTTACCATGTATGGTAGTAACGGGGGTAGCATCAGTAATCGAGCCTCATAGAATCCAAAAGACAGAAAACAGTAAAACTTATGAACACTCAACAAGTCTACACAAACATTATGTCACCAAGTACTAAGTACTATACAAAGTATAGTAATATACAGGGTTGGGCAAATGTTCCGGAACGGCTTAATTATAGGCGAACGAAAAGTGATATCGGATCCGGGTTTTGGGCAATCTATAGGACTAAAATTTTACTATTTGACTATTATACCATAAATATGTCAGTAATGTCACCAACTGTAAAGGTTGACATTTTTTTTTTAATGGAACACCCTGTATATTTTTACATTTTTAAATTCCACATAAAATTATAATTATTTTTTATTAAATGCACTATTAGTCTATACTTCATAGTTTCCGAGATATTGACTCTCGAAAAGTGACATTTTTGAACTTTGACAGCTTATAACTTTCTAACAGTACGTCTTAGAGCAAAACGGCTTACATGTCCCTATCTTCAATTTTTATTATCTTCCCAAAAAAATCAACTTCCGGTTAAACCGGATGTACCTAACTCGAAAGCAGGAAATATAGTTGTTCCAGTTTAACTGGAAGTTTTTGGGAAGATATTAAAAATTGAAGATATGGACATGTAAGCCGTTTTGCTCTAAGACGTACTGTTAGAAAGTTATAAGCTGTCAAAGTTCGAAAATGTCACTTTTCGAGAGTCAATATCTCGGAAACTATGAAGTATAGGCTAATAGTGATTTAATAAAAAATAATTATAATTTTATGTGGAATTTAAAAATCTTAAAATATACAGGGTATTCCATTTCAACAAAGAAAAAAAAATAATGTCAACACTTGACGGTTGGTGATATTTACTGACATATGGTATAATAGTCAAATAGTAAAATTTTGGTCCTATAGATTGCCCAAAACCCGGATCCGATATCACTTTTCGTTCGCCTGTAATTAAGCCGTTCCGGAACATTTGCCCAACCCTGTATAAAACTACCAGATCGTCGAGAGTATTTTTTTTCCAAAATGGTTTATAATTTCGTCGATATTTAATGTTTTAACAAACTCGTGTTCGATACTGATTAAGGATAAATCCGAAAGGCGTTATTGTCCCATGGTGTTACGTAAATGGGTTTTTACTATTTTAAGTTTGGAAAAAGATCGTTCCGCTGATGCCACACTAACTGGTAAAGTTAGAAATAACATCACCGCACTAGATACATCTGGAAAATTTAAAGAAACACACTGATTTTTTATTAATAAATGATCCGCAAGTTCATACACTGTTTTTAATTTTAAAATACTATCTCCAAGTCCCTTTCTAAGGCTTCAAATTTAACTAGGAAAGTCAATGGACAAGTCTTTATGGTATATCGTTTGTAAATTCCGCGCTTTAACGTATAATTCTTCTACACTTAACGAAGTTAAATTCTCAGGATATAAAAAAATAAAATTAATTATGAAATGAAATACCTATGAAAAGCAAAGCTGGCAGCAAGTTTTGAAGGGGCCGTCAGTGTGGGCCCCCCGGCTGGCCGGTGTTTGTTACGTCACTGCTTCTACTGATCTACGTAATCATGTAAAATTATAAAACGCTGTTTTTAACAATTAGATTCTACCGGTAAGGCTTCAAACCGTAACTTTAAAAACCCTTTTTGTATGGCTTTAATATAGTAAAAAAAAACACGTATGTCCTAAAGGCCTGAATTATAATAAATGTACACAGATATAACGAGAGTCGTATATTAGAAATATTGATAAATAAAAGAGCAAATATAGTATTTCGATGTTACATATAAATATTTTTAAAAATCTTCTAATTTTCTTTTAGAAAGGAAATCATAATTAAGAATGTTATTTTTTGTTTAATATTTAATAGCTTAGTTTTGTTTTTGTTATACTATACTTAACGTATGTGCGTGTCCTTTAAAATAACTGTGTTATTGTTTAATTTTGCCGAGTTTTAAAAACACAGCGAGTGTTTTGAAGATGCCTTCAAAAGGACAATTATACATAAATATTATTACCAAATAAAAGTTAATTTTTCTACTAAAACGAGGTATTGTTAATTCCTTCCTAGGTTGTATGTTAGGAATGAATGGAAAATAATAGTATTAATACCGTGCGAGCAAAAATTATTTGCATCAAAGAGGGCCTTGCATCTAAGGACGTAATGCTTAGCCGTAGAGCTTAATACCTGTTGGGTGTCAGTAACTACCTAAATTAACAATCAATCAGTTATTATTCCGTCATCTTTGACAGTCGTTACAAGTAATTTGATTCATCGCTAATTTTTCCAATTTCTTGAACAATTCACACAATGGGCTTTACGGAACAGCACAAAACATTCCTGGTTTGTGCATGGACGATTTTCACGAACATTTTCCTAACGTTGCTTTTATTGTTGGGGATTTTTATCATTGCCTGAAAAGAACCGTGGCTGTGTTTAGGGAAACAGGTGGCGTCGAGCCGGTTCTGAAGTGTATTTTAAACATGTCGCTAAAGAAGGACAGGCCGATAACAAGAGGCTTGTGCGCATGCCCAAAGCTGCTGGGAGGAAAGGCATCTGACCGGCTAGCTGTGCGCTCGGACGTATTTTTTCACCCAAAAAACTTAACTTTTGTTTGCGCACGAGATAAGCTGTACGTATGGTTTGTTCTCATAATCATTTCACTACATTTTTGAATTTATGTTGAATAATTGAGTATTAATCAAATAAAAAAAAATTTATTTCATTGTTCCGTCATATAAAAGCGTTTTTTTTCCATTAACACACTACATCTCCATTCGACAGCCTAATAAATAACACGCGACACTTGTGGGTAAACATAATTTACCTATTTATGTTTGTTTTGCGATACTCAAATATTTTTATTAAATTAAAATTTAACTTATTACAAGGATATGGTAGGAAAACGCATTTCCATACCTGTGTATTTGATCTAAGTACAGACGAATTGTTTCCAAAGAACAATAACTTTGGAGTGTGAAATTTAGTACACATTTTATTCCTGCGAATTTAAAAACTAATTGAATTTTTTGACAAACACAGTTTCGTATTGATAGGTTGCGTTTTTGCTGAATTAATTGCTTATTTAATGATTCGCCATTTTATTTATGAATTTTATAGGTATATAAATATACAGCGTGTGCGTGGATTTGCTTGCCAAATGGAAAACTTCTTTATTATCAATTTTTCGAAAAAAAGTTATTCTTTATAAAGTTTTGCTTTTAAAATTATTAAGATTGGCATAAGAATTTCTTTTTAATGTTGTACATGGTGTCTCAAAAAAACTTTAATTCTAAATGTGAAAAAACTTTATACCAATATTTATTAACCGGCAAATTGGAAAGCGCGATAAGCGCATTAAATCGTCAACTAATTATTTGTAGTATACAGGGCAATGATAAAGTTTTTTGTTGATTAGTTACTTAACATTTTTGATAAACAATATGGATAAATACCATCGCAATATTTATTATTAAGCCATCAATGTACTATTTGCAGGTTAATTTAGTATACAGAGTGATTAAAATATTTAGATAATTTACAACCTAATTGAAAATTTATTAAACAATCATAAATATAAACATATTTACACATAACAAGTTTTTTTAATTACTAGTAATTACACAGTAAACACGAACAAATATACATTAAAAGATTAAATTTCAATAAGTCCCCCGTTGTTCATCATACACCTAATAAGTTTTATCAAAAATGTTAAGTAACTATTCAAAAAAAAAATTATCATTGCCCTGTATACTACAAATAATTAGTTGACGATTTAATGCGCTTATCGCGCTTTCCAATTTGCCGGTTAATAAATATTGGTATAAAGTTTTTCACATTTAGAATGAAAGTTTTTCGTTTTTTGAGACACCATGTACAACATTAAAAAGAAATTCTTATGCAAATCTTAATAATTTTAAAAGCAAAACTTTATATAAAGAATAACTTTTTTTCGAAAAATTGATAATAAAAGTTTTCCATTTGGCAAGCAAATCCACGCACACGCTGTATATTTCATTTTATTTAGAAAGTGGCCAAAACTTTGCAGACACTTATAATACATGATGTTTAATTTAATAACATTCGAATCGGAACTCAGAGTTACCATAAATACGGATTTGTTCTCTCAAGGTATGGCTTGCTTTAAATTTCTACAGCCCAAAGGCTGTTTACATTAGCTTTAATTGCAACTAAAATTGCCTGTAAACATGCAATTTAATCAGCCGATGCAATTTTTTCAAAACCGATAATAGAAAAATAATTTTACTGTAATTATAAATATTTTTCTATTCGCAGATGAAAACGTATCGCCGGCGTCTAAACCCGAGGTTATGCTATATCCACACAATAAACACACACGACCCGCATACACTTACACTTGGCCACAAAAGAAAAAGGTTGTCCCCCGACCGGCGATTTGGAATCACTGGAAAAATAGAGGAGGCAGTTTCCGAATTACGTATGATCAGTTTTAAAGGGGGGGAAAATTTTTAACGACTTTAAAAAAGATTATGAATCGAAGGTCACATCTATAACAAATTTAAAATTGGTTTAGTGTTAGGGGATTGGTGCAGTTTTTCTATACCGCGTGTTTCTCAAAAGACGTTCACCCCTATAACTTTTCTGTATTTCTAGATATTAAAATGAAATTTTCAGATTATGCATAAGAGATGAGTCTGCATTTATTCGCATAATTTTCAATTTGTTAGCACTTCCGGTTTCACCGGAAGTGACCTTAACTTTGGTATTTTAAATGGGACATCTATATTTTTACCTATTTGGGTTCAGCATAACATTATGAATGAAATGATAATGACGTGTTATAACATTTTTGTATTTATTTTTTATTTTCAATCTAGAGTTTTTTTTACAACAATTTGATACCATACACTCCCTATGCTGTTTTAAAATTGGCACTGAAAAATTTGCCAAATTTAAAAGCGTTATGCATTATTGCCGCCCTCTCTTTTCTAAAGAAATATAAAGGCGGCTTGGAAAAACAATGGAATGGTTTTGAAAAGTAATATGGCTTTAATTTAAAGTTGTAATGTCATTAGTTTATAAAACATACAATCTTGCGGCTTCCAAAGTATTTTTCTGGTCACTCCAAAAATTGGGAGCATATTAATTTGTTAATTTCTAGTAAAACTACCCATTTTATTTGATTTATAATATAAGTTTAATAAACGAATGACATTACAATTTTAATAAAAAACCATATATTGGTTTTCAAAACCATTCCATTGTTTTTCAAAGTGGCCTTTATATTTCTTTAGAAAAGAGAGGGCGGCAATAATGCATAACGCTTTTAAATTTGCGATTGGGATTTAAGGCAAAATTTTTCGTGTCAATTTTAAAATAGCTTAGGAGTGTATGGTATCAAATTGTTGAAGAAAAAATGCTCGTTTTAAATATATCCTAGTAAACTACCATCGTTTCATTTGGAAAAATGGAGTAAACGTCAAGAAAACAAAATTTCATTTTTTAAACGCTTGTGAAACTTAGAAAGTCAATTATTATGACATAATTTTAATTTTCATATACTACATGACTATAAATTAACACATTTAATTAATTTGTAGCACTCTAGATTGAAAATAAAAATTTTTATAACACGTCAAAAAATGACAGGTGAGGCAGAATGTTATGCTGAATCCCAATAAATAAAAATATACAAGATGTCCCATTTAAAATACCAAAGTCAAGGTCACTTCCGGTCAAACCGGAAGTGCTAACAAATTGAAAATTATACCAATAAATGCAGGCTCATCTCTTATGCATAATCTCAAAATTTCATTTTAATATCTATATAAATACAAAAAAGTTATAGGGGTGAACGTCTTTGAGAAACACCCGGTATGTAGAGGTACAGTTGCGGACAAAAAATTCAGGTAATCTAAGGTACATAAAATCAGTGGCGGCGCGTGACTTAACCCGAGGGGGGGGGGGGGGGGTTTATAATAAACATTACTAATACCAGTCAGTCGTTCATCCGAAAGAGGTCCTCAAAAAAGTGTAAAATTTTTAGTTCTTGTCTTTCAAAAACCAACTCGGAATTGCCTACGTTTATGGGTAAAATAAATAATATCTGTTATTTCTTTTAACTGGTTGAAATATCTAGATTTCTAGATGATTTATTGATCGGGGGGTAAAAAGAGCCGCCACTGCATTAAGTTGAATTATATTAAAAAATGAGTCCGGGATTTTTCGTCCACAACTGTACATGATAAGATATAAGTGTGACAATTTTTCCTATCAATAGGAAACACTATTTTTTTTAAGGTCTTCGAGTCTTTGAATTTCTATATTCAAAGCTTTGAGTAGTAGTGATAAATGTGTCTAAGAATACTCATTGCCAGTTATTTTTAGCTGTCTAGTCTTACATAGAACTTAGTATCTAGTCAATAAAAATACTCACGTCAAGTTCGATATTTTATTTTGTAACAGGCTTTTTCGTTTGTGGAATATAATATTATTTATTATTATTGTTTGGCAATAGTAAGCGGTAGAACCGATGATACCGTGCGAGCAAAAAATGGATTAAAAAGGGTAGGGCTTGGTTTAGATCACAATGATATGGGGACGATATACAGGGTGTTAAAAATTCGATGTTTACCATTGGGATCTCATAAACGGTAAAAGATACAGCAAAGGTTAAATTGGGGCAAAGTCGCGCAATTCATAGCCGACCAATATGCCAAGAAGAAATTAGGAAAATTCCGAGTACTTCCGAAGATATCCGTAAAAAACCGAAAATCGCCGTTTTGGTTTTTAATTTTTCCTGGCTTTATTTAAAGAGATAATGGAAAATAAATTTTACACTTTCATTGCCACTTTTCATCTTCTATAAGGCAGTGTTCTTAGATTTTATGTCCGACGTTTTGTCTTTCGGATGCCATCGTCAGGTTTGTTTTTTTAAATACGGACCTATATTTTTTATTGCATTTATCTAAACTTTATATGCGATGTAATCTTAATACAAAATTACTTTGATTGAATAGCAACGTTTCTACCCTATAAAAACATTTTCAGGAATATTTTATTTAAAAAACTTGTTGATTAGGTATTGAAGATCAATGCCGTATCTGATAATGTATAACAGAGACAGAACGATTTTTCTCTTTCTAAAAACCCTGATCGAGAAGGCTATTGCAGATAATTTTGAAAAAGCTTTCGAGTTTGTTCAATAACTCCTAGATGATAAAGGACAAAGTGCTCGAAAGAAATTTGGTAGTGACGTCACGCTCTGGCGTCCGATTACGTTTTACGCGTCATTTGCCTATTTTATCCAGTTGGCTATGACCGCCTTGCTTCGACAGGTGGCATTGTCAGATCATCTATAATTCCTGATATACTTTGAAATAGGTTTTCTTATGTAATGTCTTTACTATTTTTGCTTATAACATAACATTATAACTATGTTTACTTAGTTGTTATCACAAGCCTAATATAATTTTACAGATTTAGGTATTTTATTGGGAATATTTTGTTAAATAAAAAAAATTAATATAAAACGTATTCAATCGGACATGCGAAACGCTTGAGTCAATCTGGCAACGTAGCAACAGCTGTTAGTTAGTTTTTAGTTTGTTTGGTTAACGCGTTCGCAATTACAATTACGCCGGGTGTTTTAATTTCCGTGTATTTAGTGAAAATATATAGTGTTTCCGCTTCAAATAGTGTTTAAAATAGAGTTTTAAAATGCCGAATCGATGTTGTGTAGTCGGTTGTATAAGGGTAATTATACCGCCGGCCCTACAGTTCGTGTTTTCGGTTCCCCCAAAATGAAGAAGTTAACCAACAATGGCGACGGGCAATTCATCGCGAAAATTTTGTTCCCAGTGCAAATAGTAGAGTTTGTGAGTACCATTTTACAGAAGAGTATTTTATTTCGACGATTTCCCAACAGGACACGAAAACGGGTGAGATCGTTTCAGTTAAAATAAATTTACCAAGATTAAAAAATGATAGCGTACCAAATAAGTTTCCAAATTGTCCGAATTACTTATCAAAAACGTTAACGCATCGAAAAAGTAGGGAAGAAAAGCTTAAAGAACTAGACGAAATACAATTTCAACAAGGTATTGAAGAAAGTAAGTGTGAAATTTTTAAACATAAAGAACTAACAAGTTATAAATCATTTGAACAATTTAATAATTTGTTTAAAACCTTCAGTTTAAAGGAAGGATGGTTTATCATTAATGAAAAAACTTCCAAGACCCTCTTTAAAATTAAGCATTCTCCTGGTCCTTTAATTACGTGGGCTGTTAAAATAAACAATAATTTAGAAATAAGTTCATATTTATATGGACAATCAGTAACTTTACAAATTGATAAACAAAAAACGCCCTTTTTGTCAAGTAGTTTGGATGAATTGCGAAGTTTACTGGAAATCATTGATTGTTCGATGGATATTCTTTCTTTAGACTCCGAACAAGACAATAATCTTAATCCCGACCAAGAACCCAAAGATAACAACAGGAAAAAAAACACAGATATGTCACAAATTAATAAAATCTTAAACTTTGTTTCAGATTTGTTAAAAAACTTAAAAGTAGACAATGATATTTTAACACAAGGACTACAATTTATCTCTGAACAAATAAAATTAAGAACTTTGTCAAAGGAGCGTTACAGATATTCCTCTACAACTATGATATTTTGTTCGATTGTATATACATTCAGAAAATACTTAATAATCATGAGAATAAATTCTTAAACATTTTTTCTCAAAAATCATTTCTGACTAATCTTGTATTTAAATATATCCTAAAACAAGATTTTTTAATTTACTTTGATGGCTGCAATACACACTCGGTACAAACAATTGTTGATATTTTACTTAGCAGTATTAGCAACACTTTGATAAAAAATTATTGTAGCAAAAAAAATAACCGATTAGGTAAAGGTAATAAAAGGAAATTAAATACATACACGAAATAATTGAACCTCGAGTACGCCACACCTACTAGGTAAACATTAAATTATTTTAACTTAACAGTGGCTAGGTAACTAATAGACGCGGTCATATCTAGTTTTGTAGTTAGTAAAAAAAATAAAAAGCCTACAAAAAAAATTTACCTACCACACAAGAACTTACTACACACTTACACTGCATCAAAAGCTTTACACATACACAAATACTATCACAGTAAGCTAACACAGGTAACTAATCCAATGATGAGTTGCTGTAAATTTTTCTCAGTATTTAGGTACTTGTAAAACCTCGAGTACCTATCTAAACTTTTGAAGAAATTTACTATCTGAGGATACACAAAATCAAAGATTATATTTCCGACAGAAGAAAAATTTCATAGTTTAAGAGTTCATCACCGCATGTAAAATAAACCCAATGTTTGCCCTCCGCTGTCACCGAGTTTCTCCGAAACCGCCCATACGATTTACTTCAATTTAAAAATATTGAAAGTCCTATCGTTGAACTCGGTTTCTCATGTAAGAGATTTTCCGATTGCCCTTTCGTTTTCAAAATATACTATAGTTTGAGTTGGTATAATAGGCCAACTTTAAATATTATTTTCTCCCAATGAAAGGCCTAAATTAAAAATCTTTTACAAGACAAACAACGTTTGAACCTTTAACTATGTAGTGATACCAAATTTATACCTGCCTAATTAAATTTTACTTGTGATATTGGGTGACAGCCGAACGCCTGCCATTATTTTTGAAATCTTTATCTTGGAGATCGTTATTAGTATAGAATGTACCAAAATTACGAGCAAAATTACTTACTTATTAGTTTTAAATAAGCAAATATATCTTGAAATAAATTCGATAGGTGTTGCATGTCGCGAATAAAAGCGATAGTAGACTCCTTGGTAGACACTTTAATGGATTATTATTTTTTATAAACTTTATAAATACATACCTTAATATAATAGGGAGGTATGTATTTATCTAAAAAATACAGTAAAACATTTAAGACAAATTAAGTAGGTTAGGTAAATTTATCTCTATCTAAATATGGGGTTTTTCACTTATGTTATGTTTTAAGTAACGCATAATTTACGTTAATGCCAGCTTAAATATGTAAATAACGATAGTTTCAAGTGTATAGGTAAATTTAAAAGTCACACAAAAATATAAATCTTTGTATAAATCCTGAAAAACATATAATAGGTATAGCGTATTTATTTATCTATAGGACGCCAGATGCTGACGTCACAAATAAGCGCTGTGTCCTTGTGTGTAGGAGTTGTTGGTTTGTTACAATAGAGGATTCATTGTTTAAAGTAGCATAGTTTGCCATGGAATGTAGAAACAATAAAAAGTTTGACATAAGTTATCTAAATTTCAATTACGCGGTGATAAATTCGGTCTTATCTAAAAATGAAATTTTCTTCTGAAGAAAAAATGGATATGTTAAGAATTTTTTACAGTAGCAATAGAAATTCTATGACAGCTTTACAAAGATATTTTGAGGAGTATCCGGAAAGGGAGCAGCCAGCACAAAACAATTTTCAAAGACTTGATAGAAATTTAAGCGATTATGGACAGCTTGGAAAGCCTCGACAAAAATATGGTAACCGTATTACAGAAGACGAAATTCAGAACGTTTTAGGCCAGGTATGTAACATGAAACTTCACAAAAATTGTTTTTTTACAAAATAAGTTAACATTGTATACATACAATATCCTGAAATCTTATGATGTTTCACGTTATTGTAGGTGGACAATGATGCAACTATATCCAGTAGGCAAATTGAAGCGGAATCCAATTTGCCATCCTTAAACCATGTTAAGGCATGGAAAGTTCTAAAAAATGCCGGTTTGAGACCCTACAAAATTCATATATCACATGCATTGCGAGAAGGAGACGCTGAGAGAAGGCTAACTTTTTGTAATTGGCTACTAGATCAAGATAACCAAAATCGCAATTTTTTAAGCAATATTCTTTGGAGTGATGAGGCTACATTTACAAATTGTGGTGTTTTTAATAGAAACAATGAACATATTTGGGCAAGAGAAAATCCCAGAGATAATAGAGAAGTACGCAAGCAAGTGCGCTTTTCTCTGAATGTCTGGGCAGGAATATTAGGAGATAGAATTTTTGGTCCTGTTTTTTTACCACAACGGCTAACAGGGGAGAATTATCTAGTATTTTTAAATAATACATTCCAAGATTTTTTATCTGAAATCCCGCTTGCACGGCTGCAACAAATTTGGTATCAGCAAGATGGAGCACCCGCTCATGGCACGAGAGATGTTACAACCTTCTTACATGCTGAATTTCTAGGCAGATGGATTGGAAATCGTGGTTTTATTGAGTGGCCGGCAAGGTCCCCAGACCTTACACCACTAGATTTCTTTTTTTGGGGAGCCATAAAAAACAAAGTGTATAAGCAGCCCATTAACGTAATAGAAGAGCTTAGAGTTCGTTGCATAAATGCGTTTGTATCAATTCGAACAAGGTCGGTACACAGAGCTACTCAAAAAGTTCGCGTCAAAATTGAAAAATGTATAAATCAAAATGGAAATCTTTTTGAGCATCTGAGATAAACATTTGTCATTAGTTTCTACCTCTTCTGGGTTTAAATAATTTTTATTTATAAAAAATGTAAATAATAGATAATTTAGAATATTTTAGTACCTAAACGTACTGTAATTATCGTTTTGTGATATTTGTTATTGTTTTAGTTATAGATTTTCCTGTGTTTACGAAAATACTGTTAAAAAAAATTATCTTCAATACCTAATCAACAAGTTTTTTAAATAAAATATTCCTGAAAATGTTTTTATAGGGTAGAAACGTTGATATTCAATCAAAGTAATTTTGTATTAAGATTACATCGCATATAAAGTTTAGATAAATGCAATAAAAAATATATGTCCATATTTAAAAAAACAAACCTGACGATGGCATCCGAAAGACAAAACGTCGGACATAAAATCTAAGAACACTGCTTTATAGAAGATGAAAAGTGGCAATGAAAGTGTGAAATTTATTTTCTATTATCTCTTTAAATAAAGCCAGGAAAAATTAAAAACCAAAACGGTGATTTTCGGTTTTTTACGTATATCTTCGGAAGTACTCGGAATTTTCCTAATTTCTTCTTGGCATATTGGTCAGCTATGAATTGCGCGACTTTGCCCCAATTTAACCTTTGCTGTATCTCTTACCGTTTATGAGATCCCAATGGTGAACATCGAATTGTTAACACCCTGTATATAACCAAATCTAGGTTAAAATTTTGTGAAATTCGTATTATGACATGATATGCCAAAATAATGAGTAATAAATAAAATAAGTAGACAAATACAAAATTATTTTTGTTGTTTACAAAATTAACAAAGTAAGAAAAAAAAAGAAAAAGAATTACATAAATTGCTAAAATTGGCCATCGCCATGCTCCAAGCATAAATTCACACGTCTCTTCATATTTTCGAAAGTGTTGACCATGACCAGCATCTCTGGTCATCTGTTACCAGATTCTTGAATAATCCTTTCTTGTAATTGTTCTAAATTTGCAACTGGTGTTTTAAAAATAGTGTTCATTAAATGAGGTAAAACGAAGTAATCCATAACCGTTAAACAAGGTGATCTAGGTGGGAATTCAATGTCTGATCGAAAACTGATCAATCTGTCGTCGAAAAAATTGCGTAAGTAGTTAATAGTTTCGGCGGCTGTATGAGCGGTTGCACCGTCCTGTTGAAAATATTCAAAACGTAGTTCGTCGACAAGTAAATGCTCCACAAATGGATTCAAAATATTGTCTCTATACCGCTGTGCTGTAACTGTGTCATGGAAAAAAATAGGACCAACAATTCTTCTTCGGGAAACAGCTAACCAGACACCAATTTTTTGAGGGTGCAATGTGGACTCTACAAAAAAATGGGGATTTTCACTACTCCACGTGCGTGTATTCTGAGAATTCACATAACCGGAGCCGGAGCGGTGGAACCAGGCTTCATCCGAAAAAAATGTCAGGTCTAATAAATCATTTCTTTCCAATAAATTTTGGGTAAACCATTGAGAGTAATTCCTGCGTCTTTTAAAATCTGCGGCTTGTATTTGGAATACTTGCACTATATAAGGAAATAAATTTAGCTGCTTCTTAAGAATAGTCCTGCATGTTCCATAAGATCTTCCCACTTCTTGGGACAGGCGTCTTATACAATTTGTTGGCGTATTTTGCATTATTTTACGAACGTTTGCAACAAGCTCTTCTGTTCTTACAGATGGTTTTCCTGCTCCTTTTTTGTGTTGTATAGAACATGCATGTTTCTCTAAACACAGCCACGGTTCTTTTCAGGCAATGATAAAATTCCCCAGCAATAAAAGCAACGTTAGGAAAACGTTTGTGAAAATCGTCATGCACAAACCCGGATTGTATTGCCACTCACAATTTACTCTAACCCCGTTTCGAGAATACGCTTCAACCATGAATGTTTTGTGCTGTTCCGTAAAGCCCATTGTGTGAATTGTTCAAGAAATTGGAAAAATTAGCGATGAATCAAATTACTTGTAACAACTGTCAAAGATGACGAAATAACTGATTGATTGTTAATTCGGGTAGTTACTGACACCCAACCCAAGGTATTATACAGTGAGTCCCAGAAGTAATGTCTAAATTCATTTAAAATTCAGCGGTAAGTTTCTGAAAAAACGCTCGTACCCGTCGATTTTTATTTCGAGGGGGACATATTTTACCTATATTGTTAATGTTGTTACTTCAAGCCCCTATTAGGAGGGAGGGGGGGTAAGATCTAAATCTTAAATGGATACCCCTATTTTATATAAGGTAGGTGCGCTAAGTATTGCCATTGTTCCTAATATTGTCACCCCTCGTTACACAGCTAGTAGCTATGCTGCAAGTAGGTGGTAGCAGTAGCAGGTACCTTGAGTTGTCAGTGTTATGTTTTCTATTCGGCGGTTTTAGTCTATGCTAAACATCAGACGTAGGAGCACCCCATTTGTTTTTCTTGTCCGCGTTATAAGCAAATTTACTTTTCACGTTGACTCTAACGCAATCTAAACTAAAATTTTCTTGATTTTTGTTATTAAGTACAGGTAAGCACACTCCAGTGGTTCTTGTTTTATGAACTGCATGAATTATTTCAACTGGGTTTCTATGTTACGGTTTTTTTTTCTGTACGTCATTTGTTCCTAATATTGCCATCACTAAATGTTCCTAATATTGGCAGTGGCAGAATCGGTTACCAACGATTTGTTCCCGTCAAAACCGAAGTTGAATTCATGCAAAGTTGACAGAAAAGCAACGAGCAGTACAACAAAAGAATCGGGAAAGAAACGTGGTTTTGTTTCGTTTGTGACATCTGCACTGAAGAAGATATGCGCCTGTGCATAGTTTGCTGTCGATATGTTCACGAGGCCTGTGTAGGCCTAACTAACGATGATAAAGAAAAGTTCATCTGTCCTCAATGTTTTTGAGTTATATTTGTTCAGAAAATGTTATTAATTCCATATGTTGTTCGATAGTTCCTAATATTGACATAGGGTGGCAATAATAGGGAGAGCTGTTATATAATATTGCCATTCGCAACTTTTACAAACAAGTACAATATCTTCATTTCCATTCAGTTTTTTGAGGTAAATAAAATATATGATATAAACAATGTATTTCTTTACCCGTACCCAAATTTGCATTCCTTTATCAATAAAAGTATAGGATTTATTCACAACCAAACGTTAAGGTGGCAATATTTGGCTCACTTACCTTAATTTGTTTGGATTCTGCATAAAATTCTTAACATTTTTCAATAAAAGCATTATTAGTCTATACTAAACAGTTTCCGAGATATTGACTCTTGAAAAAATTAGATTTTTGAACTTTGACAGCGTCTAGCTTTCTAACTGTACGTCTTAGAGTAAAACGGCTTACATGTCCCTATCTTCGATTTTTATTATCTTTCCAATAGTGTCAACTTCCGGTTAAACCGGTTGTAAGAAATATAGTACTTCCGGTTTAACCGGAAGTTGACACTATTGGAAAGATAATAAAAATCGAAGATAGGGACATGTAAGCCGTTTTACTCTAAGACGTACAGTTAGAAAGCTAGACGCTGTCAAAGTTCAAAAATCTCATTTTTCAAGAGTCAATATCTCGGAAACTGTTTAGTATAGACCAATAATGCTTTTTTTTTAAATGTTCAGAATTTTATGCAGAATCCAAAAAAATTATATAAAATAGGGGTATTCATTTAAGATTTAGATCTTCCCCCCCCCCCCTTTCCTCCTAGGGGCTTGAAGTAACAAGATTGACAATATACGTAAAATATGTCCCCCTTGAAATAAAAATCGACGGGTACGAGCGTTTTTTCAAAAAACTTACCGCTGAATTTTAAATGAATTTAGACATTACTTCTGGGACTCACTGTATAACGTCTACGGCTAACCATTACGTCCTTAGATGCGAGGCCCTAATTTTTGCTCGCACGGTATTATTTATTATTATTGTTTGGCAATAGTAAGCGGTAGAACCGATGATACTATTGCATCTATTGTTCTAGTACACTAATCTAATGCTAGAAGCGTTTTCGACTTGCTGCGTCTTTATTTGATTTAAATAACAACGTTTCAACTGGTAGGTATGTATGTCCAATCGTCTTCAGGTGAATATTAAATAAGAAACCTAGCTACAGTTCTATTAATACTGCTAGATTCACTGAAGGACAACCGAGATGGGTGCAGTAATGCGTTTAACTGATGCGCGGCATTATTCTAAGATTACATCTACTTAACAAAGTTTCCCAGATATTCCTTAATCTAATGATGGCTAACCTGAGATCTGGTGTATAGCAGCAACTTCCTCTGCCTCCAGTGTGGTTCTTTATGCAGAATTTCGGTTGGCATGGTCAGCTACACCTTACTCTTCGGTACCTATCTCCTTTTAGCGTGTTGTTTATGTGCTTTTTAATCCTTGTTTCGAGCATAGATATTTACCTTTAGATAAGCAAACATTGAATCACGAAAGTGCAAATTTATGGCCGGCGCACTGCAACATTATCATTTGACGAATGGGAAAATAGGCAGGTCCGGGCTTTAAAATTCCAGTTCTTGCTCAAGAAATTGTAAAAGTTGACCGTTAATTTATTTTTACGTGTAAACAGCTAAAATTTGCCCCAAATTCTTGCCAAAAAATTGGAATTTCTTCTCAATTTTTGATCAAATTGGGTAAAAGGCAGTGATTTCTGGCATTTTTATTAGTAACAAATCAGATTTTGAGGATAGAAAATTGTTATTAAGGTTTTGTTTCTAAAATTTGATTTAGTTCGAAAAAGAATAAAATAATATAAACTAGTTTAATAAAATCGAATATATAAAACAAACAAAACCAGAAAAATAACCAATATTCGATGTTATCGCGTACCTAACCTCAAGTCAAAAATTAGTTGTATTGATTTTTACAATTTGGCAAAAACTTGGTATTGTTCAAGAATTTGAAAAAGTTTTTGCCTGAGAACTTGACCCGTGGAATACTTTCACCTTTGGATTATTATAAAGATACCTACGTATTTACTTTTTTCTTTTATATAAGTATAAAGAAAAGTCTTTTTAACTTTTTGAAGCCATATATTGCCCGAGAAATAGACCTGATTAGATTGCAGGGCTGCAAATAAAATATACCAAAATATGCAGTTCTTAGAATAATATCACGCACCAGTTAAACGCATGACTGCATCCATCACAGGTTATGCTTCAGCGCACCTAGCCAGTATAAATAGAGCCGTAGTTACTGAAGACCACTGAAAGTACACATCAATTGAAACGTTGTGATTTAAAACAAATAATGACGATGCAAGTCCAAAGCTCTTCATCATTCAACAAGAATCATTGTCTCCAACCAACAGACACACTAGTTTAACTTTGAAAAAAAAACTCGAGTACTTTTGTGAAAATTATTGCTTTATTAATAACAAAAACTACACCTACACATTTTAATATCACATTTTTTCAATGCACTTAGGTGTTTTTAGGTACTCTAAGATATAATAGGTAAGTATACAGGGTGTTTCAAAAAGAATTTACATTTTTTGATATTTAATCCTAAAAATTGTTGCTAGAGGGCTATAATGGCAAACAAAGGATAATTTGAAATACTGATGATTTATAAATTAAGCATAAATGACCCATTTTCAAGTCATCTCCTGTTACTGTATGGCCCCTGAGTTATGGAACACCCGGTATAAAACATTACAAAAAAAATTAACATTAACAAACATTTTTAACAAAAAAAAAGGTTTGTGTGTGTAAAAATAAGTGTCTTAAGTATCAAAATCTTTGGTTCTTAAACTAATATTCTTATATTTGATTATAATTATAAGTATATTATATTATTTCCGCAAGGGTATTAAGAAAATCTTAGGATAAAGAAAACATTATTTCTAAAGTTAAAATTTCTGCTCTACCCCATATATCATCCCAAAGAACGGAGAACAAAATAACATGTCCCAACATACAGCGTTATGATAAAGAAACGAACCAGCCTTGTATATAAAATACCGCCTGCTTAATCAAGAATCACTCGGACCCGTCAAATTAATTTTTTTAAATGCATTTTTTTAGAGAAAAATTATTATACAGGGTGAATCATAAAATGCTACGTATTTATTTTTTTTAATGAAATATTGTATATTTTTACAATCTAGGCAAAATCATGCCCTATACCAACCTATCATTAACCGCTTACGAAATATTAACACTATTATACTGGTATATGTTTCTCGACTTAGCAAAGGCCTGAACTCCGGTCACAATCTTTAAGGCATTAAAAATTACAATTTGCTCTTTAACTTTGAGACGTAAAAAAATGTCAGTGAATGTTAATCAAAGTTGAATTTTGCTCTGCTGATATCACATCCAAAATCTGAAGATGACCGCATAGAAATTTTAATTATGTTTAGTTGTGGAGATAGAAGTAGAAATAATCGGGAAGTCAGCGATTCTTGATTAAGTGGGCGATTTACTATACAATGTGACCAGTAAAGTCCGCATCATATGGGATTTTTTTATTAATAGCATTCGAAATTTGACTTTGGCATCAAGTTCTGCTTCGATTGAGATGAAAATTAAGTAAAAAAATAGTAGTCACGTGTTTCGCATTATCTGTCAAATTTTAATTCTTTCAAAAAAATAATTCAAAAGTGGGGTTATTTCTGAAAATATCGAAAAAAGTTATTAGAAAAAGTTTTTTAAAGGCAGTTTCTAGCCCATATGCAAAATTTCAGCTGCATAAGATAATTTTGATTTTTTACCAACCATTAAAATTTATTTTCCACTTAATGAACACTTTACTGATGACACTGTGTTCCTTTTTGTCTTAATATTAAGGTGTATTACTTTCAGACACAAACTACGTTTTCAAAAATACTTATATTCTGAAGTTTCCTTATACAGGGTCAAAAACAAATAAACTTTGCATCACATGGGACCAAATTTTAATAGCCCAATTTTGATTTTGTAGAAAACCACACATTTAATATGGCGCTACTTTAAAGAAAATGTATCTGAAATAAAGCATTGTCAAAACTGAGAAGTAGGTTGCGTTGAGTCTTATTTTGTAAAAGTGGTGCAATTTACAAAAAAGGCTAAAAAATCAAAATTATCTTATGCAGCTTAAATTTTGCATGTGGGCTAGAAACTGCATTTAAAAAAAAATTTCTAATAACTTTTTTTTGATATTTTCAGAAATAACCCCACTTTTAAATTATTTTTTGGAAAGAATTAAAATTTGATAGATAATGCGAATCACGTGACTACTATTTTTTTGGTTAATTTTCATCTCAATTGAAGCAGAACTTGATGCCAAAGTCAAATTTCGAATAAAGCTATTAATAAAAAAAAAATCCCATATGATGCGGACTTTACTGGTCACACTGTATAAAGGGTTAATCCGTTTCTTTGTCATAATGTCATAAAATTAAAACTTTTTCCATCACCTCTCATAAATACGTTCAGTCAGTTGTCCAATAAAACTTCATTTATTTACAGTCTGAGCGGCACTTTCCACCGTGAAAGCCCACATTCATAGATTCAATGAAGTCTTATATTTACTACGACTGTGACTGACAATAGTAAATATACGTCATAAGTATAAGTTTCGTCTAGGTGTAAGAAGTAAACAAACGACTAATCGCTTCCCAGCAGTTCACCGATTCGTTGTTCGTTTCTTAATACATTACTTCTGACCGTCAGGATTTCCTGTTCCTGCTTTTTAATTTCTTGACGCAGGTGTTCCAGTTTATCCAGTAAGGGTTTACTGGATTCTATTGTCAATCTAAAAAGGAAATCTTATTAGGTAATGAAGAGTTGCTACATAGGTATATTTTTGACATTGATCATAATAAGCAGACTATACAGGGTGTTTCAGAACATGTGGGCAATCTCTCGGATTCATATAGATTAGGTGAAAATAATATGATAAGTTCATATAATATTTTTTCCTAAGAGCCCCCCTCGAGGAGATATATGCCCCTAAAGACCGGCCCTGAAAACTAGTTTTTTATTGATAGCCTTTGAATCGCCCTGTATATTTTGATTAAAATTTAGTATAATCTACACTATAGAAAGCTTTAATAAATAGGTTAATAATAAAATGTACAGTTCATTCTGTGGGTCAGGGACGGCCTAGCTTGGGCATTAAAAATCTTACATCTTTGACAGGTGTCATGCAATCGGGATTTTTATATTATTTTTGGATAGCTTACGTATTTTAACGCAAAATAGATACTCTTCGTAGATTTCGATAAGTTGAACCGTTTTCGAGAAAAATCAACTTGACCGTTAACATAATTTAAAAAGGTTTAATCGTACCCGAATCTGTTTCGTGTTTTTTCGTTATAATAGGGGTGTTATGGAGGGTGCAGCAGTCTTCAGTACATCATGCCCGGGAGTGTGTTAGAGTAGAGGGAGCCCACATTGAGCCTTGTTATAAATTTTTTAATTAAGTAAAAATCCGTTCATTTTCCTATTATTATAGTTATAATAATTATTAACGTTATTGTCTTTTTCTCGAAAACGGTTCAACTTATCGAAATCTGCGAAGAGTATCTATTTTGCGTTAAAATACGTAAGCTATCCAAAAATAATATAAAAATCCCGATTGCATGACACCTGTCAAAGATGAAAGATTTTTATGCCCAAGCTAGTCCGTCCCTGGCCCACAGAATGAACTATACATTTTATTGTTAACCTATTTAATAAAGCTTTCCATAGTGTAGATTATACTAAATTTTAATCAAAATATACAGGGCGATTCAAAGGCTATCAATAAAAAACTAGTTTTCAGGGCCGGTCTTTAGGGGCATATATCTCCTCGAGGGGGGCTCTTAGGAAAAAATATTATATGAACTTATCATGTTATTTTCACCTAATCTATATGAATCCGAGAGATTGCCCACATGTTCTGAAACACCCTGTATACATTTACATTTCGATAACAAACAACAATCACGAAAGTGGCCAATTTATGGCCTCGCGCATGTAAACTGAACCACACAGGAATAGGCATGCGCACTGCAACATTCTTATTGAACGAATGGGAAAATAAACAGGTCCGGGCTTTAACATGTTCATTTGATCAAAATAAAATAAAATACATGTCGAGAACTATCACTACTTCATACGTACTGAAAATACGAAATTCCCGTTATTTTACTTCTATTTGCGCATAATGAAATCATACAATGGTCTTTGCTAGTCATTGTATCAGAGTCACTAAAGGCACAAACATAATTCACTAAACTACACAAAAACTAGAAATCCGTAAATAAACACACCCACAATCCACAACAGCAAGGAAAACAATAAATCATAATAATATGAAGTTAGCCACGTTCATCAGCAACGTTTATGCAGCAACGACATTTTTTTAGCGGCGAAGATTGAAATTCTACTATTTGGATTTATCGTCATCAGTAAACTATCCCATAGGGGTAGAATTTCAATCTTCGCTACTAAAAAAATTAAAATTCGTTTACAAACGCTACTTTAAGTTTTTATCCTATAACTTTTTTCTTCCGGCGTTTTAGAAATTTGTAAATAGGTAATTTACCTCTTTGGGGTAGTTAACTAAAGACGACAAATCTAAATAGTAAAATTTTAATCTTCGCCACTAAAAAAATTAAAATTCGTTTACAAACACTAGAGGCGGAATTGACACGTACCCCAAAAAAATTTCGTTGTATAAACGTTGCCGATAAACATTGCTAACTTCACACATATCGAGAATTATACAGAGAAAACGTAAAACATAACAAGAAAAATGGCGCCGAGCCGGTCCTGGAGTGTGGAAACCTAATAGCAAGAGGTTTGCGCGCATACCCATACCTGTAGGGCGGCAAGGGATGTGACTGGCAAGCTGCGCGTACAAACGCATTTTTAGCTATAAAACTTTTGTTTGCGCACGAGATAAGCTGTACGTTGTCACTCTAGAATAATACACTGTTGCCGAAGAATCCAAAGAATCGACCCTTTTCGGTTCTATTTGAGCTTAAATTGAATCAATTTGTAACTATTGAGAATTTGCCAGTGCTCTGGCGGCGCATAATGCCGGTTTCATAAAGAGCTGTTGGATATGGCAGCCAATCAAAAAGTTACCTTAACTTTCAAAATGCTTTTAATCCAAACTAACTTTTAAAGTTCATTACATGGACAGTGAGAACATAATATAGAAAATAATAACCATTAAAAAAAATAACAATAAAAAAATTAAAGTATTTCCAATTTAATTCATTAATAAAATCAATTTAAAAAAAATAGTATAAATAATTTAATTCGGTAAATATATCTTTATTGTTTTTTATAAGTTGCCAATTTTTTAAATTTTTCTGATATTTTTTGGAAGATTGTTATATTTTATTATTCCGTCATATAAAAGCGTTTCTTTTCCGAATTTGCTGGTATAGTTTGATAATTTATACAACGTTTGGTGTTATGATCATGTAAAATGTCTTATTTTCCTGAGTGTTACGTTTGATTTTTTTTTTCAATATTAGAGAGAATTAGAATACAAATTTTGAATTTATAAATGGTTTGAACGTGTAGATACCCCTTCGGTCTATATAGATTAACAGTTGGTTTTAAATGTGCTAATTTGTGTATACATTTAATAACTTTATTTTGCAGTTTTTGTAATGGCTTTAAGTTTGATAAACAAGCAGATCCCCATGCAGAAGCTAACTATTGTAATTTTGAATATATTAATGAAAAAAATATATTTTTTAAGTATTTCAAGGGAATGTAATATCTAGCTCTGTACAAAACAGATACCATCAAAGGAGATATCGAGTTAATAATATACTGGATTCCAATTTAAATTTTCGTCTAAAACTAATCCTAAAAATTTTGTCGTTTTAGAATATTGAATATTTTCCTTATTAAATGTTAAGGGGTTAATGATGGAATTTATTTTATTTTTAGTTGTTAGTTGTAATAAAAGAAGATTTTGTAAAATTTAACGTTAAGTTTATTTGATCGAAGCCAAGAAAGAAGTATTTTAAAATCATTATTAATATCAAAATTTCAGCAAAATAAATAATTGTTGTATCATCTGCAAATAGCTTCCTATTGCTCTTTAAGTTCAATTTGGAAACGGAATTAATGTAAATTAAGAATAATAATGGACCTATAATATTGATCCTTGCTACTTAACATTTTTAGAACAGTAGGTATATTATTCGGAATATTCCACACTAGTGTAATAGTCCGCAAAACGTGGCAACGTCTGCCTCCTAGCGGTAATAAGGGAAAAGAAAATGAAATAACAAACTTGACATTTAGAATGATAAAAACAATGTTAGGTTATGGTAAAAATAGTAATGAAATTTAAACGTTTTTACGTGTTTTGTAAACATTATAACAAAACAATATTACAAGATAGTACCTGGTCCCCCTACTATAATAGAGAGTTTGCGACTTACTTTTTTTGTTTCTCAATTTCCATATAAAGTTGTTTCTTGGTGTTGGTCCACATTTGCAGTTCGTTATGCATGGCGTCCAAATCTTCGTGCAAGTAGTTCATCAATTTGCCCAGAGGATTGGCAGTTTTGGTCAGAGTTTGGATAAAAGATCTCAGTTGGGTTACTTCCTTGGTTGTCGCGTCTTTACCTCGCAAACCTAAAATAAAATAATGAAATACACACAAACTACTTTAAAGTTATTTAAGCTATCGTTAACAATTTGTTCAAATTGGGGAAAGAAAAAGTTTGGAAAAAGAAATAATATGTGGAGTTCCACAAATCAATATTAGGTCCGTTATTATTCTTAATTTACATTAATTCCGTTTCCAAATTGAACTTAAAGGGCAATATAAAGCTATTTGCAGATGATACAACAATTATTTATTTTGCTGAAACTCTTGCAGAAATGTATTTTGATATTAATGATGATTAAACAATACTTCTTTCTTGGCTTCAATCAAATAAACTTACGTTTAATTTTACAAAATCTTCTTTTATGTTTATAACTAAAAATAAAATAAATTCCATCATCAACCCCTTCACATATTTAATAATGATATTCAATATTCGAAAACGACAAAATTTTTAGAATTAGTTTTAGATGAAAATTTAAATTGGAAATGCCATATCCAGTATATTATCAACTCGATATCTCCTTTAGTATCTGTTTTGTACAGAGCTAGATATTTCATTCCTTTGAAATACTTAAAAAATATATATTTTTCATTAATATATTCAAAATTACAATACTTAGCTTCTGCCTGGGGATCTGCTTGTTTATCAAACTTAAAACCGTTACAAAAATTGCAAAAAAAAAAAGTTATTAAATGTATACACAAATTACCACATTTAGAACCAACTGTTAATCTATATAGACCGAAAGGGTATTTACACGTTCAAAACATTTATAAATTAAAAATTTGTATTCTAATTCACTCTATTATTTTAAAAGAAAAAAAAATCAAACATAACACTTCAGGAAAATAAGACATTACATGATCATAACACCAGACGTTGTATAAATTATCAAACTATACCAGTAAAAAGTAATTTCGGAAAAAAATCGCTTCTATATGACGGAATAATAAAATATAACATTGAAAAATATCAGAAAAATTAAAAAATTGGCAACTTTTAAAAAACAATTAAAGATATATTTACTAAATTAAATTATTTATACTATTTTTTTTAAATTGATTTTATTAATGAATTAAATTGGATTAACTTTCATTTTTTTTATTGTTATTTTTTTTTAATAGTTATTATTTCTATATTATGTTGTCACTTTCCATGTAATGAACTGTAAAAGTTAGTTTGGAATAAAGACATTTTGAAAGTTAAACCTAAAATAATAACTGACGGACTAAAATAGGAAAGGCGAATTTCTTTTAACAACTTTTTTTTATTTTGTCGAATCTGTCCTTACCTAAGACGCGTTTCTTCGCCATATCATACAGCTCTACATATTCTAATTTATTCAACTCGTAGAAATAACCGTTTAGAACATACACAATGGTCAATTTAATAGTGATAAAAGTCGGCGATTCTAGGTACCTACCATCTTGTTCCCAATCGATTTCGACTTTTTTTCTGATTCCGTCCTGACCCTCTTGGATTTGCTCGAGGATCTGTTCCACCAGCTGTCCCTTATTTTCGGCGGACATATTTAATAAATCGGGCGTGGCAATTTCTTCCTCTTCCGTAACCTCTGGGGCGTTCTATTTAAAAATATGTTTGTATGAAAGGAACAGTTATAATAGTTTTGATGGTGCATACTATGTATATAGTACTGTTACTTTTAAATAGATTTTTGAAAAAATCGTGCCACACACTGGGCAAAATAGGTCTGTATAGTTTCATACTATAGGTAGTAAGTACTTTACTCTTACTTATAGATTTTTGAAAACGTTAGGCTTATTGAGCCAGCTCATCCAAAATAGGTACGCATAATATGATTTAAGATATTTGTTTATCTCTGTCTAATTTATTGACAATTTACCTTTAGAAACGTACACAGCTTATCTCCTGCGCAAACAAAAGTTACGTTTTATGGGTGAAAAAATGCGTCCGAGCGCACGGCTCGCCGGTCAGATGCCTTCCCTTCCAGCAGCATCGGACATGCGCACAAACCTCTTTTTATCGGCCTGCCCTTCTTTAGCGACATGCTCAAAATACACTCCAGAACCGGCTCGGCGCTATTTTTGTTGTTGTGTTTTAAGGTTTCTTAGTGGATTTCTTGTAGTTTTCTTTGCTATTGTAGATTGTGGGTGTTTAATATTTACGGATTTCTAGTTTTTGCGTAGTTTGGTGAATTGTGTTTGTGCTTTTAGTGACTCGAATTGGAATATAAACAATGGACTAGTAAAAACCGTTGTGTGATTTTATTATGCCCAAATAGGGGTAAAATACCTGGTATTTCGTATTTTCACTAAGTATGGAATAGTGATGTATCTTGATATATAACTTTATTTTATTAAGATCAGTTAAAACACATATCAAACTAGGCCTATGCTACACAAAAAAAGTATGAAAATATAGAGAAACACACACCAAGAGAGATTATCCTGATGCGTATGTTTTGGTATATTTTATTTGCAGCCCTGCTATTTTAAAAAAGCTTTTTCACATTCTTGAGCAAGAAATTGTGCTTGAAAATGTTTTACACGTATCCAAGTTTTTGCCAAATTGTAAAAATCAATACCTACAAGTTACGCGATAACATCGAAGATTGGTTATTTTGCTGGTTATATTTGTTTTTTATATTCGATTTCGGGTTCTCCTCCTTTTTGAACTAAAAACACGACGACGAATCATTTTTAAACAAATTTTAGAAACAATAACCCCTTAAAAATAATTTTCTATCCTCAAAATCTGATAGGTTTTACAACAAATGTCAGAAATCGCTACCTTTATTTTTTGAACTTGATCAAAATTGAGAAAAAATTACAATTTTTTGGCAAGAATAATTTGAGGCAAATTTTCGCTGTTTACACGTAAAAATAAATTGAAGGTTAACTTTTACAATTTCTTCAGCAAGAACTTAAATTTTAAAGCCCGGATCTGTCTATTTTCCTATTTGTCAATTGATATAAGGTTGCAGTGCGCCTGTCTATGGAGAACTATAGGGTAGGAGGCCGATCGACAATGGCAGCATTTTCAAATTCTGTCCCGGTTTTTTGGTTAGTTCGCTATTGGCCGATAGATGGCTCTCGCGTCCGAAGTGGGCTGATGTTGTCTTCTTCTTCTTCGTTTTTAATATGGAAAACTAGATCCTCCATAGTTTTTAACTTTTACTTAAACCCTTTATTTTTCTGTGCTTCTACTTTTGACAATTGACATTTTATTTTTCGAAATAATAAAGAACGTTTGAAGGCAAGACGAGACAAATAACGTTGTATTGTAATTAATTTCCATATTTATAATGAATAATGGTACAATTTATAAAAGTAGAGTTTGCTTTGTGTCGGGGTGGTAAGACAGGATCTTCTTCAGAGATGAAACGCAGCCAAATAAGTCTCTTTCTAGCTCCAAAGGTAAAACCCTCTAGCTAGAATGTTCCTGTATTTTAAAAACGAAGCATCGTTGGAACTTTATACAGGCCGAGTTTACTAATAAGTATAACAAAGTAAGTGTAAATTCATATAAAAGTCCTTATTTGTTCCTTAAAGAACTAATTTAAATACAAATAGTTATCGCGTCCATAAGAAACCATTGATTTGAATTGTGGTATGCAACAGGGAACCAACCCACAAAATGAAATTATAGGGGAAATGATCATTATTTAATATAGACCATGTAGAGACATCTAGTGGGCACATTTTTAATCAATCCAGACTTTAAAAGAATATCTAGTAAGCATTTTATTAAAATACAGGTTTCTGCAAAGTCACTTTTTGAATCCCAATAAAGTTCCAAGCTGCATGGTTACCTTAAATCTCCCTTATGTATCAAATTTCTAAAATGCTATATAGCTCCAAGAGGCTTGGACTGCGTTACTTTTAGGCGGGACCGTTCATTGTAACTGCAATAGGGAACCACGCTGCCTGGATCCGTTTAATTTTAAAACAATTTTAATCGTAACAAAGTACCAGGATGCTTGGTTCTTTGTTGTAAAATGTGTAGCGATAAGATCCATTCCACTCATTTCCCAACAACAAGGAACCAGGCAGCTTAGAACTCTGTTGCGGTTGGTTAAAGGAAGGTATTGCCGCCAAATTTTGTGATTTGAGGTTATGTTCGATTAACAATACTGTTGTAGTACTCTCTGTGCAATTGATTTTTTTTAATCGAATAATACTAAGTGTAATAAGCTAAAATTTGTGTTCACTATTTATTTAAACTCAAGCTTTAATAATTTACGTGTAAAAATGTCTTCAAGAGTGCTAGAATTGTTGCATTGGCGAAAAATTAGCTTTGTTTTAGCTGCTAGCAGTGTTGTTATGATAAAAAAATTATTTTTAACATGAACTTATGTTCTAATACATGTTATAAACATTGGCTAAAACTGATTCTTTATTCTTGCCCTTTAACATACGCATTATAAAATAAAAAACATTTTTATTTTAATTAAAAAATTATAAAATGTAAGAAATCATAACGAACCAAAACAATAATCCATTGGATTAAATTATGCAACAAGGAGCCAACCCACAAATTTGCAGGATTTATAAAAAATATTAGAAAAATTATGTTAGAAACTGATAGCTCAGTACAAAATTAGTCATTCTAATTAAAAATTAAACTTCTAGATGTGGAAGTAACTCTGTGGTTATAAAGGAACCATAGAAATTTTTAAACGCTGATATCTCAAAATGGCCAGAGTGTGGGTTGGTTCCCTGTTGCATAACACCATTCATTTGATAGCCCACTTCGAACACGAGCGCCATCTTATGGCAACTCGTAAAGCTGAATTACCGATGCTAATTTGGGACCGAATCCAATGCATTGCGATCGGCCTCCTACCTCAAGTCCTCCATACGCATGTCTAATCCGGTGTAGTTTTATTTACATGCGCGAGGTCATAAATTTGTCACTTTCGTGATTATTGTTTGCTTATCTATGGTCTAATTCCCTCTATATACTTCTGTGTTTACCTTTGTCCATATGTGTTTAACTATAGGTCTATCTATATCTTATCTCTGTCCATCTCTATTTGACTCTGTCTATCTATATCTATCTGTGTCTATAGCTAGGTCTATCTTTGTCGCATTTATTTTTTTGTGATGCAACATTTCGATTATTAAACATATAGTCAACAAACCTTTCCTCGTGATCCCAATAATAATAAGGAGATAGCACACGTATAGTCGGATCTGGTCTTATCGTGCGGGTCATACGATTCAAGAAAGACATACTCTCAGTTTTTGTTTTCTTTACTTGCGTTTAATTTTACCCTCTAAATAAAATATGTAAGATAAATGAGACAGACTTATTCCATTTTGACATGAAAAAAAAGGATATGTATTTACTATGGAGGGCTTTAGGAAGGAGTCCGATCGAAAATGGCTGTTCTTTAAATTTACGTCCCTGTTTAGTAGTTAGTTCGCTGTTTCCCGGTCGCGGCGCAGTGATCGTCAAGTGTTTGACTTTTTACAGGTTTTGATAGACGTCAGCGGTATTTTCAGCGGTATTTTTATCCAATAATTAATAAAATAAGCTTTATTAGATATAATATATACATATCTCAGCCTGTAGAGGGTTTTAGTTAACTAAATTCAATAAAACAGTTGATTATCCCATAAGAACCCATGCATTTTACAGATTTAAAGGAACACATGCGCCCCTGACGGCCATTTTTAAAGCTGCTTTACCGATCCAAAAATTTGCCCGAAACCAATGTATTGCGATCGGACTCCTAACCTAAAGCCCTCCATAGTATTTACTTTCCAGCGATTCTAAAAAAGCTTATAATAGCACCAGCTACGTTTTATTTTAAATATGCCAGTTTTGTGACTTTGACAGTTTGTGACAAAATGAAACAATTTTCTGGGTTTTTGCATCCCCAATAAAAAAAAATGGTACTTAATCTGATAAACTATTTCGAAAATGAAAGAAAAAGTGTAAATTCGCCAACCAATATTCAGAAAACAGTAGCCAAAGCACTGGGAATTAGTTTAAGGACTGTGCATGAAACAAAACATAACATAATACCCAAGAATACTAAAAAGTGTAAACGAAGAAAGCCAAAGACTGAGGATTTAAGCGAAAATATTAAAATGGGAGTTCGAAATGTGATTTACGATTTATACAAATCAAAAACCAATGTAACTCTTCCAGTTTTACAAAAAACATTAAAAATTCGGGGTGTTTTGGAAATTGGACTTGAAGCGTTATCAAAATTAATAAAAAATTTAGGTTTTCGCTATAAAAAAGACTGTAACCGAAGATTTTTATGTGAGCAGCCACAGATAGTGAGTCAGCGTGTTCAGTTTTTAAAAAAATATACGGACAATTACAAATCGAAATTTACAAAAGTGGTATTTTTAGACGAAACGTACGTGGATATTTTCGAATGGAAGTGGTTCAAAATCTTGGCAAGATGAGTCTGTAAAAAGTGTTAAAAGGAAAAAGGGGTGCGGTACGGGAAAGCGTTTTATTATTTTGCATGCCGGTTCTGCAACAGGATATGTTGCAGGTGCGAGTTTAATTTTTTCTTCAACATCAAAAAGTGCTGACTATCATGATAATATGAATTGCGAAATGTCTGAAAAATGGTTAAAAGTTCAATTGATACCAAATTTGGATGCTCCGTCTTTAATTGTATTAGATAATGCATCATATCATTCAAGAATTTTAAATAAACAGCCTACTTCATCTTGGAGGAAAAGTGATATTTATGAGTGGCTGGAAAAACACAACCAAAATCCTTTACCAAATATGCTTAAATCAGAACTCCTATCAATAGCAAAGTCTCTTAAAAAACCCAAAATATACGCGGTAGATGAAATACTGCGCGAATATGGTCATGAGGTTCTACGACTGCCCCGCCATATCATTGCCAGTTTAACGTAATAGAATTAATATGGGCTGGTGCAAAGTCTTATTATAAAAAACATGTAGGTAATGGTCTTAAATCCGACCAAGTACAAATAGTTTGGCAAGATTCGTTAGATCATATTACACAAGAGTACTGGAAGAAATCGGTGGAACATACAGATATATTAATAAGGGATTGGTGGGATCGAGAACAAGTACTAGATGTCGAAGTAGCGCCAATGATAATTGCTCCATTCGAAGACGACGAGGACTTTTCAGATTTTATAAGTGACGATGAGAGTTTTTAGGCTATAATTATAAACGGTGTTTTTCGTTTACATTTTTTAGTATTCTTGGGTATTATATTATGCTTTTTTTTCATGCACATTATTCTGCATAGTCCTTAAACTAATTCCCAGTGTTTTCATTACGGTTTCCTGCATATTGGTTTGCGAATTTCCACTTTTTCTTTCATTATCGAAATAGTTTATCAGACTAAATGCCATTGTATTTTTAGGTTTTAGTAGTAAAATTGTTAAAATAAATTGCACTGTTTATTATTGTCGTTTTTAATTAAAGGGTACAGTAGGTATATAATTAACGATTATATATTTTTTTTGTAACTTTTTCAACTCCCCTGTACAGGGTGTCCAGTTTTCGTGTGTTTTCATATACCAGCTCCCTTATTATAAAAGATAGAAAGATGGGGTTTGCGGCTTACTGTTCTATTTTTTTATGAAACTTTCATTGCCGTAAACAAAATTTTCATAGCCCTCTCAGTTTCTGACATACAGGGACATTTTCAAATTTTGTCATTTTTGACGCTTCCCTGTATCTCGATTATTTGATAACTTATCAATAAGGTAAAAATGGATTGTTATATAGTTTTTTATGTTGAATTCAGTGGCGTAGTTAGTTTTTTTCTAAAAAGTTTTGTTTATGAGTTATGACCCAAACTTATATTTTTTTAATGGGACACCCTATATATTATTTATTTTTCTTGTTCCTCTTTTTAAGAGCTTTTCAAAAATATATAATAGTCCATATTTTTTTCTTTTAAAAAGGGACAATTTTAACTTTTTTTGTAAAATTAATAATTCTTCATCTAGAATCCAGAAGGCCATGATCAATCATGGATAGACATGACAGAAAACAAAGGTTTGAAAATGCGCCATTACGGATTATTGTCAAATATTAAAGGTATTTGTTTGATTTTGTTAGTTTATTTGATATTTCTGTGAAAAATCATTTAATTATTTAATAATATAGAATAGAATAGAGGGCTATGATGCCCGCAAATAAAAAAAAATTAACAACTGGATATCTACGAAAAATTTAAATATGTATCAAATAGCTAATAATAGATAAAAATAACTATGATTAAAACTTTTTTATTTTTATTATAAACATTAATGGTATCTAAATAACAAATGATTTTGAAACTTACCTATTAAAATACAGTTCCGAGGCTGCGTTCGCGTCTTCATTAGCTCGGATAAAACAAACATACATATCGTGTTTTTCATAATTTTCATAATATCTATTATTTTTTGCCATGTTAAATAATTACATGATTTTTCACAGAAATATCAAATAAACTAACAAAATCAAACAAATACCTTTAATATTTGACAATAATCCGTAATGGCGCATTTACAAACCTTTGTTTTCTGTCATGTCTATCCATGATTGATCATGGCCTTCTGGATTCTAGATGAAAAATTATTAATTTTACAAAAAAAGTTAAAATTGTCCCTATTTAAAAGAAATAAATATGGACTATTATATATTTTTGAAAAGCTCTTAAAAAGAGGAACAAGAAAAATAAATAATATATAGGGTGTCCCATTAAAAAAATATAAGTTTGGGTCATAACTCATAAACAAAACTTTTTAGAAAAAAACTAACTACGCCACTGAATTCAACATAAAAAACTTTATAACAATCCATTTTTACCTTATTGATAAGTTATCAAATAATCGAGATACAGGAGAGCGTCAAAAATGACAAAATTTGAAAATGACCCTGTATGTCAGAAACTGAGAGGGCTATGAAAATTTCGTTTACGGTAATGAAAGTTTCATAAAAAAATAGAACAGTAAGCCGCAAACCCCATCTTTCTATCTTTTATAATAAGGGAGCTGGTATATGAAAAACACACGAAAACTGGACACCCTGTACATAATTTTTACAAAACTAATAATATTAGGTATATGTGGCTATCTTCGCGATAGCTAAAATAATGAAACTATTTTTCTTTCCTTCGGTATATTTGTAAATAATCTCACAACATTTTGATAGCCTCTGTGTTGTCTGATTTGACGCATATGATCAGTGACCTTTGGACCCGCACGTTAAGATCAGATCTGACTATACATACTTATTATTATCTGTACCTATTTCGGATGAGCCGGCTCAATTTATTATTTATTATTATCAATTTATCCTTCAAAAGAATTATATTTAGAAACAAAAAAATTTAAAATATTTATGTTTTTATTTAAACAAAAATTAAAAAATTGATTTCATTAAAAAAAATTTTAAGTCGAAATAAAAACATAGATATTAAAAACAGACAATTTGAAAATATTTTTAAAAATGATTTAATTAATTAATATTGTTCTGAATAATTTACATAAGATAAGTACCTAATATTTTTTGCTTAAAAATTATAAATTAATAATTTTATTATAGGTAATATATTTCTTTAAAAAAAATTCGTTTATACTATAAATTAACATTTTTACTTTAAAACTTATTGATTTTCAATGCTTATTTATGATTTATGATTTTACATACCTAGGTACTAAAACAAAAAATAAGATTTGCCCCTAACAAGCTCAGCTTCAGGGGATTGTAGAATAAGTTTATAGAAGACAACATAAACATATTTATTATATTACTAAATTTTAAATAAACTTATTATTATTATTATTATTATTATTATTATTATTATTATTAATTTGTCTAGCGTGTTGCACGATTCGAATATTGATTCGTAAATTATACATCTCTTTTTTTGAACAAGTATTTTTTTCATTCTGGGACCTGTACGGGGGTTCATATGTTATATGAACTTAACTTACTTATAAATGAAGCACACTGCCATTTTACCTGTATCACCACTGTTTCCTCTTCATCCCCCAAGCCACTGTCGAAATTCTCCACTATGACATTGATGTTGCCCATAGGGACAGTTTCGGTCAGAGGAAGGGCGGATTCCGGTCTCAATCGTGGGGCTCCCGGTCTGGCGCTCGACGGTCTCACGCTGGGAGGCCGGAGCGAACTGGACGGCCTCACACTGGGAGGACGAGGTAATGCTAAAATTATATGCAAGCAAGGATAAGAATAATACTTAGATCATGTGAACGCGTTTAGTCGTTTCGACTTGATCAACATCAAATTTTGAACAATCTACTGGGTGTTATTTAAATATGTGGCCAAAATCGAAGGGGTGCTTCTTTAACTGATTTTAAGAAGAAAAGTTCTCATAAACATGGGTCCGAAAATGCATAGTTTTTACGATACAGGGTGTCAAACTTTAAAAAAATCGGATGTTCGTAAATATCTCAATACTGTTTTATTCGATTTCGTTGAAATTTGGCAATTCTGTTGGTAATAACAAGAGGATAATTTAGCCTCAATTAGATTAAAATTATTAAGTCCAGTGGCGTCCCGGAAGCCAGTTCAACTAATATTTTTGACAAAAAAATTGCGCGCCACTGACTTTTTTTAAATTTTATTATTTTTTCTCCTGAGTTTTTTCCATATCTTGCTTTGTTTTCGAAAAAACCATTTTATTGCATGTCCCCGGGACAATAAGAGTAAAAAATTTAAACTACTTATTTAAGCAATTAAAATTACACAAAAGTCCTCTTTTGAATTTTTTCGCACAGATTAAAACTGTTTTCGATAAAAGAAATTAACATAAAATAATCGCATAACGTCGTAATAATTTATTACTGCAATGTTTTAAAAGTAACAACTATAACTCTTATCTCTTAAGTAGTTTTTATTTTTTTGAAAACTCGAGAGATAAAATAGTTGTATTTGTAATTGCTTAATTCGAAAAAATTACATAATTTTAAAAAAGTCAGTGGCGCGCAATTTTTTTTGTTAAAAATATTAGTTGGACTGTCTTCCGGGAAGCCACTGGACTTAATAATTTTAATCTAATTTAGGCTAAATTATCCTCTTGTTATTACAAACAGAATTGCCAAATTTCAACAAAATCGAATAAAACAGTATTGAGATATTTACGAACATCCGATTTTTTTTTTAAAGTTTGACACCCTGTATCGTAAAAACTTTGCATTTTCGGACCCATGTTGCAACTTGCAACTTTTATTCTTAAAATCAGTTAAAGAAGCATCCCTTGGAGTTTGGCCATATACTTAAATAACACCCTGTATAATAACTTTGACTGATGTGTGTGTAAATAATGTGGACTGTGGAACTTTGATTGTGTCACTGTTACTAATGTTACAATCAAAATTATTATTTCTGGTTAGTTATTTATTGTTTAAAAGCTATTCTTTCAAAATTTCACCCCCGAATCTCTTACCAGGAGCACCTGCTTTCATCGCCACGGGCCCCATCACCACCTTCGCGTGCTTCTCCGCACTCTCCTCTCTTCTCCCTTCGGTTTCCTGCAGATCACCTCTTCCCTTAAAAGACATAATCCTGTCCCCGCTCTTTGGTCTTGCCGATTTCGGCCTGACCAATCCAGCGCTGCCTTGACGAGCGTTCGAAACGCCAGCCAAATTGTTCTTTTCGTCGAATTTTTCGATAGTTTCTTCGGCAGTGGCAACAATATTTTCATTAGCAGTTCTATTTCCGATAGCAACCTTTTCATCTTCTTTATTTTCATTTATTTCCCTAGGACTTTCTTTTGTTTTCGCATCCATAACATCGACATTACTAACGCCTCTGCTTTCAATAAGAGCCACTTCATTAGCATTGTTTGTTCTATTTTTTTCATTTTCTTTACTCACTTCTTTTTCCACGTTCTGTATTTTTGCTCCTCGTTCTTTTATCCTATCTCCATCCCCTTTGTGCCTATTATCTTTTTTATTAGTTGACTCGGTCTTTTCCTTATTGGTTTTGCTGGTTTTATCTTTTTTATCATCCTTAATTTTTCTAGATGATTCCCTAACTCTGTCTGTCGATACGGGAGTTTCAACACTTCCACTCTTTTTAATCTTGTTAACACTACTGTCTCTATGTTTGCTCTCTTTCCTAACACTTTCTTTTAGGTTTGTTTTTCTTTCCTTTTCTTTTTTCCCAGGACCACCTTCCAGACTTTTTCTTCTGCTTTTTTCGTCAATAACTACGTTGCCAGAGGCGCGTGAGGCTACATATTGTGAAGTGTCGATTTTCCTGTCAATAGACTTTGCTATTGTTTGTAATAAAATATTTGTTTCGACTGGTTCTAGTCCTGCTACTATTTTGGCGGGCCGCACTTTTAAATCTGTATTAGAGACCACCTCTAAAATAAAATAAAAAGTTTTCTTTTATTTACATACACCTATAAATACAGGGTGTTAATCATGCAATGTCACGTAGATATGTAAGGAAGCTCCTCAAGATAGGGAAAAAATACTTATAAACACACTGTGAAAAATAAGGCTTCATTTTGGAGATACCTCTATTTATTTCCAATTTGGTATGCTTATTAGTTTTTGATATCGCTACAAGTAAATGTCCAAATTGCCAGATGCAGTATCAGGGTATTATATTTTTTTGTAAAAAATAAAGATAATTATATAAATAATGGATTTAATAGATACCTCTGAGAAATGAATAAATAACTGATTCGTTATTATATTATTACCAATACCTACTTTTAATTAATTAAAAGTAATGTATCCAAACAAAAAATTGAAAGCATTCTCTAATATATATTAAATTGCTCTTGGTTGGAGTAGAGAAATAAATGAATATAACTAAAAAAAATCTACTTAGAAGGAGAGTCTATTAAATAGTGAAGATAAAAAAAATATTTATTTTTAATCACTTTAGGTACGTGGCCAAATTAAAGGGACAAAAGCAAATAAATTACCTGTTATTGGTAAATATTCACAAGAAAATAAAATAAGTATTCAGTTGAAGCCGTATTTTAAAAGGTATACTTACTAACGGCATCTATTAGCTTGGTTAAAAACGCTACTTTGGCCTCTTTTTCCTTAACATTTTCGGTATTGAGTTCATCCGCTGAAAACAAACCGTTTAAAAATCCCGTTTCTTTAATAACAACCTTAAGAACATCGTGCAAGAACCTGAAAGGAGGCTTCTTTAACAGTTTTTCAGTTAGGGCCGGTTTTTTCACGTATTTTCCTAAAGATTTTTGAGTTTTTGCAATAATTTCGGGACTCACTTCTGACATTTTAAAATTGACAAAAAACTGATGACTATTTGTGTTGACGTTGATGTTACCATGACAATGATTTAGGCGCCAATCTCCAATTCAAAATCGTTTCAGAAAATATCATCCCAATTTGATAAAGTTACTTTTCTCTATAGATTTGACCAAATTTTAGGTAAATCAAGACGATACGAAGGTGTCAACAGACGAAATATCACAAAACTGTATTTCCAATACACTTGGACTTAAAAAAGTCAGTTTTTGGTTATATCGAGACAATAACATTTAATGCAGAATAAGGTTAACTGGGGACCATAAAACGTCGAAATCTTATAATATCTACAAGGCAAAATAGCGCTATAGACGATTGTTTTCGGTTCACAATACTTTCTCTTGCCAGGAAAGTAAAGATAAAAATTATAAATTATAGAAATAAAAATTTTTAAACACAAAAAGATAAAATAGCGGAAATGACGTAATATACGCACGCGCAGTGACATCAGTGCGCCTTGAAGGTAGATTATTCGATTGCCGGCCATTTTGTTTGTACGGTTGCAGAAGCAGAAACGGTTGTCAAACTTTAGGGGCGTAAGTGTCTTGTGATATTCTTTTCATTTAATTAAAGTTCATATTATTTAATTATTAAACAAAAAATCAGACCTTGATAATTAGTTTTAGAATTCGTTCTTAGCGCTTAAATTGTCCTTACGTAACGAAGATGCATACTTACAAAAATGGTAATCTTCCTCACTTCATTTGTTAGACTTTCCCCTGCACAAATTTGTTATGCGAGTCATCCACCCTAGAAGGGGCTCAAAACAGAAAAAATAATAAACTGCTAAAAGCTAGAAGTAAACATAACCACAAATTGTTTTGCCAAAAGTTTTGTAATTCCTCTATTTTTACTATTTTTTCTTTATTTTTCGATCAAAAATTAGTATTTTTTAGTAACTTCAATAATGTCCGACAGACAACGTCTTATCAAGATTATGCCACACGATATTATGTTCTTAGAGAAACGGTTTAAATTTTTTATTAAATAGTGACTTAGTTTTTCCTTAAAGAACCATGGATATAACTGTAGTCAAAAAAGAAAACGGCGACGAACAAGTGGTAAAAGTAGAACAACGTGTAGAACAAGAGGAGGCGGAGGTTACTACCGTGGTCTTGCAGAATATTTCAGAATTCGGAGAGGTCCAGGAACAAATAGTCTCTGCAGAAAGCCTTCCGTATATCCTGAAAAACTATGGTGGAAACTCTGATGGTAACTTGCAAATAGCTCAGCTTGAGGATGGACAGTTTACTTATATTATTGAGTAAGTACCCGTATCTTAATATACCTTAATATTCATCTCAGTCCTAAGTGCCACAATACAATGCACTATGGATAATGTAGGTAGTTTATATTAAGCATTCAAGCTGTTTTGTGCTGTGATAATTAAATATTATATAACAATTTGATAAACATTACCTACAATGTTACAATTTAGAAATCCAAATGGTTTCGAAGAAGGTGCCGAGTTTGAATTGGCAGAGGGAGAACATTACATCATAGAAGAGTATCAGGAAAATTGTGAGGAGTCACAGGATCAATATGAAACGGTTTACATCCAACACATCGAGGCACCTCCACAAGGAACAGGTACATATTCCAATAGTAATAATACTTATTCTTTATTACCAACCAAATTATTTTCGAATAATATATTGCATTGTCAAAAAAGGTGTTCCACAAGATGTGAGAGCCTGGGGTCATAAGGTTAAAAAAATTGATGGTTTGACTTTGATTCTAATTTATTAGAAAAACGTTAATGCTATCGCTTTTCCCTTAAGTGTTCTTAGTGTTGTACATTTTGTGACTAAAAAGAATAATGGAATTGAAAATCCTATTTTTTTTACCCAACTAGGAAGTTCTTATTACCCAGGTTGGGGTAATAAGAACTTGCGAGTTGACGAGTTATAATGTATCTTGTTTAGATGTGCCTAGGGTAATAAGAACTTATCCATGTTTGTTCTTTTTACCCTGAAAAATAACTGCTCTGGAACAAATCAACCTGTGATACAATTATTTTCAAAAATTATGTGTTAGTATTAGTTTGCCATAATTTGCCGATTTGTTGAACAAAAGTAGCAACAATAGACAGCAACTGTTGTTAGGGAGACTACAGTTAATACCATAGTTTTTAATGATATAGACAATTTTAAAATATGCTAAAATAAGAAAAATAGTGACAATTTAACTCTCAACATTTTAACATAAATAATTTTAAAGAATTTAACTTTTTACATTAGTTAAAATAAATCCTGCAATGAATTTTTAGGTAATTTCTACCTATCATTAATGCAATTAAAGAAAAAATGGCTCGTAAAATATCTCTAATTTATTAGAAAAGTAAAAACTATATATTTTAAGTTTAGATTAAGGCACCCAACCGTCTATACTTTTTTTTTATAATGTCTGCATTTTAGCGTCACTTTTTATTGTCTTTAAAAAAACAAGCTGTAATAGTAGTAGTAATAAAAATAACTTTACTTAGGACCAGATCAATTAAAACGATATGAACGCATACCTGTTGTTTTTTGTGGGAGTCGGAATCCGTTAAACAATATTATTTGATCTCTAGATTTACGGGTTAACGGTTGCTAATGTTAATAAATTTATTTTACCAGGAGCAGCATAATTTATATAACGCATAATAAAAATTAAATTAACATCTCCAAATAAAATCCGGTAGTAGCTAAACCTGTTTTAAATCCTATTAAGAAGTATACTCTGCTTCTTAAAGCCTGACCTGACAATCTATATAGTGTTTAAACTACCTGTATTGTTACTAAAAAAATATACTTTCAGGCGAAAAATGATATGTTCACACCATAAGCTAAAATTTGTGTTTTACATTTTTAATGAACGTTCTTAGCTGTCAGAAAATAGAAAACAGACCTTATCTAAAACATTGTTCGTTTCTATTTTATTAGGGTTTCATATCGCGCGTCTTAGGGTTTTATATCACCCGTCGTAGAGATTTCTAGTGGCAGCGATAGACTTTTAAAATGGGTGGGTGGACGCCGGCAACAGATACTAACATTAAATGTAGGAGAAAAATCTAGGTCAAAACCTTTTACGCAAATATGACATCGTTTAGGCATTCAAAAAGTCTTTTAGTATGTAAAAAGCTTTTTTTATAAGAAATTCCTTTAGTTTTCTTCCAAATATAGCTCTTGTTATGGATTGTTTGATGTCTCCTAGCAGTTTATTAAAATTTTTGATGCAGGCATATTGGGGAGATTTTTCATATCGTGTTGAAGTGTGTCTAGGGACTAGAAGGCCATTTGCGTTTCTTGTAGGATAGTTGTGATTGTTTCTGTTTTCTTGGAATTTGTTCTTGTTCTTGTATACATATGTGGAGCACTTAAGGATGCATGTACAGTGTCACCAGTAAAGTCCGCATCATATGGGATTTTTTTTTATTAATAGCTTTATTCAAAATTTGACTTTGGCATCAAGTTCTGCTTCGATCGAGATGAAAATTAAGCAAAAAAATAGTAGTCACGTGATTCGCATTATCTGTCAAATTTTAATTTTTTCCAAAAAATTATTCAAAAGTGGGGTTATTTCTGAAAATAATCAAAAAAGGTATTAGAAAAAGTTTTTTAAATGCATTTTCTAGCCCACATGCAAAATTTCAGCTGCATAAGATAATGTTGATTTTTTACCCATATTTTCTAAATTGCACCACTTTTGCAAAATAAGACTCAACGCAACCAACATAAAACTTCTCAGTTTTGACAAGGCTTTATTTCAGATACATTTTCTTTAAAGTTGCGCCATATTAAATCTGTGTTTTTCTACAAAATCAAAATTGGGCTATTAAAATTTGGTCGCATGTGATGCAAAGTTTATTTGTTTTTGACCCTGTATAAGGTAACTTCATAAAATAAGTATTTTTGAAAACGTAGTTTGTGTCTGAAAGTAATACACCTTAATATTAAGAAAAAAAAGAACACAGTGTCTTCGGTAAAGTGTTTTTTAAGTGGAAAATAACGTAAAGTTTATCTATTTTCAACGATTTAATTTAAAACCCCTATATTATAATTTATTATTAAGCTATGTCATAATAACGTTAACGTGTATTACTTTTAGACACAAACTACGTTTTCAAAAATACTTATTTTATGAAGTTACCTTATACAGGGTCAAAAACAAATAAACTTTGCATCACATGCGACCAAATTTTAATAGCCCAATTTTGATTTTGTAGAAAAACACACATTTAATGTGGCGCTACTTTAAAGAAAAAGTATCTGAAATAAAGCCTTGTCAAAACTGTGAAGTTTTATGTAGGTTGCGTTGAGTCTTATTTTGCAAAAGTGGTGCAATTTACAAAATATAGGAAAAAAATCAAAATTATCTTATGCAGCTGAAATTTTGCATGTGGGCTAGAAACATTTAAAAAAACTTTTTCTAATAACTTTTTCGATATTTTCAGAAATAACCCCACTTTTGAATTATTTTTTGGAAAAAATTAAAATTTGACAGATAATGCGAATCACGTGACTACTATTTTTTTTGCTTAATTTTCATCTCGATCGAAGCAGAACTTGATGCCAAAGTAAAATTTCGAATAAAGTTATGAATAAAAAAAAAGCCCATATGATGCGGACTTTACTGGTCACACTGTATATTGAAATGATTGTGAGGATTTTGTGTTTTTTGTATATTTCTCGCATGTTTGTGTTGGTTTTAATCCAAACATGAGCCTTATTAGACGTTTCTGTGCTTGAAATACTCGGTTTATGTTTACTGCTTGTCCCCATAGTAAAATATTATAGCTAAGATTGGAATAGGCTAATGTGTAGTAGGATGTTATTTGAGTAAGGACAGGCACTGTGTTTAATTTAGAGTAGTAAGCTTGTGCCAATTTTGAGCATACATTATCCAGTTGAGGTTCCCACAATAGTTTGGAATCAAGGTATGTTCCCAGAAATTTGAAAGAGGATGCCGCCTGGTTTAATTGTATGTTGGAAGTAGTTTTGTAGAAATGAATGTGAACCGTTTTTTCCTCGTTTAGTATAAGTTGATTCAAAAAACACCATCTGTTCATTTTTCTGTTACTTGTATTTTCCTGTGTGCTTCAAGGTCATTTAGTGCTGATATAGCAACCGTGGTATCGTCGGAACATTTTATGATAAATCCAGGTAGTGATAGATTGTTTACAAATAATATGAATATGAGATATAGGAGGAGAGATCCTCGGACCATCAGCCTTTAAATAATAAAAGAAATTGCGATACGTTAAAATATAAAATACTGACCCAAAAATAAGGAACCTATATTTTTTTTCGTAAATCAGAAGTTGAAACAACAGAGGTCTATACGATATCCGAAGAATTAGAAGATCAGTACTCTGAAGAAGATAATCAGCAGGATGACGACGAACAACAAATGGCCATCGTTGAAGAGGTAGAAGCCATTCCTGAGGAACATGTACCTGAGAACAAGCCGCTGCCTACAGTAAGCATATCTACTTTTTTATTTAACACGCTTTTATTAGCTTCACCTGTATGTTTGTATGTTTGTAACCGACTTCTTTGAACCCGATTTTGACCCACTTTAAACGGTGAGATTTAATTTAAATTTTGAAGACTTATCAAGAACCGCTTACAATACAATAATCTACTAATCTCACAACGATTTATATAGTTAAAAATTAACCGGTCAAATTTTGACAGCTGACAAGTATAAAAAAAGTGCGATATTGACGAAACAAAATATGGGGTCGTATAGTATTCCTCACGGAGACTTCGGAAAAATTACGCAAAAAATTCTCCTGTCAAATTTTGACAGCTGTCAGGTATAAAACGCAGATGCGATTTTGACGAAACAAATTATTGGGTCGTATAGTATTCAATGCGGAGACTTTGGGAAAAATAAGCAAAAAATTCTCCTGTCAAAATTTGACAGCTGTCAATATGTCAAATCGTTTAAAAAAATAATATTAATGAAAAAACTATAAGGTCGTATGTATATTGACGGTGGAAGGTTGAAAAAAAATACGCAAAAAATTATCTTGTCAAAATTTGACACCTGTCAGTATGTCAGAATTATTACAATAACCGATAGTAATGAAACAAACGTGGGGTCGTATAGATATTGTCGCTAAGAATAGAGGAAAATTATAAAAAAAATTCTACTTGTCAAAATAAAATTTTGACAATTTTTTTTTTTAATTTTGAAAATTTTTTATTTATTTCTTGCGAATAACTCCGTTATTATAAGTTTGAGAGAAAAATGTTATACAGTATGTCTCTGTAAGTTTGCATCATATGGAAAACTTTTTTATTATTCATTTGACGAAAAAAAGTTATTCTTCATAAAAAGCTCTGCATGGTCTAAAACCTAAAATGCAACCATCAAATATCGAAATTTTCCAGTCATCTACGAGGTTTGTCAAAAAATGTGAATTTTTCCCAAGAATGTAAATTTTTCCCAAGAGTAAAGTACCTTTATTTTTGACATTATCAAAAATTGTTATTAAAAAAAGTTGATCAGAACTAAAAACCACGTCTAAATATGCAATAACACGCATTCTCCAAGAAGCGCCCGTCAAATGGCAAGCCCTGGTTTAGCAAGAACTGCGAGCGTGCTGTCAGAGCTAAAAATCTAGCTTACCGACAATGGCGTAAAAATCCTACCGATGTGAATCGCACCATCTTTGTTACCGCTCGAAACCAGTGCAAGCAAACGATAGATCAAAACAAAGAGGCTCACAACATGAGGATCAAAAATAAACTTCTCGCCAGTCCTAACGGATCTAGGTCCTTTTGGTCAGTCGCTAAGGCCGTCAGTCAAAATTTTACCAAATCAAATATTCCACCGCTAACACGTTCTGACGGCACAATAGCAACCACGGCTGATGATAAAGCGAACTTACTCGCAGAACTCTTTGCTTCACACTCCACGGTAGACTTTCAGGGAAAAACACCCCCGAACATTCCAGCAGTTCGATCGGAAATGACTGATATCGTATTCCGTCAGCGTCCTGTCAAACGAATTCTGAAGGGGCTCGATGCCAAAAAAGCTTCTGGTCCAGATGAAATTCCTATTATAGTGCTCAAGAAATGCGCCGATGAACTCACACCAGTATTTTGTAGACTTTTTAACTTATCCTACAAAAAAGGAATATTTCCATCTTGCTGGAAAAAGGCGCGAGTCCAGCCTATACCAAAGAAAGGCAAGAAAACCCTGCCAAACAACTATCGACCAGTCGCATTGCTTTCAGTTATATCAAAGGTGATGGAGAAAGCTATTAACCAACAACTTATAAAATACCTGGAAGGCCTTAAAATTATCAGCGACCATCAGTATGGTTTTCGTAAGTCCAGATCAACAGGAGACCTGCTAGCCTATGTCACTCATCTTTGGAGCAACGCAATCGAACATCATGGGGAGTCCCGGGCTATTGCACTGGACATCTCTAAAGCCTTTGACCGTGTCTAGCACGAGGGGCTCCTAAGCAAACTGCGTTCTTATGGTATGCCCGGTCGATTTTGTTCATGGTTGTCTAGCTTCCTCAAGGACCGCTCTCTGCAAGTGGCGATTGACGGGTTTCTCTCAGACACCTTCACCATCAATGCTGGTGTTCCTCAAGGGTCCATATTATCTCCCACTCTCTTCTTACTGTACATTAACGACCTTCTAGCGAAAACAGAAAATCCATTATATTGCTTTGCTGACGACAGCACACTTATCTCATCTTTTACTTTGAAACCTCAAACATCGGCTACTGACGCACATCTTCGCAGACAACATGAGGTATCACGCCTTAATAAAGACCTGGAAGAAATTTTGTCTTGGGGTGACAGTAACCAAGTCGAATTTAACGCTCAAAAAACCCAGGCTGCAGTTTTCTCTAAGAAGGTCAACATTGCAGAACCCGATATCGTTATGGCAGGACACGCAATTCCACTGACTTCGTCTATTAATTTGCTGGGTGTCAACCTGGGAGGAAATATGTCTTGGCATAATCACGTAGTGGCAATCGCCAGGGCAGCTTCTCAGAAGCTCGGTATACTTTTCCGTACCAAAAAGTTGTATACACCTCAACAACTTTTGACACTCTATAAAGCCCAGATTCGACCATCACTGGAATACTGCTCTCATATCTGGAGTTCTGCACCGAAGCATACCCTTCGGTTGTTGGATTCCATCCAAAGGAGAGCCGTTCGTCTAATCGGCGACCACGAGCTGACTAAGAACCTCGACAGCTTAGAACATCGAAGACAGGTTGGTGATTTGACTCTCTTCTACAGATATTTTCATGGCAAGTGTTCGACAGATATTGCCCGCTCGATTCCACCTAGAGTAATGCATAGCAGAAACACACGACGAACCACTGCCGCCCATCCCTATGTGGTTCAACTTAGTACACCCCGAACATCATTGTTTCAGAACTCTTTCATTTGGAGGACGTCATCTTTGTGGAACGGCCTTTCTGAGACCGTGTTTCCAACCGAATATAACCTCCAACGATTCAAGAAAAACGTGAATCGCTTTCTTCGCACACGCACCGCTCCCAGAGCGCCTTAAAGGATTTTCCTATAGTGCTTGTGCTCGATCATAAAAAAAAAAAAAAAAAAAAAAAATTAAATTAATTAAATAATTAAATAATTAATAATAAATTAATAAAATAATTTTTCAACATAAATGCGTATAATTGCATATTTAGACGTGGTTTTTAGTTCTGATCAACTTTTTTTAACAACAATTTTTGATAATGTCAAAAATAAAGGTACTTTACTCTTGGGAAAAATTTACATTCTTGAGAAAAATTCACATTTTTTGACAAACCTCGTAGATGACTGGAAAATTTCGATATTTGATGGTTGCATTTTAGGTTTTAGACCATGCAGAGCTTTTTATGAAGAATAACTTTTTTCGTCAAATGAATAATAAAAAAGTTTTCCATATGATGCAAACTTACGGAGACATACTGTATAACTATATTTATGGAACGTTTGAAGACGCGTCTTTTTTATTTTAAAAATTTTCGTCTAAGTATTGTCAGTTTCGAGATATGCGGCAAAATATAGAAATCATATTTTGGCCGATATCTCGAAAACCGTAAGAGATACGAAAAAATAATAACAAGCTCAGATGTAGATTTCTTCAAGATACAACTTTTTAGCTAAAGTCGCCACAGAGGATCTTTGCCCGTGCGTCATCAATCAACGATCAGGACTCAACGTGGTTAATAACTCTGCATCCTTATTTATTACAGTAACAAGTTTGAATAAAAGCATAAAGAAAGTCTCCAAGATTCCGCAATAATATAACGTGCTAGACAAGAATAAAACTATAAACGTCAATTAATTACTATTTTTATTTGTTTAGTTGACTATCGTTGTATTTTAGAACGTCATTGTCAACCTTATTTTGATCTGCCAATCTAATTCGTATTTTGTAAATTTTTGTGCCTTAAAACTGTTCCTTTTTCTAAAAATAGTTCTTTTTAGAGCTAATTATACCCACCATCTGTTTTGGCGGTAAGTATTTATGGATTTTTATAATACCTAATTTATTTATTTTAAATATTCTAACCGCAAAAGTTCTTTGAAAAGTTTACGGCAGTGGCTAAATTCCCTTAAATGAAAGAATGTCAAAAGTTTGAATTTTTTGATTTTAATAGTCAATAAAACACCAAACTTTTCTAGATTTTAAGCTTTAAAAATAGTATTAAATGTATTAACATTTGTTTGTCAATTTCTTTTAGATAATAGAGAATGCCGGGCAAAACTTAAAATAAATAATAATTTTTCGTGATATTATGTAGGTACGTCAAACGGTAGGCAGGCACGTCCATTTTATGAACTTAACTTAGTTTTGACTTTTTTCGTCTCGTAATTTTGATTTGATTCATACGATTTTGATGACGTAAAAGTGATGACGCACGGGAAAAAAAACACTGTGGCGACTTTATATAGCATTTTTTTCCTAAAGTTTATACTTTCTGAGAAAAATATCAATTTATAAATATTAAGAAATTTTCCTGTAATATGTATTATGGAAAATGTCGGAAAACTAAAATTTTAAAAAAATTTGCAAATATCGTTCTTTTCTGATAATTCGGCATAGACGATCGGGTTTGTATGTATGATTGTTTGTAACCGACTTCTTTAAACCCGATTTTGACCTACTTTAAACGGTCAGATTTAATTTAAATTTTGTAGACTTGTCAAGAACTGCTGACAATACAATAATCTACTAATCTAGCGCAATCTACTAAAAATTTTTTTTTTTCTTAACAATGACTCAAACTAAAAAATATATATTTAAAGAAACTAAAAAAACACACAAGCTTTAATTTAATAAAAGCTTTGTGCTATATTTTTCGTATATCGAGCACAGTACCCCACGCTTTTTTTTACAATAATACTAATGTTTATGGTTCATTATTATTTTCTGCCTATATTAAGAATTTCAAAAATTATTTTGAACTATATTTATTTTCGGCTTTTTAGTTCGATTAATTATTAAAGCGTGTTTTTTAGTTTTTTTAAACTATATTTATATTAGATACAGCCGAACACCTGCAAATTTTATTTTGGAAATATTCATCTGAGCATTCGGTAACAGCACAAAAAAATGTATAAAAGTTGTTTTAGTGTTTCTCAATAATCCAATATATCTTGAAATAAATTTTATAGTTTTGTAGTTGATTTTGGGTAAATGTTAAAGGTCATTTTTTATTTTTTTCTATAGATTCTTCAACAAGAAAAACTTCAAGTCAAAATAAAACAAATATTAAAACGGAGGTCAGACCGGAAGCCGTTGCAAGCGCCCCCCATAACCACCGCCAAACTTCCACTCTCGCCGGTTAAACGGCCTATAAAGCAAGAAGTAGATGAGGAACCCGAAGAACCAGAACAACAAGAGGTTAATATTAATTTTAGACTTTAGGTTAACATTTTCTCATATTTACAAAATTTCCTAAATCTGCTTTTTCGGTAATGAAATATTTTGCAATTTGTGAACCTTATTTAGGTTGTAGAAGATCATGACGACATCGCTTATAAAACTGCAAGCAAGACGGCTGACAAAGACGCTCCTGTGTCAATAGACGAGGCAGAAAAGGAAAATTCCGAAGAGGAGGCAGACGAAGATGTCGAAGAGGCCAAGCCTAGTAAGGAGGACCTGCAGCTTATATTTGAATGTAGCATTTGCGGGAAAGGATTCAAGACACCGACGGTAAGAGTTGGGCTTCCAAATAGGCATCAATATATTTTTTTTTTATTTTACTGTCCACCTTGACTGCTAATATTATCAAATCGGGGCAATACTTTTCTTGAGAACAAATTTCGTGGGGTGCCCGAAATATCCTTGGTCTCTAAAACTACTAAACTGTGCATCCGTTGTTTTGCCCAACGACAGTCAAACAAAGATAGACTATGCATCTCATTCGTAAACGTAATTTTGCGCGGATCCGACATCTCACTGTTTATAGAGGACATTCTATCATATGGCGATAAATACTTATTTGCAAAATGAACAATCTGGGAGTAAATCAGATGCTTTACTGGCCTGGCACTGTCTTGTAATTTTGTTTTGTTGTAATGTTCATAAAACACATAAAATCGTTTAAATTTCATTTATATTTTTACAATAACGTAAGTTTCTTTATCATTTTAATCTCAAAATTGTCATTTCACTTTTTTATTTTCACTTGCTACCGCTAGGGGGCATACTGCCAACAGCTTTTCTCGAAACCGGCATTATGCGCCACGATAGCACTGGTAAATCCCTAATAGTTGTTACAAATAAAACCCAAACGAGGCGAGTCTTATCCTAGAATACAAATTGGTGTATATTTTCCACAAATAAGCAAACAATATAATCACGAAAGTGGCAAATTTATGGCCTCGCGCATGTAAATAAAGCTACACGGGATTAGACATGCGCACTGCAACATTATCATTATTTGACGAATGGGATAATAGACGGGTCCGGGTTTTAAAATTTTAGTTCTTGCTCAACAAATTGTAAAAGTTGACCTTCAATTTATTTTTACGTGTAAACAGCTAAAATTTACTCCAAATTCTTGCCAAAAAATTGAAATTTCTTCTTAATTTTTGATAGATTTGAAGTTGAGAAAAAGGTAGTGATTTTTAGTAGTTGCAAACCTATCAGATTTTGAGGATAGAAAATTGTTTTTAAGGTTTTGTTTCTAGAATTTGTTTAATAATGATTCGTCGTCGTGTTTTTAGTTCGAAAAGGAAGAGAACAAGTCAATTAAACTAGCTTTATAAAATCGAGTATAAAAACAAACAAAACCGGCAAAATAACCAATTTTCGATGTTATCGCGTACCTAACCTCAAGTAATAATAATAATAATAATAATAATAATAAGTTTATTTAAAAATTTAATAATATAATAAATATGTTTATGTTGTCTTCGATAAACTTATTCTTCAATCCCCTGAAGCTGAGCTTGTTAGGGGCAAATCTTATTTTTTGTTTTAGTATGTAAAATCATAAATCATAAATATGCATTAAAAATTAATTTTTTTAAAGTAAAAATGGTAATTTATAGTATAAACGCAGCTTTTTTGAAGAAATATATTATCTATAATAAAATTATTAATTTATAATTTTTAAGTAAAAAATATTACTCATATAAATTATTCAGAAGAATATTAATTAATTAATTAAAGCATTTCTTAAAATATTTTCAAATTGTCTGTTTTTAATATCCATGTTTTTATTTCGACTTAAAATTTTTTTAATGAAATCAATTTTTTAATTTTTGTTGGTAAATAATCGTTTAAATAAAAACATAAATATTTGAACTTTTTTTGTCCTATGGACTTATTTATTTTAGGTTTTATGGTTATTTCATTTTTATGACGTGTATTATGATTATGGTTTTTAAATTGTATAAAGTTTTTATTTTTAAACATATACCTATATTAAGATGTTATAAATATTGTAAAGTTGTCTAATGTTCAACTTTTTTGTTTCTGAATATAATTCTTTTGAAGGATAAAGATAATCTTTATTGTATATAATTTTTAGAAACCTTTTTTGTAATATTTCTAATTTTTTAACTAAAGTTCTATTTATTCCTCCCCAACCTAAAATTCCGTAATTTAAATGAGTTTTAACTAACGCGTAATATAATATTTCCATGTCTTACATTTCAAAATTTTTTTAATGTTTTTAAAAATCGGTAGTAAACTTCTTAATTTTTTAATTAAGTATTCTATGTGAAAATTCCAATTTAATTTACTGTCAAAAATAATTCCCAAATATTTTATTTTATTAACTTTAAAAATTTGAATGTCTTCATTTATTTGAATACTATTCATATTTTGTGGTAGGTTATTTAGGTTTAAAGTAAAAGGAATATAATTTGTTTTATTAAAATTAATTGTTAACAAATTGTTATCAAACCAATTTTTTATAATTTTAAAATCTTTTTTAATTTTTTTATTTAAGTTTTCCCAATTTGTATCGGTATAAAAAATTGTAAAGTCAAATATTAGTTGGTATATAATTTATATTGATTTTTACAATTTGGCAAAAACTTGGGTACGTGTAAAAAATTTCGAGCACAATTTTTTGTTGAAGAATTAAACCGAGAACTTGGCCTGTGGAATACTTTCACCCTTGGATTAATATAAACATACGTAGATATTTACTTTTTCTTTTATATAATATAAGTCTAGAAAAAGTGTCTTTTAAACTTTTTGAAGCAATATATTGGCCGAAAAATAGGTGTACCTAATTAAACTGCAGGACTGCAATTAAAATTAAAACATGCATCGGGATATTGGTGTGTGTTTCTCTTTGATTTCATACCTTGTTTGTGTAGCCTCTAGGCCTAGTTAGATGTGTTTAAATTGATCATAATAAAATAAAGTTATATATCAAGATACATCACTTCTCCTTACTTACTGAAAATACGAAATACGCGGTGCGGTATTTTACCCCTATTTGGGCATAATAAAATCATACAACGGTTTTTACTAGTTTGCGCTAGGTTATATTCCAATCCGAGTCACTAAAAGCACAAACACAATTCACTTAACTATACAAAAACTAGAAATCCGTAAATGTTAAACACCCACAATAAACAACAAGGAATCCAGAGAAAACTTAAAACACAACAAAGAACAACAAAAATGGCGCCGAGCCGGTTCTGGAGTGTATTTTGAGCATGTCGCTAAAAAAGGACAGGCCCATAAAAAAAGGTTTGTGTGCATGCCCAATGCTGCTCGGGGGGAAGTATCTCACCGGCGAGCCGTGTATTTTTTCACCCACGAGATAAGCTGTACGTATCGAAAGGTAAATGTCTATGATATTTTCAAGTATTGTGGAACTCGCAAGGAACCTGTGAACCTTTACATTGACGTCTTGTCGGCACGTTATGATAAAGAGAATGAGATGTTTATCTTGCTCTGTCTGTTGTTGGTATTGCCTACCCATTTTAATTTGGTTTATTCGGGAAGTAATTTGTTCCGATTTATTTTTTTAGGGAGTCAAGAGACACATAAGCATCATTCACTGGAAGGTGGAGGATAACAAAAAAGAGAAAGACGACGATGTCCTTTCTTTTTCTTTATGTCACTGCTGTGGGGAACCATCTGATTCGGCTCATACGGTAAGGACGACCTCCTCTTTGTTATGTTGTAACACTGAATAGGGGGATAAGTGCAATTTTTCTATATAAATATCAGTATTGTGCTGTTACTATTAGTTTTATATAAAACTGGATGCCACTGTAATTATTTGGACATGGTTCTTAGAAGGATCTTATAAACTCTAGGTCCAATGGTTCCATTTATACTACGCATGTAACGTCGATTCGTTATTGAAAATTAGTAATGGGTGGAGGAGAGAACTCCTTGGGGATTCGCTACATTAGATTTTTTTACATCGTCAGGGAAGTCAGGAACGGACTTGCCACCACACTCGTTGGGCCAAAATTTTGACAGGTCTCATTTTACAGAGCTAAAAACTGATTTTTTAAAAATACTTTAGTTATTTTTATTTAAAAAAGGTACCTACTCTACATTTGTCTCGACGGAATTAGCGGTTTTCGAGAAAAATAAGGCATTTGTATATCACGTTCAAGCATTGATTCGAAATTTATTTAATAATTATTAAATGAAAATCAAGTTTATTAACATAAGCTATTTGAACACAATAACTAATCAAATGACTTTAAAATTAATACTACGCTTTAAAATAATTACATCTCATTAATGCTCACATGCATCTAACTATGGACAAGCACTTGGTAATTATTGTGTGGAGGCAAGAACATTTTATTCTGATACATTATCATCATAACGCTGTATATTCTTGAAGAGTAATAATAATGAGCGGGAGAATATTTATTTGTTGAAAATGACGCTCTGAATACTCCATGATCATATATTGCGAATTTCCTTTAAAAAGCTGTGTGTTCATTTACCAATTTATATTAGAAACTAATTTATGTAAAGGCATGATTATGCTGTAGACCTTAAGTTTAGGTAGTGACTTCATAATATCTGAACGATGTTGATACTCGAAAATTAGAATGGCCTGCATGTAGCTCGTATCTGAACCCCATTGAACATTGCTGGGATCATTTAAAATCAGTCTTCCTAAAGGCACAGTTCTCACGGTCAATCTTGTATAAAAGACCTATAAATGGCTTGAATGCAGCGGCAACTTCCGGAACCTTGCAATTACATATTAAAAAAAATAATTAGTATCTAATTTTGTAAGGGCTGTTCAGGCAATAATGTTGCATTGACGAATAGTATGCCGGTGTTTTTTTTTTAATAAATGCACAGAAACTTAAAAAAAAGCAGGTTTTTGAAACCACTAAAATTGCCACAATTTACCTTAAAATCCTTGAAAGTAAACACGTCGATTTTCAGAACAGAAGTAAAAACAACAATTTTTACTGGTAACACGATATTTTCTAGTCTATCTAGATGTCATCTCATCTAAGAATTCAAGAGAATATGTGCTTGTTTTAACAGGAAAGGTTCTGTAATTGCACAAAACACGAAAGTAAACAAAACTATGACCGGCTGACTAACATCTGCCTTGCTCTACCAGCTCCAGACTCCAGAATATGTCTGTCTTTCTTCTTCGTATGCCAAAAGCATAAAAATAACTACTCTGACCAACACAGCACTGCAGTGCGCATGCGAATCGTCAACAGTTCGGCAAATCGAATTGACGATTGAAAATGGCGTCGTTAATCCCACCTTAAGTCTCAATCCGGTATGGGAAAAAAATTCCCGAAGTTCCGAGATATACGATCTCCCACAACCTGAAATTTTTTTTTTAATTCCAAAATAATTTTTTTACATACTTAATTTCCACCAATTGTTTTGCAGACTGGAGATTTTAAATGTAATTTGTGCGACAAGCTTTTCATCCAACAAAACTCGATGGATCGACACGTCAGTATCGAACACCCCGATGGAGATAAATACGAGTGCTACGAATGCAAAAAGAATTTTAAACGTAAGTTTTATTGTTTGAGCGGCCGAAAGAGTGCTCTCTAATTCACAGCCTAAGCTTCAATTAAGCAACTTTATTTTGATAGTTTTGTCGATTAGATTGTGAACATTTTTGGAACACCCCTTATTTTTTTTTCACTTAACAACTTAACATAAGCAGTGTGCACAAAATAAATATAGTTTAAAAAAACTAAAAAACACGCTTTAAATTAATCAAACTAAAAAGCGGAAAATAAATAGAGTTTAAAATAATAATTCTTGAAATTCTTAATATGGGCAGAAAAAGCCTTTTTTCACAATAATATTAATGTTTATCGTTCATTATTATTTTCTGCCTATATTAAGAATTTCAAGAATTATTTTCCGCTTTTTAGTTTGATTAATTATTAAAACGTGTTTTTTAGTTTTTTTAAACTACTATACTTATTTATTTTTCATTTTTTAGTTTGAGTTATTGTTAAGAAAAAAAATTTTTTTTGGGTAGATTCAGCTAGATTAGTAGATTATTGTAGTATCAGCGGTTCTTGATAAGTCTACAAAATTTAAATTAAATCTGACCGTTTAAACTGGGTCAAAATCGGGTTCGAAGAAGTCGGTTACAAACAAACATACATACAAACCCGAACAAACGACAAAAATCTTCAAAATTAAAAAAAAAATTGTCAAAATTGATGGATGACGGGTAGAATTTTTTTTTAAATTTTTCTCTATTCTTAGCGACAATATCTATACGACCCCACGTTTATTTCATTACTATCGGTTATTGCAGTAATTCTGACATATTGATAGGTTGGTGTCAAATTTTGACAAGAGAATTTTTTGCGTATTTTTTTCAACTTTCCACCGTCAATATACATACGACCTTATAGTTTTTCATTTTTTTTTTAAATGATTGGCCATATTAACAGCTGTCAAATTTTAACAGGAGAATTTTTTGCTTATTTTTCCCGAAGTCTCCGCATCGAATACTATACGACCCCCTAATTTGTTTTGTCAAAATCGCTTCTTTGTTTTATACCTGATAGCTGTCAAAATTTGACAGGAGAATTTTTTGCGTGTAGATTATTGTATTGTCAGCGGTTCTTGATAAGTCTACAAAATTCAAATTAAATCTGACCGTTTAAAGTGGGTCAAAATCGGGTTCAAAGAAGTCGGTTACAAACAAACATACATACAAACCCGAACAAACGACAAAAATCTTCAAAATTTTTAAAAAGAAATTGTCAAAATTGATGGATGACGGATAGAATCTTTATTTTTCTCTATTCTTAGCGACAATATCTATACGACCCCACGTTTGTTTCATTACTATCGGTTATTGCAGTAATTCTGACATATTGACAGGTGTCAAATTTTGGCAAGAGAATTTTTTGCGTATTTTTTTCAACTTTCCACCTTTAATATACATACGACCTTATAGTTTTTTCACTAATATCATTTTTTTAAACGATTTGACATATTGACAGCTGTCAAATTTTGACAGGAGAATTTTTTGCTTATTTTTCCCGAAGTCTCCGCATCGAATACTATAGGACCCCATATTTTGTTTTCTCAATATAGCACTTTTTTTTATACTTGTCGGCTGTCAAAATTTGACCGGTTAATTTTTAACTATACAATTCGTTGTGAGATTAGTAGATTATTGTATTGTCAGCGGTTCTTGATAAGTCTTCAAAACTTAAATTAAATCTGACCGTTTAAAGTGGGTCAAAATCGGGTTCAAAGAAGTCGGTTACGGACAAACAAACATACAGGTGAAGCTAATAAAAGCGTTTTAAAAATGTAAACCCATTGTAGTTTTTAAGAGAGTATGGACATTTAATACTTTGTCTCGTATTTTAGTGAAAGAGCAGCTGATCGATCACAGTCGGGTACATTCGTTGAAGTCGGTAAAATGCGACGACTGCGGCAGGGAATTTACCAGAAAATACCACTTGGATAGACACATCGGTCAGACCGGATGCATGGGCGTGCCTAAACAAGTTTACGACTGCAGGGTAAGTATTATATGACGGACGATACTGTACAGACAAAGACTGACGGTAGTTTCCTTTCAACTCGTCAGATCCATGCTGGGAGGCGTTGCGCCATATAGGGATTATCATTATTGTTAGGATATGATGAAAAAAATAAAAGTGGTGGAATGGAAGACTTATTATATTCAAATAATAATAATAATAGTAATACGTTTATTTAAAATTTAATAATATAATAAATATGTTTATGTTGTCTTCCATAAACTTATTCTTCAATCCCCTGAAGCTGAGCTTGTTAGGGGCAAATCTTATTTTTTTGTTTTAGTATGTAAAATCAAATATGCAATAAAAATCAAGTTTTAAAGTAAAAATGCTAATTTATAGTATAAACGCAGTTTTTTTTTGAAGAAATATATTACCCATAATAAAATTATTAATTTATAATTTTTAAGTAAAAAATATTACTTATTTATATATTCAGAACAATATTAGTTAATTAAAGCATTTCTAAAAATATTTTCAAATTGTCTGTTTTTAATATCCATGTTTTTATTTCGACTTAAAAATTTTTTAATGAAATCAATTTTTTTATTTTTGTTGGTAAATAATCGTTTAAATAAAAACATAAATATTTGAAATTTTTTTGTCCTATGGACTTATTTATTTTAGGTTTTATGGTTATTTCATTTTTATGACGTGTATTATGAATATGATTATGGTTTTTAAATTGTATAAAGTTTTTATTTTTTCTGAATATAATTGAAGAGTGGTCAAGCTAAGTGATCTATGTGCCAAAATTCAAAAAAATTTATTTTGCTACTGTATCTCGCATACAGAATCCCAGTATAAAAGGAGCCTTAGACCTTTTCTATATTTTTTTGTTCAATTTATGTACAAACGTTTTTTCGATTAACTGATATTAAAATTTTCTCCTACGAATGTTTTTGTGTATGTTTATTAACACAATATCAATAAAAAAATATACTATTGTATTATTCTTAGCTTTAAAAAAGTTTTTTACATTTTCTGGTAGTTTTCGATTATGGCACTTAGATCACTTCGCTTGACCACCCTTCAATTCTTTTGAAGGATATAGATGATCTTTATTGAATATAATTTTTAGAAACCTTTTTTGTAATATTTCTAATTTTTTAACTAAAGTTCTATTTATTCCTCCCCAACCTAAAAATTTAAATGAGTTTTAACTAACGCATAAGATAATATTTCCACATGTCTAACATTTAAAAAAATTTTAATGTTTTTAAAAATCGGTAGTAAACTTCTTAATTTGTTAATTAAGTATTCTATGTGAAAATTCCAATTTAATTTACTGTCAAAAATAATTCCTAAATATTTTATTTTATTAACTTTAAAAATTTGAATCTCTTCATTTATTTGAATACTATTCATATTTTTTGGTGGTAGGTTATTTATGTTTAAAGCAGGGTTGGCAAATATGATATTTATATAAATATCCAAATATCCGATATATATCGATATATATCCGATATATATCCAAATTTGGATATTTATATTTTTAATTATTTTCAAATTATTTCATGTTTTCTGTAAAGAAATATTTAAAAAATTCAAAATCACTTAATTTAATATAAACATGTTATAAACCTGTAATTTGTATTCCAATTCTATTTAATGATTGTTGTTATCAAAACAAGTTTTTTTAGTACTCCCATGTTAGGAATGAAAAATGCAGGTAAAAAATACAAGTTTATGAATATGAACACATCATATATTTTTGCTTTTAACTATGGCTCAACTTAAAACCCAGACAGGCGCGTATCTGGAGTTGATCTTTGTGTGGGGGGTAATGATTCTGGTGGGGGGTTATGATTTTTTTTTAATGATACAGTTTTTTAAAAGAAAATCAATCAAAATGTATTGCTCTCGATTTCCACGTCCAATTTAAAAAAAAAATGTAAGCAAAAAAAATGGCTCATGGGGGGAACTACCCCCATTACCCCCCCCCCCCCCTCAAATATGCGCCAGAACCCAAAATTACTGGGCATTGTAAAATTTTTATTTCATAAAACAAACAGCAAAATATTGCTCCGTTCAATCAGAAATCGCAATAAAAATGCCACGCGACAAAGAACAACAGGTAGTCAAAGTCTCGAAAAGACGGGAAATCACCGCATCGTAAGCAGCAGGATACGTTGTTGCCGGCTCAGCAGCAGCGGGGCCATATTTTTACTGATGAATATAATTTTAGAAAAAAAAATATTGATATATATCAGGATAAATATCGTCGCATAAATATCATGATATTTATCAAGATATATATCAGGATATTTATCACGGATATATATCCTGCCAACCCTGGTTTAAAGTAAAAGGAATATAATTTGTTTTATTAAAATTAATAGTTAACAAATTGTTATCAAACCAATTTTTTATAATTTTAAAATCTTGTTTAATTTTATTATTTAAGTTGTCCCAATTTGTATCGGTATAAAAAATTGTAGTATCATCTGCAAAACTATGAATTTGTCCATCGCAATTTATACTAAATAAGTCGTTAATATAAATATTAAAAAATAATGGTCCTAAAATTGTTTCGAACAAACCCGAACACCATACGTAAATACTTTTGGATTGCTTTTTTCTTTATCTATTTGAACATAAGTTTGTCTATTTTTCAGATAATTTTTAAATAACTCTAATTGCTTTCCCTCTAAATCCAATATTTTCAAACTTTTTTAACAATAAATTATGGCTAACTTTTTGGGTTTCCTAGAGAAACACTACATTTATTTTTAATCGTCCAAATAGTTGGATAGGGGGGCCTTAAAACCAGACCAAATGCCCTGGAAATACTAATACTTAACGTTCGCCGCGCCGGCGTCTAACATAATCTAGCAGCCGTTGGAAAGTAGTTAAAATAGCGACTATCATGTGATTATTTTATCTTTCGCAAGTAGTTTTAGTGAAAAATATGGCGTTTTGGAGCGACATAGACACAACTAATATTAACACAGAAAATGTGTACTCTAAATAAAGGACTGCAAGCAGTTTAGAACAGTTATTTATTCCTCCGAACAAAAAATGTTTAAAGTGTCGAATGCGCGGAAAATAATGAAAGTTTAACCAATCAAAAGATGTGGTAAAACACATTTTCTATGTCGTTTTAAAGACGCTCTCTGTCTCGCTGATCCGAGGTGTTACTACTACAAAACCTCACTTTTAGGTGTGCGCCAAGTCGTTTACGAGAAAGGACAACTTAGCGGAACACCTGAAAATCCATGCCGGAATAATGAACAAAAAAAAGAAGAGATTCACTTGCGAATTCTGTATGAAGGAGTTTAACAGCGCGGCGCTTATGAACATTCACGTCAGGACGCACACAGGTGAGTTGGCAGTAATAAATTAAAAAAATTAGCAAAAGTATCACCAGTTTTTGAAAATGCAAAAAAATGTTTCAGTTGTAACTATCGCAAAAATTTTTGAAAATTTTTTAAATAATAGTACATAGTAGTACAATTTTTAGAAGAAAAAAATTGCTCTCTCCATTTCAATATGGTTTTCGTAAATTTAGAGATACAGAAGTTGCAGCTGCCGCTATTATCAAAGATATTCAACAAAACGTTGATAGCAACCAAAAATGCTGCCTACTGTTCCTAGACTTATGTAAAGCATTTGATACAGTCAATCACAACATTTTACTTAAATGCCTATACAATATTGGAATTCGGGAAAATATTTATTTATTGGTAAAAAATTACTCAAGTAATAGAAAACAGTTTGTTCAAATGGAAAATTTTTAAAATTCACAAAAACATAACTTGTGATGTTCCGCAAGGATCAACCTTAGGACCTACTTTTTAAATCTACATTAATTCTTAAAATAAAATTGTTTGTTGATGATACTACTATTGTATATTTTTATGAAGACTATGCTCAAATTCATATTAACATTAACCACGACCTGAATATAATATGAATATGTAAATGGCTTGAAATTAATAAATGATCATTAAATTTTAATAAATCATCTTTTATGTTTATAAGTAAATCAAAATTAAAAAATAATAATATTTCTTCACTATCTTTCAATAATCATATAATTAATTATACTAATACAATTGAATATTTAAGAAGTTAACTCTCACCAATAATTGGCATTTTGTTTCAAGCTAAAAATTATATGTCATTAAAATATTTATTATTCTTTGGTTTATTAAAAATTACAGAATATGATTTCAATTTGGGAACGAATTTAGCTACAATTCAGCCATTAAAAAAACTCCAAAACAAAATAATTAAATGCATACATAAACTTCCCTTTTTAGAACCAACTATAAATTTGTAGAAACCAAATAGATATTTAAATTGGGAACTTGACAATAATTTTAAATGTGGAAAAAATTCTATAAATCATAAGTATATATTGTCATAAAACATATGGCAGCAAAAGAAACAATATATTTCCTCCCAAAAGACCGCTAGCAAGATTTTAAAATGCCCCAAAATTCAAATTATCCCAAGCGGGTAAAAACGGGTCGTGACGTCAAGAAGTATAATTGGTGTGTGACATCCACGAAATAGGTTATAGGTTGGCAATGAATTGAACGACGTTGAGAATTCCACCTTAAAACAACAATACAATAACTATAAGACACGGCAACCCAAATGCAAACTCGGTAGCTCGGCCACCGGTCAGGATGACGGATGACGGAAAAGTCACTTCCTGACGTCATCGGGCCTGGCGCGCTTAAAAGGTCGTTTGAAATACTTTTGACACGCGGGAAAGAAATACTTTTGACACGCGGGAAACTTTAAAGAATTTTTACAAAGTTATTACTGATTTTTAAGGAGTGATAATTGAGGAATATTTTTTTAGGCCTAACTAAATCATATTATTGAAAAAAAAAATTGGAAAGTTCCCCATTTAGAAAAGCTTTATAAATTAAAACTATGCATTCTAATACACTCTATTATTATTAAAGAAAAACAATCGAATATAATATTTCCTTCGACCAACATTATTCACATCACGAGACAAAATCATCATATTTAAACACCTATGGTAAAGAGTACAGTTTGCCGAAAAAAATTAAAGAAATATCAAAATTATGGACTTAAAAAACACTAAAAAAATATTTTTTAAAACTGAACTAACTTTAAGGTATTATGAATGATGAAAGAGTTTTGGACTTCCATTGTCTTTATTTGTTTTAAATCACAACGTTTCAACTGGTAAGTATCTCCAGTCGTCTTCAGGTGAATACTGCAATATATGTTATATAATCTATGCCAGTATTCACCTGAAGACGACCGGAGATACTTACCAGTTGAAACGTTGTGATTTAAAACAAATAAAGACAATGGAAGTCCAAAACTCTTTCATCATTCAAGAAACATCATTGTCTCCAACCTTCAAACAGTCACTTGAAGGTATTATATTATTAATATTTTTTTTTGTAAATGGTTATTATATAATTATATATTTTTTTTTAAATAATTTCGATGGAGTTATTAATAGTTACTAAACGTGATTTTCATTATTTGTGAATTTATATATTCTATATTTGGTGTTATATTCTCTGTAATAAACTTTGTAATAAGTTTTTTTAAAGTTGGTTGAGAATTAAAAAAAAACGGAATAATTACTTTGAAGAATGCAGTTTTTTTCAAAATAAAAAATTACTGAAATTACCTAAAAAGCACCTTAAAAGGGGTAGCTGTCCAGAACAGCAGCTTGTTGCTAGCTACTTGATGCTCAGCTCCGTTAAAAACTTATTATTTTTTTTTAGGAGAAAGACCCTACGGATGTGACGTGTGCGAGAAAAGGTTTCCCTCTACCGGTGCGATGAAGAAACACCGAAGAATGCACACGGGGGAAAAACCGTATACCTGTCAACAGGTTAGGATACGAAAAGTTATTGTGCTACCGTTTAAAAGTTTTATGAATTGCGATATAACTTTTTGTTGTATTTTTAGTGCGGGAACAAATTTGCAGCCAAGGAGACGCTGAATAGACATTGGCGGACCCATACCGGCGAGAAACCGCATCAGTGTAAATTTTGCGGAAAGGTATTGACGGATTCGTTTTTTAGTATAATCTACAGTGTGACCAATAAAGTCCGCATCATATGGGATTTTTTTATTAATTGCTTTATTCGAAATTTGACTTTGGCATCAAGTTCTGCTTCGATCGAGATGAAAATTAAGCAAAAAATAGTGGTCACGTGATTCGCATTATCTGTTAAATTTTAATTTTTTTCCAAAAAATAATTCGAAAGTGTGTTTATTTCTGAAAATATCGAAAAAAGTTATTAAAAAAAGTTTTTTTAAATGCAGTTTCTAGCCCACATGCAAAATTTCAGCTGCATAAGATAATTTTGATTTTTTACCCACCACTAAAATTTATTTTCCACTTAATGAACACTTTACTGATGACACTGTGCTTTTTTTGTCCTAATATTAAGGTGTATTACTTTCAGACACAAACTACGTTTTCAAAAATACTTATTTTTATGAAGTTACCTTATACAGGGTCAAAAACAAATAAACTTTGCCTCACATGCGACCAAATTTTAATATAGTCCGGTCAATCTAGACATTCGAAGATACATAAATTCACAACAAGCTGAAAATCAGTAAAATTGTTCAAAATATAATTATAAATAAAATATATAAGTTCCCCATCATTCCCGTGTTTGGAAAAAATTTTACTCGAGGTCAAAGGTAAAAAAAAATTAGTTTTTCGCGATTTTTAGCAAAACGGTAAGTTTTATCATAAAAATACCTCAGACAAAAATTGTAGATCATAAAATTATCGATAAAATATATATCAATACTTTTTTCCTACGAGCCACCGTTTCTGAAATAAAATAATTCAAAAAGTTGTAAAAGTTGTTATCATCATAATATGCACACATTTCCTCGTCACCTATGAGGTAGTGTACTTAGCGCGTTTTTTTAACGTGGTTTCCACAGTAGGCCTATTCAGCATACAGGGGCTGGTCGAAAGTCACGATGCATACAGTGTGGACATACCGTTTTGCATTTTCTAATGCACAAAGTAAAGTCCTATAGATAGTATTATAGCTTTTTTGAGGAAACATACCGTTTTAGTTCCATAAACAAAATCTTTAACATTTATATTACTGTAACCTACTACACCGTCATTTTTATGGATCTGTATCGGCACATAAGCTTTTGCCTTGAAATCTTTTGCTGAAAGAGTTTCTTTTATTCGTGGCATTCGTGGCACTTCTAGTAAAACTGAATTTTTTGGAGTAACAATTTGAATAATACCCATTATGTAGATTGTAGGGCGTGTTATTGCCGTCTAGCGTAGACAATAATATCAGCATTATCTGCAACGTATTGAATAAGAGTGCCACTTTCTGGTGATAGGACATGAGGAGGACGATGAAAAACTGCTGCTGCCTCGTACATTATTGTATCATTATTAAGATGCACATAAACCAAAAGACGAAAAGATTTGTATAAGACGCTTAGACCCGAACCTTCGATGAAAAAAACTGCTAGGCCTAATTGTAATTTAGACTTAATTCAAATTCAAATATATTACGGTTAATAATATTATAATATTTTACCGACGTCATAAATTAAAAAAAATAATCTTAGAGATATGTTTTTAAAAACACACTAAAATACAATACAATACAATACAATATAGTAGGTAGGTACATTACAACATATTAAAATTCATGCTTATAAAAAAGTATTACAATACATTTAAAATTGACATTACACTGTACCAGCAGAGAAGCATAGGCAGTTGGTTTAAATTATATTAAAATCCAAAAACTCTTGGGCACTATAGAAAGCGTTGTGTAATAATAGTTTTCTAATTGCGTTCTTAAAAGGTATTTCAGGCAATTCCTTCATATTCATGGGGAGGCAGTTGTAATATTTAGGACCGTAATAGTTGGAAGACATTCTAGTTCGTTCCAGACGATGATAGTCTATTCTTATTTCGTTTCCCTGTCTAGTTGGGTAGTTGTGACAGGACCGGTTCAGATTAAACTGTTGCTTGTTTTTATGGCAATAAATAAGACACTCGTACAGGTAACGGCAAGGAATAGTCATGATGCTTAGTTGTTTAAAAGCCTCTCTGGCGTCCTGTCTGTAGTCGAGTCCGGCAACGATCCTTACAGCTTTCCTTTGTAATTTAAATATACGTGCCGAATGTGTAGAGTGACCCCAAACCAAGATAGCGTAGCAAGCCAACGACTGAAACACACCGTGAAACGTCTGGAGAAGACAGGAGTGTGGGAGTATCCTCTTTAAATTTTTTAGTAAGAATATGTTTTTTGCAAGACGTTCTGCTAGATGTTCAACATGTCTATCAAACTTTAAAAGAGGGTCCAAGTACACTCCCAGAAATCTGACCTCTCCAGCATTTTCACCCTCGATGTCCCTGAGTCCGAATTTAATATTTTCTGTCTTACTATCATTAAGAGCCAACCTATTGGTCCTGAACCACACCTCAATTTCTCTCATACAGGCATCCATTCGTTCATCCAGTCTCTCCATACTTATATCAGCATCCACTCCAGAGGTATCGTCCGCAAACAATATCAATTTTAAGTTGGGTACGGCGTGATTTATGTCATTAATATAAATGAGAAAAAGGAGCGGACCCAACACCGAGCCCTGAGGTACCCCGTACGATAGCCCCGCCTCACCGGACGACTTCCCCCGAAAGGTGGTCAGTTGCCTGCGGCCCACTAAGTAGTTCTCCAGCAGTCGGATGCTGTCTCCAGCCACCCCATAGGCACCCAGTTTCTCTAATAAAATGTCGTGAGAAACACAGTCGAAGGCCTTCGAGAGGTCGCAGAACGCGGCGCTCGCATACTGTCCCCTCTCAAAGGCCTCCGCTATATACTGTAACATCTCCAGGATAGCCAAGGGTGTTGATCTGCCAGTTCTAAAGCCATACTGGCTCGCAAAGAATAAACCTCTAGTCTCAAAATAAGCGTACAACTGATTTTTTAGCAAACATTCAAAGACTTTTGACAGGATGGGAACAAGTGATATTGGTCGATAATTACCCACATTGTTCCTATCTCCTTTTTTGAAGACAGGAACAACTCTAGATAACTTCAGAGAGCTGGGAAAAATTCCATTTTTAATACACAAGTTAATTAATTTAGTTAGTGGTATTATTAACTGATCTTTAAATGATTTTAGCATATATACATTCATGTTATATATGTCTCTGCTATTCTTGTTTTTCAAGGAATCAATAACATCCCTGACCTGAATGAAGCTCACCTCTGAAAACCTGAACGGTGTAGCACCCGGGTCTTTCTCTACTCCGCCCAGGTAGTCAGTGCAATTTTTTGTTGTTGGCTGGATGTTTTTTATGGTATCGCCTGCAATGTTTGAGAAAAACGTATTAAAGTCCTGTGCCGTCAGACTGTCACCCCCCTCAAGTTCGGTACTGCCACCCCTGAGATCACGCACTACATCCCAAGAGGCCTTTATCATATTGGGAGATCTCATAATGAAGTCTGTATAAGCTGTTTTTTTTTTGTTACGAATTGCAGATCGGTATGTTTTTTTGTAGCATTTAATGAGCTCTCTCAATTCATTTGTTGGTCTATTACCATAGTGTTCTGTTAGCAATCTGAGTGTTTCGCGCATTTGGTGTAGATTGTTATCGTACCAGAGTATCTGGGTATTATCCGGATTCACTCTTTTACGTCTAACAGGGAAAAATTGGTCTATCCCAGTTGTCAAAACATTCACAAACATACTAAATCTCGCATCCACACATTCATTTGATCTATCTATAAAGCTCCAGTCTTGAGATCCTAGATAGGCGTGCATATCAAATATACCCTGGCCTGTAATTGGTCGGCACGAGTGGTGGCGCACATGACTGTTATGACCCTGACCCAAATTGACCCCTATATCAATACCCAAATGATCTGACAGGAGGGGATCAAAAACATTTAAATTACAATTCGGTAAACTTTAAAAATTTATGAAAATATTATCAATACAATTTACTCTATTAGTATTTTGGAAAATCTGCTGAGAGAAATTAAAGCTTCTCATCAGATCAACAAAGTTAATTTTTCTCTGGGAATTGCGATTAAAAATTATATTAAAATCACCTGTTATTATAACATGCCTATAACTTCTCTGCTCGACAAGATGCAACATACTCTCCACAATGGTCATAAAGACATCAAAATCCCCATTTGGGGGCCGATACACACTTATGATAACCAGGTTATGTTCTTCCATCTGAATAGCTGCTACCTCACAGTGAGTCTCTACAGACAATTGTTCTAGGTCTTCAATATTGCAGTTATTTAATCCTTTTCTTCCCATAATTAATACTCCACCGTTATTGCATTGTTGGCGCACAAAACTGGATGATACAGTGTAATTGTCTATTTTTAGAAACTCGATTTCGTTCTTCTTTAGATGGTGTTCACTCAAGCAAAGGAAATCATATTTAGTGGGATGTTCGTGAAGAAATAATTCAAGTTCCTCAGTCTTGTTTCGTATTGAATGTATGTTTAGGTGAAATACATTAATTTGTCTGCTAACAGCTCTGCCCCTTTGTGGAGTTACACGTGTGGGTGCCGACTGATGTTCATAAAATGGTTGGCTACAATACCCATGGGCCAGTTGTCAGGATTCATAAAGTCCTCTTTGTTGTTACCGGCTAATCCTATCTTAAAGGAGCTTTTTATGTTGTCCTTCTTTGTACGGAGTTTCAAGCAGGTACATTCTAGTCGCATATTGTGCTTTATGTAGTTCTTCAGTGCTTCTGGCGTGGTGTCCGCTGTAAATCCTGACACAAAATACCAAGATCTAACCTCAGCCACCCTAAAAATACCTTGGTCGAACAGCAGTCATGATACAATGGCAAATATTTGTGCATATTAATTTTAAATGATCTAAATTTGATCGTTTATTCTTTAAAATCACTCGTTCCACAAGATACGTCAACGATTCTGGGATTTCATTATTTAAATCATCAAACATGCGACTTGGTGGAGGGTAGTTAGAATTATCAAACACTGCGGTTTGAATATCTTCGCGAATAATAGCTGCAGCTGCGTCTAAGATTATCTGAATCGTTCTTCTTTTTTATTCATTTTTTTTTCGTACCAGGCTTGATTCAAAATATCATGATGATTATCCACTAAGCATATGAATGTTGATTTTCCTGATTTCTCAGGGATAATAAGTTTTTCATCATACTTTAGTTTTAGTCGTAGCTTAATCGTTCTGTAATCTAAAGTCGTAGTTTTGCAAACCTTTGTTAATTCGTTTAAAGTAAACTGACACTCATCGCTATTTTCAATGTAGGTAAGCAAATATTTCCTCCATTGTCAGCTTCGTCTTTAGGACGACCGATTTTAACTTGGTATCTTTCATGAAAACAGTAGGATCTTTTCTTAAAAAAGCTGATGTAATATGGTTTTATGGGAAATGCAAAAATGCGTCTTTTCCCGGTTGGAATGGTTTTATTGAACGTTTACCAAATATTCATATGAATTATTCTAAATCTCAAATTTCATTTTTACCATTTATTCACCAACCAGCCAGTAACGATAATACTATCTATACGACTTTACTTTGTGCATTAGAGAATGCAAAACGGTATGTCCACACTGTATGCATCGTGACTTTCGACCAGCCCCTGTATGCTGAGTAGGCCTACTGGGGAAACCACGTTAAAAAAACGCGCTAAGTACACTACCTCATAGGTGACGTGGAAATGTGTGCATATTATGACGATTACAACTTTTTGAATCGTTATATCTCGGAAACGGTGGCTCGTAGGAAAAAAGTATTCATACATATTTTATAGATTATTTTATGATCTACAATTTTTGTCTGGGGTATTTTTATAATGAAACTTACCGTTTTGCTGAAAATCGCGAAAAACTCATTTTTTTGACTTTGACCTCGAGTAAAATTTTTTCCAAACACGGGAATGATGGGGAACTTATATATTTTATTTATAATTATATTTTGAATAATTTTACTGATTTTCAGCTTGTTGTAAATTTATGTACCTTCACTATCATTTTTTAGTCTAGATTGACCGGACTAATAGCCCAATTTTGATTTTGTAGAAAAGCACACATTTAATATGTCGCTACTTTAAAGAAAATGTATCTGAAATAAAGCATTGTCAAAACTAAGAAGTTTTATGTAGATTGTGTCGAGTTTTATTTTGCAAAAGTGGTGCAATTTACAAAATATGGGTAAAAAATCAAAATTATCCTATGCAGCTAAAATTTTGCATGTGGGCTAAAAGTGCATTTAACAAAACCTTTTCTAAAAACTTTTTTCGATACTTTCAGAAATAATCCTACTTTTGAATTATTTTTTTGGAAAGAATTAAAATTTGACTGATAATGCGAATCACGTGACCACTATTTTTTTGCTTAATTTTTATCTCGATCGAAGCAGAACTTGATGAAAAAGTCAAATTTTGAATAAAGCTATTAATAAAAAAAATCCCATATGATGAGGACTTTACTGGTGACATACACTATTGGACATAAGTATTGCAACAAATAGAAAACAAATTTAAATTGTAATTAATAAAAAATTTTTATATTTCTTTAAACTTTAGCGTCGTTTTCTTAATAGTTGAGACTGTGATAATGAAAAAAAACTTCTTTAAAGTAGGATTTAAAACCACATGTGCAGTAAATAATTCTCAGAGTAATTTATTAAGAAATAGTGGCGACAAAAGTATTGCAATATTTTTTATTATTATTAAGGTTAACTGATTAAATAAACAAAGAACGAACAATTTAAACACGCTAAAATAACAATAATAACATTTAAAAATATACACAAGTTTAATAAGCAATAGCATATATCCATTGTTAGCTATAACATTGGCACATCTTCTCGGCATGGGGTTGATTAAATTTTCTAAGACAGAAAGTGGCAAGTTTCTCCAAACCTCTGAAATTTTATTCATCAGTGCTTGTTTATTAGGAAATAATTCGGTTCGTATTCGTCGTTCTACTTCCTCCCATAGGTTTTCTATCGGGTCCAAGTCGGGAGATTACGCAGGCCAGTCTAAAACTCTAATATTGTTCTGTCTGAACCACTCTTGCACATGATTTGACGTGTGTTTCGGATCATTATCTTGCTAAAAAATGAACCGTAAGGGCATTTCCCATTCTGCGAAAGGAAGCATAACGTTTTCCATAATGTCTCTGTACATGAACCTGTCCATTATCCCATCGATGAAGTGTGGAGGACCAATCCCCCCCAGACGAAAAGCAAGCCCACGAAACAACACTACCTTTGCCATGTTTTATTGTAGGCGTTACATACTTGTGATTGAAACGCTGGTGTCCAGGTCTTCTAACTCGTCTCATGCCATCTGAATTAAAAATATTATAACGTGTTTCATCACTAAAAAGAACCTTTTTCCAGTCAGCGGCAGTCCAGTCGATATGCCTTCGTGCAAACGCAAGCCTAGCAGCTTTATTTCTGGCAGAAATTAATGTTTTTTTTGCTGGTCTCCTACTATATAACTTTGCCTCCACTAACCTTCTTCGAATCGTTCTGCAGGAAATGTTTATATCAGGTACTTCGGCTTTGATTTGATGACCATACTTCCACGGATCGTTTTCAGAAATGCGTTTTATTATCGTATCTGTGCGCACATGTGTTTTTCTTGGCCTACCTGACTTGGGAATAGTATCTAAATAATGTATTTCATTAAAATATGAGATTATCCGTGAAACTGTACTGATGGGAATTAACGAAAACCTTCTAGCAATAGCAGCTTGTTTTTCTTCATCTTGAAAAGCTCTTAGAATTCGTGATCTTAAATCTTTGGACACAGCCGAACAAACCCCATTTCTTTTGCCATTTTTGTGTTCCTTATAAAATTCTACATAAACTGTATGATTTTTTTTTCAAAATTGTGAAAAAATCCCATATGATGCGGACTTTCTGGTCACACTGTAGAAGAGCATCAAGTGTAGTACTGGCAAGCTTGAAGTTACAGGGAGGCTTTTAACGTAAAGATTTCAATAGAAAATGGACTTGACGCGAATAGTAGTCATTGTGACACACAAAAAGCTCGCTGTGTACTCGACGGCACAAATGTTCAACACTGATTGATTTATTGTCCTTATTGCGGACATTTAAACATATTATTTACTCTCTCATACTTACATAAAATGCCACTGTAACTTGGGAGTTTGCCATTACGTTATAATAAAGAAAATAATAGTTTTAAACAATCTTCCCTATAAATTTCCAGTCGTTTATCCAAGCGGCGCAGCTGCGCGCGCACATCTTCCATCACACCGGCGAGAACGCGTACACCTGTCCCCACTGCAACCGCGCCTTCAACCGCAAACTGAGGCTCACCACGCACATCAAGTTCATGCACGAGGGGGCGCAGCCCCTCAACTGCCCCCACGACGGCTGCAACAAGACGTTCTTCAGGAAAGAGGATATTCACAGACATCTGATGACGCATAGCGGAGAGAAACGTAGGTATTGGTTCGTCATAGGGCTATACCGAATATAGTAAATGACTAGTAGTAACAAATTAAGTACGGGCCTGTCTTCTATGGCGTGAGACATAAGCTTTGTTCCATCTCAGCAGGAGAATTGAGTGATTTCTTAATCGTTTTGAATTGCTTTTTTTAGCCTACGAATGTGCTGCGTGCGGCAAGGCGTTCGTTGTAAAGTCGTCCCTGAAGATCCACCAATTGACTCATCGAAGCGAGCCACCTGTCAGCTGCGAAGTTTGCAACAGGGCGTTCATCAGACAGGACTGTCTCATGAGACACATGCGGGCTAGGCATAGGTAAGAAATATGATTGTTTGTTATTGGCGAGCCTGTTATTAATATTTTATAACATCTATTTAGTAATCGTTCTATTTGTAAGTGATCTACCGAGTAGAGGTGCTAAAAACCAGTATTTTTGGTATTGGTATGTGCTGTTCCCGTTTTAAATACGTGTTACAAAAATACCTGGTATTACTAGGGCTGTGCGATTACCGAAAAAGATAATCGATTATTTCCGATTAATCGAAAAGAATCGATTTATCAAAAATTATCGATTAATCGAAAATAGCTAGTTATATCCGATTAATCAAAAATCAAAAATAATCCATTAATCTAAAATAACCGATTAATTGAAAATAATCAATTAATCGAGAATAATAGATTATTTCTGATTAATCGAAAATAATAATTGATTAATCGATTAATCGAAAATATTCGATTGATTTAATCAAGATAAATCAAAAAGTCGATTTAAATATTAGATCGTTAAGAATATTAATTTTATGAAAGGCGCACAGATTGAAACTTTGTTCAAATTATTTCGTTGATTGTCTTGCAATAATATGCTATAATATTTTTTAAACCGATTTTCAGGGTAATAGGGTTGTTAATAAATATAATTATAGAGACTTACAGCAATAATAAGTAGGTAACTAGCAACTTCAATCATCCAAAAACATACCTATATTTTCGAATAATCGAAAAATAGTTTTTTTGGTCATTTGATTAATCGAAAAATCGTTTTTTTTTTTCGATTAGTTATCGATTAATCAAAACATTTCTAATACCTGATTAATCAAAAAAAAAAATTTTTTGTTAATCGGTTAATCGAAAAGTTTTTTTTTCGATTTTGATTTGATTTTTGATTAATCGAAAAACCGTATTTTTTTCGATTACTTAATAATCGATTAATCAAAAAATCGTAAAATTATTTTTTTTTCGAATACCTACTTAATCGATAAATCGAAAAATATTTTTTTTCGATTAATCAAAAAATAGTTTTTTTTTCGGTTAACGATAAAAAAAAATGATCTCTAATCGAATAATCGATTTTGTTGCACACCCCTTGTTATTACCACTACTAAATTAATAATTGTAAAGGGGGGAATATATAGAAAACGCATATTATGCATATTTTTCATAAATTATTATTTTAAGAGCATATTTTCATGTTTTCGGCTTTATCAAAAAATTTAAAACGTTAAAGGTTTAATGTCCAGTTCGGTACTTATTTCAGGGATTTTCCAATCTGACGATTATAATAATTCTATTTACATTTTGGTTATACACAAGGTATTTATTAGAGGTTTCCCGGGTTTGCTTATTGTCACTTAATAATGCGTTATTATTACCTGCTTAACACACTGTATTTATATCGATTTGTAATACTATGGAGGGCTTTAGGTTAGGAGTCCGATCGCAATACATTGGTTTCGGGCAAAGTTTTGGATCGGTAAAGCAGCTTTAAAAATGGCCGTCAGGGGCGCATGTGTTCCTTTAAATCTGTAAAATGCATGGATTTTTATGGGATAATCAACTGTTTTATTGAATTTAGTTAACTAAAACCCTCTACAGGCTGAGATATGTATATATTATATCTAATAAAGCTTATTTTATTAATTATTGGATAAAAATACCGCTGACGTCTATCAAAACCTGTAAAAAGTCAAACACTTGACGATCACTGCGCCGCGACCGGGAAACAGCGAACTAACTACTGAACAGGGACGCAAATTTAAAGAACAGCCATTTTCGATCGGACTCCTTCCTAAAGCCCTCCATATGTAATACATAGGTACTTCTGTTTTAGTTTGTCGAAAGATTTCAGTATTTTCAGTGTGAAACTATTAATTCGCAGTGTGTTGTGCAAAATAAAGAGTTGTTAAAAATTACAAGTGTAGCTAAAAATCTTGTTTTAATGACGGTTAATTTCAGTTTTATACCGGACATAATATCCTCGTTGGAAAGTAGAAATTTAAGTTTAAGAGACTCAATTAGTTTTGTTGAAACTCTTTCCGCTAAATGTAACAAAATTTCCGGTAAAGTGAGAGGTTAAGTAAGGAACAGATTGGATGTAACTGTAAAAAAGAATGAAGGATTTAAATACTTAACTGTGTTAAAAAGCGTTTATGAAGGTCCAACGAAGTTGTATCTTGGCCTTATATTTTGCTACCTAAGTTGCAGTATTATCGGATTACATCAGTAGATGTTGAAAGAAGCTTCTCTTTATATAAACATATTTTTACTAATAGAAGACAATCCTTTTTAGTTGAAAATTTTGAAAAATATTTAGTAATAAATACCATTTATACAATTTTAGGTTAAAAAATTGTTTACTTTTATTTTTCTTTGTTTTTTTTGCATTTAAAAAAAATAAAAGTAACAACAAAAAAAAACATATTTTTTAGAACCCAATGTGTTTCTTTACCTCATTTTACTAGAAAAAAATTAAGAAATATTGCGTACTAGTGAAGAAAATAAAGGAATATTAAAAAGTATAGAGGGATTAATTTTTTTAGTAGTACTTATTATGGGAAGTATTTTATATATTTTTTTTACAGGGACGTATTGGAAGATATTGTGGCCAACGCGGAAAAGAAAAGGCTCCAGCAACAACTTTTCCAAGCGGTGACAACTGCCGCGAGTAGAGACACAGTGAGAGATACCATCGTTTGGAACGAACTGACATTAACCGGTAAGAAAACCACAGAATAGAGTTCATTGTTGTCAACGTTCATTTATATTCGTTAATAAATTTACGATTTTGCATGTTCGTCTTTTATTGTTGATTATAAATTGATTGCAAAATTTCTCGGGTATGAATGTGTAATGTTTATGAACTCTTTCTTCTTTCAAAATGTCTTTATTCCAAACTAACTTTTACAGTTCATTACGTGGAAAGTGACAACATAATATAGAATATAATAACAATAAAAAAAATGGAAGTTAATCCAATTTAATTCATTAATAAAATCAATTTAAAAAAAAATAGTATAAATAATTTACATTAGTAAATATCTCTTTAATTGTTTTTTAAAAGTTGCCAATTTTTTAATTTTTCTGATATTTTTTGGAAGATTGTTATATTTTATTATTCCGTCATATAAAAGCGATTTTTTTCCAAAATTACTTTTTACTGGTATAGTTTGATAATTTATACGACGTCTGGTGTCATGATCATGTAATGTCTTATTCTCCTGAAGTGTTATGTTTGATTTTTTTTCTTTTAAAATAATAGAGTGAATTAGAAGACAAATTTTTAATTTATAAATGTTTTGAACGTGTAAATACCCTTTCGGTCTATATTAACAGTTGGTTCTAAATGTGGTAACTTGTGTATACATTTTATAACTTTATTTTGCAAATTTTTGTAATAGTTTTAAGTTTGATAAACAAGCAGATCCTCATAGAGAAGCTAAGTATTGTAATTTTGAATATAACAATGAAAAATATATATTTTTTAAGTATTTCAAAGGAATGAAATATCTAGCTCTGTACAAAACAGATACCAAAGGAGATATCGAGTTGATAATATACTGGATATGGCATTTCCAATTTAAATTTTCGTCTAAAACTAATCCTAAAAATTTTGTCGTTTTTGAATATTGAATATTTTCATTATTAAATGTTAAGACGTGAATGATGGAATTTGTTTTATTTTTAGTTATAAACATAAAAGATGATTTTGTCAAATTTAACATAAGTTTATTTGATTGAGGCCAAGAAAGAAGTATTTTTAAATCATTATCAATATCAAAATACATTTCTGCAAGAGTTTCAGCAAAATAAATAAGTGTTGTTGCATCTGTAAATAGCTTTATATTGCCCTTTAAGTTCAATTTGGAAACGGAATTAATATAAATTAAGAATAATAACGTACCTAATATTGATCCTTGTGAAACTCCACATATTATTTCTTTTTCCGAACTTTTTACTAACTAGCTGGTACCCGCGCTGTTATAAATTCGCAGGTACCAGACATACTACCCAATAGAACCTTTAATAGGTACCCAGATTATTTTTAAAAAGAACTTACCTTATTTCTTTTGCTTTTAATAAAAATGTAATTTATCTCCTAGTCGTGAAAATAATACCAAAATATAGATACATCTATTTTATTACAGATCGTTTATAACGCTCACAGTAAAATTATCTTATGCAGCTAAAATTTTCCATGTGGGCCAAAAACTGCATTTAAAAAAACTTTTTCTTATAACTTTTTTCGATACTTTCAGAAATAACCCTACTTTTAAATTATTTTTTAGAAAAAATTAAAATTTGACAGATAATGCGAATCACGTGACTACTATTTTTTTGAGTAATAGATGTGTTTTGGACTTCCATTGCCTTTAGTTTTTCATATCACAACGTTTCAACTGGTAAGTATCTCCAGTCGTCTTCAGGTGAATACTAAACAAGTTACAAAGCTACGAGCCTATTTATACTACCTAGGGGGGGCGGAGCTAGTGACGAATTCTGGTACAGTCGTGAGTCATCTGCTTACGTCACCATGATTATTCATCTGCTGACGTCATCCGCTTACGTCATCACGTTTGCATCACTACTCAGTCTGAGCCTACACCTATTTAACAAGGGCTTCCAAATGTTTCTTATATCTGCAGAAGGCTTACTGAAACAGTCAGGGTTCTGGATTATGACAGCTGCTTCTTTGAATTTTCTCTTCCGCCAATGCTCTTCTTTAAGTATAATTTTTGCGTTTTCCCATTGTAAATGATGGCCGTGGGTCCAAGCGTGGTCTGCTGCACCGGATCTGTTTGTTTCTCCTTTCAGTGTGTGGTTTCGATGTTCTTTGATCCTTGTTTGGAGAGGTCGTAGAGTTTCACCAACATAGGATTGTCCGCATTCGCAAGGTATTCTGTATACACAATTCTTCGTGTCCTTTTGATTTGTTGGTTTTGTCTTCGTCAGGTGGCTTCTTAAGGAATCTTTGGAGCTGAAGACTGTTCGGATGTTGTACTGTTGTCCTATCCTTTGAATTTTTTCGGAGATTCCCTTGACATAAGGTACATTCATGGTGGGACCAGATTCATTATCTTTGTTCGTTCTAGTTTTGTGATTTTGACGCTTTTTGATGGCCTGATCGACTAGTTTCGTAGGGTAATCATTCATGCCAAGGTCTTGCTTGATGTTGTTAAGTTCTTTCGTCAAAGTCCCCTGCGAGTTGCAAAGTGTGAATGCTCTATCGACGAGTGTTTTGACTATTCCATGTTTGGTGCTGTTTGAATGGTTTGAGGCGTAGTTAAGATATTGACCTGTGTGGGTTTGTTTTCTATATACCGATGTTTGGATGGTGCTCCCGATTTTCTGTACTACGACGTCTAAGAACGGTAATCTGTCGTTATCCTCCTTCTCCATGGTAAACTTAATTGTAGGTGCCAGGTTGTTCATATGTTGCAGAAAGGTTTGAAGTTCGTCCTTTCTACAACATATGAACAACCTGGCACCTACAATTAAGTTTACCATGGAGAAGGAGGATAACGACAGATTACCGTTCTTAGACGTCGTAGTACAGAAAATCGGGAGCACCATCCAAACATCGGTATATAGAAAACAAACCCACACAGGTCAATATCTTAACTACGCCTCAAACCATTCAAACAGCACCAAACATGGAATAGTCAAAACACTCGTCGATAGAGCATTCACACTTTGCAACTCGCAGGGGACTTTGACGAAAGAACTTAACAACATCAAGCAAGACCTTGGCATGAATGATTACCCTACGAAACTAGTCGATCAGGCCATCAAAAAGCGTCAAAATCACAAAACTAGAACGAACAAAGATAATGAATCTGGTCCCACCATGAATGTACCTTATGTCAAGGGAATCTCCGAAAAAATTCAAAGGATAGGACAACAGTACAACATCCGAACAGTCTTCAGCTCCAAAGATTTCTTAAGAAGCCACCTGACGAAGACAAAACCAACAAATCAAAAGGACTTGAAGAATTGTGTATACAGAATACCTTGCGAATGCGGACAATCCTATGTTGGTGAAACTCTACGACCTCTCCAAACAAGGATCAAAGAACATCGAAACCACACACTGAAAGGAGAAACAAACAGATCCGGTGCAGCAGACCACGCTTGGACCCACGGCCATCATTTACAATGGAAAAACGCAAAAATTATACTTAAAGAAGAGCATTGGCGGAAGAGAAAATTCAAAGAAGCAGCTGTCATAATCCAGAACCCTGACTGTTTCAGTAAGCCTTCTGCAGATATAAGAAACATTTGGAAGCCCTTGTTAAGTAGGTGTAGGCTCAGACTGAGTAGTGATGCAAACGTGATGACGTAAGCGGATGACGTCAGCAGATGAATAATCATGGTGGCGTAAGCAGATGACTCACGACTGTACCCGAATTCGTCACTAGCTCCGCCCCCCCTAGGTAGTATAAATAGGCTCGTAGCTTTGTAACTTGTTTAGTATTCACCTGAAGACGACTGGAGATACTTACCAGTTGAAACGTTGTGATATGAAAAACTAAAGGCAATGGAAGTCCAAAACACATATATTACTCAAGATACATCATTGTCTACAACCTTCAAACAAATACTATTTTTTTGCTTAATTTTCATCTCGCTCGAAGCAGAACTGGATGCCAAAGTCAAATTTCGAATAAAGTTATTAATAAATATGATGGGAACTTTACTGGTATAAAATAGCTATTTACCTAATAAGTGCGGAAAATGAACTTTTCCACACGTGTCAGGTACAATAGTTTTTCTACAGAAGTGTGGAAATAAGTAACACATATTTCAAAGAAGTTTAATAATTTTTAATTAACTATAACAATCACATACATATGTAACAGTAACTAATTCTGAGAAAAAAAGTAATAACTACAAGTAATAATTGATATATTATTGATTTTGACATAATCGTGCGGAAAATTTTTTCCCCACAAGTGTGGAAAAACCAATTTTCCGCTCGGATTTTTGACATAATCGTGCCGAAAAATTTTTCCGCACTAGTGTGGAAAAATCAATTTTCCGCACTGATATCCATGCGGAAAATTGGTTCTTCCACACGTCTGTAGAAAAATATATTTTCCGATATGAACTTTTATACCCCTGAATTTTATCGAAACGTTACCCCGAAACAGCTCAAAGGACACACGGGTTTGTAAGTAACATTTTAATAATGGTTTTTTAAAAACTTTGTTAATGAAAATGTAAGTATCAACTACCTTGACTAATGCTTCTGCGAAGAACCGTATTGTTATACGAACAAACCCAAATTTCTTCCAGTTTTTTCGGTGTCACATTTAAATGAAATTCAATCGTTTGCCTACTCACTTAACGCCGTCTGTCGTGCCATTTTCGTAGCTTATAATTTCTGCTAACTATTTTGTTGTTGCAGAATCCATCAAAGATTTATTAAGCCTGTTAGTGGACGAGGAATGTCTGACGGAATTCGGCCACCCAGAGGCTCCAGTCGATAAAGTCCTGGAATCGGTTATAAGGCGATGCGGCCACGTCCCTGCTTCGGAAGCCGATTTCGATTACATTGGAAAGATGAGGGAAAACGCCAAGTTACTGTTTACGGTTAGTATTAAAAAGATTAATATATTCAGGGTGTTTCTCAAAAAGACGTTCACCCGTATAACTTTTCTGTATTTATAGATATTAAAATTAAATTTTTAGATTATGCATAAGAGATGAGTCTGCATTTATTGGCATAATTTTCGATTTGTTAGCACTTCCGGTTTGACCGGAAGTGACCTTGACTTTGATATTTTAAATGGGACATCTTGTATAATTTTACTTATTTGGGTTCAGCATAACATTCCCAACTAGCATCAAAGTTATAGAAACCCTCACTGATTGACACTGTTACTATGTTTAGGTAAAAAATAGTAATTGATACCAAATCAACGTACTATGAAGTTTAAGCATCTAGTAAGTCAGAAAAATTAGTGGAATTTGCGTAACACCTACCTGATTTTGTGACCATATAGGGCCATTACTTTGTGGTAAGTTTCAGGGTTGCTAGAACCGTGTCGCGTCAAGGTTTAGCTACTTGTATAACACCAAAACTTTAAAGTAAAAATAATTGTCGCCATTACGACAAAAATGTGACTTATAAGTCATGGTGACTACAAAGTGTTTTTAAAGGTACCCACAACCACATAGGGACAATAAAAATACCATACAGTTAGCCACTTCTATGTAACATTGTAAAGTAACCGATTCGTAAGCGTTTCTGTGTTTTTTTACTAGAAAGTAATATTGACCTTTTAAAACTATACATTTTTAGATTATGCATAAGAGATGAGTCTGCATTTATTGGCATAATTTTCGATTTGTTAGCACTTCCGGTTTGACCGGAAGTGGCCTTGACATTGGTATTTTAAATGGGACATCTTGTATATTTTTACTTATGGGATTCAGCATAACATTTTGAGTAAAATGACACCTCACTTGTCATTTTTTGACGTGTTATAACATTTTTATGTTTATTTTTTATTTTTAATCTAGAGTGCTAAAAATTAATTAAATATGTTAATTTATAGTCAAGTAGTATATTATGAAAATTAAAATTATGTCATAATAATTGATTTTCTAAGTTTCACAAGCGTTTAAAAAATTAAATTTTGTGTTCTTGACGTTTACTCAATTTTTCCAAATGGAACGATGGTGGTTCACTACGATATTTAAAACGAGCATTTTTTTTCCAACAATTTGATACCATACACTCCTATGCTATTTTAAAATGGACACTGAAAAATTTGCCTTAGATCCCAATCGCAAATTTAAAAGCGTTATGCAATATTGCCGCCCTCTCTTTTCTAAAGAAATATAAAGGCGGCTTTGAAAAACAATGGAATGGTTTTGAAAACCAGTATATGCTTTTAAATTAAAATTGTAATGTCGTTCGTTTATTAAACTTACATTGTAAATCAGATATGGTTAGTTTTACTAGAAATAAACAAATTGATATGCTCCTAATTTTTGGAGTGACCAGAAAAATTCTTCGGAAGCCGCATGATTGTATGTATATGTTTTATTGTTTTTCAAAGCCGCCTTTATATTTCTTTAGAAAAGAGAGGGCGGCAATAATGCATAACGCTTTTAAATTTGCGATTGGGATTAGAGGCAAATTTTTCAGTGTCTATTTTAAAATAGCATAGAAGTGTATGGTATCAAATTGTTGGAAAAAAAGTGCTCATTTTAAATATCCTAGTGAACCACCATCGTTCCATTTGGAAAACTTGAGTAAACGTCAAGAAAACAAAATTTAATTTTTTAAACGCTTGTGAAACTTAGAAAGTCAATTATTATGACATAATTTTAATTTTCATAATATACTACTTGACTATAAATTAACATATTTAATTAATTTTTAGCACTCTAGATTAAAAATAAACATTAAAATGTTATAACACCTTAAAAATTTACAAGTGAGGTGTAATTTTACTCAGAATGTCAAACCGGAAGTGCTAACAAATTGGAAATTATGCCAATAAATGCAGACTCATCTCTTATGCATAATCTCAAAATTTCATTTCAATATCTATAAATACAGAAAAGCTATAGGGGTGAACGTCCTTTGATTAACACCCGGTATAGGGTGCCCGGAAAAAGAAGGTCAATCTGTTAATCATATATTTCTTGAGCAAAAATAAAATGACTTTTATAATGCCATTGTTTATTTTTAATCCTCATGTTCAATATACAGGGTGTCCCAAATTCGAGCCTCATTATGGGGATCTCGGAAACTATAAGAGATACATCATCGGTCAAATTGTGGCAAAGTTGCGCAATTTCGTACTGAGCAATATCGCAAAAAAATATCTAAGCTATCTTTTTTAGTTTTTGAAATTTTTGCAAAAAACTAAAATTTTGAGTTTTTGTTTTTTTAAATTGCTCGACTTATTTTATCCGCTACAGAAAAACAAGCACAACATTGTTAAGGCAACTTTTTACGCTCCATATTGTGACGTTTTTAGAATTTCGGTACAACGTTTCGTTTTTGTGGAACTATTATCAACTTTAATTTTTTAAATACTGACCTGCATTTTTTATTTTATTTTTTAATAGCCCTTTAAGCCCTGAATTCAACCATGTACCACACTTAATTATATTTAGACGTTTTGATGTCATTATTACATCTTCAGGAATGTGATAATTATTTTTAAATACGGCCCTGTTGTTAGTTACTTAATCTTTTTACCACATATGGATCCGGAATTTTATACAAATAATTAACTATATTTAAGTTTTTATATAAATTGTAACAAAGTAAAAATAAAACTAAACAAAACAAAGGTGGCTATGACAAGAACTTTTACTTGATTGTTTGGCTTAATTATTTTGACAACTGCAGTCACCATTTTTACTGAATTGTAATCCACTATAGTTTTTAATTAATTATCTCGATAAAGAAAGCACAAATTTTAAGAACAACCACTTTTAATAATAATAAGCTGCCGACTCCATAACAATATCAATCTGACTAACTAGATTATCAACTCCCTTTCTTATCCACAAAAAGTCTTATTCACCACAATATTAGGTTTCATAATATATGCGTCAGCCATCGTCCGATCGAGAAGCGGGTGATACCTGACTCAGCATTAAGCGGGTCACTTCGCTCCGCACATTAAGGGGTTAGTTACAGAATATTTCAGCAAAATTATGTTTTCTGCTTTAGAAAAGCGCAACATTTTACGAGTTTATTATTCTTCCAATAGGAATTCACAAATTTCTTGTGACCGTTATTTACAGGACTATCCTGAACGCTTGCAGCCTCATTATAGTTATTTTGCTACGCTTGATACTAATTTAGCCCAGTATGGTAGTTTTAATAAACCAAGAGTCAAATATGGTACACGAATGGAGCCAGAAGAACAACAAAATATTTTAGATTCTGTAACCCACCAAAATCCCGCTTGTTATCAGTCTAATTTTAAAGTCATTAAAACACAAAAATTACAATACGAAAATATACCACGTTTATTCTGACTTCTTTTACAAATATTATTAATATCAAATAAGGCGAAGCCGCGCGCTGTCGAGTCTCAACGCCCAGTGTCAAATGTTCCCAATCTCCGCTGTTCCCGCCCAGCCGAGTCGGTCACCGTCAGCATAATCCAGGAACCCATAAATCTTAGTGTAATGGGTTCTTAAAAGGAGTTGTTGATAACATTCGGCCATTCCTGACGTTGGAGTGCCCTCACTCCTCGTAGTCTAAGAATAGAAAATATATTATCAACTTGACAATGACTCTATATGCTAATTGGATAATTGCAATTAATTATTTCATAATACAACAACTGCTACTGGAACTCGGCTGCCACACTTAATAACACAAACGGCTAAAATCAAATAATTCCATGGAATAATGGGATAGTTTACATGTATAATTGCATATGTCAAACACAACAAAAAGGGAAATAAAATATGCTTGATTAATCAATACGCAACCACATATTAAAATACCACACAATTCATAAATAAACATATATCATAAAATATATTAAACCATTATACATAACTGCAGTTTATGTATAATACACCTTTAATGTCCTGCGCAGGAACCACCTAACCTCTGGAAATGCGAGTACCGGGACACAGTAACCGTACTAGTGATATTTCCGGGACTCACCACCCTATCCTAGTTTCCCCGGTTCTGACCGCCCTACTCTTCCTGCGACCGGGTCGTTCCACCCAAATGGGTACGGAACGCCACACGCCATTTCCAGGGCACCCCTAGCTTACCTCCCAGTTTTATTTAAAACTGGATCCAGGGCTTCATGTTGTCGATCCCTGCAACACCTTGGTATGGTATCTGCGAGCGGGCCATTCCAGGAATGTCTCTAACTTCATAACGGTCATTCCCTAGAACCTTGGAAACTCTGAACGGCCCTCGCCATTTTGGTAGTAGCTTATGGCTGGTCCCTGTTGCCGGTGCAGTAGTGATCTTTAACAAAACCAAATCACCCAGTTTAAACTCTCTTGGAACACCACGTTTGGAATCGAATTGTTCTTTTTGCCGAGCCTGATAATCAGGGTAATGTTCAGAAACTTTACGACGTAGTTCACTCACGTCGACTTCGTTTACAGTTTCGGGCGGGAAAAACGCGACTTGACTGGTTACACGATAACCCATCAAAACTTCGCTTGGTGCTGCCCCTAGTGCCTTATTGACTGTTCCATTTAAACCTAATTGAATATTAGGTATGTTTTCATCCCATCTATCGTCGTCCAAATTTGCCCCCATGGTGGACAGGGAGTCCAGTATGGTACGGTTGTATCTCTCTACCTGCCCATTCCCTCTCGGTAGTCCCACCGCATTTAGGTAGTGAGTCACTCCGTGAAGGTTACATTTTTTTTTAAATTTTCGCGAAGTAAAACTTTTTCCTCTATCACTAATAATTCTGTTTGGCGCCCCAAAATGCTTGATCATATCGTTTAGACAGTCGATGACATAAGTAGTCTTTGTATTTTTGACGGGATATATTAGAATAAATTTTGTGAACGCATCTATGACTACAAAGAGGTGAGTATTTCCCTCGCGAGTTTTAATAAAGGGACCCAAATGATCTATATGAATAGTGTGAAATGGCCTTCCAATTTTTGGGATTGGGTTTAAAAACCCTGTTTTTCTATTTTCTGTTGTTTTGTGATATAAACAATTTAAACAGTTTTTTACATATTTTTTTATAAACCGCCTCATCCGTGGGAACCAATACATGCGAGCCACTGCTTCATATGTTTTATCGTACGCAAAATGCCCAATATCATCATGATTTAAACGAACAATCTGAAACCTTGCCTCGTTCGGTACAACCCAACGCGGGCCATACGGAGTGATTTTGTAAACCTTACCGCCCTTAAGTTCATATTCTTTAAAAATATCTTTTCTGTTTTGCACGTCACCCGATACTAATATTTCTTTTATCGCTTTAATTTCCTTGTCGGACTCTTGAGCTGCTAATAACCAATCCCCTTCGGTAATATTTATTACGTTAACATTTAAATTCTTTGAAAGGTTTCGGTCGGGTATCGGGTTTCGACTCAGAGCGTCCACATGTTGCATGCGTTGATTTATACGATGTTTTATGTCATAAGTATATTCATTCATTTCCATGACCCAGCGACCTATTCTCGAATTTATTTCGGCCTTTTTAAAAGTACTAACGACCGCAGAGCAATCCGTAATTATCGTAAATTTCCTTCCGTACAAATACTGACGAAATTTTTTGACAGCCAATACCACCGCTAACGTTTCTAATTCAAAGGAATGGTATTTTTGTTGATCCGTTGTTGTTTGTTTGCTAAAATATGCTACAGGGTGTTCTTTTCCGTCTTTTTCTTGAACTAATACTCCGCCTATACCGATCCTACACGCGTCGGTATAAAGACGACACTCTAAATTTTTATCAAAAATTTGAAGAACGGGTTTAGTGACTAACGCTAATTTAAGTTTTTCAAATGCTTCCTCCTGTGGATGCTCCCATTTCCATTCAATGTTTTTATGCAATAGTTCGCTTAACGGTTTTGATTTTCGTGCATACTCTGGTATAAATTTTCGAAAATAACTTGTTAAACCTAAATACTGTCTTACGTTATGCACGTTTTGGGGAACCGGAAAGTTTTCTACAGCGTTAATTTTATTTTTAGTTGGACGAATTGTAGAGTTCGAAATTTCATACCCTAGAAATTCGATTTTAGTTTGCAAAAAATAGCATTTGTTTAATTTAAACTTTAGATCGTGATTTTGAAAAATCTGCAGAACTTCTTTTAAAGTATCTAAAACTTCCGCGATCGTTTTTCCAGGAATTAGGATATCATCTAAATAAACTAAAACTTTATTAAACCTTAGTTGACCCAAAATTTTGTGGATTATTGTTTGAAAATATGACGGGCTATTCCGGAGGCCAAAAGGAATTTTTAAAAATTCGTATAACCCATCCTGAGTTATAAACGCAGTTTTGGCGATAGAATTTTCTTCCATTTTTATTTGATAATAACCCGACGCCAAATCAAGGCTGCAATAATATTTGTATCCCGATAATCGATCAATTTGGTCTTCAATTAACGGAATAGGGCTTCTGTTTGGGACAGTAACTCTGTTTAAAGCCCTATAATCAACGCATAATCTTTGTTCGCCATTTTTTTTTGGAACTAGTAATACTTGGCTCGCATAGGATGAATCCGACTCTCTAATAATACCTTTTTGTAAGAGTTCGTCAACAATTTCCCTAATTGTTTCTCGCTCTTTCTCAGGAAATCTACGCGGCCGACAGGTTATGGGAACGGTACTCGTTAGTTCTATACACATTTCTTCAGTGCATGAACCTACGTCATAAGTATTTATTGTAAAACGAGATTTAAATTTATTTAATAATAAAAAGAGAGAACGCTCCGCCACTGGATCATTGATTCCAATATTTACATTTGACTTATCTAAAGTTAGACCACCCTGACTAATACTGAACCGTAACGTGGCCCCACTTTTAAAATATGAAATATCGTTAAGCTCAGTGAAATTCTGCCCGACAAGCAAATCAACGCCCATAATTTGTTTCTCAATAACATAAAATTTTATAAGTTTTTGAATGGAGTCAATGTTTACGTTAGCCCTAATGTAATGTGAGGCGTTTAGGTCGGTATCTGACACAGTTTTAATAATAAGGTTTTCTGTAAGCGGTTTTAATTTTAATTTAAATAAATTAATAATGGCTTTGTTTATTAAAGAACATTCACTGCCAAAATCAATAAAACACTTTACTGGTCTATTTTCTAATTGAATATTTTTAATGTATTTTTGCATAGACATAGAAATATTTAGCGGTGAGGGGTTTGATAGTCATGCATTGTGATACGTAACTAATTCTTTACGCGAATTTCGTTTATTTGGACATCGGTTTTTAAAATGACCTCTTTGATGGCACAGATAACATTTATTAGGTAGAAGCGGACTAAGCGGAGTCTGCCTGGATTTGAGTGCAATTGACGACCCTGGTTGGGTTGTACTAGTGGTTGACAAATAGATAGGGGACTGATTTGAATTTTTATTTTTTTCACCAAATATTTTAAGGAATTTTGAAAGTTTTGCTGGATTAGTTATTTCGGCAGTTTCAACAGAAAATCTAATCTGCTCATTACAGATTCCCCCCATTATTAAATTAACCTTATCGGCATCAGTCAAAGGTATTTTCATTTTATTTATAAGAGATAGCTTTTCGAACGAATACTCATAAAGGCTTTGATCAGGTTTTGGAAGACAATTTAACATAAGGGTCATTTCGGAATGTAAATCCCGTTTCGGTAGAAAGCTTTCTACCAACAAATTCTTCCATTCAGCCCACGAAAATATACGAGTTGGCAATCCCCTGTACCATACCTCCGCGGGACCACGCAATTTATTTAAAGCTAAATGGCAAGTGATTTGATCTGACCAAGCATTTATATACGCAAATTCGTCAACAGAATTTAGCCAGTCTTTAATGTTGTGCAAAAGCGGATTAAATTCGCTCACAACATTATTACTAACTGTTCCAAAATTTTTTGGTTTATCGACAAGCTTGTTTATTCCTTCAAGCAATGCATTAGTAAAAGAATAAATTGACTCACTACCTTCCTGCTTACTCGACGACGCCTTGTCATGGGATAGGGGTACGGTTGGAGTAAAACTTCTTTCCCTCGAGTCTTCCCTGCGACGCCGACGCCTGGCCACTTCCTGAAGCTTGGAAACACTTCGTGAACGACTACGGACACTAGGGGTTCCCGAACCATCCCGCCGCCGAATTTGTTTCGATCTATGTTCATGATCCATTTTTTTTTTTTCGCACGTACGAATGAACAGTACTCCAACCGACTGGTCGAGATAAAAGCACTGGATTACTAATCCCACTTCTGATGTTATCAGTCTAATTTTAAAGTCATTAAAACACAAAAATTACAATACGAAAATATACCACGTTTATTCTGACTTCTTTTACAAATATTATTAATATCAAATAAGGCGAAGCCGCGCGCTGTCGAGTCTCAACGCCCAGTGTCAAATGTTCCCAATCTCCGCTGTTCCCGCCCAGCCGAGTCGGTCACCGTCAGCATAATCCAGGAACCCATAAATCTTAGTGTAATGGGTTCTTAAAAGGAGTTGTTGATAACACGCTAAAGGATATTTCAATCTAATAACTAACACCAGGGCCGTATTTAAAAATAATTATCACATTCCTGAAGATGTAATAATGACATCAAAACGTCTAAATATAATTAAGTGTGGTACATGGTTGATTTCAGGGCTTAAAGGGCTATCAAAAAATAAAATAAAAAATGCAGGTCCGTATTTAAAAAATTAAAGTTGATAATAGCTCCACAAAAACGAAACGTTGTAACGAAATTCTAAAAACGTTACAATATGGAGCGTAAAAAGTTGCCTTAACAATGTTATGCTTGTTTTTCTGTAGCGGATAAAATAAGTCGAGCAATTTAAAAAAACAAAAACTCAAAATTTTAGTTTTTTGCAAAAATTTCAAAAACTAAAAAAGATAGCGTAGATATTTTTTTGCGATATTGCTCAGTACGAAATTGCGCAACTTTGCCACAATTTGACCGATGCTGTATCTCTTATAGTTTCCGAGATCCCCATGATGAGGCTCGAATTTGGGACACCCTGTACAGGGCGTCAAAGTTTAAAATTAAAAACTGATTTTTTTGAATAAGTCGAGTATTTATTAAGATATAAATTTCAAAATTGGTACATTGCTTCAGCATGAAGAATTACATCTTTTGAGAAAAACAAAATGAAAAAAATTGTCAAATATTCAAAATAGACGGTTATAACCCCGATAGACGGGGTTATAAGTTAAAAGTATCCGCTAACCCCCCAATTTTTTAGTACGTGCGCCAGTGACTTCCGAACTACATTTTTTTAAGTAATCATTTGTTTTTGATTATTTTTTGACTCTTATAAAATTTTGATAAAACGACGCGTTTTGGATGTATGAGTCTTTAACTGATGCCGACGGTGTACGGTAACCTCATAATTTTCAAATGCTAAATGAAATACGTTGTGGCATTATCATGGATATAATATAGTAAAACTTTGCATTAGGTGACAATACCGAAAGCAAAGGACTAGTAAAAAAAAATGTAAAGATAGTGGCTCACAGATAAAAACCTGTTTAACTAAAAAGCAGTTATATGAAATTATTTTATTACTCTGCTAAGAACTTACTATCGCTAATCTTCTTCACATAACAGTAATTTTATCAGGAATTTTGACTGGTCGTTCATTTTTACTATTTCTTCAAAACCTTGAAAGTGTACGTAACTTTCAAAATGCCTTTATTCCAAACTAACTTTTACAGTGCATTACATGGAAAATTACAATATAATATAGAAAATAATAACCATTAAAAAATGGAAGTTAATCTAATTTAATTCATTAATAAAATTAATTAAAAAAAAATAGTATAAATAATTTAATTTAGTAAATATCTCTTTGATTGTTTTTAAAAAATAGCCAATTTTTTAATTTTTCTGATATTTTTTGGAATTTTTTTATATTTTATTATTCCGTCATATAAAAGCGATTTTTTTCCGAAATTACTTTTTACGGGTATAGTTTGAGAATTTGTACAATGTCTGGTGTTATGATCATGTAATGTCTTGTTCTCCTGAAGTGTTATGTTTGACTTTTTTTCTTTTAAAACAATAGAGTGAATTAGAATACAAATTTTTAATTTATAAATGTTTTGAACATGTAAATACCCTTTCGGTCTATATAGATTAACAGTTGGTTCTAAATGTGCTAACTTTATTTTGCTAGTTTTTGTAATGGTTTTAAGTTTGATAAACAAGCAGATCCCCATACAGAAGCTAAGTACTGTAATTTTGAATATATTAATGAAAAATATATATTTTTAAGTATTTCAAAGGAATGTAATATCTAGCTCTGTACAAAACAGATACAAAAGAGATATCGAGTTTATAATAATAATATACTGGATTTGGCCTGTCCAATTTAAATTTTTGTCTAAAACTAATCCTAAAAATTTTGTCGTTTTTGAATATTTTCCTTATTAAATAAGAAGGAGTTAATGATAGAATTTATTTTATTTTTAGTTATAAACATAAAAGAAGATTTTGTAAAATTTAACGTAAGTTTGTTTGATTGAAGCCAAGAAAGAAGTATTTTTAAATCATTATTAATATCAATATACATTTCTGCGAAAGCTTCAGCAAAATAAATAATTGTTGCATCATCTGCAAATAGCTTTATATTGCCGCCCTTCAAGTTCAATTTGGAAACGGCATTAATCTAAATTAAGAATAATGGACCTAATATTGATCCTTGTGGAACTCCACATATTATTTCTTATCTGGAACTTTTGTTATGTCATTTCCATATTTCAGGTGGTAATTGATGACCAAGCAGTGAAAGAACTCCTCAACAACCAAACAGTCGACGAAGTAATCATGCACGTCTTGAAACTGGCGAAAAAACAAGTAGACGACGGCTCCTTAATCACAGAGGAAGAAATTCACATCGACGAGAAACCGAACGTAGAAGAAATTACTGTCGAATTGACCGACAACGGTCCGATCAGAAACAAAAATGCGAAAACTTTCATTAAGAGATTGGACGATAGGATCGAATACGAAGTTGAAATTTCGGAATCGGACGAAGCTGACGTCGACAATCCCGCTTCTGAACCGGAAGTTGACGATCCTGATTTTGTAACTATCGAACAGAGATATAATGAGGAAGACGACCCTGATAATGTATATGAAAATGATGAAGATGGATATCCTGAACAGATCGACGATATAGATAGTTCGGAAGAAGTAATGGAGTCTGAAGATACTATTAACCAAGAGCATTGCGATGAGGATGGTACTGAAACTGCCGAAGGTATGGAACTTGATGGGGAACAGTTAGAATTGGAGACTGAAAATATTGAATAGGACGTAAATTTTTTTTTACTGGTTTATATATCGTTTATAAAAGTGTTAATGAGTCAGGTATGGGCAGCGATGTGTAGCTTTATTCCACTGCGATGTAGTATATTTCATTTAAGAAAATTTTAGTAGGTATTTAGGGCTGCGCATCGGTCGCGTATCTAGCTTTTCGTTTCTTATACAGTGAGTTCGCAACATATGGGAAACATTTTTATTAGCGGAATATTGAAAAATCTTTTTTGGGGGATTGGATGTGCATGTCCCATAACCTTAAAATCGATTTTGACTTACGTCACGTGACCAATGGTATGGCGGGAAAGTTGAAAAAACCAATATGAAATCATCATAAATCAGATAAGTTGGTGAGATATCGAAAAAATTCCAAGAATAAAAAGTGTTTAGAATTCCATTAGAACCTTAAATACAATGTTTGGGATATCTACTTGAAAAAACATAAAATCGAATATTTTTGTAAATATTTTTTTACTGAATTAAAAATTTTTTACAACAAAAAAAAAAACAAATTAAAAATTTCCATACTTTTCCTTTCTTAAAGCTTCATTAAACTAAAACTGACTTTTGGTGACCACAACTAGAAATATTCTTTGTTTTTCTGACAATTTGGAGCAATAAGAACAATATTATGTAGGTATGGAGCGAAATGGCGGTCATACCGAGTTTTAATACTCGGATAAATTTTTTAATTTTGGTTAATTTTGGTGTTATCAGTATTAACAAAATTATTTAATGCTTATTACTAATATAGTTTTTTGACTCAAATTATTGTTTATTTGGCTCAATAAAATAATTTAAATTTTTGTTTATTTTTAGATTTTTTTAAATATTTCTGCGAAATTCAAAATTATTTTTTATTATTTATTATTTGGATTAATGAATTTAAGGATTTCTTAACATAATAGAATATTTCGATATAAAAAATATCGAAGGTTATTAGAAATAGACTATTGCAACAGCTGGTATCCAATTGTAGACGAATTTTTTGAATTATTGCTCCAAATTGTCAGAAAAACAAAAAAATATTTCTAGTTGTGGTCACCAGATATCAGTTTTAGTTTAATGAAGCTTTAAGAAAGGAAAAGTATGGAAATTTTTAATTTGGTAAAAAAAATATTTACAAAAATATTCGATTTTATGTTTTTTCAAGTAGATATCCCAAACATTGTATATAAGGTTCTAATGAAATTCTAAACACTTTTTATTCTTGGAATTTTTTCGATATCTCATCAACTTATCTGATTTATGATGATTTCATATTGGTTTTTTCAGCTTATCCGCCATACCATTGGTCACGTGACGTATGTCAAAATCATTTTGAAGGTTATGGGACATGCACATCCAATCCCCCAAAAAAGATTTTTCAATATTCCGCTAATAAAAATTTTTCCCATATGTTGCGAACTCTTTGCCGGTCACTGTATAATGCTGGTTACTAATACCAATCTATTAATACGTTAAAACAGCTGATGTATATGTTATATCTTGTTTTTTATATAGGCAATTTTAAATAATAACAAATTGTCACATGCAGGGCCGTTTTTATTATCTTTATATTTTTGTTATCCATGTAGGTACTTTGTACACTGTACAGGCAACCAACTTATTTTCTTAGGTGGAAATTATGTAAATAAGGCTGTATTTTAATAAATTCTATTTTGTATAAAGTTTGTTTTATTTTGATAATTATTATATTAATTTTGGGCGTCGCAAACAAACTGAGGGTACCAGAAATTTGCGCAACTTAAGACAAGGGCCGTAAGCAGCTATTTTGGCGCCCGAGGCGATTTACACATTTTTCGTCCCTTCTTCCCTCAACAGAATTTTAAATAAATCGAACATTTTCAACACTATTTTGAAGTCAAGCTTTTATGTTTATTTTTCTGCAATTTACAATGACAATATAAGGATAATTGTACACAAGAAAAGTAGAATTGCATTATACAAAATATACAGGGTGTTTCAGAATAAGATGCTGATCCTTAACGGTGTGAATCCTTAGGTGATTTTAAGAAGAAAAGTTCATATTAATATACAGGGTCCTGCAATAGTGCGTCAGGCTTCCATAGCTCCTATACGAATGGGGTTACGAATTTTATTAATATGCCGACTTAAACCGCATAGTACGGGGTACTTCCGGAAAATATTTTCTCATATACAGGGTGGCCCAAAAAAGTGTGGTCACATAAAGTTGTGATTTTTTAAATGGAATACCCTGTATATTATTAAATTATCACATTCTACATAAAATTATAATATTTTTTTTATAAATGCATGACTGGTCTATACTTAAGAGTTTCCGAGATATCGATATTTGAAAAATGACGTTTTTGAACTTTGACAGCTTCTAGCTTTCTAACTGTACGTCTTAGAGTAAAACGGCTTACATGTTCCTATCTTCGATTTTTGTTATCTTCCCAGAAATGTTAACTTCCGGTCAAACCGGAAGTACTATATTTCCTGCTTTCGCGTTACATCCGGTTTGACTGGAAGTTGACACTATTGGAAAGATAATAAAAATCGAAGATAGGAACATGTAAGCCGTTTTGCTCTAAGACGTACAGTTAGAAAGCTAAAAGCTGTCAAAGTTCAAAAATGTCATTTTTCAAATATCGATATCTCGGAAACTATTAAATATAGACCAGTAATGCATTTATAAAAAAATTATTATAATTTTACGTAGAATGTGAAAATTTAATAATATACAGGGTGTTCCATTTAAAAAATCACAACTTTATGTGACCACACTTTTTTGGGCCACCCTGTATATGAGAAAATATTTTCCGGAAGTACCCCGTACTATGCGGTTTAAGTCGGCATATTAACAAAATTCCTAACCCCATTCGTATAGGAGTTATGGAAGCCTGACGCACTATTGCAGGACCCTGTATATCCTTAACCTATCAACTTTCGAACTACAGGGCGTTAAAGTTTTAAGAAAAAAATCGTTTTTCTATCATAACTTTAAAAACTTTCTAGCTATTTTTAGGAATTTTTCACACATGCCCTCTAAGCATCAATAGCCATTTTTTGGTGTAGAAAATTTTTAAAAATTTTTGACCAGTGGCTGAAAGGGTTTGCACTAGACATTTTGGAAAAATATTATGTACGCCACTGCTTTTTCTCAAGATAAAAATTATTTTTAAAATACTCATTCATTTTAGGCCAAATTTAATATCTTGCCTTTTTATCGTCCGATAAACAGTTTCCAACAAAAAAAAATAAAAAGCATTAAATGCGCATTCGCTATGTGCCTATGGTTTATTAAACTTTAACGCCCTATAGTTCGAAAGTTGATAGGTTAAGGATATATATTAATATTAACTTTTCATCTTAAAATCACCTAAGGATTCACACCGTTAAGGATCAGCATCTTATTCTGAAACACCCTGTATTCAATTTTCTTGACTCACAACAAAATTTTAAGCGAGAAAAAGTCCGCGACGTTTGAAAATTGCTAAATCTCAGATTATTTTGTCAATTTTTGACACCCCTCGGTGATTTCGCCCGAGGCAAGCGCCTTAGTCGCCTCGCCCTCAGTACGGCACTGCTTAAGACGCTCTTTAGGTATTACCTAATTAACGGGATCAAAAAAATAATAGATTTGAAGTAGTTTTTTTGTATCTTTTAAATATACAGGGTGTCCCGAAATTAGCTGACAATATTTTAAGGAGATAAAGTACATCCAAAAATAAGACTAATACCCTCTATTAATATACCTTCAAAAACGCTTCGTTATGGGGCTAGAGCCCCCCGAATTGGAGCCATGATAAGCAGTTTTTTCACAATATCTCAAAAACCGATTAGGGTATCGAAACAAAATTTGATAAATATTTTACCCATGACAAGACGCAATAAACGATTTAATTAGCTTAACTTTATTTCTTCCAGTGGCGTCCCAACTGGGTAGGTAGTTGGGAGAATATTGCCCTAAGTTTTTTATTTTTAGGATTTTTTAACTTCAGGTGAAATTTTTAGAAGCCTTGAAGTATTTTGTTGAAAAAAGGTACTCTTGTTTTATTGAGGTAGGATTCACCATTTTCCAGTAATATCGATTTTAAAATTTTCGGTTTTTTGAAATCCGGTGAAAAGGCTAAGGTTTTTTTTAGCATATCTCAGCAAACACTTAATATTAAAACATGAAATTTATTAGAACTTCTACTAGCGATAAGGCATAATGTATTAAAGGATGTTACTTTAAAATATGTTTCCAGTGACGTCGCACGGAGTGGAGCCTTAAGTAAATATTACTATTATTTATTTTTTTAATTTCATGGTTATAATGTATTTTTTTTAATTTTAAATTTTTTGTTAATAAAACCTTCCATTATTGTAATTTGACAGAATGTAAAGTTTTTAAATTAACCATATTTTTAGATTCCTTTGTTTTTTAAATATTTATTTTCATGGAGATTTTAAGAGAGTTTTAAAATAAAACAAAAAAGAATAACAATTTGCAAATCAAATTTGATTGTGAACCACTCGGGAAACTAACTCATGTGCCCCCAAAAATAATAATCAAGGGGATTTTAATCAAGAAGTGATCTTGGTGGCCAGGCTATGCCTACCAATCCACCTGGTAATTTTCTTCAAGCCAATTCCTCATTTTACGTCCGTAGTGAGCATCATGTTGAAAGAAATGCCCTAAACGTAAATCCAGTGGCACATTATCTAATAAATCCCCAAGTTGATTATGTATTATTATTATTTGTCGCTAGTAGAACTTCTAATAAATTTCATGCTTTAATATCAAGTATTTGCTGAGATATGAAAAAAAAACCTTAGCCTTTTCACTGGATTTCAAAAAACCGAAAATTTTAAAATCGATTTGACTGAAAAATGGTAAATCCTACCGCAATAAAACAAAAGTACCTTTTTACAACAAAAGACTTCAGGGCTTCTAAAAGTTTCACCTAAAGTTAAAAAATCCTACAAATAAAAAACTTAGGGCAATATTCTCCCAAGTACCTACCCAGTGGGACGCCACTGGAAGAAATACAGTTAAGCTAATTAAACCATTTATTGCGTCTAGCTATGGGTAAAACATGTATCAAATTTTATTTTGATACCCTAAACGGTTTCTGAGATATTATTGTAAAAAAACTGCTTGTCATAGCTCCAATTCGGGGGGCTCTAGCCCCATAGCGAAGCGTTTTTGAAGGTATATCAATAGAAGATTTTAGTCTTATTTTTGAATGTACTTTATCCCCTTAAAATATTGTCAGCTAATTTCGGGACACCCTGTATAATAAACAATCTCTATTCCTTACATTGAACATTTTCAGGGAAAACACGAAAGAAAATATATACACAGGGAGTGTATAGGGTAGGTCAAAATACCTCTCCTTTGTCATATAAAAAAACCAAAAGTGCCCCTACAGAGCCTCAAAGAGGTACCCAGCGACTTACCTTTTCGGCCCTAACTTTTGAACCGACACGTATAATTTAATGAAATTTTAGTATTTTGTGTAGGCAATAGAGACTCATCATAAAACCGTACTACATTAGATGTTTTACATCGTCAGGAGCGGACTTGCCATCACACTCGTTGGGCCAACATTTTGACAGGTGTCATTTTACAGAGCTAAAAACTGATTTTTTAAATACTTTATAGTTATATTTTTATTTAAAAAAAGGTACTTTATATTTGTCTCGATGGAATTAGCGGTTTCCGAGAAAAATAAGGTTTTTGTATGTCACGTTTAAGCATTGATTCGAAATTTATTTAATAATCGAGTTTATTAACATAAGCTATTTGAACACTCAACAACTAATCAAATAACTTTAAGATTATTACTACGGACTAAAATAATTAAATAAATTATTACATCTCATTCATGCTCACATGCATCTAACTTATGGACAAGCTCGGTAATTGTGTGGAAGCAAAAAGAATTTATTCTGAAATATTTCTAAATCGGCGTTTACCGCATCGAAGAACTTTTGAAAGGGTCGATCGTAGCTTAAGAGAAACAGGTAAAAGTTAAATTATGAAAAGCACTTAAAACTGAACTTTTTGACATTTCTTTTATTTTATTTTTTCCCTTCTCTCTCTCCCTTTCTTTACAGATATATACTTCCTAATATATACAGGGTTTTTCCGTATATTTTGGAGCACCCCTGGAGCTTTTATTTGAAGACCTAGAAAAAACTTTAAATTACCAAAGTTGCATGATTTCTCCTGAACTGTCAGAATTTGTTATCGGACAAAACAAATGAACATAGTAAATTTGTTTAATAATGCCAATGTCAATTTTTTTAAATGGAACACCCTGTATATTAATTTTTTTTTAACTCCTCACTCTTTTCTGATTCCAAATATGTATATATGTTATATGTTTACTTGAGTCATTTAGGCAAAATTTAATTTCAAAATATTGCGATTTATTAATAATTATTGAATTTTTCATCTTTAGAGTAACCCATTATACCAAGACAAGACCATTCAAGGTATGAAATATTATTTTTGAGACATAAGTCAGTTGCCATAAGCGATTAATAACAACCAAATTGTTTCTCAGGGCAATCTAGATTTTCTAATCCGCAATATTTTGAAATGAAATTTGGCCTAAACGACTAAGTAAACATATAACATATATACATATTTGAAATCAGAAAAGAGTGAGGAGTTAAAAAAAAATTAATATACAGGGTGTTCCATTTTAAAAAATCGACATTAGCATTATTTAACAAATTTACGATGTTCATTTGTTTTGTCCGATAACAAATTCTGACAGTTCAGGAGAAATCATGCAACTTTGGTAATTTAAAGTTTTTTCTAGGTCTTTAAATAAAAGCTCCAGGGGTGCTCCAAAATATACGGAAAAACCCTGTACATGTAGGTTGTTTTATTAGATTTTGATTTATACAGTGTGGTTGTTTAAGTGTGCAACATATGGGCATTTCTTTTAATACCGATTTCTCAGAAAATTGTATTCTTGATAAAAGTTGGTGCATGTTCGATAATCATATTAGGTGCACTTGGAATGGTTGCAAGTCAAACGGCATACAGGGTAGGACAAAAAATAGAAAACTTGTAGGTATATAAGAAAGAAAAGAAATACGTATTTTTTTTAGTGTGTAACTAATCCGACGATTGAGCCGACAACAACTACCAACCCCCCCCCCCCCAGGGTTGCCAGATTTCAGAAACCAAAAAGCGAGAGGTGCCGATATAATTTTTGCGCTTTCGCCATATCATAAAAATAATTATTGTTTAACAATTTTATTGGTAAATATTTTTTGCTCCATTAATAAGTAGGATTTTGTTTTGTAACACTAGTTTAAAGTCTATTTTTTTTCCAAGATATACATACTGACTTTAATATGTATTTAAACTAAGCTAGAAGTATAAAAAAAAGAAAAAGCGGGAGTTTTAGTTAGTCGAGAGATTTATTGAAAAATCGGGAGGGTTGGCAACCCTACCCCCCCCCCCTTTTGAAAAAAGCTGTAACCGCCCCTAAAGGAACTATGGTTCGCATGTTCGCAATAACCAATCTTGTTACGTGACGTAAGTATAGCTTCTTTTTTAAAAAGTTTTTAAGTAATTTAAAGTTTTTTTGAAAAAAATACGCTTAGTTCGTTTTTATGGTATATTGTTTAAAATAATATTCTGTAGCAGGGAGATCGCCACGCGACAGGTATAAAGTTCGGTTTAGTAAAAGGGTTGAAAAAAATTAAAAAGAAAACTGTTGCTGTTGCTAGTTTCTTGATTTTACGGCGAGAAAACCTAAATCATAACGACATAATCTGCCATTTTCAATACGAATTAATCATTACAGTCCAGTAGCAACAGGCATCAGGCAAATTTGATTTCATAAAGTTTTAAATGGAAACCGCTTGTACTTGGTGACATTGACATTTAAGATTGTCACGTTAACCTCAAAAATTTGTTTTCGTTTCAATCGCTTTCTTACTTTCCTGTAAATTTAAGTATTTTTTACAAATTAGTCAAAAATTTACATATTTTTTTAAACACTATTAATGGAACTTAGAAGGGAAAAACCTAAGCTGTTAGGAAAAAGACGCGAAAGCACAGGTAACATTTATTTTTGGCGGCAAATAGCATTATATCTTAACTCGGTTGTATTATTGTAGACCTTTTTAAAGATGGAACTGTGTCAACTTCCCAGCTTAGTGCCAGTACAAGACCCACTAGCACTCCTATTAGAACAAATATTCCATCAGAAGATGAGGACAGTCCTTATTTTCCTTGTTCGACACAAGAAATGCAAGAGGATGTTGACGTTTTATGGGACTGGAATTCCCCTCAGTCTAAACCCAAAACCTCAATTACGAGAAAGTCGAGGAAGAGATTAAACTTGCAACATTCCCCTAAGGTCCCCCTAAGGAGGCACCCATCAAACAACAATGAACAAATAAAACAAGACTTTAATAAACTCCGTGCAGAATTACTAGCTTTAAAAGCAGAGATTGCCAAGCCGGATCATGAAGAAAGCCTCGTCCTGTCGCCCAGAGATGAAGAGGCCTTCAAAAGGGAAGAAAATGAACATGTAGAAAATAATATGCCTGATTTTGATCATAATGAACATTTGCCAGAAATTTATGAAGATGATTTTCAAGATCCTTTCGATGATGATATGGATGATAAACTAATTTTATTTAGTCAGCAAGTTGAAAAAAGCATACTTAAACCTGTAGAAGGGTTAGAAATAAAAAAATCAAGTAGTGAGGATTCTGGGACAGGGTCAAGTAATTTTTTTTTTAATGCTGCACAAACTAGAAGCAATAATTGCTCAAATAGGAATTTAAATAATCAATTATGGAATAAAAATCGACCTACTTTAAATACTTTGTCTAAACTAACAGTGAATCATTGTGATATAAGGCCTGGTACAGCAAAAACTGAGTTTAGTATAGGACCCAATAGAAAAAATGCATTTAAAAATGCCCCCTCATCTGTGATGCCCCTAGAAAAGATTGAACCAAAATTCCCTTTTCAGAATCCACATCCAGCTGGTGTTCAAGATAAACAAATCACAAGTCTTCAAGACAGTGAGGTTTTCAATGATTCCCTAGAGAATGCATTATCTCAGATGGACGATGATGATTTCGACCAGTTGACGCAAGTGGTGGATATTCAAAAGTATAAAATTGATAATAATGATTGTAAAGTTGATAAAAAATCTAAAGTATTTCCTAGGTCTCTGTCTGAGGATTTTATAGCTACCGAAACTGTGCAGATGGCCAGTGGAAAAGTGGAGTGGCACCGGACACAGAGTTTTGAGAGTTATAATGGTAACATTTTTTATTTACTATTGAAATTTTCCAAGGTTGGCAGGATATATATCCGTAATAAATATCCTAATATACAGTATGTCTCCGTAAGTTCGCATCATATGGAAAACTTTTTTATTATTGATTTCTCAGAAAATTTTATTCTTTATAAAAAGCTCTGCATGGTCTAAAACCTAAAATGCAATTATCGGATATTAAATTTTCCCAGACATATACGGGGTTTGTCAAAAAATATGAATTTTGCCCAAGAGTAAAGTACCTTTATTTTTGACAATATCGAAAATTGTTATTAAAAAAAGTTGATCAGAACTAAAAACCACGTTTAAATATGCAATTACACCTATTTACGATAAAAAATTTTTTTTTTTTTTTTTTTTGAAACGTATGTGTACAATAACAATGGAAATTTAACTCTAGTTACATGTAATCTAGGGTGCTTTGACATACAAATGCGATGATAGCAAGAAATGTTTGACAGGGACCGTCAAAACGCGTTAAAATTTATAAAGTACATAAAAATGGTGTTATTAAGTTGTGAAGAAAAAATTGAAATTGTTTTGATTGTGGAAGAAAACTATAAAACGCATAGAGAAGCAGCAATTATTTTTAATAATAGACATCCCAATAAAAATATTTATCAATCAACTGTTACAAAAATAATGAATAAATTTAAGACTACTGGAAGTTTAAACAATAACTTTAATGGAAAACGCCGAAAACTTGTTGCCAATGAGAACACGCTGTTAGAAGTAATGCTGTCTGTTGTAGAACATCCAAAAGTGTCATTGCGCAAAAGAAAGTCATAAGTCGTTAATACAACAATATGTAAGTAAGGATACAGTAGGAAGAATTTTAAAACGAAATAATTTTAGACCATTCAAACCAAAAATCGTTCACACATTGAAAGAAAGGGACTATGATAGGCGCTTTGATTTTTGCTCTCTCATCCAAGGAGAGTTAGAAGAGGATCGTTTTTTTCCGAGACGTATAATTTTTTCCGATGAGGCAACATTTTCTTCAAATGGAACTGTCTCGTCACAACATTGTCGCTGGGGTCTGAGGAAAATCCCAATTTTACAATAAAGTCTCGTGACCAATATTCATTTAAAACGAACGGTGTGGTATTTACAAGAACAGATTAATAGGACCATATTTTTTTCACCAATCTATGAATGCCGAACGTTATTTATAATTTTTGCAAAATCAAATCAGTGACTTTATGGACGAACTACCTTTACTAGAACGTCAATGTGTTTGGTTCCAACAAGACGGTGCAACATGCCACAGTACATTAAATGTTAGGGCATATCTTGAACATTTGTTCAATGGAAAAGTTATGCACAGATATTCAGATATTTTTTGGCCTGCTAGATCCCCTGACCTAACCCCTCTAGATTACTTCTTATGGGGTTACTTAAAACAAAAAGTTTACCAGCAATGGCCTTTTCTTGATGTTAATCATTTGGAGAGGATAATTACACAATCATGCCGGGAAATTTCTTCAGAAATGATAAGAAAAGTATTAAGGAAATTTGCCAATAGAACGATGAAATTTATTGAACGAGAGAGTGGACATGTTGAGGCATTAGTGGAATAAGTGAAAATTAAATTTCTATTATTATTATGTTAGTTACACAATTTATTATTTGTATGTGTTTTCTTATTTGCAATACAAAAAATTATTTAAAAAAACAAAACATATTTTTTCATCGTAAATAATAGGTGTAATTGCATATTTACACGTGGTTTTTAGTTCTGATCAACTTTTTTTAATAACAATTTTCGATATTGTCAAAAATAAAGGTACTTTATTCTTGGGCAAAATTCATATTTTTTGACAAACCCCGTATATGTCTGGGAAAATTTAATATCTGATAGTTGCATTTTAGGTTTTAGACCATGCAGAGCTTTTTATAAAGAATAAAATTTTCTGAGAAATCAATAATAAAAAAGTTTTCCATATGATGCGAACTTACGGAGACATACTGTATATCTTGATAAATATCATGATATTTATGCAACGATATTTATCCTGACATATATCAATATTTTTTTTCTAAAATTCTATTCATCAGTATAAAAATATGGCCCCGCTGCCGCTGAGCCGGCAACAGCTTATTATGCTGCTTACGATGCGGTGATTACCCATCTTTCCGAGATGTTGACCACCTGTTGTCCTTTGCCGCGTGGCATTTTTATTTAATTCCAATTTCTGATTGAACGGAGCAATATTTTGCTGTTTGTTTTATAAAATAAAAATTTTACAATGCCAAAAATAAAAAATCTAGTTTGCGTTCATTTTGATTTAATTAACAAGCCCAGTAATTCTGGGTTTTAAGTTGAACCATAGTTAAAATCAAAAATATATGATGTGTTCATATTCATAAACTTGTATTTTTTACCTTAATTTTACATTCCTAACATAGGAGTACTAAAAAACTTGTTATTGTGATAGCAACTATCATTGAATAGAATTGAAATACAAATTTACAGGTTTATAACATGTTTATATTAAATTAAGTGATTTTGAATTTTTAAAATACAGGGTGTCTCAAAACTCAGTATCAAGATTTTAGGGGCGTATTTGCCAGGTCAAAATAAGCCTTTTTTTTCCTATAAGCATGTGTCCGCAAACGCTTCGTCACCGATCTACAGAGTGTTAAATTTTCAAAAAAAAATTATTTTTTCCTTCATAGCTCTTTTAGTTTTTGAGATATTAAGATAAAATTTAAAACATAGATTACGCTTTAGGGCTTACATCATCTAGTATACCGAGTGATTGTAAGAATCTACAGGGAGATATTTTTTCAGGGGTCATGCTCCCTTTTCTCCGCATAAACTTTTTTATAGTGCGCTGCTGGCGGATTCTGAAATATGCAGTACATTCTTTGTTTTGTTTATAAACTTTTTTATCTCTTATAATTTTTATGCATCTAAGATCGTTATCGAGAAAAAAATTTAAACAAATTTTTGTAATTAGCTACATTTAATTAACATTTATAACAACAGGGGGGAATAAATACCACAATGAAAACAAAAGACGCTATATATACTTATTTGTTATAAGATTATTTAAACATTACCTCAAAAATAAGAAACTTAATCAACTTTGACTTTTTATAAAAGATGCTGGAAATGCCCTCCTCTTTCTGCGATACAACCCTCTACTCTTCTTCTCATAGACTGCCGTACGCGTTCTAATATTCCGGGATTGTTTCTTACCGTTTGAAAGGCATCCATAATTCGTCCAGTTAGAACTTCGATGGAAGGCACTGGTCCTGCATCATAAACTAGACTCTTTACATGCCCCCATAAAAAGAAGTCCAGCGAGTTGCAATCTGGGGACCGTGGGGGCCAAGCAATTGGACCTGCTCTGCCAATCCACCGATTGGGAAACACTGTGTCTAAATAATCGCGGACGGTGACTCGAAAATGAGGGGGGGCCCCATCGTGCATAAACCACATTTGTTGACGAACGTGTAAAGGCACATCCTCCATTAATGCAGGCCTTGGACGCGCTGAATATGATATGGGTATAGCATGTTTTCGTGTAAAACCCTCCAGACAGTTGAACGGGAAACATCCAAATGCCGTGCTATTTGTCGAGTACTCATACCAGGGTTTTCGTCGATAACATTTAAAATCTCTTCATCAACTGCTGGGTTGCGTGCTTGTCTTGGTCTACCAGTATCGTGCATTGGAGTCTGAAATCTGCCGTATTCCCGAAGGTGTTGATGGGAATTTATAAAAGTTCTGTAGTTGGGAAGCCGGCGATTAGGAAATCTTAGCGCGTACAACCTCTGAGCATTAAGCCCGTTACCATTAGCCAGACCATAAACGAAATGGATGTCAGCCAGATGTTCAAATGAATATGGTCCATTTTCCATTTTAATGTTAAACAAATCAAAAAATATACGATAAGTTATAAACCAACTTTTAAATAATGTCAAATGCATAAACCAACTTTTAAATAATGTCAAATGCTTCAAAATAAGCGTAAACGTCAAAATGAAAATAGCAGTCAAAGCCCACTTGTTTTTTTTTTATTGTTTCATTGAAAAATTTCAATTAAATATGGCGAATTACAAAAATTTGTTTAAATTTTTTTCTCGATAACGATCTTAGATGCATAAAAATTATAAGAGATAAAAAAGTTTATAAACAAAACAAAGAATGTACTGCATATTTCAGAATCCGCCAGCAGCGCACTATAAAAAAGTTTATGCGGAGAAAAGGGAGCATGACCCCTGAAAAAATATCTCCCTGTAGATTCTTACAATCACTCGGTATACTAGATGATGTAAGCCCTAAAGCGTAATCTATGTTTTAAATTTTATCTTAATATCTCAAAAACTAAAAGAGCTATGAAGGAAAAAATAAAATTTTTTTGAAAATTTAACACTCTGTAGATCGGTGACGAAGCGTTTGCGGACACATGCTTATAGGAAAAAAAAGGCTTATTTTGACCTGGCAAATACGCCCCTAAAATCTTGATACTGAGTTTTGAGACACCCTGTATATCTTTACAGAAAACAGATGGAAATAATTTAAAAATAATTAAAAATATAAATAAATATACAAATTTGGATATATATTGGATATTTGGATATTTATATAAATATCATGATATTTGCAAACCCTGAAATTTTCCAAAGCCTATTTTGAAATGTTCAAGAAAACATTGTCACTTTAATATCCCTCGATAACTTCAATTATTTTTAGCACAACTGTCTAAAGAAAAATTGCAAGAAATTGAGAGGAACAGGTTAGAAGCTCAGGCTAAACGAAATGCGAAGAAACTTGATACCATTCCTTCTGTTTCAGAAGTTTCTGATTGTAAGTTTTATAACAGTTTCTTTCAATCAATGAAATACTGTCTGTAGTCATAGCTACTACAATTTGGCATACAGTTCTAAAACTACAACGCCGTGGGAGTTAGTTTTAGTGACTAAAAAATAAGAAATTTGTGGTACCTAGGCATGCCTAGAAACATCTTAAATTTACATTTTTTGTGTGGTGGTTAGCAGGTACAGTTGTATTCATAAAAAAAACGTACAAGAATTAGAATGAGAGGTAAGTTTTGTCACATTTGCGTAAAATCGGCTTGTCTAAATGATTGTTTATTGGAGGTTATCACAGTTATCACACGTCATAGATTATCAAAAATGCAAAGCATTGGCGTAGGTGTAATTAATTTTGAAACTGCATGGTGGTAGCGTTTGATAAACTTTGACAGAAGAACATACAAAAATGCCTAGTCAGTTGTCTGAAGTTGAAAAGGCTCAAATTGTATCAAAAATCGAAGAAGGATGGTCACTCAGTGCTGTAAGTAGCGCAGTTGTATAATAGAAATAAAAAAACTGTATTGAAAATTAAGCGACGCTGGGAACAAGAAGAATCCCTAAAGAGAAAAATTGGTTCAGGTTGTCCCAAACGTTCCAACCCTGAATAGGATGCTGCTTTTTTGGGCTATTTAAGAAATAATCCATTTGCAACTGCAAGGGATGCTGTTATTGATACAGCATTTCCTGCCACCCAACCTACCGCTGTAACCCACTGGTTTCAAACCCATAATGTGGAAGTCCTGCCTTGGATCGCTTATTATCCCGATATCAATCCAGTTGGAAATATTTAGGGTATAATTTTTTTTTAAAATATATAATCGAAATTTTAGGCCACAAAGAAGATTTATGGGAAATAATACATGCGTGCTGGGAAGAGCTTGATCCAAATATTGTATCAAATATAATTCAGTCAATTCCGAATAGATTGGCTCAAGTAATAGAAAAACAGGGATATATGACCAAATATTAGATTTTATTTATTCGTTTTTTGTTTCTATTGTAATTTTTATAAAACTTCAGATATATTATAAAATAAAAATAATAATTTTTGTTATTCTATTGAACTAACGCCCACCGCCAATGCTTTGCATTTTTAATAACCTTTAACATGCGATAAGCCGGTTTTACGCAAATATGGTTAAGGTTTCCTCTCATTCTGATTTGTGTAGGTACGCTTTTTTTATGAATACAACTGTATATTAGGTTTTTGGTAAATCAATACAATAGAATACAAATATTTATTAGTTCCCAAAATTCCAATTAAAGATAGAACATGTCAAAAACAGAAAAGATCTTATTTTTAAGAGTTAAAACAAAAATAGTCAAAAAAATCAATACAAATGTATAAATGTCTATACACAAATGAAGACAAGTTATGTCGCATTTTTTTTTAACTACTAGAGATAGATAAATAAGCGATAGATAGTTGGTTAAATGGAAGCAAAATTGTATATTTTAATGCTGAATAATTTGTTAAAAAGAAATTAACAAAATTCCTATGGCTTCCGGAAATATCCGAAAAAAGCTGAAAAATTAAATTTTTGTTTTTATTCTTTTTTTTACAACAAAATGCCTACTGATTATTTTGAAAAACGAGGAGGACTTTTTCTGTATGCACTTTATTAAGCTCATCCAGGAAATCATTTTATTTTTCAAATAAGTTTCGTTTTTTTTAGATACCCACATCAACTTATTTTTTTTTTTAATACGGACCTGAATTGTTTTTCAAAATTTCCAGTAGCTTTACACCTCCCAAAACTAACGACGCATCACAGTTTTCACTAAATTGTGATGGCAAGCAAGGCAATTTTTATGCTACCCAAGAAAAAAATCAGCCTTTTGTCTCCAATTTAAACTTATATGGAGAACTAACCTTGTTGAGACCTGTCTTTGTGGGTATCTAAAAGGCGAAACGTCGTATCTGAAAATTAAAATCATGACCTTGATGAGCATAAAAAAGTGCCTCTAGATAGTGCTCTTGGTTTTTCAAAATAATCAATATTTTGTTGTAAAAAAAAACACCAACAAAAATTGATTTTTGCGGTTTTTCTCAGATATCTCTGGAAGTTATCGGATTTTTTAAAATTTCTTTTTAACAAATTATTCAGCATTAAAATATGCAACTTTGCTTCCATTTAACCAACTCTCTATCTCTTATAGTTACCGAGATAACAATGATAATGCATTGAATTTGTAATGACTTACATACACGGATAGAGTTTGAAAGAGGATAAACTTTTTTATTAGTAGATATAGAAGAAAAAGTGATTCTTTATAAAAACGTCTGCTTGTACTGAAGCTACAATTTCGAATATAAGATTTGCGATTACTATACAGGGTTCGTCACAAACAACATTTTTAGTTTTTTTGATTTTTTTTTTTGATTTCCTTGATTTATTAAATCAATATTGCCATTGTTGAGACTAGAATTTCAAATATCACATTTGCGTTTACTCTACAGTGTTCGTCAGAAACAACATTTTTTGTTCTTTGGATTTCGTTTAAAATAAATTTATGTAAAAACTAAACTATTGCTGTTTTCTTACTTCGAATATGATTTTATATCTGGCCGAGTAATGATTTTGTTGTAAGAAAACCATTTTTTATTTGCCTACTTTAGAAGCTTTTTTATTGTTACACGTCATATTTCTTCAATTCATTCAATCATAAATTATAAAACTTTTATTCAAACGTTGGTATCACCAAGTTAGCGCATAGTTCAACTCGACATCTGAATAATTCCCGATAACCGTTCCTAACTTGCTGTATTGGGATATTTGCAATAACTACTCGTATTTTTTCTTTCAAGAGATCTAAGTTATTATTGAAATTGGTTTTATACACATGTGGCTTCAGATATTCCCATAAATTAAAGTCTATAATTGTGAGATCGGGACTCCTACTTGCCAACTGATTTGGACCATAAGGTAGGTACCTTTTAATCCATTTGTTCATAAAGTAATGATTGAACCCATCATCAAAAGGGATTGAAAAAAAAATCCAAAAACAAGAATTATTGTTTGTGACGAACCCTGTATAGTAATCGCAAATCTAATAGTTGAAATTGCAGTTTCAACAGTAGCAAAATTCATTTAATAAATCAAAGAATTGAAAAAAAAAGATCCAAAAGACCAAAAATGTTGTGTGTGACGAACCCTGTATAATGTCGCAAATCTGATATTCGAAATTGTAGTTTTAGCACAAGCAGACGTTTTTATAAAGAATTACTTTTTCTTCTATACCTACTAATAAAAAAGTTTTTCCTCTTCCAATTTCTGTCACTGAGTTCATTCTCGTGTTATTTCTATTAAAGACCGTATTTTGTTTATTTTTTCAGTAAATAGGTACTAAAACCGTAGAGAATTTTATTTTTTCATTCTGTATAAAAAGCAAAATTTAGTGAAAAAGACCATTGAAAACGCAACATATTCTCTTTATAGCTCTAGATAGAAAAGTCTAAATTGATGGAACAATATTTTCAATTTTTTCAAGGACTTACGAGCGACCTTTTTTTTAGCCCCAATAAAGTGTTCTCCAGATGAAATAGAAAAGAAGAGACTGCAGGCTTTGGAGAAGCTAGAAGCGAAACGGATTCAAGATATTATTGAAAGAAACAAGCAAGAAGCTTTAAAACGACGAGAGGAAAATCGAAAGAAAAATGCTGCCCAAGTAAAAAGTTCGCTTAGCACAAGGCTTTAGTTTAGTGATTTAGAAAAAACAAACTCAAACAAATTTAGGAATATTTATATTTTAACCTTTGAATCGTTATAAGGCCTTTACTTGATGGAAATTCATTATAACTCAATTTATTTTGTCAAATTTCCACTTTTATTGAAAAACTTTTTCTTTGCACGACGGGTTTCGCTACATTGTAGCTTCTTCGGGTGTATGGTGCTAACTAATTTTATTTCAGTACAATAACAAAATGGTCTAGATACTTAATTCAGGTATACATATTACAAGCTTAATTATTTAATTATATTTTCTTAAAACTGTTTAGGTATTGTAAACTTAACTATTATCGTCAGTATAATATATCTTAATCTTATGGGAAATCCAAAGAACCCTATTTAGATTATTGACACAGATTTAGCAAAGGGGAACTATTTAGTTCTAATTGGTCGTTTAATAATGCACCGGAATTTTTCAATCGATTTATTTCTTAACTTTCCAAAAGATTAAGTTTTTGACCCTTGTTTTCAATATGTAAAATTTTAAATTTGTTATCAAAATTATGTTGTGCCTGTAAAAGAGATGATTAGAATAAGTTGAGTCGGTTTTATGACTGAGAAAACTTCTTCTATGTTCCAAAATTCTCGTTTTAAATGATCGACCTGTTTGGCCTATATAAGTTTTGGGACAAGAGCCACAATTTAATTGGTAAACCCCCGATTTATTATCCTTGTTGCTTTTTGATTTATAGTTTTTTAAACATTTTCCCAGAGGATTGTTAGTTTTATAAGCAACGTTGATATTCCTTTGATGAAGGTGTTTTTTTTAAATTTTATCCGACGGGTTTCCAAAATAAGTGATAGTTTTAAAGAGGCATGGTTTTTCCTTTATAAGAGGGTAGGTTTCAGAAATACCTTTTTTTTTTCGACATGGTATCAATCATAAATGATAAATAGCCGTTTGTTTAATTAAATTTAATTCGCGGTTAAAGTTGTTAGCAGATAAAGGAACACTAGTCAATCTATGAATCGTGCTGTGATGAAGTTTACAATACCTAAACAGTTTTAAGAAAATATAATTAAATAATTAAGCTTGTAAGGTGTATACCTGAATTGAGCAATTAATTATCTAGACCATTTTGTTATTGTACTGAAATAAAATTAGTTAGCACCATACACCCGAAGAAGCTACAATGTAGCGAAACGCCTCGTGTAAAGAAAAAGTTTTTCAAATAAAAGTGGAAATTTGACAAAATAAATTGTCTTTCATTGATTTATATTTTAGTTTATAAGTGTTAAAATAAATGCCTGTATATGGTAATATTTACTCTAGCTTCTATTATTCACAATACCAGGTAGTTAATTGGAATTAAGATTGCTTTATTAAGTTTATTACAATAAAATTATTCTAATAAAAGACAAAAAATAGCAAATTAGGTTTTTATTCTCTCTCAATAAGGGCTAACCCACAGGGGGGAGGGTTCAGTTGTTGAGTTCCACCAGGAGTCCAAAATTTATTTAAAAATTATACAGGGTGAGTTTTTTAAAGTGTTACAAGGCGATTTCTCGAAAACGGTATAAAATATTTTCTTGAAATTTTAGTGAGGTAATAGAGAGATGATATTTAAACATATTTTTGATGTCTACCCGTACTACGTACGTATACAAAACATGTTTTGATTTGCTCCCCTGGTTACGAAATTATGATTTATTAGGTTATAAAATACTTTACTATTTAATTTCAACTTATTTATCGTCCGTCATGCTTCAGAAGATGTTCGAAGTGTATCCGTTCAACTTCCAAACACCTTTTCACTATTTTTCTGAATGAATATCGTACCCGTTGTAACATTTCAGGTTTCACCAATAAAGCATGCCACGCGGATTCGACCTTTCATATCATCTAGAGTTGTAGGTGTAGCCGCCCTCTGATCTTTTATAAAACTCCAGAGGAAAAAGTCGAGGGGGGTCAAATCCGGGGACCTAGAAGGCCAGTTTACCGAACCAGCTCGACCAATCCACTTGTTTTCAAACCATTCGTTCAACTCATTACGGGCCTGTATCGCATAATGCGGTGGAGCTCCGTACTGTTGAAACCACATGTCATGAGTTATGTTTTGGTTTAATAATTGGGGTAATTGGTTCCTTAAAAAATCTGTATACAGGGTACGCCAAACTCGATGGCCCCTTAGAAGTATCTAGACAATGAAACAAGTTAGGAATTTGAAATTTAGGATTTGTCCATAGGAGGTCATAATCTCCAATTTGAAAATAGTTTTAACATTGCGGCGTTGCCAGATCTACTCTTACTACATACCAACTTTGTTATTTCAAATGTAATGCCCTGTATATTTTCACATTTTTGGATACCGCTGGACGTTCTAAAACTTTTCTGTATAACCGATAGTATACCTATCTAGAGCCGTTTGACAAATAAAAATTATTTATTAAGAAATTTAGCAACACGCATCCCTCAATAAAAAAATAAGATTTTTCGCAACGGACAATGACAACCGACTGAGATTTTGGCTGTTGTTCCTTAATAGGTTGTTTTGTCATAATATGTCAGGAAAATTAAATTATCTCATACAGGGTGTCTACAACATCATATTCATTTCGTGCAACATAAAAATTGTAGTTATGCAGTAATTTTAAATGGAACACCCTATATTTTAGAGTGGTAACTAAAAGATCCATTAATTCTCTATCTAAAAGTATTATGTGATGTCATACCTAATTTTAGCCGTTTTGGACTTATAAGCAAAAAAACAAAATAATGTAATTAATGTAAATATAATTTCTTATTAGCAGAAGAAGTAGGCTATGACTTCAATCAAAAACGTTTGTCAAAATGTCACTGTCTATTTGGCAAGTAAGCGCTGTACGTACGTTCGTAATCTATTATCTGAATATGGCGAATTCTTATACAAACGAGGAAATTTTAAAACTGTTCTACATTCATGGCGAGTGCAACAGAATTATTAATAGAACATGCAGAACATTTAACGAACACTATCCACACTTAGTCCCAATGAACAAAAAGAAATTCAATAGGATAGAAAATAACTTTAAGAACAATGGGCAAATAAAGCAGGAAAGAACCCAAATTAAACCTGTAACAGGTAACGAAGACAATGAAATAAATGTTCTTGCATATTTTGTTGCATTTCCTCATGATACATGTTACAGGTTTAATTTGGGTTCTTTCCTGCTTTCTTTGACCATTGTTCTTAAAGTTATTTTCTATCCTATTGAATTTCTTTTTGTTCATTGGGACTAAGTGTGGATAGTGTTCGTTAAATGTTCTGCATGTTCTATTAATAATTCTGTTGCACTCGCCATGAATGTAGAAAAGTTTTAAAATTTCCTCGTTTGTATAAGAATTCGCCATATTCAGATAATAGATTACGAACGTACGTACAGCGCTTACTTGCCAAATAGACAGTGACATTTTGACAAACGTTTTTGATTGAAGTCATAGCCTACTTCTTCTGCTAATAAGAAATTATATTTACCTTAATTACATTATTTTATTTTTTTGCTTATAAGTCCAAAACGGCTAAAATTAGGTATGACATCACATAATACTTTTAGATAGAGAATTAATGGATCTTTTAGTTACCACTCTAAAATATAGGGTGTTCCATTTAAAATTACTGCATAACTACAATTTTTATGTTGCACGAAATGAATATGATGTTGTAAACACCCTGTATGAGATAATTTAATTTGCCTGACATATTATGACAAAACAACCTATTAAGGAACAACAGCCAAAATCTCAGTCGGTTGTCATTGTCCGTTGCGAAAAATCTTATTTTTTTATTGAGGGATGCGTGTTGCTAAATTTCTTAATAAATAATTTTTATTTGTCAAACGGCTCTAGATAGGTATACTATCGGTTATACAGAAAAGTTTTAGAACGTCCAGCGGTATCCAAAAATGTGAAAATATACAGGGCATTACATTTGAAATAACAAAGTTGGTATGTAGTAAGAGTAGATCTGGCAACGCCGCAATGTTAAAACTATTTTCAAATTGGAGATTATGACCTCCTATGGACAAATCCTAAATTTCAAATTCCTAACTTGTTTCATTGTCTAGATACTTCTAAGGGGCCATCGAGTTTGGCGTACCCTGTAGACCTATATAGGTGTTTGTTTTAACTGTAAAATGTTATTTGATCACCATTTCCAGCAAATTACCAGATTAATCATTTCAGTATGTTGTCGCATTTAACGGAAAATTGTAACTGCTTTAAGTCTAAACTGACTTGATTCCAAACATTTTACAATAAGGTAACTGGTCTTTAATTTTAATGTTAAAATGGCATAATTCTAAATAATTCATTCGTTGTTAAAAAAAATTTGGCAGTAAAAAGACCTAACTTGTTTTTTATTTTTTTTACTATTAAGGGTAGGTTTTAATTAGTGTTGGGAAAAATCGACTCATTTTAATAATCGACTACCGAGAATTCGAGTGATTTAAAAAATCGAATGATAATCGATTTTTTTTCACTCAAATGCTAATATTAATTATCAATATTGGCGGTTCATCGTTCATGTTGATATACAGCATTTGTATTGGGAATAACTGACTCGGTGTTGTTAATCGATTGATTTTTTGCGGATTATTAAATGTGGCGGAGATATTTGTGGATTTTTTGGCGTGGTTCCTAGATCTTACAACCATGATACAAAGAAAGAAAGATATGATCGATCGTATTCCCAATTCGGTCCGGTCCGCGCAATGACGTCATGTGGTGCTAACGAGACTTAAAATTACATAGGATTAGCCGTTAAAAATAGAAATTTTACTGCATATTTTGCAATTTTTGATTTGGAAGATTTAAGTGCATATTATTTTAAGTACTTTAAGGATAGAGGTTCATAAATCCGAACGTATTTCATGATGTTCTTGGGTTAAATGTTAAAATTGAGCATATATTTGGTATCAATGAAAATAATTTTCTTTTTATGTTGACATACATTTTATCTTTTAAATGATTACAATTACGTATTTATTTTTACAAAATCATAAAAAAATAACCTATATTTTTTGGTCCTTCCACCTTAAGCAATAAATTGTTTGAAAAAAAAATAGGTACAAATGTGCAGTCTTAAACATTTTTAGAACAGTTTCGAGCCTTAAATGACCAAAATCAATTAATTTGCTTATTAAGATTTTTTTTATGCAATAGGTAACGATAATATTTTTGGATGTGTCTGTTTATAAATTTATATTGTTAACATTTGACCAGGGGCGGACTGGAATCATTTGGCCCCGGTGGCTACATAGCCTCAATGGCCTCAACATTTTTTGAAAAAAAAAATTGTTGTTTAAATGTTTGGACCAATTGGCTCCCAAAGGCCTTCTGACCCCGGTGGCGATGGCCACCCGGCCACCCGCTCCAGTCCGCCACTGCGTTTGACGATAATTTGACCAAGGATAAGGATGTAAAAAACTCATTTAGACATTTAAAAAAATATACTAGGACTGGTAATTATCATAATAGTAATTAGAGGGACATTAACAATTATTAAAAAATAAGGCACACATATAACAGTTTATTATTTTAAACCAATTTCGTCAAATTAAACTTTTGTATCTCACCTATGAGGAAGAGAACAATTTTTTAAGCTAAAATTTGAAATATTTTATATTGATTTGTATCATCAACGTTCATCCAAATTTTTTAAAGATTTGGGTCAGTTGGAAAACGAAAAAACCTAATGTCTTTTGCAGAATTTTTTGTCATATTGTCACTTATGCATAACGCCACTGCACAACGCATATTAACAACTAATTGTCCCTAACAAACAACAATAATAATTCAAGAAAACACTAAAAACCTCTTTCTGTATAACAAATAATACATAAAACCAAACGTAGGTGACACGAAGCCCGCCAGAAAATTATCACCACATGACGTAAGCGGCTGTCGATTTGGCTCCGCCCACATGCGCAATGTCATATCTCTTCTTTCTTTGTATCATGTCTTACAACTTACAATCTAACCACTTGACCTTGAGATGTCACGATATTGCATAACTCATGATATTTATGAATACTGAATACTCACCACTATAATAAATCCTATTATCCTACGCAGGCAACCCGTAATGCAGTATTTAATATGAATAATATCGCCAATAATAACCGAAAACCACTCGGTGTAGCCGCTCGCTACGAGATGGCTCTGGCCGCAGTGAGTGATTGACAGGCGGGCAGCAACTTTGGAGACGCGTTGAAAAATAAAAACCATATGTTCGTCACTCGAGTTATTTCCGAAGATAATCGAATAATTCAAGTGATTGAAAAAATCGAGTGATCGGTTATTTTTCACTCGAGTGATCCCATCACTAGTTTTAATATCAAATTTAAATAATTGTCTTCTAGTAAAACCATTTAGCTAATGTTTCCCCAAATTTAATATTTAATTAAATTTATTACTTGGGCTTAGGAGACAAAAGAGTTAGAGGGGTCCAATATATTTTACAATTTTTCCTGTTTTCCTCAAAACTCTATTTTTTGGATTGTGTCACTTTTATTTTAAAGCGTCCTATAACACGCCAAACAAGCTTTTTTCCATATACAACCCAGTACAACAAATTATCACTCTAACTCGCCTCTGAATGGTTGCTGTAAATCGTATAATACACTTTCAAATTTGGTTCACCTGGATATCGGTTTTCTTTCCCTAATGGCTCTAGCCAGTGCACTCAAACAGTTGTATTTGGATCATATTGCATAGGAAGTATCCCATGAATTCAGTTTTAGTATAATAACACTGATCTGTTAATATTTAAATTAAAAACATTTTTTATACCTTTATTTTTTTATGTAAGTAAAACTGCTATGATGTTAGAAGTATATATTTTTTATTTAATACTGTTTCTGGGTTCGTCCCGTTTGTTCGTACTCTTGTACTTTTCAAATTATTTTACATTTATTGACGTGTGTAAATACATTATGTATATTTGACATTAATAAACAATTTGAATTTGAATTTGTATTCCTTAATGTAAAATAAATAAACATACTCAAATTTTAAATTAAAAGTCCATTTACTTTTGGTAAACTACTTTTTCTTTATGTTTGCTAGCAACCAATTGTCATAATATCCGGCAACATTTTCCATGTCGCTAATAGGTACTGCCAAATTTTGACTTTTTCCACCTTATATAAGCGTAGGATTTATTCGAAACGGTGTTATTTTTCGATCTTCAGATGGTCTGCTGCCTTTACATCTTCCCCGTGATGCGACATTCGATGGGCATCGACATCTCTCAATTCTGTAGAAACTTGACAACAGCAGTATAACAAAAACAGAAGAATTAATTTATTAAAAGAAGATTCTAAAATAAAAAGAGATAGAACTAAAAAATATATCTACATACTCTCAGACCAATTGGTCTGTGTATATATCATAATACAGTGTAACTTCGAAATCCAGTACCTACAGTTTTTTTTAATGGAAAAATGCTGAAAAATTACACTGGTTTGTTCATAGACATTTACCTTTAGATACGTACAGTTTATCTCGTGCGCAAACACAAGTTAAGTTTTATGGGTGAAAAAATACGTCCGAGCGCACGGCTCGCCGGTCAGATGCCTTCCCTCCAAGTCGTATTGGGCGTGCGCATAAACCTCTTGTCTCTGTCCTTTTTTAGCGACATGCTCAAAATACACTCCAGAACCGGCTCGGCGCCATTTTTGTTGTGTTTTAAGTTTTCTCTGTGGATTCCTTGTTGATTATTGTGTGTGTTTAATATTTACGGATTTTTAGTTTTTGTGTTGTTTAATAGTAAATTGTGTTTGTGCTTTTAGTGACTCGGATGGGAATATAAACAATGACTAATTACAGCCGTTGTATGATTTTGTTATGCCCAAATAGGAGTAAAATACCGGGTATTTCGTATTTTCAGTAAGTATGGAGTAGTGATGTATCTTGATATATAACTTTATTTTATTATGATCAATTTAAACACATCTAACTAGGCCTAGACTACACAAACAAGGTATAAAAATAAAGAGAAACCCACACGAAGACCAAGTATTCCGATGCATGTAGCTATATTTTATTTGCAGCCCTGCAATCTAATAAGGTACGCCTATTTTTCGTGCAATATATCGCTTAAAAAAGTTTAAAAGACACTTTTCTCTATAGTTTTTTTTTTTTTGGCCTTGAGCGTAGCTCATTTAGCCACCGCAGAGTATATTAATTAAATAAATTATAGATTAAATAGTTTTTTACGATTTAATGATAGGGATATAGGCATGTAACATAGGGATCTGCACAGGGACACTCGTTTCACGCCACTGGGGCCTATCAGGGCGACTTGAATTTATACATAGGACAGTGAAGGCCACTAAAAATGGGAAAACACATATGGTTAAATTAGGATAATTATGGAGGATAAGGAGTTTTAGATTTATTATATTTTAAAGTCGGTCAGTTTCAGATATTTTATAAATATTGACTCTATCGTTGGATTTATATTGGCGTTGACCATGAATGAGGTACAATTTGGGGGCAGTAAACTATGTTGGGCCAGTTCTGAGTAAAGAAATTTGGTTGCATTTCTGTTAAGGCCGCAACCAAACATTTTGTGGTCTAGATCATCTAAAGATTGATTGTCGCAGTTGCATAAGGGAGTTTGACTTAATTTTAGTTTGTGTAGGTGTTTATTAATGTTGCCATGGCCAGTAACATATCTAAAATATGAGGTAAAGCAGTGTCTTGATAGTTGTAACCTTTTTATTATGGGTTTAGTTGGGAGATTAGGGTTTATGGATGTATAGTTATTTTTATTGTTTAGTGTATAATTGTGATAAATATTCTGCCATGTTGTTCTTAATCTTGTTTTTATAAACGGGAACAGATCGCTTGCGGGAATTCCCCTCATAATTATTCCATCTTCCGCTGCTTGTTTTGCCGCCCTGTCAACTTCTTTATTGCCTTTTAATCCTGTGTGTCCTTTAACCCATAGAAATACTATTTGAACATTTTTTGAATACAGGTAGTTTATAATGTTTAAAATTTTTGCAATAAGTGGATTTTTGTAATGGTATGTATTTTTTACTGCTTTTAGTACTGATTGAGAGTCGGATAAAATTACTTTATTTTGGAATAATTCATGATTTGCTACGTAAGGCTTTTATAATGGCGAGGGACTCCGCTGTATAGTTACATTCTACAAAAGAAAAAGTAAATTCCCAGGTGTTTATATTAATCCAAGGGTGAAACTATTTCACGGGTCAAGCTCGCGGGCAAAAACTTTTTCAAATTCTTGAACAATAATTTGTGCTTGAAAATGTTTTACACATACCTACACAAGTTTTTGCCAAATTGTCTTCTATAAGACTAGTTTAATTCAAAGTCAAAGTCAAATACAGCTTACAATAATTTGTGCTTGAAAATGTTTTACACATACCTACACAAGTTTTTGCCAAATTGTCTTCTATAAGACTAGTTTAATTCAAAGTCAAAGTCAAATACAGCTTTATTATCACAAGACTATACTCTCATTGACAAAGCATTGTTTAAATTTAACGTAAAATTATATAAAAAGTCTTAAATTAATTTGGCACAAACATTTTAAAAATCAGAACACAACTACACTTAAAATTCCTGAATATAGCAGCTGGCCATCTAGCTCTAACCAGCGCCACAGAACACACACAACAGGCGACGTAATACAATCAATAACACCGTACAAATACAACATAATATACACCTACTTTAAGTCAATAGTACCTCAAAATATTCAGTCATCGAATAGAAGGCTTTCTCCATTAACAACTATTTTAGCTCTCTCCGAATCTATTCCGTATACGAAGGGGCAGATGATTGAATAATTTCTTGCTGTTATATAAGAGAGAATTCTTTGTTAAGGCAGAAGGAGGAATGGGTATAGAGCTATGGTATGCTTGCTTCTTGTGGCAGTTGCTGAGGGAGTTTGAATTTCAACTTTAAACTTTCTGTGCATAAGACACGCTGTTTCGAGAATAAAAAGAGAAGCCAAGGTTAAAATCTATAAATTTATAAAAAGAGGTCTACAGGATGTTCTGCGACCCACATGACAAATGCACCTTATTGCTCTTTTCTGCAAAACAAATACCGATCTGAAAAGGTGCTGAGAGCAAGATCCCCAGAAACACAACCCGTATCGAAGGTGGCTCTCTATAAATGCAAAATACACATTCCTCGCAATAAACTCTCCCAACTCTCGAGATACAACCCTTAAAGCATAGCATCCACTAGATATTCTGGCATTTAGGTTAATTATGTGACGTTCAAACTTTAATTTATCGTCGATATAAAGCCCCAGAAATTTGTTTATTGACGAATTATCCACCCTATAAGACTCCGGTCCAACACTATGAATGTGACACCTAAAAGAAAGCAAGTTCGTTTTAGAAACATTGAGCGACAGAAAATTCGAGTCACACCATTCCTTAATCTTTATAATGTCAAGATTAATAGGTTCCTCCAATTGAGTCGCGTCAGAGTCCTGCCAGAGAATCGTTGTATCATCCGCAAATATTGTCAGTCTACCAGATATATCCAGTCTCGCTAAATCATTAACATACAATAAAAACAGTAACGGACCCAGAACAGAACCCTGCGGCACGCCTGATGAAATCCTCATTCTTCCTGATTCCTTATCCTTGAAATAAACTGTTTGGTATCTGTCTGAAAGGTAAGATCTAAACCAAGCTAGATCAGTACCCCTAAAGCCATAGACTTCAAGTTTGCCCAGCAGCACCTCGTGATTCACACAATCAAAAGCTTTTGACAGATCATAAAACACCGCTGCTGCGACGTCTCCATCATTCAGTATCTAATACAGCTGTTCCAAAAAAGAGAAAATAGCATCACTTGTACCCTTGCCTGTCTGAAAGCCGAACTGCACTGCATCCGGTATACTGTACTTAGATAAAAAAAATTAACATGCGCCTCCTGACAATCTTCTCAATGATCTTAGCTATGGTGGGCAATAGCGATACCGGTCTATAATTATTGGTGGGTGATTCATTATCTCCACCTTTAAATAGTGGAATAACTTTTGCAATTTTTAAGCATTGTGGAAATATTCCTGTTTTAAATGATCGGTTTATAGCTTCTGCTAGGTTCAGCAGTGCGGAATCCGGAAGCATAACAAACGCTTTTAAAGAAATACTGTCCCAACCAGACGTTGTTTTATTTTTTATTTCCGAGAATATCTCTTTTATTTCGTCCGTGCTTGTAGGGTAAAAATAGAAAGTATCACTTATAGAAACATCTTGTAAGAATTCTAAAGCACTTTTCGGAGGTCTAACACCATTCGACAGGTTGGAAGCAACTGTACAGTAAAAATTTACTTATTCTCTTCCTTTTCGAACTAAAAACACGAATCATTTTTAAACAAATTTTAGAAACAAAACCTTAAAAACAGTTTTCCATCCTCAAAATCTGATTGCAACTATTAAAAATGCCAGAAATCACTACCTTTTTCCCCAACTTGATCAAAAATTAAGAAGAAATTCCAATTTTTTTTCAAGAATTTGGGGCAAATGTTAGCTATTTACACATAAAAATAAATTGAAGGTCAACTTTTACAATTTCTTAAGCAAGAACTTAAATCTTATAGCCCGGACCTGTCCATTTTCCCATTCGTCAAATGATAATGTTGCAGTGCGCATGCCTAATCCGGTGTAGCTTTGTTTAATAATAATAAGTTTATTTAAAATTTAATAATATAATAAATATGTTTATGTTAGCTTCTATAAACTTATTCTTTAATCCCCTGAAGCTAAGCTTGTTAGGGGTATATCATATTTTTTGTTTTAGTACCTATGTAGTAAAGTCATAAATCATAAATATGCATTAAAAATTAAGTTTTAAAATAAAAATGTCAATTTATAGTATAAACGCAGTTTTTTTGAAGAAATATATTACCTATAATAAAATGATTAATATATAATTTTTAGGTAAAAAAATATTACTTATATAAATTATTCAGAACAATATTAATTAATTAAAGCATTCCTAAAAATATTTTCAAATTGTCTGTTTTTAATATCCATGTTTTTATTTCGACTTAAAATTTTTTTAATGAAATCAATTTTTTAATTTTTGTTAGTAAATAATCGTTTAAATAAAAACATAAATATTTGAAATTTTTTTGTCCTATTTATTTTAGGTTTTATGGTTATTTCATTTTTATGACGTGTATTTACATCTGCAAATTACTTGTTTTTTTAACTGAATTTAACGTACTATCCGATTTCCAGGCAGGTTTTAGATCAGGTTATAGCACGTCCACTGCTCTCGTGCTCGTAACTGATGATATCGCAAAGGGCATTGACAAAAAGGAATTGACAGCTTTAGTAGCCTTGGATTTTTCCAAGGCTTTTGACACGATCAACCATAATCTCTTATATATGCTAAATTAAAGTATTACGGTTTCTCTGATTCGGCTGCTAATTTTATAAAATCGTATCTCACTGGCTGGAGACGGAGAGTTCATATTGGCGATCTTGTTTCATCTCCCCGGGATGCGTCTTCTGGCGTCCCGCAGGGATCTATCCTGGGTCCTTTACTGTTCATTCTATATACGAATGAATTATTTAACTCCGTTAAAAATGGCCGAATCCAAGCTTACGCAGATGACACGCAAATATACCTCAGTTTTAGATTGGATGAAGTTCAAGATGTTGAAAATAAAATAAACTCCGATCTAGATAAGATAAGCAAACTAGCGGATGCTCACAACCTAAAACTGAACCCTAACAAGTCACACCTAATGGTTTTCGGAAATAATATTCTGAGGCAACAGCTCTACGGAAATTTTAATATTAAAATTGATGACAAAAAGTTAGATATTGTGAACTCTATAAAGAATCTCGGAATATTTTTTGACACCAACTTAAAATTCAACTTGCACATCAACCATTTAGTGAAACGCTCATTCTCAGTTCTCAAAACGTTGTATTCCCATAGACATGTTCTATGTAACTCACTTAAGAAATTACTTACTGATTCTCTGGTTCTTTCGCACTTCAATTACTGTGACTCCGTATATGGAGGTTTTCTAGACAAGTTTCAGCAAAATCGAATTCAGAAAGTCCAAAATTATTGTGCCCGTTTTATCTTCGGCCTTCGTAAGTACGATCACATATCTGCGAAAATATCTGAGTTGAATTGGCTCACTATGGAACAAAGAAGACGGGTTCATTTTTGTTGTTTCGTTCATAATATTATCAAAACCAAAAAACCCACAAGCTTATTTAACAGGCTAACCCATCGCAGCTCCTTCCATGATGCTCAAATAAGAACACGACATTACATGCATATCCCGCGTCACAGCTCTGCTTTTTTTCAAAAATCTTTTTCCTATCGTGCTCCCAAATGCTTTAATACTATTATTGTTAAGCTTGGAGATCTATCACAGGCTAATTTTAAGCACAAAATTAAATGTTATATAAGGAACACTTCATCTTAATGTTGGCATATATTTTTTTTATAACAGTGGATAACTTCAGTTTTCTAATAGATTTATCACTGTATCATTATATTGGTCCGTAAATTATTTTTTATTTGGTTAATTTAAAGGAAATTATTTTTATTTTATTATTGTATATTAAGAATTGAACCTCATGCAAATTAGGTTAAGTGCCAGGAGTAGCTACTGTAGCTAAACTTCGCCTATTTTGCATGGATATGCTAATAAAGACGATTTATTATTATTATTATTATTATTATTATTATTATTATTATTATTATTATTATTATTATTATTATTATTATTATTATTATTATTATTATTATTATTATTATTATTATTATTATTATTATTATTATTATTATTATTATTATTATTATTATTATTATTATTATTATTATTATTATTATTATTATTATTATTATTATTATTATTATTATTATTATTATTATTATTATTATTATTATTATTATTATTATTATTATTATTATTATTATTATTATTATTATTATTATTATGATTATGGTTTTTAAATTGTATAAGGTTTTTATTTTTAAATATCTATATTAAGATGTTATAAATGTAAAGTTATCTTATCTTATAAAACCTTTTTTGTTTTTTGTAATATTACATATTAAATGCGCGAGGCCATAAACTTGCCACTTTCGTAAAATTATTGTTTGCTTATCTAAAGGTAAATATCTATGTAGGAAGGTAAATGATATTTCTATTGAAAGAGAAAGAAATAATGTAAGAAAGCGACAGACAAAAAAAATATATGGATATCCACTAGTATATTAAAATACGGGAGAAACATTAATATAACTTACCGCCGAGCGATTTCTGTACGAAAATATCTCCAACCTCTCTTCCAGCAAAAAAATAAAAATTTGACACTGAAGACATCGCTAAAAGTGGCGCGGCCAACACGCACTTCATTCTCCTCAAATCATTGTCTCCCAAGTCTTTAATAAATGCGATTTTTTTCAGCATATTTTCGTACGCTGCGTTTGCTAGAATCTCCAGGGTGACGCCCAACAAATTGAGCGACGCCCATATTAAAATGTAGTCTTCGATTCCGTGCCAAATGTATACGAAAAAGAAACACAGAACGGACGATAGGAACTTGTTTGCTCCAAGGTTTTGGGACGGTATGAATATACATCTAAAAAAATAACATAAAATTTAAAATTCGCCAAATATAATTTTTTGAAATAAAAAATAATTAATGTACTAGTTACTTGCTGAATGCCGGTAGGTAAGTAAATAGCTTAGTAGGCTTATTTACTTCCTGTCTTCGCTCCAGGTATGTACAAGTACTTTTACATGTACTTTCCGATTCTATTTAATAAAATAGACAGGATTTAGCTTTTAAGGTAAAAATTGCTCAATTAATTGACTATGTCAAAGAATATACAGGGTGTCCGGAAAAAGGAGGTCAATCTGTTAAGCATACAATAATAATAAGAATAAGTTTAAATTTAAAATTTTATTCGAAAAAAATTGTATACAATACTTTAATTTTACCACATTTTCTTTATTGTTCTACAATTTTGTTTATGGCGGATGAAGGTGTAATAAATAGATTACAAATTTTACAAAATAAAGCAATGCGAATTTTACTTAATATGGATAGATATACAAAAATTAATGTGATGTTAAAAAAATTAGAATGGTTAAATGTAAAAAATTTAGTATTGTTTTTTGTTCTAATATTTATTTTTAAAATTCAAAATGATTTGTTACCGCCACATTTAAAGCAATTGACTGTTCTAAATAGTGATCAACATAATTATTTAACACGAAATAACAATAATTTTTTTCTTAATAATTTTTCAAAAAATATTGCATATAAATCAGTTTTTCATAAGGGTCTTATTGAATTTAATAAATTAAACAAGTCAATTAAAAATCAAAAAAGTTTAAAATCTTTTAAAAAAAGTTTAAAATCTTTCTTATTAACTCAACGGGACAAATAAAGTTTCAAAAGGTCATTTAATTCAAAAAATAAATAAAAAAAAAGGTTATAAACTTGTTAAAATGTATCATGTAGCTACGTGCTAAATAAATCTTTTTACTACTACTACTACTACATTTATGAAGCAAAAACAATATGACTTTTATAACGCCATTTTTCATTTTTGACCCTCATGTTCGATATACAGGGTGTCAAAGTTTAAAATTAAAAATTGATTTTTTAAAAATAAATCGAGTATTTAATAATACATACAGTGTGACTAGTAGAGTCCGCATCATATGTTTTTTTTTTAAATTAACCCTATTCGAAATTTGACTTTGGCATCAAGTTCTGCTTCGATCGAGATGAAAATTAAGCAAAAAAAAATAGTAGTCACGTGATTCACATTATCTCAAATTTTAATTTTTTCCAAAAAATAATTCAACAGTTCTGAAAGTATCAAAAAAAGTTATGAGAAAAAGTTTTTTTAAATGCAGTTTCTAGACAAATGCAAAATTTTAGCTCCATAAGATAATTTTGATTTTTTACCCCTATTTTGTAAATTGCACCACTTTTGCACAATAAGAGTCAACGCAACCTACATAAAACTTCTTAGTTTTGACAATGCTTTATTTCAGATACATTTTCTTTAAAGTAGCGCCACATTAAATGTGTGTTTTTCTACAAAATCCAAGTAAGGGTATTAAAATTTGGTCGCATGTGATGCAAAGTTTATTTGTTTTATTTTGACCCTGTATAAGGTAACTTCATAAAATAAGTATTTTTAAAAACGTAGTTTGTGTCCGAAAGTAATACACCATAATATTAAATCAAAAAAGAACACAGTGTCCTCAGTAAAGTGTTTTTAAGTGGAAAATAAATTTTATTTTAACAACGTAAATTTTATCTATTTTCAACGATTTAATTTAAAACCCCTATATTATAATTTATTATTAAGCCATGTCATAAAAACGTTAACGTGTATTACTTTCAGACACAAACTACGTTTTCAAAAATACTTATTTTATGAAGTTACCTTATACAGGGACAAAAACAAATAAACTTTGCATCACATGCGACCAAATCTTAATAGCCCAATTTTGATTTTGTAGAAAAACACACATTTAATATGGCGCTACTTTAAAGAAAATGTATCTGAAATAAAGCATTGTCAAAACTGAGAAGTTTTATGTAGGTTGCATTGAATTTTATTTTGCAAAAGTGGAGCAATTTAGAAAATATAGGTAAAAAAATCAAAATTATCTTATGCAGCTGAAATTTTGCATGTGGGCTAGAAACTGCATTTAAAAGAAAACTTTTTATAATAACTTTTTTCGATATTTTCAGAAACAACCCCACTTTTGAATAATTTTTTGGAAAAAAGTTTGACAGATAATGCGAATCACGTGACTACTATTTTTTTGCTTAATTTTCATCTCGATCGAAGCAGAACTTGATGCCAAAGTCAAATTTTGAATAAAGCTATTAATTAAAAAAATCCCATAATATGATGCCGACTTTACTGGTGACACTGTATATCGAACATGGGGGTCAAAAATAAAAAATGGCATTATAAAAGTCGTATTATCTTTGCTTAGGGAATATATGGTTAACGGATTGAGCTCCTTTTTCCTGACACCCTGTATAGTAGTGTATAGCTACGCGTAGCTATATATTCTGTGACTGTATTGATACTTACGCTTTTAAAAACGTATATAATCCAGGATCAAAATATTTCCACATGTCCGAATACAAGTGTACTCTTCCTATACATCTGGGTAAAAGTGGAACGGGAATTTTTTCAAACGATGCCAAACTTGTACTCAGACCGTACAAAACCACATATTTTATATGGAAAAACTGTCCCATCAAATAACCGTAGCCGCAAAGGGTGCAAAGATCTAATTTCTGTACCAGCTACAAATTAAAAAATTTAAGAGTTATTTTACCATTTTTTTTTCTAAATAAAGTCTGTTCAATGAGAGCTGACCGTTAAGTCACGACTATAGTGCTTATCTTTCTAACATTCGTGAACTAGGTGAGATAGTAAATTTGCGTCAATAATGAATGTCGTATAATTTTACCAGTCAAAAAGTTTGATTGTCATTTTTGACAGTAAAATTTTTTTTCAACATTATTTTTAAAATGTCACGATATTGTGAATAGTGATGTGAGAGGAGAATATTCTCGAGAGAATATTCTCGAGAACGGAAATATTCTCGAGAATATTCTCTGTAAGAAAATTCTCCCGAGAATATTCTCTAGAGAAGTTTTTCTGCATAATTTACACCGCCTCGATTTACACTGAAAAAGTTTGCAATGATTTTTAAAATTTTAAGTTTCCCTAACCTTTTCTATAACTCTGGCAACAGTGTTTTACGTCTGGCAACAGTGATTCAGGGAAATCCCCTAGAAGCGCGAACGTATACTCGTATGTTTTTATTAGTTAAATGTGATCTTTCTTTATTTGACTGTTTTTTTGTTTAGTTTTTAGTTATTCTTGGGAAGGTATGTTTTTTTTTTTAAATAAAAATTTTATTTCTTTACGTTTTGTTTGATTAACGCCGTTTGACATTTGCCGAAAATAAGCAGAATAGGTAATTTTTAATTTCTTTTTATTGCTATTTGTAGCGATTTTCTTACCATTCTCAGAAAATTCTCTAACTTAAAAATATTCTCGAGAATATTCTCCAAAAGATTATTACCGAGAATTTTACATCACTCATTGTGAAAAAGAACAAGCATTAATTTTAAACTTATTTGATTATTTTTAAAGAGCAAGTGATGCCAGAAAGACTATTTTATCCTTTAACGCAGTTTACGGGTAAGTGGATATATTAAAGCAGGAACTGTGAACACATAAAAAATATATTTTGAAGAAATAGCAGTCCATACTTAAAGTGGAGTTGAAAGTATGAAAAGGAAAGAAAAACACAAAGTCTTCCTCCACAAAATTTAATAGAATAAAAAATTTTAAGTTTAAAGGTCTGTACATGTTTCGAACGTAGAAACGTTTATCATCAGGAGACAGAAAAATTTATTTTATGCTGATGGTGTTAGCAAAAGAGAAAATTGGAACTATAATTTTTTAAATCCATAAAAGCTCCATTATGGTTCTAATTTTCTCTTTTGCTAACACCATCAGCATAAAATAAATTTTTCTGTCTCCTGATGATGAACGTTTCTACGTTCGAAACATGTAGAGACCTTTAAATTTAAAATTTTTTATTCTATTAAATTTTGTGGAGGAAGACTGCGTTTTTCTTTCCTTTTCATAAAAAATATATGTTAATAAATAATGTTTTTATAAATACCTATCTGTTTTAGAGAGTTTCTGATGCTTTGGGACTTTTGTGTTAAAAAATTCAACGAATTAAGGCAAAGGAGATAGAGAAGGATGTAGATTTTAATCCCGTGGTCGACAACTTTACGAAATTCATGAATATACCATTCGCTCAATACAACTAAACCTTCAAATCATTGATAGTGTTGAAATATTATCTGGTTCATTAGCGAACTGTTTAAAAAAAATCGTATTTTTAAGAGAATTTAAGAATAACGACAACTCTAAATTTCCCTTAAAACTTGTTTGTCTGGATGAAACCTGGATATACAGTAAAGGGGATTTTAGGCGAAGTTGGTAAGATAATACTATTCATACAGTTAAAAAAAAATCGTCAGAGGGTGTACCGTATATTATTCTACATGCCGGTTCAGAAAATGGATTTGTGAATAATGCAGGTTTGGCCTGAAATCTGGCGATTATCATGATTCGATAAATAGTGAAAACTTTGAAAAATAGTTTGAAGAAAAATTGTTACCAAACTTGGAAGAACCGTCGGTTATTATCATGGATCACCTATCATTCTGGGCTAATTGAAAAAAATCCAAATACAAGTTGGTCAAAAAGATTACTTATTGCATGGTTAGAACAAAGACAAATTCTGGTTTTACCATTTGCAATGAAGGATCACATCCGGATAGTAGTAAAGCAGCATGTCTGGAAAGCGCTATTAATTTAATTTTTTAATCATTTTAATAGGTTGGACAAACTAGCATTGCAACATGGACATTGAGTTTTACGACTTCCTCCATATCATTGCTACTTTTTTAATCCTATTGAAATGGTTTGGTCGGAATGTAAGCGCTATTATGATACAAAAATAAGTTCCATGCATCTTGTAACAAATGATGTAGTTTTGGATCTGTGGAACGAAGCCATAGAAAATGGAACAGTGGAAAAATTATGTAACACACACTAATAAAATTATAAATGATGTTTGGGAACGGGAAAGGTTTATCGATGCTTCAGAAACTCTTCCCCTTATTTTTAACTTGGATAAATCTGATGATGATGATCCTTGCGGAGATGATTTATTTTAATTATCAAAAAACAGTATTTTGTTGGTGTTGTTTTATTATATTTTCTTTTTTATGATTTTATAAATAAGATGAAAATATTTGAAAGTAAATTTTATAGATCGATGCACTAGACAAAAAAAATATATGATTTAATTTAAAATTTTATAAATGAGTTTTATTTATTTTTCAGTAAATTTAAATGAATTAAAAGTTTTAGTGATTTTAAAAAACAAAATGTTTCATCTCATGATACCTTTTACCCTAAATAAACTACTTATTTCTGACTTCATTAACAGTATAAAAATAATAATAATTAGAAACGCGCTTGTATTTTACCGTGCAAGCAAAAATTATTTGCATCAAAGAGGGCCTTGCATCTAAGGACGTAATGCTTAGCCGTAGAGCTTAATACCTGTTGAGTGTCTACTAGTAACTACCTGAATTAACAATCAATCAGTTATTCCGTCATCTTTGACAGTCTGTACAAGTAATTTGATTCATCACTAATTTTTCCAATTTCTTGAACAATTCACACAATGGGCTTTACGGAATAGCACAAAACATTCATGGTTGAAGCGTATTTTCGAAACGGGGTTAGAGTAAATGGTGAGTGGCAATACAATCCGGGTTTGTGCATGGACGATTTTCACGAACATTTTCCTAACGTTGCTTTCATTGCTGAGGATTTTTATCATTACCTGAAAACAACCGTGGTTGTGTTTAGGGAAACAGGTTCTATACAACACAAAAAAGGAGCAAGAAGACCATCTGTAAGAACAGAAGAACTTGTTGCAAACGTTCGTGAAAAAATGCAAAATACGCCAACAAATTGTATAAGACGCCTGTCCCAAAAAGTGGGAAGATCTTATGGAACATGCAGGACTATTCTTAAGAAGCAGCTAAATTTATTTCCTTATAAAGTGCAAATATTCCAAGAAATACAAGCCGCAGATTTTGAAAGACGCAGGAATTACTCTCAATGGTTTACCCAAAATTTATTGGAAATAAATGATTTATTAGACCTGACATTTTTTTCGGATGACGCCTGGTTCCACCTCTCCGGTTATGTGAATTCTCAGAATACATAATATTATTATATATGTATTTATTGTTATTTTTCTTTCTGTATATTCTTACTTTGTTAATTTTGTTAACAACAAAAATAAATTTGTATTTGTCTACTTATTTTATTAGGTACTCATAAGTTTGGCATATCATGTCGTAATATGAAGTTGACAAAATTTTAACCTAGATTTGGTTAGATATATCGTCCCCATATCATTGTGATCTAAACCAAGCCACACGTTTTTTAATCCAAGCCCTCTTTGATGCAAATAATTTTTGCCCGGCCGCACGGTACTTGTTCACATGCATCCGTGTTTATGTAGGTCAACCCTAAGAAAAGTCATAACCTTAACCACCGGTAAGTCGAACTGACTGAATTAATTTACGACGTACCGCAAAAATGGAGAATATGACGTAACGGTCAGCGGCCATTGAACAGATTTTACAATATTTTTTATTTGAGCTAAAAGACATCGTTGAGTGGAATACCCTGTATAATTTACCTGTATCTGAAATGAGGTCGCATTAACGTATACAAAATGTAAGCAAAAACTAGAGAACACAAACCAAAATACACATCTAAAAATGTTCCATCCAAGTCTCTTTGTTCGTAAATTCAAATTTTCAAAAACTCTTGTGGTCCCGTAGCATTCTTTAAAATCTTCATAAGGAATAAAAGGTCCGGTGAATAATGTTGGAAAGTAGAAACAGTAAGAGAGAAAACCTAGAAAGTAGAAAAGTACGTATTTCAGATAATGTTACATATAATTTACAATTATTATATACAGTGTCACCAGTAAAGTCCGCGTGCTTGGTCTGAGGTCCGCATCATATGGGATTTTTTCTTATTAATAGCTTTATTCAAAATTTGACTTTGGCATCAAGTTCTGCTTTGATCAAATTGAAAATTAAGCAAAAAAAAAATAGTAGTCACGCGATTCGCATTATCTGTCAAATTTTAATTTTTTCCAAAAAATAATTCAAAGGTCTGAAAATATCGAAAAAAGTTATTGGAAAAAGTTTTTTAAAATGCATTTTCTAGCCCACATGCAAAATTTCAGCTGCATAAGATAATTTTGATTTTTTACCTATATTTTGTAAATTGCACCACTTTTGCAAAATAAGACTCAACGCAACCTACATAAAACTTCTTAGTTTTGACAACGCTTTATTTCAGATGCATTTCCTTTAAGGTAGCGCCATATTAAATGTGTGTTTTTTTACAAAATCATAATTAGGCTATTAAAATTTGGTCGCATGTGATGCAAAGTTTATTTGTTTTTGACCCTGTATAAGGTAACGTCATAAAATAAGTATTTTTGAAAACGTAGTTTGTGTCTGAAAGTAATACACGTTAACGTTATTATGACATAGCTTAATAATAAATTATAATATAGGGGTTTTAAATTAAATCGTTGAAAATAGATAAACTTTACGTTGTTAAACTAAAATTTATTTTCCACTTAAAAAACAGTTTACTGAAGACACTGTGTTCTTTTTTGTCTTAATATTAAGGTGTATTACTTTCAGACACAAACTACGTTTTCAAAAATACTTATTTTATGAAGTTACCTTATACAGGGTCAAAAACAAATAAACTTTGCATCACATGCGACTAAATTTTAATTTAATAGCCCAATTTTGATTTTGTAGAAAAACACACATTTAATATGGCGCTACTTTAAAGAAAGTGTATCTGAAATAAAGCGTTGTCAAAACTAAGAAGTTTTATGTAGGTTGCGTTGAGTCTTATTTTGCAAAAGTGGTGCAATTTACAAAATATAGGTAAAAAATCAAAACTATCTTATGCAGCTAAAATTTAACATGTGGGCTAGAAAATGCATTTTAAAAAACTTTTTCCAATAACTTTTTTCGATATTTTCAGAAATACCTTTGAATTATTTTTTGGAAAAAATTAAAATTTGACAGATAATGCGAATCACGTGACTACTATTTTTTTTGCTTAATTTTCATCTCGATCGAAGCAGAACTTAATGCCAAAGTCAAATTTTGAATAAAGCTATTAATAAAAAAAAATCCCATATGATGCGGACTTTACTGGTGACACTGTATATAAAATGAAACGACGTCATAAAAGAAAATCCTAAAATTACATATTCAAAAAATCATCCATATTATAGGGCTCTAATTCCACCAAAGTTTGTCTATTTGATTGATATCTATAATTATATTGATTTCATTTGATCAAGCACATATAATTGGGTGATTTTTCAGTAAAGGTTAGCTTGTGTATGAGATAATTGATATCTAACGTTCTTGTGTCGTGTTGATGAGTAAGTGGAGCTTGAAAACAGTTTTTATTATATTGAAGACTCATAAAAATGTACAATGCATATACTGTCAATATCAAATCAATTAACTTTCAAAATGTCTTTATTCCAAACTAACTTTTACAGTTCATTACATTCAAAGTGACAACATAATATAGAAAATAATAACCATAAAAAAAAATAATAAAAAAAATGGAAGTGAATCCAATTTAATTCATAATAAAATAAAACTCGTTTTTCCCCAGAATGGAAAAAAACGATTATTTCGGATCATGCCTAAGGCTTGACCCCCTAACGAGATTACACTACGTTTTTCGTGGGTGCAAACATTCAATTTCTTGATAATTAACCTCATTCCACGTCCTTGTCGCTCACATTGGCAACGTGGCGTCTCTCGGAGGTGGCCGATCGCCAGGCCGTTATGCGTTGCCAGGGAGCGTGATTTAGTACCTTATCATTAGGAACATTGTCGTCAAGGACTCAATGGGGGGGTCAAGCCTTAGGCATGATCCGAAATAATCGTTTTTTTCCATTCTGGGGAAAAACGAGTTTTATTTCGGTTCAGTGCCGTCGGCTTGACCCCCTAATGAGATGTGTTTGGTTTCTGACGACGTGGAATGCGTACTGTGAGCTGATATTAGAATTTAAAGGTTTATTTGGGATGATTAGACGAGGCCAGGTATATAATGAATATTTTATAGTATTTGTTTTTATTGATAAACAGCGAATGGAACACAAAGTTTAACTAAATACTTAACATTTAGATGAACGAAACTCTAATCTAAAAATAGGGTTGTAGTATGATTATGTATATAAAGATACGAATATTTCATGAAAATACTTTGTTAACGTAACTTGTAAATTAAGGTATAGCCACAAAAATGTTATTAACTATTTCTGATTGTGTAGTTGAAGAATCAGTTTTGTCTATCTTCTTGTAATAATACTTGAAGAAGTTTTGGCTACCCCGCCAATTTCCATTTTCTAGAATGGTGTCCAGAGAAATATTGTTATTCCACCTGGCGGATGCCACTGCTGATCGAATACTTCCAGGAGAGAATGAAATTCCAGCATCCTTGAAAGCAGTTTTAATCCATCCTGCTATAATACCCCTAGAAGCGGATATTATTTTTCCTCTGGAGGTAATGAATAGGTTGTTTAGATTTGGCACGGTTTTCCTTCTGTCCTGGGACACTGAAATTAGTTGATTTATCCAGAAAACAGGATCCAGGTCTGTATCTGAAGCTTTAAGTAGTTTCCAGCCGGATTGGCGGTGTCCATTTCCATCTGTTTTTGACCCATATTCTGGCCAAAAAGTGATAGAGTTGTTATCACTTTCTATAGAGTTTATGTCAATACTTAGTAGAGTGAGATCGTGAATCCTACGTCCCGAGGCTAAGAGGAGAATCAATGCTACCCGCCTGGAAACTTGAAACATGCTGTTCTTATTAATATTTTCATTTTTCATCCAGTTTATTAGGGTACTTATGTTCCATATCAGTTTCTTTTTTGGTTGGGGTCTTGAGATTTCCATTGCCTTAATTAAATGTCTTATCAAGGGATTTCTAACGGTTGTTTCACTTTCCAGAGGGTTTGAGAAAGTTATGACCACTGATTTGTGTAACTTTATAGTTGAGGGTGCTAAATGCTTTTTTCTGTAAAGAAAAGCTAGGTATTGAGCTATCTGTTCAGGTGATGGGTTATTAGGAGAAATATTCATTTGGGATGTCCAAGATAACCACTCCTTCCAGGGTGCCGAATAGGTTTTCAGAGTAGAAGTTCTCCAGGAGTTTTGCAGTAGGTTGACATCTTCCCAATTCCAATTTTCCACTAGCCTAGACCACCCCGTATTTTCCAAGCCTCCAAATTTAGCAGGTGTGCCTTTGGAAGCGGACGTAAGGTTGTCATATCCACTAGATGTTGCTGTAAGTTTTGGATGGGAATCGGAGCGGCCGTTGCTCGAGCCATTAGATCTGCTCGCCAAAAAACGCGTTCCCATTTCGGAGCAATCAGAATGTATATTCCCTTGGCTCGATTTAAGTGACTTAAGACTTGTGGAATCAGGCAAGGGGGAGGGAATATCCATGCCAACCGGAATGACCATCTTTGACTGAATGCATTTATGTATAACGCCGCTGTATCTGTGCTGTCCCTGGTCACATAAATTGGTACCACCTTTGATAGCTTGGAGGCAAATAGGTCTACTTGTGGAGTGCCCCAAACTTTGAATATTTTCCTCGTTGCTATTTTGGACAGATGCCAGTCGGGTGTAATTTTCTGGCGAGACAGGTTGTCTGCAACCGAGTTGTAGTTGCTGGGAATGTAATGTGCAGTTAATGATATCCCCAATTGGTTCGCAAGGGTTAGCAGTCGGTTCGTTAGGTCTAACAGGGGACGAGATTTCGTGCCCCCCTGGTTGCGAATGTATGATATTACTGTTCGGTTGTCCGATTGAAGTAGCACCGCTTTTTCCTTCAAACGGTTTCTTTGTAGACGAATTGTTTGGTAAACAGCAAATAATTCTTTTCGGTTGATGTGCCAGCGTTTTTGATGACGTTTCCAGGTTCCTTTGAGGTGCACGTTTCCTATTTGCGCCCCCCACCCTTTGTCTGACGCATCCGTTGTTATAAAATTCGATGGGCTCTTGTGGAACAAGGGAGCCATCCTGTTTAAGTGGGTTATCCACCAGCGGCATTCCTTGAGCGCGGCCTCTGGTATTGGAAAAACTTTTCTGGGTTTTGATTCTGGAAGAAGTAAACTCGCTCGCTGTAGGTTCCTGCTCCGGAGTCTTCCCAGGGGGATTGCCATGGTAGCGAAATTGAGTTTCCCTAATAATCTTTTTGCGCTGGCCCAACTCCAGTGGAGAGTTTTTAGTATTTTGGAGATTTCCTGGCTTATAGATGTCTTCTTTTCCGAAGGAAGGGATATGCTGCAGCGGTCTGTGTCCCATATTAGCCCCAAAAATTCGATTTCCCTTCGGGGACGGGTCGACGATTTTTCTTCGTTTAGTACCCATCCTAACTTGGTAAACATTGTTTTCGCTGTTCGAGTGTGTTGGATGAGGGTCTGAGAGTTCTGGTTTGCTATGAGAAAATCGTCGAGGTAAACTATTATCCGTATACCCATGTCTCGTAGCCTGTTTGCTAACCAGTTTGTTATTTTGGCGAATGTTATGGGTGCCGTTGACAGGCCAAACGGCATGCATGTCATCTGATAGAATTTGTTTTCGAAAGCCATAGAGAGGAATCTTCGGTGTTGGGGACTTACGGGAATATGGAAATATGCTTGATGAATGTCGATCTTTGCCATAAAATCTCCTTTTTGTAAGAAGTCGGGGACTTTTAGATGACTGATGAGACGAAATTTCTTTGGAGACAGGTATTGGTTTAGACCCTTCAGGTTGAAGATTGGTCTCAGTTTTCCATTTCGTTTTTTCCTGGGGAACATTTTTGACAAGAACCCTGATGGATGGATGGAGGGTTCCAATATCTTTTGGTCCAGCATTCTGAATATTTCGTCTCTCATTCCAGGTGTTTGAAGAAAGGGTGTGTGTTTTGTCGATAAACGTATTATCGGTGGCTTTTTTACAAAAGGCAGTTTGTATCCTTTTATTATGTTCATGATGTATTTCGGGGTACCGATCTCTTTCCAGGACTGAAGGTATTTGAGCAAGCGTCCCCCCCGAAATGTTTTTGACGATGTATTGTCATTTACTCGGTCGATTCCCGGAGCTCCTTTTTTTGTAAGGTTTGTGAACTCCTGAAGTGCTGCTAAGTTTTTTATGACTTCCATTGGGGGTTCTCCAGGACTCTCTCGGCGTTGATGTTTTGGCCCTAAACTGTGGTCTTCTAGCGCCGGGGTTTGCTCTAACTGTCGTTTCCGGTTTGTATATTTTAGAAGTTGAAGGTCCGTTAAAGGAGCGAAAGCACCGCCCATGTTGTTGGTAGAATTCACCAAAAAGTTGTTCATCAAACAGAGAAGTTTCCGATGGGGGGATATTCTCAAGTAATGAGGCCACATATTCATTTTTTGGTTTGAATTTCTTCCTTCTTTGGTCGATTACTTCTGCCCGACGTCCGCATACGTACTGGATGAGATCGTCTGAGGTCTGTCTAAAATTTCCCTCTTTTACCAAATTGGTGAGAATATCAGATTTTGCGGCTGGATGTTTTTTAATTATTTCGCTTATCGCGTTAGAGAACGCCTCCCTTTGGAGTAGCATTCCGTGAAGGATAGTACCCAAGCAAGAATCCGTTTTTGTAAGTTGGTCTTGATGCGGATTTGAGTAAAGCTTTGATGGCAGTTGAGGATTAACTTTTAGTGCACTGAATACCGGGGATGCATGTAATTTTTTATGGACCTCTGAATATCTGATTTTGTTAAAGGAGGTGGTACCTAGCCTTTGACATTCCCTACCAAGTTGCAGAATAGTAGGTTTTGGAGCAGGAACCGACGGTTCTTGTTCCTTCGTAATCGGACGAAAATCTATTTCCATGTTTTCTTCCTCCATTTCTGGTAAGAGATTGGGGGGAACCCAAGACCCTTCTTCTTCTTCTAACTCGTCTTCCCAGGGTCCTTCGGCTTCTTCATCATCGGTGTGATATTCTGAATTCACATTCACATTTTCTCGGTCATTCAGCTTTTCCAGGATGGTTGATATCATACTCTCTACGCGATCTAAGCGATTTTCTGTTTCCTTTGAATTATTCCTAGTTTCTCTTTCTGTTGAGTTTTTCCTGGATCTGCTTGTGTTACCTTCACTTTCTGATGCTTCGTTACCCAAGGTTTTGTTGGCTTCTTTTCTAGATAGCAATAACGGTTTTAGCTTGCGGATGGATGCAAGGATAAGCTCGTTTTGGGCCGCTGTTCCCCTTATTTTATTGGCTACAGAAGAGGGTCCAACGATTAACCCTACACAGAAGGGCCAGTCGAGCATCTTAAGTTTCATCTCCTTGAAGGATTTCTCTGATATATAAGTAGTTTTAGGATTGAAGGCTAGAGCCATTCCAATTGTGGGTATGGCAAATCTAATCCTATTTAAAATCTGTGGGTTATGATCTTCTCCCAAAATTTCGTCTTTTTTTAATGGGCACGCCTTCCATTCTTCCCAACCTGTTGGCAAGTGTTTAATGGTCTCCTCTTTTATTCTGATAAGAATGGCCTCATCTCTTAGATTATCTGCTTCAAGTGATGACAACTCTAACAGATTTGTTAGGTTTCTACTTGTCGCCATCTGCAACAGAAAATTTTTACCTCAAAATCTTAAGAAACTGTGATGAATGTATAACATATAAATTTTGGTCGCCGGCCGAAAAGTTCGGGCCGTCGTCCGTCGTTCAAAAATAAATTGGGACGATGTTCGTCCGCGAAAATTGGGTCGTCGTCCGCAAAAATTGGGCCGTCGTCCGAGAAAATCGGGCCCTCGTCCAAAAAAACTGGGCCGCCGTCCGAAAGATTCGGGCCGACGTTCTGGTAGACGTCCGAGCAGTTCGGGCCGTCGTCCGAGAAGTTTCGGCTGTCCTCGTTAAGATAGGACCTTGTCAGAAATGCGGTTAATTTGCCATCGTCCGAAGTATTCGGGCCGATGTGACGAAATATAAACTCAAGATTAAAAATATTTCTTATAATAAGGAAGTTATTTCCTCCAAAAACACCTCTTAAAATCGTTGCAGTTTCCAAGCTGTATTTAAGATAAATAATTACAATCTTGTACTTACTATTTCGAATCCCTTAGTCCTTATCACATTCACAGAAAACCTTTATCAATCTTATTTTTAGAAATACGCACTAACTTGTTCAGCCGTTTAACATGTTCACACCACGGAAAAACAAAGCGTACTGAATCACGCTCCCTGGCAACGCATAACGGCCTGGCGATCGGCCACCTCCGAGAGACGCCACGTTGCCAATGTGAGCGACAAGGACGTGGAATGAGGTTAATTATCAAGAAATTGAATGTTTGCACCCACGAAAAACGTAGTGTAATCTCGTTAGGGGGTCAAGCCGACGGCACTGAACCGAAATAAATTTATTCTGTCATATAAAAGCGATTTTTTTCCGAAATTACTTTTTACTGGTATAGTTTGATAATTTATACGTCTGGTGTTATGATAATGTAATGTCTTATTCTCCTGAAGTGTTATGTTTGATTTTTTTTTCTTTTAAAATAATAGAGTGAATTAGAATACCTACAAATTTTTAATTTAAAAATATTTTGAACGTGTAAATACCCTTTTGGTTATATAGATTAACAGTTGGTTCTAAATGTGGTAATTTGTGTATACATTTAATAACTGTATTTTGCAAATTTTGTAATGGTAGTAAGTTTGATAAACAAGCAGATCCCCATGCAGAAGCCAAGAAAGAAGTATTTTTAAATCATTATTAATATCAAAATACATTTCTGCAAGTTTCAGCAAAATAAATAATTGTTGTATCATCTCCAAATAGGTTTATATTGCCATTAAGGTTCAATTTGGAAACGGAATTAATGTAAATTAAGAATATAACGGACCTAATCCTAATACCATGCACTGTCCAGTGCTATACCTATATACTGTTCTGTAATGTTCCTGAGTTATGGGATTTTCCATTTGTCACAATACAAACTTTTTGTTTTTGATTATTAAGATATCCTGTAATCCACTTATAAGCATTCCCTCTTATCCCATACATTTCAAGCTTCTGAGACAATATATCTCTATCCAAGCAGTCATATTATGCTTTAGATGAATCCAAAAATATCCCACAGCTACATTACCATCTTCAAGGTGTTTCAAAATGGTATGTGAATAAATTGAAAAATTGCAGTTTGGATGGATCGTCCCTTTAAATATCCGTGATGACTAGGTAGGTAATAGAGTACACGTTTTTATGACATATTCTTTGTTTACCTATTCTATCGAACTTATAACTTACCCAGGAAACTTGTTTTTGAGGTATGATTTAAATAATAACTGGTACACTTCAAATTCAACCAGCAAAGCAGCAATATACACATATAAGACTCAAAGTGGTTTATTCCCAGCACATTCAAAAATTGCGCATTCTCGTTTATTTCCTTGTACATGGCAATTAGAGCGAGAGATACCAAGTTGCACATCCAAATCAGCACTTTACTCTTGAAGGTACTAGCTATATAAAAAAATATTGGTTGCAAGACTATTATCATCAATACTTTGTAGCCCATTTGGTAAGTGAGGTAGAATATGGGGAAAAGTATTTGAAAATATTGTAGGTGCTAAAAATACAAAAAGACATCAGTAAAAACAGTACCTCTACCTTTTAACTACTGATAAATTTTTATGTTCTTTAAGCTTTATAAGTAAGCACTTGTGTTAATCTTTATGTAGGTGTATAGGTACGATGAATTCTTGAAAAAAATACCTGTTAAATTTTTACTTAAAGAAATTTCTTACCTTAGATTCTAATTTAAAATATATTATCCTCTCTGAAAGGACTAGATAACAAATTGTAACGGGATAAACAGTTCTTAAAAAATATATTATTGTCTCCCATTCAAAATCAGCCTTGTCTCTCTTGTGAAAGTTGGTAATTGACCAACCTGGTGTAAAATCATCAAAGGTGTCATGAAAATGCTGAAAATCTAGGAAGAAAAAATATGTAGGGAATAAGAAAAAGTGAAAACAGGCTTCGTAAACATTTCATTATTATTTTCTGTTAAAAATAGAAGGTAACAAAAATTGGAGATTCTTAGGTACTTACATGTTTGGCTTACCACAGTAAAATGATAAATGGCATAGAGTACTGCGGAAATCCACACTACCAGATAAACTTTGGTCTCTGCATAACAAAACTTGTTTTGGGGAACCATTTTTTCAACTAATCAATGCTACTTTATATAGCCTATGTGGTGTAGTGAGTGAGGTAGAGTCACGAACTTCGAACCGACGTCCATGAGTAGAAGAATATACAATACAATGGGTATCAACGAATACTTACTTACACTTACACCACATGGGGATAAGCTCGGAAAAGTTTAAATAGACACAAAACAATAACATACCTCTTGTTTTGTGTTGAGATGGAAGACCGGTAGCAGGAAGGAGGAAGGGGGAAGGCGGACGCTGTCAATCAGCTGATGCATCGTTGTCAGATAAATTTTCTTGGAGAATTATCACTAACTTAATTTATTTAAGTTCGTGAGAATTACAAACCTCTGCACGTAAAGTAAGATCTTTTAAAATGAAAAATATTTTTACCAATTGGAAACGAAAAATTGCGAGGGTAAATCGTTGAAGAATAGATAAAAGCAAAATCGATTCGAAACAAAAACCAGTGGAATACTATTATCTACACCTTTTGGCAACGTCCGTGTGACATCAGCTGTTTTTGACTTGACATTTGCTTGACCTCATAACCTCAATCTGTTTTTATGTTTGTTTAATAATTTTATTTTGTGCAAAAAAAAGATTTTCCAGTGATTTCGATTAAATAATGATTGAAGTTACCGCCAAACTAATCAGGGGACATGTATTTTTGTCTGGGGAAGTTGTAGAGTGTATAATATCCTTTAGTCATCTTGTCTTACCATCACATAAGGTAAAATGTTTAAGTTACACATAAAAATTCGTCTTAAAAGTGATAAAATACATTTTCCTTTTATATATCTAAGTTGATATGAGCGATTATTTGCGTATTCTATTATTTTGTCACACTTTATACTACATGTTTTATATTTTTAGGTTTCTCAAAGTCACACAGATGTATTCGAAAGCCTGGCCTGGGCCTCTGCGCAGATACACTGCCAATGTTTCACAGACGCAAAAATACCGAAGTTTAAAGAAATAGAAAAGACCAGTCATCTTGCCCTGGCAGATACGGCCTTGGGAACTGTAGCAGGGGACAATGCTAAAGTTGAGTTTGTAACGAAGCCTAAAATTTTGTTCTGTGATCTAAGGTTATCACCAGGGCAAACTAAACATTGTATGTAAAAAGTAAACAAGGAACAGTATATACGATTAACGCATTTCTTTTCAGTTATCTATAGAGAAAAAATACCAACAGACTCACCCCCTTCCTACCGAGGACAACTGGTGAAATACTCTTACAAAATTACCGTCGGGACCCAAAGAGTTAACAGCCCAGTGAAGCTCATGAGGGTGCCGATACGGGTGCTGCCACTGGCTGAGGCGGTCCTCAACGAGGCTGGGGCTTTTTGCAATGAAACTACTGAAGAGTTAACTCCTACCAATCCTTTTTTGGAGATTAGACAAAAGGAGAAGCCTATTGATTTGGCACTGGAGAGTTTGCAGGTAATATAATGGTACAGGGAAAAGGGGGAATGTTCATTCTTCACCAAAATCTGAAGTAACATATACTAAGAAAATTGAACTTAAAACTGATTTAATAATTTCTAAAATGCATGATTCTTTTATTTGGTAAAACCTACTTATATGATTTTTGACAACAGATGGACATTCCGTCTGTGGTACCCTATGTTTACTTAACACACAATTTTTTAGAACATAACAGCAAGGAGGAATCCAAATTTCTACATGATTTCGAATATGTGGGGCAAAGTGGCAAGATTTTGTCTATTTAAGCCAGCTTACAAATTAGGGGAGGACATCATAGGTAAGATTTGAAAGATTGAAAGTTATAAAAATAAACACTTATAATAATAATAAATATAAAACTAATAAAAATAATTCATTAAAAGAATTTTTTCAGTTTCATAAAGTTTTTAAAAAAGCTGTTAAAAACTTGGTGTTTTATACTTGTTCACATACCGGGTGTTTCTCAAAAGACGATCGATCACCCCTATAACTTTTTTATATTTAAGTATAGATATTAAAATAAAATTTTTAGATTATATAAGAGATGAGTCTGCATTTATTGGCATTATTTTCAATTTGTTGGCTCTTCCGGTTTGACCGGAAGTGACCTTGACTTTGATATTTTAAATGGGACATCTTGTATAATTTTACTTATTTGGGTTCAGCATAACATTATGAGTGAAATGACACCCCACTTGTCATTTTTTGACGCGTTATAACATTTTTATGATTATTTTTTATTTTCAATCTAGAGTGCTACAAATTAATTAAATCTGTTAATTTATCGTAGTACTTATATGAAAATTAAAATTATGTAATAATAATTGACTTTCTAAGTTTTACAAGCGTTTAAAAAATGAAATTTTGTTTTCTTGATGTTTACTCCATTTTTCCAAATGGAACGATGGTGGTTCACTAGGATATTTAAAACGAGCATTTTTTTCCCAACAATTTGATACCATACACTCCTATGCTATTTTAAAACTGACACGAAAAAATTTGCCTTAAGTCCCAATCGCAAATCGCAAAAAAATGCTCGTTTTAAATATCCTAGTGAACCACCATCGTTCCATTTGGAAAAATGGAGTAAACGTCAAGAAAACAAAATTTCATTTTTTAAACGCTTGTAAAACTTAGAAAGTCAATTATTATTACATAATTTTAATTTTCATATAAGTACTACGATAAATTAACAGATTTAATTAATTTGTAGCACTCTAGATTGAAAATAAAAAATAATCATAAAAATGTTATAACGCGTCAAAAAATGACAAGTGGGGTGTCATTTCACTCATAATGTTATGCTGAACCCAAATAAGTAAAATTATTCAAGATGTCCCATTTAAAATATCAAAGTCAAGGTCACTTCCGGTCAAACCGGAAGTGCTAACAAATTGAAAATTATGCCAATAAATGCAGACTCATTTTTTATGCATAATCTCAAAATTTTATTTTAATATCTATAAATATGAAAAGTTATAGGGGTGAACGTCTTTTGAGAAACACCCGGTATATCATGTAAAATCGGTGACAACCAACTGGGTTGGTTTCCTGAAACAAGGGAAATTATGAAAATATCCTGTAGGTATATCTATTTTTAGGTACTTTTGACTTTACTGTTGCCACAGTAAATTGCATGCAAGTATCGGTTTCTCTGCAGTGTGAAGAAGAAACGACTATAGATTCGATCAATGAAGCTTCCAAACAAGTTCGAATAATAACTTTTAGTAAACACCACGAGGTGTGTCTGGGTTACAAATATACCCAGTTGATTTTACCCATACCTTTACATGTTACTCCTGCATTTACTACGGATTTGGGTAAATATATATATTAAATATTAAACTTACTTATTATTTTTAGATAAGCACTTTTTAAATAGATGATATAAGAACATATTTTTATTTTTTTTTAACTTTACTGCCAACCAACTTTACAAGTTTATTACAGGGATAAATAAGTATATAAAAATAACTAACAATTATTACTCTAACTTAGTAATAGGATATAAGTAAGTATAAAAAAAGACAGTTAAAAAAAATATTCGTTTTGTATTAACGTTTGATTAACTCATTACTTAAGGTTGAATTCTCAACGTCATTCAATCAATTGCCCACCTATAACCTATTTCGCGTTGATTTTTTGAGTTTATTATTTTAATAACTAACTTTTAAAGAAAATCAATATCGTCGGTACATTATTTAGGTAGTACCTGGTATATTATAAAAATATCAATTTATTTCATTGCTAATTGTGGGAGAATTGTATAGTAAAAGAACAATGAGTGACAATGACATAATAATGTTAAAAAAAATCTTACCCGATATTTTTCGCTATACAATTCTCCTAAAATAAGTTATGAAATTCCTTGATATTTATTAAATATGTCAATTATTACCTATAGAATATCAAGTCGATACTGATTTTCTTTAAATTTTGTATAAAAGCTAGAAAACATAAATAAATCTACGCGAAATAGGTTTAAGGTTGGCAAGCATGTTGATACTCCCACCTTAAGAAAGAAAATTATATTAGGAAATATTTTTTTAAATGAAATTTAAATAAGGGTAATTTTTTAATGTTTCAATATTTTCGGGTAAAATATTATATAATATTAATCCATTATTTATAACAATGGCTGTTTTCCAAAGTTACTGTTTATTTTAATAATTTGTAAAAAATTAGTTTGTCTAGTATCATGTCTGTGAAGATCATGAACTTTTGTAAACGTTATGTTAGAAATTTTTGTTTTAAAAGTAAAGAATGAATAAATAGGCAAATTTTTAAATTATATAAATTATTTCTAATCTAGGTATTTATTTGGTTTATATAAATTTGTTGTTGGTTCTAAGTGCGGAAATCTATGAATACATTTAATAATTTTATTTTGTAATTTCTTTAAAGGTTTTAGTACTATCGAATTGGCTGAACGCCAAATAGAAATAAGATACTGAATTTTTGAATGTACTAATGCATGATAAATATTTTTAAAATAATTTAAAGATATACAATGACGAATTTTAAAGAATATCGCAATTAACGGAGAAATGTAAGTTCGAATATGTTCTACTTGTTTTTTCCAGATTAAATTTTGATCAATATAAATATAATCCTAAAAATTTTATGTTCTCTTTGTAATTAATGTTTTCCTCATTAAATATTATTGGTTGCTTCTCCATATCTAGTATTTGCTTGGCAATGTACATAAATGAAGATTTATTAAAATTTAAAGTTAATTTATAAGATTCCAACCAGTCAAATATAATTTTTAAATCTTTTTTGATATTTAATTGGATGTCCATAATATTTTTAGCATAATAAATAATTGTTGTGTCGTTGGCAAAAAGCTTAATTTGTTCATATAATTTTAATTTTTAAATAGAATTGATATAAATAAAAAACAATGTGGGTCCTAGAATGGAACCTTGTGGTACTACACATCTAATTGTTTGATAGGAACTAATATTACGTCCTATTGTAACGCATTGTTTTCTATTTTTTATATAACTTTCAAAACAACGATAAATTTTTCCTCTTATGCCTATATCAAATATTAACTAATAATATATCATGGTTTACAGTATCAAAGGCTTTACACAAGCCTAGAGATAAAATGCCGCATTTTTTTTTGGTATCTAGATTTAATTGAATGCAACTTCAGTATTTCTAGATTTGCGAAACCCATACTGATGCTCGAAAAGTACCTAAATTTTGTCTTTCTAAAAAATTCGTTAATTTCATATTCATAATTTTTTCCAAAACAGGCAAAACAGATATTGGACGGTAATTATTTAATAAATTTTTCAGTGTCTCTAAAATGGCGTCTACACTTTGAATTCGTTACAAGCACTCACAAGGGTCTGGATCCGCCTAGTATGCAGGACACCTACTGGCAGGCGCCCTCGGAAGTCCCCATAGAAACAATGGTGTGGAGCTTACCAATAAGACTGTACTCAACGACCCCTGGTCATGTTGCACAGGGTGTGCAAGGGAATACTGTACATAGATTAGCTATTAGATAATTAGAAGTTAAAGAGGCAAGGAATGAAATCTAAAGATATATATTTATTATTTATTTAATGTAATTTGAATTAATCTATGTAATTTTATTAAAGTTTTATCATAATCAGTTTTTATACAAATAAATAGAATTGTTTTTAAGATACTGACAATCTAGTGTTTTTTTTTACATAAAACTCAATATCACTTATTTGTGTTCTACCATTTTTTTTTTAATGTAATTAACTATTAGGCTATGTCTATGTCTATAAAGATGTATTAATAAAAATAAAATTATATTTAATTTATTATAATTTAATGTAGAACGCGAGGTAGAACGTTAAGTATTGTCTTCTCTACTGGTCTTAGGTAACTGATTTTGAAATAAGTGTTACATAAAAATATATTTAAGTCAAAAAGAAACACTAATATGCTTAGTAGGTACTTGTTTATTTTAGGTACAAAATTAAAAATAAATAAATTCTTAACCCAATACTTAATTAACTAAACTTAAAAGATGACCATACTAACGCCTATTGAAAAAAATTGTCTTAATATCTACGTTTTTGAGTGCTGATGTAAAGAACATTGTTGCCCCGAATAAAAGCGTCTCCAAACTTATTCTTTAACTGTCCGTTGACATATTCTTCAGTCTGTTCTAAAGCTATGTTCATGTATCCATCGAGGCAAGCCAAAACACCTAAAAGAGAATTACCAAAATTTGCGCTATAACATACATATAAATTTTATGAAAGCAAGATGGAAAGATAAAAGTGGAATTAATGGGGGATGTCCTATGGGGACATCGGAAAGATTACTAATTCTCTCACCTCTATAATCAACGCCACTATTTAATTTTACAACAACGGGCCTGGCGTGAATCTGTTGGATAAAAGTGGACAACGCTTCCTTGCGGCTCATTTTAACTTTAATTATTAGAAATAAAATAAACAGGAATTTTTGGTTTTAAAAATGTTTCAGGTTATGTTGACAAGCAAGGATATTCTTCGTTCAAAGGGGACTACAACACAGAACTCCAATAAAGGACTACAACGAGCGCTTGCTGTCTTGGGCCTTTCTCGCGTAACAACACCAAGAATCACAGGGAAAGATTTGGTTTCATCCACAGAAAAGTAAAGGGTTGAGTTTCCTCCACAAGATGGCTTTGGCTTAGGATATTATGGAAATTGGTCCGTACTTCCCCGATGAACATTCGGCTCAGGTGACTTCAATTTCGTATTTCTTTAGTTTATTGTTTTTCTTGCTTATGCAATATGCAATGCATAATCATTTTTAAAAAGTCCGCCATCTTTTTAACGTCTTTTTGTGTGTTTTTTCAATCGAATTACATCTTACTACTATAAATCTGTACAATTTTGGTGAAATTATTATTCTTTTAAAATATTAAAATGCCTGTGCTCCCGGAAGAAGCTTTGCAGAAGTTATTATGTTCATCATGCAAGAAATACTTGTCGGTTTTTCCGGTAAAAGTTTACCACAACAAGGACGTTCGATGTGGGCGATGTATGAATAGAAACGGAGGGACCACTTCTCGATTTTACGAATTGGTGGCGAAGCAGCTTAAATTTCCCTGTGTTAACCGTTTTGAGGGTTGTACGGATGTGTTGCCGGCCTCCAGTATGAAAAACCACGAAACCACTTGCTATTCTGATGTGCATGCATGTCCATTTTGTACCGATTTCCATGGTAAGGGCCAATAAGGCTTTATTCCTTTTTCTAGGTTTTAGATATAATTACATCATACATAAATTTATGATTACAAATCTGGAACCTTTTGTAAAAACGCTGTGTTTTTGAGATACCTATTCCTGCAGAGATAATTAAGATTTTGATTGGATGGAGTACTTATTTATCCTTTTGTAATGCAATTTTAAAGGAATAAAAGAAGCAATATTTTAGTCCTTATAAACAAATATGTAACTAAATTGCCGAAAATGCGTTTACACTCGTAATTTACACCACGGAAACATAGTTATGATCTTTTATCAACAGCGAGAAAGGATTCCAATAATTGGTTTATTTAAATGTGTACGTAATAATATGTAAATTAAACAACACATTCCATACCTTATTTTTATTAAATTTTTTACTCTACAATTCTAATATTTTCAAGTTCTTTTAACAAACAAAACTAATCCCAACTCCACATCCGTCCAGGTGTAATACGTTTCACTTCCGATTGACCCTCTCCTTCGATCTGCTTAGGCAGTGGGGCGACAATCTCTGGTGGTGCTACTTCTCGCCTCACGTCTCTGGTAAAGTAGTAATTAGTATTCAGTTTATGCGCGGGGCCATCTGGTAGCACTGGGGGCGGTGGGGATCTCGTTGCTATGGTGTCTTGAAATCGCAAAGCCAGGGTGTGTTTTCTTCCTAGTAGGAAGTCCCTTACCATTTGGAAAAAGGGGTTTACGTCGTGAAACTTTACCTTTGGTTTTGGAGGCATTTTATGTTTTTTAACTAATGATTTGAGATGTTTTAAAATGACCTTTTGTTTAAATATAACCTCTTCTCTTTGATTGCATAATGGTGATGTCTACCAGGGGTGTCTAATTATTGGCGAAACGAACATTTAGATATTTTTAGTCCAGGTATGTTTAAACTTAAGTATGCAGTTGGGTGTAAATATTACATTTTCCCGGAAAAGAATCTCGTTATCCTAATGACAAAATTAAAACGTATATAGGTACAGGGTGTCTTAAGACCACGTCAAAGATCAATGTCTATACAGGCCACAGCAGGGTTATGATAAAGAAATGGTTCCGCTTTTTATATAAAAGACGGAAGGAAATGTTTCATTTAATTTCGTCAGGTCCATCCCTAGACACGTTTCGCTATATCATGACTCATCATTCATCAGTAAGGCTAGGATCTAACGATAATAATAATAATAATAGCATATTATTATGCCAGTGTCTTGTGTGGGTTATTGGCTTCTGAGCATATGCCATTGTTTTCTGATTTTTTTGGTTTGTTTCTTATTTTTTTTCCTGACTCCGTCCCTGCATTCAGGAGTTCTAATTTTTTTTTTGTTTTGTTTTGATTTTGTTTATTTTTTATTACTTTTTTTTTTTTGGTAAGTAGACTTATTTTTGGCGTCGCCTATTTTGTAATGTTTTTAAAAACAAGGAAAGTGTTGGTATTTAAATGCAGTAAAGATGGTGATGGGATGAAGCACATGGCGACATCTAGCGTCGATTTTAGACACTTTAAAGCACCTCTAAACAAAACTGAATAAGTCAAATAAGTAGAGAAAATCACTAAAAAGACTTAAGCATTGAATATCAAACTTTTTTTAATATTCAATGAGTTAAGTCACAATTACAATAAGAGTTAGGCTACAGCCTTAAAACCCTTAGGTCGTCGGTTAAGGAACCGAAACCAATGAAAACGGAAGAAAATGTTTCCTTTTATTTTATATAGAATACCGCCCACTTAGGTATCTAATCAAGAATCGCTCGGACCCTACAAATTATTTTTTTTTAAAATATATGCATGGTGGTTCATACATACAGTGACCGGCAGAAAGTGCGCAGCATATGGGAAAGTTTTTTATCTCTAAGTTTAGAAAATTAATTTTATTTTAGATAGGTTCTGCATGTTCTCAAACCAAAATAACACCTATTAAATCCGGTAAAAGTCTTATGGTGTACGAGGTAGGATCAAAAATTTGAAATTCCGCTAAGAGTAAAGTACCTCCATCTTTCATTTGAGAATATTTTTTTACTAAGAATTATTGTTTTAATTTCAAAGTTATACCATAATTCCAAATTTCGCTTATTTTGGACAAAAAAATGGATTTAATCGTGTTTTCTGAATAACCCTGTATAAAAAATGAATGGCCACCGAACAGTACGAAAATAAGATTTTCTGCAGACTTTGTTAGAGATAACCGTCGATCATAAGTCCGATTAGTTTGTTTTCATAATATTATGGCTTTTTAAAATAAAAACATAAAAATATTAAATATTTTTGCTGCACACCATATTTTATTTTCTAAGGGAACAAGTTAATTTCATCTAACTGATATTTTTTGATTTACATTGACTTAAAGCATCTCATAAATAGTTTTTTATACATTGAAGTAAGCATAGAAAGTTTCCTTTTGATTTATAAAGAAAAAAATTTAAATTAAAAATATATTTTGAACGGATTTTATTCGTCACGCAAAATAAGGATCATCAAACCAGGTGTATAAGTATCGGCCTTTTTTTTTTGTACCATCTGGAAAATGTTATAAGACAGTGTGTCGCTAGAATCAATCCGGCTTTTTTAAGGAACGTAGCCAAAGAATTTACCAAAAAAACTATAAAATGTATAGAAAATAGAGGAGAACATGTAGAAATATAAAGTTATAATAATTATTGTTAATGTAAATAGTCTTAATTAGCATTTTTTGTTTTCTATTCTTGAGTTAAAAAATGTATAACTTATTAGTTGGATTATCCTAATAGTGTATTTAATAAATGAAAATAACCTATATTGCTCCTTATTTTGCGTGACGAATAAAATCCGTTCAAAATATATTTTTAATTAAAATTTTTTTCTTTATAAATCAAAAGGAAACTTTCTATGCATACTTCAATGTATAAAACACTATTTAGGAGATGCTTTAAGTCAATGTAAATAAAAAAAATATCAGTTAGATAAAATTAACTTGTTCCCTCAGAAAATAAAATACGGTGTGCAGCAAAAATATTTAATATTTTTATGTTTTTATTTTAAAAAGCCATAATATTATGAAAACAAACTAATCGGACTTATGATCGACGGTTATCTCTAACAAGGTCTGCAGAAAATCTTATTTTCGTGCTGTTCGGTTGCCATTTATTTTTTATACAGGGTTATTCAGAAAACACGATTAAATCCGTTTTTTTGTCCAAAATAAGCGAAATTTGGAATTTGGGTATAACTTTGAAATTAAAACAATAATTCTTATTAAAGAAATATTCTCAAATGAAAGATGGAGGTACTTTACTCTTTAGCGAAATTTAAAATTTTTGATCCTACCTCGTATACCATAAGACTTTTACCGGATTTAATGGGTGTTATTTTGGTTTGAGAACATGCAGAACCTATCTAAAATAAAATTAATTTTCTAAACTTAAAGATAAAAAACTTTCCCATATATGCTGCGCACTTTCTGCCGTTTAATTTTTTCAATAAAACATATTTTTACATTCTACAATCAAATCTAGACATTTTTCATAAATCATGCCCTCTATACCTATCTGATGTTAGCCCCACAAAAAAGTCCAGTGGGTTAAGATGGGGCGATCTTGGCGGCCACTCTCTAGGTAGTCTACTCGGTAGTCTACCTATTCACCGCCCGGAAAAATTTTGTTTAACTACTCCCTTACATAAGGATTATAGTAATGCAGGGGGCACCATATACTGCAACGATAAGGTTATAATAAAGTGGCAAGACCTGGAACCAGAGTTAGAAAAGTGAATAAGTAAAATATTATAAGGCACACCTATATATAGTGTGTGATTGTATGAAACCGGTACTATTACAACAGCTATAAGAGCAAAATAAAAAGTATGCATAGAACATATATTTTACAATTAGGATATATCTACGTTGGTAGTTGATTATAAAGTAGGTATACACAATAAACGGAGCGATCAAGATCAAAAATACCCAAACCATACCCAATCACAGTAATAAAATTATTTACAGGTTCTGCCTACGATCTTCAGCATCACATGAAAGTCATCCACCAATCTGCAGCTCTCGAAAACACCGATTTTTGGATTGAAATGGACCAGGGAACAACAAGCAAAGTGTATTTTTACTGCAAACACGATTTTCTTGTCACCGTCAGCTACCAGTTTGATGCCACTTCACACCAGCTCACTCTTCACTTGAATTCACTTGGAAACAAACGCTTAAGCCAACAGAATATCATGCACCAATTTTTACTGTATTCTGTTCAGAACGAACTTCAGTATAAAACAGGTAAGGCGATGCTATAACCAACTTAACTATTAGGATACAGTTCTGTATACTGTGTACAGTGCCCCTCCATAGCAGCAAATAAGCAAATACGTTCGTATGTACCTATTAGTATCATGCGTTCGGATCAGCGGGGCGGCCACCGATATGTTTAATGCACTCGACGGCACAATAAAGAAACTAAGTCAGGGTATTCAGGTAGGGACGAAGGGCTGGGATGTTTTTGTTTATTTAATATAAATTCCTTAGTCTGTGTGTCGATAAAATTGAGCCCACTAATACTATCATATAAGGACTTATATATATAGATGCAAAGAATAATTAATTATATAGTGTTATACATAAAATGAAAAATGAAGCGAAGTTCCAAATATTACTTAATTTCTGTAGACGAAGCGAGGATGAGATGATTTCGTCAAATGGCGCCAGCACAAATGATTCCCTCTCTTTAGCCGAGAGATGGTTTGGCCATGCGTTGTTCACGCCGGCCACACTGATTGTCCTTATTGCGGGCATCTAAACATATTATTTGCTCTCATACTCACATAAAATGCCACTGTAACTTGGAGTTTGCCAGTTTACGGCATATCAAGCAACGATACAACGTTATTGGCGAGCGTTTTCTGGTAAGAAATGAAAAAATAAGTCAATATAGAACTGAGGAGCACAATTTTTATTTTCCCCATAGAGAAAGGTTCGCGAAAAAAGTAACTTGAAGTAGGTACCCGAAATTATTGATGTTTCCCATTTTTTTCGGTCTGTCTGTCTGTTAGTTCGAAAGCTTATAATATACTTATAGATAGATAGATAGATAGATATTTATTCGTGTTATAATCAATACAAATTTTACACACGTCAAAACAATGTTAAAACCAACAAATGGAATATTAACAGAAAAAATATTACAATATAATAATTATTATAATTAAAAAATAAAATAAAAACAAAATGACAGTAAATAATAAAAACTATTGTAATACACACACATCAACAAACTAATAACGACTTAAATCCGCCGTGAGAAATTCATCAATCGAATAAAAACTTTCAGTTATTAACATATATATATACCGGGTGTCCACGGAAGGTGGCTCGCCCCTCTAACTTTTTTGTTTTTCAAGATAATGGAATAAAATTTGAAGGATTTGTATACGACATAAAACTGCATTATTTGACAGGTGACTCAACATTATGGAACTTCCGGTTTAACCGGAAGTGACATAAACTTTTGATTTTTAAATGGGACACCTGGTATATTTTTACTTTTTTGAACTCCATATGACATTCTAAATACAACGATGTGTCACTTGTCACTTTTTATCACCAAGAAAATATTTTTTTTTTCAAATTTATTGTTTTATCTAGAGGGCTATGAATAACTTAAAATCACTTATTTCAGTTCTTTAAACTTGGGAAAAATAAAATTTTACTATTTTTGGTGCAATGCTATGTGATATGTAAAATTTAATTTTTAAAGTTGTATAACTAATTTTTTTTAAATGGCAAAATGGTGGCTCGTCGGGTTAAGAAAAACGAGGATTTTATTACGATTATTTTGATACCATACACTATATTAGGTTTTAGAGAAGCTGCCATTAAAAAACTTAAAAAAGTTAACTTGGAAAAAATCCTAAAATGAAGCATCTTTTGAGAATAAATTTATATTTAAATGCATCAAGTAGCCTGTCACCAGCAAAACTGATAAAACAAAATCATGCCTTGAAGAAAATTAAAATGCCAACAGCTTCTGCCAAAGTAAATTAGTTTGTTGTTTAAAAAACATATGGAAAGTAATAGTTTTACAAGGAGTGAAAAAGTTGATATGTTATTAGTGTTTGGAGAATGTAGAAATAATTCAAACGATGCTGCACGACTTTACGCACAAAGATATTTTAATCGGCGTCATCCAACCCGGCACTATTGGGTACCCAAAACTGGTTCCGAAAATGCGAAATGAGCCTGACAATAATATCATAATATCAACTTTTTCACTCCTTGTAAAACCATTATTTTCCATGTTTTTTAAACAACAAACTTATTTACTTTGGCAGAAACTGTTGGCATTTAAATTTTCTTCAAGGCATGATTTTGTTTTATCGGTTTTGCTGGTCACAGGCTACTTGATACATTTAAATCTAAATTTGTTCTCAAAAGATGCTTCATTTTAGAAAAGTTCTAAGTTAACTTTTTAAAGTTTTTTAATGGCAGCTTTTCTAAAACCTAATAGTGTATGGTATCAAAATAATCGTAGTAAAATACTCTTTTTTCTTAACCCGACGCGCCACCATGTTGCCATTTAAAAAAAATGAGTTATACAACTTTAAAAATTAAATTTTACATAGCACATAGCATTGGACCAAAAATAGTAAAATTGTATTTTTCCCAAGTTTAAAGAACTGAAATAAGTGATTTCAAGTTATTCATAGCCCTCTAGATAAAACAATAAATTTGAAAAAAAATTTTTTTTTTGGTGACAAAAAGTGACAAGTGACACATCGTTGTATTTAAAATGTCATATGGAGTCCAAAAAAGTAAAAATATACCAGGTGTCCCATTTAAAAATCGAAAGTTTATGTTACTTCCGGTTAAACCGGAAGTTCCATAATGTTGAGTCGTCGGTCAAAAAATGCCGTTTTATGTCGTATACAAATCCCCCGAATTTTATTTCATTATCTTCAAAAACAAAAAAGTAAGAGGGGCGAACCACCTTCCGTGGACACCCGGTATATACAGGGTGTCCCGAAATTAGCGTGCAATATTTCTAGGGCGTAAACTATATCCAAAAATATGACAAAAATGTCCTATAAACATACCCCGAGAAATGCTCCTTTAGGGGGCTAGAGCCCCTCAAAGAGGGTCGGGAAGGATGTCTTTTTTTATAATAGTATGGATACCCTTAAAGATAATGACATGAAAATTGGTACGTGCCTTACAACCGATAAGTTGTACATAACAGTTAGTTTACAGTGAAAATATTTCTTCCAGTGGCGTCGCACGGAGTGGGGCTCAGGGTAAATATTATCCTATATTTTTTATTTCTAGGATTTTTTAATTTTAAGTACAATATTTTAAGAACCTCGAGTTTTTTCTTTAAAAAAGTACTCCTTGTTTTATTTCGATAGGAGGCACCGTTTTCAAGTAAAATTAATCTTAAAATAAAACGTATTTTTCAAAAGAAAGGTTAGTCCATATGAGTTCAGGTAAATCCGAAAGTTAGCATGCAATATTCCTAGGGCGTAAAGTACATCCAAAAATATTACAAAAATGTTCTATAAACATACCCTCAGAAATGCTCCTTTGGGTGACTAGAGCCTCTCAAAGGGGGGCAAATTTTTTTTTCGTAATAGCATGCAAACCGTTTTGGATAATAGCATGAAAATTGGTACATACCTTACAACCGGTAAGTTGTAAATTACAGTGAATTCAAAGTAAAAATAATACTTGGCGTCTCACGAAGTGGGGCTTAAAGTAGATAATATTATCCTATATTTTTAATTTCCAAGACTTTTAATTGTAAATTCACTTTTTTAAATTATTATCTATTAAAAATAAATAAATAGTAGGGTGTTTTATAAACTTGTTAAACATACACAGTATAAAATAATTAAAAAACAATATTATTTAAAATCAGTAAAAAAATTTTTAAATAAATTTTATAATTTTTATTTTTAAAAATGCATTGGGTGAACTTATATCAGGTTTTCAAAATAATTTCCGTTTTGCTGGATGCACAATCTAGCTCTTCGTCTAATATGTTGGGAAGCACGCCGAATCTGAAAATAATTAATAACATAATTAATCTGGAATTTCGATAGGTCCAATTAATTGGTTATCAATAATACCAGCCCACAAATTTATTGAAAATCTGTGTTGGTAGTTCGTCCTTCTTACCACCCTTGGATTTTCATTTGCCCAAAAATGGGTATTATGAATATTAAAGGCCTTGCCCCTCGTAAAATGGGATTTATCGGACCACAAAATTTTATTTAAAATATTCTGGTTATTTAAAACCCATTGGGAGAATTCAAATCTAGCTGGAAAATCTTCAGCCTTAAGTCTTGAACCCTTTGATAATGAAATGGGTGAAGCCCTTGTATCTGTGTCATTCTTCCTATCTAAAATAAAATTAATTAACAGTAATTGCTGTACAATAGTTGCTCACGAATGTTATTAATAATTATAATTGATTTGGGTATGTTTGTGTCCCGAGATAATGATCTGGTAGCGTTTTGCGGATTTCTTCTAAAAGATTTAACGCCTTTTCCCAGTTATTATCTCCCATTGGCCGACCTTTTCCTCGAAGTCTTTGAAATGATCCATTTTCTATTAAATTTCGATGAACCGTAGCAAATGTTCTGCGGCTAGGTATTCTTCTATGCGGAAATCGCCTCCTGTACTCTATTACAGCGGCAGTAGAACTACCATTACAAAATCCATACACAAAATGAATATCTGTGAGTTCTCCGTTTGAATAATTTGCCATTTTTGTTACACGAGAAATAACAAACAGCTACTGAATATTGAACGATAACATTAAATGGCAAAAATAATAAATGTGACACCAACAAAGAATTTACTATCTTTTGTTTCCATGGCCTCCCAATAAAAAAAATTGCTTTAAACCGCTTGACACGATATTTTCATAGATTTTGAAAAATACGTTTTATTTTAAAATTAATTTTACTTGGAAACGGTGCCTCCTATCGAAATAAAACAAGGGGTACTTTTTTAAAGAAAAAACTCGAGGTTCTTAAAATATTGTACTTAAAATTAAAAAATCCTAGAAATAAAAAATATAGGATAATATTTACCCTGAGCCCCACTCCGTGCGACGCCACTGGAAGAAATATTTTTACTCTAAACTAACTGTTATGTACAACTTATCGGTTGTAAGGCACGTACCAATTTTCATGTCATTATCTTTAAGGGTTTCCATACTATTATAAAAAAATACTTCCTTCCCGACCCTCTTTGAGGGGCTCTAGCCCCCTAAAGGAGCATTTCTCGGGGTATGTTTATAGGACATTTTTGTCATATTTTTGGATATAGTTTACGCTCTAGAAATATTGCACGCTAATTTCGGGACACCCTGTATATACTTTGTTTTACTTTTAAATTGTAAAAAAGATAAGCTCTTTAGGTGCAAAGGTAATTTGTTAAAGAATCGAGGAGCATAAAAGTTAAATGAATATTGACTTCTTGTGACATTTGACGGGGGATGCCGAAATTTTGTATATACGTATTACCCTGCTTAAAACCGGATATAGTTTAAATTTGCTATAGGGTAAGTAGGGTGCCTACACCAGTAATTGACCATCGATTAATAATTGACCAATTTCGGTTCAAGAAGTAATAATAAGATAGCTTTACTTTTAACGTATATTTTGTATTCCTGGGGTAGTTACTGAACTTCTGTGCACCAGGTGGCGCCACGTTACTACCATATCTTCTATACAGAGGGTCCTGCACCTCACCTCCCGTCTTCTATAGCTCACTTAGTAATTAAGTTAGAATTTTCATATTTTGCAGACCTTATCTGTATATTGGGGCGCATTTCAGGAAAATATTTTTTTTTTACAAGGTGTTCCCAAAAAGTGTGACGTCATAAGGGTGTATTTTTTTAAATTACATGCCATATATTTTCTTACATTTTTGGGTGCCTCCTATAGTTACCTACATACCCCTAAAATTTTATTAAAATTGATTTAGTATTATAGACGAAAAAAAATAAAAACTAAAAAATATCAGTTTTGCGCCACTGGTATTAAAAATAAATAAAAAATAAAAATAATGCCTCGTTAATAAATTTATACAAAGGTACCTAATAAATAAGGTATAACAATTTCGTTAACCAAGTTTGGTTAACACGAATTGTACAGGGTGTCCAAAATTTAGTGTCAAACTTTGGAAACTTTAAGATGGGAGTATCAACATGCTTGCCAACCTATAACCAATTTCGCGTAGATTTATTGATGTTTTCTAGCTTTTATACAAAATTTAAAGAAAATCAGTATCGACTTGATATTCTATGGGTAATAATTGACATATTTAATAAATATCAAGGAATTTCATAACTGATTTTAGGAGAATTGTATAGCGAAAAATATCGGGTAAGATTTTTTTTAACATTATCATGTCATTGTCACTCATTGTTCTTTCACTATACAATTCTCCCAAAATTAGCAATGAAATAAATTGATATTTTTGTAATATATCAGATACTACCTAAATAATATACCGGCGATATTGATTTTCTTTAAATGTTAGTTGTTAAAATAATAAACTCAAAAAATCAACGCGAAATAGGTTATAGGTTGGCAATAGATTGCATGAATGACGTTGAGAATTCAACCTTAAAGCAATTTATTTTTCCTATTTCAAATGGGAACCCCTGTATATTTTTATGTCATTTGACTGTTGGAATAGTTGATAAAATTAGTTTTCTGCAAATAACTCTTGATGCGTTAGAAATTTCGATAGGGTTGCAATTAGGAAAAAAGTTTGATTTTTAATTCTGCATCGAATGACATAAAAATATACAGGGGTTCCCATTTGAAATAAGAAAAATAAATTGCTTTAAAGCACAAAAACACCCTGTATCTTAGATGGTAAGCATTTTAGGGCATAAGTCCATATGAACTTTTCAACTTAAATTGATGCCAGGAATCATATCCTAGATTTTCTTGATGTACTTAAGGACCACCCTGTATAGTTGCCTATAAATACTTTAAAACTATAATCGCATGGTTTATAGTAAAGTGCGTGTTTTTACAATAAGGGTGGTAAGTAAACAATTTTATTTAAATCGGGAATCATCCCAAATTCTAATACACAAAATTTTATCAAACATCGCATTAATATCTATAAAGTCTATTCACCCAGTAAACCTGCAAGATGACCGGCATGTCATATGACAAAAGTCATTGAAAATGCAAAAATTCATTTTATTTAGCTGGAATGTGACTTTTGTCATATGACATGTCGGCCATCTTGCAGGTTTACTGGGTGAATCGACTTTATAGGCAAAACTAAAGAATGTAGGTAATAATTATTAAAAAATCACTTCAGACTTAAAATTTATCAATTGTTCAGTAATTGACCGCACTATGGTCAACTACTGATTTTATTAAACATTAGATGTTTTATATCTGTTTCACTCTTGTAGTAACATTTATGATTTACTAGGAATCGCGTTTTTCTTACTATAATTTAAAATAACTTATGTTTTCCAGTATTTGACCGCAAAAAATACTGGTCAACTATTGGTAGTATCTTCAAAGAAGCAGAAATGGGTACATAGAAAGGTAGGTACTGAATCAGCAAGAGAGTTGTTTGAGGTATGGAAAAAATTAAAAGTGAGATGCAAGAATAGCAACACAGAAAAATAAATGAATATAAATACAGAAGGAAAACTTAACAACAGTACAAAACAATAATAGACAAAGATGAGAGTATTAATAATAACTCCACTACTGATAAAATCTGTGAAGTAAGGGACAGAAATGAAGAAGTTTATAATAATGATAAAAGTAGGAGGGAATAAGAGGCAACTCAAAATGAGAGTGTAAAAATTCTTAGTAATGTCGTAATAACAAGGTCAACGACACCGACACCCAGCACCAGCAATCAAGGACGTAAAATATTCATAAAATTAGTACTTCTTCTATATACCATATTTTTTGGCCAGCAGAGTATCCAGAAAAAGAAAATGCAAGAGCAAGTAAAGAAATATTACTCTATGCTACGACTTCTCAAAAATGGTTACAATATCATGAAGACAAAGAAAAATTAAAAATACAAAAAAAAAAAAGAATTAAAACAAGAGAAAGCTATACCTATTAAGAAAGAGAAAGAGAGAGGAAAAGTTTAATGAAGTTTTCAACAAAAAATTAAAGGGACGGAAAAAGGTCACAAAAAATAGTGACCAAATCGATTTTGAAAGTGAAGAATATGCAGAATGGCAAGATATAGTGGAAGCAGTATTGATGATTTGGAAGAAGACTTTGCAAGTGACAGTGAAAGCGAGACCTTAGCTAAAATTGCTGAACGGGAAAAAGTTTGTTTAGAAGGAGATTTTAACTTAGGGTTTTTTCCTGGAAAGAAGATGTCTCATAAATATTTTGTTACATTCAAAATATTTTAAGTCCAAATAAAATAGAGGTCCAAGCATTTTGTGCTGTTGATGGCGACAAATCAACATATAAAATTATAGCAAATGACATTAGTAATCGAGACCAACTTGTATCCAAACTCGAAAAGCCAAAAATTATATGTGCTGGAGACCGTTTGAGGTACACATTTTCTACAGAAACAATGTAAAATTTTATATAACAGAAATGACTTTGGTAGTATTCGAACATTAGTGGTATAACTTTTATATGTAATCATTAATAATACTGTTTTTCAAAGAAACTGTTGTTTTATTTTAAAAAAAGCTTATTGGTCAACTATATACTGGCCAAATTCTGGTCCAACAATGGAATGTTGGTGGTCAACCACTAGAAAAGTATGACATTTTGTATAATTTATTATTTTTTTCTGTGAAAGAATTTTTTGTTTTTGCTAATTATGGATTTTTAAAATCTTAGAATATGTTATAGTACCTGATGCTATTTTCTATTTTTAATAACATATAAACTTGAAAAAGTTATGATTTTTTATTTCTGAAAATTCTCTTAGATAGATAGATAGATAGATAGATAGATAGATAGATAAATAATTAAACGTTTATTTGTTTCATAAGGATGCCAGTAAGGCATATAAAACGTGTCAAAAAAACACTATAATCAAAATATATATGGTTTAAAACTTGACAAATTTAAGATAAAATAATTTAATACAATTTAAAAGAAGAATACTTAAATAATAAAAAGAAAACACAATAAAAACTCATCACATTCCCCTGAGGGGATTACTACAAAAAAGGAACAGTAGGAACATTTGCAGACTTCACTGTTTATTTCTAAATCAGGGGATGAATAAAACTGTGTAACCAGCCGACAATTAAAAACGATTTTTAGGTAAAACGAAACAAAAAAACAGAAACTCCTAAAAAAAAAATCACCATCCCTAGATATGCCTAGTCAAAAACTACATGCAGTAAAAAAGTCTTTCAGAGAATATGGAGAACTTTTTGTTAGATGCTCCCTTACAGAACTTAAAAATTTAGACTTAGGCATGGTTCTTATTTCTAGCGGAAATTTATTCCAAATTTTTATCATGGTGTTGTGACAATTTTTCTGTGTAAAGCTAAGATTTCTTTTATCTAAGAGTAAATCTTGTTTGTTCTTTGTATTGTATGAATGTGTTCGTTCACTTGTAAATAAAGATAGATTTTCGAAAACAAACTTTACTACTTCATAAACATAATATATTCCCGTAACCGTCATCAGACCACGCATCTCCTCAAAAGTCGGTTTACAACTTTCCCGAAACCTCAGTCCAAACATTGTTCGTAAGCATCTCTTCTGTAGAGTCTGCACTCTTCCTACATCCACAGAGTTTCCCCAAAAAATAATACCGTACCTAATCCTGGAGACCACACACGAATGGTAGAGGGTAAGAGCCGCCTTGAGACCTACATTTTCCTTGACAATTCTCAGAGCGTAGCAATATTTCGAAAGGCTGTCGCTTAGATCATCGATATTTAATGGTCAATTACTATAGTGTAGGCACACTATAGCAGAAAAAAACTTAAATAATTCTGAATTTCTTTCTTTCCATGCTTTCAACTCCACTTTAAGCCAAATAAATAATTCTATTTGTTTTTAGTGCCGCTAGTGCGGCAAAAAGTACCATACCTTAGTTGGTATTAGAAATACGTAATAAATGTTTATATCAAGGACCTCTTGTATATATTAATATCCCAAACCATTTATTCATAGGCGTATTCGATTCGCAGGTTCAGATCGATCCGGATCGATCTAACTGATTCCAACTGATCTGATTTGTGTTCGATTGGTAAGTGATCGCACGGTCAAAGTCAAAGTGATCCCAACTGATTTTTAAAATCAGATCGATCCAAATCCCTTTCCCAATCAAACACGGCTCATAAATAGCCTGTTTGTTTGCATCAAACACTTTATAATTTAATTTTTTTGATATTACTTCATTGTCTACCACTTTCGAACATTTAACAATTTGTCAAAAACTTGGGTACTACCATTGCGTTCTCTAACCTAGCGATGAACAGACATTTGGCAACACCGCGCCCAACCAACTCAAACAGTCGACTGGTAACAACGACGGCGGTGCGGGTTTACGCGCCCGATTGGAATTTTGCTTGCAATTAAAAAAATATTTTTGAAGCCACGCCTCGGAAAATAAACAAAACTAAATAAAAAACAAATGTTAAAAATAAGTTAAAAAACAAAAATTACCGGTAAATATCCTTCGGCTGCCTCATTAAGCCGTGAATAGACACGCTGCTGTGTGCTGTTGCAAAATGTTAGTTGTCTCCTAATGATGATTTTTAAAGGTATTTTTTTTAAATTCTTGTACTGTATAACTAATTTCCACACCACCCTTGAGGTATAGTTAGTTCTTGGCGCGTTTTTTTTTAGAGTGGTTACCCTCGTAAGCCTAATCCACAGTAAACATTATAGATACTAAGTACTAGATTAGTCCTCAAAAAGAAAATGCTGAACATGAAGGCAAAATAGGGGTTAGTGTGTCATAATAGGGGGTAGTTTGTCACAATAGGGGGTAGTTTGTCACAATAGGGGGTAGTTTGTCACATTAGGGAGTAATATCTCACAATAAGGGATAATTTGTCATAATAGGGGGTAGTTTGTCGCATATCGGGTTTTAATAATTATTATAGAAAACGTGTTTACATACTCCTAATATTTATTAAAAGTATTACGTTTCCATCTTTTCGGCCGTGGTATGCCCCTTAAAAATAACCAACGGGTGCCGTTTCTGTTGTTATAAAACATGTATTACTCGCTGCAAACATACCTATTAGGTACGTTTGCAGCGAGGTTGGCAGGTTATAATTTGTACCTACTTTATTTGGTTAATTAAAGGTATTAAGTTTTCGTTTTTTTGTTTTTAGACTCAGCTTTGTTGGTCGCAAGTTGACTGTTTTTCATTTTTACAAAATCATGAAGTAAAACGTTGGAAAAAATGGAATGCAGAACTTTAAGAATATTCTCATACTCATTACCACATACACATTGTGAAAAAAAAATCTTGTAAAGTTTCATCGTGTTTTATACTCGTGATAGTTAAATCGCACAAAATAATCTTTTGATTATTAGTTTTCAAAAAGTCATATTCAGTTGTCGGTTCATTAATAATTTTTTCAAAAATTGCACACATGTGAAACATGACAGATTTTTTTTTTCTGCATTGTTGACCTCGTCGCAACTAACATTATAATTACACCCACCCAAAATACGATATTTACCAAAACGCTTCTCTAACTTCTCAGTTGTAAACTTACCTGGGAGTATATAGGAAATTGAAATTTTTTTAAAAGAATATTCAACAATTTCTAGCAAAACCAAAGTACTGTGACGTAGAGCGGAAAATGTGTCATTTGTGAGGTGTCCGTTATTATTATCGATGTTGTGCCAAGCATCTAACCACAAAAGAAATTTTTTTAAAAACTTGATGGCAAAGTCATCTGCTGCACTTGTTATTGGCTTGCAATATTCGTTTCTTTTCATGTTGCCTTTGAAAACACTTGTATTGTTTACTATTTCCCACCAGTTTCTAATAATTTGCAAAAAATCCGCCGTATCAGGACAATTAAATTCTTTTAAAGCAGCGATGGTCGTAGAATGGCGTATGTTGTCTGCTATGTAAACTTTTTGGCGTTCAAGATTATTAGGAAAAACTGTTTTGTTAGTTTGTACGCTTTTTTAATAACAAAATATTTTTCTTTAATATAGGCGTCTTTTATATCCTGATATTTAGCATGTTTAGTTTTTGTGTAATCGTCAAAATCAGGATAAACAAATGTTAGATATAGATTTTTTAGGTTCCTCCAGTTATTGATTATATTTTTAAATAAGTGGACAAAGTCATAACTTGTAAAAATTTTGTGATCTAAATAAACCGGGTTTTCGAAAAACAAATTACCTTTTGTTAGAGCTTGAAACATTGATCGATTGATCCTGTGGTTGTCTGTAATTATGTCAATTACTCGAAAGCCACATTTCTGTATAAAGTTTATTACATCTGTTGTAATTGGAGCCATTTCAGACCCTTTGATGTTATGAACGGGCAATAATTTTACTATTTCAGAAAAATTGCCGAAAGCTGAACAAATCATAAAAGCCAGAATAGTAGTAGCTACGGAAGTATCATTTGCAGCTACGCCAATTAGGTTTTTACCTCTATAATCTAATCTATTACTTACATAGATTTTATCTATTAATAAGACCACAATTTTTTCAATATGTTTTAAGGCACTTGACACAATATTAAGATAATTGTTTGTGCTTCTTTTGTTATCTGTATTATTAGGTGAAGGAGCTATGTCTAACCTTGAAGAAAGATATTGTAAATACCTTCTAGTTGGCAAAAACAAATAATTTCTTAAAAGATCATAAGCACTGGGAGACATTGTAAACAACATAAAGGACATTATTATGGTCAAGGTGGAGTATCGTTTTTTTTTTAAGAATAAGTAAATTAATTTGGTTAATTAAAATGTCTAATATCTCAAGGGAAACTGTGCTGTCTTCTGAACTATTTAGATCAACATCCGAATGAGGCCTATGTGCAGCGGCTGCTTTGTTTAGATATTCTAACCCTTTTTTATGCATTCTTCAGTAGAAGGTTTAAATTCCGAATCATTATAATTTGCTTGAAAACGACATAACAAATTTTCAATTTGGGACCACCTAGTAAGTTTCAAATCTATGGGTGAAACCCATTTTAAATTATTAAAACATAATTCATTGGCATTAACAAAAACTTTTACTATCATATTTCTGTCAACCGAAATTTCATTACTAATACTTCAACAATCCTTTGTTAAATTTAGCGTATAAAAGGAAATTTTTGAATTATGTACTATTTTCATAGACCAGTTATGTGAAACCTTAATTTTATTTTTAATATTTAAAATAAATTCTTCAAAATTTTTAATTAGATCTGATTTCTCAAATTGTTCGTTTGCTTTATTCGAACGAGCAATTTGTTCGCTTTGTCGTTCCTGAGGAGTTTTTCTATGAGCTACAACCGCTTTCGTCAAATATTTAGGCAAATTTGGAAAAATACAGGGGAACGCATTTAACTTTAGTTTTGGTCTGCAGGGAATTTTTTTTAAAGTTTCATCAGGTTGGAGGTGGTCATCTTCACGGATAATTTCACATTCTGGAAAGTGTTTACAGCAGACGACGGCTCTATCTGACGGCTTAAAATTTGCTCTCGGAATCGCACTTATCCATTTTTGTTTTAAATTATCATCTTTGGGAAATTGAAAAAACAGAAATGAGCTTCCCTCCTTGCTCTTGTTTAATAACGCTATTATAATTGGATTTGCACCCAGGAATACAACAACAACTAGGCATATTTAAAAGCTATAGTACCTATTTCATAAAACGTTATATTATAAGTAAATAACTACCAGAAATCCCTCCAAACGACAAGACTACGTAGGTATTATACCTCGATATTATAAAATAAATTTTAATACAAACCTCGATATACATAATACAAACATCAGTAGGTACAAAACGAAAAACGAAACAGTAGGTACCTAAACACCTACATACACACCCAGCACTGTTTAATACATTTTATTTCAATGTGATTATTAAAAGTAAAAAATAAAAATAATGCACTGCACTACACAAACGCCATTGTTTTACCGTATGAATGCGCCCGGTGACCGGCAACTATACTATTAATCACATTATTTGGTTTAAATTAACTTAATTTAAGATTATAACACTTTTAAGACTTAGGTAATATCACTATACAAACTATACACTATTCGTTTTATAAAAATCGAATTTAAATTCGCGTTTTTCAAACGGATTTAGATACGAATTGCACGTGCAAAAAACGTATTACCATAAGAAAACATACTGAAGGTCGCGTTTCCAGACGGCAAAATGAACTGTTACGCGGCGACGCCAAATGTCCTTTTTCACCGCTAGGTTAGAGAACGCAATGGTACTACGTATAAAATAACGCATTTTCAAGCACACATTTTTTCATCAAGAATTTGAAAAAGTTTTCGGTATTAGTCGTTATTGATGGCACAAACGCAATTCACTCACGGCACAGTACACAAAAACTAGAATTCCGAAATAATAAACACCCACAATCACCGAGTTTCTTTTAGTCGCTTGTAAATAACAAAGCAAAGCCAAAGGCAAAGTTAAGCGTTCCTTTTAAAAATTTAACTCGGATCAGCAAAGATATTTTCCTCTCCCACTGGTATATGCCTCTTATCTCATGCGATTATACGAAGTTGTGCGCGAAGCGTTCCTTTCTCTCTAAGCAAAGATGTTTGCTTTGCTGTTTAAAAGAAACAAAAGGAAAGTACCCAATAGCAAAGAATAGAATAAATCCACAGGGAAACGTAACAACAAAATGGCGCCGAGCCGGTTCTGGAGTGTATTTATATCATGTCGCTAAAGAAGGAAAACCAAACGAGGGTTGTGCGCATGACCATCGTTAGAGGCCGGGAGATGTGACCAGTGAGCTGTGCGTACAATAGTATTGTTTCACCCATGAAACTTAACTCTTGTCACGGGTCTAAAGGTGAATATAGGATGCAGTTTCCTGCCTTCATTTAAATTTTTTTTAACCTTGCAACGTTGCCTTTTTTTGAATACGACACCCTCTTACAGGGTGACCACCTTGTATCCAGTTGAAAACCGGAGATATTACTTTTTTTTTTAAATTCATTTAAAAATGCGCCGCAGGCTAATTTTTTGGGTGCCACGCCCTTTTTTGGGCTATCAAAACCTAGAGATTCTATGAGTTACGGTCAACAACTTTAATAATTACTTAGGTAGGTACACAATAAAAGCTGAAATAAAAAAATTCTTTTTATTTATACGTCAGGAACTGCCTTAAAAACCAATAATTATTATGGGCGGTGCGGTAGTTCTTTAACCAGGTGAGGATTATTGTTTTCAAACATTTTTATTAATAATAATTTCCACATCTAGATAAATTCCAAAATAAGTTTTTAGGTCCAAATTAAAAAAATAACAACAAACAAACTCTTAGTCAAAAGTTAACACAAACATAAAATAAATGCTAAAATCACGTTAAGTAAGTTACCTACTGAAATACAAGAGAATATAAAAAGAAAACAAATTCCTAACCAATGGTAGGTAAGGTAAATGAAAGCATTAAACTTGCTAAAATTTAAAAGAGTACTTTTTATTGTTGCGGCAGCATGCTAAGAGTTCTTTTTGCTTTTCTTTTGACAGATACATAGCAAATTCCTGACAGGTCATTTTAATATTGAGCTTTGTGCATAACTCCATTTTTACAATTTACATTTGTTAAAAACCGGAGCTGTTACTAAAAAAACCGGAGCCCGGAGGTCAAGTATAAAAAACCGGAGACTCCGGGTGAAAACCGGAGGGGTGGTCACCCTGCCCTCTTATAATGTTTTCAAATTATCTGTCATGGCTTCATTATTAAATTTGAAAACACTGCCGATATTCCAATTTGACTTTTGCCGATTAAAGCACTCACACGTTGCTCGAAGGAGCTACCCCTATTATAGTTACAACTATTTCCTTCTAATTAAGTTATTTTTGTTTTGTAGGGGATATAAGAAGTTCAAATAGTAATCGTGGAGATGAAGAAGGCTTCGCTATAAGTTTGCTAAGACACAAATACCCCAAAAACATTATTTTTTGTAAATTTCGAGTATGGAATTCGACATTGGTTGTGAAGTATAATGTACAGTGTAATTTACCGCAAATTATTAATGGCTCGGCAGGACAAGCTCTTTTAACGTATAAATTTGAAAATATTCGTAAATTGGACAAATATGAGTCTAAATTTATATATTGGATTGCTGATATACCTTGGAGGTTACTTATAATAAGATCACTAGGTACTGATAAAGTGCATTATCTAGAAGTATATTTAACTCGAAGCGATATTAAGAGAAAATGTAAAGTTATATGCACTATAAATTTAATGTCTTTAAATCCTGCTAGGAACGTTGGTGATAGTTTTGTAAAGGACAACTTTGAGGGAGGTTTGGGGTTTGCTGAGTTTTTAAGATGGAGTGAGCTTTTTGATCCAATTAACAAATTTGTCCAGGATAATTCCATTGAGTTTCAAGTTAATGTTGAAGTACTGCCTTTCGCACTAGAAAAGTGCTCTAAATGTGGGCATGTTTGCGTTAATTGGCATAAATAAGAACAAAAATAAGAATGGTCGAGAAAATAAAATAGTTATTACGCCAAAAATATGTAGAAAATAGTGTAGGTACCTACGTCAAGTTAGTATAAGAATAATAATATGTTTGATATTATTAGTTTAGTGAAAAAGGTGAGTTACGGGGAATGTGCGTTGAGAGTGATGCGACGTGTTAGGCGATATTGACTATTCGAATGCTTCTTGCAGTAGTTGCAGCCTACACGGCGGACCATTGTACAATTTTGATCACTGGAGTCTGGATATTCAAATTCAAATTTATTTAAAATATTTGATAAATATAGATACAATATGAATATTATAAACTGGTATACTAAATCCATATTCTGATATTTGGCACCTAACTGAGTTAACAGCCTGTGCCCTATTGCATGTGTTATCTCTGCGTAAAATAATTTATTTGTTTTTCCAAAACTATCCACGGCTTAAACTACTTATAACTGGGTATGCTTTAAAATATTTAGTTTGCTTTATATCACCAAAAATTTGTAGTTATATTATTTTCACAAATATAGGTTCTACAATAATAAGGATCACAAACTCTGTTTTTATTTCTTAATTGTCTAATATCCATTCGCAGCATGTTATAAAACTTTGCTCCCGAATAAGACAAGAATATTTTATTTAATTTTTTATTACTATACTAGGAATTTAAATAGTTCTTCGAGTTTTAGTTCCGTAAAACGGAGTCGATCGAAACACTTTTTATACTTTCTGCTTGTGGTGCAAGAAAACCTCTTCATCTTTTTTCAATTAAAAATAGGGAAAAGTCCGGTCGCCAATAGTAGATGATGATGCAATATCATCCCAAAAAAAAATCACTTGGACCAAAAAAATCGCAAAAAATGGGGTGAACAAAAACACCGGTATATTATCCATTTAAATTGCGATTGCTCCACTCCGGGGGCGTATAGAAACATAAAAAAATTAAAATACCAACTCGTTTTTTTTTAAATCTAAGTTTAAAATGGAAAACCGAGTTCCTGAGGGCAACACATAAATAAACTGCTGATATCTCACAAATAATAAAGTTTTTTAGGCTCCAAAATCGCACCGTTAAACAGCTAATGACATTTGACATTATGACAACAGTAACACCAACGTAAATTGCGAAATGGCACTAGACATTTATTGAGGAACCACCGTTAAGTAATACCAACATAAAATAAAGCGCAAAATTTGAAATGTATGGTGCCAAGGAATATTCGATGTACGTTCCCCAGCTTTGTTTCTATTTACCCTGCAGTTTCTATCCACCCCTTTTTACGGTTCTAGTTTCATGTTGATGACAGTTATATTTTTTTATACACGTTTATTTGCTGTGAATGTAGATATATGCTGACAATATTTACAATGATCTACATTAAAAAGTGAACATAACATGTGTGTGCGGTATCTTTTTTATTTTTTTTTGTATAATTTTTTAAATAAAATTCTGTGTTACATGAGGTTGTTTTAATGCACAAGCATAAAGCCCCCCACTATGCCAAATCTGATCAAAGATATATAACATCATAATAATATTCTCTGGCATTATTTCACGTACCTAATTGATAGAATTTATGAATAAATTTTCTTATGCATTGTTCAATTTATTAATAAATGTTTATCTATAACTATGCCCAAATATTTAGTACTAGAAACATCTTTTACGCTTTTACGGCAGTCAACGGCAAAGTTGAGCGTTACTCCTTTAAAAATTGTAACTCAGCTCAGTAAAGATTTTTCCTCCCCCCCTTGCCGCGGTTATGTATGCCCCTCTACATTTCTCATACGATTATACGAAGTTGTTCACGAAGCGTTCTTTTCTATCTGAGCAAAGATGTCAACATTGCTGTTTAAAAGAAACAAAAGGAAAGTACCCAATATAGCAAAGAATACAAGAAATCCACAGGCGAACGTAACAACAATGGCGCCGAGACGGTTCCGGACTGTATTTATATCATGTCGCTAAAGAAGGGAAGCTAATAACAAGATAGTCGTGCGCATGCATGACCATCGCTCTTAGACGCCGAGATATGTGACTGTTGAGCTAGCTTTGCGTACATTAGTATTGTTTCACCCATAAGACTTAACTCTTGTTTGCTGGTTTAAAGGTAAACATGGGATGCAGTTTCCTGCCTTCATTTAAAAATATTTTAATCAACGTTGCTTTTTTTTTAATACGACACCCCCTAAAATGTTTTAAAAATATCGGCTTCATTATTTAATTTGAAAACACTGCCGATTTTCCAATTTCACAATAAACCTTATTTTTTGTTGATTAAAGCACCTAAACACGTTATTGTTGCTCGAAGGAGCTACCCCTATTAGTTAAAACTATTTTCTTCTAATTAAATTATTTTTGTTTTGCATGGGATATAAGAAGTTCAAATAGTAATCGTGGAGTTGAAGAAGGCTTCGCTATTAGTTTGCTAGGACACAAATACCAAAAAACATTATTTTTTGTATATTTCGAATATGGGATTCGACATTGTTTGTGAAGTATAATTTACCGCAAATTATTAATGGCTCGTTAGGACAAGCTCTTTTAACATATTATAAATTTGAAAATATTAGTAAATTAAAGAGATAAGTGAGGAAGCCTAGCTTCAACTTCGCCTTTTGTAATTTTGCCCTTAATTATAATAAGGACATTTATTATTATTATATGAGTCTAAATTTATATATTGAATTGCTGATATACCTTGGGGGTGGGGTTACTTATAGAAAAATCAATAGGTACTAATAAAGTGGATTATCTAGATGTATATTTAAGTCGAAATGATATTAAGAAAAAATGTAAAGTTATATGCACTATAAATTTAATTTCTTTAATTCCTGCTATGAATGTTTGTCACAGTTTTGTGCAGGACGACTTTAAGGGAGTTTTTTTTTGGGTTTTCTAAGTTTTTAAGTTGGAATAACCTTTTTGATGAAAAAAACAAATATGTCCAGGATGATTCCATTGAGTTTCGAGTTCATGTTGAAGTACTGCCTTTGGCACAAGAAAAGTGCTCTAAATGTGGGCATATTTGCTTTAATTGCCATAAATAGGAACAAAAATAGGAATAGCCGAGAAAATAAAGCAGTTATTACGCCGAAAATATATAGAAAATAGTGTACCTTAAGTTAGTATAAGAATAATAATGTGTTGGTTATTATTATTAGTAAGTTTGGGTGAAAAAGAAGAGTTACGGGGAATGTGCGTTGCGAGTGATGGGACGTGTTAGGCTATGTTGACTATTCATACTTCTTGCAGTAGTTGCAGCCTAGAGCGGACCACTGTACAATTTTGATCACTTATAAGTAGAGTCCTAGATATTCAAATTTATTCAAAACATTTTATAAATATAGATACGTACAATATAAATATTATATACTGGTCCATATTCTGATATTTGGCACCTAACTGATTAACCAGCTGTATGTGCCCTATTGCATGTGTTATCTTTGTAAAATAATTTATTTGTTTTTCCGAAACTATAAAATATAATCCACGGCTTAAAACTACTTATAACTATGCTTTAAAATATTTAGTTTGCTTTATATCACCAAAAATTTGTAGTCTATATTATTTTCGAAAATATAGGTTCTACAATAATAAGGATCACTGTTTTTATTTCTTAATTGTCTAATATCCATTGGCAGCATGTTATAAACTTTGGTTCAATTCATTTCAAATACTTAAAAAATATATATTTTTCATTAATATATTCAAAATTACAATACTTAGCTTCTGTATGGGGATCTGCTTGTTTATCAAACTTAAAACCATTACAAAAATTGCAAAATAAAGTTATTAAATGTATACACAAATTACCACATTTAGAACCAACTGTTAATCTAAATAGATTGAAAGGGTATTTACACGTTCAAAACATTTATAAATTAAAAATTTGTATTCTAATTCACTCTATTATTTTAAAAGAAAAAAAATCAAACATAACACTTCAGGAGAATAATACATTACATGATCATAACACCAGACATTGTATAAATTATCAAACTATACCAGTAAAAAGTAATTTTGGATAAAATCTCTTTTATATGACGGAATAATAAAATATAACCAATCTTCAAAAAAATATCAGAAAAATTAAAGAATTGGCAACTTTTAAAAAAACAATTAAAGAGATATTTACTAAATTAAATTATTTATACTATTTATTTAAAATTCATTTTATTAATGAATTAACCTTTTTTATTGTTATTTTTTTTTAATGGTTATTATTTTCTATATTATGTTGTCACTTTCCATGTAATGCACTGTAAAAGTTAGTTTGGAATAAAGACATTTTGAAAGCAGTGGCGTAGCGTGCAGGGGGCCAGGGGGGGCGATCGCCCCCCCCCCGCCCTTTGAGTCCTTTCCTAAACGGCGCCCCCTTCCCACTTCCAGGTTTTAATTAGGTTGTAATTTGTTTATAACTTTTAGAGTATAGAAATAAATAAAATAAACCTGTTACCTATTTCGAGATTCTATTTTATTTTAACTACATACTTGATGAAATTTATAATAAAAATATTTTGCCACGACCAATAATTTGTATTCTTTCAGTTATTTTGCTTTAACAATTAAAAATTGCTTGAAATCTCTAAATTACTAGAGACTAAATTTTATCTTTTTAAAAGTGTGTTATTGTCGCCAATGAGAATATTATATACCTGAGAGTTTTAATAAAATTCCCCTTGCTGGTTCATATTTTGTTTTCATGTGGCCATTTTAGAAATGACGAAACAAAAACTTTATTTCTCTTGCCGAAATTATACATTAGCAGGGAGGCGCTCTTTGAACAAGGGCGTAGATAAGGGGGTAATTACCCCCCCAGGACCCATAATGAGCCATAAAAACGAAACACTTTTTTACTTGATAATTTTTTTTGTGATTTTCTTAAGGATCTTGTGTATTTTATATTTTTCCTATATACTTGAAAATCGGACATCATTGATAAAAGGGCGTGGCACTCAAAAAATTTTCGCCTGCGGCGCTATTTCTTTTGGCGCCGCAACCTCTTTCACCCCCCCCCCCCCCACCACCCACCCCCATAAAAAAAAACCATATCCACGCCCTTACCTTTCGCCCCCTCCGCCCCTGCAACCACGCTACGCCACTGTTCGAAAGTGAAATAAGACAAGAATCTCTGATTTAATTTTTTATTGCTACTAGGAATTTGAATTGTTCTTTGAGTGTTAGTTCTAGTTTCATGTTGATGACTGATATATTTTTTTGATACACGTTTCGCTGTGAATGTAGATACATGCTGACAACATTTACAATGATCTAACATTAAAAAGTTTTATAGAATATAACATGTGTGTGCGGTATCTTTTTTGTTTTTTTTTGTATAATTTTTAGAATAAAATTCTGTGTTACATTAGGTTGTTTTAATGCACTAGCATAAAGCCCTCCCCCCACAATACTATGCCATATCTGATCAAGGATATATAACATCATAAGGCATTATTTCATAGAATTATTTTCTTATACTATTGTTCAATTTATTAATATGGTCTTCCCATTTTAAGTGTTTATCTATAACTATGCCCAAATATTTAGTACCTACTATGAAGATCTTTTACGACAGTTAACGGCAAAGTTGCGAGCGTTCCTTTTAAAAATTGTAACTCAGATCAGCAAAGTTATTTTCCTCCCTCCGTACCGCGGTTATGTATGCCCCTCTATATTTCTCATGCGATTATAATAATAATAATAATAATACTTCTTTATTTCAAATTATGCATACCTACATGTACAGGGTGGCCCTTTAGTGTGGCAAAGTACAATAGCTCCGTTACTATTTCAAATACATTAAAAATATTAATACAAAAGTTGAAGGGCAGTAAGTGACTTATAACGTAAAATTATTTTTAACTTTATAGGGTGGCTCGAAAAAGCGGAACAAAAAAAATGTACTTTTTTCAAATGGAACACCCTGTATATTTTTTCATTTTTAAATTCTACATAGAATTATAATTATTTTTTATGAAATACATTATTAGTCTATACTTTATAGTTTCCGAGATATTGACTGTTGAAAAGTGACATTTTTGAACTTTGACAGCTTCTAACTTTCTAACAGTACGTCTTAGAGCAAAACGGCTTACATGTCCCTATCTTCAATTTTTATTATCTTCCCAAAAAAATCAACTTCCAGTTAAACCGGAACAACTATATTTCCTGCTTTCGAGTAACATCCGGTTTAACCGGAAGTTGATTTTTTTGGGAAGATAATAAAAATTAAAGATAGGGACATGTAAGCCGTTTTGCTCTAAGACGTACTGTTAGAAAGCTAGAAGCTGTCAAATTTCAAAAATGTCACTTTTCAAGAGCAAATATCTCGGAAACTATAAAGTATAGACTAATAATGTATTTAATAAAAAATAATTATAATTTAATATGGAATTTAAAAATGAAAAAATATACAGGGTGTTCCATTTGAAAAAAGTACATTTTTTATTGTTTCGCTTTTTTGAGCCACCCTATAAAGTTAAAAATAATTTTACGTTATAAGTCACTTACTGCCCTTCAACTTTTGTATTAATATTTTTAATGTATTTGAAATAGTAACGGAGCTATTGTACTTTGCCACACTAAAGGGCCACCCTGTATGTAAAACGAAACGACGACACAAAACGGAATGGGTTTACCATTCCTTGGAAGAAGTCCATTATATAAAAACATTATTTGTGGCTCAAAAAAATTAATTTATGATTTTTTCAAAGATATTTTTATCTGATGTTTTACTATATCGACTGTGGCTTATTCAATTTTTAATAAAACAGTTTTACTTTTTTCTCAAAACATACGCTGATTTCTTCTCAACATTCCTGCATGTCCAAACTTATCAAAATATATTCGCAAATTTGAGAAAAGACGCTTTTTTGGGCGCGAAAACAAGCAAAATTTACAAATTCTAAAACCATTCTCTTTTAACTAGAGTTTTGGTTTACATGAAAATTAATTCTAAAAATCCGGCTGTCAAAAATGGGGGAAAATGGGTGTTTTGAGCTTGACTTGCTAAAGTAATAAGAACATTTCAAGATTTTGAATTGGATGGAATAACTACCTTAAAACTTCTTCTAATTTTATTGACCAAAATATTTGCCCAAAATGTTTTAGTAATAGTTGTAATCTCAATTTTAAAGATGGCGTTCCGACATTGATAATCCGTCGCCACGTGGTAGGAGGCTGTTCGATATTTGCGAATTTTTTCTTCGGAAACGGTTAGAGCTAAACGATTCAAACTTTCTGGATGTAGAGAGGAATAGTCGATGCACGTTCTGGGAAAACTTCCAATATACAGGGTGAACCGGAAAAAAGTGATTAAAGTCAAAGTTGAAAAATATTTTTTTTTCGTTGTAGCGCGTTACAGGTAGCAAAAATAATTTTAATCAATTTAAACTTTTTCGGCGTGTAGACGACGTTGGGCTACAGAAGACTGTTGTTTGCCAAGGCGATCGGAAGTTGGGAAGTAAATTTTTTGATTTTTTTTAAATCAATGTAGGGTCATGTTGGATCGTTAATAAATCGAATTTTGTGCGTCCCACATATTTTTGGTTTGGAGATTTGTTTAGGTCATCTCAAATATACTTTTTCAAATATATTGTTCTATACCTAACGTTAATAGAAATGGTCAATAATTGTAAACAAATGAAATAAGCTATTTCAGACAAGTTTTTTATGCGGTTTTTATTTTTTCTCGTACGGAAAACAACTTTTGATTGAAATGTTATAGGTATACCTTAGCGAAGAGAGCAAACTACAATGAAAAATATTTTTTTTGTTTCTTCATTTTTAATACGGAAAAATCGGGAAGCTTTTGAATTCTTACAGCGGCAATCCTCGGTACAAAAAAAACGAACTTGGGTTCTGAAGAAACTAAACATATCTTTTTTATCGCAAATCGAAATACTTTACAATTATTAGATGTTGCTAACAAATGGTTTTGTAAAAAGTATGAAATAAAATAAACGAACTCGAACAGTGCCGTGCCCGAAGGGCTCGGCACAATAAGCTTTTAAACTTATTTATCAGTTATCAATGTAAGAATAGTTTCTTTACTTAAGTTTAAATTGATGAATACATATTTTTATAGGACAAACTTGGAAAGTATATTCCACATTGCATACGTTTGCTGTGCGATTTTAAAAAGAGCCGGTGCTGATAGGTTCAATGTTAATATCAATGTCATAATATTAAATATCATATATTTCCTTAACGAAAAGTCGTAGCGAATCGAGCGAGACGGCATTGGGAACGGGACATCGAGCACTATACGATGCCGTCTTCAAAAACTACATATCTATACAAGAAAACGGAAATTTTGCACCCGTTATTTTTATTTTTTAGTTTTTGTCAGTTGTTATAGTGACAATTAGGCGGTATGTTTCCCTTCACGTTCCGCAGGAAGGTGAGGCAAAAAAAGCCATAAAAAACATAGAAAAAAGAAACTAAGAAAAATCCTTTTTAAATACAAATTTTTAGTACTAATAACAGATGCACTCTCGGCTGACGATTAGCGATATGTACCCAGTCTAGTTTTGTCTACTGCCCACTTTGAGAATAAATTATTTTTTAGCGCCCCCATTTTTTCACCTACTTAAAAACCACTATAACTTCAAATTAAATTAATTAATTGTTGTGAGCTATATTAGCGGAGATTAAACATTCATTTTTTTTCTGGGTCTCTTACCGACCCCCTCTAGGCCTGCAGCGCCCACTTTGGGAAAGGCTGCTCTAGACTATGACATTCTACCAATACTCCTCCTCCTTGTATCTGTTTTACACTTTTAAAGATTTAGGAAATATTACTATTGTTTAGGGACTTTAGGCATTGTTTAATTTCTTTCAAAACTTTTTTAGAATCTTTTTCATCCCTTATTTTTATTATCGTGCTATGCTTTTCTGCTCTTGGTGGTGTAGTCCATTTTTCATTGTTTTTCATATCTGTTGTATTCTGCTTTACTATGTTGCTGTATGTTTTTTTCTGTAGACTTGTTATTTAATGTTGGTGCAGTATGTTTCCAGATAGTTGGCCATGACTTACTCATCTGGCACTTATTTGTAGAGTCCAATAATATGTTTCTTCGCTTGTTGTTATATTTTTGTTCGTGACTTTAATAGCTAGCTCTAAATTCTGTTTTTCAATTTGTCCAATCCTGTATGCAAGTTTTGTTATCACCTTGTGTAAACTAAATATTGCATTACGTATATTTTCCTCATTTCCTTCTGTTGTCCCTATCTCTGACCATTCATGTAACGTTTCTATGGAATTTAAAACCACTTGCAACATATTAGTTGTTGATTGTTGTAGTATTTCAGTAATTTTTTGATCGTGTCTTTTATAATAATAATAAGTTTATTTAAAGTTTAATAATATAATAAATATGTTTATGTTGTCTTCGATAAACTTATTCTACAATCCCCTGAAGCTGAGCTTGTTAGGGGCAAATTTTATTTTTTGTTTTAGTATTTAAAATGATAAATCATAAATATGCATTAAAAATCAAGTTTTAAAGTAAAACTGTTAATTTATAGTATAAACGCAACTTTTTTGAAGAAATATATTACCTATCCTATAATAAAATTATTAATTTATAATTTTTAAGTAAAAAGTACTACTTACCTACCTAAATTAATTATTCAGAACAAGATTAATTAATTAAAGCATTTTTCTAAAAATATTTTCAAGTTGTCTGTTTTTAATATCCATATTTTTATTTCGACTTAAAATTTTTTTAATGAAATCAATTTTTTAATTTTTGTTGGTAAATACCTAATCGTTTAAATAAAAACATAAATATTTGAAATTTTTTTGTCCTATGGGCTTATTTATTTTAGGTTTTATGGTTATTTTATTTTTATGACGTGTATTATGATTATGGTTTTTAAATTGTATAAGGTTTCTATTTTTAAATATATATATTACGATGTTATAAATGTAAAGTTGTCTTATGTTCAACTTTTTTGTTTCTGAATATAATTCTTTTGAAAGATAAAGATAATCTTTATTAAATATATTTTTTAAAAACCTTTTTTGTAATATTTCTAATTTTTTAACTAAAGTTCTATTTATTCCCCCCCAACCTAAAATTCCGTAATTTAAATGAGTTTTAACTAACGCGTAATATAATATTTTCAAGTCTTACATTTAAAAATTTTTAATGTTTTTAAAAATCGGTAGTAAATTTCTAAATTTTTTAATTAGGTATTCTATGTGAAAATTCCAATTTAATTTACTGTCAAAAATAATTCCTAAATATTTTATTTTATTAACTTGAATAATTTGAATGTCTTCATTTATTTGAATACTATTCATATTTTGTGGTAGGTTATTAAGGTTTACAGTAAAAGGAATGTTATTTGTTTTATTAAAATTAATTGTTAACAAATTGTTATCAAACCACTTTTTTATAATTTTAAAGCCTTTTTTAATTTTATTATTTAAGTTTTCCCAATTTGTATCGGTATAAAAAATGGTAGTATCATCTGCAAAACTATGAATTTTTCCACCGCAATTTATAGTAAATAAGTCGTTAATATAAATATTAAAAATAATGGTCCTAAAATTGTCCCTTGAGGAACACCATACTTTACTTTTGGATAGTTTTTTTCTTTATCTATTTGAACATAAGTTGCTCTATTTTCCAGATAATTTTTAATTAATTCTAATTGCTTTCCTCTGGATCCAATATTATCAAACTTTTTTAACAGTAAATTATGGCTAACTGTATCAAAGGCTTTTGCTAAATCTAGAAAAATACTAATACAGGGTTTTTTATTATCTAGTGCATCATATATTTGTTCTGTTAGATAGCAAATAGCGTTTTGTGTTGATTTATTTTTTTGAAACCCAAACTGTCTATTAGAAATAGAAATTTATTTCTTCCAAATTATTTTAAAACTTTTTCGAATACTTTTATCGAAGATAATGTGGTCTATAATTACTAGTTTTACTAGAATCTCCATTTTTAAAAATAGGTTTTATTATACCTACCAATTTTGAAAGCTTCTGGATATAATACTGGTCTTAAAAATATTATTTATAAGAAATGTTAAGTGGTCTAGAAATAGTAGTTTTAATAGTTTTTAATATTTCTGTTGTTATTCCATTATTTAAACTGTTCGTATTATCAAATTGTACTACTGCGTCAATGTTGTTTTCCTTACGAATGTTCTCTCGTTCTTGTATTTCAGACAGGGTTATTATGTTTAAAACAAAATGTTTTAAACCAGATGTTTTAAACATGTTTTAAACACGACCTGATGTTTTAAACAGTCTTTGAAACAGGTGTTTAAAACATGTTTAAAACATTTATTTAAATATACTGTATTTTTCTTCTTTTCTCAATGTAGTAGATGTCAAATATCACTTTCTTTTGTCTCCTCGTATCACCCAAAAAAATTGAAAAAAAAAACACAAAAATAATTGGAACATACATACTTTTATGGATATATTATTATTAACCTAAAGTTGAGCATTTAACAGGACTAATACTACTAGCTCAAACAAATAATGCAAAGTAAGCTTAAATATTAGTGTAGATCTTAAAAGAAACAGAGAAACTAACAGTTTTAAATTTGTTTAATTTTTTTAGAGCATTTTATTTTTGAGGAACAGTTGTGCTGCCCCTCAAAAGAGAACAAGGTAAGTAATCGTTTTACATTTGGCGACCTTTTTTTAAACACAGAAAGAAGGTACCGTATCGTCACACTTACGAAAATGGAATAAAGCATTTCAGTATCAGTGTCGATTCAATACAAAGTCGAGGTATTTTGTTGCGGTATATTTCTGGAGTTATTGCAAAAGTAATGCGACAGTAGGCGGGAACCGATGGATATTCCCGTCTATATAAATGCATCATAATGAAAACGTCAGCGAACATTTGACCATGCGGCGAAAAGTCTTGTACTTACTATTTAGCTGCTAAATTGTACTTTTCGTCTAGAGAAGTAATAAAAATGTTCCTATGTTAAAAACCTAAACCGCAAAAGATCACATCTGCTACAAAAACTGGGACAGAGCATCAACAGCTATGGAATCCGAAATCATTGTAGAAGGATTTTTACAAAGTAAAAAATTACGTAAAAGTACACATTGTGCAAACACAGTAAAAGCCATTCTTTATAGCAATTTCACAGGCAACAGTGGTACAAATTGGGGCAAATACGATTTCTATAAAAAAAAATTAAGTTTTAAAAAAAAATTTCTGGCCTCTCGGTAGGTTCACCATTACGTTGAAAGATTTTCCCAGCACTTTGCTTGTTTTTCCATCATCTCGTAGCTCCGTTAAAACTGTTTGCACCTATTATATTTCTAAACTCCTTATTGTATTTTCCTGATGATGAATGCTTATGCGTTCGAAAGATGTAGAGAATTACCCTGTATTTAACCTTGAAACTTATGTTTTTAATATACCAATGGAGAAAGACTTAAAGTATCTTATTTATTTTCCTTTAATAATAATTTTGTTTCATATACAGAGATGACCGGTTTTGGCAAGGAAAAATGGAAGCGCAGTTAAAATTTTTTTTTCAGTTGCCTTCTTCCCGAAATAATAAATCCACAATACTCAAACAAGAGAAAAATTAAAGACAATTTTCATTTATTTCTGCTACCTAATAGACTGTCATTGTTAAATCATATTTTTAATAAAAATTTACTATTATATTTATATGTGCCTTATTTAAGTTATTCAACCTAATAACACCACCTGACTGCTACATTTCAGAAGGGGGCAGCCAAAAAACCGTAAAACTTCTCCTATTAAAACCTGGCTGTAAAAAATTTAGACACTGTCCCCCTCCCTGTGAACGGCCATGCCTACCAACGCAATGTCTTTTTATACTCTACATGACATACTGTCCAATTTATTAGTGGTGGGCAGAGTGTCGGATATTCTCATGAATCGGATAGTTTAAAATTACGTACTTTTAAGAATCGATTACTTTATTGAGTACTTGAGTAGTGATTATCAGCTCGCAAGGGGCCAGAACTTTTAAAAAGATGGTCGTCAATGCCGTATAGACATCTTCCATTTCTTGAAAAAAAAAATCCATAGATCTTGCATCTTACGCAAGTATCATAGGCATATTAAAAATACCTACCGCATACAGTATACTCACTGTTGAGTTTTTTCGGTTTTTTTTTTAATATTCTCCCCCGACTTTCTGTGTAATACGCCAAGACCGCCGCGCTATTTCGCTTTGTTTCAGCGACATTCACTGTTTAATTTTTTCCAATTTTTTCAATTCTTTACCCGCAACTTCCTTTGTAATATTTCAAGATCGCCGCGCTATTATTCTTAGTTCCAGAGATATGAATTTTTGAATTTTTCCAGCTTTTTTGCAATTTTCGCCCCCGACTTTATTTGTAATACGTCAAGACCGCCGCGCTATTTCGCTTTGCTTCAGAGATATTTACTTTTTAGTTTTTTTTACTTTTAGTATTTCTTTACCCCCAACTTCCTTTGTAATATTTCAAGACCGCCACGCTAATATTCTTAGTTCCAGAAATATTCACTTTTCAGTTTTTTCTGCTTTTTTTAAATCTTTACCCCTGACTTTCTGTGTAATACGCCAACACCGCCGCGCTATATCGCTTTGTTTCAGAGACATTCACGGTTTAGTTTTTTTCCACTTTTTTTTAATTCTATTCCCGTGCAACCTTGACCTACCCACACCGCCAAGCCAATGCGGTCGACTAATCTCTAGCGTGACGCTTGCTGTCGTTAATTTTTCATGAAATGGACCCGTATATACGCGACCAGTAGTATTTTCAATACTAAAAATGGCTTCTTAAAGAATCTAAAAGAAGGTTGCCACACATAAAGATCTCCTACTCGGAAAAAGTATTTGTAATAAAAAAAATCCATTCCAGAGAATTACTGATTATCATTATAATCGATTCAGAGCGGTATTCGAATCCCATCGATTTTTTTGGGAATCGAACTTCACTTCATTTCTTGTACTTGAGTACTCCCATTACTACAATTGATGTTTAGTATAGTTTTTTAGCCGCCTTGTCAATACACAGGAATCTCGCTACATCAAAAATTGCAGCGCTGCGAATCAATAAAAAGGCCAGATAAATATGACCGACGCCGGATTTGTGCCTTAAATGTACTATTCAGTCGTTAAACCATGGAACGCGCAGCCGAGTCGGCACATGTGTTGATAATTGACGCAAAACACACACAAAGCAAATTATTTTATTTAATTAAAAAATTAACCTAGATTTGTCTTTCCAAGGCCGGCGCCTTGACAGAAACCGCGCCGAACCCATAACGTGTGTCTTGTCACTGCTGCAGCAGCGTCGGCCGCCGCTTCGGCAGAAGCTGCTACAAAAACGCCGTGTGTGTCATCGCCCTAACAGTTCGTTTTCTTTTTACGCTCCCGTACCAACTAAGAAAGTTCATAAATAGCTTAATTTTATTGCACCTGTTAACCTTTACCAAGGCACATGAAACTTTATTTTTACATATAACAATTATTAATATAGGGTTTCCATACGTCCCGGTTTACCGGGACATATAACCAGTTTCAATGGCTTTGTCCCGATGTCTGTGTTGCGATCAGCTATTTAACTTTATATATTTGTTTTACTATCAAGAGACTTCACTCACTTCGAGGAAGAACGCAACATAAAAAATTAAAAATCCGATGGCCCATTTTTGATTTCAATACACAAGCAAATCGGCTGCATTTCGTTTAATTTTTATCCTTTACCAAACATTAAAAACAAAATTTTTAAAGTTAAAACATCATTTGTTGAAAAAATGGCGAACGCGCTTTGTAACTTTTGGTCCTGTGTCACATTATAAACCGTTCCGGTCTAAGCCGAAAGATGTATGCTTACCCAAAATTAATAGGTACGCCTTTAGTGGAGGCGAAACAAATCACCTCCTCCCTTTACTACCTCTCTAAAATTAACGCTCCTATATTCTGTTATTGGCAATACAAAAGAAAATTACAATTAGCACGAAATCATCTCCAAATTATTTAACCTATGTACCATTTTTCTCAGTGTATCATGATTTTATCTAGTATCACGTCGGCAGGAAATAAATAAAGCTTAAGATAGGCAACTTCTAACGCATTTTAACAAAATTTACCTGAAACACGTTTCGCGCGCTGCAGGATAACGGGCTTATTACGAGATATTTATGTCTCAATTTTTGGAATAGTAAACATAAGACATGGAAGCTCTAAGGTATAGAGCGATTTTTTTGAAAAAAAAATTATTCGCGACGGTATTAACCCTGGAAAATGCCTAAAAATACGTACTTTCAGTGAGCATTTTTTCATATATATTCTTATTTTTTTGCAAAAAGGGCTCTATACCTTAGAAATAGAAACATTCCTTTACCAAAATATGATTCGTCCCGACAGTTATTTCAAATAGGCTTTCCAGAATCCTGCAGTAGCGAAACAGTGTTAATCATCCTATAATTTTGCGCATTGTAGAGCCTTAAGAACATAATTAAAAATTTCTAACAATCAATTTTATGAGTTTCCTCATATTTTAACGTAAAATTAGCCACTGAAGACCACGCTGTAAGTTCGTAGTTTACATACATTCAAAATTATTTTATTTTTGGTTAAACTTTTGTCAGACAGTTAAATATAAAATTGCCCATGAGATACAAGTCGTCAAAGTTGAATTTATCTTTTTAAAACGTGTTTTAAACATGGGTATGTTTTGTTTAAAACATGTTTTTAATTGCCTAATAAAAAACATGTTTAAAACAAAAAAACTGTTTTAAACAATAAAAAACACATGTTTTGTTTAAATATAAAAAAAACATGTTTTTTTTCAACCCTGATTTCAGAGTCGCTTGGACTTGTTTCAGATCTAGAGGCCTTTTTGAATTTTTTGGTGCACTAAAAACTTCGGTTTGATTGTTTATCATGTCTTCTCTTTTTGGTGGAGCCGGTGGAGGTGTTCTTGTGATATATGTTTGGCTTTGAATGATTCATCTTAGTCACCTTCAATTTGTTGGCACTGTAGTGTATCTCTCTATTTTGGTTCGAGATTATCTTCATTATTTTACATTTTTTCCCCGTTTATTTTTATCAAAGCATGTTCTTATCTCCTGGCTTTTTTTGTATGCATCAGCACTAATAATTTTTATTATTTCCTGTTTTGAAAAAGATCCAATTGATTAATGTCTGTTTAAAACCCGTTTTTTTTTGCTGATCTTTCACACCACCACTTTCACTACTTATTGTTCTATAGTATCTATAGCGTGTCTTTTTTTCAAAATTAAATTCCAATTATATCCTTCACAAACGATAAATAATATGGGACGGCGAGCACGAACAACGAACAACAAACACGTCCGAAGCGCTACGAAGTTGTTCGCGAAGCGTTCCTTTCTATCTAAGCACAAATGTTTACACTGCTGTTTAAAAGAAACAAAAGGAAAGTACCCAATAGCAAAGAATGGCGCCGAGCCGGTTCTGGAGTGTATTTATATCATGTCGCTAAAGAAGGAAAAGCTAATAACAGGTGGGTTGTGCGCATGACCATATCGCTGTTAGACGCAGAGAGATGTGACCGGTGAGCTGTGCGTACAATAGTATATTGTTTCACCCATAAAACTTAACTCTTCTTTGCGCATGAAATAACCTGTACACCAGTAGCGGATCCAGGATTTTGCTGAGGGGGGGGGGGCGACTAAGTTTTAGAAATGAAGCGCCGCAGGCGAAAATTTTTTGCGACCACGCCCAAAATCAAAAATTCACTCTGAAAAAAAATGTTAAAAATAAATTAATCTAAAAACTGAAATATCTACCTACCTACAAAGAGACGAGCAGGATAGTGTCGGGAGAAAAATTTTCGGTACCACGCCCAAAATTTCTGAAAAATTCACTATAAAAAACTGTTAAAAATAAGTTAAACTAAAAATTTTTTTTAATAAAGTTGTACCGTACCTTAGACATAAACTATCTAAAAGATTATTTGGGAAATTTTCTGAAAAAAAAAAGATTTTTATTCATTAAGGTGGCATTCTCAACGTCATTTAATCCATTACCAACGTAAAACCTATTTCGCGTTATTTTTTCAAGTTTATTATTTTATTGGCTAACATTTAAAATAAAATCAGTATTGTCGGCACATTACTTAGGTAATATCTAATATATTACAAAAATATCTATTTCTTTCCTTGCTAATTTTGGGAGAATTGTATAGTGAAAGGAAAATGACATAATAATGTTAAAAAAAAAATCTTACCCGATATTTTTCGCTATACAATTCTCGTAAAATAAGTTATGAAATGCCTTGATATTCATTAAATATGTCAATTATTACCTATAGAATATCAAGTCGATACTGATTTTATTCAAATTTTGTGTAAAAGCTAGAAAACATAAATAAATCTACGCGAAATAGGTTATAGGTTGGCAAGCATGTTGATACTCCCACCTTAAGTCAAAAAATTGTACCTATACCTAATTCATGCAAATCTGAAAATCTTAGTTCAATCTGGCCTTTTGTAGTATCTAAAATATCATTGAAAAGCTGCTTATAATAAAGTTTCTGTGAAGGTCTGCTTGTTTGGTTTGTTTTAATTTTAATGTTGTAATTGCCGCCCCCTATATAATATTTGCCGCCCTGGGCTACAGTCCTTACAGCCCCCCCCCCTCCTAAATCCGCCGCTGCTACCAGTTAGCCAAATGCATTTATCATACCAAGTATTGAGAAAACTGCGAGGCGGTTTACCCTGAATAATTAAAATTTTGCTTAGGTCTGGTCGTGGTACCTTTAAGTCTTTTATAAACAATTTATCGTCGTAAGACAGTTGACTAAATCTATATTTTATTACGTATTTGACGATATCTTTGCAATTTCGACCATTGATTTCAGCATTATTAGCATTAAAGCTTCTACTAGATTCGCCAATTTCAGTTACCTCCATTTTTATAATAATACAGAGATAAAATAAATAAATAAAGTTAAATAAACAATAAAATAATAATAACTTTTTATAACAGTGTTCATCTTTTCTTTTATTTTTAAAACATGACAATAAAGTTATTTATATCATTGGCTGGCTTGTTTTATATTCTATTATTTCTATTATTAATTATGTGGAGTTGAAATAAAGGTTTTTCTTATATTTATTTCACAGAAATTCGCGAATGACGTATTTGACTTTAGGTGTGGTTAAGAAGGCTTAGGGGGGGGGGGGCGAAACCCCCGTCGCCACCCCCCTAAATCCGCCGCTGCTGTATACGGGTCTAAAGGTGAATATAGGATGCAGTTTCCTGCCTTCATTTAAAAAATAATTTTTAACCAACGACGCGTTGCCTTTTTTGAATACGACACCGTCTATAATGTTTTAAAAATATCTGCCATGGCTTCATTATTAAATTTGAAAACACTGATGCCGATTTTTCAATTTGACTTTTGTTGATTAAAGCACTTAAACACGTTATTGTTGCTCGAAGGAGCTACCCGTATTAGTTAAAAACTATTTTCTTCTAATTAAGTTATTTTTGTTTTGCAGGGGATATAAGAAGTCCAAATTGTAATCGTGGAGTTGAAGAAGGCTACGCTATTAGTTTGCTGGGACACAAATACCCTAAAAACATTATTTTTTGCAAATTTCGAATATGGGATTCGACATTGGTTCTGAAGAAATATCAGCATAATAGTGTTCATGTTGACATTCAGTGTAATTTACCGGAAATAATTAATGGCTCGGCAGGACAAGCTCTTTTAACATATAACTTTTATAATATTAGTAAATTGAAGAGAGGCTATAATTCTAAATTTACATATTGGATTGCTGATATACCTTGGGAGTTATTTATAGAAAGATCACTAGATACTGATAAAATGGCTTATCTAGGAGTATATTTATGTCGAGACGATATTAAGAAAAAATGTAAAGTTATATGCACTGTAACTTTAATTTCTTTAATTCCTGCTTTAAATGTTGATGACAATTTTGTACAGGACAGCTTTGAGGACAATTTTGGGTTTCCCACGTTTTTAAGTTTGAATAAGCTTTTTGACCAAAAAAACAAATTTGTCCAGAATGATTCCATTGAGTTTCGAGTTAATCTTGAAGTACTGCCGTTGACACAAGAAAAGTGCTCTAAATGTTTGTATTAATTGCCATGCCATAAAGAAGAACAACAATAACTACAGAAATAATAATAATGGCCGAGAAAATAAAGCAGTTATTACGCAATATGTAGAAAATAGTGTACAGTTAGTATAAGAATAATAATGCGTTGAAAAGTTATTAGTAAGTTTGGGTGAAAAAGGTGAGTTGCGGGAAATGTGCGTTGAGAGCGATGCGACGTGTTAGGCGATGTTTTAACAGAAGCGTCTAGAGTCTGACACTATGGACTTTTCAATCGGCCAATCATATACCGCCGTCTTAAAGAAAGTAATTTTGAGGTTAGGCGATGAAAAGCCGGTTGTTGTAAATTAGGAAAACACTCTGCTCCTCAACATTCTCAAAAGTATCACACAAAGAAAGTACAAGTGTTGTGAATGTAATAAACAATTCAGAAATAAACAGTGTCTTTGAAAGCATGAAAGAAAGCAACATAATATTGCATACGTTAGGAATAATTATATTTACAAGTGTACAGGGTTATCCAACCAAGACTAGACAAGGCGATTTTTTGAGTTTACCTGTACTTTTATAAAAAAAACTGAAATAGCCATCTTAAGTCATTTTCTCCCGCGAATTCGAATATCTTCAGCAAAAAACAATTGAACATCAAAAAAAAGTACTAGGGGTCACTTTGATATTTTTTTTAATGGAACACCTTGTATATTTTTACATTTTTAAATTCCACATAAAATTATAATTATTTTTTATTAAATGCACTATTAGTCTATACTTCATAGTTTCCGAGATATTGACTCTCGAAAAGTGACATTTTTAAACTTTGACAGCTTATAACTTTCTAACAGTACGTCTTAGAGCAAAACGGCTTACATGTCCCTATCTTCAATTTTTATTATCTTCCCAAAAAAATCAACTAAAACTTAAACCGGAACAACTATATTTCCTTCTTTCGAGTTACATCCGGTTTAACCGGAAGTTGACTTTTTTGGGAAGATAATAAGATTTAAAGATAGGGACATGTAAGCCGTTTTGCTCTAAGACGTACTGTTAGAAAGTTATAAGCTGTCAAAGTTCAAAAATGTCACTTTTCGAAAGTCAATATCTCGGAAACTATGAAGTATAGACTAATAGTGCATTTAATAAAAAATAATTATAATTTTATGTGGAATTTAAAAATGTAAAAATATACAGGGTGTTCCATTTAAAAAAATATCAAAGTGACCCCTAGTACTTTTGTTTGATGTTCAATTGTTTTTTGCTGAAGATATTCGAATTCGCGGGAGAAAATGACTTAAGATGGCTATTTCAGTTTTTTTTATATTATATATATTATTATAAAGTACAGGAAAAGTCAAAAAATCGCCTTGTCTAGTCTTGGTTGGATAACCCTGTACATACTACAAATATCAACATTACAGAATAAATAAATACAATAGGGGAGACCGGGGCAGGTTGTAACGAAAAATATTTGAATTTTTTTTTGAAGCTGTTTTCACTAATTTTTTTTTTGTCATGAATGTCTACTTACAATATGTTGTGAACAAATTGATTAAATATATATGACAATATTTTCCAAAATTTAACTGTCAGCTTTTTTTTAAATAGATCCGAACCTTTGTTACAAATTGCCCCCTCGGGGTAAAAAGTAACAGTAAAGCGGGGTAACTGGTACCGCATATTTTTTATTGGTATATTTACCTAAATAGAAACGTAAACATAAAAAACATTAACGTGAACATAAAAAACAAAACAGACCTAAATAAACATTATTTAACGTGATGTAGCTATTTTTGGTTATCTATTCGCTATCCGAATCGCAATGATGGGAACTTCAAGTCAGTGCAAGTTTCATGCGACCACTTTTTTACACTTGTGGCAACTATATAATCCATTTTTCGTTAAGTTTGCTTCGCCCATATGATTCAGTGCAAATAAACAAAAGTACTTTTCTTCTGAAGAATCGTCTGATTCTACGTAAACTTTTCTTTTCACTTCCGATTTAATAATTTTGGACTTTTTGGCCTTTCGACCATTTTGTTCTTCCAGTGCATCCTTCTCTGGTGTGTCAGTTAGTACCGCTGATCTTTTTTTTCGACCCTTAAGGGTAATCTTTCGCTGATCAGCTTTAGGAAGTGGACGAACAAACTCTGGAGATAATGTAATCTTGCCTTCCATTTGAGAAGTAACGTCAACTTAATCTTGATGTTAAAGCAACGGGTTCGAGTTCAGCTATTTCAGAAGGTGCTGTTGTTAATGCATAATTTATCACATTGGGGTAAATTGTAACATGTTACATTTTGCCCCAATTAGATTGTTACAATTTACCCCTGGATCGAATATTTTCGTTTTGTCTTTGCAGAAAAAAAAGTAAATATATAATCATGCATATAGCTTTCGTCAATATAATAACCTAGCCTGCAATGATTCATTTATGACAAAAAAAAACTCAGGCAGGCAGGTTGTAACATTTATTTTGAAACAAAATTATGATATTGATTTTTACTTTATGTGCCACAATATAAACAATATCGGAAATAACCTTAACCACAATGTCTGTTGCTCGATTGTCTAGCTAGACATAACTGATCTTCACAGTGTTCTCCAAAAGCCTACATAGGGTTCGGGGTTGCCAGCTTTTAAATTAGAAAAATATTTGGTGTGTTACAACTTACCCCGTGTTACAACCTGCCCCGGTCTCCCCTACTTGATGGCCATTTAACAATTATATGTTATAATTTGAATTTAACCCCAGAAGATCAACAGTTTCAATTTTGTTATACGTAATGAGAATTGTTTAATAGAAATATTTTAAAAGTATCCAAAAATTTTCATGTGTTCCTTTTTTTGTTTTATTAATTATTTTGTATTTTGCAATAAGATTTCTCAAAACAAAAAAATCCAGACCTGTAAAAGGATAGTAACTACAATATTTTATTAGCCTAGGTAAGTAATGGCTTTAGTCAAACATAATAGTCACAATCGGGAAGGTTGTAACACCACTAATCACTAGTCTAAACCGTTCTAAAAAATTACAAGTTTTTTCTAATCTAAACTATCCTCTTCAAAAAAACCTCCTCATTAGGGAATATTTTCATATTCACTATTTTTTGTCTGCGAAAATTAAGGTAATTCGTTTAGTTTTTTATTTTATTTCATCATTTATTTTTAAGTTTCCCGCGCTTTATTGCGAACGTTGATTGGGCGGTTGAAAAGTCCACAGCCAGAATCTATGTGGACTATTCATGCTTGTTGCAGTATTGGCAGCCCAGGGCGAACCACTGTGCAATTTTGATTAGTAGAGTCCGGATATCAGGTAGTGATGGACCTTTAAACCAGAGTCGGCATGAGGATACTATTTATTATTATTAAAGTGACTAAAATTTTAAAGACAATTAGTATGCCTACCACAAAAGTGGTTACATAACTTACTTGACGGTAGGCCCTTTTCCTCTGGGGGAACTGCCCTTAATTTAATATCAATATTAAAAAGCGATATCTCCAAAACGGCAAGGCCCAGAAAGCTTTGAGAAAATTTTAAAGACACTTGAATTGGATATTGCACAAAGGTTTTTTTTAGCAATAATTAACTAATCAAGCAACTTTGACTGTGACAGTAATGACATCGACAGAGATAATTTATTAATAATCAAAGTGGCTCGATTTGGTTAGCTTTCGTGCAAGTTTTGTATAAGTTGGCACACGTTTCTACAAGTTTGGACAAGCGCTTTTATGTGCGAACAAGTAAAGTCTGTTCAATGACCGCTCTGACCGTTACGTCATATTTTCCATATTTGCGGTACGTCGTAAATTAATTCAGTCTGTTTGACTTACCGGACTAGCCTCTCGCCGCATATATAAGTCCTCTTGGCATTTGTTATGGGCAAAAAGGTATAAAAAGGTATATCGGCAATCAGTTTTAGCAGAGTATTTTTTTTAATTCCAATTCATTTCATAATTTTTCATAATATGTTAATTAAATTTTTAAAAAATGATCTGGGTAACAACGAACAAACCGATTGCCCATAAGGAAGGCAGCCAAATGCCGAGAGGACATCTACGGCGAGACGCTCGTATTACCGGTGGTGAATATTTTTCTTAGGCTTGATCTACTTAAATACGGATGCATGTGAACAAGTAAACACAAGCGCGTTTTTTCAAATTTTTAATTATTATTTTTATATACTTTTAATGAAGTCAGAAATAAGTAGTTTATTTTGGGTAAAATGTATCATGGGATGAAACATTTTGTTTTTGAAAATCAGTATGAAATTTTGATTAATTTAAATTTACTATAAAATAAAAAAAACTCATTTATAAAATTGAATCGTATATTTTTTTGTCTAGTGAGTCAGAAGAAAATATAATAAAAAATGACAACACAACAAAATACAGTTCTTAATAATTAAAAGAAATCATCTCCTCAAGGATCATCATCATCAGATTCGTCCAAGTTAATAATAAGGAGAAGAGTATCTGAAGCATCAAGCATCAATAAATCTTTTCCGTTCCCATACATCATTATTTATAATTTTATTAGTATTTATTACATCATTTTTCCATTTTTCCACTGTTTCATTTTCTATGGCTTCATTCCACAGACCTAAAACTACGTCATTTGTTACAGGATGCATAGAACTCATTTTACCATCATCGCTTATATTCCGACCCAACCATTTTTATAGGAATTATAGGGTTAAAGTGGCAATGATATGGAGGAAGTCTTAAAACTCGATGTCCATGTTGCAATGCTAGTTCGTCCAACCTCATAAAATAAATAAAAAAATAAAATAAATAGCTCTTTCTAGATTACTTGTAACGTTTGGGTGGGATATGCTGCTTCACTATTATCCAGATCTGATCCTTCATTGCAAATGGTGTAACCCGAAGTTGTCTTTGTTCTAACCATGCAATAAGTAATCCTTTTGACCAATCCTATTGTGATTGGAATTTTTTCAATTAGCCCAAAATGATAGGTGGCGTTATCCATGATAAGGGACGGTTCTTCCAAGTTTGCTAACAATTTTTCTTCAAAGCATTTCTCAAAGAATTCACTATTCATCGAATCATAATAATCATCAGATTTCAGGCCAGACTTGAATATTAAACTTGCATTATTCACAAATCCATTTTCTGAACCAGCACCTAGAATAATATACCTTACACCCTCTGACGATTTTTTTAACTGTATGAAGAGTATTATCTTGCCAACTTGGCGTAAAAGCCACTTTATTACTGTATATCCAGAAAAACAGGTTACAATAAGCTTGTGCCAACTTATACCTTGTACAAACTTGTGCAAAGTCCAACATCCCACATTGCGAGTAAATTATTTTTGTCAATGTTATTACCGTCATATTTACAGTTGCCTTAGCTAATTATTGTTTGAAACCTTCATCACAAAATATTTTGTGCCTTTGTGCAATCCAAACACTGCGTACTCTAATTATCTTCATAACTGTAAACATTTTCACTATATTTATCTTTTTTTAAATTTTTATTCTGCGTCGCTTCCGCATTTGCTCCGTAACGTCTAACTAACCTTTTTAACCAACCTTAATTATTAGGCATGTGCTGCTGGCAGGACTGGACAACAGCATGCACATTAAACACCCCATATATATTTTTTCTCTTTCTGTTTAGTATATTTAGGTCGAAAAGATATTAAGAAAAAATGTTAAGTTGTAAATTTAATTTCTTTAATTTCTGCGATTATAGAATATTATGTAGCTATATATTCTGTGCTGCTATAAATGTTAATCACAGCTTTATAAAGGACAACTTTAAGAGAATTGGGAAAATTTATTTTTTAGGTTGAGCTGAGCTTATTGTTGATCCAAAAAAAGTTAGTGTTTCTGCCTTCATAGTTAGGGCATTATAAGATTAAATAAAATAAAGTGCTCATCACAAAATTCGACTGTTTTTTTTAACACTTTTATTACAGGTTTGTAGTTCGGAAACAACATTACGGATTTTAATGCGGTTTGCAGAGTTTCAAAGATTGTTATATATATATATTCATAATTACAACATATAGAACTCAACGTGCGATAGTTAAAAAGTTACGACGCTATTCATTAATAAAACAAAAATACATTTGACATGCACTAAACGTAGCAATTGAAAACGCTATGAACAACTCTGACACAACATACAAGAGTTTCGCTGCCCAAATATTATAGCTACGCGAGTAAATCAAGCGGGGTGCGCATGTCATAATTTACGTTTACGAACGGCGTAGTACAAAGCCGCCAAAATGTCATGTGTGTTTAGTATTACGAACAACTGGATCAGTTCTCAATGAGCGCAAGGTTTGGCAACCTATTTACCTTAATTAAAATGATGGTTAACCTAATAATACCAAATTTATAATAGCAAAATGATGATATTGTTATTGGAAATAGGAGAGCTAATTAACCTATATTGGTTTATGGTACTCACCGTTCAACTTATGTAACACCAAGATCGAAAATTTAGTCTCTGACACCTGATGACGCCGTGAGTTTGCTACAGCCGACTACTGAACTGGGAACTTTAAGGAAGAAACCATCAGTATCCAGTGTTGCTGATGGTTTTCACTTAAAATTACTGGCAGAATGAGAGCAAAACGCTGACAATTACTGGAAAAGGAATTCGCCACAGGCGCAATAACCGCCGGAGGCGAAAAATTGCCCCGCAGGCAAAAAATTTTCGCGACCACGCCCAAAATCAAAAATAGAAAATACTTTTTTCGAAAGTATTTAAGATAGGAAATAGAAATGCCATTTTCTATTTTGCATAACCATTTAAAATAATTTCATTTCAAATAGTTACCCACCTCTGGACTAATGTGCTCTGTGCGGTAGGTATACCGGGTGTCCACGGAAGGTAGCTCGCCCCTCTAACTTTTTTGTTTTTTAAGATAATGAAATAAAATTCGGGGGATTTGTATACGACATAAAACTGCATTTTTTGACAGGTGACTGAACATTATGGAACTTCCGGTTTAACCGGAAGTGACATAAACTTTCGATTTTTAAATGGGACATCTGGTATATTTTTACTTTTTTTGACTCAATATGACATTCTAAATACAACGATGTGTCACTTGTCACTTTTTGTCATCAAGAAAATATTTTTTTTCCAAATTTATTGTTTTATCTAGAGGGCTTTGAATACCTTAAAATCACTTATTTCAGTTCTTCAATCTTGGAAAAAATACAATTTCACTATTTTTGGTCCAATGCTATGTGCTATGTAAAATTTACTTTTTAAAGTTGTATAACTCATTTTTTTTTAAATGGCAACATGGTGGCTCGTCGGGTTAAGAAAAAAGAGGATTTTATTACGATTATTTTGATACCATACACTATTAGGTTTTAGAAAAGCTGCCATTAAAAAACTTTAAAAAGTTAACTTAGAACTTTCCTAAAATGAAGCATCTTTTGAGAATAAATTTAGATTTAAATGCATCAAGTAGCCTGTGACCAGCAAAACTGATAAAACAAAATCATGCCTTGAAGAAAATTGAAATGTCAACAGCTTCTGCCAAAGTAAATAAGTTTGTTGTTTAAAAAACATGGAAAATACTAGTTTTACAAGGAGAAAAAAAAGTTGATATGTTATTATGGTCAGGCTCATTTCGCATTTTCGGAATCAGTTTTGGGTACCCAATAGTGCCGGGTTGGATGACGCCGATTAAAATATCTTTGTGCGTAAAGTCGTGCAGCATCGGTTGAATTATTTCTATTCTCCAAACACTAATAACATATCAACTTTTTTACTCCTTGTAAAAATATTATTTTCCATGTTTTTTAAACAACAAACTAATTTACTTTGGCAGAAGCTGTTGACATTTCAATTTTCTTCAAGGCATGATTTTGTTTTATCAGTTTTGCTGGTCACAGGCTATTTGATGCATTTAAATCTAAATTTATTCTCAAAATATGCTTTATTTTAGGAAAGTTCTAAGTTAACTTTTTAAAGTTTTTTAATGGCAGCTTTTCTAAAACCTAATAGTGTATGGTATCAAAATAATCGTAATAAAATCCTCTTTTTTCTTAACCCGACGAGCCACTATGTTGCCATTTAAAAAAAATGAGTTATACAACTTTAAAAAGTAAATTTTACATAGCACAGCATTGGACCAAAAATAGTGAAATTGTATTTTTCTCAAGATTAAAGAACTGAAATAAGTGATTTTAAGGTATTTAAAGCCCTCTAGATAAAACAATAAATTTGGAAAAAAAATATTTTCTTGGTAACAAAAAGTGACAAGTGACACATTGTTGTATTTAGAATGTCATATGGATTTAAAAAAAGTAAAAATATACCAGGTGTCCCATTTAAAAATCGAAAGTTTATGTCACTTCCGGTTAAACCGGAAGTTCCATAATGTTGAGTCACCTGTCAAAAAATGCAGTTTTATGTCATATACAAATCTGCCGAATTTTATTTTATTATCTTGAAAATCAAAAAAGTTAGAGGGGCGAGCCACCTTCCGTGGACACCCGGTATAGGCTGTTTAGGGGGGCATGATCTTGACAGCAGTAATAAGATGCTCGAGTTAATAAATTATTAGTAATTAATCGTTTTCTGTAAATTTATCAGTTTTTTTTTCTGAGGATCACGATTAATTGTAGTTTAGGGAATAAATAGGTATATCGTTCGGAAGGTAGTAAAATAAAGTTGTATTACAAAATTTAAGTTTAAATTCCTCAAAAAATTCAGCACCTTTGTCGATCAAAAGTTCTAGCTACGCTACTGCACGTCAGCCAAAGAAACTGACAAGGTTGCAAAATACACAATGTTATATAGCGACATTTAACAAGAAGGAAAACAATAACCCACTATTCAAAATATTTAAATCTTTTAACTGAAATTCTTACAAGTAAATAAATATTCTATTATAGCTATAAAAGGCAATCGAAAAAAGCAAATTTATAGGAAAGAAAGAAAAAACTCAAAGTCTTCCTCCACAAAGTTTAATAATAAAATTATTTAGTAAAAGTCTCTACATGTTTCGAACGTAGTGACGTGTAGTGTCCCGCGAATAGGTAATTGAATTAAATAATTTTGTTCAAAGTAAGCGTAGAAAAATTAATTAATTAAAAATTAAGTCATATTATTTTTATTCGATTAAAAAGTTTTTATTACGAAAGAAAATTTTTAATTTTTTTTAAAATTTATTTTGAGAGGAAAAAATAAAAACAAGAAAACTTTACAAAAATATTTAAGACTCACTATTAAGTAGTATCCAAAAGTATCCAAAAATACTAAAAAGGCCATTATTGCACTCCGAAAAAGTGAATGAAATCAATCAGTTTAAACACCGATGGTTTCAGGAATTTTTGCAGAGATGTACAAGCAAGGATTGTAATTTATTTTAAATAAAATAATAAAAACTCACTGTTATTTAGAATAAAATTTATCCAGAGAAAAACTGCACAAAATAAATTCACAATCCAAAAACAAAGGGTACTAAGCCGTTTAAAAACTTTTTAATCACCAACATTTCGACTGTTTAGGATCGCGGCCCGGTAAAAACTAGTGTTGGGATCGCTCGAGTGAAAAACCGCTCGAGTACTCGATTATTGAAATAACCGACATCACTCGGTTATTGACACGACTACTCGAGTTATAATTTCAAGCGAAAATCGTCGCTTAACAAGCAGTCAAGCACTAACCACTGAGCGAAAGTTCGTTCATTCGATATCCGCTCGGCCATCGTCGCTTGACGGCTTTCAAGTTAATGCTCCGAAGTCTCACACGACATACGTCTTTGTTAACGGCACATAAACATAAAAGAGAAGGCGCTATCGCGACATGCGTTTCGTTTTCGTCGTTTTGGGTTGGATTTTGGATATTTGACTGTCGCGTCAGCGGTCAGCGGCGTAGTTTAAAGTTAAAGTATTTGATCGCTTGCCCTCGGCGTCATTCGCTATCGAATCGAATCGAGCGGCAAGCGATCAACCACTCGCTCAATGCGCTATTCATTCACTACTTGATACTTGAACCGAAATTTCGAGTGATAAATCGCTCGAGTGATAAATCGCTCGAGCGATCGCTCGATTATTGAAATCGCTCGAGTAGTGACTACTCGATTATTAAAATCATCGGTTTTTCCCAACACTAGTAAAAACTAACACGGGGAAACAGTTCGAATAGGAAGGAAGATCCTTCCTTGTAAACCCCACCTGCGTGAAAAGGTCTATTCGTATCCAAAAATAGCAATCCGAAGATTAGAAGATGTTGATAAAACGATCACGACGCGTTCTCGCAAGGTCGCAAATAAAAGTGATTTTCTGTGTGCTATAGTACCTTTAAAATGGAAATTTCTGGACATGTGATTTAATTATAACTTCTAAATCAAAATATGTACCCTACCATAAGGGTAAGTTAAAGAAAAGCACTTAGAAATAGAAGAAAAGTCGCGTGTAAATTAAAGAATCATCGATACCTATTTAAATGCGATCAGCCAAAAAACTTTAAATGGGCAAAAAACTATATACATATAAATAAACATTGATACATATAAATAAACATTGATGGTGTGTATTTAAATTTAAGCTACGTTCTAAAATGATTAGTGCTGAACAGTTAAACGAACTTATACAGAAATTCGAAGTGAGTAATAAAAGGAGTTTGCAGGAAGCAAACAATCAACAGACGGAGGACATAAAGAAACATATTGGTAAGGAAATTACGGAACTTACACAAAAATTCAAAAAAGAACTAGATCAGAAAACGATCGAATTTGAAAGCAAATACAATGATTTGAAGGTGAAGTATCAAAAACTCGAAAAAGAGCTTAAACAGAATAATATTATTGTATTCGGTTTAGATAGTCCAAAGGAAAACTTGGAAAGGTTTATTACGGATACATTAAGTGAATTACTTGATATCGAACTATCATCTAAGGATATAAATAATGTTTATACTATAGGAAAACAGAAAGCCAAACGGCCAATTATAGTTAAACTGGTTACCTACTTTAAAAAGCTAGAGATTCTAAAGAAGGTCAAGAAATTGAAGAATACTGGAATAAGTATTGCACAAGATCTAAGTATTGAAGAACAAAAAGAAAACAAGATACTAAGGCAAGGACTAAAGAAGGCACGTTCAAGGAATTTAAACGCCTTTATAAAAAATCACAAACTCTTCATTAATGGAGAAGCATACACTTCCAACCAACTAGCTACAGATGAGGAGGATTCAGAAACCGAGATAGACACCGACATTAATAATATAAAGGATTCAACATCACATGTGAATAATACACACATTGAGGAACTTGAGGAGCCGCTCACAATAAGACCTGTTAGTAGTGCCCCTGCAACTCCTACGCCAAGACCCAAACTGACAAGCACTGGATCGGAAGAAGAAAACAAGCACGAAGAGGTATTTGTGACGGAGAAGGTTGAAGACTCTCAAAAACGAAAGACTAAGAACGCAAGCCAACCTGCTAATAAATTGGAACGACCTGTAACCAGATTAAACAGTATTAATAAGGCACCCAAGACTTATACAAATAAATAGCAGTGTCTTTTGTCTATTTACGCTTATGCAGTTTAGGACTTTGTTATTTTCTTGATTGGCTTGTATGTTTTGTAGTTTGGTGTATTGTTGGGCTAATTTTTTTTTTGAATTTCACTCTTTGTGTCTGTATGATTGTCGATTGTGGGAATGTGTTTATTATAAATTTGGAACGTAGTGCTAGGAAATATTTCCATCTTATTTTACCTGTTAATTTAAAATAAGTAAATACAAAGTTAAAAGGTCAACCTAAAGTTAATGACCTCTATGATTTTCGGTTTAAAAATAGTACATGCTATTTTGGTCCATTATGTAATGTAATATAATGCATATTATTTGCGAATAAGGTACATTGATTTTTCTCTTTGTTTATTGTATATATTATAGATCTGTTTGTGTACATTTTGCTTGCTGGTTTTTGGTATTGTGAGAATGGATAGATATATACAGGATTTTCAAATAGGAACGATAAAGTCACATATCGTTAAGACTAGTTTAGAAATGAATAATATATTCAAATCTAATCAGAATAAAAAAGATCTTAAAATATATCACAATAATATTAGAAGCTTAAAAAAAATATTGATGAAACTAAAATTATATTAAGGCAATTGGATGCATCTATGGATTTTCTAGTATTTACAGAAACTTGGCAACTTCAAGATCCATTTTTACATGGCATCGAGGGCTATAATTTGGTGTATACTGCGGGCGATATTAATCAGAACGATGGTGTTGCGGTATATATTAGACACGGAATTAACTACCGGTATTTAGTAAAAAATATAGGTGTTTTAAAAATGATTGAAATTTACACTGCATTTAATGATCAAATACTCTTAATTAATGCTATTTATAGACCTCCCTCTACCTGTATTAATATGTTTAATGAAAATCTTCAAGAATATCTAGAGACTGTTAAAAATTGCGATATTCATGTTATAGTTGGGGATATTAATATAAACATTTTAGAAACTAACTTACCAGCACAAAATTATTTAAATATTATGGCGGGACATGGGTTTCTATCAGCAATTAATGATTTTACAAGGGTACAAAATGGTTCAGGTTCATGCATAGACCACATTTTTGTCAGGGATAAAACAAGCTCAAATCAATTTGTTTCTTATATATACGAGACTTCAGTTACAGACCATTATAGTACATTATTGGAAGTTCTTACGGAGAAGGATAACAATTCTAATATTAAAACTAAAGAGATTTTAGATAGAAATAAATTTGTGTCCTTGGTTAAAAATGAACATTGGGAGGATGTTTATGCAAATAGAGATGTAAACAAAGCAACCAATCTACTGCACTCAAAATTAGGTGATTTCATAAATCTATCTACATATAAAATGAGGGTAAAACATAATGAAATTAAAAGAAAGGAATGGATAACTAATGGTCTTATAAAATCAATAAATAAAAAACAACAACTATACAAAAACATGAAACAATGTCCAACCGAGGAGAACACAACAGCATATAGGCAATATAAAAATAGACTGGGTATCTTGATTGATATAACAAAGAAAAATTACTATCAAAATTTGATCGGCGAAAATCAACAAGACTCTGTGAATTTATGGAAAGTTGTTAATTCGATAACTAACCAAAAAACCAAAGATAAAACGGATCATCTCGAAATAAAAAAGCACGATGGGACTATTGTGACCGACCAAAAACAAATTGCAGATTTGTTTGTGAAACACTTTACTAATATTGGCAAAAAATTGGCGGATAAAATTAAAATAGAAAATAATATTACCCCAGATTTAAAAATGGCTCAACCAAATTCTCTGGTCCTTCTTCCAACTGATATTAATGAGGTAAATAAGGTTATCAAAAATTTAAAAAACAATAAAGCTCCAGGAATAGATAATTTAAAATCAGATATTTTGAAATTAGTTAACAAGGAAATATCTCCCCCTCTAGTTCATATTTACAATTTATCTATAGAGAGCGGGCAATATCCTGAACAGTTTAAAACAGCCCTCGTGAGGCCATTGTTTAAAAGCGGTGACCAGTCTGATGTTGGCAATTATCGACCTATCTCTCTGATTCCAGCTTGCGCCAAAATTTTTGAAAAGCTTTTAAAAACGCGTATATCTGATTACCTCAAAAAATACAAAATTTTGTCGGAGAAACAGTTCGGGTTTAGGGAGGGCCGGTCGACACAGGATGCGATAACCGATCTAACAACAAAAGTATGTAAATTCATTGATGAAAAAAGACCGGCATGTTGCATCTTTGTCGACCTGGCTAAAGCTTTTGATACTGTTGACCACGGATTGTTGCTTCGTGTATTGGAGGGAATTGGTTTTAAAGGTACTACTTATGAGCTTATGAATAGTTATTTAAGTGGCAGAAAACAGTGTGTACAAATTAATAACTGCGTCAGTGACATGCAAATTATAGAATACGGAGTACCTCAAGACACTGTCCTGGGACCGATTCTTTTTAATATATATTTGAACGAACTGTTTTCATTGGAGGTTTCCGGTGATATTATGAGTTTTGCTGACGATACGGCCGTGCTTTATAATGACGTGTGCTGGGCTTCTTTACGGAACAAAATCGAAAAAGATTTTAAAACTATATATGACTGGTTCAGTAGCCGCCTACTTACAGTTAACTTTGATAAAACGTTTTGTGTTCCCTTTACATCTTACTCTAAGTATCTTCCTTCTTATGACACTATTAAAATTACGTGTAATAACAACTCCCAAATTAAATTCAAAATAGTAAATAAAATAAAATATCTCGGCATCATAATTGATAGTGGCCTTAAGTGGGAAATTCAAATAAATAGTACGGTCAAAAAAATAAGATTCATTCTGTACAAAATGAGACATCTTTCAAAAATCTTAGATACCAAGCAACTAAAAATTCTTTACTACTCCCTAATACAAAGAGCACCATTTAACTTATGGAATTATAGCTTGGGGCGCGGCAAGCAAGATTCATGTACATAATTTGGAGGTTATCCAAAAATCGGTTCTTAAGATAATTTTCAAAAAACCTTTTACTTATCCTTCCAATATTCTTTATTCAGAGAGTGGTATATTTGACATTAGGCAGCTTTACTTCTTAGCATGCGTTTCCAGACAATTCATTTTCAAAAATGAGTTGCTTAGGATAGAACATGATTATAACACAAGATATAGCAACCGGTCAAATTTTGTACCTCGGACAGAAAAATCAATCTTACAGAGAAACTTTTATTATCTGGGTCCCAAGTTATTTAATATTATACCTTCGGAAATTAAAAATGTAACCCATTTTCCATTATTTAAAATAAATATAAAAAAATGGATACTTTCATTGCCTAGATATCAGATACACCAATATATTAATTTTAAAAACCTGTACCATATGGTCTAATTAATGGACTGCTATCGTTTGTATTTGATATGCATACGTATAATTTATTGTTGAATGCAATTTTGAATGCGTGAGCTGACTCTCTGCTCTGTATAGTGTATGTGTACAGTATATCAAGAATGTGCTATTTTGTTGCTAGGTTCTAGGTTGAACGATTTTGGTTTGGGTTGGTAACCTTGATAGGGTTTATCAGGCTTATTCGTTTTATATTAGTTCGTTCATGGTGTTTATGATTAATGTAATAATGTTCATGTTATAAATTAAAACGTACCCACGCACAGCGTAGCCTTTAGTGGGTTAAGTTTTTATTTATCTCTCTTAAAGTATATTATTTAAGTCTTTATGTATTATTATTATTGTATACTGAGAAATAAATAAAATTTGAATTTGAAAAATGAATTGAATTGAAGAAGCTTCGGTAACCCTCGGCATAGTACCAATTAATTATAGGTGACAACACAAAGTAGTTAATTGCCGAAGAATGTGACAAGGTGTAATAAATATGTCACCTTTAAAATTATAACCTATCGGAATGTCTTGAACAAAAGAACACGTGCGCACACGTGTGTCCTGAAATTAGGTAATTAATTGCTTTGTTTTGAGTATGACAATAGAATGATTTATAGGTATGCACCTGGATTAGATCGGGGGAAAATTTGATATAAAAGACGGACAGAGGTCTCACTGCTTTAGTCATTGTTCCAGTATTGTACGCGTTGTTTGCAAAATCGATCCAAATCGCGAAAAGTGAAATTAGTCAATTTATTAAGTGTTACTCTGTCCGTTTGAAAAATGAAAAGTAAACAGTACACTGAGAAAATCTCCAGCAGAAACATCTTTACTGATGTATTTTTGGCTATCCCAGCTAAAATATTTGCTAAAGTTGCGAATTGACTTTCTTGTAGCAGTAAAATAAGGTTTACTGATGTCTTTCTATTGATTTTAATAAGTACTTTGCTGTTGGTAATAAATATTTTCTTAAATATTTCGCAATAGCAAAATACGTAATTGTAAGAGCAAAAAACTTTTTCAAAAGAATTTTTATTTATCCTGAGAAAAAATGTTGCTGCCCCAGCAAAGAAAATTTATTAGATCCGGTATTCGGGTGTTTCCGTGTCGCCATTCGGTGTCCGAGCCTGTTGTCGCGCCGTTCGCGCATCATTTCGCTAAGTTTAGTCTTGAGGGAGAGGGTGGGGTTCATTCATCGCCTTACAAAATTATTTTTTTTTCTGTGTTTGTGACCCGCGGCTAGCTGTATTCACAGAACTCCAATAAGCTGTATTTTGATGGAGTACAAGAAAAGTTGAAAGTTGGGAGGCCACCTTTAAATTAAGAAGAAGACTATACTTTAATGCAAATTTGGGAAAATTTTTTGATGATTTTCCATTTCCATGTCCTTAGTTGAACACAGGCATTAAATTGGTAAGTTTTGTTTGTATAATCTTACACATAATAGGTATACTTATTTTTGTTTGTTTTTATGCATATTTCGGTAAATCATTTATTTGTGTATTTTTAGAGAGAGGCAGTTTTTAACAAAAGGTTTCCTGATTGTATTGACGTCATACAATATACTAGTAGAACGTTTCTGCAGGAATAATAGCAAAGTTGAAAGAACGAAAAATCAGCGGATACGGCCTTAAAGAAAATATTGGTAAGTTAAAATGTTTCATTTTGTATATAAAATGTTTGCATATTAAACAGGTCTTATAATAATAAGTGTGATTGAAAACTAATGAAATAATTATTTTTAGAGATTACTGCTAAGGGACTACTGATGTTACCATATTTATTGAGCCTCATAAAAGTGCCAGAAAAGCTTGCCTATGAAGACCAAGCAGGAGTGAGGTGCAAGAAAGCTTGTTCTTTAACGCAGAGGTAAATATTAACTACTATTGGCTATGCTTGAAATAAGAATCATACATACATAACCTTATACCGTGCGAGCAAAAATTATTTGCATCAAAGAGGGCCTTGCATCTAAGGAAGTAATGCTTAGCGGTATCAATTAATCAGTTATTCCATCATCTTTAACAGCCGTTACGGGTAATTTTATCTAAACCAAGCCCTACGTTTTTTAATCCAAGCCCTCTTTGATGCAAATAATTTTTGCTCGCACGGTAGTAAGCTGAATCAATAATTTAGGTAGCAGATCATTGACCTGAATGCTCAATGGGAGGCTTAACTGGTAGTAGTGTCAACTTTTTTTTGACTTTTTGAAGTCTGAACTTTTTAGTAAAATTTAATAATAATAATTGCAGTCGTGCATACATTGGTGTTACAATGACAAACACCGATACGTTGTGTTATTCTTGACTTCGCTTGGTTTCTCCTTGGTCCTTCGTTTCCAGAATTTTTGATTACCCCTACTGTAAATATTTAATCAACATTTTCCGTTCCAGAATGATCATCTCACAGAAAAAATAAAGGCAAAATGTGAGAAGCTACAACAGTTTAACCTAACTGTTCAGCCGTTCGGAGAAGGTAAATTGTCTATGGTTCGGAGTCATAGTGGGAAACCTTGCCTCTCCAACATGTTATAGTTGTAACAGTGCTGTATCGTTATTATTATTATTATTAGGTGCATATAGTCCTGTTTTTTGTTATTTCATGTTATAAATAAGTTTCTATAAATTATTTTTCTTTTATAGCCTAGTAGAGTATTATAATTATTTTTTCCTCATTTTTTATAAAAAAGGTTTGTAAAATAAAACTTTTATTATTATTAATTATTAGGTGCTTTATGTTATAACTTATAACGTTCCTATACATCGTTTTTTGCATAACGTGTATTAAATATTTGGTTCTTGTCGTATTTTTTTTATATAAAAAAATATTTATTTCATTTAGCTTTTTCCTTTTATTCCTATACCCTATATTTGAACCTTATCCTCACGGCATTAATATTACTACATGCTTAATGTACTCTATTTTATTTATTAGCCCCTAAATTGTCTTTTTTATTGCAGCAAATTTTATTTTGTTTTTACCCTGGATAAAAGTGCGCCTGTATCACAAATTCGAGTGCATGTACGGGAACCTTGAACATTATAAGAAATACATCAAAGTCGAAATCAAAAAGTGCAACTGCTTTAAATTTTACATTATGTATTTCTTACAGTTTTTAAGATTCCGATACTAGCACTTGAATTTGTGACACAGGCGCACAACCCATGGTAAAAACAAAAAAAAATTTGCTGCAATAAAAAAACCTTTTTAAGGGTAAGAAAGCACCCTCTTGTGCTAGCTATATAATTTTATTGTAGAAGGAGAGACATTTTTTGTTATTAGAAAAAGTATTTTTACCAACAGCAAAAGATTTTTAAGGTACAAGAAAGATCCTTTCTTCTCTAAATAATCTTATTTACTACTGCAAGAAAGACGTTTTTACTATATAAAAAAATGTCACCACTGTAGCAGAAATTTGTTGTTTCAGTAGCAAAGAATTTTATAGTTACATTATATAGTTTTATAAGTACAGCAACGTTACTTTTTAGATATAGCAGAATTACTTTATAGCTATAACAGAATTATTCTTGCAAAGTAGCTTTATTACCACAGCAAAGTATGTCCAGCAAAGTGCATTCTCCTGGTACAGTAATGTGCTTGGCTGTCCCCCATTTAGCAAAATATTTTAGCTATGGTTGCTAAAATTTTCGCTAGGAATGAAAAGAGATTTTCTCAGTGTATTTACTCGAACTCCGTGTTTTTGCAAAATAAGTCAGAAAGTTATTTTGCCAGTTAGTCGCGATTTACGGAAGTCGGTTCGGTTGATAAAACTTTAAGGAAATGTATTATTGTTTTGTCTTGTAAGATGATGTAACGGTTTCGGAAGTTTGAGAGCACGACCGAGTTATTTATAGCCGAGAGAGTAAGTGTCATAGCGCCACATCTGCTATTTTAGGAATATATTTTGGATTACAGTGAGGATTAAAAAAAAAATGTGTACTATACTGGGTGGCTCCAACATAAGTTCTTAAATGTTGTAAAAGGTAATTTAATTATGGAGAGATTAAGCCTGTAAATTGAAAATTGTGTATAACCATTTTTTAATTTGATTTACATTTGAAATTAATAAATAGTGTTTGTGAAACTACAATTTGTGTATCAATAGCTGTTTTACTCTATGGAAAAGACTAATAAATCTTCAACTTTTGCACAACTTAAATAGGCAATTTCTAAAGTGAACCTGTAGGGAATTAAGTTAGATAAAAGTGAAAAATAGGTTGTTCTTGCATTTTGCATTGAAGCACGGGAATCTTCCGAATCCCGCAAATTTAATAAATCTTATACCCCACCTTTGGCCAAGATATTATCAAGCCGCTCGGATAAGTAAAAGTCAGGTCTAGGCCGAGGTGGGTGTTATAGACGTTCATCATCAGGAGACAGAAATTAAAACTTAGTGCTGATGGTTTTAGCAGGAGAGAAAATGGTGTCGAACCTTAATGGAGCTTTAATGGCATTAAAAATTTGATATGTAAATCAAACAAATATGAAGAAATTAATGAAATTTAAAAACATACTGAGTATGTGAGAAGTCAGTAAATAAGGTCTAAGCCAACCAAATAAACTGGGGGGGAAAGAATTTTTTTTTTCTTCTAAAAAGGTGACGAAGAATATTTAAACATTTTTAAGAAACATTATTAGGTAGGAAATTGTCATTGTGAGGACAAAATTAGAATTACATATAGGTAGGTTATGAATGTTTCCTTCAAGAAATTTGTTTAGTGGGGTACTGAGGTTTCAAACTAAGTAACCCCGCAGGAACAGAGTGTGTTCCAAGCACGTGTGCGTGAACATCTGCTTTTCCTCTAATTTTTGAAATGTTTGATTTTTTAATGATCTTTACTAATTTTAAATTAAAAACTTGCGGGGGTTACTGAGTTTGAAACCTCAGTACCCCACTAAACAAATTTCTTGAAGGAAACATTCATAACCTACCTACATGTAATTCTAATCTCACAATGACAATTTCCTACCTAATGTTTCTTAAAAAATTTTAAATATTCTTCGTCACCTTTTTATAAAAAAAAATTTTCTTTCCCCCTCAGTTTATTTGGTTGGTTTAGACCTCATTTACTGACTTCTCATATACTCAGTATGTTTTTTAAATTTCATTAATTTCTTCATATTTGTTTGATTTACATATATCAAATTTTTAATGCCATTAAAGCTCCATTAAGGTTCGACACCATTTTCTCTCCTGCTAAAACCGTCAGCACTAAGTTTTAATTTCTGTCTCCTGATGATGAACGTCAATACGTTCGAAACATGTAGAGACTTTTACTAAATAATTTTATTATTAAACTTTGTGGAGGAAGACTTTGAGTTTTTTCTTTCTTTCCTCTATACTTTCAACTCCACTTTAAGCATGGACTATTTTTTCAAAGCAAATTTATGTTTAATTAACACATCGCATCGGTAGGGTCAACTTTTTCTAGAAACAAAGCGTTTCGACAGTTGACACCCAAACGTGACATTAAGCTGATACTGACAGGGTTGCCGATTTGCCAGTAATTACTTGCTTTTGCCAGTAAAAAATACGCCTGCCAGTAATATTGCCAGTAATGGCTTTATGCCAGTAATTTGCCAGTATTTGTTAACAGTTCCCCCTCCCAGGATTTTTTAGACCTCTATAACTTTTCATAGGCTTCAAAATACCCAAAATAAGGACTTAATACTTTTAAAATTAAACTCAGAATTTAGTATTTGGAAAAACAAAAAAAAGATACAGATGCTATAGGTTCAGGGGCGGTAATTAACCCTTCCAGGAATTTTTTTTCAGCGTGAATTTTTGATTTTGGGCGTGGTCGCGAAAATCAAAAATTATTTTTTTGTAGTTCCGTGGAAATAGGTTATTAAGGTTGAATTCTCAACGTCATTCAATCTATTGCCAACCTATAACCTATTTCGCATTGATTTTTTGAGTTTATTATTTTAATAATTAACATTTTACAGAAAATCAATATCGTCGATACATTATTTAGGTAGTATCTGATATATTACAAAAATATCAATTTATTTCATTGCTAATTTTGGGAGAATTGTATAGTGAAAGAACAATGAGTGACAATGACATAATAATGTTAAAAAAAATCTTACCCGATATTTTTCGCTATACAATTCTCCTAAAATAAGTTATGAAATTCCTTGATATTTATTAAATATGTCAATTATTACCTATAGAATATCAAGTCGATACTGATTTTCTTTAAATTTTGTATAAAAGCTAGAAAACATAAATAAATCTACGCGAAATAGGTTATAGGTTGGCAAGCATGTTGATACTCCCACCTTAAGGCTGGATCCACAAACATCCGTGATACGCATCCGTTGTTAGTGGTGGAAAAAACGGTTCCACGTCTGAAGCGTTCCAATCGCGAACGCTCCAAAATAACGTTACATTGGAGCGACCAAAATTTTCCAACCGCGTGCTTATATAGGCTATAATATGAAACGAACTGGTAAAATCCTAAACAACCCATTGCGATTTTATGTAAGGGTCGCCGTGACGTGTGCAGTATGATGTTTACATGATTCATGACTTTTATTATAGTATTTATAAGATAACTTTCATTACGATTCATTTACACAAGTAGGCATATTTCTTTGGAAATATAAAAATCGACGTTAAAAAAGTGTTTTTACTGTTTGTTTATTTATTCTTAAACTTAAAGAATATAAAAATGTTGGTATTATATTTCATTTTTACTATTCTTATTTTATTAACCAGTAAAATTCGGTAAATCTAATAATCTAAAAGTAATTATAATAGCATCAGTCTTCTTTCAAATTTAAACCGCACCGCAAGACATTTTTCATAGTTCCACGTTGCAGCGCGATTCACTATTGTTCGTTCCTGAAGTTTTGCTCGCTCCACGTAGGTTCCAACGAGTGCAGCGTCGCTTCGACCGGAGTGACGCTCCAGTCCACTCCAAATCGCCTGATACCTTGTTTTATTATGCGTATTCAAGGGTATACAACCGGTCCTAACGATGTATTTTATGTTGCGGTCCAACAGTAGAATATAACACGTAGGCTTGCCAGATCTTACGCTCCGTTCCAAACCGTGAAACGTTGCTGCAAAGCGGCATTGAAATGTAGGCAAAATGCAGCCGTCGCGTCGCGCGTCCTCTATGCGGTCTCGACCGTTTCGTTCTGTAAACTGCGGCTGACGTTACCGTTGCCGGTGTCGCTTCACTATGGAGAACTATAGGGTAGGAGGCCGATCGACAATGGCAGCATTTTCAAATTCTGTCCCGGTTTTTTGGTTAGTTCGCTATTGGCCGATAGATGGCTCTCGCGTCCGAAGTGGGCTGATGTTGTCTTCTTCTTCTTCGTTTTTAATATGGAAAACTAGATCCTCCATAGTTTTTAACTTTTACCACAGAAAATATAGCTACGCAAGCTATATTTTCTGTGCTTTTACTTAAACCCTTTATTTTTCTGTGCTTTTACTGTTGACAATTGACATTTTATTTTTCGAAATAACAAATGTTTGAAGTATGGAGAACTATAGGGTAGGAGTATGGAGGACTTGAGGTAGGAGGCCGATCGCAATGCATTGGATTCGGTCCCAAATTAGCATCGGTAATTCAGCTTTACGAGTCGCTGTAAGATGGCGCGCGTGTTCGAAGTGGGCTATCAAATAATGGTTTCTTATGGACGCAATAGCTATTTTTATTTAAATTAGTTCTTTAAGGAACAAATAAGGACTTTTATATGAATTTACACTTACTTTGTTATACTTATTAGTAAACTCGGCCTGTATAAAGTTCCAACGATGCTTGGTTTTTAAAATACAGGGTATTAAACATTCTAGCTATACCTTTGGAGCTAGAAAGAGACTTATTTGGCTGCGTTTTCTCTCTGAAAAATATCCTGTCTTACACCCCGACACAAAGCAAACTCTACTTTTATAAATTGTACCATTATTCATTATAAATATGGAAATTAATTACAATACAACGTTATTTGTCTTGTCTTGCCTTCAAACATTATTTGTTATTTCGAAAAATAAAATGTCAATTGTCAAAAGTAAAAGCACAGAAAAATAAAGGGTTTAGTAAAAGTTAAAAACTATGGAGGATCTAGTTTTCCATATTAAAAACGAAGAAGAAGAACACAACATCAGCCCACTTCGGACGCGAGAGCCATCTATCGGCCAATAGCGAACTAACCAAAAAACCGGGACAGAATTTGAAAATGCTGCCATTGTCGATCGGCCTCCTACCCTCTAGTTCTCCATAGGTAGGAGGCCGATCGACAATGGCAGCATTTTCAAATTCTGTCCCGGTTTTTTGGTTAGTTCGCTATTGGCCGATAGATGGCTCTCGCGTCCGAAGTGGGCTGATGTTGTCTTCTTCTTCTTCGTTTTTAATATGGAAAACTAGATCCTCCATAGTTTTTAACTTTTAATTAAACCCTTTATTTTTCTGTGCTTTTACTTTTGACAATTGACATTTTATTTTTCGAAATAACAAATAATGTTTGAAGGCAAGACAAGACAAATAACGTTGTATTGTAATTAATTTCCATATTTATAATGAATAATGGTACAATTTATAAAAGTAGAGTTTGCTTTGTGTCGGGGTGTAAGACAGGATCTTTTTCAGAGAGAAAACGCAACCAAATAAGTCTCTTTCTAGCTCCAAAGGTATAGCTAGAATGTTTAATACCCTGTATTTTAAAAACCAAGCATCGTTGGAACTTTATACAGGCCGAGTTTACTAATAAGTATAACAAAGTAAGTGTAAATTCATATAAAAGTCCTTATTTGTTCCTTAAAGAACTAATTTAAATAAAAATAGTTATTGCGTCCATAAAAAACCATTATTTGATAGCCCACTTCGAACACGCGCGCCATCTTACAGCGACTCGTAAAGCTGAATTACCGATGCTAATTTGGGACCGAATCCAATGCATTGCGATCGGCCTCCTACCTCAAGTCCTCCATAGTTTGAAGGCAAGACAAGACAAATAACGTTGTATTGTAATTAATTTCCATATTTATAATAAATAATGGTACAATTTATAAAAGTAGAGTTTGCTTTGTGTCGGGGTGTAAGACAGGATCTTTTTCAGAGAGAAAACGCAGCCAAATAAGACTCTTTCTAACTCCAAAGGTATAGCTAGAATGTTTAATACCCTGTATTTTAAAAACCAAGCATCGTTGGAACTTTATACAGGCCGAGTTTACTAATAAGTATAACAAAGTAAGTGTAAATTTATATAAAAGTCCTTATTTGTTCCTTAAAGAACTAATTTAAATAAAAATAGTTATTGCGTCCATAATAAACCATTATTTGATAGCCCACTTCGAACACGCGCGCCATCTTACAGCGACTCGTAAAGCTGAATTACCGATGCTAATTTGGGACCGAATCCAATGCATTGCGATCGGCCTCCTACCTCAAGTCCTCCATACGCTTCACGCATAGAAAAAAGAAACCAGGGTTTAGAATAAAAACTGTAATGCAGCAGTGTTCTGACTGATAATTTCTACTTACGATCATAGGATGGCGCCACTTGCTAAAATTGTCCCCAGAGATGGCGCTCGCCGCGTGCAGATTCCTGTTGTTTTGTTTGACCTGTTATGGGTTGGGTATACTGTGCTGTTAGGTGGTGTTGGCAAGCCTGGTGTCCATCCCACGGGGATGAAGGTGGGATTGGGCAACCCGCAACATCTTGCCACCGGATATGTCAGCCACCTGGCCATATTTGAACGTATGTGCAAAAGCAATTGAGACGTACGTGCGATTAAAATTTGACATCGTTGACGTTTCGTTTTCGTAACCTTTCTTTTTTTAGACCGCCTTGTGGAAATGTTTTATTTTTTTGTGATTTTTATCGCACCGGCATTATTATTTATGTTAAAAATGTCACTGAAGTTCTTAGTATTTCTCTGAGTAAGTACTAAATATTGTATTATTATTATTAAGCTAAAAATATTGCATCCGAGAATATTTCTTTTACTTCCAAATGTTTCTTGGAGGGATGATTTTTTATAACCTTGAATTGAAAGTCTGTACCTGACTGTGAAACTTGCTAATTTTTATTTTAGCGACGTTACTAATCAGTATTTATGTGTTTCATTTAAAGAATATGATGAAAATACTAGACTTACTTATGCCAGTGACAAACTAGTTCACTTACTCGATGTAATTCCACGAGAAATTGTATCGTTTCCTTAATAATAGTGCATTGCTCACTAGAAGATACATTTTTAGATATTTATGGAAATGAATTTCAAAAATTTAACTTCTGTGAGCAACACGACATATGTAATGAAATTGTTAAATTATATGTTCGATTAACAGTTTACAAATATTTAAGAGATAAAAATACTCAAAATCAAACTTTAAGTGCTGGACACTATAAAAAGCATAACATTTTTAATAAAAGTAAAGTTAATGACCCCAGTTATAAAAGATTTAAAACCAATTAAACAATTTTCTCAGTTTCTATTTAAAAATAATTCTTGTTTTAAAACATTTTACTAATGTATGAGATTATTCTGCCCAATTTTTTTTTGTTTCATGTTAATGCACACCTACAAGACTAGCCCAATGTTGACCTCCACCGGATTAAGACTTGCCCCACATGAAGACCTAATTTTAATAATGACCAGCCCCATAGTGCAAAATTGAAAAGCATAGGCAAGGAAGCCGTTGAACGACACCACGGTGACTCTAAACTTGTACCTACTAAGAAGGGTGATATAAGAATCACTGGTAGATACCTTAGATGCTTCCTTGGCTTATATTTTTGTACAGGCCCAGGAAGTTAGTCGACTCTGAATACCACCTTTAATCCCTTAGGAAACTTTTATTTTTGATAGTACAATGTTCCGTAACTAGTTCGTACCAGAAGTTCATATAGTTATTAGAAATTCGTCTTGTGTTAGACTCATTGGAAGTTATGCCTTCTGCATTAAGATCTTTTTGATCTAAACTTGAAATAAATTATAAACAAAATATGGTCGTTTTTTTTTTTCTAGAAGTCTTATTGTTTTTTATAGTAAATTAATTTTTTTAATGTTGTTTGCTTTGCTGTTTTTAATCGTTGAATAAACATGATTTGTCTCAGAAAATTAAAAAGCAAAGTAAACAAACATTAAAAAATTAATTTACTAACCTGCAATTAAAATTAAGCGTTCCCCCGCCTTCCTCACCCCCTGCCACCTAACATGGCGATCGGTTAAACGTCATTCCCGTTTCGTTCAATTAACATGCAAATAACGTTTCTCTTAGTTGGTGTTTTGTGGTGTCCATTTTAGTTTGATCTTTGTCAATTGGAGAGAGTGGTTTAATTTGAAATTTAAACCGTTTTGCTTGAGTAGTTTTTTTAGTTTGCGCGCAAGTTAAGTTTGCTTTTTACTCAATCTGTAAAGTGCTTAAGTGTTTTCTTGGAGCCATGGATAATTATTATGTTCCTACAGCACGTCCAAAAAAGGGTTGTGTGCAAAACTGCACAAATAGAAATAGCAGGCGACATCGATTTCCAAAAAAAAATCTGGAAGTGTTTAATATTTGGGTTGGACTTTTAACTTAAAGCCTCCAAATTATGAAAATTTAAGTGTAGGAGGAAATAAATAATAGATATGTCGTATGTGAAGAACATTTTGACCCCAAATGACTCATTCCCGGAGCGGACTTTTAAATTAGTTCCTACACATAACGTGCCAGGTAAATTATTGAAAATTGCACTACGACGTATCATTGCGACCAAAAAAACTGGATCACGCAATTACAAAATTTTTAGCTTTGATGTTTAATTGAGCCACTTATTTGTTTGTCCATTGATAACATGTTTATGGATAATATAGACAATAGGTAGGATTAATTTAATTAAAATTAATAGGATTTGTGTGTCGAACTGTAGGTATATGTTATGTAGATTTTTATGAACGTTTTCCTTTAACAAAAGTTTTATAGTAGAAAAATTTTATACAACAATTGAAATACATACAAATTTTCTCAATCTGAAAATTTAAAAATATACACGGTGTTCCATTTAAAAAAATGTTACTTTGTGACACCTTACGTTTTGGATGCACCCTGTATAATTAAAAATATTTTTAAAATGTACACAATATCCAACCATACCTTAACACAAAATATTATTATCAAGAAATCTTAGCTTCGAGGCATAAAATTAGTCTACGCATCGTTGACTCACCCTGTACAAAAACAATTATGGTTGGTAATCAGATTAATGATAAACCCGCTAAAAATGCGTTTTATTGATGTTGAAGATGTTTTATAATAGTTTGAATTTGTTAGATACAATACAGCAAATTTTACATTTTTTTTGTACACATTATTAAGTATTTCGTTTTGTTTTAAACTTTGGTTGTGACATTCATGTGAAATAAAGATGGTTTATTATTATTAGACAATAAACTTAATACAAAAATGTCAACATATCTCTTATTTCCCCTTCTTTATCATAATGAGAGTAATTTGTCAATTGCATGTCTTTAGGTCATGAAAATTCTTTTTTCTTGGAATATTGTATCGCATATAGTTGGAAACAATATACTTTTAGATATTTTTTATTATCTTTATGGTAATAAGTCTAGAGTAACATCTGTACAAAGGTGTAGTTATTTTGATAAAATATTCCAAGAAAATCGAAATTTCATGCCCTAGAGGCATGCAAGCCGATAAAAAATGATAATAATAAACTACCAATCTTGACCAAATGGCGAAGGACCAACAAGATTCCTTTAATTATTGATACGCTTAAACACCGCAAGATGTCGCAAAGCCTTACAGTTAGTGATTCCTGTAATTGGTCTTGTGGCGTCTCAAAGTTGGGATTACGATCACGGCAGGTCTTGGCGCATTATCGAAAATAATTTTATTAGGGACTTTGCGTTCTAAACCTTGGTTTCTTTTTTCTATGGCTTCACGGTAACTAATTACTTAGGCTGGATCCACATACATCCGTGATACGCATCCGTTATGTACCACATGATTAATATGAACCAATGACATTTTATTCCCTAAAATTTCATTGGTTCATATTAATCATGTGGTACAGAACGGATGCGTACCACGGATATATGTGGATCCAGCCTTAGTCGTTGTGGAGCGCGTTGGAGCGTTATCAAAATATACCGCTCCAAAATCGCGTTATCTAAATACCGACCCACCTCTATCCGTTGTGTACCACATGATTAATCTAAACCAATGAAATTTTAGGGCCCTAAAAAAGGTTTAGCCATTTTTAAAAAGTCCGCCATTGTTTTAACGTACTTTTGTGTTGTGTAGTTTTTCAATCGAATTTGTACGCTTACCCATAGAATTTTGGTGAAATTATTATTCTTCTAAAATGCCTGTGCTCCCGGAAGAAGCTTTGCAGAAGTTATTATGTTCATCGTGCAAGAAATACTTGTCGGTTTTTCCAGTAAAAGTTTACCACAACAAGGACGTTCAGTGTGGGCGATGTGAAGATATAAACGGCGGGACCACTTCTCTCCTTTACGAATTGGTGGCGAAGCAGCTTAAATTTCCCTGTGTTAACCGTTTTGAGGGTTGTAAGGATGTGTTGCCGGCCTCCAGTGTGGAAAACCACGAAGCCACTTGCTATTCTGATGTGCACGCATGTCCATTTTGTACCAATTTTCATGGTAAGGGCCAATAAGGCTTTATTCCTTTTTCTAGGTTTTAGATATAATTACACCATACATAAATTTAAGATTACAAATCTGGAACCTTTTGTGAAAACGCTGTGTTTTTGAGATACTTATTCCTGCAGAGATAATTAAGATTTTGATTGGATGGAGTACTTATTTATATTTATCCTTTTGTAATGCAATTTTAAAGGAATAAAAGAAGCAATATTTTAGTCCTTATAAACAAATATATAACCAAATTGCCAAAAACGCGTTTATACTCATAATTTACACCAGGGAGACGTAGTTATTTTTCTTTTATCGACAGATTCAATTTGATTCAAATTGATTTACTTAAATGTGTTTACGTAGTATATATGTAAATTAGACAACACATTATTTTTATTAAATTTTTTACCTACAATTCTAATATTTTCAAGTTCTTTTAACAAACAAAACTAATCCCAACTCCACATCCGTCCAGGCCTAATACGTTTCACTTCCAATTGACCCTCTCCTTCGATCTGCTTAGGCAGTGGGGCGACAATCTCTGGTGGTGCTACTTCTCGCCTCACGTCTCTGGTAAAGTAGTAGTTAGGTGGTCTTCGATAGGGGAAGGTATTTGGGGGATCTGGGTGTCAAGCTTGGTGATACCTTGCTGGTGCCTAAGGAAGTTTGTGAAAATCTTAGATTTTCATTTAATCTTAGAAGGTTCGATCATATCTCTGAATACCTTGGAATATCCGAATGGTTTAATATATAAGAAAGATATGAAATTCAATTTTCCAAATATATTTACAGGGTACTCCATATTTATCTTTTTGAGAGACTGACGAGGGGGGTTGATGTACACGATCGTCCGACTCGTCATATGCATTTGTTTAATGTCCCAAAGCACCGCACTGCCTTCTTTCAACGGGTCACATTTGGGACCTCCTTTGTTTAATATCTTTATAAATGACATTTGTTCTTGTTTGGATATTGATCATTTATTGTTTGCTGATGACTTGAAGATGTATTCCGGGATTGAGTCACGGCAGGACCAAATCCGAATCCAAAATAATTTAAATGAAATAGATAGGTGGTGTACTCTGAATGGTATGACATTGAACACTAAAAAATGTCAAGTTGTGAGATTTAGTAGACTTAAAAACAATTTCCCTATAACTTATATGTTGGGTAACGAACTATTTAAAGAGGTTGTGAGAGATCTCGGTGTATTTCTTGATTTAAAACTGACATTCTCTGAGCACTATGAAAAAATCATAGGCCGTGCCAATAGAATGTTAGGATTTATAAAGAGATCTTGCCATGATTTTACGAATGTAGAAAAATTGAAAATTCTATTTGTAAGTTTTGCTAGGTCGATTCTTGAGTTTTCTAATATCATATGGTCGCCATTTTTTAATATTCACATAGATAGGCTTGAGAATGTTCAGCGTAAGTTTCTCTCAGTAGAAAATACATATACGTACTTGCAATTAAATTTTCTGAGGAAAAGAAGGGAGTATTATGATGTGTGTTTTGCTTATAATATTATTAATAACTTTGTATGTAGTTCTGAATGTCTCTCTGCCTTGAAGTTTTATGTTCCAGGTTACATAACTCGTAATGCTCCACTGTTACATGTCCCTTAGTGTCGTACTTATTATTTTATGTTTAATCCAGTCAACAGAATTAGCCGAAATGTCATTGTAGTCAACTTGATTTCTTTAATGTAACTAAAGATAGGTTTAAAACTTCTGCCAATAGGGTAATTTTAGGTTAAGAAATTTTTTGTAAATTGATTTGATATCTTGTAAATGTGAATGCGTAAATAAATAAATAAACGTTCATTTACCTATAATGCAAGCAAACTATATAATTCGTTACCCGCCGAGGTCAGGGGAGCCCCCACCCTTGAGTCTTTTAGTAGACTACTTAAAAAATTTATTAAAAATAAGAGAGATCCTACAGCAATCTCATAACAGTTTAAAACTACTAGTTTTTAATTATAGGCTATACATTATTTTGTAATTTTTATCTTTTTAATCGGGTGGTTGTATGAGCAACGTTGTTGAATACCGCCACCCTTTCTTTCACTCATTGTAAGAATCTTTATTAAGTAATACTATAAAGGCATTTTTATTTATTATTTATTTATTTATTTACTATAGTATTCAGTTTATGCGCGTAGGGAAGGCACAGAAGAGGGGTGTCTAATTATTGGCGAAACGAACATTTAGATATTTTTAGTCCCGGTACGTTTAAACTTTAGTATGCAGTTGGGTATAAAAACTACATTTTTCTACTACTGTATAAATAAATTAACTTTCGGGCCCTAGCAACACGAAAGAAAACGAAAGTAAATGTTACAGTTACCTGAATATTATCCGTTGCTAGCTACAAAAGTAATACTTTCGGTGCCAGGACAAAAAAATCGAACTGACAGACTCTGACAGTACTCAAATAACTAGTTGTCATGGATTATTTTACAGGTGGAAAAAAAACGTATTTTATCATTTTAATTTGAATAAAATCAAATAAGTTTATTACTTAATAATATATTGATCAGAGAACAGTAGTAGAAAAAATTTAATACATTTCACGATGCGAAAGCCTTTTTTGGTGGTCGGAGGTATTAAATCACCTCGGCTTTGCCTCGGCAATTCAAAAACCTCCTCACACCAAAAAATTAACTTTCGCATCTAGTAATGTAAATAACTATTTCCCGGAAAAAGATTTGCTTTAGCAAATTAAAACGTATGTACAGGGTGTCCCAAATTCGAGCCTCATCATGGGGATCTCGGAAACTATAAGAGATACAGCATCGGTCAAATTGTGGCAAAGTTGCGCAATTTCGTACTGAGCAATATCGCAAAAAAATATCTGAGCTATCTGCTTTAGTTTTTGAAATTTTTGCAAAAAACTAAAATTTTGAGTTTTTGTTTTTTTAAATTGCTCGACTTATTTTATCCGCTACAGAAAAACAAGCACAACATTGTTAAGGCAACTTTTTACGCTCCATATTGTGACGTTTTTAGAATTTCGTTACAACGTTTGGTTTTTGTGGAACTATTATCAACTTTAATTTTTTAAATACGGACCTGCATTTTTTATTTTATTTTTTAATAGCCCTTTAAGCCCTGAATTCAACCATGTACCACACTTAATTATATATAGACGTTTTGATGTCATTATTACATCTTCAGGAATGTGATAATTATTTTTAAATATGGCCCTGTTGCTAGTTACTTAATCTTTTTACCACATACAACATGTAAATGGATCCGGAATTTTATACAAATAATTAACTATATTTAAGTTTTTATATAAATTGTAACAAAGTAAAAATAAAACTAAACAAAACAAAGGTGGCTATGACAAGAACTTTTACTTGATTGTTTGGCTTAATTATCTTGACAACTGCAGTCACCATTTTTACTGAATATTTCAGCAAAATTATGTTTTCTGCTTTAGAAAAGCGCGACATTTTACGAGTTTATTATTCTTCCAATAGGAATTCACAAATTTCTTGTAACCGTTATTTACAGGACTATCCTGAACGCTTGCAGCCTCATTATAGTTATTTTGCAACGCTTGATATACTAATTTAGCCCAGTATGGTAGTTTTAATAAACCAAGAGTCAAATATGGTACACGAATGGAGCCGGAAGAACAACAAAATATTTTAGATTCTGTAACCCACCAAAATCCCGCTAAACGATATTTCAATCTAACAACTAACACCAGGGCCGTATTTAAAAATAATTATCACATTCCTGAAGATGTAATAATGACAACAAAACGTCTTAATATAATTAAGTGTGATACATGGTTGATTTCAGGGCTTAAAGGGCTATCAAAAAATAAAATAAAAAATGCAGGTCCGTATTTAAAAAATTAAAGTTGATAATACACAAACGAAATTCTAAAAAGGTCACAATATGGAGCGTAAAAAGTTGCCTTAACAATGTTGTGCTTGTTTTTCTGTGGCGGATAAAATAAGTCAAGCAGTTTAAAAAAACAAAAACTCAAAATTTTAGTTTTTTGCAAAAATTTCAAAAACTAAAAAAGATAGCTCAGATATTTTTTTGCGATATTGCTCAGTACGAAATTGCGCAACTTTGCCACAATTTAACCGATGCTGTATCTCTTATAGTTTCCGAGATCCCCATGATGAGGCTCGAATTTGGGACACCCTGTACAGGGTGTGCCTCAATACTACGTCAAGGATCAATGTCTATACAGGGTTATGATAAAGAAATGGTTGACGCGTTTCGCTATATCATGGCTCATCAGTAAAGGGCGGAATATTGCATATATATTTTTTGCATATTTTGTCACTTATAATTTATAATAAAATGCATATTTTTCATAAATTATTAACATATCGCTTTCCGCGATATGTTATACGGCGCTTCGGTGAAAATAATGTGCGTATGTTGTCGTCGTCGTCGTCGCCGTCAGTTTCGACATTTTCACATTTGCGATTTTTTTTCTCGGAAACGGTTAGAGTGGGACGATTGAATTGGAAAACAAATGAGGACAGACTAAAAGCCCTTAAACTCACCACACTGGACACTGGGTAACAATTTTGTTACATGACACTAAGAAAAAACTATGAATTTGCTTTTATTATTAAAGTGCACCAAATAAAATTAGTTAAATTTACCTAATTTATGCGGTGTTAGTAAATAAAATTAAATAATATTAAAAAAGTTCCAAGTCCTAACGCGTTTTATTAAATAACTTCGTGTATGTGACATGACACCTTTATCCACTTGTCTTCAAATATATAACCAAATTGCCAAAAACGCGTTTATACCATAGATCTTGTTTTAAGAGGCCTGTGGTTTATGCTCATAATTTACACTAGGGAAACACTTATTTTTCTTTTATCGACAGAGAGAAATAATTTAAATTGATTTACTTAAATGTTAATTAAACAACACATAACCACATCCCATCCCTTATTTTTATTAAATTTTTTACACTACAATACTAATATTTTCAAGTTCTTTTAACAAACAAAACTAATCCCAACTTCACATCCGTCCAGGCGTAATACGTTTCACTTCCGACTGACCCTCTCCTTCGATCTGCTTAGGCAGTGGGGCGACAATCTCTGGTGGTGCTACTTCTCGCCTCACGTCTCTGGTAAAGTAATAATTAGTATTCAGTTTATACGCGGGGCCATCTGGTAGCACTGGGGGCGGTGGGGATCTCGTTGCTATGGTGTCTTAAAATCGCAAAGCCAAGGTGTGTTTTCTTCCTAGTAGGAAGTCCCTTACCGTCTGGAAAAAGGGGTTTACGTCGTGAAACTTTACCTTTGGTTTTGAAGGCATTTAATCTTTTTTAACTAATGATTTGAGATGTTTTGAAATGACCTTTTCTCTTCAAATATAACGTCTTCTCTTTGATTGCATAAGGGTAATGTCTACCAGGGCCACCAGGGGGTGTCTAATTATCAACGAATACTTATACCAGGAAGAAGACAAACAAGCATGTTAATTGGTCGAAGCAAAAATGTCATTATAGAAATGTCAAAACTGCCAAAAAGAGCGCCACCATCGTGTCTGGTTGGAACCTCAAGGCTAGAGGCGGGACGTTTAAACGCCCATAGTTTTGTTATTTTTTTCTGGCGAAATATTTTAAAGTAATATTTAAGCCAAAAAAACTATTCAAAATCCCGTTAGTTGATTTTATATGTAGTAAAAATCAAATAGCAGCATTCTGAATAACCTTTTCGACTAAATATCACTTTAAAATAAAATACTCTATATTGTTGTTGGTCTAGCCTCGAAGAAAATAAAAAATAAAACTCAAAAATGCACATGACATAATTTTATTAAAATATTAAAATCACAATAATTACCATTTGAGTCTGTCTTATAATTTCTCGTAATCTGCTGATCGAGTTCCTCCTTAACTGGTTTTTCATTCATTCTCTACTTGAAGCTTTCTAAGCAATGTGCATTTTGAATAAGAATACATATTTCCATTGTCAGCCTGGAAAAGCGGAAAGGCCTGGGTAAAAACTTTTTATAGCTAACCTTAAGGTGAAGACAAAATCTTGTCTCCAAAATTCATTCTTTCACATAACGAACAGCTAATCTAAAACAAAAATACCACAATGTAAAAAAACCAATGATCAGATTATGGAAAAAACACTTCCGAGTGGGTTAAAATAAAATTATTTCCACTTGAGTTTAGTAGGCAGAGAATCCACAAAAGGTTTAAAAAAGATCAAAAAAATAGATCGTATAATATACATACATAGAGGGCAAGAATCAGCAAGATTTAAATTAGTATCGTAGGGTTTAGTAATTAAAATATGCGTATATATAGATTTACCAAAATTTAGGAGAAAATAATCGGCACATTTTGTTCTAAAAAATGTATGTTATGATTTGGATTTGTACCTATAAATCATAAAAATAATTAATCAAAGTTAGCAAACTTACCTTTAGTAGAATGAAATGTAAACAGGCTCGTGTTCATGAATAATATTAATAGAAAAGATCAAGTTATACAAACACTTTCATAAACTTTGTCAGCCATTATCATTTTATTTTAAGGCGAGGTTGGGCTGGGCGATTCCATTATTTCTGGCCGAGTCCAAGAAGACACCACGAAGACACTGAACGTTTAAAAATAATTTAATGGCTCGGGTAATTTGTAGCATAGATCTGTCTCTGTCTGCATCAAGTTACCTTCGCTATATATAAAGAGAGACAAGTATAGCTCGAACGAAGAAAGGTCGCTTTTCTTAGTAAACACATTCAGTTTAAACAAATAACGACGTAGGAGTTATATTAACTCATAAATGATGAGGACCTTAGACAAGGATAGACGACAAGGATGGGGACGGTAAACGTTGGGCGGTTCTATTGACAATTGTCTGGCATATGTGACGTCACACTCTGACGTCACATGCTTCCATTCCGCCAATCTTTGTCTCACCGGGCTGCTAATTATTGGCGAAACGAACATCTAGATATTTTTACTGCCGGCACGTTTAACCTTTAGTATGCAGTTAGGTTTAAATATTACATTTTCCTTCCAAAGGATTTGCTTTAGCAAATTAAAACGAATATACAGGGTGTCTCAATACCACGTCCAAGATCAATGTCTGTCTATACAGGGTTATGATAAAGATATGGTTCGGTTTTTTATATAAAAGACTGAAGAAAATGTTTCTTTTAAATTTCGTCAGATCGATTCCTAGACGCGTTTCGCTATATCATAGCTCATCAGTAAATTGCGGAATATATGCAGTATATGCATTTTTTTCATAATATATTATTTTATAAGAGCATATTTTTATGTTTTCGGCTTTATCAAAAGTTTAAAACGTTAAAGGTTATGTCCAGTTCGGTATTTATTTCAGGGATTTTCCAATTCGAAGATTATAACAATTATATTTACATTTTGGTTATACACAAGGTATTTTTGGGGGTTTCCGGGGTTGCAGGTGAATTGTTAGGGGTTGTTTATTGTCACTTAATAATGCGTTATTATTACCTGCCTAACAAACTGTATTTTTATATCGATTTGTAATACATACTTCTGTTTTAGTTTGTCGAAAGGTTTCAGTATTTTTAGTGTGAAACTAGTAATTTCAAATTTTTATTCAGAATGTCTAAGGTCGCGAAAACGTCTTCGTGGATTAAACATTTTCCGGAGTTAGAGTTTAGTGGAGACAGGGCCGGATCTACCGCGGAGCAAGCGGGGCGGCACCCCGGAGCCCCCGACGCAGAGGGCCCCCCCCCCGGCAGAGGTTGGGAAGAGGAAATATTTAGCTTTATTCGAATACATTGCAAACAATTTTTTTGTCAATACTCCAACAAACTTAAAAAAAAATCTGTTTTCCAAAACTTTCTCAGACGATGTGTCACCTTCTTTTTCCTTTCAGTTGCTTACTGTATGGTCGACATTTTCGGAAGAGATAAGTTCAATAAAAGATGTTAAAGAGTTAGCCCGTTCCTTGATCATTCAGAATGCGTCGTTGTCGTCCTGTTATCCAGATGTGTGCACAGCACTTCTGCTGTTCCCTACTGTCCCTGTCACTACTGCGAAAGCTGAACGGACTTTCTCCAAATTAAAGTTGATAAGAAACTACTTGCGTACCTCAATGGGACAAAATAGACTCAGTAATTTAGCGCTACTGTCCATTAAAAATCGAAGAGCGCGCAAAATTAACTTTAATAAAGTGATAAACGAATTTGCCACTATAAAATCTAGAAAGAAGTGTTTTTAGTTGTAAGTTCTTGCGTTTGTGACAAAATATCATGAGAGCGCGGTGTTTACGTAGATTCTATGTGTAGAAGGTTGCCAGATTATAATAGTAATAGCTGTTCCAACAAGTTGGTATAAGATACAATAAATATCTACATTAACAAAATACTGTTATTCTTACCCGACATTAATACTGTGGTATTATCAAAAGTAATTTTAATAAGGGGGCCCCAAAATTTATTTTGCCCCGGGGCCTATTCAGCTCTAGCTCCGGCCCTGAGTGGAGAAAAAGTATTCTTGTAAAGATTGTACGAAAATTATTGTTTGTGAAAAAGTACCAAATCGATGAACATTTGAAAACACCGCTGCATAAGTTAAAGTTACAAAAAATGAAATCTGAGCCACTTCTAGCCTTATATTTTGTTACCTAAAAAAAACTTTTTTTGCTACCTAAGTAAAGTCGATTCAGTCAGTAAACCTGCAAGATGGCCGACATGTCATATGACAAAAGTCATTGAAAATGCAAAAATTTATTTTATTTAGCTGGAATATGACTTTTGTCATCATGTCGGCCATCTTGCAGGTTTACTGCGTGAATCGACTCTAGCAGTATACCTAAATATATTTTTACTAATAGAATAATTAAGACAATTCTTTTTAGTTAATTTTGAAAAATATTTAGAAATGCCTTTTATACAATTTTCGGTTAAAAAATTGTTTAATTTTATTTTTTTAAATTGTTTGTTTTTTTTTGCATTTTTTAAAAATAAAAACGAAATATTCCATACCAGTATGCATCATATTTTAAAGGCAAACAAGGCATATATATGCGCATATTTTGGCTGAATTGAAAGGCGTATAATCCGCCCTTTACTTATCAGTAACGATAGGATTTATTAGAGTTGTGTAGTTCGCGAACGAACTAGTTCAAAAGATCGAATCTGCCAACTGAACTAAAAGATTCAATCAGTAATTACTGAGAGATTGAAACAAGGCGAACTAAAGTCTAAACGGAATGTACTACGCAAGCGAGAGCGAGACGACCGAGATTATAGGTTTTGTCACCTGACCGACCGATGCATGCGGCGATATGCCAGTATAAATCAGTGAACTAAATGAACTAAACGAACTAGTCTTTTGAACTATTCACTTTATTGAACGAGAACGAAAGATTGAAATCGGCAAAGTGAACTAAACTTCCCAGCACTAGGATTTATAACGAAAAGAAAGGAAAGTGTGTACCTACTACTTAAATGTAGTAAAGATGGTGATGGGATGAAGCACATAGCGACATCTAACGTCGATTTTAGACACTTTAAAGCACCTCTAAACAAGACTCAATAAAATTAAGTCAAATAGAGAAAATCACTTTTAAAGACTAAAGTCACAATTAAAAGAATCAGGTTAAGCAGCGCTAAAACCCGTAGGTCGTCGATTAAGGAACCGAAACCAATGAAAACGGAAAAAAATGTTTCCTTCTATTTTATATAGAATACCGCCCACTTAATCAAGAATCGCTCGGACCCGTCAAATGTTTTTTTTAGAAAAAAATATGCAGTTCATAAAAATGCTACGTATATTAACTGTAATTTTTTTGGTTAAACATATTTTTACATTCTACAATTTTATTAAGTCTGGGCATTTTTCATAAATTATGCCCTCTGATGTAGCCCCACAAAAAAAAGTCTAGTGGATTATGATGGGGCCATCTTGGTGGCCACTCTGTAGTCTACCTATTCACCGCCTGGAAAAATTGTATTTTATTTAAGGACTCCCTTACGTAAGCAGAGTATACTGTAGGGGGCACCATCCTGTTTAATAAACGTCAAACATGGTTAATCAGGATCATTAATCATTATCATCTGGAAAGAGCTGGAACCAGAATTAGAAAAGTGAATAAATAAAGACACACCTATAGTGTGTAATTGTATGAACAGCTAACAGCTCTGTTTTCTTACAAATCAAATCAAAACGAGGGGTAATTCACTGGCGAAAATGGTGTACAACTTCCAGAAAATACAAAAGAAAATACGAAAATACGAGGGAAATGCAGAAAATACGAAGAAAATACAGAAAATACGAAGAAAATACAGAAATAACAGAAAATACAAAAAAAAACGTACACAACATAAGGAAAATATAGTATACAGGGTGTTACAATTTCGAAGTAATAGCATTGCTATCTCGGTAACCTTAAGAGATAGGGAGTTGGTTAAATTGAGGCAAATGCTGAATAATTAACTAAAAAAGAAATAAAAAAATTCCGATTACTTTCGGAGATATCCGAAAATAACTGAAAAAATCAATTCTGGTTTTTATTTATTTACGGCCTTAATACTAGTTATTTCCAAAAACCAAGAGCACTTTTTCATTGCACTTTTTTATGCTCTTAAAAAAAATAATTTTGTTTTTTAGATGCGACGTTTCGTTTCTTAGATACCATCATCAACTTTATTTTTTTAAATACGGACCTGGATTTTTTATTCTATTTTTGAGTAGCTTTTAACGTTCCAAAACTAATAATGTATCACACTTGTCAGTATTTTGTATACTGTAGGAGTTTTTTGAAGATTTTTAAATACTGAAGAGTAGGCATTGACATTGAAACATCAGAAGTATAGTGTGCCTTGACTTTGACAACAGACAACAGTGTTCCTTAGATTTGATATATCTTTAATTATTCAGTTCCCTTTTAAAAATGTCTTTTTCTAATGAGGAAAAACCGCGATATGCTTAATATTTACTACTTATGTAACTTAAATACAAGAAATGCAACGGAAATGTATTTTCACCAATATCCCAAACGCCGGCAACCTACCCCAGAATTGTTTTCAAGATTAGATAGGCGGTTAAGAGAGGATGGTACATTTCAAAAAAAGCGCAGGAAATATGGAAGTAAAGTTTGTGAACAAGACAGAGACCCAGGTAGCAAGGTGACGTATTTAAGACGTCGATTATTGATCATCAGCGACGTCATAAATTACGTAAATGAAACGTTAAAAAGACGTGCTTAAGTCACAGACCAATAACGTCTTTTTTGACGTAAAAAATACGTTATCTTCGGACGTCTTTTTAGGTGTAGAAAACGTCAATAAACGTCATAATTTACGAAAAACGAACATTTACTAAAAACTTCCTAAAATAATACATAATAGGGGTAAAAATAATACATATAAATATTTTATGTAAAAATCCTTTTAATGATAATAAATTGACTATTACAACTTTCATGTTTACGCAGAATTGAAAAAATGCTAAGGAATCCTTTAATGGCGGCCAAAATACTTCTTTTTTTCGGGGCGTCACCCAGTTTGAGGGCACAACGGCTACTCCCCCGCCGTCAATTGCCTCGAACTCGATAACCTGGTACATTTATATTCGTTTATAACACAAAATATATAGAAACCATGATAGAAACTAAATCAAAATCACCATAAACTTTTCACTTTTGCCGAACTGTCGACTGCCTGACTGTTAGCGCCAACAACATACCAATGCGTTCTGCGTTCTGTCAGACTGCCAATGTCATAAAACGGAGCGCGGGTAATTTAAATTTGATATTCGCAGACTTTTAATGACAAAATAGGTTTTCGCTTTTGCAAATTTTACATACATGAATGGTTCATTTGAAATGGTAATATTTTAAAAGTTTTATGATACGTACGTGCCTTTAACTATAAGAAAAATATTCTCCGGCGTTTTACTTATTTAAAAGTCTGTCCCACTATATTTTCAAAAAACTTGGTCACTTAGATACTTTTTAATGATACGTATAATTCAATAAAATGACTAAAAATGGACGTTTTTATTACGTAAAATTATGACGTATAATACACGTGTTAAAAACTACGTTATTTTGACGTCATCTTGCGACCAAAAGACGTCAAGTGACTAAAAATCATCAATATTCGACGTCATAAAGACGTCATCCTGCTACCTGGGCAGTTGGCTCAGGTATTTTAAAACTATTTAAAAAATTAAAATATTATTCTAATACAAAACAAAATGTTTCAGGTAAATAACAATAACTGTGTTTCTACCCGCCAAATTGAGGTAAATTTGAGTAAACCAACTATAAACCATGTAAAAGCATGGAGAATTTTAAAGAGCAATGGCAACAAACCATTTAAAATCCACATATCACAGCAATTGCACCCGGGTGATGCGGAAAGAAGATTAAATTATCGCATGTGGTTAAGGGGCCAAGTCAATACAAACGATGATTTTTTGCAAAACATTTTATGGTCAGATGAATGTAAATTTACAAATTGCGGCATATTCAATTGACAAAATGAGCATGTTTGGAGCATTGAAAATCCCAGGGAAAACCGAGAAATAAGAAAACAAGTCCGATTTAGTGTTAATGTGTGGGCTGGGATATATAATGATACAGCAATTGGACCATTTCTGTTTGAAGAAAATTTAAATGGTAACAGATATTTAGAATTCTTAAATACTCAGCTACAGGAATATTTAAGTGATATTCCCCTAGACAGACTACGCCGAATTTGGTTCCAGCAGGACGGAGCGCCCCCTCACAACACAAGGGCCGTAAGGAACTTTCTAAATGAAGAATTTCCACAAAGATGGATCGGAAATGGTGGTTATATTGCCTGGCCAGCGCGGTGTCCCGATATTTCGCCACTAGATTTTTATTTGTGGGGCGCGTTATAAAATAAAATATCAACGAAAATCAACAAGTGCATACACGTCAACGGCAATCTATTTGAATATCTAGGAAATTAAACATTGTTGAAATTTAAGTTACAAATTTAATACAAAATATTTTTGTCAGTCTTTATAACTTAATTTTATAAATAAAGTTTAAATTGATGATCGGTGAAACTCGTCTGGGGATGAATCTGGCGGTGGAACGACCACACCTTTTGGTTTCAAAGTTTGAGTTGTTACAGAAAGGTGACTTTTTATGAAAATCTGTTGTCAAAATCAAAGCACACTACTTCTAATGTTTTAATGTCAATGCCTACTCTACAATATTTAAAAAACTCCTACAGTATACAAAATACTGACAAGTGTGATGCATCATTAGTTTTGGAACGTTAAAAGCTATACTCAAAAATAGAATAAAAATCCAGGTCCGTATTTAAAAAAATAAAGTTAATGATGGTATCTAAGAAACGAAACGTCGCATCTAAAAAACAAAATTATTTTTTTTTAAGAGCATAAAAAAGTGCAATGAAAAAGTGCTCTTGGTTTTTTGGAAATAGCTAGTATTAAGGCCGTAAATAAATAAAAACCAGAATTGATTTTATCAGTTATCTTCGGATATCTCCGAAAGTAATCGGAATTTTTTAATTTCTTTTATAGTTAATTATCCAGCATAAAAATGCGCAACTTTGCCTCAATTTAACCAACTCTCTATCTCTTAAGGTTACCGAGATAGCAATGGTGTGACTTCGAATTTGTAACACCCTGTATATTAGGAATGTCGACGGTTTCAATGATGGAAATAACCGACTTAAGATGCTGGAAGAACAACGCTGCTTAGTTTGAATTCTAAAAAAAAAAAAGTCGCCAGTTCCGTGATTATTAAATACCAATTTTTTTCCAATGGATATTGATCAATTTTTTTTTGCGAAAATGGTGTACAAGTGTACAAGTTCTACAAAATACCAGGAAAATACAAGAAAATACAGAAAATACGAGAAAAATTAAAAAAATACAGATAATACGAGAAAAATTAAGAAAATACAAGGAAAATACAGAAAATACAAGGAAAATACGAAGAAAATTCGGCAATATGGAAAATGATGTTCAAATTTTTCTCAGTGAATTACCCCTCGAATCAAAACGTGCTTTATTGTCATTTAAGTATTATATTACTTGTTGACAAAGCTCTATAGATAGATTATATATTATATAAAACTATTATAACAATGTATAAACCAGTGTGTATTACCTAAAATAAAAGTAAGAATGAAAGAACATATATTTTACAATCAGCCTAGGATATATATATATATTATGTCGGTAGTTGATTAACATAAAGTATACACAATAAACGGAGTGATCAATATTAAAAATAACCATACAATCACAGTAATAAAATCATTTACAGGTTCTGCCTACGATCTTCAGCGTCACATGAAAATCAACCACCAATCTGCAGCTCTCGACAACACCGATTTGTTGATTGAAATGGACCAGGGAACAGCAAGCAAAGTGTATTTTTACTGCAAAGACGATTTTCTTGTCACCGTCAGCTACCAGTTTGATGCCACTTCCCACCAGCTCACTCTTCACTTGAATTTATTTGGAAGCCAACAGAATATAATGCACCAATTTTTACTGTATTCTGTTCAGAACGAACTTCAGTATAAAACAGGTAAGGCGATGCTATGACCTATACTTATATAAGTGTTAGGATACAGTACTGTACTGTGTACAGTCCCGCTCCATAGCAGCAAATATATACGTTCGTATGTAGTAGTATCATGCGTTCGGATTAGCGGGGCGGCCACCGCTATGTTTATATAATGTTTTTTCTGTACACTCGACGGCACAATAAAATGAACTAAGTAAGGGTATTCAGGTAGATGCGGACGAAGGGCTGAGAGGTTTTTATTTATTTAATACACATTTCTCCGTCTGTGTGTCGATAAAATGGGGCCTACCAATACTATCATATAAGGACATAGATGCAAAGAATAATTAATTAGTGGTATACATACATGAAATGATAAACTTAAGCGAAGTTCCAAATATTACTTAATTTCTGTAAGTAGATATGAAGCGAGGCGATGAGGTGATTTCGTCAAACGTCGCCAGCACAAACGATCCTCTCTCTCTTTAACCGAGAGATGGTTTCGCCATGCGTTGTTCACGCCGACAACACTAATTGATCTGTTGTCCTTATTGCCGACATTCAAACATATTATTTACTCTCTCGATCATACTCACATAAAATGCCACTATATGTAACTGTATATTGCATATACGGCATATTCAGCAACGATACAACATTGATGGCGAGCGTTTTCTTAAAAAAAATAAAAAAATAAGTTACATAAATAGAAGTGAGGAGTGAGGTGCACAATTTTTATTTCCCTCGCAAAGAAAGGTTTTTAATTGCGAAAAAAGTAATTTAAGATTATTATACAATTATTGATGTCGACGCGACGGTTTAGGGTCACGAAAACGATGTCTCCCTTTCTCTCGGTCTGTCTGTCTATTAGCTCGAAAGCTTAAAAGAGAGAGAGAGATAAGCCTTAGAATTTAGTTTACACTTGAAAACGGTTAGAGAGATAACTATAACTAACTAACCGAACCGTTGTGCTAAGTAACAAAATAAAGACAATGGAAGTCCGGAAGGTAATGTTTTTGATATTACTTCATTGTCTACCACCTTCAAACATTTAACAATTTGTCAAAAACTGGGTACGTATAAAACAACATATTTTCAAGCACAATTTTTTGTTCAAGAATTTGAAAAAGTTTTCAGTACCAGTCGTTATTGATAAAGTCGATTCACTCAGTAAACCTGCAAAATGGCCGACATGTCATATGACAAAAGTCATTGAAAATGCAAAAATTTATTTTATTTAGCTGGAATATGACTTTTGTCATATGACATGTCGGCCATCTTGCAGGTTTACTGAGTGAATCGACTCTAGCACAAACGCAAATCGCTATAACTACAATGTACCGGTTGAGTCAACGATTGCGCGGAGTAAATTTATGCCTTGAAGATAGTATTTGTCGATAATTAGCTTTGGTAATAAGGTATGGTTGTATATCTGGCACATTTTAAAAATATTTTGAATTATATAGGGTGCGCCCAAAAAATAGGGTGTAATAAAGTTACATTTTTTTAAATGGGACACCCTATATTTGAATACATTTATTAATTCTACGTGTTATTTCATACATTTTTATTAATGGTTTAATATACGAAAAAGTTATAGTTTTTAAGATAATTCGACTTATAATGAAAATTTTGCATTTGCAAGCCTCTCGTTGTTGTGAAAATGCTACTTAAATTTTGATACTAAGCGATTATTCATAATTTTTATACTTACTAAATAAAGTCAAAAATACATATTCATTTTAAAATATTTGACGTCTCATTTACAGGGTGTTTACTATCTAGGACAAAAGTCAGAAAACTTCTAATTGAAAAATATTACTTTTTTCAAATGGAACACCCTATATATTTTTCTGTCATCTTATAGCTCGTCATAGACTCTTTAACTTTCGTGAAGAATGTCCTATCCCTATCTCTAATAGTTTTTTAAATATTTTGAAATTTCGAGATTTAATGTCCTCGTTATATAGCATTTTTTGTCAATGGATCACAAAAGCCATGGAAAATAAATGAAAATAATGGCAGTGGATGACACATTAAGAATCAGATCAATGTAAAAATTAAGCCTTTTTATTGCAAAGTTTATTGTCCAGTAATTTTATAAGCTGGTACTCAAAATGAATTTTTCAAAAAAATTAATCAATCGATATGATTTATGTTTTGGGCGAGGCGGATAAAAAGTGTCTTTTTGCTGAACAACTATACAGGATGAAATATCCCGAGCGGCGAACACCGAGTCCTCGAAGTTTTCAAAATTTAATGGAAATGTTTGATTGAACAGGCGTGATCCATTGACAAAAAATGCTATAACGAGGTCATTAAGGTAGGAGTATCAACATGCTTGCCAACCTATAACCTATTTCGCGTAGATTTATTTATGTTTTCTAGCTTTTACACAAAATTTAAATAAAATCAGTATCGACTTGATATTCTATAGGTAATAATTGACATATTTAATAAATATCAAGGAATTTCATAACTTATTTTAGGAGAATTGTATAACGAAAAATATCGGGTAAGATTTTTTTTTACATTATTATGTCATTGCAATGACATGTTCTTTCATTATACATATCTCCCAAAATTAGCAATGAAATAAATTGATATTTTTGTAATATATCAGATATTACCTAGGTAATGTGCCGACGATACTGATTTTATTTAAATGTTAGTTTAAAAATTAATATACTTGAAAAAACAAAGCGAAATAGGTTATAGGTTGGCAATAAATTGAAGGACGTTGAGAATTCAACCTTAAATCTCGAAATAACAACATATTTCAAAAACTATTAGAGATTGGGATAGGACGTTCTTCACGAAAGTTGAAGAGTCTATGACGAGCTATAAGACGACAGAAAAATATATAGGGTGTTCCATTTGAAAAAAGTGATATTTTTCAATTAGAAGTTTTCTGACTTTGGTCCTAGATAGTAAACACCCTCCCTGTAAATGAGACGTCAAATATTTTATAGTGAACTAGCGTGTATCCGGCATGCGTTGCAACCCGCTGGTATAAATACAAACCCGAATAAACCCGATATATATTAGTACCCGGCATGCCACTTTCTGAAATTGCATCCGTGCGAAGCCGGGGCGGGTCGCTAGTTATACATAAAAACCTTCCTCTTGAATCACTCTATCTATTAAAAAAAAACGCTTCAAAATCCGTTGCGTAGTTTTAAAGATTTCTGCATATAAGGGGACGGACGGACAGACAGCGACAGCGACTTTGTTTTATACTATGTTAAGATATGTATTTTTGACTTTATTTAGTAAAATACACTGAGGGAAAATTTAGGCTGCCAAAACTAAAATCCTGGTTGTGGCGACAAAAAATATGTATTAAATAGGGAACAGTTAGAGATTTGGGTTGTAACAACCCATTTAAATTAGTTGACCTTAAGCGATGTGATCCTAGTTGCTGCTACTAAACCTTTTGGTTCCCACAACCAAGTCGTGGTAACTAATTGTTTAGCTGTCGCAACTAAATGCGATGGTTGTTATAAGTAAATATTTTGGTTCTTTTTAGTAGGTACAATTAGAAAATCAGTTGGAATAATAATTCATGAAGTTCTTCTAACTGTATATTTTATTTAGGACAACTAGAACCTTGGGTTACTGCAGTAACAAATAATGGTGATTGCTGCAGCGCCTATTTTGGGTTGGCCTCGCCTTCACCATATTGTGTGGGTCGAACTCGCCTTCACCATAATATTTTGATTGGCGCGCATTCGACAAAAGTGATTGGTTTATTCTTTTTGTTCCATGCAGTTCTACTATAAAAAAAATCATGTAGATAGTATAGAAGCAGGATTTCACTAAAGTACTATTTATTTGTAACACCATCAGTAACATATTTTAATAGAAACAACCCTTTCAGACTTTAATTTTTTTTAGGGGAGTTGAATGAAAAGTTGACCTACAATTTTGTGACATGCTGATTGTTAGTTATCACAAAGGCAAAGGGGTCATCTTAAACAAACTGAAAACCCCACAAAATCCATGTAACCCAACTATCCCAAAAGTTGTTGTAATATCTGTATTGTACTGAAGTCTATAATAGTAATTAATGGCCATCAGGATAACGGCTATTTATGCCCAATCAGTGTATTTTCTTTAAAACAAATAATTTTTCCACCAGGATTTTTAGTTATATTGACTATCGTAGTATAAAAGAACCTCCTTGGCTACGTAATGGCTTATCACAAAATGCTTGTAACAATATGAGACATTTAATGACTTTAGTGCCGACAAACAAAAACACTGATTTTCTGACATGGTATTGACCTAGAAGTAAACCCCACTTAATAGTACCTTTAATACATTTCCTATAGTTAACCTACACTTCTAAAGCCCAGTTCAATGGCTTTTAGTTACATTTTTGGAAGAAAATGGTCTTTTTCAGCAATAAACTGCAATGTGAGGCAAATAATTATTGTCTATGCTATAAAATTATAAAAGCACACACATCGACTTTGTTGCAGGTTAAGGTACCAAAATATATGGTCTAAAAGACATTAATAATAAAAAATGCTGTCTTGTTATAGTTTGTTTTGTGAAAAGTGTGTTTGATTCTGATTAATATTCAAATGCTAACTATTAATTAAAAAGTATAGGTACGTACATACCTTCAAATGATTCCACGTAGTCTGCCAAAGCCCAGCTAACTTTAAACATTTTGATTTAAACCAAAACAGTGAAAAAACATCAATTTTGTCCGAACTCGACCGATAGCCAACAATAAAATGGCGGTTCTTCCTTTTAACAACAGCGTTTTCGGTTGGGGTTGGGGCGACCGACCAGTCCTCGGTTGTACCTATGGAGGACTTGAGGTAGGAGGCCGATCGCAATGCATTGGATTCGGTCCCAAATTAGCATTGGTAATTCAGCTTTACGAGTCGCTGTAAGATGGCGCGCGTGTTCGAAGTGGGCTATCAAATAATGGTTTCTTATGGACGCAATAACTATTTTTATTTAAATTAGTTCTTTAAGGAACAAATAAGGACTTTTATATGAATTTACACTTACTTTGTTATACTTATTAGTAAACTCGGCCTGTATAAAGTTCCAACGATGCTTGGTTTTTAAAATACAGGGTATTAAAACATTCTAGCTATACCTTTGGAGCTAGAAAGAGACTTATTTGGCTGCGTTTTCTCTCTGAAAAAGATCCTGTCTTACACCCCGACACAAAGCAAACTCTACTTTTATAAATTGTACCATTATTTATTATAAATATGGAAATTAATTACAATACAACGTTATTTGTCTTGTCTTGCCTTCAAACATTATTTGTTATTTCGAAAAATAAAATGTCAATTGTCAAAAGTAAAAGCACAGAAAAATAAAGGGTTTAAGTAAAAGTAGTTTTCCATTTAAAAACGAAGAAGAAGAAGAAGACAACATCAGCCCACTTCGGACGCGAGAGCCATCTATCGGCCAATAGCGAAGTAACCAAAAAGCCGGGACAGAATTTGAAAATGCTGCCATTGTCGATCGGCCTCCTACCTATGGAGGACTTGAGGTAGGAGGCCGATCGCAATGCATTGGATTCGGTCCCAAATTAGCATCGGTAATTCAGCTTTACGAGTCGCTGTAAGATGGCGCGCGTGTTCGAAGTGGGCTATCAAATAATGGTTTCTGATGGACGCAATAACTATTTTTATTTAAATTAGTTCTTTAAGGAACAGATAAGGACTTTTATATGAATTTACACTTACTTTGTTATACTTATTAGTAAACTCAGCCTGTATAAAGTTTCAACGATGCTTGGTTTTTAAAATACAGGGTATTAAACATTCTAGCTATACCTTTGGAGCTAGAAAGAGACTTATTTGGCTGCGTTTTCTCTCTGAAAAGGATCCTGGCTTACACCCCGACGCAAAGCAAACTCTACTTTTATAAATGGTACCATTATTCATTATAAATATGGAAATTAATTACAATACAACGTTATTTGTCTTGTCTTGCCTTCAAACATTATTTGTTATTTCGAAAAATAAAATGTCAATTGTCAAAAGTAAAAGCACAGAAAAATAAAGGGTTTAAGTAAAAGTTAAAAACTATGGAGGATCTAGTTTTCCATATTAAAAACGAAGAAGAAGAAGACAACATCAGCCCACATCGGACGCGAGAGCCATCTATCGGCCAATAGCGAACTAACCAAAAAACCGGGACAGAATTTGAAAATGCTGCCATTGTCGATCGGCCTCCTACCCTATAGTTCTCCATACTCCTACCCTATAGTTCTCCATAGTTGTACCAACAGACGGGTCGGTTGTCATAACCTAAGATTGGTTTTGGGCAACTTTCAGTTTTCAACCTTAAAGTCCCTTTAGTGACAACTATAAAATTTGGTCAAATATTGACCGAGAACCCATATGTTTAGTCCCTGCAGCAAATCTTAGGGTTGTGTCAACTCTACGTGACAAGAAAAAGAAATAGGTTCCATTAGCCGTTAATTCAAGTTGTTGAAACCATAATATCAGTTACTACAACAAATTTTTTTTAACCCAATTCCCAAGGTTGGTCGATTTTCTCAGTGTCAGTATAAAAATTATGAATCGCTTAGTATCAAAATTTAAGTAGCATTTTCACACCAACGAGATGCTTGCAAATGCAATATTTTCATTATATGTCGAATTATCTTAAAAATTATAACTTTTTCGTATATTAAACCAATAATAGAAATGTATGAAATAACACGTAGAATTAATAAATGTATTCATATAGGGTCTCCCATTTAAAAAAAAGGGTAACTTTATGACACCCTACTTTTTGGGCGCACCCTGTATAATTCAAAATATTTTTAAAATGTGCCAGATATCCAACCATACCTTCATACAAAAGCTCTTTATCGACAAATCTTATCTTCAAGGCATAAATTTGCTCCGCGCAATCGTTGACTCACCCGGTACACTAAAACTAGAACTCCGAAATAATAAACACCCACAATCACCGAGTTTCTTTTAGTTGTTTGTAAATAACAAAGCAAAGCCAACGGCAAAGTTGAGCGTTCCTTTTGAAAATATAACTCGGCCACAGAATAAATAGCTATATATTCTGTGTCGGCTAAGCAAAGTTATTTTCCTCCCCCCTTGCCGCGGTTAAGGGTCCGAAAGTAACTAGTGTCGTGGTTTAGCGTTCCGTATTTAACCAAATGATAACGGTAACCAAAAAATAGGTTTATTTTGGAACACGGTATTCGGATATGACGCCACCCAAATGTCAAAATGCTCACCGGCTTTAAACGCCGGTTACAAGTGGTTTCTCCTGTCACTAGTCATTATAAAATATTGTTATGAATTTAATTTCAAAATATTTGGCCGATGGTTGGTAATTTATTAAGAGAATGAATCTCAATGAAATTATAAGTAAGTGTATTTAGTATTTCTGTAAATTATCAGTCTGTCGTGAACTTTTCAAAATTAAAGGTTATGATTTTAACGAACATTGTGATTTTTCGTTCCGAATATAACCGGATTTTTATGGTTGATCTGTCATTTGTCGAGGTTAACCGTGGTTACTGGTGGTGATATTCGGACCATACCCAAAGTATGCCTCTCTACATTTCTCCTGCGATTTTACGAAGTTGTGCGCGAAGCGTTCCTTCTAAACAAATATGTTTGCTTTGCTGTTTAAAAGAAACAAAAGGAAAGTATCCATGCAATAGCAAAGAATACAAGGAATCCACAGTGAAACGTAACAACAAAATGGCATCGAGCCGGTTCTGGAGTGTATTTATATTGTCACGGGGGTAGTTTTTTGCGTTTCCCAGCGGACGACGCCTGGGTTCTCCCCGCACTATGACGCCAATGGCTAGGCGAGAGTGGGGAACCCAGTACGTCGGTCCGCTGTGGAGCGGCATCGCGGTTGACCGGCATCACCTATCTCGCTGCAAAACGAGCACGTCGCCCGGCGCTGGTTCCGGCCAAATACATCGACACGACACTTTCCCGCCCCATTAAAATGGAGAAGCCAACTATTCGTTAAGGTAAGACTGGGTATATCAATGTATATTTGTATAATTGTTTATTTATTGTAAAATAAAGAGTTAATTAAGCATGATGTACTGCCTTTCAATCAAGGACTCGGTGCCCTCGTGACAATTTGGGCGCCGAGCACCGATCCCGGTACCTCTCGCAAAAAAAAAAACTTCAATTTCAAAAACTAAATATCAAATAATCAATAAAATTTCATAAAAATCCTGCTTAAAAATCATTTACAGTTCCATATTAATAATTATTTTTCAAAATTAAATCAAATCGGAAAAAACAACTCGTACTAGCAACCCTATTCATCATAAAACACTAATAATTTCAGCAAAAATGCAAAATAAAATCAATAATTTTCCGCAAAAATATCCGAGAACAGTTTGCTTCGCACAGGAATTCGTAAAAAAAAGTCAACGCGAACGATCACCCAGGTAGCAGGATGACGTCTTTAAGACGTCGATTATTGGTCATCAGCGACGTCATAAATTACGTAAATGAAACGTTTAAAAGACGTGCGTAAGTCACAGACCAATGACGTCTTTTTTGACGTAAAAAATACGTCATCTTAAGACGTCTTTTTAGGTGTAGAAAACGTCAATAAACGTCATAATTTACGAAAAACGAAAAACTTCCTAAAATAATACATAATAGGGGTAAAAAAATACATATAAATATTTTATGTAAAAAATCCTTTTAATGATAATAAATTAACTATTACAACTTTCATGAGTACGCAGAATTGGAAAAATGCTAAGGAATCCTTTAATGGCGGCCAAAATACTTCTTTTTTTCGGGGCGTCACCCAGTATGAGGGCACAACGGCTACTCCCCCGCCGTCAATGCCTCGAACTCGATAACCTGGTACATTTATATTTGTTTATAACACAAAATATATAGAAACCATGGTAGAAACTAAATCAAAATCACCATAAACTTTTCACTTTTATTTTTGCCGAACTGTCGACTGCCTAACTGCTAGCGCCAACAACATACTTCTGCGTTCTGTCAGACTGCCAATGTCATAAAACGGAGCGCGGGTAATTTAAATTTGATATTCGCAGACTTTTAATGACAAAATAGGTTTTCGCTTTTGCAAATTTTACATACATGAATGGTTCATTTGAAATGGTAATATTTTAAAAGTTTTATTATACGTACGTGCCTTTAACTATAAGAAAAAGCTATTCTCAGGCGTTTTACTTATTTAAAAGTCTGTCCCACTATATTTTCAAAAAACTTGGTCACTTAGATACTTTTTAATGATACGTATAATTCAATAAAATGACTAAAAATGGACGTTTTTATTACGTAAAATTATGACGTATAATACACGTGTTAAAAACTACGTTATTTTGACGTCATCTTGCGACCAAAAGACGTCAAGTGACTAAAAATCACCAATATTCGACGTCATAAAGACGTCATCCTGCTACCTGGGCAGCTTAAAATAAAAAATCTGCAAAACACTTTTTTGTGTCACCTTGAACTCTTATCTTTCTGCATACCAATATGAAACGATCAATTTTTACACTTTTATTCCCCAATAAATTTAAAAATTTTGCCGAGAAAATAATGAAGCTTGCATAGCACAATTAAAAACTTTTAAATTAGCACTGTTCAAAGAAAAATGATCCACCTCAAAATCAAGTTAGGAGCCTCCACCAAATTGTCACGAGGGCACCGAGTTCTTGATTGAAAGGCAGTACATCATGCTTAATTAACTCTTTATTTTACAATAAATAAACAATTATACAAATATACATTGATATACCCAGTCTTACCTTAACGAATAGTTGGCTTCTCCATTTTAATGGGGCGGGAAAGTGTCGTGTCGATGTATTTGGCCGGAACCAGCGCCGGGCGACGTGCTCGTTTTGCAGCGAGATAGGTGATGCCGGTCAACCGCGATGCCGCTCCACAGCGGACCGACGTACTGGGTTCCCCACTCTCGCCTAGCCATTGGCGTCATAGTGCGGGGAGAACCCAGGCGTCGTCCGCTGGGAAACGCAAAAAACTACCCCCGTGACACTATCATGTCGCTAAAGAAGGAAAAGCTATAATAACAAGAGAGTTGGGCGTATGACCATCGCTGTTGGGCGCCGAGAGATGTGACCGGTGAGCTGCAGCGTACAATAATATTGTTTCACCCTTGTTTGCGCGTGAAATAACCTGTACACGGGTCTAAAGGTGAATATAGGATGCAGTTACCTGCCTTCATTTAAAATTTTTTTAACCATGCAACGTTGCCTTTTTTTGAATACGACACCCTCTATAATTTAATGTTTTAAAAATATATATAGCTTCATTATTAAATTTGAAGACACTGCCGATTTTCCAATTTGACTTTTGCTGATTAAAGCACTTAAATACGTTATTAATGCTCGAAGGAGCTACCCCTATTAGTTAAAACTATTTTCTTCTATAGTCTATTACCAAAAATATAGGCAGTGACGTAGCTCTCATAACCATGGAAACGACCAAAATACTGTATGGCCATTGGCGGTTTGCATTAGTTTCCATGGTTTCGAATAATACGTCACTGCCTATAATATTGGGTTTTGAGTATAATTAAGGTATTTTTGTTTTGTAGGGGATATAAGAAGTTCAAATATTAATCGTGGAGATGAAGAAGGCTTCGCTATTAGTTTGCTAAGACACAGATACCCCAAAAACATTATTTTTTGTAAATTTCGAGTTTGGGATTCGACATTGGTTGTGAAGAAATATCAGTATAATAGTGTTCATGTTGACATTCAATGTAATTTACCCCAAATAATTGATGGCTCGTCAGGACAAGCTCTTTTAACATATAAATTTGATAATATTAGTAAATTGGTGGAATGTTATTCTAACTTTACATATTGGATTGCTGATATACCTTGGGGGTTACTTATAGAAAAATCACTAGATACTGATGATAAATTGGATTATCTAGAAGTATATTTAAGTCGAAACGATATTAAGAAAAAATGTAAAGTTATATTCACTATAAATTTAATTTCTTTAATTCCTGCTATGAATGTTGGCCTAAGTTTTGTAAAGGACGACTTTGGGGAAAATTGGGGGAATCCCAAGTTTTTAAGTTGGAATAAGCTTTTTGATCCAAATAAAAAAATTGTCCAGGATGATTCCATTGAGTTTCGAGTAAATCTTAAAGTACTGCCGTTGGCACAAGAAAAGTGCTCTAAATGTGGGCATATTTGCGTTAATTGCCACAAATAAGAACAAACATAAGAATGGCCGGGAAAATAAAGCAGTTATTACGCCGCAAATATATAGAAAATAGTGTACGTCAAGTTAGTATAAGAATAATAATGTGTGGGTTATTGCTTGGTGAAAAAGATGAGTTGCGGGGAATATGCATAGCGGATGATGCGACGTGTGCCTATAGGGCGGACCACTGTACAATTTTGATCACTAGAGTCTGGATTCAAATTCAAATTTATTCAAAATATTTTATAAATATTGATACAATATAAATCTTATAAACTGGTATACTAAATCAATATTCTGATATTTGGCACCTAACTGATTTAACAGCTGTATATGCCCTATTATTGCATATGTGTTATCTGTGTAAAATAATTTATTTGTTTTTCCGAAACTATAAATATAATCCACGGCTTAAAAGTAGGTAGTACTTATATAACTAGGTAGGTATGCTTTAAAATATTTAGTTTGTTTTATATCACCAAACATATGTAGTCATATTATTTTCAAAAATATAGGTTCTACAATAATAAATCTGTTTTTATTTTTTAATTGTCTAATATCCATTCGCAGCATGTTATAAAACTTTGGTTCCAAATAAGACAAGAATCTTTGATTTAATTTTTTATTACTCTACTAGGAATTTAAATAGTTCTTCGAGTTTTAGTTCTAGTTTCATGTTGATGACTGATATATTTTTTTGATACAAGTTTTCGCTGTGAATATAGATACCTACATGCTGACAATATACAGGGTGTCCGGAAAATACGTGTACAACGTTTGACGACAGACTCCTGACGTCAAAATAGGTCGATCTAGGCCGACTTAGTTTTATATCCAAAATTGTCTCGTTTAGCCGGTAGAGGGCGTCAAAAATTTGTAAAAATATTGGTTTTTCCTAAATTACGTGAAAACTTGCTAATCGATTTTAATGATTTTTAGTATGTAGACTAATACTATAAAATGACGTTTTCTAGTAGTATAATCACCGGCTGTAAATAAGTGGAAGTGTTATAAAAGTGATATAATACGACAACATTTCTCCTCATTTTTTATATGAACGGCGTTATGACAACCCAGATATTTTTGTAGTGACTGGATGTATTTGGAAGCTATTTTACCTCTTTAATATTTTTCGCTGAATGAGCTGTTTTGCCAAAAGAAAATATTTACAATTACCTGCATACATCAATTATTAACAATAAAAATAAAACAAAGTACAACAAAGTTGAAAGTATGTATTGTAAGAAACTAAGTAAAACAAAAACATTACTTAAGCAAATGTGTAAAATTACCGCCATCTTGCTGAATACACTTATTACCACTCCTTAAAAAATGATATTGGACCCTATCTAATGTTTCGGGGTTATTAAAATGGTTGCCTGCATTTAAAATCCGCTGCAATAAATCATCGCGTGTGTTTACCGGAGTCTTGTTAACTTCTGTTTTAATAGCGCCCCACAAAAAGAAGTCACACATATAGATAGATGTCGCCTCGATCGGAGTAGACGTACGTGTCCGTTGCTCCTGCAAATTAAAAATTTTTTTTATAATACTGCTCTAGTTTTCTATAATTTTACACCCCTCTGTGAATGTGTTAACTTCTGTAGTGTGTGAATTTTGTTTTTTTAATTAATTTAAACCATGGCAAAGGTATTGTCGGTGAAGGACATTAGTGCTCGTGTAGATCAACTATCATCAGATCTTAATGGCGGCCTTAAGTTACTGCGCGAGGAATTCGTAAAATTCAAATCTACGAAGACAACAGTGAGTGGCTCAGATCAGATTGAAAATTCTGATTTCATAACTCGTCTTAACTCCTTCCAAGATACAATAAACTCATCTTTGACAAATTTAGTTAAAGAATTAAGCGCTGTGAAGGAAGAAGTTTCAACTCTGCGCAACAAGGTAACTAAAATGGAAATACTACAAAACGCAAAATCCCTCATTATTCACGGTCTTGTCCCTGAGTCAAACAATGACCTTTACACAACGGTATTGAGATTCTTCACCGATAAATTGGGTGTTCAAATATCCAAAACCGATATAAGTTATTGCTACCGTCTCCGCAAAAAAACCTTACCCACAGCGAGAAAAAATGGTAAACAGACTCCGGAACCGATTGTCGTGCAGTTTGTGACCCGCTGGGCTAGAGACACTGATGTGTTCTTTAACAAAAAGCAACTGAAAAAGTCAAAATTTTTGATAACAGAACTGCTGACTAGTGAAAATTTGTCTTTGTTTAAAAAAACAAGGGAAATTTTCAAAAACTCCTCGTGCCATTGCCATTGGCTAGATACAATAATTTGTCCTTATCCATTATCACAAAAAAAAATTGGATAAAAATATATAATTTTAAATAATCAAATCACACAACAGGAAAAAAAAGTAAGGTTTTAGGTGTCAAATGTCAGAGTAACCAAGAAACGAATTTTTCATAAACACGGTCCACGGTCCAATAATATAGGAATGATGGTTAAGGGCGTAGCAAAGACCAAAGATAACCAAGGGAATTACCGGAGTAAATATGTTTTTACAATTTAATGGTACTGTGTATGTTTCGACCACGGACGGTACAAAGGCAATAAAAAGTGATAGGGACCTAGGTGACGTGATAACGATTGACAGTGACTCGTAATTTCATGTGAGTGTCTAGTAAATACGCTTTTCAATATTCAAATAACAAGGTTGTTACTTTTAGACTTACTTATGTTTTATCTTGTTCTGTTAATCATTTCTCGCAATGGTCTATCTTTCTTGTTTTTATTATTGTATGGTGAAGGGTTGTCAGACTGGGATTTATTATTTTATTTCTTCTCTTTCTCCCTTGTTCTGACTTGGTCGGATGTTTAGGTTATGTTTACATTTCTTGCATAGATATTTTAATAAAATGATATTCATTTTTTTTTTAAATTATATTTTTTGTGAGGCCAAAGTCCATACAAATAATTCCGTATTTTCAAAATACTATAATTCAAACAATCATATAGTCAAAGAATTGTTTTTTTTTTAGGTTTTCTAGTTCTGGAATTCATATTATTTATTTACATATATAATGTACCTATACAGGGTGGTCCTTAAGTACATCAAGAAAATCTAGGATATGATTCCTGGCATCAATTTAAGTTGAAAAGTTCATATGGACTTATGCCCTAAAATGCTTGCCCTCTAAGATACAGGGCGTTAAAATATTTTTAAAAAATAATTGTTTTTTTAAAATTTCGAAACTTCTTGAAGATACGGTATTGAAAATTGATGTCGATTGATTTCGTATTAAACTGCACTTTTTGGTTAAAAAAGGGTTTGCCTACTTCCACCAGTGGCGTGCATGAAGATACCATCAATATTTTTTTTGTGAAAATATGTGATACGCCACTGTTTTTTTTAACTCTGATGCATTTTTATGCATTACTGATATAAGCGGAACAAAAGTTGTCTCTACTATGTTTTTAGTTATTATTTAATTAATAAATTAATTTTGTTTAGTATAATATACTACGAGTTATCTCTAAAACTACCATTTTTTTCAAAAACATAGTAGAGACAACTTTTGTTCCGCTTATATCAGTAATGCATAAAAATGCATCAGAGTTTAAAAAACAGTGGCGTATCACATATTTTCACAAAAAAAATATTGATGGTATCTTCATGCACGCCACTGGTGGAAGTAGGCAAACCCTTTTTTAACCAAAAAGTGCAGTTCAATACGAAATCAATCGACATCAATTTTCAATACCGTATCTTCAAGGAGTTTCGAAATTTTAAAAAAACAATTATTTTTTAAAAATATTTTAACACCCTATATCTTAGAGGGTAAGCATTTTAGGGCATAAGTCCATATGAACTTTTCAACTTAAATTGATGCCAGGAATCATATCCTAGATTTTCTTGATGTACTTAAGGACCACCCTGTATATTATTATAATTATACTCATTTTTTATTGTACGGTAAGGATAGACGGAGGATTATTTTTTGTATAATCTGCTGACCTTTACTATACTTATTTGATTCTTTTTTGTTGTATTTTGAAAGCAGTTATATTATTATCATTTAAGAAAAATTAAGTAGCGCAGGATAATGCGGTGCAGCCTCTGTATTGTGTTTTGGTCTATCTGTGATTATTCTGACAGGAATTAATATAGTTTAAATAAGTAGGTACTCTCTATTTTTTTTTATTAATTATTCTTCTCCCCTATTTGAAAATAATACTCTCCCCTCTCAGTCTCACCTGTACTCCTTTGCGTGGTTCCGGCGGTAAATTATAGTGATTGTTATTTTATTCTCTTATTTTTATTCCCCTAATATTTTCAATTTTATAGCAGTTTTTTCACTTATTAAAAATAAAAATAAAAACTAAGTGGCAACAATTATGTTAGGTAGCATCAATTTATAGTATGGCTTATTGACTTTTTTCAACAAACGTAGTTTTTTTATTGTTTTGTTTGCTTAAACATGAAGCTTGCGCATCTTAATGCCAAATCATTGCTTACTAATTTTAATGAATTTTCTCTACTATTAAGGAATAATGATTATGATGTAGTAATGGTTACTGAAACATGGCTCACTGCTAACATCCCTAACCAAGCAGTTAATATTCCTGGTTATAATCTGCATAGAATGGATAGGCGGCAGGGTCGGGGTGGGGGAATATGTGCGTTCTCTAAGCAAAGTTTGTCCGCTGAAATAATAACCCTCAATTTGATAGTAAATCCTAGTCTGGAATCCATTTATTAAGATTATTATGCACGCTAAAACACTTGCGGTCGGAGCTTTTTATAGACCTCCAAACTCCAATGCTAATAATTTTATTCCGGACTTCGACTCTGTCCTATCTTTCATTTGTCCTATATTTGATCACGTAGTTATTTTGGGCGATTTAAACGTTAATTTCTTTAATATAAATACACCAGTTTCTGAATGCTTTGAGTCTTATGTACTCTTAAATTTTAAACGAACCTACTAAAATAACAGACAGGAGTAGCTCGCTTATAGATCCTATTTTTGTAAGTAATCCAGAATTAGTAGAATCTCAAGGTACCATAACAACCGATGATATATCAGATATCACAACCAAGTATATGTAAATATGAATTTAAAATCAGTTAAACCGGGTCCAAAAATTATAAATTACCGCTGTTACAACAATTTTGACCACCAAAACTTTCTAGCAGACCTATATAGTATTAATTGGCTCGCAATTTTAAGAGCAAAAGATATCGACTTAAAAATTAATTTATTTAATCAGTCGCTAACAAATTTATTTAACAAACATGCTCCAGTTAAAGAAGCTCGCATTACCAAACCAAAAGCACCCTGGTTAACCGATGAGATAAAACAAGTCAAAAAACTAAGATCTAAGGCTTTACAGAAATTTAAAAAAAATCGTAGCGACGACAATAGAAATAGATGTAAACAACTTCGCAATCATTTAGTTACACTTGTCAGAAGAGCTAAAAAACGCTACCTTGAAAATGTATGTTCTGAAAACAATAGTTTTAAGACTTGGAGTACATTAAGAGACCTTAATAGTTGTACTTGCCAAAATCATAGTTTACCCCCAAACTTATCCAACCCCGATAACATTAACAACTATTTCGGCTCTTTTCTGCAAAACGTATCTAAGGGTAACGATAAAATAAATTTCTACAACAATAATAGGTATAGAGAAAATATCGCCTTTAGGTTTCAGTTAAGCACAGTGGAGGATATCAATAAAGTCATACATTCTATTAAAACTGACTGCGTGGGTACTGACAATATTTCAATGGGGAACTTTTTCGGATTTAAGAATAATTAGTATTCTTCCGGCAATGTCTAAAATTCTAGAAAAAATTTTGCACGACCAAATGTACTCTTTTTTTATAGAAAATCAACTTCTTCCTGACAACCAATGTGGTTTTCGAAAAAAATTCAGTACGGCTACAGCATTAAGTTCAGTTATAGACGATATTATGACCGCCTATGATAAAGGCCAGGTCAGCCTGTTGATCTTGTTGGATTTCTCCAAAGCTTTCGATACACTTGATCATAGGCTTTTGTCCTCTAAATTACATTATTATGGGTTTGACGTGGATTCTGTTAAACTAATATCATCTTTTTTAACCAACCGTGCTCAAAAAGTCGTTGTTGACAACATAAACTCCAATCCGGTTGACATTCTTTCAGGGGTTCCGCAAGGCTCCATTCTATCTCCCCTATTATTCATTATTTATACAGCAGAAGATAATAACTTCTACGCTATTCTGTCAGTCAGACGCTTACGCGGACGATACTCAATTTCACCTGAGCTTCTCCCAAACAAACTACTTGGATGCGATCCAGCAAATTAATTTCGACTTGGAAACCCTTACTTCCCTATCTAATACTCATAACCTTAATTTAAATTCAGAAAAAACCAAAATTTTGTGCTTTGCAAACAAAGGTAATCGTGACACTGTAAAAAATAATGTAAACATTTCTCTAAACGGCGTTCATCTTCCTTATGTACATTCAGCGAAAAATCTTGGTATTGTTTTGGATGAGGAGCTGCGCTTCAAAGAACACGTGAAAAATATTAATAAAAAAGCATTTTATTCCTTAAAATTAATTTACAATAATAGACATATCCTCGATCAAAAACTTAAAAGAATGCTGTGCGACAGCCTAGTTCTGTCACACTACTCCTACTGCGACTTCATTTATATGCCTTGTGTACATGAAATTAAAAAGAATAGAATACAAAAAATGCAAAATTCCTGTTGTAAACTGATTTACGGAATAAGAAAACGCGAGCATATAACCCATAAAATAAATGAGTGCAAATGGCTTAATATGAGAAATAGATGTAATTTTCATCTGGGTAATTTTATTCATAAAGTTCTTACCATGGAGAATACATCAAAAAAACTTAAAAATAAGTTCGTTTCCAGAGACAACATTCACAAAAGAAATATCAGATACAAGAACAGTTTTACCATACCCCAATATAGTCAAAGTCAAGGTCAAGAGTAGGTATTAAACGTGCATTCTGGGTCACCCCCCACTCCTTTCTACTCCCTCCACCCCCTCCTCCTCCACCCCCCTCGCCTACCCTCCCGCGACCTTGATCGCACAGGTATGCAGGTGTTCATTTGACCTTGACTATACACGTGGGCGAGCGTATTTTTATGGTATGCAGGTGTTCATTCGACCTTGAAAGATGCAACTACTCTTTGTTAATTTGACCTTGACCATACACCTGGACGAGGGTATTTTTATGGTATACAATTTTCTTTTATGTGACTCATTCGACCTTGAAAGATGCAACTACTCTTTGTTAATTTGACCTTGACCATACACCTGGACGAGGGTATTTTTATGGAATACAATTTTCTTTTATGTGACTCATTCGACCTTGAAGGATGGAGCTGCTCTTTGATGGTGCTACCTTGGCGTGGACGAGGGTATTTTTATGGTATGCAGGTGCCCTTTTATTTATGTCACTGTTGCATTACAAATTTTTACACCATGGAGTATTTTTATTTCTTTATTGTCGTAATTTAGTTGTTCGAAAATATCTAAAGGGATACAGTTGGGTTTTATTGATGTTACCTTGACCATTATTTTTCCCAAAAGTTAGATTTATATTACATTTGGGTTTTGTTATACCTTCATGTTCTTGAAGGGTGTCGGTATATAGTCGTAACAATAGGGTCTATGTCTCTTTGTTATAGGATTTTCACACCTTGATGGGATTTTCACACCTTGAAAGAGTGTCTTTTGTTAGGTATGATTTCGAAGGCGGCATGCCTCTGTTCTTTTGTTATGGGTACCATTGAGCGGTTGCTATTTTTCTTACTTTGTTCGTTATTTATTTGTGTATTCTCGGATTTATTTTTATAGTGGATGTAGATATCCTTTGATGGCTTTATGTAACCTTGACTAAACTTTTGAACAGATCTTTATTTATTACATTGGGTGGGGTTTATTTATGACCTTGGACGTGACCGGACGCAGGTGTTGGTTTTTACATTGTGTTAGACCTACTATAAAAAGGAAGAAGGAGTTGGATATTTCAGTATTTGCTTGTCAATCGTTCGTGTAAGAGTTCCTATCTGTTACCATGAATAAATACGTGTGCGAAGAATGCGGTAAATCATTTACGCGAAGTTATACTATGTTGCGTCATAAAAAAGAATCATGTAGATTAAGATTCGATAATGTGGAAGGAGAGAAACGACGCAGACTAGATGATAGTGCTTCATCATCACGTATGCAGACTTGTGCTGCATGTAATGTTACTTTAACAGCGAATCAGATGGCAGCTCATCAAAGAACATTACAACATAGAAATAATGCTTGTACACCATTTTCTCAAAATGTGCAAATTATTGATACTGCATTTAAAAACAGAATCAGAACCTACCGCGTAAATAGTGATAATGAGCATATAGACTTTACAGCGTTCTTCGATGAATTAAGGTCGAAAGTGTTAGATCTAATAAGTGAATTGTTGTTAGTACACCGTTCATTTAAAATAAATATGGTTGTGGTGGGACGATACAATTTACCATCAAAAGAAATTGTAAGTGAAAAATCCTTTAATACAGCAAATGAGGTAGTTGATGCAGGTAGCGATTTAAATATGGTGTACGAGATATTTACTGAAGCAATGAAAACCCAGTCAACTGAATTTCAAGAAAAAGATTCAGATATGTTAAACTTTTTAGTGTTTTGATAGAAAGGGTATTAATTGTGTGTTGTTTTCTTTTACAGGATGGGCATTGGAGAAAATACTCTACCTCGAAATTAATATTAACAACTACAGTCCGATGAGAGGGTCGTCGTACATCGCATTACCACGTCCAATTCAGACTAAGAAGGCCATTATTAATGTAAATAATCAAGATGAGTGCTGCTTTGCGTGGGCTATAGTGTCAGCTTTGTTTCCTACCGCAACAAAGTCATCGCAGATATCATCTTATCCTCATTACTCTGACGTTCTTAACTTCACAGGTATGGATTTTCCAGTAAAGTTACGCGATATAAAAAAATTTGAAGAAATGAATAATATTTCAGTGAATGTGTATGGTTTAGAATCTTTATTTGAGGCTAAAAAGGTTAAATATGAAATTGTCGGACCACTATATTATTCGGGAAAAAAACGTGTAAATCACGTTAATTTACTGTTAATAACAAAAGATTGTAATGTCAAAGATAATAATAGCCACAATTGCGATGAAAATTGTTCAAAAAGTCATTATTGCTGGATTAAGGATTTATCACGTTTAGTTTCTAGTCAAATATCACATCATCATGGTAAAATATTCTTTTGTGATGGCTGTTTGACTTATTTTAGTTCAGAAAATAAATTAGCAGAACATCAACAATATGATTGTAACCATATATATTCACAGACTCCTACATTGGATTTTAAAACTGATAAATTTGGAAATATTGTACCTGAAAACATTTTAAAATTTGAAAACATTGAGAAACAAATGCGAGTTCCGTTTGTAGTGTATGCAGACTTTGAGTCTACTTTAAAACCGGTTGTAAATGTGGAACCAAACCCTACAAATTCTTACACAATGCAAAGCTTCAAGCATGAGCCATACTCTTTTTCGTATTTAATTAAATGTTCTTTTGACGACTCAATTTCCAAGTTTGAGTTATATAGGGGGGTTGATGCGGCTCAAGTTTTTGTTTCTCGGATTGAAAACGATTTAAGGTTTTTGTATAATACATATTTAAAGGATATAAAAAAAATGAAAGATTTAACTGATCAGGAAAAGGAAGAGTTCACAAATGCTACGATTTGCGGTATATGTGAACACCCTTTTACCGACACAGATGTGAAAGTAAGAGATCACTGTCACATAACGGGGGAAAAAAGATTTGGTGCCGCACACTCTATTTGTAATTTAAATTACAAATTACCTAATTTTATTCCGATAATTTTTCACAATTTAAGTGGTTACGATTGCCATCTTTTTATAAAAGAATTGTGTAAACACGGGGATAGAATTGAAGTAGTAGCTCAAAGTAAAGAAAAGTATGTGTCGTTTACAAAGAACATTTACGTGCACGATTATGTTGATAAAAAGAGCGGTATTACCAAACGTAAATATTTAAAGTTACGATTTATCGATAGCTTTAAATTTTTATCATCATCATTGGAGAATTTAGGCAATGGCTTAGATATCACTGAATTTAGAGAAACAAGAAAGTTTTTTCCCAACACTGATCAATTTAATATGATGCGCAGAAAAGGGGTTTTTCCATATAGTTTCGTAGATTCCATTGAAAAAATGAACAATACAACACTTCCATTAAAAAACGAATTTTATGATGATTTACGCGAAGAGCACATTAGCGATGAGAGTTATGAACGAGCTAAAGAAGTATGGCATATGTTTGGGTGTAAGAATTTGGGGGAATACTCGGATTTGTACCTCAAGTCAGATGTATTATTATTAACGGATGTTTTTGAGCAGTTTCGAGATATGTGTTTACGTGTTTACAAGCTTGACCCTGCTCAGTACTACACACTTCCAGGTTTATCATTCGATTGTATGCTGCGTATGACCAAGGTAGAGTTAGAACTACTGACTGACATAGACACAATTAATTTTTTTAAAAAGGGTATTCGCGGTGGCTTAAGTCAGTGTACGGAACGAAAGCATATTGCCAACAATTTATATTTACCAAACTACGATGCAACAAAACCATCTTCATTTATAACATATCGTGATGCTACAAACCTATACGGTCATAGTATGGCGCAAGCATTACCATTTGGTGGTTTCAAGTGGTTATCACAGCGTGAAATAATTGATTTAAATATTCTGGCGATTGACGATAACAGCCCCCAAGGTTATGTTCTCGAAGTGGATGTGCATTATCCAGAACATTTACATGATGCTCATGCCGATCTTCCATTTTTGGTGGAAAACATAGTCCCTCCTACAGAAACAGCGAAGCTACCAAAGCTAATACCGAATTTAAATGATAAAAAGCGGTACATAGTACATTATAGAACGTTGAAACAAGCCATCAATAACGGCCTAATGGTAATGCAAACGCATCGAGTTTTAAAATTTGATCAATCCAAATGGTTGAAAAAGTACATAGATTTTAATACTGAATTGCGAAACAAATCAACAACGAAATTTGGTAAAGATTTATTTAAGTTAATGATTAACGCGAATTTTGGCAAAACAATGGAAAATGTGGAGAATCGTAAAGATATAAAGTTAATAACATCTTGGGATAATAGTGTCGGTAGAGTAGGTGCTAGAGCTTTAATCGCTCGCCCTAATTTTAAAAGCGCTTCAATATTTTCAGAAGATCTAGTAGCAATTCATATGGGTAAAACAAAAGTAATTTACAATAAACCAATTTATATTGGATTCTCCATATTGGACATGTCAAAAACAGTTATTTACGATTTTTTTTACAATTTTATTAAGGCAAAGTTTGGTAATAATGCTTCCTTGCTATACACTGACACGGATTCCCTTATACTAAAAATGTTTACAGATAATTTCTATCGCGTTATTTCAGAGAATCCGGAAAAATTTGATACATCAAATTATCCTGAACAAAATTTGTTTAATATTAAGAAAAGTAAATCGGTATTGGGTAGAATGAAGGATGAATTTCCAGGTGACCCGATAACATGTTTTTACGGTACTGGGGCGAAAGCTTACTATGTTAGCTCGTTAAACAATGAATTAAAAAAGGCCAAGGGTATTAAAAAATATGTTGTCGAAAATCAACTGCACCTGGAAGATTATCGAAAAATAGTAGAGCAAGGCGGCCTTATATTTAGAAAAATGAAAACTTTTCGTAGTATTAAACACGATATATATACGGAAGTTATAAATAAAGTTGCTCTTTCCCACAACGACGACAAACGTTACATTATTCCATCAACGACAAAAACTTTACCTTGGGGCCATCAAGACATTGAATTTTATAAAACCAACCCCGAGGATAATTTAGAAATTTTGCTTAAAGTTATCGAATCTTTTAATTAAGATGAAGATTTGTAAATATTTACATCCTATTGGAAAGTCCATATTTTTTGCTTTTATATTTTAAATTCATTGTTTATTATATTAAAATTATATGAAACATTGTAATAATGACACTTAATTTTTACTATAATTTTACATGTAGAATAAGTATGGATGATGTCATAGTTTTATATACCCACTTTATTTATATACATTATTGCAAGTTATTTTATTTCCATTTTTACAAATTGTTAAGATAAAGTAGATCTTTCCGTTTACGTTTCTTGTCACTTTTCGTAAATGACATACCACATTTTTGATATGTATGTACTCTTCAATTTCTATAAAAGAAATCAGAAGATTTTCTATATTGACGTTTAATAACACACAATTGTTTAAAAAAAATTGTTTTACTTAATCTAAACATGATGGTAATACATATACCAAATTAGTGGGATAACTTATTATGTTAGAGTTATACGATCGTAATGTATTGTAGGTTAGATATATTTATGATCGAATTATTATGTATAGATAAAATTTGTTTAAGTATACCTGTAAGTTTTTGAAAAAATATTGTTTAGGTTATAGTGTAGTTTAAGTTTGTATATAAATGTATAAAAATAGTTAGATTACGTATAGCATTTAGTTTTTTTTTTCTTTTTTTTTAAAGAATAGAACTTCATTGAAATAAACTGATGATTATTTAAACCATTTTTGTTGTTGTTTTATTTATAGTATCTAATTAAATAGAAAATATATTAAATATTTTTACATGCCAGTGCAGTTCCTTACATTAATAGGAATTTCATCAAGATAGGTTTCTTGATAGAAAACTATATATGTTTTTAGAGGACGAGAGTCTTGCAAAAATACATGTACATCTCTATCAGGTGTTATATGTTAATATTAAAAAGTTGCTAATATTTCAACATTTTATCAAACTTAATGGATTTTTCGAAGTTGTATGGAACACAAGGTGTAAACATGGAATGCATTTCTTATTAGTTACAAAAAATAAAACATGAAATATCTATTTAATCGGTTTATTTCTATACTTTACAAAAATAATATTAACTTAAAAACTAATACATCGATTTATTAGTAACGGAACCATTTAATATATTGTAGCTTAAGAATGCATCGTGAATTATCAGTGCGTATACTTTAGTGTCTTTAGGAAATTTGTTCTTGCGTGTTTCAAACTCCAACTTCACATCCACAGTAGATGATTTAATCGCTTCTGGTTGACGACTGCAATCGATTACGAACACTGGGTTATTCAGATATTCAGCAAAACTCATCATAGGATCATTGATTTCTCGTTGGTAGTAGCTTATTTGAAAATTCTCATAGTTGTAATATGCTGGTGCATACAGTTTCTTCGCAAAATCCAAATTCCATTTTTCATAAGGAAATACCGTAGAGTTTAGATAAAGACGAATATCACTGATATCAGCTGTAGTAAATTGAGTAGCATCCTTTTCTCTATTATCCAAAGAAGTGGTTGACTGGAACCCAATAATCAAATATCTTGGTTTTTCGAGATTCGTACTTGTCCTTAAGGCCCACACATCTGATGATGTTTGACGCAAAGCAGGTAATTCGTAAAGATCCCATTTACGATATACCATTGGAATGGTTGCATTATTTTCACCTTTATTAATACGGGACAATATTTTCAATTTTTGCTGGTCGTCGGGAATAATGTGACGAATTTTCCACTCAATTTTTTCGATTGTAATGTCTGCATCTACTTCACCAATGTAACAATTGGTAAAAGTACGGGCGATAATAAAAATCAACTCTTGTTTAATGTTAAATATTCCCTTTGTATAATCCTCGGCAAAACCCATCAGATATTTTAGAGGCAACTTTCCCGAAAACATCTTGCTTACTGGATCAAAAATACATTGGTTTTCATCAGTCAAGCCCCATCCACATGCCATAAGAGTGTTTTTTTGACAAGCACCCAACGACGTCATAGCTTTCAATGTTGAAGTAATTCCAGGTTTGCGAACGACGGCAACTTGTTCACCACCCATTTCATAGCGAATTTCATCAAACAGAAAGGCGATTGCATTATTTGATAGATAACATTTTTTCGTTACATCTTTAGATTTAAATTTTCCTTCGATGTATATGTAACTGTCTGATATATCCAAAATTATGTCCTGAAAGTGTACTGGTATGCGAATTTCATCAGAATTGCTAAACGCTGGAGAACCATATGGTTTGTATGTATGTTCTTGTAAGCTAACGATGGAATGATCGAAAATGGGTTCGGTAAAAACTTCAATTTTGTCACTGGTGCTAGCCATTTTTCTATTTTCGCACTTTTAAACCAATTGATTGTAGAAATTTGAGATCTTTAGCTGACAGCTGTTTATGAAACAAACGTGTTTCCAATCTAACGTCTGGATTATGAATGACTCTGGAATGTGTAATATGTTTACTTTTATGTTTAATGGCAGTCGATTTTTTAGTGTTCATCAACATATTTAGTTGGCGATTATAGCAGAAACCCATATTTTATGATAGTCTTTTCAATTCAAGTTTAACAATAATTTTCTCACCTCGAAAATTTATCAAATCACCGTTATCGTCCAAGATGCATAGAGTAATGTTCTCTATTGACTGGCGACCTTCGGGCAGTATCGGCATATAAATATTATTTTGGGGTTCTTTGGAAATTTTATAACCCGGCTCCACATCAATGTCGAATTCAAATAATGTGTGACTTTCTTTAGAGTTCAGATATGCTCCCGAAATTATGTTACAATCCACCCTTATAATACGCACTTTCATTATGTCCACATTACTGGTTGATTCATGAAGTTTCCCACTCTCTAACACGACTCGTCCAAAACCCAATAATTCACCGATACTGTTTTCTCCACTGAAATCGATATCGTACAACGACTTGAGTTCACATTTTAATGTATTATTGTTGGCTGATAACGAAAAAAAATCCATACAATCTTCTTGTTTACAGGATTCTTTTAAACTTGCATACATGGATTTCGCAATTTCATTAACTTCATAGGCTCCTGGTGGAATCCTCACATTTATAAGCTTCTGGCTATAATTTTTTCTGTATTTAAAATAACAATTACTTTCGTCGACATTGAAAATTGAATTATACGTATAAAATCCCAACAATGCGAGACCATACTTATAGGCTGGATTCAATTCAACGGGTGGATAAAAGTCTGCACTTAAAACACTTGTGTGTCCTGTTAGTGTGAATGTGTAAGACATGACTGTTGATGAAACATATTATGCTACTATTTTTATTGTGGTTTGCAGCAGTTTAACGGATTTAAGCTTAGGTTTCGTCTCACTCCATTCGCTGTTTCGGTTTTTATCTTTACATCACTGATTTTACAATAACAACAAAATAGCTTTTTAGGTGTCGGTCCGTCTCCTTCATCACCACCCAAACAAGTTTCACTGTTGTAATGCTCGTTACAGTACTGATATTTTAACATGTCGCTGTCCGTTTTCATATGTGCGGGTAACTTATTCCAAACTAGTGCGATTTCATTTGGAGCTAATGCAATCATCACTTCCTTTGGCATATTTCCTAACTGTTTTGCAGACATTTTGTTCAATCCACCGACTTGACGAAATTCGTTAAGTGATATCAACATTTTAGTGTAGTTATCACAATCCATTTGTGGTGTCACGTACGCTGATGCCATCATAGTTTTTTATTTTCCGAGAGAAACTTCAAACACAAATGTCCACACCAGACTGTCCCAAAATCTTGCTGTCGCTCATATGTATAGTAAATTTTCTTTGACGCTTCGGGCCCCCTTTGCAGATAATGCACCAATTCGATGGGTGGAGGTAAATCCCCAAAGCTATCATAATATGTTACATTTAATCGGTTTTTTCTGTATGCCACCCAATGAGTCCCACCTCCCGATATACTATCCAAATTAATAATTGCAGCTTCGTAACGTTTCGGTCCTCGCAGAGGTAGCGCATCTCTCATATACACCCCTCGAAAATGTGGTATTTTCATTTGCAACGTATACTTTTCTAGTTCGATATTGGATAGCGGTCTTCGAGGTAGGGTTTCAATTAGTTTTTTGAATTTCCACCGTTGTTATTCAAATACAAGCCCATGCCGTTACGATATGGTTTAAGGAATAGTCCATTTCCTTTTGAACATAGACGTAAGGTGGCACCTGTTTTTTCAGCACTTGCATTTTTTACAGTCTTTAAAGCACGTACAATCCCTGTTGCACCTCCTGCTAGGGACCCCAAAGCTGACAATCCTGCGAATATCGGTATTAGTGGTAATAATCCACCAATTTTAGGGATTGATATTATTCTGGGAGTGCGAATTTTCCGTTTACCACCTGCTGACTTTAAAGATTTACGTGCTGCTGTTACAGCTATTTTCGATGCTTGCATTAGATTTTTTTCAAGAACCTTTTTTCCTCCTGCAACCGCTTTCAGTAATTGAGATCGAATTGGTTGTCTCAAAGCAGATCCAAAAGCTTTCTTGGGTTGTTGACGTCTTCGTCGCGGCAGCCTTTGTTTATTTCGACTAGTCGATGGCATACCCATACCGAAACGTTGTTTTGCTTTCATAATATTCGTTACTAACCAAGCTGCCGCCTTTTCTTTTACACTAGCCTCCTTCGATTTTACTCTTTTCCAAGCACTTTGCTCGAGTTCGTAATCGGCTTGGTGTCGCGCACTTAAATCTTCGCTGTTATGCAAATAAGCTAAGTCGTGTTTTTTGCATGCGGCATCCAATGGATTTATTCCCAGATCACCACGTTTAACACGTTTTACTACTTTGGTACCGGGTCCACAATATTGATAGCCGGGGATATGCAACTCAACTGGTAACCTATTAATAAGTGAATTAACAATACCAGCTTCAGTCTTACTTGATAAACGAGACCGTCTACTTCGCTTGACGGATGACATCTGAATGATTGTCTACGTGAAAACAATAAGCAAATATAGTAAAAATGAAAATTGTGGAGCTTAAACAGAAACTGCCAGTTGATAATCTTGATGAAAAGGTTGGATCTGGACACGATCAGAAAGTATTAAGAAGGCATGGGGCGCTGCTTCCATCATCTATTCGCGGATTGCTAATTGGACCGTCGAATTGTGGAAAAACCAACGTTATGATTTCGCTGTTAACCCACCCATTGGGGTTATGTTATGAAAATGTTTACATTTACTCAAAGTCGCTATATCAACCGAAATATGAATATTTAAGAAAAATTCTAACACCGATTAAAGGTCTTGGATACTACACTTTTAGCGATGGAAATAATATAGTGGAACCATCAGATGCAAAACCAAACTCTGTATTCATTTTTGATGATGTTATGTGTGAGAAGCAGGATGTCATAAGATCATACTTCAGTATGGGGCGACACAAAAACGTGGACGCCTTTTACTTAGCCCAAACATATTCACGTGTTCCGAAGCAACTAGTGCGAGATAATGCCAACTTTATTATAATGTTTAAACAGGACGAGATGAATATGCGACATATATTTTCCGATCATGTTTCACCCGATCTAATGTTTCCACAATTTCAAGAGATGTGTGTCAAATGTTGGAACAATAAGTATGGTTTTTTAGTTATCGATAAAGATAGTGAAGTAAATGCGGGAAGATATCGCAGGGGATTTGATAGCTATATATATTTATAGATGTAACCCTAGAGGTTCATTTCACCATTGACCGTTAATTTGAAAACACAATGAATGAAGAAATCGATTTAAAACGTAAGCTATTGGAAACTACCAATGCGGTGAGAAAAAAATTTAAACAAATTAAAGCAGTTAAAGAGCAAAGTCATGTCGATTTAGAAAAGTTTTACGAGCCGATTACTAAACCGCTATCATCCATATCAAATGTAGTGAAACAACGGCAGCAGCAGCATCAGTCTCCACCACAATCAATATCAACTCAAAAATCAGACACTAAAACTAAACCAATAAGTCACCACACTTTAAGCAAAACTAGGGACTTATCAAATATAACAATTGATGCTTCGGATGAAGAAAAATCTGATGAATTACCGATGGAATTATTTCAAACATCTACACCAAAGCATAGCCAGTACGAATCGGTTTTTGCAACACCCTCTCCATCAAACCAGTCGGAACAAACATCAAATGCATCTAGTGCATCTACATCACCTTCTAAACGTATTCACACCTATTTATTAGGGTTACAAAAGCATCCATCTCACTATGATACCGTTTACGGCGTTCATTATGGCCAAGGAAAAAATAATAAAGAAAAAACCTATATCGGTAACATAGAGGTGCGTTTTACTAATGGACACGTTGCGTTATATGAAAACGATAGAAATATTGCTATATTTGATGGTAATATTGATCTTTATGATCTGATTTTCCTAAAATCACCACGAATCCTGGGCAAAGAAGATGAATTGAATAAAGACACTCTTCAGGCTTACAAAGATATTTTGGATGTAACAAATGCTGCATACGTCAAGTATGATAAAAATAAAGGTTTAAGAGAAACTAGATGGTTAAAATATAGACAAATCATTAAACCATTAATGGAGGAAACTAAACTTGGGGCTGGAGTGTGTCAAAAAAAGATAGTTAAAATTCGGTTGCCAGTAAAGAAGACATTATCATCAAAGAAATCTCAATATGTCTATTGGAATAAACCCAGTGAGTTGGTGGATCGATTACGCTTATTGTGGAGTTCAAAACTAGCCGGACACACAGGACATGATAATGAAATTATGTCAATTATTGAGGAACTTCGAGAAGAAGGAATAATATATTAAGTATTACAATTAGTTGCATAAATTAGTGTAGAGTAAGTCTTTGGACAAGATAATATGGATCCTAGCCCCGAAAAAAATTAAAATTGTTAATGAACTACATAGAAATGCGAGAAAAAATTTTACTAGAAGACATACCATAATAAAGGGATATAAAGATTTGTGGCAAATTGATTTGGCTGAAATGCAACAATACGCTGATGAAAACGATGGTTTTCGTTACATTGTCGTCTGTATAAACTGTTACTCGAAATTTGTTTATACTAGAGCTGTTAAAAACAAGACCGGTGTTGAAGTTACTAATGCGATGAAGAGCATAATTGAAGAGGCATCATATACACCATCCAATTTAAATAGTGATCAAGGAAAAGAATTTTATAATAGTAACTTTCAAGCTCTTATGAAAAAATATAATATAAACCATTATTCCACCTACAGTACAAAGAAAGCTGCTATTGTTGAACGTATTATACGAACTCTAAAAAATAGTTTGTACAAGCAATTCTCAGCTAGGGGATCATACAGATGGTTGCAAATATTACCATCTATAACGAAAGCTTATAACAACACTAAACATCGAACTATTGGAATGAAACCGAAAGATGTAAAAGAAGATACGCAAATTAATGCCTATGACTATTTGAAAATCTTTCCCAAAAAAAGAAAATATCGTTTGGGTGATATTGTTCGTATTAGCAAATATAAGAGTATATTTGACAAAGGATATACACCTTCTTGGTCAACGGAACTATTTAAAATATCAAAAGTTAATATAACCAACCCGCCTACATACCTATTGGAATCATTGGAAGAAGGTCAACCGATTAAAGGATGTTTTTATGAACAGGAGTTGCAGAAAACAAACAGCCCAGGTGTTTATTTAGTGGAAAAAATTCTAAGGAAACGTAAGAAGAATCATATTGATCAGTTGTTTGTAAAATGGTTGGGGTTTCCAAACCAAGCTAACTCTTGGATAAATAAGTCTAATATTGTATAAATCCATCTTTTCATATTATTCATCATGAAGAAAGTAACATTTAAAGAAGAAATACATACAGTGCACCTAACATTTGTTTGGACATTTGCATATAGACAGGCTCGAAAAAGCAACGTTCAACAGCTTAGGGCTGATAGAGAGCGTTTTCAAAGAAGAATAAACCAAATGGAAATAGCTTTGGCAAACGTTTTGGATTGGGATTATAGAAAAAAAATATATAGAGAACGATTTGTTAATAATAATTAAGTTTATAATAATAATTAAGTCTAATATTTTATAAATATATTTTATGTAAAATGATATTGTATATTTTCTAACTGGAGAAATAAAAATATATTATTTTTACAAATACGTATTTTATTTTCTAAATGTGTTACAAACAGCTATTACATTATATCAATACATTTGTTTTAATGTAAAATATGAATATATGAAACAAAAATCTTGGCATTGCTTCTGGTTTTATCTTCTTTGCAGTGTTGATCGGAATCTTTGTTTTTCATCATCTTCATCGAAAACTCTTTTTTGCACCAACCAATAAAGATGGACGTTCAATACGTGACTTTTGGTTTTCCTGTCCTTGGGACGACTAAGTAGGTGGGTGTTTTTGTTCGTCCTTTCTCAAGGGCTACAATTCTCATCTCAAGGTCTGAGATAATCTTATTAGTTTTTTCCTCAAAATCATTTTGAATTTTATTGAAATGGGGGAAGTAATCCTTATTCATTGCTTCAAATACCTGTTTGCGTAAAGTGTGAATTTCATTAAAAACATATATTCGAGTTGTTGCATCATTATCTTTAGTTGGGTTCGCAACATTTGATAAAGTCTTTCCATCAATGTCATATTGTCCGTCTGAGGTTAGTTTAAAACCAATTCCAGGTAAAGCACGCACTAATTGTACTTGTTGTTGTTGATTTACCCTATGACGCCCAAATTTATCAATTGTGTTGTTTACACGACCCATTTTTCTTAACAACTAATCTGTTTTTAATATAACATTTCCTTATATATATATATATATGCTTATTTATGTACTAGGATAAATAAAACATTGTTTTACATACACATAATTTATTTACAAATTTGGTTATAATAAATTTTATTAATACAGTTGCTACACCAATCATTAATTGCTTCCCCAGTACTGTCGCCACCATCGCCACAGCACACATAAAAATAATTGTATTTTTCTTGTTCTGCTTCTTCTACCGCTTCTACTTCTTTTTCTTCATGTTCTTGTTCTTCTTTATTCAATTCTTCTTTGCTTTCTTTAATCTCCAAGTTGCTGGTATCAGTTTCATCTTTGTTATGGTCACCATCATCGTCTACGTCCATCTTACCATAATTTAACAATGTTTCTTTTGAAATATTTGGAATGTCAATAAGAAACTTTTCCAGCTGTTCATTAAACATACCGGTACAAAATTCATCTAAACCAATGGAACCATATATGAATTTTTGGCAAAGATGAGCTCCAACTGCAAAACGTATTGAATCCACCATATCCTTTTTGTATTGACTTGGATTAAAAAACAAACCAAAACCGGGCTGGTCCCAGGTTGACTTAAGAGCTTCTTCACCCATACCGCATAATTTATGTGATAATTCATTAATATATGAATCTTGAGCGGCTCTAATAGCGTCTTCGTCACACATCCTAAATAGAAAATACTTTAAATGATTGTGTATGTGTTTCCTTACACGTGTGTTGCATTTCATTATTATATTACATATTCAGCTAATGATTAAATACTATGATAAACAATATGATTAAATAAAAATTTTAAAAAGTTTACTCCAAGCAACCAAAATTTATAATTGCTCGTGTAATATTTCCTGATCCACTTGAGCTCTGCCCCAAATAAGTTAATGTATATTGATCATTTGACATATTTACAATATCAATAAAATCAGCAGTAATCACATCAACAGTACGTTTAGGTAAAAATGATTGAAATGTTGTATTAAGCAATGAATCGTATAATGTGGCAACAATAGTTTTACCAAAGCGTGTTGTGGTTGACACTATTTTTTTAATAGTATAAACTTTTCCAACCTCTAAGGTTGAAAGCCTTCTACGCTCAGGAAATTCCGTATCTTTGTTTATCATATTATTAATTTCACCCAAGGTTTGCTGTGAAATGCTCATTATTGAAATATGTAATAAAACAATAAATTACCTTTAATATACACTTTCGGCACACACACACAATACAAATAAAATATTTCTATTCACTTGACAAGGTACCAGTTATTACTACTGCGATGCTTGTGTGACTATGAACACTTTACTAATTCGTCCACCTTTTTATTGAAGTTTTCAAGGTCGACGACATAAAAAATAATGGTAGGGGGAGTAGCCGCTTTAAGAGTATACAAAACTCAACAACATAAAAACCACCTGCACCCCAAACCAACACAAGGTCATCGTAAATAAAACGTGCCTGCACCTCATTCAATATTTTAGAACAAAATTACGTCAATAAAAAATAAAAATTCTTCAAGGCGTAAAAACCAAACACTTGCGTCCGAGCACGTCCAAGGTCGAAAATAAACCCAACCCAATGTCATAAATAAACATCTGCTTAAAAGTTTAGTCAAGGTTACATAAAGGACATCTGTATCCACTATAAAAATAAATCCAAGAATACCTAAATAACGAACAAAGAAAAAAAATAGTCAGCGCTCAATATCACCCATAACAAAAGAACAACGCCGCCTTCGAAATCATACATAACAAAAGGATATCTGCACTCTTTCAAGGTGTGAAAATCCCATCAAGGTGTGAAAATCCGATAACAAAGAGACCCAGACCCTATTGTTACGACTATAATAGCTCTGTCAAGGTGTGAAAATCCCATCAAGGTGTGAAAATATCATAAACACCCTTCGAGAACATGAGGGTATAACAAAACACAAAATATATTACAAATCTAACTTTTGGGAAAAAATAATGGTCAAGGTATCATCAATAAAACAGACTTGCATCCCTTTAGATATTTTCAAACAAATAAATGACGACAATAAAGAAATAAAAATACATCATGGTGTAAAAATTTGTAACGCAAGAGTGTCATAAATAAAAGGGCACCTGCATACCATAAAAATACCCTCGTCCACGCCAAGGTAGCACCATCAAAGAGCAGCTCCATCCTTCAAGGTCGAATGAGTCACATAAAAGAAAATTGTATACCATAAAAATACCCTCGTCCAGGTGTATGGTCAAGGTCAAATTAACAAAGAGTAGTTGCATCTTTCAAGGTCGAATGAGTCACATAAAAGAAAATTGTATACCATAAAAATACCCTCGTCCAGGTGTATGGTCAAGGTCAAATTAACAAAGAGTAGTTGCATCTTTCAAGGTCGAATGAACACCTGCATACCATAAAAATACGCTCGCCCACGTGTATAGTCAAGGTCAAATGAACACCTGCATACCTGTGCGGTCAAGGTCGCGGGAGGGTAGGCGAGGGGGGTGGAGGAGGAGGGTTTGGGGGGAGTAGAAAGGAGTGGGGGGTGACCCAGAATGCACGTTTAATACCTACTGTCAAGTCAAAGTCAAATAATCTATATTTCAAAAAATACTTAAAAGTATTTAACAAATGGCGTCAAAAGTACAATACAATAAAATAAAATGGAATACAATACAAAATAAATAAAATACAAAACAATATAAATAAAAGCAACCACAACAACAAAATGGAAACAGAAACCTCTAGAGGACTGAACAATTAAAACAATTAAAATTTAAAGTTTAAAAATCCTTAAGACTTTAGGACACAAACTCAGCAACGGTCTATGGCTCTAACTGCACAAGAAATTGCTTGACACTCCTCTTAAAAGTTGAAGCTGTCCCACTCTGCTTTACTGCCTGGGGAAGGCGATTATAATAAGAAATGCACAAATAGAGAGGGCTTCGCTTAAAAAGTGTTAGTCTGTGTACGGGTATGTTATAGTCGAGGGATCTGGTGTTATGCTCATGATCGGGTAAGTATTCCAGGAAAAGGTGCTTGTTGTTATACAGGAATGTCACACACTCACATATATGCAAACCAGCCAGGGTTAGAAGACCGTATGTTCTAAAAACTCCCCTGCATGAAACGAGCCCACCAATACCATGGATAATTCTCAGTGCGCGCTTCTGCACAAGAAAGACTCTTGATGCATTCACGCTGTTTCCCCAGAAAAGAACGCCAAACTTCATGATGGAATTGAAATTTGCATGATAGGCTATCAGCAAGGTTCTCAAGTCAACATACCGCTTCAGAGTCCTGAGCATGTAGCAGCAGCTATTAAGCCTGCCCACGACATAATCAATCTCCCTTTCCCAAGTAAGATGACAATCCACATAGATCCCAGAAATTTAGCCTCCGATGAGACTGGCACCATCTGTGATAGCAACATAGCACTATCTGGACAAACAAGCGGTATTTGTTTTGTTCTGAATATCACAAAACTTGATTTTTCAGCATTAAGAATACGTTTATTCTGATCGAACCATCTCTGAGCAGACGCCAGACAGCGCCCAGAAACATCCAGGACCCCTTCCACAGCCGCTGCCCCTGCCAGTATGTTGGTATCATCGGCAAAGTTTACAATTGTCACATCCCTGTCCGCCACATCATTGCTCAGGTCATTGATGTAGCACACAAAAAGAAGCGGTCCAATCACGCTGCCCTGCGGAACGCCCATAACCAAGGGTCTATCCTCTGAGTAGTACTCATGCCCATTCCTTTGAATTACAACCCTTTGCACACGACCCCTCAAGTAAGAATCCATCCATCTCAGTGGAGAGCCTCTGACTCCATAGCGCTCAAGTTTTTCAAGCAGTATGCCGTGGTCCAAGCTGTCGAAGGCTTTTGAAAGATCCAAGAAGGAACCCATGGCCACATTTTTGCTTCCAAAGCGGTCCACAATCTCACTTACAAAGTCAAACACCGCACTATTTATAGACCTCCCCGCCAAGAAGCCATGCTGCCTCTCACTGATCAAATTAAAGTTGTGTAGAAAGCTCAGTAAGCGAAGACACATAGCTTTTTCAAAAATTTTTGAGAAGGAAGAGAGAAGGCTTATTGGTCTATAAGCCTCTGGTGCAGTCGGGTCACCCTTCTTGTACAATGGCTTGACCACTGCTAATTTTAGGTTTGCGGGGAAAACGCCCTGCTTGAAAGAATTATTTATGGTGTGACAAAGCGGAAATGCAATCTGTTCAGCGCAACCCTTAAGAAGATTGACAGATATCTCATCGTAACCTGAGCTTTTTTTGTTTTTCAGCCCGTTTACGATTTCCAGTATCTCCGGGACAGTTACTGGTGAGAGAAACATAGAATTTGGGTTACGTAATATGTTACACTTAAATTCTTGTACGGGCAAATTCTTTACTAAATTTGGTGCTGCATCCACCATAAACTGGTTTAAGTTGTTACTGACAACATGCGGATCACCCGGAATACCAAACTCCTTCTGTGATGAGCTCTTACCATTAATCTCATTAATAACCTGCCAGGTGCATCATTATTTCAAAGAAGTTTCACTTATAATGCTATAAAATTTTATAACTCAATTCCAAACGAATTTAAGTTGTATAATATTAATAAGTTTAAGTTTAAGCTTCGTGCGTACCTGTTCAATAAGCAGTAATACATTAATTGTTTCACCACTTTTGCTGCCCGGGACCGCGCTTACGGGGACGGAATCGTTTCCCATTTTGTCGTTTCATTTAGTTTTACCATTAGTTTGTTATAAATGTCATATTTATCAGACCAATACATCCGCTGCTATGCATTACACTATTAGTTATTTATTTTTTATATTAGTATATTTCAAGACGACTACCTTCTCAGTTTAGTGGTTGAGTTGGAGTAGCCCTGTTAGCTAGACTTCGCCACTCTGAGTTTGGTCAATTTATTTTCTTTTCTCAGCTATGTACTGTAACGATACTTCCAATTTCCCTATTTGGTTCGTTGCATTTTATATGTTTAAAGTGTCGTTATTATTATTACTTAATTCTTATTTCCCTCGTAAATTAAATATAACCTATTTTATTAACCTTTCTGACGTAATGTCACTATTAATAAATTTATATAACCCAAATTATTAACCTTTTGACAAAACATCATTATTGACAAATCCTCGTAATTTACATATTTTTCTGGATCTCCTGTATAACAAACAATTTACATAGTAACGGTTCCATATAAAAGGCGGTGCATTTGGCTGGAGAATTCATTAATTCATTCGAATCCTAGCTTCGAGAGAAGTAAGAACGAATACCTATAAGGTGAGATTATTTAGGTTATTTTAGGGTTAACGAGTAATAAAAATTCGTTATTTCTTGTTGTTGGGTTTATACCCCAAAACAGCGGAGCCCTATTTTATCTCGGCTATAGAGAACACACGCGGTGACCTGACACGAGTGTGATTCTCCATAATAGTAGAGATTTATCTTATTTAGTTCCTGCTGTTGGATTTGAACCCCATAACAGCAGAACCCTACTTTTATTTCAGCTATAGAGAAATTACATGTTAGTGCGATATTAGACACACTTGTATTTCTCCTTCATAGTAGAAATATATTTTACTAATTTTGAAAAATGAATATTTAATTCCTGATGAAATTATATTGAGCGCTATGCCAGAACTTCTACGGGATCAAGCATATCAGTGGTTTGAAATAAGTAACTATCCTTGGAGTTGTTGGTATACTTTTGAAGAAGATTTCAAATCATTCTATTTTAAATCAGATTATATGGAAGAATTAGAGGAAGAAATTTTGAGCAGAAAACAAAAGGAATATGAAACAGGCAAACAATATGTTTTAGAAATTCAAACTTTATTTACTCGCCATGGCGCCTTTCCTGAAACAAGAAAACTGAGTATAATGTATAGAAATTTAAAACCAGAATATAAATATTTTATCAGAAAAGATGATATTAAAAGTATTCAAGATTTAATCAAATTTACAGAGAATTTCGAAAAAATTAAAAATGAGGAAAATCAAAATAATAGAAGAAGGAATTTCAACATAACTGGAAATAGAAATAATGACCGTAGATTTGAATCACCAAGAAACAATAATTATGAAAGACAAATTAAATGTTATAATTGTCATCGTACAGATATCTTGACTAAAGACCCTATAGAGAATTTACATGTTAGTGCATCATTAGACACACTTGTAATAATTCTCCTTCATAGTAGAAATACATTTTATTTATTTCTTGCTATTGGGCTTGTACCCCAAAATAGCGGAGCCCTATTTTATCTCGGCTATAGAGAACACACGCGGTGACCTGACACGAGTGTGATTCTCCATAATAGTAGAGATTTATTTTATTTAGTTCCTGCTGTTGGATTTGAACCCCATAACAGCGGAGCCCCACTTTTATTTCGGCTATAGAGAATTTACATGTTAGTGCATTATTAGACACACTTGTAATAATTCTCCTTCATAGTAGAAATACATTTTATTTATTTCTTGCTATTGGGCTTGTACCCCAAAATAGCGGAGCCCTATTTTATCTCGGCTATAGAGAGCACACGCGGTGACCTGACACGAGTGTGATTCTCCTTAATAGTAGAGGTTTAATTTATTTAGTTCTTGCTGTTGGTTTTGAACCCCATAACAGCGGAGCCCCATTTTTATTTCGGCTATAGAGAATTTACATGTTAGTGCGATATTAGACACACTTGTATTTCTCCTTCATAGTAAAAATATATTTTACTAATTTCTTGCTGTTATATTATTATCATAAAACAGCGGAGTCTTATTGTTTATCTCAACTATAGAAGGTTATACGCGGTGACCTGACACGAGTTTAATTCTTCATAATAGTAGAGATATTTTATTCATCTATATTATTTTATTTTAATTACAGTATTTTGGATTTAATCTTATTTAAATAAAAATTATTGGTTGCAATTGTCACAAGTCATCAAAAGGGGTTAAGAAATTTTGACAAGACTGGTTTGACAAAAAAGAAGACAAGTATGAACAGGGTCGGAGAACTTTTGTAAAGGAACATAATATATAAAAGAAGATAGAAATAGAAGACAGTAGAAGGCAGAAGCGGAGCAACTTATTTACAATTAAATATTTTTATTAATTTATTACTTATTACCAATAAAACAAAACCTTAAAAATTGAGAATTGTTTATCTGAGAACCACTCATTCTCCACTGAGAACTACCCAGGTATTGTGACAGGTTATCTTAACCACGTTTAAAATAATCTACGTCACAGTACATATTATTTTTTGCTAATAAAAGTCTTTATTGTTATTATTATTATATTTAACTAGGAGAACGTGGTGGCCATTTTACTGGTGCATCATTGCCCCTTCCAATCCATCGGTTATTGGGATATTGATGATGTAAGTATTGACGAACGGCAACGGAAAAATGGGGCGAGGCACCATCATGCATATACCACATTTTAATATTATTGGTCATTACTTGGTGGAAATCCATAATAATATTGTTTTATTACTGTAAGTAAAACACTTTTTTTACTTAAATTCCACTTTTTATTGACAATACGACATGTTTCACTGCACTGCAGCTTCGTCAGGTAATGTACATTTAATTTTAAAGATACGCTATATATAGATGCCTGTATAATAACAAAAGAAATTTTATTGTAAAGGGTGGTATAAACGATGGGATTTCCTAATATTTTGTATAATTTATTCTAGGATGACAAACAATTTAGTCCTAAGAACAGATCAAAGGTTTGGGGTTTTCCTATCTTAATTTTATTTACAAAATTTATGAAATTGGGAGTTATATTGACTGACAAGAATATTAAAATAAGTTCAATAAAGGTGAATTGTTTAGGTCTAATTGATTATTTAACAACACATTTGCATTTTTAAGCTTGTTTATTTCCAGTGATTCGAGATGGTTTAATTTTGATCCTTTATTTTCTATATGAAGTATTTTAAATTCTTCTTTAAAAGAGTGGTTGGATTCAATAAGATGATTCGCGTAATTGGAATCATTTTTGCTATTTACAAAACTATTAAAATGTTCTTTGATTCTTTTTGAAAAACTTCTACCTGTTTGACCTATATAGGTTTTTGGACAATCACCGCAAGTTAATTTATATACTCCTGATTTTTCTTTTTTATGGGTTTTAGTTTTACTATTTTTTATTAGTTTTCCTATGGTATTTTGAGTTTTGAAGGCTGTGTTTATATTAAGATTTCTCATGAATTTACTAATTTTTGTGCTGATGTTTCCTATATATGTAATTGTCTGGTAGTAACTCGGTTTTTCTTTTTCTGTCGGATATATCATTGATAGGGATTTTTTATACATTTTTTGTTTTAGTATTTTATCTATAATTTCGGGTTGGTATCCATTGTTTACTGCGATTTGTTTAATAAGGTCTAGTTCTTTTTGAAAATCTGTTGGTTGGAGGGGAATTGAAATTAATCTATGGACCATGCTGTAAAAAGCTGCCCTCTTGTGTTGGATAGGATGGCATGAGGTGTTGTGTATTGTTGTGTCGGTATGTGTAGGTTTATGAAAAATTGAAAAAATATGTTTGTTGTTTTCTTTCTTTATAGTAAGATCTAAAAAATTGATGGAGTTGTCTACTTCTTTTTCTATGGTAAATTTAATGTTTGGGTGAATATTATTGATATGTTCTATAAATTGATTTAGTTGTCTCTCAGTACCGACAAAACATGTTAAAACATCATCCACATACCTGTACCAATAAAGAAATTTCTTAAAGAGGGGATGACTACTAATTGTTGACTCTAAGGAATCCATAAATATTTCTGCTAAGATGGGGCTAAGCGGGTTTCCCATAATTAATCCTTCTTTGCTGCTGTAAAATTTATTGTCAAATTCGAAATAGTTTTGATTTAAACATAAATAGACAACTCCATCAATTTTTTAGATCTTACTATAAAGAAAGAAAACAACAAACATATTTTTTCAATTTTTCATAAACCTACACATACCGACACAACAATACACAACACCTCATGCCATCCTATCCAACACAAGAGGGCAGCTTTTTACAGCATGGTCCATAGATTAATTTCAATTCCCCTCCAACCAACAGATTTTCAAAAAGAACTAGACCTTATTAAACAAATCGCAGTAAACAATGGATACCAACCCGAAATTATAGATAAAATACTAAAACAAAAAATGTATAAAAAATCCCTATCAATGATATATCCGACAGAAAAAGAAAAACCGAGTTACTACCAGACAATTACATATATAGGAAACATCAGCACAAAAATTAGTAAATTCATGAGAAATCTTAATATAAACACAGCCTTCAAAACTCAAAATACCATAGGAAAACTAATAAAAAATAGTAAAACTAAAACCCATAAAAAAGAAAAATCAGGAGTATATAAATTAACTTGCGGTGATTGTCCAAAAACCTATATAGGTCAAACAGGTAGAAGTTTTTCAAAAAGAATCAAAGAACATTTTAATAGTTTTGTAAATAGCAAAAATGATTCCAATTACGCGAATCATCTTATTGAATCCAACCACTCTTTTAAAGAAGAATTTAAAATACTTCATATAGAAAATAAAGGATCAAAATTAAACCATCTTGAATCACTGGAAATAAACAAGCTTAAAAATGCAAATGTGTTGTTAAATAATCAATTAGACCTAAACAATTCACCTTTATTGAACTTATTTTAATATTCTTGTCAGTCAATATAACTCCCAATTTCATAAATTTTGTAAATAAAATTAAGATAGGAAAACCCCAAACCTTTGATCTGTTCTTAGGACTAAATTGTTTGTCATCCTAGAATAAATTATACAAAATATTAGGAAATCCCATCGTTTATACCACCCTTTACAATAAAATTTCTTTTGTTATTATACAGGCATCTATATATAGCGTATCTTTAAAATTAAATGTACATTACCTGACGAAGCTGCAGTGCAGTGAAACATGTCGTATTGTCAATAAAAAGTGGAATTTAAGTAAAAAAGTGTTTTACTTACAGTAATAAAACAATATTATACCACATTTCCCTCCGAAGTAAAAGGGGCAAATTGTCCAGAAGAATTGGTAATGTGTCTTGCAAAAATTTTAGATAAATATTTCCATCTAACCTGTCTGGAATAACAATGGGTCCAATAAGGTAGCGATCAATAATACCTGCCCAAATATTTAATTTAAATTGATGCTGATGATATGCAACTTTAATGGCATGTGGATTTTCATCGGAATAAATATGTTCGTTGTGCAGATTGGTTACTCCAGATCTTGTAAAACACGCCCATAGGTCTCTTAAAACTATGAGCACGCCTCGTCAGTAAACATAATTGTTCTACAAAAATTTGGGTCACGGATTCTTTTGTTTCTAATAATTTGACAACATGTAAGCCGCATGGGGGGATCAGTCGGTAAAAGTTTCTGGACTTTTTGCACGTGATAAGGATGTAACAACTGTTCTTTTAAAACCTCATTGACAATCGTTTTAGGAACATGTAACTGACGTTCTAAGCGACGGGTACTGGTACTTGGTTCTTCTTCAACTGTTTCCAGAATCATATCTCTTCTGTTTTGACAGTTCGAGTTGTTCGCATACGACCCCTGCCTTCAAAGTTTTTCTCAAAGCTGCCCGTTTCCCGAAGATGACGCTCAATATTGGCAAATGTTTGGTGGTTTGGTATTCGACGGTTAGGAAACCTCTCCATGTAAGCCCTAACACTCTGACGCCAATTTTCTTGACAAAACCCGTATACCAGGAGCATGTCAACCTTCTCAGAGTTCGTATAATTTTCCATTTTTAATGGTAAAATGAACTTGTAATTCAATTTTTGACGCCCTCTACCGACTAAACAAGACAATTTTGGATATAACTAAGTCGGCTTAGATCGACCTATTTTGATGTCAGGAGTCTGTCGTCAAATGTTGTACACGTATTTTTCGGACACCCTGTATATACAATAATCTAACATTAAATTTTTTTGTATAATAACATAATGAGTGTGCGGTATCTTTTTTGTTTTTATTTTGTATAATTTTTAGAATAAAATTCTGTGTTGCATTAAGTTGTTTTAAAGCCCCCCCCCCCCCCCCCCCCCTCACACCACTATGCCAAGGATATATATACAGTGTCACCATTAAAGTCCGCACCATATGGAACTTTTTTTTATTAATGAGGTTAGGTAAAATTAAATATCAGCAATCGTTTTTTGTCAAAAAATGCTGAAAATGGCATTGTTTTACCGAATTTCAAAAAATGTTATTAGAAAAAGTTGTTTCTAGTACAATTCTTGGCCTAAATACAAACTTTCGGATGTCTAGTGCAAATTTGAATTTTTTGTCATTTTTTCAAAGTAACTTTTTTTTATATAATGTAAGTTGGCTTAATGGATTTTAAACTATTTGTTTAAACCATACTTAATATTTTATTTTTGTTTGTATGCTTATTTTTTCACTTGAATACCATTTTTTTTTCGAAATATAAAATTAGAGGCAAAAAAAAATTTACACGGGGGTGCAAAGTTATCATAATTTAAAAATTTTAACAGATAGACGTCATATTATGTTCTATTTTTTTAATAGTACATACACGTAAACGTTTAAAAAACTTATAATTAAATTCCCAGATACATATCAGATAAGTTCACAATTTAGACGCATTTTCTTTTTATTCACAATAAAATACCAAGGCAATTTCGAATTTTATAAGTAGGCTATGGTTAGTATGGCTGGGAATTGAATAATAAGTTTTTAAACTTTTTACGTGTATATACTAACAAAAAAATAGAACATATGACTGTGTATCTGTTAAAATTTTTAAATTATGATAACTTTGCACCACCCGTGTACATTTTTTTTGCCTCTAATTTTATATTTTGAAAAAAATGGTATTCTAGTGAAAAAATAAGCATACAAACTAAATAAAATGTTAAGTATGGTATAAACAAATAGTTTAAAATCCATTAAGCCAACTTACATTATATAAAAAAAAAGTTACTTTGAAAAAATGACAAAAAATTCAAATTTGCACTAGACATCTGAAAGTTTGTATTTAGGCCTAGAATTGTACTAGAAACAACTTTTTCTAATAACATTTTTTGAAATTCGGTAAAACAATGCCATTTTTCAGCATTTTTTGACAAAAATGTAATTTTTGACAAAACCGAATGACAGATGGTGACAATTGTATATATAATTTTTAGTCTAATTTGAAGCAAAAACGATTGCTGATATTTAATTTTAACTAACCTCATTAATAAAAAAAAGTTCCATATGGTGCGGACTTTAATGGTGACACTGTATAACATCATAAGAATATTCTCTAGCATTATTTCATAGAATTTATGAATTAATTTTCTTATACTTACTATTGTTTAATTTATTAATATGGTCTTCCCATTTTAAGTGTTTATCTATAACTATGCCCAAATATTTAGTACTATAAACATCTTTTACCACAGTCAACGGCAAAGTGGAGCGTTCCTTTTAAAAATTGTAACTCGGCTCAGTAAAGATTTTTTCCTCCCCCCTTGCCGCGGTTAAGTATGCCCGTCTATATTTCTCAAGTTGTTCGCAAAGCGTTTCTTTCGTTATCTAAGCAAATATTTGCTTTTTAACAGAAACAAAAGGAAAGTACCCAATAGCAAAGAATACAAGAAATCCACGGGGAAACGGAACAACAAAATGGCGCCGAGCCGGTTCTGGAGTGTATTTATATCATGTCGCTAAAGAAGGAAACGCTAATAACAAGAGGGTCGTGCGCATGACCATCCCTGTTAGACGACGAGAGATGTGTCCGGTAAGCTAGCTGTGCGTACAATAGTATATTGTTTCACCCATAAAACTTAACTCTTGTTTGCGCATAAAATAAGATGTACGGGTCTAAATAAAGGTGAACAGCTGTTTCCTGCCTTCATTTAAAAAAAAATTAATCAACGTTGCTATTTTTTTGAATACGACACCCTCTATACTTAATGTTTTAAAAATATATGGCTTCATTATTAAATTTGACAACACTGCCGATTTTCCAATTTCACAATTAAACCTTACTTTTTGTTGATTAAAGCACCTAAACACGTAATTATTGTTGCTTAAGGTTGAATTCTCAACGTCATTCAATCTATTGCCAACCTATTTCGCGTTGATTTTTTGAGTTTATTACTTTAATAACTAACATTTAAAGAAAATCAATATCGTCGGTACATTATTTGGGTAGTATCTGATATATTACAAAAATATCAATTTATTTCATTGCTAATTTTGGAAGAATTGTATAGTGAAAGAACAATCAGTGACAATGACATAATAATGTTTAAAAAAATCTTACCCGATATTTTTCACTATACAATTCTCCTAAAATAAGTTATGAGATTCCTTCATATTTATTAAATATGTCAATTATTACCTATAGAATATCAAGTCGGTACTGATTTTCTTTAAATTTTTTATAAAAGCTAGAAAACATAAATAAATCTACGCGAAATAGGTTATAGGTTGGCAAGCATGTTGATACTCCCACCTTAAAGGAGCTACCCCTATTAATTAAAACTATTTTCTTCTAATTAAGTTATTTTTGTTTTGTAGGGAATATAAGAAGTTCAAGTAGTAATCGTGGAGATGAAGAAGGCTTCGCTGTTAGTTTGCTAAGACAAAAATACCCCAAAAACATTATTTTTTGTAAATTTCGAGTGTGGGATTTGACATTGGTTGTTAGGTATAATTTACAGTGTAATTTACCGCAAATTATTAATGGCTCGTCAAGACAAGCTCTTTTAATATATAAATTTGATAATATTAGTAAATTGGAGAGATGTGAGTCTAAATTTACATATTGGATTGCTGATATACCTTGGAGGTTACTTATAATAAGATCACTAGGTACTGTGCATTATCTAGAAGTATATTTAACTCAAAGCGATATTAAGACAAAATGTAAAGTTATATGCACTATAAATTTAATTTCCTTAATTCCTGCTAGGAACGTTAGTCAAAGTTTTGTAAAGGACAAGTTTGAGGGAGGTTTGGGGTTTACTAAGTTTTTAAGTTGGAATAAGCTTTTTGATCAAAATAACAAATTTGTCCAGGATGATTCCGTTGAGTTTCGAGTTAATGTTGAAGTACTGCCTTTCGCACAAGAAAAGTGCTCTAAATGTGCGCATGTTTGCGTTAATTATAAATAAGAACAAAAATAAGAATGGCCGAGAAAATAAAACAGTTATTACGTCGAAAATATGTATGTAGAAAATAGTGTACGTCAAGTTAGTATAAGAATATTAATCTGTTGAATATTATTAATATCTAAGTTTGGGTAAAAAAGGTGACTTAAGGGGAATGATGAATGATATGCGACGTGGACTATTCATGCTTCTTGCAGTATAGTTATTGCAGCCTAGGGCGGGCCACACAATTTTGATCACTAGAGTCCTGGATATTCAAATTCAAATTTATTCAAAATATTTTATAAATACCTATATACAATATAAACATTATAAACTGGTATACTAAATCCATATTCTGATATTTGACACCTAACTGATTTAACAGCTGTATGTGCCCTATTGCATGTGTTATCTGTGTAAAATAATTTATTTGTTCTTCCAAAACTATAAATATAATCCACGGCTTAAACTACTTATAACTATAAAGGTTTGCTTTAAAATATTTAGTTTGCTTTATATCACCAAAAATTTCTAGTCTATATTATTTTCAAAAATATAGGTTCTACAATAATAACGAAGAATAAATCTGTTTTTATTTCTAATTTTCCTTTTTCCTTTCTAATATCCATTGGCAGCATGTTATTAACTTTGGTCCCAAATATGACAGAAACCTTTGATTTAAATTTTTATCACTACTAGGAATTTGAATAGTTCTTCGAGTTTTAGTTCTAGTTTCATATGTTGATGACTGATATATTTTTTTGATACAAGTTTCGCTGTGAATGTAGATACCTCTACATGCTGACAATATTTACAATAACATATCGCGGTGTAGCGCGATATGTAATGATCTAACATTAAAAAGTGAATATAACATGAGTGTGCGGTATCTTTTTTGTTTTTTTGTATAATTTTTAAAATAAAATTCTGTGTTACAATAAAAGTTGTTTTAATGCACTAGCATAAAGCCCCCCACCACTATGCCATATCTAATCAGAGATATAACATCATAAAAATATTCTCTGGCATTATTTCACGTAATTGATAGAATGTATGAATAAATTTTCTTATACCATGCATTGTTCAATTTATTAATAATGGTCTTCCCAATTTAATTGTTTATCTATAACTATGCCCAAATATTTAGTACTAAAACATCTTTTACGGCAGTCAACGGCAAAGTTGAGCGTTTCTTTTAAAAATTGTAACTCAGCTCAGTAAAGATTTTTTCCTCCCCCCTTGCGGCGGTTAAGTATGCCCCTCTACGTTTCTCATACGATTATACGAAGTTGTTCACGAAGCGTTCTTTTCTATCTAAGCAAAGATGTTTACATTGCTGTTTAACACGTTAAGCCCCAGAGTGAAAAGCATGACTTTCACCTCAGACCAGACCATTTTTTTAAAAATTTTAGTATTAAAATTATCTTAGTTTCGCTACTTACATAATGACTTAAGGCTCTGACATATTTTTTAGCGAAAAAACAGTGTGGCCACGTCAGATGCACACGGTCTGTATACATTTTTTTTCTTGTTTTTAGTTTAGACCATGTGCACCAGATTGTCTCACACACACCACAATGTATAAAGCAATATATTGCAACGAGTAAAACATTTATGATGTTTTATATATAAACTAAACAATATAAACTGCACTTTCAATGATTAACAAAACTAAAGAACTAATTTTATGATGCCACTAGGCGGCTATATTTGACAGGACGGTGAATATTCTAACTTACAAAAAATGAATTACGGTTTCGCCAAACTAAGAAATTTTTTTTGTTTTATATGGACCAGAGCTCTCTAAATCACCATATAACAACACAGAAATTGTGTTCCTGGCGCGGCCACAGTCGCCTGAACACGATATTATATTTTGGACAAATTGGTGCACGTGGTCCGAGGTAAAACATGCTGTGCACCACTGTGGTACACATGGGGCTTAACGTGTTAAAAGAAACAAAAGGAAAGTACCCAATATAGCAAAGAATACAAAAAATCCACAAGGAAACGTAACAACAAAATGGCGCCGAGACGGTTCCGGAGTGTATTTATATCATGTCGCTAAAGAAGGGAAGCTAATAACAAGAGAGTCGTGCGCATGCATGACCATCGTTTCTCGACGCCGAGAAATGTGACCGGTGAGCTGTGCGTACAATAGTATTGTTTCACCCATAAAACTTAACTCTTGTTTGCTGATTTAAAGGTGAACATAGGATGCAGTTTCCTGCCTTCATTTTAAAATATTTTAATCAACGTTGCTTTTTTTTTCAATACGACACCCCCTATAATGTTTTAAAAATATCGGCTTCATTATTTAAATTTGAAAACACTGTCGATTTTCCAATTTTCCAATAAACCTTATTTTTTGTTAATTATAGCACCTAAACACGTTATTGTTGCTCGAAGGAGCTACCCCTATTAGTTAAAACTATTTTCTTCTAATTAAGTTATTTTTGTTTTGTAGGGAATATAAGAAGTTCAAATGGTAATCGTGGAGTTGAAGAAGCCTTCGCTATTAATTTGCTAAGACACAAATACCACAAAAACATTATTTTTTGTAAATTTCGAGTATGGGATTCGACATTGGTTGTGAAGAAATATCAGTTTAATAGTGTTCATGTTGACATTCAGTGTAATTTACCCCAAATAATAGATGGCTCGTCAGGACAAGCTCTTTTAACATATAAATTTGATAATATTAGTAAATTGGAGAGATGTGAGTCTAAATTTACATATTGGATTGCTGATATACCTTGGGGGTTAATTATAAAAAGATCACTAAGTACTGATAAAGTGGATTATCTAGAAGTATATTTAAGTCAAAAGGATATTAAGACAAAATGTAAAGTTATATGCACTATAAATTTAATTTCTTTAATTCCTGCTCTGAATGTTGGTAAAAGTTTTGTAAATGACAACTTTGAGGGAAATAGGGGGTATGTTAAGTTTTTAAGTTGGAATGAGCTTTTTGATCAAAAAAAAAAAATTGTCCAGGATGATTCCATTGAGTTTCGAGTTAATCTTGATGTACTGTCGTTGACACAAGAAAAGTGCTCTAAATGTTTGCGTTAATTTGCCATAAAGAACAAAAATAACTACAGAAATAAAGAATGGCTGAGAAAACAAAGCAGTTTACGCAATAGAAAATAGTGTACGTCAAGTTATAAGAATAATAATCTGTTTAATATTATTAGTAAGTTAGGGTGAAAAAGGTGAGTTACGGGGAATGTGCGTTGCGAGTGATGCGACGTGTTAGGCGATGTTTTAACAAAAGCGTCTATATAGAATCTGACTATATGGACTTTTTAACCGGCCAATCATACGCCGCCGTCTTAAAGAAAGTAATTTTAAGGTTAAGCGATGTAAAGCCGGTTCTTGTAAATTAAGAAAATAAAATGCTATTTATTAATATCGGTAGTTAGGTTTGTTTGAAACGTCACGTAGGTATGCCAAAAACACTCCTCTCGTCAACATTCTCAAAAGTTCATCACACAAAGAAACTACAAGTGAGGCCGTTCATTCAAAAGAGGACATGTCCATCTAAGGTCATTTTGAGAAAAACGTAAAAAACATTTTATGTTAAGACCGTTGAAGCTACAATTTGAAACGAAATAATACATGATTCGTTTTTTAGTTAAAAATGTATTTCCAAATTTTTTTTTTATCATTCTTTGTTTTTTAAGAGAAAAGTAGAAAAGAAAATTGGACATGTCTACTTTTGCTCGAACTAAATGTTTATGTCCCGTTTTGTTCGGGTTTGTTCGGGTTTGTCCTGTGTCTGAACTTTGAATTTATTTTGTTGTTGGATCTTCAGGGAAAAAAATATGTTAGCCAATATCTTTACGTATTATATGTTTATTAAAGAGAAGTACCTACTTAAAGAAAAAAGTAAGGTTATCGTATATTTTAAATATGAATTATGTGGTCACTCTCTAAGCAATCGCAAGTTTCTTCTTCCTGTGCTGTTTCATCTGTATCTTCTTCTGTTACAGTTTTTTCTAGAATTTTTTGTTTTTTTCGACTGCCAACAGTAGCCGCGTTCGGCAATTGCCTCAGATCGCTTGGATTGATCTAAATCGTTCGTTTATGACATCTAAATGGAGGGGAAATAAATCTAAACAGTTCGGCAATTAAAATCGGAGCGCTCCGAGGATAATCTTTTTGCTCGGAGTATTTTGACCGAGGAAAGCGATTAATCTCAGCTGAATTTGTGAGGTTAAGTTTGATGTTTATATTTAGGTTTAAAATTTTGGTAGTTTGATTGAACAAAGCCTTTATTTTTGACTGAAAATAATATGCAGGAAGTGGAACTATATGATTTGGAAGAACAAAAACGCTATACCATGTTTATTTGACCATAAATACACAGAAATATTCTAAATGTTCTATATATAAGACGTCCCAGCAGGTTGACTTGGTTATTCCAAATCGATCAGCGACTGATCTAAATTGAAAATACACATTAGGCAAGGCTAAGGAAGGCATTAACTCTGGTGGGTTTTACCTAAAACTTTCCATATTTGATAAACACCAGATTGCTATCATGGTCTGTTTACCCAATAACATTTCCGGATGGCCAGCACCTACAGCTATCAATCTTCCCTCTGAAACTGCATTTAATTTATTAAGCTAGTCTTCAAAGGTAGTTGGGGACAATCTAAAGTGCTGTCTGAACTGGTGATGTGCAAATCGGAGTACCGTTTCTTCGACAAAACCGTCTACCTTTTCCAAAATCTTGACGTCTTCCTCATTATCGTCTTCAAACATAAGTTGATAGCCTCCTTCAATTAAGGCCAATAGAACGCTAGGAATACTCATTTTTAGTAACTTTACAAAAAGGGAAAACAGGTTAGGTTTCTTAGATCAAAACAAAACAAATATTAGATTTTTGACTTTGACAGAGGTCAGCTGTTAGGAGTGTTAGGTACCGTTCGTTTATCACAAAATTCTCCAACCGATCTGAGGGCACGTGACAAAATATCCATCGCATCGCAGATGTAATTGCCGAACGCGGCTAGTAATAGTTTCCACAGTGACATCCATTTTAACTATTTAAATGTATATTAAAACAAAAGATGCTAATAGTTTTACAGGAATCAACAAAACTCACAACACCAAATAAGCAGCCTAACTACCACACAGATCTTTTCAGACTACTGTTCTGGTTCTGCGGCCCCTGTGCCCTGTGTGAAGCATAGACAATTTACCTTTAGACAAGCAAACAATAATCACGAATGTGGCAGTTTTATGGCCTCGCGCATGTAAACAAAACTGGGAACTATTAGACATGCCAACTGCAACATTATCGTTTGACGAATGGGAAAATAGACAGGTCCGGGCTTTAAAATTTAAATTCTTGCCATAAAATTGTAATTTCTTCTCAATTTTTTATCAAGTTGGGAAAAAAGGTAGTGATTTCTGGCATTTTTAGTAGTAGCAAACCTATCAGATTTTAACGATAGAAAATTGTTTTTAAGGTTTTGTTTTTAAAATTTGTTTAAAAATGATTCGTCGACTAACGAACTACCTAGGTATTTCATTTTTTTCTTTTATATAATATAAGTATAGAGAAAAGTGTCTTTTAAACTTTTTGAAGATTGCAGGGCTGCAAATAAAATATACCAAAACATGCATCGCGATAATCTGTCTTGGTGTGGGTTTCCCTTTATTTTCATACCTTGTTTGCGTAGCCTAGGCCTAGTTTGATGTGTTTAAATTGATCATAATAAAATAAAGTTATATATCAAGATACATCACTATTCCATACTTACTGAAAATACGAAATACCAGGAATTTTACCCGTATTTGGGCATAATAAAATCATACAACGGCTGTTACTATAGTCATTGTTTATATTCCAATCCTAGTCACTAACTGCGGTATGCAATGTTGTAGGATCAACTTTAATTTAGATTAAATTCATTTTTACCCTGGTACGACATACCCAAAAATCATTTAAAACGGGATTAAATAATAATCTGGATTAAGAACGGGTGCTGCATACTGCTGTAAAAGAACAAATACAATTCACTAAACTACACAAAAACTAGAAATCCGTAAATATTAAACACCCAGAAACCACGATAGCAAAGAAAACTACAAGAAATCCACAGAGAAACCTTAAAACACAACAACAAAAATGGCGGCCGAGCCGGTTCTGGATATGAAGGACTTGAGGTAGGAGGCCGATCGCAATGCATTGGATTCGGTCCCAAATTAGCATCGGTAATTCAGCTTTACGAGTCGCTGTAAGATGGCGCGCGTGTTCGAAGTGGGCTATCAAATAATGGTTTCTTATGGACGCAATAACTATTTTTATTTAAATTATTTCTTTAAGGAACAAATAAGGACTTTTATATGAATTTACACTTACTTTGTTATACTTATTAGTAAACTCGGCCTGTATAAAGTTCCAACGATGCTTGGTTTTTAAAATACATGGTATTAAACATTCTAGCTATACCTTTGGAGCTAGAAAGAGACTTAGTTGGCTGCGTTTTCTCTCTGAAAAAGATCCTGTCTTACACCCCGACACAAAGCAAACTCTACTTTTATAAATTGTACCATTATTTATTATAAATATGGAAATTAATTACAATACAACGACAACGTTATTTGTCTTGTCTTGCCTTCAAACATTATTTGTTATTTCGAAAAATAAAATGTCAATTGTCAAAAGTAAAAGCACAGAAAAATAAAGGGTTTAAGTAAAAGTTAAAACTATGGAGGATCTAGTTTTCCATATTAAAAACGAAGAAGACGACAACATCAGCCCACTTCGGACGCGAGAGCCATCTATCGGCCAATAGCGAACTAACCAAAAAACCGGGACAGAAACATAATATTACATACGTTAGGAATAATCAGATTTACAAGTGTAACATACCGCAATAAATATTAACATTACAGAATAAATAGTTGACCATTTTTTAACAATAATTATATATATACAGTGTGTCCCCGGATCGACGCAACTATAGGTGAAAAAGGATGAAATTTTTTGAGTTGAAACTTTATCTTCTGGGGTTCAGCCCTGCTTGGATATAAACTAATTTGTGCCATAATTTTAATTTCGAAAAATCAAGTGTGCTTTGGAAATTTTCAAAAAACTTTTTTTCCCACCAGTAAGGTGCTTGATTTCTAGGAGATACGAAAAAATGTTATTAAGAAAAGATGTTTAGAAATAATAAATGAGTAAGAATCCAAAATTTTAAAATCCTATGCCTACTTTGATGTTTTGCATTATTTTTATTGCACGCACCTCCCTATTAAAGATATTAAAAAATTTCGTTAAGAAAAGTTGTTTAAAATAATAAACTAAATACGATCGGTTTATAAGATACATCAAAAAATTAAATTTATTAATAATAGTAGTAGGGTATTTTCCTATTAGCTGGATAAATCCAATCCATGGATTACAATCCCCCCACTCCTATCCCCTCTCACTCCCACTCTTATCCCCACTCATATCCCCTCTCTCACTCCCACTCTTACCCCCACTCCTATCCCCTCTCACTCCCACTCTTATCCCCACTCATATCCCCTCTCTCACTCCCACTCTTACCCCCACTCTTATCCCCCCCACTTCTCCACCATATACCACTATATATTTTACCACCTATAAAATCAATAAAAGATTTAAATAAAACATGAATGAATCAATAGACTCATCCTGGGACGAGCTGCCTTGTGAAACCTATAATCCACAAGAATATATAAATAATAATTTAATTTTACAAAAACCACCACCTAACCTATCTAAAAAAGCAAAAAAATATTTCGCCTGGAAGAAAGAATAAGATTCCAAAAAATAGAAGCAGCGCTGAATGCAGGTACCTCTAAGAAAACAATAAATTTAAACAATATGGCTTGTCCATCTACAGATATAATTATCCAACTCTTGGAGGGTACAAAGTTACTTTGTGATCTATCAAAACATGAGTTAAAATTAATTCCTTTGGATTATTTAATAAAGTATGGTCAACCATTTGAAATATTAGAAATATGGTCGAACCTACCAACGTCCTTTAAATCAAATGTTATTTTGCAATGCAGACTGCCTTGTTTCATACATTACAATAGAAACAAGACACAATTTGACGGGCCGCCTCCATCTCAAAGCAATTGTCATATGTGTACTAGTGTCCTACGTACTTATTAACCTGTAATGTTTAATATTCAGAGAATCTATAACTTATTGTTAAAGAAACAAATATATTTTATAAAAAAATATCGTATTTCATTTTTTAAATTATTGTTAAAGAAATCTTATCATCTAACAGGATGTTCTAATAATTAAAAAAAATTGTAGTGGAAGAAACAAGCCTGTGAATCAAAACAGTTTTGTTTTATTTGCAAAATGCAAAAATGCATCCTGTGTGGGTAAATTAATCTTTAATATTGACTAATTAAAAAATTAGTGGAAGAAACAAGCCTGTGAAATAAAACAGTTTTGTTTTATTTGCAAAATGCATCCTGTGTGGGTAAACCTAATCTTTAGTTTTGACTTATTAATAAATTATAGGAATGTGTGAAATTATTTTATTTGCAAAATGCAAATCTACATCCTGTGTTAATGGTGAGAAATAATTTTATTTAAAAATTTATACCACCACACAGATAGTACAAAAATGGTATTATGTAGCATGCTGTATTATATAATGTTTAAAAAATAAACTAATAGAAGATTTATAAAATTCAATATTTATTATCATCTCACCCACTCATTTTTCTTATGACTTGTTTTGTTTACATGTATATTGTTAAAAAAAATAATGATAAAAACTTACTTAATCTTTGCATAGATAGAAAAACTAACCTTTTAGTTACATCAAAAAACTTCTCAGCTAGTGAGTGGATACATATTTAAATACAAACATAATTTAAATACCAGTATACAAAAATTTATATTCACTAATTAAACGTTCAATATCTGAATTTTATTTCTTATTTTTTTTAATGCTTTCCTCGTTCAAATATCTGGGGTCAAAACAATTGTTTCAGTATCATACTACCTATTGGTCCCCTTTTTGTAGTATTTGGTACAAAAAATATACAATTAACTATTACTACCTATATTATATTAAAATCTATGTAAACGAATACTACAAATAAACCATATTATTATTATTATTATTATTATTATTATTATTATTATTATTATTAGGCTTACAAGTAAAGAGCGGTTCTCACGGATCAATACATAACCAGTCGCACATATGGTTTCATATATCAGCGATTCTCAAACTGTTGGATTAAAAGGTATATAAATTTTTCATAACACGTTACGGGAAGGATAAATCAATAGCCAATATTGGCAAATTAAAATTAAATTTATACATAATGGATTACTCTTGTCTATCCAGAATATTGTAAGGTAAAAAGAAAGAATACTGAAAACGTTTGGGTTTGAGAACCACTGACATTTCAAGCAATTAAGAGAGGGAACTTCTTTTAAGGGTATATATACAATATCTTACACATCACTTTAGTCACTTACAGCAGTAATTAAAACCAATTCGTAATATTTAAAAAAGTTCTTTACCAAAAATGTTTTCAAAACCGAATATTACCAAGCTGGCACAGTTAAGTGGGATAAATGTAATTCAAGATATAATTATCAGACCTGCACAAGAACCCCGACAAGAAGAAGAAACCCAGCTCGAAGCACAGTTAGCAGTTGAAAATTTAGTGCTCCAGGAACAGAATTGGAGGGATGCCTTTGAAATAATAAATGATGACCCATTACCTGGTTGCAGTGGCGGACAGACAATCGAACCACCAAACACAGTTTCTGAGGTTCCTGAGGTTCCTGTCATTTCTATTGTACAGGCTGAAATTCCCGTCATTCCTGAAAATATCGATGCCTGCTTGTTATTGAACCAACCAGATGATGTTATGGACGTAATGGATGCTGACACGGAAAAATATGCTCTGTTAGATTTAGAGCTCCAAACCAATCTGCAATCCATAAAGTTGAGAAGGACAGACATACAGCTACGTCTAAAAGAACATAGAAACATTGTAGCAAACATTGAAAAACTACTAGACAATTTAAACGAACAGGAACAAGTGCTCCTAGATCAGTTCAATAGTATTATTGAGGGGGACAGATTGTGGGCTTTATTGAACTAATAGTGCTCGTAATGGTGTATTTTCTTTTTGTTTTTTTTAACTGTAATATGTATATTTTTTCAATATTATCTTAGCACATACAGGTATCTAATACCTAGGTGCTATAGGTATGTAACTGTTTTTAATGTTTTATAAAAATTACCTATACATTTCACATCTGTATCTGTCAAAAATAAATTTGATTTGATCTAACACTTTTAAAAACACTTTTGATAAAGAACTTTTTAAATATTGTGAACTGTTTTAAATATTATGAATTGGTTTTAGTTTTATTTACTACTACTATTGTACTTCAAGGTATATTATTGTAAAATGTTAAACTGCAGCATAATAAAATATAATTTTTAAAACATTCAGTGATTTATTTTATTTTAACAAAAAAAAAAATAGTTTTAAGACAGAAAAAAAAGCGCCTCGCAATTGAGGTTAAAACAGGATTAAAATATATATTTTTTAATTGTGTTTGAATTTTTTGAAGCCCTTCTTTTGAAAGCATGTTTTAGGTTAGGTGATTTCCTAAATAACAGATTAAAACGTCTTCCAAGCATATAAAAGTGCTTAAAGCTAAGTTTTGTCATATTAACTTACGTTTTGTAGTATTTTCCAACAATACAATTTATATTATCTTCGAAAAAAAAAACATTTTTTACAAAAAAACATTTTTTACAAAAAAACATGCCACACCTATAATTTTTAATTTGACATGACGTGACAGTTCATCTTTCAATCTTTGCTCCGCCCACTAGGGTATGTTCCCGAATGGTTAGCCGACAATCCGCCGATACCACAGAGGAAATATAGGAGGTCGAGCGTTGGATAACTATGGGTGTAGAGCTCGCTTCATAACCATCTATATTTTATATGAGCGATTTGTCTTCTCCACAGAAGAAAAAAACAGGTCATATAAGACCATTATTTTCAAAACTCGCGCTTTGGTGGGAATACATTCTGACGAACAAAAATAGGACGAAAAAAGTGAATTTTGTCGATTAGAGATGATGATAATAAAGGTTTATTCATAACAATTTTTATAGTTGTACAATAACTTTACATTAGCTAATGCACAATGGCAAGGATTACTATTTTTATGAAAGTAGCATTCAGGAATTTTCTTAAAACTGCTTAATTTCGGCTCTCGGCTAATGGGTATAGCATAAATAAAACCTTCATCCAAGAACTTTTTTAAAAAATTTGTCTTGTCATTTCCTTTTACGTAAATTCTGGGTGAATCGTAAGCTTTTAACACATTCTTTAAAATATTATCAAGCTCATTAAGTTCTATGTTGCCAAACTCCCATTCCAATCCATGATAGTCTTCCGACCAATTCACCACTTTAAGATCTTCAATAGACAACATGTTTCTCTTAAATGGGGGTTTAAACAAATAATTTGAACAACGAATCCCGTCATAAATTGCTAATTCTTTTGGAATGTATCCAAATGAACAATTATAACTTTGAATGTCAATAAAAATATTCGACTTATGTTCATCCATGATTAGTTCATAAATGATGTAATAAAATTAAACCCCTTCTATATATCCCCACCAACTACACTTTATTGCTTATTTAAACAACAAGTCGTGTTCTACCAAACATTAGTTTATCAAATCTTGTTTGTTTATAACCTCAAAATGTATCAATTAACCAATCAACAATCCAAGAAGCAAGAAGAGTTTAGCAAGAACCGAAATGCTGCAATAATCAATCAATCCATCTTCTACCTCACCCGGTCAAAGTCAAAATGGATCAGCGTTGGGTTTTCTTTAGAGAGAAAATATACACCAGTTATACAGCTAGGTGGATTGAAACATAACCAGAACGTAATTTTTAATGAAGAACAGTGGTCGTCATTTTTGCACTGTCAAGGTTTTATCCAAAATTTCATTTATTCCAATGGCTTTGGTTTGCAACCTTTTTACGCAAATGGCTTTGAAATCCACTTTATAAACTACATTAATAACTCAAAAATAATAAAGATAGTTCAAGATGGCGGAAACGAAATATTTCTTGCTGGCGATACAATAAATGAAGTTGTCAGATTAGCAGATCTGATTAAATGTCGTTTTGATATTTTGAAGGCACAAGAATTTTCAAAGTATTATAATATTTTGATTAGTGGAATTTCGATTAAAAATGGTGATCTAATTAAAAATCTTTATGATGTTATTATACCTTTGAAGAATTCAAACAGCGTAAATGTTTCTTGTGTTTTAGAGCTATTATCTTTTTATTCTGATTGTATTGTAGAAGATGTAGAAGCTTTTGCATGTAACGAATTTGTAAAGAGTTGTATTGAAAAATAAAAAAAAATAAAATATCAGTAGTATGTTTATGTATATTTTATAATTTCCCCCACCTCTTTAAATTTACTATTTAAAGCTTATGTGTGATTTTAAGTCTTTATATTTGAAGACGAGATGTGGTTAGCTTATACAAGTAACAGACCAGCATACAACTTAACAACCAGCGTGGAAAATTTAGCGCAGGATTTTGAAAATTTGAAGTTTGATGCGGAACATGAAGGCGAATATGGATTTGATAGATTTTATACCTACGACGAGTGTATGGAAATGGCTAGGAAGTATGAAAAAGCATCCGAAGCATGCCACATTTATTTACATACGTCAAATCTAAGAATTTTTCTCCAAACAATACAAGAAATGGGGTATGAAAATTTTCTGGATGAAGTCAAAAAGTTTGTACCCGGTGAAATCATGTATGAAATATTTCAAACCTAACTTTTAAATAAAAACCTTAAATACATTTATTTGTTTTATTCAATCATTATTGTATCATCATATAGTGTATATACATTAGTAAGCGCGCAAATACATGAAGACTTGACATGGTAAAAGCAAGTTGGCTTATTAGGTACTAAAGAAGGATATTCATCAAGTTCAATCACAGGACATAGGGAGTATTTTTTTATGTATTCGGTTTTTTCTCTTCCTTTGACATAAACACGATCCATATTTTCTGTTAAACTTTTTATAATTTCAGAAAATTTGTGAATCGGCGTATATCCTACATTCCATGGAATACAATGATGATTTTTCATTAACCAAACAGCTTGTTTATGTAGTTCAGGTGAAAGATACTTCATATTAAATGGGGATTTAAATACATAGTGACAAATTTTAGTTCCATCAAAGGCAGCTAATTCCTTTGCAAAAAATTTATTTTTTTCTATATTATATCCTTGCACATCGATGATTAGGAACTTCATATTTTCAAAAGTAAAAATTTTTTATACATGGATTTCTTCTCAGAATATTCTCGTATTTGCTGCTTTAGTTTTTTTAACTCTTTTGAAAAGCAAGATAAGCGTTGTTTCAATTCTTCATTCATAATGACTATTAATTTACTCATTTCATTGATTATATATTGAAAAAGTGTATGTATTTACATCTGCCTAACAATTTTTGTTAGTGGATTATAGCTAAATATTTTATCATGAAGAATAAGACAGTATACCGATGTATCCTTTTTAACACTTTCGTTTGTTTCAAATTCAATTCTCATAACTACTGATCCAGTATGGATCGTTTCCTTTTGATGCGAGCAGTCTATATGAATAATAGGACACTTTTCTTTAAAACTTTTAGGTGTAAAAATTGGTTCATTTGATGTTCCATAGTAAGAATGTCTAAAATTAGTAAACATTTCATACAAAGCGGAAAATTTATTGTCCTTATAGTTTAAATACAAGTCGTGATAGGGATATCTCTCCGAATTTAAAAAAACTCGTATATTTGTTAAATCAACGTTATCAAAATGACTCATGTCTTTTTGTACATCACCTTTTCTGTTCTCTTGGAAGGCAATTACAGCGTGGCGTACAACTTCTGGTTTACTGCTTGTTTTCACCGGCCAGGTATGTCGCGTTGTTTCTGGTAAAGAAGAATATTCAACAAGTTCCCAACTTCTATAACCTATCAGTAATTCTCTGTTGGATTCAATTATTTTTGATAGGGATAGTTGTTGTGGTATGTCAACTAAAATATGTGGTATTTTCCAAAATATCTTATCAAATGTGACTTTTGGTTTTTCTAAAGTGGTCGTTCTAGGTTCCGTATCATCCTTGAAGAAAACTCCATCCAAATCATTGCTAGCTCTAATTAAAACTAGTTCCTGTTTCATATTTAAAATTATTTTTCTGTAATCTTCAAAAAACCCCATCAACAGTTTTAGGGGTATGGATACATTAAATTTTCCGTGTTCATCAACTAAAATTCTATCAGCTTCCTCTCGATTAGGAAACCATCCACTATTTTGTAATTTTAAGCTTTCATTAGTATTGAATGAAAGATAACCTTTTAAAGTTGATGTAAGACCAACATTTCTTACTGAATCTACAGTAATTCCGTTAAGTTCATATCTTATTTCTCTAAACAAAAATGCAACTCCATTGTTTATAAATCTTAATTTCCTAGTATATTCACCGTCCTCATTCTTCAAAGTTCCTTCAATATAGAGAAGACTCTCTGAAGGTAAGGTATAAGCATCTAGTTCCTGTATCGGTATGCGAATTTCATCATTGTAGTCAAATTTTGAAGAAATAAATGGTTGGTATGTATGTAATTCTGAACCAACTATTGAGTTGTCAACGTAGAGTTTTTCATTAACATTTAGAATATCCATTATTTTTGAACTTTATAACCTAGTGATTGAAGAAATTTGCGATTTTTTGGTGTTAACGCTTTGATGTGATTCTTATCACTAGCTTTTCGCTTCAAATTCCTCTTTTTATAAGTTTTCGTTGGTGGTTGAACTTTAAGTTGATATGGTATATTATATCTAACAACCATATTATATATTTGTTTTTAAATGTAGTCTTACAGTTATAGTTTCTTTACGAAAATTTATTAAGTCTCCGTCTTGATCAACAATTTTGACAGTAATATTGTTTATCGTTTTTACGCTCACTGGAAAGTACAATATGGGCAATGGCGACTCCACGATCTTAAAACCTGGCGCAACTGCTGGAAAAAACTGATGGATAATATGAACTGGTTTACCGTTGCTGAACGAACCAACGCAAATACTACAATCAACGCAAATAGCATTAACCTTGCTTATATTGGTCACTTGATCCGAATTATCAGGTACAAACGGGCTAATTTTTCTTTCATGAAAACCTAATATCTTTCCAATAGAATCTTTTTTGGTGAAATCTAATAACTTACTGCAAAAAATGTGGCATTTTAAAGTATTAGTATTTGGTTTTAAAACAAATGTAACTTTTTCATCAAATATATTTTTAATATTAACTTTTATATAATTTTCAATATCTTCTATATCATAAGTTCCTTCTGGAATTGTTATAACTTTATCTCCTATATATAATTTGTTTTTTCCTGGTTCAATATTTGGTATACTCATATAAGATTCGAAATCAGCCAATCCCAAAAAATAATCTTTATCATCATCCAAATATATTGTTGGATTAAAATCTGCCGATAATACTGAAGTATTTCCCGATATTGCAATTGTTGTAGACATAATTAAACACTAAACTATTTTTCCGACACCATATTATTATATAGGAATTGAATAGAGAGCTGGCCGCAATTATAAGTATATTCTTTTTGTTTTACATCATAATTATAATATATTGTTATGTTTCCATTGGTATTAAAATATTTTATCAATTCAAAAGGTGGTTTTAGATTACCATAACTATCGAAATATAGAACTTTATTTTTATTTTTGATATAAGCAACCCAGTGAGTACCCTCATTTTGTTGACTATCTAAATTAACTATACCACTTTCTTTTATTCTTATTTTAATTGGTAGATTATCTCGCATAAAAACACCTCTAAAATGTGGAATTTTTAAATTTTTAACAATATGAATTATATCCAAGTTTGTAAGAGCCCTAAGAGGAAATTTTATTTGGACTTTTTTTTTAGAGATTTTCTTTTGATAGATTCTCCTTTATATGGTTTAATGTACAACCCCCTTCCTTTCCCACTCTTATATGGTTTAATATATAATCCCTTCCCTTCCATTGCTTTGTTATGACGTTGAAGTTCTTCCAACTGTTGTTTAGATGTTTTAATATTGTTCACGGCGGTCGCGATTCCTGCTGCCCCCCCTCCTAGAGCTCCCAATGCTCCTAAAATAGGTAGCAAGAGGGGTAAGAAACCTCCTATTGTCTTGGGGGGTTTGACAATACGTTTTCTTCTTAGTTTTCCACCTTTTTTTAAACCCATCCCAAACTTTCTTTTTCCCATCATCATTTGTTTTTTTCTACCACCCTTCTTTATACCCATTCCAAGCTTTCTTTTACCCTTCATAATTCCTGTTACTGTTAATGCAGCAAGTTTTTCTCCTAGTGAGGAATCTTTTGCCCTTACTCTTTGCCAAGCTTTCTCCTCGAGTATCTTGTCTGCGATGTGTCTTGTTGGTAACGCTCCTGATTTTGAATATGCTATATCATGCACTCTGCAAGCAGCGTCCAACGGATTAATACCAATCTCTCCTCTGTTTATTCGTTGCTCTAAGCGTGTGCCCGGTCCACAAAATTGATATCCGGGAATGTGAATTTCAAAAGGCAACTTATTAATAAGTTTGTTTAATAACCCCAATCCTTTCTTTTTGCAGTACTTGTTAGTTATAGTTGATTGTGATGGATGTAGAATCATTTTATAGTTTTTTATATGAAGTTGAACTGTCTACTAATAGACATCTCTTATTTAGCTGCTATAAATAGTCTATCATATCACTTATTTTGTTATAACGAATCAAGATGAGAATTGTTAAACAATATTTTTCACTACCTATAACAAACCATGATGAAAAAAGTTTTACTAATCTATTTAGAAAACATGGTGATTTGTTTTGCGGAGGATCCAAAAGATGTCTTATTGTGGGATGTAGTGGTAGCGGCAAAACCAACGTTATGTTAACTTTGCTTGAACATCCTAATGGACTTAGATACGAGAACGTATATCTTTATTCAAAATCGCTACAACAACCCAAGTACGAATATCTTAGAAATTTACTGAAACCATTAAAGGAAATTGGATACTTTGAATACGATAATGATGAAAACATTATACCTCCTAATGAGATCAAACCTAATTCTGTTATAATATTTGATGATATACCATGTCAAAATCAGAGTATTATAAGAGATTATTTTACCCTTGGTCGACATAAAAATACTGATTGCTTTTTTATCTTTCAAGGTTACTCTTCAATACTTAAAAGACTAATTCGAGAGAATACAAATCTTTTGATTCTATTTAAACAGGATAACATGAATATAAAACATATATATGATGATCATTGTATGATGGATATGTCATTCGATCAGTTCAAAAATATATGTTCTTATTGTTGGAAAGAACCATTTGGTTTTCTCGTTATTGATAAAGATTGTGAATTAAACGCTGGTAGATATAGAAAACAATTTGATTTTTTTATTTATATATAAATACAATAAATTTAGTTTTCTTGAACATTTTCCAACCATCAGCTATGAACAAACGTTTAGCAAGAGAGCTTATTAAATCAAGAAAAGCGGTTAAAGAAAAATTTCAGAGATTAAAATTGGCTGCATCTACTACACAATCTCAACTGGAACAAACTTATAAACCATTAACACAACCATTAAACCAATTAATTTCCACAATTGGTAAAAGTGAATTGATTGACTTTAAACAAGAACCTATAGATTTCAAAGAGGAATTGTTTACTCCAAGACCGTATCAGACTTCAACACCAACAAAATTAAAACCCAGAAGAAAAACAGGAAAAACGCCTTTATTACCAGCTGAACAACCATCATTTTTTGATACATCAATAGCGTCCCTCAGTGAACTACCAAACGTAAGTCAGCTTCCATCTTTTCATGAAACTAGTGTTATAGCTGAAACTTCACCAACTTCCGATTCGAATGAAACAATTGAAAATGAGAATATTTCCGATATCCTAGAACAGACTAGGCAAACAATTAGGACCTACGTGGACACACCAGGGTATGAACAGTGGCTAGAAAACTTTGACAAATTACCTCGAATGTATATTGATGAAGGTGTGAAAGATACAGAACACGCGTTTGATCATAACTATGGTATTGTTCACGACATAGAACGGGATAAATTTTTTTTAGGTTTAACTCTAAAACCTGTTGAAATAATTGGAAAAGACATAAAGGTTGAGAATAAATTATATTCAGGTACTGTAGGTTTATATGAGTTGCTCTTTAAGAAAAACCCTATGGGTTACAAAAAAGAAGATTTAGATAATTATATGGATATCTTAAAGATAACTAATGCATATCGCAGAAATTTTAATCCCGACGAGCAGGTTCAAGGAAGTTCATCAAACAAATATGTGACAATAATTGGTCCATATCTACAAAAAAATGGAATTACAAAATCTAAACTTTCCACTCCTGCAAAACGTCTAGTTGAAGCGTTTAGTAAACCTATTGCTCCTTATCGACAAACTCGACAACGAAGAGGAAAAGGTCTTAAAATGAAAGTTAACAAAGCGAATACTGACTATGTTTATTGGGATAATATAAATGAACTTGTTGATAGACTACGTCTTCTGTTAGCATCCACATCTGCTGGACATACAGGTCATAATAATGAAATAATTTCTATAGTTGAAGAATTAAAGGAAGCTAAAGTTATACTATAAAAGGATAGTAAATGTAATTATTTGTCATTTTTAAAATGACTGTGGACAAATTTGCTAGACATATCTCAAAACGCTACAAAATAACTGATATAGATATTAAAGATCTTGTCGAAAAAGTTGAAAATGAAGTATCCAATAATATTTCAAATAATTTAAACTATATTGAAAACAAAGTAGTTGAACACTATAAATATGAATTGGAAAAAAATCAATTAGGGATTTCCAATTTCGAAAAAGAATTAATAAATCAAAATAAGCGAGTACTTGAAAATGCTGAGAATATTCAAAATATAACGAAAAAACTTAAATTTTGTGAAGATGGACTTACAACAGTAGATCAAAAATTTAAACAAGAAGCAAAAAATAGAATAGTAACTATAAAAAATATCGACGTGAAAATATTAAATTCTGAATTAAAATTGGCTGTTGTAGAGAAACAGATAGGTGACATTACCATTTTACAACAGGAAACGCAAAAGGTGTTACTTAAATTACAAACTGATATATCGGATACGTCAAAAATCGATAACATAAAAAAAAAGCTTACAAATGATCTTATTTCAAAGTTTGAAACGTTTTCAACTACAATTTATGATAGAATTAAAATGGATGTAGATCATTTTAAACACACACATGATAAGATGGATAAGAATACAAAACAAATAGAAAATAATTTAAATGTACATCTAATGCTTCACAAAAAAGATATTGATGAATTTATAGCATTAAAAGAGCAACTAAACATAAATTTACCACAAATTTTGGAATTAAAATCTATAGAAAATTTAAATAAAGAAGAAATTGAAAAGATTAAAACAACTTTACAAAGAAATAACAATATTTCATTAAACATTTTAGATTTTGAAAAAAAAGTTGATGAAATTAAGAATCTGAACACTTTGGATTTAAATATGATTGCAAATATTGATAAAATTATTAAGGATATTAAATCATTGCAAGACTTTGTTAAAAATGAAAATATAATTTTAAAGGCGAATATTGAAAAAATAAACGAAATAATGGGAACAAAAATTAAAGAAGTAGTATTCTTTAATGCTAAAGAAAAAATTAAAAAATTAAAAAAAGATGTTGAAACTTTAATAACGACGAAAAAAGAAATAGTCGATAGTCTTCTTAATGGGCGACAAATACATGAACTACCATTAATAGAAAGACAAATTATTACTGGTATTCATTCTTCCATACAAAGTATTGCTAAGAAATTAAATGACGAATTAAATAAAATAGATAATGGAATGGGTGAACTAGATACTATAATAAATCCAACATCATTGAAATACTTGAATACAAAAGTTAAAGATAATCTTAATGATGTAGGAAAAAAAATTGGTAAAATTGAGGAATATTTAAAAGAAGGGGACAAAGTAATTTTATCTCAAAAGCTTAAGGAATGGAATGATTCGTATAAAAGCTACTGGGACAATTATTTTTCTTAAATCATTTGAATAATTATAATGTCTCTCACTAAGGAAGCAGTTGTTAATGAGTTACATAAACCTGCAAGAAAGAATTATCAAAGGAGTAGGGTGATTATTAAAGGATTAAATGATTTATGGCAAGCTGATCTAGTTGAAATGCAACCATATGCAAAATTTAACAGAAAGTATAGATATATTTTGGTTGTTATAAACACATTTTCAAAATTTGTATGGGCATTACCTGTAAAATCTAAAACTGGTAAAGATGTAACTTCAACAATGAAAAATATCTTAAATGATGCAAAAACTCCCCCCAAGAATTTACAAACTGATCGAGGAAAAGAATTCTTTAACAGAGATTTTCAGAACTTAATGAAAAAGTTTAAAATTAATCATTATAGTACGTTTTCAAATTTAAAAGCTAGTATTGTTGAAAGAGTAAATAGAACATTAAAAAATAGAATGTGGAGAAAATTTAGCATGCAAGGAAACTATAAGTGGTTAAATATATTACCTGAGATAATTTCAGAATATAATCACAGAAAACATAGAACAACAGGATTAAAACCTATTAATATTAGTAAAAGTAATGAAAAAGATGTACTTAAATCATCTTACACACATATAAAAACTGTTAATCCTGCTGCTCCTAAATTTAAGAAGGGTGACTTTGTAAGAATAAGTAAACATAGGGAAATGTTTTCTAAAGGATACACACCAAACTGGAGTTCGGAGATCTTCGTTGTTGAACGAGTTAATTTAACTAATCCTACAACATACTTACTAAGAGATGATAAAAAAGAAGATATTTTAGGACGTTTTTATAAGGAGGAGCTTCAAAAGGTAGCACATCCAAACGTATTTCTGGTGGAGAAAGTTTTGAGAAAAAAAGGAAACAAAGTCTACGTTAAATGGTTGGGAATGGATAGATCACACAATTCGTGGATATTAAAAAAAGATATATTGTAATTAATTGTTTATTTAAAAAATAAAAATTACATAAAACGTTCGTAGTATATTTTATTTCTATTTTGTTCTTCTAACACATCATTTAAAAGGTTTTCTACATATTTAATTCTATTTTGAAAACGATATCTATCCAATATATTTTGTTCATAATTACTTTTTCTAGCTTCTCTATATGCATATTTCCATGCAAACATTGTAAGCGTTATATTTTTTTCTTCATCAAACCTAACAGTCTTTTTTTTTTATTTTTTCCATTTATTACTTCACAATTAGTGCGTACCTATCGTAACTTGTTTCAGTAAAACAAAATATTTTTTAAAATCATTTATTTATAATACATATATGCTTTAAACAACACAAATCCTAACATACATAAAAACAAGGCAAAAAATGTAATTACAAATATTATACATATATATATATTACATTCGTCCATATGTGATTTTGTAGACAGTTGATTCCATTTCTCTGTTTCTGTATACGATTTTTTGGAATAATATATCCTTAACTTATAGTCTACGGTAAAAGAGTTATTGATAACCCCTTCATTTATTTTGTAAGTAAATAATCCAGTATTTATATACATTCTTTTCCATGTTGATGGCCAACTATCATTCCCTTCTTTATTAATCGATAAACAAATAAACGTATCTCGAACAGTAGGATCAACTTGTATGAACAGACTATTGTTCACAAACGTTGAGAGAAACAGTACACCTACTGGTAGCATCAACATTTTAAAAGTAATATATAATTTTTTTAGTTCCTAGGTTTTATATTGATCCGCAGTTATTTTTTTTAAAATGTCTACTACATCATTAATATTCTGATCATCACTCTTGGATTTATCTTCTAAAATAAATATATGTTTATGCCCCCAAGCCAAAGTTTTAAAGGAATCTTGAATAATGTAACGTTTATCATCTTTTGGAGACAAAGCAACCTTATTTTTTAATTGTGTAAACATTTCATGTAAAATTGAAGTAAATATATTCATTTTCCTAAATTTAATTTCTAACTTTTCCACTACATCTTTATAATCTTGTTTAGTAATAGAATTTTGTATAACGTATTTTTTCACACCTTTTGCTTTTTTTTCAGATGTATTGTCTAAATTAACACAGTAAGCTTTTGCTCCAGTACCATAAAAGCTTAAAATTGGTTGTCCGGCAAACTCGTCTTTCATTCGTCCTAATACAGATTTATTTTTAGTTATGTTATGTATATTATTTTCAATGTAATTTGAGGTATCAAAATTATCTAAATTTTCTTGAATATCGTTATAAAAATTTTCTGTTTCTACTTGTAAAATCAAACTATCCGTATCCGTATACAATAATATTGCTTTGTCGCCATATTTACTCTTAATGTAATTATAATAAAAATTATAAATTACAGTTTTTGATAATTCCAAGACTGAGAATCCAACATAAACAGGTTTATTGTAGTTTACTTTTACTTTTTCCATCTGTATTGCAACAAAATTTTCATTAAAAACTAAACGATTTTTAAAATTTGGTTTAGCGATCAATGTTTGAGCTCCTTGCTTTTTGCCAATGTTCTCCCAATGTGTAATTAACCTTATGTCAACCCTCTTATCAATATTTTCTAATGATTTGCCATAAATAGCATTATTATATAGTTTGTAACAATCTTTTTCCAGTTTATTTTTAGATTTGTTCCTCATTTCAGTATTTAAATCAATATATGGTTTAAGAAATGCTGATTGTTTGAATTTAATAACTCTATGAATTTTAATTAATTTTAATCCATTTTGAATAGCTTGTACAAGATTTCGATAATGAATTACATATTTTTCTTTATGATTTAAATTGCAAATTAATTTCTTTTGTTTTGAATTAGGAGGATAAATATTTTCTGATAAAAACGGTAGTTCGTTGTGTCTTTCATGTAAATTTTTAGGATATTTTATATCTACTTCTAAAACACAACCATATTCAGCATCGTCTGCTAAAGAAAAGATATCGATATTATCTATTTCTTCTCTTGACATCCAAGAAAAATCACTTATTGGGAGATATTGACTCATACTATGTCCATACAAATTAGTTGCATCTAAATACATTATAAATAAATTTGGTTTATCTGAATCATAATTTTCAAAATGAGGATTATTGGCTTTGGCTTTTCTAACACTACAATGACAAATACCGCCCCTTATACTATTTTTAAAAAAATGTATCATATCTATGTCTGTTAATAATTCTAATTTAACACCAGTCATTTTTAACATTGCATCCCAACTTAAACCAGGTAATGTGTAATATTGTGCAGGATCTAGCTTAAAATTATTTAAGGATACATTTCGAAATGCTTCAAAAAAGTCTGTTAATATGAGAACATCAGATAACAAGTAAACTTTTGTATAATCCATTAAGGTTTGACATTCAAATAAATTCCAAATATCGATCGCTCTGTTGTAATCTGAAGGATCCATGGATTCTTCTTTAAGTTTATCATAAAAATGATCAATACTTGGAAGTTGATTTTCATACAATTTTTCAAATGAATCAACGTAAGAATATGGATATATGCCTTTTTTTCGGATTTCATTAAATTTGTTAGAATCTTGAAAATATTTCTTAATTTCAACACATTGATTTGATTCTAAACTTTCAGCAAGCTTTTCTAATGAGCTTGCCACAAATCGAAATGAATCTAGAAATCTCATTTTAATAAAAATATTTTTTTCTTTATCATCCTTGTCTTTATATTTATCAACTAATATTGATTTTGAAAACGAAATGTATTTCTCTTTGTTTTGGGCAAGTACATCAATATTATCTTCTTTACAACAGAGTTGTTTGACAAATAGGTGACTATCATAACCAGTTAAATTATGAAAAAATATAGGTATGAAAAAGGGGATTTTAAAATTTAAGTTGCATATACTGTGGGCAGCATTTCGAAATTCGCCAGTTAAGTGATCGTGATCTCTTACTTTTTCATTTTCTTCAACCTTTTCATTACATATATGACAAATATTAGTATTATTATAAGCTAATTTTTGTTCATTTGATAAGGGAAGCATTTTCACTACAGATTTAAGATAGTTATTATAAATTCTATGTACATGACCTTCAATTCGTATACAAAATTCATCAGCTGCATCTAAACCAAAATAGGAGTCTGATACTGATAAAGAATTATCATATGAACATTTAATAAAATATGAGAAGGCATATGGTTCATGTTTAAATGTATTTCGTGTATAAGAATCCAAATCATTTTCTGGTTGTTCAAAGTGCAAAGGTTTTAAAAAGCACTCAAAATCCGCATATATAACAAAAGGAACTTTAAGCTGTCTTTGAAAATTTTCAAACTGTAATATATTTTCCGGGATGTGTTGTCCATACTTATTAATTTTGATTTCATTGGTTGGAACTCTTGTATACAAATGATTACAATCGTTTTTTTGATGAATTTCTAGTTTTTGCATTGATGTAAAATAAATTAAACAACCATCACAAAAATACTTTTTACTAGTTGATTTATTGATTTGGGATGATAATAGTTTTGACATGTCTTTAATCCAACAATAATGGTTATTTTCACCATTACTTATCAACAACAGATTAACATGTGTTGGCTGTTTTTGGTTAGTATAATGAAGTGGGCCTACTACTTCATATTTTAATTTGTTTTCTTCATAAATACTCTCTAAACCATAAACATTCACAGATATTTGGTTAAGTGTTTCAAATTTTGATATATCTTTTAATTTTACTGGAAACTCTATTCCTTCAAAATTTAAAAAGTCTAAGAAATTTGGGTATGAATTGGTAATTCCAACATTTTTTTCTGCTGGAAATAGTGCGCTTATCATACTCCAACCAAAACAATATGGATCATTGTTTTTAACGTTAATTATACTATGCTTATTTGCAATTTCTTTTGGTAGAGGTATATATGATGATGCTCTGATTGGATTATATTTATTAATGTTAAGTTCAAAATGCAATATTTTTTCTAAAGCCCAACCTGAACCATTTTCTGTGAATATTGAAACTTTTTCCTTAATTTCCGATAAAAACTCTTTATAAATTCCACTTATATCTGTTGTTGACGTTATGACCTTATTTTTAGTATTAAATGATTTAGTTTCTAGTGTCTCTTTAGTTTGTAACAAATATTGTCCAAATAATTCTACATTAATCTTAATACATCTATGCTTAACTAATTGTTCAGAAATTAAACTTATATACTTTTGTTTAACTTCATTAAAAAATTCATCAATGTCTACATACTTTTTGGATGGAAGCAACATGTAAGATATAATCCTGTTTTTAAACGCTGAAGTAATAATTTTCACATTATCATCACTTTTAAATCCGCTTTTATGTAAATTTGAACGTAAATGTGCACTAAACTTATTTTTCACATACCAAGTATCACAGTCTTTACATCGCGATAAAATAAGTTTAGGAATTGGCTGTTGATGGTTTGGTTTTTGGGTTTCTTCTAATCTGGGTTTCTTTGAAGATACATTACATAATTGCGTATTATTCTTCCTTTTTACACGTGAACAAGATGGTCTATTGGGACAAGATTCTCTTTGATGTCTATTAACGTTTGCTTGATGGGTAAAACTTTTGTTGCAGTCACTACACTGATACATATTGTATGATTAAATGAAGAAAAAGTTGATCATATATACTTATTCTTCAGCTGTTTCCTCTTCCATTATTTCAGATAGTTGATGTGATTCTAATCCCAAACATATAATTTTCAAATGGTCTACAAAATGTTTGCCACTAATAAATTCACTAAGAACATCATCACATAATTCTATCGCCTCCTCATACAACATCAATTTGTCAAAACAATAACTGTTAGATTGTATAAGTTTATTTTGCGTTTTAACCAAATATTTTTTTAGATCTAACACCTTTATTTTTTGAAAATCTTTTAACATCTTTTAATTCTTTCATAAAATTTCACACGTTCGTCCGCTGTTTTCACTGGTTGTAGTTGACAACAGTTGGCACAATATTGTATATTATTTGAATTACTATTGATTATTAACTGTCTACATACTAAACAACGACAACGTAAAATAATCCCAAAGCTTAATGTTATAATTCGAAACCACTCGGGATACATCACTTACTACAAAATCATTTAATATAGATTTAAATATTGTTTAACAGTGAAGGAATATATGTGGGGATAGGAGTGGGGGTGAGAGAGGGGATAGAAGTGGGGGTGAGAGAGGGGATAGGAGTGGGGGTGAGAGAGGGGATATGAGTGGGGGTAAGAGTGGGAGTGAGAGAGGGGATATGAGTGGGGATAAGAGTGGGAGTGAGAGGGGATAGGAGTGGGGGGATTTTAATCCATGGATTGGATTTATCCAGCTAATAGGAAAATACCCTACTAATAGTCAATACAAATTATAATAATGCAAAACATCAAAGAAGGCATAGGATTTTAAAATTTTGGATTCTTACTCATTTATTATTTCTAAACATCTTTTCTTAATAACATTTTTTCGTATCTCCTAGAAATGAAGCACTTTACTGGTGGGAAAAAAAAGTTTTTTGAAAATTTCCAAACCACACTTGATTTTTCGAAATTAAAATTATGGCACAAAATAGTTTCTATCCAAGCAGGGCTGAACCCCAGAAGATAAAGTTTCAACTCAAAAAATGTCAGCCTCTTTCACCTATCGTTGCGTCGATCCGGGGACACACTGTATATGTCATAATTTGAATTTAACCTCAGAAGATAAACAGTTTCATTGTTGTTACGTAACGAGAATTGTTTAATAAAAATATTTTAAAAGAAACCGAAAATTGTCATGTGTGTTCCTTTTTTTGTTTTATTAAAATTATTTTTTAATAAGATTTCTTAATACAAAAAAAATCAAAACAGAGCTGTAAATGTAGTAGTATACATTATTAACGTATAGGTAAGTAGTAGGTTTAGTCAAACATAATAGTCACACTCGGGAATAAGGTTGTAACATCACTAGTCTAAACCGTTCTAAAAAAATATACAATTTTTTCCAATCTAAACTATCTTCTTCAAAAAAACCTCTGCATTAGGAAATATTTTCATATTCATTATTTCTTGTCTGCGAAAATCAAGGTGTAATTCGCTTAGTTTTTTATTTTATTTCATAAATTTTTTTGGCCTCAATTTAATAGGAAATAATACAATGATTTATGTGCGCATACTAACACATTTATTTTAAGTTTCCCGCGCTTTATTGCGAACGTTGATTGGGCGATTGAAAAGTCCACAGCCAGACTCTAGACGCTTGTGATGTGGACTATTCATGCTTCTTGCAGTAGTTGCAGCCAAAAGGGCGGACCGGCGGACCACTGTACAATTATTATCACTAGAGTCCGGATATCAGAGGTAGTGAAAGAACATTTAAACCAGAGTCGGCATAAGGACTCATTAGAAAATATATATTTATTATTATTAAAAAGACTAAAATGGCAATGAGTACTTTTGCCACAAAGTGGTTACATACATTGACGGCAGCCCCTTTTCCCCGGGGAGAACTGCCTAATTTAATATCAATATTAAAAAAGCCATATGTCTTCAAAACAGTAAGGACCAGAAATCTGAAATTTTTCAGTCACTTAAGGTGGGAGTATTTACATGCTTGCCAACCTATAACCTATTTCGCGTAGATTTATTTATGTTTTCTAGCTTTTATACAAAATTTAAAGAAAATCAGTATATCGACTTGATATTCTATATATAGGTAATAATTGACATATTTAATAAATATCAAGGAATTTCATAACTTATTTTAGGAGAATTGTATAGCGAAAAATATCAGGTAAGATTTTTTTTAACATTATTATGTCATTGTCACTCATTGTTCTTTCACTATACAATTATCCCAAAATTAGCAATAAAATAAATTGATATTTTTGTAATATATCAGATACTACCTAAATAAAGTACCGACGATATTGATTTTCTTTAAATGTTAGTTATTAAAATAATAAACTCAAAAAATCAACGCGAAATAGGTTATAGGTTGGCAATAGATTGAATGACGTTGAGAATTCAACCTTAAATTGGATTGCACAAAGTTTTTTTTTAACAATTATTAATTAACGATACCTACAAGCAACTTTGACTCTTGACTGTGACAGTATAATGACATCGACAGAAATAATTTATTAATAATCAAAGTGGCTCGACTTGGTTAGCTTTAAGTACTAATTTTGTATAAGTTGGCACAAGTTTTTTTCAAGGTTGTACCAGTTTGTTAAAGCGCGTACAAACTTGTACGAGTGCGTACAAAAGTGTACAAGCTTGTGCCAACTTATACAACCTTGTGCAAAGCCTGTACAAAAGCTAACCGAGCCACCTTGATTCAGGCGCGTACGCAGGAATGTTTTCTGGGGGGGGGGGGACAAAGTCAGGTCAATTAAATAAGATTTTTTTTACATTTTATTAACATCATAGTCATAGGTAATGTAAAATATCAAAAAAAAACACAGAACACAGCACAGTCGTGGAACTTAAAACCTAACATTTTGGTATATATGCATAAAAAAACGAAGTTTATCTAAGTAATATTTGGAATAAGAATCACAGATATGAAATAGTTATTGTCACCATCCCAAAATTTTCAAACGCTACATCATATAAACAACAGACCTTATAAATTAATTTACAAAATTATATCAATTCTTTTTTTCTTCTTTTTGAAGTTCATTCAATACTTCTTCCTCAGAAATTTTTATGTTCGGGTGAACCTACAAAAGAGCCAGCCCATTCATCCTCTCTTCACCCATAGTATTCCTAAGATATATAGGTCTTAAGCAATCTCAGTGTGGAAAAGCTTCTCACAGCCGTTGCTGTGCTCACTGGAAGGTTGCAGAATATTCTCAGAAGTTGTGATATATATTGCGGTATATTCTTTTCGTTGCAAATTTTTAAAAATTGAGTCGCATTTGATGGATATTCAACTTCAAGAAGTTTTTGGAGATATATATCCCCACCATAATTCAAGTTCTGCTTTAAAAACTGCCTAATTATTGCATTCCATATCTTGGTGGTAAAATGTTGTCAATTCAAGAAGTTTAGAAATCTGCTGTTGTCCTAATATTTTGTCTGACTTCTTTGGAATTAATAGTGCGAATGATGCTAACAATTCTTTGTGTTTAATAAATCTATTTTTCAGTTGTGCTAGAACAGTGTCCAAGAACGGGTTAATAATTGGCATTTCAATAAAACCGCAACGCGCGCCTGGGCCTGGGGGGGCCCTTTGCCCCCCCCCCCCCCCCTGCATACGCGCCTGCCTTGATTGTGAGTAAATTATGTTTGTCAATGTTGTTATACTGTCATAGTTACAGTTGCCTTAGTTAATTATTGTTTGAAACCTTCATCACAGAATATATAGCTACGCAATATTATGTGTCTTTCTGAAATCCAAATAAGTGTCTGCGGACTCTAAATGTTCATATGTAAAATGTAAACGTTTTTACTATTTAGCTTTTTTTAATTTTTATTCTGCGTCGCTTCCGCAATTGCTCCGTCTAACGTCTAACTAACCTTTTTAACCAACCTTAATTATTAGGCATGTGCTGCTGACAGGACTGGACAGCAGTATGCACAATAAACCCCCCGCATATATTTTTTCTCTTTCTAATTAGTATATTTAGGTCGAAAAGATATTAAGATAAAATGTAAAGTTATATTAAATGTAAATTTAATTTCTTTAATTCCTGTGATCATAGAATATATTATACATATTTTGTGCTGCTATGAATATTAATCACATCAGCTTTATAAAGGACAACTTTAAGAGAATTGGGGAAATAGTAAGTTTTTAAATTGAGCTGAGCTTGTTGATCCAAAAAAAAGTTAATGTTTCTGCCTTCATAGCCAGGGCATTATAAGATTAAATAAAATAAAGTGCTCATCAAAAAATTCGCCTGTTTTTTTTACACTTTTATTACAGAGGTTTGTAGTTCGGAAACAACTTTACGGATTTTAATGCGGTTTGCATGCAGAGTTTGAAAGATTGTTTCTTGTAGATTAATAGTGTGGTACGCCTATGACGTAACCAATACGCTTTAATATTATACAGGGTGGAAAAGAAAGCCTTGCAAAAAATTGAACATTTCAACTAATGTCACATTTTGTTAGCAGTGTTTTTCCGTTGTACCCGGGGGGGGGGGGGGGGGGGGTTCTGTTTATTTATAGCGTAAAATAGCTTGTAAAAACATAGCGTTAATTATATGCCTAAAAAGTGGCCCACATACCATGAGATCTGCCGCGAGGCCACCGTCTCTGATACTTTACTGCATTTAAACATTTCACATTCTTCTGGACGTTTATGCAGAAGCAGATGATGCTTTAAAGTGTGTTTACGTTTAGTTTGAAACTTACATTTTTTGCATTTGAACATTTCAATTTCCTCTGGACTTTTATGCTGAAGCAGATAAGAGTTTAGGCTCCGTTTATAGTTAGTTTGAAACTTACATTTATTGCATTTAAACGTTTCAACTTCTTTTGGGGACTTACATCGCAAAAGGTGTATGTTTAATTGTCTTATCCAATTTGTTTTAAAAGAACACCGATCGCATTTAAATTTTTGCTCTGGATAATGCTGTAGCAGATAAGATTGTTTAAGTGATATTTCATCATTCAATTGATTACTTGCTTCGGGCGTGCACTGCTCAAATTTACCCTGGTGATCTTGACAATCGGAATCTGGCGAAATACTGCAAATAAAAAACCGAAATAAAAGAAAATGTAATTATTATTATAGACCTACTAAAAATTTTTATTCACACTTAAGAGGCTGTAGTGAAGTTTCCAGATTCGTCAATAGATGGCGGTAGTTATTTAAATTTTGCACCATCAAGTAGCTGAAAAATAATAATCGGCGTGCAGACAAAGTTTTTAAAATTGAAAAAGTTTTACACCTCTGCTGGGATTCGAACCCATGACATGCCAATGCCCAAAAATGTCATGAGTGAGTTCCTTTCCCTTAATAACCCCCTCCCCGGTTTGAAATCACAGGGCATTTCAAAACTGTATATACAGGGTGATTCAAAAGTACTTTGACAAACTTCGGGACGTAATTGCTGGCAATATTTTAACATGAAAAGTTATATAACGGTGGTCCTTGGCGACTTCGTTACGGAGATACAGGGTGTTGAAATGTTATAAGAAATAGTACTAATTTTTAAATAACTCCTTTACGAGTTATTTTTTTTTAATGAAATTTTGTGAATTAAATAAGCATCTAAGGACACTTATTTTAAACACCACTGAGTTTTATTTCTTCAGTTTTGTTATTTTTAATGGTAACTAACTGTCAAATATATTTTAATTTATCGACAAAAAAAGCATTTCCAAAGCCGCCTTGTCAAAATACAAAATATTAAAAAATAACATACTAATAAATAAATATGTATGCCACTGAAAACGTGTTATACTTAGAAAATAGGCATCCTCAGATACCTTCCTTAGGCATATACATATTTCTTTATTAGTAAGTATGTATGTAAGTATTCGTTAAAATACTGTAATAAATATTTGAGTGGTTGATCAGTTTAAAACACATTTTTTAATATTTGTGTATATTCACATAAAATAATCATTAACGCTTAAACCGTCCCTCGTATCAAAAAAACACACGTGATCTTTTTTGTTCTAAATAAAGGGGGGATTTATAAGAAAAAAGTTAAAATAAAATAAGTCAGTGGTGTAGCATAGTTTTCACAAATAATATGATAGTAACATTTTGTACCGACGCCACTGGTTACATTTACGAACGTGTTGTACTTTGAAAATAAGTGTCCTTAGATGCTTATTTAATTCACAAAATTTTATAAAAAAAAATTACTCGTTAAGGAGTTATTTAAAAATTATTACTATTTCTTTTAACATTTCAACACCCTGTATCTCCGTAACGAAGTCGCCAAGGACCACAGTTTATAAGAACTTTTCGTGTTAAAATATTGCCAGCAATTACCTCCCGAAGTTTGTCAAAGTACTTTTGAATCACCCTGTATATATACAGTGACCGGCAGAAAGTGCGCAGCATATGGGAAAGTTTTTTATCTTTAAGTTTAGAAAGTTAATTTTATTTTAGATAGGTTCTGCATGTTCTCAAACCAAAATAACACCCATTAAATCAAAAAAATTACTTCCAAGCTTTCGATCGCGCTCACAAACAATAGGGTTCTGTAGCCCACGGTCGTCTACGCGTCGAAAAAGTTTAAATCGAAAAAACTAATTTTTGTGGCCTGTATCGAATGCCAACGAGATCCCGATATTTCTCGACTTTAAAAATTAATAACTTTTTTCCGGCACACCCTGTATATTCCAAATTTTTACACAACGTACCCCCACTATTCCTCTCTAAACCCAAAAAGTTTCAATCGTCCCACTCTAACCGTTTCTGAGAAAGAAAATCGCAAATGTGAAAATGTCGAAACTGACGGCGGCGGCGGCGACGCCGACAACATACATACATTATTTTCACCGAAACGCCATATAACATATCGCGGTTTAGCGCGATATGTAACAAAATGGCGCCGAGCCGGTTCTGGAGTGTATTTATATCATGTCGCTAAAGAAGGAAACGCTAATAACAAGAGGGTCGTGCGCATAACCATCCCTGTTAGACGCCGAGAGATGTGACCGGTGAGCTGTGCGTACAATAATATTGTTTCACCCATAAAACTTAACTCTTGTTTGCGCATAAAATAAGATGTACGGGTCTAAATAAAGGTGAACAGCTGTTTCCTGCCTTCATTTAAAAAAATGTTAACCAACGTTGCCTTTTTTTTTAAATACGACACCCTTTATAATGTTTTAAAAATATCTAGCTTCATTATTAAATTTGAAAACACAGCCGATTTTCCAATTTTACTTTTGTTGATTAAAGCACTTAAGGTGGGAGTATCAACATGCTTGGCAACCTATAACCTATTTCGCGTAGATTTATTTATGTTTTCTAGCTTTTACACAAAATTTAAATAAAATCAGTATCGACTTGATATTCTACATATAGGTATAAAAATTGACATATTTAATAAATATCAAGGAATTTCATAACTTATTTTAGGAGAATTGTATAGCAAAAAATATCGGGTAAGATTTTTTTTAACATTATTATGTCATTGTTTTTTCACTATACAATTCTCCCAAAATAAGCTTTGAAATAAATTGATATTTTTGTAATAATTAAGTATATCAAAATCAGATATTACCTAAGTAATGTGCCGACGATACTGATTTTATTTAAATGTTAGTTTAAAAAATAATAAACTTGAAAAAACAAAGCGAAAGATGTTATAGGTTGGCAATAAATTGAACGACGTTGAGAATCCCACCTTAAACACATTATTGTGGCTAGAAGGAGCTACATCCCTATTAGTTACAAATATTTTCGTATAATTAAGTTATTTTTGTTTTGTAGGGGATATAAGAAGTTCCAATAGTAATCGTGGAGATGAAGAAGGCTTCGGTATTAGTTTGCTAAGACACAAATACCCCAAAAACATTATTTTTTGCAAATTTCGAATATGGGATTCGTCATTGGTTCTGAAGAAATATCAGTATGATAGTGTTCATGTTGACATTCAGTGTAATTTACCCTAAATAATTGATAGCTCGACAGGACAAGCTCTTTTAAAATATAAATTTAATAATATTAGTAAACTGGTGAAATGGTATTCTGAATCTACATATTGGATTGCTGATATACCTTGGAGGTTATTGATAAAAAGAACACTAGACTTTGCTGGAACCGATTGTCTAGACTAGAAGTATATTTAAGTCGAAAAGATATTAAGAAAAAATGTAAAGTTATATGTACTATAAATTTAATTTCTTTAAATCCTGCTATGAATGTTGATAAAAGTTTTGTAGTGGACAATTTTCAGGAAAATTGGGGGTTTCCTAAGTTTTCAAGTTGGTATGATCTTTTTGATCAAAAAAAAAAATTTATCCAGTGGAATGATTCCATTGAGTTTCAAGTTAATGTTGAAGTACTGCCTTTGGCACAAGAAAACGGCTCTATTTACGCCGAAAATATTATGTAGAAAATAGTATACGTCAAGTTAGTATAAGAATAATAATCTTTTGGAAATTATTAGTAAGTTTGGTAAAATTGGTGAGGTACGGGGAATGTGCATTGCGAGAATCCGGATATCAGGTAGTGAAAGGTATCATGGGATGAAACATTTTGTGTTTGAAAATCAAAATGAAATTTTTAATTAATTTAAATTTACATACTGAAAAATAAATAACACTCATTTATAAAATTTAAAGTTGAATCATATATTTTTTTGTCTAGTGCAGTGTTTCTCTCAATCTTTTGTAGAGTGAGGATCCCTAGGACTTTTTTCTAGGGAACCCTTTACCCTAAGTAGGTACTTAAATAGTTATGATAGACATAATGTTTGGTTTTGTGTCAAAATATAGACATTTACTACTTATTGAGCTTCTAAATAAGGAGCAAATAAAAAACGTAAGAATTAAGTAAATACTATAGTAATAACTCAGAAACAGTAAAAACACTAAATTAATTAAAAATATTTTTTTATTGATTTAGTACCTACTTAATTAGCGCCTAATGGGATGGATGGGCCTGTTTGTTTGATGCAATATTGTCAATATCGGGTTTAATGTTTGAAAGTTGTATCCGCATATCGCTGCTTCAGAATTTAGTTTACTTCTTAAGTCGGTTTTTGTAAAAGCATACTTTGAAAACTGTTCTTCACCACGGTAAGTTTTGCAAACGGCAACAATTTTTCACAGCAAAATTGGCTATTTCTGGATATTCACTACTAAGCTGGGCCCAAGAATATATTTTTATTTACACGTCACGATTTCATTGTAGGGTGAACAAAGTTATTTTTTATTGACTACTTGCGGAACTCCAATCGCCCCTTTGCGAAACCTTGGGGTTCCGCGGAACCCAGTTTAAGAATCACTGGAATTGCATCAGTCTATAAATTTTGCTTAAAATATTTATAAAATCATAGAGAAGAAATACAATGAAAAATGACAACACACCAATATAGTTGAATGATGAAAGAGTTTTGGACTTCTATTGTCTTTATTTGTTTTAAATCACAACGTTTAAACTGGTAAGTATCTCCAGTCGTCTTCAGGTGAATACTGTACTATATACTCATATTATACTCAATACTCAGTATTCACCTGAAGACGACTGGAGATACTTACCAGTTGAAACGTTGTGATTTAAAACAAATAAAGACAATGGAAGTCCAAAACTCTTTCATCATTCAAGAAACATCATTGTCTCCAACCTTCAACAATATAGTTATGTTTAATAATTCAAATAAATCATCTCCGCAAGGATCATCATCATCATCATCAGATTCGTCCAAGTTAATAAGGACAAGAGCATCGATAAATCTTTCCCGTTCCCACACATCATTTACAATTTTATTAGCGTGTGTTACATAATTTTTTTATTTTTCCACTGTTACATTTTCTATGGCTTCATTATACAGACCCAAAACTACGTCATTTGTTACAGGATGCATAGAAATTATTTTTGCATCATATAACAGCGCTTACATTCCGACCAAACCATTTCAATAGGATTAAAGTGGCAATGATATGGAGGAAGTCTTAAGGTGGAATTCTCAACGTCATTCAATCTATTGCCAACCTATAACCTATTTCGCGTTGATTTTTTGAGTTTATTATTTTAATAACTAACATTTAAAGAAAATCAATATCGTCGGTACATTATTTAGGTAGTATCTGATATATTACAAAAATATCAATTTATTTCATTGCTAATTTTGGGAGAATCGTATAGTGAAAGAACAATGAGTGACAATGACATAATAATGTTAAAAAAAATCTTACCCAATATTTTTCGCTATACGATTTTCGTAAAATAAGTTATGAAATTCCATGATATTTAATAAATATGTCAATTATTACCTATATATAGAATATCAAGTCGATACTGATTTTATTTAAATTTTGCGTAAAAGCTAGGAAACATAAATAAATCTACGCGAAATAGGTTATAGGTTGACGAGCATGTTGATACTCCCACCTTAAAACCTGCAATGCTAGTTCGTCCAACCTATTAAAATAATTAAAAAATAAAATAAATAGCGCTTTCCAGATTATTTGTAATGTTTAGGTGGAATATGCTGCTTCACTGTTATCCAGATCTAATCCTTCATTGCAAATCGTGAAACCGGAATTTGTCTTTGTTCTAACCATGCAACATGCAATAAATAATATTTTTTACCAACTTGTATTTGGAATATTTTCAATTAGCCCAGAATGATAGGTGGCGTTATTAATGATAACACTGGACAACAAATTTTAGGTTATTGGTTGTATCGTGTATCAAAATGCATTTTTTTTGTTAACTTTGGGATGCTGAATACAAAAATGATAATGAAATTAAAAACTTAGTTGCCGGTTTAAAAAAAAAGTGGTTATATTTTATTTTTGATAAAATAATAAAAACTACATAATTTTACACTTTAGAGTCACTAAATGCGCTGTCGCTTTGCTACTCTTTTGTGAACTGTTTCTGGAGCATCTCTAACAAGAGTCCAACAGTAGTCGGCAAGCATGGAAGCATTCCAGTGTCCCTGGTATCTGTTTTCCATGGTTGATATGTCCTGATGGAAGCGTTCGCCGTGCTCATCACTTACAGCTCCGCAGTTGTCAGGAAAAAAGTCCAGGTGAGAGTGTAGGAAATGGATCTTTAGAGACATATTGCAGCCCATTTTTTGATACGACGACAGCATATTTTCAACCAGAGTAACGTAATTGTCAGCTTTTTTATTTCCCAAGAAATTAGTTACCACGAGGCGAAAGTCTTTCCAGGCGTTTTTTTCAATATCTGTTAGAGTGCTGTCAAAGTGTTCGTCTTTCAGAATATTTCGAATTTGTGGCCCAATAAAAATACCTTCTTTAATTTTTGCCTCACTTAGCCTCGGGAATTTCTGACGTAGGTACTGAAATGCTGGCCCATCTCGATTCAGTGCCTTAACAAAGTTTTTCATTAGGCCCAATTTGATATGCAGTGGTGGTAACAAAACCTTTTTGGAGTCTACCAATGGCATGTGTTGTACATTTTTTTGCCCTGGCTCTAATGATTGTCGAACGGGCCAGTGTCGTCTATTGTAATGAAGTGACCTTGCCCGACTGTCCCATTCACACAAAAAACAGCAAAACTTGGTGTAGCCTAGCTGCAACCCAAGTAAAAGTGCAATAACCTTTAAGTCACCACAGATCTGCCATTGGTGCTCATCATATTTTATGGTTGTCAATAGGAACTTCATATTGTCGTATGATTCTTTCATGTGAACTGCATATCCGACAGGAATGGACGGAAGAATATTGCCAATATGTAATAGTACTGCCTTTAAACTTAATTTTGAACTGTCTATAAACAATCTCCATTCCACTGGTTTGTTGTTTATATTTAAAGCCTCCAATAAACCGCCAATATTATTGCAGAAAACTAAGTTATTTTCCATGTCAAAAAATGGCGCTAGACCTTTATGGCGTTTACGAAAAACACTTACAGAGACATCTTCTTCTAACAGGTTCCACTGCTGCAATCTTGATCCTAGTAACTCAGCCTTACTTTTTGGAAGTTCTAGATCTCTTACAAGATCGTTTAATTCTGACTGGGTTATTTTGTGCGATTGGCGGTATGATGTGCTGGGTGCGAAATCGGGATCTCTTGAAGTTGATGGCATATCTTCTTCTTGGCACAACGCTGTATCGCTGTCTGATTCGTAAGTGACTGTTTCTGGGGGTTCTGGAATAGGAAGGTCGTCACTATGTGGTACAGGTCTGATGGCAGATGGTATATTTGGATAGTTAATAACAGACTTTTTCTTCTTGGATATACCGGTGCCTTGCCCAACAGGAGGCAGAAATAGCAATCATTAACATGATTTGTAGGCTCTCTCCAGACCATTGGAACAACAAACCGCATAGATCGGTTTTTACGATTTAACCAGCTTGTCAAACTTGAAGCGCATGCATTACAGCATATATGTGGCGCCCACTGTTTGTCTTGATCTCCTATTCTGCAACCGAAATAAAGATGATATGCTTTTTTCATCAATGGAGTCATAGATCGCTTCTGAGACGCAAAAGTCACTTCACCACAAACATAACAGAAGTGATCTGGATTGTTTACACACTTTCGAGGCATTTTACAATCTTAACTATTCGACTTGAATTACTAACTTCGACTGACTAACCTCTCCGCTTACCTACCTGTTTAGATCCCCAAATATGGATTATAGATTTTTAAATACATTTCATTATAATTATACTTATAAGTAGTCTATATACAATTTTAAGAAACCAACATAATGAGTTTTTTATTTGTTATTACCTAAATAGGGATAAAGGACACGATGCGACTGAGCAGGTACTAATGGATTTATTGGCCTACATTATAGTACTGTGCTCAGGTAAACCATAGAAATGAGGATAAACAAGGGTCCTTTTATCCGTTTAGTCGTTTATTTATTTAAAATCGGGTAGTAAAGCATTATTTATTTGCCGCTTAATTAAATATTTCAATATTATCCCTGTTTTAGGGTGGTCCCGGCTAAGTCGCCATTGTGTTAATATCCCTATTTAGGTAAATTTATGTAAAACTCATTTCGTTCCCTCTCTTATTTTTGTAAACAGATTTTTATTATATAGGGACTGTTCAGTACAAGGCAGACATGAAAGTGGATTTACATGGGTTTCAATGGCTATCGCTCTTATTTTAAGCAATAGGGGGTTAGGATTTCGAATATAGGGGATCGTCCCTAAGAATCCACCATTCCTTAACTTGGTGAAAATGTAGATTTGGCAATATAAAATCCATATATTGTTATTACAATACAAATATACTACGTGCGTTCTCGCGGTTACAGTGTTAATATATTAGGGGAACATGACGTCACGTATCTCTTAAACGTGAACTAATATTTAAAAAAAAAGTTTATTTTCGATTTAAGCACACCTAAAATAGTAAGATTTAGTTGATTTTATTTCTGCAACATTTTAGCTGTTGTCCAGTGATAATCAGCGACGGTTCTTTCAAGTTTGGTAATAATTTTGCTTCAAACCATTTCTCAAAGTATTCATCGAATCATGGTAATCGCCAGATTTCAGGCCAGGCTTGAATATCAAACTTTCATTATTCACAAATCCATTTTCTGAACCAGCATGTAGAATAATTACCGTAAACTCTGTGACAATTTTTTTTAACTGTCAGAATAGTATCATCTTGCCACCTTCGCCTAAAAGCCCCTACTCGTTTTTGGGCTATACGGGGTTGCTCTATTTAAAAACGCCTGTTTGATACAGTACATTTACGCTATTTAAATAATATATTTTTTAAACAGTCCGCTAATGTGATATTTCAACACCATCAATGATTTTAAGGTTTAGTTGCATTGAGCTAATGGTAACGTGTTCACCTGCTCTATACATCCGATAAATGCTCTCTCTTATGGTATATTCATGAATTTCGTGAAGTTGGCGACCACGGGATGACCAAATAGCTTATTTCATTATTGCGTTTCTTACAATCTACATATCCTTTCCTATTCCCTTTGCCTTAATTCGTTGGATTATTGAACACGAAACTCCTAAAGCATCAGTAACTCTTTAAAACAGAGAGAGATATGTATTTATAAAAACATTGCCATATATTTTTCATTTTTATTATTTATGTTTTCACAATTCCTGCTTTATTATATCGATTTAAGTCGTAAACTGCGTTAAAGGGTAAAATAGTCTTTCCGGCATCACTTTCTCTTTGAAAATAATCAAATAATTTTAAAATTATTGCTTGTTATTTTTCACAATACTACGAAGGCGTAGAAGGGCCACAATTTATTTAAAAAAAATATACACACAATTCCGAGTAGTATCTCGAAATTCCGAGTTGCATCTCGGAATTCTGAGTTGTAACTCGGAATTCTGAGTTGTATCTCGGAATTCCGAGTTGCATCTCGGAATTCTGAGTTGTAACTCGGAATTCTGAGTTGTATCTCGGAATTCCGAGTTGCATCTCGGAATTCTGAGTTGTAACTCGGAATTCCGAGTTGTATCTCGAAATTCCGAGTTGCATCTCGAAATTCCGAGTTGCATCTCGAAATTCCGAGTTGCATCTCGAAATTCCGAGTTGCATCTCGGAATTCCGAGTTGTAACTCGGAATTCTGAGTTGTATCTCGAAATTCCGAGTTGGATCTCGGCATTCCAAGTTGTCAATATGTTTGCAGTGTTGCCATTTGGGGCGGCAAATCGCCAAAATGACGACTTTTTGTCTCTATGAAAGTGTAGCGGCGATTTTCAATAAAAAGCTTATTTTTGGCGACTTTTTACAGGTGAAAAAATTGAATATGTTGTATACAATACGTAGAAAGAAACAACGTCACAACAATAATCATTATTGGACCGAAGGATTTCTCAAAGAGAATATCTGAACGCGCCACGAATTGTACGTCAAATTTTGGGGAATCCCCGAAAGCCTGCTTGTCGGTCGGTCGATTGTCGAATATCCATATCAAAGCCAGTGCCATTAGGAGGCGATAACTAGACGAACAAATTCCGTCTAAAAGGTATATTGGCAACCGGTTTGTTCGTTGTTACCCAGAGAATTTTTTTTTATTTCAATTTTTTCAACTAATATTATTTTATAAAAATAAAATTTAAATTAAATTTAAAAAAATTCTCTGGGTAACAACGAACAAACCAGTTGCCAATATACCTTTTAGAAGGAATTTGTTCCTCTAGTTATCGCCTCCTAATGGCACTGGCTTTGATATGGACATTCGACAATCGACCGACCGACAAGTAGGCTATCGGGGAATCCCCAAAATTTGATGTACAATTCGTGGCGCCTTCAGATATTCTCTTTGAGAAATCCTTCGGTGCAATAATGATTATTATTGTGACGTTGTTTCTTTTTACGTATTGTATACAACGTGTACCTATATTCAAATTTTTCACCTGTAAAAAGTCGCCAAAAATAAGCTTTTTATTGAAAATCGCCGCCACATAGAGACAAAAAGTCGTCATTTTGGCGACTTGCCGCCCCAAATGGCAACACTGAAAACATACCGACAACTTGGAATTCCGAGATACAACTCGGAATTCCGAGATACAACTCAGAATTCCGAGTTACAACTCAGAATTCCGAGATGCAACTCGGAATTTTGAGATACAACTCGGAATTCCGAGTTACAACTCAGAATTGCGAGGTGCAACTCGGAATTCCGAGATGCAACTCGGAATTTGGGTGTAAATTTTTTTTTTATAAATTGTGGCCCTTCTACGCCTTCGTACAATACCGTGACATTTTCGAAATAATGTTGATTAAAAATGCCATTGTCAAAAATGAAAATAAAACTTTTTTTACTGGTAAAGTTATACGACATTCATTATTGACGCAAATTTACTATCTCACCTAGTTCACGAATGTTAGAAACAGAAGCACTAGTCGTGACGTAACGGTCAGCGGTCATTGAACATACTTTATCTTTTTATGGTAGCATATTACCAGTATTTCTTAGGTCAAAGTAGTCGAAAACTAGCCAAACATTTTTTAACAAGGTTTGATTGAAAATTTAAATATTATTAACGTTTAAGTAGCAACATGGACGAGATCTAGTGCAGGTCGGTAAAAAGACACATTAACCCTACTCAAATACAATTTTTAGGGCATGATTTACGAAAAATGTCTAAAATTGATTATTGTAGAATGTAAAAATTTACAATATTATATTAAAAAAAGTTAACACGTGGCAGCTGCATAATATTTTTTCTAAAAAAAAATGCATCTGAAAAAAATTTATTTGCCGGGTGCGAGCGATTCCTGATTAAGTGGCCGGTATTCTTTATAAAAGGCTGATGCGCTTCTTTATTATAACGCTGTATATATAATTTATCCAAAGTCAGTGTGATGACATTCCAATCATTCCATACGCATACAAACGGCGGCAACTCTTTGAGACTGTTTACCGCCGTATGGAATGTCATCACACTGACTTTGGATAAATTATACCTACATGTATTTAGTCAAATTTCTCTAAGAACACGCCGCGTGCGGCTGAGTCGCCTATTATTTATGGCACCCTGTTGAAGTCTGGTCTATTTTATGTTAAGATGTTGGCGACAGGACTGGGCTAAGTTCTTTTACCATCGCATTCACCGTATTTAAACTTGTACGGAGGGGACTTATTAATTGTTTATTAGCATAGGCCTCTCCAGGCCTAGACGGTATCTCATCTAAGTTGATCAAACAAACACACAGCCAAATTATAAAACCATTGCTACATATAATTAACAAAGCTTTTGTAACAGGAACCGTACCTTCTCATTTTAAAATATCAACAATCACTCCCATTTATAAGAGTGGTCCTAAATCATTAATCTGTAACTACCGACCTATAAGTCTGATAAGTAATTTCGCAAAACTATTTGAAAAATGTGTTAAGGAAAGACTATTTACATTTTTTAAAAATAACAATATTTTATCCGAAAATCAATATGGTTTCTTGCCGGGTTGTGGTACAGAGGACGCATTGTATAAATTAACATCGGAAATCACTAATAATTTGAATACGGGAAAAAAATGTGCTGCAATCGCGTTTGACACGGTCCCCCATGATAGACTTCTTGATGTCTTATGGCAATATGGAGTCAGGGGGACAGTGTGGAAGCTGTTAAAAAACTATCTTGCTGGAAGATCTCAGATCGTAAGAGTCAATAACATCTTAAGTGATAAACAGGAGGTGAAGATTGGAGTACCCCAGGGCACGGTTCTGGGCCCTATATTATTTATAATTTACATAAATGGATTACTTTCATGTGACATAAATGGTTCGATAATATCCTATGCGGATGATACCGTATTGGTTTTCAATGGTAGCACCTGGATGGAGGTAAAACACAAAATGATAAATGGGCTGGGTATTGCCAAGTTGTGGTTAGAGAGTTTCAAACTGTCCCTTAATTTGGCTAAAACAAATTACATAGCTTTTTCCTTAATAAGTGCCAACAGACCTGATTTCACGAATATCAAAGTTAATGATCAACAAGTAAATGAAGTTTCTCAGATAAAATATCTCGGAATAATAGTGGACAAAGTCTTAAAATGGTCTCCACATATTGAATACCTCACTAAAAAAATTCGTGTCTTGATTTATAAATTCTATACTCTCAGAGAAATTCTAAATACAAAATTGCTAATTATAATTTATAAGAGCCTTGTTGAGTCTTTGATTCGCTATGGAATTTTAGTATGGGGTGGTTTGTACAACAGTGCACTCTACAGACTAAACATTGCTCAAAAATTTATTATAAAGGTTCTGTACAAAAGAAACAGATTATATCCTACAGAATTACTTTTTTCAAGTGATATTTGCAATGTAAGAACTTTATATATGGTGACAGTAACAGCATTTGTACACAAAACCAAATCCTATAAGAATACTGTAAGCCACAGTTACCACACTCGTGCAAGAATGAGTAATGACGTTCTTATTATTCCATTAAATTACAATAACATTAACTTAAAAAGTGTTGCCTACTTGGGACCCAAGTTGTATAATATGATCCCTACTATAATAAAGAATATTAAAAACCTGTGTAAATTTAAAAATGAATGTAGAAATCACATATCAAAAAATTTCAGATATTTTAAAAACATTTTTAATTAACTGTTTCTTACTCATTCTTAGCCTTAAAAAATTCCAGGAACCAAGGTGTAACTACAAATAAAAATAAAACCATTACTTAATAATAATTAATATTACTTATAATAAAATTATATTAAAGATTATATTACAATACAAGTAATCCAATTACTTAAGTACCATTCAAACGCCTTACCTTATATGGTGTTTTTTGTGAATAGTGTTTAATTAGTTTATTCAAACACCTTACCTTTTATGGTGTTTTTGTGATTAGTATTTAATTCGTTCAATTCATATTGATTACAGTAAAATTATTGTACTAACTGTAAATTATCTTTATTTTTTAGTTTTTAAGTGTTTGTTATGACACACACAAGTGTATTCAACACTTAGGTGTCTTATAAACCTTACAATATTTTCATTCATGCATTTGTACACCTAGATATTTAATAATTTTTGTAAGACCAGTTTGAATGAATAAATAATAAAAAAAAAATAAATAAAATAGTGGCTTGTAAAAACACCGCCTTAATTTTATTTACAATTGAAACATCGAACTCAACGTGCGATAGATTAAAAGTTACGGCGTTATTCATTGGTAATGGCATGGCCAAATATTGTAGCTACTAGCAAATCAAGCGGTGCGCCTACGCATGTCATATTATAATTTACGTTCGCGGTGTAGTACAAAGCCGCCAAAATGCCATGTTTGTTTAGATACAAACATCTTGATTAGTTCTCAATGAGCGCAAGATTTGGCAACCTATTGTACGTTAATTAAAATGGTTAAACTAATAATATTAAATTTATAGTAGCAAATGATGATAAATGAAATGTTTGTTATTGGAAATAGGAGAGTTAATTAATCTATACTGGTTTATTGTACTCACCGTTCAACTTACATAGTAAACACCAAGAAAATTTAGTCTCTGAAACCTGCCGCCGTGAGCTTGCTACGGCCCACTACTGAACTGGGAACTTTTAGGAAAAAAAGCAGTATCAGCTGTTAATGTTACATGTGGGTGTCAACTGTCGAAACGCTTTGTTTTTAGAAAAAGTTGACTCTACCGATGTGTTATTTGCTTGTTTTTTGATTGCTTTACATGTATAATAGAATATTTATTTACTTGTAAGAATTTCAGTTCAAAAATTAAAATATTTTGAATAGTGGATGGGTTTCTTTCTTGTTAAAAGTCGCTAACATTATGTGTTTTGCAACCGTGTCAGTTTCTTATTTGGCTGACGTGCAGTGGAGTAGCTAGAACTTGTGATCGACGAAGGGGCTGAATTAAAACTTAAATTTTGTAATACACTTTATTTTAAACTATTTTCCGAACGATATACCTATTTATTTCTTAAACAGCACACCTACTGCAGAGACTTACTTACTTCTTGCCGAATAAAAGATGTTACTGTTAAAAGATAAAATTATTTCTTGCATTGGTCAATTCTTAAAAATCAGTGTTTAAAATTACAATTTGTAAATATGTATACTTAATCCACCCACCCAAACTGTCATATACCTAATTCTCTTTTATCAGCATTGGTTTCTTAGTACCACTCTTAAACCCGCTGAATTTGCAGATGCCGCTAAATTCCACTTAGAATTTATGTGACAGTTCTCCCTAAAGTAACTACACTATAAATAAAAAAAGCTTCCCACACTTGAAGTACCAAGAATAATAACATATAACAGTCGTAGACCTGCGCTAAGTGGTTCTCACCCCATATTTTCACGTACCAGACTTCCAGTGAACCGTCTACATTGTCACCATAATACCTAGGGTTCCTATAGTACTAGAATCATAAATTACATTTTAACGTCACGTTTAGCCGTACCTACATTCCTTTCCCATGGTTGTTATACCAGGTGTTATAGCGCATGATTCTCAGAGAGCCGCAATAAAACTTTTTTCAAGTGGCAGTTTTACGGCTGCACGCCGGGGTGGTCTGATTCTCGGGACCACTAACGCGCAGAAACTTAGGTCAGCATAAATCCTGTGTGAACGAGTTTCGAGCGTTTTGATTGGTTAAACACAAGTCGAGAGAAGGGACTTGATGGTCTAAAGTTTATGCAAGCTTGGCTCGCATGGCTTTTTTCTTTTTCCATGCGTCGTCGTGACTGCAAGGTGAGTCTTTGTGCTTTTGATATTTTAATACTATGACATAGAACTGTTCTCTTTTTAATTCAATTAAAACATATGAGCTTTCAATAATAGTTTTGCTCATCTATTTTATAGAAATACTACTAGTTTACTAGTAGTAAACAACTTTGACTTTTATAAGAACTTTGCATTCTCGTGCGGTAGTACTAATCATTTGATAATTATTTAGCTGTACCTATCGCGTTCATAGTTTAAGGTATTATCATTTACTATCTTAAATTTATTTAAATATTTTTGTTTTATTTTAAACTTGACTTTTAATTATTTTATTTACAATCTTTTTTCAAACTTTACTTTTAATAGTTTTATTTAAGTTTCTACTAACCGGAGCGTTTGACTTATAGTTGATTATCGATTAACGTGATTGTTTAAATAAAATATTTATTTTTATTTTCTTTTAACTTTGTCTAATAAAATATGCTAGATTATTTTATTTGGCTGGGCCACTACAAAAGTACTTGTGGCGCCGCTATGCCAAAATGTTTACAAAAATAAAACTTCTTTTTATTAATTATTTTATAATTGTCAAGATACCGGATTGACAAAAAGTAAATTAAAATGTATGTTCCAAAAAGTATATTCTGTATTTTAAATTGAAAATATTAACAAGTGAGGTTTAATAGTGAGGGTTTGCCTTAAACAATTTGTTGTTAGTGACAGTTATACGCTATATAGAAATATGGAAAAGACGTGGAAAAGTTTAATTGTGTTATGTTAAGTTATAGACTATAGAATATTGAGATTTTTGTAAACAAGATGGGAAATATGTACACAGTACATGCAAAAACTCTGCGAATGTGATTTTTCGATTTTAATAAACTTTTTATGTAGATTTTAATAAACATGATAATATTGAACGAAATTGGGTGTCATGTTTTACAATAATATAACAATTTAAGATGTATTGTATTATTGTATATATGAAGTATTTTATTGGTATGATTTTCCCGAAGGGAATTTAACGAAGAATTTAATATAACAAATTATGTTGTATTTCGGTATCATTTTCCCGCAGGGAATTTAACGAACAATTTTCGAGACTAAAACAAAATAAATTTTATTTTGTTATGATTTTCAAGCAGGGAGTATATTTATGTATGGTTTAAGTACCTATTAAATGTTTACTTATTTTATAAACTTATATGTTTGGGTATATTTAAATATTACTAAGATTATTGCACTGTAGCAAATTATAATGGAACATATACTGTATTGTTTTATTTTTGCATTTTTTCTTAAAAGTATTGATAAATGCACATTCAACCTATAGTGAATTATTATTTCATCGACCAGTGTTTTCTAAAATACAGATCAAATGGCATAATTGGATTTTCAGAAAGATAATAAATTGTTCACAGATAGGGAATATACAACGAACCCACACAATAAATTTATCTTGTTTGCCTCCCACTGAAACGCTCCCATTCAATAAAAATAAATTAACAGGAAACAGTCTTAGTTATTTTAAATAATTATAAACATACATCAGTGGGTCGTAACAAAATTATTATTCTTTTAAAATGCCTGTGCTCCCGGAAGAAGCTTTGCAGAAGTTATTATGTTCATCGTGCAAGAAATACTTGTCGGTTTTTCCGGTAAAAGTTTACCCCAACAAGGACGTTCGGTGTGGGCGATGTGAAGATAGAAACGGCGGGACCACTTCCCGCCTTTACGAATTGGTGGCGAAGCAGCTTAAATTTCCCTGTGTTAACCGTTTTGAGGGTTGTAAGGATGTGTTGCCGGCCTCCAGTGTGAAAAACCACGAAGCTACTTGCTATTCTGATGTGCATGCATGTCCATTATGTACCGATTTTAATGGTAAGAAACAATAAGGTTTTATTCATTCATATATTTTCTAGGTCTTAGATGTGGCTACACCATACATAAATCTATGATAATACGGATCTGGAACGCCGCTCTGTTGAAAACGCTGTATTTTTAGATACCGATTCCTGCAGAGCAATATTGTTTCAGTTTGGTCCTTTTCTTAAGACCTATTGAAAAACAAATATATAACCAAATTGCCCACAATGCGTTTACACTCGTAATTTACACCAGGAAAACATAGTTATTTTTTTATCAACAGAGAGAAAGAATTCAAATTGATTTACTTAAGGTGGGAGTATCAACATGCTTGCCAATCTATCACCTATTTAGCGTAGATTTATTTATGTTTTCTAACTTTTATACAAAATTTAAAGAAAATCAGTATCGACTTGATATTCTATATAGGTAATAATTGACATACCTATTTAATAAATATCAAGGAATTTCATAACTTATTGTATAGCGAAAAATATCGGGTAAGATCTTTTTTAACATTATTATGTCATTGTCACTCATTGTTCTTTCACTATACAATTCTCCCAAAATCAGGGTGACCACCTCTCCGGTTTTCACCCGGAGTCTCCGGTTTTTTATACTTGACCTCCGGGCTCCGGTTTTTTTAGTAACATCTCCGGTTTTTAACAATTTTCGTATTTTTCCTAATAAAAAACTTTAAATTCTTTTAAATTTTAGTTATTAATATTAGAGTTTAATGTTTTCATTTACCTTACCTACCATTGGTTAGGAATTTGTTTTCTTTTTATATTCTCTTTTGTATTTAAGTAGGTAACTTACTTAACGTGATTTTAAAATTTATTTTATGTTTGTGTTAACTTTTGACTAAGAGTTTGTTTGTTATTATTTTTTTAATTTGGACCTAAAAACTTATTTTGGAATTTATTTAGATGTGGCAATTATGATTAATAAAAATGTTTGAAAACAATAATCCTTACCTGGTTAAAGAACTACCGCACCGCCCATAATAATTATTGGTTTTTAAGGCAGTTCCTGACGTATAAATAAAAAAAAATTTTATTTCAGCTTTTATTGTTGCTATTAAAGTTGTTGACCGTTACTCATAGAATCTCTAGGTTTTGATAGCCCAAAAAAGGGCGTGGCACCCAAAAAATTTTGCCTGCGGCGCATTTTTAACCGAATTTAAAAAAAATTAATATCTCCGGTTTTCAACTGGATACAAGGTGGTCACCCTGCCCAAAATTAGCAATGAAATAAATTGATATATTTGTAATATATCAGATACTACCTAAATAATGTACCGACGATATTTATTTTCTTTAAATGTTAGTTATCAAAATAATAAACTCAAAAAATCAACGCGAAATAGGTTATAGGTTGGCAATAGATTGAATGACGTTGAAAATTTAACCTTCAATGTTAATTAAACAACACACCTTATTTTTATTAAATTTTTTACACTACAATTCTAATATTTTTAAGTTCTTTTAACAAACAAAACTAATCCCAACTCCACATCCGTCCAGGCTATAGGGTTGCCAGGTTGAAATCTGCAAATCGCAGGACACAAGTTTAAAAAAAAAGGAAGGACTGATACAAATAAAAAAGAACATTTTTTTAAAACTAAAACAGAATTTATTTCATGTAAAAAATGAACAAAAGCTAAGTTTTTTTCTAACAAAATAACAACTTAAAAATGCTTTAAAAAATGTATTATTATACAGAATATTTTTTATTAGAACGGACGGCTTCCAAGAGCTTTTTGTTTCTAACTGCCATATTATAAAATTCTTTACAGGTTAAATTAAAATTTGTTTTTATCTGAAGCTTTGCTTTTACGTGGTCAACCAAAAGTTTATTTCGGCTGTCGCTCCAGGCTGCATTGCATAAAGAAAAAATTCTTTCGGAGTCAGCGTTTGACCCTTATATTAAAAACACAAACTGTATTATTTAAAAAAAAAATGAATTTCGGGGTTAGCTAAAAAGATGTTCCATTTCTGGATAATGGATTCCTCAGGTAAAGCGCAAGCTTTGTCAAGGGTTTAATATACAATATTCTTCATACAATATTATCAATATTTATGTCTATATGGATAAGTTAGTTACGATTTCCACCATTGAATCAAAGTCAAAGGGGCTTTTTAGAATTTAAGAAATCCAGGACATTAGGCGTCCTTCCAAAGGTCTTCGAAGGACGCTTAATTTAAGCCTCAAATCCAGGACATCCTTCCAAATCCAGGACACCTGGCAACCCTAGTCCAGGCGTTATACGTTTCACTTCTGACTGACCCCCTCCTTTGATCTGCTTAGGCAGTGGAGCGACAATCTCTGCTCGCTCGCCTCACGTCTCTGGTAAAGTAGTAATAGTCATTAATTAGTATTCAGTTTATGCGCGGGACCATCTGGGGGCGGTGGGGAACTCATTGCTATGGTCAAAGAGTAATGCATTGGTGCATTACTCTTTACTATGGTCTTGAAATCTCAAAGCCAGGGTGTTTTCTTAGGAAGTCCCTTACTGTTTGGAAAAAGGGGGTTTACGTCGTGAAACTTTTCCTTTGGCTTTGGAGGCATTTTTTTTAACTAATGATTTGAGATGTTTTGAAATTACCTGTTCTTTTCAAATATAACCTCTTCCCTTTGATTGCAGTAATGTCTACCAGGGGTATTGGCGAAACGAACATTTAGATATATTATTTAGTCTAGTATCAGCCCGATTAAACTTTCGTATGCAGTTAGGTGTAAATATTATATTTTCCCTAAAAAGGATAATTTTAACCTAAATGCCATAAACATTTGCTTTAGCAAATTAAAACGTATGTACACGGTGCCTCGATCAAATACCACATCAAAGATCAACATATGATATGATTATGATAAATAAACGGTTCGGTTTTTTACATAAAATATACAAGAAAATGTTTCTTTAAATTTTGCCAGATCCATCCCTAGACGTGTTTCGCCATATCATGGCTCATCAGTAAGGCTAAGATCTACCAGAAAAAAAGGAGTGTGTAGGTACTACTTAATTGTAGTAAAGATGGTGATGGGATAAAGCGCATGACGACATCTAGCGTCGATTTTAGACACTTTAAAATATAATAGCACCTCTAAACAAAACTCAAAATAGAAAAAAATTACAACACTCAGGCTGGGCAGCGCTAAGATCCGTAGGTCGTCGGTTAGGGCACCCAAACCATAGACAATTTACCTTTAGATAAGCAAACAATAATCACGAAAGTGGCAGATTTATGGCCTCGCGCATGTAAACAAAGGTAGACCGGATTAGGCATGCGCACTGCAACATTATCATTCGACAAATGGGATAATAGACAGGTCCGGGCTTTAAAATTTAAATTCTTGCCAAAAAATTGGACGTTCTTCTAAATTTTTGATCAAGTTGGGAAAAAAGGTAGTGATTTCTGTCATTTTTAGTAGTAGCAAACCTATCAGATTTGAAGGATAGAAAATTGTTTTTAAGGTTTATTTTTAAAATTTATTTAAAAATGATTCGTCGTCGTGTTTTTAGTTCGAAAAGGAAGAGAACAAGAACAAGTGAATTAAACTAGTCTTATAAAATCGAATATAAAAACAAACAAAACCAGCAAAATAACCAATCTACAGTGTTATCGCGTGCCTAACCTCAAGTCAAATATTAGTTGGTATATAACTTGTATTGATTTTTACAATTTGGCAAAAACTTGGGTACGTGTAAATCATTTGCAAGCAAAATTTCTTGTTCAAGAATTTGAAAATTGTTTGCCCGAGAACTTGACACGTGGAATACTGGCTTTATTAAAAGCTTAATTTCGGGGTGTAGGGATTTTAACCAAAAAATTAACCAACCAGCAACTTTGACAGAATTAATTAATTTTCGCACAATCAGACTCAATTCACTAAACAACACAAAAACTAGAAATCCGTAAATATTAAACACCCACAATCCACAATAGCTAAGAAAACTACAAGGAATCCACAGAGAAACCTTAAAACACAACAACAAAAAAGGCGGCCGAGCCGGTTCTGGAGAGTATCTTGAGCATGTCGATTATTGTCGATAAAATAGGACAGGCCGATAACACGAGGTTTGTGCGCATGCACGAAGGTGTCCAGAAGGAAGGAAGCTGACCGGCGAGCCATGCGCTCGGACGTATTTTTTCACCTATAAAACATAACTTTTGTTTGCGCAGGAGATAAGCTGTAAGGTAAATTGTCTATGACCCAAACCAATGAAGGACTGAAGAAAATGTTTTCTTTGATTTTTTATAGAATACTTCCCACTGAATCAAGAATCGCTCGTACCGGTCAAATTAATTTTTTTAGAAAAAATATATGCAGGGTGGTTCATACGTACCTATATTAACTTTAATTTTTTTAGTGAAACATATTTTTACATTCTACAATCAAGTCTAGGCATTTTCCCTATACCTGTGTCTGATGTAGCTCTACAAAAAAAAAGTCTAGTGGGTTAAGGTGGGGCGATCTTGGTGGCCACTCTAGGTAGTCTATCTATTCACCGACTGGAAAAATTGTATTTAAGTACTCCCTTACAAGAAGTATACTGCAGGGGGAAGGGGGCACCATCCTGTTTAATAAACGCCAAACATGGTAAATCAGGATTATTATCATCTGGAAAGAGCTGGAACCAGAGTTAGAAAAGTGAATAAAAAAATATTATAAGGCACACCTATAGTGTGTGATTGTATGAAACCGATACTTTTACAACAGCTAACAGCTCTGTTTTCTTACAAATCAAATCAAAACATGCCTTATTGTCATTTAAATACATATAGTACGTACCTGTTGACAAAGCTCTATCTATAGATTATATAAATACTATTAACAATGTATAAACCAGTAAAATAAAAGTAAGAATGACAGAACATATATTTTACAATCAGGATATATCTATGGTAGTTGATTAATATAAAGTATACACAATAAACAGAGTGATCAATATCAAAAATAACCATACCCAATGCAGTAATAAAACCATTTACAGGTTCTGCCTACGATCTTCAGCATCACATGAAACTCAACCACCGATCTGCAGCTCTCGAAAACACCGATTTTCTCATTGAAATGGACCAGGGAACAACAAGCAAAGTGTATTTTTACTGCAAACACGGTTTTTTTGTCATCGTCAGCTACCAGTTTGATGCCACTTTCCACCAGATCACTTTTCATTTGAATTTATTTGGAAACGAACGCTTAAGCCAACAGAATATTATGCACCAATTTTTATTCTATTCTGTTCAGAACAAACTTCAGTATAAAACAGGTAATGATGCTATGACGAATTGACCTACTAGGATACAGTTTCCAGTTTCTATATTATGATACTTTTAGTTGTTCGTAAATAGCGAAGCAAAGCCAACGGCAAAGTTGAGCGTTTCTTTTAAAAATTAAACTCGGCTCAACAAAGATTTTTTTCTCCCCCCTAACTGCGGTTAAGTATGCCCCTCTACTCCTATTACTCGAAACTCATTTCTCATGCGATTATACGAAGTTGTTCGCGAAGCGTTCTTTTCTATCTAAGCGACAAGGTTTACTTTTCTTTGATGTTTAAAAGAAACAAAAAGAAAGCACCAAATAGCAAAGAAACGTAACAACAAAAATGACGCCAAACCGGTCATGGAGTATATTTATATCATGTCGCTAAAGAAGGGAAAGCTAATAACAAGAGAGTTTGTGCGCATGACCATTATTGCTGTTAGACGCCGAGAGATGTAACCGGTTAGCTGTGCGTGCAATAGTATTGTTTTACCCATAAAACTTAACTCTTGTTTGCTGGTTTAAAGGTGAACATAGGATGCAGTTTTCTGCCTTTATTTAAAAAAAACTTATTTCTTGTTGATTAAAGCACCTAAACACGTTATTGTTGCCCAAAGGAGCTACATCCCTATCAGTTAAAACTATTTTCTTCTAATTAAGTTATTTTTGTTTTGTAGGGAATATAAGAAGTTCAAATAGTAATCGTGGAGATGAAGAAGGCTTCGCTATTAGTTTACTAAGACACAAATATCCCAAAAACATTATTTTTTGTAAATTTCGAGTATGGGATTCGACATTGGTGCTGAATAAATATCATAATAGTGTTCATGTTGACATTCAGTGTAATTTACCCCAAATAATTGATGGCTCGTCAGCACAAGCTCTTTTAAGATATAAATTTGATAATATTAGTAAATTGGAGAGATCTGAGTCTAAATTTACATATTGGATTGCTGAGATACCGTGGGGGTTACTTATAGAAAGATCACCAAACACTAATAAAGAAGGGGATTATCTAGAAGTATATTTAAGTAACAAGGATATTAAGAAAAAATGTAAAGTTATATGCACTATAACTTTAATTTCTTTAAATCCTGCTATGAATGTTGGTCAGAGTTTTGTAAAGGACAACTTTAAGGGAAATATGGGGTATCCTAAGTTTTTAAGTTGGAATGAGCTTTTTGATCTAAATAACAAATTTGTCCAGGATGATTCCATTGAGTTTCGAGTAAATCTTGAAGTAGGAACTGCCGTTGACACAAGAAAAGCCATAAAGGAGAACAAAAATAACTACAGAAATATCTAAGAATGGCCGAGAAAATAAAGCAGAGTTATTACGCAATATGTAGAAAATAGTGTACGTCAAGTTTTAGTAAGTAAAGAATAATAATCTGTTGAATATTATTAGTAAGTTTGCAGTTTGGGTGAAAAAGGTGCGAGTTGTGGGGAATGTGCGTTGAGAGTGATGCGACGTGTTATAACGACGTTTTGACAAAAGCGTCTAGAGTCTGACTATGGACTTTTCAACAAGGGCGTCCGAAGGAACTTTTCCAAGGTGGGGTAAATCATAATTGGAATTATTTTTGTTTCTAGCACTTCAACAAACCTTCAATAAAAGAATAGAGCAAAACAACTAATACTTATATTAAATAACTAAAAATAGCTAAACAAAATATTTAAAAATGTTCAAATATAACAAAAAAAAAATACAACAAAAAACTTATAAGTTAGGTATTCAGATTTATTGGAGAAAAGAAATGTTAATTTTCTTGAATCTTTTGCAAATTCATCAATAATTTTTTCAATTAAATGTATTTTTTTTTCTTTTACCAATTTGCGATGAACACTCATCATACATAAACTGTCCAATCGGTGCTCAGTCATAGTCAAGTGAATCCGGGTTTTTACTCTTCTGAGAGTACTGAATGATCTTTCGACTGTACAGGGTTATCCAACCAAGACTAGACAAGGCGATTTTTTGACTTTTCCTGTACTTTTATAAAAAAAACTGAAATAGCCATCTTAAGTCATTTTCTCCCGCGAATTCGAATATCTTCAGCAAAAGACAATTGAACATCAAACAAAAGTACTAGGGGTCACTTTGATATTTTTTTAAATGGAACACCCTGTATATTTTTACATTTTTAAATTCCACATAAAATTATAATTATTTTTTATTAAATGCACTATTAGTCTATACTTCATAGTTTCCGAGATATTGACTCTCGAAAAGTGACATTTTTGAAATTTGACAGCTTATAACTTTCTAACAGTACGTCTTAGAGCAAAACGGCTTACATGTCCCTATCTTCAATTTTTATTATCTTCCCAAAAAAATCAACTTGCGGTTAAATTGGATGTAACCCGAAAGAAGGAAATATAGTTGTTCCGGTTTAACTGGAAGTTGATTTTTTTGGGAAGATAATAAAAATTGAAGATAGGGACATGTAAGCCGTTTTGCTCTAAGACGTACTGTTAGAAAGTTATAAGCTGTCAAAGTTCAAAAATGTCACTTTTCGAGAGTCAATATCTCGGAAACTATAAAGTATAGACTAATAGTGCATTTAATAAAAAATAATTATAATTTAATGTGGAATTTAAAAATGTAAAAATATACAGGGTGTTCCATTTAAAAAAATATTAAAGTGACCCTTAGTACTTTTGTTTGATGTTCAATTGTTTTTTGCTGAAGATATTCGAATTCGCGGGAGAAAATGACTTAAGATGGCTATTTCAGTTTTTTTTATAAAAGTACAGGAAAAGTCAAAAAATCGCCTTGTCTAGTCTTGGTTGGATAACCCTGTACATTACATGTAGTTGGAGGTAAACAAATTGCTATCGCAATTGCCTGACCAATAGCTGGATCGAACTTGCAATGTTCCAGTAATTCTAACATGGATGTATCTTCTGTAATATCTGCAGTTTTATTTTGACTTGTCCAAAGATAATACCATGAAAGGGCTTCTTCTTTAAAATTTTCTATGCTATAATGACAATAAATTTTGTGAATTATTTTTTCAAATTCCTCAGTTTTAATTTTTTTCAAGTTATGGGGATGTAGTTGGTAAAGCATGAAAGCTGGGTTATTGTCTTCCGATAACCTATCACAAAGCGACTGTATTAAAGAATCCAAATGTTAACAAATATCGATCTTCTGTAATATTCTTCGATCGAAGTTGAATTGTAATTATCACAATGAATTTGTCGTCCAGCCAATCTTGGAACTTTAAGATCTATGTCAAACAATTCAGCAACAGCCTTTGCCTAGCAGAATATTTTATGAAATGTTTAATCGACTTGTTCATCCATTTCGATGTTTTTGAAACATATTTATTAGGAGGTAAATTAAAATAAAGCTTTATTTATTCTATTCTAATATTTTTCCTTTGCTATTTAGTGAAGATTTTTGAATTCCACATTTCATTTTATACAACAAGAGTTAGTTTTACCAATTTTGTCAATTGAATTGTATCTCAATAAATATGTATATCCCAGTTAAATAAAATATCTCAAATGTACCAGGGGGGCAAGCACACCCCCCTTGCCCCCCCCCCCCCTTCGGACGCCCTTGCTTTTCAACCGGCCAATCATAGGCCGCCGTCTTAAAGAAAGTTATTTTGAGGTTGGGTGATGTAAAGCCGGTTGTTGTAAATTAAGAAAATAAAATGCTATTTATTAATATCGGTATATTTCTTTAAAAACTTAGGGAAGGCAAAAACACTCTTCTTCTCAACATTCTCAAAAGTTTATAACACAAAGAAAGTACAAATGTTGTAAATATATAAACAAAAAAAAATAAACAGTGTCTTTCAAGGCATTAAAAGAAGCAACAAAATATTGCATACGTTAGGAATAATCACATTTAGAAGTGTACGTACAGAGCCGGTTTTACATGGGTGCTATTGGGTGCTATTGCACCGGGCGGTAAATCTTATAAGGGCGGTGCGCGGAGAGAGCTAGATAAAATAAAAACCTTAGCATGGACGAATATTTTCCTGAAGAGTGCATTCACTTCAAAAAGTTCTTAAACGATCTAAGTCATGAGATTAAAGTTGAATCCCCCAAAGATTTAATAAAATTGTTGCATGAAAGTAAATTAACATGTTCTTTTCCAAATATAACTGTATGCCTTCGTATTTTTTTTCATAATGGTTACGAATGCTAGCCGGGAGCGGTCATTTTCCACTCTAAAACGAGTTAAAACCTATCTTAGAAATTCAATTGCTCAAGAAAAACTGAATTCCTTAGCCATATTATCAATAAATTCAGAAATTTTAAAAACTGTTTACACTAACCATGTAATACAATTTTTTTCAAATTTAAAAACAAGGAAGCGACTCTTGTAAGTAAAACTGAATGAAACTCCTTCTGAATTTCAAAACTCACAATGACATGTTACATGTGATTATTTCTTAATTTCCAAAGTTTCTAATATATTATTATTGATATTAGTAGTGAAAAATGTAAATTTATTGCAATATTGGGCATTAGGTATGTAGCAGTATTGTTTTTTTTGATCTAAATATATTTATTTGGACCTTGTTGAATTTGAGAACATGGTTAGAGAAAATATATTGTTGCGTTTGTCTTTTTCATTGATTTTAAGCGTAAAATATTTATTTTTGTGTTTTTTTTTATATTCTATTTTCACTCAGTTCCTAAATGTATTAGTGATAGGACTAAGATAATGTGGACCGAGGGGTAATTCACTGGAGAAAATGGTGTACAACTTCTAAAAAATACAAAAGAAAATACAGAAAATACGAGGAAAATGAAGAAAATACAAAAAATACGAAGAAAATACAGAAAATACGATGAAAATACAGAAAATACGAAAAAAATACAAAGAAAGTACGAGAAAAATACAGGCCAACATAAGGAATAACCGACTTAAGATTCTGGAAAAGAACAACTCTGCTGACTTCTAAAAAAAAAAAGGTCGCCAGAACCCCGACCATCTAAAAAAAAAGGGAATATTGTTGGCGAAAATGGTGTAGGTACAGCTTCTATAAAATACCAGGAAAATACAGAAAATACAAGGAAAATACGAAGAAAATTCGGCAATATGGAAAATGGTGTACAAATTTTTCTCAGTGAATTACCCCTCGATGTGGACCGTGACCAGGAATAGCAAAATGTTTCAGAATGGTATTATGTTGTCATTTCGTTCTTCTAACCTTATTCTTGTAATCCGCTTCTTGTTTGTGTGTATTTATGTTTGTATTTGTTTTTGGCTTTTTCTGATTATTTTATTTGTCACTGATTTATTCGGTGAAGTTATTTATAATAACTTATGTTATTTCGGATTTTCGAACCTTTTTTCAAACATACCTACCAAAAAAATACAATATTTCACTTAAGGCACCGGCACTGTGTACGTACCACAAAATATCATTACCATTACAGAACGAATACAATATTTGACCAATGTTATAGTAAAAAAAAATTTTTAAGTTTAAAAATCATATTTATTTATTAATTTATTTTTATTTATTTGTTTATTACAACAACAGTGTACATTCAAGAAATAAAATATTCATAATGAGTTGCATACACTCTATGGACCATGTAAGTCTGAGTGGGCATACGACACAAAATAGATTAACATTCAATAATTAAGTTAAATTTCAAAGCAGACAATGCGTAACTATGCACAATCTGAGTTATTTGGTGATAATAATATACCAAATAACATAATTTGATAAAAATCTAACGATACCTTTGATTATTGGGGTATTATTCATAATCCATTTATTTAGATCTTTTTTTTGTGTTTTGAAATTTTTTTGATTTTAAATTGCACTGGTAATATATTTAAGATCTTCAGAGCCAATAGGATATTGATCTTTGCGTGGCGTTAAAATGTATATTGGGTAGAATCAAATTGTGATTAACATTAGCTCTAGTCATGATGTTATACGTTATTTAACAGGAATACTTAAATAGTTTCAATGTTGTTACGTAACGAGAATTGTTTAATAAACATATTTGAAAAGAAATCGAAAATTGTCGTGTGTTCTTTTTTTGTTTTATTAATTATTTTGTATTTTGCAATAAGATTTCTCAATACAAAAAAAATCAAAACCTGTAAAAGTAGTAAGTACGACAATATTAACGTAGGTAAGTATATAGTAGGTTTAGTCAAACATAATAGTCACACTCGGGAAGGTTGTAACATCACAAGTCTAAACCGTTCTAAAAAATATACAATTTTTGCCAATCTAAACTATCCTCTTCAAAAAAACCTCCGCATTGGGAAATATTTCCATCCATATTCACTATTTTTTGTCTGCGGAAATCAAGGTAATTCCTTAGTAATTTATTTTATTTCATCAATTTTTTTGGTCTCAATTTAATAGAAAATAATACAATAATGATTTATGTGCGTATTCTAACACATTTATTTTCAAGTTTCCCGCGCTTTATTGCGAACGTTGATTGGGCGGTTGAAAAGTCCACAACTAGAATCTAGACGCTTATTGTGATGTGGACTATTCATGCTTCTTGCAGTAGTTGCAGCCAAAAGGGCGGACCGGCGGACCACTGTACAATTATGATCACTAGAGTCCGGATATCAGGTAGTGAAAGAACCTTTAAACCAGAGTCGGCATGAGGACTCATTAAAAAATATATATTTATTATTATTAAAGTGACTAACATTTTACAGGCAATGAGCACTTACCACAAATAAGTGGTTATATACATATACATTGCCGGCAGCCCCTTTTCCCCGGGGAGAACTGCCCCTAATTTAATATCACTATTAAAAAAGCGATATCTCCAAAACGGCAAGGCCCAGAAAGCTGAAATTTCGCAGACACTTGAACTGAACAATTGGATTACACAAAGGTTTTTTTAACATTAATTAACTAATGAAGCAACTTTGACTGTGACAGTAATGACATTGACAGACATAATTTATTAATAACCAAAGTGGCTCGACTTGATTAGCTTTAGTACAAATTTTGCATATGTTGGCACACGTTTCTACTAGTGATGGGATCACTCGAGTGAAAAATAACCGATCACTCGGTTTTTTCAATCACTTGAATTATTCGATTATTTCGGAAATAACTCTAGTTACGAAATGAGTGACAAAAATATGGTTTTTATTAGTGATGGGATCATGGGTAATAATTCGAGTGACGAAAATTCGAATTATTTTATTTTAAAACGACCCGCATGCCATTCATAAATCACCAATCACTCACGCGGCTACACAAACTACTTAGTTTACGGAACTAGCGACCTTTTTTTTTTTTTAGAAGTTTTTTACTACTTTGGCGACTTTTTTTTTCAGTGCCCCTAATATAACATTCGAGTGAACAATCGATGTATCATTCGGTTTTTTAAATCACTCGAATTCTCGGTAGTCGATTATTAAAATAACTTGATTTTTCCCATCGCTAGTTTCTACAATTCTTTTCAAGGTTATACACGTTTGGACAAGCGCGTAAAAACTTGTACAAGTGCGTACAAAAGTGTAGGTACAAGCTCGTGCCAACTTATACAACCTCGTACAAACTTGTGCCAAAACTTATAGAACGTTGTGCAAAGCCTGTACAAAAGCTAACCGAGCCACTTTGATTGTGATTGTGAGTAAATTATGTTTGTCAATGTTATTATGTCATATTTGCAGTTGCCTGGATTAGTTAATTATTGTTTGAAACCTTCGTCACACAATATATAGCTAAGCAATATTCTGTACCTTTGTGCAATCCAAATAAGTGTCTGCGGACTCCATATTATGTAAACTAAACATTTTTACTATTTTCTTTTTTTAAATTTTTATTCTACGTCGCTTCACCATTTGCTCCGTCTAACGTCTAACTAACCTTTTTTACCAACCTTAATTATTGGACATGTGCTGTTGACAGGGCTGGGCAGCAGCATGCACATTTCCAATTGCAACACCCGAAATACCCCATATATTTTTCTTTTTCTGATTAGTATATTTAAGTCGACAAGATATTAAGAAAAAATGTAAAGTTTTATTAACTGTAAATTTAATTTCTTTAATTCCTGCTATATATGAATATAGGTGACAGTTTGGTAAAGGACAACTTTCAGAGAATTGGGGAAATAGTAAGTTTTTAAGTTGAGATGAGTTTGTTGATCCAAAGAAAAGTTTGTTAGAGGACTCCATTGAGTTTTAAGTTCTTCTTGAAGTAGGTACTACCGTTGGTACAAGGAAAGTGCTTTGAATGTATATAGGCATGTTTGTGTTAATTGTCATAAAGACTAACGAAACAACTACAAAAATAAGAATGGTCGAGAAGGTAAAGCATTATGACGCCGAAAACACGTAAATGATATGTATAAGAAAAATATGTTAGTTATTATTTTTGACTGGGCATGCGCTGCTGGCAGGGCAGGGCCGTATCTAGAACAATAGCTTCGTTCGTACACAGCGGTCAGAAACCGTCAGTAAATTAACGACGCATGCGAACGTGTGTTTTAAAAGCGTTATTCGCATACGACAAATCCCAAACCGCTGGCAGAAAATCCGGCATTCGCAGAAGCCAAATTGTAAGGTAAACGTAAAGGCAAAGCAAAAAAATTTCCAGTTAAAAACCACGCATGCGCAGAGAAAATTTGGAAATCGTTTGACAATTGCTTTGTACAAACGAAGCTAATGTTTCTGCCTCCATAGTCAGGGCATTATAAGATTAAATACGAGTGTAAAATAAAGTGCTCATCACAAAATTCGACTGTTTTTTTTAACATTTTTATTACAGGTTTGTAGTTCGGAAACAACATTACGGATTTTAATGCGGTTTGCAGAGTTTCAAAGATTGTTTCTTGCAGACTAATAGTGTGGTACGCCTATGACGTAACCAATACGCTTTAATGTTATACAGGGTGAAAAAGAAAGCCGTGCAAAAAATGAACATTTCAACTAATGTCACATTTTGTTAGCAGTGTTTTTCCGTTGTACGGGGGGGGGGGGGGGGGGGGGGGGAGAGTCTGTTTATTATAGCGTAATAGCTGGTAAAACATAGCGTTAATTATATTTATAATTTATATAAGCATCGAACACTGAGAGAAAACTTTTTTGAAATTACTTTTTAACCTCAACATGGTCGTTTTTTAAATATTATTCTTTTGCTGTTAAAAGACAACTCTATTGCCATAAAAAATATATAATGCAGTGGTAAACAAAAATGATTTTGCGAATAATTGAGGTCGTGTAGTTAGAAAAGTATCGGTTTTTACTCCTAAAAATAATCGGCCTGCTATAAAATAATTTTATTTTTATTGTAGCTAGTCCACCTAGCTACTACTAAATTCCTTTTTTTGCTCCTTCGCCAAAATGGCTGTGGTTGGTGGATTAGTTTATAGTTGGCTATTGATTTGATAAAAATTTTATATTTTAGTAATTCTATATAGAGTGGTGTACTTTTAGTGCATCGTTATACAATAAGTGTTGTAGCGGTGTGTCCTCAAATTCAGATAGGTACAATTATTTTACCAATAAATATATTTATTACTTATATTTTTAAATTCATTCCGATAATGGCCGCCATTAAGTTTCCGTTCTGCACTTATTAGGGCCGTATTTTTGATAAAAATTGTATGTTGAAATTTGTTTAATAAGGGGAGGATCTGACTAAAATTAAATTATCACTAAAATAAATAATGAATAAGCAGCGTAATTGAATACGACAATTTAATAAAAAGTAACAAACTACTAGGAACATGACCCTTGCGACAAATGCGATTTTGCATTGCAAAATTAAGAACGGGGAAGAAATATCTCAAAAACTCCAGATCTAAGTCAACGATTTTTTGTAGGTACCTAAGTTGAGTAATGTGATAAACATGAGTTACTTATAAGTAATAAATATAATTATTGGTAAAATAATTGTACCTACCTGAATTTGGGGACACACCGCCACAACACCTATTATTTAACGTTGCACTAAAAGTACACCACTCTATATAAAATTATTAAAATATAAAAAACGTATCAAATCAATAGCCAAACATCCACCAACCACTAAACAAACTTACAACACTGCAAACGGCAATAAAATGAACCAAAACGATTTCACCATATTTTAAAAAAACAACTGTTTAGTTCCTAAAAGGTATATTTTAGATAGGTATAAAAGATTGGTCAATTTTTATTTTATTTTTTGTGGTAATAAGATAACCTTATAGGAATTAAAAAAATACTTTTTAAAAACACTTTATTGGATACATATTGTTATGGTTATATGATATTCTGTTACCATAAAAAAGCATTGAGCACACATAACAATATTGTTGTCAAAAAAACGTCCTTGATTGCGACTAAACGAAATATTTTAGGGATAAATGGATTTTTTCTTGTGGTAATACACATATATTCAAAAAAATACTTGTATGGAGTGATTTTCCTCAGTGAACGTGATAAAAGATAAAATTATTTATTTTTTGCATTGGTCAATTCTTAAAATTCAAACAGAGTGTTTAAAATTACAATTTGTAAATATACATGTATATTTAATCGAGTGTAAAATGTTAACATTATTATAATAAAACTATATAGGTATTACAAATAAATTAATTTGCCTAACTGAAATCTGTTAAAATACATAAAAAGTACACAAACAATCAGGGACGCGCCAAGTATTTTCGGCGCCGTCGTGCGAAATAATGATAGGCGCCTATAACCAATATTATAATATTGAGCTAAAATTACCACCCTTCTTTCATATAGTTGATCGTTGAAATTTTTGAAGAAAACTCTATACTTTTTAGTACTAATATCGATATTTATTTGTGACAAACAGAAAGTACACAAAAAATATTAATATAATAGGAAACAACATATATAACAAAACAATACCAGTATCAAAGTTACAAAACATTACTTCAAATAATTTAAAAAAAATAAAGAAATAAAATAGCGATTGTTTGAAACAGCTGATAATACCTGATCATGATGTATGATGAAGAGGTCTTACAGACTTTTCTAGCTTTACTTTTTGCAAATTCATTAACAAGATTTTCCATTTCAAGTTGCTTTAAAAAGTCTGACTCTATAGAAACGATAGCAAGATTTTCTAACCGCTCTTGACCCATTCTAGATCGTAACTAATTTTTAATCAACTTTAATTTAGAGAATGACCTCTCGGCTGTAGCTACATAAACTGGAATTGGTTTGTAATTGAAATATGCGCAATGCAATCGTAATGTTTTGAATTGAGTGGTTAATATTTTACAGCAGAAGCAGTAAACTGCATTTTTTTCAATAGAATATATATAACAACCAATGACGCTGAACCTTTTCACCATTTAACAGAATTCGAGTAAAATATATATATATATATCGGACAACTTACGTCCATTTTTGTCTTTAGGATACATAGTTGTATTTTGATAATGCATTTGACCTTCTCCGACAAGTTCTTGCACCTGGGTTGGAGACAGTAATTCAATTCAATTCATCTTTATTCGTAATAGGATACAATAGTACTTTTACATGTCAGAAAATAAAAAATATATATAATAATTGGACGGATACTGTAGGTAAAAAGTACATATAAGCATTTACATTTAAAAAAAAATAAAACATACATACACACAGTTTACATATTAAAACCGTAGGAGCGACGATGCAGATCCCAGATAAAGGCACTGTGAATAAAATTATAGAGTTTAAGTGGGAAGGTCAAAATGAAAGCTGCTGGAGAGGTACTCCTCGTAGGAGTAAAAGGCATGCCTCAATAGGTATCTTTTAACAGCATTCTTAAATGCAGTCTCACCCATGTCCCTGACATTTTGGGGAAGCGCGTTAAAAAAAGTAATGCCAAAGTAGTTAGCCCCACCCCTGGATCTCGAAAGTCTGTGGTAGTCAGGTCGCACGTCCTGATTATTTCTCGTGTTATGGTCGTGGAAGAACGAGTTATTATGGTAAAGGTGAATATTTTGCTTCACGAACATGAGACAATGAAGGATATATAGGCAAGGCAGGGTAAGCACTTTCAGTTGAATAAACTGCTGTCTGCAGTCATTACGGTATCCAATATTAGATATTACTCTAATACATTTCCTTTGAAGTGCGAAAATCTTACTGGAATGAGTAGAGTGTCCCCAACCCAATAGAGCATAGGAGGCCCTGGAGCTAAAGCTCGCATGGTAGGCACACATTAAGGTCTCAGTAGAGACGCAGCGAGCTAAGCTTCTTATTAAATAAATAGATTTGGATAGCTCTTTAGATAGTTTGATTATATGTGCCTCCCATGTGAGCCCCATATCCAGTGTCACACCCAGAAAGACGACCTCAACATTGGTGTCGACCAGTAAATGATCGCCACCTTGGCGTAGAGAGAAGTTTATGTTTTGCGTTTTAGCTATGTTAAGGCAGAGTTTATTAGCCAGAAACCATTCCTTTATATTACCTACTATGTTTGTAATGACTGTATTCTGAAATTGGGAGGGGTGATAGCTGTTTAGCCATGTAGTGTCATCGGCAAATAGTATAAGTTCAACAAGATCCTGAAAATTGGGGAGGTCGTTTATAAAAATGAGAAATAGCACAGGGCCCAATACTGACCCCTGTGGGACTCCACATCCTATTTTCCTAAAGCTGGAGGCTCTTTGTTTGTAGTATACATATTGAGAGCGATTGGACAAATAAGATTTCAGGAGGTTTGCTGTACCATTGCCTAAGTTGTAATATGAGAGTTTTTGTAGAAGGATGTCGTGCCCAACACAGTCAAATGCCTTGGTAAGGTCTAGACAGGAGGCAAATATATCTAGCCCCTTCTCAAAACTATTCTGTATATAGTTGACTAGGCAGTTTATTGCAAGAGTTGTTGATTTTTTGTTTCTAAAGCCGAATTGTTTTTGGAAGAAGAGATTGTTGTTTTCAAAGTGACTATTTATTTGGTTTTTTAAAGCCGATTCGTACACTCGGCCATAGACCTGGATCATTAGAAAGGGGCGCTTCTTCGGATAATTCGTCTTGCTTACTCGAACATGATGGTACCGACACTGACCGCAACGTATCAGGATCTAATTCTTTTGGATCTTCATCCTCATTAGCTTGATTTTCTAATTCTGGTGGCAAGTTTGATTTTGTTAAATGTAGAAAATCACTGTTATCAGAAGTAGGTAGTCTTGTGTGGTCTTTCGAAAAAGTTACTAATGTTGAAATTTATTTTCTACAAGTCCCGTCTTCGCTTGTTAAGCGAGTTTTGGTAACTAGACAATTTCTTTTTTTCATCTAAATAAATTAAATAAAAATTATTAAACACTAAGCCTTATTTGTTTCATAAACAAAAGGTATTAAAAAGAAAAGCAATTATTTGCATCCCTATATTAATTAATTTACTTAATCACTTACTTACCTTATTATTTGTAATTATTTTTCACAATTGCGGTAGATACGTAATAGCAAATAATGCACTCTATACCTACGTCTATAGCGCTTACCAAGACAAGAATGAAAAATTATTAAACTCTGCTACATGGATTACGAACACCCAAAATTTTGCAAGCGCGCCGAACGCACGCGGATTTTCGCTCCCCCACAGGAAGAGAAGTAATAAAATTTTACCACTGGTCAGTATTGGTGGATAATGCATCGGTATTCATAGGTTTTGTTTTGGTTTAATGTTAATTGTATAATAATTCAACGACCGCAGGCGGCAGTAGGCGCCTTTAAGGCCTCGGCGCCGTCCTGCGCCGCACGACCTTGCCCATATGGACGGCGCGTCCCTGCAAACAATTAATAATTAAAAATAGCGTTCCTAAAATTACAATTTTTAGTCCTATACAGTGTAATTAAATCGACACACAATATAAATACAAAAAAATATCAACTGGTTTAATTGGGTTTTATGAAGCCCCCATTAAATGTATTTTCAACTGTAAAACAGCTAAAATTTGCCCCACGTCCTTGCCAGAATTTATTCTCAAAATTTTTTAACCAAGTTAGGGGAAACCGGGAAAAGGTTAGTGATTTCTGGTGTTTTTATAGTGATTTTGAGGATAGAAAATTAGAAAATCCTTTTTATAGTATTATAGAAAATTTGTTTAAAAATGATTCGACGTCGTGTTTTTAGTTCGAAAAGCAAGAAAACAAGTCAATTAAACTTAGGTACCTACCTTATCAAAAGAAAAAACACAAACAAATAAAACAGCAATCTTCGATGTTATCACTTACCTCACAGACTTACCTAACCTGAACTCAAAATTAGTTGAGAATATATTTATATTGTATTGATTTTTAACAAATTGTCAAAAACTTGTTAACGTGTAAATAAACAGCAAGAATTTGAAAAAAATTTTGGGCAAGAACTTGGCCCGGGAAATATCGGCTTTTATGCTGATTCAATTAACCTATATAAATTAAGTCCATCGCCACGATATAAATATTTAAAAGCTAATTGTAAAATAATTAATTCATAATAAATGTTTTCTTCCAGATGACGATGACGTTTGGTATCAAATAGTATATTACATAACAAGTGTTGAAAGTGGCAAATGCCAAACGAGGAGGTATTTAGCACGAGGCGTCAGCCGAGTGCGGAAATTCTCCGAGTGTGAGAAAATCACTTTCACACGAGTAATGTACACAATTTTTCCTACGACCATACAAAATAATCAAAAAGAGTTTGTTTGGTTTTTAATAGTTTGTACACCAAAAAAATTGACAAAGTACAAACGCAATAAATGCAAAACAAATTTCAAGGCGGATTCCAACAGAAGCGTCTATATTAAAACAAAATAAAAACAATGCCTACTTACAAATTTCAACTTACCTAGATTTAAATAAAAATAATAACTTTCTCTCCTATTTGCTTACGCACATCATACCTAGTATCTATGTACAGTGAATAAATTTCGTTTCTGATTTTTGAGCTGCTTGTAGTCTTTCAATAAAACAATAATATACCCACAGAAAAAAAAAGTGAATATACCTAAATATAAATACAAAAACAAAACACAAACACAAAACTAGAACATAAAACATAACATCAACGAATACTTATACCAGGCTCAACATTGTCTTGTTCTTAATGGCTCTGCTCCCTGGGGGCAATTTGCCAGCACATTAGGGGTGATCGTGATGTTGTCTGGTCTGTACCATATCACGACCACTGACTTTCTTCTTTGCGTACAATGCGGTTGGTTTGGACTGCTTAATATGAGTCTCTGGATTTGTGTATTTGACCTTTTCTTAGCTGCTATTTTAAGGGTCAAGGGTTTAGTATTGACAATTACAACATAGGATAGGAGTGACATTTACTAAAAAGAATGGATTTAGGGGTTAGTAGACAGTACAATCATTTACTGAGTTGAACCTAACTAGACAGTAGACACTTCACTAACTTATTATTTTTTTTTTTTTTTTATTATTATAGTTTTATTTTATGATAATTAATGTACCGCATTATTAAACCTCAACATTATTGAAAGATAGAGATGGAGGTAAATATCGATAGCTTGCTAATTATAAAAGTTCTGTCTATATTCGATATGTTTTGAATATTGCTAAAATAAATTTACTTACATAAAGCACTTTCACTGACACCAATATAATTAAACATCCGAGATAATGGCAAAATTATAAATCGGTATTTCCTAGGGTATTCTATTTGTGCTCTATAGCTGCCCCTTTTTTTTCTGTGGTTCAATTCAGTTGACATAAACCCTTTATTTTTCTGTGAGTTGACATGTAAACACTTTATTGGAGTTCTGTGTGTAAACATGAAACATGACAGTTGGTGGGTTGCCTGACATATTTTCATTTTCCCTTTTTGATAATATTATTTTTATCATAAATAAGTACTCTTCGGTTCCCAAAAATAACGAAAAATTTGCAGTAATGCCCTAGTGTACTTTGCCCCACCCAGCACCCCAATTCACTCCACGTGTCCCGTAAGTTTGTTATGTTTAATAAATAGTTTTGTCGTCAAATTGACACCTGTTTAAATTAAATATCTTAGGGTATGGTCCGAAAGTAACCAGTGTCGTTGTTTAGCGTTCCGTATTTAACCAAATGATAGCGGTAACCAAAAAATAGGTTTATTTTGGAACACGGTTTTACTGGTGTGAAGTTGGCAGAAAAAAGTTAGCAGCCAAAATGCCGAACATTTCCGAATGGGCAGTGGCGTCGGATAAATCAAATGGAGAATATTATACATATACTCACAAATCATAAGTATGGCAATGGATAAGTATTAGGATTACTTAAATTTATATTCAGTAGCTTTCAATTGCAAACTGTTTGCCATTAGTGGCATTACTCGCAATGCAGTTTCAGTTTTTTCCATTTTCGGCTGCTAACTTATTTTACGTATTTTCTCAGAAACTAAACATAGCAACAGATTCATATTTACAGGGTAAGTAGGGGACTACTAGAGCTATAGTTTGCCATTAGAAGCATTACTCGCACTGCAGTTTCAGTTTTTTTCATTTTCGGCTGCTAACTTATTTTACGTATTTTCTCGGAAACTAAACATAGCAACAGATTCATATTTACAGGGTAAGTAGGGGACTACTAGAGCTATAGTTTGCCATTAGAAGCATTACTCGCACTGCAGTTTCAGTTTTTTTCATTTTCGGCTGCTAACTTATTTTACGTATTTTCTCGGAAACTAAACATAGCAACAGATTTATATTTACAGGGTAAGTAGGGGACTACTAGAGCTATAGTTTGCCATTAGAAGCATTACTCGCACTGCAGTTTCAGTTTTTTCCATTTTCGGCTGCTAACTTATTTTACGTATTTTCTCGGAAACTAAACATAGCAACAGATTTATATTTACAGGGTAAGTAGGGGACTACTAGAGCTATAGTTTGCCATTAGAAGCATTACTCGCACTGCATTTTCAGTTTTTTCCATTTTCGGCTGCTAACTTATTTTACGTATTTTCTCAGAAACTAAACATAGCAACAGATTCATATTTACAGGGTAAGTAGGGGACTACTAGAGCTATAGTTTGCCATTAGAAGCATTACTCGCACTGCAGTTTCAGTTTTTTTCATTTTCGGCTGCTCACTTATTTTACGTATTTTCTCGGAAACTAAACATAGCAACAGATTTATATTTACAGGGTAAGTAGGGGACTACTAGAGCTATAGTTTGCCATTAGAAGCATTACTCGCACTGCAGTTTCAGTTTTTTCCATTTTCGGCTGCTAACTTATTTTACGTATTTTCTCGGAAACTAAACATAGCAACAGATTTATATTTACAGGGTAAGTAGGGGACTACTAAAGCTATAGTTTGCCATTAGAAGCATTACTCGCACTGCAGTTTCAGTTTTTTCCATTTTCGGCTGCTAACTTATTTTACGTATTTTCTCAGAAACTAAACATAGCAACAGATTCATATTTACAGGGTAAGTAGGGGACTACTAGAGCTATAGTTTGCCATTAGAAGCATTACTCGCACTGCAGTTTCAGTTTTTTTCATTTTCGGCTGCTAACTTATTTTACGTATTTTCTCGGAAACTAAACATAGCAACAGATTTATATTTACAGGGTAAGTAGGGGACTACTAGAGCTATAGTTTGCCATTAGAAGCATTACTCGCACTGCAGTTTCAGTTTTTTCCATTTTCGGCTGCTAACTTATTTTACGTATTTTCTCGGAAACTAAACATAGCAACAGATTTATATTTACAGGGTAAGTAGGGGACTACTAGAGCTATAGTTTGCCATTAGAAGCATTACTCGCACTGCAGTTTCAGTTTTTTCCATTTTCGGCTGCTAACTTATTTTACGTATTTTCTCAGAAACTAAACATAGCAACAGATTCATATTTACAGGGAAAGTAGGGGACTACTAGAGCTATAGTTTGCCATTAGAAGCATTACTCGCACTGCAGTTTCAGTTTTTTTCATTTTCGGCTGCTAACTTATTTTACGTATTTTCTCGGAAACTAAACATAGCAACAGATTTATATTTACAGGGTAAGTAGGGGACTACTAGAGCTATAGTTTGCCATTAGACGCATTACTCGCACTGCAGTTTCAGTTTTTTCCATTTTCGGCTGCTAACTTATTTTACGTATTTTCTCAGAAACTAAACATAGCAACAGATTCATATTTGCAGGGTAAGTAGGGGACTACTAGAGCTATAGTTTGCCATTAGTGGCATTACTCGCAATGCAGTTTCAGTTTTTTTCATTTTCGGCTGCTAACTTATTTTACGTATTTTCTCAGAAACTAAACATAGCAACAGATTCATATTTACAGGGTAAGTAGGGGACTACTAGAGCTATAGTTTGCCATTAGAAGCATTACTCGCACTGCAGTTTCAGTTTTTTCCATTTTCGGCTGCTAACTTATTTTACGTATTTTCTCAGAAACTAAACATAGCAACAGATTCATATTTACAGGGTAAGTAGGGGACTACTAGAGCTATAGTTTGCCATTAGAAGCATTACTCGCACTGCAGTTTCAGTTTTTTTCATTTTCGGCTGCTAACTTATTTTACGTATTTTCTCGGAAACTAAACATAGCAACAGATTTATATTTACAGGGTAAGTAGGGGACTACTAGAGCTATAGTTTGCCATTAGAAGCATTACTCGCACTGCAGTTTCAGTTTTTTCCATTTTCGGCTGCTAACTTATTTTACGTATTTTCTCAGAAACTAAACATAGCAACAGATTCATATTTACAGGGAAAGTAGGGGACTACTAGAGCTATAGTTTGCCATTAGAAGCATTACTCGCACTGCAGTTTCAGTTTTTTTCATTTTCGGCTGCTAACTTATTTTACGTATTTTCTCGGAAACTAAACATAGCAACAGATTTATATTTACAGGGTAAGTAGGGGACTACTAGAGCTATAGTTTGCCATTAGAAGCATTACTCGCACTGCAGTTTCAGTTTTTTCCATTTTCGGCTGCTAACTTATTTTACGTATTTTCTCGGAAACTAAACATAGCAACAGATTTATATTTACAGGGTAAGTAGGGGACTACTAGAGCTATAGTTTGCCATTAGAAGCATTACTCGCACTGCAGTTTCAGTTTTTTCCATTTTCGGCTGCTAACTTATTTTACGTATTTTCTCGGAAACTAAACATAGCAACAGATTTATATTTACAGGGTAAGTAGGGGACTACTAAAGCTATAGTTTGCCATTAGAAGCATTACTCGCACTGCAGTTTCAGTCTGTTCATCTGTTGCTATGTTTAGTTTCTGAGAAAATACGTAAAATAAGTTAGCAGCCGAAAATGAAAAAAACTGAAACTGCAGTGCGAGTAATGCTTCTTCTAATGGCAAACTATAGCTCTAGTAGTCCCCTACTTTCCCTGTAAATATGAATCTGTTGCTATGTTTAGTTTCTGAGAAAATACGTAAAATAAGTTAGCAGCCGAAAATGGAAAAAACTGAAACTGCAGTGCGAGTAATGCTTCTAATGGCAAACTATAGCTCTAGTAGTCCCCTACTTACCCTGTAAATATAAATCTGTTGCTATGTTTAGTTTCCGAGAAAATACGTAAAATAAGTTAGCAGCCGAAAATGAAAAAAACTGAAACTGCAGTGCGAGTAATGCTTCTAATGGCAAACTATAGCTCTAGTAGTCCCCTACTTACCCTGTAAATATAAATCTGTTGCTATGTTTAGTTTCCGAAAAAATACGTAAAATAAGTTAGCAGCCGAAAATGGAAAAAACTGAAACTGCAGTGCGAGTAATGCTTCTAATGGCAAACTATAGCTCTAATAGTCCCCTACTTACCCTGTAAATATGAATCTGTTGCTATGTTTAGTTTCTGAGAAAATACGTAAAATAAGTTAGCAGCCGAAAATGGAAAAAACTGAAACTGCAGTGCGAGTAATGCTTCTAATGGCAAACTATAGCTCTAGTAGTCCCCTACTTACCCTGTAAATATAAATCTGTTGCTATGTTTAGTTTCCGAGGAAATACGTAAAATAAGTTAGCAGCCGAAAATGAAAAAAACTGAAACTGCAGTGCGAGTAATGCTTCTAATGGCAAACTATAGCTCTAGTAGTCCCCTACTTACCCTGTAAATATAAATCTGTTGCTATGTTTAGTTTCCGAGAAAATACGTAAAATAAGTTAGCAGCCGAAAATGGAAAAAACTGAAACTGCAGTGCGAGTAATGCTTCTAATGGCAAACTATAGCTCTAGTAGTCCCCTACTTACCCTGTAAATATAAATCTGTTGCTATGTTTAGTTTCCGAGAAAATACGTAAAATAAGTTAGCAGCCGAAAATGAAAAAAACTGAAACTGCAGTGCGAGTAATGCTTCTAATGGCAAACTATAGCTCTAGTAGTCCCCTACTTACCCTGTAAATATGAATCTGTTGCTATGTTTAGTTTCCGAGAAAATACGTAAAATAAGTTAGCAGCCGAAAATGGAAAAAACTGAAACTGCAGTGCGAGTAATGCTTCTAATGGCAAACTATAGCTCTAGTAGTCCCCTACTTACCCTGTAAATATAAATCTGTTACTATGTTTAGTTTCCGAGAAAATACATAAAATAAGTTAGCAGCCGAAAATGAAAAAAACTGAAACTGCAGTGCGAGTAATGCTTCTAATGGCAAACTATAGCTCTAGTAGTCCCCTACTTACCCTGTAAATATGAATCTGTTGCTATGTTTAGTTTCTGAGAAAATACGTAAAATAAGTTAGCAGCCGAAAATGGAAAAAACTGAAACTGCAGTGCGAGTAATGCTTCTAATGGCAAACTATAGCTCTAGTAGTCCCCTACTTACCCTGTAAATATAAATCTGTTGCTATGTTTAGTTTCCGAGAAAATACGTAAAATAAGTTAGCAGCCGAAAATGAAAAAAACTGAAACTGCAGTGCGAGTAATGCTTCTAATGGCAAACTATAGCTCTAGTAGTCCCCTACTTACCCTGTAAATATAAATCTGTTGCTATGTTTAGTTTCCGAGAAAATACGTAAAATAAGTTAGCAGCCGAAAATGAAAAAAACTGAAACTGCAGTGCGAGTAATGCTTCTAATGGCAAACTATAGCTCTAGTAGTCCCCTACTTACCCTGTTAATATAAATCTGTTGCTATGTTTAGTTTCCGAGAAAATACGTAAAATAAGTTAGCAGCCGAAAATGAAAAAAACTGAAACTGCAGTGCGAGTAATGCTTCTAATGGCAAACTATAGCTCTAGTAGTCCCCTACTTACCCTGTAAATATGAATCTGTTGCTATGTTTAGTTTCTGAGAAAATACGTAAAATAAGTTAGCAGCCGAAAATGGAAAAAACTGAAACTGCATTGCGAGTAATGCCACTAATGGCAAACAGTTTGCAATTGAAAGCTACTGAATATAAATTTAAGTAATCATAATACTTATCCATTGCCATACTTATGATTTGTGAGTATATGTATAATATTCTCCATTTGATTTATCCGACGCCACTGCCCATTCGGAAATGTTCGGCATTTTGGCTGCTAACTTTTTTCTGCCAACTTCACACCAGTCACGGTTTTCAGATATGACGCCACCCAAATGTCAAAATGCTCACCGGCTTTAAACGCCGGTTACAAGTGGTTTCTTCTGTCACTTGTCATTATAAAATATTGTTATGAATTTAATTTCAAAATATTTGGCCGATGGTTGGTAATTTATTAAGAGAATGAATCTCAATGAAATTATAAGTAGTGTATTTAGCATTTCTGTAAATTATCAGTCTGTCGTGAATTTGTCAAAATTAAAGGTTATGATTTTAACGAACATTGTGATTTTTCGTCCCGAATATAACCGGATTTTTATGGTTGATCTGGACGTCTATTCTCGAACTTGAGAGAAGTGAATGCTCTCTCGAGAGAAGTGACCATTCACATCATATGCTCACATCGTCTGATATCGTTCTCTTGCAGTCAAAAGTCCGTATTCTCGAGCATCGATCGATGAGAATGATGTAGGCGTGGCTTCCAAGGCGCCAAATTAAAATTTCTATTGCAGTATGATCATCGAGGTAGATTATTTTTCTGTATATTCCGCGCATGCACCGTTTATTTGATTCTGCACTGTAAGAAAATTTAAATTTCGAATAATTTGTTTATCTATTGGTTATTCATATATACTTATATCTGATTATGTTATTAAATTATCGGGTTGTATTTATTTATATTAAAACAAGATAAATACTTTAAACCTTATTATAACTAGGTAGGATTACCCAATGATCTGCTAGCTATAGATGAAGCAATAACAAACGAACCTATTGCCAAAATCGTATACCATTCTGAAGTAACTTTTGTCGCAAATTGCGCCCCTCCACTTTGTTTGCCAAACGTACCTCTTAAAAGTAGGTATTAACACTCTTAGTACCAATATATAAATTACGGCTATAACAATATTTTAAAAGTAATAATAACAACACTTATTTAATAATTTTACATATTATTCATCCCTAAAGCCATAAATCTACAGGTTTTACCTTCCAGAAGAGAAAAAAATATGACGGTATGTGGTAAATTTAAATCTTTGTCTAAAAACCCATAGACATTTCCCTTAAAAATTATGCAGTTTGGCAAACACAGAAGACGTTGCGTTCCTATTGGTCAGAAGAGAGCCTGCCTTTTTTCATTCATAATTTCTTTGACGTGTGGTCCACAGAGAAATTAAGGGTTTAGTTTGGTCGTTCTTCGTTCGAAAGTTGTTTGAAATTTGTTTCGGTTTATCGGTTTTGTGTATTAATTGCTGTGTTGTTAGTGTTTTGAGATATTTTTTTCAAGACTAATTAATATGGGTCACAGGTTTGAAGTGTGCAAGACTGCGAAATATAATAATAATAATTCTGCAGTTACTATTCATAGGTGAGTACATAAAAAGTTGGGTTATTTGTAGGTTAGGTTTAACTATTCATAGGCGTGGGTAGGTGGGGAAAAATAATTAAAACTTTACATTTTTATTTTATTAAACGTATTATTTATTTAAGGAACATTATGGATAGACTGTATAGGTATAACTTTTGCAAATGGTTTGGCTTATTGAATTCTTTAAACAACTCAGATACACTCTTAGTCTAAAATAAACAAGGAAGCCACTATTTGATCACCTTTAACCATAAACGTCATTTATGACGTTCGTGGGTTCGTGCCTTTAACTCTTCAATTTTGCATGGGATTTCATAATATGTTGTAGGTACCAGACAAAATACTTGTGTAAGTTTTCCATATGCGGCCAAATTTTAGCCGGCCACTATATTAATATTTTTAGCCCATTATTCAAAAGCATGTGGCAACAAATATCGTATTTTGGAAAAATAATGATTTTGTTTCATGGAATAGGACATTAATATAATAATTTACAGTCAGAGTCTCACGAATATTTATTTTCCAAACAGGTTACCTACATGTTTCGCTCATACCTGAGCATCATCAGACCAATGTTAGGCTTATTTTGTTCTGATGCTCAGGTACCTACGAGCGAAACATGTACCTAACCTGTTTGGAAAATAAATATTCGTGTGAGACTATGACTTTGTGAACTTTATTAGTTGTACTCAAATCAGGTCTTTTAAAGAAAACTTTTTTGAATTAGATATTTATGTAGGTATCTAGTACCTAGATAATGTTTGTTTTAATAAGTTGTTAATTCTTGAACCTACTTATTATTTGGTAAAAATACTTCACACGGATATGTAAGTTAATTCCTGTAATAAACTATATATAGTTACTTGAGAATAAAGATATATACCTACCTAGGTACCTATGATTATTATTATATGCTGGTTTTATTTCTAATTTTTTTAACATAAGTTAGCCGACATACAAGTTTAGAAATATAACCGTATCAATAAATTGCATTTTAAAGAACAATTTCCATAAAAACCACTTTTGGGTATACGTACCTTATACGTAATAAGTCAAAAACAGTTAAAGTAGAGTTTTCACTGACAGAAAAATTAATCCCTGGCTAAATTGAAGCTTTTAACTTTATGTTAGCCCACATAAAAGTTTAGGAATGTAACTGTATCATAACCATCAAATTTCATAAAAACCACTTTAGGGTCTACGTACCTTATGTAAGTCATATATGGGGATTTCCTCGACAGTAATAATGTAATATCTGACTGAATTCAATTAGTTTATGTTGAACTGTAGGTATTGTATTTTACCTATAGATAGGTATAATCACAGAATATTAGTTGGCTCTGAGTTCTCTGGGTATAATATGAAGAAATAAAACAAAAAAATTCTGTTGTAAATATGAGTGACAGAATCCTATTTAAAGTTGAGTTTCAGTTAATTTAGTATTTTCAAGGTTTGAATAGGTAATTGTAATATAATATAGTTTTTAAATCTATTTTGACACTTTATCTTTAAACCATATAAAAACTCATGTTTATTATTAGGTAAAGTCGATTCAGCCAGTAAACCTGCAAGATGGCCGGCATGTCATATGACAAAAGTCATATTCCAGCTAAATAAAATGGATTTTTGCATTTTCAATTACTTTTGTCATATAACAGGTCGGCCATCTTGCAGGTTTACTGGCTGAATCGACTTTACCTACCTGAAATTATAATATTTATAGAACAAAACTTTCAAAATAAATTATTATTATTATTTGGCAATATTAAAGCGGTAAAACCGATGAGACCATTGCATCAATTGTTTTAGAAGGTATCACATGTTAAATTTTCAAGTCCAGTCCTGGAATTCATGCCAACTTATAAAAGTTTAATAGACCAAAATTGAAAGAGTGTCACTTGACTTTACCTCCATCTTGCGAGAGTATTCAAAATGTTGACTTTACTTTCCATTTGCTGCTTTTAAACAGCTAAGCAAAGTAAATATCTTTGCTTAGCTATGTTAAAGGAACTTTGCGAACAACTTCGTATAGTTCGTAGGCATGATGGGAAATAAAAAGAGGCATCCTGCTTGAGCGCGGCTAGGGGGAAGAAAAAATTATTGTTGTGCTTTTTCGCTATTAAAAAGTACCTAACGTAAAAGGAACTTTGCTTTTCTTTTAAATTTCAATAAAACCGTAAAAACCGTGTTTTAAGTATACATAGTGTAATTATTTTTAGGTCAGCTCAGTTCACCAAATGTTATAATTATAGCTATCCAAAGTTTCTCTTATAATATTTATTACAATAAATAGTTATTAACTTACATTAAATTTTACTGCTCCGCGGACCATTTTTTCTATCATACATTAAACTTTACTGTTCTACAAACCCTTTTTTTCACAAACGTTAAAAAATATTTGATTTCAGATTGGATAATTATATTTTATTGTGAACCCTGACAGGAGACGCCGCTGTGACCATATGATAGCGCATAGTAACGAGGTAAAATTCTAATGGCGGCAACGTAATCCCCACTCCCGACCGGGGGGAAGTACTTCACCTCCTCTCTCCTACAAACGATTTTGGCAGCAGATTTAAATAGCGTTTATGAATGGCGTGCGGCATCTATAGGTAGCAGATCATTGGGATTACCTTTGAATAGAAACATTCAATCAAACAAAAAAAAATAGTATTAAAACTTAATATTTATTTATGTAAATACTGTTTTGTTCTATTCACTTAAATTAAAGAATAATTATTTGATGGCTCAAAGGGTGGACAACCCTAACCCTATACAAGTAATGGTGAAAAAGCAAATATTGCCCTGCTGTCCCGCATTAATCATTTTAAAAGTTGGCATCAGCCTTTTCCAATAAAACCACAACGTAAAATTTATAAAAACTCGACCATCGTTTTTGCGTAATGCGCATGCTTATCAACTCACTTCTCCTGACTCGTATTCTCTTGAAATTTTTGAGAGAATGAATTCCACAGAAAAATAAAGGGTTTAATGAATTCTCCCAACTCTTGATGGAAATGAATAGCCATTTTAAGTTTCAAGAATAAAGTTTAAACATTCTTAAGAGAAAAAGTACCTAAATCACTTCTCTTGAAATTTGAAATGATCATTCGCCTATTTTCAAGGTCCTATATAGCAATGTTATCAATATTTCCGAGTTTATAATAATATAAAGTTACAAATAAATACTCTACTTCGAATTTATGCGGCAGCATCCCAAACTAAAATCGGGATTGTTTACCAATAATACTTTTACATTCAAAAAGGCCCAAAACCTATGGGAAGAAGTTTCTTCTAAACTTAATTCCGTTGAAAATGGATCGGAAAACAACTGGCGGCAATAAATTAAGAAAGGTAAGTCGCAGTAGGTATGTTTATGTAATTACCTACATTTTAATAACAAATAAGTAATTAGGGTTTTCTTTAAAAGTTACTATTCTTGTAATGGAAAATTGTAAACCTCCACAAAATGTAAAATGATATTCATAAATGAAATTATATTTGATTTGATAGTATTACGTGACAAAAAATGTAGAAAATTTCTATAATTAATAGGTACTAGCTCAATATATTCAATACAATACCTATATTAGAAAAAAATTTACAGACAGTTTTATATGAAGTAGATTAATTACATAAATTATAAAGCATTCAGGCAGGTACCTAGAAAACTTAATTTCTGCAATGTTATTACAGAATTCAATAGTTTAAACGATTGTTAACATCATTTGATTATCATTGGCAGACAATACAACCCATAAAGCCTTACAAAGGCCATACAAAATAGAAGAAGAAATTTAAAAAACAAGAAAATGCGCGGAAAAGAAAAAAGGGTAGAAAAACAGAATGGTTGTTTTAAACCACAGAAAAATAAAGGGTTTATTTTTAAACTAGTCAGAACAATGTTGCAAACTTTTCAAAGTTATTTGCTATAAAAGTTATATACTTAATGTACCTAATACCTTTGTATGCGTATTTTATTGTTTATTAAAATTTCAATATTTTAACATTTTATTTTGCTTCTTAATATTCCATTACCTTTCTTATACAAAGCATGCCACTCATTGCCATTCATGAAAGAGGGGTTGTTGTGTTGACAAATTTCAAGTCACATTGCGATGCAACAGCGATACAAGTAAGTCCCCCACCACTATAAGGGGTGATCAATCGGGGCGCGCAGAGAACCGGACGAAATGGAGGGGATACGTCTTGTAAAGCGCTTCGACAAGGAGTGTCGAACGTCGAACGGCGATCACAGCCGTATTGCTACTACAGTGCGTAAATTCTTATACTGTGAACATAAAACTGTTTTTATGGCCAAATGTAAATAGCTTTGTCTATAGTGCTTGGTCTGAGCTTATATCTAATGTAAGTATAGGTGCGTCGTAGGACGAAGTCCTGTATGTTTGTAACTGACAGACGATAGAGTAAAGTAATACATAAATTAAACATAAAACAAAGATTTCCACTTCATTATAATATTATGGGCATAATTACGTATTATATCGATATGCCCATTCCTATATAAGTCGCGATTTTACATGTTTCTCAAGTATATTTTCAGTTATAACCTATATAACCTGGTATAGATAGCCTGTATAATATAATAAGTGTAAGTACTTCTACATTTATATAATCAAGTCGATATCGATGTATATGCAGAATCGATAATTCCTCCCGTTGCTATTGGATTTATAACTTAACCCTACTTTTTCGACATAAAAGCAAATATTGTAAAAAAAGCTAAAAAGGACGTCGATTTTTTTTGTCAGCAACAGTTGAACCAAGAAGCCCCTCAAGATGCTAAATCGGGGGCTGTGAGCAGTGAAGAGTCATTGCGGAGGTACGACGTCAAGTCCTTGATACAGATTTAGCCTTAAGTTCCCCTAAAGACGAAAGGGTGTTTTCAGAGTGTAGTTTGTACACCAATTTGCTAGACTGCCCAGTTGATATTAATACTTAACATTCAGTCAAAGAGTAATGTACTAATTACTTATCAGTGCATTACTCTTTGATTCAGTGCTAAGTTTAGGTGTTGCTACTGAGATTCCCAAAAATACATTGCAGTCTCAAATTGGAGAATGGTGTTTAAAACATATGACACATATAGCAGTAAATGATCTTTTAAAAACATACTATGTTAATTTGCCTCTCAATGACAAGAAACTAAATTAAATTTGTGTTAAAAAATTATACTAGTAAGACTTCTTTCTTTACTCTTTTAGGTCGAGACTTTATCAAAAGTAGGGGGCAGAAACAACTACGACTTTGTAAAAAGATCGATTAGCATGCTAATTGCAGATAGCTTGGCCATTCGATATAGTTGGCTCAGTTGGCTGGGATGGAGGGATAAGGAAAAATTTAAAGATCTATCTAACTATTTGCAACTTGGTCCTAGGTAATTAGAAATAATAAATTTTAAACTAAATTAATTTTCTGATATATTAAAAATATCTTGAGTATGTATTACTGGTCACTATTATTCTAATATTACTAACCACATATAGGTACTGATATAAAACAAGGAACTGCGGGTTGTTAATCTTTACTTTTTTTTAGATGCCGCAGAGAGGTCTGGTGTTGCACCTACTTGTAACAAAACAGAGGAATCGTTGGGTAATTGGTTGAAGAGGGCTCTTGAGAGGACTAAGAAGAGTGGCCCGATGGTGGATAATGTATAGATAGGGTAAATGCTCCAGTGAATGATCATTTAAGGCAATGTTGAGATTGTAAACGTGGTAACAAAAGCTAAGAAATCTTTTAAGTCTATTTAAAAAATTGTCGGAACAGATATATCATCCTATTAATTTATAAACCTATCTGGGAATTAATAACACTTATTGTTTAATATATACTGGCGCCACTTTTGGAGAAGTTTAAAATGTGGAATTAGTTCATCAGTGTAAATACAGTTGGTTTTAAAATGCTTTATTATAAATTATATTATAATTTCATATATTTATCAGAAATGGTCATTCACTGGTCACTTACTGGTACATTCACCCTATTATGTTTAGAATTAAAACTCATTTATATTTAAAAAATGTACATATATATTTTATATTTTTGGAGGGAACAGTATACCCTGTAACCCTTCCACATTTATTATCATAGGTATTTACATTTTAAGGATATTTTTTTAAATATAAAAGTAGCTATAAGACCTTCAATATAATTTATTTTTTATACAAAGTAAGCCCTTTAGTGAATACCACGATAAATCACAAGTAGATTGCAATCCAGCACCTAGATGACTAAACATCTGTATGTGCAATGATTACAATCTTTACCAATCCCAATTAAAACAATTAAAATTAGAAAATCATAAAAAAACCAAGCACGAAAATCCAGGGAAAAAGCAGTTACGTAGCATAGTTGTCACCCCCTCCAATTAACAATCCCACTCCCAATGCACAATACAAAAACCCAACCCAAATAAAAAGAAAATACCAACCCTAAAACAGTTTCTTAAATACAGAGTTTTTATCAAAAATATAAGATCTACACTTGTGCTTAAATATGTTAATCTTAACAACACTTCTAATTTCCAGAGGTATAAGATTATAAATCTTTGGCGACATATAACTTAAGTATCTCAAACTAGCAGTAGTATTACTTTTAGGTACCGTAATATGATCGTTCACCTTATTTCTAGTTTGATAGTTATGGTCAATATATTTTTTCAGTTCCTTATTTTTATAAGTAAAGATGCTTACTTCCAGAATATACAATGATCTTACATCAAAAACTTCTCTTGAATATAACATGCTCGTGGGATAAAGCCTATTCTTCTTGTAAATTACTTTTAATATGTAATTCTGTACAGTGCTTAATGGGTGTAAAGCGCTTTTGTACATACCACCCCACACAACGATACCATATCGTAACAATGACTCTACAACAGTTCTGTAAACAGATATTAACAAGTTTTTGCTCAGAATGTTTCTTAGGACATAAAATTTATACAATAACCTTCGAATCATTGATGTTAATTTCAGTACATGTTGATCCCATTTCAGATGTTTGTCAATAGTGATACCTAAATATCGAGTTTGTGAAGCCTCTCTAATTACTCTGTCTGAGTCTCTCACCTGGATGGCACTGAAAGTAGGACGATTAGCCTGGGTTAATGAAAAGGCAATATACGTTGTTTTATTTAGGTTTAATGTTAATTTAAAGGTGTTTAACCAGTTTTGAACAATGTCCAATCCATTAATGACATTTTGTCTTACTTCATTCCAAGATTCTGCGGAAAATATTATGGCAGTGTCATCTGCATATGAAACAACTGTACCGTCCTTAAGTTTCAGATTGGTTAATGTGTTTATATATGCTAAAAATAATATTGGGCCCAATACTGTACCCTGCGGCACTCCTATTTTAATATTTGATGGATCACTTAACGTATTTACTATTTTTACATATTGTATTCTTTCATGTAAGTAACTTTTAAAGACATTCAACACGACACCCCTCACCCCATTCCCCTCCAAAGTTGAAAATTAAATAGTTTGTAATACACTTTGGCTTATCTTGAACCTGACCCAAAACTGACCCTGAATCGTGAGTACTACTGCGTACTATCAACATACCGAGCCCTACGTATTACCTTCATACTTAGTGGTGGGCAAGACGGATCTATTTTGGGATTCGGGTCACCAAATCCCAATCAGCACAAAGATCCGACTCAATGAGCCGGATCCCGGGTCTTGTCCCAAAAATCATAAAGAAAATCTTATCGGTTCTCGGCTCGGTTATTCTGAGTCACGATCCGTGTCATTGAACATTATTTTAAACGATCTTACGCGGTAGCGCCATTTAACATTATTCAAAAAATAAGAACCCCCAGTGATAACAGAAAGGGACAAACATTTAAATGAACCGCTTATTAAAAGATAAGAAGATTCTTTAATATGGTGGTTTCATAGAAAAAACTTACATTCCAGACTCTATGAAATCATCAAGAAATAAGTGACGCAACCCACAATACAATAAACACAACAGTAATAAATCGCCACGCTTCGTTTTCTTTTCCAACGCTGCGACCCGCATGTCAGGCATCGGAACGACTTTAAAAAATCTTTTAACGGATCCGAGAGCCACGAGCCATTCTCCATCGCATCGCAGCTCGTAGCGCCGCGCGCCGTAGCAGTGAATTCTACCCCTACGCCGAACGTGAACCTAGCGGTCGACAATCAAATCAAATAGATCCGTCAGATCCGTGATCCGTCTATTTTATTTTGAGAGTCGGATCAGTATAAATCTTTCTTAAGATCCGACTCACCGATCCGGCTCAGATCCGATCCGCCCATCGCTGTTCATACTGGTCAGTACATAACTATGTATGTATTAAGCCGTACGACGTTATACATATGTATATATTCGTATGTCTTCTGTACGCCTTATAATTTGGAATTCGGTGTAGTTAAAAGACGGACGACGTATGTACAAATTACGTAATCGTACGTAACCTAGACGTACTTTCGTCTAAAACATACGTAATGAGGACGTACAAAATTCGTATTTGTGCTTATTGGGTCAATGAGGCCTTGCTGCGTTTTCTTCGACATCTATACGATTATTAGTTGACAGATTAAAAAGTCCTCATCATCAAATACCACTACTGCCATGTCGTCAAAATTGTCACAAACGCAAAGAAAATTCGAGAAATAGAAATTTATTTTAGAATTATTGCAATAACAAAACAAATACGAAACTACTATAACCTACATTCTACAATTTTTAAAAGCTTAACCACAAAGTTTTTTTATGCGCATGCTTATCAACGCACTTCTCCTGACCTGATCGTGTTCTCTCGAAATTTTTGAGAGAATATGAGTTCTCCCAACTCTTGATGGAAATGAGTAGGTAGCCATTTTAAGTTTCAACTTGTTTCAAGAATACAGTTTAACATTTTCAAGAAAAAAGGTGATCACTTCTCTTGATATGATCGTTCACCTAGTTCGAGAATAGACGTCCTGTCATTTATCGAGGTTAACCGTGGTTACTGGTGGTGATATTCGGACCATACCCTTGGTGTGCTTGGTATTTCCACACTCGTGTTGAAATATTTTTTTCCTACGAGCGTGCGCAAAGTAGTACTTTGCGCACGCATTTTTGTGTGCAAAGTTACACTTTTCCGCACTAGTGCGGATAAGACTTTTATCCGCACTGGGTGCGGAAAAGTAAAACTATTCAAAAATCTCCTTGGTAGGGAATATATATAAACACTGTTAAAATGAGCAGCTCTGACGATAAATATAAATGTTATAAACAAATAATTAAGTTTCCTATTATTTTTTTTATTGTTATGTAATTTTTTAATTTTCTATTATTTTTCTTTGTTATGTAATTTTTAGTTGTAAGTATATTATAGTTCTTTCTTTAAAGTCGAATTAAAAATTATTAAATAAATTATCATATTTTTATTTTTGTTGTTATCTGATATGAAGCTCGTAGGAAAAATGTTGTTCCTAACAAGTGCGCAAAGTGCTTTTCCGCACGCAAGAACTTATCCGAACTCCGCTTCGCGTCGTTCGTCCAACTGTACTTGCGTGCGGAAAAGTATCACTTTGCGCACTTGTTAGGAAAATAACTATTTTCAATACGCGTGTGATATTTAGCACTTTCTAGCCAAGTTAACCGTGCTGTTATTGTCATTTTCGTAGGTGGTCGTAGGAAAAACATTTATTACCTTTAGATCGCAGCAAACAATAAAATAATCATGAAAGATGAAAGTGGCAAATTCATGGCCTTGCGCATGTATACAGGAATATGCATGCGCATTGCAGAATTCTCATTTATAACGAATGGAAAAAAAATAGGCAGGTCCGCGGGCTTTTAAATGTCTTACTAAAGGGACGCATATGGAGGCATAGATTTTAAGCCTGTATTTCACGGGCCAAGTTCTTGGTCAAGAAATTGATGTTATACTTGATCTTCAATTTATTTTCACGTGTAGACAGCTAATATTTGCCCCCAAATTATTCCCAGAATTTATTGACGAGAAATTGAGACTCAGTTCAAATAGCCGTAAATTTGACAGCGTAAGTGTAACGTAATAATTGTGCCGATATTTAAAAAATGACGGTAATCAACCAATCACGTCTTAAAGAATAGATGCGCTGTCACACTTATGGTGTCATATTTACGCCCATGGGGAACCGGACTAAAACTTGTTCTAATTTCTTGACCAAGTTGGGGAAAAATGTAGTAATTTCTGGCGTTTGTAGTGGTTGTTAATCTAACATTAGAAAATTGTTTTTAATGTTTTTTTTTATTTCTTTAAAAATGATTTGCTGTCGTGTTCTTAGCTTGAAAAGCCAGAGTCGAACAAGTCAATTAAACTTACTTTATCTAATCGAAAATAAAAACAAACAAACAAACAGCAATCTTCGATGTTATCGTTACCGCGAACGCCTCGCGCCAAATAGGTATTAAGTTGGTAACATTTAACAATTTGCTAAAAACTTGAGTACGTATAAAACACCATTTTCAAGCATAATTTCTTGATCAAGAATTTGACAAAGTTTTCGGTATCAATTGTTTATAGCACATTAGTGTATCGCTTTTCTTACAATTGCAGGAAGGCCACAGAATACGGAATCCGTATTCTGTGGAATAGGCTTTATCAGGGTTGCCAACAGTACGGTCCTGACCGTACTTTTACGGTATTTTCACACACATTACGGTTTACGGTCCGAAACTCGGACCGTACTTAAAAAGTACGGTAATTCTGACAAGAACCCACAGACTGCCACATACCTCTATTATTTTATAACCCTCTTTAAAATTTTTGACAAAAGCACACTAACCGATATATATTTCATCATATTATTTAATTTAATTTTGATATTTCGAATAATTTTTTACCAGCGTCAAGCGTGACTTTAACGACCTATAACGACCAATAGAAACCGATGTTTTGTTGTTTTGACAGTTGAGTTAGTTTGAAGAATTTCATGCAATTATGAACCTTATGTTTCTGTGCCATATGTGTGAAAATGTCAAGCGATACTAGTGATAGCAATAATAGGGCTCCTAGGAAGAAGATTAAATATCATGAAAAGCAAGTCAGTGTTGCCATAAACAATAATTAAATAATATGCCTACTCAGAATAAAAACTACGGACCTTAAAAGGTATGATATTACGTTTTTTTTACAGAAGTTTCGGGCAATGTGGTCAATATTATTAAAATATGAAGGTACGGTCCTGACTGCCAAAATACGGTAATTTGACGTAAGAAATACGGTCTGGCAGGCTTGCCAGAGTGGCGATAAATCGCCATTTTGGCGTTTTCTATAGGGCAATTGGCGCGTACTTTTCCTATTTGGCTATTGGCTCCAATATTTGGCGGTACAAAAATTGTTCTTGTTTATTTTTGGCGATATCACTAGCTCAATTATTAATTCTACACCAATGACTTTTATTTACTAATATTTCGATAACCCTTATTTCACGGGTGTAATGTATGTTGCCTACGATGAATACGAACTTTATGAAGTTTGCAACAAGTACAACAAACACTATGACACACTTGACTTAAACGAATAACGGATGTACAAGAAATTAGAAAGAGATAAAATATTATCTAATGATTGGTATAATGATGCGAGAATGAGAGATAGATGATTGATTGATTAGAATAGATTGATTTGATGGCGATAGAATTATTTCCCCGAAATTCCAAAAACCAATAATACCAATTACCAAACCATAATAATACCATATAGTACCATATTATAATGCCGGAAAAGTTATGGAAATTTTTAAATTGTGGTCCAGATTCCGGAAATGGGGAAACACGAAAAATATTCCAGAAAATACCGAAAAGATTGGGAAAGAGAACGCTGGGCGGTAGGTATGTACCTTATTTGCAGGAATATATTTTTTGTTTCTGCCCACTTTTATATACCAAACAATGCCACAGTCCCCTCCAAAAAGCTGGCTGTGCTACTGTGCTAATATATTTATTTAAGATAATTTAGAACCTAATTCACTTAATATCTAAAGTTTCATACTTTTTAGGATGGTTGTGTTCATCTGAGCCAGGGGACATTAACCCTTTATAGGATACTGGTTCATATTTCAACCAGCGTCAAAATAATTATTTCCTGTTCGCACACCGGTTTGATATTCGGCCAGTTTGTTTATATTTAACTGCGCAAACGAATAATGGTAAAATATTCGACCATATACTTACGTAGTCTGAATTACTGACAAAGTGGTCGAAATTTCAACCAGCGTCCGATTAGGATGGTGATCAAAAAGTCACATGTTTACGTACTGTCTGGGACAAAATTGTTGTTTTTGTGTTAATATTAATAATAATTTTGTGAAAATTTGTTGGTAAGTACATTAAAATACGTAGCTTTCGATACACTAATTATAATATGGATAAAACTTATCGGCAAGATAATATTTTACTTTAAAACTAAAAATTTTTAAATTTATAACTTAATTTTACGTTTTGCATTCTTATGATATTATTTTAAGTATGTAACATACATGTAACACATAATATACAACGTAATGCCATTGCGGCACAAAGGACTAATTATTACAAGGGTTTGTAACCAATTCACTACGCGTTCTGGACTACAATCGCCTGTTATAACAACCAATTAAAACTTGTCGAAATGGATACTGGTTAAAATATCGACCTCCTCAAAAAAATGGGTTACGTGTTTTATTTTTTTCTAAGATTTTGTAGATAAGGTTCTTAATGTTAAATAAAGCTATTTCAAACAACAGGTTTTGCAATTTTGATGTTTGATTGTCTGCCCTATAAAGGGTTAATGAGGCTCGCTGTAAAGTGTGTAAAGTATCCCTACGAGCTCACCAAACCGATTTACAAAGACATGCAAAAACAAAGCAACATATTAATGCAACAAAAAGATTAAATCCCCATGAAAATAAACAAAATGTGCTGGAACCACATATTATCGAAATAAAAAATGAAGACAAAGAAAAGGAGTTAAGGTTAGCGGTATACGTAGCCTGCCATACTCCCATCCGAAGCATTGACCATTTATCAGAAATACTTTTAAAAGCTTTTGGACATTCAACTTTAAAACTTCACCGTACAAAGTGCTCTGGACTCATAAAGAATGTAATTTTACCTGTGCTTTTATCGGAGCTTATCGAAGATATTGGTAACTCAAGGTACTCGCTAATTGTCGATGAATCAACAGATGTTTCAACAACGAAGTATATGTGTGTCTGTGTCAGGTACTTCAGCATAAAAAAACAGCAAGTAGTTAGTGACTACTTAGGTTTAATTGAATTGGAGAGTACTAAATCAGCGGATCTTTATGAATATTTGAAATGTTTTTTGGTAAGAATGGGAATTGAGTTAAAAAATATGATTGGTATTGGCACTGACGGAGCGAGCAATTTGTGCGGGTGTAATCATTCACTTTATACCTTGTTAAAAAAAGACAATCCAAATATCCAGTTAATTAGGTGTGTCTGTCATTCTCTTGATAATGCCTCAAAAAAGGCAGCTGAGAGTTTGCCGGCAAATATTGACTTTCTATGTTCTGAAGTTTATAACTGGTTTAGCTATAGTGCACAAAAAAAAAATGATTACAAAAAATTTTTTGATTTATTAAATACGAACCACGATGGTCCAACAAAAAAATTTCATAAATTTGTTCAGCTATCTCAAACAAGATGGTTGGTTCGCTTTAATGTTGTAAATGTCCTATTAGAACAATGGGAGGAACTGAAATTATATTTTAATGAATTTATTAAAAAAGAAAAATCTTATAAAGCTCGTCTCATTAATGAAATGCTTAACGACCCATCAAATTACTTACTCTTGGTTATATTGAAACCTTTGCTTTTAGAAGTCAACAAGGTTAACCTAATTTTTCAAAAAACCTCTCTAAATATTGGTAGGGCTCATGAAGACCTTGAAACCTTAATATTTTTTTTTGCTTTCAAAATCATGAAGGCCCCATTTGTCCAAAATGGGTTAGATAAAATTGAAAATTCAATAGATAATGATTTAGCTTTTCTACCACTTAATAAATGTGATTTTGGGATAGAATTTTATCAAAAAATTCAGGAATCTACCTACACGCAAGAGATAAATGTCTCTGATAGAGGATTTAAGTTTATAAAGTCATTGCTATCTGAAATGATAAATCGCCTACCATAAGTTTGGAACATTTTCGAAAATTTAAGTTTTTGGAGCCAAAAGCAGCCCTAAATAGAGTAAACAGGCCAAAATTTTCTGATCTGCCTTTCATTAATTATTATGTACCTAAATCTAAAATGTCTGAAATGGAAAGTCAATGGCAAAAATTGCTGCTCGTTAATTGGGAGCTAACATATGGCTTAGAATCGGCGATATTTCAGGATATTTACACATTTTGGCAAAAAGTATATATGCATCAAGATGCCGGAGATAATTTTGTTTTTAGAGAGCTGGCTAATTATGTTTTTGTTTTATTGTCTATGCCATCAAGCAATGCGATAGTTGAAAGAGTATTTTCTGTAATGAACGCCGTAAAAAATAAAGCTAGAAATAAAATACAATATAGTATGTTGGACGCATTATTGCGTATTCGGCTTAGAATGGCTTTTGGTGAAAACTGCTGTAAGTCATTTAACCCATCGAAAGCTATGTTCCAGAAATTTAAATCTGAGGTAATTTATCAAAAAAATACACCTGAAACTGATGAACTAGTTCTAGATACATTTGAAATTGTCCAAGAAGTTCTTGGCGTTACAATTCATATTATATAAGTACCTACAGAACATAAACCTATACGTCGTGTAAAATTATTTGATTGTTACATCCTGCATTATTTTTTATTGTGCTATTGTGTACCTACTTATTTGTATTTATGTATTTTGTATCTGTTTTTATTGCTACCAGTAAAATATATATTATGTTTTGCAGTCAAAAGTTTACATTTCATTTTTTATGCGCTGTATCAAATACAAATTTAAATTACTGCCAGTTTAACTTAATATTTTGATTTGCATTATTAAAGGTAGATGGCGCACCATCTTCAACGCATTGGCGTACAAAATAATTAAGAAACAATTTTTCGTTTTTTGTAAAAATAAATAAAAAAACTCTTGCATATCTCCTATTGCCAATATATCAAGCATTTAAGTCATATTATAATAATATACAGAATTTCTGGCGATTTTAAATAACAATATTGGCGTTACTGAACTCTGAAAATCTGGCAAGCCTGCGGTCTGGGCATTTTTAAAAGTTGGCAACCCTGGGCTTTATTGTTGTTCGGTGCTTTATTTTTTTGTGGTTCCGTGGAAACAGTGGCGGCTTGTGCATAAGAGCACATGAGCACGTGCCCCCCTAGTTAAAATTTAAATTGTTAGAATTCAAAATAAAAAAATCTATAGGTACTAGTTACCGTTTTGTGAATTATCATCACCCTATCTTTTACGTAACGTTAAATTGCGATATCTTTACTTTCCCTATTGTTAGATGTTGCGTCGAACAAAAAATTTCGCTTAAACCGCGGTGACTCATGCGCTTGAACGGCATAACGACAGGCAGAATACGGTGCCGCCGCATGATACAATAAATTCTTTCTTTGTATCATTGTGCCGCCGGTGCCAGACGTTTTTAATGTTCAGAACGGCCGCAATCTTTTTACGAGTCGAGGAGCACGATAGCTCTATCTTTGTTTTATAGCTAGTTTTATTTTCGATCTCATTCTATCTTTATGGCACAAATTTCTGGTGATCATGAGGTTTAGGCACGTTATGATTAGTCAACTTTAAGCGAAAGTGCTCGTTTGTTCTGAATTATGTTTTCTAAATCAATCTTTACTCTGCTGTTGTGCTGCGCCAGCTGGCTGAGCCTTTTAGTGATTTATGTAATAGTATGTCCGCGGTTTTATTTTACGGCTTCTTTAAAAAATAATAAATAATATAAAAATGACGGCAACGGTCTCGGTGCAATATTTAAATAATTGCAAAAATACAGTGAGTTTTTAAAAAAAGTCATTCTCAGGGTTAAGTTTCGATGATAAGATTATTGTAAAGAATGTGGGAAAACCAGTGCCTAACCTCCAAATAACGCAACTAAACAAAGGTCAAAAACGGGACTTTAAAAGAGTTTTTAAGACTTTAGGAGTGCATTGTATGAAAAACATGAGTGGCTGTGCGGATGTAAAAAGCAGAATAGTCTATTTTGTTTCCCGTCTTTGTTATTTGCCGGCGAAAAGGCAGAACCGTGTTGGGTTAAAAGTGGTGTTAATCGTATTGGTAAGCTATTTATTTATTTTATTGGAATCTTTTTAAGGAAGGGTTGTTAAAAATATCGGCCAGGATACAAATGCACAATATTTTGATGTTTAATAAAAAAATTACACATACATTTCAGTACCTACCTATATTATAGGTAGGTATGTACCTACACTGAAAAAACAAATGATTTGATTCAAAGAAAAATGGAGTTCGCCGAACCAATTATTTATTTCCTATTAGCGGAACAAATATTTATTTAATAAAGTGACGACATTTATTTGGATTCTGGCAAGGAGATTTATTGATGCCAAACAAATATTATTTAAAGTCAATCCAGAATCCAAATAAATGTCGTCACTTTTTTAAATAAATATTTGTTCCGCTAATAGAAAATAAATAATTGTTTCGGCGAACTCCATTTTTCTTTGAATTATTTGTTTTTTTAGTGTGTTGTGTTGTTCTTTTTATTTAATTTAATGAAGAATAAAGTTTTAGTTTGAAAATTTTTGTTTTATCATTAAGTACAAAATACTATATGTTAAAGTAATAAAGTGTTAAATTGCCAGTGAAAGTAAAAGTTTTGAAAACACATCTTGTATCTTTAAATAATATAAGTATCCTACATGTCCTAAGTAAATTTTTTAAATAAATATTTTTTCCCTCAAAAAAATATGTAGTTAGATACCTAGGTATAAACCGTTGATAATATAAATTGTTTAAATAAATTAATCCTTTTTTCAAAAATATATATTTTTACTGCAAATAATTTATAATTTTCCCCAAATATCTTTTTATTTACAAGAACTAATATTTATTTGAGTTTATTTACAGAACGCAAAGCATCATGGGACAATAACAGAAACGTACCTACGACGCCATTGTTTGCTTTATTATGCTCCAAATGGAAATATTAAAGCCCTGCGTTCTAAACAAAGATGTTGATGGGTACTCTTAAGCAGCATTAGTCCTTATAGCCTCTACACAATAACACATGCATATATAATTTTTTATATCAAAATTAAGAATAATATAATTATTCTAAAGCCTGCGGCGTGAAAAAATTTGCTTTATAAAATATAAAAATAATTATAACCCATAATATTTTACCTTACAATACAGGCTGAAGATGCCCCAAGCCTTTATCCAGTATTCATTGCTCCATTGCACAACAATAACCAACCAACACCTGTCACCCTGTCACTAACTAAAGTCAACTAAAAGAGCGCCAAGAAGCGCGGTCGCGAAGGCACGACGCGGCACAAAGACGAAGCCGATTGGGTGCGATTCCCATGAAATTGAAATAAAAATTATTTGCTTGAAATAATGCATTGTTGGCCATTAAAAATTTAATTTAAATCTTAAAAAGTGTTTGTAGCAAACACTATTTATTGCACCTAACTAATTAAGAAACCAAATAAATATAGAAAATATTTCAAATACCTTAGTTTATTTAATACAAATAAGATTTGTATGAACCAAATAGTATTTATCTTGGACCAATAAATATTAATCAAATAAATCATTTATTTGATTTCTTAGACTCTTTTTTTTCAGTGTAATTAGGCTCATTTAAGTTCATATTAAGCGATCTTTACATCTGTGAAGTTCCTCGTGAATTTATTCATGAAGTCACTTTAGGGCTAACTTTGATAATGTAAATGGTCAACTTGGACGTCAAATAAATTCGTGAATTTCTTCGTAAAATTATTCACGAAAATTTAACATGCAAAATAATCAGCTGATGCACAGTGTACTAAATGCTACCGACTTCACGGAGAAATTCACGAATAAATTCATGAATAAATTCACGAAGAACTTCATAGGTGTAAAGACTGCTTTACAAAACAACATGACCTTGAACTTCCAAAAAAAAATCGCCTGCGGCGCTGTTATACGGGGGGCTACCGCCCCCCGTACCCCCTGCCGCGTTTCCCGTATTTGTGAACCCCCAGACATTCATGTCACGAGCCGCCACTGCGTGGAAATAGGTTATTAGGTTTAGCCATTTTTAAAAAGTCCACCATTTTTTGAACGTATAGTTTTGTGTAGTTTTTCAATCGAATTTGTACGCTTACCCATTTCTAGAATTTTGATGAAATTATTATTCTTTTAAAATGCCTGTGCTCCCGGAAGAAGCTTTGCAGAAGTTATTATGTTCATCATGCAAGAAATACTTGTCGGTTTTTCCGGTAAAAGTTTATCACAACAAGAACATTTTGTGTGGGCGATGTGAGGATAGAAACGGCGGGACCACTTCTCGCCTTTACGAATTGGTGGCGAAGCAGCTTCAATTTCCCTGTGTTAACCGTTTTGAGGGTTGTAAGGATGTGTTGCCGGCCTCCAGTGTGGAAAACCACGAAGTCACTTGCTATTCTGATGTGCATGCATGTCTATTTTGTACCGATTTTAATGGTAAGGACCAATAAGGTTTTATTATTTTTTCTAGGTCTTAGATATGGCTACAACATACTTACCATATTTTTGTATTTATCATTGTGTAATGTGTGTAATGCAATTTTAAAGGAATAAAAAAAGCAAAATTTTTTTAGTTTGGTCCTTTTCTTAGACCTATTTGAAAACAAATATTTAAGATAAGACAAGATAATATGAATTTTTCTACTGACGTTTTATAATAACCTCTTTTCGATTGTCATTATGGTTTTTTAATAACCTCCTTTTAAGCGCAGCGTGCTTAAAAAACTTTTAATCACGTTACCAGAAGCAACGTGCTTAAAAGTAACGCAGGTATTTATTTACAATTAAAACGTAACCACAGACTAGGTATAATTTAATATTTTTATTCAAATAAACCATCGTTCGAAGCATTGAGTAAGTACTCTACAAAGTTGATGGCTTATTATAGGCATCGGATAATAGTGAAAAATATGCCAAAAATACTTTTTCTGATAAGTTTTTTACCTTTTTTTCTTCACACCATTTTTTGAATTTTTCGTGGTCGACACACACGGATCTGTGTCTATGACAAGAATGCTAGCAAAAAATGGTTTGCGGAATACGATGTTGTCACGTATAAGTTTTTTAATTCTAATTTAATATTTCTTACCGGGTCAACAGTACAATAATTAATAAATTAAATTTTCTCATTGAAAATAAATAGTAATATATTTAAGAAACTAATATTTTAGATTTTATTACAATTTCAACATTATTTAAAATTTCTTTTTATCCTATTAATTTTGATATTGAAATGCAAAATAGAGTTTCTTCATTAAACTACTTCTAGCGTAAAAATATGGCAACATAGCGTAAGTTCAAAGGGAACAGGTGGCTATAACTATTTTAATTGGTTGCGGGTGTCATCTGACACCCTCAAAAAGTAATGGCCGACCTTTGAAGAAATGTGATTGATGCTTGGTCCTGAATTTACTTAGTCAGTGGCGTAGCGATACAACGGGCGAGAGTTATTGTTTTATTTTTATAAATACGCCAGCATCGTGTCGTGTTTTGTAGTGTGATATCTCGGAATTTTAAACTTTGGAAGTGTGAATATAAACTTTATAAGGGTTGTGAATAAGTGATCATGAATCAGTATATTCGTGGTAAAACCCTTCACAGTCAAACCTGTGAAGTGATTGCTAATGTTTACAACATATGTAAGGAGGAATCACAAAATTATACTTTTAAATTGCCCCTAAAGCGAAAATTAGATTTAAATTTTTTTGATTTTTTTTTGCAAAACGATCAAAACCGAAAACCATCAATCATTCATGGAGCAGGAGCTGTTTTTTATTAAAATAATTGTTTTTAAATATAAAATGCAATTATTCTAGAATAATTCCCTATTTTTGTTAAATTTAAATAAATCGCTGCCGTACGTCCATGATTGAGCCATGTTTTAAAGGATTGTACTTTCCCCTTACCGATACGTCGTAGACATAGACTGGTGTGTCGAGCTGTATGTGCCCATACAAACTTCTTCATTTTTGGGGAACAAGGTACACCATTGCCTCATTTGCGGCATTTTCAATGTCTGAGTCCTCTAAATCACTCATTTTTACTTTTATATTTGTCGCAGTTTTTGACAAAAAAATCTTTAGAATTTTGTTTTACAACTGTCGATTTTTTTGACATGAAAGGTGTAAATGAAACATAGGTAATAAAATGTTAGTAAAATTAAGTTTTTTTATTATAAAACCTCAGTAGAAAAAATATTGTATACAATTCGTTACGAAACAATGTCTTTTAGTCACTTTGACGTGTTGTCCAACTCGGCTTTGCCTCGTTGGACGATTTTCACGTCGCGTGCCTAAAAGACACTCATTTCGCAACTTATTGTATAAATAGCTATTATTTGTTCCCTAAAATGACCGATTTATAGGTAATACATTGTAAATTCGACAACAACTTACGTCATGAGGCGTGTAGAACGTTTTAATAATAATAAAAATATTTAAATAGTTATGTACCTACCTATAATCTTAACATAGTATAAAACAAAGTCGCTGTCGCTGTCTGTCCGTCCCCTACCAGCTATATATGCTTAAATCTTTAAAACTACGCAACGGATTTTGAAGCGGTTTTTTTTTAATAGAGTGATTCAAGGGGAAGGTTTTTATGTATAATAGCGACCCGCCCCGGCTTCGCACGGGTGCAATTTCAGAAAGTGGCATGCCGGGTACTAATATATCGGGTTTGTTCGGGTTTGTATTTATACCAGCGGGTTGCAACGCATGCCGGATACACGCTAGTAAAATAATAAAAGAGGTAATCCAAAATTGGAAACCCAAAAAGGAGGAACATTAAAAAATAATCGCTAAAACAGATGCGAGTACACACAGTTCTGTATATAAAAAGAAAACGACAAATAATGTAAAATGAAAAATGCTAACCACAGACAAATACAATTCTATAATTCGTCATTATAAAAGTCTCCCAACTCGTCGTAAGCTCTCTCCACCAAAAGCTGTTTTAAAGAGCTCTTAAACAAATATAGCCCTTGACCACAAGAATAAATAACAATCAGAAGGGAAACAGAAAAAGAGGTCCGATACGGTCGGCTATGACCTTGGCCGAGTGTAAATTATGCAAATCACGGGGTGGACTCAGGTATATTACCCAATATTTAAACACTGCCAGACAGGACCGGCCTAAACTTTTAGTGATGGTTAAATACTACATATTATTATCAGATGTTTCAATATAAATATTGTTTATTCCCATTTCTATTTTACAAATTTAATTGAAAATTACAAATTTAATTAGAAGTAACTAATACCTATTAAAATAAAATAGAATAGATACAATATAATAGGTCTTTATTTGCACATTATTTATAACATTCTACATATACATATAAACAATTAGTTGTTATTATATACTTAAGAATGTACAAAAAGGCGAGGTTCAGTTTGACAGATAAAATATGTCATCTGTTCAACTAACCCGACATAAATCTAATTTTGTGAAATTTTAACTATATATGCAACAAAATAGTAACGTAAATGATTACAAAATGTAGCCAAATGATTAAATTATTTTTATTAATATTTTTGAAGTTCCTATTTATATATTTTAAAGTATAAAACAATTTCACTCGCATTAAATAAAGTAACAATATATTCCTGGGGGAAATGTGGACAAGGGTAAATGTAAGTTATGTTTTTCCCTATTTCTACAAGACGTTTTACAATATTTGGGTGGGTAGAAAAATTTTGAAAATTGTCAAAAACTGTATTCAAATTAGAAACAAAGTAAACAAAATTGTCATTGGCCATCATAAGGTTACCGAACAAGTCCAAGTTTGCATTTTGATAAACTTTTACATGACAAAAAATGGATGTACTGTGTGTTATGTTGTGTTGTTGTGCAAATGTACACAATATTTGTGTGCATTTGCGTAGCTTTCGCAAATTTCACAATTATTTTTCATTAGTGATTTTCCAATTAGATACCCGCTAATGTATCGTTTGTAGGATTTATTCTCCATTTTTATAATAATATCAATAACACTACGACACTGGCAGAACAACTGATCGCTTCAATAGTCACTGCGGCACTGATAGATCCGTTCTTCCAATTTCTTCCAAAGCCGAGCGCTAAAAATCTACCTGACCGTCGGACCTCTTTCTCTGTTTCCCTTCTAATTGTTATTTATTCTTGTGCCTTGACCAATCTGATGACCTGATAGGAACTTCACCCGAGCGGCTGGATAATGTTCTGACCAAGAGAGGGGTTATAAACACGAACTATTTGCGGGATTCGGAAGATTCCTGTGCTTATTTGCAAAACAAGATCACTACAATCTTTGTGAATTTACCATTTATTCACACTAACCTCACGCTGTAATCTCTCTAATGTTAACTGTTTCCTCAGAATTAAATTTAAGGTATATATCAATTACTTAAGCTATTCCTTTTTTAATCAAAATTAAACACTGAAATTCTAGTTCACATACACAAGTTTTATTTAAAATCTTCAAGTTCACATTTATCTTTCAGCAACCCTTTTTCTAAACAACTTATTAAATTGGATATACAGTGGAGCCACCCAGTATTACTCTCCTTTACAACTCTTAACAGGAGGCAATAAATTCACTAATTTATTCCTGACAAACACTTTTTCTAACACTGATATTCCTGTCAACACACTTACTTCTTCTTATTATAACTTTTCACAACTTTCAACTATTTTTCGAGACAGGTTCGTATTCAAATAAACGCGAGTAATACCGGACAAATGACTGCCTCCTCAAGTTTCGTGTTCACCTTTTATACCCAATTTTCCCATTAATTATCAACACCTGGTGTGCTAGTTGACAAATTTATTACCCTATAAATCTTTCTGACATTCCCAGAACCAAATGTACAAAAAAACTAATTTATGACTGTATAATAGTGTATAAGGTTCATTTTCCCTTGATTATAACCATATAAGGCAATCTAAAAAACAAAGAACGTGAATCTAAGCAATTAACGAGCGCTTGACCTCTTTAAACTCATAAATCATACAAAGATTGCATCATCTTCCCTTCGCAGGTGTTAGCTGCACGTGTCCACTGGATTCTGGAATTATCCGGTTAAATGAGTTCACCGGCCATGAACGTGTCATGGGGGAGACAATTTATTACCGTCTATATTTAGATCAAGTGACCCCTTCCCTGGAAACGCAAATGTGATTTTATAGTGGGGCAGCGTCTTCCTATCTTAGCGTGCCCGAAAAACGCGTTTAGTTTTTAATGTGTCGCGTTCGTTTCCAGTCGATTCTAAGAAATAATTTAGAAAGTATTAAAATGTTTTTGAAGTTTTGTGATATCACCTGTGACATGAATCTCTGGATTGTTTAGCATTTAGTTATTTTATTTTAATTCTTTCTTTCTTTTTAAATTCTTACTAGATTCCATAAAAATTTTTTAATTTTTATTCAATTTATTTAGAAGTTCTTTTCAATCAATTTTTAAAATTTATTTTTCTTAAAAAAATATTTTCCAATTCTTTAATTAAATAAGATAAATTTTATTTAATTTTATTTTTCTTACTTTGATGCAAATACTCTTACAATTTATTCTTTTGGGTATTTTTCAAAAACATTTTAAAGGTTATTATTCCAACGAATTTTCTCCTAAAAGAAAATTATTTTTCCAATTTATTTTAAAATAAGTTCCAATCCTGAGTTTAAAAAATATTTCTTTTCCCATTAAGGTGAACCAAATTTTGGGTTCATCACACAAATGTTAACAATTCATTGAAGCTATATAGTACCTACGGATTATCGTATAGAGATGTTTTTAATCATACTAAACATTTGCTGTCTGGTAGGGTTCTTAGGTTAATAGGTAATTTGTTCCAGATTTTTATCAGGCTGGATTAAACATTATTCTGAATAAAACTGTATTTGGTTTTAACATTAATGAGATGTATTATAGTTGTGAAGGCTTTCATTAAATCTGAATAAATGTTTATTTTTTAGAATGAATTTTATTAGTTACTTCCAGCACATAAATGCCAGTTACTGTTTAAAGTCTTTTATTTTTAAACACATGTCTGCAACTCTCTCTTCAGCCCATTTTAAATGAAATTCTCATATAAATCATTAATGAAAAATCATTCATTTTTTGTGTGGTTTGTTCGGGTTTGTTTGTTGTAGCAGCTATACATTACCTACCAGATAATAATGTATAGGTATGTGTCGATAATTGCCAAAAACGCTTTTACACTCGTAATTTACACCACGAAAACATAGTTATTGTTGTTTATCAACAGCGAGAATTCCAATTGATTTACTTAAATGTGTTTATGCATGTAATATGTAAATTAGACAACACATCCCATACCTTATTTTTATTAAATTTTTTACACTACAATTGTAATATTTTCAAGTTCTTTTAACAAACAAAACTAATCCCAACTCCACATTCGTCCAGGCGTAATACGTTTCACTTCTGACTGACCCCCTCCTTCGATCTGCTTAGGTAGTGGGGCGACAATATCTGGTGGTGCTACTTCACGTCTCTTGTGAAGTAATATTAGTATTCAGTTTATGGGCCATCTAGCAGCACTGGGGGGGATCTCGTTGCTATGGTGTCTTGAAATCGCAAAGCCAGGGTGCTTTTCTTCCTAGCAGAAAGTCCCTTACCGTTTGGAAAAAGGGGTTTACGTCGTGAAACTTTACCTTATTTGGTTTTGGAGGCATTTTATTTTTTTAACTACATAATGATTTGAGATGTTTTGAAATGACCTTTTCTTTTCAAATATATAACCTCTTCTCTTTGATTGCATAAGGGTTGATGTCTATCATCAGGGGTGTCTAATTTATTGGCGAAACGAACATTTAGATAGATAGATATAGATCTTTGTGGCCACTCTAGATACTCTACCACCGCTTGGAAAAATTGTACCTATTTATAAGTATACTCCCTTACATAAAGCAGTATATATACTGCAGCGAGGGGCATCTATCCTGTTTAATAAACGTCAAACATGGTAAATCAGAGGATTATTATCATCTGGAAATAGAGTGGCAAGAGCTGGAACCATGCAGAGGTAGAAAAGTGAATAAATAAATATTATAAGGCACTCCTATAGTGTATGATTGTATGAAACCGATACTACTACAACAGTTAACAACTCTGTTTTCTTACAAATGCAAATCAAAACATGCTTTATTGTCAGTTAAATACATAGTACCTGTTGACAAAGCTCTATAGATTATATAAATACTATTAACAATGTATAAACCAGTAAAATAAAAGTAAGCATGAAAGAACATATATTTAACAATCAGGATATATCTATGGTAGTTGATTAATATAAAGTATACACAATAAACAGAGTGATCAATATCAAAAATAACCATACCCAATCACAGCAATAAAATCATTTACAGGTTCTGCCTACGATCTTCAGCATCACATGAAACTCAACCACCAATCTGCAGCTCTCGAAAACACCGATTTTTGGATTGAAATGGACCAGGGAACAACAAGCAAAGTGTATTTTTACTGCAAACACGATTTTCTTGTCATCGTCAGCTACCAGTTTGATGCCACTTCCCACCAGCTCACTCTTCACTTGAATTCATTTGGAAACGAACGCTTAAGCCAACAGAATATTATGCACCAATTTTTATTGTATTCTGTTCAGAACAAACTTCAGTATAAAACAGGTAATGATGTTATGACCTATGCTTCCTAGCTACTAGGATACAGTTTCCCGTTTCTATATGATACTTTTAGTTGCTCGTAAATAGCGAAGCAAAGCCAACGGCAAAGTTGAGCGTTTCTTTTAAAAATTCAACTCGGCTCAGCAAAGATTTTTTCCTCCCCCCTAACTGCGGTTAAGTATGCCCTTCTACATTTCTCATGCGATTATACAAAGTTGTTCGCGAAGCGTTGTTTTCTATCTAAAGCTGTAATTACACCTGTGAAGTTCTTCGTTAATTTATTCATGAAGTCAATTCAACATGCAAAATAATTAGCTGATGCACAGTGATTTGCTATCGACTTCACGAAGAAATTCACGAAGAACTTCACAGGTGTAATTACAGCTTTAAGGACGATGTTTACTTTTCTTTGATGTTTAAAAGAAACAAAAAGAAAATACCCAATTAGTGCAGTAATATAGTATTTCTCGTAAGAAAGTTTTGGGGTAGTTTTGATTTTCTCCATTCTTTATGTTTATTGGGATGCTAAATCCGAATCTGAGGTTTGCTAACAAAATTTCGTGACGCAACATTGAAAAAAATGCAAAAAAAGGTAATTTTGGAAGTCTTTTGATTATAACTAGAAAATCATCAATTTTTCGGTAAAAAAACTTCTAGTCAAAATGAAAGTACATAAAATTTTCTTTAAATTTCATTCATTTTTAATTTTAGTTTTTAATTTAATTTTTTTTAAATGTTAGTTTTTAGTTTATTTTTCTTTTTTAATTTTAGTTTTTAGTTTAGTTTTTTTTATTCTTTATTTCTTTTTTAATTTTAGTTATCGGATTTTTCAGAAAAATATGTTAGTTTTGGAGTAAAAAGGTGGGTTTTTGGAGGGGCAAATAAAATACGCCAATTTTCAACTAGCGATTGAGCCCGAACGGTTTGTCTGAGACAAAATTAAAAAAGAATGAAATTTAAAGAAAATTTTATGTACTTTTATTTTGAATAGAAGTATTTTTACCGAAAAAGTGATGATTTTCGAGTTATAATCAAAAGACTTCCAAAACTACCTTTTTTTAATTTTTGCATTTTTTTCAATGTTGCGTCACGAAATTTTGTTAGCAAACCTCAGATTCGGATTCAGCATCCCAAGAAACATGAAGAATGGAGAAAATCAAAACTACTCCAAAACTTTCCTGCGAAGGGCCTTTATGAGTATGAGCAAAAATTTATTGAATTAAATAGCAAAGAAACGTAACAACAGAAATGACGCCAAACCGGTCATGGAGTGTATTTATATCATGTCGCTAAAAAAGGAAAAGCAAACGAGGGTTGTGCGCATGACCATCGCTCTTGGATGCCGAGAGATGTGACTGTTGAGCTAGCTGTGCGTACAATAGTATTGTTTCACCCATAAAACTTAACTCTTGTTTGCGCATGAAATAACCTGTACGGGTCTAAAGGTGAATAAAGGATGCAGTTTTCTGCCATTATTTAAAAAAAAATTTAACCAACGTTGCCTTTTTTTGAATACGACACCCATATCTGGTTTCATTATTAAATTTTAAAACACTGCCGATTTTCCAATTTCACAATAAACCTTATTTTTTGTTGATTAAAGCACCTAAACACGTTATTGTTTCTCGAAGGAGCTACATCCCTATCAGTTAAAACTATATTTTATTCTAATTAAGTTATTTTTGTTTTGTAGGGAATATAAGAAGTTCAAATGGTAATCGTGGAGTTGAAGAAGCCTTATTCGCTATTAATTTGCTAAGACACAAATACCACAAAAACATTATTTTTTGTAAATTTCGAGTATGGGATTCGACATTGGTTGTGAAGAAATATCAGTATAATAGTGTTCATGTTGACATTCAGTGTAATTTACCCCCAAAAATTGGTGGCTCGACAGGACAAGCTGTTATAACATATAAATTTGATAATATTAATAAATTAGTAAACTGTTATTCTAAATTTACATATTGGTTTGCTGATATACCTTGGGGGTTATTGATAAAAAGATCACTAGGCGATGATGAAGTAGATTATCTAGACGTTTATTTAAGTAGAAACGATATTAAGAAAAAATATAAAGTTATATTCACTATAACTTTAATTTCCTTAATTCCTGCTAGGAATGTTGGTCGCAGTTTTGAAAAGGACAACTTTGAGGAAGATTTGGGGTTTCCTAAGTTTTTAAGTTGGAATGAGCTTTTTGATCAAAATAACAAATTTGTCCAGGATGATTCCATTGAGTTTCGAGTTAATCTTCAAATACTGCCGTGGACACAAGAAAAGTGCTCTAAATGTTTGCGTTAATTGCCATAAAGAAGAACAAAAATAACTACAGAAATAAGAATGGCCGAGAAAATAAAGCAGTTATTACGTCGAAAATATAGTACCGTCATCTGGGGTGACCGCGGACAGTAGGGGTTGACTTGGACAAGCGTGCATCTATACATGTTTATTTCAAGATCTTCGAATCGCGGCGAAATGAATCATTTTTTGGGGCTGGATCCTGTTAGTAACCAGTTGGCAACGGGGTACAGTCTATCGCTGCAATTGAAAACGCCGTCAGTGGCGTACAGGTATGTAATAAGTAAATAGGGCGTTTTAGATATTTTAAAAAAGCGAGAAAAGAAACTTCTGTACACAAAAAACTGTCAGTGATTTAAATTATGAGTTAGTAATAACGTTTTGGGCACTGTCTTGGTCTTGACAATGCGTGTACAAAAATTCAACCTCAAATTTCTTTGATTAAAAATTAAAAATCGTTAACAACAAAATATGTTTTAGGTGGGGCGAAACAGGTCAAAATGGTGAGGTCATACAAGAGAAAGATTGGAGGTAAATTTATGAACAACAGTAAAGTTATGTTTTTTTTTTTATAAAAAAATGTTTGAGTTGTGTTATTTTTTTTTTCTGTTTGAACCTAACTTTTACTTGATGATGATTTAAGTTTCTGGTTCTGTTTATTCACGAGCTTATTTTTTATTTTTGATGTTTTGCATTAATTTCCGTATTTAAAATACATTTTACTCTTGTAAACTTATCATGCGTGTTTTATTTTACCTATCAAAATTCCTATAATTATTAAAAAACATTTAAAAAAAAACTTTACTGTTCGAACCCGCCCCAGAGACGGGTTTAAAGCAAGTTTCAATGCAAATAAAGACCTGTCCGTCTTTACCCCACACAAAGGGGCGAAGCCGGACACCATTTGACCAAAAAAAATTAGGGATTGTTGACGCTAAGGTCAATTTTTTTAACGGAATCTCATTTTAGAGATTCTAAGAATGTTAAATTTGAAGTTGTTTGGATAAAATTTACTCCAGTTATCGCAAAAAAAACTCGAAAATCGTCCGCGGTCACCCCAGATGACGGTATACGGCGTCAAGTTAGTATAAGAATAATAATCTGTTGAATATTATTAGTAAAAGTTTGGGTGAAAAAGGTGAGTTACGGGGGGGGGGGGGGGGGGTGTTGAGAGTGATGCGACGTGTTAGGTGATGTTTTAACAAAAGCGTAGGTACAGCGTATAGTTAGGTAATTATTGTTTGAAACATTCATGACGGAATATGTAGTTACGCAATATTTTGTGCCTTTGTGCAATCCAAATAAGTGTCTGCGGACTCTAATTATTACCATATTAAGTAAAATGTAAGTAAACGTTTTTACTATTTTTCCTTTTTTAAATTTAAATTTTTATTCTGCGTCGCTTCCGCATTTGCGCCGTCTAACATCTAACTAACCTTTTTAACCAACCTATTAGGCATGTGCTTCTGGCAGGACTATAGGCAGCAGCATGCACATTAAACACCCCATATATTTTTCTCTTTCAAATTAGTATATTTAAGTTGAAAAGATATTAAGAACAAATGTAAAGTTATATATTAACTATAAATTTAATTTCTTTAATTCCTGCGATTATAGAATATATGTAGCTATATTATATTCTGTGCTGCTATGAATGTTAATCACAGTTTTATATATAAAGAACAACTTTAAGAAATTAAATAGTAACTTTTTAAGTAGAGATGAGCTTGTTGATCCAAAAAAAGTTAATGTTTCTGCCTTCATAGTCAGGGCATCATAAGATTAAATGAAATAAAGTGCTCATCACAAAATTCGACTGTTTTTTTTAACACTTTTATTACAGGTTTGTAGTTCGGAAACGACATCACAGATTTTAATGCGGTTTGCAGAGTTTCAAAGATTGCTTTTTGCAGATTAATAGTATGGTACGCCTATGCCGTAACCAATACATGTTATACAGGGTGGAAAAGAAAGCCTTGCAAAAAATTGAACATTTCAACTAATGTCACATTTTGTTAGCAGTGTTTTTCCGTTGTACCGGGAGGGGGGGGGGTCTGTTTATTTATAGCGTAAAATAGCTTGTAAACACATAGCGTTAATTATATTCATAATTTAAACATCGAACTCAACGTGCGATAAAAGATAAAATTATTTATTTTTTGCATTGGTCAATTATTAAAATTCAAACAGTGTTTAAAATTACAATTTGTAAATATCTATACTTATTCGAGTGTAAAACTGTGTAAAATGTTTACATTATTATAATAAAACTATATAGGTACTTACAAATAAATTAATTTGCCTAACTGAAACCTGTTAAAATACATCAAAAGTACCTATATACAGTAAATAAATATACAAACAATTAATAATTAAAAATAGCGTTCCTAAAATTACAATTTTTAGTCCTACAGTGTACGAAATCGACAAACAATATAAATACAAAAAAATATTAACTGGTTTAATTGGTTTTTATCAAGCCCGTGTTCTTGGTCAAAAAATTGTAAAAATTGGCATTAAATTTATTTTCAACTGTAATCAGCTAAAATTTGCCCCACGTTCTTGCCACAATTTATTGTCAAAATTTTTTTACCAAGTTGGGGGAAAAGGTTAGTGATTTCTGGTGTTTTTATAGTGTCTGCCAACCTAAAAGATTTTGAGTATAGAAAATCGTTTTTATAGTATTATAGAAAATTTGTTTAAAAATGATTCGAATCGACGTCGTGTTCTTAGGTCGAAAAGCAAGAAAACAAGTCAATTAAATAACTTACGTTATCAAAACAAAAAACGCAAACAAATAAAACAGCAATCTTTTATGTTATCCCTTACCAAACTGCACTCAAAATTAGTTGAGAATATATATTGTATTGATTTTTAACAAATTGCCAAAAACTTGTTTACGTGTAAAACAACAAGAATTTGAAAATTTTTTTTGGCAAGAACTTGGCCCGGGAAATATCGGCTTTTATGCTGATTCAATTAACCTAAATTAAGTCCATCGCCACGATATAAATATTTAAAAGCTAATTTTAAAATAATTTATAATAAATGTTTTCTTCCAGATGACGATGACGTTTGGTATCAAAAACATTTTTTACCTTTAGATCGCAGCAAACAATAATCATGAAAGTGGCTAATTCATGGCCTTGCGCATGTATACAGGAATATGCATGCGCATTGCAGAATTCTCATTTAACGAATGGAAAAAAAAATAGGCAGGTCCGGGCTTTAAAACTTAAAATGTCTTACTAAACGCATACTTATGGGGACATAGATTTTAAGCCCGTATTTCACTGGCCAAGTAATTTATGTTATACTTGACCGTCAATTTATTTTCACGTGTAAACAGCTAATATTTGCCCCCAAATTATTGCCACACTTTATTGACAAGAAATTGAGCCTCAGTTCAAATGGGCGTAAATTTGTCAGCGTAAGTGTAGCGTGATTGTGCCGATATTTAAAAAATGACGGTAATCAACCAATCACGTCTTAAAGAATAGATGCGCTGTCACACTTATGGTGTCATATTTACGCCCATGGGGAACCGGACTAAAACTTGTTCTAATTTTTTGACCAAGTTGGAGAAAAATGTAGTTATTTCTGGCGTTTGTAGTGGTTGTTAATCTAACGTTAGAAAATAGTTTTTAATGTTTTTTTTTTAATTTGTTTAAAAATGATTTGCCGTCGTGTTCTTAGTTCGAAAAGCCAGAGTCGAACAAATCAATTAAACTTACCTTATCTAATCGAAAATAAAAACAGACAAAACAGCAATCTTCGATGTTATCGTTATCGCGAACCTAACCTCGCGCCAAATATTAGTTGGTAACATTTATCAATTTGCCAAAAACTTGAGTACGTATAAAACAACATTTTCAAGCATAATTTCTTGATCAACAATTTGAAAAAGTTTCCGGTATGAATTGTTTATAGCACATAATAATATACGTATTGCTTTTCTTGCACTTGCAGGAAGGCCACAGAATACGGAATCCGTAGGTATTCTGTGGAATAGGCTTTATTGTTGTTCTGTGCTTTATTTTTTTGTGGTTCTGTGGAAATAGGTTATTAGGTTTAGCCAAAGTCCGCCATTTTTTGAACGTATTTTTGTGTAGTTTTTCAATCGAATTTGTACGCTTACCCATTACTAGAATTTTGGTAAAATTATTATTCTTTTAAAATGCCTGTGATCTCGGAAGAAGCTTTGCAGACGTTGTTATGTTCATCATGCAAGAAATACTTGTCGGTTTTTCCGGTAAAAGTTTACCACAACAAGAACGTTCGATGTGGGCGATGTGAGGATAGAAACGGCGGGACCACTTCTCGCCTTTACGAATTGGTGGCGAAGCAGCTTCAATTTCCCTGTGTTAACCGTTTTGAGGGTTGTAAGAATGTATTGCCGGCCTCCAGTATGGAAAACCACGAAGCCACTTGCTATTCTGATGTGCATGCATGTCCATTTTGTACCGATTTTAATGGTAAGGACCAATAAGGTTTTATTCTTTTTTCTAGGTCTTAGATATGGCTACACCATACATAAATATATGATTACGAATCGTAATCATTTACGAACTTAAAACCTTTGGTGAAAACGCTGTGTTTTTGAGATACCTCTATATTCCTGGCAGAGGTACGATTTTAGATAAATATTATTTTTGTATTTATCATTGTGTAATTTGTGTAATGCAATTTTAAAGTAATAAAAAAAGCAATATTTTTTCAGTTTGGTCCTTTTCTTAGGCCTATTTGAAAACAAATATTTAAGATAAGACAAGATAATATAAGATAAAATAAACTTTATTTGTTCCCTAAAATGACCGATTTATAGGTAATAAATTGTAAATTCGACAACAACTTACGTCATGAGGCGTCTAGAACGTTTTAATAATAATAAAAATATTTAAATACTTATGTATATATAATAAAATAATAAAAGAGGTAAGGTAAGGCGGGGTAAATGCAACTGATTTTTTGAATAGTTGACTTTTGGACTTCCATAAAAAATATGAATGATTCAAATAAAATTTTGCAAAAAATACCATGGGGTGTTCAGTAATTTTGTCATTAATTTATGAAGGCATTTTGGTAAAAGCTCAAACTACATTTTTACAACATATATTTTTTTTAAATAATATCAACATATTACATTTACCCCAGCAAATGGGGCAAATGTAATAGCTGCCTGTATTTGCAAGAGGTACCTACTCTATATGAGATTCGAAAACGGGGCAAATGTAAAAGGAACGGCTTTTACTACATATGGTTTTTATTTCAACTAAATTCCATTATAACTGAAGGAGTTACAAACTTTTTAATGAATTATGATTAATGGTATCATTTTCAATAAAATAAGAACTAAAGTAAAACACAAATGAAAATTGTTATTTATTTAAATTGCATTTTTTAAGTAATTTTCATTGTATTTTGGGCCTTGAGATTTTTTGACATATGTTCTGACCATGACGCCTAAAACAAAAAATGATCAACCATAAGTCTTAAACGAAAACAAATAACAAAAATGTAACAGAGCCCATTACATTTACCCACTACAAACATGTTACATTAACCCCAAAACCGATTTCTCTTGGGGCAAATGTAATGTACTACATGAAATAAATCGGTCGTAAATAATGTATTTATTATAATTTCTGATTTAAATCGATATATTGGCCCGATCTGACCGTGTAAACTCATATTTATCTGCTAATACTTTTTAATTATTATAAATTAGATGTTTATCTTGCAGCCATAAGCGTCTTACTGAAGTGACAAACATAGATGTGTGCATTGCAGAATGGACGAGGACACTTGAACTACGAAATTAAGACATGCGGCGCCATCTCACGCTCAAGGGCGTAAATTATAGGACCAAATAACACATTTACCCCAATCTTGCATTTACCCCACCTTACCTTAATCCAAAATTGGAAACCCAAAAAGGAGGAACATTAAAAGTAATCGCTAAAACAGATGCGAGTACACACAGTTCTGTATATAAAAAGAAAACGACAAATAATGTAAAATGAAAAATGCGAACCACAGACAAAATACAATTCTATAATTCGTCATTATAAAAGTCTCCCAACTCGTAGTAAGCTCTCTCCACCAAAAGCTGTTTCAAAGAGCTCTTAAACAAATATAGCGTCCTACTCCCTTGACCAATCTGATGACCTGATATGAACTTCACCCGAGCGGCTGGATAATGTTCTGACCAAGAGAGGGGTTATAAATAGTGATGCAACGATTACTGTTAAACGATTACGATTAAAACCGAAATAATCGTACGATTACGATTATCAAGTAAAAAACGTAAAAATATGTATTTCATATAATTTATAAAAGAAACTTTAACGAAAATAGATACAAACTGAAAACAAAATATAGAATCACAACAAAAATACTTATTAAAAATCTAAAATAAATAAGCAAACTAAATCCCAGGCCTGTTTTTAGTATAACATAATCTAATTTAATATTGAAAATTAAGTGATAAAAATTATATATTAAGAAAACATAACATTTTTAAGTTTTCAGAACCCAGTCGATTTCTCTTCGGAGTTTGAATGTTTTTGCATCCCTCGTATCGAGGTCAAAGTCCTAACGCATGGCCGGGGAATTACCAGTGGTTTTAAAACTTTATATTACAATAATCCTCCAAATAATCGGCGTTTGCGATTAATCGGAAAATCCTAATCGGAATCGGAATCGGTTCATCACTAGTTATAAACACTAACTATTTGCGGGATTCGGAAGATTCCTGTGCTTATTTGCAAAACAAGATCACTACAATCTTTGTGAATTTACCATTTATTCACACCAACCTCACCCTGTAATCTCTCTAATGTTAACTGTTTCCCCAGAATTAAATTTAAGGTATCTATCAATTACTTAAGCTTTTTCCTTTTTAATCAAAATTAAACACTGAAATTCTAGTTCACATACACAAGTTTTATTTAAAATCTTCAAGTTCACATTTATCTTTCAGCAACCCTTTTTCTAAACACCTAATTAAATTGGATATATATACAGTGGAGCCACCCAGTATTACTCTCCTTTACTCTTAACAGGGGGCAATAAATTCACTAATTTATTCCTGACAAACACTTTTTCTAACACTGATATTCCTGTCAACACACTTACTTCTTCTTATTATAACTTTTCACAACTTCCAACTATTTTTCGCGGCAGGTTCGTCTTCAAATACACGCGAGTAATACCGGACAAATGACTGCCTCCTCAAGTTCCGTGTTCACCTTTTATACCCAATTTTCCCATTAATTATCAACACCTGTGTGCTATAGTTGACAAATTTATTACCCTATAAATCTTTCTGAGATTCCCAGAACCAAATGTACAAAAAAAACTAATTTATGACTGCATAAGGTTCATTTTTCCTTGATTATAACCATATAAGGTAATCGAAAACCCAGAGAACGTGAATCTAAGCAATTAACGAGCGCTTGACCTCTTTAAACCCATAAATCATACAAATATTGCATCATCTTCCCTTTGCAGGTGTTAGCTGCACGTGTCCACTGGATTCTGGAATTATCTGGTTAAATGAGTTCACCGGCCACGAACGTGTCATGGGGGAGACAATTTATTACCGTCTATATTTAGATCAAGTGACCCCTAGTGGGGGAGCGTCTTCCTTCTTAGCGTGCCCGAAAAACGCGTTTAGTTTTTAATGTGTCGCGTTCGTTTCCAGTCGATTCTAAGAAATAATTTAGAAAGTATTAAAATGTTTTTGAAGTTTTGTGATATCACCTGTGACATGAATCTCTGGATTGTTTACCATTTAGTTATTTTAATTTAATTCTTTCATTCTTTTTAAATTCTTACTAGATTCCATAAAAAAATTTTATATTCCAAAATATTTGAAATTCTTAAAAAAAAAATATTTTTAATTTTTATTCAATTTATTTAGAAGTTCTTTTTAATCAATTTAAAATTTTTTTTTTTTTTTAAATATTTTCCAATTCTTTAATTAAATAAAATAATTTTTTTTTAATTTTATTTTTCTTACTTTGATGCAAATATTCTTACAATTTATTCTTTTGGGTATTTTTCAAAAACATTTTAAGGTTATTATTCCAACGAATTTTCTCCTAAGAGAAAATTATTTTTCCAATTTATTTTAAAATAAATTCCAATCCTGAGTTTAAAAATTATTTCTTTTTCCATTAAGGTGAACCAAATTTTGGGTTCATCACACAAATGTTAACAATTCATTGAAGCTATATAGTACCTACGGATTATCGTATAGAGATGTTTTTAATCATACTAAACATTTGCTGTCTGGTAGGGTTCTTAGGTTAATAGGTAATTTGTTCCAGATTTTTATCAGGCTGGATTAAACATTATTCTGAATAAAACTGTATTTGGTTTTAACATTAATGAGATGTATTATAGTTGTGAAGGCTTTCATTAAATCTGAATAAATGTTTATTTTTTAGAATGAATTTTATTAGTTACTTCCAGCACATAAATGCCAGTTACTGTTTGAAGCCTTTTATTTTTAAACACATGTTTGCAACTCTCTCTTCAGCCCATTTTAAATGAGATTCTCATATAAATCATTAATGAAAAATCATTCATTTTTTGTGTGGTTTGTTCGGGTTTGTTTGTTGTAGCAGCTATACATTACCTACCAGATAATAATGTATAGGTATGTGTCGATAATTGCCAAAAACGCTTTTACACTCGTAATTTACACCACGAAAACATAGTTATTGTTGTTTATCAACAGCGAGAATTCCAATTGATTTACTTAAATGTGTTTATGCATGTAATATGTAAATTAGACAACACAGCCCATACCTTATTTTTATTAAATTTTTTACACTACAATTGTAATATTTTCAAGTTCTTTTAACAAACAAAACTAATCCCAACTCCACATTCGTCCAGGCGTAATACGTTTCACTTCTGACTGACCCCCTCCTTCGATCTGCTTAGGTAGTGGGGCGACAATATCTGGTGGTGCTACTTCACGTCTCTTGTGAAGTAATATTAGTATTCAGTTTATGGGCCATCTAGCAGCACTGGGGGGGATCTCGTTGCTATGGTGTCTTGAAATCGCAAAGCCAGGGTGCTTTTCTTCCTAGCAGAAAGTCCCTTACCGTTTGGAAAAAGGGGTTTACGTCGTGAAACTTTACCTTATTTGGTTTTGGAGGCATTTTATTTTTTTAACTACATAATGATTTGAGATGTTTTGAAATGACCTTTTCTTTTCAAATATATAACCTCTTCTCTTTGATTGCATAAGGGTTGATGTCTATCATCAGGGGTGTCTAATTTATTGGCGAAACGAACATTTAGATAGATAGATATAGATCTTTGTGGCCACTCTAGATACTCTACCACCGCTTGGAAAAATTGTACCTATTTATAAGTATACTCCCTTACATAAAGCAGTATATATACTGCAGCGAGGGGCATCTATCCTGTTTAATAAACGTCAAACATGGTAAATCAGAGGATTATTATCATCTGGAAATAGAGTGGCAAGAGCTGGAACCATGCAGAGGTAGAAAAGTGAATAAATAAATATTATAAGGCACTCCTATAGTGTATGATTGTATGAAACCGATACTACTACAACAGTTAACAACTCTGTTTTCTTACAAATGCAAATCAAAACATGCTTTATTGTCATTTAAATACATAGTACCTGTTGACAAAGCTCTATAGATTATATAAATACTATTAACAATGTATAAACCAGTAAAATAAAAGTAAGCATGAAAGAACATATATTTAACAATCAGGATATATCTATGGTAGTTGATTAATATAAAGTATACACAATAAACAGAGTGATCAATATCAAAAATAACCATACCCAATCACAGTAATAAAATCATTTACAGGTTCTGCCTACGATCTTCAGCATCACATGAAACTCAACCACCAATCTGCAGCTCTCGAAAACACCGATTTTTGGATTGAAATGGACCAGGGAACAACAAGCAAAGTGTATTTTTACTGCAAACACGATTTTCTTGTCATCGTCAGCTACCAGTTTGATGCCACTTCCCACCAGCTCACTCTTCACTTGAATTCATTTGGAAACGAACGCTTAAGCCAACAGAATATTATGCACCAATTTTTATTGTATTCTGTTCAGAACAAACTTCAGTATAAAACAGGTAGGTAATGATGTTATGACCTATGCTTCCTAGCTACTAGGATACAGTTTCCCGTTTCTATATGATACTTTTAGTTGCTCGTAAATAGCGAAGCAAAGCCAACGGCAAAGTTGAGCGTTTCTTTTAAAAATTCAACTCGGCTCAGCAAAGATTTTTTCCTCCCCCCTAACTGCGGTTAAGTATGCCCTTCTACATTTCTCATGCGATTATACAAAGTTGTTCGCGAAGCGTTGTTTTCTATCTAAAGCTGTAATTACACCTGTGAAGTTCTTCGTTAATTTATTCATGAAGTCAATTCAACATGCAAAATAATTAGCTGATGCACAGTGATTTGCTATCGACTTCACGAAGAAATTCACGAAGAACTTCACAGGTGTAATTACAGCTTTAAGGACGATGTTTACTTTTCTTTGATGTTTAAAAGAAACAAAAAGAAAATACCCAATTAGTGCAGTAATATAGTATTTCTCGTAAGAAAGTTTTGGGGTAGTTTTGATTTTCTCCATTCTTTATGTTTATTGCGATGCTAAATCCGAATCTGAGGTTTGCTAACAAAATTTCGTGACGCAACATTGAAAAAAATGCAAAAAAAGGTAATTTTGGAAGTCTTTTGATTATAACTAGAAAATCATCAATTTTTCGGTAAAAAAACTTCTAGTCAAAATGAAAGTACATAAAATTTTCTTTAAATTTCATTCATTTTTAATTTTAGTTTTTAATTTAATTTTTTTTAAATGTTAGTTTTTAGTTTATTTTTCTTTTTTAATTTTAGTTTTTAGTTTAGTTTTTTTTATTCTTTATTTCTTTTTTAATTTTAGTCATCGGATTTTTCAGAAAAATATGTTAGTTTTGGAGTAAAAAGGTGGGTTTTTGGAGGGGCAAATAAAATACGCCAATTTTCAACTAGCGATTGAGCCCGAACGGTTTGTCTGAGACAAAATTAAAAAAGAATGAAATTTAAAGAAAATTTTATGTACTTTTATTTTGAATAGAAGTATTTTTACCGAAAAAGTGATGATTTTCGAGTTATAATCAAAAGACTTCCAAAACTACCTTTTTTTAATTTTTGCATTTTTTTCAATGTTGCGTCACGAAATTTTGTTAGCAAACCTCAGATTCGGATTCAGCATCCCAAGAAACATGAAGAATGGAGAAAATCAAAACTACTCCAAAACTTTCCTGCGAAGGGCCTTTATGAGTATGAGCAAAAATTTATTGAATTAAATAGCAAAGAAACGTAACAACAGAAATGACGCCAAACCGGTCATGGAGTGTATTTATATCATGTCGCTAAAAAAGGAAAAGCAAACGAGGGTTGTGCGCATGACCATCGCTCTTGGATGCCGAGAGATGTGACTGTTGAGCTAGCTGTGCGTACAATAGTATTGTTTCACCCATAAAACTTAACTCTTGTTTGCGCATGAAATAACCTGTACGGGTCTAAAGGTGAATAAAGGATGCAGTTTTCTGCCATTATTTAAAAAAAAATTTAACCAACGTTGCCTTTTTTTGAATACGACACCCATATCTGGTTTCATTATTAAATTTTAAAACACTGCCGATTTTCCAATTTCACAATAAACCTTATTTTTTGTTGATTAAAGCACCTAAACACGTTATTGTTTCTCGAAGGAGCTACATCCCTATCAGTTAAAACTATATTTTATTCTAATTAAGTTATTTTTGTTTTGTAGGGAATATAAGAAGTTCAAATGGTAATCGTGGAGTTGAAGAAGCCTTCGCTATTAATTTGCTAAGACACAAATACCACAAAAACATTATTTTTTGTAAATTTCGAGTATGGGATTCGACATTGGTTGTGAAGAAATATCAGTATAATAGTGTTCATGTTGACATTCAGTGTAATTTACCCCCAAAAATTGGTGGCTCGACAGGACAAGCTGTTATAACATATAAATTTGATAATATTAATAAATTAGTAAACTGTTATTCTAAATTTACATATTGGTTTGCTGATATACCTTGGGGGTTATTGATAAAAAGATCACTAGGCGATGATGAAGTAGATTATCTAGACGTTTATTTAAGTAGAAACGATATTAAGAAAAAATATAAAGTTATATTCACTATAACTTTAATTTCCTTAATTCCTGCTAGGAATGTTGGTCGCAGTTTTGAAAAGGACAACTTTGAGGAAGATTTGGGGTTTCCTAAGTTTTTAAGTTGGAATGAGCTTTTTGATCAAAATAACAAATTTGTCCAGGATGATTCCATTGAGTTTCGAGTTAATCTTCAAATACTGCCGTGGACACAAGAAAAGTGCTCTAAATGTTTGCGTTAATTGCCATAAAGAAGAACAAAAATAACTACAGAAATAAGAATGGCCGAGAAAATAAAGCAGTTATTACGTCGAAAATATAGTACCGTCATCTGGGGTGACCGCGGACAGTAGGGGTTGACTTGGACAAGCGTGCATCTATACATGTTTATTTCAAGATCTTCGAATCGCGGCGAAATGAATCATTTTTTGGGGCTGGATCCTGTTAGTAACCAGTTGGCAACGGGGTACAGTCTATCGCTGCAATTGAAAACGCCGTCAGTGGCGTACAGGTATGTAATAAGTAAATATGGCGTTTTAGATATTTTAAAAAAGCGAGAAAAGAAACTTCTGTACACAAAAAACTGTCAGTGATTTAAATTATGAGTTAGTAATAACGTTTTGGGCACTGTCTTGGCAATGCGTGTACAAAAATTCAACCTCAAATTTCTTTGATTAAAAATTAAAAATCGTTAACAACAAAATATGTTTTAGGTGGGGCGAAACAGGTCAAAATGGTGAGGTCATACAAGAGAAAGATTGGAGGTAAATTTATGAACAACAGTAAAGTTATGTTTTTTTTTTATAAAAAAATGTTTGAGTTGTGTTATTTTTTTTTTCTGTTTGAACCTAACTTTTACTTGATGATGATTTAAGTTTCTGGTTCTGTTTATTCACGAGCTTATTTTTTATTTTTGATGTTTTGCATTAATTTCCGTATTTAAAATACATTTTACTGTTGTAAACTTATCATGCGTGTTTTATTTTACCTATCAAAATTCCTATAATTATTAAAAAACATTTAAAAAAAAACTTTACTGTTCCGACTGTTCGAACCCGCCCCAGAGACGGGTTTAAAGCAAGTTTCAATGCAAATAAAGACCTGTCCGTCTTTACCCCACACATAGGGGCGAAGCCGGACACCATCTGACCAAAAAAAATTAGGGATTGTTGACGCTAAGGTCAATTTTTTTAACGGAATCTCATTTTAGAGATTCTAAGAATGTTAAATTTGAAGTTGTTTGGATAAAATTTACTCCAGTTATCGCAAAAAAAAACTCGAAAATCGTCCGCGGTCACCCCAGATGACGGTATACGGCGTCAAGTTAGTATAAGAATAATAATCTGTTGAATATTATTAGTAAAAGTTTGGGTGAAAAAGGTGAGTTACGGGGGGGGGGGGGATATGTGTTGAGAGTGATGCGACGTGTTAGGTGATGTTTTAACAGAAGCGTAGGTACAGCGTATAGTTAGGTAATTATTGTTTGAAACCTTCATGACGGAATATATAGTTATGCAATATTTTGTGCCTTTGTGCAATCCAAATAAGTGTCTGCGGACTCTAATTATTACCATATTAAGTAAAATGTAAGTAAACGTTTTTACTATTTTTCCTTTTTTAAATTTAAATTTTTATTCTGCGTCGCTTCCGCATTTGCGCCGTCTAACATCTAACTAACCTTTTTAACCAACCTATTAGGCATGTGCTTCTGGCAGGACTAGGCAGCAGCATGCACATTAAACACCCCATATATTTTTCTCTTTCTAATTAGTATATTTAAGTCGAAAAGATATTAAGAACAAATGTAAAGTTATATATTAACTATAAATTTAATTTCTTTAATTCCTGCGATTATAGAATATATGTAGCTATATTATATTCTGTGCTGCTATGAATGTTAATCACAGTTTTATATATAAAGAACAACTTTAAGAAATTAAATAGTAACTTTTTAAGTAGAGATGAGCTTGTTGATCCAAAAAAAGTTAATGTTTCTGCCTTCATAGTCAGGGCATCATAAGATTAAATGAAATAAAGTGCTCATCACAAAATTCGACTGTTTTTTTTAACACTTTTATTACAGGTTTGTAGTTCGGAAACGACATCACAGATTTTAATGCGGTTTGCAGAGTTTCAAAGATAGCTTTTTGCAGATTAATAGTATGGTACGCCTATGCCGTAACCAATACATGTTATACAGGGTGGAAAAGAAAGCCTTGCAAAAAATTGAACATTTCAACTAATGTCACATTTTGTTAGCAGTGTTTTTCCGTTGTACCGGGAGGGGGGGGTCTGTTTATTTATAGCGTAAAATAGCTTGTAAACACATAGCGTTAATTATATTCATAATTTAAACATCGAACTCAACGTGCGATAAAAGATAAAATTATTTATTTTTTGCATTGGTCAATTATTAAAATTCAAACAGTGTTTAAAATTACAATTTGTAAATATCTATACTTATTCGAGTGTAAAACTGTGTAAAATGTTTACATTATTATAATAAAACTATATAGGTACTTACAAATAAATTAATTTGCCTAACTGAAATCTGTTAAAATACATCAAAAGTACCTATACACAGTAAATAAATATACAAACAATTAATAATTAAAAATAGCGTTCCTAAAATTACAATTTTTAGTCCTACAGTGTACGAAATCGACAAACAATATAAATACAAAAAAATATTAACTGGTTTAATTGGTTTTTATCAAGCCCGTGTTCTTTGTCAAAAAATTGTAAAAATTGACATTAAATTTATTTTCAACTGTAATCAGCTAAAATTTGCCCCACGTTCTTGCCACAATTTATTGTCAAAATTGTTTTACCAAGTTGGGGGAAAAGGTTAGTGATTTCTGGTGTTTTTATAGTGGCTGCCAACCTAAAAGATTTTGAGTATAGAAAATCGTTTTTATAGTATTATAGAAAATTTGTTTAAAAATGATTCGAATCGACGTCGTGTTCTTAGGTCGAAAAGCAAGAAAACAAGTCAATTAAATAACTTACGTTATCAAAACAAAAAACTCAAACAAATAAAACAGCAATCTTTTATGTTATCCCTTACCAAACTGCACTCAAAATTAGTTGAGAATATATATTGTATTGATTTTTAACAAATTGCCAAAAACTTGTTTACGTGTAAAACAACAAGAATTTGAAAATTTTTTTTGGCAAGAACTTGGCCCGGGAAATATCGGCTTTTATGCTGATTCAATTAACCTAAATTAAGTCCATCGCCGCCATATAAAAATTTAAAAGCTAATTTTAAAATAATTTATAATAAATGTTTTCTTCCAGATGACGATGACGTTTGGTATCAAAAACATTTTTTACCTTTAGATCGCAGCAAACAATAATCATGAAAGTGGCTAATTCATGGCCTTGCGCATGTATACAGGAATATGCATGCGCATTGCAGAATTCTCATTTAACGAATGGAAAAAAAAATAGGCAGGTCCGGGCTTTAAAACTTAAAATGTCTTACTAAACGCATACTTATGGGGACATAGATTTTAAGCCCGTATTTCACTGGCCAAGTAATTTATGTTATACTTGACCGTAAATTTATTTTCACGTGTAAACAGCTAATATTTGCCCCCAAATTATTGCCACACTTTATTGACAAGAAATTGAGCCTCAGTTCAAATGGGCGTAAATTTGTCAGCGTAAGTGTAGCGTGATTGTGCCGATATTTAAAAAATGACGGTAATCAACCAATCACGTCTTAAAGAATAGATGCGCTGTCACACTTATGCTGTCATATTTACGCCCATGGGGAACCGGACTAAAACTTGTTCTAATTTTTTGACCAAGTTGGAGAAAAATGTAGTTATTTCTGGCGTTTGTAGTGGTTGTTAATCTAACGTTAGAAAATAGTTTTTAATGTTTTTTTTTAAATTTTTTTAAAAATGATTTGCCGTCGTGTTCTTAGTTCGAAAAGCCAGAGTCGAACAAATCAATTAAACTTACCTTATCTAATCGAAAATAAAAACAGACAAAACAGCAATCTTCGATGTTATCGTTATCGCGAACCTAACCTCGCGCCAAATATTAGTTGGTAACATTTATCAATTTGCCAAAAACTTGAGTACGTATAAAACAACGAACAAACCCATTACTAGAATTTTGGTAAAATTATTATTCTTTTAAAATGCCTGTGATCCCGGAAGAAGCTTTGCAGACGTTGTTATGTTCATCATGCAAGAAATACTTGTCGGTTTTTCCGGTAAAAGTTTACCACAACAAGAACATTCTGTGTGGGCGATGTGAGGATAGAAACGGCGGGACCAATTCTCGCCTTTACGAATTGATGGCGAAGCAGCTTAAATTTCCTTGTGTTAACCGTTTTGAGGGTTGTAAGAATGTATTGCCGGCCTCCAGTATGAAAAACCACGAAGCCACTTGCTATTCTGATGTGCATGCATGTCCATTTTGTACCGATTTTAATGGTAAGGACCAATAAGGTTTTATTCTTTTTTCTAGGTCTTAGATGGCTACACCATACATAAATATATGATTACGAATCGTAATCATTTACGAACTTAAAACCTTTGGTGAAAACGCTGTGTTTTTGAGATACCTCTATATTCCTGGCAGAGGTACGATTTTAGATGAATATTATTTTTGTATTTATCATTGTGTAATGTGTGTAATGCAATTTTAAAGTAATAAAAAAGCAATATTTTTTCAGTTTGGTCCTTTTCTTAGACCTATTTGAAAACAAATATTTAAGATAAGACAAGATAATATAAGATAAAATAAACTTTATTTGTTCCCTAAAATGACCGATTTATAGGTAATAAATTGTAAATTCGACAACAACTTACGTCATGAGGCGTCTAGAACGTTTTAATAATAATAAAAATATTTAAATACTTATGTATATATAATAAAATAATAAAAGAGGTAAGGTAAGGCGGGGTAAATGCAACTGGTTTTTGAATAGTTGACTTTTGGACTTCCATAAAAAATATGAATGATTCAAATAAAATTTTGCAAAAAATACCATGGGGTGTTCAGTAATTTTGCCATTAATTTATGAATGCATTTTGGTAAAAGCTCAAACTACATTTTTACAACATATATTTTTTAAAAATAATATCAACATATTACATTTACCCCAGTTAATGGGGCAAATGTAATAGCTGCAAGGGCGGTCCTACGGGGGGGGGGTACTGGGGGTAATTACCCCCCCAGAGACCAGGTTGAGGACGCAAAAACTAAAAATAATATGTCCAAAAAACTATAAATATTTATTATTTTTAAATAAAAAACAAAACCAATAAATTTGAAAAAACATTTTTTATTTAAAAATATCAACATCTTAATATTATAAGATATATTCTATTATAGTCCGTCGATAAGTCGATATAATATCGCGAAAATGCTGGTAAACCGGACCGAAGAATGTCCGGTTTTCTAATGACTTAAAAAAAATGTTAAAAGCAGCGGCATCCAATGTAAAATATATTAAAAAACAATTGTAGTTTTTTTTTAGCTTTATTTTCATGTTCTGATTTCTTTATTATACATATACATTTAAGTTTTGTTTTATTTTGGTGTTTTGACTTACATACATTACAATATTAAAACATACTACATCAGTGGCGTATTTACGAGGGGGCACCCCCCCCCCCCAGATATGTATAGAACAATTTTATTGCATAAACAAAGTTCATCTGTCACGGATAATGCCCTCGAAGCTTTTAAAACTTGTTTATTTTGTCGCCCTTTCAAAATTCTTTTAAATTAAAAGAGTGGTTTTAAAGTCTGGTATATCGCCGCAGATTAGGCTTTACGGTTATTTTACCCAAAAAAGGGCGTGGTACCCAAAGTTTTTTCGCCTGCGGTGCAAAAGAGCGCCTTCGGCGCATGAAAGATTGCGCCTCCAGCGCAAATCCTTAAAAGTACCCCCCCGAGAAAGACGTTCCAGGACCGCCGTTGAATAGCTGCCTGTATTTGCAAGAGGTACCTACTCTCTATATGAGATTCGAAAACGGGGCAAATGTAAAAGGAACGGCTTTTACTACATATGGTTTTTATTTCAACTAAATTCCATTATAACTGAAGGAGTTACAAACTTTTTAATGAATTATGATTAATGGTATCATTTTCAATAAAATAAGAACTAAAGTAAAACACAAATGAAAATTGTTATTTATTTAAATTGCATTTTTTAAGTAATTTTCATTGTATTTTGGGCCTTGAGATTTTTTGACATATGTTCTGACCATGACGCCTAAAACAAAAAATAATCAACCATAAGTCTTAAACGAAAACAAATAACAAAAATGTAACAGAGCCTATTACATTTACCCACTACAAACATGTTACATTAACCCCAAAACCGATTTCTCTTGGGGCAAATGTACTACATGAAATAAATCGGTCGTAAATAATGTATTTATTATAATTTCTGATTTAAATCGATATATTGGCCCGATCTGACCGTGTAAACTCATATTTATCTGCTAATACTTTTTAATTATTATAAATTAGATGTTTATCTTGCAGCCATAAGCGTCTTACTGAAGTGACAAACATAGATGTGTGCATTGCAGAATGGACGAGGACACTTGAACTACGAAATTAATACATGCGGCGCCATCTCACGCTCAAGGGCGTAAATTATAGGACCAAATAACACATTTACCCCAATCTTGCATTTACCCCACCTTACCTTAATCCAAAATTGGAAACCCAAAAAGGAGGAACATTAAAAGTAATCGCTAAAACAGATGCGAGTACACACAGTTCTGTATATAAAAAGAAAACGACAAATAATGTAAAATGAAAAATGCGAACCACAGACAAAATACAATTCTATAATTCGTCATTATAAAAGTCTCCCAACTCGTAGTAAGCTCTCTCCACCAAAAGCTGTTTCAAAGAGCTCTTAAACAAATATAGCGTCCTACTCCCTTGACCAATCTGATGACCTGATATGAACTTCACCCGAGCAGCTGGATAATGTTCTGACAAGAGAGGGGTTATAAATAGTGATGCAACGATTACTGTTAAACGATTACGATTAAAACCGAAATAATCGTACGATTACGATTATCAAGTAAAAAACGTAAAAATATGTATTTCATATAATTTATAAAAGAAACTTTAACGAAAATAGATACAAACTGAAAACAAAATATAGAATCACAACAAAAATACTTATTAAAAATCTAAAATAAATAAGCAAACTAAATCCCAGGCCTGTTTTTAGTATAACATAATATAATTTAATATTGAAAATTAAGTGATAAAAATTATTTATTAAGAAAACATAACATTTTTAAGTTTTCAGAACCCAGTCGATTTCTCTTCGGAGTTTGAATGTTTTTGCAGCCCTCGTATCGAGGTCAAAGTCCTAACGCATGGCCAGTGGTTTTAAAACTTTATATTACAATAATCGTCCAAATAATCGGCGTTTGCGATTAATCGGAAAATCCTAATCGGAATCGGAATCGTTTCATCACTAGTTATAAACACTTACTATTTGCGGGATTCGGAAGATTCCTGTGCTTATTTGCAAAACAAGATCACTACAATCTTTGTGAATTTACCATTTATTCACACCAACCTCACCCTGTAATCTCTCTAATGTTAACTGTTTCCCCAGAATTAAATTTAAGGTATCTATCAATTACTTAAGCTTTTTCCTTTTTATTCAAAATTAAATACTGAAATTCTAGTTCACATACACAAGTTTTATTTAAAATCTTCAAGTTCACATTTATCTTTCAGCAACCCTTTTTCTAAACACCTAATTAAATTGGATATATATACAGTGGAGCCACCCAGTATTACTCTCCTTTACTCTTAACAGGAGGCACTAATTTATTCCTGACAAACACTTTTTCTAACACTGATATTCCTGTCAACACACTTACTTCTCCTTATTATAACTTTTCACAACTTCCAACTATTTTTCGCGGCAGGTTCGTCTTCAAATACACGCGAGTAATACCGGACAAATGACTGCCTCCTCAAGTTCCGTGTTCACCTTTTATACCCAATTTTCCCATCAATTATCAACACCTGTGTGCTATAGTTGACAAATTTATTACGCTATAAATCTTTCTGAGATTCCCAGAACCAAATGTACAAAAAAAACTAATTTATGACTGCATAAGGTTCATTTTCCCTTGATTATAACCATATAAGGGAATCGAAAACCCAGAGAACGTGAATCTAAGCAATTAACGAGCGCTTGACCTCTTTAAACCCATAAATCATACAAATATTGCATCATCTTCCCTTTGCAGGTGTTAGCTGCACGTGTCCACTGGATTCTGGAATTATCTGGTTAAATGAGTTCACCGGCCACGAACGTGTCATGGGGGAGACAATTTATTACCGTCTATATTTAGATCAAGTGACCCCTAGTGGGGGAGCGTCTTCCTTCTTAGCGTGCCCGAAAAACGCGTTTAGTTTTTAATGTGTCGCGTTCGTTTCCAGTCGATTCTAAGAAATAATTTAGAAAGTATTAAAATGTTTTTGAAGTTTTGTGATATCACCTGTGACATGAATCTCTGGATTGTTTACCATTTAGTTATTTTAATTTAATTCTTTCTTTCTTTTTAAATTCTTACTAGATTCCATAAAAAAATTTTATATTCCAAAATATTTGAAATTCTTAAAAAAAAAATATTTTAAATTTTTATTCAATTTATTTAGAAGTTCTTTTTAATCAATTTAAAAAAAAAATTTTTTTTAAATATTTTCCAATTCTTTAATTAAATAAAATAAATTTTTTTTAATTTTATTTTTCTTACTTTGATGCAAATACTCTTACAATTTATTCTTTTGGGTATTTTTCAAAAACATTTTAAGGTTATTATTCCAACGAATTTTCTCCTAAGAGAAAATTATTTTTCCAATTTATTTTAAAATAAATTCCAATCCTGAGTTTAAAAATTATTTCTTTTTCCATTAAGGTGAACCAAATTTTGGGTTCATCACACAAATGTTAACAATTCATTGAAGCTATATAGTACCTACGGATTATCGTATAGAGATGTTTTTAATCATACTAAACATTTGCTGTCTGGTAGGGTTCTTAGGTTAATAGGTAATTTGTTCCAGATTTTTATCAGGCTGGATTAAACATTATTCTGAATAAAACTGTATTTGGTTTTAACATTAATGAGATGTATTATAGTTGTGAAGGCTTTCATTAAATCTGAATAAATGTTTATTTTTTAGAATGAATTTTATTAGTTACTTCCAGCACATAAATGCCAGTTACTGTTTGAAGCCTTTTATTTTTAAACACATGTTTGCAACTCCTCTTCAGCCCATTTTAAATGAGATTCTCATCTAAATAATTAATGAAAAATCATTCATTTTTGGTGTGGTTTGTTTGTTGTAGCAGCTATACATTACCTACCAGATAATAATGTATAGGTATGTGTCGATAATTGCCAAAAACGCTTTTACACTCGTAATTTACACCACGAAAACATAGTTATTGTTGTTTATCAACAGCGAGAATTCCAATTGATTTACTTAAATGTGTTTATGCATGTAATATGTAAATTAGACAACACATCCCATACCTTATTTTTATTAAATTTTTTACACTACAATTGTAATATTTTCAAGTTCTTTTAACAAACAAAACTAATCCCAACTCCACATCCGTCCAGGCGTAATACGTTTCACTTCTGACTGACCCCCTCCTTCGATCTGCTTAGGCAGTGGGGCGACAATCTCTGGTGGTGCTACTTCACGTCTCTTGTGAAGTAATATTAGTATTCAGTTTATGGGCCATCTAGCAGCACTGGGGGGGGGGGGGGGGGGATCTCGTTGCTATGGTGTCTTGAAATCGCAAAGCCAGGGTGTGTTTTCTTCCTAGCAGAAAGTCCCTTACCGTTTGTAAAAAGGGGTTTACGTCGTGAAACTTTACCTTATTTGGTTTTGGAGGCATTTTATTTTTTTAATTACATAATGATTTGAGATGTTTTGAAATTACCTTTTCTTTTCAAATATATAACCTCTTCTCTTTGATTGCATAAGGGTTGATGTCTACCATCAGGGGTGTCTAATTATTGGCGAAACGAACATTTAGATAGATAGATATAGATCTTTGTGGCCACTCTAGATACTCTACCTATTCACCGCTTGGAAAAATTGTACCTATTTATAAGTATACTCCCTTACATAAAGCAGTATATATACTGCAGCGAGGGGCATCTATCCTGTTTAATAAACGTCAAACATGGTAAATCAGAGGATAATTATCATCTGGAAATAGAGTGGCAAGAGCTGGAACCAGAAGTAGAAAAGTGAATAAATAAATATTATAAGGCACTCCTATAGTGTATGATTGTATGAAACCGATACTACTACAACAGTTAACAGCGCTGTTTTCTTACAAATCAAATCAAAACATGCTTTATTGTCATTTAAATACATAGTACCTGTTGACAAAGCTCTATAGATTATATAAATACTATTAACAATGTATAAACCAGTAAAATAAAAGTAAGCATGAAAGAACATATATTTAACGATCAGGATATATCTATGGTAGTTGATTAATATAAAGTATACACAATAAACAGAGTGATCAATATCAAAAATAACCATACCCAATCACAGTAATAAAATCATTTACAGGTTCTGCCTACGATCTTCAGCATCACATGAAACTCAACCACCGATCTGCAGCTCTCGAAAACACCGATTTTTTTATTGAAATGGACCAGGGAACAACAAGCAAAGTGTATTTTTACTGCAAACACGATTTTCTTGTCATTGTTAGCTACCAGTTTGATGCCACTTCCCACCAGCTTACTCTTCACTTGAATTCATTTGGAAACGAACGCTTAAGCCAACAAAATATTATGCACCAATTTTTATTGTATTCTGTTCAGAACAAACTTCACTATAAAACAGGTAATGATGTTATGACCTATGCTTCCTAGCTACTAGGATACAGTTTCCAGTTTTTATATGATACTTTTAGTTGCTCGTAAACAGCGAAGCAAAGCCAACGGCAAAGTTGAGCGTTTCTTTTAAAAATTCAACTCGGCTCAGCAAAGATATTTTCCTCCCTCCTAACTGCGGTTAAGCATGCGCTTCTACATCTCTCATGCGATTATACAAAGTTGTTCGCGAAGCGTTCTTTTCTATCTAAAGCTGTAATTACACCTTTGAAGTTCTTCGTGAATTTATTCATGAAGTCAATTCAACATGCAAAATAATTAGCTGATGCACAGTGATTTGCTATCGACTTCACGAATAAATTCACGAAGAACTTCACAGGTGTAATTATACAGCTTTAAGCGACGATGTTTACTTTTCTTTGATGTTTAAAAGAAACAAAAAGAAAATACCCAATAGCAAAGAAACGTAACAACAGAAATTACGCCAAACCGGTCATGGAGTGTATTTATATCATGTCGCTAAAGAAGGAAAAGCAAACGAGGGTTGTGCGCATGACCATCGCTCTTGGATGCCAAGATATGTGACTGGTGAGCTGTGCGTACAATAGTATTGTTTCACCCATAAAACTTAACTCTTGTTTGCGCATGAAATAACCTGTACGGGTCTAAAGGTGAATAAGGATGCAGTTTTCTGCCATTAATTAAAAAAACTTTAACCAACGTTGCCTTTTTTGAATACGACACCCTCTTAAGGTGACCAACCGTCCCGTATTGGCCGGGACATGGTCCGTATTTCTATAACCGTCCCGTTTAAAAAACGCTTCCCGTATTGTCCTGTATTTTTCAGTTGGGTCCCGTATTGTCCCGTTTTAAACATTAAACAAAATATTTAAAATGATATATCTTTTATCCACATTGGCAACAGTGCTTTCTGAAAACGTAACACTATTTACAACGTTCAACGTCCATTAATTAGTATCGACTTATCGAAGTTTTTCGAAAATCCCACTGGTGTCAAACATTTTAAACTTTTAAATTATAAAAATATTGCCTGTATTTTAGATTTTTAAACCTCCCCATCTCCATCCATATATATCTACTACCCAGCAAACACACAGGAGGGCGCCGAGGGCGTGATTTTTGCAACGATTTTAACGACTTTTGGGCAAAAATTGGGCGTAACACTCACAAAATTTTCTGCCTTCGGCGAATTAGCCTCCAGCGGCGCCTGCGGTGAGCTTCCTCTACCTGCGGCTTAACCCCCCCCCCCCCCCCCCCTAATTGAGAGGTCTAGAACCGCCTATGGTTGTCCCGTATTTTGGTATTCAAAAGTTGGTCACCTTATACTATAATGTTTTAAAAATATCTGGTTTCATTATTAAATTTGAAAACACGGCTGATTTTCCAATTTCACAATAAACCCTATTTTTTGTTGATTAAAGCACCTAAACACGTTATTGTTCCTCGAAGGAGCTACATCCCTCTCAGTTAAAACTATATTTTCTTCTAATTAAGTTATTTTTGTTTTGTAGGGGATATAAGAAGTTCAAATAGTAATCGTGGAGATGAAGAAGGCTTCGCTATTAGTTTGCTAAGACACAAATACCCCAAAAACATTATTTTTTGTAAATTTCGAGTATGGGATTCGACATTGGTTCTGAAGAAATATCAGTATAATAGTGTTCATGTTGACATTCAGTGTAATTTACCCCAAATAATTGATGGCTCGTCAGGACAAGCTCTTTTAACATATAAATTTGATAATATTAGTAAATTGGAGAGTGATGACTATGAGTCTAAATTTACATATTGGATTGCTGATATACCTTGGGAGTTATTTATAAAAAGATCACTAGGTAATGATAACGTGGATTATCTAGAAGTATATTTAATTCAAAACGATATTGAGAAAAAATGTAAAGTTATATGCACTATAACTTTAGTTTCTTTAATTCCTGCTATGAATGTTGGTAGAAGTTTTGTAAGTGACAACGTTTCTAGAAGGAGGGGGTATGCCAAGTTTTTAAGTTGGAATCAGCTTTTTAATCAAAATAACAAATTTGTTCAGGATGATTCCATTGAGTTTCGAGTTCATCTTGAAGTACTGCCATTGGCACAAGAGAAGTGCTTTAAATGTGGGCATATTTGCGTTAATTGCCATAAATAAGAACAAAAATAAGAATGGCCGAGAAAATAAAACATTTATTACGCCGAAAATATGTATGTAGAAAATAGTGTACGTCAAGTTAGTATAAGAATAATAATGTGTTGAATATTATTAGTAAGTTTGGTGAAACAGGTGAGATACGGGGAATGTGTGTTGCGAGTGATGCAACGACGCGACGTGTTAGGCAATGTTGACTATTCATGCTGCTTGCAGTATAGTTGCAGCCTAGGGCGGACCACTGTACAATTTTGATCACTAGAGTCCGGATATCAGGTAGTGAAAGAACCTTTAAACCAGAGTCGGCATGAGGACTCATTAGAAAATATTATTGATTATTAAAGTGACTAAAATTTTACTGGCAATGAGTACTTACCACAAGGTGGTTACATACATTGACGCCAGACCCTTTGTCCTCTGGGGGAACTGCCCCTAATTTAATATCAATATTAAAAAAGCGATTTCTCCAAAGCGGCAAGGCCCAGAAACCTGAAATTTGCAGACACTTGAATTGGATTGCACAAAGGTATTTTTTAAAAATAATAAAATAATCAAGCAACTTTGACAGTGATGACATAATAAAATGTTCATATGTAAACTGTTTAACATTTTCACTATTTTCCTTTTTTTTTTTTATTTTTATTCTGCGTCGCTTCCGCATTTGCTCCGTCTAACTGACCTTTTTAACCAACCTTAATTATTAGGCAGGTGCTGCTGGCAGAGCTGGGCAGCAGCATGCACATTAAACACCCCATATATTTTTTCTCTTTCTGATTACTATATTTAAGTCGAAAAGATATTAAGAAAAAATGTTAAGTTATATTAACTGTAAATTTAATTTCTTTAAGTCCTGTGCGGTCATAGAATATATATTATGTAGCTATATATTCTGTGCTGCTATGAATGTTAATCACAGCTTTATAAAGGACAACTTTAAGAGAATTGGGTAAATAGTAAGTTTTTAAGTTGAGCTGAGCTTGTTGATCCAAAAAAGTTAATGTTTCTGCCATCATAGTCAGGGAATTATAAGATTAAATAAAATAAAGTGCTCATCACAAAATTCGACTGTTTTTTTAACACTTTTATTACAGGTTTGTAGTTCGGAAACGACATCGCGGATTTTAATGCGGTTTGC